>JAVTVX010000013.1:19908499-22715999 GCA_033439265.1 Dillenia suffruticosa
TGCTTTGGACAAACAATTAAAACATTTCCATTGCAGAATTTCCAGGGGCATGGCCTGCTGAGAGGTATGTCAGTGGGATCTTCTGGTTCTCCATCACCAGGCGCATTGCAAAACATGCAGTCCCATAACCAATCATGGTTGTCATCTGGATCACAAGGAAAACCCCCATTGCCATCCCCATCATTTAGACCACACCCACAAACATTGCAGCAGAGGTCTCATATTTCTCAGCAACATCATCTTCCATCGGCAACTGCAGCAAACCAACAGCAGTTGTCTTCTGCCCAGCAGCCACAACAATCATTGCCTTCTCATCAGCCCCAGGAGCATTATGGTCAACAATTCCCTCCATCAAGGCCTCCACAATCTGTTCCCAATCAACTGCAGATAAGGGCTCAGGGCTCAGGAATCCAAAAGGCTTCCTCAATTGCCTCCGTGCAACCTAGCGCAGGCCCCACAGCACCCCCTAGTAGACTGCCTCCTCCTAGTTTAGAGGCTGGCGAATCTGGTAATAGGATTGTCAGCAAGAGAAGCATTCATGAACTAGTGGCTCAGGTAACACATTATGGAGCCTATCTTAGTATCTCACCACAAATGTGCATATTGACTTCAAGGCATGCTTAATTTCATATATGTTGTATTGCCGCTAGGATCATGTGCTGATCTTTTTATGCTGGTGATCAAAGAAGGTCATAAAATTTAGGTTTAAGTCCCCTTTTCGCCCCTAACCTAAAGCTCAAAACTACTTTTGGTACTGAACTTTAAAAAGAGATTTTAAGGTTCCTATCCTTTGCAAAAAGTTGGTACTATTGGTACGCCCATTTGTTTTACCACCTCCGTTTGTTTTGCCATTAACCAAGCTTACATGGCTCTTTAGTGTTTAGATGACATTTCCATGCTATAAAATTGATGAAGTGGAATTTCCCTGTCATCACAAAATTAAGAGGTTAAATTTAGTAAATTTTAATGTTAAAAATAATTAAAAAGTAATTTTTAAGTGAAGAAAAAGTTATTTTATTTAAATAAAATTTTTTTATTGGTTTAAACTGTTTCTTGGTTAAATATTTATTAAGATTTTTTTTTTTTAAAGAAAGTTTGAAATATCAAACCCTTGAAAAAGATTTGGTTCTTGCTTAAGAAATGACTTTTCATGATTTAATAGAAATTTTAAACTTCTAAGTCAGAAATAATTATTCTGTTAAGAACTAAATAACGAATTTTATTTTATTTTATTAATAAATAAAATTTATTCTTGGTTGAATGATTAAGAATAATTATTTGATCAAGAAATAATAAGAAATGGAGTGTTAGTTAATAACTAGTTTTTTTACTTCCAGAAATTATTTTTCAAAATTTTAAACTACCTAATTTTATTTTTGTTTTTTATTTTTTATTTTTTATAACATGGATAAGCGAAGTCATCTATTTTTTAACATGGAAATTTCATGATATTTATGTGGAAATGTATTTTAGGCATTTAATAGTGACATCAGCTTGATTGATGGTCAAACAAATAGATATACTAGAAGTGTCAGTTTTCGCAAAGGATAGGCTCTTGACGAGCCCTTTTTAAAGGACAGGAGTTGAAGGTGATTATGGACCATTGCTCAGGGTAAAAATGAAATCAAGCCTTAAATTTGGATTTTCATGGATCAAGTTCTGCAAATTTTATTTTATTTTATTTGATTTTATTAGCATTATAATCTTTTACTTGTGCTTTTGCATTTGAAGAAATTTGTGGGTTAGATATTGTGAAGTTATTCTTTTTTTTTTTCTTATACTAATGCGTAGTTCTTGCCAATTACCCATTTAGATGATGGTTATTGCGGGGAAGCTTGTTGCCAGTCATAAATTAATCTTTAGTGATGTGTTTTATGCCATGAAGCACAAATACTCTGAAGAAATGCTTACCAATGTTGAACATGTGTGGGACATTGATACGCATTTAACATGTTTTTGACATGCCATTGGCTTGTTGAAATTTTTATTATTTTCAGAAGTGAGTGACTTGTGGGTGGCATGGGGTGGGGGCAAGTTGGTGACAGTGACACCCCGACACTATTATTGAATTTGCACCCCCGGCTGCCTGGGTGGCCCCTCTAAAATGCAGGAGTTTAAATGTATATTTAAGCATTTGTGGTTCAAGATTAAATTTAAATTCATTCCAGATGCTGAAGCTTAATTAATTAGGGCCACAGCCTCTTGATTACAAAATAAAAATGTTTGTGCTAAATGCAAATATTTTTCATTTCAATGTTGTGTCATTGGAGGTTTTAAGTTTGAGTCTAATTAGGTAAGATAACAGATAAGAAGGGGTTCGTAGATTTAAAACTTTTCTAAGGTAAGAAATATTAGTTGATTGCAGAAATTATTATGAATATGCCTCGTCTATATGGCTTCTCTTGCAGTGTCCTAATTTTTTACGTCTTACAGCATGCTCTGTCACATTTGTGCTTCAAGGTTTATGTTTAGTTATGGGTAAAATCTTGTCAAAATGCTATGAATCTTTTTGAGTTGGGAGATCTAAACTTTGATAGTCTCTCTGTCTTGACAATCGTATGATGAAATCATCCTTGGATTAATTGTGTAAAGCTCCTTGTTTGTTGAGCCATAATGAAGGAGATGCATCATGTATTGTTAAGGTTGCTACATTCTAGGAAGCACCGATATTTCAAAACAGACGTTGTATCTGTGGATACAATACTCCATGGATACTTGTCGGAGATGTATTGGATGCTCTATGTGATGTATAATTTATTTATGTATAATTTGATTAGATAATATGTGAATAAAGAAAATGACAATTGTTATAACTACTTTATTTTTTCATTAACCCCCACATTTAAATATTTAAATTACTAATTGCTAAACTAGACTTACTTAAAATAAAACTTGTACAATAGTAAATTTATTCACTATAAATGAATTAAATTTTTTATCTTAAAGTCTTAGCCTTGTATTTTAGTTTTTGGAAAGTAGTTGTGCCATCGGATCCCTATTCATGCTCCTTTCTTACTAGGTTTGAGATCTTTAAAATTAAGAAAAAAACTACTTTGTGCATGAAATATTATTAATAAAAATTTTAAAATAAAAAATATAATCAGCTTGTAACCCTGTATTCTAGTTTTGGGAAATTTGCCGTATCTGCATATCCACATTGTATTAGATATAATACCATATACATATCTGTATCCATGCTTCCTAGCTTCAGTGTGGTCTAGAAATTGTAGGTATCACATAGATATCCTCTATTTTTGTGAGGATGAGGATGCATTGATCTAAAATTTCCTCAAATCCAAAATGGCTGAGATCTCATGCTAGAGTTGCCTATAAAAATGATAAGTGTTAAACCACATTGCTTCAGATCCACTTTTAATCTGTTCTACATAACTCTTCTTATTTTAATGACAGATTGATCCATCAGAGAGGCTGGATCCTGAAGTTGAAGATATTCTTGTGGATATTGCGGAGGACTTTGTTGAATCTGTAAGCATTCAAACTTACTGCTATGTTTGATTGCTATGTTGAACTCAAGAAAACCTCAATTCTGAAATGATTTTGCTTAACTGATTAAGAATGTGATAACATTCTGCCTTTAGTTTCTGCTGATTATATTAATTTAACTGCAATTTTAGTCTATCATCTTTACTAAATTAGAATATTTTATTTTATACATTTGATGGAAGTATGTCAAATCTGTGAACTTTGATTTATACTGGTGGGTTGACTTCTGACTTCATTAGCTTATGTAAAGTGAAATGTCCATATAGCATTTGCAAGCATATCTACTCCTGTAGCAAAAAGTTCAAAAAGAAAGTGATCTGTTCCTATGCCCTCTTATGAGTATTACACTTCCATTTCTTCGGTGCAGATAACAACATTTGGTTGCTCATTGGCCAAGCATCGAAAGTCGACCACATTGGAAGCAAAAGACATACTTCTACATTTAGGTATCATATGTGAGAAAACTCATGGTTATGAACTAGTATATTTTGATGTCTGATCTGATGCCTTAAATTTTGCAATCCTACTTTTATGTAGAAAGAAATTGGAACTTGACAATCCCTGGTTTTAGTGGAGATGAGATCAAGACTTACAAGAAACCGGTAATACTCTACTATGACTTTTTACTGACACTTGAGTGCCCTGATTGCACTGCATTAGGATTTTTTTTTTTTTTTTTTTTTTTATATATAAATGAATCTAAATTGGCTACTTGCTAGACTATTGATTGCATTGGTGGTGCTTACAGTTGACGCACTGCATTAGGATTTTTTTTTTTAAATGAATCTAAATTGGCTATTTGCTAGACTATTGATTGCATTGGTGGTGCTTACAGTTGACAAATGACATTCACCGTGAGCGGCTTGCAGCGGTAAGCTCTCTTTTTATATAAGGAGAGGCCTTCTTTGTTTTTTTTTTATCATTATTTTTTTAATCTCATTCTAAGCATAGATGTACGTATTTGCGGGATGAATGTGGTTTTGATTAATTTTGAAGTATGGTACAGTTCCCTGAGATAGGAAATCTGTACAACTAGACTCATGTTAATAAAAGTCAAAACCTTGCAAAAACTAGACCTTGCTCATGTTAATACAAGTAAGTTCCTTGTATGCATTGCCTTGGGAACAATTGGAGATTAGTTATGGCCAAGTGAGTTGGTGCTGAGAGGAAACTTGAATTTGACCTGAATATGCTTCCATGGAGTGTACTGCAAATCTTCATCATCTTGTACTTGTTTGATTGTACAATCATTTTGTGGGAGTCCGTCTTCCTAGTAAGGTGCACCCAATATCCATTATGTTTCAAAATATTGTTTAGAGCTTCTCTATATGTTTTCAAGAATAAAATGAAACAAAAAATAAAAACTTGGAGAATGGCATACTTGGCTTACAGCCACGCATCATGCATGAGTGGAAAGTATTAGCAACAAACACTTGTAAATGCATCTGCACTTGCATAATATATATTGATTGTACTAGTTCTATAACATGTGATTATTTCTAGTATTAGCTTAGTTGTAAAAATTTTCAAGTTTCTTATTAACTCCTTGAAATTGGTAGATAAAAAAGTCGATGGTAGGACCTGAGGTTACAAACATCAAGAGCTCTGCAGGACAAGCTGTAGGAAATTCAAAGGGCCATCCGGCCAAGACTCCTGCCAGTGTAATAGGCTCCCCGAATGCAATGCCGAAGGCATAAGAAGTAGCATGAGGCCTTTGTTATAAGTCAGAAAATTCACCCTGAGGTGTGTTTAGAGTTCTTTCTGACCTGCATATATTTTACTTTTGTGCATGTGGAAAGAATGCTGATCGTATCTGGTGCCCTTTAATTTTTTTTTGGGGGGGGGGGGAAGCCTTGTGTGAAAAAAATTAGTTGTTAGTCATGACTAATGGTATTTTGAGAAGTACCCATCATTTGATGGGTTTCAAATGTCAATTTTCTCTTCTAGTTTCTTATTGTGTTGTAATTTCCTTGTTTCAAAATGTAGGTAGTGGCTCCTATTGTACAAAGACAAAGTGCATCGCAGACAGGCTCTGTTACTAAACCCCAGATATGTTATTGTTAGACAATCCAATGTTTGTTTATCGAACTGTATTTTCTAGTGGTTTGCTGGTTTCGTTTGCTCCCTTTATAAAAGATGGTAATAGGAGGGGGACCAAACTTAAAAATCTTGAAGACAAAAGTTATATACGAAGTATGAAACATGCACTGCAAGAGGTGAAGTCGCGAAAGATTCATTCATCCATGCTATCAAGTTCTGCTTGGCGGTGCATATTTGGTAGTGCTTTTTTTCGACTTATCTTCTATTTTTAAGGAGAAGTAAAAATTAATTTCTCTTAAAAAAAAGTTAAAAGTTGTTTGATTTTTTTATTTTTGAAATAAAGTAGTTAATTTTCTTTTTACTTTTTTACTTTTGAAATAAAGTTAAAAGTTAAAAATTAATGGGTATATTTGAAATTATGTATCATTTAAACGTAGATATTAATGGAATAAAAATAATTGTGTGAGGATATAAATGGAACAAAAAAATATAAATTTTTGGAAAAGTTGGAACATTAAAAAAAATGAGAAGAAAAAGCTCCTCCCAGGAGCTTTTTCTTAAAAGTCACTTTTAAAATTTTTCTTCATGAAAAAAAAAATTACCTTTTTTTTTAAGAGTTTTTAAAAAATCCCGTTTGGCAGGGTTTCTTCTTATAAGGAGAAGAGAAATTGAAAAAAACCTTACCAAACGGACACTAAGTAGGATCGGTTATATGCATCCTTCAACGTCATTGTATTTTATTTTATATCGTTCTAGTTTGGGTGATTGAGTTGGCATATTTTAGTCCTTTCAAATCAAGCCTTTGCAATTTACTAGTCAGCTCGAGATGTTTATTCATATGTTTGGTTTTACTCTTTGCCACAGGTTGAAACCAGATGAGGCGCAAGCATCATACCTATTGCCCTTGTGCATTGATGATCCTTTTGTCTTAAATCCATCACTAAGGAATTGATACCAAAGTTGGATCACAACAGGGGCGAAGAAGAAAATTGTCTCATTTTGGAGTGTTTGATGGGTTGACAATAGAGATGAGCAAATCTTGATTTTTGACATCTACCAAACTGTTGATCCCCGGGGTATAGCACTTGCTAACGGCCAATCCTACATCTCATGTTCTCACAAGCTGTCAGTGGAGCATGAATACTAAATACCAATTAAAATTTTGCAATTCAAACAGCGTACATGAGATGACCTCTTTGTACGCATCGGACAGTGCTTTGGATGAAGAGTAAAATCTTCTTCTGATTTACTATATATCTTGGAAAAATGGATGGTTGTTGGACTTGGACATCAATACGTGAGGGGGGGAGGTCATCGTGATGTGGTGGTTCATGATTTGTACAATGTTGAATATATCTCGGCGTTAATCGGATATTGATAGATCGATATTTCAATTATCTTTTCCTTTGTTACGTAATGGCAATTGGCTCTATCCCGATAGGGCGTCTGATTGACTGTTAGCATTTTAGGACTTTATTTAGTCACTGGGCGCATATGCACTTTCTGCTTTAGATTTAACGTAATATGCTTGATTCTTGCTTGGAGTCTCACGTCTTGCGCGCGCTCCCTCTCTCTCTCTCTCTCTCTCTCTCTCTCTCTCTCTCTCTCTCTATTTATACCGACTAGGCAAGCAAATGTAAATATATATCTCCCCCCCCCCCCCCCCAAACAAAAAAAGTTTATACCGACTAGGCAAGCAAATGTATGGTCTTGGTCTTCTATGTTTATCCTCACAACAATGCTGATCCTTTATCTCTTTGCTTTCTTCGTTTACATTGTGGAATGGCTGTTCCGTCCTTCTCTATTATTGGACCGCCTCCATTGACTTGGGAGTTTGCATGCACCGACAGTGACGATGTTGACAATTAGCGAATTGGAACTCACGAAGTTCTCTACGCAAGCTCAATCTCCTTTTTGCACCCACACCCCCCCCCCCTCCTCCCCGAAAAAAGAAAAACGACTTAATGGCTGTTTCGTCATGATAATTTTTATTTATAATAAAATAATTAATTTGAATCATTATTATTGCTCATAAAATGAATTCATTTTGCCTACATGCTAGACTCTAATGCGATGCTTGATATTCAACAATTATTTGTAATTTATAGTGTCTGATTACACTATTAATGTGAGTGTGTCTGAAGTTAAGATTAAAGTTACGTACCACTCTACTACTCAAGATGGTAGTCAATCACATTTTTAACACATTTATTATTCCAAGACAAGATGAATGGCATAGGTTAATGGAGTTACCAATGTACATGTAGTATATAAATCTTTCAAGGGAAATGCTTCTTGCTATTTACGAGAATTATTCCGTTTGAGAATTTTTTTCGTGCAGCATTCATGATCTTGCAACAACTGCATGATTTTGTTCTTTGTTCAGTTTAGAAAATCTCCACAAAAGACATATGAGTGGTAGCCGGGGAAAGTGACAACAATTATGTAGTTTACATAACCATTGATTGGCTATTACCTTTTAATGGTTTTTTCGTGGCACCATGCATGTTCAAAATTTTGAGGTAATTATATTGTATGGGCAATCTTTTTTTTCCCCCTCATTTATCTGGTTAATTACTTTTAGTGCCAAAAGGTTATATGAGTAAAATTTTAATACTTTTAATGAAATTTTTGAAAATTTATATATGATAATAAATCTGTATGATATATATATATATATATATATATATATTTTTCCTCCCATTATTTAAATAAAAGAGCCTTTTATAATTCCTATAAGTTTCTGTTGAATTAGCATTAGATAATTATTTATTTTTTAAATTATTTCATTATTTTATCTCAGGAGAAAGATGTCCGATAAATAATAATCTTATAACTATAAATTTTATAAGTCTTAATATAAATAAAAATAATAAAAAGTTGCTGACATAAGAATAAAAAGAAGCAAGATTCCATGCCCAGAAAAGTGGAACAAAGGGCGGTGGAAGATGACGATACTTGTACCACCAAAAAGAGCATCCAAAAGGAGATTGTGGATCCACTCCGCATAGACTATATGCAATTGAATGTGCATTTGCATATTCGTCTCGCCTCTGTCTCTCCGACATTTGTTTTTGGTTCACCTCTCTCTCTCTCTCTCTCTCTCTCTCTCTCTCCTCTCCATTATAAGAGGCAAGAGCCGCAGACCACAAACCCATTACCCCCCCTCTCTCTCTCGGTACAATACAGAGCGTTGGTATTGACAGAGGGAGGCAGGGTTGCTCAGCTAAGCAATTTGGCTGTGTAATTCTTTGAAAACATTGTAAGAATTTGACACCCATCAATTTCTTTCTTCAAAATTTTAGGTTTGGATTGATCTTTGATCAATAATAACCCAATTTTAATTGTGATTAGAAAAGGAGAGGAGAGAGGATGGAGTGTGTGTCCATTATGTGTAACTCGCGTGTTTCTTCGGCCCCTGATAATGCTCAATTTGATTGCACAAAGGCTTCGCCCTTTTCTTCTCCTCCTCTTGCTAAGAAACCCCAAAAACTCATTATTGATACCGACCCTGGAATTGGTCTGTCTTCTCTCTCTCTCTCTCTCTCTCTCTCTCTCTATTATTGGTTAAATTTGATTTCTTTTTCTTCATGGGTTCAGGTGATAATTCAATGCGATAACGTTTAGAGGTCATCTATTTATCTGCTAGCGAGGGGTTTCTGATTTTGTGATTGATTATTGAATTGCTTATGGTTTCTGGTAATGGATTCTGAAGGGGTTAATTTTGTGTTTTAGAGCATGTAATGTTGAATGAGATTACATCTAAAGGTCGTTAAATTCTCTGCTAATGAGGGGTTTTTGATTTTCGGATTGATTTTGAATTGCATATTGATTCCAGGCAATGGGTTTTGATGGGATTAATTCTGGAATTATAGAGCAAGTTATTTTCTGGGTTTGAAATGGTCAATCTTTCAATGGGTGAATTTTTTTTTGTGTTGGGAGGTATTATTTTAAAGTTTGGTTCTTGATCGGATGCCGCGTTTATGTTCTGCGGGGGAGATAAGAGGTTTTTAAAACAAATAAGTGTTGATATGGGAAAATTTTGAATTTTATTTATAAAACTTTATATTTCTTATAAAAATTTTTAAAAGTGTAACACGAAATAGCAGAGTTTAAAATACGGGAGGGAAGGACAGGGAAGAGGAGGCTTCCCAAGCGGGGCCTTAGATGTTGATTTGTGAAATGATTGCGAGTTTTAAACTATGAGAGAGAGAGAGAGAGAGAGAGAGAGAGAGAGTATGCGGTACCTAAAAGTTTATTTTAGAAGCAATTCTTCTTGATTTTGATATTGTGAACAATTGCTCCACTGCAACTTGGGGGTCAAAAATTCAACCAAGGAATGATTTGCAACGATTATATTATGCACGTATGACCCTCCCCAAACCCCGGAATGGTACTAGCCTTGTGCACACTGCGATATGTTCTTCAGGGTAGGACTATATGTGAGGATAAAATACAGAGGTTCCAAATGGAGTTTTATGGTGAAGTGAAAGTGACCTGTGTTTTAACTTCAAAAGCTAGAAATATACTTAGCACACCTTCTGCAAATATTTTTGTGTTAATCATCTTCTCGATAATTCTCCTTTTCTCAGCACAGTCTTGCTGATAAATTAATGTCTTCAGGATGTTCAATAGCTTGACAGTGGATCTCTTTAGGATGCTTCTATAAAGTGGGCAAGATGACTTCTATAACCAGATTTGAAATTCCATTTCTGACATCATTCAGTCCTAACCTTTATTTTGAAATGGTTCAGTGGTCTTATATTTACATAGAGAATTTTTAGTGGTGATATGTAATGGTCTTAAACTAGTTATTGTGGTCTCAGATGTTAAGGTGGGAATGATGCTCTGAATGGACATAAAATGCTGATACTGTAATGACCTTTGAAGGATAAGGTTTGGATTGATATTAGAGGGTGATTGTGCATTTCTTCAACAACATTGTTGACTTACTTGGTATCCCTTCAAAATATACTCTTTTCCACTTATTGCTGAATATGTTTTACAATCTTAGTGCTGTGTTTAAGAGGGTTGGCTATTGAATCTCTGAAACATTTATGAGTTTTCTCAAGGCACAAGTTTATGGCCTTTATCATATCTTAAGAGTTCAAACTTGTCATGGGGCATACATGATAGGACAGATTGCCCTTCATGGTTGCAACATGGCTGTGGTTTTCTGTTGACCTCTTTGTTGCTATTCACTCAACCTCTTAAGTTACTATTGCTTTGTGTGTTTGTGCTTCCTTTCTACATGTTACAAACAATAAAGGCCAACAATTGTATTTGCAAAAATTTCCAACTTTTTGATCAATCCTTCTCAAGTCCTCTCCCAAATTCAGCCCGTTGCTGTTATCCTCCCTTTGAGTAAAGCTATATAAATATGAAAGACAAATTTTGATCTTTTGCGTCAAGTACTTTTGGGTGTATTCATTCCAGCCCCTAGGTTGTGGCTATGTTAATTAATGTATAAGTCCAGGGGAAACTTAAGAAGGGTTACCTTTCTTTGCATGATGACTTGCATTAGTGGCTTGGACCAGCCAAGTGTTTAGTTTAATTAGGTGGAGCTTTTGTGCATCTAGTCAAAGTACTTCTGTAACCTATTTTAAAGAAGCAACAAGAATCCCTCTTGTTTTCCCTCTCATGTTATCTGTCCAAAAAAAAAAAAAAAACTATTTTTCTCAAAGCCTTGTTGCATGTGGTCAGAATATTGCTATTGCTGTTCTGTTTGTTCCTGGATGATTCTTGCCATCTGCTCTTTAGTTCTCTTACACATTGCACCATCTATTGTTGTGGTGACTTTTGTGAGTTGCAGCTTTTGAAATAACTGTTTTCTTGAGGTAAATATCTGGTCACGATGATAGAATTGATGAGGTGAAGTCAGCATTTCACATGTTAACTTTTGGATGACCTTTGTACTGAAGTTATCTATTGGAAAAGTTAACAAGCAGTTTGAGCCTATGCCACTTGTTCCTATCTAAGTAAAGGAATTTTCTCATTTAAGCTGAGGCTAACTGAGATTCATGGATGTCTCAAATTGCCTTATCCGTGTAGGGAACTTTAAGTCCTGATGCTATGCATTACTTATAAGTTTGTAACTGTAGGTGATGCTCATCACCTTGATGCATTTTATTTTATTTTATTTTATTTGGGTTTCAAAGTCTAAAAAACTGCTTAGTTGGCACTCCAGAGTTGTTGAATTCTAATTCAAAATAAAAAATTTTATGAGGAAGAAGTTCAATAACCCTTTTAGTTTTCTTGAGAAATTGTTAATATAAATCAATATTGACAGTGATATGGGCAACTTGTTAGACTCATTTGGCTAATATTATTTGTTGTTTTGCTCGATCAGATTCTTTCTTTAAAGTACATTCATATCTTGGGGGTTAATTTGGTCACATGGTGGGTTCTTATGGTGCAAGGGGAAATTGTTTTAAGTTCCATACAAGAACTCCAAGGGTCTATAACTCTGTATAAACTTTTGTTTTGTAAACCCGCTCACAAAAGGAAGGGCCAACTTCTTAATGCATATAAAATCACAATGTTAGTGAGGGCCTTGTTCCAGACATCAAATTTAACCTTCTTTTTTTCCTTTTTTTTGCACTCTTTTTTTTAACAGATGATAGTATGACTATTATGATGGCATTTCAAACCCCAGAGTTGGAGGTATTAGGATTGACAACTATTTTTGGCAATGTTGCCACTGAGGATGCTACTCGGAATGCTTTGCTTCTGGTATGTGTCAAACAATGAAGTTTATTCTCCTTGCACCAGTGATACTTCCTACTGTATTTTAAGGTCTGTCATTGTTTCGGATCATGTTCATGATCGATTTACAAACTTTAATGTGCAAAAGGATAGTGTGAGATAGCGGGCCGTCCAGATGTTGCTGTTGCAGAGGGCAGTGTTGAGCCTTTGAAGGTAACTTCTTTTATCCTTCTTTACATTGATCTTCTTCGATACTGAACATTCTTTGATAGTGGTGGATCCATTTTTTCCATCCTTCAATTTTTAACCTTTTTCCCCTTCTCTCTTTTTAGCGGTTAACTTGTTTCAAATTATCTTGATAGATAAATCAATGTATTATAAAAAAATATATTTATATTTTAGTACTAAAGTAGATAGTTTTTGAGAAAGGAAAATGTTAATGTATTTGTTCCAATGCAGGTGCATTTTGTAGATTTTCCATTAAAATAAAAGAACAGAGGAAAATATGAAAAACAGAAAAATGATATTGAATAGTTTATAATTGTAATGGGAAACCTGCTGCATATCAGTCCGATTCTGAACCAGACTACTTGGGAAAGAAGGGGCAGAAAGGGAAAAGATAGAACTTTTTGATATGCTTTTTCTTGCTTGTAGAAAAATATATATGTTGCATTTGGCGAGGACACAAGTTGGAATTGGTAGTATTATAGATATGGTACTAGGGAAGTGGGAAAAGAGCGAGCAAAATTATTTGAGTTACTTTATGGATGCTGAGCGTCCTGCTCTCTCACTGCTTGCTATTTTCCTTTGCATATGTTGTGTTACTGTTATTTAAGATGGTTAATGACGAGGCACAATTTCTAACTCAACAGGGGGGTAAACCACGAGTAGCTGACTTTGTCCATGGATCTGATGGATTAGGAAACATATCTTTACCGCCCCCAAATACAAAAAAGATTGGGAAGTCTGCATCTGAATATTTGGTTGACAAAGTATCAGAATACCCTGGTGAAATTTCTATTCTTGCTCTGGGGCCCCTGACAAACTTGGCTTTGGTAAGTTGTCTGAGTGTGTTTATCTCATTCTTTCGACATTATTTCTTTCAATTATCCATTGCATCATTGACATTTTCTCTTAGGCAATTAAAAGAGACTCATCCTTTGCAAGCAAGGTGAAGAAAGTGGTCATACTTGGTGGAGCTTTCTTTGCCTTGGGAAATGTCAATCCTGCAGCTGAAGCTAATGTAAGTGAGAAAAAAAATTTCTAGTTCATTTTAGTTGCGCAAGTTCTGCTACATGCCTGATCTTTTTATAGTTGTCACAGGAGTGTTTAAATCAATGGCCTTATAAGTGAATATTCTGTAATATAGGAATCTGCAGTTCTATTGAGTCCTCATTTTTTTTTCACATTAGGAAGTCATGTAAAGGAATGTAGAGTCTCAATTTGGCTCAATGAGTAACATGTGCTTTACCTAGTGTTTGACATGAACATGATTTTATACCTTGCAGATATATGGCGACCCAGAAGCAGCTGATATAGTGTTCACATCAGGGGCTGATATAGTTGTTGTTGGCATAAATATTACTACCCAAATGAAATTTACAGGTTCAAATTTTACCTATTTTGCTTCACTTGATCCTGACGAATAGTTGGCATTATTTGGTTGATTATCCTGATAATCTGTTTTCAGATGCTGATCTTATCGAGCTGAGGCAATCAAAAGGAAGATACATTCAAGTCCTCATGGACATGTGCAAATTTTATAGGGATTGGCATGTGACATCTGATAATTTTCATGGTAATCATCTTCTTATCAGAATAATGAGCTCAAGAGTCGAGCGTAACTTATTAGTATCGTGCTTTGGAATTTACCCAAATGTTTATGTAACTTTAGGGATTTTCCTTCATGATCCTGTGAGTTTTATGGCACTAATCAGACCTGATCTATTCACATACAAGAAGGGGGTTGTGAGGGTGGAGACACAGGGCATCTGTGTCGGGCATACACTAATGGACCAAGGACTAAAAGTGTAAATTTTCTACGCCCAGCTATATTTCATTTTGCATTTTCTACTTCGCATTTCATGCCACTTATGAGGCCTATAATGTAATACACAGATGGAACAGTGGCAATCCATGGACAGGGTATTCTCCGGTTTCAGTTGCTTGGACAGTTAACGTGGACGAGGTACTAAACCAAATTAAGAAGTTATTAATGAAGCCATAGGCGTGGACGAGAACTTGCCGCCCATGGCTGAAGCAGTGAACATGGTAAAGTGATGGTGGAGTTGCCTTTTTAGTCTACTTTTAAGCCCTTTGTGAAGCATGTTTTGGCGGGAATAACATTCACATGTATCGGCCAACAGCAGTCTCATGTATCGGCCAACACCAATAAACTTGACTATTGGGTGTTTTTTATTATTTTTTTAAAAGGAAAAAAAAAATCATGTTCTAATGAATTTTTCAACTCAGCTTGCAAAATGCGAAATATTGTCTTCCCAGCACCCTACACGCTCGAGCAGGTCCAAAACATGTCCAGACTGTTTGCTGCTACATTCCCTCCTGGGCACAAAATGGGACCTATTGCCCCCATGCGCAGAAAGAAGCGCCATTAAAAGAGACCTCCTCAACCATGCGAAAACATATTCAATTTGTCTTCTTAAAATGGAAATCTTGGTCATTATTTTTTGGGTGTGAATAATATAAATACTGAATATGCATAATAGCTCGTAAACAAGTGCACAACGTGTGATCTCAAAACCTTCTTAATACAAGTTCTGAGAATCGAACTTTAAATTTCGACTAGAAAGGGTTACATCTTTCTATTGTTCACTTTCCAAGTTAATAATGTTTGAAATCAGAGAAAAGATAATATAATCGTATGTGGGTTATACGTAGCATCCCATGGTTGATATGTCCTTTATCCGAAACTAGGACTAATCAAAACCATGCGTAGAACAGGTCTGCGCAATGCATGCGTCATCGTTTGACTATATAACCTTTCAATGTTTTTTGGTGAAGACTATTGTTTCAAATTTTAAGATGATCCAACCTATTATAAGCTAATACTAAAATATGAAATAATCTAAGTGGTGGTTTCGTTAGGTCGATGTGGAGGAGAGTGAACAATAAAAATTCAGATACCAGAGTATTTTGTATATTTTGAATTATAAAAATTTGTCAAAAAATATATCTAGTATTATATTATAGTACCACTTACATTATCAATTTTTATAATAAATAATTTTTTCATAGCATGTAATTTTTTTTGTTTAAGAAAAAGACCAAATATGGCACCCTGAAAATGGTTAAATCTTGAAGTGACAAAGTCTTTACTTGCTACAATTTAGCTAATTAATTGTACAATGTCTAACCCAAAATAATAAAAGAAAGACAGAAAGAAAGAAAGAAATAAGTTTATTCATAAGAGAGCAATTATGGCCATATGGCCTAATTTTGCTTCTCGATTGGTGGGGCGCCCCCATTTAGTTTGTTCAATTATTAAGTTAAGATTAACATTGTTTATTATATTTATTTAGTCTTAATTATTTCTAATCTAATTTATTATTGTTTAATGATAAGATTAAATTCAACCGAAATTACAACCTTAAAACCGTTTCACTTAATATTGCCAATTACTGGATCATTCTAGAAGCTCATTTGCCCATATGTTACTATTAGAAAACTTGAAATAATGATTCAAAAGTCTATTATTTCCATGAAAAATGTAAAATTTATTTTTACTACTCAAAACTTTAATATCATTAAGATATTTATATTCGTGGGATCATGAGTTTTCTTTATTTCAACCCCCCTCCCCCCACTTTACAGGTCCATATGGTCAACGCGAAAGCACCTAAAGTAAAAGCAGTTAAACCAACTTCTGAGAGACTCGAATCCAAATGTCCTTCCCGTGGGCTCAAACATTGTACACTCGTTGACAGTTACCTACCCCCATTGAACTCTGACAGAACTGTTTCAACTCCCGCCAACACTTAACATCCACTCCACCCACCTCTCTCTTAAATTCATGTATTCCTCTGAAGCAAGCAAAACAAAGTGCTCTGTTTTCCTCCCTTTTCTAATATGGCAGTTGTGACTTCGTCGGTGGCTATGGCGGAGAAGATCTCTTGGTACTGCTCATTGTTAATTGCAGTGATGCTGATTTCGAGTTGTTGCTGCGAATTGATGAGCGAAAATAGCGAAATTTTGGGGGAGCAAATGGAAATAACGGGTTGGGAATGGGAGGCGAATGATATGAAGAGCAATAAAGGGTGTGATGAGATATATGTGGTTAGAGAAGGAGAGACTTTGCAAAGCATTAGTGAAAAATGTGGAGATCCTTTTATTGTTGAAGAGAATCCTCACATCCATGACCCCGACGATGTTTTTCCCGGTCTACTTATAAAGATAACTCCTTTCAAGACAAGATAATATAATTCTCTCTCTCTCTCTCTCCCCCCTCTTATTGTATCTTGTAATATTATTCTTATTTTTATTAACTTGTTATTCTTATTTTTATTTCATAATTTGAGTATAAGATGCAATTTTACCTAAATTAAGTAATATTTTCTCTCTTTTTTTAATTATCAAATGTTTAAATTTTTATCAAATCACTTAAGTGAATTTTCTAGATAAACTTCCCAAATGACTATTGACAATTTTCATAGAAAAGTACTCATGCCTAATTATAACTTTTTCTGCATAGTACATTAATTACAAAACCCAAATGTATTCCAATAATTAGAACTTCAGAAATATATTATTTATTTATTTTTGTACTGAAAAATAGGATTGGTATGAAAAGTAGAAAAAGAAAAGGAAAAAGAAAGCATTCGATTTGATGAGCAAGGTTATTTTATGAAAAAAGTTGTTCTCGCATAAAAGATTTCGGGAACACCAAATTGTTTTACATTAAATAGTTGGACATTTTACTTTTTTAATTAGGGTTTTTGAATTCAAATCCTTAGGATTGTAAAAAAAAAAATTTTAAAGAGTCAATCCCTAAAATATGTCTTATAATTTTGAATCAAATTAATTAGGTAAAACTCGTACGTCGATAGTAACAAGGAAAGAAAAAAAAAAAAAAGTTTCGGGAACAGTTTTGGAAACATATCGTTCTAAGCATGGGTTGGACACGAAGAAATTTTTTGATTGGGCCGCAAATTATTATTTTTAAAGGCCACCAAACAAAGGAATGAGCCAAAACTGGTCTATTACATAGAGAGTACATTTCACGGTTGGACTTGGGATTTTGACTATGGATTCAAACCCAAAGCTGACTCTAGAATTGATTGCGCTTTCTAATGCCCAGAAGTAGTCTCAAAATATTTGCTTAGGTCTGTGGGTAGTGTGTTGGTACCATGCCTTGAACCTTGGCCCAAGGATACTTGCCACACGTGAACAATACAACCACTGGGCCAGAGTTGTGTGGATCCCCCATCAATTTTTTTTTTTTTTTTTAAATCCGTAAAGGAATTATCCAATAATTTTGTTTCATATATACATTTTCTTATTTTTATTCTATAATAATGATATAATTTATAATTTTATACGTTGTTTATTTTGTATTAGTATGAATAAAGAATATGATAATTTGTTCTTGTAGTGTGGGTCTGACCAGTAAATACTCCTATGGGTGGAAGAAGAACTGGGGGCAAGAACCTCCCATCATTATTTTGGGTCGGAAAAAGGAACAACCTCCACAGGTTGGTCGTGCTTTCTTATTTTAAAAATTGCGTTTTCCTTTGAGTAGTATCATCTTATTTTTTAATATTCCTGAAATGATGTTATGCACGTACGTTTTTATAACAATTTGGATCTGAGGCTGCTAGGCGCACAAAAAGGAGTGATCCAATTTTGACCTTTTCTTTCCCAGATAATGTGAAACAAAACAATCAACTCAAATACTAAATATATAACAATACCTTTGGGGGGTGGGGGGGGAGGTTATGTATATTACTTTTCTTGGAAACATCCTATTTTTAACATCGAAACAGGTTGACTTTGTTTTTGTGTCTGCATACCCATTTGAGACCACTTGAATATATAATTGTAAAACTGTGGTTTATTTCGACAGAGTCAATAATCTATTGTATTTATTTTATGGGACGATAGAGAGAAGAAAGAGTGAGAAGAGAAGACAGGAATATTGGGTTGAAGGGTTTCATACGTGTGGAAAGAAAGGAAATCGGTAGGAAAGAGACCTTCCCATTTTTTTTATTTTTTTTGTAACTTAGCTCGGTCACTATTCGGTATCCAAGATTTCATTTCGACTATTTCAGACCGATCGACTGTGAAACCCATTTTTATAAGAACGGATATTCCAACACAGAGTTTTTCATACCCATACCGAGATTCGAACCCCGCATAATTAATAGATGAAGATGTCCCTACCCATCTACACACCGTTTGTCGGTCCTTCCCATTTCTTGTTGTCAAAATATAATGTTTATACTTTAAAATGACTGGGCAAACCTTTGCTTTGCTGAATGCTAGCATCGCACGCACCTAAACATCACCTACCGTGTCAGTGTGGACCAAGTGTAGAGAGAGGACGATGACTGCTCAACTAATCCATTTTCCACTACTTTCGTTTTTTCTCCCCTAAATAAAATAAAAAGGTTTGTGCCTTCCCAGCCATCTCATTCGTCACGTTCTGTTCTGACCCACGTCTTTTAATTACTCTTTGATCAAATCAGTTATATCCTACAAAATCTTATAAGCCCAATTTTAATTAATTGCAATTAGGAGTTTGTATTTGACATTTCAAATAATTCTAGTTTTCTTTTTTTTGTGGGATAATTTATTTTTATGTATTTTTTGTGGGATAATTAATATAATTCAAATCGAAAAAAACTACTAAATGCACTAGATAGAATTTTTATGTTTAAATTAAAAGATGCTTTCCATTTTAGTTGGCGGTAGTAGCTCTTGATTAATCCAATTTAATTTTTTTAATCAATACGCTAATCAACAGCCCTTCATACAAAATCATGACCAATAACCTCTTTTAAATTCTTCGGTTAAGCAATAAAATTTAATTAACATCTATATTTCCTTGTTAGACTCCGAATAGATATTTTAAAATGAAGTGAATTAAAAAAATTCAATTCGAATGATATATCTTATAGTTTTCATTTGATTTTATTAAGAATATAAAACAATATAAAATGTAAAATTTTAATAATTCGTTGTTATAAATATAAAAATAAATATTATAAAAAATAAATATTATCAAAATTAAATCAATAATTAATTTGATTTTGATACATAATATTTAAAAAAAAATTCTCAACATATATAATATTTGATTCCATGCGTAACTTAATGTCTTTAAAATGAAAGATTTTTTTTTAAATGTTTCCAAATAACCAAAAAATTTTGATAATAAAGTAATTATAACAAAAAGAATAAACTTTATAAAATGTGAAGTATTTGTGCACTTAATGAGGAGTTCTAACCTGAAAACCAAACTTACATTGCATATGATTGCATGAAGAGACTCTTTCACAACCGAATTAACTTTCCTATTTTCTTATTCCCAAAAATAAACATGTAGCTATCTGATTGTTATTGGGGAGGTTCTGGAGAACTCATGGTAGACGAATACTCGTATCCAGGTTCTCATTGTTGAAAGTTTCTTGTTCCAAAATTTTGTTCCAGCCCGACGAGCACCATTTTATTAATTAATGTCAAGTGGGCATGGTACTTTTCACATTATACATATTTTAATTGACTGTTCACACATGCATTCAAATTCCTAGTTGGGTCCTCAAACTCAAAACAGGTGTTCTAAAACGACCATCATACACTTGCCTCTGTATATAAGGTACAACGAATAAGCCTATCCTCTCACACAAAGTCACCCATCTCATTGAGAACAATGGCACACCAAAAGCTCATCTTCTTCATTCTTGGCATCATCTACTCTTTTCTCATAGGTCCCAGTTATTACCCATGACCTCTTCAATGCTATTCTTCATCGTTTTCCCTTTTTTCAATTTGGCTTCCCATATTTATGTACTTCAAAATTATTGATGTGTCTTTTCTCTTGATTTTGATTGCAGCAAGTGGTGGGGTTGAAGGCTCATTATCTTCGTCGCATGGTTTTCGTCCAACAAAGCTATTCGTATTTGGAGATTCATATGCTGATACAGGAAATTGGAATAAGACCGGTGCTCATTCTACTTCATGGAAGACTCCCTATGGAATCACCTATCCGGGTCACCCGGCAGGCCGGTTCTCCGATGGTCTGATCTTGACCGATCGGCTTGGTATATACATTTTCTTTCTCCTCATAATACTTGGAAAAGCTTCAAACGATAGAAACATGTTTGCCATTGATAACTTTATCTACTCATAGATTGAGGCACACAACATTAAACATGATAACTAAAATGATCCTTGAATTTTCATGATACATTAAACATGCAAAAATAAATTGTTCTTTTTTGTTGAGATTACACTTTTCTGATTCAATTTCATTCAGAAAATTGAACGGAATGATTCTATTCGCAAGATAACTTAACATATGAAAAATAATTATCATAAGAGAATTTAACTTCTGCCTTAAAATTAGATCATGAAGGTATTTTTATATTTATATGTCATTGGAATATTGAGTCGGTCAATATCTTACTTAACAATAATAATGGTAATATTTTGATAATTTAATGAATCAATCATTTTATTTTACTTTATTTTATTTTATTTTTAGTCTTTATGGAGTAGTGATGTGGAGTCATGATGCGTTTACTTTTTCTTCTCTTCCTCATTTTCTTTGTATCGAGAAAGTGTTGACTTAATCTATGGAGATTATTCCAAAAGTTTCATGTTTAAACGCTTTCAATTATATGGGGCAAGATAAATCGTAATTATCCTAATATACATCACCTAATAATTGTTTAGTAGGACTTTCATTCAATCAACTATTCAATAATTACTCAAATCAGAAATTTTGCTAATATAAAAACATGCATATTATAGCTGGGTAGTACATGGCTCATTCAGGGATTAATATATTTCACCTTGGAATTTATTGTTCGAAATTTTTGCTTTTTATTCTCGTGCAGCTAAATATTTCAGAATAAAGTCTCCGGCGCCTTATGAAAGGATAAGGAAAGGTAAACATCTTAAGCATGGAGTTAATTTCGCATACGGAGGAACAGGAGTGTTTGATACATCGGATCCATACCCAAACATGACGACTCAAATTGATTATTTCCAAAACCTCATCCACGACTCCATCTACACCCAAGCCGACATCGCCAACTCTCTTGTTTTTGTCTCTCTTGCTGGCAATGACTATTCTAATTACTTGTCTAAAAATGGCCTTCAGGTAATTGAACATTAAGTCTCACCCCCTCTTTATTTAATAATACTCAAGATTCTATCTTATTGCATCTAATCCCACTTCTAGAAAAGAGGAGACCCGGAGCCGATTTATGAAAATTTTTGGAAGGAATTTGTTATTTTGCAATGATAATAAACTGAACTTTAATTTTAAATTTTATATTATCTGACTGAAAAATTAAAAATGTCGAGAGAAGTCCTTGACTTGGGAAAATTTGAATTGTATAGTTTTTCTAATTTTTCTTTCTCAATGACAGGGTATGCAAGCCTTCATTGTACAAGTGGTCAATCAACTAAATATTGATCTAAAGCGCATTTATAGCTTGGGAGTGAGGAGAATTGTAGTGTCCGGTTTAGAACCTTTGGGATGTCTTCCCACAATCACATACGTAAATTCCTTCAAATCTTGCAATTCCACCGCGAATACTTTAGTACAATACCACAACAGCTTGTTACAGCAAACCGTGGAGAAGTTGAAAAATGAGACCAACGACTCTTCTTTTGTCATTCTTGATCTCTACGACTCCTTCACGTCCATACTGGGTAAGCTTAACTAATATTTTTAAAGAATATTTTCTTAATTCTGGGTCTACTGTGTCCTGTTGCAATGCCTCTTAATCTCCCAAACCAATGTTTCTATTTTTTTAATTAATTTTTTGGGTGCAGAGAGTTCAGAATTTGCAAATCCATTGACCCCGTGTTGTTTGGGAACGAAGAGTGGGTACAAGTGTGGAAGCGTAGACGAGAATGGTGCAAATATGTACACGGTGTGCAGCAATCGCACTTCTGCCTTCTTCTGGGACTTGTTTCACCCAACACAAATTGGATGGGCCCAAGTCTTTTCCAAGGTCAAGGTTTCACTTACACAATTCCATTAAGTTGTACAAAATTCACATTTTGGTTTTGGGGTTTTCTATTTCTTTCACACATTTAATAATAATTGGGTGGCCGAGCATTTGCTTAACGTTTTCACTCATCTTGTAATAAAAATTCTATTTTGTATTTGACTCGTTTTGTGAAGCCAATAAAAGGGTTAATTTTTCTTCCTCTTGACGTTGTACAAAAACAGCCTAAGAAAGTGGGAATGGTGACTCTATTATGGGCTTGAATTTGCTCATAAATGCACGAAGGTGACCCATAATGTATATACATATGGTCTGTGGGGAAGACAAAGCACCGAGTATAAGAAAACACTTGTAAAACACTGGAGTGTAGCGTCATGAACCCAAACAACTATCCAAATCCTGAATAGACGACATACTAAATAAGACCTATCTCTAAACAGGGACTGACATAGCCAGCCAAGACAAAACAATCCGCAAAATCAGAGGTGGCCATATTTGCTCCAGATGGTCAAGCTGCTTAATGTATCAATTTGTCCAAAAAGGGATAAAAGGGAAATCTTAAGGTGTGTCCCTAGTGCGGTAAGAAAGTCACGTACCCTCCTTTTTTAAATGCATGGATTTGATAATAAAATATTAAACTATTTTAATTAAAATCTGAAATTTGAATATTAAGAATGAAAAAATAAATATAAAAAAAGACAACTCCGAATACATAAATCACTAAAAATCATTATAATATATTGATCCTCAATCATGGTGATGGGGTTACATAATATTAAAAGGAAATGATTGTTAGCAACAATTGTTGGGATTTGCTACAACGCAATAAAATATTTTACTTCTCCAGTAATTTATTTGGTGATCACATGCTAAGTTCATGTTTCAATCTCAGATCAAAATTAATTAATCTTGACTATTAGTATGGCATTGGCGAGATAAACTGATCTCACATTGCACCAAAAAAAAAAATAATAATAATCAAAATACCAAAATAGCGGAAATGAAAACATATGAATTTAAATTGTTTCATTAATTTATGCAACTCGTGACAATGTACCATAATTTTAAATTAATAAAGATCATATCACATGAAAATATATAAAATTCCAACACAGTAGAAAGTTTAGCTTCTTGCACGTCAAATACATTTTATCGATAAAAACTACTCATATGATACAAGTAACTTGATTTCCTATCACTTACCATCGAATTCTTTTAATTACCAATTACTTAAAAATTATTTTAAATTTCTATGAATATTTTTTTATTTCTCATTTTTTCACTATTTTTATTTTTTTGATGTTATATTTTCTATTTTTGATTTCAAACATTAATTTTATATTTTTCTTTTTTCCTTTATCTTATATTTGTTTCTCAAACGACGAATCCCAAAATTTGAGGTTAAGACTCAGGTTGTTAGGTGGGATTAATCGGCTGGTGAAGCACGTTCCGTGACTAATCATTTAATCAAAATTGTAATTAAGTTTGGATTTATTTGACTAATGCCTCGTACTCCACATTGTGATAGGCCCAACCAGAGTATTTTAATTTTTATCAGTTATTAAATATTATCTATGGCATGGAACCTCTCACTCTAAAAGAAGTTCGATGTCTTCGTAATTCAGCAAACGCTTAATTGGGATCTGTATCAGTTTTGTTATTTAATTAATAGTTAAACTAATTACTCATTTGATTAAGGGTCAAAAATTGCACCTTCCTGTTGACTAAAACGCTTAGTCATGTTCGAAGACATCAGATCATGAACGGGAAAAAGAAAATCGTTGGGCTTGCACACTGACTTTGATCCCAAACTCTAATTGGGTGCAATTTGACTTGGCCGAGTATTTTTATTGGAACGCTTTTTGAGATCTCTCTCTCTCTCTCTCGCCCAGAACTCATCGGGATTAAATTTTCTAAATCGAGTAGTTTTGGCTACATTTGAGACAGGTCTTGTCTGGCCCGAAGAAAAAAATCATGTTTGGATATTCTTATTACAAGTTTTGAAACTTATGAAAAAAAAATATATATTAGAAGAGCTTTTTCTAAATTATACGTGATAATTCTCAAAACGAATGAATTATAATATGATTGATAGATAATAAAATTTTGGAGTGTGCTTCGGTGCCGGGACTTTTACAGTTAAGTTGGAGGGGGTTTTGGAGCTAGGACTTTTACACAAAAGTTGGAGTGGGATTTGGTGCTGGGACATTTTCATTAAACTACGATGCAATATACAATAAGGGAGCAATTTTTATTGTTATATCCTACAAATTTGCGAAAAGTATATATAAAGGAAACCCACCCTCCCGCCGCCGGGGGGGGAGGGGGGTGCCTTCCCTTGGCTCCCTCCAACGACTCTATAAATACAAGAACTCTACTCTTCCATTAACCCCATAAACTACCAATGGGACAACAGTTTTTCTTCCTTATCTTCATCCTACAATCATCTCTCCTCCTAGGTATTATTTTTATGTTTTTCTTCATCAATTTACCTTCTTCAGTTGCTTCATTTTTCTATTATGAATACGATTTTTTTTTCCTTGTTGATTTTGGTTGCAGGACTAAGTTCATGCTCCGGAACTAAGGTTCATCCAACAAAGCTATTTGTCTTTGGGGACTCATATGCTGACACTGGAAATTGGAACAAAACCGGTCCTTATAGTACATCATGGAAGCCTCCTTATGGCATCACCTATCCGGGAAAACCGGCGGGTCGGTTTTCGGATGGTCTGATCATGACAGATTACGTAGGTCTGTATATATATATATATCCTCTCACCCATACAAAATAATTTGTATTGTACTTGACACAATAACAAGTTAAAAATTAACAACTCACCTCTCCCTCCAAGATCAAGAACTTCTTTTTTTTTTTGTTACAAGAAGTTTAAAATTCAAGTACCATTAAACAAAGGGTAATAGTTATTTCATGTTTTATTTCGTCTTTCTCTCATATGTAATAATGTTTTAGCGTTGCCTGTGAGCATGAGTGTATTGTGGAATTAATTGTTAACAAAATTTTAATGTCTTTAATTTGCAGCTATGTTTTTGGGATTCAAGTCTCCGGTGCCATACAGCTTAAGCAAGAAAAAGCGGAGCTGGCTGAAAAATGGAGTTAATTTTGCATATGGAGGGGCAGGAGTGTTTGATACATTGACTCCATATCCAAACATAACGACTCAAATTGATTACTTCCAAAGGCTCATTGACCAATCCATCTATACCAAAGCCGATATCGCCAGCTCTGTTGCTCTTGTCTCTGTTGCCGGCAATGACTATGATACTTACTCCACTAGAAATGGCTCCGGCCCGGTAATTCTTCAAATTTACCTGTGCTGTTAATTTATTATTTTCTTAATATTTATGCAATTGCATAATACTTTATGACTAATTTACTATGAACTCCATTTGGAGTATAATTACTATCTTTTCACGTACCTGTATTTTTCTCTTCGACAGGGCGTGCCAGCCTTCACTACCAAAGTGATCAATCAGCTTGTAATTGACCTAAAGCGGATTCGGGACATTGGAGTGAAAAAGATCGCGGTGACAGCGTTACAGCCATTGGGATGCCTCCCTTTGATCACATACACATCATCGTACAAATCTTGCAATGCAATCGATAACGCGGCGGTTATTTTCCATAACACGCTGTTGAAGCTTGCTGTGGGGAAGTTGAGAACTGAGAGCAAGGAAACTTCTTTTGTCATTCTTGATCTCTATGATTCCTTCACCTCCATAATCAACAAAAAGGGAGGCCGTCCAGGTGAGATTAACATTGTTCAAAACTCTCTCGCCCGACCTTTCACAGTGGACCATCGACAAGCGTCTAATATGGCCATGCATGTGGTTTGCTTTTCTTTTATAGATGCTATATACCTTTAATAAACACAAAGAAAATACTTGCATTGCATAGCATAATTCAAGGAAATCACAAGTACGAGATTATTCAGTGAGATACATGAAATGGTTTCAATAAAATTACTAAAACATTCACCGACTTTGATTAATTTTTGCAACACGCATCCAACAAGAGATTATTGCTTAAAGTGGGTCCATACAAATTATAATTTTTAAATAAAGATGCAAAATATGCCCTGACTACTCAGACTTGTAGTGTCTAAGAAATATTACACCCATCTTTTGCCCTTTCTATTCTTATCACCGACTAAAGGAGATCCATATATCTTTTCATGGCAGGGAGTTCAAAGTTTCCTACTCCATTGAAACCATGTTGTGCAGGGATAACCAGTGAATACTCGTGTGGAGCCGTGGACAACAAAGGTGCAAAACTGTATACAGTATGCAAGTACCCCAGTTCGGCATTCTTTTGGGATAGGTATCACCCCACACAAGCAGGTTGGAAAAATGCAGTTTCAGCCATGACAGCTACACTCAAACAGCTCCTCTAAGTCATAAATTCATCATTTGCCTCAACTTTTTCTAATTTCATCTTTTCCTATTTAGCAAGAGCATATGCTTGTAATAAAAGTACTGCTTCTCTACTAATTTGGCTGTTATTTGAGAGTGGTCATTGGAATCTAAATATATATATATATATTTTTGATTTTGGTGTTGTATGTAATCGTAGAAGTATTTCATGCAAATTAATAATATGTAATAATAAGAGATCGGCTTGCTTAGTAGTGGTCAAGTATTATATATAAACACATGCTTTGGAGCGGGCCTAGAGTCCAGACCAATAGCCCGACGTGACTCTTAATGAACTTGGCCACAATTTTTAAGTTTAACTTGTGTAATTGGGAATGGTTCAATAACAGAAAGTAAATTGGGTCTAGAAATACTACATAATTGGGAATGGCTCAATTAAAGGCTTTGCAAATACTACATAATATGTAATTGGCCCGGCTATAATACCAAAAAAAAATAATTAGCCTGGCTAAAAATAAAAGGGTTTAGAGAAAAATGTGTGGCTCGAGGTTTTGCAACGAGGCATCACATATTTTTATTAGATCTGGTCTGAGCTTGAAAAATGAGAGGGCTTGGGGTAATATGTGTAGGTTCAATATTGGAACCAAGTTGTCTCAAAGAGAATAGTTTAGTGGTACAAAACTCCCTCTCCAACCTGGTAATTCCAGATTCAAATTTATTATACAACAAAAAAAAATATTGGAACCAAGTCATTAACGTCTTGGTCTAATGCCAAGAATACAAAATTTGTTTAATCAAGTTTTTGAATTCGAGTTTTAGAGATAAAATAAATAGGGATTGGGAGAGCTTGTTTCTTTAATGGCTCCGACAGTTAGATCAAAACAAATTAATTAAAATTAATAAATTGATTATTAAATATCGATCGATTAAGCAAAACAAAATATTGTAACCAAGTCGGATTGGGCTTTGATACAGTCTGGTCCAAAGTCGAGTGGGCTGCCCAATACCCAAAACCAGCTAACTTTTTTTTTTTTTTTTAATTTGATAAAAAAACCAGCTAACTTATAACAAATTAGGAATCCCAACATTTCTTGTATTTGTGTCTCTTCTGGGCCAAGGAGTTGAAAGGTCCAAAAGTGCTGAAGTTGAACCCCTTCAATCTTGATTTAAGATCACCCCATTGATGACCTTATTTTGAAACGCGTAAATCTTGCCCTTGCAATAGCCAGGCCCATTCGATTTGCCCCGCATTTCGTAATTAATTTTTCTTTGATGCTGTGGGTTGATTTTCTAAGTGTTTTGAAGAGGGACAAAAGAATTGTAATGATGTTTTTTTTATTATTTATTTATTTATACATAGGGAGGTACGAATTTACAAGCATTAAAAGGGAAGAAAGATGGTGTGAGTTGAGTTAAAGCCCGTTCAAGAATTGTAATGATGTTAATTAAATGCATTGGGGGCTTGTGTTGGGATGGTTGACCCGGCTTCGGATAGGAAATAACGACTATTTCTAATTCCCAAGCTCCATTCGGCCCAAAAGCTAGACATCCTCTCTTGACCAAGCCTGGCCCGTGGCTGAGTCCATCAATCCCGCAACCGCCCATGTGGTCCCACTCCGAGACACTCGTGAGTCATGTCATACATTAAATGTTACAAATTCAACAACATCCTCGTAAAATTGATTATTAAATATCCATCGATTATTTAATAAAAAAGAATGTGAAATTTTTAACATTAGATCAAATGACCCATTAGTCACTCTTGCTGAATTATTAATTAAATTAGAATAAATTGATCACAGAATCTCTATAAAGTGCTGACCATCAACCTTTGTCGACAGGTTGGCAGGATTACGAAGATACCCAATTTCTATTAGATTAGATGGAAGGTTATATGAAGGATTCCATGCCATTACCACCTCAGCCTCATTATAAATAAAATAAAATTCTCTGTTAGCCCAATGTAACAATGATGGTCAGAATTTTGATTAAATGATAAGTCATGGAAGGTGCTTTACCAACCAATCAATCCTACCAAAGACCTTCGAATTAATAATTTATTAAATCTGTTTTATGGGCATGTCTTGTGCAAGAGTGATGCATCTTAGATATCTCCATAAAGTTTATTATATTTATATATTTATGCTGGATATTGACGTATACATAGTGAAATAAATTTTCGGAATAATAAAAATTTAGATTTTTGAGTATATCTCAATGAACAGATCGCAGAAAGATTTTGGAAATCACAAACCCTCCTCGAACGATCTCATCATTGGAATGATAACCACGATAATCGAGTTATCACCACAGCACCACAACACTGCAATCCATAATCCAGTGATGAACACGATCTAAAAAATTCTTCACGCAGAATTTTTCTCAAACCTTCTTTTTCAGAAAAACAAGGTGTTCTCTTTCAAATTCAGATCTCAGAATATGTTGTGTGCTTTCTATGATAACCCTAATCAACCTTGTTTTCAAAGGTTAATTATTCTCACGTAACTACACAACATAAAAAAACAGTCTCAATCCATATCAGTTATGATTTGGAGAATATGGAAAGTGAGATAATGGGTTTGATCCCCCATTATTCCCAATTTCTGTTTATGAAAAAATGCCCCGCGTGGATATTAATTTCTTTAATTTATTTTTTCTATTAATTAAAATTTATATTATATATTGTCATGAGTTGTTTAAATTTGTAAAATTATTCTGACTATCTTAGTATTTTGATCGTGCGGCTCCAATGCGCCATTAACAGAAGTGTATTACAGATGATTAAAATGTATTAGTTGTTAGTAGCTGGGAGATAATGCATGATCAGATCTTTTCATCCCGTTAATTCTTTTGTATCTAAAATAGAAACATGAACATAGAATAGGATTATCTTAAAAATAATAATAGGACGCTCCAACAGTTTATTGTATTGCAGCTATGGACCCAGGTGGGAACTTGACGTCGGGCCTAGGTTCGATTTACGGTACCGCACACGCAAAGCAATACAGCAAATCCCAAAAGATCTGGGCGACATTGCACGTGTTTAACATACATTTCCAATTGATATTACATATAATTGAGGTATTTCAACTCTCTCTCTCAAAAACTTCCAACCCACGCCCCCCCCCCAAAAAAAATATCATATCATATCTATAAGATCATATGATCATGTTCACATTTTAATTATTTGGCCAAACAGGTCACAAATGATTTGAGTGACTTCTATTGGCGTTTATATTTTTAAGTATCCTTTTCGTGCAAAGATAATATTTATTTTTTATCTGATAATTATATTAAATTAAATTAAATTAAATTTGGTTCAAACTATATTTAACTATTAAAAGATAAAACTCTTTTGACACATATTTTTTTTTATATACAAAATTAAAATCTGATATTTTGTTTAAATAGTATCAGTGTTCGATTGTTAAACCAATTAAGCATCCTAAAAAATAATATTTATTATAATGTGAAGCCCATATGTTGAACCATTGTAATTATTATCCAAATCAGAATTTTTGTTTGAAGGCACGTTTTTTAACTTTGAAGTATTTAAAAATGGATTAAGTATAAGATAAAACAATTCTTATTTATTACTTTTTTATTTCCATTTCGATTAGTTGCTCCGGCTGTTGAATATATATATTTATATATTTTGCTAAACTACATTTGGTATAAAGCACGAGTTTAAGAAAAATGATAAGATTATTTTCGACAATTTATAAAATCCTAAAACTTATAAAATGTTTTTAAAATTTATAAACTTCGATAACTTTTTAAAAAAAAAAATAAATTATTAAACTTTTTGCATAAATAAGATATATTTTGACTAAAAAAAGTTATGCAATTTAATTAGTTTCTAGGTTTAAATAAAATAATTTATAACCTACATTAAAAAAGTTGGGTGGAGCTACTTTTTTTTTTTTTTTTTTTTTGAAGAATTTATAAATTCTAAGCATATGATTTTTAAAGTTTACAAGTTTTCTAAAAATAAATTATCAAACAAATTTACGAATTTGTAAACTTTTAAATGTATTGAAAAGTTATAAATTTAATCAAAGACCCTCTAAATTAGTTTGTAGATCAAGATAACCAAATATCCTCTAAGTTAGTTCATAGATTGAGATAAAACATTTTATAAATTGCATAAAAAGAAAAGTTGATGTGGAGCTACCATTTTTAAAGAAGAGATTATGAATTATAAATATGTTATTTTAATTAGAGATTACAAACTTTTTTAGGAAAAACATCTTATAATCCGTTTTCAAGAAATTGTTAATTTAGCCAAATATCCTCTAAATATATAAATATATAAACCATTTATTTTCAAAACTTTCAAAAAAAAATACAAGTCATACCTTTTTATAAAATTTGATTCATATGATATAATATAGAATACAATAATATAAAAATATCCATATTATCAATCTCAGTTAATGAAATAAAAATACAATTATTGTTATCGTATAAAGAAAACAATTATATAATTAGGTATGCGATATAAAATCCATATACCTGATCCTATTTAGTGGGATAAAGGCTGTTTTTTTTTTATAAAATTACTTTATGATATTCTTTCTCTTTTACTTAATTATTTAAATGAGGGGCAATTTCAATTAGCATATGCTAAAACACTTGCCAAATTATAGGCAATATGGAAGGGAACCTCCCCATCCCCTACCCCGCAACTCTATAAATATGAGAATAATACCAATATTTGTTGGCGCAGGTGGAATTGACACTTTTGTCTCTTAACCAAGTTAGGAGTTCAACTCCCCCGAAATAAGAAAAAAATAATATTGGAAGATTCGTCCTCAAAATGGGTCGTTGATCTAGATTAGTCAGGACGAATTTTTAAATATTGGGTGATGGTCAAATCAAAATACCAAAAGTAAATAAATAAATAAATAAATACGATAAAAATAGAAGTCCATTCTTTCATCACTCAACAAACTTCCAATGGGACAACAATTTTTCTTCCTTCGCTTCATCTTACAATCTTCTCTTCTCATAGGTGTTATATTCGTGTCTTCTTCATCATTTTCCTTCTTCAATTGCTCCTAAATTCTTTTATCCTAAAAATATTGTTTTGTTGTTATGGTTGCAGGACTAAATTCATGTACTGAAACTAAGGTTCCTCCAACAAAGCTATTTGTCTTTGGTGGCTCAAATGTTGACATAGGAAATTGGAATAAAACCGGTCCCTATTCTACTTCATGGAAGCCTCCTTATGGAATTACCTATCCTGGTAGACCGGCCGGCCGGTTCTTGGATGGTTTGATCATGACTGATTTCGAAGGTTTGTGTACATATCCCCTCAGTTTTCACACCCATACCAAGTAGAATAAAGTTAAAAATTATGGACTCACACCACACTCCACACAATCCAGAGATTTCATATTCCTGTAGGATTAGATGAAATTTATTGTATAATAGATCCTATACCAAATGAGCATACAAATATTTTTTTGATACTTAACTATTAGTATTCAAAACCATATTCTAATTAATCCGTTTCAAGCGTCATGGGTCTATTTAGGAGAATGTTTTTCGAATATAGTATTTTTTGTTCTCAAGTTTCGAAACCAAAACCTAATTAAGGGAAATAACACTCAATTTTATTATATCAACTGTCTGTTAATATTAGCATACAAATATTAGCAAATGTCTAACTTATGGTACAGGTGTGGGTGATAGTTTTGTATGAAAAGCAATTGTGAGACTTAATTCTACATAATTTGAGCTAACTCTATTAGTCCGGTGCCACTATCTGTATTGAAGCCCATGCTTTGATCTAATCAGTGGCGGACCTACATATACATGAGGCTGGGCAATCATACCCCCTCCATTTTTGTATTTTTTAAAATTTAATTAGAAAAATATAATTCTTTTAGTGTTAAATTATATTTTTTACGCAAAATTTTAATGATAGTAGCGCGTATATATTATGTTTGCATCCCTTTTAATTTTTGCATCCCCGGCTCGTCCTAGGTCCACCACCGGATCTAATGAATGACAACAAATATCTCCAAACGTTGTACATTCATCGGGGGCATCAGTGTATTGTAGAATAGATTTCAACAAATATCGCCGTAAATGTGCAGCTTCGTTTTTGGGACTAAAATCTCCGGTGCCATTCAAATCGATCAAGAAAAAGCAAAGCTTGCCTAAAAATGGAGTTAATTTTGCATTTGGAAAGTCAGGAGTTTTTGATACTTTGACTCCGTATCCAAACCTTACGACTCAAATTGATTACTTCCAACGCCTCATTGCCAAGGACGATATCACCAACTCCGTTGCTCTTGTCTCTCTTGCTGGCACTGACTATGGTACTTATTTGTCTAGAAATGGCTCTGCCTTGGTAATTTTGAACGCATTCTATCTTAATTTGTCATATTATTTTACTATATTCGTTTGTATTTACCACTCAACTACGCCAGTGAACCCCATTAATAGGCCAATTTAAGCATATATCTTCCACAGGGTCAACCAGCCTTCACTGCCAAATTGATCGATCAACTTGTGATTGACCTTAAGCGGATTCGGGACCTCGGACCGAAAAGGATTGCAGTGACAGCATTAGCGCCATTGGGATGCCTCCCTTTTAACACTTACACGTCATCATACAAATATTGCAATGCATCCGCTAACGTTGGAGCCAATTTCCATAACACCCTGTTGAAGCTAGCTGTGGCCAAGTTGGGAACTGAGAGCAAGGCACTACCTTTGTCATTCTTGATCTCTATGATACCTTCACGTTCATAATCAATAACAAAGGAGGGTCTCCAGGTGAGATTGACTAGTTCAAACTCTCTCCACCTTTCATAATGTGCTATCGTCTATTATGGACATGCACATAGTTTTCATCTCTTTTTAGATCCTACCTACATGCTTTTTAGAATATATATATATATAATATACTTGCAAAACACAACTCCAAGAAAATCACACGCACATCTAGTGTTTTGTAAGAGATATTATTCAGCAAAATATGTAAAATGGTTTTCATTGAATTTAATATTAATATACATGATATGTTTTTCCATTGTATAATTACAAAAACATTATTATTCAATAATTATAATTTATATTAACAATAGACTATTAAATTTGTCGTACTAAAAATTTTCTATTATCTAAAAAGAGATTTATTCCTTGAGGAGGGGCCATGGATATGATAGATTTTTTTTTTTTTTTTTTTTTTAAGTTGCAAAACATGCCCTAGATAGTCAAACTTTTAGTATTAAAGAAATATTACACCTACCTTTTGCCCTTTCTGTTCTTCTCGGGTACTAAAGGAGATCAATGTAATTTTTCATTGCAGGGAGTTCAGAGTTTCCTACTCCACTGAAACCATGTTGTTTAGGAATAACTAGTGAACATTCATGCGGAGAAGTAGACAAAAAAGGTGCCAAACCGTACACAGTATGCAATGACCGGAGCTCGGCATTCTTTTGGGATAATTATCACCTCACACAAGCAGGTTGGAAAGAAGTGGCTTCAGCCATGACAGCTGCACTCAAACAGCTCCTTTAAGCTTCATAAAATTCGTCATCTGCTTGATCTTTTTCGCATTTCATCTGTTGCTAACTGGCATGAGCATATGCTCGTAATAAAAGTGCTGCCTCTCTTCCGATTTGGTTATTAGTTGGGAGTGGCCATTGGAATCTAAAAAAGTTCTTTAGATTTTCGTTGGCACTTGTATTTGTTGAAAGTAATTCACAACAAATAATAAGAATAACACTAAGAGCTCGGCTACCAAACTACAAAGGGGACTAGCTTCTTTCCAACCCAAATTTTTAACGTGTTTAGTTTTAATTGGATTGTTCAATTTATTACAGAAAATAAAATGGGTCTAGGAAATTTTTAAGCTTCGGTGAAAATAAAACTACATGATTGGCCAAGCTAAAACTGAAAAAAGGGTTTAGAGAATTTGTTGCAGTTAAGTCGGGTTGGGCTTAGATGCCGTCTGGTCCAATCTTGAGTGGGCTGCCGAATATCCAGCTAACTTTTGAATCCCGACAATTTCCTGAATGGAAAGCTCCCTCCCTCCGTCCCTCTCTCTCTCTTTCTCTCTCTCTCTCTCTCTCTCTCTCTCTCTCTCTCTCTCTCTCTCTCTCTCTCGGGGGTGGGGGGGAGGGCTTGGGAAAAGCTCTCTCTCTCTTTCTATCTATTTTGTCTCTTTTTTGTGCCCACGAGTTTAAAGGTCCAAAATTGTTGACGTTGAACCTTCTTAAATCCTCATTTAAGATCACCCCATCGATCGGCTTATTTTGGATCCTCTAATTTTGACTTTAATTTTGCCCCGTTGCAATAGCCTGACCCATTTAATTTCTCTGTATTTCGTAATTAATTTGAGCATCATCTGAATCCTCATTTATGTTTTATTTTTCAGGGTTAATTTTCAAAGTCTTTATTTAAATAAAGAAAAATATCTGGTACAAATGAATGACATCATATTAGTGGTAAGAATAATGAATTTTCTTAATCAAAATTTTACGTTTAAATCTTAAAAAAAAAAAAAAAAAAACAAACAAAAACAGAACTCACCTCTTAATAGCTTTGATAGTTAACTCGACTTTAGTCAGAATCAATAAAATTGATTACCGAATATGGAGCGATCAAGCAAAAAAAAAAGTCACAATGAAGACGATGATAATGATGCTATTGGAAAAAAAAATATAGATAGTGATTAATTGAATGCGATGGAGTTTATGTTTAGACCAAACTGAAGTATTGGGTGGGTGTCCCAAAGGAGACAGGTCAATGATATAAAATTTTTTTCTTAATTTGATGATTTCAGAATCAAATTCTTATATAATCCAAAAAAAAAAAAAGAAAAAAAAGTATTGGGTGAGCTTTGTCTCTTGCCCAAGCTGGTTCGGCCCAAAAATTAGGCAATCTCTCTTGGCCAAGCCTGGCCGGTAGTTGAGTGCATCAATCCAACAGCCACCCATACTCGTGTTGTCCCCCGACACTCATTGTCAAACATCAAATATTACAAGGCTGAAACGGAAGAATATTCCTATTTTTATATTTCCTTTCTTAATTCGATTTTATTAGATTACGTCTCTTTTTAAATATATATATATATATATGTATCCAAAAAAAAAAATTACAAACTCAAAATATGAAGCAGCAACTTCCCATGTTATTCATTTCTCTGCGTTGGTAATTTAACAGCATAGAAATTTTAACGCAATTTTTTTCAAAATTAAGTAGTTTATTAAAAATAAAAATCCTTACTCCTAGTACACTCAATATATTTTACTCTAATCTACTTTGTACATAAATGATAGAAGTGTTACCTTCGTTCGTTATTCTCGTACCTCCTCCAATCTGTTGAAGGAAAAAAACAAAAAAATCCAAGCCCCTTCAAATCTAGGTGGGTCTAATTTCTTTGGCCAAGCAAAGGTAAGACCTATTTATAGGACAATTTTCTCTCAAAGCGTATAAGGTTTTCAAATTAATTAGCTCCGAAGGTGGTCCTGTCCTAACATCACCATTATGCTCAAGCCCTTTGCTGGCTAGGCGCTAACTAACTATAATTTTAAATGTTATAAACACGATTTAAAAGGGGGGAAAAAAGGCACAAGAGGAGCATCTGTTTCCTACACACTCCTCCCTTTGGCCTGTATGGAACCCTGCCCAAACAATGTGCAATGGGGTCAATTATATTGAAATGTATTTATAATCATCATTTTATAACAAAAATCTTATGTTTTTTTTGACTCAAATACATTAATATGTATAGCATAATTTCATAAAAAAATGAAATCTTATTCTATCTTTAGGATTGAACTTGTGATTGGTATGGGCAGCCACACATTTTGCGAAGGGTGAGTCCAATACCCTATGTAGGGAAGGATACGGATACAGGGGAGGGGTCGATTGCCCCTATGCTTCATGAGTTGTGCTCAATAGTTACAACCATGTGGAGCTTTATCTGAGCTATATTATATTCACCCTCTGTATCTTATTTTTGATTTGGCTGTGGTATGGGGAATTTGGTAGTAGATTTTTTTGGGGGGGGGGGTATTTATCCTGCTTCAGTCTCCACAGCTGATTGTCCTTTGTGATAACAATGGGATTGTGCCATTTCTCTATTTCCCCTACAGTCTAAACTTTCCCTGAAGTTTATGTTTTGGTCTTGATCGCTCTCTCCTATGCTTTCTTAAACGTTTATCCTTGCGTATTCTCAGTAAATCTTCTCCCTAGTGATTCATTCTCAGACCTAACCTTACATGTGCTTCTATTTATCTTCAGCCCCCCCATTCCCAAGAAAAGAAAAAAAAAATTGTGGAATTATTTTGATTTGTTGAAGGAGAATATCCATTTTTACAAACTGCCATATTGAACCTACCTTTTGCTTGTCACCATAGTAAACAATAAGCATGTAGAATTGGGCATTTCACATCCCTCAAAGCAAGCTAATTGTCCCTTCTCTTGATATTAACACTAAAGGCTGCCCAATTGTGGTCGTATGTCTGTTGACAGATCTGCTACAGTGATTTGTCAATAGGTTCCGAGAAAGTTTGACAAAACAAGAATATATCTAAAGTAGTTTGTAAGTGAACATTTGCGTCATGCATGAGTGGTGTGTTATTTACCATATATATGCATATGGTAGTAGTGCAAAGGTGGCCCACATTCTTATGCCGATTGTTTCTGTGGGTGAATCTCCTAATCATTAGTCAATTTCCAGTGCATTATATGTGGAATGATGTTGCCTGATGCGGTTCCTTCGTATGGGTGGTATCATGTCAACACTCACTGACGCTTTAAATGTTAGTCTGATTCAGGGCACTGAGTAAGTGGCTTTCGTTTTTAGATTGACCCATTTGCTATGCCTATTCATAAAGATCAAAGAATCATCCATATTTTATTCCTCAAATAGGAAGAAAGTAAAAGAAAATTGTTGAAATACTGACAATAGGATTTTGCTTTGCCTAATTGTTACACTTATCTTGTTTTATTTTTTATTTTATTTTATTATATTTTACTATTGTCTGCGTGACGAGCAGAATTAAATAGGTTATGATAACATCTTCGTTTCAGGACGCAGGGAACTCGCACGGCACCTATTGGGCAGTGTGCTTATTTTTCTTAAGGAATGCGGATCCCTCATTTCCCAGGTGGTCTACACTAACTACCAAGATTATGCAAGAAATCATCATTATATGTCCTTTAGTTTTTTGGTCCAACTTAACTACCATATGAATTTATTCTTTCCATGTAATTGAAGTAGCAAGTGTTCATTTACATGGATCCCACTACCATCTGCCTCTTTGGCCTCCATCTGCATATCACATCAAAAGAGAAAAGAGAAAAACAAAACATGAATTCTGATGTCATGTGCGATCAAGGTTCCTCGCTCTCTGAAATTGCTTTCAGTTGATGACACGATTTGCCAATATTGTATGGTGAAGTGTCAAGGTCACCTCACCTTACAATTTGTTTACTAATAATTTCTATAGATGCCCTGTAGTTAGAACAGGACCAAGTATAAGATGATGAGTGATGGAGGGGATACGTCAGTTGAAAATATTCTTGACTTTGAACGACTGAGCATCATGTATAGTGCCTCATAGTGTGTTTTTTCTTTTTTAATTTTCTAATATTTTATATTCTGCAAATTTATTTGGTTGTTTCTGCTGACATGAACTGAATCCTTGTTGCATATCAGAATGATATGTTGCTTGCTGATCGGATGTGCATTTCTCTCTCTCTCTCTCTTTTAATTTTATGGAACACTTGCATCACATGGATTCTTTTAATGTTATTTATTTATTTTATTTTATTTTTTGGTGTTCTTTCATTCTTCCATTATCTGTTATGAGCCTCAGGTCTAAGCACTTTGGGAAACTTAAGTATCTCATGTTTGAGGAAGGTGATTTGGCTTTATTGTTAGAAAATTGTGCTCTGATATTACCTTAACGTGTGTTGATGATGAGAAGTAATAGATACCTAAGAAAGGAAAATATTTAAAAAGCACCAAGATGCCAAAGACCCCAAAAACAACTGATGTTCAATTAGATGCGTACAAAACCAATAAAATTTTACGTCTGATGATTCAATTGGTTCAGGAACTGACGCCCCTTAACAATGATCGGGAGTTCGATCCCTCATGGGAATGAAAAAATCAGCGCTAAGAGACATGCCCCCTCAATTGGGCCCTACAAGCGATCGATCAAAATTAGTCAGAAAGAAATCTCGAATACTGAGTTGGTGGCTTAACTATAATAATAATAATAAAAAAAAAGAAACCAATAAAATTTTCTTCTGGGCAAAACCAGCAATGTTTCATTGGCATGTTAAAAACTGTCGTACCAAGGAATTCCCGTGAAAGCTATTTAATTAGGTATGTTCCTTGTAACCTAGTGGTACCATTCGCACTCCCAAAGGAAAACAGGAAACAAACCACTGTCACAAGATACCAAAAAAAAAAAAAAAAAAAGCTTAAAATGAATAAACTAGAGATCAGAAAAATTTTCACGTGATGCCCTGTTAGGCCACCACCTTATTGAAATGTCCTATTTTTATTCTATCCTTTTTACTGAAGGTAACCTAGTTAAGTCTTTTGTGTAACAAACTAGATGAGTTCACCGTTTCTAAAGGACAATTTAGTGGTACAAACCTCCTCTCTCACAATCTTATGATTTCATATTCAAATTTTTATAAAAAAAAAAATACTAGATGAGTTCACCCAAGTTATCATTTTTCTTACCCTTAATGCCTCTAAAACTAGCTAGAACAACCTTAAGGAGCTCTTGTTCAAACTGCTAATGGGAAAGATAGTAAAGGACAGACAAGGCAAGAGATAAGCAGCTAGACGAGAAGATTACTTGGTGAATTGTACTTTTATAGAGATAATAGTTGTATTAAAAGTTTCATAAAATTAAGAAAAAGGATTGCCCGTGTGTCCTTGTCCCACCTCTTTGTTGAGAAAGAAAATTAACTCAGAAGGAATAAGCTATTCCCTTGTATTCTTATTCTCATTAACCTATCAAAACCAAGAATGGTTGTTAACCTTTCCATCTTTTTACTTTTGATGGCCCCTCTTAAACTCTGGCCCTGATGCGCTGTAAAGATTTCTCTTGGATTTTTGAAAGTATATTTTGTATTCATCTTAAAAGCCATTATTTAGATTCCCCAAATAAATCATTACCTACAAAAAGTGGCAGGTACGATAAATACTGTACGTTGTTGTACAAATATTTTCACCATGGTCCAAAATATGCAAATGCCTGTAAAATACGGGCAACAGATAAGGCATTTTTCTCAACTACAATGTTGGGAGGAAAAAGTATTCATCTCCTAGCATATGCAACCAAAATGTCTGCAAAAAAAAATCTTAAGAAGATAGCAACTCAAATGGAATCTCCTCATGTTGATGTGGCTGAGAAGAGATTGAAATCGCAAAAGATCTCTTAAAAAGCTGAAGTTAAGGGTGTTCTATAACATCATCTGCTTTTTACTCACCTGAAAAGCACTTTTCTGGACCAGCACTGCCTGTTACCTCCTAGGTACATTGGAAAAGTAATGACTAAATTATCTAAATTTCAACGAACTAGAAAGATACTAGCTCTGAAAGAGTTGATGCAAAGAGATCTTTTCTTTTTTCTGGGAGGGCTGGTTGAGGCGTATGTTTTATGATCTTGATGACCCCAATTCACTGTAACCATAATATGGAAACTTTTATATGCTTAGCTGCTTAATCAGTTTTCTAGTTGATTTATATCCTCTATCGATGATTTTTGTTAAAAATTTCATTGTAAGTCATTCAAAAAGTTATATGATTCATTTTTTCTCCTCCTAAATATAGAATTTCATTCACTCCCCTGGCCGGTAAGTACTTCCATTGCATCCCTCTTGGTGGGTGCAGAGGCTACCTGGGTTCACTTGAATTGAAGGACCACGCTAATTTTAGGTGCTTTTGAGCTGGTTTCTGGTTGCACCCATTTGTGCAACATCATTTGTAAGAGATGAAACCTAAATCCCATCATCACCCAGTGGATTAAGGAGACAAACAAGCATGCACACCACATGGAGGGAAAAGATCGTAGCGAAAATTTAGGTGGGAATTTAAGCACGGTCAGTTCAAGCGAAATAGTTAGGGGGTGAGTTTGCTGCAGATAATCAACTAAGACTGATAATGGACCCAGGGCAATTTGGTCATTTTACGATAAGGTACCTCACATCACCCTCGTATCATCCTAGTGGTTGTCCGGTCGTTTTGCCCAGAGATAAATTTATCATTTTTTTGTGTTATAATTCGTTATATTTTCTTTTTTAACTCACAAATTCCTATCCACAATATTACGGGTTTAGAGAAGTTCACCACCTCACATGCAAACGTGGACCACATTAACAACTCTCTCTCTCTCTCTCTCTCTCTCTCTCTGTGTCAGTGGGCAAGCATACCTATCAAACTATGAGTATCAATTTAAAAACCTCTCTACTGCAATTTTCAACAATCAAACCTTAAATCTTCTTTAGAAAGAGGTGTATGTTCGATTAGTTGTTTTGAGACTCGAATGCCTGTCGCAATAGTCACCATCATCTAACCGTACTTAGGTATTCAGTTTTTGGTAGTGTAACAAATGATGGTGTGGCTTTGAAGTTTTGTTCCACCTAGTTTTGAGTGGCATGCTTCAACTTAGACAAGACACAGATTAGAATCGGTAGGCATAGTTAAGAACGAAAGAAGCAGAGTTTAAAATTAATGACATGGTGAAATTTTACCCTTTTTTGGGGCTAACACATGGTATAATTTTACTTGCTATCATGTCCGTACAGCAAACTTTTCCATAAAATTCTTGGAAAATTTTTAAAAATGATGCTTCCTTTTTCTTTAGGCTGCATAAGATTTTAAATTTTGTGAATTGACTGCTCACTTAAAAACTTAAGCTTGTGCACAGGTGTTTTTATTGGGGGACTCATGACCACTTAAGACGGTATTTTGAATACACGATCTCCAACTCTGAAACAAGTTTAAAAACTATTTATTTAACAAATTCATGGGGAGAGACATTTCTGAATCTCTCCTATTAAAGATTAGCTTAAATTCAAAACTCTTTTATAAAAGAAAAAAAAAATGAAGCGCTGCAAAATTCGACCGAGAGAGAGAGAGAGAGAGAGAGAGAGAGAGAGAGAGAGAGAGCGCGCGCGCGCGCGCGCGGGCATACGACCAATAATCGTTTGAAGCTCTCAGTTGACGTGATTCACATGTACAGCAGTGGTAGGTGTCAACTCAAAGTCGCCCAATAAAAACTTAACTTGGGACAAAAATCATAATCAAAATTTAACAATTCATTTAAATTGTTTTTACAAACAAAAAGTCGCCGAAACCCTACGCGGGTGACGCATGCTATTACACTATCCACTCCTGTAGTTACGGATAAGAGTGTGTAAATATGCCATTTATTATACCTGAACGATTCATGTCTCCTTTGATCTTCTCTCTCGTCATGATCATCTTCATCCTCTCTTTCTTGTTTTTCTCTCTTTTGGTTTGTTTACTCAAGAGAAGGCTTTGGTGCACCTGTGAAGTATGTCAAAGCTATCTAACATCAAGTTGGTCAATCAAATTTGATAATTTGTGTGATTGGTACACTTATTTGCTGAAAAAATCTCCAAGTCAAACCATTCACATACATGCGCTTGGCAACACCATCACGGCAAACCCCGAAAACGTTGAGTACATGCTCAAGACAAGATTCGAGAATTTCCCAAAAGGGAAACCTTTCTCTGCAATCCTAGGTGACCTTTTGGGTAGGGGTATTTTCAACGTTGATGGAGATTTATGGAGGTTTCAAAGAAAAATGATGAGTCTCGAGCTGGGACGTGTCTCGATTCGATCCTTTGCTTACGAGGTTGTTAAGTGTGAGGTCGAGCAAAGGCTCATCCCTCTCGTGGCCTCGTATTCAGGCCATGAACATGGCGATTTATTGGACTTACAAGACACTTTTCGGAGATTTTCTTTCGATTGTATTTGTCGATTTTCATTCGGATTAGACCCCGGATGCCTAAGATTATCCGTTCCCTCTTCAGAATTTGCTGTTTCATTCGATCTAGCATCAAAGTTATCGGCTCAACGCGCGATGACAGTGTCTCCACTTGTTTGGAAGATCAAGAGAGTTCTAAACATAGGTAGTGAGAGAAAGCTAAGAGAAGCCATTAGCATGATCAATGAACTTGCCCTAGAAGTTATACGACAAAAGCGAAAACGGGCTGGGTTAACAACCGAAAAGGATCTTCTGGCCCGGTTTGTGGGCATGATAAACGATGACACTTACTTGCGAGACATCGTTGTGAGCTTCCTATTGGCGGGCCGTGATACCGTGGCATCCTCCCTAACCAGCTTCTTCCTCCTCCTTGCCACTCATCCACAAGTGGAGGCCAGGATCCGAGATGAGTCAGATCGTGTCATTGGCCCTGGTCGGGTCCTCTCAAGCTACGAGCAAATGAGCGAGCTTCACTATCTACAAGCATCGGTGTATGAGTGCATGAGACTATACCCTCCCATACAATTTGACTCTAAATTTTGCTTAGAAGATGATGTGTTACCGGATGGAACGTTTGTGATGAAAGGAACTAGGGTTACTTACCATCCTTACGCAATGGGTCGGATGGAGAAGATATGGGGTAGGGATTGTTTAGAATTTAAGCCAGAGAGGTGGTTGAAAGATGGTGTTTTCTTTCCTGAAAACCCTTTTAACTACCCGGTTTTTCAAGCCGGTCGTAGGGTTTGTTTGGGCAAGGAGATGGCTCTAGCTGAGATGAAAACCGTCGCACTCTTCTTGCTCCAACAATTTGACATTAGATTAGCTTTACCCCATCAAACCCCACGGTTCTCCCCTGGTCTAACCGCCACATTTAGCAGCGGTCTTCTGGTCTTGGTTCGAGAAAGAAAAGCTTCACAGGCATCTGATTCGTAGAGAGAAACATGATAACCATGTTATTGAGTTATATGATGCTAATGGAATGCTGTCAAATGATTAATCAAGCCGACTTTGTTAGTAAATGCGGTTTATTTGTAACCCTTTTTGGAGGGGCTTTAATTCAAACTTTCCTTATCTTATTATTAATTAAGTTGAGTTTGCATATCCAATTTCTTTGTTCGTATATTTGGGATGTCTTATGATTGTTATCAACATATGTGGAGTGTTGTGATCGGTAGTTCCGATCAAACATTTGGTATATTGTTGATTGGTAGAATTTATGAATGGTGTCAGGCAAAGGTTAGTTTGGAACTTGCGGCCACCGAGCATTATAGGAGACAAGGTGGAATATGCAAATATATAGATTGAAAACTCAATGACAGAATAACAAAATTTAAGGTAATAAAAATTTTCTATTAGCATTTTGTGCCAATAAAACTATATCATTCGAATTTTATTATTTTGATTTATGTTTTTATGTGAAAAATGCAAATAATATGATTGTCAGGAGCCTATATACTTGCTCAATTCATGTGAACAAAACATTTGTCACTGTGGACGGGGTGCCGATTAGGGTTTAGGTCAAGAGGAACACGAATGCAACCATCCCAAAAGTTCAGAAAATAAAATTTAATGTACATTTTTAACGATATTTTTATCAAAAAATAAAAAATCAACTAAAAGTTATAAAAATACCACTAAATTTTTTAAAAGTGTCATTAAAGTCTTTTAAAATAAAATTTATCTTTAAAATTATGCACTTTGCTCTTATGTTTTGTAACTTGGCTCTAGGATATATTTCTCCAAGCACTTGTTGTGAGTTGTGTACTCAGTATTTGGTAGCTGTTTAGCTTTAATCTATGTAAATCTTTTTGTTTAATTCATCTAATTGCTACATGCCCCCACCCTCTTCCTACTCCTGCACTAAGCCAGGGAGCACACCGGGTGAACCTTTGATCTAGTTGCTACATGATAGCTAGTTACACTAGCAACATTGAGATTTAAAAATAAAAAAACGCCCCAAGTGTGTATAGATCATATCCATGTGCAGTTGTAGCAACGCTGGGACCTGGTGTAATACCCAGCAGAAAAAAAAAAAAAAAAAAAGGGATATTTAAAATTAGGGCTTAAAGCCCTAATTACTTTCCATTCTCTCTCTCTCTCTCTTTCCCCCTCTCTTCTCTTCTCTCCCTCTTCTTCTCTCCCTTTTCTTCTCTCTTTTTCCCTTCTCCCCGCCGCCGTGTCTCTTCCCCTCCCGCTGCCATCCTCCGCCGTGAGCGACCGCCCGAGCACAGCCGCGCGATCATCTCCGCGCGAGCGCTAGCGCCACCGCGCAGTCTTCCTCGTGAGCGCGCGAGCGCTGCAGCGCGACCCTCCCTCGCGTGAGCACGCGATCGCTCGAGCACGCCGTAGCACGAGCCCCTGCGCGCCCCTGTGCGGTCCCTGCACCAGCTCGCACTTGCGCGCCCCAGCGCGTCCCAGCGCGCTCCAGCGCGACCCAGCCTAAGCGCGAGCAGCGCTCGAGCAGCGCGCGAGCAGCCGCGATCCCCAGCTCGCGATCCCCAGCGCGCGACCCCAGCGCGCGACCCCAGCGCGCCTCAGCACGCCCCAGCACAAGTGCGAGCGCTCCAGCGTGCGACCCACAGCGCGAGCAGCGCACGATCCAGCTTACGAGTGCGCTTCAGCGCGTGAGCCAGCGCCAGCGCCAGCACGAGCGCGAGCGCGCACCAGCGCGTGATCCGGCTTGCCAGGCCGCAGACCCATCAGGCCCGCCGGCCCACCAGGCCCGCCAGCCCATCAGCCCGCCAGCCCGCGGCCCACGGCCCGCGACGGCCCGTGGCAGTCCGTGAGCCTCTGCGAAGGTAAATGACTCTAAGTTTCGATTTTCGCACTTGGGTTTCGAAATTCTTTAGTATTGGACTTAAATTGTTCGCAATTGTTTCAAATTTGGAAACATTCAGGTTTTAGACCAAACCAACGGGCGAACGAAAGCTAAATTCGAGATCCGAAGAATCCTAGGTGAGAGAAATGAAATCTCTTCAACCCTTGAATAAACCTTGTCAAATTAGGTAGCATTAGTTGATTTGTTTATAAATTGAGGAATTTAGGGTTCGTACGAAATTAAGAAAAACGATAAACCCTGAAATAGTCAGAAATTGATGAAAATCGTGATGACTTGATTAGGTTGGCTTTCTTGGTGACTCGATTGAGGAGCGCCTTGTTTTGCGTATTTTGGTGTCATTGGGGAGTGCGCTACCTTTCCCAAAACTGTGAGTGGGATTTATTTCAATACTTTTGTTTAATATGTAAATCCTGTTTTACAACATTTTGATAATGAGCATGATTTGTCGTATGTTGGAAATGTTTTGACTGGTTTTAAAATTGACTTTTGTGAACCGTTGGAGTGTCCAAAAACTGTATTGAATTATGAAATTATGCATCCATGTGGTTGAAATGTATAATGTGCCATTTTATGCTATATGTTGCATTGGTTTATGAACCTGATTTCGGCACATTTTGATATGATATTGGTTTTGGCCTTGAGGGCTTTGATATGTATTGTTCCGTAGCTACGAAGGACACCGTGAGAGGCGCTTTGGTGGCGTCCGGATATGCCTAGGCCTGGGGTATCCCACAAGTTGTCGTGATTTGATTATCTACACGGTACTAGCCAGGTTGAACCCGAAAGGGGGAGGATTTGGATTTGGATTGGATATCCTCTCAAAGTCTAGCACTTGGACGAGGTTCGTCGCCAACGCCGGGGTAGAGAACACTTTAAGAAATTTGCATATAACACCCCCGGTGCGCCTGTCATAGGTCGCGGTAGACCTCTGCCAGGACATTTTCGGCTGGCAACTCTATGATTTTAATGACAGTGTTTTGGATGCATATTTGACTTGAAAATGCGTGAAATGATATATTGTTGAAATGAAGAGCATGATGATTTGAAATATGATTTATATACTTATGTTTTGACACTCCAGTTTCACACTCCATATTTGATGACTGCATTGACCCACTCACTCACTGAGTATTCTCTCCCGAGTACTCACCCCTCATTTCCTTTTTGTTTCAGAGATAGTATTTGACAAGGAGTGTCGCTTTTAGGACGCTCAGTATCTTTGGGAGATCAGGCCTGGACTTGAGGAGTCATTGTGTATTTCCGCTACAAAAATTTGTATTGGTGATATATTTGTATTCTGAGGTCTATAGATGACCATTTTTATAATTCTGGGATGACTGTATAAATATGGACATTTAAATTGTGGAACTCTCATGTCACTGCATGACATTGCATTGAGGCATTTCTTTTTCGTTGCGTCTGTATTTGGGAATGTGTCATGTCTTAGAATTGTCCTCTAGGATCGCTCGGTGCCTCTTCTAAATCACAGGAGGGGCGACTGGCGGCTGTCCATGCCTTTGACGGGGGCATGGCAGTAGAGGTCTGTGGTTAGGACTGTGGAGAATTGTTTGTTAGCCTTGCGTTACCCTGGATTGTGCAGTAGGATGATCTGATTTGTTGTTGAGGATAATATATGCATTTTGAGGCCGGGATGACCCCTTTTGGACAGGTAACAGGTTTATTTTAATATGGGAGACCTCCGATATATGGGGAGGTTCTGCCCGATTTTCTGTAAAAATACAGCCGGCATCCAGGGTAACGAGCGGCTGCTCACGATCCCGGGTCGGGGCGTGACAGTTGGATTGGTATCAAAGCCAGGTTGGTTAAGAGCTATGTAGGAAGAGAGTTTTGGAAACATTCCCGAATATATTAGTTTTTAAAGTCCTCAATGCATGAGAGTTTCATACAGTCATGAAGTCCCAGTGCATGGTCATATGCATATGAGTTCATCTATTTTAGGGGGTTAGATACGGTTGTATCTAACCTAACTTGTTATATTTTTCTCCTATTGAACTAAGACTCACATCCTTTTGTGAAGGTAGCCATGCTATGATTAGTCCAAAATTCTTGAACCGTGCCTATTTTTTTTATGATAATAAACATCTTTCTCTTGCAGAATTATGCCACCTAGACGTGGAAGGAGAGGTGCTAGATTCGCATCGCTTGAGGGTCTGTTAGTGCCAGATGCACCTCGGGCACCCGAGACCCCACGAGTACGAGAGGACTTAGGCGAGCCGGAGGATCGTACCTCGACTCGCGTGCCACCACCGGCACCTACTCAGCCAGCTGCTCAGGCTGAGACTCCTGTACCCACACTCGACGCCTTTAGGCAGGTGTATGAGTGGTACGCTTCGCATGGGGTTCAGATTCCGCCCCCACCACCTCCTACAGCGGCGCCTGCACCTGCAGCAGCGCCAGTTCCTACGGCACCGGTTCCACCGCCGGTGGCCGGTCCTTCTACTTTGTCCGAGCCGAGTGAGGCCACTTCGGCTATTCTTAGAAGGGTACATGAGCTGACTCAGTTGGTTAAGGAGGCCCGTCAACTAGGGTGCACAGATTTTGCAGGGCTTGGTGATGCTGCGGCAGCCAAGCATTGGATCAACCGCACCCGCAGGATTCTGATCGATCTGGGGATTGGAGAGGAGCTCTGCCTGAAAGTGGCAGAGCGATTATTAGAGGGAGAGGCCCTCTCATGGTGGGAGACCCTTACTGATGAGGCAATAGAGCCACTGCAGTCACCTCAAGCCATGTATTCATGTTATCAACAGATGGCTCAGATCCGCCAGCATCATCACTAACACTCGAATTTCTACATGCTAGCTCGTCATATTTCTCCTACATTGTCATGAGAACAATTAAAATAAAATTACAATAACATTATAATTCAAACACATAATCAAGGAAAATAAATAATTTTGTAACATAAATCATGACACCATATAGGATCTAAATTATGAACATTCATATTAACATTAAATAAGTTGAAATTTGAGGAAAAAAAAGTAAAAGGGAATCTGTAGCAAGTAATTCATTAGAAATCAAAGAATCAAGTCAACAATAAAAATAAACTTGGGAGAGACTAATATAAAGAAATCATCTTCATACATCGTTATGATATGCTCAACATAAAATATTCATATCAACATTAAAAATGTAGATAAAGTAATTGGAAAAATTGAAATTACAAACTTTAATTGCTCTAGCTCTCTCCCCGCTCCAAGTCTTGTCTTTTTTCTGAAATGTGCGCGTGAAAGTATCTATAAATGAAGGCTCGGTCCCTATTTCCTTTGCCTAAAATAAAAAAACACTATTACAATTAATGATATACTTTAAAGTAGATAAAAAAAATTAATATTTGTATAAAATTACCAATCTATTTCTATGTTCACCGATAGTGATCGAGCCTCCCGCATACGTCGCAGACGATTCCCCTGAATTATAAGATCGATTTTTTTTATTTTGCTCACTCCTTCGTTGACTCTCCTCCGAATCCCAAAAATTAAGAATCCTGCCCCAATTTTGCTCGGTGATGCAGTTGGGCTTTTTTGCATGTCTCTTTGCATGATTTAAAACGTGTCGAATGTGATCGCCACATTTTTTCTTCCAAATCCTTCTTACTTCCAATTCTTCAGTCTCGTCCCAAGTGAATACTCGCTGCAATGGAAAGCAAGCAATAACTTATAAAGCTATTAACTTCATTTCATATATAAACTGATTGGGATAACTTACCTTAAACTCGTTCCACCATAGTTCTTTTGTTTCATCCGGAGTGCTTGTGTAAGACATCGAAGCCCCTCCCCAATGATTATTCACAATTCTATTCAGCTCGTGAATAACATGTACAGAATTTGTAAATCTATCGTAAAGTTTCAAACAAACAATGTTAAATAAATATGATAGTTAAAAGAAAAAATTATTTCATAAATAAAAAAAATAATACATCTACAAATATAAAATTTAGTACTTACGAATCTCCATATGGGGCTATTATCTCTCGATTGTCTTCTCTATCGGCATGCAACTGTTCCACCGAAGGGACTGCTGAAGGTACATTGCTAGCGATGTGTTGAGAGTGTGAAGGGCCTGCAACAGAAGGGGGAGGCGAAGGTACGTTGCCGGCAAGGGAATGCGATTGCGAAGCTGCCGAAGCGGACTGCGATGGTGAAGAGGATGAATTTCCATCCGAATTGCGTCTATGGCCGCCACGTCGAAACTGTCAACCATATTACAATTTAAACAAAAAAATGTAAATTGCATATTCATCATATACATAATTAAGAATATGAATAAACTTACCATATTTAATTTGATAAATTATTTCTGACGAAATAAGGTACCAATATGTGAAGAAATTTTCTTGAATGACCTATACAAAAAAAAAAGATAGTATATTAACAAATTCAATATATAAATTTAAGAATAAGAATGTAAATAAACAAAAATTTTTTTTAAGAAATTTGCAAAAAATACGTGTCGACTAACTTACCCACTTAAAAGAAATATATTATCATATATCAAGAAAAATATATGAAATTTATTATATGAAGAGAACAAAATTTACCCGTCAACAAAAATCATAATCGTCATTGTCATCCTCATCGTCATCATGCGTCTCCAAATTAGACTCTTCAACATCATTTTCATCATCCTCTTCATCATCTTCATCAGAATCCTCATCCTCATCATTTGTCTCAAAATTAGATTCTTCATCATCTTCTTCATGAATTTCACTTGCATCCACATCTATCACTACTCCGCTAGGATCTCGTAACGTAGGAATATTATATTTCTCGGTTTGAACTGTATTGACAACTTGCTCTTGTTGATATGCTGTTTCTTCCCGATGTTCTTCAATTTTTTTCCGTGCTTTCGTTTTAAAAACAACCCACCAATCAATTTTGTCACGTTTGAAACTAGGATATGAAGCATAAAATACTTGAATCGCTTGTTGTGCCAACACAAATGGTTCATATCTTTTATACAATTTTTTATGATTTATTTCAACCAAATTAAACTGTGGATGCACTTTCATCCCTTTCACAGGGTCAAACCAGCGACACATAAATAAAACAACCCGTAATGCTGGACCAGGGTACTCTACCTCAACGATTTCATCCAACAAACCATAAAAATCATTTTGACCTCCACCATCATTGGATGACTGAACGCAAACTCCACTATTCATTGTCGTTTTGCCCACTCCATATTCTTCAGTATGAAATTTATACCCGTTTATAAAATAAGATGGCCAAGTTCGTACCATTGCTTTTGGACCCCATGACAGATGGATTAACAATTCTTGCTGAAGTTGAGCTTGATTATCATGGACCTAAAGTTAAGTAAATATGTTAAAATATTTTAACATAAATTTTTAAATAATTGATAGTCAACTTACATATTTTTTGAATCATGGTGCAAATTCTTCATCGCAGTAACGATCAAACTCATGTCTCGAAAGTTGAGAATATACGTTTTGGAAAATTCTACCATCAAAGGAAATAATATTTATCACACATAATGTACGACATAAGAAATAATAAAATAAAAAATATACACTCACTCGAAAAATGGTGTCACTTCTGGACAGTTCAGTAAAATATATGTGTGGGCTGCCCTCCATTCTTGATCAGTTAAATATCTACGCTTACATGATCCACTTGGTCGACCAAGGTAGTTAAAAATTGAGAATGAATTCTCATTTGGATCAATAGAACCCTCATCATTTCTTCCCGGTCTCCGCCTCTTGCACTGAACGTGAGGCTCAAAATAATATGATGCAAACGTTGTTACTTCCTCCACAATATATGCATTGACAATAGAGGTTTCAACACGTGCCTTATTTTTAACTTTCTTCTTCAAATGATATAGGAATCTAATTGTAATAAAACAAAATGTTTTAGAAATTTATATGTAATGAAATTACGAAATTTATATGCCTTCATAACGAAGAAAAAAAGATGAAAACTCACATTTCAAATGGATACATCCATCTAAATTGGACAGGACCTCCAACTTTTGCCTCATATGGCAAGTGAACCAAAAGATGTTCCATGGAATCAAAAAATGACGGGGGAAAAATCCTTTCTAAATTACACAAAATTATTGGGATCTCTCTCTCAAACATCTCCATGTGTGAATGTTTCAACACTGTCGAGCAAATATCATGAAGAAAAATACTTAGCTCCGTAATGGCACCCCAAACAAAATTCGGTAAGAGTTCCTTAAAAGCAATAGGAATTAATCTTTCCATAAATATATGGCAATCATGACTTTTCAAACCAATTAACTTGCATTCCTTTAAATCGACACATCTTCCAAGATTTGAGACATAACCATCAGGAAATCTCAATGATTTCAACCATTCACAAACAAGCCGTCTCTGATCCTTATTCAATGTATAAACTGCCTTCGGTTTTGGTCCCCTACTACTTTCATCGACATCAAGAGTGGGTCGTTTACAAATGAGTCGCATATCTTTTCTTGCATTCAAGTTGTCTTTCGTTTTCCCAGTGATATCCATCACTGTATTTATCAGATTATCAAAGACATTCTTCTCGATATGCATTACATCGAGATTATGATGAACCAACAGTGTCTTCCAATACGGTAAATCCCAAAATAAACTTCGTTTCGTCCATTTATGCGAATGTCCATAGCCATATGTTGTACCATGTGGCTCTTCAATAACAGATGGAAAGTTAATGACTCTATGCCAAATTTGTTCACCGGTTAATCTCAGTGGAGGAGGTGTTCTTTCATTTCTATTCTTAGTGAATTCATCTTTATTTCTTCTGAATTTATGATTTAACGGTAAAAATTGTCTATGGCAATCAAAATAACCCACTTTCTTCCCATGTTTCAATCTGAATGATTTTGATCTCTTCAAACAAATTGGACATCCTAAAATCCATGCGGTACTCCATCCTGATAACATACCATACGCAGGAAAATCATTAATGGTTCAAAGAAGAGCAGCCTTCATTACAAACGTCTGATTAGTATGAACATCATATGTAGGAACACCTTCATCCCATAGTTGTTTCAACTCCGCAATCAATGGTTGCATGTAAACATTTATTAATTTCTTTGGATTTTGCGGGCCAGGCACAACCAATGTTAAAAACATATACGGTGCCTTCATACACATACCGGGTGGAAAATTATACGAAGTTAAGATAACTGGTCAACATGAATAATTTCTTCCTGATTTACCAAATGGTGCAAATCCATCAGCACAAAGACCTAATCTAATATTTCGAGTCTCTCTCGCGAACTCATGATATGTTCTATCAAAATATTTCCACGCTTCTGCATCTGAAGGATGACACATTAACCCCTCTTTTGTTTCATGATTTGCATGCCAGGTCATGTGTTTAGCTGTGGTCTCAGATGCATAAAGTCTTTGTAACCTAGGAGTTAAAGGCAAATAAAACATTTGTCTGTATGATTTACGCTGCTGAGTACGACCCGACCTCCGAGAATTCTTGTATCTACTTTGATTACAGAATTTATAAAATTCTGCTTCTTTGTCATCTCCCCAAAATAGCATACAAACATCTCTGCAAACATCTATTCTCTGTACTGGAAGACCTAATTCTTTCACAAGCTTTTTCATACTATAGAAGTCATTGGGCATAATATGATCACGCGGCAATACTTCTCCAATAACTTGAACAAAATCATTAAAACAATTCTCAGACACATTATGCTCTGCCTTGACATTCAACAATCTTGCGGTTAGAGATAGTTTCGTATGGCTATCACAACCAGCCCACAAAGGTTCATCTGCAACTCTTAAGACTTCCTGAAATTGGAGAGACGATTCATTTGACAGATTTTGATCAACACCTACTACTTCTACCTCCTCCAATGGTGATGCATAACTAGTATACCCATGTTCAAATGTTGGAACAAAACTAGAACTTGCAGCGCTTGGATCAGGAACAAAATTCGGACCCACTGCATCAATTACCATCCTCTGATACGGATTCAATTGTTCATAATAACTCCGATCCCCACTAACTGAGAATTGTCTATTTCGTTCATACTCTTCATCAGAAATGAATGGTTCACCATGGCATGTCCAATTATAGTAATTCGGGGTAAAACCAACTCTACAAAGATGTTCCCTAACTTTATCACACTCCAAAAATTTACCATTCCGACACCTTCTACACGAACACCTTAGCTTATTCCCATCCATAAAATCAACTTGAGTATAAGCAAAATGTAAAAATTGCTCCAACCCAAATATAAATTCATCAGTTAAACCCCGACGATCAGATAAATTCTTCTTATACATCCAACTTCTTTCGTTCTGCATTTTCCCTGTCTCCAAATTTAAACTTTTTGAAATATTAATAAGAATTCAAATAAGATCTACAAACAAAACTACTAAATCATCATAAGTAATATAATCAATATTTCAAACTAAAATCATATAACAATAAACAATAACGTTTATTGTACAAAAATGAAATGATCATAAATACAAAGATTAATTTCACAAAAATTAAATATAATAATAAATAATATTATAAACTTATTTAATATAAAACAAATTAACTAAATTATTACAATAACATTAAATATTATAATAAAATAAAATAAATTATCAAATATTAAACATTTAACAACATTGATTATTTAACAAATCCATATAAGATTTAATATAAACTACTGAGTATTGTTAATCACAAACATCTCATAATCATTTATCACATAAAATTTACTATTAATTACATTTTAACATCATTAGAGTACAAAATAAAACAATTATCACCACCAATTAATAACTCACCGATAGAGTCTGATATCAACACCAGTAACAGCTTCCAATCCAAATAGTCGATAACCGCAAAACCTAACACATAAAAAAAGATTTATAAATAAACTAATAAGTTAGTTAAAACAATATTATAAAAAAATCTTTTAAATAACATTTCTCACAAATTTAAATAATACAATTCAAACTACATTGCTTTTTGTACGGGACCTGTCCCATTGGGCCGGGTCGAATGGGCCTGGCCCAGTCCAATGGGCCACGATGGGAAGCCAGGGGCCATCGTGGCCCATCGCGCAGCAAGGACGCAACAAGGGCTGCGCGGCACCTTCCTGCGTCGGGGCCGCGCGGCCACTGCTGCCCCTTCGCGCGGCGGAGGCGCAAAAAGGGACAGCGGCCCCTTCCCGCGGAGGACGCGCAAAGGGCCCAGCAGCCCCTTCGCGCGTCTGGGCCTCGAAGGGGCTGCAGGCCCTTCGCGCAGCAGGGCCGCGCAGCCCGGCCGCACAGCCCCGCTGCGCTGCCGGGCCGCGCAGCACGGCCGCGCAGCACCGCCGCACAGCCCCGCAGCGCAGCGGGGCCGCGCAGCATGGCCGCGCAGCCCCTGCTGCCCATTATCGCGGCAGAGGCGCAAACGGGACAGCGGCCCCTTTGCGCCTCTGGGCAGCGAAGGGGCGACGGCCCCTTCGCGCACCTGGGCAGCGCAGGGGAGGCGGCGCCTTCGCGCACCTCGCCCTTCATGGATCTGCCATAAAAAACTCAGATCCGGCGGCTGGCCGCCGGATCTGCCGTCTACGGCGAAGAGAGAGAATGAGAGAGAGAGATTACCTAACACTATCGTAGATCCGGCATCCCTTCCGCCATCCCTTCGCAGTACCCCTTCGCGGCTGCTCTTCACAAACGAGATGAACCCGAGAGAGAGAGAGAGAGAGAGAGAGACAGACAGACAGAGAGAGAGACTAACAGAGAGAGAGTGTGTGTGTCAAAAATATCTTGGATTTTGCTTCAAAATCCAAGTTGTCCCAAAATTCGTCCCTGATTTAGGGACGAATTTTTTTTCGTCCCTGATTCAGGGACGAATTTTTTTTTCGTCCCTGATTCAGGGACGATTTATTTTTTCGTCCCTGATTCAGGGACGAATTTTCTTTTCGTCCCTGATTCAGGGACGAATTTATTTTTCGTCCCTGATACAGGGACGAATTATTTTTTCGTCCCTGATTCAGGGACGAATTATTTTTTCGTCCCTGATTCAGGGACGAATTATGTTTTCGTCCCTGATTCAGGGACGAATTTTCTTTTCGTCCCTGATGCAGGGACGAATTTTCTTTTCGTCCCTGATGCAGGGACGAATTTTCTTTTCGTCCCTGATTTTCGTCCCTGCATCAGGGACGAATTTTCTTTTCGTCCCTGATTCAGGGACGAATTATTTTTTCGTCCCTGATGCAGGGACGAATTATTTTTTCGTCCCTGATTCAGGGGCGAATTTTTTTTTCGTCCCTGTTTCAGGGACGAATTATTTTTTCGTCCCTGATTCAGGGACGAATTTATTTTTCGTCCCTGATTCCGGGACGAATTTATTTTTCGCCCCTGATTCAGGGACGAAATTTTTTTCCCTCCCTGAAGCCGGAACGAATATCTTTTTCGTCCCATCTCAACTATATTAACATGGTTTTTCAAGTCAAAATTGAAGGAAAAATATTGAAAGCAATCAAACAATATCGAGTGTACTATTTTTGATTAACTGAAAGATATGATTTATTCTTACGCTTTCTTGTTCAAAAGCATAATACCTTAACTACCAGTTCTAATAGAGCTAATCTGATAAAATATCACAAAATGTACATTGTAAAGAAGGGAATGAGAGTGAATTATATGCCTTTTGCAGTGGGAAGATTAGAGAGTTTATAGAGTGTAGATTGGAATAAATTCAGATCGTAAAGGGGCTTGAAAAAGACCCGATAAATGAAAAATAGATCTTTGTTCAAATAGATTTCTACGCATATTCTGTTTTTCAACATGGCCAAGAATTTGTCATGGGATAGATGGTTTTTATTTTTTATTTTTTTTATATGAAATATCTTCACTTTTGCTTCAAAAACAAATTTGTCCCAAAATTCGTCCCTGATTCAGGGACGAATATTTTTTTCGTCCCTGATTCAGGGACCAAATTTTTTCTTCTGAAAATTTTTTTTCGACCGTAATTCACCGACAAAATTATTTTTTGAGGATGATGGAACAACGTACAACAAAAATTATCTCGCTTGATATCACAACTCAATTTTATGTTTTCTTTTATCAATGATCATTTATCGACGGAATCATACTAAATATATTTTATTTGTTTAATTTAGTTTAAAGCTAAATTATACTAATAACAAATGCAAAACGGAACGAAAATATCGAACTTGCTTATAAATTTTTAATTTTTTCGACAAGTTATTTTCTTACTCACTAACCCTTCAATTATGTTACGAAATATAAATTTCAAATTGTAATAGTATTTTTACAAATTTTACTAAATAAACAAATTCAAAATTGAATTTAAGTTTAGTAGAGGAAATTAATGATACACTATAATGTTCCTCCCGAAGATAGACTTTAGTAGTCCACTAATTTTCCCGGAAATCATTCCCTTATATTTTGAATTTTGCTTCAAACACTCTTTTGTCCCAAAATTCGTCCCTAATTCTGGGATGAAAAACCTTTTCGTCCCTGAATCGGGGACGAAATTTATTTTTCGTCCCAGAATCAGGGACAAAATATTTTTTCGTCCCTGAATCAGGGACGAAATTTTTTTTTTCGCTACAATCTACGACGAAAGAATGATTTCATCGCTAAATTTTCGATAAATATATGTTTTCGTAGCAATTTGTAGTAAATTTAACGAAAAATAATTATTTTCTTTACGATTTTAACAACCATACTTATGGTTTCTGATAATTAAACTCTTTCAATACACTAAAATAGAAACTAAATCGATAAATTATTAATAATATTGGCGTATTATGATATAATTATAAAAAATTATTCAATGTATTGATTATTATTTAACAAGTATTTCTACTTTAACTCTTTATTTACTTAATCGAATATTTAAACAAATATATAAAATAAAGTTATCAGTGTTATAAATGGATAATTTAACAAATAATGAATAAAAAATTAATATACTAATAATAATATTTTGTAACAAATAAAAAGATACTATATTATGACTCTTTTATATAAATAGACAATGAATGAAAGATTTTATTTAATATTTTTTGAACATTTTAAGATTTTTATACGCTCTAAGTGTATAACACCGTTTTCAAATCATTTTTTATATTACAAAATGTTTATCATACAAGAAAATATATATAATTACTGAAAAATAAATTTTAACGACGAATTTTATCATAAATGTTATTTTTCCCACTCATTTGCAACAAAATTAGCAACAAATAATCAAATTTGTTGCGACGAATATAAATATTCGTCGCTAATTTTGCAACGAATTTAGAAATTCGTCGCAAATTTAGGGACAAATTCATTTTCGTCCCAAATTTAGCGACGAATTCAAAAGTTCGTCCCAATAATTTTGAACAAATTTTAAATTCGTCCCGAATTTAGGGACGAATTTCGTTTTCGTCCCTAATTTAGGGACGAATTTCGTTTTCGTCCCTATTTTTGGGATGAATTTCTTTTTCGTCGTAAATTTAGGGACGATTTTTGAAATTCGTCGCAAATTTAGCGACGAAATATTTTTTCGTCCCAAATTTGCAACGAATTTTGCTTCAAATAATTTTCGTCACAAATTTGCGACGAATTTTGTAACGAAAAAGTTTTTAGTTGCTAAATTTGCGACGAAAATATTTTTGTTGCTAAAATTATGGCTAATTTGCGACAATAACATTTTTTGTTACTAAATTTGTTGCAGATTTGTGACGAATATTTTTCGTCGCTAAATTTCGTCGCTAAATTCCGCTTTTTTTGTAGTGTGTGCAGATCACTTAGCTTCCCTTGGCCATGGTAGCAACCCGGGTGTGCATGAGTTTACTTCTCCTCCTCTGTCTATGAACCCAAGAGGATGCTCTAGATGTCAAATTCCTTAGGTCCAAGAATAGTCGAATGTCTTGCTTTCCCAGAGGTATGGGCTTAGTCTTGTAGTGACCCTTTTTGCCCTCCTCACCCAAAAAAAAAAAAAATAATAAAACGCTGGGACTTGGGCATCGTCACATTCTCTATCATGGGTGTGGCTATGGACCAATCTATGTCAGAGATCATGCCAGTCGTGGCAGGCATCTCACTTGAATTAGAAAGTCTTTGTAGACATTTGGGTTCGGGATGCCTGATTTGGAAGGTGGGCTTTGAGATGCAACTTGGGGTGCTTCGATTGCGTCTAGGTCTCTGTGTTTGCCTGTCCAAAATCGAACCATAATCTCCCATGTGGTTATGGGAACTATTTGGACTGTCACAAACATTCTCAATTTCGTTTCAATTGCAATTTTTAAATTTTTTTATTAATACAATATATTTTAACATTTGAGTATTTCAACGTTTCATTTCAATATCTAAAAATATGTTACAAAATTTAAAACATTACCAGATAGTTAAAAACATAAATCAAATTAATTTTACATAGAAAAAATATCAAAATATTGAAAAATTAAGAGAGACTTTATCATAAAATGAGTATAAATCAAACTATCTAATATCATCTTAGTCATTAATATAAAAAATTAGGGTTTATTTTCATTAGTAAATAAATTATAATTTTGTGTCCACCTTTTCTTAAAATTAGTTTTTTTTTTTTCTGGAATGTAATATGTAGAACATATATAGAACATTTCGGTCGGTATTTGATCAGAATTTTTGAAAGGTGTTAAACGAAATGAATAACTTCGCATTATTTTATCTTTTAAAATAAAATGAAATATTCTGACTATTCAAGCCAAAATCGACAACTTTGGTCTCAATTGCCTCACGCCGGTAAACTTTCTTGAATTGACGTGGGAAAGATAGCCCTTAAATTAATTTCACTAAAATTCGCTTGAATTAGGCAAAAATATATTTATATACAAGAAAACCAAGTACGGACATATAATGTATAGGCTGCTGATAAATTAGGCAAAATGACGATAATTAATCCAGGTAATTTAGTAAGTTAATGTCTCATTCCTGAGGAATTATTATGCAAACCCGTAAACAGAACATATAAAATGATGGCAAATAATACCAGCATTAATAAGTTGTATTTTCTAAAAAATAGATAAATAAATAATAAGTTGTGGTCTAAATAGGCATGTTATGATATCTGATTAGTATCACGGGTACTCGTGACACTACCAATCAAAGCTCGAACTCGAGCTTGAGCTCAGTGAGTCCTGCCTCGAGCTCGAGCCCATATTCAATCAAGTGCGAAACTCGTCGAGCTACCAGGATGTAATTTTTCCCTTCATTTACCCTAACCCCGCCCTCACCCATTCTCATTTCCCAATCGCAGAAAGTCTCTTTCTCCCTCACAATGGCAAATGATCTCAGTCTCCTTCTTCTTTTACCATCGTGATCCTCTCACCATCGCGATCGAAGGACTTTTCCCAACCTTACAACGATCGATCGAAGGTCTTTTCCTAGCCTAGCCTGCGATCTCCTTCTCGTCTCACCATCGCGATCGATCAAAGGTCTGATCTCCTTCTCTCTCTCTCTCTCTCTCTGTTTAGGGTTTTGCCTGCTCTCCACATCAAGCTCTCAGGAGATCTATTTCGGTTTTGAGCTCGGGTTTGGGTGTTGTCTGGGACTCGGGTTCGGGCTCGGGCTCAATCTTGTCCCGCAAGACCCACAAACTTGAACTCGACCTTCTCGATAACACTTCAAGTCGAGTTCAAACTCTAGAATTACAGACTTGACGAGCTCAAGCTCACCTACCGAAAACTCGAGCCGAGTTCAGGTATTATGATACCCGAAGTCGACTCAAGTGTCACAACAGGGCTAAGCCTAACCATGGTTATCAATTAATAAGGAAAAAATGGAGAAACAAAAAACAAGTAAAATCTCCTTCCCTTTTCTCTTGGAAGCTTAAGACAAGAGAAAGACTTTGCTCTTCCATATTTCTTTCGGACATAATATTACTTGATTATTCCTAAGAGGATAATCGGGTGGTCGTCTCTCAATCTCATGATTCGAGATTCAACCATTGTGTAACCAAAATAATAATAAATATTATTATTATTATTATTTGGTTGCGCGGAGAAGTTTACTTGTTGAAATTTGAGTGACAGCCAACAATGCCACCGTTAGATACTTTTCAAGTGCCGGAACTTTTATTATATTGACTTTTACAAAAATGGATTTTAAACAAGTTGAATAAGAGAATTATGAGCAACTACTCAAACAATAAGAGAATTTAGTCTTAATTTTTGACAAAAAATACTAAAGAAGTACTAATAAATAATTTAACTGTGTGGCTAAAGGTGCTAGTTAAAATGACAAAAAGTGATGCATAATTGATTTCTTTTTTTGGGGGGGGGGGTAAAAGAAAAGATCTTTATTAAAATTGCGAAGGTGGTGAGTGATGTGTGCAACTGTTTGTGAAGGTGATAAAATATAATGAAACATAACACATTATTTGGGTTTGACCAAATTACCTATAATCCAAACAAATGATCTTTTTTTATTATTTTTTTCACCCAATTTATGAGTAAAATCAAATATACTCTAAAACTTCTTTTACCATATAATAAAGTATTATATCTGTATTAAAGTGATTTTTTTATATATATAATTTGTTTACCTTCAAATATGTTATGATTTTAATTCGTTTGTTGGTGGGTTCTGTACTTACTCCATCAAACACGGGTTTGATTTATCACACCGCCATCGGTATTGTATTCATTTAAGGGTATTTTGGTCACATCATTTTTTTTCAATCCTTAAATCAAAATTAAAATTTCTACCATTTCAGAAGGTTCCTTCGTCTCTCTCTCTCTTCTGTAACAAGAAATTTCGTATTTTTTTGGTCGTTTTTCTTTCGCTTTTGTATGATTTTGACAGTACAGACGATGCCGACAATCCCAGATCTCTTTCGCTTTTGTATGATCTCCCTAGCTCTACCTCCCCCCCTCTCTCTCTCTCTCTCGATCTTCATCTTTCTTTCTCTTGCAAGCTCTCTCTACCTTTCTCTCTCTTCAACCATAGAAGATCCAGATCTGCTTGTCTCCGGCTCAGATCTGTCCTCCGAAGCCACAAAGCTGCTGGCAAATCCCAGATTAAAAAACTTAGATCTCTCTCTCTCTCACTCTCAGCCGCCCTCTTCCCAGCAGGAACTCCGCCTTCCCTGCCTTCCCGTTCTCTGTCACTGCCTCTTGCCGACCCCGGCAAGAGCTTCTCCTTAGTTCTCTGTCGCTCTCCCTCTCCTGTTCTTCTTCTTCTTTTTTTTTTTTTTGTACCTAGCCATAGGCCACCGCTGTCCCGACTAAATCTGGTCTGACGTTGTGGGCTCACTTTGTGGAGTGGATTTCCTAACGTTATTTTTTACGTTCCCACTACTGGTGGAAATCATGCATGATTAAGGGCCAAAGTTGTCTTACCCAACCACACCAACTAATGTGGGTCTGCCTCTCCTGTTCTATGTCTTCTCTCTATTGTTCTCCACTGCTTTTATCTCTCTGTTGCGTATTGTTATCGATATACATGAAAAATAATAAAATCATAAGATTTGATATTGTTTTTGTTAAAGCGGAAAAATATTTGTGTGAATTTGTTATAATAATATTAGTGAATATTTTTAATAAAATTTGATAAATCAAGAGAGTATCCCAAACAGAGAGGGAGAGAATACTTGTATCTCTGTATAAAAATAAAGAAAACATACACAATTATTTCAATTATAAAGAAATTAAATTTATAACGCATATTGTGAAACTATAAAAAAAAGAGTGATAGAGTATATATTGAAATTAGAAATAAGTATATTTCAAAATCCATTTATATTTATACCAAAAATTTTAATCCACTTGTTAAATATTTGATAAAAACATATAAAATATAAAAAAGAAATTTACATATGGTATTTATCGATTTAAAAAAAATATATCATAAGATTTCTATAGACGTATTATGGTGGGTGCTGATAAAAAAAAATGATTTTCTTGAAATACATTAATTTGAGTAGATATGTATGAAAGAGTTATAATCAATATAAAAACTTGTAGAGATTTGAGCGATAACTTCCCTATTAATATTGGTTCTATCAAATTTGATATTAAGTTCTATACTTTTTACAATAGTGATAAATGAAATCACAAAAAATATTCAACATGAAATATCATGATATATAATTTTTATAAATGATATAGTATTGGTTGATAAAACTAGATACTGTATTAGTGTTAAATTAGAGTTATGAAGAGTCATACTAGAATTCAGAAGAATTAGATTGAGCAGATTGAAAACTGAGTATATGAAATGTATGTTCAGCGATAATTATTAGGATAATGAAAAAACGATTAAGTTAGATAATCAAAATTTACCAAAAAGTAAATATTTTAGATATTTTGATTTTATCCTTCAAAATGATGATAATATAGATAGATATGTGAATCACAATATTCAAACAGATTAGATAAAACGGAAAAGGTCATCCGGAATTATTTACAATTGCATGATTCTACTACTGTATTTGAAGGGTAAGTTCTATAGAATTGTCATAAAATCTGCACTATTGTATGATATTGAGTATTAGATTATTAAATAACAACAAGAACAAAAACGGTTGTAATAGAAATGAGAATGTAGTAGGTGGATGTATGATAAAATTAGAAAATATAGAATTAGAAATGAAAAAAATTCATAATAAATTGAGAGTTAGTTTAATTGTGAATAAAATGAGAGTATCGTCTGAGATGATTTGAGTATATGTAAAGAAAATCTAAAAACATATATGTTAAACGGATCGAGAACTAAAGATAGGAGATTTAATAAAATAGAGTGATAGATCGTTAAAACTTAATATAAATTATTTATAAAAATATTATAGTTAAGAATTTAGATAAAAAAATGATTTTGCATATAAATAAATAATGTAAAAGAATTCGTATAAATTAAATTAATATTTTTTTTCTCATATTAGTTTCTCAAATAACTAATATCAATCGTTAAAATTAGGATTCAAATAATTGTTATTTTTGTTGTGATCGATGCTGACAATTTGATCAAATGTCATTTGGAGTATTGGTTGGTTGGTTTTGGTTTGGAAGGGGTTTTCAAATGTCCGCTTCCGCTTGATTCCTGGTTTCCTTCTTTTTTTTTTTTTTTTTTTAAATCACTAAAGCTTTGATCATATTGATCTGGGCAACGAAAGCACATATCTTTTGCTCTAATAATATTTTATTGCAAATTTTGGACATGACAAAAATGCTTGCATGGCATCTCAAAAATTGATTCCATGTATTTGATTAGTACTAAATTTGTCCCAACAATAGCCTAGTTTCATATCATAAATTCTTGAGTCTCTATAATGCAAGACATGAGCCAAAAGAATTGACCTTTTAATGCTTTACTACCAGGAAAATGTTTTTGTAACCAAAAATTCATATTCATGCGATTTAATGATCCCCTTGTCGACACTGAAAAGTGGCTAAATATAAATGCATTACGGGACACCAAACCTGTGTGGTATATACTTGAAATACAATTATGTGATTGAAATTTGCTATAAATATTTTTATTTTTCAAAAGAATGAAATATCCAATCCTTATGTTTAATTAATAATTTTGACTTTTCAAAAACCCAGGCGATGGGATTTTGAGCATAGAGCATATGCTTAAAAAGGAAAACAATGTTGCTAATTTCATGGATAAATACAAATTTCATCAACCAGACCCGTCTTGGTGGTACGAGGTATTTTGTGACACCCGAATAGTTAGTCATTGTGCCGAAGAAAAAGAATTTCCTTTTTTTCAATTTAATTACTTATTTAGCTAAATTTTAAACTCGACATATAATTAAGATCTTGTTCGTTGCAAATTGCAATATCTATAGTTGGATAAATCATTTATCAATTTACCCATTTGAGAAAATAAATGTTAATTTCCAAATTGACATATAAAGAGTTGAAAAGTGCCACTTCCTCAATAAGTAAATCATGACCTAATGACGATTAGAAAAGCGCAACTCTATTCTATACTATGCACGATAACATGGTACGTACTTAAAACTGGCCACTATATTGATTATAACAAATTGTATTTCTCTTCTCTCACTCCTAAAGATTTAAGGTACTAATATATTTTATATGAAGACAACTAAATTCTTTCGTACCATGGACCACACCCATGTAACCAAAAACAAAACAAAAAAAAACAAAATTCTTTCGTGCCATGGACCACTCCCATCCCTCCAATTTAAGTTGATGGTTTTAAGATATTTGAGGAAGAAAATTCTCGAGTGGGCAGTACTGCCAATAACTCTAACTCTCTCTCATAGTAACATACCATTTAGAGATCATGCCACTTTTGGTTGGTTCACGGATGTTTTGTTATTTGGGATTTTAATGGGGTCCGCAATTATAGCTCGCACTTGTTGACCTTGGTCATGTGCTTATATGACTTCAGATTAAGATATTTGTGGAAGAAAATTCTCGAGTGGGCATCACTGCCAATAACTCTCTCTCTCTCTCTCTCTCTCTCTCTCTCTCTCTCTCTCTCCAAAACATAGTAACATACCATTTAGAGATCATGCCACTTTGGTTGGTCCATGGATGTTTTGTTGTTTATGATTGTAATGGTGTCCGCAATTATAGCTCGCACTCGTTGATTTTGATCATGTGCTTATATGACTTCAGATTAAGATATTTGTGCAAGAAAATTCTCGAGTGGGCATCACTGCCAATAAAACTCTCCCTCTCTCTCTCCCTCTCTCTCTCTCCCCAAAACATAGTAACATACCATTTAGAGATCATGCCACTTTGGTAGGTCCATGGATGTTTTGTTGTTTGGGATTTTAATGGTGTCCGCAATCATAGCTCGCACTCGTTGATTTTGATCTTGTGCTTATATGACTTCAGATTACGTATTACTAGAAATAGTTTAACTTTAAAATGCCAAGAGTGAACCCAAGCGGAAAATAAACCACAAATTAACAGGGTAATGGGTAACTTTTCGAAATATTATTTTATCACAAAAAATTCAAATTTAAATTACTGCGCAGGTATGAGTTGGGAGTGATACTTTATCTTTGCATATGAGACTCATATATATATATATATATATTACAAAGATTTGATTCTGGAATCACTAAATTAGGGGAGGGAGTTTATACCACTAAACTATCTCCTTGGAGACATATGAGACTCATGCAATAGCTTCAACAGAGATTTTTGATATGTCTCTCCAAAAACAAAAGGAGAGAGAAAAAAAAGAGCTAATGATATGCAATCTCATTAATCGTCCCTATGACAAATTTATTCCTCTTATAAACTAAATCAATAGAAAACGATGTTTAGATTTTGTATTCTCCTAAAATAGTAAGTTTAACCATTTGCAATTGTGAGTGTGACATAGCAAAGATAATTAAGATGAGACCAAAAAAACAAAGGGTTAATATTTCTTTACATCTTAAGGATTAACAAATGCTATTGTTTAAGTCAATGAGTTTCAGTTCAAGTAATACAAATCCCCCTCTTATTTATAATAGAGTCGAGTTTGAATCTCACTGTGAAACAAAAAATGCTATTGTTTAAACATGTACTCCAAAGCTGTTGTCTCTTTGGGCATTTTGGGGAATTAGGTGGGGCCACTAGTAGACTAACAAGTCTCCCTATTTCCTAAGTCTAACACAAAGCTCGGTTTAACCCTGTCTGTCTCCCTGGCGGTGCACTTGGGAGTTGTAAGCCTAAGCATGACCGTGGGCGAGCCGGGCTTTCTTGATTTTGTAAGTACTACGAATATTAGTTAACAGTAGTTAATATTTAATAATAGTTAGTCATAGTAAGTAGTTAATAATGGATAATAACAGTGGTTAGTAATTAGTTGTAATCAGTTGTAACCCTTAGTAGAATTGTTGTTTCTCTCTTAATTCATCTCTCTATCTCTTCCTGCATCTGCTGGTTTTACCAACATTGTTCACAAAACTAGGAGAATTGTTGGTGAACATCAAAGACTATGTTCTCGTTCCAGAACATCAGGTGCTTACAACTGAAGAAAAGAAAACTTTGCCGGAGAGATACATTGTGAAAGACACACAGGTTGGGGTAGTATTCCATACCTCTCATGACCTGAAAGCCTTTGGGCTGCTACGGATGCTTGTTATTCTTTTCCATGACTTGCTTTAATAAACTTCTCTGCGTTCTTGATTTTGGCGTTCCTGTTTGCAAAATGACCATATATATTTTCATTTAGTTTACCCGGAAATAACTAGATTTTAGTTTTGGTATTGTTGGGTTTTTTTTTTTTTTTTCACTACCGGTATCCGAATTTTACCCAATTAATCCGTTTTGAATATTATAGAACTCATTTTAGGGGTTAATTCTCTTAAATCTTTTTTTGTCATTCTCATGATACGAAATCAAGATATCTAATTAAGGAGCTATTGATCACTCAATTCAAAAGAGTTTGGTTTTTGTATTGTTGTTTTTTTTATATTATACAAATCGGTATTCGGAATCATACTCCAACTAATCCGATTCGGGATTTGCAGTGGTCCATTTAAGGGGGTTACCCTCCCAACATATTTTTTTTATATTCAAATCGTAAGTCAAATTCAAAAATTTGATTAAATGACCTAACATCACATATCATTAAGCCAACTATACGTACTTTGGTTGTAGTTGTTGTTTGCAAATTACTTATCCTTATGTTACGGCTTCCTCGGATTCAGCTCAGTGATCCAATTGCTAGGTACTATGGGCTAAAGCGCGGCCAACTTGTGAAGATAATCGGGCCGAGTGAGACTGCAGGCCGACCTGTCTACCGTTTTGTTGTTTGAGCTTCATTGCTGAGTTCAACCTGAATGGGCAGTTGAAGGGCCTCTCCATCCGCTCCGATCTAAGTGTCTTGCCATGGTCTTGTCTGACCCCATGACCCATGTTCACCATGAGTTGAGCTGCTCAGTCAAATTTATATTAGACCGAGTAAATTCTTAAAAAAGAGACTCTAATAAAGGGAAAGGAATTAAGACTGAAATCAAAATGCTAAGGATTTTGAGTTATTTAAGTATCTCAGTTAAATGTGTTGTGTTAAGAAAATGGCTCTTGCTGATTTAATTCATTATCTTTTTTTTTTTTGCTACAGTTCATTATCTTTTTTTCTCATTGCTCCAAAAATGATTAAGAAGTATTTCTTACTGTATATTTTCTTTTACTTGAAAACCAAAATTTCATTTTTTTTTTTGTGACTAAAAACTTATAATTAGGTTCTTTTTTAAAATTTTCTATTTTATTTTATTTTCAGAGTAGTATTTAGTTTTTTTTATTATTTTTAAATTTAAAAACAGTAAAGTTTTAAGTTTAGTGGCTGCTGCAAAAAAAAAAAAAAGAAAGGAAAAAAAATTATGAATGTAAGATTTGGATATTTGATATTCAAAATTCGCATCAACATGTTAAAATTAAAAAATTCATGAGACCCAATTCTTATCGATGGACAAAATTGTTTAAAAGTGGAGACCTGGTAAACGGATATGAAATTACTAATCTGCCTCCAATCTTTACTCTTAATAACTATTATATAATATTACATCTTAGGTCATGCCCACGTTTTCACTAAACAAGTATACTTTATGATCTAATGAAATCTTTTTCTTTCAAAAGTACTCTCTTTCTTTCTCACAATATATATATATATATATATATATATATATATCTTAAATTTGTGTGGGCCTGCTCATTGGCTAAATTTGCCCCCATGAAAATGCATGAGTTTGTGGATACTTTTAACCTTAATGGCATATATGCACTTGTAGAGGAGGTTTGGCAAAAATGTATATACCCACATTAAAGATTATCTATATGGAGTTATGTCATTTATATTCATACTTTTGTGTAGCTTGAGATTTATAAATCTTTTAATAAAATTCTCTTAATACAAAAAAAAAAAAAAGAATCATGTCTGTTTTGGTTTCGTTCATTTAAATAGACATCTAGTTCTTTTATAGAAAGAATTAACAAAATTTAGTTACTTACTTCACTCTATATTGTATATAAAATATAATATAGCAAAAGATTCAAGAAACCCACATAAAAAAAATAATAACAAAAGAAAAGTATTTCCCAATGTGGCATATATGAACCTTCTTTTGAACTCAAATATGGTACAAGACCTATTTTAATTTAAAAAAGAATATATGTATTAATTAATTAATTAATTAGATAAATGTATTAAGAATGAAAAAGATTTTTTTTATTTGGATAACTATTTTTTTTCATTTTTATAACAATTTCAGATTTGCAAACAATACAAATCAAATAAATTTGGTGTTTCATATTTAATTAATCATGGGTAAATTAAGATTTCAAACATTGTTGGTATTTCTTTGTCAAATATTAGAATTAATATTTGTTGATAATATTATTCACAATCCACAGTTTAGAAGGGCAAAAACTGGTGGACAAACCAAACAAAACTCGAATTTTTTGTATCCACACAGACATGACTATTCATATCAGACTGCAATGCCAGAAAAAGGTCTTTTGAATTTCTTCTGTCAAATCATAACGGCTAAGTCATTTAGGAATTTTTGGGGATTCGTGCCAATTAGCAATAATGAACCTCGTCTTTCCGTTGTAGTGTGAACAAGAACCAGAACAGGCTGGAATTCGTAAGATTAAATAGTTTGTTACTAAAAATCTATAAATTGAACATTAAATACGGTCGGAAAGTCATTTGACGTCAAACTTCGAAAACTTCTTGTGAGAGAGAGAGAGGGGGGGTGGGGGTGATTGGGAAGAGAGAGGGAGAGAGGGAGAGATGGAGAAATTTGCAGAGCCGGGAGGAGTAATAGAGAAATTAGAGCTAGTGGATGCACATGCCCACAATATTGTGGCCCTTGATTCCACCTTCCCATTCATCAAATGTTTCACTGAAGCAGGAGAGGCCTTGTCTCAAGCCGTTCACTCCCTCTCCTATACACTTTTCTTCATTTCTTTTTTTTTTTTTTCTTTTTTAAATACCTGAAATTGTCGTATGCTGTATCTGTTCAAATTCTTTCTCATCTTGAGCTGTACAAGAAATACCCATCTTGGAAATCTTTGCCACTATCTCACATATCTCATTTAGTCCAAATTCTTCTTAATTTGAGTTGATCAAATAAAAATCCATTTTTCACCTGAGTGATTTTTGATACAATCTTAGTAGTACCAGGTATACATTATACGTATGATGTTTTATTTTTTGGATGCGAGACAGAATATGAAGTCAAGATTGAGAAAAGTGTGACTTAGGGGTTCAAGATTGCGTTCAATATGAATTGGGTTTTTGTGGTGTTTTGTATGATTTTTTAATTTTTTAATACAATCTTAGTAGTACCAGGTATATATTATATGTATGATGTGTTAGTCTTTGAATGTTAGACAGAATAGGTAGTCAAGATTGAGAAAGTGTGATTTGGGGTTCAAGATTGAGTTCAATGTGAATTGGGTTTTATTGGTGTTGCATAAATAGAATAGATGTGAAGATTTGGGAACGTTTTGGTGTTTCTGTGTTTGTAATTCTACAATGCACACTGGGCATAGGCAAATAAGCTTGTGTGTGGGTAGTCTCTTCCATGTTACTCTTGCATAGATACCTATTTGGTGGCTATATTTTTTATCCGTTTGATAGAAAAAACAGGGATGGATTGATGAAGGGCCTGATCATGCTCAGCCACATGCCATAAATGGGAACAGTGCCCCTTTTGATATCTCTCATTCACTATAAGAGTAAACTAATTTAACATGCCATGACTTTAGAATGTAATAACTATGATGGTGGAGATGATAAAAGAGGGACCTGATGCAAAAGCTGCTAAAACTTTCGACTTCTTACTCATATATGATAATGCTAATAGGATTAACTGCATGGATACTTAACACAACACGCTTTGACATTATTGGTATGTGCCTATAATGAGAATATTTTTCCATCAACTACTTATGAAATGGATCTTGTAATCAGATCCAAAGAGATGCTATGTGGCACCAAATCCAAAGCACAAATTGCATGGTTAAAGTCTACACTAGTACTTTTTTAAGATTTCCAAGACATAGATGGTACAGATTCAGTTGCGCAATGGATTTGGGCTCCAAATTTGAGTCATCTAGCATTTGCCTGTAAATGTCCAAAGGTTGGAATTCTTCATCTCTCTTATTTAATTTGTAGCTATGGAAATATGATTTCACGTTCATGCACTCGATGCAAATTCATAGCTTCAACACTTTTATTTGTTGTGTGTTCCCATTTAACACAAAAGGCTTGGTGTGAACTCAGTGTTTCAAAGCTGTTATCGACTTGTCCAAGATGGTGCATGTCATTATGCTTAGTTAATGGTTTGAATCGCTGCCTTGGGCTTAATTGCCATTCAACTGTCTTAATGAACTTGCTAACAAGGACATCCTTGCAGTTGCAACCATCTTACAGTGTTACATGCTTGTAAAGTTTTTGCAACTCTGTGTGACTAGAGAACTATTGGGTGTCCTTTCAGGACTGCTAATTGTGCAAGCCCACACTCCTCTTTCTTGTTGCAGAGAAGCTTGAGAGACATAGCTGAACTTTATGGAGTGAAGTCTACCTTGGACGGAGTTGCAGAATATCATAGAGGGACAGGATTGCAATCAATTTGTTCAAAATGCTTTCAGTCAGCAAGAATCTCTGCTTTACTTCTTGATGATGGTATCGTGCTGAACAAGAATCATGACATTGAGTGGCATTGAAGCTTCTTACCAACTGTTGGTCGAGTATTATGAATTGAACGTCTTGCTGAGGAGATTCTTGATGAGGTGAAATTTTATCATTCTTTGGTCGAACTATTTAATTGCTGAAATAATATCCATGGGAAAACAATTTGTAGAAAAATTATAACCAGATTGTCCCCTTTAATCGAGGGTTATAAACGTAAAACAAAAGTAAGGAAATGCTATTTTCTGAATTTGACATTTGCAGTAAAGGATTCACATGTTTCAAGACAATAATCTGCTGTTCCTAATATTTGTTTTAGCTTTAAAACATAGTTTTCGATGTTCCTCATAATTTTTCTTCTTGCTTAGTCACTAACACCATGACTTTGGCTTCTAAGAACACAGCATAGTTGGCTTCATCATGCCTAGAGAGAGAAAGAGGGAGAGAGTTGCAACACTTTGTATTTTTCCGTGAGTAAAAGAAGGGGAAAAGAGAAATATTTTTGGTATTACCATTAGCAATATCCTCTCATTGTCCATGTTGATTTGTTAAAAAAGAGTAAATTACTAAGAAGTATGGCATAAGCTTCTCAATCTATTATGATGACAGATTGAATGATCGGTTGGATATCTGCCACTCTCTACTTCCTTTTTGAATTTTGTTTTAGTTTTGGGTGTGGTTGGGAGCTGGGGTGCTTTATAAATATTTCCAATCACCATTCTTTGAGTATGATATTCAGCAAAAATTGTGCTTAATGCATTGATTTGAAGACCATCTAAGAGATTTATTTATATTTCCTTAAATAACAAGAGGTAGATTCATGAGGGTTCTCTTTTGGAGCTTTCTTGTATGGTACACAAGATGGAAAAGCTTGGACATTGGCACAGTTCACAGAAGTCTTAGCTGGAAAATTAAACTCATATCCTTTATGATTTAATGGTTCATGCTTTTGGTTATGTTGTCTTTTGATTGGTTGGAAATGAATGGTACAAGTCTGTTCCCTTATTATGTTGCAGTTGGTGGTAGTATTGTTGCCTTGAAAAGCATATCTGCTTACCGTAGTGGCCTTGAGACTGATACACGTGGCTGAAAAAGATGCTGAAGATGGTCTCTTTGAAGTTTTAAGTGGTGAGTTGGCATGTGGATTAATTCATATTTTCGCAATGATAAATTTTATATGTATGTTCCAGCTGGGAAGCCAGTCCATGTCACAAACAAGAACTTTATCGATTATGTATTTACACAAAGTTTGGAGGTTGCATTGTGAATTGACTTGCCAGTGCAGATACATACTGGGTAACAAAGTGTTTTGGACTAGTTATTGGTTTCACCATCACATGCACAATTCTACGGAAATACATTTTGCCTTCACTTGCATTTAATCTCTTTTATTGTCTTGTGTCAAATTTGGTGATAAGGATTTAGATTTGAGGCTGTCCAGTCCCCTTCATCTCTGAAGTCATTCTTGATGACAATAGATTTTCTAAATGCCGAATGGTGCTACTGCATGCATCTTATCCCTTCTCTAAGGATGCATCATGTCCAGCTTCTGTTTACGCTCAGGTAAGAATTCTGTCGCTCCTAATTAAGATGTTCTCTTTAAACATGAATTAAGATTAAGTTGTATTTTCTTTAACAGAGGTGCATGTGACTTGGACAGGTCTACCTTGATTTTGTGTTGGCAGTTCCAAAGCTTAGTGTTCATGGGATGATATCTTCAGTTAAAGAATTATCAGAGCTTGCTCCCATAAAGAGGGTACTGTTTGTTAATAGGATGAGGTTTCTACAATACTTGTTCATGGCACACGCGTCCTACAGTTTTGTAGTTTAATGAGAGTGGGATGGCAGCTTTATGCCTCACCTACAAGAAGAGGAGCTGTTATTTCATTGGAAGCTATCATCTTATTGTTAAAATGGAAATATCTTACTTTTTTGTTTAGGGCCATCCTCTAGATTTGTGAAACACCTGCACAGAAATGGTTAGATAGGAATATGAAAAATCAGTACTAATATGCTGAACGTAGATGCTCTCCCACATATAGATACAATCCTTTCAGTACCATGATACTCATGTTTGACATCATAGATGATCATTAACAACTTAGATTAGATTCACAAATACAATAGCAAGGTAGAACAAATAATTGACAACCTTCTGACGTGTACAACTCACACAAACATGACTGTGCATGGCACTTTAAAGCTTTTGGATGAATGACATTGAGAGATTAATTTTTTCTTCAGCTTCATTCGGCTACTCCTCTAATCCTCTATCTAATGAGAACCTGATAGGAACTATCCAATTTTCAATCTTTAGAAGTTTTGTTACAAATGATGAGGTAGTTTTGGATGAGTAGTCACTCTAAAAGAAATATGTAGGAAGAGTGGTGGTTTACTCATTTTCTGTTTTCTATTTCTTTTCCCATTATTAAAGTGTGCCAATGCTGCTTCAATGTAGACAACGATATTTTATGTTTTGGGTAAACAAAGATGCAGGTTATGTTCAGCACTGATAGCTATGCATTTCCTGAAACTTACTACTTAGGTTCGTTATATGGATGATAATCATTGGCTTGTTCTCTTTTAAATAAATCAGGATTGTATGCTTCATTATATCAATATAGAAGAGGCTATGCCAGTAGCATGTACATAAAGTACTTATTTTAAACCTGGATATTGGGCAGAATTTGAAACCTGGATACTGGCTTTTTTGGGACAATCCTACTTGGGATGGTAGAAGTAACATTTGGATGTAGATAATTTTCGAGATAGGGGTGCTCAATGCACTATCTGTTGGACTTTAGTGGTGGTAAATTTTGTTTGGTATTTCATTTTATTGTAATTACTAATTTCATGAATCAAACAAGAGCAAAATGGAGTTGGATCATTTTGAGGAATTTTTGAAAATTTTCTGTCTTATGGTGCCACTGTCAAGAATAATATGCTTCCACTTGCCAAATAATTTACACTACTCATACCTTCAGGGGCCAGGAGCGCTCGTGAAGTTGTTTTTACAGTTCTGTGTGATGAATGCATTGAAGGAGTTCTTTCAATATCAGAAGCTGCTGCAGCAGCTAAAGACATCTTTTCACAAAAATGCAAAGGAGTTTTACAAGATTGATGTGACTGCCAGCTCTTGTGGTAATATCAAGACTGAATCTCATAACATCTTGGAGAGAGGCTCTAGTGCCTCAAAAGGTGATATTGTATACATCCGAATCATTTGGTTTGATACATCAGGGCAGCAAAGATGTCATGTAAGGTTTTTTTCCATTCCCTGAAGCCATTATGAATTGATAGTTGAAAATCTGCTATATATCACTTATATTATTTCTGGTGCTTCAGAAAGATAATTATTAAGATGAATACCTCATTCATAAATGAATAAGAGCCATTGCCCCTTTGTACCTGCACTCTTTTAGGGCCCTGGAAAGGTTAACTGGGTCTGAACAACTCTGTTTTAATTAAAAGGGGGCTGCTGTATAAGGTTAGCCTCTGATTGCCTTTTTTATGGGAAACAGGAGGATATACCTATTTCAAAACATACAGCACAAAAGCCTGTTATTTTCTTTTGGTTGTGAGGAACACACTATGATGTTAGAGAATGCCTATATCAGCAGAAGGAAGAATTTAATGAGTCAAGTTCAAAGATGAGAGGTAGTTGGGAAAGTAAGGATAGCAAATTGTATGTTTACATTTCATCTATGGACCAATTTTACACCCACACATAATTTTGCATTTGGAGAAGAATTCAGCACCCTTGGTTATTTAATTATTTTTTCCGATGATAAAGGGCATTCGTTTTTTTTTTTTCCCCTCCTCACTGAAAGTCTTTTTTGTAGAGATTAGTCCAGAATGCCTGCAATTCCTACATCTTTAATTAAGTTAAACAGCCAAAAATCCTGTAGTGGATCTGCTAGAACCCTCTTTGCCCATCTATCTTTATGTGCTTCTTGTGATGAATATGGAGAACAAATGCCATGTTAGATGTGATATGATAGCACTCCAACATGTGTGATATTGCCTAATGCTTGGAACCTATTGGCTTTTAACTCATAATGTTATAATATATCAAAATATGCATGCAACTGCATTTCTTAAACTCCCTCAGTGGAGGCATATGCACATTCTATGAAATTTCATAAATATTTACTTCTATTCCTACGTTTACATAATCATTTCTTAAACTTATAACAGGCAACTGTTTTTTTTTTCTCTTCTATTTATCCCATTTTCATCATCATTTCGGGTTGTTCCATCTAATTGCTTCTATGATGTTGTTACAAAGAATGGTGTTGGTTTAACATATGCAAGTATGGGAATGACTTCATTTACTGATGGTCCAGCTGATGGGACTAATCTCACTGGTGTGGGTTGGATTCGGTTAATATCTGATTTAACAACTAAGTGGAGGATTCCATGGTACGATATGCTATTAGGTTACTATTTTATTTATGTATTTTTCTCTTGTCGGCATTAATGTAGGTTCATTCCCTGGTATGCCCTTGCTGCTGAGCTTTGAAAATTTCCTATCCAAATGAAAAGATTCAGGTGTTTTGCTCATCTTCTCACTATTTCATGTACTATGGTGTGGATTAAGAGTGCAATTGAGTTGTTTAGATGGTACAAAAAGTTTATATGTAATGTGCCTTTATTCACCCCACTAGTAGTTAACTGTTTTACCCCATGCATTATAGAACACACTGTGATGAATAACATCATTAAAATCTAATGGTTGGTGGTTGCTATAAAGATGGGAACTCAATCGCTTGTAGGACAACTGAGTGTTAGCATATGTAAAATGCTATATTTCCATGTAAAAGACTATCTTGGGATATATAATTCTCCACTGATTACATGCTTATAACGGTATAAGAGATGATACCACACCTTTTTCTTATGTGATTGCTAAATGATTCTTAGAGAAGCACATGGTACATTGAATCTTTACCATCATCTCAAAATGTCTGGTAGGATATTTCTTTAGACAGCGTGATTTAAGGCCCTTTGTCCTCTATTATAGTCTGCCTGGTCAAGTACAAGAGCCAGAAATGCATTTTTAGATATTGGACATAACTCTGGACATGCGGCAGGCAATGCCTGGATAAGATGGATTCAGTATTAGTTTTTTCATTTGTTAAAAAGCAAGTAAGAAGAATTATAAAACTACTTTTTGTTGTATGAACCAATTGAAGTCAACTTTGACGAATTGTTTTATTTTGTCTTTATACTTTTACATTCTTCACATATTTCTATATGATAGTCGATAGTCCTTACCCACTAGCACACATGCTAAATCTCATTCAAATTTTTAGTAATTTTTTCCGTGTTTTGTGCCACCCTATATTGTTTTACTGTGTCATGATGTCTTATCTTGCATCTGTGCTTGTGCTTCATCGGCAGTTATGTATGCTGAGAAGACTGTAAAGGAGGGGATTTACTTTGTATGATAATAGATGGGTATGCTGTCAAAATCTGTAGCAATGATGAAAACTGTAAATGATTTCCAAATGAATTTGACTGACCAGACAGTTTTGTTGACAGCAAATTCAGAGAACCACACGAACGATTCCATGCATCACTTCAGTCTTATAGCTCAAAATTGTCACTTCCCTCTTCTAATTGTTCACTGTGAATATCAATACATGCAACAAATTTCATTTTTCAGTTGCATGCATCACTTTTCCGTTGGTGCAAACAACTATCGAGCAAAGTAGTACCTAGACAACTGTTTTTAACTGTTAACCTCTTTTCCTTCAACCAATTGTCTAGTAAATTGCTCCATTGTTGTTGTTGGTATTCTTATTCTTATTCTTAATCTTATTCTTATTCTTATTATTATTATTGTTGTTGTTGTTATTGTTATTGTTAATATTTTGGTCCATGTGGTGGTACAAAGGGAAAGTTTGGTTGATGCCCCTGGAAGTTGTTTATCCTTGAGCATGTAGGTTGCCTGTGCTTGTGTTGATCAAATTGAAACTTCATTTAACACCATTTTAGTAAATTTGCTTAATACTCAATCTTATAAGGTCTCAATCTTTCAGTTTATTGCTGTAGCTGCTCACCCACCTGAATCTTCCTATCACAAGATAGGAGCTTCCCTTACTGGAAGGGGTGCAATTCAGATATGGTGTCTTGTGGATGTCAATGCAGATGAAGAAGAGGGTTGTACGATCAGGGAAAAAAAAAGGAAAAAAAAAAAGCCAAAAGGGGGACATAAAAGGACAGTATTGTGAATGGTAAGTCAATGGAACCAAAGAGGTCAAGAGGGGGACCCAGAAAAAAGTCAGTAGATGAATCTCCAAAAGTTTCGGATAACAAAAGTGATTTTATAGAGGCTCTTGCTGTTCAATTTCCAGAAGATTCAGCTGCAGTGCCTTGTATTGATACTCTCTCTGGGAATACCCAGGAGCATGCTGCACAAAGTTGTGGTACAAAGAAAAAAGACTCCAGTGGGCAATTAAAAATATGCAATTCGGCAGTTAAAACTCCCGAGCAAAGATGGGTCAAAAGTAAGAGATTTTGGGAGAAATGTGACACAGATAATTATCGGCTGTCATCAACTGAAAATGGGGACACAGACACAGAATGTTCAGCAGCAAATATGGAAGAACATCTTGGATGTGAACAGGAAGCTGCAGCACCAAATACAATTAACGCAGCTAATGCTTCCTTGGGATTTGACCCACCTAGTTCTCCTATCCCCAAGGATGTTACTTTACCAAGGCTTGTGTTTTGCCTGGCTCACAATGGAAAAGTTGCGTGGGATCTAAAAGGGCGCCGTCTACTACAAATGATTCGCAATGCAAGCATCTAGTGGGCTATCCTGCAGTGTTACTGGGAAATGGAGCTTTGGAAGTGTAAGATATTCTTTCCCTGTTCACTAGAACTTTTCTTCTTTATAAATTCACATCTGCTTCTGTCCAGTTTATCTATCCCTGCTTTAGTATTTTAATAATTCTTTTTTCCTGACATTCAGTAAACAGCTTAGAGTACTTCGTATCTGCATGTGCTGAACTAGAACTAAACAAAACTTGGGGGATGAGATTATGTTTCTTTTTATCTGTTTTCTTTTTAATTGGCAAGATGGAACAATATGATCATTGGTATAAAAGATAAGAGATTAAAACTTGAATAGCCAATTATTGATCCTCACAAAAAGAACTTTTCCATGCATCTGTTGTTTATTTATGCTGTTGTCACATTAAGTCAGCTAGCTCAGCAATTTAAAAGAACAGTCAACTTCTCATGCATCTGTTGATCTTTGATATGTCCACATGCACAAGAGATAAGTTACACATATGTTTTCTGCTAGAAGGTAAAGAAGAATATGCTAGATACTCTGACACTGCATTATAGACAGCATTGAAGCACCAATGTGTTGCTGAGAAACTAAATGGGATTTACCTTCATGTAGACTTGTAATTCTTAAACTGGTGGTATATTTTGCACAATGAGAGTATAATAACTATTCCATATTTTTTGTATTAAGATTCTCCAAATTAATTGCTCCTTTGACAAGTCAGGGCCTAAATTTTATGACTTCCAATAAATAAACCTGCTTTGTAGTGTTATCTTATATTTCCAGAAAGACTTATAGCAATTTTTTGTTTAGAAGGATAAATAGGGAGACTAGAACTGTAAGGTCCACCTGACAAACACAAACACACAGGGAAAGAAAAACCTGTGCACTGTCAAACATGATGACAAGTGTGAGGGTGTAAAATGTATGATTACAACATTATGAATTTTTTCTACATACTTAAATGAAGTATGAATTCCAGCACCATTTCGCACCAAGTGGTGGGAATTTGATGTATTTGAGGCTGTCACTGGATTTCACCATTCAAAGAAGCTGGAAAAGCTGAAGACTGCAGATTGTGTTCAGTTGTACACGCTATGACACAAAGGTGTAATAAGGCCTCTCTTCAGGCACTCTACACAGTTCATCTATTATTTGCAAATGCTTGTGATGTATATGATATGGTGCATCCAATTTAGTATGGGATACCATGTTCTTTTAGCACTGGAAAGGAGATATATGCCCTTAACTTCTTCTAAATGAACAAGTATCAAGACATGGATGCGTGCACCAATTTTCTTGCCTTTGAAATAGCTCTGATTGCTCATATTCTGGTGAGATTTTTTGTGTTGGTTTACTAATCTCATCAGTTGTCAGTTTTCTTGGTTTTGGCTAGTCAGGTGCTTAATTGATATGCCATAAGAATTTCCTGATATGCAGTAATGCTCATTTCTAGTTAATATACTTTCGTGAGTGCAGCTGGGAGGTTCCTTCTCCTTATACCATCAAAGATGTATGCTCTGGTCATTGTGGAGAAGGTACTGATCCTCGATTTATTAAGTTGGAACCTATATTTAGATGCTAAGAGCTGACGTGTGGTGGCCGATGGAGGTATTATTGCTGGTTATTATATTTTTACTTCATATGCATTGTGAATTTCTTAGATATATCCATTGCATGTGGACAGCATTTTTATGAGGCTTTAAATAATTATGGTAGTGTGTGTATGTGTATATGTATAGATAATATACATGCACACACATATATAAGCACATGCATATAAATCTATCTTTGCATGGACTAGATATTGTAATGGTGCTCAAAAAACTAAAGGAAACTTAAGAATAGGTGAAGTAGTGAAATACTATGTGCTAAGTTTTAGTTTAACCATTGGTATAAAGCAGAAAGGAGAAAGCATATTCTTATAGTCAAACCCAGCCAACTAGTTTGGGAGTCGAGAATTCGTTGCTATGAGTTTGAGTACATTTTAGTTTATGCAGTCTGAATTAATGCCTAACAATGACATTGACCTGTACTTGATGGGTAAATAAAAGCATGCTTTTCATTTGTTTTCTTAAGTAAACTTTTTTTTTCCTCACACTAGTCAGTGTTCCTCTCTTTCTGTTATACAGCATTCCTGTTATGCTGGAGTGGTCATCTTCATTCCTGTAATATTTGTAGCTCTTATATGATTTTCTTTTTACCATTTTTTATTGTCATTGTCATCTTAACTCAACAATGCCTTAACCCCAATTTATTGTCATTGACAAAAGACTAAATATTGTAACCCTTATATTCTTTTGGTGAACTCAACAAATGGCATCATAATCTTTTGGAACTTTTTTCTTGTAGCTCGCAAATATGTATCCTGTCTTGGCATGACCATTTTCTTTGACTAAAATACCATTTGGATGTGTGTTGTTTTGGATGTTCCTTTAAACTTGCCTTCGATCTTACGTGAATACAAGCTTGTCTCTTTTTCCTCTTTTTTTTGGTTGTTTTATCAGGACTAAGAGGTTCTTTTCATATTCAGGTTGCTGTGTGGAAGTTTTTTACTACTGGCTCATCTAAAGGTATGTTAGTTCCTATTCCTTTTTCAATCTGGTTTACACGAGAGGTTGAGAATATCGAATGTCTGGCGTTTTGAAATAAAAGTGTAAGAGGTGAGAAAACGAGAGAAGCATGTTTTGAGATTTCGCATAGATCCTCTTTGTAAATCTGTGCAATGTGCAAGATCGGGAACGAGGATACCTACTTCCATTCTTTTTGGCTGATTCAAGATATATAATTTTTTTTATTGGTTAACTTGCAGATATATGGCCCTTTGCTTTGCCTCAATGAAGATACAGTTCCCATAAGATCAGTCGCATGGGCACCAAGTCAGGGGTAAATGATTTGAAATATATAATATTTAATGATGGTGATTCTAAAACAGAAGTATATGCCTGCTTTAGAGTTTATCCAAGTCTTAAAATGTACTTTAGTTTGATTTAGTGGCTTAAATCAAGAGACTAGGAAGGAGTTCCTGAGGGTCGGTGGGAAGTTTGGAGGGGAGCATAGCAAGAGTGGTGTAGTATCGATGTACTTCTGAAAAGCTACTGGTTGCAAGATTAGTGTCATTACAAACTCTTGTCCCTGTGGTGCCTTTGGATTGTTTTCTGGTTCAAGGTTCCATTGCTATAAAAGAATCAGTGCACACAGTAAATGGGTGTGGCTGAGATGAAATTGCTATGATGGGTGGCATGACATGTAAGGATAGGATTATAAATGAATATATCACCATCAAGTTGGGAGAACCTCAATTAAGGATACTAAGAGTAAAAGAGATTGAGATGGTTTTGTGAAAAAGACCTGTTGCTGCCCAAAAAGATAAATGAGAACACAAGAGTTCACACAAGGTCTTCAAGAACCTAGAGGAAGGCATAGAGAACTCTAGAAGAGATGAGGATATTATCATGTCTCAACGAGACTGGAACTAATGTTTAGCTTAATTGAATTATGTTTTCTAAATGACTTCTGCATTTAAATACAATCCACTTTTTGGCTGGAATTTTGTTCTGTTTTGTGACCTTATGTTATAGCCTAGGAAGACCTGCTTTTAGAAATGTTATACGAAAGTGAACCTGGAAAGAGGCCTGTTTTGATTGTTCCCAGAATCAACTGTGGATTTCTTAAGACTCAAAACATTACACGTCAGGAACAGAATTTGTTTTACTATATAGTTTTTATTCTATAAATTGGTATTCAAGCTTTCTGCTGGCCTGATTCCATTGTTAAATTTTTTTTTTTTCCTCCTTTCATTTTCAAAAAACTGTTTCAGAAATTTAGTCACCTATCTGTTTCGATATTGGATCTGTGAAATTATCTAATATATGTAAATAGGCACAAGTTCTTAACTTTCCACTAATTATACTCCCATTTATCTGCATTGGTTTTCCTTGATCTTTCCTCTTCATCCTTCTTTTTCCTTCCTATAGCTGATGATTATTTTCCTCGTTATTGTTATTGATAGAAAAAGAACGTCTTTAAGGAGACAAGAAAGAATACAAGATATCTAAGAGGATGAGAAATCCTCTGAGACAAATACACAAAACAAACGGCCGAACGAGGATTGCTTGCCAATCTCTCTTCAAGTCTTCAAGGCTTTAATCCTTAAGATTCCAAAAGCATGAGCTCGAAGGGAAGCTCAAAAGACAATCTTATCTCATAAAATGGAAAGGTCAATGATTTAATTTCTGAAGAGCTTAGTATTTTTTCCCTTGAATACACCAAAGGAGGGGCCATAAAGTGCTGTACAGCAAATAAGCATCTTTCCGCACTCTAAAACCCCTAAACTTTATCAGAATCAAATGAAAGACTTCTTGGACACACCCACTAATCATCACATATCATGTATTTAGAGTTTTTGAAACTTGATTTGTTTGCACAAAGATTGTTGTATTTGGAGTCTTTGAAACTTGATTTGTTTGCAGCCATCTACGTTTGATATATAACATTAATGGTGTGAAATAAACATACTTCATTCCATTATCTTAAGCTTTTGGTGCAGTTAGTAGTTTTACATGGCATGAGAAGAGGGAGACATGAGGTCCTGAGTTCAAATCCTATCCAGACTGGTTAACCTCATTTCATATTCCAAGTGTTTTGGATTTATAGTCTGATCTAAAATAAACATTGATAGCCATTTCATCCACATGGAAGAAAATTACAATGCCGGAAAGACAATTTTTATGATTGGAATCTCAAAGTTTTTGTGGGGTGTTAAAAGAATGATAGAAAAAAGGACAAAAAAAATTTTTATTCGCTCGGATGGTACAAATGGACAACTAATTTCAAAATTAAGTTAAATCCATTTTTTGTGCTTGATAAAATAAGTTTTATCAAGTTGAGTTACATGGTAGTGAGTGCTTATCTGAACCACAAACATCTTGCTGAAGCAATAAAACAATGAAATCAAAGATTTCCCCTTGATTAATGCACTTCGTCGATTATGCTTCTTGTTAGTGGCTAGAAAAAATGCCAAACATAGTACAGATGGAATTGCTGAAATCCATTTTTGTGTTTTTGATTTTTATGTTACTATTTCCTGGTTTAGACAATTTTCTTTTAATATGTTATTTCTTTCTAGTGATCCGGAGAGTGCAAATGTTGTGATCACTGCAGGACACAAGGGCCTCAAGTTTTGCGACATCCAGTAAGTTGGGATACTTAAATAAGCATGCTCATTTGTGTTTGTTGTTTTTGTTCTTTTACCCTCTGCTAAGATCCAAATGAAAAATAATTTCAGTTCATTTAAAATGAGCTGGATTGGGGGGTTTATTTGCAAATGGAATAACAAAAGGTAGAACATAGAACAATTCAATTCAACCTTTTCTTAATTAGCAATTTACAGATTTAATTCAATACTTGAAATAGTATGTCTTAGTCTTGTACTTCAATTTATAATGATTGATGACATAATTCTATATGTATAAAATAGAATAGTATCACATTTAAGTAAAAATTTATTTCATTAAAAAGATTGACATAAAATGGTAGTGAAGCATATGTTATTTTGTGGGGAAATCAAATAAATTTATTAGTTAAAACTCAAAAGTTGTCAGCCATGTGTACGAGTTAAAGACCCTTCACCTTCAGTACGAGGCAATCACTTGCAGCAAGTCCATTCTGTGTTGTTTTATATATGTTCAAAATTAAACTAATCAAACCAATCTTGGCATTTTACAGACATTTGTCAATGACTATACTTGTTCAAGTATCCTTAACTCCATTACTTTGAGAAATCCACCCTTCGCTATTGCCCCCAAAAGTGGGGGGGATAGCCATGAACAAATTATTTTTTGATGGATTAGGTTTAAGGTTGCCTTGATTCTAGTGTTGCCCCTATAGAAGCCAACCCTGCTTCCTTGTTTCTATAACTAAAGAGAAAAAAGTCTAGAAAGGTGGGAGGAAGAGATGATATTCCCAAATATCAAAGAGGAAGATGTAAGGCATCTAATGAAGTTGTTTAGTTGGATTATTAGGAGTTATAAGTATAGAAGGAAAAAAAGGTTAAGGAAACTATCTTTAGAGTTGTCCTTTATGTGGTCTTTATACAGAGTCCTAAGTTAGAGGAGGCAGATGTTAATTTGGTTAATTCCATTTAGTATTCTAGGTTTAATAGTTGGAAATGTCTTCTGTCTAATAGTTCTTCGGGCAGAATCATTATTATTATTTGGGATGTTGGAACCCTACAATCTATTGATAGTCTTCATGGATTTTATTCTCTACCGTTCTATTCAGGGTAAAGGTATTCATCGATGTTGGTTTACTTGAGTGTATGGGCTGAATACACCTAGATTTTGCCATTCTTTTGGGGAGATGGTTTTGACTTTTGTTCCCCGAATTGGTGCTTGGGTGGGGATTTCAATGTTGTGGGATTTCATTCCAAGAAGCTTATTGGGTCTAGGATAGCCAATAGTATGGTAGCTTTTGATTCCTTTATTAGGGATTGGGAGTTGTAAGATATTCCTCTCCGCCCTAATATACTTGGTCCCATCTAGGGATAAAAAGGTTGTTTCTCTTATTGATCATTTCCTCTTCTCAAATTAGTGGGATTCTGGCTCTCTAATTTTTGACACAAAACCCTCATTAGAACCACACTTACCATTCCCTATCCTTTAGAGTCCAGGGTTTCTACTCTTTTTAGGTTTGAGGATATATGACTTTGTCATAGAGGTCTTAGAATTGTGGTTGAATATCCTTCGTGAGATAACTATATAGATGGATGGGAGGGTTTTTAATTCATGATGAGATTGAAGAATCTGAAATAAACTTTAAAAGTTTGGAACAAAAAAGTCTTTGGTGATGTTAGAGAAAAGAAGAATGCTTTTTTCGTGGAATTGATAAGATAGATAAGCTAGAAGTTGAGAGAGGTTTGTCTGAGAATCTTTTTACCCATAGAGAAAATCGAAGGAATGATCTTGTGGAACTTGTTAAGAAGATGGAGTGGGTTAGTAGGTTAGAGAAGGCGATTATAATACTAGCTTTTTCTATTTGGTAGCCAATGGTAGGAGAAAGAGAGTTTATTGGAGAACCAAGGGATGAAATGGTAACTATTATTAGAAATTTTGTATCTATTGAGAAAATCATCACTGGTTTTTGTAGGAATCTATATATCAGGGAAGATAAAGACCATCATTGAAGGTTTTGATTGGTATCCCATAGATATTTTTGGAGCCTTTTGCTTGTAGAGACCCTTTGAGAGGGAGGGTATTCATGGAACGGCCTTTGCTTTTGATAGGGTTAAAACCCCCTAGTCCTCTTGGTTTTACCATGGCTTTCTTTTAGGATTTTTGTGATATCACATGTGAGAATTTTTCTAAAGGCTTTGATGAGTATTTTACTAGTGGGGAAGTAGGTCAAAGTATGAATTTATCTTAAGAAAACTCACCCCTTGAAAGTGAAGAGTTTTAGGCTTACTATTCTTACCACTAGTTTTTACAGAATTGTTGTTGAAGTGTTAGATAATAAGGTGTGTGGTGCTTGATGGTATTTTCTCTTGTAACTGGAGTTCTTTTATAGGAGGTATACAAATCTTGGATGAAACCCTAGTGATAGTTGGTTATGCTAAGAGGTATGATAGTGTTGTAGTTATGAATACATTGAGAAATCTTATGATCGGGTTAATTGGCATTTTTAGATAATATGTTGGAAAATAAGAGTTCTGGGATTTGTAGGAGAAAGTGGATAAGAGATTGTTTGAGTTCTAGTAATTTTTTTCCCCTCGTTATAAGAGCTTAAAAAGTTAGCTTTTGGCTTCTTGTAAGTTAAATTGGTGAGATCATCTTTTTCCTAAAATTTTCATTTTTGTGGTGGACACCCATTGAGTAGGTTGATTGGTAGAGGGGTTTTAGCCAACGTTTTCTTTGGTCTCAAGTGGGAGGTGATGAAATCAATGTTTCTCAAGTTTGCAGAAGATACTATTCTCTTTCTTAAAGAGGATAGTGAGGGATATGCGGTCCCTCCTTAGCATCTTTGAAAAAGTTTGGAGGCGTAAGACTAATATAGTCACAATTGAGCTTCTTGGCATCAATATGCCGTGAAATTTGATAATTTGGCTGTTATTATTAATTGTGGGGGAAAAACAGAACGGCTTATCTCTTATTTTGGGGTTACTTTGCAAGGAAATTCCAAAAGTTTGAATTTTGATATCGTGTTATGGAAAGAATTAGTTAGAGGTTAGATGGGTGGAAGCACACTTTTCTTGCTTTAGGTTGCCAAACAACACCTTTTCTTGTGCGTTTATCCAACCCCTTTATGTTATTTACCTTTTCAAGATTCCTATTTGGATAGCGGAGAAAATTGAGAAGTGGATAAGAGATCTTCTTTGGCAGGGAAGTGGGTTGGCTTGAAGGGATCATTTGGTAAGTTGGGATAAGGTTCCAAATCTAAATATGAGGGTGTTTTGGGTCTGAATAATTTTGGATCCGATGACATTTCTTCAGTAAGCACATAGATTCTAGAGATTCTCGTTAAATGCCAATTATTTATAACATAAGGTTATCAAAAGAGTTTTCAAAATAAAATACCATAGTGTATATTTTTTGTAAATGATATAATATTGGTCGATTAAACTAAAGAGCATATTGGTGTTAAATTGAAGTTATGGAGGGAGACATTAAAATCCAGAGAATTTAAATTGAGCCAATTATAAACTGAGTATATGAGATGTATATTTAGTGACAATCATCAAAATGACAAAAAAATGATTAAGTTGGGAGGATAGGACGTATCAAAAAGTGGGCATTTTAAATATCTTGGATCCATCATCCAAAACGATAGTAATATAGATGATGATACGAATCATAAGATCCAAGTAGGTTGGATGAAATGGAGAAGGGCATCCAGAATTATTTGTGATCGTGCGATGTCATTGCATTTAAAGAGGAAGTTTTATAGAATCACAGTAAAATCTGTACTATTGCATGGTATCGAATGTTGGGCTATTAAACAACAATAATAAGAGTATAAAATGGTTGTAACCGAAATGAGAATATTTGGTGGATGTAAAATAAAACTAGAAAAGATATGATTAAAAATAAAGACATATGTACTAAGTTGGAAGTGAGTTCTATTGTGGATAAAATATGAAAATATCGCTTGAGATGGTTTGGACAGATACAACGAAGATTCAAAGACGCACCAATTAAGAGGACTGAAAGCTTAAATATAGGAGAATTAGTGAAACGTCAGAGCAGGCCATTAAAAATACGGATGCAAGTTATCCGCAAAAATATGATAGTTAAAGATTTAGTTGAGAAGATGATTTTAAATAGAAATGAGTGGTGTAAGAGAATTCTAACAAATTAAATCATCTCTCTTGTCATTATAAGTTTCTTTCTTTATTTTTTTAGTGTTTCTTCTCTATTTTTGTTTTAAAATTTTAACGATTTATATTTTTATCTCCTATATTTGTTTCTCCAATGGTCGATTTCAAAATTTGGGATTAACCTCTAGATTGGTGTTGTTGTTATTGTTGTTATTGTTGTTATTGTTGTATAAAGTTATCAAAAGCTAGTATAATTTCCGACACAATGAATTGCAAGTGAATGATGCAGCAAGACTTTCTTATTGCAGTCCTTTGAAATTCATCTTTCAATTATATCTATCCTTCCTCATGTCTTTCAAAATGGGTGATGGCTCTCATGTTCTATTTTGGGAGGATTCTTTTATTGGGCACTCTCTGTTGCCTATTACATGTCTCATGTTCTCATGTTCTCATGTCTCATGTTCTCGACTTCGGTTGTCTATGTTTCACTTGGCTCCTAACGTAGGTTTTTATAACCAGGATTCAATCCCTAAGAATTTTCATCTTTTTAGAAATCTTAATCGTGACAAAGTTGTTCCTGATAGGAGTCAAAATATCAATTTCTTCCATGTTCCCCCCTTTTTATTTCCCTTTTGCATGATAATATGGTGCTCTGTTACCTAATTCATATACGTGCCTCATAGCAAGATGCTCATATAGCCAAAAAGGAGCTTGTGTTTTCTTCACAAATCTCAAGTACTTTGACTGATTTCATTCCTCTGGCTATATAAGATAGTGATCCACTTGTGTGAAATTTGGTAGACTGCCGGGTTCTCTTTAGAACTTTGAACTTGTATGGTATTTATTTTTGTGAAGTTTTTTCATTCAAAATTTTCTTTTTTGATGACTGCGGTGATCCTTTTCATCCCTTGTGGGAACTCAATCCAAGCCAGCGGATCAGATATAAGTTCGGACTGGTTGCCAGATCCAAGGTATCATGTCTTGAATTCTTCTTTGACAAGTTCAGAGTCTAATTCCTTCATTGGCCTGCTTGTATAGTTATAATGTTTTTCTCCCTTTTAGATGTATTATTCTGTCCTTTGATGATGGACATCTTCGGATTATTGGCCTGATGAAAGCCGCATCTGACGTCCCTGTGACTTGAATGCCTTTTCCAGGAACACAATTTCAAGGCCTGTATACGTATTACGGTTCACCATTTGCCATTTGGAGTGTTCAAGTGTCACGATTAACAGGTAACTGCCTGTACAAAGTGCTTCATTTTTATTTTTTATTTTTTTTTATTTGGTTGATAATGAGACGGTCCTTTATTTTTTGTTTTTTTCCTCAGAATTTTTATAGGCTTCATCTAGGTAATGTCTGAATAATTTATCTATTCAGACTTACGTAGGAGAAGTTTTAGATGATTGCCAAGAGTCTAAGATGGTACGGCCAAAGCATCTGCTACAGCCTATCCGAAGCCAAGATAATGGAAGGATGTGATAGGTCGGTAGCCAACATAAACTTTGCTTAAAAACCATAAGATACAAAGTCAGGGAACTGGAAATATGCAAGGTATACCTGGCACTAAATTTAATAAATTGCACATTTATTTATGTATTTATTCATTTTCAAGAACTAGTGTGCAGCAGATTGGATATGCAGAGACTATTTGATTAGTTAATTATATTATGAGGCATTAGCGAGCACTTAATTGTTGTTTTTACTATGTAGCTTAGATTATGTAGTGTTGTGAATTACCATAAGTAATGTTTGTTTTACTTTTCTTTTCCTGTTTCAATATTGTCTATAATGCACTTTACAAATGCATATCTATAAAGCTACAAAGAAAAACATGTGACTGATTCACATGAATTGGTCCATGCAAACTGCGATCTAAAATTGGTGCGCAACTATCTCTAAGCCTACCTTTAATGTATTGCATACTAGGTTATGCACCCTGTCATGTAATCTTACTCATCCTGCATATAAAAACAAACTACCGAGCATTGACCCTCATTGCTATGTACTATGAGGATTGCAATAGTGTGAGAAGGTTGATCGTTGCTGGATATTGTTAAAGTCTGTTTTGTGGGATTTGGATCAACTACCAAATAGAAGGGAAAGAATTTCAAATCTAAAAACTTCAAGCTAAATGATAACATTCGTTAACGGGCTCTTAGTTTCCCTTGATCTCGAGTCCTCTCCCTTCTGACAAATTTTATTTTGAATTTCTAGGCCTGGTTGCATATTGTAGTGCAGATGGTACTGCTCTCCAATACCAGGTAATCTCATTTTTTTTTCTGGATCCCTCTTGTCCCCAAAAAAATAAAAAATAAAAAGAAAAAGAAAAAAAATGATCCTGAAAATAATGTCCCATATTACTTATGCTATTGCTTTTTCTCCTCTATTTTTGTGCAAGGTGTCCTGTGCATTTTGACTTCTATATTATCTGAAACCTTGACCCACCATTTCTCATAGAAATACCTCTTTTCCATGTGGTGGCGGCAAAGAAACACCTCTTTGGCTTATGATGATGATATTTGGCATTAAAGGCCTTGTGAGCATTAGTGTCTACCGGTGATTATGTGGTCTTAGGATCTTGCACAACTGCATGCTAACCTGTATTATAACAACATTGGAACTCGGGAGCAGATTAAAAGCATTTATGCATGTCGCCTTTATACAGTCATCATTTCAGGTGTCCATGACTGATATATTATCGCCAAATCTTATATTTGAGTGTATGTTGCATATTTCATGATAGCTTAAAGAAAGAAGAGAAGAATGGGATGCCAACAGAAGCCAATCTCCACATTTTCTGTGTGGGTCAATTACTGGAGCATTCTGCACTTACTGTCAATACTCCACTGGCATATTCTCCTCGCAAAGTGAAGAAACCACTAATTGAATGTGGAGATGCCACAAAATCAATGCGGGAGTTCTTGAATGACCTAGATGAGGAGAAAAGAGTAAAAGGTCAGACAAAGAGCAGTCAAATATCAGATCATCAAATAGGTAACCTTTGACTTTTCAATTGCATTAGCTGGTTTTGCTTTATTTCTCATGTTGAAAAAAAAAAAAAGAAATTTTGTGAAGGCTTGGGAATCTAGTTAGTGATTAGCCAAATATGTGGAATAGGTCACACTGTAGGAGTCTTGCCTCAAATTTTTATGATCATTTTATCCTGTTTTCTTCTTTGCTGCAGCTATATGCTCTTAAAATGAGCCAGCAGAGGTTGGACCCGATGATGCGTCCACTGCCAAGAAGAGCAAAAAGACTCCAAAACTAAAAACAAGAAGAAAAGGGAAAAGGATGATCAGGCTTTAGCCTCTTTTGAAGCTGAGGATGAAAAGAGCCAGGATAAAAGGGAGATCGAAGTACTTCCTCCCAAGATTGTTGCTATGCACAGGGTGAGATGGAACATGAACAAAGGCAGTGAGAGATGGTTGTGCTACGGAGGTGCAGCTGGGATTGTCCAATGTCAGAATATCCCTTTGTTGTACCTCGGACAGAAAAAACTTCAAAAAATGGTGAAATCGTTGGATAAGCCTGTGTAGTTTTTTATGTGGCTGTAATGTGGTGCCTTATTTAAAGTCCAGGTTCAGGAATTGAATGTTTATGCAAGTGGGGTTCCATGTTTAAGCATCATCATGTTTTTTGTTATTTCACAAGAATTCGAATCCTGAATTTTAGCGTTAGGAGAGGGGGATTATGACCATCAGGCTTATTGAAGACCTCATTATGTAGTCTCTTTTGGACCGGTGAATTTGTTGCTGTTCAAGAGAATGACAAAAATGCAAAAATAAAAACAAAAGAGAAGAAATGTTTCAGCTATTGAAATTCTCGTCCATCTTAAATTATCAAACACCATATATATCATACCACTTTTTAAACCAATCTATTTTTTTTCTTTTATATTTGCACCAATTTTTTTTCCCTTTAAAATTTTACTAGATTTCTTTCTCACAAATAGATTTGACGCTTCTGATTCCCATCAAAGTAAATGAATCTAATGGATCAAAATATATATATATTTTTTTGTTACACAAAAAATTGAATCACGGATCGTCAAGTTAGAGAAGAGAGTTGTGATAACCGAGCTATCCCAAAGCAAAGTATCAAAATATTCAATGTTAATAGACTATACCAAGCACTAGAAAAATTATGTAAAAACCTTTTGGGTTAATTACAAAAAAGAAAAAAAATAACCTTTGCATATCATTTGAAATTTATCCCTCAAACCGTTTATTACTAAATTTAGAGAGGGAGAGAGAGAGAATTTGGGGAATTGTACAACGTATTTGTCTTTCTCTTGCATACCCAATGGGATTTAAGGAATAGATTCCACGAACTTTTAGCTGAAAAAGATGGCATAGAATCAGTCTCATGTTCCAATTTTAACCATAAGAATGAATCTAATGCAACCAGTAAACACAAATCAAACAATGATCCAAAATCTTAGCCACCAATCTCTCAGTCCCAGACACACTTCATATTTCTCCTTTGCAAATTTACATCATAGTTAGAAAACCAAAATTCTCTACTTGTTAAACTTAAAACCAAACAAACAATTTAATTGAGAGAGATACACCAAAATGAAGAAATCAAAAAGAATGATATTATTCATCTTCCATCTGTTCATTGTTGCCACTTTGACCCATGGATCCAAAGGAAAAGAAAGAAAGGTAACATTTTGCTCTTACATAACAGCCAGTAGCAGCGTTTTCATTTACTCGTGACATGTCAAAAGCATGAACTATGCCAAATCTATGTATCTAACTAAAAATCCATATCCGTACGTGCTTTACTTGTTGAGTTTTTGGTGAAGTAAACTGATATTGGGTATTTCAACTATGTTTGCTACAAATGTTTAGCCTTACATAGTTTACATGGGAGAGGTGCCAAAGACCACAACAATGTCTGCGACCGTGAACGCCCACCATCGACTTCTTTCCCACGCAATCAGGAAGTAAGATTTTCTTGTGAGAAATGCTATTTATCAGGACTGCTTAAGAAATTTCAACTGATTATATAGTAGAAAATCTAATATATACAACTTCAGTCTTGTATTAGTAGTGCATCATCACTAGTGCTGCAATGCTTGATGTTTTCAGTGAGAAAACGGCAATAGAATCCAGAATACATAGCTTCGGGAGGAGCTTTAATGGGTTCGTAGCAAGGCTGTTGCCGCACGAGGCAAGAAGATTGAAGGGTATTAACATGATGGCCACATGTTTAAGCTCAAATTGGCATTTTTAGGCTAGTATATATGTTTGAAGCATTAACGTTGAACTTGCAGAGAGCAAAAAAGTCATATCAGTATTCCCAAATACTCGCCATCAGCTTCACACCACCAGATCATGGGACTTCTTGGGAATGCATACAACTGCAAAACATGGAAGGATTTCTACAGCTGAGAGTGATATCATCATTGGTCTTCTCGATACAGGTTGCTTTTAAATAACGATCTCATGCATACATCTGATCTGTATAATAAAACTCGTGCTCCCTTTGGTTCGTTGTACTATTTACGGAACATGGAACAGTTGGTCCCGATTTTATATCAGAAGTAACTCGTTTCAATATGATCGTATGAATAAATAGTATTTTTAAGGGGGGAAAAGTTTGTTTTTCATTGTTTTAACTTCACGTTCTCAAATTTGTATAGGAATTTGGATCAAATCTCCCAGTTTTGATGACAAAGGATTTGGGCCACCACCTTCCAAATGGAAGGGCAAATGTGTTGTTAAAGGGAATTTTACCGGATGCAACAAGTGAGTCTTTCCACAATCACCCCGCAAAATTCATCTCTAAGGCTCTATCCCTTAAATGAGTCCTAAATCAACACAAAGTAATGATAATATTTGATGTTTTGGGCACCTTAAACTCCTCTTTTGCAAATGTTGGACAGTAAGGTCATTGGTGCACAATACTATAACTTAGAAAGTGCGGCAGGGGATGAGGGTGATGAGGTATCTCCAGCAGACACAGAGGGGCATGGCACACACACTGCATCAACAGCAGCAGGAGTACCTGTTGAAGGCGCGAGCTTATATGGAATAGCTAAGGGAACAGCTAGAGGTGGAGTGCCATCAGCGCGAATAGCGATTTACAAGGTTTGCTGGGCTGGTGGATGCACTGACATGGATATATTAGCAGCCTTTGATGATGCAATTGCAGACGGAGTTGATATACTATCATTGTCCTTAGGTGCGAGCTCTACGAACTACTTTGAGGATCCTGTAGCCATTGGTGCATTTCATGCTACGAAGAAGGGAATATTAATTTCTTGCTCAGCGGGCAATGACGGACCTTACACTTCGACTGTGCAAAATGTAGCACCTTGGATTTTGACAGTGGCTGCCAGTAGTATTGATCGGCAATTCCGGACTCCTATTGAATTAGGAAATGGCATGAAAGCTTTCGTAAATATCTCTCTCTCATTCTGATTTTTAGATTTTTTTTATTATAGAACTTATTATATTACCTTAAAAACTTGTTAAATATGAAAAGTTTTAGGATTTATATGATGGAGTTATAACATCCCCCAAGGGCTAAGCTCCATGGATGCATGACTAAAATTGGTGAACCCCATAAATCGAGGTTGGGTGAAATTCTAATACTATGGATGGTTATGACATCTTCTATAAAGGGATAAACTCCATATAGATGCATGTGAAAGAGGTGGGGTTTATGTTGTTATACTATATCAGAGAACTTAATTTTTTATTAATTGCCAAGACAGGATCTAACATTTTGGTTGGCAGGGAAACTCTATCAACACATATAGACCCAAAAGCCAAATGTACTCTCTTATAAGTGGAGAAAAAGCATCCAATGGCACAGGTGACATCTATGGAAATGCTAGGTACTTTGACATATTGGAGAATATCTGAAAATTTGAGTAGGCTGGTGAAGATTTCTTAATACTCGAAAATCACATTTGCAGTGCTTGCGATTATGGAACTCTTTCAATGAACAAGGTGAAGGGGAAGATAGTGTTCTGCCTCGGAAACAGCGGTCAGGATTACACGGTAGCTGAATTAGGTGGGATTGGGACGATTGTGACAAGTGATGAAGAGACCGACATTGCCTTCACAATGGCTCTACCAGGGACAGTAGTCAGAAGTTCCATTGGCAAGAAGATTGGTGAATATATCAACTCCACCAAGTACGTGTATAAATTCTGCTTTTCAATCCATTCGACAACCATGCGGTATCTATATTGCTGATATCAAAATTGCAGAGAACCTCAAGCTGTAATATACAGTACGACAACTGCTCCTATGGATGCTCCTTTTGTAGCTTCATTTTCATCAAGAGGTCCCCAATCTATATCTCCCAATATTCTTAAGGTGCTACTCTCTCTCTCTCTCTCTCTCTCTCTCTCCCTCTCTCTTTCTCTCTCTCTGTCTCTCTCATACATATATATAATATCTCTCTCTCATTCATGAATGTAACATGCAACTTGGTTGAACAGCCTGATGTATCTGCTCCAGGACTAGACATACTAGCAGCTTACACTGAATTGCTATCAGTCTCTGGGGATCCTAGTGACAAGCGGTTCGCAAAATACAACATCATGTCTGGAACGTCTATGGCCTGCCCTCATGCAACGGGTGCTGCAGCTTACGTCAAGAGTTTCCACCCTGATTGGTCACCTGCAGCCATTAAATCCGCCCTCTTGACTACTGGTATTTTCCTTAACCACATTGCAGACTATGAGATGTTTAGGAATTCTTTGAAGATGACGGTCACATGTTTGGGCTTTATAGGATTAAAATCCTATGACATTTCTTTTTTTTTTTATTTTGGTAATAGCGATACCAATGAAGAAGCAATCACCAGATGCTGAATTGGGATCAGGAGCAGGCCAAATAAATCCAAAAAAGGCAGTGGACCCCGGCCTAGTCTATGACCTTTCTATGAACTCTTACATTATATTCCTATGCAAGGAAGGCTACAACACCACAACGCTTCAGCTTCTCATCGGTGGAAAAAAGCATTACAACTGCTCAAACTTCAAGCCTGCACAAGGAATTGATGGCCTAAACTACCCTACTTTCCATTTGCAGCTCAAATGCCCGGATTCTCCCATTTCAGCTGAGTTTCATCGGACAGTGACCCACGTTGGACAAGGCAAAACTGTGTACAATGCAAAGGTTACATCATTGAAAAACCTCAGAGTGACTGTTATTCCAAACACTCTGACATTTGATAAACCAAGGCAAAGGAGGTCTTTTAAGGTGGTCTTGGAGGGTCCGCCTTTGGCGGAAGACAACCATATCTTGTCTGCATCACTTGAGTGGAGTGACTCCAAGCACAGTGTTAGGAGTCCTATTGTTGTCTGCAAACCAGAAGGGCTTTATTGATCAGGCTTGCACTCCTTGCTGTTATTGAAGTTTGACTAATCAATAATAACCCTCCCCCCCCCCCCCCCAAAAAAAAAAGAGAGAGAACTTCCTATTTTGCATATTTGGTCATAATTCCAGTTTGAAACAAAAACAGATCCTGTCCTAACAGGGACGGGTTCAACCCGAAGCCCAGACCCATGGTGGGAAACGGGAATGGAATGGAAATCCCGATCTGGTCACAATTGTGCATATATTGCCCAAGTTTGAGGTTTTCCCCATTTCATCTCCAACATAGCCACTGATCCTCCTAAGCTTGAAGGTAACGCACGCCAAGTAATATAATAAGAAGCTCCGCCTCAACTCGTTTATCATTCAATTCAAGCTTGTGCAAACGTTTCCCAAGTTCAGCTCTATAGCTAAGCATGAGTGACTTGCTTTGTATGTGTGTGTACAAATACTGTACATATACATATATATATATGTATTTATATAACGCAGCAAACAAACTCAACAATGAGCTCCGAACTTCACATATTACAGCCAAACTTGAACTTACATTTGAAAAGTCAAACTGGTGACAAACTGGAGCTAGCAATAGATCCTCCGGAAAGTAACTTGCAGGATGTGCATAAATCACTACTTCAATGACTAAAATGAAGGTCTCATTTCCTGAACCAATTCAAGTACAGTTATGGTCCAAACAAATTGCATTGTACAGATACCATCTCCAATTGTTTCGGAGTTCTCCCAATAGCGAGCAACATGTTTTCTTAGGACAGTATAGAACTTGCTCGATGCAACTAGACATGAAGATATTGTACATAACCTTAAATTATTGATCTCAGCCAAAGGGGTGTTACTGTTACATGTTACAGTATAAACCTATGTGCCTCTGTTGCTAGGTCATGAAAGGACCAGCAAAATGTTGTAGCATCACTATATGTCCCGATACCAGTGGCATCCCTCCCATGTTTCCTGTTAAAGAAAGACTTCAAGAAGTTCTAAAACTGTTCCAAATGACCGATTGACCTCAAAGACAGTCATGAAAGAGATTTTGCCCATATATACAGGTCACTTCAGTTCCAATGAACCTGTCATCACCTCAAAATTTGAACTCAAAAGTACAAGCAACTTCATGTTTTTGAATTACCTCAGTGGCTCAAGCTAATAGTCCGCAGATTGCTCAGCCTCAAGTGATACCTACAGATCCTGAAAGAAAACCAAGAAGAAATCCAAAGGAACATCCATTTACATTCTAGGATTCAGCGGTATGTACGAAATGGACGGCCATGGATGTTCTTAAGCCTTGTCAGTTCTTTCCTCCTCTTTTGACAGACCTCGATGGCTCAAGCTAATAGTCCGCAGATTGCTCAGCCTCAAGCGATACCTGCTGATCCTGAAAAAGAACCAAATTTCAAGAAGAAAAACAAAGGACCATCTATTCACATTCTAGGATTCAGCAGTATGTACGAAATGGACGGCCATGGATGTTCTTAAGCCTTGTCAGTTCTTTCCTCCTCCTCCTGGCCTCTGCTGCTGCCACAGCATCAGACTTCTTAGTTGACAGGGTAGTCAACTCGTGATTCTCTTCTGGTGTAGTCCTTAACACATGACAATTAGTTGAACTTACTTCCGTAGTCGGAGATTTTTGAACTCGAACCCCACTGTCATGCTTGTTAGAACCTGCCCGACTGACAAAATTTAGAGATGCAGGCATGAAGTTCAATTCCTTAGGTTGAGATGGCTGATCACTTCCTTCGGTTGAGAATCTTGACCGGGCTTCATAATAATTCATTGTGGGCGTGACCTCTGCAAAACCAGGAAACTCATTTTTTACTTTTATAGATAAGGATGAGTGTTGACTCTCTGAATCTGGTTGACCAAGGTGTCTCTTCACTGGAAGCTGACTGGTCCCAGTCATCATTTGCTCCCTTTCATCAGCCAGACTTGGTTGATGATTATCTGCAGAAGTTTCTTCTTGTTTGTCTCTCATGCTAGAGGATGGCTGAGGATGCACACCACCAACATGACCTGGAAGAGGGAAGAACCAAGGACAGGGCACAACATAAAAGGGAGTTCCAGTACCATTAATACTTGGGTTTTCCTGCACATGAGAGGAAGTAGGCATCCCAGCATTTGGAGCAATAGCTTTTGCTGACACAGTATCAGCATCTTGAGGACCATGTTGAGTTTGGAAAGGATTTGAAGACTGTAACATTGGCAGTGGCCACAAAAAAGATGCAAATGGTGGTTGGTTATAGAGGAGTACTGGTCTATTTGTTGGCAAAGATGTTGATGTATTGACATCGGGTGAATAAGATTCTTCTGGAGTTTCCTTCCCTTCAACCTTTACCACATTAGCCACCTGCAGACCAATTTGGTGACATTACGATACATTAAGCATCAAATATGAGACAGTATACTTTGTCACTGCTGCCACGCTTACCTTTTCTTTCAAGTGCTCGTTCACACTCTGAAGAGATTGATACTCTTTCATGGCCAAATCCCTCTCCTACAAAGCACAAGTTTAACCAGAAAGCTCTAAGTTCAGTAGAAGTCATGAGATATGGATATTGAATCTTGAGGTAATATGAATTTTCTAATGAAGAGAATTTGAAGTCAACTAATTTTGAACTACACTGATTGGAATGTCAAGTACGATGGATTCAATTGAAAATTGTACTGACGCAGTGTAACACCTATGCAGCGTTCATGACCGTCAATTCCCATGGCTTGGGGAGATGGATATGTTAAAAGTGACAACATAGGCAGCAAAGTAAGCAAATGAAGCTTGGTGTTAGTGAGAAATGAGGATGAAGGAAGGATGGTGGTGGCGAATAGTCATTTGTTGACAGTGATGCCAACTGATAGTGGGGCCAATGTCTAAAGAGGCAGGGAACCCGGAGCTCACGATTGTGGTAACAATGACAGAATCTCATAGAATGACCCCAGCAATTAACCAATTAACCAAAATGGAATCACAAAATTCTTTATATCTCTATTAAATCAGCTGGAAGCCTATCAAAGTCCCCAATGTACATTTGTTCAGACACATTAGGGAAGAAATTATGGTCACGAATAGAAAAAATCTTAGATAAATAACAATTTTCATAATACCATTCATATGCCTCTCATTCTTCACTAAATTAACAGCTGCCGGAAATGTAAATAGAAATGTGGTTGTAGAAAACCAACACTAATAAAGAAAAGAAAGCTTTTTTCGATGATATCACTTACCTTCTTTAAATTTATATTCTCCCATGCCAGATCTGCTGCTTTTCTGTTTAGCTCCTCAAACAGAGCCTGAAGGAATACAAAACATGATAACATCAAAGACATCAACCAGATGAACTAATGTTCAATAGGAATGAGTAATGGAAGTTTAACTAAAACTTCAGAGATAGAGACTCCACTTTCTAAACATAGAAAGCATAAATATTATGGAACACGCTGAGAACCTTGAATTGGCATCATGTTATCGTTGCTCATTTTTCTAACCTTCTTAATGTTGCAAGTGCCTCAACATTCACTTAGTCGCATACCCAATATTGCACATGGGAGGATTTTGAAGATTATCGAGGGAGAGAGAAAAGTAAATCAAAAGAAATATCAAAACTAACCAAGACACAAATGCTTCATATATGACTAACAGAGTGAACTACAAACTACATACTGAGAATGCTTCATGTAATTAAGCAACACTATCTCACCTGCCGACGACGAATAGTCTGCCTAGCCGACTCTCTATTTGCCAATACTCTGCACAGTCGCCGAGCTTCCTTTTCAGCCTAATTGAGAAGCTCCAGTCAAGTAAGTGATCTATTTGTAAGGCAACAATCTTGAGAAATCTTTAAAAATATTTATTACCTCAGTCAAATTCTGCCTTGACCTCCTCCCACGAAATGGCATATAATTTTGGTCATAGTGGGCCTTCATGTCAGTTGATCCTGCTTCCTGCTCATTATTTTCTGTTCCAACAGTTGTATTTCCACATCTATTCTGTGCTTCACCCATTACTAGTTGTTCCTGCAATGGAAATCTAGTATGTTAACAACTAAGTGCATTTTGAAACAAGTTGCCAGTGCAGTATAAAAATTGGAATCTCAATACGTCAAGGTAAATTCTTTGGTTCTGCCAGCATAGATTTACTCAGCATTATAATTAAAAAAAAAAAAGATAAAATTGAGCCCAGAATATTTTGGCGCTATGTCTCATTGATGCACTGAAACCATGGCCAAGAAACCAAGAAATTTGGAAATCCTGACTTCCAATATAAAATTTATAATAATAGTTAACAAATATAAAATTATTGGGCTTCATTCTGCTTCCCAAAATTTTCTAGTCTGTAATAGGATTTGTCATCGCATTGCCTCAGCTCTCATGCTCCAACTCTTATATTCCTCAGCTTCAAAGAAGTGGATTTATTCAAGTCAATATAAGGAATGCATGCTGCAATTAGCAAATATATCATAAGCCAAACCTGCGATGACAGATATCATGCATCTCTATCTGCATTGTGCATTTGTCCTGACACTGAAATTGATATAATCAGACAATGATGCCCAAAACTGCAGAAAAGGTAACTTTCAGGAAGTTACACCATCAGTGGGGCTCAAACATGAATAGAGTCATCACTAGAGGCAAGTCGTAATAAATTAGCAGAACACCGGACGGCAAGCAATATGCACTTCCTTTTTTTGGGGAAAGATTACCACAAATAAATAAAAGAATTAGCATGATCTCAACAAAAGAGTTGGAGGATATAAGATCGAAGTAATGGCAAGCATCATTATAGAAGTTTAAGGTAACAAATAGAGACTAATTTTTGGATAACTTCAAACTTTAATAATTGGGAGGTTCAGAAGTCATTCTTAAAGTTTGATTTAAAGCATAATCCCCTTTAAATTTTGTTCCTAAAAATTTTAAAGTAAAAGTCAATTGGCCCAATAAGAGGGTGTAGTTACCGTTCCATCCATTTTTCATCTACTCCAGAGAGGTGCATTTTCCAGGCAAGAATTTCCGGATCCTAGCAAAGAATTAGGTTTCTGTTTCCCCATATCGTACCATTAGTTCTATAAAAAAATAACCTCCCTCTCAATTTTTAGCAAGGAATTCAATCTTGAGCTCCAAATTTTGCATGTGATCATCCCCCCCGCCCCAAAAAAAAAATTCTAGAATGTATTCAAGGAGACCAAAGGAAGAAAAAAGAAGAGATCCCGTCAACGGCACATCAACTTTTGCAATGTGTAGAGAATATTTTTAGGAATTTACCGTTAATTGACTTTTATTTTAAAAATTTTGAGTAAATGACCGCAATAAAAGTTCAGCGGATTAGTTGAAAGTAGGCTTAATGTTCAACAGGTTATTTATGATATTGACATTCTATTCATAACCTTGAATTTTACATTGAAAAGCATTATTTAAAGAACAAAGATGTTCAAAATTGGCATTTCTTTGACTCCAGAGTTAAGTGAATCTCATATATAGAAATGTAGCTCAGGAGTAAGTATTTTTATGCTAGATGCAATTAAGGAGCTTTGTGATGCCTATACAGCTAGTGGGGCATTAGTCATAGCCAAAGTTCATTTTTTGGGGGGGGGGAGAGAGAGAGAGAAGAAAAGGGGAAGTTTTTCCTTTTTGCGATACAAATAAGAGGAGGAAGAAAACACTCAACAACAAAAGACCTGACAACAATGGAAGAGCTTGAGGGCACACATACGGATGGCAAGAAGTATTTATGTGTGAGCATTTGGGATGTTTTGACTATATCTACAAATGCCCAAGTGGAATAAGGCATGTCGAAGACTAGTGGTTCAACATTCATGCCCACATTGTCTGTCCATCCATTTCTGTACTTTGAGAATCATCCCCCATGATTACCATAAAAATGCAAGTGGTTCAACATCTCTGCATGAGTTGCTATATTTTTATTTCTTACTCTAAACAATTTGACACCACATGCACAAAATGTTCCTCTGAATGAACACATAATGCTTGATGCTATACCTAAAATTTTAAAGATGTATGGTCATCCAGCAATGAACAGATTTTGAGAATATCCTAGCACCCTATGGCCTAAGCATACATCAAAGTAAAGGTCAAATTTCACCACACAAGATCCATTACTTAACTCATGCTCAAACTCTATCAAAACTTCCAATAACAACTGTGCACATTGCCTAAGATCAAGTGTAATAATATATCTCTGTTACACATAATCAGTAAACTATCACTAAATTTCAAATTTTCTGTGCTATAAAGTGCCAAACATGAACAATTAACCATTCTCTGGACATATATAGGATATGCCCAACCTTGACATAAATGTCACGGAGAAAGATTGAATGATATGATAAAGGGAGAAAAATCTGAGTAGCCCACCGTTGGGAACACAAAGCATATGTGATATCCTGCAACGCTGGAATTTGCCCAAATCAAAATCCAACCATTCACAACGCTTCGCAATGCATGCAATACAGCTCTAGGCATATTTAAGTAACTAAACAAATAAGGCAGTAGGGCACAATAAGCATGACAAATCTTTGACGCCACCGCAAGTAATGGCAAGAGAAGTCTCCTTCATACCAGAAGAGTACATGCATACGACTGGCTACGTTCTCCCAGAGCCATCTAAACATCTGTTGACCATTTCAACCCTTCCATGTAAATTCTCGAGACATATAGTTTGAAATGGAATGGCAAATACTAGTGAGATATAAGTCAAACTTCCGTGGTATTTGAGTGCATGGTATAAGTTAACTAGAAAAATCCCATATCAATCCATATAATCAATAGTTGAACAATTATTTCTGGAAATTAATCCACTGCATATTTTGCCCAACTATAGATAACCAAATCAAGCACAAAAATGAGGACATTTCCCACTAATCGGACCTAACAAGGTGCTTTAAACTTGACACATGACCTAGATTAGCACCATCTCTAGTTATCCGTGCCTCTATAACTGGTTTGATAACTAGTAGCCACGAGGAAAAAAGATAGCAAAATGAGTGAGGACAAGCCAAACTCATGTCATGTTGTCAATATGTGTCAAATTAACACCGGGTAAACTCTCATTTCGATGTTCATTGGTTCCCAGTTCACCGCATTGACCATCACGTTAAAATTTTAGCTGCTACCAAAAAACATAAAGAAAATTGCAAAAGCAAGGATTTTCATGAGTTTAAGATTTGGATTAGAGAAAAACATTTCCCAAGCTTTATGAATGCTCCAACTAATGGTTCTCCTCAACTCTTTCTTTGAAGGAGAAAGGTAAAAAGCTGTTTGCGGCTCTTGTGAAAACTTAAAATTAAATAAGCCATTCAGGTGGGAGTCAGATGTTCTGATTTGGCAAGGCATTTCAATATTAAAAGGTTGAGCAGGTAGGGGAACCAGAAGGCAAGAGTTTAATGGCCACAAATCAGACTTTCCAAAGAGTCATTTTCTAACTTTGTAAATATCCCAATTAATTTAAGAATACCACTAAACAACCACATAATTCAAATGTTGTCACACAATATAAAGAAAGGGCTTCTAAAAGACCAGCCATCTGAAATTACAAAAGCACAACATTTTTTGGTAAATGAACAAAAATACCAGTCACGTTAACCTAAACGTAACGCAATTATGTAGGATTTTCAGTTCTTAAACAATTGGTCGCTTTTGAAAGCCATATAACTTAAAATAATAATAGTTCCTCTTCTTCAGTTATTTAATTTATATTAAAAAAAAATCACATGAGATAGACAAATCTATGAATTCAGATCCCTGGATTTATGTACCATGATATTTTAAAGCAAATGCAGAATTCAAACTCAAACATTGTATCTTTGACAAAACATTAAACTAAACAATTTTAAATAACTGACCTAACAAACATGACCAACTCTCAACTTCAAATCAAATAAACAAAAGAGACAGACAGACGAAAGAAAAATTCAAAAAGAACAAATCTCGAAATAAAAATAAATAAAAGAACAAAAGACCGAATCTAACCTCGAGAAGATTTGAAGTTGTTTGTTGTTGTTGTTGTTGTTCGTTGTCGTCGAGGCTCTCCTTAGAGTCAGACGGCGTTGACTCTCCCTTGACTCCTCGTTGTTTCCTAGCTCGCCTCTCTTTGTTTCCCCACTCAGTGCCGCCGCTGGAGCTCGTGCTGTCTCTCTCTCTCCTCGCCGCCATGTCCGCCAAAACCTCCGCTGCTTCGATCTCGTTCCTCACCATATCCTCCTCCCCGCATTCGCCAGAGAACTCATCTGAAGTCCGCGAACTCGCCGGAGAAAAACCATTACTGCTTTTCTTTTTTTCAGGCGTCAAGAGAGAAAGGAAACCAAATCGCAGCAAAGCGAAGTGAAGAGAGGTGATGGTACGAGACCAATAAGAGTTGCGGGTAAGTGCCACGTGTCATGCCAGATCACGCCTTCGCCCCTTTTGTTTTGGCCACGTAAGCAGTGTAGTCGCACTCTTAGGGCTTGCGGATGGAGTACACGTGGAAGCATCTAAGGACGACAAGTGGAGAGAGAAGAGAATAGAGTGTGGCCGGGATTGTGGAAAGAAAGAGACACGTGGCTGGAGGAGGGCCAGAAGGATGATGCAGAAATGTTGCACCTATTTTTAGAGTATCCACAATGATGATGATGATGATGATGAGATGGAGAGGGAATTGGGATTTGGCGCCATTCCATGATTGTCCCTAGCATAAGCTAAGTTGCATTGAAGCTGCAAAAGGGTAAGCAAAACCATGGGTTACACGTGTCTCACCCTTGTGGGGCTCTCTCTACCCATTGGCCCTTCTTGGGGGCTCACTTTCCCTCTATAGCTTTCGAATTTAAACTCTAAATATCGGGCAAAATACATTTATAATAACATGCAAAAAGAATAACACTACAAATTACTCTCAATACCCATTTACCATTTGCCAAAAAGACTAACTTCAATGTTGGGCCACTTTTAGTTCTTGACCACAAACCAGTTTCTGCATTGAATGCTATATGGTATTTTTTTTTATTTGTAAATTTTTCGGGCAAAGGACTCCAACTCTCGCCAAGTTTAGAGGGAAATGAATACTATTTTTAACTTGATACCTTTTGTTTCTGTTCCTGTATAATTACCTTTATTTATTAAAAGAAATTACCTAATAGTGATAATTTGAACTGGTTTGAAATTTAAATTTTGTATATACATATTATAAACTCACTCATATGCAAATTTTTTAAATCTTATAATTCCATCTAAATTACCTAAATTATTGTGAATAGCGCTAGGTTATAATATATGATATATGAAAACTTCTCGATATTAACATTTTGTCATTTTCAAAACTAAAATGTTTCAATATATTAAATTAATTAATATTTATATAAAATTTCCTATATTTTTTATTTACATTTTTTTTCACATGTAATGGATTATTTATTTATTTATAATTTTTATTTTTTTTATGTTACTTGTATTTTTTATATATATATAAAGACTTGAATTCGAAATCTTTAAGAGAAAGGGAATTGTATAAGTTGAGCTATTGTTCATTGGCTTTTATATTATCTGTCTTATAATTAATAATTACATATTTGATTATTTTAGATTTTATTATAAAAGATAGTTATTCTATTATTTTCATAAAACAATTAATATTTATATAAAGATTTTTATATTTTTTATATTTACGTATTTGTCAACGCTTTTGTTTCTTGTATTTTTATAAAATGTTATTTTTTCATATCATTTCGTATCTATTTTTGTTTTTCTGTTTCCATTTTCTTGCATCCTAGCTTATGACTACAGGAAGCAATTGAGACTTGTTGGAACCAAATATTAAATTTAGTTGGTGTAAGATCATATGATCTTAAAGCATACCGATCTAATATCCTTGAGAATCTCAATCCAATTTTATTGAATGCCTAGTGATCAATCCCATGAAATCTTGATCTGAACAACTTCATTTTAAAGGTATAAAAATATTAAAATTTAAAACCTTCTATGAAGAGATTTAGTGAGCATGATTAGAAACTAGAAGGAATATGCTTTGGCATAAAAGCTTTAAAAACAGATGGGGAGCACAATTGATTTGGCAATGTGTCTCTATTATTAGAAAAATCTGAACATGGTAGGTAATAATAATAATAATATAAAAGCTTAATACGCTATTGCTTCTATGTTTAAATTTTTCTAATATGATATCAGGGTTATATTCAATTTTTTGAATATAATATCATAATCATATTTAAATTTTTTTTTTAATATGGTATAAAAGTTATGTTCAAATTTTCTTAATATATATATTGAGTTATTTTGAAATTTGGAAAAGATGTAAATAGATTTTGGCCACACAAATTTTTGTTTTAAGAATTTCTATAGCATATCATCCTTCAAATTAAAAAAGCATCTTCTTTATTACATAATAGAGATTGCTTAACGTGATTAAATAAGATAACATTGAATGCCTCCTTGTTCAAGGAGAATGCTATGGGCAAGTCAAGACCAGTTAAGGGAAGAGTTGGGTGAAATGAAAGGCATTTATTTTAAAATTTTTCTCTCTCTCTCTCTCTCTCTCGGGCATCTCATTTTCATTTGGTGATGTCCACATGGATACTTTTCTATATCAACATGATTTGTGCAAAGTTAATAAATATTGAGGTAAGTATTGCAGATATATGCAAAGTTGTTTATTCCCTGAGGATGGATAAATCTGAAATTAGGTGTTCGCAAAAGCAACCTCGTTCACACCTAAAATGGTATGAGATGCATGGCAAAACTAGCTACTACTTTTTACATAAAAGTAAATATGAAATAGAATTTTGTTAGGTCAGGACCTTTTTCACCTACCTTCATCCAGCCATTGCATTTGATTTACCAGTGGAAAGCTCTAGCTAAAATGAATAAAAGAACAAAGAAAATACCACACCATTGAAGGGTTAAACTAGGAATGGCACATAATTTCTATAAAATATTTTTAAGCTTTGTGAATTGAAATGTCCTAAAGCATATTAAGAAAACAAAAGGAATTTCCATGCTAATTTTAGAAAACAGTCTCTCACAAATACAGATGATGTTGCTTGTAATAAATAGACATATATAATGCATGCATATAACTTGTAAATACCTATTTGCACCTACAAAATGGTGGCAATAATATTTTAAATAAGATAATTTTCACGTTGATCTTTTCAATATTCTTATCTTACCAAATGTGAGTGAAAAATATAGCTATAAAAATGTTCAAGATCGTGTATTCTACGCGCCCGGTCTCCCTTTGCGGTCTTCTTTCTCCTTCTACCTCTCCTTTCATTCGTTCTCGCCCATCTCTCTCTCTATTGGTGCTAGAAAGCATGGAATACCCATATCTCTCAATCTCAATGTCTCTCTCGATGGAGATAGAAAAAATGAAGTCAGAGATAAAGGGCTTGGTTTCCCGCCTTGTTGCGGAGGTAATACTTTCATCTCATCTCTTCATACATATATATATCCTCTTTAGAACTTCTTAGACATGCTTTGGAAGTATGAGAAATTGTCAATTTGTTTTTGTTGCAAAATTAAAAAGCTACTCAGTGTCCATTATTTATTTGGTTTCCTTGCCAAGCATAATGGAAGCTCTTTCTTTTTTTTCAAGAACTTTTAATTCTCACTCGCTCTCCTATGCTTATTATCTCTGGTTTGCCTTATACAATACTTATATACACTTTTGTTTAGACAAAAGATTCGATCTATATACAATAAAAGAAAACATAAGAATGATGAGAATTATCAGAACAAACAAAATAGTTTCAAATATGGTATGACTTTTTCAGAATCTATATCAAATAGATTTATATTATATATATACTCACATGCATTTATGCCATAAAGAAATATAGAAAAGAATTTATAGTAAATCGATACGGCTATAGTTAGATCGGCATGGCTATGAAGAGTAACCGGTTGCTCTTATTTTTGCATTACCTTTCTTTATATTACATAAAAATGTGATACTGTGTGCAAGAGATCTAAGGATATAAGAAATGTTGCCCTAAGCATTTCTAACCTTTTTCACATTAGCTGCGTTTATTTTCAATAAATGATTTCCAAATAATATTGCACAAATTTTGTTATTTGAAAATATAACATTAAATCCAGCAACAATAGTGACAATGTATTTTGTAATTGTAATTGAGACATACTATATCCTCCTTAGCTATATATATGTAGGGTTTGGTGGGACAATGTATGCGATAATGAATTCAAAGAACAATGCTGAACCATGTTTCGTGGTTCAAATATGGGGCCAAAGTGGTAAAACTTTTTATTTCTAGTGACCCAATAGCAAAATAAGAAATACCGAATATGTCCTCAATTCTCTTCTCAAAGCAGAAGAGAACCGTTGAGCCGCGCGGGCGCAGTGTTGCCACCACCATTCACGTTTTGTTACTCATTTTGTCTTTGCAGCTCTCTCTCTCTCTCTCTCTCTCTCTCTCTCTCTTCTTGTCTGTCGGAATGGAAGATGCTTGTTTTGGTTTCTTTATAAATAGACTCGAAATGAGTTGAAAATATTATTTCTTGGCTCTCTTTTTTTCCCTGGTTTTTATTCTCCGTTCTCTCTCCCTCTCTTTCTCTCTCTCTAGCATTGAGCGTGTGTGAGTGAGAGCATTTCTGTAGAAAGAAATGGATCTCATGGAGTACCGAGCAAAACTTATTGAGAGCCTTTATCGTGAGGTAGCTCTCTCTCTCTCTCTCTCTCTCTCTCTCATCTGCAGAGATTCTGAAAATCGTCTCGAGTACTCTAGAATTTTAAACGCTATTCAGGATATTCAAATGAAACCGTTATCTGTTTGTTTCCATCGAATATAGACAGCTACTATTCTCATGAGAAATCATGGATTTTCTTCGTATGTTGGTGTTGAGAATTCTGTTTAGAGTTCACAACATCTAAATCCTGGGTTTCGTTCGGTTCTGAGAATTCGATTGTTCAATTTTTATTTTTTATTTTTTAACATTTTGGGTAATATGCGTAATGACATTTTTATTTATTTATTCTGATGGTATTTTTTTGTATTTAGGAAATTTTGGATTACCAATTCGGCCATGTAATGGCAATTCAGGATGAGAATGACCCAAATTTCGTGGTTGACGTGACAAGCATTTTCTGTGAAGATGCCCAAAAAACGATTCACGAACTCTCTCTCCTTATGTAATTTTCTATCATTCCTTCATATTCTTGTTTCCATTTCTTTTATTTTGTTTTCTTGAGTTTACTTATTTAAAAAAAAAAAAAATTGTGTTTTGATTGATTTTGCAGGAATCAACCTACTATTGATTTCGCGACTATGGAGGCCAAACTACAGAAGCTACGTGGGGGTAGCTCATGGTAATTAATCACTAAGAAATAGTTTAATTTATACTTTACTTCATAATTATTTCATTCATATATCTTTAAATTGCATTCATTATCTTCCATACATATTTTATATTTTTTATTATAAGATATGATTATTTTCAAAGTACATACACTATTTGTTTTAAGGATATGATTTCTTTTCACTGCACTAAAAAAATGTAATAAAAGATATCTTGTATCTCTGTTGTGGATCAAAGCCCGAAAATTTCAAAAGAAAGTTTCAAAATTTTCTTTTCTCCTTCCTTTTTTCTTGGTCTAAAACAAGAAGATTAAGTTTTAGATGTTAAATCTTTTCACACAAACAGCAACACAATGATCATTTCTATTACCTTTTGGGAAATGGGGAGCCTGGCCCTTGTTTTAAAATGTTGAACCAATTGATGGTGCACATAAGCTGCAACCTAACCTTCTGATAATGTATTTGGTTTTCATTTTTAAAGTAATCCCGGCTCGAAAATGGAAATAATTAGGTCTAATGAGATAATGACCCAAAATTTAATTTTTTTTGGGGATCAAAATGAATTTGGATTTTAAAAACAGCTAAGACTTTCCAAACAATCTACCACATGCATGGAAATTGTTTCTGGGAAAGTGCAAAAATTAGGAATACAGTCCATTTGTTATTATTTTTTAACTTATTACATGTTGTCATTTGTCTCAAAAATTTTAACTACTTTATTATACATCGATGGATATATATATATATATATATATATATATATATATATATATATATATATTTGGATATAATACATTGATAGAATTTTGTTTCTGGGAGAATAATAAAAAACCTTATGAAATCTTGAATTTTTAAATTGTGATCTATATTCCACTTCTCTCTCTCTCTCTCTCTCTATATATATATATATTTACATAACACCTCTTTCTTTCTAACCTTGATGTGTCTTTTGTGCTCCAGCATTGGTGCTCATCGCGTGAACCGTGCTTGCGTGGAATTTCTGGGCGCTGCTCAAGCATCAAACAGGGAAGGGTAAGAAGGGACAATTGTGTTAAATCATGGATTCTTTTAAGAATTTTAAGAATTATGTATGGCCTTTTACATTGATTTGGTATTAAATTTAATTTTTTAGTCATTATTCATCAAGTGCTTAGCATCTATAATAACTTATGAATTACACCCACCGAATGTAAGTAAAATTTTTTATAATATATATATAATTACCAAAAATTGTATTTTCAATATTAAGGTCCGGATAAAAGCTCCTCTCTTGACAACTAAATTGTTACTATTTGGATTTTGAATTAAATTTCTTAAATTAGCACTCCCAATTTAAGTGTAAAATAGTCTATAGTGTTCCATAATTCCAACAATATTAAAGTAAAACCATGCTTTATGTTTCATTGCAATTCTTTCCTAACTAAAATCACTCATTTAGTTTCCATAATTTTCATATGCGTAGTTGTTGATTCTCTCTTTTCCTTTTGCAGGTGCTTGCATGCCTTGAAGAAGCTGATGACGGAATACCAAGTCGTTCATGGCAAATTCGAGATCATTGTCCATGTAAATAATGATCAATTTTTATTTTTATTTTTTTACTCTTCTACAACTAAAGGGTAGTCGGGAATTGTTGAATTCACCATTTTTTTCACTTTTTTCCTATACCATATTTTCCCATCTTTTTCTTAAAGGAAATGCTTTCCATCTTAAGTAAATAATTTATATCGGCAATACATAGTTTTCTCCAATAATTAGGTAATTTGCATTAGACATTGGATGATGTTTTGTACTGAGGCTTCATTTCACCCCATCATTAGCCCCCCAAATCTTAGTTGTGGACATGGAAGAAAATATGAGACCAGGCACTCTAGTAGAAATATGGGAGGTACTTCTGTTTTCCTTGGTTGGTTGTTGAAGATGGTTTTACCTAAACTGCTGCCTAAAAATCATATTTTTATAGTATATCTTGACTATAATAAACATCAAACTTTGTTTAATATTTCTTACTCTAAAAGGTGTTACTTGTGCTAATTTATTGTGCAGCTGGAGCAGAAAATCCGTCAGTATGAGATGAAGAAGAAGGAGATTGCACGTGCGGATACTTCAGGCGCAGGCCCGTCGAAGTAAATCTTTTTTTTTTCTTGTTATGTTTTTTTTTTTTTTTTTCTAACGTTGGATAGGGAAGCCTTTTTTTAAGTAAACAATATTTGGTCATTCTTTGAACCACATTTGATTGGAAATGTATATTCACGGGGACCATATTCACTGGTTTAATTAATGATATTCTTTTTTTTTTTTTGGTACTATATCAACCGTTATTAAGAGTTATACTCTGATTAATCCGGTTCGGGACTTACAGTGGCCCATTTAAGGGGGTTATCTTCCCAACGTAATTTTTTTTATGCTCAAGTTGCGAGTCGAACTCGAAAACTTGATTAAAAAATCTAATATCATATCTCATTAAACCAACTGTCCGTCGATAAAATATTCTTTTCATGCTTGAATTGATATATGTTGAAGTTTTTCTTTTCTCTGCAAATTGCAATGAATGGTTTTTTTTTAAAACAATACACAATTATAAAGTGGGTAAAAGTGTAGAGAGTCCATTTTTGGTGGCCTTTTTTTTTTCTTTTGGTTGCCATGGAAATCTAGAACCCTCAATCACTTCTCTCTGGTCAGCAACGCATAATTTTGTGTGACAATCAGAAATAGCTCCCAAAGCTACATATTTAGAAAACTGCAATCAGAACTTTTCGAATGCACACCTTGAGAGGGATGTTTTTTTTTTTATTATACAAACATTCGAATTTAAAATTATCATGAAAGAAAATTGTGACTACTAACTTGACACCTTGAGAGAGGGTTGATGACTAGCGTGATGTAGCGGACAAATTTACTTGGTGGTTCCAAACCCAACCGGACCCAACCTAGAATATTTTGTGTTATCCGTCTCCAAGGTCTAGAATATGACGAAGCCAAGTCCAGCGGACAAATTTACTTGGTGGGCTTTGAAAATTGTGCATGCTCGAGGCCCAAACCTAACTAGGGCCAACCTAGAGTATTTTGTGTTATCTTCTCCTTGGTCTAGAATATCATGAAGCCAATATACCTTTCTCGGCCTCTTGGCTATGTTCAAGCGTGATGAAGCCAATTCTAACGGACAATTTTACTTGGTGGGCTTTGAAAATTGTGTCCTGGTCAAGGCCCAAACCCAACTAGGCCCATGCAAGAATTTTTGGTGTTATCCTTCTCGTCGGCCTAGCTCATTCTCCTTTTCTGGGTTTTTTTTGGGTGCCCTTTGGACTCGGTTCATCATTCGGTATTCGGAGTTTTATCCCGCCTAATGTACGTCGACCCGACTATAAGGGATAAGGGTCTCCCAACGTAATTAACCTCATACCCAAGTCGTGAATTAAATCCATGATCTTGATTAAGAGTCGCTACACCAATTGCTCATTGATTAGCTTATACTCCTTCCAATTGAGACTTTGCATATTTTATGATTGCTATATCCGTCCTTGCTATTTTTTTTAAGTTATGTTTCGATTAATTTGATTTGAGCATTTGCATGGTTCTTATTTAAAGGATAGTTTTTTCAACGTAATTTTTTTTATTTTTATATTTCGAATATGAAATTTGATTAAGAATCCAACATCTAATTTCATTAGACCGGCTGTTGTTTGTCCTCTCTTCTAATTGAACCCAAGGTTGAACACACAACACGGGGGTGAATAAATTGGTTAGAAATTGAGCTTGACCGGGTTGCATTTTGTATTTCTTTATGACTAGTTAATGCTAATTTCTTTTTCGTTGAAACCAGAAACCACAATTGTCAAACTCACTGGCATATAGAACAAGGCGGTTTCATTGTTCCAACATAAATTAGCCCAACCAAATTTCCTAGTTCCTCGTCAAAAGACAAATGAAAATTCTCTGGTACTTTAGTTACTATAAGTTTTTTTTTGTTATATGGTATGATTACTGTCCAGTGTATGAAATTTTATCTCAAATAATCTGAATCAACTGTTATAGACCATCGGTCTTCCAACAAACTCCTCTCCATTCCCATATGGAGTCAAACTCCCATATAGTTAAGAGGTAACAGGTCTCTTACCTCCCGAGCCTTTGTTGGTTAGTTACTATAAGTTTGAGCCTTTGTTGGTTAGTTACTATAAGTTTGCAACATGCATTTAGTGCCAAGAAATCAATTCTGGTTCTGTCTATTCAATTATTCTAAACCGGCTCAATTTAGTTGGTGCTTGCTCTCAAAATGCTTCTACGGAAAATCAAAACAGAACTCTTCAGAAGCTACTCATGCCAGAGAGAACTTCTGATGGAGATGGAGATGGAGATGAATCTATCATAGAGTATGGGTGTGGTTACTTGTTTAGTGCTTTGCCGGCCTGATTGAACTCCTTTTTTAATTGTTGTTTTTTTGTCATGGCGAGCAAGACATGGACATGTTCATTTTGATTTTGCCTGATGGTGTTTGATAAAATACCCAACCAACCCGGAACTATGGTCTGCTACATGTTCAACACTATTACCAACCGATGCCAACTTCCAATAATTCTTATACATCACCAACCCGGAACCGATTGCCCCCACTTTATGAGATTTTTCCTCTCTCTCTTTTCGCAAACCGCATTTATCGGTTCGGTTAGAGCGATGACTATGTGATCGACCGAGATCCACCCGGATAAAAGATGCCTAAATTCGCTTCGCCATTGATTATACGATTAAGGAAAAAAGGGAATGCAAATTTAAAAATGATTCCACTTCATTACAAGGGTTTCTATCCTATTCCTGAGCAAGTGGTTCTCCCAAATTGGCCTTTTGTTTTAAATTTACCCTAAAAATTTCCTTTCTTACTATTTTTGTTTTCCTTACCACTGGTTTTCAGGGGGCGCTTTATATGATTGTTGTAGGGGAATTAACAAAAATAAAATGATGAGTTTATGTAGAATTTTTTTTATTAATTTTTTAAAATTGTTATGAATCTTGTTGAGAATTATTTTTGTTTTTGGTTGTAGAATATTTACGGATACCATTTGTTGTTATTTTTTTGAGTATCTTCATCATTCGATATTTAGAGATTCGTCCCGATTAATCCTGATTGAGGAGTGTGTCAGCGCTCAATTGAGGGGATCCTCTCCTAACAATATTTTTTTCGTACCTAGTGAAAGTCGAACTTCTAACCTAAAATACCATTTTTACTTATACCAACATATGTTAACACCATTTGTTATTGTTAAAGCGTGTGTAATTTGAAAAAAATATTTCGATTCCACCACAATATAGACCCAAAATTTTTATTTCCCTGATTCTTTTCTTTAAAAGAAAAATACCTTAAAGAAAAGTGCTTTAAAAGTTTTGTACCGTTGACAACATTTCTTAATTTCTGTATAATTGTCTTTTTCTTCTTTTTTAGCGTATTAAGTGTAAGAACAGGAGGGTGGCCCATCACCCTCCATATTCTATAAAACTATTCCTGAAAATAAGAGATTTTTCACTCACCAAAAAGATAACCAAGTATGGGCCTCAATGATGGTTGTTGATGGTGCAACCATTATAAATAGGGACAACTATAGCAAGGGTCTCTAAACTCAATTTATTAATCTCACACACCATCTAGAGAGAGAATTGAGAGATTGGAAGGCTTCTTGTATGTCCAGAGGTACTGTCAAAGGGAGTTACAGTCACCGGAATCCATGACTGGAGGTTCACTTGCTTCTGCTTGTTCTTTGATTCAATTTTGTTTTGTAATTCATGTATTAGACTTGCATGAATGTTTTTACATTAAGATAAAGGATGGAGCAAACTATCAACTTCATTTGCCCCCTCTTGTATTCTTGGAAGAGCTCTCACGAAGGATAGGATATGTAATTTGAGTTTTTGTACCACAAGAATCCGAGTGCTTCGCATCCAACGCTCATCTGTAACATTTTTTGTTTATTAATTATTAAAAATAAGTAGATTTCAAATTGTGACCTTATAAGCAAACGAGGCATTGAATGCAATTGTCATTAGACTACCATCCAATGCAATCGTCACTAGACTACCCATCTTGTTGGTGCATCTTCTAGTTCTTCTAATTTTGGGTTTTTTTTTTTATTGTAACTTAGCGGTAGATATGCTAGTTTGGAAAATATCAATCCTGGGAGATCTCTACTTGGAAAGTTAGAATAGTTTAAACCAATTTTAGTCGGACTAGTTTAAGCTCCGCTTTTGGATTGGTTTTAGATCCAAATTTGGAATCCCCACTTAGTTCAGTTCCCAAAAAACAGTATTCATGCAATTTGGTGATGCTTCCTGCCATTAGCAAGATTGGTTTCCTTCCATTTTCTCTTCCAGCTGTGTAAAATGCACGAAGTTGAAAGCACGTAATATAGAAATATTCAAAAAATTTGAAAGCAGTTTTAATTGTGTACCTAGCGTGTGTTTGGTAATGGGATAAAATAAAGTTTTAAAGCTTACGTAAACTTACTCCAATGTCGTATGAGTGAGAGACACGGACTATTTGTGCCCGAAAGCTCAAAGATCTGGGATTACAATTCCAGGATATCAAGACCATTCTAGACCATCATATGAAAACTAAAATCCATCATTAAAAAAAAGGCCTTATTCGGTGTTCGAAGTGCTTCCAGACTTAAATATAAGGATAGAGGAAGGATAGACATATATCTACATATCCTCCCCAGACTGTTTCCACTTCTCGAACCACTGTTATTTTAGTGAGTGGCCTCAATAGCTCATAAAGCATCATCTTTACATCTACTTAAGTTATATGACCCCGCTGTTTATCTTCTATTTACACTTTTCTCGGAAGCATACACCACGCAGGTGCAAGGAAATTGCGCAAAGATCTAGACAGCAGAGGCGCCTTCGAGATTAGGGAAATCGGTTGGAGGGCGAGATGGAGATGAAATAGCTGTGGGTGATAGAAGACCACCCATTTTCCTTGACGGGGTTGGAGGAACCCGTGGAGAGAGGTTAACAAACTCCAAGGCCTGTACCCTTAGTTCTCTAGGGTAGTCAGCCACACATCCTATTCGTGGTCCAGCCCCATTTGACCACTTCATCGAGAGTTGATGTCCTAGCTGATAGGACTTTGCAGCCTTCTTGGAGTTTATTCTTTGTAGTATTGCTGTCTTGGGCACCTCAGCTCGCGGGCTCTTGAGACCACCGGATAGAGTCCTCTGGTAATAGCCTTTGGATTCGGTAGTTGCGACTTTGGGTAATGCAGAGCTTTGATCTTCCTCCTCTTTAGTGGTGACATTGAGTATTGAAGGTTCTGAGTCTGTTGGGACATCAATTTTAATCCCATTTCCACTCGCCTTGGCCTCTTCATAGCCCTCGGGCTCATAATCTTCATTTGCCTTGTGTATCTGATAACACATGAAATCTATGAGTAACCGTCCACAACTTGATGTTTGATACATTCATAGAAGTTTTGGTTGATCTCAATAAACTGCAATTAAAATCCATTATCAAACAAGCACTTCCATGAAAGAATTGGAGGAAATACACAATTGGCTGAATGGCTCATTTATCAGACAGCCTAAAAACCAATATCGTAGGCTGAACAAGTAGCAGTATGCATTGTAGGAGAACAGATAAGGTAGCCAACAAGGAAGTGACAAAGACTTACTTCAACTTCTTTAAGGTTGACACCATTTTCCTTTAGAAAGGACAAAAAGGTCTCAAGGCTGTCATCAGATGGTCGGTAGTGTCCACTGTATGCTGAGATGGACTGAATTTTTACCAATCAAGGACAAGAAAATCAGCAAAAGTATGTTATATAAAACCTTAGCTTGGCACAACAAATAGATGCAAGCACACAAAACACAGCAACAGATAAATCAAGCAGCATCCCTAATAACAAACAAAAAGGGTATTCGAATAAGGACATCCTATAAATCTTATGTACTGCACATGCCCTTTGGACCATCCAGTGGTACTATACTATAACGGGCCAACTAATGTACTAAGATTACTTTCTCAGCAACTTCATATAAATGTGAACTCTTCCTCGAGTGAAAAAATAATTAAAAGAAAATTGAAGTAAAAAATAACAAAATCTTTAAAGTTGTATATCATGAAGCCTATGAATATCAACCAATAAAGGATGAATAATATGGCACAATTGGCATTTTTTCGAGACTAAATTTTTGTAAATCCATGAATTAAACAAGATCACGAGAAAAATGACCATTGAATATCCATAAGGCCCGGAATACACTAATTTGCTCATTAAGTATAAGAAAAAGGGAAACAAGTACAGGCGCCTCACGGACTTGTATAAGTTAGTAGAAAATCTAAATTCTCTTGACCCTACTAATTACTAGGTGAGTTAGGAGAACAAAGAAAAGAAGACAAAGCTTACCTTAAGAATTCCATCCTCCGCCTCAAGCCTCCCAGCCGCTAAAGTAGCTCCACCAGCAAGAAAGCTAGAATGATGGAATATTCCTTTCTTTTTCTGAAGGAAGTAGCAACACATGCATACAAAATTATGCAAACGGGAAGTGGTTACTAATAATCTACATAGCTTTAGCCACTTAAAATCTTACCTCACGAACATAGAATTTCTTTAAGGTACTCATCACAAATATATATTTAGCCCCTTGCGATCCTTTCTTGGTATCCAGTAGATTTCCAGTTTGCTTGTGAATAATACTCCCTTTGTCAACAATGTATTCATAATGTTCCCTCTCTTGCTGATTTAAGGCAAACACATAGTAAATATTCATATAATGAAATTCAATGATGTGACAGAGTGCAGTGTACTGTAAAACTCAAGAAACTAGAATCAGACTAGACCATCGAAGCACTTACTGGACCTAGATACTTAATGCACTGTTTCCGAAGTTTTGATCTTGGGCACTCTTTCAGATCAACCTCTTTGCCATCTCCAACGTCAAGCCTGAAAAAAAAATCGTAAACCGGTTAGAATTGTATTTTTAACTCCTTAGAAACGCTCATGCTTCTTGTTAATCTCACCCTGCAATTTCTATTCTTCATACAATACATCTGCAATTATCAGATCAGACTACCATTCCTCCGAAATTACATCTCATGAATTGGATTAACGCAAATGCAACCAGATATCATTACAAATGTGCTAATAGCCTCAAATCGTGGCAAGAAACTGATCTGCCTGTCCTCTCTTTTTATATATATAATTTTAAAGATCTAATGTTTTCCATGTTTTCCAATTTTTTCTCATCATCTCATCAGTATTGTGTCAAAAACAAGTTTCTGTAAAATTGGACTTCATCACCCGGTTGGTAATCAAAAGAAAAATTAGCCCACCAGAAATCAAAACCTCTCATGAAATATACGTTAAGATTTGATTTTTTGGTTCAAATCAAAACAACATTTTTACCATGGATCAAATTGGGAGCTTGAACTCATGAATACTGGTTCAAATCAAACCCTCCCTCCCCCAAATAAGAACAAAACTCCTTCGAAAAAACACAAATTTAAATAGAGTACAACAGATCACAGCATAATGTAAACAACCTAATAGTAGACAAAATGCTGATATCAACCATGGCAAACACCACAAGTTAACAACAATCACAAACAAAACTCATTTCCAAATTGCAGAGCAACCTAAACCATTGCATCTAAAAAACTGAAAAATGCATTTTGCACATGTGACATTATCCATGAGGTCAGCTGTCCAGGAACGATTAAATAAATTTGTGAGTAAAGCTGTTCAGAAATAAATAAATAAATAAATAACAACAACAATAGCAATTTAATACCAGTATGTCATTAGGAGTTTTTTTTTTTCCCCCTTTTGCCGCAAGGAATAAATCTTCTTCAGAAAATAATATATATTAAGTTCACATAAATAATGAGAAAAATTCTCACCAGTAAAAGAAGGGTTGACCAGCATCCCCTTTACACCACTCTTCATAATAATAATGCAAATTATGTCCGTACCGATGCCTTGGATCAATCTACATACAAATACATCAACCCAAACTTCATTAAATCAAACATTTCAATCCAACGTATGACCCGAACTAAAGTAAATTAGAAAGGGGTTCTAGTGAAAGTAAATTACGGCTTCAATCCAGTGTTGAAAAGCCAATTTCTGTGCCTTGTCATCAACTGATAACCCCTTTCCCACCTATGAAAAGAGTCAAAATTTCACCTTAATCATAACCCTAATCATATCAAACCACAACAAAACAAAAAAGAAAAAAAGGCAGGTCAAGTAAAAAAAAAAAAAAAAAAAAAAAGCCATAGTTAAAGCATACCTTGGAAGCAATTAACATAACTCGAGTCCAACGTGAGTGAGCATTTTCGGGTTTCAAGAAATTGAAGAATGAAACTGTGCTTCGATTCAACCGCGCATAATCAATTGCTTGCCACCTTCAAAAATTACACACGCAAATACCCTTATGAATAAACCATTCGAATAAGCTAGAGAGAGAGAGAAAAAGAACAAGAAAAGCAAAAACAAAAAGTAAAAGAGAGAGAGAGACCAGAATTCTTCGGCAACAACAGCGGAGTCAGCTAACCGGCGCCGAGTGCGATAACCTTTGTAGACTTTCTGCAATTTGACGGCGGCAGCACTCGAATCGGATCTATACGGGTTCGGGTTAGCAGTAGGAGAAAAATTGGAGATATCGTACTTTTGATCTGTACCATTACTGTCATGAACGTCGTCGGGGGAGGAAAGTCCGAAATCAGGCATTTCGTTGACGGTCTGGTCGTGGTTGTGGTTATTGAGAGAGAAAGATAAGGGATTGGTGGTTCTGGGGTGAAGATCGAAGTTTGTGAGACCATGAGTTTCCACTTCCATTTCAAGACCACGATCTAGTCAAATACAAGTGATCCAAATTCCCACAGAGAGAGAGAGAGAGAGCACAGAGAGAGAGATTGTGGAGTTCTGAGGATGAGAGAGAGAAGGGGGGGGGTTTTATAGAATACAGGTAGTGGTGCACTGACTGGGGATGTCTTGTGTCGTGGATGGCCCCGGCAAGTTCAACTTCTCCATTTGCTTATTATTCGAGTTATCATTTTTGGGTGTTACCGGGGAAAGTAAAAAGAGCAAGATAAGCGCGTGCTTCAGCAACATATGGTGATGGGGTGAGCTTAGCTCTAGATGGACCGGACCGTACTATACCAATCCCTTCACCCCTCTTAATTTTAGATCTATGAACTGAAAACATATTTATAAAAACATTTAAAATATTATTATTTTAATAATTTTTAAATCTAAAATAATCTCTTTTTGGTAAAACTCTTATTGGCCGAATAAATTATTGATTATCTTTTTTATATTATATTCATAGGGTGTTTGGTACAGTTTATATTATAAATTTTTTATATTAAGTATATTTAGAGAGTGTCTGGTACGGTTTATAGGAATTTTGATAATTAATAGAACTTTATCTGATAATTCAAAAGTCGCCAAAATTCATAAAAATAGCTTTTCACTTTTTAAAAAATTGCTTTTATACCATTTTTACTATTTTATTATTTTATATTAATAGTTAAAATTATTTTAGTCATCTTACCTTTTTACATTTTACTATTTTTGCTCTCTATTTTTTATAAGATAAATTTTTAATTATTATTATAGTATATATCTTAAGATTAATTGATTGTCTTTTTTTAAATAGTTGAAAAAAATTATGTCTTCTTATAAAATCATAGATATTTATATGATTTGTATCATTTTTATAATATGTATTTGAATTAATTATTTTTAAATTTTATTTATATTATATTTATAAATTTCATATTTCAACATATAGTAATAATTTGAAAGCTAATACTTTAAAATTTTAATAGATTAATTAATATAAATTTATTCTTTTTAATTATTTTACATTTGAATAACAATAAATATCAGTTATATTACGAAATACTAAAATCAATTAATAACAATTATCATGTTGATCGATAATCATCTATTAATCAACAACTATGGGCCATTAGTTATATCGATTGAATTTTATCAATTAAACCAAATAAACCCATAATCCCATTATTTTAAATAAGTCAAGTCAAGATGAGATTGGGGAGCAACAAATCCAAGGTCAAAATTAAAATGATCACAACAAATTCTCACAAATACCCACTTACTCCATCCAAAATGGAGTCAACTATTTCGATGTCACAAATCTGGAGAAAAATTAGAAGATTCATTTTTAAAAGTATATTAAATTGTATTTTCCATATAATAAATTTTAATGGCTCTCAAATATTAGTCCAAATAAGTCTCTTCTTATGGTTCGCTTGTAGAGAGATTATAATCTTTTTTTTCCCTCCCCCCCCCCCCCGCCCCAGCGGGGTCCTGCCTTTTGTTTGGAACTGCAGCACATCTGTCACAACTCAATTAGGGTACAGAAAGAATGTGAGAGGAAGAGAGAGAAGATAGAGAAAAAGGGATAGAAAGAGAGCTGGAAAGAGAATACAAAAGAGAGATTAATTAATTTGGTTAACTACTAATTTTTCTAATTATGATTAACTAATCTTGTTAATCTTAATTATTACAATATTTTTCATTGAGAACATGTTTGTCCTTAAAAATAAAAAATTAAGAATTTTAAATTCATGAATTTTAAATCAAAAATTATATTTGTGTTAAAAACTAAGATGATAAAAATAAATAATTAATATTATTTGATTTTGCTTCTCTCTCTCTCTCTCTCTCTCTCTCTCTCTCTCTCTCTCTCTCTCTCTCTCTCTCTCTCTCTCTCTCTCTCTCTCTCTCTCTCTCTCTCAATCTCCTTCTCTTTCTTTCTTTCTATTCCCATGTTATCATTTCTGATACTTTTCCAAGAACCCCATCATCTACCGCATCATCTCATTTCCTCAACCCTACTTTTGAGATGCTCTATTTTAGTGTTCTTACAGGATTTCCACCCCAACGTCTCTTAATCTTTGAGAGTTAAGTTGGATTGTTACATCATTCTAAAGTCTTGGTCGTCTCTTTACATGGTAGGTCAGTTCTATAAGATAAAAAGATTGCCAACTAAATTTTAACACGTGTAAAGAGATTTCTTATAATGGTAGCATAATTAATTAATTTAATAATAACTATTTATAAAAAAAAATAATTGTATGTCAGGCATACTTTTAATCATACACTTTATCCCATGTCCATGCGACCGTGACAGGTTAACTTAATAATTATTTCAGACTTGCATGCACATATAAAATGAATAATATGTGATCATTTTATGTTTGGTATATCTAATTTTAGTCAAAATTTTGTTGAGAACTATAGTGAGATATTTTTTATATGAATCAGACCCTACCTACCGCATGTGTCATGTGATTGATACATACATATTGTTGAACGGTTGAAGGTTGAAGCCAACCAAAAATATGCATTCTACTTAGAGTCGCTCGTCATGGACTCAATCACGATGGCAGATACAGAACTCAAAACTCAAGGGGCGTTCCAAAAATATTAATCGTCTAAGCTCTCAGCACCACAAAGTTTGGAAAATCTTTTAACTGTTAAAATATTTGATTTAATTATAATTTTACTAAAATATTAAGCAAAATAATTATTTTTTTTAAAAAAAATTAGAGTCCAAATTTAGGGGCTGGGGAAGAGGCCTTGGTTGCTGCCCCTAATTTTTATTTTTTTAAAAACAAAATATAATTTTAAAAATTATAATTTCTTAAGTTGTTTTCGCTTCTTAAAAACTATAGTCGGGTCCCAAAACTACAACTTCACATGCGTACTATGTTTTGTCCCCTAACATAAATTTCAGTTTTCAGAATCACCTCTGTCCAAATTACTACAAAGTTTGGAAAATATTTTTATTTATAATACAAATATTTAATTTAATTACAATTCTACCAAAATATTAAGCACAGTAATCAGATTTTTAAAAAAAAAAAAGTTTAAATTACTACAGTGAGGAAATAAATTTATATTTATATTAAAAATGCGACCCCGATTGACTTGAAGGAGCACGACCGCCTTTGTGTTTATTAGACCGAACCAAAAAAGGCGGGTCATATCACGTGCCCAGGACTTAAAGTTTGATGCTTGATTGCGATGTGGGAAAGAAAAATTGAGAAATGGGGTGACTTTTATTGGCGGATACCCACCCGACCTGTCCAAGTAAAATTGAAATCAGCAGCCACTTCGTCACCGAGGGAAGATCTAGCGATTCAAATTCCCTTTTCGCTTGTTGATGATACGAGATTTAAATTCTTATATAAATAAAAAAAGAAAAAAGTCAGCAGCCACTTCATTCGCGGTGCCCCTCTAACCTTTGTGTCTGTGGCTTCTTGCGGTCGAGTCCACGCCTCGTGTTTCTTGAGTTTAAGTGGTGGGCCATACATCAGTCTTTCTAAACCCCCCTGCTCAACACCTAATTTACAAGCAAGACCTTTACATGAAATTGCAACCCGACATCACCCTGCTCTCAACTCATCCATAATTAATAAAAAAAGATAGTGCTCTCAAGGTCTCTATGTGAGAACAAAAATTGCTTATCTGGATTAGGTGGTAGCCTGATTGATTTCTTTGTCTCTTTTTAGTTTTCTTTTTGGTGGGTTTTTAACCCGAAGCCAGAAGAAAGTGTAAATGTAATATTATCTTATCTATATCATCACTCAGGATGCAGATCATGCATGGTGAGTCAGTACATGGTTGGTACATAGAATTTAATGGTCGTCGCCAACTATAGTACACTGCAGCGCAGCGCATTAATTATCCCTATAAGGACACCGGGTTGTTGGGATCATACCCTAATTCACCACATAAATTGAGTGGTACTATTTCCCTAAATGTGATAATAACATCACGAGAAACTTTACAGTAATAAATAGCTTTCTTTTATTTTTGTAGAAGGGTTAAGCTTAGATATAAATATTTTGCTCAAATCAAATCATATAAAGTTTTTCAATTATTTAATTTCAACAAAACCGCTTGGTAGTATCCTTTTTGGGCCCGTACGCTTCATAAAATCAAATTACAGAATAGACTTTTCTTTTGGGTGGCGGGTCCATTTGAAAGCGATGCACACCACAGTAGAACTGTAAAAGCTGACAGCAGGCACACATATGTCCTTGTTTTAATAAGTGTGAAACACGAAGTATACATTATGCTTGTGGGTGTTTTAAGGGGATGGTTTTGGTTTTGGAGGTAATTTAATTTTCCATTTTTGAATTGAAAGTGACTATGTTTTCTGAGCCCAATTATTTTGATACGTCACCCTTTGATGGTCATGGATATGATCAGAAAACTATTACCAGGGACCCCAACCAATGTTGCTCCTACTAAAATAAAGCTATACACCTATTGATTTTCTTCACATTTTACATTTTTTTTTTTTTGTATATTATTGCAGAGTTCAAGTTAAGGAAAGACAAGGGATGCGAGGGGAGGGGAGGGGAGGGGAGGGAAGGGGAGGGGCCGAAACATCCCTTTTCTTTGGAGGTAATTAATAAAATGACAAGAGAAAATAAATTTGACCTTTTTTTTTGTTTTTCATTAAAATCTAAAATTTCTCATCCAAAATTCCCACATAGGAGAATAATAATAATAATAATAATAAACTCCCAAACACAGGTTGTATTCCCTCCCTTTCCTCTAACCCCATTCCCTCAAACAATTTATCAGTAAATTTGTCATGGCAAAGTCTACATATTAATCAAAAAAATTATAGGAGAAAACTATTTAAATTAGGAGAGAACAATCAGAGTCTATACATTTATCAAAAGCGTGGTATCAATTATAATCTGTTCATAACCCAGCAAGGAATATGTATGGGTGTCCACGTCCAAATTCCTGAGTTATCATGTGAGACTCTTAGCTGTCTAAGTCTTTTTTTTTTTTTTTTATTGAATTTAGCTGTCTAAGTCATGACTTAACGTAACCATAACCCATAACATCACTACCTTGAAAAAAAAAAAAAAAAAGGCTGTAATAATTGTGGCATCATAAAGTCCAAAACATCATGTTGACCTTACCCCAGACTTGGTTCATTTTTCAGGCATGAAAATCTTGCATGAGCTTCGGTTCTTCTAACCTAATCAAATGGTCAAAAATGGTGACACAAATTCGACATGATTAACTTTTATATAGTGTGCCCGCTATATGCATCATATGAATTACTTGGAAGGTCGTATATGGACGATTTGGTCAATCCCACATTGTAAATGTTCTTGTACGGCCAATGCCCCCTTAAATTAATCCAATGACACATGTTCTAAAGGTGTGGGGGAATAAATGTTGACTTATATTGGGTCATTTTTTATATTTTTAGATCGAGAAGGACAACTTTATTTGATTTAATTATTTTTAATAAAATATTAATCTTATTTTTTTCTCATAGTCAAATAGTCATAATTCATACAAATCGTATGTATATGTGTATAATATATATAATGACGATAATTGATTAAAATATCATGTTGCATTAACTTATTTTTGAAGTATTCTAAGTTTTTCTCGTATTCCAATATGAAGAAAAGGATATATAATTTTGAAGGAAAAAAGAAAATGAAAAGTGACTAAAAATTTTTGGTAGATGAGAGGACAATGGAAAGGGACGAAACAGGGAGAAAAGACCGGCCGGCGCATTGTCTGCTTTTACCTTCGTTCTTTTCATGGGCCAAACTGGACCCAGTAATCCCAAATTCCAATATAGAAAGCAAAAGTTAGGAAGAAGGGAGAGAACCAACACCTACGAATTTATGAAATTCTCACTTATAGCCAAACTCCTTGTAACGAGAGATAGAACGTTATAGTTACTTAATTATAACTCTTGAGTTTAAATTTTAAAAATAAAAAAATAAGATTTGATAAAATCAATTTCTTAATGGATCCCACAATATTCAGATAAAAAAGATCAAATAAAACTCAAATACTAATTAATAATAAAAAAAATCTGCTTACACCGAAAAATAAATTCTTCGCTCACAGACCATCTCAATGGAAAAACATATGGAAGCAATGTCATCCGGTTGCAACTCTATAACAAATTAAACTTTGTCTTCGTTACTGCATCATCACAATTCAAAATTTGTAGTTCATATATTAGAAAGCAGATTATGAATACTGCTTCAATGGCACCATGGACTTTGTAAGGGAAACCATTTTCTGGGAGTAATTAGGATTATGAATGAGAATATTGCACTCACGTTACATTACAGGAGAAATTTACTTCATCTATGTGTTTTACTTTCTCTCTCTCTCTCTCTCTCTCTCTCCCCCTCCCCTCACTGACAAATTACTTTTATAATTGGTTGTAATCACGATGAAAATTTATTAATGTTGGTGCATTATTGTTTTCGTATCAAACTTTCAATTTTCGACTAATAATATGTAAGTAAATTTTCTAAGTGACTGTCTATGATTCTCACTCATACTAAATACAAATAAAGATCACATGATATACACAAAATTATAAATTATATCATTATTATTATTATCGCATAAAAATAAAATAAAAAATGAGCAGATGACTGGGACTACAGGATAATCCCTCTAATAAATACCCACATTTAAAGAACAAACAGAACAGATAATTTTATTTAGAAAATGTCTTTTCTTTTTATAAGTAAAAGAAAAAAAAATTGTAGTGATACATGGTGCACTAAATTGCACCCTACATTTTCATTAGTCTTACAGAAGAAAACAGCGGAACCTAACCTGCAACTCGTTACAAAAACATTTGCCAATGACTAATTATTCAAACCAAGCAAACTGCACTTCTCTACCTCCTGCCATAGTCTTGGCCTTAGCCACAGAGTATTAAAAAAAAAAAAAAAAAAATCATATCCAGAGATTTATTGAGAAAAATTTGGAAAAGAGCACAAGGAAAAAGAAAAGAAAAAGCAAAGGAGCACCAAACACAAATATGAAAATTGATCCATCAAGAGAGTGTGTGGACTTTAGAATCAGATCGATCAAGAAGAAGGATTTATTTGTTTAGGTTTGCATTGCAGAGACAAGAAAAAAAGAGAAATGGAAAGATAGCCAAATGGGCTTTTACCAAATTGGGCCTTGTGCCTTGGACTTCAGTGAAATGGATCCCTTTAGCCCAGCAGCATCAAAGCTGTCATTGTGAGTCCCATTAAACGAGTCCAAAATCTGAGAATAGATTTAGGTCATTTAGCATTTTTTTTTTTTTTGGGTTGAAATTTAGGTCATTCACTTTATATTGAAGTTCAAGAGTCAGAAATGATTTTATTAATAAATAATTCAATTTATTTCCCAATCTCATGACGTGGTATTGCTCAATTCATTACCATATGTCATAATTGTATTGCCAATTTATTTATTAATAAATAATTAAAGGTAAGATAGGATGTAAATCTAGATTGAAAGAAGAGGGAAAGAGAAGGGATTGATGGATATGTTAGCAATCTATTAAGGATACAATTTTGTATTTTTAACCTCTAGAACCTTGGAATCATAGGTTGTATTCTATATTCTTGTGTATTTTTGTAATACTATTGATATATATATATATTAATTAGATAAGAACTTGAAAAATGATTTGTTGATTTTTGTTTCCTTAAAATATTGAATAATCGATCGAGTCTGGTCCGAATCAATGCTCCCCCCGTCCCCAAAAACAAAGTGAGATTTTTTTTTTTTTTTTTTTTTTTGGAATAAAAAAAGTGAGATTTTGGACGGGAAAGTATTGAAGGCACTTTTCCCTGTTTTCCCTATTTAAAATTCAAAGAGAAAAAAATAGAAAAGTAATAGCAAGGGGGAGCGGTTCTCCCCGATATAAAACCATAAACCCTTCCCCCTCTTCTGATCTGAAACAATTCTCTCTCTCTTTCTTGTGTCTGCTATGGCGGAGGATTCAGCTTCTGATACTAGTGTAGGGCTAAAACGGATGCTGACGATGGTGGATTCCAATCAAGAATCCCCTTACGGTAACCATTCCCTTGCTCTCTCTCCCCCTTCAGAACAGCAAGAACAACAACTGATAGATGAATCCGAAAAACAAGAAGATGAAGATGGTGAAGAAGAAGAAGAAGAAGAAGTGGACGATGCCTCCTACGAATCAAAGACGGCTGAGTTTCATTCACCTCAGACCGACGTTCTTCAAAATATCCCCGTTTTTGAAGAAAGGCAACAACACTTCACTGAATTTGAAACGCACGTCTCTAATACGCTCGGTCAGACCCAAGAAGTGAGAGAAAATCTCAGCTGTGAGTTGGATTTTGAAAAAACCCCATCAAGAGTTTCTGGGTCCGTCAATGAAGGGCTTAAACCCCACGGTAAAGATGGCTTCTCGGCTGTCTCTATTGATAAAGAATGTGAAGATTTTGGAAAAGATGAAGTTGGATTGTCTCAAGTTGGAGAAACCAACAAGGGCCCAACTGAAATTCCAAGTTCTGTCCAAGAGATGAAAAGTTTGAGTGAATTGGGGCAACATGAAACCCCCACTAAGAAGGTCGAAGAAAGAACTGAAAATAAAGGTCATGGAATTCTAGAAGCGATAGATGAAACTGTTGTAATGCAGTCACCCACCGTGACAAAGACTGGAATTGCGAATGGAGAAGCTGGTTCGCATAAGAATGTGGAGAGAAATGAGAATGACAAGATTAAGCATGTGAACGAGGTGGAAGGAAAGAGGAAGAACAGAAGAGGAAAAGGTGTTAAAAAAGCACCGGAGACTGATGGGAAGAAGAATAATGATTTTACCACCAAGATATATGAATCTGAACATGTTGGTCAAAAGGGAGGTATTAAGAACAGAAGGGTTTATTCAAGGAATGAGTTGGAGCTCTTGAGGTATGTGAATGTTGAAGAACAACAGAAGACGTGGAATGCTATATATTGCGGGCTTGGACACCCTATTGCTCAAGAATATGATGGTCTGGCGCGCGGCAATACATCTTATCAGAAGCACGGTTGCTTCAATTCCGACTCAAGGCAACACTTTGGAAGGCGGGATCAGGCCATTCTTGGCAATACTCCTCCATTTCTTGGTATGCCTCTTTCTTCTCTGCATTGCCATGTTCTTTTATTTCTTGCTTGAAAAGGGTGATCTCAGTTGCGTCAGCATAAGCTTTCGCCAAAATTTGTTGAATACTTCAACTTACATGCTTTCTTTGCTATGCACGTGGAATCACTGTAATAGGGAAAATTTCTTGCTACTTGGATAAAGGGGCTGTTGGTCCAATAACATATGCTGAAAAACTGATTCAACTCTACCAAATTATTTAAGTTAAAGTCTTTGTTTATGGGTATTTTACTATTTGTTCAGTTGAAGGAAAGCATATATTAGTTATCAGTGGTTTCAGGTTCTAATAAGGAATTGTAAGGTTTAAGGTTTTGAGGCTTTGTTTTTGTCTTTAGCCAGGAGATTGGAATGACCACCAATTTGCAAACTATGTCCTTTACAACAACAACAACCAAGCCTTTATTCCACTAAGTGGGGTCGCAAACCGTGTCCTTTAAACGGAAAAAATTGTTTAGCTGCACATTAAGTTGGATTAGAAATTGACCACTCAAATTGACTGGGGATTAGCATATAATTCTTGGATCTTCAAAGCTAAAGAGGGTATGGGGATTGTTTACATATCTACCTTTCATCCTTTTGCTTTTCAGAAAACTTATATCTGTAATGACAGTACAGAATCGCTATTGAAATATTAAGATCAACGTTTGATGCATTCTTTGATGCCTGCCAATTCATATAGTTTCAGTGTCATATTGATATGCACATGAATAACTCGAATCTTCTCCAGTACAGAAATTTCATGTTAATTTGGTAGAGGTCTATTGGCCCGATAATATATGCAGGAAAAATGAGAGTATGACATTCTTTCTGTTGAAAGGAGAGCACATATTAACAATCTGTGCTTCCAGGTTCTAGTAAGGAATTAATTAATCATCACTTTCACATACTTTGGCTTCTTTTTTTTTTCCCCCAGTTATGAAAATATGATAGTGACCAATTAGCTAACACTGGCAGACTAGAGCTGTCATAAACAGATAAATTTGATTATGTAGTACTAGGAAGTTATCAAGTGGCTTACTAAGTAGGAGTAGAAATCTTCTGCAACTATTTTAGACATGGTATGTTCAAGCAAATTGACTGCAGCTCAGCATTTTATTCTTGGATCTTCAAAAGCCTATTGAAAATTTATCCTTTTGCAACATTCATCCCTCTTTCATCCTTTTGCATTTCAGATTTATATAAACTAATATATGCGATGTCTAGCTGCGATACAAAAAGCCTATTGGAGAATTTGAGGTCGTGTGCGTGTGTGTGTATTGTTTTGGGTATTTATTATTAGGATTATTGTTACATGTTTCACCAGCCGCTATATTTGGGCCTTTGATTTAGGTCGGTTGATGAAAGGTATTATATAAGGGCTTAAAACCAAAACTGGGACAGATCTTGATGAAATGAACTGAGATAGAACTATATTTAGTAGTCTAATGAAATGTCCAAATTATTAGTTGTTTTGCTAATTGCTGCCCAAGTAACACAGCAATAAAATAAAATTGCTGCCCCATTAAAGGTTTTCCTAATTTTAAAGTGGCTTCTGCTAGATGCCTTTTGGTTGAGGGTTAGATATGTGAAATGTGGCAATGTTAAGTGGGAAATGCTTTAGTGCATAATCTGCACTTATGAAGTATGCAATAGGATAACAAAAATGTATTAGAGATTGTTTGGTTGTATATGATTTCTTTGTGGCTACAGGCAGTCTAAATCTTGCATAATCTCTTTGTCAATCTTAGAATTCTCAGTGATCTTTATGGTGGACGTCCAAATCCTCAATACAGAGGGTCAGATTAGAATTGGTTTGTTTCATTATTTTGCTAATTTCTTTTAAGTGGTTGCCCTCCGGGGCTCTTTTTGTTTGTGGTACACTTCACAAGTGTGAAATATCTAAAGAAAAATTATGTTTAATTGAATTTTTCTGGGTTACAAAGGATGATGTGGTGCTTCATCAAAGAACAATGCACTTTGACCTCATGGCACCACTTTTGGAGCTGTTGTTTCCGGACTTGTTCCTTGGACACTAATGTAGGCAACAGATTGAGTCAAACATCCAATCATGATCATTATGTTGTTATATTGTCTTGCAATCATATGCAACAAAAAAAAAAAAAAAAAAAATCAACAATTGCAGTTAGTTAATAGCTAAGAGTAAATGATAAATGTTGTGTTTAGGAAATTTGAGGTTGAATAGAGAAGAGGTTTGGTGAGGTTTTCAATTCCAAAAAATCACGGGGGAAAAAGAGGGAGAATTCTGAAATAGGTTCTTGATGGTTAAGGCTTGTGTGGGATGGTAACAGATTCCATTCAAGCTGGAATTTAGTTACCATCGTTCATCTCTTTTCTTTTTTATATTTTATTTGTTGTGATTTTTTTTTTAATTTTTTGCATCTTTTTCTCAAATGCTATTTTGGTTATACCCTTTTGTTCTTTTTTCTCCCCTCATTTTCTTCTTCTGCTTGTTATTCTTCCATCCACCTTTTGTGTGTCAATTTGATGGTTAAATTTTACTCTGATCAGGTGTGCTGGCTGCAAAAGCAAGAGGAAACCATCTGAGAGTCTATGTACATTGACGGCTTGGCATAAAGCCATGTGTAAAAGATCTTTCTGCATCTGAGTTGCCTCATAATTTTTTTTTTTTGGCTTTTGTATCTAGGGACATGATAGTCAGAGTTGTACATACTTGGCCAACAGAATTCTTTTGCCTAGATTAGGTTCCCAAATTTGAGGGCATAGTCTGGATATGCAAATAGTGATACAAATTGATACAGTAGCTGAGAAGTTGTAAATTGACAATATAGCTCAATAATCACAATATCCAGTTTCTCCCCAACTATTTTTTTCTTGATTGATAAATCATGCTGTTCTTTTTCATTAGAGCTTAAATTTCATGGTTACTTATGGCTATAATAAACTATTTATCCTGGGTTGAAAATTTCTAACTGTTTTTGATAATGTGAATCCATTAGATCCTGGCTATAATCACAACATAAGTAGTGAAGATAACCCTATCATAGAAGAAGAGGACGGTGAGGATGAGGAGGCTGATTTCTCAGACGAAGATTGCAGTACCATCCAAAGACCTGCCTTTTTGGTTAGCGGTGAACCTAATTTTGATTCTGGACCCCCAGAAGATGGATTTGAGTACCTTAGGCGTGTCAGGTACTCTTTCTTTTTCAACTGTTTATATTTCTCCTCCTTTATCATGGTCAAATTATGATTTCAAAACCAGCAGGGTTGAGATAGTATAGTCTTTTCATGAGTTAACTACTAGTGGATTAATCTTGCATTCTTCTTTTGGATTGATTTTTCTTTGGTCAGGTATGTCTATATTCTTTGCAGATAAACTTCCCTCACATTATGAATTATAGAGTAGGCTGTTGAAAAATTCAAGACTAGAAAGCGATGGTGTGTACACAACCCGCTTTTCATAATAGTATGGATGCAAGAATGCTTGATTAAGAGGATTGACCAATTACAAAATTTTTAGTTTTAGAAATCTAGGCGTACTTTTTTCCCCAAAATATCGATGTTGGAAACCGTGAGATAATATTAGCTTGGAGCTTGAAACAAATTTGATACAGGTGTGATACAGAGATGGATTGAGTATGGAAGAATGTTTCTGGTTGTTGAACCGTGGTTTATATCTTAGAATCAGGATGGAAGTGCACACTGCTTAGTTGTTTATATCAAATAAACTGTTCATCAGGTTTAACAATACTTCATTGGTCATATCAAGTGAGTCATAGGCAGACCAAAACATGATTGGCATGCTGTCCTTATCCACAAGCTTTCCACTTATGTTTTTTTTATCTTATCCCATTAATTAGCAGATTGACCTCTTTCATTTATATTTTGGGCCTTGTATGTCAGTACAATACAATCAAAAGCTGCCCTGGTTCTTTGTATCTTTTCTCTTCTGAATACTATTTCTTTTTCTATCCATAAAGGTTAAAAAGAAAAAAAATGGTCTCCCTTGGTTTCTAACCATCCATGATTAAGTTTCCTTAACTAAAAGATAATGTTGAAGAGAACAGAAGGATAACACTCTTTACGGATATTAATTTTCATGGTTTAGCTACTGACACTAGGCACATCGAGAAAAGGGTGTGTTTTAGTCAGTGCCCAATCTGGCCAGGCTTAAGTTACCTTAACTACAAGATAATGTTGAAAAGAATGACAGTGGTGTAGAAGCAGGAGGATGAGAGGGAGTATGTGCAGACTACAGAGAAAAAGGTCGAGAACTGCAGAATTTGTGCAAATTGTTGAGAGAAAGGTTGAGAGATTGCAGAATGTGTGCATGGGGAAGAATCTTAGCCCAGACAACTTTTAAAAAAGATGGGTGTCTCCTGTGAACAGGTGTACACTTTGTAAAAAGGAATTAGAGAGAGGGGATTACTCATTAGTTTATTGTCCAAAGTTGAGACGTTTTTATGCTTCACATTGCTTGGATTTATTTGAAGAATATTTATTGAAAAATTACAGGCTTGGAGCAGGTTGAGTGGTTTACAGCGAAGGGGAGGATTTTTTTTTTTTTTTTTTTTTTGTGATCTCTTTGGCTAATTTTTGGCTATTCTGGAGTGACAGAAATTTGAGAGTTTTTAAGGGTCTCGTCTGTCCTGTTATCCTGGAGATTGCCCTAATGTCATTCTGTCCTGGTGATCAACAAGGACACTAAAACTGTTGTGTTGCTAGCACCTAATTGAGATTGTTCTGCTTCCTAGGTGGGAAGCTGCACAGATTCCAAATGTTAAGATTGCAAAGATTGATCAAATAAAACTAAACAAGGAGCAGACTGTCTATATGCCCATGATTCCCACTATCGCAAAGTGCCCAGAGAACCTGCTGCCTCTGAAGCACTGGGAGGACGAATTCCTTGCTGATTTTGCAGATCTAAGGCTGGTAACTTTTCATCTTTCTGAAGGCATTCTGATTGGTTAAAAGATTTTAATAGCACAAGAGAATGAATACTAAATGTGGTTCTATTTCTTTTGTGTTGGAACTTGAAAGAGCATATGCATATGCAGGCATTAACTCTATTCTTTCACTTGTCAGGCTGTGTCATGTGTTGAAGACTCCGGTTCTACTGATGAGAAGCTACGGTCAAAACAAGGTATTCGAGAAGACAGATCTTCCCAGCTCCTTGAGAGTGTAACTAACAAATTTTACACGGTTAGTACTGATGAGGCAGATATTTATAAGGATCCAGATTTGTCTACTACTGATAAAGATATCTCACCATCTGCAAAGGAATCATGTCCAACAGCTTTTGGAATTAAAAACCTGGAAAATAATCCTACAGTGTCTGCAATTCTATCAATGAATTCTGTTGCTCGTGTTGCCATGCTGAGGAAACACATAAGCTCTATAGGAACTGCAACCTCATTGTCAAGGAACGACTGTTTGTGGCTTTTTGCTTTATGTGCTGTGGTAGATACTCCATTGCATGCCGACACTTGTGCTGACATGAGAAGTCTGCTCAGAAAGTGTGCAAGCTTGAGAGCAGAAAAAGTTGAAGTTGACGAAGAGGTTATAATGCTAAACATAATAGCTACAATTGCTGGTCGATTCTTTGGACAGTCGGAGAAGTGAAGTCTTTCAATTTATTTGTATCGACAGATGTATTTATTGCTTTTCTTGTTGCGTGGTCCCATGGAATTTAGACATATATATTTACATGGAGTAAGCTTATACGGTCAATTGTAACATTTGCATCTATCAGGGTATATTGTGAGGAGCCGCATGCTAAGTCAAATGATTTTGTTTACTCGTTTGGTTTTTGTCCTATGGCAGGGTCTGCTGTGTGGCTGTGCAGACATTACTTATGTCATGCGCTCGCCAAAGGGACTGCATTTCTCATTCTCCTTCTGGCTCCGTTTTCACCATGCCAGTAATTTTGGATTGATCCTCTTTCAGTTTGATTTCAGATTCAAGCTTTAATTAAATTGAGTTGTGACAAAGAATGGATACCAAATGTCAAGCCTCGTCAGATCTTTGCACTTGTGCTACTTAACGGCTGAGTGCATCAGGAAGAAGAAAAGTAGTATTTCAGTCAAGTGTTCAAGTTGGTTTCTAAAATGACATTAGGAGCCAAACTGAAAAGTGTTACTCTTTTCTTTTAAATTCACCATAACCTAGAAAATAACAGTAAGAAAAACCCTATATATAGTAAATATATTCCCAAGAGGTTGGATTTGGCACCCAAAATGAGACTCTTATATAGACAATGAAATGCCCTGGAGTTTGAAACATCTAGGAAAGGATTAAGGAGAAGATATATTAGATCCAATGGAGTATTTTTCTAGCTTTAATTTTAAAGAATTTCTGTTTAAACTTATAAAGAGAGTAAAAAAATGAGATAGATGACACATTTGGCAAATTTTTAATGTTCTGTGAACAAAACTTGGTCACTTCTTCCCTTTATACTTTTACAAGCACAACACCATTTTTTGGTTAAGGGTAAGATTTAACTGGTGAACACAAGGAATAATTTTACCACATTTCAAATAAGAAGAGAAAACATTATAAAAAAGAATAGTTAAGGGACTAATTTGACGATCAACCAAACTTCAAAAATAATTTTACATTTTTTCACTCTTTTTTTATTTTTTTGGGCATCACCTTTTATTAAAACTAATTTTTTTTGGAAGTAACACTCTCAATAAGATAATTTCCGGTTTTAGAGATTCATTGTCAAAGAAATATCGGTCCTCTCCAAAGGAAGTGAGGAATCTTGAGTTTTATAAGCTTGTATTTTACCAGGATCCTTCCCATTCCCAGCAAACTTTGGCTTCATGGAAGTTGATCAAATTTTTAAACATTTGTATGGCGCGCACAGTAAATTATGACGATTTCAAGAAAGAAGATGAAAATTTCTCCATGCTATGATCGACCTGGCATTTTCACAAACTATGTCTGTGTACGGAACTAGGGATTATCTGATGACCAAATCTCTTCTATCAGAAAATCAAATTTTAACAGAAACACACTCGATACCATGTAAACTCTTTGTAGGAATCTCACACACAAAAGGAAATCCACAACTTAACCATGTCGAACTACACGTAAGTTTACACCAGGAAAGAATACCATCTGCAAGCTGACTTTCATTCTTATTCATTTCAAAACATCTCATATCTTACAAGCAAATGACAGGCCTTCCTTTTCCAATTCCGTTAAGCTTGAGACAGGAGGCTGGACCCTAGCCACCGTAGCAATGGCCTTGTTTTCATCTGGAGAACCACCCTCCAAAAATGCTCCAACCAGCTTACCATCTTTGATCCAGTAGGTTCCGAACTTTGCTTTTGGGGCTTCTGGATTATCATTCCCGAATAATACTGTTTCCCCTACATTGTCACCATAAAACTGCCAAGACAGATCAAATGCACGAGAATAGAAGTACGGGAGGTAGTCATACTCATCAACAGACTTTCCTTCGGACAGAATTGCCTGCTCAGACAGGGCAAAAACAAGTTATTAACTAGTTTGTCGCATCTCTAAAATGAAAGAAGAATTACTTGGATGGGCAGCTGGTGAAAACCAAAGCAAAAGAACTTAAATTTCATGTAAAATTTTTGGGTTTTTAAGGCTTTTATTGGGGTTTTCCTTATGCCATGTTGTTAATACCTGGCATCTTCCGGATACATAATCATGATGTATCATGGTACGTGCTCTTATAGGTCATCAAAGATGCATCATCATAGACATGAACCTAAATGCTCAACATTTGATAACTATTTGCTTCTATCATATGTTCACAATCGTTGAAATGTTTGGGAAATTTGTATTTGCTATTACTGGTTGAGGGCAAAGGCGAATGCTTTTGAGAACTTATTAGACTATCCTCGATGCAATGCCTGAATTCAAGGTATTCCCCACGTGAATATAACAAATTGGCTTTAAATACATGAAAGAGAAGTGGCATAGAAGCAATGAGAGAGAGAGAGAGAGCACCTTAACAGCCTGCTCGGCTGATTTTCGTGCATGGTCAACATGTTCAACTCTTCTCACATCATTGTACAACTTCAATGGGAAAGTAGCAACATCACCAACAGCATAAACATCACAAACACTAGTTTTGAAGAATGCATCGGTCTGCAATAGAAGAAGTCATGTTATGCAATTCTCAAACATGCCAAACTTTACAGATAACACAAATTGCACATGCAAGAACAAAATACAGTACACAATATTCAGGCCAAGCTAGACATGACATCTGATGTATGCCATTGTTCATATGGCAACAAAGTACAGCTTGGGGAATAAAGCATGGGCTTATATTAGAAAAGTGGGAACCGGGATGAACCAAAACTTTGAAGCTCTTGGTCTCAGCTGTTCCTCAATCAAGTCTTAATTCTTGTTCCTCAGAGCCCAGTTCAAAAGAGACTGCAGGATACCCCTTCAAAACTTTGAGCCTTAGAGCTCCAATTACAAACATCCAGACTTGAAATGTAGCATAGACTTAAAAAGCACTGTTGTATCGCTTCAGCGTCACCAGCCATAACAGACATTTCACCATTAAGGCCTCTTTTTAATGTTTTTGATCAAACATGACTTGGCCTTTAACACAGGTAGTTCCATAAATCACTAAAACCATTTAGTGTAACTCTAAACCTAAGGAAACATGGCAATGAATTACCGGATGGTTAACACATCCTCCATCTCCCTTGCATAAACAAAGAACTCTTTATAATTACATAACCCACCCCCCAAAAAAAATCCTAAAACATTTAGCATGCGTAAGTATGTGCAAACAAAAAAAGTAAAAACACAATTTCAAATTTCACTATATCCTACAAACAATCTCTAACAAAGTATATGTACGAAAAAAATGCAACCCCAAGTGAAATATCATACAAGCGAAAAAAGTAAAAACACTCTTCCAAGCAAACTGAACACCTATTTGTATGCATAAGACCATACAAACAATCTCTAACAAAGTATGTGTGAACAATAAAAGATCTTAGCTTCAAATTGATGGGATCAATCACCATTTCACTAGATCAGTTCAGGGGGTTGAGCAGTCAAAAGTTATTTTTGAAGAAATGCAACTCAGAAAACAGTAAAGTGAGGATCAAGTACAAAGACAAGTTAGAACACAGATGTAATAAAAAATAAAAATTAAAAAGAAAAAATACAACCACTGTCAAAAGTTATTTTTGAAGAAATGCAACTCAGAAAACAGTAAAGTGAGGATCAAGTACAAAGACAAGTTAGAACACAGATGTAATAAAAAATAAAAATTAAAAAGAAAAAATACAACCACTAACCTTAATACCACCTTTGTCCTCTTCAACCTGGCCTTTAAACAATGTTGCGAGGGGTCTACCTCCAACACCTACAACGACAATGTCAGCCTCTAGGCTCCGCCCATCCTTAAGTTGAACTTCAGTAACCTGAAGTCCAAAGATAACCAATAGCATTGATTAATGTTTGTTTGAGACTCATAAATATCAAAAATAAGTGAAAGTACAATGTTAAGAACTTACTTCTCCATCTGCATTAGAAATGAATCCCGTAGCTACTGTACCCTTTATGATTTTGATTCCTTTATTAGAGTAATAGCCCTCATAAAAAGCAGCTATACCGGAAGTAAAAAGCCGAGGCACTGCAAGCACATGTGTTATGTCAGGGACCAAAAAATTCAAAAACAATTCAACATCGGATAGTCCCTTTTCTATTTAAACAGACAAAACAATAAACAGAGTGCTCAGAGTTCCGAGTTCTCTTCCAAGACCAGCCTAGAACCACTGCAACTAGATCACAAATCCAAAGAGCTTTTCACTGGTCATCACTTACTGCACCATGGCTCTGGATAAACCATGCTAACATCGAAATTATTGATTTTCAGCACTGCACTCAGCTCAAGGCCAATGTATCCTCCTCCAACAACCACAGCTTTTCCATTCTTCTTTGCTTTTATTGCTTCATAAAGCTTATCAGCATCATCGATTTCTCTCAAGTAGAAGATGTTTTTGGCATCAGCTCCTTGAACCTTAAAGTCAGTCAATCTGATAACCTGTAAATATGGCATATGATAAATTAGTGTTCTCCAAAAGTGAGCAGAGAAGCAGGAAATTCTTGATAATGTAATGCTTACAGTAGAACCAGTTGCAATAATTAGCGTGTGATACTTAAAGGTCTCTCCAGCTGCACTTGTTAGAGTCTTCGAAGAAAGATCTGCTTTCACTATTTCGGTGCTAAGGATCAATTCAATTCCTGCAGCAAATGGATAGAGGTTACACCAAGAAGTTTTTGAAGAGGCAGTGAAGACTTCAGGAAGATTAAATTAATGGAAGGAGGGAGGTGGCCAGTAGGCCGTTGTCTATTGCTCAAAAACATTATATGGATCAAAATAATTTAGTTCTGGAATGTATGATAAATGTAGCAATAAAACAGTTACAGGAAACAAGCACCTAGCCCACCTTTTTCACTGTACCACTCCGGAGGCAGTCTCTCTCCACCACTTCCGACACAGACATGGAAACCAGGAAGCCTTGCAGGATCTGCAGAAATGGATTCCACAAACCTCTTATTGCAAATGAAACACAGAAGTCACCGGAGATGGGCATGTATTGACTTACTCTCGGGGAATAGGTATGCCTTGCTAAGTGCTGGGCGTTCATAAGGAGCCACCTGCGCAGAGAAGAAAACACACGTCAGTCCGAAAGAAGAGAATGTATTTGAGCATGGAAGTGATTCTGCGACAGAATTAGCATCTATCTATAAAACTGATTAAGAGAACTGGGGACAGGACAGAAAACAATCATCAAGAATGGGCATAGTCAGTAAAACAATAAAAGAGGAATGCCTATTATGCTGCTCTGAAGCCTTCAGATTGAGATCGTATATCTTTTACCATTTGACACATACCACAGAGATCTAATGGTAGGGGTTGACAGGTGAAGAAAGAATATTCACTAGAATTCCCCCACAACAAGAAGCACTTTTCTTACTACCTGACAATGCATCCTTTTAGATCTTCCAAATGTAAGCCCCTTCCACAGATATCCTATTAATGTTCCTATCCCAATTAGCATAATTATCAACCATGACAAATACCAGAAAGAGGTGTTTCAAGTCCTATTTTTTGTATCTCAAACAACTCAGCCATCTATGCATCCCAATTTCCAGAACTCTAATCCTTCAAAGAAAGTGTTTCTGGCAAACAATTAATTACAGAAATGAGGAAATATGAGTTACAATATCGCAAAATCAAATGTATCAAATTGATAATGAATCAAGAATAGCAAGTAAGCAAGCTGTTCCAAACTTCTATGGGTACAACATAGCAAGAATGCAACAGCAAAGAAGAAGCACATAGTTTAAACGATAGTTCTAAAAGAACATACTAAGAGAAGACTACTAGATATTGAGGCAGCAGCATCCATTACGTGAAGTTAAAGACAATTGAATCTTGGTTCTCAAGTTTTTATTCAACTCAATTTTGAAAATGCTAGTGAATCAAAATTTCTATATGCCCAGACAAAAGCCCATCGAGAATAAGATTTATAAAACCTACTTTGAAGTCAACTGTTACAAAAGTTAAAACATTGATGCCACAAATATCCCCTTAAAGAAGCATCTGTAGAAACATATACGTTTTTCCTGTGGATGAGAAAATATAGACATAGCAACATTCCGTCTTCAGCTATACATTTTGAAATCCTCTTCCAAGGAACAAAAGAAGCCATATTAAACCCACATAACTAAATGTTTGGAATCAACTCAGATGTATGAAGGACAACATACCGCCTCTTTCGAAATAATTGCAAGCTCACCAGGCTTAACTCCCTGTTTGGCAAACTCCCTAGCTGCATATCCCTGCAAAGAAGCACCCAATGGAATATTTGAGTTAAAATGAAGACAACCAATGGAATAATTAAGTTAAATTGCAGCCAAAGGACGCATTTGTTAGTCTAGCACAATGCACAATTGAGATAGGTTACAAGGTTAAATCCAAGTAGAAAAGGTGTGGGTCAAAAAATGGGTTGCCCTGTTCTGAATGATCATATTTACCAGAAAACAAAGATGCCCATGAATAGAGCAGTCTTAACAAGTGAAACTTGGTGCTAGGCCATATTTAATACATTAAAGGGGGAAAAAAAAGAGAGGTTCTAATAGGACAATAGATGGATCACAAAATTATTCATCACTAAGATCACAAAGGGGCTATTGTGTAGCATGATCCAAGATCATGGGAGGTGCAGTATGTATGGTTAATGCTTCCAAAATTCATATTTATAAAAGCATAGAGAACAACTGGAAAACAAGATGATCTAGTTAGCATAAAATACCTTACAATCTGTCACGCAAGTAATTTTAATGCTTAAAATGGTAAATTATTGCCAAGAAACTCAATGTAGCATCTGTTAACGAGCATATAAAACATGTTGTGACTTGCTTCATTGTTCAAATTTTAACTGATCAAATGTACGAATTGTTTTTTCAGTATCAGCAATTAAAATAGACTGATAACATTGTAAATCATGTTCAGATTGCTAAAACAAAACAGAAGACAGCTCTAACTTTTGGAGAAAAAGGATACAAAATTCCATTTTAGCTCCAGAAGAAATGAGGGTCTCATGTGAAGAGGCCCAAAACTATTACTACGTACTGCAGCTACCGGAGGATGTGAAACATTCACACAATAAAAATGATTATACAAAAAAGAAGGAAAAAAAAGAGTTCCCTCGTGTAATTAATTCTAATATATAGTTTCCATTCAAATCATCACTCTCTATTCTCTTCATGGCACAACATAACCTATACCAGGACTAATGGATACGGCGATATAAACCAAACCGCAAAAGATTCTGAGACCAAGTAAAAACAAATCGTCAGCTAAGAATTGATTCCAAGGAAAACAAAACCTCAATTTAACCTGGAACCTAAAATACTACAATCGAGGAAGAAGATGAACTACAAATTGCAATATAGACCGAAAGTGAATGTACATAAATTACATCATCGCTTCTTCTTTAAGTCGATGGGACTAGAGAAATGATCGTATCCTCCTAGATCGGTACATATCAAACACCGGAATCCCAACTAATTCACATCAACAGACAACAAATTCAAGAGAGAGAAAGAGAGAGAGAGAGAGAGAGAGAGAGAGAGAGAGAGAGAGAGAGAGAGAGAGAGGTGTTACAGCAGAGACGCCGCCACCAAGGATCACATATTTGAAAGATTTCTCCACCATAGTCGGATTCTCTGGATTTAGAGAGAGAGAGAGAGAGAGAGAGAGAGAGGGAGAGGGAGAGATTTTCTTCTTTTGAGGCAGGGTAATTGGGGACGCGATGTATTTATACTGGAGAATAAAGTCGTCGCTCTATTGGCTGATCTTTGATCAATGTTTTCAGCATCATTGCAATTTAATTACAGATTGCCACGTGGTAAAGTTTTCTCCGTCGGTGGCTTCCGATAGGCCGTTCGCCACGACAGACGTTTTAGATTATCAGTGATTGTTGATAGGGTCTTGTGCGGGACGGTCCATGCTTGCTTGCCTGCCTTGGGTAAGTCTTCCGATTTCTTTTCTTAGCTTTAGAGTATCACTGATTGTTGATATCTTTTCCTTTTTCTACTCTCTCCCCCCATACGGCCCTTTTTTCCTTCTCCTTTGGCGACATGCATGTGGACGCTAATATGAGAAAAATACGTGACTTTCGATGAAGGAGTCGATACACGTGGCTGCACTAAATTATCAGGAAAATAATTTTATATAATTCTTACGTATAATAATACAAATTAATTAACTTCCATTCGCATAAATTATTAAAACAAAAATTAAATTATTAAGATAAGGAATTTTAAAATTAAATTAAGTTGAGTTGGTCAAACTTGAGTTTACCAACATCATACTTTAACATCACTTCTTAGCACGCCGCTATAAATAATTAACGAGTTTAATAAAATAGATGTACTTTTAAATTGGTTCTATTATTATATTAAGAGAAATTTTGATTTGTTTTTTTAAAATTAATTAAAAATTAAAATTAAAATTTATTTATGTATACATTCAAAAGATTGAATTACTGAAAATAAGATTTTAATACTCCAGTCATTAACGATTAACAAGCCTGTTCGAAGTTATAAATTGTATGGTAATAATAAAAATTTTAAGAAAATTGTATACAACGAGTGTGCGCTAAAAAATTAAGTGAATTAAGACAGGCTTTTGTTGTTACCGGACCGACCGGTACGATGTTTAGGAGTTGGACGATGGGAGGCGGGAGGATTTTGCCTTTTTTTTCGGGGGGCTCAGGGTGAGATTGTGACGTCATCCGTGATGTATGTTGAACCCTCGACGTTATCCTAGTGTTATTGTACGGAAAGCTCGACACAACGTGAACGTGAACCTGCCCAAAGAATTTCTTTCTTCTGGAAACTTGTAATTACATATAGGAAATAGAAATAGAAATAGAAATAGAAATGATAAAAAACAAATCAAATATTTTATATTAAATGAGAAACATTTATTGTAATTATATGCTGTTAATTCTCTTCCACTCTTTTAATTAACAAATAAAGAAAAAAATTATACTATAACATAATTATACAGATTATTTCAATATCTTACAAATACATGATATCTTTTTTTTGTTTTCACATATTGATATTCAATTTTTACCTGATTAATTCGATCCGAATATTATAAGACCCATTGAGGGTTTTACTTTCTCAAATCATTTTTTTTTTGTTTCCAAGACTTGAATTTAAATATCTAATTAAGGGAGTAAAGTATCCGATCACTCAATGATATCTCATCAAAGAGTATCGTATGTAATAGTCTATGTAGGGAATGATAATGTTATAGAAGGTTAAGTGATTATTTGTATTGGGTTGTAATATAATATTTATTGTGCATATATATCAACTATGTCTAATGGTTGAAAATTTATTTGTTGAACTAAAATGGTCTCTATTTACTTTTATATAGGTTCTTTTGGTTTTCAATTTATTTTACTTTGAGCACCATCTTTCATGTATAGGTCGAATTCTAGCGAGCTCTATTTCAATTTCACATATCATAATTGTTAACAAAAAATATTTATTTTTAAATTGAAGATGATGCATATTATTATACAGGCAGGTAAAATAAAAAATTAGAGTAATTTATTTAATAATTATTTAAGAAATGTTATTCTCATTGTATATTTATAAATTTATGAGTTTTTTAATGAAAAATGTCAATGTTATTTTAAATTTCATTAATTTTGAGTAAAAAGAATTGAATGTTAATTGATTTTTCAACCATTTTTATAAATTCTCTTGTAATGTGCTAGACTCATTCCATGGACGTTGATAGGAGATGCTTGTGTTTGAAGATTTTTTTTTTTATTCTTGAATATCAATATTCAAAACTCTGATTAATTTTATTTAAATAGTAGTGAGTTTTAATTATATTTATTTTTCTATTACCAATATTTGAAATCGAGATTTTGATTAAATTAATTTAATATCTTATCATTAAATTGGCATATTCTTCAAGACAACTACATGGCCAAGACAAATAAGACACAAAAATTGTGTTTTTCTTTTTACTAAACTCGCAATGTACTTACTTGTGCAAATGAGACCGCCGGTTCATGACTTCATTAGAGGAGAAGCATGTCCTTTAGGGATAGCTTAAGCAGCAGATCCTCCCCACTTCTATACTCATTTCCTAGTTTGATTTCGTGTTTGTATTTTCTTGTAAAACAAACCAAAAATCAGCGGAAAAGCACTGTCACGTGTGAGGAAAAGGCCGTTTTGTCTTGGACCTGTAAGAAAAAGGAGGACCGAGTATTGCAGGCCAAACAGCAAACCCAAATGGCCCAAGTTATGATATTTGGTCCTATATCAAGCCCAGTAAACAATGTTTGTATTTGTATCACAAAATCTTACTCCACGTTTTTTTTTTTTTTTTTTTTCTTTTTGTATCTTGGCTTCGAAACTCAGTTTCGTATTTGTTGCACCATTTTGAGTTTGAACAAAAGTATTAAGAAAGATTTTAGGATTATCCTATTGAGAATTTTGTACCGGGATCCTTCGTACCTTTCTCGGTCCTTGGGCTAAGATCAAGTATTGGGATCCTTGCCTGTACCATCAACCTTTTTCTTTTTTCCATTTCTTCCCCCCTCCCGGGGTGGGTCTCGGCATGTCTGTACTTTTTTTTTCCTTGGCAGCAGCACACTCATACTTCAGAAAATGAGTATCGACTTTCTTTGGGAAAACTAAATGTGGGTTGGAAGAGTTGGAAAACACGAACAATTATGAAATCAAATTAGTAGCAACTTTCGGAAATTCGTTTTCCCAAGTAGAACACTAGAGTGTTAGAGTGAAGTCTTATTGAAAGACATGTTGTTAAATGCAATCATTTAAAAAATTTCTGAGTTCTGAATTTTTCTAACTCATAATTTTTTAGATTATTAACACTAGCTATCACCTCGGTAGCTCAATGGATGGTGCCCAAATATTGACTGCCTTTTGTTTTTTTTTGGTTTTTGGTGGCAGGCAAGTTGAATGATAAGCTTAGCACAAAGGAATCCGATCTGTCTCAAAGCAAGATAAAGCTAAATAAGATAAACGCAGAATGGGTCAGTTGTCGGTTCTTAGGTTAAAAAAGGGAGAAGACAGTGGTTGCGCATTGCTCATTGCTCAATACCCAAATGGGGATCTGTGTAACCCTAGAAATTGTTTATGTTTTTCTTTCTGAAGTTAACTCACTACCAACAAACAAAAGTCATCTAGCTCATGACCACTTTTTCCTGGGTAAACAACTCCTTTATCTAATTTTCCAATTTACAATATGGGCAATTGAGTCAATCTCATGCTTATCTTTATCTAATTGACGTTTGCTGCCCTTCCTTTTGGAAGTTTTGGATTTAGGCAACATTGTTATGTTAGGACCTCGATCATGTCTTACCATTTGTTTTTTATTATATAATAATTTGAAACTGAAATAATCAGATTAAGAAAAGGAGATTTGTACCACTAAACTGTTTCTTTGAAGACCACAATCATGCCTTACCGTAACCAACATTCTGGTTGCATTAGGATGTCCACGCCGTGTTTTAATATCGGAAATAATCATCCAAGTTCTTTCCAACTTTTTGTAATATTATTTTGATACAATTAACGCATATAATTCTGATTACGATGAAGAGGATCCGTATGCTTTTCTTTTGTACAAAAGGAGATTTCCATAAGCATGCCTATCTCCGTAGAGTTGGGTTTTCTTTTTTATTGTTAGAAATAAGTAAGAAAAGAGGGGGGGAAAATTACACAAATATTTATGTGAAAACTCCTAAATTGGGGAAAATCCATGCACTGATTAGAAGAATTCACAAAAATGAAAATAATGACATTTAAGGGAAATTTTCAAATGAATGATAACAGGAATACCTAGCAGCCAAACTCTAATAAACAATATATATAATAAAACTCTTATCCAAAAATATAATAGATGTGTTTATTGGATTGTACCAAACATGAACTTAGGTCATCATAATATAACATTTATTTTCTTATTGAGCGTTATATCCTCGTGAGGCCACGAGCATGACGTGGGACACTTTCATAATTTCTGTGGGCCTTAGTCCTCTAATTCAGTTTTGTTTTGCTTGACGCAAATTGCACACCAATTATTTGAAGGAGTTGATTGAAGGGTAAATCAAAGTTTTATGCAAAACACCGATACACAGTTGGTGTACTGAAATAAAATATTATTCAAAATTTAGAAATAAAAAATATTATATTAACAGAGTTACCTATTAAATAGAATTCTTATAAATACTCGAACTGAATTAATCAAAATATAATTTTAAATATCGGTGATATAAACCAAAAATGAAAAAAAGTTCTATGCAAAACTAAGTCATGAGACATCGAAGGAAGACGATAAATGAAAAAAATTAAAATTCTAAATCTCCAAAAAACACAACAAGGGTTAATTAACCCCCTTATTTGTAAAACTCAACCTGATGATGGTAGAATCTATAGTATAAGATTTTATTAATTAAAATAATTAATAAACAGTTGATACTACCTTCACATAATTAATGATGGATTTTATAATTTCATAAAAATAAAGAATATTATTCATACATGTATTTTGACGAAAACATTAGAAATAGGTTTGTTAGGAATAGGTATCATAAAATTAGTTTTGATATTGCACAAGTATAGTTTGGGAGTATGTAAAATTTAAATATAAAGAGGCTTATGTTGAATAATAACTTTTTTTTTTTTCGGTTTAAACATTGTGTTGAAGATTATAGATGAAACACTAACAGTTGGTTAGTATAGTGAGAAGTGATATTAGATTTTTTAATTAATGTCACAAGTTCGACTCGTGACTTAGACATGGAGCAGACTACGTTCAAGGATAGCCCTCTTAAATAAGTCACTATAAATTCTGAATTAAATTAGTTAGAATATGAATTAGAAAATGAGTTGACAAAAAAAAGACAGAATCGTGTTTTAAAACAATTGGTCAATCAGAACCCACTAAAATCAATTCTAAAACAAGGTCTTATGCAATATATTTTTCTTTTTAAAATAATCAATAATTCGATTCGGGTCAAATTAAATAACTATAAACTATTTATATTTGATGTAACAAAACAAACAATAACTAATTTTCTATTCATTTATCGTACAAGGTGGCTTGTCCAGTTTAATAACTCATTAAAATTGTTAGCTTTTGTTGACTTATAAGAGGATCTGGTCCAAAATACGTAAAATATTAAGTGAAATTATAGTAATTTGACCTGTTGTTGCATCATGCAAAAGAAAAAAAAAATTAAAAAAAAAAAGAATTTAATACAATAAAGGAAAAAGTCATTCTTGGGGAGTTAAGTTTCGTCACCAGTTATGCATTAATAATTGAACATTAATATAATAAAAAAAAACTGTTTTTCTTTTCTTTTTTTTTTTGTTACAAAAAAAAAACTGTTTTTCTTCTCCCGGTGAAAATAAATCAAATGGAAAATTATTTTAAAGTGCTGTAATCAAAATAGTAAGTGCAAAAAGCTTATGGCCAAGGAGTGGGTCTTGCAGCATCAACCACATTTACAGAGAGGTTTAGGGTTTAGTGATCACAACCTCTTGATCCCGTGATCCGGTATCACATTTACAGAGAGGCAAACTCGGCTGCTGACTGGCTTGCAAATTTCGCCCACAAGCAATAGATGGGTCTTCTTCTAGTTCTGGATGTTTCCGCGGCAGGGTCGAACCATTTTCTCAAATGAACTACATGGGTATCTTTCTATTTAGATAGTAAGGATCAGTGTCTTTTCCTGTTTTCCGATCTTGTGCTTGTTTGTAGTGCCTTTCGTCTTTACTCTTTGGGGTTTGAAATGCTCCTCAGAATTTTTTTCCCAAAAAAAGAATTAATTCTTTTGTTTAAATTTGATTGAGTTGTCCGATGACAAGTAACCTTTTGTTTTCAACTAAATGAGTTGAAATCTTCTTGCATGTTTAGTTTTTATTTTTTTGACAGAATTGAATTTTAATTTTTGATTTTTTTCTTTTCTTATAATTTAACTCGTCTTTCAATATTATATTTCAATTTTTTTTCTCTGTAAAAGAAATAAAACAAGGGTGAAAAAATGTAGGCCAAAAACGATGTGGGGGTGACAAGGATATTTCTACAAATTTTTGAAAACTCAATTTGTAACGTAGCCTGGAGGATTCAAACAAATGACAACCATCCTTTTCGAGGAAGGCCGACAGACGGTAACTGTGTCCTTGGTCCCACTTGCTTTTTGTTCATTAACAAACAAAAGGAACATAATTTTTCATATTTCATTTTCCTTTTCTATATTTGGTTTTTATGTCCCTTCAATTTGTTGAATATGCATTTTCCTCCCAGGACTTGAGAGTTTTGTTACATGTAGTCCTCCAATCCAACTGTTCCGGTGCTGGGGTATCCTTATGTTTTCATGCTCGAGATTAACTTTTGTAAGTGGGCATGAAAACATGGGGTTCCAATTCGTGGCCTAAAATTCAAGGGATGACATAACATATATTTATTTGAAAAACTATTTCGAGTATGTAGAATTGTCTTAAAATTTTCCTTGTATTTTCACATGCTTTATTTACCCATTATTTGTTTTTTAATCCTTTTTCTTTTTTGAGTACAAAAGCAATCTTATTGTCAAGTCTTCCACATTAATGGAAATTGTATAACTTTGCTATATCTTTATGGCCTAAGTCAACCATGACAGATTAAATGTATGGGATTCACAAACAAGAAGTAAGAATTTCGGCAGAAGGCAATTATCAGAGTTTGCATCAGCAGTATCATATTATATCATTTTTTGCATTGATATAATAATGTTTTAGTGCCAAGATACCAAAGAATCCAAAGCTGTGTACGTTAAGGCTTTGTTTTGGATAGTTTAAGTTTAGTTTAGGTTTCTCAATATAATACAACATTAATCTTTTTACAAGGAAATTTGGTTTCTATTTGATAAATTTTTTTATTTTAATAAAAAAATATCATACGTAATGTAAAATAAATACAACTAAAATTCAGGTGAGATTTTTGCAAAAGGAGCCTACGGAAACCTCCAAAAGCAGGGCCCAAATATAAATTTGAACTACTTAGATGGATCTGGTGTGCAGCAGACGTCCACGTGGGAGAGGGAGAGACTTAGAAGTCCACAGAACCGAAGATTAATTAACCTAGTGAAAAATGTATACTAAATCTTTTAATTAAAAATTTAAATTTTTTAATCAAAAATTTGAATTAAAAATTAAAAAAAAAAAGAATTTATATTAAAAAAACTTTTTGAAAGAAAACATAATAACAACTCGATTCGAATCAGGCAGGACAAGCTTCGCCTTCGTTGGTGGACACGATTCCATGACAACAAAGAAAAGAGATTCGGAAGTCCATGACGACGAGATTTTAATACTAATGTCAGAAGGGTCCCTCTGGCGTGAAGAAGACATCCACATGAGAGAGAGAGAGAGAGAGAGAGAGAGAGAGAGAGATTCAGAAGTCCACGAGGAGGAGATTTTAAGACTAATGTCAGAGGGGTCCCTTTCATTACCGGGTACTTTCGATCCAATTCTTTATTATTTTGGTGCGACTGAAACAAGATTGGCAGTGGTGAATGGGCCATGGGACTCATGGGCTGTGCTATGTACCAAAGAAACCATGGGAACGAGTTCCTGGGCAGCAAATCTGAGCATTTAATTTCACCCAAAATAAAAAATATCTGAGCATTTAAGACCCCCACTCCTCTGTCCCAATAGAATAGTTTTATTTTTTTTTGGAGTTTTATAGTTATAATTCATCTCTTTTAACTCAAATTCAAATATAATATAATTGAAAAAAAAAAAAAACCAACCCTCTAACCATGTATAATCAATAGAACCCTAATGTACAGTCAAACAAATAAATAAAAATACTAATTCTGTATATCGATTGTTTATAAAAATATATATATACACACATACAACTAACACGTTATTCTCAAAGGGACATTTTAGTGATATAAATCCCTTTCCTAACCTGATAATTCTAAATTTAAATTTTTATACAACCAAAAAAATATAACTAACACTCCACATTTATATACATTTTGGATACTAAGTTCAAGAACATCTTTTGAAGTCCCCTTCCCATTGAGAAATAGGGTTAGAAAATTGTAATATATGTAACTACTTTATAAAATTCATGTGTTATATATAATATTTACAGGATATATTAGCGTAACACAAAAAGAAAAATGAGTGAAAATCCTATTATCGTAAAAAATATATATATATTCAAATATATCTAAATTAAAAATTTTTATTGAAAAATATTAGGCAGCCGAAAATGCATTTGATAATAGATTTATCAAGTCACTCTCGAAACTCTAGAGCGAACTCAATCATTTCTTATTTCTTTTTTTATTTTCCAAACAAGATCCAGATTAATTAATTGGCTCATGATATCCACCGAATCATAACATACAACCTTCCTTGGCACTTATATTTAATTTAATTATGAGCGAGTTATAAATTCTTAATGACCGCCAAGATATCGTCAACGTACGATGTGTGAATCCCACAAATTGATTTTCTATTAGTCGTATATTTAGAAATATTAAAGAGTTTCTCATATATCGATGAAATTAATTATAAATTTAAATTTTTATCTTTATGTAATATATAAATAATATGGTAATTCAGATAATAAAAAAAACTTCTCTTCAAATTAAAGTTTACAATGACATATAATACACGTGACTTAGAAATATGGACTTGCCATCTAAAGATGATAGACTAAGCTTCATGACGGTGCTCCCATTGGAGGGAGATAGAAATACAAGCTTTTTTCATACTATAACCAAAATTAGAAGGAATTCAAGTAGAATTATAGTGCTTAAGATTAAGGAAATTTGGTGTTCAGATCAGGATGAGCTTTGTTCCCATGCTGTTAGTTACATCTTAGAATTGTTTGCAAGCAAGGAGGTTAAGGAGCCAAGTACTAGATTTATGATAGGAAGGATCAAAATCAGCACTGCAGATCAAGAGTTTCTTTACAGACCTTTTGAGGAAGAAGAGGTCTGGCTGGCGGTAGCTTAAAAGCCCTGGGCCCTAATGGAGTTCAACCAATTTTCTATCAAAAATTTTGGCCTACGGCGTAAGAGAAATTCTATCAGTAAAATTAACCGATCTCTAATGGAAGGTTACTTTCATCCAGAAATGCTTAGAGCCCACATGATCCTCATCTAGAAGAAAAGCAATCCCGAGGAAATATCTGATTTCTGACCCATCAACTTGTTTAATACATCCTATAAGATTCTTAGTAAATGCATTATTGCAAGACTAAGGCCCATCTTGCAAGAGTTGATTGGGTAGCACCAGAGCAGCTTTTTACCGGGCTGGGGTACTCTTGATAACATCGTGATCTTGCAAGAAGTTATTTACTCCATCAGACTGTCCCAAAGTAAAAAGCAGTCCATGATTATCAAAATAGATCTCAAGAAGGCCTATGTTAACGTCAATTGGGAATACTTGACGAAAGTGTTGTTAGAGATAAATGTGCCAGAGAGGATAATTAACCTCATTATGTTCGTTGTTGCTAATGGGGACACTTCCATTATTTAGAATGGTGAGGCTCTTCCTCCCTTCAAACCCAAGTAGGGCTTGAGACAAGGTGACCTCCTCTCTATGTATCTTTTCCTCTTAGTGATGGAACGACTCAATTGCATGATTCAAGAGAAAGTAAAGAAAGGATCTTGGAAGGCCATCAAAACTTCTACAAAGGGGCCTAGTATTTCTCACATCTTTTTTGCAGAAGATTTGATTCTATTTGCTGAAGTGGAGCACTTGAACCTCAGTAGCATTCGCAGCTATCTTAAGGAGTTCTCTGAGGAGAGCGGACTAGGTAGCTATCATAGAGTCCTAACCATACATGGTAAACTTAATAAAAACTTCTACAATAAAGTGGTAGAGAAGGTTCAGGGCAAGCTCAACAGTTGGAAAGTGAAACTTCTCAGCACCGCAAGTAGGAAGACTCTGATTTAGTCCGTCAAAGCTATTATCCCGCTTTATACTATGTAGTCGGCTTGGCTATCAGGGCACACTTGTAAGAGGATAGATAAGCTCAATACGGACTTCCTTTAGGGAAGCAAGGAGGAGAGAAGAAAGGTTTACCCGATAAGGTAGGAAGTGTCTATGAGAGAAAGAAAGATGGAGAGCTTGGTATTAGATGTATGAGGGGGAACAACATAGCTCTACTGGTGAAGCTGGGTTGGAGAATCTTAAAAAATGAAGATATGCTGTAGTATAAGGTTCTGCAACATAAATATCTAAAAAGATCGAACCTACTGGAGTACAAAAAGCAAGGGAACACCTTGCCAGTGTGGAGGCATATTTACAGTAGTAGAGAGTGTCTTAGGAAGGGGATAAATTGGAGAATAGGCAACGGAAGGACTACAAACTTTTGGCAGGACAAATGGGTAGGTGAGGAAGAGCTGGTTCACAAAGCCACAGTCCCTAGTGATCTCTGCAGGATAAATGTAAAGGTTAGTCATTATTGGAATGAGGAAGGGCGGTGGAAGTATGAGAACTTGCTTGCTATCCTCCCCCTCCGAGAAAGTGGAAGAGATTAGAGTTGTGATAATTCCCAAAGATAAAGGTGTTGGAGACTCTATATTTTGGAAGGCTAAAAGAGATGGGGACTTTTTAGTAGCTTCGGCCTATTGGGTTCAGAAGGAGCTCCAATTGGATCCGACTATAGAAAGAGAAGATTGGGGTTGGGTTTGAAAGAGAAAATGCCCGAAAAGAGTCAACATTTTTTTATATACTTAATTACCGGTATTCGAATTATTTGAGTAATCAGATTTGAGTATTATGAAATCTAATTTATGGACAAACTCTTTTAACGCTTTTTTTTTTATTTTTAAATTTTAAATTCAAGATTTTTATTAAGAGAATTTAATATTTTATTATTAAATTTAGGTAACATTGTTTTTATAAATCACTCTGATATCTCATAAACCAAGGGATCTTAACGTTATTTTTGTATTAAGCATTTTACTCCCGTTTTTGTTTCATTAAAAGAATGATCAATTCAATTCAAACCTCAATTATTTTAAGCTCATTTATTAAATAAATCAAGTTTAATATTATGTTACGTAACTTGATTATTATATTGTCAAAGGAGCTGATCCATCTATACCCATTTTTCATACAAATACGGATGGATGAATGTGAAGTTCAAGAGAAAATAAGCGTTTGCTTAAAATTAGGGTTTCCTTTTTTGGTCAAATAGTTAGGAGAAGGGCATGGGGTCCAACAACTCGACCAAAAATGGTCCATTACCAAATTCTATTTTGTACTTTACTCCATCCAAAAGACCTTGTGCACACTTCTTGTACTTATAATTCCATGATCTCTCAAAAGTGGTTTTTTTTTTTTTTTTTTTTTTTTTTAAACTTTTGTTGGGCCAATGGGATAATGAAAATTCCATGTTCCCTAATTGATCAAGTCCAAAGATATTCATTTTGGGCATAATCAAACCATCTTGGGACCTATTACATTATGACCTCCATAAGTTTGTAGGTTGCTAGGTTAATCATTTTGATATTTAAGGGCAGAGATCCTTAATCATGGAGTTGACAGCTCAAGATGGAAAACAAAAACTAATTTTTACGAACCTAAATCGTTTTTCACCTTCTCAATGTCAAGTATTCTTAAAATTAAAAAAAAAAAAAATCTAATAATGCTATGGATGGACGGTGAAAAGGGGGGAAAGGTAGACCAAATTTTTTAAAAACAAAATATTTGATTCAAGTGAACTAATAATTTTACTAAAATTCATATGATTTATTTAAATTAATAAAATAAAAATAAAAATTTAAAAATAAAATCTACTGATATTTTTGGAATCCAATTGAATATATAGATTTCTAAAATTTATTCATAAAATTTTATTTTCAAATCCAATTTCGATTTTCGAATACGAACCAAACGACTCTAAATTAATTCATTCGAAAAGTTATGTTATTGTCACCCCATCAGGAACTTCTTTTTACTAAAAAAAAAATATTTATTTCCACACTTTGGCGTTTATATGCTAGAATTTAAATAATTTAAGTTGTTTTTCGGTGAATATTATTGGCAGCAATTGCGTAAGAGATACAGTGGATCGTCCTCTCTTATTTCACCAAACAAAAAGGTTATACCCTTAATGAAAACAATATCTTGAGGCCATAAATGATATTGTTACAAAAAGTTAAAATTAGAATTAATTAAAATAAAGTTAAATTTTTTAATGTAAAAATAAATAGTATATAAATATTTAAATTTTATGAAAAAATAAAATTCACTCTCTCTTCTAAAATTTTTTTAGTTAAAACTGTTATAAGTAAAATTAAATATAATAGGAATAATTGAGCCAAACTGATTTTTATTCAAATATTTTAATATTTTCTTCGGATCTATTTAGTCAAAAGCAAATTTCTTTTTAAAAAATTGAATTTAATATGTGAATCCATAATAAATAAATAAATGATTGCAGATCAGAATTGTGAATTAGACGTGACGGTGACCAGTGAAAAGATAGATGTTCAATTCAAACTAATTGCCCATAATACAGATTGGGTAAAACTGTAAAATCAGTGAAATTATTTTCCGATCATCAGAGAAAATCTGAGGGAGGGGGCGATTTGATATTTGGCCACAGAAGGGGGGCTCAGAATTTGATGTTTTAAACAGGCACCCCCTCGCCTCCTCCCTTCTCTCTCGCCTTTTTCCGCCATTGGAGAAAGAAAGCCAAGCTCCACATATTGTAATCTCTCTCTCTCTCTCTCTTTCTTTCTCTCAACACTCCAGTAAAACTCCAAATCCAGTTCGGTGTGTCGGTTGCTCTGAGTTTGCCTCAGGTATTTCCTCTCTCTCTCTCTCTCTCGGATGTCAGTGTAGTTCTTTTTGATCTTCTATGTCTTAGATAGCTAAAATGAGGTAATTTGATGGATGTTTTAGCACCTCATTATATAATTGTGTCACCGGGTCTGATTTGAGATCAACCATGATTTCCTCTGGGGATTAAGGATTTTTTTGGTCATTTCGTTTTACCCGAATGGGTCAATGATGATTACACTTTAATTCCTGTTTTGGCTTGCAGAGGAGAGAAAATGATTAAAACACTTTTTTCTTCTTTTACTTGGTGTCTGATCCAAGCAAGTGTTGGCGTGGAAAGCAACAAAAAGGGGTTTCATGGATGCTTCGCCTTTCTCTGATTTTAAGGTTGTTTTGTTCAATATTGCTCTCAGGCTTAGACTAGGCTTAAAGGTTTTACCGGATCCTTATTATAGATTGATGTTTCTCGTTTCAATTTTAGACAACATGGTATTTATGGTCTTGTTAATGATTGACATTGGTAAGGTTTTATGAATCAAACTTCGGATACTTGTCCTTCATGTTCGCGTTAAGATTAGATTTACATGCTTTGCAGGATAAATGCAAAGGGTTTTTAAAACCCCAGTGGAACACTGGATTCCAATTGCGTACAGCTTTGCATAATGCCACGGGTTGCTGAACGCCCAATAATCTATGAGTTGTTGTGCTTTACTTTTTCATAAATTTTCCTGAGACATGTTATGTTCTATTATTCATGAGGTGTCTATAGTTGTGATTTGTACAATGGCAATTGTTTCAAGCTTTAGATGGTGCATTTAGAAGAAAGTGAAAGGAGGTGGACGGTTTCAACTTCATTTTTGTCATGATATGATAAAGCTCTGAGTTTGTTGGAAGTATTGGCACTGTTGAATTGAAATTTGATATGTTTATTGGATGCCCGTGTGGTTTGGTTTTGCTTAAGTTGCAGTGTTACACTCTTGAAGTGGTGCAGCATTCACTTGAAATTGGACAGAAAAACATAAAGTGATGGGTACATTTTCTGGAAGTAGTGAAATTGTGGGATCAAAGAGAGAGATGAATGCTACGCAACATCCTAGCAGAAGTCATCAAACAAGTAATGACATGAACCTAGATGACAAATTTAGGAAGCCACCTACATTGAAGTCAAAATACAAGGATCCTTTAGGGGATGATCTGAATCATCTTTTTGATGCAATTAATATTAAAAATTTATCGAAGAGTTTGGATCTGTCCTCCTATGCAGCCTCGAGGAAGGATGCTCAGAAAAAGCCTCTTGCATCTTATTCACCCCGAAGTGAAATTTCTGAGCATGTTAATCTGAAGCAGGCACTTAGGGGGATGTGCATTTCTCATGCATCAGAAATGGCTGCTATGAAGCGGTTGCCGAAGCTGGCGGGTTCATCTGGTGTCTTAGAAACTGGGACAGCAAAAAAGGCATATAAGGGAACTGGGGTTGAAGCAGGTGTATCTGGTCTGTCTCGTGACAAGCAGAAGGGGGAAATAGAAGAAATAAGACCAATTTCTGGAGAAAGCGCATCGGGTTTCTCTCTAAAGGTGCCTCGGATCCTGCATGTCTCCAAAATGAATCCGTTAGATCAACAAACTCATATTTCCCCTTCTGGAAGAGCAACTAAGCAGATTCCAAATGACATTGTCCCTGCATCTTCAAAAGTAAATACTGAAACATCAAAGAAAGAACTGGCATATAAAGACATGAATGAATACGTATCCTCTTCAACTTGCCCTAAAGTTGATGACAACGTTCGGGACGTAGGTAAGAGTAATCTTGAATCCTCAAAGTCTGTGAAAAAGGCATCCAAACAAAAGCCTCGTCAGAAAGGCAGGCTTCAAACTGTTTCTAGCTCAACCAATGGCAATAAGGCAAGCATGTCAATAAGAACAGTTCCAGTTTTAGTGAAACCTGTCCTTAGGAACAAGAATTCAGTAAAGAAAAAAACCAAGGAGGATTCGGAGAACGAAGTTAATGGTGAAGTGAATCCTAGTACAAGCCAGGTGATATGCCACAGATGTAATTGCGTTGTGCAAAATGGAAGACAAGGATCCAATGAAGATTCATTGGCATCTCAACCGACAAATTCCAGTGGTGAAGTTGGCTTGGGTAATGTTACCCCCGTTGCAAGCAAATTGGGTGTCCCTAGCTTCAGCAGAAGCAGAGGCAGAGGCATTGTTCCTAAAGTCAACAAGAATTCAAAGTCGAGAGAAAAGGGGGAGTTGTCCCAAAGCTCAAAAAGTAGCCCTGGTGAATGTAGTAGTAGCACCAGTATCAGTGAGGAAAGTAACCTAAGTGGGTCTAGCTGCAGCACCAGACCCCATATGTCGAAGGATGTGAGATGGGAAGCCATCCGCAAAGTGCAAAAGGAGAATGGGGCGCTAGGATTGAAAGATTTCAATCTGTTAAAGAAGCTTGGTTCCGGCGACATTGGGACAGTTTATCTTGCAGAGCTTATTGGTTCAAACTGCTATTTTGCGCTTAAGGTCATGGACAACGAGTTTTTGGCAAGAAGAAAGAAGATGCCAAGAGCCCAAACTGAGAGGGAAATACTGAGAATGTTGGATCATCCTTTCCTCCCAACACTATATGCCCATTTCATGTCAGATAATTTATCATGCTTGGTTATGGAGTATTGTCCAGGTGGAGATCTGCACGTCCTCCGGCAAAAGCAGCCTGGAAGGTGTTTTCAAGAACAAGCAGCAAGGTAGAAATATGAAGCACGATTCCATATTATGCTTAAATTTTGAGTTCAGATTTCTAATCAAATGTATTATTCACAAGGACACAAATGAAATAGACTCTGGGAATAAAAAGGAAATGAAAAGGAAATCCCCAAAATTGATGTAACTTCCCATACAATAGACCATGAGTTAAGGATCTGTTAACATGTTGAAGATTTTGAGCTCTAGCATATTTATAGCCATTCCTGTCTCCAACGACCATATATTTTACATCTTAGTCTGTCATCTATTTGATATATGCAGGTTTTATGTTGCTGAAGTCCTCCTTGCTTTGGAGTACTTGCACATGCTTGGAATAGTTTACCGAGATTTGAAACCAGAAAACATTATGGTTCGAGAAGATGGGCATATCATGCTGACAGACTTTGACTTGTCACTAAGATGCTCTGTTAGTCCCGTTCTCCTACCATCATCTTCAGCATTAGTAGAACCAGCAAGAGCCTCAGGTCCATGTGCAGAATCTAGTTGCATAGATCCATTCTGCATCGAGCCATCATGTAAGGTACCTTGTTTCACTCCTAGACGTTTACCTGCTGCAGCAAAAGCACAAAAACAGAAAGCTGAGCTGGCAACCCAGGTTGGTTCATTGCCACAGCTTGTGGCTGAGCCAACAGATGCACGATCTAAATCCTTTGTTGGGACTCATGAATACTTGGCTCCTGAGATCATCAAAGGAGATGGCCATGGAAGTGCTGTTGATTGGTGGACATTTGGGATATTTCTTTATGAGCTTCTATATGGTAAGACACCTTTCAAAGGTTCAGGGAATGAAGAAACTTTGGCCAATGTGGTGGTGCAAAGCCTTAAATTTCCAGACAGCCCTCTTGTGAGTTTTCATGCAAAGGATCTTATTAGAGGGCTACTTATAAAGGAGCCAGAATTTAGGTTGGGAACCGAGAAAGGGGCAGCTGAGATTAAGCAGCATCCATTCTTTGAGGGCCTGAATTGGGCTTTGATACGATGTGCTGTTCCTCCAGAACTGCCCAAAATTTCTGAATTTTCCGAGTTGTCATTGGCTTACAAGGTCAAAGAGAGCAAATTTCTGGAGTTTAAAGCAATGGAAGAGCACCCGGAGTTTGAGCTGTTCTAGAAAAGCCTCTACTGTGGGATGTCACCTGTTAGGTATTCCCCCACTAATCTGTGATTTCTTCCTATTATTGTGACATAGTATTGGCTGCGGATGTAAATTTTGTTGAGAATATCGTGGTGCAGAAATCCGTTAATGATATCTAAGAATTATATATCACTATATGTTTCCTAAAGTCTTTTCAATAGAAAGGCCACAGTGATGGTCTTTTGGAAGGGTTGAACATAGTCCGAGCATCAATCGTATGTATGTCTCATCATGTGTTTTCATCCATATCTCATGAAAAGTTTCCTCACCAATCTGCTATCTTTCTTTTCACTGGTCCTTGCATGCGAGAGCAATCACCCAAGTTTTGGAAGTTTAGAACTGCCATTATTATCATGCTTCCTGCTTCACCTCCTTGTACAAGGAAAATGCTAAAATATTATTAGTAGGATAAAACTATTGATCATTTATTATATTGCATTTTTGCTGTAGTAACTTGCTGTTGATTTCCATCATTTGTTTCTCTTTTTGCACAGGACACTACTTGATTTTCATATTTTAATTCCAATCATCCTATAATTCCCACTCTAGCACATGGCACTTCGATGATTTTGATCTAGTCCCATTGGAACATGTTATCTCACATGTATTCCCACATGATATCAACTATTTGGGCATCGATTATCTAGGATTTAGGTCTCAAAATCAAGTGAATAATTCCTTGGCCAAAAGTTCATTCATTATTGGAACTGTTTCTCAAACACTCGATTCCTATTTCCATTGTGCTTAAGTTTCTATTGATGTAAAATTTCGCACCATGGGAGTCTGTCATGCATTCATTTTCTGTTACTTTTCTGTAAATCATCATTGATGTTCACAATTTTCTATTTTGTAGGTTTTTCTTGCAAGACATCCCTAGTCCACAACCATAAAAATAATAATAATAATAACTTACTATTTTCCTATACAAGGCCATCTTGTTTGTACAATGAGAGCCGCAGAAATTGTGAATCTTCTTTAATGCTGTTAGTGTTCATGATCTAATTTTCTGTGAACTCTCTTTCACTTGTAAATGTTGGTATAAGTTTCCAGGATTAATTGCTTTTGACAGGAGTCATGAGAGTGAGGTCCAGTTAGTTTTTGACATGAAATGGTGCAGGTGTAGATTTTCTGTATGCACTGATGTAATTCTGTTCAATAAGCCAACAATGTCTGGCAAATCACATGTAGAAAAAATGGCTTTTAGTGGACAGCTGACATGACTGAGGTGAGGCCCCAAAAATTATAGATTCCACCTCTCAGAATTTCTGTCCAATTTATAATAGCAACTTTGTATGGCTTCATTTGGTTGTATGACTTGGAACTCTTATCCTTCCCTTTCGGTTTTGAAGGTTTTATCTACCGAAATAAGTTTCATGTTAATTACAAATATTGCTTCTGAATACCCATTTGAGGTCCTTGATGACAACATGAAACTGGAAAGCCCTTCAGTTGAAGATTGGCCATGTGACTAGAAGGCCTTATTTGGTTCCCTTTTGGACCTGTGTGTGTGTGCGCGCGCGCTTTTCTTTTCTTTTTTTTTTCGGGGACACTGTGTGCTTTTCTTTTGGATCAGTGTGCTTTTCTTTTGGATCACGGTTCTACTCGCGATTTGAGTATATAAACAACTATGTTGGGAGAATAGCTTTCTTAAATGGATCATTACAAGTCCCGAATTGGGTTAGTCGAGACATTATTTCGAATATAGGATAAAAAAATTTACTTATTCTATATAGAATAGAAATCTTTATCCTCACATGAAAGTGTCAGTCCGTTTAGGTGAACACACCATTGAAAAAGGTCCCCAGTGAAAATAAACTGTGTACCAATTGATTGGAGATAGATTTGCCTATATTTCTTAATAAATGAGTTATTCATAAAATTATAGTTACAATTTAAATTAGACCTTCAAAGTTGATAAACCAATTCCAAAATCAAATACTATTTTGTCCTCACGAAGAAATATAAAATAAATTAATTTTACTTTTTACCTTATATATTAAATATTACTTTTTTCAATCAAAGAAAAGAAAAGGAAAACTATTATGAAAGCAATATTTGCTTTTTAAAATACTATTACGGTTATAATTTCCTTTTGTTTTTTCTTACCTGTCAAACATGTCCTTAGATTTACTTCTTTTTTTTTCTCACTATCGGTATCTAAGTTTTATCCGACTAATTCAGTTTGAGTATTGTGAGATCTATTTTAGGGGTTGATTTTTTTAAATTCTTTTTTATCATTCTTAAAATTTAAATTTAAAATCTGATTAAGAGATTAAGTGTACGACTATTTAAACAAAAAATTTTGTTATCCTAGGATTTAGTACGTGCCAACAACTTTCATTTTGAGTTGTTTACCCTAATGTTTTAGTATTTCTATTTGCATTTGGGTTCGGATTTAGAAATTATGGATCGGCCCAATTCCAAAATCGTTAATTAAATTGTGGGGATTACGATTCACGCGCTTTCTTCCGTTAAGCTACCTCTCTCTCTCTCTCTCTCTCTCTCTCTCTGTGCGATCAGGTATGTAAATCTCTCTCCCCTCTTCGATTTCTTCTCTTCAACGTCTGCTTTTATGGAATTCCCATCTGGGCCTTCTTTGGTCACAGTTCTGTTAGTTTTTGTATGTCACCTATGTTCTGTTTCCTCAATTCGGGCAAACTCTTTTTTTTCTTTTTTTGTTTAGGGTTTTATCAAGATTTTTGGGCTTTCTTCCGCTCTGGATTCCAATAACAACGGTATGATTTTTAATATTTTAAACCTAGTTTGCTTATTCTTTAAGGAATTTGATTTATGCTTTTCCTGTTCTAGGCTTTCTAGGGTTTTGCTGAACTACATGATTAGAATTGGCATGTTCCGTTTGTGCATTTTTTATTAGTTTTGCAATTCTTAGTCGCTCGTTTGGTTGATTTTCTAACGGGTTTGGACTTAATAGGTTAAGTTTTGAGGTGGCCCCTTACTTTGTGCTAGAAGAGGCTTTTTCTTTCTCGTCTCCTAAAATATGGATTTTGATGGGGTGAAGAGCTAAGTAAAAGCATAGGCGTATTTCTGCTTGTGAGGTGTTTGATTAAATGCGTGAGACGAATTGCACAGAGCAACCTTATTATTTACCACTGAGGTTGTAGCTTAATGGTACGAGGGTAATATTCCATGCCCAGAAGGTCACGGATTCAAAGTGACATGTGGGTAGTAGAGCATGGATTAGGCATCGTGCAGATGATTTTTGGACATCTAGCATCTTGATAGAGCTGTAAATAGGAGTCCTGCCCCAGGCCGAGTAGCCCTGGGGAAGTTAGGGCGGCTGCTCTGGATTTCAGTTGCAAGAGACATAATGCGCTAGATATATTTGTATGCTTTCTCCTGAACATATATGTACTTTACTTCTTGTTTCTTTATTTCACTCTTGATATTTGTATGCTTTCTCGTGAATATTTATGTACTCTATTCGTTTCTTTATTTCACTCGCTTTCTTTGACTTTAAAGAATAGATTTACTCATCTCTTGAGGTGTTTAGGATTCTGACTTCTGAGGGTTAACCTTTTCATCTCGTGTTGGGATTTGTCTGTCTTTTAAGTAATGTTGATTTGTTTTAAACTAATCTTCCTTCCATTCCATATGCATGTGACAGTCACTTTAATTGGTTTTACTTTAATTGCAGCAGGAAGGATGCCTAAGGTGAAGACAAACCGTGTCAAGTACCCAGAAGGTTGGGAACTGGTTGAGCCTACCCTTTGTGAACTTCAGGCTAAGATGCGAGAAGGTTGATCTAATCATCTTTTACATGCTCTATACATGAGTCTACCCGAATTGTGACTAACAATAGTATTAATCTGTATGTTTGTGGGTAGCTGAGAATGATCCCCATGATGGCAAGAGAAAGTGTGAAGCATTGTGGCCCATTTTTAAAATTGCTCATCAAAAGAGCCGCTATATATTTGATCTTTACCACAGGAGAAAGGAAATATCCAAAGAACTCTATGAGTTCTGTTTGGACCAAGGCTATGCTGACCGCAATCTAATTGCGAAGTGGAAAAAGGTTTGTATCTCTACCACTTCTATGGAGTTCACTGTTACTTTTTTGCATTTTGTCTGTCATAAATTAAGATTAGTGAGGGCAAGTCTGTAGGGCATGAGATTTGAAGCTGACGTGTCATCCTCAGGCCACACAAAATTGTTCTTATATTGTCTATGCTTGATCTTGGAGAGACCCATGTTAAATTACACTTAAAATTGTATCATTGAAATCAGGCCGCTATTGGCCATTGCATGTTTTAGTAATCCAAAGTACTCGCAGATGCTGCAATGGTTGTGTGTGGGTGTGTATGCATGTGCATTTTAACTTGTTCTCTCATTTTTATGTAGTTAAATTTATAATAGAACTTGAATAAGTTGCAGAGATGGTAGTTTTACTAATTAGTTTTTCCATGTTTGTGAAATACAGCCAGGATATGAACGTCTATGCTGCCTGAGATGCATTCAGCCTCGTGATCACAACTTTCAAACAACGTGTGTGTGCCGGGTTCCCAAGCATTTAAGGGAGGAGAAGGTTATAGAGTGTGTGCATTGTGGGTGTAGGGGCTGTGCCAGTGGAGATTGATAGTTTGGTCCTACCTAACATGGTAAGGAATGATATCAGGATGCTGCCTTCTAACTCAAGGCATACAGACAGGGCAACCTTATATTGTATGCCAAAGGATCAAATCCTATTGCCTCTGGCCTCTGGTGTAACTTTTGCATTGACCTTTTATTATATGATTGAAAAAAAGGACGTTGGAGTGGGAGTAATTTGAACATTTGCAACTCAAGATACTTAAGTTTGCTTCGCATTTGTTGTATTCTGTTACATGAGAAGAGAGAGGATATTGTTAATCCTCTTGTTAATTTTGTATAGATTCATTGTTTTGTTTTCTTTCCCGGATTAATCTTGCATTCTTTTAGCAGGGTACTTGTTCTCTGCGAGTGAGTAATCTATCATATTTGCCATGGGCAATGATTGGTCCCTTGAAAGATGGCCTTCTCTCATCTTACAAAACCTCCTACGAAGCCTGGATCCCAGACTGAAATTCGACCAATTAAGTCTCTTGAAGTTTTCTGGATCTCACAAGTTTCCATCCCCGATTGTCTTCCGGGGGGAATTTCTATGTTGCGGAATTGGTATCCGTTGTGTATTTGCAGAAAACTAGACACAATTGTTGTAGGCATGAAAGAAATGGTTATCTGAGTCCAATCGGGAAAACATTGGATTTGTCAAATACTTTGTGTTTTGGACAAACATGGTATGTGTATTATAACTCTTGCACCACAATTTCACGGGCGTCTGGCCATATGTTTTCCCACACCAAAGATCTGAATTGGGTGATTACCGTAGCTGATGAGTTCTGGTCGGTACGTCGGACAAACAACCGTGGGGACAGTTATGGTTGCCAAGTCGGTGTCTATCACGTTTCACAAAAACTGTGTCCAATGCTTCTCTCTCTTAGTCTGGTCTGTGAATTATTGATGATATTTTCTGCTTTGTTTTTCCAATTGTCTTAATCTTTGTCTCTGCGTGAATTTCGATCCTGTGACAAAATTTTAACAGCTGTCCTAGTGATGTGTACTTTTATTCGTGGAATATCCATTTCATTAAAGTCCATCCCTCATGATACTAATGGATGGTATGATTTGGCCTTTCCTATCAAGCTTAGTTGTATTTATGTCATGGTCTACGATCCAGCCAAAACTTGTCCGGGGTCCGGGCTAAATATCATTATCAGCAAAACTGTGCAGCATGTGAATCCATCATTTCGCAGTGCTATTGAGTTGTCAATCTCTGGGTAGGCTCCCCTTAAATCACAAATATCCTATCAATGAAGTGTGGTTCAAGTGAACGCTACACGTTTTCTGTGAGGAGATGACTCACAGTCTTATTCCCCAAACCTACTTCAGATTTTGGACCCTTCTTTGAAAGTATTGTAATTGACCATTTGTATTGTAGTAAGATTTTCGAATTGTAGATAATTATAATTCCAATAAAACAGTGAACAATTTTTTTTACGGTGACATAAAAGTTACAGCGGAAAAACGAAGGAAAAAAAAATAAACAAAAGAAATATAAAATAGTCGACTGATTTAAACTTCGGTCGAAGTTAAATTTGTATGATTCATGTTTTCCTATGAAATTTATCTTACAAATGCTTCACGCACTCTTCTTTGAAAGTGATCATGGAAGGTATTAGGACATAAATGCAAGTCATTTCTTAATGTATTTTCTTGGAACCCCGTACAAGGTTTTTTTTTTTTTCGCCCCTGGGGGGGGGGGGGGGGGGGGGTTGTTGTAAACATGACTGGTTCAAGGACTATGTTTTGGAAAGGTTGATTTTTCAATTTCTTGTCATGAACCTCACCAAAGAACAGCCTTGGAGAATTATGGTGCTAAGCTCCAAAGAAAAGTGACAAAGCTCCAAAAAAAAGGAAATTATGGAACCTTTTATGATTCCTTGGTAGGCCCCTCATACATGCTCTTTGCTTGGTTCCGAGAAATTTCACAATCCTGAACGAGATGAGGTTGAAGGGGACAAACTTGTTGATGTGCCGAATTTTTTGAATGATGGCTTTGCAGATTGCTTACTGCTTATTTAGAGACTTGATTTGTGAAAATTCACAAATTTGGATATACACACCTGCGTATCGTATACATGCACTTGTATAAGACTATTAATATTAAAAAAAAAAAAAACTGTTATTATGAAGATTGTTTTTTTTTTTTTTCTTTTTCTTATTTGACACCATCTATAAAATAGACAAGGTCTCATAAACTTATATTTCTTCAGGAATTTTTTCATAAAGTTACACGTGTCGTGTTTTTCATTTTGAAATTTGATCAAATCAAAACACACTTGAAGATTTTTTCATCTTTCGACTGATATCCCAAATTTAGGGCCACCGTTATTAAATGGGACTTTGGTAGGACAAATATCGTCCTAAGACTCTAATATCATTTGGTACATGTACATGTTGTTGCACCCTGCAAAGGCCTTTTGAACTCCACATAATCAATTTTGAGAAAATTCCCTTGGGTATTAGGGGAGCAATTTTAAAGTCCTCATTTTTAATAATTATAATTTTAATTATGGTTGTTATGCCAGTTTAGCCAAACTCGACCTTCTATTGGCTCTAACTACCAAATTGTGACCGAGTGTATTCTGTTGGTTCTATTAGTTTAAATTTGTTGTCGATGAACAGTTAGTTTAATAAAGTTATACATTAAGTTATTTAGTTAATTTTCAAGTTTAAAATTTAAAAATGAAAAAAATTATATTGGAAGAGTCGTTTCCTAAATAAAACACTTGCAGATGATTGAATTGGATTAATCAAAATATAATTTCAAATACCAGAAAAGAAAATCTTTTGTCTAGTGTCTAATTTGAAACATAATATATATATTTCTAATTTTTTTAGACAAAAAGTTATTTATGTTTTCTTAGTGGCCAGACAAAAGCATGTGTTTTGCCCGCCGTAAGGCATACAAATTGAGCAAAATAACCGTTTTGTACGATGAACCAACCTAGGAGAATAGAAATAATCCAACGAAAATCTTAGGAACTCTAATAATTTCCGGAATAATTCAAGTATTAAAGCTTTTGAGATTATTTTATTTCACATGATTCGAACGACCAAATTATAATTTTATGTTGACCGGGATGGACTAATGTCATGTGCCATGCACGTGGAGTTTGGCACAAATCTATATATATATATATATATATATATATACACATATCAAATACGGAACTTATAAACAAAAGATATTAACATCAAAATTCATAAAAAACCAAGTTCTAACTGCTTTATAATATTCTATTTAATTATAGTGTTTGATTAATACCTGAGGTTTGCCACCATATTTTCATAATCTTCCCTTCACATGTCAATGTCCATGGCCCCTCCTTTTCTCAATGGGTGCTGATTAAAACCTAATAAATTATTTATTAAAATTTGATTTAATGTTTTATTATTTATAATAAAATAATTTTTTTACTAATTTTTTTTATTAAAATTGTGTTGATCAGTACAGACGTTGGTGTTTTATAAGAATAGAAAAACCGGCTAGTCTGGTTGTCCTTTTCCCCATTGTCAAACAAGGCGCTGTCGTTTCCTCTCGCACTGTCTGGAACACTTCAATGTGATGGGCCCACAAATATACAACTCTCTTGAAAAGCCGCATTAATGGCATTATAAAGCCCTTTCCGGTGAATTAGTGGCTAGGCGACTTTAACTTTTAAGCCCAGCCGATTAAACCAGAGCCAAGCCGCAGCAGCCGCAACAGGCCAAGTTGTAGGACCCACTCCGTCATCGGAAAGGAAAGCCATGTATGAGCCACCGAATTAAAGTTGGGATGGGACCAAAGCAAGAGTAGTCCATTAAAATTAAAATTAATCTATATTTTTTATTTTAAATCATGGACAGTAAAATTATTCAAAATATCACACTGTCACAATACCACTTATTGGGTGAATTCCAGAATATATTAGACAAAAAATTAAGGGAAATATTTTAGAATAATTTGTTAAATATATTTGTTTGTTAAACAAGATTACTAAATCCACTATAAATTCTATTTTTATTCTTAAAATTAAAAGAACAATATTTGATGACTTGTTATATATATATATTTTTGTCCATATTAAGATTCGAATTCGAGTCTATTACATAGGAGGGAGGAAGGTGCCACTTGAATCCAAACTTATTGGCATGAGATGGTTATATATGGTTTATCTTTTAGGGGACAAAACAACTATCTTCGCAAATAGTACCATCGTCAACTCTTTTTTCATCGCGGATGAGATGCAAGCAATGGTGGTTGAGACTGCCATTCTGTTGTTCTAAAATGGGGATGTTGCCTGCAGGGGTGCTAAGTTGAAACATGTCCGGTGCTTGATTTCTTTCTGAGCAGGAAATGAAAAATTTTTAAATACTCTTTTCAGACTATAAAAAAAAAAAAAAAACTAATTTATGTTTTATAATGAAACAACTATTTTATATATTAAAAATATTAGAGATGACATTTTAATTGTTTTCATAAGTTAAGGGAAGGAAAAAAAATAAGTATTTCAAAATAGATTGGATCTAGTTAATTATTTTGTTTAATAGCATATTAAATATAAAAATTCGTCCGGTCAACATAATTTTGAGAAAGGGGTAAAATTTAATTAAAATGGAAAAAATTTATTAAAATTTATATTTCCTGAGCTACTATATTTACAATCAAAGATCGGCCGAGGTCTGAAGTAGTTCGAGATTTGGTGAACTATGTCGGTGGAAAAGGTACATCAGTCTTCTAGAAGGCGTTGAAAGATGGAGGCTTCTCTTTCTTTTTTTATCGCAGGTGGTTGCCAATAATTTCGCCTACGTGTCCAGAGTGTAGTAATTTTCTTGCTCGTAGCTCCTAAAATTATATAATAAAAATAATTTATTTTATATAATTATTAACTTAATTATAATTATTAGAATTTAAATTTATACTACTTAAAAAAAAAAAAGTATTTCTACGAGCGACACTCCAACTCTTACTCCTTTTCCTTTTCTTTTTTTTTTTATTTTTGGGTATCATGGATTTTGGAGATTTGTTTTTTCCCTTCTTATTTCATGGGAATTGCTTTTTTTTTTATTAATCGATATTTAAATTATTTGACTAATTCAATTCGAATATTATGAAATTTAATTTAGAAATTATCTCTTTTGATACTCAATTTTATTTATTTTCGTAATTTAAACTCAAAATTTTAATAAATAAAACTTAATATTTTATTATTAAATTCATAAGACAATGATAATTGCTTTTTAGTTCAAGGTCACGAAGTCCTCTCATAGAAAGGGAGAGGAAGAGAAGGGAAGCTTTGGATATGATTTGTTTTCTCTCTTTCTCTTTTTTCTTCAGACCAAACAGAGATTAAGTGTTGTAATCTCATGAGGTGGATTTTGCATTTTTTTTCACAACAATGAGGCTTTTTTTTTTTTTTAACTACATTCTTAATATAAATAAAAATTTTAAACTACTTAAATAATTGTTGAAGTAAAGTATGTTACTTGTTAACTGTCATAAGTGTAATGTAAACCTGACATTTTTTTCATTTTTCTTTTGGATTTGTAGAGGAAAAAAAATAATAAATAAAGCAACACTGAAAAAAAGGGTTCGAATTCTATCACGGGATGTACCCAATTAAATTAAATCTTTCGCACCTTGGAAAATTGTGAAAGAGGTGACTCTAGAATCACCCCTTGAAGAAAAGAGACGCAGCATGTGGAATATGTTCCCAAGAATCAAAATAATATGCGCACTTCAAAACACAATTCACAGTTTCTTCTTCAATTACACCTTTGAGCTTTGATGGCTCAATCAGGTGCCTCATCTAGACGCCGCCATGTGTTGAAAATGATGCCTCCCAAATTATTCCCCTTTCCTTCTGGATAGGCCTCCAGATTTCTCGAATCCAAATTATTCTCCGTTCCTTCTCGATAGGCCTCCGGTTTTCTCGAATCTGTCTTCTCAAAATTACGATTCTTAATTTAATTAGGGTGGAGACCCATTTTCGTCCGCACAATGGTCATGTTTGGGGAATCTCGAATTTGAAATATTTTTCATTTTAAGCCGGAAAAAAACAAAAAACTCATCAACAATTTTTTAATATTAAAATGATCTGAAATCTTCAAAATAGGACCCGAGTACTTCTAATGAATCTATATTTTATTGGGAATAAATGTCAACATTTCTCTTGTGGTTAAATTAAAAACATTTTGGTTGCGATCTTATTTGCACCCACTTGGTCCTTATGAGTTGAGAAGGAACGAAGTTGTGTTTCGAGGGATTAAATCGGATCACCCAATATTTTTCTTTTCTAGTTATGTTTCTAGTTATGAGTGGAGCAAGGAGTTATTGGTGATTGTGAATAAATTATAATTCAATTGATACTGTCTTTTCTCTCTTATAAAAGTTTCGATTTTGAATCTCTTTATTTACTTTTAAAAAAAAGGAGCTATCAGTGTGGTAGTCCATGATGCCTTCACCCATCTACTGCTCTCAAAACGTTTCCGTTATTATTTCAATATTTTATGATAACTTTTTTATATTTTATATTTTTTATTTATTATATGAAATTTTAATTTCATTATTTAAGATTTAATTTTAGAAAAATAAAATAAAATAAAATAATCAATTTAGGTTTTATTTAGTATTTCAGGGTTAGTTATTAAAGTTAGGACTTATTTTATAATTTATGTTTAACTTAATGAATTATTTATTTCTTAATTTTAATTTATCCACGATTATATATTTGACATTTTAAATTTTTATTACAAAAATGATTATTTTATTACTTTAATAAAATAATTAATATTTGTATAAAAATCTTTATATTTTTTATAATCTCACAATTTTATTTACCTTATATTTATAAAATATTATTTATTCATATCATTTTGTATCTATTTTTATATTTTTAAATTTCATTTTCATGCAATCTAAGATATTGTATTAGGCTAGGCGAGTTAAATAACTTTGAAAAGGTTTAGTATAGGATTTGTAGAGACACATTGCACCCATTTGTAGTAGTGTCATCTTAGCACTCATTCTTTTATGATGAAATCATATTAAAAAAAAAAAAAAAAAATCTCTTACGTTTGGAACTAAAGTGGAGTGTATTTGTATCCTTATTTATGCCTAATAAAAGTAAATCTGTAAAAAAATTTTGAAAATTTTATGGATACATTTGCATAAAATTTTAGTTCAATTTCACTGGCGGCTTGCTCTAGGTAGATACCCCAAGTGAGGATAGCAGGTTTTAGAAAATCTCCAACTTTACCCTTAAATAACACTTGAGATTTTTAATTCACTTTCTTTGGCAATGTAGATAGCCCACCAAAATCTGAAACTACATTTGAACAACCCGTCATGGCAAATACACATGAGAAGAGGGGGGGAGGGGAGGGGGGGAAAGACAGACAAAACAAAAACCATGACTATATATAACCAACAATTAAAGCCAATCAGGTCTGTATGGAAAAAGAAATTTGAACCATTTGACGTATTGCCTAATGTAATTACCTCACCAATATTTTTCTAAAAGTAATACTAGAAAATACGTATCCATATTTATATACATCAAAATCCCCTTTTTTCATGAGTTGAAAAAATATCTATCTGTATTATATTCGAACGCCATTAAACTCCTTTACAGTCGACGACTTTAGAATTCTCAACAGAAGGTTGCATGTCAAATAATTTTATAAAGTAATATTCGACGTTTCACCAAGTTTTAATGATTATTGGGTTAAGAGGGGCTGTTTGGCGTGCTACGTATGTAGTCACGCTGTGTCTATAAAGAAAGCTCAGTCGGCACCACTCATTACTGCTCATTTTAACAAGGTGTTGATGGCAAGTCCTCATCTTACATGTGTGGAGACACAAAAAGAAGGATAGAAGATAGGATGCCCAGCTCCTTTCACACCCTTAGTAGTTGTTCGCGAGACCATAATTCCCCCCCCCCCCGGGGCCCCCACCATACCTTTCGCGAAAGGGACCACATGAAAGAACAAAGAACTTTTGGCCCTGGGTTGTGGTCCCACGCGGGAACTTGTTCTCGGGCCAAGGTCGATCTATGGTACCGCAGGAAAGGCCACAAAACCATATGTGGTCCCTTCTGGTACGGCCTAATACTGAAGCCTTAGAAAAATAAAAAGCCCTTGAGGTCACATTGGACTCCCTCCCTCTCTCTCCCTCTCTCATAGGCAAGCTCTCTTTTTAGTAATACATATTCATCGCACGGCTCTTTTTCATGAGAAAATTCGGCATCATACCGAGTTATAAAAATTCGGCGGTGATTGTCAAATTTTGTATGATTATAACGTTGCTCTCTAATAGGAAACAAAACCCCCCCCCCCAAAACCAAAAAAGGAAAAAAATGGTTTTTTTTAATATATTTAGTTTAAAGTTTTCTAATTTTATATGTATGTCAATTTATCAAACAGAAAACCTCAAACTTATCCAAATGATTTTGCCCTTTTTGAGGCGGAATCCGCTACTTCTCATCATGGAAAGGGGCAGAAGTTGCGATTGTCAATGTAACTTCGTAAATTTTCAGTTCTACGATTTTTTTTTCTTTTTTCTTTTTTTTTTTTTTTGCAACAGTTTCTACTTTACGAGACCCAGGAATTGTTCTTTACGTAGTATTGCAAAATTAATTATTTATGGATTATGCAATTAGAAAGAAATATTGAAAAATTAAGGGGGGGGGGTCGAGTTTAATCTCAAAAAATTTATTTGACAAAATAAAAAGGTAAGTGATGGCATATACTCCTCGGGGGCATAAAAAAAGATTATAAAACATTACTGTAATTGCATTTAGGTTAATACTATGATAGTCCTTTTATATTTTACTTTGGAACTCGGAATAACTTGAATTTTATAATAAAATTGATTAAATATTATACTTTAATTAGATTTAGATGTATTATATATATCTCATAAAAATGAAATTTGAGCTTCGTGATATTTTCACCTAATGTAATATTTTGCTATGATTAAATTTTGATTTGATTGTAGCTATTTTTAAGATAATTATTGTAACGAGGTATCTCAATTCTCACGAACTCGCACCCAAGAGGAACAAAATGTGAGCCCCAATAATGGATAATCTGGGAGTGGAATGTTAAATTTTTTATTTAAAATTTAAAAATAAAAAAATTTATATTAAAAGAGTTATTTTTAAAATAAAAAATTTATAAATATTTAAATTAAATTATTTAGAATATAATTTTAGGTAAGAGGTTAAAAAAAGGAAAGAAAAAAGGTTTGTCCCGTGATGAGACGTCCATATGATATCCAGCTCCGATACCCATTTTTGTTATAGTCAGACTAAATTGAAGGCCGGTTGGTGTCGAGTCTATTTGCTTGACAATTATCCATTACCCACCACTCACCGCCTTAATGACCTGTCGTGACACGAGCCATCAGATGCCTTCTTAATTGCACAGTTAATTATTGTTGGTACCGGTGAAGTTTAGTTAATCAAATTATTTGTAACTCTCAACTTGCATTAGTACACAGCTTCAGAGACTCGGGCCAGCCAGCCGATTAGTTCGACTCCAACAAAATCAAATCTCCTTCTTTGACGAAACGCGTTTGCGTGGTCCTTTTTTTTTTTTGTTGTCTTTAAATGAAAAGGACTTTCTGACAGAGAATATATTTCCGGGATATTTATCTTATAATTATTGGATAAATCAAACATTAAAAAATTAGAAAAAAAAATCTAATAATATGTTAGACTCATGAGAGATATGTCAAAAAATCTCCATAATAAACAAAATGTCAGTGTTCAAAATAGAGTAATGGGTTGAAAAAAGAAAAAAAAGCCCAACAAGTTTTATGAATTCATTTGTTTATTGTTAAAATGGATATGATAATATATTTAATTTTCAATAATGGTATATTTTTTATGTCCAAATAATCCCTAAAAGAATTATTATTTTTCAAGTAAACGACATTTTATAAGAATACAAGCGAACAAGAATATAACTATAAAAAAATATAATAATTTTTATATAAATATTAATTATTTTATAAATAATAAAATAATCATATTTTATAATATAAATATAAAATAATCAAGTATATAACTATTAATTATAAAATAAATAATATAAAAATTATAATTATAATTAAATAAAAAAATAATTGAATGTGTAAATATAAAAGAAATAAAAAATTTTTATATAAATATTAATTAATTTAACGTATCGTATTAAGAAATTTACTGAAATAAATTTATTTTTTTAATAAAATTTAAATAGGGCTAATAAGTCCACCCAATTTTATTACCTGATTTTTCTAATTGAGATTGTAATTTTTTTTTGGGGGATATTTGAAATTCAAAATAGCATTATTCTCGGTGATAAAACTTGTCTGGCCGGTAACTTTTCTTAATCCAACACCTTTCTCTCCACAGTCTACATGCTTCCATGTGTTGACAACCTCCATTATTAAAGGGCTTGCTTCTCATAACCATCTCAATTCAACACACAACATCCCAACATGTGAATTCTGCTTCCACTTGATCTCTAACATCAAAAACCAAACTCCAGTTCCAACCAATTTCGAATTGAGCGAATACCAATGGCGGCTGCCTTAGCCGGAGACGATCTGGCTCGATCGGGGAGCGGCCGGAGGAGTTGGGCATCGACGAGCTTCCGCGAAGTGTGGAACACGCCACCCGACGTATTCAGCCGGAGCTCGAGAGAAGAAAACGATGAAGAAGAGCTCCGGTGGGCGGCCATCGAGCGGCTTCCGACGTACGACAGGTTGAGAAAAGGAATGTTGAAGCAAGTGCTCGATAATGGAAGAGTTGTTCAGAGTGAGGTTGATATCACCAAGCTTGGTTTGCAAGAAAAGAAGCTGTTAATGGAGAGTATTTTGAAAACTGTCGAAGAAGATAATGAACAGTTTCTTAGAAGACTGAGGGATAGAATTGATAGGTCAGTTCGGAGTCCGTCTGTTTCGCTATTGATTTACCATTGCTACTTCTTATTCGATATTTCTTGTGATTTATCAAATTAAATAATATATTTTCTAATTTAAAAAAAGAAGAAGAAGAAATTTTAACATTATTTTAATCGAAATTTCACTTGCTCTCGGTAGCTGCAAATTATCTTTGATTTTTCATTGATCAGAATATATATATATATATATATATATATATAATTTTTTTTTTACTGAACAAATATATATAATTAATAAAGATATGTTTTTATGAAATTATTTTTTCTTTTCGTGAAACAAACCATGGTTTCAATATGATTTGGTGGTGTGAATTTATTTATTTTTTAGTTGTTAGTAATTTTTTTGTGTGAGGATTGGTGCAGAGTAAGGATTGAGATACCGAAAATAGAAGTGAGATATGAGCATCTGTCCATAGAAGGAGATGTTTATGTAGGAAGCAGAGCTCTTCCATCTCTTCTTAATGCTACTCTTAATGCCATAGAGGTTTGTTTTTTCTTTCTGTCTTTTTATTTTTTATTTTTTATTTTTTAAATAAAAATTCATATTTCGTGTTATATTTAATAAGATATATATATTTTTCAATTATTTCCGTTCCCAATTTCGGAACAGATTTAATGTAATAATGCGGTCTAATTATGTTTAAGAGATTTTCACCCTTTTCCTTTTGCTGATAAGCAAGAACTCTTGTGAAAGCCATAAGGAGAAAAAAAAAAAAGAAAGAAGAAGAAGAAGAAGAACAATCCATAGGCTTCACATAGTTTAATTTGCTCAAACTACTGAGATTAAAAAAGAGAGAATTTTGTAATCTTTCTGTTAAACTATTATTTTGGCTGCTTTTGAGAATATAGGAAGAGGAAAATAATCCTCTGTTTTGACTAAATTAAGTAATTTTATGAGTTGAAATGAAAGTGGGTAAAGATGTAAAATTACCTTCTTACACCAGTGTCCTCCTCTCTCTGACTCTCTCTCTCTCTCATATTATTAACAAGAGTTAGAGTTACATTATTGCTGATAAGTGTGACTTTATTACGGTGGAACAGAGTGTTCTGGGATTAATTCGACTCGCACCATCGAAAAAGAGGGTTATCAAAATTCTACAAGATGTTAGTGGAAGAGTGAAACCATCAAGGTACATCATTTATTTTTACTTTCTATATATAAATCTAACTCTGGAATTAGTTGAAGTGTTTGAGTTCAGGGTAAACTTTATTTGACTAAACTAAAAGTGTGCCTAACTATGAGGCACAAGCCTCGCCCTGCCCTATGCTTTTCGGAAGTTATTCGTGTTTCACATTTTGTTTTCGCCAAGGTTAACTTTATTTTATTACTATTAAATACATTAAAAAAAATCTCACCCACAAGATAAAAAGCAGAAAATTTAATAAAACAACCTCTTCATATACTTGGTAACACATTTTAGTCAAAATCCTAATTATAATTTGTGACGATGGTGTTTCTGTAGCATTAATATGTGGAATATTGATGTGAAAATAATTTAAGAGTGATTCGAAATGACGATTAATTAGATTTTTAATTTCAAATTTAGGATTTTGGCCCACATTTCAGCAAAAATGATTTTTGAGAAAGAAAGGCAACCTTAATGACTAGTTTTCTTATTTGATGATTTTCAGGATGACTCTTCTTCTGGGTCCTCCGAGTTCAGGGAAGACAACGTTGCTACTAGCACTTGCTGGCAAACTTGATGATGACCTTAGAGTATGTTTTTCAATTGCGGGCTGATAAGATGTTTCTCTTATTGAAAATTGGAAATAGGATTTTGATGACATAACATGGATTTGTGGATAGGTGAATGGAAAGGTCACATACTGTGGTTATGAAATGCATGAATTTGTTCCTCAGAGAACATGCGCATACATAAGTCAACATGACCTTCATTATGGGGAGATGACAGTGAGAGAGACTTTTGATTTCTCAGGACGATGTTTGGGAGTCGGCACCAGGTATGAAATGCTTGCAGAACTGTCAAGAAGGGAGAAAGAAACAGGAGTCAAGCCTGATCCTGAAATTGACGCATTCATGAAGGCCACAGCGTTGTCGGGCCAAAAGACCAGTCTGGTTACAGATTATGTTCTCAAGGTACAATTTCTAAAGATTTGATGAACATTCTATTCCAGTTATTACGGAATAAGTTTTTTGTAGACTAACATTTGGAAAAATGTTCATTAGATACTGGGTTTGGATATTTGCGCTGACATTATGGTTGGCGATGAGATGAGAAGGGGCATCTCTGGTGGACAAAAGAAGCGTGTAACAACTGGTAAGAACGTTTAATCATTTGAATTTCGAACATGCTCGCCTAATACTCGTGTTAATCTTGGCATAATATTAAAAACATTAATTCATTCTTTCTATTAGCCGTTTACTGGTGAATGCTTTGCAGGGGAGATGTTGGTTGGACCGGCAAAGGCTCTTTTTATGGATGAAATTTCAACCGGGTTAGATAGTTCTACCACTTTCCAGATTGTCAAGTTCATGAGGCAGATGGTTCATATCATGGATGTAACCATGATCATTTCTCTTCTACAACCCGCACCTGAGACATATGATCTTTTTGATGATATCATCCTACTCTCAGAAGGGCAAATAGTATATCAAGGTCCTCGCGAGAGTATCCAAGAGTTCTTCGAATACATGGGATTCAAATGCCCTGAAAGAAAAGGAGTTGCAGACTTTCTACAAGAAGTGACTTCCAAGAAGGACCAGGAACAGTATTGGTTCAAAAAAGACCAACCCTACAGATACATTTCGGTTCCTGATTTTGTGCAGGGCTTTAATGCATTCCACATCGGCCAACAGCTTGCAGCAGAACTTAGTGTTCCTTATGATAAGGCTCAAACTCATCCAGCTGCATTGGTTACAGAGCAGTATGGCATTTCAAATTGGGACCTCTTCAGGGCATGTTTTTCAAGGGAGTGGCTACTAACAAAGCGCAACTCTTTTGTATACATATTCAAGACCACCCAAATAACAATCATGTCTGTCATAGCTTTCACCGTGTTCCTGCGGACAGAAATGCCATATGGAAGACTGCAAGACGGAGGAAAATATTATGGAGCACTCTTTTTCAGTCTTATTAATGTTATGTTCAATGGGACCGCAGAGCTAGCAATGACAGTTTTTAGGCTTCCTGTTTTCTTCAAACAAAGGGATTTCCTGTTCTATCCAGCATGGGCTTTTGGCTTGCCAATTACAGTTCTCAGAATCCCTTTGTCTTTTATGGAGTCAGGAATATGGATTATTCTCACGTACTACACAATTGGGTTTGCACCCAGTGCCAGTAGGCAAGTTGTAGACTCATTATGCCATGAGAAACTTCACAATTTCCAAGTTCTCGATTAGTATGATTCTAAGACATTTACAATTATGTTTTCTTTTAGATTCTTCCGTCAGTTCTTGGCATTCTTCTGGGTACACCAAGTGGCTCTTTCCCTCTTCCGATTCATAGCTGTGGTAGGGCGAACAGCGGTTGTTTCAAACACCCTGGGAACCTTCACATTGCTGCTGGTGTTTGTGCTCGGAGGATTCATTGTTGCCAAAAGTAAGTAATGCCTTTCCTGCTTCACTTGTAAGGAGGTCCTTTCCAGGTGAAGCAGATTGGTGTTTATTATGATTACATGCATCGGTTCTTATATCTTTTTGTGCAACAGATGATATTAAACCATGGATGATATGGGGCTATTATGTGTCTCCAATGATGTATGGACAGAACGCCTTAGTCATAAATGAATTTCTTGATAAAAGATGGAGCGCAGTAAGCCAAACTATAATCTAATCTCCACATGAGTAGGACCAGTGTCCAAGTCACTTGTTTCTGATTTTCTCTTATCTTTTGCCTTCCCTGACCGCAGAAAAACACTGATCCTAGAATTGATGCTCCGACGGTGGGTAAAGCCCTTCTTAAGTCAAGAGGCTTTTTCACAGATGATTACTGGTTCTGGATCTGTGTTGGAGCACTTGTTGGATTCTCTATTCTCTTCAATATTTTATTTATCGCAGCTCTCACTTACTTGAAACGTAAGTTTCTCATCCCATTTGTTTTTGGTATTTTATCAATTGGCAAGATCTCACTCTTGGCCCCTTCACTTCAGCACTGGGAGATACAAAAACTGTGATTGTGGATGATGATAATGGGAAGAAGAATAAGAAGCTCTTGCGTGGACAACATGGAGAAAAGGCCCAAGAAGGTGAAAGCCTGTACCTTGCCTTACTTTTCCTTATCCTGGATTTCCAGTTTTTTGTTTTCTCTGCGAGTTTGATTTCTACGAATGTCAAGGATTATTATGAGATCCTTGGAGAAAGACCTATTTTGCAACAAAAATGGTTACTTTCTGAAAAATCATAGTTGGAGCTATGAGAAAGGTTTGTTTCAGGGTGATTGTATGCATAGAGGATGAGTTGAGCTCCTTAAAAACCTCTTCCAGCCTTTGCCATTTGTGTTGTGGCTATGCATAAGATCTAAAATTTGTTTACAACCATCACGGTATATACTAGTCATTTTGAACCCTCATAAAGAAGAAATTTATTGTGATAGATGAGTAGAGTTCTTCAAAATAGTCCTCCAGTCCATAAATGGTTGATGACACTGAACCATCCACTATTTACAAGTATATTGTGTGAAGAACTTTCGTAGACTTTAGCACCACTTAGCCCGCTTGCTAAATCTCTTGAGAATTTATCTAGGCATTGATATGGGGGTTAGGAATGGTTCAGAGATAGCTGGTTCTTCAGATCCTGTTGCTAAAAGAGGAATGGTTTTACCATTTCAACCTGCTTCCCTTGCATTCAACCATGTGAACTACTATGTAGACATGCCCACGGTAAGTATCATTCCCCAAAATCAGATTTATACAACAATGTATCTTGCAGTAATATCTTTTATAAGGAACATCTGTACCTCTCTATCTCTCAGGAAATGAAGAATCAAGGTATTGAAGAAACTCGTCTCCAGCTACTACGTGATGTTTGTGGTGCTTTTAGACCAGGAATATTGACAGCATTAGTTGGTGTGAGTGGGGCTGGGAAGACCACTTTGATGGATGTCTTAGCTGGAAGGAAGACCAGTGGCTACATCGAGGGAACCATCAGCATTTCTGGTTACCCAAAGAACCAGGCAACATTTGCTAGAGTTAGTGGTTATTGTGAACAAAATGACATTCATTCGCCAAATGTAACTGTTTATGAATCTCTCCTGTACTCAGCCTGGCTTCGTCTTTCTTCGGATGTAAATACAAAAACACGAAAGGTACATTGCTGGCTTGTTTGGATTTTCTTTCAATGCAATCTCTGCCTAGTTATAATTGTTCCTATTCCAAATTCGTGAAATAGATGTTTGTCGAAGAAGTCATGGAGTTGGTTGAACTTGACCCAATAAGGGATGCTCTAGTTGGTCTACCTGGCATAGACGGCCTCTCAACAGAGCAAAGGAAGAGGTTAACAATAGCAGTAGAATTGGTTGCCAACCCGTCAATGATCTTCATGGATGAGCCGACAACCGGACTGGATGCTAGAGCTGCTGCCATTGTTATGCGTACTGTTAGGAACACAGTCGACACAGGTAGAACTGTCGTCTGCACTATCCATCAACCAAGCATAGACATTTTTGAGGCTTTTGATGAGGTTTTCCCCAGAACTATGGAGTTTTTGTTTATTAGATTTTAGCTTTCCTTGCCACATTGTACAAGTATATTGCTTAACATCATCCTGCTGTCATTTTTGTTGCAGCTACTCCTGATGAAGAGAGGAGGACAAGTCATTTATGCTGGACCTCTTGGTCACCATTCTTGTGAACTTATAAAATATTTTGAGGTGAGCAAGTATTAATGCTTCTGAGGTAGCTCCGAAGCACAGTAAGCAAAACAAATCCCAATTTTACGGGTATCTAAAAAAATCAATTTCAGGCTATTCCAGGCGTTCCAAAGATCAAAGACGGCCACAATCCTGCTACTTGGATGCTTGAAGTCACTGCTCCTCCTGTTGAGACTCAACTAAATGTAGACTTTGCTGAGATTTACGCCAAGTCACCCCTTTATCAGTATGTTCATATGAATCATTTATGGCATTTCTTGTCTGTATCTCATGTACCACAATTTTTCCTGTCTGTTGTTAAATATATCTGGTAACACTCTCAGGAGAAATCAAGAACTAATTCAGGAGCTCAGTACACCAGCTCCAGGTTCCAAGGATCTTTATTTCCCAACCAAATATTCCCAGACATTCTCAACGCAATGCAAGGCTTGTTTCTGGAAACAGTATTGGTCTTACTGGAGAAATCCACAGTATAATGCCATTCGCCTATCCATGACGGTAGCAATTGGTATGATTTTCGGTCTGATCTTCTGGAACACAGGACAGAAAATGTAAGTTTTTTCCTCATTTATTTTCTACTGATTTAGTTTTACAATGTAAAAATTTTTCACAAAAATGGTCTTCAAATTTATTTCAAGGTTCACATGATTTTATTTTGTTGTCAGAAATAAGCAGCAAGATCTGATAAATCTGTTGGGAGCTATGTATGCGGCTGTCCTTTTCCTTGGAGCCACCAACACTTCTTCTGTACAGCCTATTGTTGCCATTGAGAGAACAGTCTTTTACCGTGAAAGAGCTGCTGGGATGTATTCAGCATTGCCTTACGCATTTGCTCAGGTAAACTCACATCTTTCTAGTTTTCTTTATGGAGCTGACACAGATTGAGAGGAGCTAAATATGATTTCTTTTTAATGAAAGGGTCATAGGATTTTGTAGCAAGAAAAAATGTTTTTATTCCTTGTCTAATCTCCTTAATATCTAATCTTCCGCAGGTGGCAATAGAGACTGTTTATGTCACAGTTCAAACGCTAGCCTACACCTTACTGCTGTACAGCATGATTGGATTCGAGTGGACAGCAGCCAAATTCTTCTATTTCTACTACTTCATATTAATGTGCTTTATCTACTTCACAATGTACGGTATGATGGTTGTCGCTTTAACTCCAGGCCACCAAATAGCTGCCATTGTCATGTCCTTCTTCCTTAGCTTCTGGAATCTCTTCTCTGGATTTCTCATTCCTAAGCCGGTAAGTTTCTCAAGGAATGTTTGCTTTTATGATTAGTTTCCATCTTCATGTTGGGCTCATGAAATGCTTAAAAATTTGCAGCAAATCCCAGTCTGGTGGAGATGGTACTATTGGGCCTCGCCTGTCGCTTGGACACTCTATGGCCTTGTAACTTCTCAAGTGGGTGACAAAAATGAGCCGCTTGAGATTCCTGGTGCTGGCACTACGTCTGTAAAAACCTTCCTGAAAGAATACTTGAGTTTCGACTATGACTTCCTTCCTGCTGTCGTTGTAGCCCATGTTGGCTTTGTTCTCCTCTTCTTCTTTGTCTTCGCCTATGGCATCAAATTCCTTAACTTCCAAAGGCGATAATCAAAGTTATTCATACGAGAAAGACGTGTAGGCATGTATGCAGGGTAACCTCGGTTGTATAATTAGACAATGGTGGCGACTGCAAGCAGAAAAAGAAAGGCTTTCATTTTTCTCTCTTTCATTTTTTTTTAACTTTATGTAAGCTTTTCCTGTATCGTTATTCTTTTGTTACACCTTGGTAAAGCTATTTATATTTCTAAAATGTTAACGAGAATGTCAAGTTGTCAATATTTACAGAATGCAATGCCACATTGCTACTGTACTTGTTTTTAAAGTTGCTAGCCATTGGATGAAAACTGCAAAACATGAAGTAGACCAATTTTATTGCCGATTACCCTTCCAAATTTTGTCTTCGATTTTACTCTTATATTCTGTCCTGAAATTGTCTTTTCGGACAATTTGTATGCAGTAGGCCTACTTTGGTTTTGGTGAATTTCATATAACAAGCTTGTTTATGGTCCTAGACTATGGCCGTCTAATTCTTATCGACTAATTGAAAAAGAACGATCTATGTATTGCGGTAGGCTTACTTTGGTTTTGCTTTTCTGAATGAGTGCCTCTTGCAGAAGGATCAAATATTGAATGTCATTATTAAGAATACCCCCTTCATAATGGAATATCCTTATACAAGGTAGTATCTGAGACGGCGAATGTATTCAATGCTATTATTATGGGTGCAAATATGGTCCTAATATAGATAAGAATCCATTGAAGCATAGTTTGAATTACACACATGCCACCTTTATTCTTACGCAGGGCACCTTTGGGAGTATTTGTGATCAAAAGCTATTGGAAAACTTCTTTGCCTATCCGTATTTCATCACTTAAAATCCTACTTGTTTGTTGAATTGATCCAGCAAATCCTGTAAAATGCATCATTCAAGGATCAGCAGTGTACATAAATGCATAGATTATAGGACAAATGAAGCTTGAATTTTCTGCTCACTCCACCTGTCAAAGTGTAGAATATAACTCTAGACACTCTTCATTTAACAGTTAGCTTTTAATGTTGGATCAAAGTTCTCTAATAGCATACCAATCAAGATGCACACGTTTCTGCAAGAGTTGCATTGACTTTTGCAACAGTAGAGTTGTCGCCAAACCTCAAGTCCTTTTTGACATGTGTAATGCAGTCAACACTGCCCTGGTATGATCTAAACAGCCACTTGCTTGCAGAATTCTGGTCTATCGCTTATTGATACATTTTTCCATCCCTTAATTGTTAGCTTGTACTTGTCTGGGCAGATACTCGACTCATTCCGTAGAAGTGAAATACGGGAGGCAAAATTTTGAATCACCAAAAATGGTCATATATGTAGCTTTTCTTCATCAAATCAAGAAAACACATATAATGGACTAAATCATAAGATAAATACATTACATATTTCATGCATAACTCTGCACTTCTCCATTGCCAAAACGGTGCCAGGTTCACATTTTTCAATGGCCTGTTTATCACTGTAATCAAAGGCAATCAATGAGGCCTCGTTAATCTTCAGTTTTTAGTACTACTTTTGTCGAAGCGAACATGTGTTGGGTCAAACTGGGTTAGGCTTCCGGCCCGGAGAATGAGGTAAAAGGGAAAATTTTGTGCTAGCCAAAGCGTCGTTGTTTCCTAACTTCATTTTAGAAGACCAGCCAAAAAGTGGGCTAGGCAAATTCTTGACCCTGAGCTTAAATTTAAGCTCGACCCCAAATTTAATCGGGGGTTAAAATTAAGTGTCAATTGTTTGATTCAGGCTAAGATCTAATCTCTCATCCAAGCCTGTTGTGTGATACTACAAAAACTGTAAAGCAGAAATGGAAAGAGAGGTAAGCACCCTCTACCTCTGCTTGGCAAAGGGAAAGACCCAGAATAAAACAAAAGAACAACTAGATCTTGCAACCATTGGCCTTTGTTTGGGACCAGAACTAATGGAAATCATAGCAGTGTCTATAGCTTTGCATTTATTTATATACTTGTATTATTTGAATTGGAACTTATCAATATCTTCAGCATATGCTCAATCAAAGCTGGTTTGAGGTGATCATGTCTATGACTAATGGCAAAACCAAGGTGGAAATTGATATAATCAAAGAAAAGATCTAGTGAAGATCAATATGCCAGAGACTAATAATGAATAAGCAGCTAGAGCCAGAAAATATTCATGTCAAATTTTGGCTCCATATTCCTAGGAGTAATACTTTTTTCAGCTTGGCCATCCTTGATAGGAGGACATGGAGTTAGTTTTTGTCTTGATACGTGGAATGGACCACTTCAACGAAAAAAAAAAGGGCCGTGGAATGGACCACAACTCAACCTGAGCATGGGCCTGAGTTTTGTCTTAATCCAAGTTTTTTTAAGCGAATTCAGTTAGGGCCTGTCCTATGTCACAACTTGACCTCCCAAGTCCTGACTCGCTGAGCTCGGATCCTGGCCCGGCCTGATCAATGATGATTCCCCCTTTTTTTACAGGCTGGTATTTGGGTTTCGCTGTTTAATCCGGTTTTAATATTGTAAAATCCGTTATAGAATTGATTTTTTTAAATTCCGTTTCTCTATTCCCATAACTTGAACTTTAAACCTATAGTTAAGGGAGTGTAGCGTCCAACCACTATATTTATGGGATTTTGATAATAATCGGTATTTAAAATCATATTTTGATTAATCTGATTTAAATATTTATCGGTCTAATTTATAAAAAGCTCTACTAATATAATTTTTTTATTTTTAAATTTTTAAATCATAGGATCTAATATGTTTCACACCGGGTCCACTGTGAGATAGTTGCTGACAAATGAAAGGAAATGCTAAAAGCGTATTTGGAATTTGGACGGTGCTCTGACCCCTCCAAATGAAATGACTCTGTTTCATCAAAATTCGTCTCAAACCTATCCACGACACCCCTCCCTCTCCATCTCTCTCTCCCTCTCTCTCTCTCTCTCTCTCTCTCTCAATTAATGGGGCACAAAACCCCAACACAAACAATTGTCACAATCCATGTCTATCTCTCAATGCCCAAGAATCTCTGGTCCAATCTCAAAACCCTATTCGACCCAGTTCAATTTATCAACGCCCTCATCATTTTGTTCAGCTGATTCCTGCGATCAAGGTCCTGACGTTGAAAGGGTCATCAAATTTTGCGCTTTTTGCCCTCTAGGTACCCGGATAAGACCCACATTTCCTTTGAAAAAACCGTGGTTGTCGTAAATTTTTAATGGGTATCGGAATATAGGCATTTGAACTGTTTGGTTTGAATTGAACTTGAATCAAAAGGTATTTCTTTTTTTAATTATTTGTATTTTTATTGTTTTCTGAGTGCAGATTTTGGTGGAGGCAGAGTTCTACGCAGAACTACTTTGGGTTCATCATGAGGTTAGGCTTGTTCCTTTTTTTTTCTGGTTTTAGTATATTCTATTTTCAAAATTATGATGTGTGTAACAGAAGCCCAAACAAAAAGTTTGGGGGGGGGGGAGAAAAGATCAATAAATTTTAGAATATATATCTACGAGTTTTCAGATTTATGAACTCGAAAAGCATGATAAATGAGGCATGCTTTGATCAGAATCTCGAAACGAGCTTAAAATATGTTTTCATTTGAATTTCCTTATGATTTTTTAACTAGCTAAGCTGGTTTTTCTCAAACATGACTTTTTTGTGAGTTGAGGTTCAAGTTTGAGGACAAACTGTCGTCAAGAAGATTAGCAAGTTCAAACTTAAGAAACTATGTATTTGTGCTAGTATTATGGCATGTTTGTTCATATCTGGAGGAGTGAAGTTTTAAGTAGTCTATGGAATGGATCTTCCTCTTGCCTCTTTCTTTAGAGATAATGAGGAAAAGGTTTATGTTGTAGTATTGGAATATTGAGAAATAGAGCTGCTCGCATGATTAGCCAAAGTGAATTTCTATTGAACTGCCTTCAGGTTGAGATAATCGAGTTTGCTTGTGGTTGCATAAATGGCAAAATTTAAGTCCAAGCCGATTATTGTGCTCAATTTTCTTACAATGTTGGGGGTCTTTCTTATTGGTCTTAAGGGGTACGTCAGTGTATCCTGATTGCTGGATACAAAAAAGGAGGATAGAGAGAGCGTTAGCCTCAACAGTGGATTCATAATTCACTGAACTATTCCATGTTCCCAAGCAAATTGGGAAGAGTGAACAAGACAATTATCAACTATTGCCTCATCAGAGTCACATACAAGAGCTGGTCTTGTGTTGAAACCCTAAAATGCTATATGGTTGAGTTACAAGTTAATACGATCGCAAAACGAAGTCCTATCTTGCTTGTAGTGACAAAATAGAGCAAACAATCATCATACATTTCTCAAAATCTGCCTACTCAGAGAGACTACATTCATAAGAAATTGAATGGAAGAAAGAGAGTCCACATTCTAACTGCAATAGCTCTAATAACTTAATTGAATTTGGGATGGCTGAAGAAGATTAATATCTACCATTGGTGAAGGTAATTTGAAATGGCTATAATGGTTTTTATCCCAATCAAGGCAAGGAGGATAAGAGCCAAGAAAAGAAAGCCCAACTGCTGTTGAAGTAACTGCGCGTCATAGTTGCCCAAAGGCCATTGTAATAAGCATCTACATCTCTGAATTCATTAGATAAGTAGCATTCTCTGACCTTGAACATAACGTTTTCACCCAATTTCTTGAACAGGCTGGCAACTCGGTAGTCATCTTGGGAGTAACTAGTGATAATACCAGCATTGCAAAGGAGTGTGACATCTTTAACTGAGTTCACCAGACAACACATGAAGGCAATATAAGCAGAGAAGAAAAAATTATAAGGCCTCCGGTGAGCGTGACATTGTTCCTAAGCAATACAGTTGATGAAGACAGTAGTGGTGAAGCTATTGATGGTTCTAGCTGGGATTTCAAGCACTCCTTGAATTCTCTGGAAATTTATGAACAATAAGTTTGGTGCATCTTGTCTTCTTGGCCTTAACTTGATCCTCGACAGATGAAGCTGTGTGGCAGATTGGATGGATTGCTTGGAAACAGGAAGGCTCTTTGTGTGGCTGCTTCTGCATTTAGCAATAGCAATGCATTTCTCAAGACAGCACACAAAAGTATGGCCGATTTTCTGCCACCAACTTTGCCTTGGGTGATTGAGTTTTATCTGATGTCTGTTGCTTGATTGAAACAAATTAAGCAAATGCGAAAAGTACATCTTTTGCTTTAAGATTTCAGAGGATCTTGGAGGGACAAGATTGAACAATTTCGAGGCAAGCAAACCTAAAGGTCTCTACCTTTGCGTCTGCTCCACCCACTGGATTGGAGAGATCAAAAATGATCTCTAGAATGAAAAAGGGAAGTTGGTTTCCAAGCTTCAACAAGTCTCTACACAGAATTGGAATCAACCATGGCATTGAGATGATGGAGAAGGAAAGACTGTCTTGGAAGCGAGTTTTTCCTACTTCACTCTCACAGCAGCAAACATGCCGAAACAGCTCTACTATAAAGCATCTGTGAAGTAACAACATCTCAACAAAGTCACTACTTGACTTGGGAATGGACTCCAAATGGCAATTCCTTGCTTTCTTTTCTACATCTTGCATTGCACAGAAGAAATGTTCAAGAACGTTGCCTTTTCTTTCCACTCGTTGAAGGAGAGAGTCGAGAAAGGACAATTTGTGGCTCTCGAAATCTAAAAGCCTCCTCTCCCCTGTGGTAAGGACCTACGGACACAACTTTGGGGTAAATGGCATCCTCACCGATACCAACAAGGCTCGGTGGAACTCTTTATGCAGGCTGGGCGCCTATTCTCCATTCTCACCAATTCTCTCTTTTGCTTCAGCCGATTTCTAATAGCTGCTACTCCACTCTCCTCTGCCACCTCTATTTTCACTACTACATGATGGTTTCCTTGCTTTCCATTCTCCATCTCTCTCTCTCTCTCTCTCTCTCTCTCTCTCTCTCTCTCTCTCTCTCAAGTTGAAGACAAGCCAAAGTTTGAGAGATGAAACCACAATTTGTTGAGAGAGGAGGGAGAGCTAGTTTATTTTATATATGATGACTGTGGCAATATGGTCGAGTATCACACTTGCAGCAATCATTTCCAGGAGGCTGTGGAGAAACCTTGTTGCATTCATAGAAATTGCATAACTTTAGCTGTCCCCCTTAAATGTGGCAAATTGGGTTTCCTTGCCTTACACCACACAATCCTTATGCATTTTTATTTATGTATTATTTATTTATTTATTCTTTTAATTATGTTGCCAATCCGTACATCCTCCGCTGACATAACCAATACAAATTTTCAGGTAAGATGGTTTCTTCTGATTTTTATTCACAATAAATATAAATAAAATTAGAAATTATTTTATAGTTATTAAATAATTTTTTTAAAAAAAAATAATAACCTGATCTTTGTATCCTCAACTAGGAACGAAAAAAAAAAGGAAGTAAACCTAACTGTTATTCTTACATACCTATTTTGTTCCTTTTATTCTCATCCTTTGGAAATCCAACGCGGCTCAACTCCTAATCCAAAGTTCCCTCCCCCGACAACAAATATGCCCCCACTTTAATGAAGGAGAATTTCAAAACAGCAACTCTCTCTCTACCATGTTATTTTTGCTTTGACTGTTTGATATGATATGGCCACAAGTTAATTAGATTAACACAATGATGCAATGAGAGGTCCCAGGGGCAAATTGAGTCTTTTAGCACTGATTTGTTTGGGCAGAGGATTTTTTCTGATTTTATTCCTTACAAATTGCCTTCTCATTGACAACATAACTATTAATATAGCCACAAAATCTACACAAGTGCTTGACTCGATTGTACAAAACATGGAGAAAAACATGTAGAAGTTTTTCTGGGTCTTAGTTTGAGGGAGCAATTTGCAAGAGAAAGGGTAAGGGTTTATTTTGCCCAACAAATAAGAAGGAAATTTTACAAATTTAAATTCTTCCTATTCTTGATAGGGTGGATGGCTGGTACTAAAATTGAAATAACCCAATTATTCGGTCAAAGTGGAATTTGGAATTACTCTTCCTCAATCTAGTGGGGAATTGAAGCTTCATGTTACCTCTCCTTCTAATTGAAACAGGGTATGCCCCTCCCAATCGATTAAAGAAAAATTTTAAAGATTTTAAAATATGTAGAAGATAGAACTAATGACGTTGCTTTGCTTGAATAAGTATTCAGAAAATCAAGCTCTTGCCGATGTGGTAAGAATTTAAGTTGCATTAGATGATTGCCCACGCCCTTTCTCCCGTCAAAAACACCTCTCCCGGCACCATAAATAATACACAACTTTAATCAAATTTCAGAATTACGTCAAAAACGAAAGTTTTTTGAAGTGCCGGTAATAAAGCACGGGCGATTTTAGCTTTGTTCGTAACTCAATTTTCCTTTTTCTAGATAAATGGGGTGTTTAATATACTTGAATGTTGGAAACCTTAAAAAATTTTAGATGCAAAGGACAAATTATAAACAAGTCAATTGTCAAATTTTAATAGGCACAAAAAAATCTTTAATTCGTGATTTACAAAAATTTGAGCCGAAATAAGTTGAACACCGTTAGATTGTGGGCTGAACTGGGTTTGAGGTCTATTTTAGGCCATCAGCTTGCTATTCATTCATGTTGATTTATCATGCTTATACAAATTTTCAAAGGAAAAAATTTTTTTAAAAGAGAAGGCAATATAATTCGGGCTGGACTGGAATGGCCCAAACCAAATTTCTTAGGCTTAGGCCCGCCCGAAATCTCAGTCGGCTGAAATTTTTTTTTTCTTTTTTTTTTTTTTTAAGCTTAAGCCGGAACCTATTAGCCTATTTAGTTCCGAAACTCTAAAATCTGCGTGACCAAGCAAGGTCCCAATGCCGAGCCCAGCCCAGCCCAGCCCATCCCATGTTTACCCCCACGAATTCTGCGTACATGGACCATGTAGGTAGCCCGGTCACATGTCTAGTCAGAAATGAGCGGCAAACGTGTCCAAATGATCTGCCGGGACAAAAGAGGAAGTGAGGAGAACAGTTGGAGACATGTACCCAAATAATCAAAAAAAATAAATTTTTTTTAAAATAACCCGAATCGAAAAAAATTTCCCTAAATAACCCAAATTTGTTGGGAGTTGGAGACGCGACGCACTGTGTCGTATTTTTAACCCGCGACACTCCAGAGAGAGAGAGAGAGAGAGAGGAGTCCGCGGGAAGAGGAGTCCCGGGGGGAGGGAAAGAGGGGAGGAGAGCGGCGGGGGGTGGAGGGGGGAGGAGCGCGGTGGGGGGAAGGAGAGAGAGGGGAGGACCGCGGCGGGGTGTGGAGGGGGGAGGGAGGGAGAGAGAGAGGGGGGAGGGAGGGAGAGAAAGAGGGGAGGCGGCGGGAGGTCCACCGGGGGAGGGAGAGAGAAAAAGAGGGGAGGGGGCTGGCGGCGAGCGGCGGAGGGGGAAGGAGAGAGAGACGGGAGGGGCGCGGCGGGATGCGTAGGGGGAGGGAGAGAGAGAGGGAGGGCCACGGGGGTGCGAAGGGGGAGGAAAGAGACAGCAGGGGCAGAGGGGGGAGTGAGAGTGAGAGGGAGGGCCGCGGGGGGCGGAGGGGGGAGGAGAGAGACACAGCGGCTCTCCTCCCCCCTCCGCCCCCCCACAGCCCTCGTAAGAGTGAGAGGGAGGGCCGCGGGGGGGCGAAGGGGGAGGAGAGAGACACAGTGGCTCTTCTCCCCCCTCCGCCCCCCGCGGCCCTCTCTCTCTCTCCCTCCCCTCTCCGCACCCCCGCGGCCCTCTCTCTCTCTCCCTCTCCCCTCCGCACCCCGCCGCGCCCCCTCCCCTCTCTCTCTCCTTCCCCCCTTCGCCGCCCGCCGCCAGCCCCCTCCCCCGACGAACCCCCTCCGCCTCCCCTCTTTCTCTCCCTCCCTCCCCCTCTCTCTCTCCCTTCCTCCCCCCTCCGCACCCCGCCACGGTCCTCCCCTCTCTCCTTCCCCCCGCCCCCCTCAGCCGCGCTCCTCCCTCCCCCCCACCCCCCACCGCTCTCCTCCCCCTCTCTCCCTCCCCCCCGCGAACCCCTCTCTCTCTCTCTCTCTTTGGAGTGTCGCGGGTTGAAAACACGACACAGTGTGTCGCGTCTCTAACTTCCGACAAATTCGGGTTAATTAGGGAAATTTTTTTCGGTTCAGATTGTTTTAAAATTTTTTTTTTTTTTAAGGTTATTTGGGTACATGTCTCGAACAGTTGAGCTATAGCTGCCCTCTTCAAATTTCATCAACACCCCCAACTCGCAACCAGACCCCTCGATTAACCGCCGCCCCTTCTCTTTCAAATTATGTCCCTCGATACAGAGAACAAAGTCACTATCTGCATAGGTGACATCCATGGCCATCTCACAAAGCTCACCAACCTCTGGTCCAATCTCCAAACCCTAATCGACCCAGTTCAATTTCCCATGCCCTTGTCATTTTCTTAGGCGATTATTGCGATAGAGGTCCTGACACCAAAAGGGTAATTGACTTTTTGCTCTCTCTGCCCTCCAAATACCCCAATCCGACCCACATTTTCCTCTGTGGAAACCATGATCTTGCTTTTGCTGCATTTTTGGGTCTTTTGCCTCCTCCAGATGGGTCTCCGTTTAGTGACACGTGGAAGCAGTATGAGGCGAGTGAGGAAAGAGAAGGGAGGTATAAGGATGATGGCTATGAGAATATGCATCTGCAAGGTAGGATATGGGGCGGCAAAATTAAGGTTAAATTCGATGAGATAAAGAAACTTATTTCCAGGGTTCTATTTATGATGCTGGGCCTACTTTTGAGTCTGATGGGCTTCCTCATGGATCTGCAGGTTAGGTTCTTCAATTAGGGATATTAGATTCTTTTAGTGCATTTCCTTTCCTTCATGGCTTATTTTGTTTTTGATTCCTTGTTTGTACCATGAATGGGCTGAGAATCGAAGATTGTTACTTATAAAAGAAATGTTATCCCACGTTTTTCTTGGTTAATAAATCGTTCAAAATTCCTTCTTGCTATTACTTGGTGCTATTGGATTCTTGTCGCTTTTTTCTCGTTTGTATGATGAATGTGTTGACAATTGGGAATTATGAAAATGGTTTGTCTGTTATGACACGTAAAACAAATGCATTGACGCGGCAAAGTTAAAGATGATAGGACATGACACGGCCCCTTCCTAGAGAGGTTGGTGCAATGTACTTATTTGGTTTATTGAATTTTTGCTAGTTCTTACTTGCTTGATTGATCTTCTCGAGGATTATTGGTAGGAAAATGTTTATCTGTCCTATAAAGTTTGCTATTTTTTATTACCTCTTGCTTTTTTGTAATAGGACAGTTGTCTCACGCTTTTCTCAACTAAAAGCGTTTCTTTGCTATTAATTGGGGATATTAGGTTTTGGTTAGCTCTCTCTTGTTTGTATCATGATTGTGTTACTGATTGGAGTTTGGGAATTTTTTTCAAAAGGTTTGAATTGATTTCTGAATTAAAAAGCGGGTTTCTGCTTTGCGTGCAGATTTGTTTAAGGCAGTTCCGGATGAGCACAAGAAGTTTCTTGCTGATTTAGTTTGGGTTCATGAAGAGGTCAGGCTTGTTTCTTTCATTTTTTTTTTTCTCTTTTTTGAAGGTTTTTTGTTATTTACTCTCTAAGTTGATTGGCAAAGTGGGTTGACTTCTAAGTTCTGAGAAGTAATTTTTCAGGTCTTCTGTATGCAAAATATTGGGGGGGGGGACCAACGTTATCCGGTTAAAATCTTGTAGATTATCTTGGATATTGGAGAATAGGATCCAGTCAAATGCTTCAAAGTTTGACTAAATGGAGAGCAGTCTGTTAATATTTATACTCGCACTCCTCCTGGGATCGATGAGTTAGAAGAGGGTCTCAATTATGTGAAACAAAGAGTGGGTTTAAAGGAGTCTAGTAAGTTTTGAACTCAAGAGTCTCTTGCCTTGATACTTTGTCCAACAACCAAGTGCTTTAAGAACTTCAGCTTTTGCAGAATGATATGTTTATAAATCTATATTTAAACAAATCAATGCCATTTTTTGCTTTGTCTTACTTTAACATAACCCATGACAAAAGTACTACTGGGTCTGGCATGGGGTCTGCTGTATTGATTTATTTATTTTTTCAGGATGATGTTTGTCTAGAGACTGATGAAGGATTTTTGCACTGCAAGTTGATTGCTGTTCATGCGGGTCTAGAAAAACGTAAAGATGTTCAAGAGCAGTTGAAATTTTTGAGAGCCAAGGACACGCGAATCAATAAGGTGGAGTGTTTCAGTGGGAGGAAAAATGTATGGGATATACCACAGGTGTGATTTGACCCGCTTCCTCCTTGATTTCTGATTCATTTTTAATATGCATACAGCATGCAGTCATCTTATTATAGTGTCACTTTGAGATACTTCAACTAGTTCATGTTACAGCGGTTTAGAAATGCCAACCACATAGTTGGAATTTGAAAATGGTGGAGTTTGAATATGTGGTGCCTGATATTTCTACAGGAGATAACAGAGAAGCCAACCATTGTGGTAAGTGGTCACCGTGTAAAGCTTCACATTGAAGGCCTTGGGTCATCATAGATGAAAGTGGTGGGCTAGTGGACAAACCAGTGGCGGCACTTGTCCTTCCCTCAACGAAGATTGTTCGTGATACTGATGATCTGAAAAAGGTAGGTTAGTTTGTGGCTCCCTGTCATGATCAAAGATCCAGCTACTATCATCCCATTAAATGCATTTTGCAATCAGCTATTGGATGGATGTATCAGACTGGATGTATCTGCTATGTAACCTAAGCGATACTTTTGTAGGTTATAATTGTTGAACCTTACCTCAAGCATCTAAATTGTTCATGAATTACAGAATAATACTGAAACCCTGCCGCCGAATGCTTATGCATAAATGCCTTCCTTTTTTCTTGTTTTCGTAAAATTCTTTTTTATTCTCGAGTAGGCTGTAAAAATGTGAGCACCCATTTGCAACTTGGTATCGTTCGATGTAATCATTATACTCTTGGAACTGTTAATTTTGGTAGTTTATTGCACATACTGGGGCAAAAAGAAATGAAAAGAAAAGAAAACTCACCATGATGAGTTATGGTAACTCATTTGTTTCCTTGTTCGTGGTTATATCCAAAAGTTTGCTGATAAACATTCGGGGCTTTTCTTGCAGGGTATCTTGCTGTTGGTTGTATTCTTGGACCTTCTTTTATTTTTAGTAGCTGGGATCTTAATTACCAGGATTAAGGTTTTTTTTTTTTTTTTTTAATTGGCTACGCTACCCAGGTATTAAAGGAGTTTACTACTAAGCATTAATCATTTCAAAATTGTTATAATATATTCTTTCCGAATTCAATAATTTCAAATTTCTTAAATGAAAATTTTATTTCTCTTTCTACATCATGAAACCAAACTAGAAATGATAACGTTGGGCAAAAATTTTGTACTTTTATTCATTAATTCTGCAAAAATTAAGATTAATTAATTAGGAGATACTTTTTTGTGGGGCTTTGCAGATATTAAAGGAGGTTACTGCTAAACGCTGTCAATTTTTTTTTTTAAAGGTTAATTTTCTGAATATAATAATTTCAGTTTTCTAAATGAAGGAACAATCTCTCTCTCTCTCTCTCTCTCTCTCAAACGTGAAACCAAACTAGAAACGTTAAAATTGGACAAAAGAACACTGCAAAAATTAAAATCAATTTGTTAGTTGAAGATATGAGCTTTGTCCCCACCTTTATTAGCAAAAGAAATTTTGAAATGATTGCATATACTATCTGTTTCCCACCAAGTAACGATGTAGACAGAACCCTAGCATTGGGAAAAATAGGGAGGGAGGACATAAAAGAGAAATAAAAGAGGAATAAAATTTGGATTTGCAAAGATGAAGCAAACCATTTCAGTTAATCTCACAGTCAAAATATTAATTCCAAAATCCAGGGCGAGAAAAAGAAATTTGCAAGGGATGAGAGTAAAATTGAATTAGAATCGTCTTCTTAAGATTAAAATATAGAAGTATTTTTTTTATCAAGTTTGTATCGATTATGTATTGCAATTTAATCCTATGTGATCCTACACTTACACAAGGGGAAATTTCAGATATAATGCTAACTCACAATGCAACTAAGCATATAGATGGGAAGAGAATGGAATGTTAGATCACCAATGGAGTAATATATAGTATTATCCATTTTATTTAGACAAAAGGGTTTGCATTTTTATTTCTTTTTGTCTTAAACACAAAACAAAAATATGAATGTGGTAAATTATTATTAGGGATAACATAATAAAATTTTATTGTATCTATTCCGTACATATAATTTTACACTAGCATAAATTGCTTAAAACATTCTAATATTTTCTTTCATGTAAGACTTTCTTTCATGTAAGACGGCATTTGAATTTTCAAATATATTTAATTGATTAATCTGCATGATAAATTTGCTAATATTGACATCAGCAGGGAGAGACCAATATTATGGTGCAACCGCACTTGCACTTTGCAGGCTGCCTTACTGGAATTTTTAACCCCCCCCCCCCCCCCCCAAAAAAAAGGTTGGCAAACATCGTACAGACCATGTTACGAAGAACCAAATTCCTTAATTGATTCCTGTCTATATAGCGTATAGCACCTATGCTTCTTTCATGCCTGGTTTAGGACAAAAGACCTGTCAATATCAATATTGTGCAAACCAGTGCAAAGACCATAGAGCCAATCTGGCTTCAGGACTCTCCTATCTTTTATTATATAACCGACATCAGCACATACGCATCCCTCAAAACAACCAAAAGCAATCAGGCGTATAGCCCCAAGGGTATTTCTAAGAATGTGCATGGATGGACTTTGGAGGACAAGGAAGCGTGCCATGCAATTTCACTAAAACAACACAACATGGGGATGGATCCGTAATAGAGAATTTGTACTGCAAACCATCGCCCAGCATCACCTCCACCCTCCATGCCAGTCACAATGTTGGGCTGTTTAGAGAAAAGGTTGGAGGAAACACTTACTCTTCCTCATTGCTCGAACCCTCGGAGCTTGAACCTTTTGCTTTGCTATGAGTAATTCCATTTGCCGTAGTTCCATTCCTCCTCACATCCTTTGTATCCTCTTCATCTTCACTATATTCACTCTCATAATCATCATATCCATCCTGTTCTTCCTCTTCTTCCTCCTCAATGCCGTCATCCATAGAGGGTCCATCTTCAACTACAGGACCCAAACCTGATCTTGTGCCTGCACGACTCCGTTTTAGTATCTTCACCTTTATATTCGTCCTTTTGTCACAACCAATCCAAGAGTCGCAAAGACAATAGGATGTGAGGTTGTAATTCCCCTCTGCAGGAGCCTGAAACTTTCCCATCACCAGCCTCGACCCATTTTTAACTTTCTCAATTGCCTCTTTCACGGCTGCATTTATTTCTTGCAAGGTGGCTCCTGCTCCTTCCTTTGACTCTTGAATGGCCTTTGATGCGGCTATCCTAGCAGCAGCTTCATCCAAAAAGCTAACCTTCTGAGACAACCAAACATCATTGGTGGTGGAGTCTCCAAGAAGCAACCAGAAGTTTTCCTCTTTGTGGAATGGAAAGTAAGGAGCATGTGGAAGGGCACCAACAAGTCCATTTCCACGCTTGAGTGTGACCCAAGCATGCATGGTGACAATATCACCCTCTTGAATTCCTTCTTCGCCTTCTGTCTCAATATTAATGTCAATTTCTATAGAAGGCATCATTTCAAGCACCATTTCCACATCCTGGGTTTCATTGGCAGTGAACCCAGCAACTTGTGGAAGCAATTCTGCACGCTCCTGCATGCTCATGTCCTGAAACTCCTGAAATGTGCGCACTTTCTGCACATATAACATGTAATTTAAAATATGAAAGCATGGGATGGGAGACCAATATGAGGAAAGGTCAATTTTAGAAAAGAGAGCATAAATGCATCTTGTGGTATCTTGGGTGCCCAGCAAAAAATAGGAGATAATTGTCTGTTACCTTCCTAGCAATTTTTTTGACAACAGTCTCACTGAAGTGGGGCAGCTGCAGAAATGGTGCTATTCCTTCACCAGATCCTCCAACCCCTTTCCGTGCACTTAGCGGAACAGCCTGCATCCAACGTTTTTCAAGATTTATGGCACACTAACCATTTTTTCGCATCAGGAAAACAACCAGTCTTTTCTATAATTCAATTACAAGAAAACGGTATCTTGGACAATCTTTATCCTGGATTCTTAAAGATAAATGTGTGCCAGGCATACTGAAGTAAGATGTTAAAGGAAAGTAGGTCTTTCCTTCGGTAGATCTAAACACATTAACATGATCACATTGTGCTACTGCTATCTTATGCTATACAGTTGACTACAAGGGACGAAGCTAGCTCTCCTAACAACAATAAAGACAAACTGAGAAAATAATTTAGCACAGATGACATCAGTCATGAACAATAAAATATATCAAAAGCCATATAGAAATAAATTTTACTCAGACCTACCACTGACTTATTCTAGATTGTTGAAATGTCAATGTCAAGCTCATGTGGTATCCAAGAATCGTTGCAATGTTTCCCATAGATAATATTGACTAAAGAACAATTAAGGCAAGCTTTCTATATTATAAAGGTGAAGAATTCAGCTGGAGACTAACAAAGAGATTTTAAATTAAGATACCTGAATGATACTTTGAGAAAGTTCAACAACCCCAATAGCAGGTCTCAGCCATCCATAACCTCGAGGACTGCGAGGTAAAATAGCCATCTGTACAAATAATCCAAAGAAAAGACTTTAAGAACAAAATATACAACAATACAGGCACCAGAGCAAATTCAAAAAAAAAAAAATACACTAACAAAAATCCACCTTTAGAAGCCCAACTCTTTACACATGCCTAATTTTCTTCCTTAGCATGGATAACTAACCAAGTTCTATAATTCAGAATATGAACTCACCACATAACTCTGCCTCATAAAAATTCTCACATTAAGGAGTAGTTTCCAATAGACATCATTAAATTAGGGAGGTTGTTATCTTATCATAATAAGCATGCCATGCTCATTTACTATTCCTTAGAAAGCAAGTTCAAAGATATTCTAGGCTATACCCAGACAATGTGACCATGCATGCCCAACACAGCTACATAATTTTAGGGTTTCAGCATGACTTGGCTTTTAAGATCTTCATGAGCAGATTCTTGCATCTGAATAGTTATGTCATACTGGAACCAGCTGGGGACAAGGTAGGTTGATGTATGCGGCAGGTTGTGACACAATCAACCAATGGAGCATCCCCAAATAAATCTAAAAAACTTGAAAGAACTGGTGAATTTGGGAAAACAGCATTTGTTTATATTAGAGTCTGAATAATTCTCTACCCATCGGTAAGAGAACAGTTTGAATCAGACTTTCCTCATATGAGCCTATGCAATGGAATTATAAACCTCAGCCAACATCATCCCGAAGAACCTACACCAAGATATGGTTCGATTACTACCATCATCAAATACTCTCTTATGGAGTAGATTCAGAAGCACCAACAATGCAGGAAATAAGTTATTTCATGAAAAGAGTAAAATTTAACAATCAATGCCTGCAAAACATAATGAAACTCAGAAGGACAGGGGAGCAAAATTTTTATCACCTTCATTAATTCTTCAAGAAGGCGAGGTGCCAGTTCAAGCACACGCTTAAAATCACCTTGCAGAGCTGGAGAAAGGGCAGCCGATTCACGAGTTAACTGAGCTTGAATTAACAACTCCGTCTGAACATAAAAGGGTTAGGAAGAAAGCAATTGCATATCAAAGGCACCTAGAACATAGATCTTTTGCATAATAAGCATGCAAGCACAGGATAATTTACCTTAACAAGGCATGGATGCTGTTTCCAAAACTTTGCTTGTTCTTGGCGAATGTTTTTTGGATCCAGGTTCAACTCACTTCTGACTAACAAGAACAACTTTTGAAGGGGCTCACCATCACTCCGACGCACTGGAATTTCCATGTATTCAGCAGCTTTTATGAAGACATCCATTACTTTACTGTAAACAAACACATTATACTCTATCAGGGGAAGAAAATTAATGCGACACATCAGACTTCTGTTGCAAAAAAAAAGAAATTAGGAACAAGTATGAGCATATGCTAGCCCCATAATTCGTAACAAGGTATTTTTTCTTTATTTCTTCTCATTTCTTTGTGCTGTCTGAGAGATATCCTAATAAATTTCAGTTGAATAAGCTCCTGAAACATAAAACACATAACTAAATAGATGAAGAGATGCAAAGTTTACCCCTCCTTCTTAATGGAAAAGAATGAGACTCTCAAAGCTCTACAAGTTTCCATCATACAATATTTATAGTTGGTAGTTATACTGTTTCAATTACTTATAAAATGATCCGAACTTTAGAGATAAACAGACCTTGGTGCTAAAGAGGGCTTCATTAAGTAATAGTAAGCTGATAATGTATGATGCAACACATAATTTCCGGTGTATCTCGATGATCTTGAGAGATATATAACAGCCACAATCAAAGGAAGAAGAATGCCAACTCCAACAATCCCTAGCAAAAGTAAGCCACCCGATGCACCATCAATGTTCAGCAGAAACTGAGGAAGTGCTACCCCCATTTGAAGACCCTAAGCAAAAGAAATTTTATGCGTTTAAGTTCAGCTGAATCTTCTATTTTCAAATTATACCACAAACTCAGCACCATTCAAAACTAAAAGGGGGGGGTGTTTATATGTGTGTATACCTGTCTACCATCTGGATGGCCATATTTTTCAAAATTTTCACGAGAGACAGGATCAGTCAGTGCTTGGTAGGCTTTTGAAATGGAGTCCACAAAATACTTGTGAGCCTCTGAGAGAAAGGAAACGAATTGTTAAATTGCCACTGACAAGAATAATAACTTTCTTGCTATATGAGATAAACAAATAGGATGCCGTTGACCTGGATCTGGATTTTTATCAGGATGGTACTGAATGGAAAGCCTCCTATATGCCTTCTTTATTTCTGTATCTGAAGCTCCAGGCTCTAATCCAAGTATACTAAAGGGCTCAAAGACTTTAATCTGCAAAAGCATTAAGCAAGAATCAGATACCATCAGTTTCAAAAATAGTGTCAGTTTCAAAAATAGTGCAGGAGGCAATGCTATTATCTATCACTGAACACTTCATCAAGTTAACCTAGCTTCCCCCACAATATTTAACAGCAAAGTCAGGCACATAACTCCAGAAATAAATTAAGCCTGACATCGTTTGCACCTGAAAAAGGAGTTTCAGAGTCTAGCATTTTATTAATTTCACTGGTTCAATGAATAATAATAAGCCTTTTGACGTAGATGACACAAGGAAGGAAATGCTTTTCTTCGGTGATATTACCACATTGGAGCAGGACAATTTTAGCTGGCATGCCACGATTTAAAGAGAAAAACAAACCCCCAGCATGGAGGAAGAAAGGCAAAATAGTTAAAGTATTCTTAAGTTTCTTTTTTTTTTTTTTTTTTTAAAGATTCAAAAGACTTAATATAAGCTGAGAATTTGCATTAGTGAGGGTTGTACACATCCTTATGAAAACAATGTATTCCTTCTTTCAAAGTAAATCACATGTTGCATGAGAGTTGTAACTGTAAAGCAAAGAACTGCATAGGATACATTTATTTATTTATTCTTGTGCAGGGGGTATGGAAAAGGAGAATGATATTATTAAGAACTGCAAAGGAAATCTCATATAAAGTAAAATTACCTCAGTGTTCATGTGGTTGATGTAATAAATCAAGGCCACCATGATAATCCACAGCAACACAAGAGTAAGATTACTACATGTTGAAAATTTTGAGATCTGTATAAGTAAATCAAAGAATAAAATATAAGAAACACAAATCAAGAATATCTGAACAACAAAATCAGGAAGAATGAACAATGTGGAATTCAGAACAGAGGAGAAGAAGAAAATTGTCAGAGAGAAGTTTGGCAAGTTAGCACCCTGTTATTGCACTTGCCTCAATTCATTGAGAACCCACTTCCTTAGATCAGTTAAATTTCATTATTTTTGGCTAGTTAAATTGTTTTTATACTTCAAGATTGCACAAAATACAGAAACTACCTGTGAATGAAGAATAGGTTAGATATGCATCTGGTCTAAGATGAGAGAGTAAGGAAACGCAAAGATGTAAGAGGAAGGATAAGCAAACTACCTACATTTTAGAAAGATAGTAATGACATTAACAGAAATAAGTTGAACAAATAGAATATCCTAGAATTCCTATCCACTCTAATACATGAAAAGACAAATACCATTATTAAAAAATAATAAAATAAAATAAAATAATTTCATATTCATGTTCTGCCCTTAATGTTCCAACTTTTATAGGCTGATTGTTGATGAATAATAAAAATAGAAAACAAGAAATAGATGCCTTCCACAGATTCATACTCTTCAACAGCTCAAAAAGTGTATTCTTAAATTGTACAAGCACAGCGGCAATATAAAAGAAGCAAACGCTTTGTCCAGGAACCAAGAGCTTCCTTGAGACAGAAAATCTGGAGACTAGTACAGTTACCTATCTGTGATTTTACTCCGTTTGTTTCTGCTTGGGCTGCATCCTATAATTTTACATTTCACTAAAAGTAGACCCTTAAAAGGACTACATGGACAATAGACCTTAGCATCCACGTTTGGAAAGTTTTAGTGGTCCCAATTACTCTGGGGCTTATAAAATCTCCAAAAACAACTTAATTAAATCAGTTTTTCAAGCCATGTCTATTTTTCATTATAAGAATGCATGGTAAGCAGGGACGTAGTTCCAGCCTAAGAAGTCTGTCTGGATATGACAGTCCAAGATTTCTTTTTAAAATAAACCATTATAACATCAAAATAATGGAGAATTAATATAATGAAATTTTCTACATGTAATTAATCTCAAAGAAAGTTTGAAACAGATTATTACCATTTTTATGAAACATCACCTTTTAGAAAACATGCCTAAAGAACAAATTTGTGTGATGTAAGCAAGCAGACAATAGATCAAAAGGCAGAAAAGGCAACATATTGCATTTTCATTCCATATAGAATATGTACCACAAGTTTGTTACATGAATCAATTGCCAAATAAAACATGAGATATCATGCCTATGCATTGTAATTTCAAATGGAAATTGAATTCACGTGAAGCATAATATAGATAAAAACAAATAAACAAACAGACTTGGGGCTTTAAAGTTTCTGATTACAGAAGTAGGTACTCGATGATATTTGATTAATACAAGCACTGTTGTTAGACAAAGAAACCTACCCGTTTAAAGAAAGATTTGTGGTACTTCCCCGAATGGGAGCACACTGAACACTGGCAGTGTATAGTTTTGGCTTTCTTTGAAGCTGCACGAAATAGCTTGGCCATTGTATAAGGCACTAAGGCCAGAGCCATTATGGTCAAGATAAAGATGGGGAAAAGAGCACTGTTCTCATCTGTTGCTGCCATCTGAGGCTTCTCCTGATGGAAAGTTGGTGCAAAATAGACCGTTCAGTTACCTGAAAAGATAGGACCAACGCCTAAAAGTCAAAACACAATGATATTCCTTGTGTAATACTCTCACAAAGAGCCAATTATTTAAATTATTGTGTAAACAGATACCCTATGTAAAAGCATAGAAGGTGAATGCACAAAAAGAGCTTATGTAACCCAACTTTCCATTCCACACCACGCAAGAATGCCAAAAATAAAGACAAAATAAATAAATAAAACAAAAGAGAAAAAGAAGAAAGAGATAACCTATATTTCTCTAAATCAAACTCACCAGCGCTATTGGTTCAACTATAGAGAACACAGATTCATCAATATTTTTCCCTGGCACAAGGCAAGAAATGCTCAATCTGCATGATATTTCAAAATTACATATTGTGTCACTTCATGGTCATCAGAGAAATGAATGCTGAAATGACAAGCAACACCTAGATTCATAATGGTTGATCCACTTTCCTCCTTGACAACAAAATTTCAATAGATTGCACCATATACACCACTTGGTCCATAAGCAAGTAATTTATAACAAACAAAGACTTGTGATTCTGTAACTGCCCAGAAGAGTCAAAGTGAAAAATCTTTGGGTACAAAGAAAACAATTGTTTCAAACACTGGGAAGAAGAAGGTCAAAGAATAGTATAAGATACAGTCATATAATTCACCACATGTACTAAAGAAAGTTTGCATTTGTCAAGCAAACATGAAAGAAGCCAGGACTATGCCAAAATATCACCCATTTATGTTTTCATTATTGCTAGCACTGAACTAGAAGGGATAACAATCACTCTTCAGTTCAACTACACAAATCCCCCTTTCATTTTCGCTTTATATGAAATCACTTGAGCATTCCTTCAATTGCTAAGGAACTTCAAATACACGTGGTCGTACTTTTCTAGAACATTTCCAAAGCTTCTTCACCAATCTCTCAGCAATAAGCCAATCAGAAGAGCTACCTAATCTAAAATGGGCCCACAAAAGGGCCATTATAGCCACAACACCTGAAAAAGAATGAAATCTCATCAATCCACAAGATGCATTTTCTATTCTTCCCCATTGCATACATGGTCATTGCAACCTCGACAACCACAAACACAATTTCAATTTGAGATAGGAATTACCCAAGCTTTTTAATGAGATTATATCTGATCCACAAATTTTCATCATTTTCAACAATTCATCGCTCTCAACACCCTCAATTCAACTACAAACATTTTTTGCCATATTCACTTAATGATCGATCTGCCACAATGGAACAAGTGCAACCACTCCTGCACATTCCACACAATTTTTCCTTTGAATTCATGACTATACCACAATGAGTTCTTCCACCATTTGTCCATCTTGCCTAAGTAGCACATGCCAACACCTTATGCACCTAATGGTATATATGCACATTAGATATCTTGTGTCCAGTACTCCACCGTTTGGCCATCTTCCCCAAGTAGCAAGTGCCAACACTCCATCTAATGGGGCAAATACATTCGAATTTGATATTTAGTGTTTGATACTCATTCAACGTAACTCATGTGCTTTATTTTAACCTACTTTAGGGTATATTACTAATTACCATTTAAGCAGGAATAAAAAACCTCGATTCAAATTCTTGAAAAACCCTTCATGTATGAATATCACCAACGCCATAAAAAATTCAAAATCAATAATCAGGCAATTCAGACACACTACACTATCGTAGAAGCAAAATTCAAACAATAACAACAACAGCAACAAAGAAAAATACACGAACCTCTCTCTCTCTCTCTCTTCTCTCGCATAAAAGCCCGGAGGTGGAGAGGATGAGAGCTTACCCGGATAGGGAGAGGCGAAACCGCAAATTCGATCAAATTTTATTGGAGATCACAGACGACAGAAAGAGAGTTTCCCAGGGTTTTTAGCCCTAGATCTGGTGCCCCCAAAAAATTTGAGTTTCGAGACGAAACCCTAATGACCTCAGAGCACGGAATGTAAAAACGCATTCCTCACCCAAGCACGATACGTATCTTTTAAGTCCCTTCCACTTTCATGAAACTTTTTTCTTTTTCTATTTCTTTTTAAAATTTTTCTTGATAGGTAAAAGGGGAGGAGTGCGATTGGGGTTTCTTTTAATCTAGCACAACCTTTTGTCAAAGACTTGGTGGTCAAGAGGTCATATGCTTCAAATTAATTTTTTCAAATTTATTAATGACTCTAATCAAATCCCACATACTTAAATCTAAATATTTAAATTATTATAAATTAGATTTAAAATTCTTCACATATTAAAAAAATTAAATTACTTTATATCGATCTATTCAAATATTTTATAAATTTATAAAAGAAATACACTTAGTTTTTATATTAGATTATATTAAAAATACATCTTTTTTATGTTAGATTTGTGAATGCAAGGCTGGTAGCACCTCCGATCATTGTTTTTAAATGTCTGTATATGTATATATTTAAATTATGGTTATGTAATTCATTGTTATAATTTTCAGATAATACCAACACCTGTAATATATTTTGTTCATTTAGTTTTCTTATTTTCTCAATTCCAATCAAACGTGAAATAAAGATTCAGTCGGATGTGAGTAATGGACTTATAAAAGTTAAACTACTTAGAGTTTTTATATAATCAATTTTCTATTTCTTATATCCTAATTTTTAAATTAAGTGTCGTAAAAATATGGAGAAAATTTTTAAATAAAAAAGAAAGAAAGAAAATTCGGAAGACCAAGTGCATAATTGCGGTCAATGCAAATGATAAATAACAATAATTTTGTGGGTTTAAGGTACAACGATTTGATATCTTAAAACTGTAATATTTTCTCCTATTCTTAAATCTTTTAGAGCAAATCACGCCTTATGCAATGTCATGGGTCATGTTGTCTTTAAAATAACATTTATTCTTTTTTTTTTTTTTTGGACTGAATTAACAAATGCTTGTTAAATATGATTCATAGTTGGAAAACCTTATGCAATGCTACGGTGACGTGTGAAGAGGAAAGGGAAATAAATTGTGAGTGTGACGAAACATAGAAAAATTGAAATATAGTGAGCGAGAAAATAAATTATGGATACTTTGACAGGTGGAAATTTTATTTTTACGATTTTTTTTTTCAATTTAATCATTGAAGAAAAGAGAGAAAAAATTTAAACTACTACAATTTGGCATTTTCTCTTCCAAGTAGTCATGCATCCATTTAAGATTCCATCCGATGAAGTTCAAATCAAATTGGCTAATATAAAATATTAATAATTTTAATCTTTTTATAATAAAAACTTTCTTTTGCTTAAAAAAAACACTTCCTTTTATTTTAGTTAAAAATCATTAAGCGTTTGCAAAATACATTAGAAGAAGATTAAGTTAGATGCAAATAAATTGAGATTCAGAGCAAACCAATTCATTTCACGGGTAGATACCTATTTTTAGATAAGAAATATAGTAGTTCATTGTGTCATTTTAAACTTTAAAAAAAAAACCATATTTAGTATTTATTTTTAGACAAAACTTATTTTTGCCATACACTATATTTAGCAATATTGAAGATTTTTTTCCTTGATTTTAGTAATAAAAATCAAATTTCTTAGACAAAGGATTCAAAAGACAAAGTAATATTTTAATTATCATTATCTTCAAAATAAGGTAGAAGATAAGGATAAACTAAAAAATAATTACTATTTATGTGAGGAACGAAGGTGATATTAGAATTAGAAATACACAGAAATTTATATATATTTTTTATATTATTAATATCAAATAATCATATTTGATTCAATTAAATTTAATTCGAGTCATAATAAATTTTTAAAAGATAAAACATTTTTAATATTTATTTTTATTGTATGCATGATTTAAACATTTTATTTGATAATCCTAGTGCCGGAGACGAATCCAATTCGGTATATTTTTAGTATATTCTTTTAAATTTGAAACATATTCGGAATGGGATAGGACCCACCCCATCCTGAACATCATTGGTCGCGTTTCCCTATTCGTGGACAAAACACTAGAATTTCGAGCGAGAGAGGAGCAAATTTCCTATACAACCAGCCTCCTTATACAGAGCCTACTGTGCGCTGAAACAAACAAGGCAGCGGGGATAGGTGAACCCAATTTCAACGTCAAACCCCGTAATTCATTAGTTCTTAATGTGCTCAATCGCTCAAATTTATTCGAATAGAAAATTAAGCTGATTGGCTAAATAGGCCAACACATGATAAAATAAAGTAAATCAAATTTTATATATTAATATAATTTAATATATCTAAAAGTTTTTTATTTAATTTGTATTATACTTAAATTTTAGATTTTTTTTTTTAGATGTGACGGTTTTGTAGCATTTATTTAATTCATTTTTAAACTCATCAGGTGTACGTGGCCTTACTTTCATTTTTGATAAATGTTTATATTTTCCTATTTTTTAATACTACATTTAAAACCTTTTACTAATTAAATTATTAAAATTAAATAATATTTAAAAGTAAAATTATCCGTTGGTAAAAATCTGGCATGTATCATTAAGCAGCAGAAGATATTATTGTAAAATAAAACGTATGAGACAAAACCGTAGAGGGATAGGACCAAACCAAAGCGTGGCACTCCACAATTCGCTGCCTGCAAATGTCCAGATGCCACGTGCCTTCTCTGAGTCATGACTCGGTCAGAAACTTCAACGAGGGTAAAACGGTAAAATGAAACCCCATGAAAGCCAAGTAAAAAGGCCAAGGAAAAAGGGGCAGAAAAGAGAGAACGGGGACCTCTCCTTCCTGATCTTTCTTTTGACGGCAAGAAAGCAAGTAGCCCCCTCCCCCATCAAGTGCATCTGGGGACCTACTTTGACCGTGACGCTTGTCTCCTTTCTCTCTCTCTCACACCAGCAAATATCAAAAATCGAAACGAACGGACGATGGAGAAGGAGAGAGTGTGAGCAGTGGGACCTATTTGCCTATCTCCATGCAATTCATCGCTCCACACGTAGCAAACCCATGAACTGCAAATATCACGGCAGAGCCCCTCTTCCTCATTACTCTCTCATCACCTAATACACAATTCGTTCACTCACTCACACTCACTTTTTCACTCCCTCACGATTCTCTTACCGGATCTCTCTCTCCCTTGCTTTTTCTGTGGTTATAGGCCCGAGAATTAGAAATGGTGTATACGCTATCAGGGATTAGATTGCCTTCGGTTCCGTTGGTCTATATGTCGTCTGGATCAAGCTTTCATGGCGATCGGAGGAATATCAATCACTCCCTCCTCCTAAAGAAGTCGTCCTTTCCAAGTACAATTTCCACTCTCTTCTCTGCTAACTTAATCTCTAATTCGATTTTTATTTCTTCCCCTAAAAATTTTATGGGTGCCTTTTGTTTTGAAAATCTGGTTCTAGTAGGATATTTCCGGCAGTGGAATATTTGGCCTTTTCTGTTAGTATAAAAATCTTTATTGAATTTTGAATGCCATATATGTGAATTTGACTATGTCATTTATGCCGGAGTATCTTTTTTATTATTATTGTTTTTGGAATTTACTTTAATCGGTCATAAAGGCAAGTAATTGAGTAGCATTGAAGCGCAGGGAAGTCAAATTTCATGTCCAATAATGACTACTGGTGTTTGATTACTTTATTAGGACACTTTTATGGGTCATATTGGGCAAATAGCTTGCTTTTCCATTGGCAATGGCTGCTAATTGTGACTTCCATAGTTGGTTTTTTTAATGTGGAAATTAAAAATTGAAAAAGGAAGAAGGAAATCCTTGGGCATCAGGGGAAAGGGGAAAAACCCAAAGCGGAAGGGGAAGGATTTTTTCCTAGTTGCCTCTGGCCTTTATGGAAGCAGTGCTTTTAGTAATGTTAATGGCAACATTCAATATAATCACATCTGAGATTATTGTTTTGGAGTTACATGGAAATGAAGTTATTACTAGATGGTGAAAGCTTATGGAACACCACAAAATAAAGCCAATGCCTGAATGATTTCAAGTCGAAGGGTATTGGGTTGAATTCCTGTTGTCACATTTTGCATTGGATTTAATTAATTTGCTAACATTGGGATATGAAGAAATTTGGGACGGATTTGTAGCCTTATTATTCCAGGAGGCCTAAAATCATAGTGTTTCAAAACTAAGAGAAGCTGCAATCACTACAATCATTAGCATACTTGTCAAAAATCAAAGGGACTGGAGAGTAGGCACAGTTAGTTTGTCAAATGTTGTGTTAAATGTGATAGCATTATGGGTCCTGACACCCAATACGACTGTTTCCAATTTATTTCTCAGCTCCCATTGTCCAGCCTACCATGGTCAAAATCGTTATATTTGACACTTTAGTGGACATTAAATTGCAAAAAATACAACAAATTGAGTTTTAATCTCAACAATTTGGGGTTGTCCATTTGGGAGATAAATTTGAAAAATGATTAAAAAAGAAAAATAAATAAATTAATAAAAACATTCCCAAAAATATATATATATATCTAAAATATGTTAGTTTAATTTGTGCGAATTTTTCTACGTCACTCGTTCCTATCCAAGGTCATCTTTTCGTCTAAACCCTTAACTATCATATTTTTACGAATAACTTGCATCCAGATTTTCAGTGGTATATTTTTATATTTTACTAAATTTCCTATATTTAAGTTCTTGGCTTTCTTAACCGGCGCGTCTTGGGTCTTCTTTGCACATACCTAAACCATCTCAAACGACATTCTTACATTTTATTCACAATTGAACTAACTCCCAACTTGTTATGAATCTAATTCTATCTTTTATAGTTTTGTCACACATCCACCTAAACATTTTCATTTCTGTTACGATAATTTTTTGTTTTTCTTGTTATTTAATAGTTCAAAACTCAATACCATACAACAGTGTAGGTGTAACCGCGGTTCTATAAAACTTTTCTTTCAAATGCATTAGTATCGTGCGATCGCAAAGAATTTCGGATGTTTTTCTCCATTTCATCCAACCCATGTGAATTCTATGGTTCACATTTCTATTTATGCTACCATCACTTTGAATGATAGAATCTAGATATCTAAATTATTCACTTTTGGGTACATCTTGTCCATGTAGTCTAATTGTTTTTTCATCATTCTTATGTTTGTTGCTAAACCTATATCTTATATACTTAGTTTTCGATCTACTCAATCTAAATTTTCTGGATTCTAGTGTGATCCTCCATAACGCTAATTTAGTATTAATACCCTCTCTAATTTCATCAATTAGTATTATATCAACTATAAAAAGTATACACCATGGTATTTTATTTTGGATTTTTTGTCACTTTGTCTATTACTATTACAAATAGAATGGGGTTTAATGCCGAAACTTGATGGAGCCCAATGATAATGGGGAAGCTATCGCTCAAATCCCCACAATTTCTTACATTGGTTTCAGCTTCCTTATATATATCTCTAATGAGATTAATGTATTTCGAGAAGATTCCTTTTTTTATCAGCGCTCATCACAATATGTCTCTAGAAATCCTATCATCTGCTTTTTCTAAATTGCGAAAAAAAAAAAACTAATAATAATAATTCCCAATGTGAGAATAGAAGCGAAGCATGCGGAAATACCCATGATGAATAGGCTCAATCATATTTGAGCTATTATTGAAGTCCTTGCATTTCATTTCCCTAAACTGGAGAGAAAACCTGGACAATGCAAGATTGGTAGCTAGAGTTGTTTTGTGTCCCTTACCTGGGTTGAGCTAATAGATGGGCCAAAAAGGACAGTATAAGGTCTGTCTTATTTATTCATTTTTTGTGGTGTCCTTGAGCATGGGTGTTGTGGTGAAGGAGGAAATGTTTCTGTTCCTATAGTGAAAATTGAACTGTAAGATTTGATGCCATGAAAGTTCCCTGTTTACTTAAAAAATGGCCTAATAGAGAAATTTGAGGGAGCTTGTTGTGTTGGTTCTTGGTTCTTAGTTCCTCCCTGTGTCAGTTTTGTCTTTATGGAAGTGTAGTCATGATTTAGATATGACATTATACTCTGTAAAAAAAGAATCCATGTATTTCATCTAGCCATATTGGTTAGCAGAGAGAAAAGAGGAACAATAGAAATTTTGGGAAGAAGAGAATCCCTTTCAAGCGAGAGATTTTTCTAAGATTCTTGGGTTTCTCCTTTGGGAGGGCGTTAGTGTTGTATAGGTTGACAATTGACATCCTCTTGGTATTTTCCGAAAGAATGGTATATGTCTCCATCTAGAAAAGGGAATTAACGTACATATTCCATGTTTGCACATAAGTAAAAACATGTGGGGCATAGACTTGTATGCTTCAAGCGTCTGAAAAGATTTTTATTTTGGAGGACTTAAAGAGGGATGGAAAAATCATTTTTTCTTATTATGGAGAATTATAATTTACTTTCTTTCTCATTGAAACTACCTTATACTTTTTCGGTAGAAAGGTGTGGAGTGCATGACGATCATGTCCAACAAAGAGTAAGATGGCTTTTCTCCCTAGTTGTTTTTTTCTTTCTTTCTTTTTTTGTTGAGAAAAAGGTAGGAGAGATAGCTTATCACTCTACATTTGGTTTTCCTCTCTGTCTTTGTTTACCAAGATGGATCCAGCTAGTTTTCTGAATTCTTTGTTTCTTTTGAAGTTTATTTCTTCTCACACCATCTTGGTGCTTATAGCGGGTTTTCTTTCCGATCCAAAAATTAAAAATAAAAAATAAAAAAGCACAGCAGGCTTGCGTGGCTGCATGGGCAAGCTTTCCACCTTAAAATTGGTACAATATGGTTTATTTCTCTAAAAGGTATCAAAAAGGAAAATGGTTTTAGTGAATTCTCGGAACTTTGTATAGAAAGGCTGAGGAGATGATTGGATGCAATTTGTTAGCATCAAAGGAGACCGCAAGATGAGTGGAGGCAATTTGGCTTTTAAGTTGCTATAACATCTATTACTTTGATGTTATGGGGTGAGGAGTGAGTGGCCTTGGCTATAAAGAGAGAAAATCATTATAAGATGAACCCACTTGCAAATAGAACAGGCATGTAGTGCGGGAGCTGAGGCTGTTGGAATTGTATTTAGGAATGATTATGATTATTTTTTGTTGCGTAACTTGTTGATTATGCTAATATCGCTGTTGTGGGTGGGTCTGGTTGATTCCTAGTGATGTGACATGAGAAGTTGGTTGAGGCAATCAAGGCAGTGCTTCATAAAATTTTTCAATCCTTGAAATTTAGGTCTGTGAAGCAATGGATTTTGTGCTCATTTCTTGGGATTCATGGGCAGAAGGATGAGTTTTGGTACCTTGTTCTTTGTTGGGGTGTGGAGCAGGAGAAGGGATTAAGCATTTTATTGTCAATTGTGCCATTACTTGTGGGTGTGGCAGGCCTTTATCTATAAACTTACTTTTGGAATTTTTTTTCCTTTTCTTGGTGCGGGGGAGGGGTTTGATGTTTGGAAGTTAATTACTTTACATGATCTGAAAATGGGTAGAAATCAAGCTTATCTAGAACTCATGGGTTGTTGGCATTCTATTAGCACTGTTTAGTTCATACGAATGGATTGTGGGGGGAAGGGGTTTGCCCACATTTGGAATATGTGGCTTAAATGTGAGGCTCTTATTGATAGGAGAGAGGTGTAGAGGAGTCATAAGGTGGAAGATTGCTTTAAATATTCTTTGAAGGAAGTGTGGAAGTGAATTAAAGAGATCTTTGGCAAGTTTATTGTATGAAGGCGGGGGCTGTTAGGAAACCTTGATGAGAAGGGCACAGATGGGCTTTTAATAGGTCAAGAAAGTGGCAAAGAGAGTGGTGAATGTTACAGAATTTTAATTGCTAGCTAGCATGGAGGTGATTTATAGGTGGAATAAATTGAAGAAATTATTATTGAGAGTATTGAATAATGCAAAATATCTTTCATAGATTGGTTTACCATCATCACTGGGAAGCTCCACTGGCAGACTAATGGTGTATGTGCAGTATTTTCAGGAAACTGAAGAAATAAGTCTTTATCTCTGCTGCAGTTCTCGGCTGCGGTGTGGGGCAATGCAGCTCTGGCAGTGGACAGATGTCCACTGCCTTGCATTGCAGCTGTGATCCCTCCATCACAGCTGCAATAGACCACTGTTGCCGCTGTCTTGTTTGGCTATTTGAGCTCCTTTCACACTGTAGATTTGACCCCTAAACCTTCCTTAGCTTGATCATGCAACCTTGAGTTTGGTCCTTTCCCATGCAATGTTAGGAGTTCTTAATTTTCATGTCTGTATCTCTTGAACTTGCAAAACAAGGAAAAAAAAAAATCACTTTGAGTAGGGAAGCTCTCAATTTCCCTGCTGCCAGTTTTCTATGTTTCTTATGTGGCTTGGATGGAAATTTCATGTGGTTGAATAAGAAACAGAAATTCAATTGGACTAATTTGATGTTGTTGTAGGGAAGTTTTTTGCTGGAAAGTCTTATGATTCCGATTCCCCATCTTTAATGGTTGCTGCTTCTGAGAAAGTTCTCGTTCCAGGCACCCAGAATGATGGATCATCATCTTCAGTAGATCAGTTGGAAACTGCCGAAGTTTTGGAGAATCCTCATGTATGTTAATGTTTGTAGTCATGTTATCTTGTATTTGACATGCATCATTGTGTATGCAATGTCTAATGGGACTACATTTTTGGATGCATTTCATGCCAAACTAGAACTGTTTCTTATTTACTTTATTTTATATTTGAAGAACTAAGTAACTGCATTCTCATGACATCTTTTGGCAACTGGCAACTGATACACCAACAATTAATTCTTTTTTTCTTGTGATTATGAATCTCATCATGCTTGGACTATATTAAAACATAAGGACCCCATCCAAATGAGATGTAGACTCTAAAGAAATCACAATATTCTGCAAAGTTTAATTTCCATTCTACTACCTAATCTTTCAAACTATGATTTTTTTTTTCCTTTTAAAAAATAATTTTATTGGTGTTCTACATGCATGATGCTCACATGTGGCTTTCCAGTGGTTTCAAGTGGCCAACATGAAATATGTTTCATTATCTTCATATGCCTTTATGATTTTTGGTTTAGGTGTCCCATGATGTCAGGGCCCTTGAAACAGATGCTGAAAGCAAGATAGAGAATGAAGAATTAGTGGAATCATCTGGTGATGATAGTGATGTCAAAGCTAAGCAAGATTCTAGAGCATCGGTATCTATGGATGGTGAGGTTCAAAGTGTGGAGAGTTCTGTAGATGCAGGAAGTGATGAAATGTATGAAACTACAAAAAGATCCATGCCTCCTCCTGGCAATGGGCAGAGAATATATGAAATTGATCCACTTCTATTGGGTCATCGTACTCATCTTGATTACCGGTGAGATGCTTTTTCATCTTTTATCCTAGTCTTGCTTCTCTTGTCAGGAATATTTTGGCAATGAAGTGTTTTAGTACCTCACACAAAATGATGATGAGCAATGTACCAACTTGCTGGGTGGTTTGGACTATAGTGAATACAAATTTTTGTCATCTTGTCATCTTGTGCTGTTTTTTCTCGTCTTTCCTATATTCTGATATGCTAGAGATTCTAACAAAGCCTTATGATGCATACCTGTCCGTTGGCAGTTATGGTCAATACAGAAGATTGCGAGATGAAATTGATAGATATGAAGGTGGTTTGGATGCATTTTCTCGTGGCTATGAAAAGCTAGGTTTCCAACGAAGGTATTTGTCTCCATTTCTATGACCCCCCTTTCTGCCTTTAGGTCTATGTTTATTTTTTTTATTTTTTATTTTTTTTGGGTGTATTTTAGAGAACAACAGTTGATCATTTTCTTATTCGAAACACTGCCAAATAAGAGGGGATCACAAACAGGAACCTTGGAGGTTAAGTGCTACTATGATATGCTTAGATTGAACAACAGGGTTCAGGGGAGGGTTTCTTTCCTCGGAAGTTTATTTTGAATTCCTTTGACCCCCCCAAAAGAAAAAAAAAGTTGTCTTCTTTACATGTGAGGCTATTTGGGGAAGGACTTTACTCAACATAATCCCCAAAGTAGAGATATTAATAGGGTAAATAGGTGTGCCTTATGCAACAAAGAGATGGATTGCTTTCATTTTCATCACATATGGATCTGATCTTTATGGGGGAAGATTTTGTTGCTACCACTAACAATTGGTGATTCCAAGCTCAGTATACTGCGAGTATTGTGAGGATTTGCAGAGCAAAGAGAAGATTTGTTGGGGTATTTCCTCTAGCTATGTTGTTGTTGGTTTGGAAGGAGCCAAATAGAAGAATTTGCAAGCTTGTAAAGATGCCTTTGATGAATTTGTGGATAATTTAGTGCTTGTATTTTTTGGTCAAAATCTGGGTCGCTTAAATCTTTTGTAGAGGTTGATTTTGTCGATTACATATTGTTGTAGCTTTGTGGGTCAGCAATGCCTTGGTGCTTTCCCTCCTTTTTTTGTTTGTTTGTGTGAATAAATTATTTCTTTTCTGATCTAAGAAAAATCAAGAATAACCAGAAGGGAAAACTTTGTCACCTTGTGATGATTTCATTAGGTAGGGATATAGAAACAAGTTGCAGCAAAATTTGTCAGAGGTGGGCAAGCAATATAGGCGAGAGGGGGAAGTTCAAAATGTGAAGCTTATGATAGCAGCATGTGAACAGCATTTACCATTATTTGTATCACTTTTTTTCCCATTTTATTCTGTCATCAGGTACTTTGAGAAATAATCAGAAGGTTCAACTACAGAATGAATTATATGTATATTCCTAAGCTATGAATTGCAATCCATGAATTTATTTTCTTCCTTGTGCATGTAACGATGGGATTCGGAGCCATGGTTGGGTTCTCCAATTTTCACGGAAGCCATAGTGCCTCTTGCATTTGACCGCAAATGACACTAATGATGAAGCACTTCATTAGCCATAAGATAAATGGATGTTGTTTATATCATGCTAGAAAAGTTTTTGGGGCAACTTCATTTATGTATGCTTCTGAAGCAATAGTGCCATTCTTCAATACGAGTGTTTGGAAACTTAGTCATTCAAATTGCAATGTAGCATGAATTAACCATAAACTTCATTGGGAGCATCTCGATAAGATGGACTATTGACGTTGATGCATGTGTTAATTTTTTCAAGGATTCTGGTCTACAGTCCTTTTTCCTAATGCCTTATATATATTCTGGTGATTTAATTCCTGCACTTATTTCCACCTTCACTACTTCCTTTAGTGCAACTGGGATAACATACAGAGAGTGGGCACCTGGAGCCAAGGTTAGTCCTATCTGCTATAATATGAAGAGCTTCATATTGCTGCTATCATTTTTTTCCTCCTCGTGTTGCTCTGTCTTGTTTCTCAAATATTTACTTAATACTTGTTAATTTTCATTCTTTGTATAATAGCTTGAGGTTGACTTTTTGTTTGTTCTCCATCTTGTGTTTCTTTGTTGTCCTTTCTGAAATATGTTTTAAGCTAATTTTCAACTTCCTCATTATGGCTACATTTGGTAGTACATGGGATTAGTTAGCATGCAATCTAGAATAAGATGTATATTTGACATAATACATTAATCTACCATTTGCGTTAAAATCTTAATCTCTAGTGTGAACTATGCATTCTGTATGATGCAAGAAATACATGCTATGTATCATTATTTTATGGGTTTAGGGGGGTTGGAACAGGCTGCATAAACTAAAACAATATATATGTTGGGAAAGGAAATAAAATGAAATATATATATTTGTATTGTGTATATATATAGAACTTGATACGACATTTTGACATTTTAAATATTTTGTGTCATATGTGGCAAAAGTATAATTGTCTTTGGCATACATGTAATGTGCATGATGTGGAGCACAATTATCTTGACTTTATGTTGCTCTCTCTGCCTCCACTCTCTCAGATTATCTGATTCACTTCTATGGTAACTGCTTTTCTGTTTCTTAGATACTTAGATGTTGATCTGGTTGTGCTTCTTCTGGCTTAAAGTATACTGAAGCATTTTGACATCTTTATTGGAATATTTGAAACTATTGGTCTCATTAATCATTCATTTTGCTTCTAGTCAGCTGCATTAATTGGAGATTTTAACAACTGGAATCCAAATGCTGATGTTATGTCCCGGGTACGTGAGATATCCTTAAGTTTTATTTAGGCTGCTGTATGTCTTGATTGTTTCATACTTCTCTTATATCTTCTACTGTTGCTTGTTTGCCTTTATGTTTCTTCATAATAAGCTAAAGGTTGTCTTAATTGGGACACTTGCATCGTTAATGCCTGAGGGTTTTTATGCCCCCTCTTGAATCTGATGGCTTCTGAGGTAAAGGGAACGTATCCACTATGTTGGATGGACTCTTTGCATAGCTATGTGAGTTTGATAAGATTGTCATTTGGTATCAAGATGCTCATTTTAATAGATTACTTTTTAAGTCCACACATGCCTCCCACCTATGATCCACACCAGACAATGTGTAGCATCATCTGTTGATAATATGTTGGCTTTCATTTTCCTAACTTGTATATATTTGGTTTTGAAAGTTTACAGGATTGGTATTATCTCTTGGCTGGCCTTTGCATTAGACTAAAGCTATGCATTTTCAGTTTGATGACCTTATCTTGTTCTCTGCTGGTCATTCATGTTGGTGCACCATTGACTTGGTGTTTGCATTATCTGTTCAAAGATTGTTTTTATGAAATATGAAAGATTGGTGTATTGTTGGCAGAATGAGTTTGGTGTCTGGGAGATTTTTTTGCCAAATAATGCTGATGGTTCACCAGCAATCCCCCATGGTTCTCGTGTCAAGGTGAGATATTCATGGTTGGTTTCTAATTTATATGAATAAATACACCATCTTTGTATTCATCTTCTTAGCCTTTCAAGGATTTAGGCTCTGTAGCTTTTTCCCCCTACACAAAAAATAAAAGAATTGCATCTAGAACTGGTACAATAGATTTGATTACAAAACTCTGGTTCTTTTACATTGTTTAAATGAACATAGGAATTTATTTCATCTACCTGGAACTGTGAACTGTTCTTTGTCTGACTGTCAGGACACAGAATCTCTCTCTCCATATACAATTTGAAATACATGATGTATTAAACTGATTGGTGGCAGTTCATTCTTTGTGGTGTTTTCAGTAGGGCAGCATGAGACAGGCGCAGGGGGGGGTTTATATTTGTGCTTGTCATTTTATATAAGCTGCGGACACCTAGGCTGGAAACTGCTGCCTTTTGCCACATTTTTTTTTTTTTTTGGGATTGGGTTGATTTATTATAAACCAATTGTCGTCCATTAAAAAAAAAAAATTGTTGATCCAATTGACTGACATGAACTGTAAGTGATTTGGAGTTAAGATGTAATTGGGCAGTGATTGGTGTAAAACTATTCATTTAGTTCACTTGAAACATACTGACATTTACTCAAGTCTCATCTTACAATAAGGAGATGTTTGATGTACTATTAGAACTTCAATTTCTTCCACTTTAGAATCAAAAGGAAAAAATAGGATTATGATTTTTTGTTGTTCATTGTTGTATTCTTTTATAAATATGAAATGATTTTGTCTTTCGCATCATTGAGAAAGCACTTGAGGGGGTCTCTTTTGTGGCTTCCTCTCTCTCCCTCTTTCTTCCCCTCATTGTTTTCAAATACAAACATTTTTTATTCAGTTAAATTTGCACTCCATGCAACTGGTTGTAAATTAGCAATTTTCTGATCACTTAATTGTAGCATAAAACTTTCTCCAACTCACAATTTTAGGTTATCCTGAAACAACATTTTTTCCCCTTCCATTTTATTCTCCATCCATTTAACTTAATTCACTCTGATCAATTTTGTCGTTTCTTTGTCTGAAATAGACAAGTGGGAAAAGCCACTTAGAAATTGTTTCTAATTGGTAAAATTGAACTTTCTAATTTCTTTGACAAGTAGGTCTTTATATTCTAGAGTTATTTTCTTCTTCCGTTATATTATTTTTTTTCTGGTATGAAATTGTGATGAAACATCCTTTAACCAAAACCCTTTGGCCTTTGTTGAGCACTTTCTTTGTACTTGTAGATCCATATGGACACACCATCGGGCGTTAAAGATTCCATCCCAGCTTGGATCAAGTTCTCTGTACAGGCTCCTGGTGAAATTCCATATAATGGCATCTATTATGACCCACCAGAAGAGGTATTACATTTTAGTGCCCAATCTCCCTTTCTTACTGGGAAACACGGTCTGAAAAAGTAATCAGAACCATAATAACGTTTCTGAGGGGGATATTTCAATTTTTGACTTGTTTATGCCTATCCTACTCTCTTCATACTAACTGGTTTGTTGTTACAGGAGAAGTATGTGTTCCAACATCCTCAGCCCAAGAGACCAAAATCTTTGAGAATTTATGAGTCGCATGTTGGAATGAGTAGTATGGTAATCACTCTCTCTCTCTCTCTCTCTCTCTCTCAGTCTGTCTCTCTGTGACAAGCAGACAGAGTGAAAAGTGAAAAGTGAAGAGTGAAAAGTGAAAAGTGAAAAGTGGAAAGTGAAAAGTGAAAAGTAACGGATTGGTAAAAGATTAATACTTTCAATTTCCTGTAAAAAAAATTAATACTTCGGATTTTTTTCTCTTTCATACTGTGATCAATATTGACTGGCTGTTTTGCTGGATCAAATCATGTAATTATCCTATGTTTTCTTTATAAGTTTGAAATACTGCTTGTGCTTTGTTTTACTTGCAATGATGTTTCTTCTGTGTGATCTGGTTTTATGAGGCATAACATTCTGTAAACACTTATAATTGATAGGGCTTGACATAAACTCACTTTTCATTCATTTTGGCAATTTCTTGAATGATGGCATCTTTTAACTGCAAAACTGCCCCTTTGAAGCTATACTGTTCAAATGCCACATGAGGAATTCAAATCTTGAAGTTGCTGTCTTTTGATGCTTTGGGGATTTTATCATAACCTTAAATTGTATTGGGCATAGCATTGACTCTTATAGAGATCAGCTCTTGTGCTTCATATATCATATTTGTAGAAATCTGATAGGCTCTTTATAGCATTTACCTTTTACTATGGTTTAGCTCTAGGTAAATACTCAGGCTTGGCACTTATCCAAAGAATCAAGGCCAAAACTTGATGGGAAAAAATTCTTAATTTATTGTACACTATTCTTTTCTTCTGATGACCTTTGGGCCCTTCTTTTTAAATTGTTTCATTGTTTACAATATTATCTGCATGGATTTATCACTATATTGTTCTGATGCACCATGGTCACAATGCAATGCTAAAAGGTTTATCTCTTCGTCTTTTGGGACTTTTGTAGAAATCACAATGCTATATGTACAATCTCTGTACACTTATGTGATATAGTTTTCTTTCTGATTCCCAGTTGTAACAATCTTGCAGGAGCCCATGATTAACACATATGCAAACTTCAGAGATGACGTTCTCCCTCGCATCAAAAGGCTTGGTTACAATGCTGTGCAAATTATGGCTATTCAAGAGCACTCATATTATGCTAGCTTTGGGTAATACATATTTTTGGATGAGATCCATACTTATGAGATATTATTAGTTCATGTTTGTTGACTTGCTGTCTGTGGGTGGATCTAGCTTCTTAAATTTGACCTGAGAAAGCTGCAAATTTTTTGCACATTCAGGTATCATGTCACAAATTTTTTCGCTCCTAGTAGCCGCTGTGGAACGCCTGAGGACCTTAAGTCTTTGATAGATAAAGCTCATGAGCTTGGTCTGCTTGTTCTGATGGATATTGTACATAGGTACTATCTAATTCTCAAATAGTATTGGTTCTTTATTGAATCTTTAGGCAAACCCTTAATTCCATTATCCTGCCGCATATGGGTATTACTATACCTAAAATTAAAGATAAATTGAAAGTTATGAGCAACTGGAATGACCTTAATGGGTTCTTCTGTTTCTAAGTGAGCAGACATGGGGGAGACTCTTTTGGGCTTCTCTTCAAACATTGAAGTGTCTTATCTATTTATACTATATATCTCTGCTTATCATCTGACTCCTGATTTTTTCCCGAATGCAGTCATGCATCAAACAATGTCTTAGATGGGCTTAACATGTTTGATGGGACTGATAGTCATTATTTCCACTCTGGATCACGAGGTTATCATTGGATGTGGGATTCTCGCCTTTTTAACTATGGAAGCTGGGAAGTATGTACCTTCTGAGGAACTTTAGTTCTTTTCTATTGTATTGAACTTCTTTTTGTCTCTTTTTTGTCTTTGGTTGTACCAATTTATTCTTGTTGTTGTAGGTGCTAAGGTTTCTTCTTTCAAATGCGAGATGGTGGCTGGAGGAATACAAGTTTGATGGATTCAGGTTTGATGGCGTGACATCAATGATGTACACTCACCATGGATTGCAGGTGTGTTGAAGTTTCCTTATGATTTTTAAGGATTGGGACATAGTAACATTTGCAAAACTCTTTTGATCCTTTTTTTTCTTTGGATGTGTCAATGGAGTGGAAGTTGAATTCCATTTCCTCACCAACATCAAAGTAATGAGGTTCAACTTTGAGGATAATTTAATATGATTTTTGTCCCTTACCAATATAAATGACAAAAATGTTGGGAATATTGTGGCTGAGTTATCCTAACAACATTAATCCCGGGAGCTTTAATCTTATGGGGATATCTTCTGAGTGTGCGACAACGCTTGGACAACTACTCATGCCTTAGTCAATGTATCACTGTAGCTGTACTGCTGCCGGATATTCTATATGCTCTTCTCTGTTCTGCTTGTGAGAACTTGAGGTGTTAACATCTATATTTTTTGCTTATTTCAGGTTGGATTTACTGGAAACTATAATGAGTATTTTGGATTTGCTACTGACGTGGATGCTGTTGTATATCTGATGCTGGTTAACGATATGATTCGTGGGCTCTACCCTGAGGCTGTAACCATTGGTGAAGATGTATGTGTTTGGAGACATGCCATCTTCATCTTTTTCTCTTTTCATATCTCGTATGTAAACAAAGAGCTTTTACCTGGACTTTAATAGCTCAGGTGCACTACTCATATGGATCCGAACTTGACGAGGATTATAATCAGTTAATGCCATATGTTTGATGAATATATAAAAACCATGAAGCTTACTCTCTGTTGCATGTATTTTGTTTTTGGAACTTGAATTATTCCACCCAACTTGGCAGAACAAAATTCTTTTACCTCCAATCCGTGTCGGCAGATTCCTGCGCTCTTACAAACTTTATGATGAACTGAACTAAACTATTTCAATATTTTACCTCTTAATGTTGAGCATTCTTTGATATTGTATGTGCATGTGCATGATGAGGGGTTTTACTATTGGCTTGCCTTTAGTTACTTATAATCTGTCCTTTTTTTACCTGATGCTTGTTGTACAGGTCAGTGGAATGCCAACATTTTGTATCCCTGTTCAGGATGGGGGTGTAGGATTTGATTATCGGCTTCATATGGCAATTGCTGATAAATGGATTGAGCTCCTCAAGTATGCATTACTTACAACTCTCGTTGAACTAATATTGAAATATAACCTTCTGACCTTCATGCTATTAGTAGCATTTCAGCTTTTAATATTTGTTTGACCTACAACCATTAATTGATCAATTTGAACCTTAAAAATTTGGTCTTCCCAGTATGCCAGGGGGTTGCATCAGAATATTTCTAAACATTCATAATTATTAAGAACTAGTGTAAGAAATTTCATTAATCATGTACTATCTCTTATCATCAGGCTAGGCATGTTCTTGTATAAAATAACTTGACTAGATTTCCAGACCTTTATTCTTATTTCGAAATAGCTTTCCGATGTGCTGCTTTGAAGGAAAACATGAATGGAATGTTTACAAATTGGTGAATTTGGAGAAAATAGCATAATTGTATTTTATGCTTGGGTTGGGAGGTTAAAATAGGCTAGAACTGGTTTGTTAGCCCCTACCTAAAGACTTGGTACATATACAATATTTAAAGCAACATCATTAGTTTATGATCATGTTTTGAACTCTTTTCAACAAGACATGCATGAAACTGTTAGTATAATGCTTGTTACAATCTTGTTGGATATCTGCTCTCGAAGAAAAATGTAACCAAAAAATCAAGCTAAAATTATTTAAGACTAAGGTTTTAACCTTGATAATGGAACTAATCTCGTGCTACATCTTGCTATCTGTTACAGGAAAAGAGATGAAGACTGGAGAGTGGGGGATATCGTTCACACACTCACTAACAGAAGGTGGTTGGAAAAATGTGTATCTTATGCTGAAAGTCATGACCAAGCTCTAGTTGGTGATAAAACCATAGCCTTCTGGTTGATGGATAAGGTTATTTCTGTTTTTATAATACCTTGTATTATCTTTCCTGGAGAGTATAACATATCATGTGAGGCTACATTTATTAAAAGTTTGATGTGCATTCAGCATTATATGGAGTGCACTATTAGCTACTAGATGGTTACAACTGGAACAGAATGCAGAATTTCATTTGGTTCCATAGGAAAATCTAAATTAAATCAAAGGGCATTCTCATGCCGAGCTCCCATAAAAAATTATTGCATCCTCGTGTTTTAAATTCTCAATATACTCTGAGTTAGAACTAAAAAATTCACAAAAGAAAGATTTCTCCTTAAAAAAATTGGCAATAGCAACTCTCGGATTTCGGACCACTATTTTTTCTAGCCTTCCTCTGAATAGTATGCTAACATAACAATTTTTGGAAGATAATCCTACATTCTAATTCTCTCCATTTACGTGCAATGTCCTTTTCCAGGATATGTATGAGTTTATGGCTTTGGACAGACCATCGTCACCTCGCATAGATCGTGGAATTGCATTACACAAAATGATCAGACTTATTACAATGGGATTGGGTGGTGAAGGGTATTTAAATTTCATGGGAAATGAATTTGGCCATCCTGGTAAGAACAAAGTGGTCATCCTGCATCATTATCAACTTGTGCAATTATTAAGATATTCTTTGTTGAACCAGATGATATTTTATGTCTTGATTGAATGTGTTTTTTTCGTGCCATTATTATCTTACAGAGTGGATAGATTTTCCGAGAGGTGATCAACATCTTCCTAATGGCAAGATAATCCGTGGGAACAATTTTAGTTATGACAAGTGTCGGCGTAGATTTGATCTTGTAAGTTCTAAGATGAACTTAAAAATCTTGTAGTTCATTCTGAGTTACTACTAAATGATGAGGTGGCTAGTGGCACCAATTCACTTCTGAACCATCATTGCATCGGACTCTGAACCTTTTGTTGTTTTATTGAGATTCCAAGAGCAGGGTTTGCTGTGTAATGCCCAAAAAGGTGTCCTATTTGAAATGCTTGATAAGTTGAATTCCTTTTGTCCTTCCTCAATCCTGGAAGGTTTGGTGCTGGTAAACGCACACTGACACGACATGGCAAATCACGCAAGAATGACAAAGTCTAAGAAAATTTTACACCTTTTTAAGTAACAAACTACCAAATTATGTCGTGTCCAAAGATGTTTCTATGCACCGTGTTGGTGCAACATAGGTTTGCTGGTTGGACAATTCCAGATTCTTGCACTTGAAAAACCTTTTCTAAGCAATTAGTTGAAACATAAATAGTATCATCTTTCTCTCTAGCCAAGCATATTTGGAAGGCAAAAATTTCTTTGAAGGTCAATGCCCTTATATGTTTTATGGTTCTTGACAAACTCGGTAGTGATGATTTGTCTCTCATCAGGGGACCTTTTAAAGCTTTATCTCTGAATCTGTTCTATGTGGCATCAAATTGATGAATCTTGAGATCTGTCATTCTTCAATTGTCTGATTTTGTGTGGAATATGGAATAGAAACTTTTAACATCTTTGATAAGCAGTAAGTTTGTTATAAAAGTGGAAGATGTCATGCTTTTTGATGTTGAGAAGAAATTTGTTCCCCCCCCCCCAAAAGAGAGCTACTTTAATTATGGCATTACAGTTGTTGGAGGTAGTCGATAATTTGTGAGAAATGACCTTTAAATGAGCTTTTCGCCTTCAAATGGCAAAGGCAACACACCTTCATTTTCTTTCTTAAGAAAACTTGGACGCTTGCTTGGTGGCAATTAAATATAATTTTTCTTATGGAACGATAAAATGACCACTGAAATGTTTATGTAATATTCTTTTTTCTGCAATTTAAACTTGACTTCTTGCTGTTGACTATTATATACTTTTTCTTTTCTTGCTAAGCAGTTGATTTTAGATATTGGCACTAATTTTTTGTTAATTTACTGTGCTATGTATGACCTATCAAAAAAGTTATGTTTTCTTCAACGGGCTGAGTTTTCTTGTCTTACATATGGTGGTTCTGCATTCTTAGGGTGATGCAGATTACCTAAGGTATCGTGGAATGCAAGAATTTGACCAGGCAATGCAGCATCTTGAAGAAGCTTATGGGGTATGCATCACTTGCACAAGATACTAGTGACTGTTCTTTTGCATTTTTTTCAATGTTTTAGACTAAAATTTCTGACTTTTTGGAGCTTTTGAACTAACTAGCAATTATGCATATGCTCTTCCAACCTAGAAAATTTGTCTATAATGGGAACTTAGAAGTATAATACTCAAATAAGAACATCAATTATGGCTTTATTAACTTTTGAGATATAAAAAATTTAGAAATTAATTGTAAGTAGTACAAGCATTCTGTGCTGCCTATTTCTCCTCCTCTCCACTGATTCCCTCCTGAATTCTAGCTTTAGTGTGCAAATACTTAGCACATACTTATTTCTTCCCATAACCCAGTTAAGTTAAATCTAAATCAAGTATCAAAGAGATCTCACCTACTCCACATCAAGTTCCTTTGCAATGACTCGCCAGTGGCTTCCTTTATAATTATTGCTTCAAATTGCTTGATTATTTCTGAAGAACAAACATGCTTGCCCGCTTATTGACTGGTTGTGCAAAGAGTATTTTGGATTTTCCTGGTAGTTGTAATTATAAATACTGGCAAGTGGGACATTGTTTTTCCTATACATATCAAAATGATTGGTCTTGTGTGAACCTATTAACCAAAGTTGTCATAATATGAAAATTCCTTTCCCTAGAGCTTGTACCTGCCCTAATCGATGAAATCAGAAATATTCCCTGTAAAACTAACATTAATCTTTCAGGCTATTTTGAATCTTGTCCCTGGAGATGCCATCTGTTGGACTTCCTAATTCTGTGATGCATCTTGCATATGTTATTCAGTTTTCAGAATATCCTTGGAAAATTCATCTTATGAGGAGCAGCTTCTCCCGTGTCCATACTTAATGATGTAGATAGTTTGTCTGCTTGCCTGTATGACTGTGGAATTTGATTGCTATTTGTTTTTTGTTGGTATCAAAATGAAACCACTATACTCGTTTTGCTGTTTCTGCAGTTCATGACTTCTGAGCATCAATACATATCACGGACAGATGAGGGAGATAGGGTAGTAGTCTTTGAACGGGGCGACCTCGTATTTGTTTTCAATTTTCACTGGAGTAATAGTTATTTTGACTATAGAGTTGGCTGCGCAAAGCCAGGAAAGTACAAGGTAGGGCCTCCCTAACTTTGTACCTTGCTAGTTTTATGTTATAAATTCTTGACCCTTTATGCTGTTAGATGTTCCCATTTTGTTGCATTTTTTATTTTATTTTATTTTATTTTTGGGTTCCTCTCGCCTTTTCTTAATCTTTCCTTTTTATTTTTGTTGCTCACACACTACTACTATTGGAGCTTTGATTTCATTTTCTTAGAGGAACTCCATTAGGTGGATGGTGTGTCGTTAAACAACCAAAAATACAATACCTACTTCACTAAAGACAAGTCTAGGGTGAGCAGGGTCGAATCCACAGGGAACGGTGGATTTATCTCTTTCAAGGAAAATAAAAATATGGGAGATTTGATCATCGATACAAAAATTACTCGATATTATGCGAATAAATTGGTTATAACCGCTAAGTATCACGAAACGACCAATCTCTTCTTACTTTTTCGGTAATCAAGATACCATCGTTAATTACTTCCCTAATCGAAAGACAACCCAAGAGACTCTCGTTGAATTTAATATTCTGACAGCATTAAGATCTAGAAAGACCCAATTCTAATCGGTAAATTTCAATCTGAATTTATTTAAATTAGATTATCTAATCTTTTGACATAAATCCTACCGCTTGCGAGACCATAGAACTATGTCAATCACCACTCTATTAAAAAGATACAAATTTTACTGTTTTTAAATGATCGTAGACTATTCTAGGATTATTAAATATAGATCTCTATTTAACAATTCCAAAAAATTTATAAACATTAAACATAGAGATTAAATAAATACCTACAAATATCAAGCAAATAAGATCATTTAGATTTCACAATTATCATTCATCAAGATTTCAATAATTCTTTAACTAGAAAAGAAATTAAAATGAACTCATAATAAAAGAAAACTCACAATAAATTGGGTATTGCTTTCAAGGAATAAAGAATGACAAAAACAAAGAACCCTTTCCCCGGCTAAGGCTGCAGCTTCCTGTGCTTTTTCTGGATGCCTCCAAAAATTAGAAAACAATGCTTATATATCTACACTAGTGGGGGCTGGCCGCAATCCTAAAGGAGAGATAAATCCTCCTATTTTACCTTAGTAAAATTATTCCAAAATATTCTCTAAAATTGAATGAAATATCCTAAAGAATAAAATCCTAAAAACTTCAAGTAAAATAAAATGTTTTTTTTACATTTACAATTTTTCAAAATTTCACATTCCTAAATATTAGGAATGAAGAATAGAATCTTCAAAATTCTTGTATTTCTCCTTGAATTAACCGTGTCCACATGCTAATGAAAAGTCATTTCTGTCTGTTCTTCCATCCTTGCATAATTGCTCCAATTAAGTCTCTTTTTCTTCATATTTCTCCATGCCTTTCTTCCGACTAATCTAACACATCAATCACCACAATTAGTGTAATATTTTTTCAAAATAATACAAAAATCAATTACAAATATTACACTTATTTTGTTCCTATCAAATTCCTCCACACCTAGATGATACTTGTCCTCAAGCATTCCTAACTCATCTAAAATTAAAACTAACAACCTGTGTTTCTTCCAAGTCCCCAAGTCAATAATCACCATTAAAAAGTTAAGCTAAAAGTATAATCGAAACAGAAAGTACTTTACAGTGTTCCGTACTAAAACAACCACTACATGTCTTAACAGCTCTTTATGAAATCCAAACAATAAGATCCAACAATCCTCTCCAAAGGGAAATCACTCAAATGCACTCAAATGGGTGTAAAATATATATATCACTCAAATCAACAACATGGAATGCTATTACCATATGCTTGCAAATATATCAAATCTCCACCACTTAGAATTTTGAATTACACGCATCAATCTAAAGGTCTTTTATTTGGTTGTAACGTGCCTAGGGTTAGGGGTAGGATAAAAGGGAATATCAAGGGGTAAATGTATCAAAGAAAATATGCAACTAATCACACGATTATTTCTGCGTAACACCCTTGCCCCGCACAAGTAGTACACCAAGAATTCATGCTCGTCACCCACATGTGCCTAACATAGCCAACATTCCAAATCACATAAAAAAAATTGTCAACCATTTTCTTTTCGATCCATGATTGAAATGAAATTCTCAGAAATGCAGCAAATTTTTTTTTTATTTTTTTTATTTTTTTTTTGTCGCTTTCTATTCTCTTTTTTTATTATTATTATTTTTTTTGAGAGCATTTTAGCACAAAGAGAAACAAAAGCAAACTTTTTCTTTCTTTTTTCATATGTAGCAAATATCATCATCAAAGCTCTAATCGATACATATTTCATGAGGCAATTATATGCCTAATATCGTGCAATTGACTACATATATCCTTGGTATAAGGGTTGAAACGTCAGTCAAAATAAGGTTATAGTGTTGTATTGAAGGGTTTTGAAGAAAGAAAGGGTCTCAGGCTCAAATTGGTTCACTAAAGGGATTATAAATCAAGGTAGGGATTTTTACGAAAGTCAAAATGTGGTAAAACCTAGGTGCCTTTATCATTTCAATGCATGAAACCCTGGATGTGATCTTGAAATGCATAACATTGCCAGTTCTAGAATAACCACTCCAAGTGTGATATTCACTCAAGAAGAAAAGAAATTCCGAGCACAAAGAATGAATTTACTCGTTTTAGGCTCAAAACCTTACTATTTAAGTAGGGTTTGTGTTAAATCTTGTATGTTCATCATTCAAAGAAAACTATTAAAGATATGAGCAGCCATCTCAAGCACAAAAACACCATCGATACAAGTCATTTTTCATACATCTCCAGCCACCCAAATCGCATACATCAACAAAGGGAACTTGAATTTTTTTTTTTTTTTTTTTTTTTTTTTTTATGGAAACAAAACTCAACAATTTCAAACGAACGAAATGCCTATAAAGAATGTTCCTATATATGAATCTAAAAGAATGGCTAACCTCCCCACACCTAAACCGTGCATTGTCCCCAATGTATGCCTAAGTGAAGAAAGATCAAAAGAAAACAAGAAAACATGCAAAAAGGAGGAAACAAACGAAAAAAAAAGATAGAACAATACTCCCCTAGGGTGGAAGCGGAAACGGAGGATGAAAGTCAACGAACTTGAAATATGCCATAAGATTGTTCTCCATGTGAGACAAACTGTCTTTGAGAGACTGAAGTGTGGGTGTGGGAGAGGAGACGGCAGAGGGGAGAAGGACGGCCTCAGGGATGGGAGAACCTACACGAGGACAAGAAAATTGCTTCGGGCATGCACCCGGGGGTTAAAAGTGTAATGCCCATGGGAAACTGATAAAACACTCATACGTACTAAACAATCTAAATCCAACGGTTCTATGGGGCATGCTTCATGTAAATCATGATTAGGCATGTCCAACACGCCCAAATTCACCGCCAAAAGGGTAATGAGGGAGTCTAAAATTAATGGTCGCCTTGGTTTGTTCACACAAGACAGAAATTGGGAGGTTACCCAAAACCCGAAATTAACCCGTTGGTTGGTGTGCATGCACCAGAGAAAAAAAAGTTCAGGTTTAGTACAAATGACGGAGCTATCCTTGCGGCCATAGAAACTAAAGGCCAGAACCCTATGAATGAGGCGCAATGCATTATCCTTCAAATAGCTACCTTTAGAATGACTAGGGTGGTAAGGAACACGATCTACAGTCAGCTCAGTCCAGATGCGCATATATGTAGAATTAAAATTGGAAGGGAAATCACAGAAACTAGTCTGATATGCGGAGGACTGTGTGAGCCTCACTGAGGAACCCAAGGCAACGTTAAATTCAGTCAAGGAGAGATGAAATGAGTGATTGATCAAGCGAAAGTGAATTAAGTTAGGGGTGTAGGAAGTGAAATCCGTGAGTGTGTGAAAGTGAAAAGTGGTGTAAAATTCATAAGTTAACTCCAGCAAGGCAGGGAAAGTGCAATTCAAGTCTTGCTCCCAGCCAATAGCAGAGAGATATCGGACAATGGAGTCATGCATATTCAGTACTTGCAACGATGGAAAATGAAAAGATTTACAAGGAATGATAGGTCGAACAGAAATAGCAGAGTACCGTTGTCGCGCTTCAGCGGAATGAAATCGCAGACAGCCGCGAAGGTGAGTACGCGGTGGGGGAAGGACAGACTTCCCTTTCGCCACCCTTGAACGGACGCGAGGTCTTTTTGGATGGGAAGAGGAGGGTTCGGTTGCTGTCTTTGGTACAGGGGCAAATGGAGTCGGAGAGGGGTCTATAGGAGGTGAGTGGGTTGGAGGAAGGCTATGGTTCGTGAACGGGGGTGATTGGGGATTAGGGTTGGGAAATGGGGGGTTGCGATCACTCGAAGAGGATGAGGATGGAGGTCTGTGATGGCCCGTGGGTGGACTGGAGGGTGAGTGTGGACGGGATTGAGAGGTGGAAGGCGAAGGGTTTGCGTGAGGTGATGAAGGAGATTCGTCGCTATCAGAGGAGAGATAGATGCGAGATGTACCCTGACTTTTCGGTCCCTGAGGCCAACGTGGGCGGAGGCCAAAGCGACGACGGTGGTGGTGATGGTGTATTTGTTTCTTGGCCATCGGTGGCGGCAACGATGATAGCGTCGAAGGCGAAAGGGGAAAGAAAACACTAGAAAACAAATGTCGAAAGGTTAGAGCAGAACAATTTGATTTTGATTCTTCTTTAAGACTTTTTTTTTTTAAGAGCAGAAGTGGTTTGAACTTAAGACGTGGGCACGCCTTAAATGTAGTGGGTTTTTGTCCGTCAAATGGTCCCAGGGGTAGACGTGAACGGGTTTTAGGGCGTGGTCATGCCCTATCGTGGGAGTACGTCTGCCAATTGGAGTGATATGGGCAAGTGTGAAAAGAGGCTATGGCGTGGGCACGCCTTAAAGGAAAATGATGTCTGTCCGGGTAAATGAAGTGGGCAGATGTGAGTAGGAGATAGGGCGTGGGCACGCCTTAAAGTGCAACCACTTCTGATTTTTTTTTTTTGAAAAGAAAATCACTCTTAAATCAAGTTTAAAGAAGGGAAAATAAAAATAAATAATAAAAAAAAAATAGGACTATTGGGTTGCCTCCCAATGAGCGCCTTTGTTTATCGTCTCTAACTCGACATTGTCTTCTCGTCTTACTCCTCCTTGTATGTGGGATGTGCCAATTGAACTTCGTCCACTGTAGAGACATCAAATCCATCAATAAATGGTTTCAATCGTTGTCCATTCACCTTAAAAGTGTTGTTAGTCTCTATATTTTTTATTTCAATAGCACCATGAGGAGAGATACTACCGGATATGGTCCTGTCCATTGAGACTTTAACTTACCTGGCATAAACTTCAATTTGGAATCGAAAAGGAGCACTTTTTGACCTTCAAAGAATTGTTTTTGTCGACGAAGTTTATCGTGAACAAGTTTGGTCCTTTTCTTGTAAAGCCTTGCATTGTTGTAAGCTTCCAAACGAATCTCTTCCAACTCCTGAAGTTGTAGCTTCCTCTCCCTTCCAACTTCCTTGGCATCTAAGTTGCATTGCTAACTGTCCAAAAAGCACGATGTTCAATTGCAGCCGGTAAATGACATAACTTACCAAAAACTAATCGGTATGGTGACATTTCAATTGGGGTTTTGAATGCAATTCGATATACCCAAAGTGCATCGTCCAATCGTAAACTCCAATCCTTACGACTTGGATTTACTGTATTTTCTAAAATGCTCTTGATCTCACGATTAGAAACTTCTGCTTGCCCATTGGTTTGAGGATGGTATGCGGTGACTACTCGGTGATTAACTCCGTATTTGCGCATTAAAGCTTCCACCGTACGATTGCAAAAATGTGTACTTTGATCACTAATGATCGCCTTCGGTACCCCAAACCTACAGAAAATATTAGATTTAAGAAAATCTACAACAATCGTAGAATCATTAGTATGGGTAGTTTTTGCTTCTACCCATTCCGAGACATAATCCACTGCAAGCAAAATATTTAGAAAGCCACATGAACTAGGAAAAGGTCCCATAAAATCCATACCCCATACATCGAAAATCTCACAAAATAAGATTCGGGTTTGAGGCATTTCATCCCTAGAAGATATGTTGCCAATCCTTTGACAATTCCCATAACTCTTACAATATTGGTATGCATCCTTAAAGAGTGTTTCCCAATAAAAACCACTATCCAGAATTTTTCTAGCTGTTCTTTTGGAACCAAAATGACCACCACATGCATGACTATGACAATGAGCAAGTATGGAATGAATTTCATCCTTAGGCACACATCTACGAATGATTTGATCGGATCCTATTTTCCACAAGTAATGTTCATCCCAAATGTAGTACTTCGAGTCATTCCTAAGCTTGTTCTTTTATGCAATATTTAGGTCATGTGGAAGAATCCCAGTTACAAGAAAATTTATAATGTCAGCAAACCAAGGTTTCTTATCTGTCTTACCTTGTAGGGTAAACAATTGCTCATTCGGAAATGTCTCTGATATAGGTAAGGATTCTTCTTCTCGCACCAAGCGACTCAAGTGATCAGCTACAGAATTTTCAAGTCCCTTCCGGTCCTTAATCTCCCAGTCAAATTCTTGCAAAAGCAGTACCCATCGGATAAGTCGTGGTTTTGACTCTTTCTTCGAAAGCAGATATTTCAAGGCTGCATGATCAGAGTAAACGACTACTTTAGAGCCTAACAAATAAAATCTAAATTTCTCAAAAGCAAAAACTATGGCAAGAAACTCCTTCTCAGTTGTGGTATAGTTGCATTGCGCCAGATTAAGTGTCTTCGATGCATAGTAAATGGCATGAGATTGCTTTTCTTCCTTTTGTCCGAGCATAGCTCTCACAGCATAGTGACTTGCGTCGCACATCAACTCAAATGGTAGATCCCAATTGGGTGCCTGCAAAATCGGAGTTGAAGTCGGCAAAGTTTTCAATGTATCAAAAGTTTCCTTACACTCATTTCCAAAATCGAATGTAACATCTTGTTGCAACAATCTCGAGAGTGGTTGAGCTATTTTCGAGAAGTCCTTGATGAATCGCCGATAGAAACCTGCATGGCCAAGAAAATTTCGAATTTCTCGCACATTAGTAGGATATGACAAGTTAGCAATTAAATCCACCTTGGCTTTGTCAACTTCAATACCTCTTGAAGAAATTACATGACCTAACACTATTCCCTCGTTCATCATAAAATGACATTTCTCATAGTTAAGTGCTAAGTATCAATGCATCTCTTAAAAACCTTACACAAATTATCTAAGCATTGATTGAATGAATCACCATACACCGTAAAATCATTCATGAAAATTTCGATGCAATCTTCAATTAAATCAAAAAATATACTCATCATGCATCTTTAAAATGTTCCCGGTGCATTACAAAGTCCAAAGGGCATCCTACGATATGTAAATGTTCCAAATGGGCAAGTAAAGGTAGTCTTTTCTTGATCTTCTTGAGCTACTACTATTTGATAATAGCCCGAGTACCCATCCAAGAAACAGAAAAACAATTTACCTGCCAATCTTTCTAGCATTTGATCAATGAAGGGTAAAGGGAAATGATCCTTCCGAGTGACGGTATTTAATTTTCTAAAGTCAATGCACATTCGCCATCCGGTTTGAAGTCTCATTGGTACTAGCTCATTATTTTCATTTTTTACTAATTGAAATCCACTCTTTTTGGGAACAATATGAATCGGACTTACCCATCTACTATCAAAAATAGGATATATAATTCCTAACTCTAACAGTTTCAAAATTTCCTTCAAAACAATTTCTTTCATGGTGGGATTGAGTTTTCGTTGAAGTTCCCTTACCGGTTTGGAATCGGGTTCGAGCAGAATGCGATGCATACACACAGAAGGGCTGATACCTTTTATGTTTGCCTAGGTCCATCCAATTGCCATCTTGTATTCTCTCAATACCTGCATTAAGCTCTTTTCTTGATTTTCGGTCAAGTCCTTGGCTATGATTACCGGTAGGGTTTCGTTGGCACCCAAGTATGCATACTTAAGATGTTCAGGTAAAGGCTTCAACTTGAGCTTTGGGGCCTGCATTGTAGAAGGAAGAATTTTCTCGTTAGAAACAGGTAATTGCAGGAAATTACTTACTTGCCTGAGGGGTAACTCCGGTGTGAACTGCAAAGCCATGATAGTTTCCTCTGTGTCTTCATCTTGAGTTACCTCGGTTTGTTTATCTGTCCATCCCTTTTTCAGCATAAGATCAAGTTTATCAAGTACCAAATGTTGTTCAACATTCTCATGCACAACAGAATCAATAATGCTAACATGAAAAATGGATTCCGAGTCATTTGGATGTTGCATGGCATGAAAGATATTAAATGTGACAATCTCTCCATCAAATTCAAATGATAGGGTTCCTTTATCAATATCAATCTTAGTTTTTGCTGTTTTCATAAAAGGCCTTCCAAGTAATATGAGAGCAGGGTTGGGTGAACAAGCATCATCCATGTCAGTGATATAAAAATCAACCGACAAAATCAATTCATTGACATTGACTAAGACATCTTCAACAATTCCCTCAGGATATGATGTGGACATATCAGCTAATTGTATGATCACATTAGTCTTTTTCAAAGATCCTAAATTCAAGTACCTAAAAACAGTTAAGGGCATAACATTGATTGATGCACCTAGGTCAAGCATTGCCTTCTCTATACTCTTAACCCCTATGATTATTGGTATGGTGAACATATCAGGATTCTTACACTTAGGGGGCAATTTTCTTTGGATGATGGCTGAAACATTCTCATTAACACAAATCTTATCACTATCCTCTAGCTTTGTCTTCCTAGTGCATAGTTCTTTGAGAAATTTTGCATATCTTGGCACTTGTCGGATCGCATCCAAGAGCGGGATGTTGATTTCTATCTTTCGAAAAGTCTCTAAGATTTCCTTCTCCTCATTCTCTTTCTTCGATCTTGCTAACCTGCCAGGAAAAGGAGGTGGAATTACAACTCTAGTCTTAGAAGTATCGGTTTCTTTACTTACCTTTGTGGCCGATTTATTCAATATTGATGTTTTGCTTCGTTCGGCCTCTTTATCTTCTTCGGTTGTTGATAAGTTTTCTTGCATTTTCTTTTCATTCTTGATTGCCATAACACTCACGTTTTCTCTCGGGTTGATTTCTACTTGAGAGGGTAGCTTCCCATTGTTTTTCTCCATTCGATTCACTGTCGTTGCCAATTGCGACACCTGATTTTTCAAGTTTTTTATGCTGATTCTTGTCTCTAGTTGAAATCGTTGGTTTTCTTGTTATAATCATTGGGTTTTCTGTTGAAACAATTGAGTGCTATTAGCCAAACTTTTAACAATTTCTTCTATAAACATACCTTGATTTGAAGAGGGTTGATGCGGTTGAAATTGTGGTCGAGGTTGTTGTTGAAACCCTTGTTGTCGATTCCCATAACTAAAATTTGGATGATCCTTCCATCCTGGGTTGTAGGTGTTTGAATAGGGATCATACTTCCATTGTGGTTGTCCCGGAAATCCCCCAATTACATTTATTTGTTCGCTGCACTCCTCTTGAAGAGTAGGACACATATCGGTTGTGTGTCCCATGTTCGAGCAAATACCACATGCTTTCACTTGTTGGATTTGTCCTATAACCAATCTTTCCACAATAGAAGTTAGGGAATCTATTTTATGTTCGAGAGAAGAACTACTTATCTCATTGACCTTTTTTGGAACCTCTTGTCTCCCTTTGAATTGTTAGGCATTGGCTGTCATGTTTGAGATCAAATTTCTTGTATCATCGGGTGTCTTGTTCACCAATGCTCCTCGACTCGCAGCATCGATCATGTTCCGTTCCATTGGGGAAAGACCTTCATAGAAATATTGAATCAACAACTGTTTTGAAATCTGATATTGAAGACAACTAACACATAGTTGTTTAAATCTTTCTCAATATTCATATAAGGTTTCTTCATTGTATTGTCTTATTCTACAAATTTCCTTTCTAATAGCAGCTGCACAAGAAGCTGGAAAAAATTTTTCTAAAATCATCATCTCCAAGTTAGACCAAGTAGTAATAGAACCAGAAGGCAAATAAAAGAGTCAATCCTTGGCCTTATCTATCAAAGAAAAAAGGAAAACAACAAGTTTAAGTTGTTCTTCGGTTACTCCCTGTGGTCTCATAGTGGAACAGACAATGTGGAACTCCTTAAGATGTTTGTGAGGATTTTCCCCTACAAGACCATGAAATTTAGGTAATAAATGAATTAGTTCAGATCTTAATTCGAATGGAGTTGTAATATTGGAAAAATTAATGCACAATGGTTGTTGATTAAATTCAAGGGTTGTCAACTCCCTTAAAGTCCGTTGAGCTGCCATTTTTGTTTCTTTGACCTCCTTCTCTTCAACGTCAATGTCTAAGTCTTAAGAGTTGGTTGGCCAGATTGTTTCCTAGTGATGAACTTGCTATCTTCTTTGCTTCTTGAGTCTCCTTTTTCAGCTTTCGGGCTGTTTTCTCGATTTCTGGGTCAAACACAAGTTCACCTGTACGAGCAGAACGAGACATATACCAAAAAAAAAATGAAAGTAAAATTTTTAAAAGAAATAAATTTATCAACACCGTTCCCTGGCAACGGCGCCAAAATTTGGTGTGTCGTCAAATAACCAAAAATAAAATACCTACTTCACTAAAGATAAGTTTAGGGTGAGCAGGGTCGAATCCACCGGGAACGATGGATTTATCTCTTTCAAGGAAAATGAAAATATGGGGGGTTTGAGAGATTAACTAAGTCTAACAAAAATAAATAAATCAATGAAAATTAATTAAAGTAAAATAACTAGATAACACCAAATAAAAGAAAGGATGTCAATTAAGGTAAAATCTAATCAAAAGAGTTATTTCCACCTTAATGCGCTTGATTGATCATCAATATAAAAATTACTCGATATTATGCGAATAAATTAGTTATAGTCGTTAAATACTACGAAATGATCAATCTCTCATTATTTTTTCGGTAATCAAGGTACCATCGTTAATTACTTTCCTAATCGAAAGACAACCCAAGAGACACTCGTTGGATTTAATATTCCGACAGCATTAAGATCTAAAGAGACTCAATTATAATCGGTAAATTTCAACCTGAATTTATTTAAATTAGATTATTTAATCTCTTGACATAAATTCTACCGCTTGCGAGGTCATAAAACTACGTCAATCACCACTCTATTAAAAACACACAAATCTTGTTGTTTTTAAATGATTGTAGACTATTCTAAGGTTATTAAACATAGGTCTCTATTTAACAATCTCAAAACAATTATAAACATTAAACATAGAGATTAAATAAATATCCACAAATATCAAGCAAATAAGAGCATTTAGATCTCACAATCATCATTCATCAAGGTTTCAATAATCTTTTGACTATAAAAGAAATTAAAATGAACTCATAATAAAAGAAAATTCACAATAAATTGGGTATTGCTTTCAAGGAATAAAGAATGACAAAAACAAAAAACCCTTTCCCCGGCTAAGGCTGCGGCTTATGTGCTTTTTCTGGATGCCTCCAAAAATTAGAAAACAATGCTTATATATCTACACTAGTGGGGGTTGGCTGCAACCCTAAAGGAGAGATAAATCCTCCTATTTTACCTTAGTAAAATTATTCCAAAATATTCTCTAAAATTGAATGAAATATCCTAAAGAATAAAATCCTAAAAATTTCAAGTAAAATAAAATATTTTTTTTACATTTACAATTTTTCAAAATTTCACATTCCTAAATATTAGGAATGAAAAATAGAATCTTCAAAATTCTTGTATTTCTCCTTGAATTAACCGTGTCCACGTGCTAATGAAAAGTCATTTCTGTCTGTTCTTCCATCCTTGCATAATTGCTCCAATTAAGCCTCTTTTTCTTCATATTTTTCCCTGCCTTTCTTCCGACTAATCTAACACATCAATCACCACAATTAGTGTAATATTTTCTCAAAATAATACAAAAATCAATTACAAATATTACACTTATTTTGTTCCTATCAGTGGAAAATGTTATGAAATTCTGAAATGGTTAATCTAAAATTCTAATTCAGAATTTTCATTGCTGTTGGTCTTTTCTTCTTTGTTGTAGTTCCGTAAATCCAAAAGCTTCATTTTTCATGAAATACAGTCTCCATAGATTGTCAAGCCAAAAAATAAATAAATAAATAAATTCTGCCAGAAAATCTTTTGCAGAGGAAGGTTTGACACCATAACCCTTTGCCTTCATGGGCACATGCAAAGCACGTGTAGTGCTTGGACAGGCTCAAACTCTTTTATCAGGAAAGTTGCACTATCTAATTACCAATATATTGCTTCTGTTTTGCCTGGCCTTGCATGATGTTTCCTGGTCAGCTGATCTATTTGGGGCTTATATGTTGATTTAACTCTGATCTTCCCTTTCATGGTTTCACCACAAGCCTCTTACCTGTTTTTTGTTTGTAAGGCCGAAATAGTGTCATCAGGTAATGGCTTCTGGAGAATCTAGGAAGTGGTTTTGGATGATTATGTAACTAGTCAGCCTCTAGTATTGTCAAACCGGATTGTGTTTGTGATTTTTGTTTTCCTGTTATTAATCAAACCCTTTTGTGTGCTTCTTTCTCCTTCCTTTTCCCAGCTCGTAATAATTTTATTTTGTTTCATCTCAGATTGTCTTGGATTCAGATGCTCTATTGTTTGGAGGATTTGGTAGAGTACACCACACAGCAGATTTTTTCACTCATGTAAGATTTTGGGAATGTTATCCAAAGCCATATTTATTATTTGCATAATATATTGAGAAACACTTTAAACTCCATGCGCTCCTGTGCAGGAAGGATGGTATGACAACCGTCCTCGTTCTTTCATGGTATATGCACCTTCTAGAACAGCAGTGGTATATGCCCTGTCCAAAGATGAGCCACAACCGGAACCGGAATCAGATCCTGAATCAGAATGGGAAGGTCTCATGGGCTAAAGACCAATTGATGCAGCTCTTTTTGATGTATAACCTCTCTTATATTGCCATCCACGGCAATCCCCCGGTCCTATGTTCCCCGGTCAGAGCTCAGGGGGCTAAAATATGGCATGACAGATGCCAAATGACATTTTGTGGCTAAAATATGTTTTTTATGTACCATTTAGGTTAGAAATAATAGATATAGAAGAGGGCGAGTCCGAGTGACCATCATGAAAAACACATTTTGGTGTATATGGAAGGAATTCGAGATCCTTAAGGGAAAAAAAAATGCTAACAATTGAATTATAGTTCATTGGCCATGCACATTATCACTCAAGGTGGAATTACTTGATGCCAAATAAAGCTGCAGGTTTTTATCTTTCGTAAGTTTGTCTAGTCACCTTCATGTCAAAAGAGCTTCAAACCCGGTAGCCATTAACTTATCTTTCAACCATATTTAAATTATTGACATCAACCTTTATAAAATTCATTGTACCTCATGCAATCCACTTTCCTATTTTCTTTAGTTTACGGTTTCAGGTATAAATGTCGAGAAGGAACCAGTTTTTTTTTTTTTGGTTCTTTTTTTAGGGTATGATCATCTTCATGTTGCTTTTCTTGAATCCCTTTCGTTTAGTAAGTTATGGTTTCACACTGCCCTAGCTTAAACCCTAAGCTACAAATAAATAAATAAATCGAGTCAGTCTGAAATACATTTACCCTTATTAAGAGCTTTATCAGGGGAACAACAACATTATCCCAAGTTGGCATAGAAGTGGAAGACGTGTGTCAAACCCAATGTCTAGGGACATTCCACTGGAAACAAGAGAAAAACAACAGAGCGGCACAGGGGGAAGAAAAGGTCTTAAATAAATCAAACAATGCAAGCCATGCAATTTACAAAGGAAAAAAAATGATGTAAGAAAAGCAGCGGACGAAGACCAAATCATTAAACCCTGGCCTCAACTTGTGCTTGCGTAGAGAAGACTTCACGTACTGACGTAACTGGTATCCGAGGCAGAACCACGAGGCAACTGGTGCAGAACACTAGTAGGGGACGAATTGGAAGTAGATGATCTCAGTGCCTCTGCAAGTGGCCCACCCATTGATGCCACCACTTGAGATGTTCCCCAACTTGGTGTGCTCCAATTCAGGTGAGCCCGATCGAGGTTTGACCCTGCTGATGGGTCTGGCTCACTGGCATCGCCGGTTGAGAGTTTCAGGGAACAATCAGACGAAGAATTCTCAGAAATCGATATGGAAAGGCATGTAGACGAGTTGGAATTGTTTTGAACATTGTCGGACTCTTGTTGAAGTGATCTAGGCCAATCATCGAAAAAATGTCGCAGAATCCGACTGTCCGACCCTGCATCAACGGACACTTCCTTTTGGGTCTCAAACAGGCTCATGTTCTCAGGTTTTGATTCTGAGGGTCTACAAATAAATAAAAACATAATAGAAATAAGAATTCACTAAAAAGGCCTAAAGGGCACATGAGAAAAATTGATGGGGAAACATTGGTGAAGCATCAAAGTTAGTACTGGTAGGATTCCAAAAGAAGTGGCTGGGGTTTGCTTATCTAGATTGTGGGACATCTTTCTTAGATTTTGCTGACAAGAATTGTAAGTTACATATTGGGTCCTACCACAAAAAATATCTCACATTGATCCCGACAATAAATTCTTTTTTTTTTTTCCTTAATAACCCAGTAAGTAAGCACATCATGTAGGCACAGCACAGTTATTCACAAACAAGCAATATATAGTTTCGAGCGCCTGTAGAGATTAATAAAATTTCTTACCCGGAGGACAGGATGGGGTAAATTCTACCATTCTAATTTACCTTTTTTTTTGGTTTGGGGAGGGGTGGGGATGGTGATAAATTTGTACCAACACTGCAAGTAAATTATTCCATGCACCATTTGATGCTTGGAATCATGTTATAACTGCATTATGAGATATGGGCACATGGGTACCCACTTTTCTAATAGCAATAGACCAAGAGAGAGAGTGATAATAGAGAGAAAGAAGGTGGGGTCTACGGGTACAAAACCTTATGGTCATAGCATAAGATGGTAATAACTGTCCACAACGAATTACGAAGACAAGCGCAACCCCACCGCTTTGAAATGTGTGCTCTTTGGTAAGCGTAGGGATCTATTTTATATTGGGGCATATTTTAAAAGCATTTCACACCCCATGTTTTGCATTAAAAAACCTACAAATTTCTCCCTTAAATCTTTTAGTAGAAATATTTTACGCTATAATCAGTTTGTGAAAACATCATTTTTTTCCCTTAAAAAGTAATATTCCTATTTAAAAAAAATAAAAAAAAATCCAAACTTCTCAAAAATAACATGAAAAGAAATTCAATCAAGTGCACCCTAAAAACACTAATTCAGGGATGGCAAAAGTACCTTTGATTGAGATGAAGAATATCAATAGAGGGGGACAACCCTGAAAGTGTAAACTGAGAACCGCTACCAGAGCCAGCGTTTATTGCGTCAGTGGTAGCATAACTGGCTTTAAGTCCACGCCCACCACCAGCCGCAATAATCCCGCCACTAATATTAGCGGGTGTGGGAATTTCCACAGGCTTTCTTGAACGGTTGCGGCCACGGTGCATGTGGCGCTCGCAATACTTCTGCCCCACCACCACATCCCTAGAGCACCTCCATTTCTTTCCGTCGGTCCTCCGGCACCGCCCCGGCTCCGGATCCATCACTGCCCTCCCCCAGTACCCTGCTTGCAACACTTTGCAACCAACATTTACCCAATCTCAACTTTAGTACTTTAGTACAGTTTTATCAAAATATTTCAAAAAAAATGTATCCTCAATTTCAACATTACATTATGTTTACCATGAATCACATATCTCGATCCAATTGAAATAACACGATATAACATCATATCTCACTAAACTGCATTGGAATGAGGGAAAATTAGACAATCCAAAGCTCATCTATCAAGGAGAGACACACAAACATTACGTATTACATAGAGACGACCTAAGGAAAATGTAAGTATGCACACACAAGGCACATTGAAATAATCAAAAAACACTTGGATAACGCTTAACAAACAAACACAAGAAGATCAATGTAGCAACGCCTGTAAGTTGAGAAACATAGAAAGACAAACAAAATCACAAATCAAGGGGAAACCAAAACCAAAACTCCACATACATAGATTAGACAACAAACAAATAAATCAATTGGAAAAAAAACACGGGGTGAACTGTCCAAGAACTTACAAGAAGGTTGATAATTGGAATAGTGTTGAAGAGGCTGATGATGAAGATAATAAGAAGAAGGGAGAAGGCTCTTCTTGATTGGTTGAAGTAGTTCAGGAGGAACAGCAGCACCAGCTAACATATACCTGAATATAAGAGCTTGAAGTTCAAGTTCTTGCCACTGAGCCAAGCTTAAGAAACCGCGCATTCCTGACCAGGAAGATATTAAAAAAAATTCAAAATAACCCCGTCAAATAAATCAAAAAACCCATATCAGAAAAACACAGCGAACGAGATTATTGAGAAAAATCAAAGTAACTCAGTTAGTGAAAAGAAGAAAAAAGAGTGAAAATAAAGGCGCTAATGGAGAGACTTTTTTCTGAGCTTATGTCACAAGCTGTTTGACAAAGAAGAGTTAGAGAGAGGTAAAAGAAAATGAGGAGAGAGAGAATAACCGGGTAATCTAGAGGAAGCGGTGGTGGTCGTTAAATCAGGAAATGCTGACAAGTTGCTGCTGAGTTTGGTGCAGGTGTGTTCAGGAACAAACAGAGGAAGAGCAGAGGACTGCTGAGGAGGTTGGTCAAGAAGGAGTTTTGGTGTCTTTGCAGAAGGTGGTTGTTGGTGCTGGTGTTGGTCTGACTCATCCTGGTTATTTCTCCATTGCTTCAGTTGGAAGTCCATGAAAAGAGAGAAAGAGAGAGGGAGGTGAGTTGCTTACTTGTGTGGATGGTTTTTGTTTAGATTTGGTTGGGGGTATAATAAAGCTTAGTTTTGTGCGTTGGGTATGTTAAGAGAAAGTTTCAGAAGGCTTTTTGCAGGTGCTTCTGTGCTCTCTTTTGTATCTTTTGCAGAGAGAAAGAGAGAGAGAGAGAGAGAGAGAGAGAGAGAGAGAGATGGAAGACTGGTGAGTTTGTTTTCGGCCAGTGGAGAGGGGCTGAGGCACTTGAGAAAATGACAGTCAAGACGTTCGAGTAAAAAGAGAGACTTAAAAATTGTTTTTAAAAAATTCGGGAAGTGAAGACCAACAAAGGGGGGAGGGGGATTTGGAGATCCCAACAGAAAGAGAAGTAAGCCTGCAGTGTTAATGTCTCGACACCTTTTTTGTTTTGCCTTTGCTTTGGAAATGAAACCCACGCTAAGAAGCAACGTGGACCCGTAAAAGAAAAAGAGAGTTTAATTATTAATTCCCCTTCCTAATTAAACTTGTACTTCACTAACTAAGAATATTATTGCATATATAAAATTATATTATTTTGGGTGTTAAAATTAGTACACACACAAAAAGTATTTATGGTTTTAATTTTATTTACCAAGTCATTTCTTTTGTGTAAGTACAATTAGATCGGGTTTTCTTTATCTATTTTTTTTATATTAAAATAATTATTAAATAAGTAAGGATTGCTATTAGTTTTAAAACAAAAGAATACAAAGAAAAGATGTGTCACTTGGTCAGCGCTTGAATTTTATTTTTGATTTGTAGAGATAGAAAAATTTATAAATTATCTCCCTTTTTCTAAACACAATGACTCAAAATTCTAATATTTTTTTTTTCTAAAAACATGGAAGATAAAAATAAAAAATTTAATAAAAAATATATATATTTTTTTAATTTTGGTATCATACATTTTCAAATTTTTGGTCTCGTTCCTTTTATCGTGTCACCTCCCTCCTTTCTCATTGTTTTCGTCTCCATTCCGAATTAAACCTGGCCGGGAGATGAACATAATATTTCTATCATTTTGGTCGTCATTACATCTTATGCATGTAAGATTCCTCTTTAATTTATGTCCTCTCTGAAACTTTAACCACCTCAATCTGAGGGCAGACTAGGGTAGGGTTTGTCTTAATTAATGAGAGTTCTTCTTTCTTCTTTTTTTTTTTAAATATTTTTTTTCTGGCTTTGTTCTTCGCATTCACATTGATGTATGGTGGTCCGGTGTTCTTTTTACTTAATTCATATATGAAAATTAAAGTACAAATTGACATAGCACTTTATGAGTCAAAATCCAAAAAACTATGACAACATACCATTTCCTCTGTACAATATTCAAGCCAATTAATTATAAAAATAAGAATGGACAAGGATACCAATGATAAGTCGATTTAATAGATAAATTGGTCAGATTTTTTAATTAAAATTTCAAATTTAAAACTTAAGAACAGAACAAATTACGTTGATAAAATCCCATCCTCCAAAGGGAAACCTCTAGCAACTCAAGTGGGATTAGTCGGACAAACCCCCAAGTACCAATCGGTGAGAAAAATGTCCCCAAAAAAAAAAAAAGAAAGGATGAGCATGGCCAATACGGAGTACTAGAATGACTCCACGAGACTTAGCTTCATTTACATATAAATGAAAGGTAAGTAAAAAAAAATAAATAAATAAATTGTTAATAGAACTTAATATTTATATCAATTAAATTATAACTTATCGATCAAATTCATGAAATATATCAACTATACATAATAATTTTTTAAAAAAATATGCTATTCGTTATTAATTTCCATTTCATAATGAAAATATTTGGTAAATTTTGATTTCTTGATCGATATCGGTAGAAGATTGTATAAAATAATTAATCAAAATGGCTGATGAATAATATAGGAAATTCGAATAAAACATATTCAAATTTATTAAATTTTTTATTCAACTTGTTCAAATAATCAAACAAATAGATTCTCGATAAAAATTTTTAAATTCGTTCATAATGGAACCTATTGACTCAGCCGAACATAAGTTAAAAACCAAATTATATTTTAAAAGTTGTTTCCAATATTCTGCCCGATTCATTTGCATGGAAGTCTTATTACCCATTGAACACATGTCACATAATAATGGAGTATATTTTAGGGGTGGGTATAATTTTCAAAAAGACATTTGAGTGACCCATATGTAAGTCCTCAGATGCCCTTTCGCCCTCACCCACCAATGATTGTACCAAAGGCAAAATAGGGGAGCCCTTGAGAGTTGAGACCCAAACAAAACGGGCACAATGGTGGGGACGGGGAGATCCACATGTCCTGAGTGCACAACTAGCGAGATGCTGCCATTCAAAAAATTTAATTGCCTTGCAGTAAAAAAAAAAAACACGAAGTACCCTCCTCTTCTCTCCTCAGCTAATAAACCTTTGAACTTATTACCTCGGGCTTTGTAGCATTGTGTCTAGGATCAATAATTTTGTAAGAGAAAATACTGATTTCGCAGCACTTCAGACCGTAACAACTCATGGCCCGACCTTGGGTCAAAGGTAAAAATTACAGTTTGATGTTTTTGGGAATTTTTAAAATACTTGAGCATCTTCTCGCGAGCATTGGATGTGAGCGGAAGACTTAAACCCAATTGTGCGAATTGTCAAATGTTCACTTATTATATTTGTTGGGGGTCTATTTTATAATAGCAAAGTCCAAATTGGGAGGGAAATTCCAATTTTCATAATTTAATTGAAAATAATCTTGATTAACGAATTTATTTGGCTTGATCTCTATTATGAATTTATGACTTTTGAAAACACTATTTTAATAGGTAAAAATATTATTGAAAATAACCAAAAAAAGAGATTCCATAATGCGTGACTAATTAAAAACAATCCAGGCGAATATTAAAATTCAAGAGGGAAATATTTTTCTCCCCCATAGGACTCGAACAGAATAGCAGTAGCCAGGAAAAAAAAATGTGGTAGTATAAATGGATCAAAACCACTTTCATCTTAATGCAATAAATGAAATGAAAAACTAGACAAAATTTGAAAACTCAATTACAATAAGATTTCTGAGCCAGTAATGTTTGAGTTCTCAAATTCTCCTTACCTTGAACACGTGAAGATGGACGTATGCTTGCAATCTTATATGATATGCACAGATACAAGAAAAGGCTTGCTAATGGTGTTTATTCAGTTCAAAATTTGATTTGTCAATTCTTGTCTGGGGTCCCAAAAATGAAGTGACTAGTCGGCTAGGTCTTATGGTCTCCGTGGGAACCCCACCAAAGGAAGCAGACAGGCAACTCTTCGGGTCCACATCAGATAGCTTTGAACACCAACTTGAGCTTACCTTTGGGAGGTTCAATAGTTTTCTGATTTTTTTCGATTCTGGAAAAAGAAAAAAAAGGTTGGATTTGAGGGATATGTCTTTCGCCAAGGCCTCTGTTTATAGTGTATATAAAATTGTGTATCTAGTGGAATTATTTTTTTCAATATTACCCTCATTAAAAAATAAATTTCCCATATTACTTTCATATATTTTATTAAACTTCTTCGTTTATACTATATTTCTGTCTAATCTATTTGGATTTGTACCTTTTGAGATTATTCATATTTTTTTCTTACATACATACTCTTTTATATACACCTATATTTATTCATTCAAAATTTATATATGTATAATACACATATTGTTCTAAATTAATATACATAGATGAACAATGGAGAGATAAAAGTGGGAAAAAGAGAGCAAGGAGTTGAATAAAAGAAATACTGATTAGCAGGATTTTTTTTTTTTTTTTTTTTTTTTAACAATTGCATTTGATGTCATAATTCATGGGGTTTTTAGCTATTGGATCACTATCCAATCGAGACCGATCATTCTCTAGTTTCATTTCAGCCTAATCCAATAATTACCAACTTGATTGAGATATCAATACACACAGATAGTAAAACGCGCCTGGTTAGTAAAATGTGTCCGGTTGGCAATAAAAATCATTAAATTAGAGGGGGGTTGCTCATGTCTATTACAGATGAGTAATATCTATTCATTAATTAAAATAATAAAATTTTAATATGATATGATTTTATTGATGTAATAAAGTGTTTTTTTTAATGATTGTTTGGTATGATTTGGAGCTTAATTGTGTCATAATTACAATAATAGACCTAAATCTAATTTTATTGTTTTAACTAACATGAAGAATTTTCCCTTTTGGGCTTTTGTGAAGAAAAAGGGAGTACGTTTAACGTTTTGAAGAAGAAGAGGAAGATGGGGAAAGTGAGGACGTATTTGAGTTAAATAATAACAATAATCATAATTATTATTTTTATTGTTATCAACTTCTCTGTGGCCGGGGGTCCTTGGGGTACAATACAAGGACTTGATAATTTTTCCCTTTGAGTGAAAAGCTTTGATTCGAAATTACATAAAACATGGTGTGTCCCCCCCCCCCCCCTCCCCTTGATAATAGTCAAAATTTTTGAACAATACTTGATATTAAAAATTTTAGAGGGGAGGAATCAAAGCACTTGTGAGACGGGCTAAACATCTGAAAGGTGTCAACAAGGAAGCCAGGGTAGGGGAGTGGGGTGATAGAAGAGATAAGTAAGAACTGGTTTGAAGAGTTGTTTCGCTGGAGTGAGCGAGCGATTTCATGTTCAACAATCCCTCAAAATTTAATATATATAATTTTTGTAATCAATAATAAATTATTTTATTTTTTTATTTACGCAGACATTTATTAAAATTTTATTTATTTAACTGTCAAAACAAGTTAAATTGAATTTTGATTACTCATTCGATCCTTATTTGTAATATTCATGATAATATTTGTGGATTTTGCATTACTTTTCCATGATATCTATTTTGTTATTTATTAATTTTTTTAAAAGTTACTACGGGTATGGAGTTGTACGGGGAAACCTCCAGTCGCTTTTATTTTATATTGTGTTATTTGATAATTCTTTTAAGTAATATAATTTTTAATTAAATGTTATGTTATTTAAACAAAATAAAAATTTAAAAGTAAAAACTCAAGTAAAATCCAACTTGAGCGACAATAATCTCGGCGATTACTCCACTCTAAAATTAGTGTACTCATGGTTTCTTTTCACCCTAGTAGTTTTTTATTATTATTATTATTTTTTTTTAGTGATGTAGCTTTGATTTTCATTTGATTTCTTTACCGTTCCAAAAAGAGATCTATCAGAGCCCACAACAAGCCTGGGGCTGTCTCACGATGTGTAATTCTACTAATATGTAGAAAAAAGTTTTCAACTTCCCTTCTACTTTCTCTACTCCCCCTCCCTTTTGTCTAAGTGCCACCAGTGTCGTGTTGTAAAGAAGAGTTGAGAATGACTTACGTTGATAGAGCCCTACCGTAAGGATTTCGACTTCACAACATGTTTTTGCATGCTCCCGAACGCAAAGTAAATCTAGAAGTGTAAGAAATTACTATGATTTTAATCGACACGATCGAAGTATGAGTTAGGCCGATTGCCACTTGTTGGATTTTGTGAAGAGACCAACTCGCTGGTTTCGTCGGTTGAGAATAGCAGGAGGGGGTACCGTTGGGATGACTCTACTTGAAATTTGAGGAATTTTCTTTTGTCGCATCTAAAGTTTGGTTTAATTTATAGGATTTAGTGTTTTAATCAGTGAATTTTGGACTCCTTAATGCTGTAAGTTTATTTATTTTAGATATTTTATCTCTTGATTGGGGTTCAAGTCAGGTGCCTGCATTTTTTGTACTATTTCTAAACACAACGGAGGTCGTGGGGACAAAGACAAGGTGCACCCACGTCACCTGGTTCGTCGTGACCCAAATACTCTGTCTTAAATACAATACCTCTATATGAGTATAATATTTAAGAAACAGTGAAGACAAATTATCGGGGCGCGCGGGGGGTTGGAGGGAGGGGGAAGAGAAAAAAGGGTTTCTTCACATGTGAGAAACTGATACGTCATCTGACACATTGTGTCAGACAAACCAACAGAGGAAAGGAAGGTGGTCAGATGAGACGGTAACAGCTCATGTGGGCCCCACTTAATACAACTAATTAATTATTTTCTTTTTTGCTCTCAAAGCATTAAAAAAAGTGATCGCACGCCGGCACGCGATGCCTACCTGATTTCTCACGTGGCTTCACGTGACTTGCTTTCTCGAGGAATTTTCCATCTTATCTTCTCATTTATTTTTTCTTCTTTTTACCATTTTTATTATTTTATAATTGTAATCGGATTCGGATTGGAAAAATCTTCTTGGCACATGCAAGGGCAGTCGTACCCTTACATCTTTAGGGCCTATTGGTTTACATTTGGCACAATACCGTTTGCTTAAGGATTTGCTACCTGGTCAAAGAACCTGAATTGTGAATCAAATTTTTAGATTTGCTACCAAATAAATTTTAGCTTCGCTCAAATTGTTTAAAATTAAAGAATGAGTTAACACAACAAGGTTAATCTGTAGCTAAATTTCTTTTTTTTCCCCCCTCTGGGTAGTTACATATTTTTCATTTCTATTACATAAACTAAGATTGGTCAATTACAAGGAAATACTCGGAAGCACCCTGATAATGATCTCCAAAAAATCATTTTCCAGTCCGTATTTGGGCCTAATGGTCCATTTGCTTTTGAAAACCCTTCAACCCTGAACCAGGCTTTAAAGCTGGACTAGCCCAGAAAAAAGGGTTCACATACATAGTCAGGCCTTTTGGGCTAAGGCCCGTAAGAGCTAAATGCCCTATAATTTTTTTTTTTTTTGGGTACCCTTGGACTTGATCCACTACACAGTGTCCAGAGTTTCGTCCCGACTAATTCGGATCGATTCGACTGAGGTCACTTTTAGAGCGCAGGGGTTTTCCAACGTAATTGACTCCATGCTCAAGTTGCGATTCAAATTCATGATCTTGATTAAGGATGCCTTATAAATTTGAAATAGAGGCAAGACCACGTTAAGATAGGTCTTTATTTGAACATGTATGTTAAAAATTAGTCTGATTAGAACATCAACAAAAATGGTTGACTTCTTCCTTGCGCGAGAACAGCTTATTGATATGTCCAATTAATATTTTTTTTTAGAGAATGCTTAATTAATATTTGGTAGTTGTACAAAGTAATTTAGGATTAAATGACGGCGAGGGCAGAGTTTTGGATCAGAATCATTTTCGGAATTTCTAAAATATAATGCATATGTCTTCGTAGTAATGCATCAATTAATAATCACCAAATCTGGACTCTTCAAACAATAAGAAGCAAAAAAGAATTAAGTAAAAAAAAAAGTTTAAACGAAGAAGTCGAAAAATACTTAGCGACACTGATGCCCACTGACATTGAAGCCCCATCCTTGTTCTCTTGGTCCTTACCACCAAGCCAGGATGCATGAGCTTAAGTGAGCGTAGGTTATGGTTGGATTTCAAGACCTATAGGTTGTAAATGCAATCTTTCAGCTTGCCTCGGGCTCCATTAGCCTGAACTCTCAAAATAATCATAATAGGATTCTTCTTTTATATAAGACTCTTAACGGTCCAATTTAACTTATTTTTGGATCAGGTTGAGTTAGGACATATCCTTTGTTTGAAGCCCCCAGATTGGGGCCCAACCCCATGAAGTCCGCTCCTTGCCCAGTTTTGGTTTTGTGTTCTTGTGTTGTCAATTTTTTTTTTTTCAAGTAAAATAGGGAAAAAAGATTATTCAAATTGTTTCCGTCTCTCAGCATCATCATAAAATTTCTTGCTCACTATAAAATGTAGTTTGAACTTAGTGCTACCATCTTAATGCGGCCCAATCCCCCTACCCTTCCAAAACACTTGAAAGTCCAAATCTCTAGTGCAAGCATTTTGTTTTTTTCTTGGGTTAGTTGAAACTGGAATTCGTGATTTCAAGATGATAAAATTTTTGGCAATGACATTTGGACATACTACGTTGGCGGTCATTTCTCATCTCACTCAGACAGTATGCTACCCTCTGCCTTTTCCCTTAGGGTTTCTCCTAATTAATTCCTCAAACATGATAATCCATCAAGAGGAATTGCGCAGCATTAACCAGAAACGGATCCATCGATCCTCACATCAACACCCATGTTCTATCCACTCACCACAGACAAGGGCTATTTGGTGCATTTGGATGAGAAACCAAAGTACAGCAAAATCTGTGTCTGGTACAACAGGGTCATATAATTTTATCAACTTAGAATGTTAATTCAACGTGTGTTTCTCATACATCATTTTCCAAAAGATGCACGCGAATCTACGTCATGCCATTTAATATTCTGAGGAGTTTATGACTCTCTGGCATCTTAAATCGGACCATCAATGCTTGTAAACTGTAGAATGACCCTTGCTTCTGTTGAAATCGCTACTGAAAAACGACATTTTTGGAGTATGTGAAGATTTTCGTAGGAGAAAAATATTAACTTTCCTCTCCTTGACGTCATCTGACATCTATATCCAGGGCTTCTTCAAGCGGATTCGACTTTATTCCAATAAAATATACGTAAATGAGTACGTCAAACATAATGGATCCCGCCCAAGGCACAAAATACAAGAGGTTTGCGTGAGACTGAAAATGCATATGTGGAATTTCATTGCGCTCACTGTCCAACTGATGGGACGCGGCTAAGGTTAGGTTTCAATTAGAGCAAAACCTCTCCTCAATTCACATAATGCTTAAAAGGACATATTTGTGAAATTTAAAACTGAAAGCGAAGAAGGTGATGTAAAACTTACTAGCCTACCGATATATTATTATCCGGAGCTAAATTTTGCAGGGATGACGAGTTTGTGGTGATAGATGAATGTAGCCAAAATATCTTGAAAGATGCAGCTTCTCCTGTAGCTATGGATGGACATTAGGCAACCTAGGATATTAAAGAATCTTACTCCTAATTTTGGGATATCCAACATAACAAGTACAAAATGTGCTGAGCTCATAAACCTAGGCTCAAATTTTTGGTAGAGGAAAAAATGATGGACAAGGTTGACTATTGTTTAATTGCCCATCAATGTTGCCGCACATTTCCTTTGGATTAGAAGAAAACGAGTTAAGAATTACTTCAATTTCCATGTTCAAATGTTATAGTTTCCCTCAATGTGATTCCCAATCGAATTTCAGAAACTACAAACTACAAAGATCTAATTCAACGGACAAGAATTCAGCTAAAATGTTTAGGGCATCCGAGGGAGACTTGGTAGGATGGTTGAAAATCAAATTCTTAAGTAATACTCCGTCACTTAAATCTGGTGTTCCTCCAAATATAATAATTTTGAGAACTTTTCTTTTGGTTTTGAGGGGCACTTTGATGAGAGGGTATTATAATGGCAGATAATTGGGTGAACCATAACTTGAAATTTGGGAGCACATGTGAGAGGTTTAAGTGGTTAATGTGGGGATTCCAACCTCCCTCTCTGCTTCACTTTCAACAACCAGACAATCAAAAGTAGGAATATCAGAGAGTCTGGAAAGTGGGTTTTGACACCCAAGATTTCCTTGCATTGCACAAGTACAGAATATCAAACACATCATCAGTTCTTAAGGCTGGTGCTTCCAAATTCTATATTAGACTTTGCCAAATTTGTAAAGGGGGACTAGAATAGCCCTGATGTTGCACATCAAGGACAGGACAATGATGAATAGCTTTTATTGGATTCTTTACTTCTCTCAACATACAATATTGTCAACCATACAAATCTAAATTAACTTTCTTAATTATTATACACATACATAACGCATAGTCCACAATACCAACTGCTCCCACTAAAGTGGAATCAATTAAAAAGTGTAAAACCTTCTAGGTTAAGATAGTGTTTGGGAACATGAGAGGCGGGAGGTCCATAAAGTGACATTTTTACTGTAAAAAAATTGTTGGTACAATGGCAATCCAAACTTAATGCTACCTATTTTTCAGAAAATAATACCTTTTTATGAAAATATTTATTCTTACCGATAATAATATAATGTAATAAGACAAAATGAAGAATTTAAGAGATTAAAAAGTGTAGCCAAACTCATTATAAATAGCAAAGTGTTAATCTGCTCGATCTGGTTTCTTGAAAAAAATTAGTTCCACTCTTTGCCAATATAGAGCGAGATAGGTTTTGTATTTATGTATCTTAGTTATATAATATTAACAGGAAAACTATTCTTCCCATGTTCCTTCAATACAATATATATAAATTAAAAATATATATATATATATATATATATATATATATATATTGTTGGCTTTATTTGCGACTTTTTAGTATATCAATAAAATGATGGATATGATTCTTGTATGGACACCCGATTAATAAAAAATTCTTATTAAAGTGTTTTTTCTTTTTAGATTTCATATTTGAATTTTTATGAATGCGTATATTTTTATTATTTTACGATTTTTATGTAATAAAAAAATAAAAAAAAATGATAAATATGTGATAAGATCTCAATAATACTTGATTTTATACCTTCACATGCCCCACAAAAACCAAAATCAAAATGAGATATAAATTTCAATTCCCATTCCTTGATTTTTGGTGACCAAACTTCAGGATTTGATCCTAAAACAACGCCCGCCTAATATGTAGAGCTATTTACATTCCATATTGATCACATCACATCCTACCCTCTCCCGCCATATTTAAAGTGCTCAGTGCATGTCCTCGCAAACGACCAATAATCAAATTTTGCATTTCTTTTTTAAATAAAAAATCCGTGACTCAGCACTACAATAATTATTTAATAAATAAAAATTATTAATTAAACTTGAATTTATTTTTTTTTAAAAATTATCAGATATATTAATGATTAAAATATAATTATTTATAGAAAATTTTATTTCTTAAATTGAAAAACATAGTAGTTGGGTTTAGGGTTTATAATTTCTTAAATTCAAATCATAAGACCAAGAAATTAAAAATGGAAAAGGTTACGATCTTGTGAGGAGACACGAAATTTGCAACTTGGACCCCTTATTAGATTAGAGTCCAAAAAAGAATCTTAAGATACGGTTGGCCAAACTGCCTCCAAACACCGCCAGATTCTTTGGACGAGAGAGAGAGAGAGAGAGAGAGAGAGAGAGAGGTGACGCCGTTGCGGTGGAGACCGTGAAGGTAATCCATCTTATCCTAGCATTGAAATATAGGTGGGCCTGACAACGAAATGATTGAGTTCACAAACAAAGACCTTTTTAAATTAAATAAATTAATCCAAATAACATTTATTTTTATAACTAATCCTTTTGTGAATAATATACATATATAATATTTTAGAAATAAGATTTTTGTCGCATTCTTTAAGGCATATGCAGTATATTTAATTTTTTTTTTCATTAGTTTCACGAGTATTTTATATTATTATGTAATTTTTATACTTTCAAGTGAAATATTTGGCATGTCTACCCAATTAACTATTTAGGTGATGATTATACATCACAATTTATAAATTATGTATCTAATACTTTTAATTTTTGAATTAAAAAAATGGGTCATGTCAAATTTTGATTATTTGGGTTCCATTTTTAATTTGTATGGAGTAGGTAAAAAGTTCCCATCTTCCATTTATTAGTTTATCCAATTTTCAAACACCAATTGCTAATTATTTGCAATTTGGGTGGTAGCATGCGTGGTGGCATTAGTGTGTGGGCCGATCATCCTCCGTTGGATGGACCCACATAAGATTCCTGAGGTCCAAGGAGAACTTAAATGGTACAATCTCGACCGTTGGATACAAAGATAAAATTTTGTATTATGTAGGGGTGTTGTGTGAAAAGGGTCAAACGGCAGAGTGGAAATGGTCCACACCCACAGAAAGCAAACGATGCAAAGTACCAAAAGCCCGCGCACTAAGCAAAAGGATGTCCCACTTGATGGCTCATTCATACCAATTTCGTATTAATTAGGAGTTTGGAGAGTTGCATAATCTTGCTGCTTGGTATTTTGTTAAACAAAATATCAGTGATGATAATTATAATTCAAATTTAATTAACATATTTCAGACAACATATGCACTCTTAGGATACTGCTTGGGGTTGCAGTAACACTTGTTCTTCTTTCTCCCTTTAAATTTCATTCACAATTCTTTGAATGCACGCTATTAAATTAATTCTTTATTATGGTATATTTCATATATTGAGTAACCCTAATAAATAAAATGTTATAAATTTTATTTTATTTATTCAAAAAATAAATCTCAAACGGGTTGAACAAATTAGGAATTAAATAAACCTAATTTTATACTGTATTAATGTATTTTAACATATTTTTATGAATTGGTTATAAATATGTTGATACTTTTTAAACATTAATCAATATATATTGACATGAAATAATACATACAATTTAATTCATATTTTCGTTGTTTAATTATTACTTGGATGCTCATCTTTTGCGGGACATGTATTAAAATATACTATTTAAAAAAAAAATTAATGACTTGAAAAGAAAATAAATTTAAAAAATAACTCATATTTGTCGTAGATCGGATTCGCGATAGGTTATGTCGCGAGTTGAACCCGCGACAGAGGTTATGATATATCTTAGAGACGCGACAAGGGCTCCCGCAACAGGGAGGGAGACTGGCTCTCGCGGTAGTGGGCAGTAGGGGGAGGGAGGGAAAGGGAGGCTCACGCGGCTGTGGGGGGAGGGAGAGAGAGAGAGAGAAGGGAGTAACACGGGGGGAGGGAGAGGGAGAGCGCAGCATCATCAGAGGGAGGGAGAGCGTAACACCGCCGGGGGGAGGGAGAGCATAGCGCCGCAGGGGGAGGGAGAGAGGAGCTCAGCGCCGCAAGAGGAGAGAGAAGGAGAGCGCAACACCGTGGGGGAGGAGCGGAGCGCCGCCGTGTTGCGCCTTGGAGATGCGATACCGTTCACTCGCCATCACGTGGTCATATCACGAGTTCAACTCGTAATATAGTTTGTCGCGAGTTCAATTCGCGATAAATATGGATTATTTTTAGAATTTATTTTCTTTTCAGATTATTTATTTATTTTTTAAATGGTATATCTTGTTACATGTCTCCACCTTTTGCATCCCTTCTGCGAGAGAGAGAGAGATTCTTTAATGGGGGCCAAATGGAAAGGTTGTCATATTGCAGAAAGGTTCGCTAAGCTGCTATTTCTGCCACATACCCAGCAAATACTTGCCTTGGCTCTTACGATTTGTGTATATTTTTTTACTCATTTGTGGATTACAGGTGACCCTTTCTGTCCACTCCACACCAAACGTTTACCTTAAGCACCTTGTCCTCAAGGCACACAAAATTTGCCTTAAAATATGTGTTACTGATCCCTGTTCCCTAAAGAAATAAAGAAAAAAAAAAATGTTCCATGTGCATAACTCACATGGTAAAAAAATTTCCTAAAAATAATGTCAGTCAAAATTTACCTTTAATGTGCTACCATCAATCATTTGCGAGTCAGGTAAAAAAAAAAAAAAACCGAGAACCAAAAAAAAATTATTTAATTTTAGCTCTACGTTTTTACTATGCCCAGAATACCCTTGACTCGGTTTGGAATCGAAGATTATGTAAAATTTTAATAAGAAATATTAATAACGTAATAGTTTTAGTATTTTCACGAAACTCTAACTTTGTACTCATAAAATCTAATATTTTTAATAAAAAATTTTTTATTTTAATTTTAATTTTGTATACAAAAGTTCAATTTAATTAAACATATATTGCAAAAATATAAAATTCTGAGAAACTAAGATAAATAAAAATTAGGAAAACGATGCCTTCCTCTTACCCAGCACTGTCACTTCGCTAGCAATTTTTGTACAAAGCTAAAGTTAATAACGAAATAAATTGTCTTTCATTATTGAAAAGTCATTAAAAAAAATTATTACCAAATAAATGCGTCATTTTTTTTTTTAAATTGAAGTATTAAATTTTCAATGCATGAACAACATTTGTCTTATTCTGTTTTTCCAAAAGTGGTCTTCAAAGGAGACCAAGTCTCCCCAATCTATTACATTTTTGGTGGTATTTGATGGGCTCGTTCTATATGGCTTTAGTGGGAAGCATCCATAATGGTACTTTGTCATATGGTTTTATACGCTTAACAAGATCTTTTGTCCTCGAAGAAAAGAATGTATCATACGTGACAAAGTAATGATTCTGAAACTTTCATAGGCCATTGTGGATCCAAAACCAGAACTGAAGAATGATTTTTTTTTATATATCCGAAATCATTAATTTGATTTTAATATTTTAATGGTAATTTTTTTAATATATATATTTTTTATTTTTAAATTTTGAATCCGTAACTTGATTAATGGATTTAATACTTTATCTTAGTAAATCAATTGTCCGTTGATATTGAATAATGATTCATATACCCGAATAATTCAACATTTTTAATTATTACAAGACATTATTTTCCTAAGATTAAGTTAGAGGAGAGGAAGATTAATTCTTTTCTATTTTAACAATCCCCTCACATGATGAGGAATTTATACGATTACCGAAGATTTTTTTTTTTTAATAGGGCAAAAGAGAAGTTTAATAATGTTCAAATCTAAAATCTTTTACTTTGATACCATTTTATATCTTGTATAACAAATCGCATTATCAGTTGTTTTTTATCTTAATGAATTATTATCTTAAAATATAAATAGTAAGGTACATAGTTCACATATTTATATATTACGATCTGAACATTGAGTTAGTTGATATAAAATTTAATATCCTACTACACATGTGACTAATTTCGCACAGAGTGGATCTTCATATATAACTAGTTACACATAAAGATGAGATAATACCATCAATGGGGAGTGTAAACTGGACATAATAAAATTTAGGTCTAACAGTTTGGATCAAGACTTTCATATAATGAAATCGCTTTACTCATATTTTAAAATATAACAGTTAAAACGGAAAGTTTCGATGTTTATATAATATGATTAAAATAACATGTTACTCGAATTTTGTTCAACATTAATTATTACTCTTAATACATGGGTTGGAGAATTACATCACTAAATTGCATAGAACTGAGGACAAGAAATAAAGGAATGTGACAAGCTGTTCACCATATGAGGGGTCCGAAAAATACCAGCTCACCAATTGTCGTCACTGTTGGTAATCAAGTGATATACCATCATATGAAACTTATATTGCAATTTTTATACATATTGGGGTAATTGATAGGGATGATCATTATTTTTTATTTGGATGCGTCAGTCATCTCCATGTGGAACCACTGTGTAAGTTGGCTGAAACAGCCTATGCACCAACTTAAGAAAATGACCATCTGACCAAGTCTTATTTCATCATCTCCGCACCCTTTAACAAGTTGTTGATCCGGTGAAAACGAAAGCTCACAAGAATTATAGAAAAGCCAAAAAAATCTTCGCTCTGATCATAAGTTCTAAGGTTAAGGACGATCTGTACCAAAGCTGTTTGTTTTAATAATTTTGGTTCAAATTTAAAATTTAAAATTTAAAATTTTCTATTTATATTATTTAATTCTGCAATATTGTACGGTGGTTCATGTACCAAATAATTTGTACTTGAACTACTTTAGAATAAGTTCATAGAAGATAGTTACCATTATTTTTGAATTACATAATTTTATAGAAGGAGTATTGTATTATCAACAATCCAATGGATAGTGAGTGAAACTTACTGAAATAAAAGAGATAAAAGATTTTAGAGTTACATAAAGTCTCTTATAATAATGTCTAGATTACAGTAATAACTGTCATATTAGATTTTTTTTTTTTTACCCTTTTCCTTGGTCGTAAAAAATAATAATAATTTTTTGGGAAAATTGGGGAGAAAAAAAAAGGGACACAAATGTGGGAGGGAAAATAAAAAATGGAACAGGCAAAGATACTCTTGATTTTGGTAAAGTAGAGCGAAATCCTATGTTGCCACTTTTGTGAGTGGTTTGCCGCTGGCAGTTGGGTCATTTCATCCCCCGTGCTTTACAAAGTTCATTAAATATTTGATCTTTCTCTTTTCCATTTTAATAAAAAAATAATTAGTATTATTAATTTGTAGTGTCATTAGAGAAAAAGATAAGCTGGCTTGAAATCCTTTAGAACTTTAAAGCCACATCCTTGTTAATAGCCACCTGCCAAGAAATACAGAGAGAGAGAGAGAGAGAGAGAGGGGGGGGGGGGGGAGAGGGTTCATCATTCCTAAACAAAGGCAAAAGCTAAAGGAAAGAAAATTCAAAGTGAAGACGACGGAGGGGGTGTGTGGGTGTGTGGGCTTGAAAACAGTGAAGAGAGAGAGAGAGAGAGAGGAGAGAGAAGAGAAAGGGGGAGAAATGATGCAGACACAGAGGCAAGGGTATGAACAACAACAGTCAATGATACAAAGTGTGCCAAATTCGGGAAGCTTGAGCTTCAACGGCAGTCTAAGCAAAGAAGATGAAGAGATGTCTAAATCTGCACTCACCTCTTTCAAGGCTAAGGAAGAGGAAATTGAGAAGAAGAAATTGGAGGTCAGAGAGAAAGTTCAGCTCCAACTTGGCCGTGTTGAAGAGGAAACTAAGCGTTTGGCTTTGATTCGCGAGGTATGATCAAAATTAAAAAGCCCCAAAACCTCTATTTTGGTCTACAGGGAGGGATCTTTCTTTTGGTCCTTTTGAGTTAACCCATCTAGTGATTTCTTGCTTCTACACTTTGATTTGAGATGTTTCTAAGAACATTTCAAAGCTAGAATTGTTTGTCTTTCATTTTTATTTTATTTCTCTCTAGAAGGGATATGTGTAGATTTTCTTTTTTCAATTTTTTAACCCGTCAAGAGATTTTTTTTTTTTTTTTTTTTTTTTGCTTTTATACTTTTAATTGTCGGGTGTCTGAGAAAATCCCTCCTACCTAGATTTGTCTGTCTTTGAATTTTACTTTATTTTCTAGAAAAAGTGTGTAAATGGTTCTTTTTCTTGTTAAGCTAACCCTAAAATGAAGCCCATCCACGGATTTTCTGCCTTTGGTTTCTATTTCTTGTATGTGAGATGGTCATTTTCCCCTTAAATCTTATGAACTAAACCATCTAGGGTTTCTTGATTTTATACTTTAATTTGAGATATGTCCAAAAAGAAACCCTCATACCCAGATTTTATGCCGTGAAAGTTTTATGTTTGGCTGGACAAAGTGTTTTTGTATATTTTTTTCCTTCCTTTTCTATTAACCCATCAGTAACATGCCTTGATTTATATTTTAATTTGACATATGGTGCATATAATTTGTATAATGGCCCGAAAAAACCTACCCCCAAATTTCCCTTCTAATAATTTTTATTCTTTCTTCTGCAAGATTTTCTTAAGAAAAGGTTCAATTAGCCCATCAAGAGGGGGATTTTTTGTTTTATGGTATTTTTAATACAAAATATGCTCATAAAATTAGTCACTCTGCCCCGAACCTGTCAAAAAATCCTTATTTTTTGTTACTATTTAGGACCGACAAATTTGAGCTCCCCAAGCAAAGCATAGGATACACACCCACACACACATATATATGTATGTATGTATGCATGCGCAATTCTTTTTTTTTTTACATCTAATCTGTAAACTTTTGTACTATTTTGATACCAAAAACATGAATGGATCTATTAGGAACTTGAGGCTTTAGCGGATCCGATGCGGAAGGAAGTTGCACTTGTACGCAAGAAGATTGATGCAGTCAACAAAGAGTTGAAGCCACTTGGTGTGAGTTGCCAGAAGAAGGTAAGCCCAAATTTAGCAAATTCTTTTCATAAGTTAAAGCTGAATATTTTGATAAATCTGGTTTTTCACAAAAATCAGAAGAGCTGCTATAATAATAAAATATGGTTAAAAATGTATATTTCAAAGGTCACTGAATTGTGGTTTTTGGGGGGGGGGGGGCAGGAAAGAGAGTACAAAGAAGCTCTTGATGCCTTCAATGATAAGAACAAGGAGAAAGTACAGCTGATTGCAAAACTGATGGAGGTAAACTTCTTGATCTGTTCTTTTCCCCTCGTTCTTCTCTCTTAGTGTAGTATACAGGTAATGCTAGATGAACCAAATTGGTTAAATTTAACATATTAATTCATATCAACATATTTTGATAAATTTTTAATCATATCTTTTGTGATATGATCACGAATTAGTCAAACACAAGATTTAGTCAATTTCGTCAATCTAGTATTTTTGCTTACGATATCCACCAATGAAGGAGCGACCCCTGCTAAATAAGAGTTTCCTTTTTATTACCAGCTTAGAAATCCTAAATTTGTCTCTTGCTTGTTTATTTCTTTTGTTGAGCAGCTGGTTAGTGAAAGTGAGAGGTTGAGGATGAAGAAGCTGGAAGAGCTGAGTAAGAGCATTGATTCCATACACTGAGAATAACCCCCCTTTCAAAATTTCTGATTTGCTAATTAGGGTTGTGTGATTGTACTTAAGAAAAAGAAATGACTCTTTCTGTTTTTTATATATGGGTGTTTTGGATTTTTCGTACCGTATGTGTTTCTTGTTTTTTCCTTAGCTTTTTCTTGGGGCATTTCCGGATGATTTAGGAACAAAAATTTACAATCCCCCCCCCCCCCCCAAAAAAAACCAGGTTTGTAACTAAACATCTCTCTCAACTTTCAATTATCTTCTCATTTTTCTTTTCTTGTACTTTAGCCCACCCCCTTTTTTCCTTTTCTTTAGAAAAATTCCTATCGTTTGTATCTTAGTTTATGTAAAATTATTTGGTGTGTTTGGAAAGGAAAGGATGAATGAATTCAAGTAGAAGGAAGAATCCAAAATATTCTTTACAATGTTATGTTTTCGGATGATCACAAGGCCAATTATTGAACATATTTGCTTTAACGTTACTTTATAGCAGTTCCTGGAAAAAAAGCCAAGAGAAACTGCTTTTTGAAAAAGAGAAAGTTTTCTTATTTTTGCTGCAAAGATTGCCCAAGATGAGGCCATCAATTATTTAATAAAATCCAACTTTCTCGGTTTTGCATCGGCCGATGGAGAGAGAATGATTCTGTAAGTGTGAAAATTAGAAAATGTTGTTCAATTGTTGACCAAGACTGCCGTTAATTGTTGAATGATTGTTGTGTTTGATGGAATGGTAACATTGTAGAACCCAAACCTTGGTTGCAGAACGTAAGTCAAGGTTCGATAGACTTTGAAACTTCCTCAAATTCTGTGCGTGTGTCTGTGGGCGTGTTCCTGTATCAATCTGTAGTTTATATAGTCAAGATTTAAGACACCCCTGTTTGGTGGTTGTCCATGTTTGAAGATCAAACCCTCACGCAATCTCAAAAATTGTCCGCCGGGGTAACCAATATTCAGCATGGACTTTGAACACATCAAAGACATTTACCAGTAGTAAAGTATATATAGGCACGCCATGGAAATTACTTGCACATTCTCCATCTTGCTTTAATTTAACCTTAAAAAAATAAAAACTTTAGGTATAAAATCTTAATGTTTGTGAGAAATTTCTGTCACTAACTCTTTTTAATATTATATTGATGAACTGTCAAATCATGCACTAGAGCACTTAAATTGCACGTATTAAGAGGAACAAATTCAATTCTATTCTAGGATTACAAATATTATTAATGCATATTTTGGAGTAATTTTAAACTATTTCAGTAAAGAGATTTTGATCTGTCGTACTAATACTATTTTAACCCACAAGCAACGACAAATTGTGGCTTAACCTCAACATTTTTTATCGGTCATTGGATAAATAAATTTAGAGATGATTAAAAAATAATTATAATAATAATAAATAAATAAATAAAATATGTTGATTTAATTTATACGGATTTTTCTGTGTCACTCATTCTTATCTAAAACTATCTTCTCGTATAAATATTTCACTATCATATCTTTATATATATCTTTATGTATAACTTATATCCAAATTTTTAACGGTTTACCTCTACGTTTTACTAGATTTTCTATATTTATTTTCTCAATTATCCTAATTGGTATATTTTTTGGTTTTCTTTGCACATATCCAAACCATCTCAAACGACACTCGTATTTTATCCACAATTGAGTTAACTCACAACTTATTACGAATTTTTTCATTTTTAATTCTATTTTTTCTAATTTTACTACATATCCACCTAAATATTCTCATTTCTATTAATATTATTTTTAAAATAATTTTGATTAACGGGGTTTGATCGTCTCTCATGATATTGATATACTTGGTTAAAACCTTTTAATTTTAAAAGTAACTCGCTAAATAATGCTGATTTATATTTTTAACAGTAGTGGTAGTAATAGGTACATTTAAAAATTTTGTGTTTGAATTTAATAAATTTCCAGAGCAAGAGCAACAATTGTATGGCTTGATCAGAAAACGGAATCAGGCTGATAATTTACATTTGTTAGTCTCAATCTTAATGCATAATAAGAGCGATGAGTGTGAAATGAACCGGTCACATTTAATTCACGAGAAGCCTTTGTCCAAAAACAAACAAGAAATCAAATATGATATAATTATGTCTTTGGGGGAAAGTCATGGACCCGAGTCATGATTCTTGGCTCTTATCTGGTCGAGATACAGCCATTCTTTTTCCAAGCCTGGCAATCCACGAGTGCTATAATTGCAATTTGTAAGTATCTTCAAAGGATTGTGACATTGAATTTGGCTCTTGTTTTTTTTTGGTACTACACCCTCTTTAATTTCCTTTCCTAAGTATAGTATTTCGTACAATTTATGGGGTGCTTAAAACTAATGTTGGTACGGAGAGTTTCCGGCTTTTGAGTGAATAACAGGTCATGGGGGTGGCGTCAAACCCCATTTTGCATTGAAAAAAGAAAAATAAAGAGAAAAAAAATAAAAGAAAATTTTTTGTCGTATCATATAGCAAGTGTCTTAGGATCCTAATGGGGGCCGAGCAAATATAGTTCTCGTGAGTTCACAGGGTAGCTTTCATTCTTGAAGGACGAATTTGTGTAACCTCAATAGGTAATTGAACAGCCTTTTCCTCTCCTGAGGTCTTTATAAAATATAAAATATAGTTTCAGGATTTATAATTGAATCATACATTTTTTTTACAACACAGGATTGAAATTCTCAAATTATGTGGACTTCATTTTGTTTGGGACCTGGTGTTTGTAAATTATTGTACGGTCCTTATGGTTCAATTTACTCCCCCCCCCCCCACCCCCAAAAAAAAAAGGCCCTTATGGTTCATCAACTGTTGAAACTTCCACAACTACCCGTGGGGAAATGTCCCTTTCTTGTCTGGAGTGGGTGCATGTGAAACAAACGAAAACATCTACAAATTATAGCCAAATGAAATCCATAAACAAGGTGAGTTCTTGCAATGCTTTATATTCATCATTTTTAATGATTGATTTTGGTGCATATTTCAGTAACCAAAATAATAATATTATTAATTATGAGGCTCCGATTCATCTCGCATGTAGAAATGGAGGAAATGAATTAGCATAAACTAAGTGAATAACCAAAAACGTAATTTTGAATGTTATTTAAAGTTTATTATTAAATAAATAAATGAAGTAATACCCATTTTTTACTTATTCATATGAAAAATTTTTAATTATGGAAAAATATACTTATATTTTCTAATTGTGAAAGATCATAAATAAAAAAAAAAAAAAAAAAAAACATCTAAATAGAGGAAAAGGAAGATAAGGAACTGTTCCGGGCCCCAGTAGCCAAGAAAAAAAAAAGAAATAAAAGAGCCCCTGTACAACAAAGAAAAGTGGGGTGGGTTTTATCTTTGGGTTGAGAGAGAGAGAGAGAGAGAGAGAGAGAGAGAGAGAGATGGAACCTATGGAGAGTTGTGAATTGATATAACAATTGCATGAACACATTGGCCAAGTCCGATTGTAGTCTTATTTCAGATTACTCTATACATTGTGCAAGTGAAAGCATAAAACCGTCACGAGACTACTCGAGAATTGACTACAAATCCATTTCAAGTAATGAACTAATGATCCAAACCAAACAACATACTACTATTTTCATGATTCACGTATTCACAGCTTCCCCCTCATTTTTTTAATAGGAGAAAACAGGCTTACTAGTACAATTATTATGTCCTTTGTTTGTTGCTTTTGGTTTCTTTCACTCTTTTTTAATTATTTTCTTGGTCACGGTGGGATTTCAAATTTCATGTACTTTTGGACCAAATCACGTACATCCTATATGGACCAAATTATTTAAAAAACAAAAAAAAAAAAAACTGCATGATCAGATTTTATATGTTACTTCATCAGTAAAAAAAAAAAAAAAAATCAAAATCTTTAAACTTTGAATAATTTTGAACAGGTAAAATTTTTTCAAATCAAATAAATTAAAAAACATTAGTTGAATTATTGCTAGAATTTCAAATATTTAGTTCTTTGACCTTTTATTTTTTTGTTGAACTCGATGTCTAACCTAGTCCAATAAATGGATTGAATCTCCAAAAACAACATTAAAATCGAAACCTTTGGACCTCTGGTTGAGACATTTATCTCTTAATGAAAAAATCTAAATTTCTATTATTTATCCAAAAATAGGACAACCCCCTTTAATGAAACGAAGTCCACGATGCATACGTCCCAATTGTCATCTAATATTGTTGAATGAAATATGGGCTCAATCTCCACCATAACCTGATACAGAGGTTAACTTTTTGTCTTTGCAGAAGAATAAAACAGACGGTGATAGTAATTTCCCCCCCCCCCCCTCCCCCCAAAGCCGAAGTCCTTTGCTTATTGTCCTTTATTGCCTTTTCCAACTCGAATGATAGTGTCAAACACTTTTGCCCTCTATTATGCTCTTCTCAATTCAAAATTTTGCTTCCCACTCGGACGTTATATGTGCTTTGTGGGCCCATATTGGGACCCTGCCCATTTAACAAGCCCAATTAGGTCTTGACACCAACTGACAGGTTCAATCAAGTCCTATACGAACCATGTACGATTTAACCGGATAAAATGTCTTCACACACACACACAAACCACCCACCCCAAAAGAAAAGGAAAGAAGGTGACTTTAGTAAAATACATATGACTATTCAAGTTCATATTTAACGAGGGCTTGAATGAGTTTTTGACATGGTCAAGTTTAATTTTTATTTTCGGAACCCAGTGTGTGGTATTATCTTGTTTGGGACATAGGACCAACCAAGCCATGTCATTCCAGAATGAAGTGGGCCAGTAATGGGCCAGGTCCAGGTTTGAGTGTCTAATCTGTATGCAGGACTCTACCAAAAAAAAAAAAATCTGTATGCAGTAGTCTACAAAGTGGGTCCCCCTTAATCCCAAGTGCATTTAAGACGCACCTGCGGTGGGGTCATTGAACTGTCCTTCTTGGGCTTGACGATATTCCAGTCTGAGTTCTGACCAGCGACCACATGAAGTGTATCGTTCTGCGTAAAGTTTGGGCTTCAAATTAAAGTTGAAAAATTAATGGGACAAAAAGTAGAAATTAATGGGCCTTTCTTGTCCCCCCTCTCTCCCAGGGTGTCATTTTCCTAGATGAAATGCACATATCTTTTTGGGGTGGTTGTCATATAAAATATTCTCATGTTTTATATTTTTTAACTTGATAGATTAGTCAATTATGATGTGGCAGACCAGTTCGGAGGAAAAATCAGGGTTATTCAGTCTTGATTATTGACACGTCCCTTTAATTTTAACATTTATGACTAGGATCCGGGTGCTGTTGATTCACTTAATTCATACCAGGCTACAAAAAGAGGATGGGCACCGGTCATGACTCATGAGTTGACGGGTGTTTCGGGTATGATTTATATACTAGACTACCGTCATCAACGTACTACATTTTTTAATTTAGTTTCAAATATCAAATTTAAAAATAAAAAAAAACTATGTTAAAAATACTCTCCCCTAAATTGGGTTAGATAATAGTCGAATCGGATTAGTTCGAGTATAATTTTGGATACCGATTGATATACAAATATATACACACACGCATATGGCCGCACCCATTTTGGGCTCAATTCAGAGCCCAATGGCTTTAAACTTATATGATAGTAGGCCTGCAGATTTGCCAATTGACTACAATATGAACTATGCATCCAAATCTGAACTTGGGTTTCGATTTTGCTGGGCTGTTCTTTCACAAGAGTCATCCGATAGGTTCTGATATAGGCCTGTACGACCACTCTCACTTCGGCTCAATTGAGAGCCCAAATAGTAGCCATCTGGGCTAGGTGATATGATACGAGGCCTGCGAATCTAGTTCGTGTTTGATCTAAAAGATAAAAATAAAAAGGTTGAGAGGTCAAGTTTCTCAAAGCAATTTATGCAGTAACCATGCATCAAAATTTGACTTTGTTGGCAGAAAATGCAGTGTTTATGATTGAAAGTTCAATTCTTGATGGTTACAGTAGAGAGATTTTGAAGTCAGAGACAGAATTTACCCAAAGTACTGGGCTAGAGTTCCACTGTATCAAAAGGGAGAAAATGTAATTTGCAAGCGGTGGCTTCAATTATTTAATTAGGAATATTTTAGGGTTGAGACAAGGCTCATCATCTACGCAACTATTTCACAGAAAAGGACAAACTAGCCAAATTGACTACAGTATTTTAAGTTCGTTCTCTCTCTCTCTCTGGGGTAGTCGAACGGGCACCAGCACCAAAATTATGGCAGCAAATGAGAGGGGTATCCATCTAAGAAAGTAATGTTTCATGTTTAGTTCTAAGTAGACAACGATTAGATTATGACTAATTTGGTTGTTGACTTCTAAAATGGCCAAAAACTAAGAAGTGTCGAGGATCTTTCATCAACCATCAACAAATACATTTATAATTAATCATAATTATCTCATTGTCTTAATAGAGTCGTGTAGGAATGTGAATGTGGTCGGGTAGAGTATAAATTAATTCGAATTGGTCGGGCAGGTTCATAACGTGAAGGTGTGAATGGAGAGAGAGAGAGAGAGGGAGGTATGGTTATTCATAAAATGAGCCAACCGAAACAAGAAGCGACAGGGCTCATTATTGTCCCATGATTCGCTATTCTTACTCACGCATTACTGACTCATAGTATGTCTATCAATATTCTGTCTACCCTCTATGTCGTGTGGTACGACTATTTCATACATTCCACTCTTCCAATCTTTTTTCCCTTACCACAAAAAATAAACTAACAAAATGTAAAAATATCTAACTACTTCCCATATTCTACAAATTATTTTTGTTTTAATTTCGTGTTGACCTTGTCCCATGCCCCATAAACCACCGCATGACTAGATGAAGAGAATACTTCCAACTGAGAGAGAGAGAGAGATGCGAGGCCGTGTGTCTTTTGCTAGAATATGAAGGATTTAAGTGTCCCCTATGAGCGCGACCTCCTTGAATATAAAAATAGGAAGGGGTAACATTTGAGTTTGTGGATTTTTTGGGTCCCCAAAAGGGTCAAACTTGAGAAAAATGTGCTTACATAAAAACTCAATAAAAATATACTCTCTCTCTCTCTCTCTCTCTCTCTCTCCACTTTTATTGTCCGCCTGTGATTTTGAGGTGGTCATGTGTGGTGGGCGCTTTTTACGCTATATGGAGAAAAGGTGTGTGCTACATTTTGTTTATTCTCAAATTCTTGGGAAACATCTTTTATTTTGCTTTTGTATCTACCATGTCCCTTCTTCATTTCGCTACTTAACTGTCCCTCATTTTTTTTTTTTGCTCTCGAATCTTCTGGCAAAGATGTTCAAAAAATCAGTTTGCAAGGATTTTGCTTTAACAGTAAAGATTGAAAGTAAAGCTATTCTCATAAACAATATAAATCGTAAACTTGCATGAAAGATTCTATGAATTATGAAGGAATTTTTAATTATTTCGTTCTTTAATAGATCAATTAATAACAAATTTATTTTAACTACATAATTTATAACTAAATATCTTAATGGATGAAATCATTCTGTATTATTTAAAAGAGATAATGCCGAAGCCTTTCTCTCTGCATCATTTTGCTTTGCATGATACACAACTACTGGGGAAAAAACAGACTATTTATATCCCAGAAACCTAAATCATGAAGAATGAAGGTAGCACGAGGCTTTTTCTTTTCCCTTTTCTTTTGTTTTTTTGTTTTTTTTTTTTACTTTTTTGGTTATCTCACCGTGAGCAACCACCCCGATAATTATTTTCTTTTTCTAAAATTTGGTTTTCATTTTGTTCTTTATTCGGAGAAAACAATGGGTCTGTATATATATTATGGAAACATTGAATACAGAGTGGCACGATAGAGACGGTAGGAATCCTATGTAGAGAGGGTGCGGCGAAAGGCGGTTGACTCAATTGGTATTGGTGATACGGATGGAGGGTGGGACCCGAAATAAGAGACAAAGTCCCTGAATGTCTGATGCGACCTATGAAGCAACACGTGGGGGCCTAATACTATATATGTGAATGTGAAAATACACCACCGTTTTGGACTAATGCGTGAATGCGCACCGTATGACGGTGGTGCATTTATTTCTTCCCTCCAAACACTGCCCTACCTTTTGGCTTCATCCACACCCTAAATATATTTTTGGGTCCCATAAAATCATAATATACATATTCATGCTGACACTGCTAAAATAAATACATAGTGCGAATAAAACCATTATTATAAGTAATATTTAACGGCGAATATTGAATTACGAGTTGTCATGTCATGGCATGGCGAAGAGGAAAGGGTATTTCCATCGAGTCGTGTGAATGTTGTTTGTTTGGGACATGAATAGATGCTTGCAGCGGCCATGGTCGCAGGAATGACGTGACCTTGTGGCCCGGATGAGATGCTATTGCCAAAGGTAAATTACCACCCTGGCTATTTTTAGTACGGTAATAATAAACCCATATGAAAGGAGAGAGAGAGACAGATAAGAGCGAAAAACGAACAAAAGGCTCGAGTCTCTTTTTCGGCCTCCAAAACTGCAGCTCAAGTCAAGATCAATTTTAAGTTCTCTATTTCTAAAGTGTCAACTTGAGTTCGCTGATTTCTGAGTTAAAATATCACATTATTTGAAAATATGAGATATATGACAATTAAACAGTTTGTAATTACAATATTGTGTCCTAAATAATACCCATTAATATTCTTTTTTTTTTCTACTACTCAAATAAAATATGTTGGTTTTACTTCCTTTCACCATTCCTCTTCTTATCTCCCATTTTCTTTTCCTTCAAAACGAGCTAGACAGGGGCTCTCCAGCTACCATTAGCTAGCTAAGGGGCAAAAAAAAAGCCAAAATCCTTAATCTGAATCTCTTGACACAAATTCAATATCGTGGACCGCCCACGACACCATGATATTTTCGCGGTCCGATGCATGATGTTTTCATATTTTCTGATGAATTGTTTTAATCTGCATTGTAAATATTTAAAACCTTTAATTTTCAAAAACTATTTTTTTTTTTATAAAAAAAAAAAATCTCGTATTGATGTCAATTTATACCCTCTAAAATAAAATAATTCAGTACCAGGAACAGGTTTGTTGGCCTTTTTCGTTGTTGTTTTTCTAAAAAGAGAACGAGAACATGAAGTCGTGATAAAACATGGTTACAAGCAATTCACCCACGCGTGTGAAATTAAAGACCTCTGAAGTCTGAAGATCAATGGCTGAACCAACAAAAGGTGTGCATTGAATCTCTTTGTCCCTTCTGTTGTCCTCCATGAGAAAGGGTCCCCATTGAACATCATACAAGTTCCCTTCTGATGGACCCTGGACAAAACTGGGACTTCTGGAAAAATTTTTCAATGGTCCCTTACCAACAAGTGTCCGCCAAACAATAAGTATGTTTTTTTTTGACATATTTAAACAAAAAAAAAATCATTTTTATCTTTATTACAAAAATTACAATAACTAAGAAAATGTCTTAATTGACTAGCTATTTGATCTAAGAATTATCTAATTTTCGAATTAAAATAAGATACATTTTAAATGAAGAAATTTTTGTTTTCAACGAGAAATCAAAGACTCTTGGAAATTATTCATGATCCCTGTACAAACCACCTCATCCAAAGAGAGGAAAAGGAAGAACATGGAGTAATGCAAGAAAAGAAAACGGTATTGCTAATAATCTTATAGCTCCAGAATATTTTATATGAATCTTTCTATCATACAATTATCAGGTGTGACCATAAAAATATTGCCTCACCTTGATATTTTATAAGACTTTGGATTCTCTTCATTTTTCCTTTGTTTATTGAATTTTTCATTTTAAAAGAGAGAGAGAGAGAGAGAGAGAGAGAGAATGGGCTTCAAAGTTCATGCTCGCCCTTGTGCCCTTATTCAGGTTCCAAGTCAATCAAATTTAAGGACGAGGAAAGATCACGGAATTGGTGGTCGTCACCTCCTCATTTAACATTTGTAATTGTGATAGCTAGGGATTAAAATTATCTACAAACTGGATGAAGTTAAGACAACGATGCAAATCCACATGGCCAAACAAGATTCTCACTGATCTGATCTATTTAGAAGGCATAGAGAGAAGGAACTCAGCGCATGAAGAACTATTTGACCCACTTAGGGAAACTTTTGAGTCTCCACCAAATTTATTTTATTTTAATATAATATTTCCCAATTAAAGTGAAAATTAAACATCTCTATAAAAGATTTTTGAATACTTATTTAAATTAAAAAGTATACTTAATTTCAGATAATCTAATCTAAACTTTAACAATTCAATCCTTTCTATTCATTGGCACATGGAGGTTGAAGGCGGAAATAGTAGGAAAGACACAACACATGGAAGCCAAGAGACCTGAAGGTAAATGACATAGCTGTTTGAAGCAAATGGACCAAAGGCCGACCCCTTCTACTCATTGGCATTGGGGTATGAGCCTTTTGTTGTCTTCTTGGGGTGGAGGGTCTTCAACTCTTCATCGTAATGTAATCTTGCTATCGTTTCCTTCTTTTCATTGTTTTCTTGTCCAATTTGTCTTCTTTTTCTTGTCATGTAATGGTATTTCTATTTTATTTTTCCTTTCCTTGCGTGTCCCAAAACAAATATATAAAAAAAAAAAAATTCATTTAATGCGTTATCACAAGGGAAAACGAAGTGGTTGCGTTTTAAATTTATGATAATAATTATTAAAATTTCAGTTTTATCTGCACCATGATTTTAAACAAATGATTCAATTTATATTTTCATAGCAAACCAACATGATCATAGTTCCATTGTTAAAATTAGTCAAACAAAATTCTAATTTCACCATTCAATTTCTGATTCACATATGTATGTCATGCCACTGAATATTTCCATGATTCATACAACAAGTAATAGATTGGATATAGGATCCCAAGCAAGTGGTGTAATTAATTGAAGGGCTCAGGAGAGACTTCCAGTATAGTACAGCCATTCATTAACTAATGAGATGGGGGACAAGGTTTGAAGTTGTACAACCCAACATTTACATAATTAATCAATCTTTGCTAATTGCTTGAAGCCAGAGAATCCAATGTAAAGCTATCTTTCAAAATACACATCAATCAATATAAAGACGTGGCAACATAGTCTATAATTTTTTTTCCCTTGATCACGAATATTTAAAAATTCAACTAATTCAGTTTAATTAACTATAGGACCCAATTAAAATATTAACTTTTTATACACATGTTTTTTTATTTTTAAAATTTGAATTTAAGATTTAGGTTAAGAAAATTTAATATTTTACCATTAAATCTATAGATTATTAGCACAACGTAGTTTTCAATGCGAGGCAACTAATCTACCAAACATCACCTCTGCAGTAAAAGTTTCAGATCGGACATTGCTATACATTATGAAATTTCAACCTTATGAATTTCAAAAAATAAGTTAAATTATATATATATATATATAGATCATGAAAAAGAAGAGTAAATTCTAGTGGTGGCAAGTAGCATTCTATAGAACTTTTTAATTTTCATTAGAAGATAATGGGAATAAATCTTGTGAATTCGTGAACTAGGTAGAAGCGAGGAGAGAGTACAAGAGGCATATATCCCTTTTTTTTAAAAAAATATATCTAACCCTTTAAAATTATAACTTTAAATATGTTTGTATTTCATACGTTATTTCATTTATTATGTGAATTTTTTATTTTGTCTTACAATAGAAACGCATAGAAAAGTATGTTTGAACTTGTGGGAGGGGAAACTCGAAAAAGCCCTCGCTATTATAGAAAAACAATGCTATTAACTAGGAACGTGAATAGGAAGCTTAGCTAGTTTGACCCATCTGAAAGGCTAATGAAGTCAAGTGCCATTGACCCACATGAGACTAATAGCATACACTTCACTTGTAACTTGCAAGTTGGAAAGTGGCAACTAAAGAAATATAAATCAGATCAAATTGAAGTCTCGTGGAAGGTACTCCCTTGTCCCGCATCACCATAAGTGTCCTTTTCGTTTTCGTACAGTACACCTTGGCTTTCATGCGACAGTGGATTAAGTGTTGCACGAGTGAATCTAATTCTTGAAGTGCATTCATCAATATGAGCTCTCCTAATTGTTATTAATATTAATATTTCAGAAGAAAAGCTGACCCACTGTAATGTATTCTCTTTTGAGATTTAAAATAAATAAAAAAATAAATATTGTTGAGTTTGATGTGAATTTATGCATTTGAGATATCAAAAAAAAATTAAATGACCTTATGAATTTATAAACCCTAAACTAATTGATAAACTAGCATTTTTGTTTAACTACTAATTAACTCTAGAGATGGAAGAATTTGAAATTTGGGTGGGAATGGGGACAGATTAGCTTGAAAAGCGTAAGGCATGACCAGAAAGGAATTAGGGACGCACAGAGAAAGAATAAAATTGGCTTTATATTGGGCAGGAAAAAGTACCCCCTCCCCTCCCCGAGACGGGAAATGGGGTCACGCGTCACTTATTTCCACAATCAGCTAACCATCCCCAAAACTCAATCTTACATTACAACTCAATGATAAAATTATTTTTTATTTTTTATTTTTACTTTTTGATACTTTTTCAAATTAAAGTTAATTTTGCCTGAGTCTGATTTGGACAGGTGAGATATCGTACGACACGGACGGATAATCTCCGCACAGACACACACACACACACACACACACACACGCACTCTCTCTCTCCTCTCTCCTCTCTCCTCTCTCCTCTCTCCTCTCTCCTCTCTCCTCTTCCCAGCCATGTTAGGCTAACGAGGAGAGAGAGCGAGAGAGAGAGAATCAAGAGCAACGGCAGAGGAGACCGTCAAAGATTATTTCAAGATCCTCTTTTTTCGCACCGTCGGAGCCCCTCCTGCAATAGTCTGCACGCGCGCCTCTTCTTCTTCTTCTTCTTCTCCCCCTCCTCTCACTAGCCTCTTTCGTTTTGTTTTCTCCTTGTTTGTATTTTCTTTTTCTTGTAAAAAGGTAAAAATTAGTGACCTAACAAATTATCAATTTTAGACATTACATTAACCTACAAAATTTGTTTTCGAGATAAAGCAACAATATTTAGTTATTATTTTCTTGAACAATTGAACCTAATCTATTAGTAAAATGCTTTCAAAATGTCAAGATATTATTTATTAAACAATTTAATGGAGGGTGTTTTTTTTTTTTTTTTTTTTTTGCAAAACTTACTCGAGGCAGTGGTGGGTTAGGGTTATGCTGCCCCTGATTAGTGAATTGTGCTTGCCTGATGAGTTAGTTATGTCATTCTGTAAGTTAAACATCATTTTTCTTAAATTAAGCGAAGATGGGTTTCTTCCAATTTTTCACTCTTTTTTAATCCCAATTTTTTTTTTCTGCTTTATGATTTTTTTAAACTAAAATTTTCTTCCCAATTTCAGCTTTCCCAAGAATAATAAAAATTGAATAGTTGTTGGTCATTGGACACAGCTCTTCTGTTATTTCTTAAATTTCTATATCAAAATATCTCAAACAACAAAAAATTATTATATTTAAAACTTAAATACATTAAAAGATGATCTTATAGTAATAAAAACATGAGTTACGTTAGATCAAGAACCATGATATCATAAAATCTTTCAGATTGTACCATAGTTATTTAAATTATTTAACATGGTCGGGCTAATACACACCTACCAAAATGGTTAGATTTTATAATACTTCTATTAATATAAGCACAAAAATATAATATATTAGAACAAGAAGAAATTTCCCTAGGACAAGTGGGGTGCATATTAAAAATTTTTACTTTTTTATTTTTTATAGAAAGAAAATAACTAAAGCAAAAGAAAGATAGATCTACTCCACGAGGTAAGTTAGAAATAAAATGACACATTATTTGGAATAGATGCACTTAGAAATCTGTTTTCTTGCAAAAAAATGCAAACATATTGCATGTGTATTTGTGACATGAAAATGAAGAAAAAAAATACCGAAACAAGTGAACAATACAGATATTTGGAGAAAAAATTGAACGACATGGATAATGATGCAGGGTACTTTATTTCCCACAACTATATGCTACATATCGATACGATTATTAGTGGCATAAAGTATATTAGTGAGGAAAACTTATGAGGCGGTATGGAGGGGGGGGGGATGTTCCTCAAAAGCAACTCAATTATTAATCAAGGAGATTAGCGATGCATGTTTGGTGGAGGAAATAAAGTTGATCATTAGGTGCAATAACCTCATCCATTAAAGCTACCTTTATAGAAAAGCATTTGGGGTCAAGATTAAAGATTGATCACATTTAAATGTCACAAAATAAGTGTAAGTTGGGTCCATTCTTAATAATTTCTTCCCCTATTTTTGGCTTCATCATCATTAGATACTAATAATTAGTGTGGAATTATATAAAAAGTTCTTTACTTCTGTTTAATCTTTTCTCTGATCAACAATTGTCGATAAGGTATAAGTTGATGGGTGTCGTTTATTATTATAAAGTTTTTATTTTTAATATGATTTAATTATAGATACATATTTGTTATTATTCAGTAAAAAAAAATACAAAATTACTGCTTAATTCCATAAATGTTAGAATTAAATACCAGTCTAAAATTATAAAAATTGATGATTTTGATCATCATTTTCGGTACACGTTTAATTACGACGGTTGATGGCCCGCCCGCCCGCCCTTTTCCATGTATACTAAAGCAAAAACAACTAAAAAAGTTATTGTTTGTCATTCATACTAATAAAGAGATTTTTGCAGCAATGATTGTGATCGATGAGACGCGAAGCCCATAAGAATGGTGCTGTTGTTCCCCATTAATCATTGCCATGCTATGGTATGATTATTTGATTTTTTTTGTATTAGGATCTAGACTGCAACAAGGTGGATCCTCCAACCCTAAACAGGATTTGAATTTATCATTTTTTAATTTTATTTTAGTAGTTTCTGACAGCTGAATATTAGCCATTAAAATTTGATTTATCAAAACACATGATGATCCTTCTTTGTTTAATTCTCAAAAGCAACATAATAAATTTAACTTTTTAAAATGTATTTTGGTCAATTAATATTAATATTGTTTGAAATTATAATTGTTCAATTATTTTTTTAATTTTTATGTAATAGTTTCGAAAAAATACTAAAAGTGAAACAAGAAAACTTCATACGCTGATTGTGCACCGTGAAGGAAAATACAATTAGTAAAATGATTGGAGTGAAAAGTTAACAAAAAATATTACAGTAATTTTTGTTTTAGGAAATAATTATTTTTAATAGAGTAGAATAAAAAAATTAACCTGAGATTGAGATTAAATTTCAGTTGAGACTCAAAACTTGTGTTGGGATTATTTATTCATTAAAACTAAAGAGAGATGAGACGACAGCTCATTAATTTATGAGTGTCTAAAATCTTTTTTTAAGTGAATTCTTACTGATAATCGAATTTCATTCGATTAATTCGATTTAAATATCATCATACTTAATTATTTTAAATTTTATTTCTATGTTCAATCCAAGCGACTTATCATTATACCCGTGCCCAAAATCTCATCCCAGTTTAGTAGTAAGAAGGTCACCGGAAGGTCAACTCGGCTCTCCTAGTCCTCCAGCAAGGCTAGCGCAAGTAGTCTCTCTCACATATTCTGTGACCTAAAATGCCTCTTTGGATGCCAATCTTTCTCTCTCAGTTTGCTTCAAAAGGACAACTCTCCTTTCATAATTGGAGTTAAAATACAACCTTCACACTTCACCCCACACCTCAGTGCGGTCAGCTGCAGTCTTATTGATTACATTACAGCTTTCCTACGCAGCTCCTGCTCAGTTCCTCCTTTTCTGCTTTTTATAACTTTTCTAAACAAAACATATATATATTACACATCATAATAATAATTTAATAATTTCTTGGTTTATATCACAACCATGACCCCTCCATGCCTCGATATCTGAAATCCTTCAGATTTGATTTGAATCACTCTCCTCTCTACCTAAGGAACTCTCCTCTTCTTTTCCCTCTCTCCCCGGTTCTATATCTATCTAACCTCTCCACTTCTCACCCTCCCCTTCTCCTCTCTCTCTCTCTCTCCCTCTCTCCCCACTGCTCTATTTCATCACCATCGTCATCAAACCCTTTTGAAATTTACTGCGAAAAAGCTTTCCCTGTTTGAGAAAGTGTGTTATGATGGCTCCAAAGTATCAACTACACGAGCTATTGAAAGAAGACCAAGAACCGTTTCTTCTCAAAAACTACATTGCAGACAGGCAAAAATCACTTCCCAAAAACCAAATTCAACCCAAGAAACGTAAACCCATTTCTCAAAATCCAAACTTCCCCAAAAATTTCTGCAAAAATCCCTGCCTTTTCTCTTCCACAACAACAGACCTCACAAAATCTCCCCTGTTTTCCCCTGCAAAAACCAATCAGAACAACACAATCTTCCTCCAAATCCCTGCAAGAACAGCCGCTCTCCTTCTCGAAGCTGCTTTGAGAATCCAAAAAACAGAGCAAAAACAAAACAAGAACTTAAGGTTTGGTCTGATCGGGTCTATTTTGAAAAGACTCACTCAGAGAAAACAGAGCAAAATTGACAAAAAACAATCCAATGAAAAACTTGTGGAAGCTGTGAATGTGGTGAAGGTTGTAGAGAAGAATAGAAGAAGTGGGTGTAGTCATAGAAGATCAAGCAGTGCTGGTTGGTCTGAGAGCAATGAAGATAACAAGTCTTCTTCTTTGGATTTGGAGAGTTCGAGCAGTTGCTGTGGTCGTTCCGAGGATTCTGATCATTTTGCTTCTCCTGAAAAGCGCTTTTGTGAAAGCCCTTTTAGATTTAATCTCCAGAGAAGTCCCTCCTCCCGTAACCGGACGCCGGATTTCTCATCGCCGGCGGCTTCTCCCGTTCGTGGTAAGAAAGAGGTACGCATGCTCTCTTATTTCGTTCCTTGAAGCATAATTCAGGCGATACGTTTTTTAAGAAATGGTTGATAATTAATGAAAAGTTGTTGAAAATCGTGCGATTTATAATACTTGAAAAGATTATTGAATAGGAGTTATTTGTTCTACGCATATTGCACAAAATATATTTCTATTTTTTTTAATGAAGTATCAAGATGATATTATTGTAACATGATATGACAATTAGGCTTGAAATTTCTATTTATGTTGTTCTATTATAGTGAAAAATATTTCTCGTCGTGTAAGGAAAACTTGTTCATTGGCCAAATTTGAGTGGTGTTATAAAAAGTTTTTTATTCAAATAATCAAATTAAAATCTTTCATCATACTAATGAAAAATATGATAATTAATTTTATCGCGGTGATTTTGTATATTTTGTTAAATTATGAAATATTGCTTAATAGCATGTTGGTGTTTAATCATGAAGAAAATAATGAAAAGCATTTGCTAATCACAAATTCGTCATTATTTGATTAAAGAATTATGTTAAAAAAAAAAAGAAAGGTGTATTATTTGTTGCTTGAGTCAACCGGTTCCCGAATCGGAGACGATTCAGCCGAGTTAACTCAGATTTGGTGGACCGTCGGCGGGACGATCTCAGTCTGCACCTTCGGCCGGAATGTCGAGTCCACATGACGAAAATGCCCATCTTAAAGGGTCCCCAATAGTCAACTTTACGGGCAATTATATTTCTGTGTAGAAGGGCATATGTGTCATCATGAAAAATCGGTGTCAACTCCTGTTTTGTTTGTTTCAAAATCTGTCCTTCGGCTGGATGATGTCTCTGCCACGATAACCTTTTATTAAGAATCAGTCCATAATTTTTTATTTAATTCCACAAAAGGACGGATCAATATTTTGGCTTTTGTTTTTTTTTTTGGACGCTTTTAACTAAAACCCAACATCCGGCGTGGAAATATTACTAAATTTGACCCCTCACTTATAAGGTGACAATAAATAACAGAGCCTCAGTCGAAGACATGGATCATATTGATTGAGGGACAATTTTGGAATTTAATGCATTAACCCTGTGTTTGATGTAATACCCATTGAAGTGATAATGTGCTTGACCTTATATGAATCCAATAATTGACTTCCGATTTTAATTAATGTTATTTAAAGAAATTTCAAAATAAAATTCCCGGTCTAATTATATTTTGATATATTAAAATAGGATATATAACATATTGATTTTGTTGTGCTTGACGTTATTGAATTCAATGATTGGCTTCTAATTGGGGTTAATTTTATTTAATTGAATAGGAAAAAGAGAGCTCAAAAAAATTGTTCCAAGCTGAAGAAGAGGAAGAAAAAGAGCAGTGTAGCCCAGTATCAGTGTTGGATCCTCCTTTCAAGGATGACGATTATGCGGATGGCCATGAAAATGAGGATGATGAGATGGACAATGACGAGGATGTTTGTGATCTTGAATGCAGCTATGCTATTTTGCAAAGTGAGTAACAATGGTTCTTTTCCAATCGTCCCTGATTAGGTTGTGAAGTCATTTTCATGCAATTTGGGTTGTTCAATTCATTTAATGATTTGTTTAAACTCAAACATTGAATTGAATAGGGAAGGTCACGATCACTCGATTTTGTCTACTGATGACTTAATATGAAATCTATGTGGGATCGCCTTTGATGGATTTTATTGCTTAATTTAGAAAATAAAATTCGTATTTCTTGGTTACACAGCTTTACATCAATACCTATTATGGTGACAAATTATTTTCGGGTTTTTTTTTTTTCTTCTCTTTTGTCCATGAAGTAGACCTCTCTTATATAAACTATAGTTCGGACATGGAGGTGGGCAGAGAGGGCCCCTTGGAAGTTATTGTTAGGCAATCTTCTGTATATTGATAAAAGATTGTACTATTTACTTCCTTGTCTTCATACTCTTCTAATAATTCATTGTTAATCTTGTGAAATGAATTAATTTTTGTGGATCCCATGTTGGTACTTAATGGTTTCTTCCCGTATAAGTTACATGGGTGAAAAATTTCTGTGTTCTGACAATTCAATGACTAATAATGATTTTAGGGTATTTGATATTTGTTGATTGCGGTACTCATATGTTCACAACAATGCATTTGCAGGAACAAAGCAACAATTATTGCAGAGGCTTCGCAGGTTTGAGAAACTAGCTGAGTTAGATCCTATTGAACTTGAAAAGAGAATGGCGGAAGATGATGGGGATGGCGAAGAAGAGGCACAAGCATGTGAAAAAGAACAAAAAATGGAGGTGTTTGCACACCGAGTTCTTAGCAAATCAAGCTTCCTAAATTACCAAAAGATCCCGGTTGACCTTAAAAGGCTAGTCTCCGATCTCATTGATGAAGAAGGAATAGAACCCACCTGCAACAACGAAGATGTGGTAGTGAAAAGAGTCAGCAAGAGATTGGAGTCATGGAAAGAGGTGAAGTCCAATACAATCGACATGATGGTAGAGCTTGATTTCAGAAGAGAGCTTGATGGGTGGAAGAAAAGTGACCAAGAACAATTAAGAGAGATTACGATGGAGATTGAGGTTGGTCTTTTCGGGTTGTTGGTGGAGGAACTCTCTGAAGAGCTGGTATGTTGCAGTGGACATTGACAAGCAAATGTTGCGATGTTAATGTGTAGTATGGTGGTCATCACAAATAAAATTTTGGAGATTAAATTTATTTGCAATATTTATTTGTTTATTTAATTTGTCTAACTTAAGCTACTAAGAAGATATAGAGCTAAATAGGAAAATGGATCCCTCCCAAGAGGATTCGGGAATGGGATTAGACGGTAGCTTTGGCATTATGTATATTGTATTAATCTAATCTATGTACTTGGTTGGGCGAAATCGGCTATGTATTTCTATGAGATGAGAAACATATGTTTTGCATCCTTCCTTTTTTTCATTAATTTGTGTCATAGTTGCTTAGCTAGCACCATAACCTCAACCCCCCCTCAAAAAAAAAAAAAACTTTCAATCCTCTTAAAATATGGAAAACAAGAACTTACATTGGGATAAAACTCTCTCTCTCTCTCTCTCTCTCTCTCTCTCTCTCTCTCTCTCTCTCTCGTGTTCAAGCTGCAGGGCAATGATGCAATGAACGAATGAACATTTGCATGCTTGAATCGGCAGATGAACTGGATGCATCACACATTTCAGGCAACAAACAAGTCCAGACGAGCCTTATCACATTAGTTACACATTGAAACGTAGAGTTGTGTCATCCGTACGCAAAAAACTTGTCACCTACCTACTATTCCAATTATCTCCTAATTAAATTAAATTATCTTTTAGCTCACAAACAACTATACAAATTTGTCATGGATGATACTTTGAGAAGATTATTGACAATGCGGCACCGCATATTGGTAGCAACCCTGTGAATTCTGAAAAGCGTCTACTCTCGTATCATGAGATTTTGATGGGCTTGGCAAAAGTCGCACTTATTCTCATTGTTAAAATCATTTTTCTTTTCCTTGTAAATAATGGGGTCAAAAGTTAAATGAGTTGCTGGCCTACCCCAAACCTTGACGCCACAATGGGGAAGCTTGTATCACCTTTTCGGATTCCGTGTTTGTGTTTGTACTGCTCTGTTCCTTGGCACTAGAATTAAGAAGCCTATTTAATACTTAGTCATACGAATAAAATGCTTAATCTAAGTAAATTACCCTTTTGACTAGTAAATTAAATTAGAAATTGTCATAGGTGAACAAAGCAGGTGAAAAGAGAGAGAGAGAACAAAAATTGTGTCAATAAATGTTGAGAAAGTTTAGTAGTGGGGAACTTAACACAGTGATAAATGAGTAAAATTAGTAAAAATTATGTATTTTCTTTATATATAAGATTGAAATTTAAGATATTATATAAAAGATAACAGTGTCTAACGATTGGATCAACTATATTGGAATCCTAGAGATAAAAAATCATAAAATATGAGAAGTTTTCTAAAAAGATTATTTAAGAACAAAGAGATTAGTTCGGTAATATTATATATTAATTATAATAAAAGAAATTTAACCATAATGTCTTAACAACCATTCTAATTTAGTAGTGGGTTTAGGTAGTTTTTATTGTTTTTATTCAAACATGAATGCAAAAGCATGTGTGCGGTAGATAGAACAACTTTATATGGGCAGGAGTCTACATGCCTTTTTTTTCCCCAACCAAATATGGGTCCAACACAAAGGGTGTCCATTATATTTGAAATGCAAAAATAGTTAATGTGACTCCCAAATTTGAAAAAGAAATTAATTGCCAAGGACAGAGTAAAGACAAAAGGAGATCAGTTTGAAAAATCTGCAATATGTGGATTGCAGGAACCGAGAAAAGACAGCTCATCACCTTTGCACAGGCAAAGCAACTGTAAAAATAAACGAAACCCTACTTTGACAAGAATTCGGGCCCTCCTACATAATTTATGCTTTGGGACCCTCCAAATGTTTTTGGAGGTAGTGCTCAAATTGCAACCCCTGCATCATAAATTCTGTCACTTCCAATTTGTGAAGGTAGTAATATTTTGTTATGAACCATGTTGGTCCTTTGAACACGGTTGTAAAAGACCCTTTTTTTATCGGCATTGAAAGGAAAAAAAAAAAAAAAAAAAAAAACCTAATTTGATCTGGTTTTCGTATGAGTTACTGATGTTTTACAAAACAGAAAAAAAAAAGTTTAGAATCACAAAATCTTACTGCAACTTGTTGCATAGATCAAACAAATATGATTGGAGTTAGAATTTGTAGTTGCAATTATACAATATATGTTTATAATTCCATATTAGAGGTAGTTATGTTTAATACATCACTCTTTCGCATCACAAATAGACATATGTATAATGTAAGGTCCTCCCACACTGGTACACCTTGGATCCTTTTTTGTTCTTTATTATTTGGTCTCATAGACTTTATTCCCATCTGCTCATCAGGTGTTAATTTATGAGTGATACTTGGTTTTTTTTTTTTTTTTTTTTTTTTTTTTTTTAAATAATGTATGGTAAGGACAACTTTAACTGAAAAATAAAAAATATTATAGATGGTAAATCCCTCTATAGATGTTGATTAAGGGGTTTTTTTTTCCTTGTTTTTTTTGGTGCATTCCAAATTTGACATAATTCCATGAAAGCAAATACAAAATTATAATATCAACACATAATATCTGAATTTTTAATTTTAAGTACGTAGACATTGCTCAATAACAGGAAAAGTGTACCATTTTTTGTCTCTGCGACGGGAGATAATGCATGTCAATAATTTTAAAAGTGATGAAGACATATGTTTGAGATTTTCTCAAAACAAAAAACGAAGTGATAAAGAACAATAACCTGCACTTTTGCTATTCGTCAGGGTCACATGCGCAATAGCTCTTGATCCCTCAATACCTCAATGGTTCCTGAGCTTATTATGGGATGATGAAAAACATTTCTCAGAAACCCTAACATGGCTCTTCAGTGAAGTGGTAATTGGCTGCTCCACCCAATCATCAAGTCCCATTTTTTGACATTTGAATTCACTTATACCAAAATCTTCTATCTTAATCTGAGATCTTGATTTTGAATCCCTAACCCCTTCATCTGTAACCAAAAAAAGAAAAGATGTTTGACGGTTCTGAACTCTCCCAACAAAGGAAAAATAAGACCAAATTAAAGAAATGTCGGAATGGTCTGTTAGTTTAATTTATATATACATATATATTACAATGATACTCCAAAGTAGAACATAACTACTACCAGAAGTCCAACTGTATTTCATGCTAAATACATCAGTCTTGCAATACCCACGGGGAATTATGTATGATTTGTCATGCACGAATTAAAATTTTTTATTTCCAGTGTTAAAATAGTCCCTCTCGCGTCCACAAAAGATGTTCTGTTTTTAATTGTTCTGATCCGTAAGGTAATGACATATTTAATTAAAGAAAATCTAAATATAATAAATAATGACAGAGAAGTTTGAGACAGTTGATTGATTTTGCATGCTTAACAAGGAATTACTGCATGCAAAACAAAAACTTATATATTATTACTAATTTTAAAAGTAATAAAAAATTCAAAAACATTTGCGAGTTTTCAGAGCAGAAGGGGATTAAGAATGTGGTTGGCTTTAAAATTCTTCTTGCCAAGTTCAATTAAGACCCTAATAAGAGAAAACAATAACTGGATTTGTAGAGAGAGAGAGAGAGAGAGATGAGTTGGAGAGATTGTTGAGATCCCTAGCTAAGCTGCTAGTCGGAGGCTTTGAGTTCTTGTTTTGCATCTGCCATTTCTAATTTTCAGCCCAGCCCAATCAGATGATGGATTGTTTAAGTTGGGCTCATGGAGCCCTTTCTCTTACCCTGGGCTTGTGGAGCCTTTGATCTTAGGATAACATAAGTGGACAACCTGGGTTTCTTTTCCGGGCCAGTTACGGCTCCAGTACAAATTAGCCATCGGACCCAAAATATTTTTCCACCAAGAAAAAGTTAAAGAAGGGTGTTAGGTCAATGTCACTTCGCAAATAGATCGGGGCACTTGCCTTTTTAACAGATTTAATGACATGTTCAAATCTTATGAGCTCGTTGGACCCGATATTTCAGTCTCAACAATTATTAAACTTATTTTAGAATTATTCATTATATCATAATTATTGGATCTACCCCTTTTTTATACATGTAGACCTTTTTTTTTGGTGTAAATAGATATTTATCACCAACTGGTATTCGAATTTTATCCAATTAATTCGGTTTGAGTACTATAAAATCCATTAAGCGATTGACTCTCTAACATGCTTTTTCTTCATTTTTAGGAGTTGAATTCGAGATTTCTGAATAAGAAAATAGATCTATCATAAAGAGAAAAGTAACATTAGATGAATTAAATGAATTATATATTAAATATGTTAAAATTTATATTACATTTCATATTAATATAATTTAATTACATATTAATTATTTAATTTAAAATTAATTAAAATAAATTAAGGTAAATTGGTTCATAAAATTTAATCCGTTTGTTTTATAATGTATTTAATCTAAAAAGAATAAGTTAAGGCAAAATGCATTACCTCGTGTTTGAGGACACACCAGGCTTGTCGTTGATTGGAATTTCTAATGACAAAGATGTTGCCTCATGATTTATTCATTGGATCACCCCATTTGGAACTCAGCTGGTTGATGAAATATGGGCTGACGTCAAACTCTGTGTAAAACGCAAAGGATGTTTAATGCGGTTTTCAAAAGTGACATGCTTGGGAAAAATTAAAACATCAGTCAATCTGATTTCAAAGCTTACTTGTCAACGCAAAGTACCGGTACAAAATAGGGACATTAGTCTTTGGCTACAGAACAAAAGCATTTGGCCTAGCAACACTAATTTTAATAGCAGTTCATGGCGTCGACTTGCTAATCAACTCAAGGGCAAGATACAAATAAATGATCTCGAATAAAAGAAACAATGATCAATGGTTGAGGATAAGAGGGTCTTCCCACTACCGTCGGACCTAACAGCTCCCACCCGTTGCCGTGTTTTTTAAAATGAATCGATTAATAATTTGATCAATCTATTGAATCATTGGTTTATTAATCAAATCAGTCGAATCATTTTATAAATTCGATAACATCGTCACAATATCATAAATATAATTTATATATTATATATTTTAAAATAAAATAAAAATTATAATTTAAAAAAAATATATGAATTTTTTAATCAATGATACGTAAAAAATTTTGCATATAATGAAAAACTGGTCGGATCGATTCGATTTTATTAATTTTAATAGATTTTAAACAATTTTGATCGAATTTAACTTTATTTGATTTAATAGTAAAAATTAAACAGAATTATAAAATGATTCTCGATCAAATCGTTCGGATCGGCAGCTCACGGGTTTCTAAAACAAGTTTGCTAACACGTGGCTACACAAAATTCTCTTCCCCTATGCCATGAGGGAGTCTACTGTTCTTTCTCCTCTATCTATCCGTGACAGCCGGGCGGCATAGAAATTATTTTTTAGGACGGCGACATTTTGGTTTGTAGTTTTCTTTTTGTTGGGTTTTGTTTAGACATTGTGTGTTGTGATTTATGTTTTATTGGTGCCAAATTCGGGCCTTTAGCAGTGCAAAAGCCATTTAAGGGGGAAGTGGGGGCTACCTAACCAAAACCAAAACGAATTGATTAACGAGGAGTGAAGGTGATGAAAAAGACAAGCACCAGAAAGCAGCTACCAAACCAAAACGTGAAAGCGCGAGGAGGCTTTTAGTGGTACTATCAAAATCTATTTTGTCTTCCTCTCCTCCGATTCAAGCTTCAGCTCTCAACATCCAATATGTCAAAAATTGTACCACGACACTAACCACTGTCCTCTCACTCACTCACTCTCTCTCTAATATATAATCACACTTTCAACCACACTTTCTTTGCTCGGGTAATCCATCGTGTAATAATATTTAATTTATCACAAGTTAAATGAACTTTTTCAATATCTATTCATTCTTATTTTGAAAAAAAATATGTATATATATTTCTAAACTTATTTATTTATTTTTAAAAGAAATTGAACTGCGATTTCAATAAAATAAACAAAGCTAGCACAAGTCATGAAAAAAATCGATGAAATTAGTTTGAACGAATAATTGTTTAAAGAATATAAATATTTACTAAATACTGTTGCCTACAAAATATATTAAAATATTAATAATATATTACAATTGCCGCACTGTTAAAAATGAGAACAATAGAGAATGGAATTTCTAGATAGAAAGGTATGATTTTTGGACGAATCAAAATTAAGCTCATGGGGTGAGGTTAAACATTAATATTATTCTTTGCTATAATAAGAAAAGCATTGGCTCCCTCAAGGACAGTTCAAACGGTAGAGTTTCCCCACTTTTAACATCCCTTTCCTAGTTCGATATTACTTAGTTACATCTCCTTGTACCAAAAAAAAAAAAAAGCATTGGGAATCATTGTAATACTTATTCTATAAAATTCCTAATTAGTTCATTTAAAAATTAAAAAAAAAAATTAGAATTTCATTTTGTAAAAGGCCAAAACTAATCCCATAAATGTAATGCTTTCTTTTCAATAACCCCATAAAATTTAGTTGCACTTAATTATTTTCAAAATTTCTAAAACAAAAGTTAATCAGCCTCACTAGTAAACGAAGTTGATTGTATTTACTTAAAAAACGGGATAGAAATTTTAAGGTTATCCACTTAGGTGTACACTCGAGCTTTATTGTACAAGTTGTAAGGATAATTAAGTATAAAAAAAAATAAAAATTTGTTTTAAAATAATTAAAAAAATTATTTATGATTTTGCATCTTGATAAAATTAACACAGCCTTTTTTCAACCAGAAAGTTTGAGGGTCTTTTTGGGCAATTTGATGGAAATAATATATCGATGTATTTTTTATTATATTTATTATATATTTCCACTCATTACATCTTTTTCATTCCGTTGAAAATCAAAGAAGATATTTTATTAGAATATATCTCAGTTTAGATCGTTTCCACACGGGAAGCAACGGACTACGTGGAACAATTTTGCTTGACTTTAATGATGTAAGGCACACTTCTTTTGAACTTTTTCTCATTTTTTCAAATTTTCAAAAACACGTTTTTTTCTCTAAATCAAAATGTTTTCCACGTGGGCAAAATGAATGTCCAAACTCTTACAAAAATCAAAATGTTTTCCACGTGCGCAAAATGAATCTCCTAACTCTTACAATACCATCACGTGGTGTTTTCTTTTTCCAAGTATTTCTACCCTCACAGCAATTTTCATTTCATCAATTTCCCCGCTGTGAGCAAACTCTCTCACTCTCTCTCATACATATAGATGAGTTTCCAAAATGATTTATCAACTACTACATCAGCTATGTTCACAAACAAGCTAAAACGCAATGCGGGTACGAAAAAGTTTAAGGAAACAAGAAACCCAATATACAAGGGAGTGAGAAAGAGAAATGGCAAGTGGGTGTGTAAGCCTCGCCAGCTACGCTCCTTAGCTCGCCCCGACATGGTGGCTCGAGCCCATGACGTGGCCGCATTTGCGCTTCGAGCCGACACGGCCTCCCTCAACTTCCCCAATAAAGCATGTCTTCTCCCGCATGCAAGGTCGAGCTCCGCAGGAGACATTCAGTGTGCTGCTTTTGAGGCCGCACATGCAGATGAAATTGGCACTTGTTGTTCTAGTTCGTTTTTTGATTCTTCATGCGCCAAGGAGAATTTTCTAGAAGGTTCATCAAGAAGGGTGTTTTTGGATGAAGAGGAGTTGTTTAATATGCCAAGTTTGCTTGATAGCATGGCACAAGGGATGCTGATTACACCGCCAGCTATGAAAATGGGTTATAATTGGGATGGTCACGTGGATGATAACATGTACTTGACTCTGTGGAGTGACTGAGTTGGAACTCTCTATTGGTAATTTTTGTCGTTTGATCATTATTTTTCTAAAAGGAAAAAAAAATTCGGAATAATAAAGGAACATCTTTAATACAAAAAAATTTTGGAACAGTTAGGAATATCGTTGATTTTTCTCATGGGCCAAAAAAAGGATTATCCTATTTGATGCCCGAAAGGGCTGATCTGGTCTAAAAAATTCCCACAAATGAAACTCACGCGGACTACATAAACGTCCAACTTTAAAGGCACTCAACCGCAAGGTCCACACTCAATCACAGCACCGGTCCCCGGAACAAAAGGCCCCTTATCATTGTTAGATTTTTTTCTTTTTTTGACAGAAAAGAAAGATAAGGAAAAAAAAAAAAGGTCAGAGTTTTGAAATGAAAACATGAGTGCTCTCGAGCAAAGGCATGAAACGAGAGTGCTTTTACGAAGTATGTTTGGTGCACTCGAGCATATATTTTATTTATTCCATAGCTGACCACAGTTACCTTTCAATAAGATCTCAAATTTGAATATCATAAATGGAGAAAATAGATGATAAGAGTTCAATCTAAGTTGAATCGGATTTAGTCGAATTCAACGAAATTACCATATAAAAAAAACACATATTTTGTTTATACATATATTGATAGTTAGATAAGGGGAAAAAAGGTAAAGAAAGAAAATTTTGAGAAATGAAAACATGCGAGCACTTAGTGCAAATCTTCTTCTAAAGTTCACACGTGCAAAAGAAGAATTTCATAAGAATATTTGCATGTGAAAGGAGGATGAGTCGAGATCAATTCGCATATAATATTCACAATAAATTTTGCGTTTACTTTAATATAATTGTGGGGCTCGAACCTTCACCGCCGCCCATTACAAATTTTGCATTTTTAGTATCATGTTAGCAGCATTTTCATATCGTAAAGTCCTAGGCTTTTGTCACATGACAGAAAGATTTGTATGCTACAGCGAAGATAGACAATAAAATCTGGCCGTCACATTTGGCCTATTTTTGCAGGGCGTTCATATGGTAAAGAATATTTTGCCTTTTTAGTATCATGTTAGCAGCGCTTTCATATCGTAAAGTGTGGCTTTGATGATATTTTAATTTTGAAAAGAGATTTGGTACAAATTCAAATTTTTCTTAAAACCGACTATATATCCACCCAAGAGAACTAGGGTTGGTGCCCCAAATTCAAATCTATAAATATCTTTTGCATTTAATCCACCATTGCCGTCTACTCCCTCACCAATAGGGGTCGCAAAACCACCGGAAAGAACCCAAAATCAAGATTCTGCTCCCTTTTGCGTCTCTCAACCGGGCTGACGCTTGAAGTCCATTTTTGCAGGGCGCCGGGGCTATTATATGTCGGCCAGATCAATCAGTGATGTTCTTTAGTCCAAGTTGGCCCAATTCTGAAAATAAGATTAAAGAGCCCGGTGTTGATTCGTTATAACAGACCCTGAGTGGCCCTTGGACGGGTTCAAGTCTGCATTTTCATAGTGAATTGGGCTAGCAATATCTCCGGAATATTATGTCATGAAATCACGAATTTTAATTGCAGTAGTTTTTTTATTACAGTAAAAAGAATTTGTTATTATTTTTTGAGTATGCATCTAGACATATATAATATGATTCACAAACTATATGATTGGTAAGTAAATGCAATTGTGTACTCATATTAAAAGAAAAAATGATTTACTTTTAAAATAAGTGATATACATACGAAATGATATTTAAATATATAGAATTGCACAACGTGGCGTGTGCAGAAGGGATAGCATTTATAAATTAAATAAGTATTGAGGAGAAAAGCATCAATGTTGAGTTTTCTCCATTTGAAGATGATGCCCCTCAGCAACTTCCGAGCAGAGTAACTTCCAACCATAATGGACTTGACTTTACAAGATTAAGTTGGGGTTAACACCAAGTCCAACCTATCCTAATTAATTATTTTACTCACCAGCTCTTACAGAATTGACTTTGGAGAAGCCATTATTTTTCGTTTGGTTCAGTTAATATTAAAAAAAAAATTTATTTAATGAGTTAATTTCCATGAATAATTCAAGTGAGTTTTGAGAAAAACCTGCAGCTGGGTGAGGTGTGTTTGGAGTTATACTTTTATATGTATAATTTTCAACAAAAAAAAAACCAATAATATTTAAAATTTTAAAATATATATTTTCATTAATTTTGAGGATAATTGCCTCTTGCGCCCCCTCGTTCGCCTGTTGTTGGGATTATTCATGGATGATCAGTTACACTAATTACAAGTATTAGTGTACAACGAATGATGCAGTGATCTGTTAATGGATGGTTTCTTCTCCATTCTTGCAAGAAAAAAATAATAATAGAATAGTCATATTATATAAAAAATATATATAAAATGATCAAATATATACTTATTAATTACAAGAGAACTAATACAAAAGATAAAATTATAATTAAATATATAAATAATTCATTAAATATAAAAATATATAATTATAGAAAATATAAATATTTGTATATAAATATAAATTAATTTAGCATGTTGAAACGTTTTATAAATATTTTAAAAATAGTAAATATTTTTAAAAATAGGAAAACGTTAGTATTAAAAAGTTTTTGTATATCATAGGCCGTGACAAACCGAGTGTGAAGTGGTAGAATGTTTAACTTTTTATAATAATAATAATAATAATAATAATAATAATAATAATAAAGAAAATTCATGTTCCCTAGCATCCCTTTTTTGATTTGATATTTGTAAGATACGATTAAATAAATTAAGGAATGTCCGGAGCATTTTCTTTGCACGAGAAACAGTAGTTTCCCACCTGTTGAGGACTTCCAGGGTATGTCTGAATTTTGTAGAGGCAAAACACTATTAACAAAATAATATGTAATATCAAAATTTTAGAGTTTATTAATGGAACGTTACATAGGTGGAAATCTAAATATATATATATATATTTTTTTAAATTTATGCTTTATGTAAATTTTATTGTAAATAAAAGGGCCGAAACATCCCTTTATTTTTACACTTCTCCGTCTCATGGATTTTTCAAAGATTGAACAACATCGGACTCATATTTCTACGCGTTTGCATGTTTGCGGTCGAGGGAGTGAGGAAAAGTATTCTCTCTTTCCCATCGGCCTTTTGACCCAGAGATCCAAGGGGGCTGTTTTAAGTCCCGCACATGCTCTCATCTCTTGACTTAACACCTCTTCGCCATCGTATTTCTTCGTGCGTGTGGCAGAGAGCTCCCTCTCTCTCTCTCTCTCTCTCTCTCTCTCTCTCTCTCTCTCTCTCTCTCTCTCTCTCTTCTTTTTCTTTTTCCTTTTCTATTATCCGTGTTTTGGTCCACTGATACAAAAGGGCTAGTTTCTCTGGTAAAAGACAAACAAGGAAAAATAAAAAAGGAGGGAGTGAGTTTTTTTGGTGTGAACCGATCATACTTCTAACACCTCTCTGCAGAATTCATGAATGGGCTGGCTTTGAAAGTACAAATGTGGTTGGTCTATTCGAGAAAAGGATAATCAGGTAAAAAAGGTTGTGAGAATTGATCATGTTAAACGTAGGAGAAAATATTTAGTACTTGAAAGCTATTCTATCATTCCTTTCCCCTACTATTAAAATTTTATCTTTTTTCAATGGGATTTGTTCTAAAGGTTATTTCCCAAAATATTAAAAAAAAATGATCAAAAGTTGTAAAAATGGTATTTTTCTTTTCTTCCAAAACTATCGAAGTGACATTCTTAAAATCCATTTTAAAGTCGATTTTCAAAAAATTGACTTCAACCAACTCGTTGATGAGTCTGTCCTTTTCCCTCTATCTCCCCAAGTCTCTCTCTCTCTCTCTCTCCCTCTCTCTCTCTCCCTCTCTCCCTCCCCGTTCAAAGTCGATTTTTTGAAAATCGATTTAAAGTCAACATTTGTTTAATTTTTAATTTTTAAATGGGCAGATTGATCGGGATTATTTGAAATTGGTTTCAATGTTCTCCAAAATATTGGGGGAAAAGGTAAAAAATTGTAAGAAAAGTATGGTTTTTTTTTCTTAAAACTACTGAAATCGATATTCTAAAAATAGATTAAAATCGATTTTGAAAACTATTTTTCAAGAAATCGATTAGTCTGTGCATTCAAAAATTAAAAAAAAAATTAAAAGCAAAAAATTCACCTTCAACAAATCGATTTGACATCCCACCTCCCTCTCTCCCCCTTTCTCCCTCTCCCTCTTTCTCCCGGTCCCACCCTCTCCCTCTTTCTCCCGGTCCCACCTCCCTCTCTCCCCCTTTCTCCTTCTCCCTCTTTCTCCCGGTCCCACCTCCCTTTTTCGCTCTTTATATTTAATGCTTGATCGTTTCAAATATTAAATGCAGCTCGCCTCTTTCTCTCTCTCTCTCCACGTCCCACCTCTCTTTCTCTCTGCATTTAATGCTTGATTTTTTCAACCGTTAAACGTAACCCACCTCTCTTTCTCTTGTCCTCCACGTCCTACCTTTGACTCTCTCTCCGCGTCCCATCTCTCTCTCTCTCCTTTATTTTTTTTCTCAATATGGATTTTATTTTTTTAAGAAATGAACAGATTGACCTGAGTTGGTTGAAATCGATTTTTTGAAAATCAATTTCAAAACCGTTTTTTAAAATATTGAATTTGATAGTTTTAGAAAAAATATTATTTTTATAATTTTTTACCATTTTCCCAATATCTTGGGAAATAACCTTATTTCCCAGGTGTTATTTTCCCGAATATTAAAAAAAGGTAAAAAATTATATAAATGGTGTTTTTTCTTTCCTTCCAAAAATTACCGAATTTGATATTCTGGTTAAGAAGTCGACTTCAGCCAATTTCGATCAGCCTGTCCATTAAAAAAAATAAAGTCAGGAAATTGACTTTAAAGTGGAGAGAGAGGTGGAGGGGGAGAGAGAGAGATGAGACGTGGAGAGAGAGTGAGAGAGAGCGGTTAAAGTGAAGGAAGAGCGAGAGAGGTGGGCTACATTTTAATACTTGAAATGATCAAGCATTCAATGGAAAGCGAGAGAGAGCTCCTCCCTCTCCCTCTCCCCCTCCCTCTCTCTCTCTCTCTCTCCACTTCCCTCCCTCCCTCTCCCCCTCTCGTCCTCCACGTCTCTCCTTGACTCTCTTCCTCTCTCTCCCCCTCTCGTCCTCCGCGTCCCACCTCTCTCTCTCTCTCTCTCTCTCTCTCTCTCTCTCTCTCTCTCTCTCTCTCTCTCTCTCTCCTTCAAAGTTGATTTTCTGAGAATCAACTTTAAAGATTTCTTGAACATCAACTTTTGTTTTATTTTTGAGTGGGCAGACTAACCGAAGCTGTTTGAACTCGACTTCCAGAATATCAATTTTAATAGTTTTGAAAGGAAAAAAAAAAAAAAAAAGCAACACTATTTTTACGACTTTTGACCATTTTTCTAATATTTTGGGAAATAGCCCCTCATTCTAAATATTCATTTCATTCACCAATATTTTTTTTCTATTTTTGTTTTAAAATCCTTCTGCAAATATTTAGTACCATTGATCAATGCTTTTATTTTTATTTTTAAAATCTTTCTATTAATATTTAATATGCAATTTTCAAATTAAATTATAATATAACAATAACAAAAAATTAAATATACAAAAATTTTTAATTGGGTGCTCTAATTAATATCACGATAACCTCCATAAAGTTAATTGACAATTAGATAAATATGCATAAATTTATCAATCCTATGATAACTTTTTCTTGATCACTACTCTATTGTCAGAAGATAACACAATTCCAGAAATTTGAGTAGCTGGAAATTTCAGTCCCAAATTAAATATTGTCTATCCTCAAAAATGCTCTAGCCAATTCAAATTCATCTGGTAATTGCAAAACTGTTGTAACATTTACTTTTTGCAATAAATTTTTTATTATTGTCATTCAAACCAAAAATAAAAATACCTATTTTATAAAAGATGAGTTATGGTGAGTAGTGTCGTATTTACAGGAAACAACGGATTTATTTTTTTTAAACAAAATAACAATAAAAATAATATATATATGAGGGTTTGTGAAATTATATAAAATTAACAAAACAAATAAATGAATGAAAATAACTAGAGCAAAAATAGTAAATACTATCAATTAAATAAAGAAAATATCAATAAGAATAATATCTAGTCAAATGAATTATATCCACCTTAATTTCATTTAATTGATTATTGATTTATTTAAAGATTTCAACAACTATAGATAAATTGGTTATAGTCGCTCAATAAATGTCGAATGATCAATCTTTCCTTATTTTGTCGATAATTAAAAGAAACTCTTTAATTATTTCCCTAACCGAAAAACAATCCTAAAAAATCTCTTAAAATTTAAAGTTTTGATAATATTAAAATCGAGAGAAATCCAATTCTAAGTGACAAACATATAACGGGATTGCTGAGATTAAATTATTCAATTCCATGATATTGTCATTCACCACTAAATTAAAACTAACAAACAATTACGTATTTATCGTTGTAGATTATTCTAAAATTATTAAATATCGGTCACTATTTAATAAGTACTAAAAAATCATGATTCATAAAGTATTAGAATTAAATAAATACTTATAATATATTAAATTAATATGTTTAATTATTAGATCTCACAATTATTAAAAATCAAAATTTTAATAAAATTTTAACTAAAAAATTAATTAAAAATAAAATACAGAAAGGAGAAACTCACGAAATAAATAAAAATGAATAAAAGACGCTGGGACTACATGGTTCCAAATGCTTCCTCGGCTGCAGCCTTCTTCCACAATTATGCCATTCCAAGTCAAGAAGCAAGGAAAAATCTCTCTCCCAAAGCTGCCGGCTGTAGCCCTCTCGGGTTGCACACCTCCTTAGTACAACCTCTAGTCAAGAATAAGGAAATAAATATCTACCCTAATGAGGTCGGCTGCAACCCTAAAAGCAAGGAATATTTTTCCTATTTTTATCTTAGAAAAAATTGTTTAAATTGCTTTTCAAGAAAAGATAAAATTTTTTAAGAGATAATATCATAAAAACTTTAAATAAAAAAAAATTCTAAAAATGAATAAAATATTTTGACATTATATTTTTCCAAAATTCACATCCCTAAATATTAGAAACGGATTAAAAAAATCTTCAAAAATTTTGTATTAACCCTTGAATTCAGCGTATTCACGTGTTAATAAAAGAGTATTACTGTCCAATTTTCTATATTTTACAAAATTACTTTAATTTAACTCGTTTTTCTTTATTTTCCTTAATAAACTTTCTCTATTAATCTTAACATATCAAACATCATAAAATATTAATATTAGTGTAATATTTATTCAAAAATAAAATAAAATCAATCGTAAATATTATAATCATTTAAACCCTATCAATTTTATAGAAGACAATTTAGAATTAATATGTTTTTGTCGGAAAAATAAATCATTGTAGATTTTGCAGTTGAAATTGGAAAAAAATTTAATTGTAACCTTACCCTAAATGAAAATAGAAAAAAATATTAGTTAATGAAATGAATATGTGTATTAGGTTTTATTGACAAATGACCAGAATTCAATAATTCAAGATACAGATACAGTACCTTTTGGAAGCCGAATATTTTCTTTAAAAATAATTGTTTTGATTTAATAACTTGAATGGCTAACCGTTATAGATCCAATTCAAATATATAAAAATAGAAAGCAGGACTTTTGTAGAAAAAGATTCAAAAATACAAAACAAAATAGCAAGTGAAAAAAAGAGATATTTCACCTATAAAATTTAGGAAAGATATTTGTATGATGTGCAACCTTTTTTGATGACTTGATCGATCTCGAATAATTAATTTATTAATTATAATTAACCTGATTTGATCCAGCAGTCGAATTTGATATGAGACGAGCCATCCCAGCTCCTGTGTTTTCCATTCCCAATAACGTAGCATAACTTACTAAAGTTGGAAGGTTATGAAAATGAGGAGAATTAATGGTCATCGTTGATCGTAACCATGGTGGCCGAATTGATTGTACGTTTGTGACTAATTTATTTCTAGAGTACCTTTTCAACAATAATTATAACAAATACATTCAGTTTGCTGTCATCTCCAAACCCTGCCTCGTCTTCATCCTGTACGAAGCAGTGCAGGTTTATTTACTGATTCCGTATTCCTTCACAATTAAGGCCAAAATTCATATATTGAATATGCTTTAATGTCAAGAAGTCTCTTGTTAGACATGGAAAAACTTCAAAATGCTCTTGATTTCAAGACGCCAATACATATATAAACTTTATCGATTATTACATAGACAACTGGCATATATTCTCATGGATAAAATATATCAAAATAACATAATTTTAGTAGAATAAACTAGAAAAACTTTAAAAAGATCAATATGCTAACCACAGCACACACACACACACACACACACACACACACACACACACACACACACAAGTCCCCCTTTCTGCCCAAAACAATAATAAAAATAAAAACAAACAAATTCAAAGCTCTACTTGGTGGTAGTAGTAGCACCACCATGTTGCTGATCTCCACTGCTGCTTGATGTTCCGACACTGCCACTGCCACTTCCTCCATGACCATCACGTCCTGTGATGAAGTCTAAACTGCGCATTTTGATAAGCTCTAGCCTTTGTGGGTCGTCATCATCTTCATCTAGCCCTTGAGGTTGGATTTCCCAAGCATAACCATGAAGATAATCTGAAATGAATATAAAATGATATTAAAAAATAATATATTATAAAAATTTAAAAAATGAAAATGTACACAAAAAGTCCCCCCTTTCTGCCCAAAACAATAATAAAAATAAAAACAAACAAATTCAAAGCTTTACTTCTTGGTAGTAGTAGCACCACCATGTTGTTGATCTCCACTGCTGCTTGTAGTTCCGACATTGCCACTGCCACTTCCTCCATGACCATCACAGTCGAAACTGCGGATTTTGAAACGCTCGAGCCTTTGTGGGTCGTCATCATCTAGTACGGTGTCGTGTTCAAAGCGACGAACTAAACAGCGACAGAACTGAAAAGAATATAAAATGATATTAAAAAATAATATTTTATAAAAATATAAAAATGAAAATGTGTACTAATATATAAATATAAAAATATACTTTTATATAAATATTAATTAATTTAGTATGTTAAAAGATTTTAAAATGGGAAAATATTTTAAAAATGTTGATATTGATAGTTTGTGTATCATAGGTTGCCATTATTTTTTTTTGCCATCATATTTTAGACATCGTCTGGTATTCAGGGTTTCGCTTCATTAATTTAGATCGACCGTTGTAGTGGTTTCTTTTCGGAGGACGGATCTCTAAACGGGAAACACTTCATATATATGAGAACCCGATATTTTCAACAGGAGTTGAATTTCGATCATATTTAAGGAAACTCGTTCATTTTTAAATAAAAATGCCGATGCATTTTGTATCATTTTTTATATTCATTGGTTTGTTATATGGATGATAATCATTGGCTTGGTATAGGTTGCCATTACTTATAGAACCCCGCGGTGGGGGGTTTCGACGCCAGGCAGTGACTCGCGGTTGGGGAGTCGACTCCAGGCGGCAGAGACTTGATATCTGAATACAAATGATACACGGGAATGAGACTTTATAAGGATATAGAAAATGAAAACATAACTAACGTATAAATATAAAAAATATATCTTTTATGTAAATATTAATTATTTTATAAAAATAATATAATAATTATATTTTATAATAAAAATATAAAATATTCGAAGATATAATTATTAATCATATAAGATAAATAATATAAAATTTATAATTATAATTAATTAAATAAATAATTTATCAAATATGAAAAATATATAAATATAAAAAATATAAAAAAATATAAAAAAATATAAAAAAATATAAAAAATATAAAAATTTTTATATAAATATTAATTAATTTAATATATTAAAAAGTTTTGAAATCAAAAAATATTTTAAAAATAGAAAATGCTGAGAGTTTACGCCCATCATAGGTTATCATTACCTGGAAACTGTTAAATCCCTCTTGTCCCTCTTGTATTCCCTCTTGTCCCTCTTGTAAGTATTCTCTCTCTTTCTCTTCTCGTTTTCTTTTTCTTTCTGTTTTGCTCACCTTCGGGGAGTGGTCATCAGGCACGCCTCTTTTCTGGTAGTTCTCTATCTTGTCAGACTCTGTATCTTCATCTTTATTATCATGTGTCGTCTCTACTTTAGCCACCCGATCTTCTTGAATTTTACAAACCAGTATAATGCCCAAGCGAGAAGCCGGTTCGTTGCCTTTATCCTCATTCTCCTCCATTCTATGCGTGTGTCTCTCTAATTTTGTTATGAGTGAGATGGGGTGGCTTTGAGGTTTAAATAGAAAACTAACAGACGGAGTGAAACTATACGCGTTGGCTGGTCCTTTTCTGAGGTGAGATAAGAAACTTCTCCGAACAAACCGTATACGCGTTGGCTGGACCCTTTCTGAGTTCAGATGAGATGACTTTTAAGGTTTATGTTTAAACTTCTATGAAAAAACCGAGAGAAACTATGCACGTGGCTGCTCCTTTTCTAAGTGAGATGAGGTGACTTTGAGGTCGATGTGTAAACTTCTCCGAACAAACCGTGTGAAACCGTGCAAGTTGACTCTTACTTTTCTCAAAGGCAGGGGGAAGGGAGGGGCACCCCTATAAAATTTTAAGAAAAATAATTTTACATATATGATTTTAAAAATTAAAATTATCAATATAATTTGCTCCTAAAAGTTATCAATTCGCACCCCTTGAATTATGAGTGCTGTTATATGATGTGTATCGCGTTCATGTTATAAAATTTTGATTTCACCTGTGTTATAGGTCCAAAGCTAGGCCATGAATGATAAGTTAATTATTGGTCTAAATTTCATTTAATGATAAAATTATCATGAGCACCGTACACGTCTCCAATTCAGAATTTTCTTGATTTTCTCAGCCAGATCAGGAGCTCTTGTGATAACTCAAAATTAAAAAAAAAAAAAAAGTTCAAATTAGGGTTTCCTGGCTGCCCGTGATGCTTTCTCATGGCCTAATAGCATTTTACTTGATACATTAAAAAAAAAAAAAAAAAAAAATTGCTTTTTCCACTCTAATACTGTGAGGATATATCACATCCCGAGTGAGGAGGTCGAGGACTTGCTGCTTCCTTTTCCCTTTAAATTGAGCATGACAAGCCTTGATAAAGAGAAAGGATATTTTAGGAGAAAACGTTGTGATATTTTGCGTTAGTTTAAGTGGCAGATTGCTATTGGATGATTTTTTTTTTCCAATAATTTTTTGATGATTTGAAATCACTCAAAATTGCAGATAATAATAATCAGATACCTAAATTCATAAAAACGGTGATAAAACAAATTTCCATGACAAAATAAAAAAAAATAATAAATATAGACTATATGTACATTATATATAGTATGTAACTTTTTATTATAAATTTCTTAAATGTGGCTTGTTTGTCAGGCGCGTAGGTGGGGTCTAAATGTTTGGAGCCTGATCAACTTATTTAAATGGATATTTCCAATGGCTTTGGCTTGACTAGTATGGATAAAAGGATCAGGTTGTAGACCCCCAATAGGTCGTTTGATCTATTTTTACCCCTAGCTTGATGCCAAACAAAACACATAACTTTATATTATTAAAATTTTTATCCATAGTTAGATCGATGACTGTCCCTTGTCATTCTATCAAACTATTTCATCCTCTGGATGTATATTTTATCTCTTAAATTTATATATTTATTTTATCTCTCCTAAAATTAAATTCTTACTACCCTAGTGCTTAAACTCAACTCAAACAAATATGAGTCATAAACACACTATCCATAAGTCGGAAGCACATCATGGTTTATATTTAGTGGGATTTTATACCATCAAATGCCCACAGGATTGTCGGTCATTGCATCATAATTCCTAAAATAAACCTAATTGCAGTGGTTATCTTTTTATTTTTATTTTTTTTGCTTGATCCATCGGTATAATAATCAATTTATTGATTCTGACTAATCCAATTTGAGTTAATTGTTCGGCTTAAATTAAGTGACAAACTCTTTCTAATCCATGCTCATCAGAAGACATAATGGGCTTTTTTCTTCTTTTTTTTTTTTTTTGGTACTGGGAAAGAAGGAAGCAAACAAAACACCAGAGCGGAGAAACCTTAGGTGGAGAGAGAGGTTACACCCCTGGTCCTCTCCAGACCCATACAGTCTTCCCACATGAGGCGACGCAGAGACGGAGGAGGGTCTCTTAGCTCAATCAGGCCATCTGCACTTTGCTGACCCAGCTGAGCCAAATGGTCAGCACACACATTGGCTTCCCGAAGGACATGTCTGATGATGCTTATGTTCAGAGAACACAGCAGCTCTTTGCATTCTTGGAGAATGAAGGAGAGAGGATGATCAGGATCCGTTTGCTTGAGAAGAAGGCCAACCAGGACTGCAGAGTCCAGCTCCACCTCTAGAGGATTGAGGCCATGCCGTTTGGCAAGATGAAGGCCTTCTCTCAGACCCCAGAGCTCAGTGAGAAGAACTTCAGACCTGCCAATATTAAGAGTGAAACCTGTAACCCAATCACCGTTGCTGTTTCTGATGATGCCTCCTGCACTGGCTTTTCCAGAGGATTGAGCTACTGCACCGTCTGTATTAAGCTTGAAGGAGCCTGTGTGAGGAGGATCCCACTTAATCCTTTTCATAGCTGGCCTCTCCCCTACACCGGAAGCCCTCCAAGATCGCAAAGCTTCTTTCGATAAATTGGCTGCATAGAGAGCCAGCTCCTGCGGGGACTTGCTGCTCTTTTGGAAGACTTGTAAGCATCTTCCCTTCCAAAGAGACCAGGCTGTATGGATGAAGAGGGAATTTGAGTGATTCTGGTCCTGAACTTTCTGACAATTCGCTCCCAAATAGAGCCACTTGCACAGGCTACTGGTCCAAAAATCTGCATTCATGGTTCGGCTAGGGAGCACAATCTCCCAAGTCAATCTAGCCTTAGTGCAGTCTCTTAACACATGGAGAACTGATTCAGCCGCAAGCATACAGAGGGGGCAGGAAGCATTGTCAGAGAACTTGCGCCTACATCTTTCCAAATTTGTCATGAGCTTTTCGTGACGGGCTAACCAAAGGAAAACTTTGATTCTTTCAGAACATTTAGCCTTCCAGATCCAATTCCAGTTCTCCTCTTTTTGCCTGTACTGCTGGTCATGATGGACATCAGTCACTAACTTGTAAGCAGTAGCAACTGAAAAGGAGCCATCACTGGATTCCTTCCAGAACACAGAGTCAGCTAACCCTGGTCGTCTAGGCACCATAATGCCTTTGATTTCTTCCACTTTGTCTCTAGGAAGCAGAAGATTTAAGTCCTCTTCTTTCCAGAAGCCTTCCTCTGAGATGAAGTGATTGACTTTCTGCTGCATGTGGCTCAAGGAAGCCCCATCTTGGACACAATCCACCAGAGGCTTGGTTCCAACCCAGAGATCATTCCAAAAACTTATGGTCTTGCCGTCGCCTATCTTCCACTTCATTCCTTTCTTGATGCACTCTCTAGCCTTGAGGATCCCTCTCCAAATGCTGGAGCCGCGTGCCTTGCTCTGGACCTCCATAAACGTTTTGCCCCTAAGATATTTCTCTCTCATAACCTCACACCAAAGAGCATTGTCGCCTTTTACCAACTTCCAACCCAACTTAGCTAACATAGCCATGTTATTCTCCCTTGTCCTTCTTAAGCCCAAGCCTCCATCTTGCTTGCGCTTGCACACCTTGTTCCATCCCACCAAGTGCGTTTTCTTCTCAGCTTCAACATTGCCCCACAGAAATCTTTTGTTCAGGCTATCAAGCTTGTTGCATAGGTCTCTCGAAATCCAAGCAACTTGCATGGTATACACCGGAATCGAAGAGGTAACAGATTGGATAAGGGTTCTCCTACCGGCTGAACTCAACAAATTTGCTTTCCAAATGCTGAGCTTGCCTTTGACTTTCTCAAGGATCTGCTGATAGAACAATCGCCCCACTCTCTGATGAATTAAAGGAACACCGAGATAAGATCCTAAGCGTGCAGATAAAGGAAATTTGCACGCAGCGGACAGGGAACTCTTCAGCGTCCATGGGGCCTTTGGAGAGATCCAAAGCTTAGACTTCAACGGATTAACTTGAAGCCCACTTTCAAGAGAAAAATCCTTGAGGCAGCTCATGACAGCACTTAGGTTTAGGTGCTCAGCTTCTGCTAATAGAATCAAGTCGTCCGCAAAGAAAAGATGAGAAATCTTTGGACCACGTTTGGAGAGTTTCACTGGGTTCCACCTCCCTTTGCTCACCTTTTCTTGAATCATGTAAGCGAGTCTTTCCATGACAAGAAGGAAAAGATACGGGGATAGGGGATCGCCTTGCCGGAGGCCTTGACCAGTCTTTATGGAGGGCAACATTTCACCATTCCACATAAGGGAGACCTCCCCACTAGTGATAGCAAACATGATCAATCTGACAAGAGGGTGGGGCACATTAGCATCAAGGAGAACTCTTCCAAGGTAACTCCAACTCACGGTATCGAAAGCTTTGTGGAGATCTACCTTAAGCACCATACGAAACTTGCTGCTGTTAGAGCTGTTGATAGAGTGAATGGCCTCTTGCAAAATTACAATGTTATCCACCGTGCTCCTTCCGGGGAGGAAACTACTCTGGTGAGGACCTATGATCTTTTGCAAATGGGGCCTGAGTCTATTGACAAGAACCTTAGACAAGATTTTATAAGAGGTGTTAAGGAGGCTTATCGGCCTAAAATCGCTCATAGTAACAGGGCTATTGAGTTTGGGAATGAGCACCATGAGGGCCTTAGCATAAGCAGGATGAAAGAAGCCATCCTTGAGAGCATCGTTGACAAAATTACAGATGGAATGTTTCACTTCTCTCCAGTGTCGTTGAAAGAAAATCGGCTGCACCCCATCAGGACCGGGAGCTTTGAGGCCCTTCATGGAAAACACAGCAGTCTGGACTTCAGTTTCGTCAGCTTCCTTAATCAACTCGCCATGATCCTCCTCTTTAATGCGAAGAATCCAACTGGTAAATCTTGCACTGGGGGGGTCGACGTGCTTGCTGGAGTATAGAGCTGAGTAAAAGTTCCTGGCATGTTCTTTAAGCCTATCCTGGTCAAAGCACCAATCAGTACCAATCTTGAGGGCAGAGATTCTGTTGGCTTGCCTCCGGATTTTGGTGGAAACATAGAAGAATTTGGTGTTTTTATCGCCATTCTTAAGCCAGTCGACTCTGGACTTTTGCAACCAGAAGATCTCTTCCTGAGATAGGACAGTCGAGTATTCATCCTGAAGGGTCTTCTCCAAAGTTTGCAGGAAGCTAGAGGTACCATAGAATTTAGATTTCTGGATGCCTTGAAGCCTGCTCTCAATCTCGCGTTTTCTTCTGAAAATATTACCAAAAACCATCTTGTTCCAGGTTTTCAATTCTTCAACCGTACTGTTGATCTTGTGCAAGAGAGGACCCTCATTCTCATTCCAGGCCTTGGCAAAAACCTCAGAGAAATTAGGGTGCTCTAGCCAAGCCGCCTCACACCTAAAAGCCTTATTATTGCTGCTAGGCGGGACAGTCATGCAAGTGTTTAGCATAACTGGGCAGTGGTCTCCATGCAACCTGGGCAGATTAACCACTTTAAACTCTGGGAATTTCAGTCTGGCTTGAAGATTACTAAGGACTCTATCTAGCTTTTGCTGAAGGATTACCCGATCACCATGCTTTTTGACCCAGGTAAACTTGGCTCCAACTGCATCCGAGTCCATCAAATTGCATCTCTCCCAGGCATCTTTAAACCTCTGACACCTCCTCCAAATCTTCCTCTGGGTGTTTGTAGTATCGTCAAGACCTCCAATGTCATTGAAATCTCCCATAATGAACCAGGGGCCATCTATATTATTAGCTAGATTGGTCATCTCCTCCCAAAATCTAGCTTTAGAAGTCGGGTAGGGCTGGACATAAGCAAACGTAATGAGCCAATTAGAGAACCCGTCTTCCACCTTAGCATGCACCCATTGATCAGCGTGATGTAAAATGGTAAGCTTCACCAAGTTGGAGTTCCAGTTAAGCCAAATGCCTCCTCTGAAACCTGACGAAGGGATCATAAAGTCCTTATCAAAACCACATTTAGATAAGAAATTTGGGGTGGGCTTGCGACCGCAACGAGTTTCCACTAAACAAATAATGTCTGGCTTCTGAGTTTTAACCAGCTCCCTACAAGTTCTGCGGAACTTACCATTACCAATGCCTCTGCAATTCCAGACTATAGATTTGTAAGACATCAAAAAAGTAAAGGGAGTAGAGGAGGGAAGATCAACATATCTCGACTTCCATTCCTTCTACGTTTCGGCTCGCTTCGCTATTGGACACTGCATTCGCTTCCTCGCACTCCATTGAAGTCGTGCTTGTGTGGGTGGTATCGTCACAAGAACGTTGCTTCAATAAAGCCGTTTCATTTAAAATCTGGGTTTTGTGAGGGGTTGCTGTGACTGGGTCGGAAGAGGCGCCTGGGTCGTAATATTGGCGAAGCTGCTGCCGTTGGACTTCAGATTGGCCCACATCGGAAGCACCGGGCCCATTCATTTGCTCAACAATGGGCTTTGGTCTGTACCCATGGGTGGAATCCTTGTGATTGGTGGGCCTTTCCTCAACCCATTCCACACAGCTTGGGCCGACAGCATGGGTAGCCTGACTTGGCTTCTGCACTCCTTCGAGACATAATAAAGGCCTGTATCCGGCTTCCTTGGATAAATCCCCGTTCGCACGCTCCTTTTCTAGGAACTCAACACTACCGATATTGGGATGCGTGATGATTGCAGCTTTAGGAGGTCTTCTCTGGTTCTCTTTCCTCTTCCTCTCATCCATCTTGAACTTAGCTTTCGCACTCCTCTGCGCTGCTTCCTTCTTTTCCTCATTGCTCTGTCTCAGAAGCTCATAGCTGTCAACCTCTCGGATCAGAGCTGCAGACGCAACTTCCAAAGTGTCGTTGACTTTGGATAGGCTCGAAAATTTGTTCTGCTGATGGTCCCCTGTCATCTCCCTGTTTCTAAGATTTCCCGATTTGGGAATTTTTTGTCTTCTTTGAACAATCATCCAAGGCCCTAAACCTTCGTCCTTCGCTGAAGTTTCCGGTGACCGGTGGTGCACGTTCTGATTGGAATGGCTGTCCTCTGGAGTTGGGATGGAAGAGGGTTGCGAATGAGTCTTGCACTGAGCAGTGCTGTGTCCTACTTTCCCACATCCAAAGCAAACTGTATGAAGACCTTCATACTCGACCTTCTGGATTCTTTTTCGGATTTTCACTCGCGGGATCAGAGGCTTTTCAAGATCTATTTCTATGCATATCCGGGCATATTTGCCTCTCAGGGCGTGAGCGGTGTTCAGGTCAACCTTAATAGGTTTGCCGATGACTTTCCCAATTTCAAACAAAAGTTCTTCATTGAAGAATTCGATAGGGAGATGAGGAAGCCTTACCCAGACGGCTGTAGATTTTATTGTATCTGACTCCGGTGAGAACCAGGGTTTCCACTTGCGCACTGTTAGATAATGATCGTGGATTAACCACGGTCCCTCCGTCAGTACGTGAGTATAGTCTTGTTTGGAGGAAAATTTTGCTAAATAATATCCCTCTCCCAGATCCAATAGCTCTAAGATGCCCTCGACTCTCCACAGACTAATGACTTTTGTGAGCATTAATTGATACCCAATTTGTTTGCCTAGCAATTTGATGATCAGAGAGTGTTTCCACGGCCTCCATAGGGATTTGAGGTCTTCGTCTGTCACATTGATCGTTGGGATTCTTTGTGCTTGTTCTGAGTTTTCCACTTCCATTTCTTCCTCCTCGATGTCCTCCGGTTCCGAGTCCAAGTCGTTGTCGGGAAAGGCATCTCCACCTCTCAGCCGGTCGACCCCCAACAGCATTTCCTTAAATGACAATTTCGGGCTATGATCCAAATGAACTTCAGTGGCATGTGCTTTTATCTTTTTGTTACTTCTGTGGAGATGATCTTCCTCTTCCTGGGTTAAGCAAGTGTTTGTGTCATGTTCTATAGATGTATCCATGGTTGAACTCGTTGTCAAGGGTGATTTTCATGCAATGATAAAGGATCACTCACTCTTCCAACTCTTGGAGAGGGACATGGGCTTTTTTCTTCTGAAAATATATCGAAGCTAGTCCTTAATTGTTTGAGCTAAAAATGATTAACACTGTTTTCGGGAAACAGAATGGTCCGAGGGCATTCAAAGGGCTAAAAAACCAAGAGAAGTAGCATACAAGTGGGCGGCATGCGGGCAAGACTAGGCTGATATGCTTATTGGATTATAAGAATTAACTAGGGCTAAGCAGGCCCAACTCAAAGTTAAAGCCCATGTTTTGATCGGAGGACTTTTTGGCGATCGGCCCCTTTTCACTTTTCCTTGGTATCATTATTCGAACCTTGGCCGAATGTTGCGTGGGGCAACAACCACCGGGCCAAGAGTTTGATGATTTCTTTCCACTTTTATTGACCGGACTAAAGTTGTTGAATGATGTGATTTGACTAATTTTTTTTAATAAACAATTTATAGTATTAGATAGTTATATTAAATTTATTTAAATCAAATTTAAATTAAATTACACTTTAAAAGTAAAACTTTTTTAACACGTGTTTTCTTTTATCTGACCATTGTTGAAAACTTTGAAACTATGCTTTGGATTTGATACCGACAGTGTGCAACTAAAAGAAATAATATATAATTTTATAATTTATTTAAAATAATTCATTAATATAGAAATTTTATAAATTTCAAAATTTAGCCTTTTATATAAAACTTTATTATTTTAATTAACAAATATAATAAATAAAATAAAAGTGAAATATCAGACACTAAGGGGCTCGGAAACACCCCCTTCGTTAATTTGAATATGCAAATTGATCTCCTCGTTGAAGCTATACTCTATCCACTAGCTTCCCAGTGGCCACCATGGTAGGCTTCTTTGTCTCATTGTCTTGCATTCTCTCTGACCACATAATTATTCGCGCGCGCGCGTTTGTGTCTCCGTGCGAGAGTGGGAGATATATTTTTTTTTTCCTTTTTTCCTTTCTACCACCGGAGTTTTTCTCAGATCAATTATAATCGGGTTTATAGCAGTCAATATAAATTAAAACTAAAACCTATTGATTTAAAAACACCCCCAATATCTCACCCAGAAAAAAAAAATCAGAGCTCTATTTCGTAATAGTAGTAGCAACACCATCCAGCTGCTCCCCACTGCTGCTGGCGGTTCCGTTGCCACTTCCTCCATGACCACCACCTTCCTTGATGAAGTCTAAATTGTGGATTTTGAAAAGCTCTAGTTTGAGCGAGTCGTCATCATCATCTCTATCATCACCAATGGTGTATCTTATACAATGCAGATTTAAGTCTATGGTCTAATGCCCAGAAAATCTAATAAACCCCTTAACATTGCATTTAGCCACTCCATTCTATATGTGTGTGTCGCTTTTCTCTTCTTATTTTAGTATAAATGAAATGAGGTGACTTTGAGGTTCATAAATATAAACTGTTTTTTTTTGGGTGATGGCGTAAATACAAACTTAGTTAAACTATGCGTGCTGACTGCTTCTGGGGTTATTGGTAGCGACAGAAGGACTAGGGAGAAAGGAAGGGGTAAGGCAGGGAGGAGATCCTCTATATACATCTTAAAAAATTATTTGTGTCCTGTTCCCATTAAAATTATGAATTTATATACATATTATTTTTCAACTTTAATATAAACTTTTGATTTTGACTTTTTTTTTTTTTTTTTTACCATGTTTTGGATATCGGCCGATATCCAAGGTTTCGCCTCGACTAATTCAAACCGACCGTTGCAGTAGCTCCTTTCGGAGGGCGGGTCTCCTAATAGAGAACGCTTCATACACATGAAAATCCAATACTTTCAACGAGAATCGAATCTCGGTCATGATTTTGACTCTCTTTTCAAATACAATATTATGATCCGTTTAGTTTCAACTAATGATAGAATTATCATGAGCACAATGTGACGAGAATGCAAAATTGGCCGAATCCTCTGGGCACGGTTCTTAGATGAAAAAAAAATGTTTAATTTGGGATTGGCCGCTGGATGCTTGGCAATTTAATTCAGAACTCATAAAATGCTCATACGTGAGTAGATACAGACAGAACTAGGGCTAGGGAGTTGTATAATTAAGTGGGCTTGAGCAGGCCGATCCCATGGTTAAAGCCCATGTTTTGATCGTTATGCAAGTTGTCCTGTTATTTGCCTCCTGAGGGACCTTTCGGCGATATTGGTTCTTTTTCACTTTTATTGGACCGAACAAATATGGTTGGATAGATATCATTTGGGACTTAGGGCCAAGCATGGTTACTCTCGGTCTGATTAGCCTGACTTGTTACATTACTGGGTTGGAAATGGGTTGCGCCTTTTTTAAACTCTCCAACTTCGCTCAATTTAGCCTTTTTATTTTTATTTTTTAAAAACCAATGGGCATGAAAACATATTTTAACTACGGGTCTAATTTAGAAAGAACTTATCTAACGTAATCTTTTTCATTCCCAAATTCAAACTTAAGATTTGGATGAGAGACCTAATACACTTACCACCAACATATAGTCGACATAATGGAATGTAGCGTTAAATTCTTTAATTAAGTTTTTGGATTTGAGTTTTGGGAATGAAAAATATTACGTTGGGAGGGTAGCCCCGAAATAGATCATTACTAGTTCCAAACCAGATTAATTGGAATATGATTCCGAATATCAATAATGTATACAAAAAAATCGCTTATCTACTAAACTAATTATTAGTTGGTTCAATTTAGCCTATTTAACCACAAATTATATATTTTAGAGATTTTATCTATTAAAATGTAATTGGATAATACATTGGATTTTATTTTATGTTAAACCTATATCTTTATATTTAATAATGCAGCTGAAGTCCAATTTGGTTCAAATACGTAAGGCTTGAGACAATAAGATTAACTTGTCCTTTTGGTTATTTTTTGGAGAAATTGAGATTAAGTTTAGTTCTGATTAGGTAAACTCTTTAAGACAAGAAATATTAATATAATAATTTAAATATTTTTATAAAAATTTTGATTTGTACTCAAAAAATTTTTTTGTTTTGTTAAAATTATTTTATTTTAGTTAAAACAAATGGAAGAAAATTGCGATTTACAGAATGACACCCGGCCTCAGGGTAGAAAACCTTTTTCCTTGGATCTAGAGTCCTGGTCCGAAGACAAACCGGCCGTACAATGCCCAAGTTAATTTGTGAGTTGAGGAGCCTCACCGTTTACAAGTCCACGTTGATGTGCCTAACAACGCAAATTCAGAAGCCATAATGGCGATAATTGACGGGTGGCCAATTAATAGGCCAATGACTGCCCGCCAGCGAAAGCTGCATTCGTTGACTTATCCACTCATCCAAACCTAGAATCAATGATCACCCAAACGAAACGAGTCCCTACTCCCCCCCAAAAAAAAAAAAAAAAAAAAAAACCCTCTCTCTCTCTCTCTCTCTCTCTCTCTCTCTAACCTCTGTCTTTCCTCTCAAAAATTTAAGCCCAAGCCCCAAAAAAATTTTGAAGAGATGGGTTCAGGAGACCAAAACCAAAACAATCATCAAGATCATCACACGATCAAAATATGGGAAGTAAATGAGGAGCGACTCACATGTATGAAGCAGAAAATCAATACACCTCCAAAACTCCTAGCCCCCTCCTCGGGCCAGAGCTCCTGCTGCATCTTCCGGGTCCCCCAAAGCCTCGTCGAGATTAACGGCAGAGCCTACCAGCCCCGGATCGTCTCTATAGGACCCTATCACTACTCCGACCCGAATCTCCAAATGATCCAAGAACACAAGTGGGGTTATTTGGGCTCTCTCCTGACCCGAACCCGATCCAAAGGCCTCGAACTCGAACACTTCTTGAAATCCATCGCCCTACTCGAAGAAGAAGCGCGGAAATGTTATTCAGAAACCATTCATCTCACAACAGATGAATTCATCGAAATCCTCGTACTCGACGGCTGTTTCATCATTGAAATTTTCCGAAAGATGAGAAGGTTGATTCCTTTTGAACCCGGCGACCCGTTAATTTCCATGTCCTGGATTTTGCCTTTTTTTTACAGGGACTTTCTGAGGCTCGAAAATCAGATTCCGTATTTCGTGCTGCAAACACTTTTCGATTTGACGAAAATGCCCGGTGAAGAAAATGGCCCGACTCTGTCCAGTTTGGCCTTGGAGTTTTTCAACTACGGAATGCTTAGACCGGACGAGCTCATTGACCGGTTCAGTAATCTCGAGGGGAAACATTTGCTCGACTTGTGCCGAAATAGTTTTATACCGGTTGACTTGACGGAGCCGCGGAAACGGACCAACTTACAGACTCCGTCAATTCAAAACGTGTCCAAGTTGCGCCGCGCAGGGATTCGGCTAAAGCCTGGCAAAGGGGAGAGCTTCTTGGTGGTCAAATTTAGGAGAGGCGTCTTAGAAATGCCAACAATTACGATCGATGATTTTTATACTTCGTTTCTACTAAACTGTGTAGCATTCGAGCAGTGCCACAAAAATAGCACGAAGCATATGACAACGTACACTACGTTATTGGACTGCCTGGTCAATTCGGCCAGGGACGTGGAGTATTTGACCGAGAGGAATATAATCGAGAATTATTATGGCACGGAGGGGGAAGTGGCCCGGTTTATTAACAACATGGGGAAAGACGTGGCGTTTGATATAGATAAATGTTACCTGACCAAATTGTTTAATGATGTGAATGAATATTACAAGAATGGTTGGCACGTGCAGTGGGCAAGCTTCAAGTATACCTATTTTGATACGCCTTGGTCTTTCATATCAGCTTTGGCTGCCGTCGTCTTGTTACTTCTCACCATGGCTCAGACCTTTTTCACTGTGTTCCCCTATTATAGGCCTCCTGGATAACTGGAGGTGAGAAGTTAAAAGAAAAATCACAGTATTTTCTTTTCATTATTCGTTTGGATATGCTATGTGTAGATCTTGATATAAATTAGATTATGACAAGTCAATGTTTTTCGTATTTTGTTTTATTTTTTCTGGTAGCGATGATATTGATATAAATATGTATATTTTAGTGTCAATTATTTTGCTTATGAGTGGAAACGAAATAGGCCACGCCACTTGTCCATGCCATCTGGTACTATTTAATTAAATCTTTGAGAACTTTGCTTGGTTTAATATTCCAAAAAAAAAAAAAAAAATCTGTCCCTATCTTTGACATTTTCAATGCTCTATTGGAGTATTATATATATATATATATATATATATATATATATATATTATGTTTGATTCTTTTTTCCTATCCAAAAGATCATCTCTGTCTTCTGGTATCCTAAGCACAACGACCGGACAACCTCAGGACAATGACCCAAAACAACTTGTCAAACTCGTGTAAGTTAGCACTTCATACCTACTAAATAATAGGGAAAATTTTATGAAGCCAATCCACGTGAATATGAAATATAAAATATAATTCGAATTGTTACGAATCTGATTTAAGTTATACAAAACAAATATCAAAATTGTATAGAAAATGATTTAAATTATATAAGATATGATTCATATTGTAAATATAAATTCAAATTATACGGGAGATAGTTCAAATTATATCATAATAATATTCCAAGAACAATTGCATGGTCCAACCATCACCCGTAAATATCTTTTGCTACCAACAATCTTAGTCCCTTTATCATTGAAGATAATAATTTAATGTATGGGTTTACACACTCCACATGCAAAAGAATTTGATTTTATTTGATTAAATTAAATTATAATCCTATAAATTCACTTAATAACAATAATTATAATATAAATCGAATATGTGATAGACATCTACATTTTTAGTGGAGTTTATTTCAAAAATTAAATTTTATTACTTAAAACTAAAAAAGTGAAATTCATTTTCAACTTCACAAAATTTTTGAATTCTAGATTCACAAAAAAGTTGAAATTTCCAAATAAGATCTACAAGAGGTGGTGAGGTTCACCTAATTCTTATTAATTAACATTTTATGCTAATAAGCCATAACGTGTGAAAATTTTAAGGGTAATTAAATAAATAAAAACTATTCATAAATAAAGCCTATATTTTATTTTTGTTGTTCTAAGTATAGGAATTCAATTGAATTTTACATTTTTAATTTTTAGTTCCAACTATAAAAATTCATTTATTTATAAATGAACTCTATAATTCAGTTCATTTGAAATGAATTTAATTTAATTTATTTTATTTTATATTAAGATTAAAAATATCTAATCCCCTCGTATTGCAAAACATGCCCGGCCATAAGATCACAAAGTTTTGAAGGGTGAAAAAAAAAAAAAAAAAAAAAAAAAAATCCTCAGATGCGAGCAGTTTGACCAATCAACCTTAGATTCAAATCTCTCCGTATTGTCCCAAACGCTAAACAAATGTCTTCCCACGAAACGTTCCTTCCGATGGATGCGTATTGAAATTTACTTTTTCCTGTTAATTTTCCAACGACGATTCTTTCAGATGCCGTGTGCTCATGCTTTGTCTGACCAATTAAAGTGTCGTGCCTTTGCGCAACATCCCAACTGGGACAATATAATTTTGAGGATATTAGGAAATGGCTACAATCAATTTCTATTATATACTTTTCTAATTTTTTTTTAAATTTCCAAAATAATCATTTACTTCAAAATTTTAATTTTATGGAAAGAGAGGTTGGTCTTATCAAGATCACCAAAAAAGGATAACCATAGAATGACCAAAAGAATTTTCTATTCAATTCTATTCTATTCTAAAATATTCAAGGTTAGCTGCCGCTTTAGGCAACAGATAGTCGTCTCCCTTTTTATTCTTTTCCTTCTTGTTCGTGGAAGTATCAACAAAAACCCATCTAATCTACCGCCAAGGTCAGTTTTTTGGTAATAACATTCCCATCCCTCGGATTTTTGAAATCATAGACCGTATTAGTTCATAAAATTAATACATCACGTATGAATGTTGAAGGACTATAGTGATGGGGAATGACCTTAAACACTAAATTGCATCAGACATTTGACATTGGTAAAAAAAAACTTGGTAATGCCCTCGTGGGTATCTATTGTGTTTAAAATTTGAAGGGCATAGTCCATGTTCATGCGTATAAGATTAATTTCGTAGTCAACTTCCGGGACCTGGCCCTTGATCTGACCACTCCTAACTGGATTAATAAACAAGAAATGAAGGATCGTTAGGCAAATTCGAAGTAACGGCTAGGAAAGTGCGAGGAAAACAAAAAACATTAGAATTTAAGACTTGGTCTCCAGAGGTTTCTAAAGCTTGCATACTTGTCAAACCCGGTTACTTGTTCTACAAGAACTTTTAGCAAGTCAACCGAGCACTCTTTACATCTCACTGGCCACCGCCAATCTTTGTTCCTATAAATAAACCAAGCCAACCTCGTTTAAGGCCTCATCAGACATACACCCCAAACATATATTTTCCTTATTTCCTTCATAAGTCTTGAGTAAGAAAAAGCTCTCTCAATAGCAATGAATGATCAAGTTCGAGCATCAGCTCTATTCCAAGCCTATCAGCCAACAAGACCAAGAAACAGTTTTGATTTCGATGCTGCACCTCCATCATGTGAAGCTGAGTGGAGACCATGTGAATACAATGTTCGAGAACCTGAGGAAGCTCTATCTATAGAAGAATTTAATGTTCCCATGTATAATAATCCACCAAGCACATCGGATATGCAAGAAGAAGAAGAAGATGCTAACGATCAAATTCAACATCTACTAGAGTTTTTGGAAGGATTTAATGATGAAAATCATGAATTGTTCGAAAAGGCATTCTTGAAATTAATAGAGGAGATTCCATCGGAAACTCTCATTAGTCAAGGACTTTATGATGCACTAATTCAGGTCCTTACCAAACGGTGCAACTTTCTCTTGGTTGGTGAATTGGGAAATATTGAAGCAAATATAGGCATGAAAGGTGAAGCTTCTTTGACGAAGGATAGAGGATCCTTGAAGGTGAATTTGTCACGCGGCTTATCAGCAGAGTTGTCGTTGAAGCTTCAACGCTTCAAGGTGAAGACTCCAGATATATCTGAAGTTGAAGTCGCAGAGGGACACAAAAATTGAAAGCCAAACTGTTCAGATCGTATATTCAATAATGGATTACATTCTTTTATTTGTTATTAAAATATTAGACCTGAATTATCTCTGAAGTTATGAATTAGTACATATATATACAAAATTGGAACCGCTTCCACCATAACTCCAACAATAAACTATGTATTGATCATTGATTAGGATAACATATGAGTGAAGATATGACATAGTTAAGAAGAGGAAACAAGAAAATTTAATACTTGATGCTAGAGAAATGTGAACTGAGGTGAACTAGGTGTTAATTCAGGATCCAAAACCAAAGAAAATGAGTCGAAGACAGCAAAAACTCCAGTCTCACCACATAGTGCCTAAACGGTACAAATGAATGCGCTCAAAAGAGGGAAGAGAGCAGAGAAAAGGAAGGAAAGCTTCTGATGATCATTATCAACTAGTACAAAATGACTGCTTTTTTCCAGAAATGAAGATGAATCATTAAAACCTATTTAGGAAGCATTGCAGTTAACAATAAAACACGTGTCAGAGATTTAATAGACTTTGTTTTTCAATTACTATTATTGATTCTACTTAATTCACTTCATAATTAATTAAAAGACTGTATTGCTATGCATTTGCCAATGAAAATAAAGATAGGATGGGAAAAGGAAAGAGAGAAAAATGAGGCCCTTTTTTTATATATAGAAATGACTAAAGACAAATGAGTACCAAGATCCCGCCAAGCTTGGATTTGAATCATTAATCCTAAACCTCATAAAAATATCAGCATCACATGACAAAAATGCCTGAGAACAAGCAAGAAGAAGAAGAGCATACAATTAAGAGTGCAATCAGATTTCAAATCCTTAAGAATATTGGCAGAGGAAACTCCGGACACTTTTGATGACCGTCTTCGTTATGCAATATAGGCTTCGTAGATTCCAAATGATCAATATTCATATTTGCCACTTAATTAGAATTGACTGCAAGAATGTCTGCATACGAAAAGCACCCTAGACCTATAAAAGAAAAAATGCTTCAAAGAAAAACAAATTGGATCTTCCCTTTATTTAAGATGAAGTAATCCCTTGTTATGTTGGGAGCTAACATTTTGTAAACAGATAGGAAAGTGCACGAGCTTAACTAACACACAACCTACCAGTCTCCAGAATCAATGCAATATGTTGCAGCAGGACAAAGGCATATCATTTAAATGAGTTTTAGAAATTTCGCAGAAAATAAGAAAACTTTTCAAGTGCTATGTTGAAGTTTATGTTCCTCTCTTCAGATCGACCTAAAAAAGTCAAACTAAAACCTTAGAATTTAAGGTTAATTACGTCTTTTGATGTTTCTAAAGTTGTGTGCTTGTCAAACCGGGTTATCCAAAAAAATAAAAATGTTGGCAAGTCAACAAGCAATCTTTAAAGCAATAGCCATTTTTATCCCTATAAATGCAAAGCCACCCTCATTAAGGCCTCACGAAAGATAACCTGCATTGACATTTTTCATATTTCCTTCATTGAACTCGCAAATCTCTCCTGCAGGCAATCATATTTCAATCTCAACATTATTTGGAAAAAAAAATGAAGAAAATGGTAATGAATGATCATAGTGGAAACTCGGCACTCAATTTCTATGATTATGCTGCATCATATGAAGCTGAAAGGAGACCATCATATGCGTACAATGTTCAAGAACCTCAAAAAGCTCAATATATAGGAGAATTTTATGCTCCTATAAACCCAGCAAGCACATCGGATATACCAGTGGAAGTAGAAGAAGATGCCAATGATCAAGTTCAAAATCTACTAGAGTTTTTGGATGAATTCAATGATGAGAATCATAAATTGTTCGAAAAGGCACTCTTGATGCTAATAGAGGAGATCCCATCGGAAACTCTCATTAGTCAAGGACTGTATGATTCTCTAATTCAAGCCCTCAGAAGAAGGTGCCAGTTTCTTCTGGTTGGTGAATCAGGAGATGAGGCAAATGCGCACCTGAGAAATCATGGTCCAATGAAGGATGGAGGGTTGAACATTAATTTGACACGCAGTATCAGCAAATCAGCAGAGTTGTCATTGAAGCTTCAACGCTTCAAAGTAAAGACCCTAGATATTGGAGATGAAGTCGCAGAAGTAAAGACCTTACGTAAAAGCTAATGAGATATAATTTGTTGTTGATTAAAATGGTCAATTAGTCCATTCAATACATTCTTCATTCTTTAATGTTTGTTGTTCATTCAAAATGTTTCTTCTTATCTCCAAATACTTACATCATGAATTGGATTGGACAAGAGTTTAATTCTACCTAATCCTATGCAAATAAGAGGTTACACTTAAAACAGATAAAGAGAAAGCAGAGAAAAAGAAAAGAGAACTTCTAGACTCAAAAAACATAACATAAGCTATTTATCCGTAATGGTACCAAAAATATTAGCCTCAGAAAATGGCAGAAGAAAATGATAGCTTCTTCTCAAGGAAAAACCGATTGGTGAAACCTAGTTAAGAAACCATACAATGACTATGGCTCAATTCCAGGGAACCAAGGAACTAGAAATGTAAATCAACAGATGAGTTTCAAAGCATTCTGGTCATAACCAGTTAAGTCTGTTCCTACCAATGGCCAATGCCTCTTCTTTTACTTTAACTGCCAAGGTAAAGAACTTGACACAGATTTTAACAAACTTCTTTTATATCTATGATGAAATTTCTCTAGCCGCAATAAGAAGTTAAGCAGTGCAAGATTTGCAGCTTATATTGATGAAATGTCTGTTCAAGGAGTTCATAATATCTATCTTTTACAAGAAGGGGGAAGTGAAACATTAGAGGTCTGACTGGAAAAAAAAAACAAAAAAAACCAAAGAAAAATGAGTTAATACGAGGTCCAACTTAATTAGAATTGAAATCATTAGACATAAGTCTCATTGGATTATCTGTTTTGGACATAGAATATGCATGGGAACAAACAAGAAAAGCATATATTGATATTTTACCCAACGCATTAAAGACTCTAGTTAGGTTGCGAATACTTGAGAATATTAGTCATGAAATCAACAGACACTTTTGATGACCATCTTTATTATGCAACATAGGCTTCATACCACGAGAAGCGCAGCCGCTAGAATCCAAATTTGCATATTTCAGCGTAGGTTGCCGCTTAATTAGAATGGAATGCAATTTCTGCATATGAAAAGTTGTATAAACGCTGTCAAAGATAGGTGCTTAATAGAAAAAAAAAAAAAAAAAAAGAAGATAATCTGTTTAATTAAGATGGAAGCAATCACCGTGTAGGAATATACATCAGCATTGTGGCGTATTAGTTCATAATCCAGAAGTGCTTTTCTCAAATTGTTGTTGGACTTGGCCAATGCCGCGTTGCTCTTATTTGGTGCTGCCAGCTTGTTAACAACAATGCAAATGCGTGAGCTCAACTAACATATGCAGCTACCAGTCTCTGACAGGATGCAAATATGGCAGCACCTTAACCACCAGACCTGGACAGCACCATCTCTCTGGCTGCGCCTGCAAGGCTTCATTACTCTGGTCAATCAAGTCTTGGTCGCGATTCATGTACATTTTTGGCCAAGAATAGTGTATGACCTAAAGCTAAATATATTTACTTAATTTGGTTTAAATCATGAAATTCTGGTATACATTTTTGTAGAATAATGATAATAGTCACATATTACCCGAAAATTACAATTTATTATACAATGTCCCTCTTTCTTCAAAATTGACCTGTACAGCCGTTTTGACATCTTTGGTTAACCAAATGAACAAATATACATATATATTTTTGAAGATTGACCTGCTAAATCTCCTTCCACATAAAACTTCACATTTTGGATGATTCACAAAATGATCATACCAAGTCCTCCCAAATTTCACAAATTAGGTACCCTGTACTGCCAAAAAGTGAGATTTTAGTTTGATTTGTAATTTTTTTTCATGTCTAATTGTTTTTGACCTTTAATAGGTTTACTACTTTCCCTCCTTTTCCAAATGCTGGAATGTCAGGATGGAAATTCTATAAATATATAGTGCTAAGGCAAGCCCTTTTCGTATCGTAAATTCATCTTTCATCAACAAGAATTTAAACAACAGCAGAAACAGAGAAAACAATGGACAGTGTTGTAAACAGCAACTTAAGCTTTTCTGATATGGACATGCAGAACATGCATGAGGAAGAGAGCGACATTCCCGTGGCACTACCATTTCTATCAGCAGCAGAAGAAGAAGAAGTTCTATTTTTGAAAAATGGTTTCGATGACCAGATTATTACTTCCAAAAGCCAAGAATTGTTCAAAAACCTATTCTGCCAAGCCGAAACGATTCCAAGTCCAGAGGAGAATAAGATCGAAGGACATGAAAAACAGAATTCGAGAGTCAAAGGGATCATCGAATGGTATAAGAAAATCCAAGAGAGGAGTAGGATGAATTCTAGCACCATGCAAAGAGGCTCTTGGGAGGTTCAAGATCAAAAGTCTTGATTTTGAAGAGATTGTCAAACAAGAAACTAAATGACATATGCAAAGAACCTTATAAGAGAAGCATATATTATTATGAATTTGAATTTTGTATACAGAAACTTCTTTTATTTTTTAAATCCTATTTTCTTGATTTCTGTTTTTCATTAATATGTACTGTTGAATAAAATTATTTCATTTATTTTAATCCTATTTTCTTGATTTATATTTTTCATTAAAACGATAGTGTTGAAGAAACCGGTTGATATACATATGAATGGTTTCCGCAATGGAAAACGCTGAAGAAGGCAAATTTCGAGATTAGAATTCAAAGGTTTTCCTTTTTTACCTAGGCAAAACCTTATATTCACCGAAGAAGGCTGTACTTCTACCAGCGGAAATCAACAGATCCTAGGATCTTGTTCATAACCATGAAAACATGAATTTTATGTAATCATCTTCTGTGCTTGAACATATTAACAGTATTATATTAAGCTTTGTTTGACTTCCATGGTCTGTTCCACCATGAAGATACAGAAATATATTAAATAACCGGAATATGGAGAAATTTACCATTGTCTGGCCTTAAATCAGTATGAAATAATTTGATGCAAATCAACTGGAAAAAAAAAAAGAAAGGATCATTTTATTCAATTAATATTTCTTAAATTTTAACTTGTGACACTATAGTATGGATCAGGGAAAAGTTTTAAGTATCTGGCTCCACAGTTTGGTAGAAAGACTCGTCAAAGCCACAAACATTGATCTTATTGAAGTAGATTTTCAACTGTACATGACTTGGTGGTAGAGTAGACAGCAACATTTGTCTGGTTGTCGGAGGAAGAATGGAATGTTTCTATGTATTTCTCCACGGACAATAATCCAACTGGATTGTGGATGGACCCGCTTTCAGAAGATAAGCTTCATATTCAACATGTTGGGTCCCGAATTGGACACAAAAGTTGTCTAAAAAGATGTGGTTTTACCCCAACAAAAAAGCTCTGGTTCTTCATACTATATTTACTAGAGGAATGTTAAACATGGAAAGGTGATGTTCTTTTTGCGGTTGCTTTATTAACTGCCTAGGCAGGTACATGAGCTAACTAATAGATGCAGCTACCATTCTTTCAATGGATGCAATATATTGCAGCACCTTCGCAATGCAGATGGCTACACGATGAATTAATTCCTTTTCTCTTTTGGATGAATTCTGCTGTAATAATTTCAATAATTTTGTAATGAAACCTAAGACTAGTTTTAGCGAGAGTTATAGACAATTTAGCAGAAATCTGAGAAATTTCTAAAGGTACCAGAATTTTCAATCAAGAAGTTTAGAATTTAAGACTAGGTCCTTTCCAGGAAATCTTAAGTTGCACACCTGTCAAGCTCTGGTTACTCGAATGACATGTTTTGGCAAGCTGTAAATATATATAATGAAGGCCTTCCAAAGTTTATATCCTGTAACAACAAATCTCACATTCCCTTCATCGGGCTCACAAAACTCTTTACATTTCAATCTCCATATCGCTCAAAAACAAAGAAAATGGCAAGGAACAATCTTGTTCTGGCTTCAGTGTGTGCTATCCCAAGTCTATCAACCAACAAGACCTTCATATGCACGCAATATGTTCATGAATCTCGAAACCAGTAATACAGCCAAGAATATATCGTCCCTCCGAATCCACCAAGCACATGGGGCACTGAGATAGAAGATGATGCTAATGATCAAGCTCAACATCTACTAGAATTTTTTGATGATTTTGCTGATGAGAATCATGACTTTTTCAAAGAGGCGTTCTTGGCACTAATAGAGGAGATTCCATTCCAAATCTCTGATCAGTCAAGACTTTGCTTCTCTAATTCATGCCCTGATGGTATAAATTTCTTTTCATTGATGAATTTGGGGCATAAAGAAAGCTATGATGCCATAATGAAAGGAAAGAGGGACATGGAGCTTTAGAAAATCAAAGGAAGAGATAGCCACAATTTTCAAATCACATAAAATGATTGCTTTTCTCAAGGAAACATCGATCCTCAGAACATAGGAGCCAAGGAATTAGGAATGAATAGCAAAAGATGAGTTTCAGAGCATTGTGGTTTTTTATACTGTTCCTAAGAAGCTAAAATCCATCTTTCTCCTTCCTGATTAACTGCATATTATGGACCAAGCATAATATAGGCTTATATTTAAGGATATTCAGCCTCCTGGAAAGCAAATAAACAACTACTATTCTCCCACAATTGGAACTTAGCTGTGTGCAAAATTTACAGATCATAACGAGTTTAAGGTCCTAATTTATTAGAATTCAAATTATTAAACTTAAGCTTCATCAGATTATCCACATTGAACTTGTTATCTTACCTAATCCCTCGAGACTAAAGCAATGGACACTTTTGATGACAATATTCATTCACAAGACAGACTTCATACCACAAGGAGATGCAGCTGCCTCTAGATTTCAAAATTTCATTATTAACAGTAGCCTGCTTAATTAAAGTGGACTACAAGTAGAAAAGTACTTAAAAAAGGAAGCAAGATGAAGTAATCATGGCATTGCCACATAAATCAGCATTATGGTCCATTAGTTAATAATCCAAAACTGCTTTTCCTAATTCTTTTATTAAGGACTCAGCCAATGCCTGCGTTGTTCTATTTCTTGTTGCCGTGTTAGGTGCAACTTGAGTGCATGAGCTTAACTAACATATGCAACTACCAGCCTCTCTGACTGGATGAAAATATATTGCAGCGCCTTAACTTTATATAATATAGATGTAGACCATCTCTGTGGCTGTGTGACCAAGGGCTAATCGCTCTGGCCCATCAAGTCATAGTCATTGATTGAATGGCATTTTTGGCGCATATATTTCATCTTTCATCATGCGTGACTCCACATTTTTTGGATTAAAATTAAGGAAACCGATGAAATTTAGAGATGAGTCCTGCTCTGCTGTCAAATGGATGATGATGAATTAAATCACATGAATTAGTTGTTTTAATGGGTGAGTTTTGGTGCACATTTTATGTCTAAAAACTTATTTTCATGTCTGAAAACTTGTGACTTTTTAGCGAGTATCAATCACATGCCGAGTATCAATCACATGCCCACCTTTTCCAAACGCCGTCTGTTAGATGGACCATTAATAATACCTTAAGCTCACAAAATCAGAACTAGTCCTAAATCTTTTTAATTTTTGAACTATATCATCAAGTTTCGTGTCTCAGAATTGTGCATGTGAGATCATATAAAGAGGCCTCACTTTTGAAGGACCCATATGGGCATTAGAATTGTTTTAGGGTAAAGAGGTCAAGAAGTTAACCGAAAGCTTTCCTCACATGGTTCTAAGGGAACGATAGATTATGAATCATGCAACAGCGTAGTTAGCCGAATTCGGAAACAAAAGTACTGCTGCAAATTTCGAAAATGATTCCTAAAATACTCGAAAATAAGAATTTGGTGTTCAAATATAATGTTTTATCAAAATGTTTTCCTAAACCATAACTAAAATGCGAAATTGTGAAGCCAATTCCTCTCTCTTCTTTCTCGCTTTCTATCTCCCAAAACCCTACTCTGCGTTCTATGTCCGTTTTGGGGCGACTCGTGTCCTTAACGACTGCGCCACAATCGAAACCATAGCTGCTCCGTCGACCACGTCAAGTTGCCTCCATCTACAACCAAGTGATGAGAGGCGAAGCCAACAACCAATGAGCCACAAGTGAACCTAGTGAGCTGAACTTGCACCAACTAAGACTCGAATATCTCTCGACAAAGCTTGATACACCTGCTTAGGGGGAGACAACAAATCATGAAATCCATGAGTAACCGAGTGACCAAGGCGACTTAAAATGTCTACTCAAGCGTTGCCCTCTCTTAGGACAAATTGAACAGATTGGACCCTTGCGAGTCGCATTAATTGAATGCATTCTCGGAGGATGTTAAAAGCAGGATAAAAATGATTGAGATTCTCCTTAAGTGCCGACACAAGTTCCACCAAATCCAACTCAAGGATCATAGGGAAGAGATTTGCACGAAGAATAAGCAGGAGACCCCACTCCCCATACTTCTGCCATAAAGGGATCAGTTACCCACAGTTTTTTTTTTTTTTTTTTTTTTGATAATATGACTAGATTACCGACCCATTATTCGGAGATTCACTCGATTATTTTAGGTCGACCGCTTACGACACCCAATCGAGGAGCACGTATCCTTGTACTGATTTTTCCATTACCCACAGTTTATTAGTAAATCCTCTCGCACGTGATCCATTCTCATCCCCCGGTTTGGATAGTGGTTTTGAATCCACTCCAAGTGGCATGCTTTTAAAACTTTTGTTTTGGACAAAGTTTTTAATTCAAAACATGTGTACTGATATAATTACTAAAACAAACATCTGGCTCGTAATTTTAAAACCAGTTTACATATGTTTCATATTTGAAAAGTGTCAAACTTTTGACTAAATCTCCAACATGAAGCTAAAGATAACATAGATTTTAAAATCATCTTGCATGTTTTAAAAAACGATAAAATTTATATCAAGTTTTTCACATAACCATAATTTTTATTAGGGAATCATAAACTAACAAATCAAGATATCAAAAATAATTTAATCTAAGAACCATCACAAATTATAAAAATCACTTATAAAATTACTAAGATATCACATTAATTGAAAAATCATTAATATGTAGATGACAATTTACATTTTAACAAAAAATATTGAGGGATCCGTCTCAAAATAGACCCTACAACAATCGATCTAAATTAATTAAAATAAAACTTTGAATATTGGATGAGGGGCAAACTAAGTAACCAAAAAAAATACAAACATGATCGAGAGTGTCACTTTTCCATAGACATTTTCATTTTCCTTTTTTTTGTGAAAAAAGGGAAAAAGGTTTTATTACCGCTATTAATTATATTAAATTTATTCATTTCTTTTGAAATATATAAATCAAATTTTTATAAAATTTATAAATAGTACAAAAAATTCAGCATGGTTTTACTTTACTAAAAAAGTATCAATCGATTAAAAAAAATTGTTATAAAAAATTGTCTGATAATTTTAACATTTTTTTAGTTAAACTAATATTACTCTTTAATCCTATTTTCTCTAAGATTCAATAAAAAAAAGAATTTTTTTTTAATTTCCAACACCTATAAATTCCTTCAAAAAATTTAAAAGAATCACAACTTAATAGTTTTAAATAAAAATAAGTTTATGATGATCTTAAAAGTATGAGATTTTTTTTTTTTTTAAGAATCTGATTTGAGAAAAATTGAGTCAGACTGGTCCTAAAATTTATTAAAAACTAGAAACCACGGGAAAGTTAGTCATGGTCATTAGATTCGAATAAGGGCTCGAACATAGGATTGGACATGGCCCGAGCTTTAGTAACCTACAAAAAATTTAGTTAATTAACCAATTATTTTGACCATATAAGATGACTCTTTCTTTCTCCAACCCATTTTGCCGTCATCAAGAAAACCAAGTCATGAAGGTGAGAGAAGAGAGCTCTAAAATTGTCAAACCATTTTATGATGGCAATGAAGATCCTCCTTCAACCAACTAATATATCCCTCTTAGTGTCTTTGATTAGGTCACGAACCCTGAATCTCAAGATTGAGGGAAGGGAATTATGACAACCATGCTATTCCCATGAGAACTCTTTGATTAGGTCACTTTCAACACCCAACTACTTTCAATGCCCAACTACTATGCAAGAGTACCGTCGAAAGAAAAAACCAACTACTATTTTTTTTTTGTTACACAAGAATTTGAATTCTAGATCTAAGGGTTAGAGGAAGAGGATTGTGACCATCAGGTTGTCCTCTTGGAGACGACCAACTATAATGCCATTAAGGTTTTCAGTTTTTTTCTTTAAACGCCCAATGATTTCTTGTGGGTGTGTTTTGATTAACTTTTTCACCTTTTAAACAAAAATCACGTTTTTTTTTTTTTAAATAATGCGAAAAAGGAGTACTAAATGGCAAAATTGTAGAATAATTTCTACCAACGTTATTTATTTACTCATTGCCTAACCTCTGAAAAGGAAAAACAAAAATTTAGTGGCTTTAACTTAAGAAACAAATAGAGGCCATGAGGTTAACCTGGCTTCATAGGACCGTAGTGACCTGGGGAGTGGGGACAACTAAGATTTTAGATTAAATTCTTTTCTGGGTTTAAATTATTAGTGGGCTAGTTCCCTTTTTGATGACAAAAATCCAAAGACATGCCTTCAAATTTCCCACCAAAGCAAAAGCCGATGAGCTCAAGTAAGCCACTTCGAAGGAGTTGTGTCCTGGATCCTAACTCCAACCTTGAACCTTTTTCATTATGTAGTGAATTTAAAAAAAGTAAAATGGTACTTGTACTTTAGAATCATGACAAAGTACACCTACTCGTTTTATATTATTTCTTTATTTTATAAACAACCGTTATCTAAAATCATATTTAAATTAATCTGATCCGAGTATTGTTTAACCTAAGAAAACACTCTTAATGTAATTTTTTCTATTTTTATTTTTCAAATCCTAGATTTCATTAAGAAATCTAATGTCTTTCTCCACTAAATCAACTATATTTTTATGGTTTTATAAAATTTCATTTTCATGGAGCTTGCAGATGAAGACTAATGTGTTGACCTTCTCATCGAAATTGCTTTAACCTAAGCATTTTTTTCCATGATAAAATTGGAATGATTTGATATCACAGAAGGGGATAAAGTAATTTGAGTTATAAAGTTCAGTGTTCCTTTCGGTTTGGCTATGATTTAATCCTTCTTTGCTTCTCCCTGATCTTCTTTCTCATCTTTCATTCAAAAAAACAATAGGATTAAAGTAATTGTGAGACCAAAAGTAAATTGCAGAAACTCTTCTCAAAATTAATCAAAAGTTGGTATTACTGTGCTTCATCAATAATTTTAAGAATCTCTTCTATTATTTTCTAAACTCTCGTAAATATTTGACTTGATCTGAACATATTCCTATGAAGTAAAATTGGAATTTTTGGAGCGGGGGAGAGGGCATGATAATTTTTTGGCATCTGAAATGAAAAATGAGTTTGATTCTAAATTTCCAATCCCATCTCATCCCATTCTCACATTCCCAATCCAAACATGAGCTCAGAGAATTCCCCTTGTGGGCTAGCCTAATAGAACCAGTCCAATATGGCCTAATGGTTTGTGGGCCTAGATTCCTTGTCGTTCATTACCATTGTGCTGGCCCAGCCCGGTCCGGTGCTTTATTAATCGGCGGGCGATGGAAAGATTTTGTGACTAAAATAATGAACTAAACAATTAAAGGGCTCATTTGAGGTTTAAAAAAGTCAAGCTTAAAGTTAACAGAGCTTAAATAAAAATTTTAATAAGAATATATGCTTTACAGGGAAAATTAATTTTTTACTTATAAAATTTTATAAATATAATAATACAAAAAAGAGGTAAACTGAACTGGATTGAAGTTTTTTAGTAAATCCAAAATCTTATCACAAAGTAAATTTTATAAATCAATTTTTTAACCTCAACTGACTTTCTTTTGAACCAATCTCTTTACCACAATGTTCAAAACTAGTGCATGATTTTTTTTTTTTTTTTAAATAGAAGTCTTGTATAATGTTTCTTTTGCACCACCACATAGGTAACAGGAGACTAATATTTCACGTCTAATGATTTGCAAGCTTGAAATGGATATATTAAAACACATAATTAGAAGAACAGATAATAAGTAACTTTCATGTCTCTGCACTTATTAGACCATCATTCATGCAACTTCAAATCAAGCACAAATACAATCAAATGTTAATTTAAAAAGCATGGTTTTTCACACCAGGGATGTGTAACACAAATAGAACTTCAAAAAATTCCAGGGAAGAAGAAAAGAGCTTACCCATCGAATTGCATAAATCTCATGCAGTAAAAAATGATTGAATTAATAAGTAACTTTCATCTCAAAAGAAACATTACCCCATCTCTGTGCATCATTTATGCAACTGGTTAGAGAAGCAGATTGCAGTTTTACGACTACTGATATTCTGCATTGAGCGAAACAACTATCAGTAGAATACACCATGGCTTTTGACTTGTAGTCCTACAAGTAATTAGAAGCTCCCTGCCAAGAAACAGAGAATTTCAAAGACATCGTAAAAAAATTGAAACAAACCATAAAACCTCCTTAAAAGGGAAAGAGAAAAAATGTGACCCCACCTTATCAGTCCCTTACCCAACTTGGCCCCCCTGAGGATCCTCTTCCTCTTTGTACAGGTCATGAACAATTTCATCCCTATGGGCCTGTGAAGAGACACCAAATCTCTGTGTGTGTTCACAAATGGCCAATCCGTCGAAGCCACAACCTGAATCAATTCATTTCAACATGTTAAATTTCATAGATGAGAATTCACTAGGAAAGTTTATTTCTCCTTGTTTAAGGTCTGATGCATGACAATACAAATGACTTACAGCTGCAACTGATGGACTAGAGCCTTTCCTGATTGTGGGTGACTCACATCAGCTCTCACCATGATTGTTTCTTCCACCAGTCTGTTTAGACCAAATTATCACATATATGAATCGGAATTCAAGTAAAGGCACTCTGAGAGAATCCAACCTTAACATTATCTTCAGGGCCACATTCTCATGGTACTGTTTGCTATTCTTCTGTGCTTGCTTAGATTGAATGCATTAAGAAACACTTCCCAGCTCGTCTCCCAGATTTTCTTAATTTTACCTAAAAATAAATAAATAATTGATATGAAAATCTATTCTACAGCTTCCAGAAATTATGCAATCTAACAGTTCAACTAACTCACAATATGATCCCATAACATCAGGTAATATAATTATAAGAAGGTGCAAATACTTACCAGTAGCAGTACACTCCTTATGAATGTCAATGAGGGACGCCTCAATTTGACTGGAAGGAGCTCTCCTCAAAGGAATTATTGGGTTTGGATTAAATTGCTGAATAACAAACAAAAAATCGATGAGTCACAGTTTAAGTTAAGACAACAATCCGTGGTAACTGGCACATCTACATGAAGTCATACTGTTCCCTTGCTGCAACACATGGAGATCAAGTCACCAAGGAACTGGTGGTATCTGTCTGGGTTCAATCATACAGAGAAATTATGCATGTCCAAGACCCAACCACAGCATCCTTGAGCATTTTCTGTGACATCAACAAAATGCAAATCATCCAAATTTATTTAAGAACTTGTTGAATTGAATATAACCAAATAAATACAAAATTTCACATCCAAATACTCCCACAACCAAGAGAAAAAATGAAATTGCGACTTACTTTGTAAATCTTATTCCATTGCCTCAGGGACTGACACACGGTTCTTTCCCAGACAGATTCATTATATTTAAGTTTGAACAAATTAGAGTTGAGAAGGAATGTAAGGCTTAAAAAAAAAAAAAAAAAGTTATTATTGCTCACCACATGGCACATGCACACACCACACTTGTTATGCACTTGACACCTAACATGTTGAGCCCACACTCTACTATGGTATGTGTTATAGTTTGGACACAAGAGACACTTTGATACATAGTTTGTGAATATTAAAGTTTATATATGGTGTTTTATACTGGGTGGCCAGGTGGGCCATTGATGCCAGCTTGTCTAATGATAGAAGTGCTAGTTTGATTCAGCCAGATTCTTGTATTTACCCTAGGTGGCCAACAATCACTAAATAGGGGAGACTCTGTCAGATTTTTATTTGAAAGATCAAAGAAATGGTTTCCTTTTTATTAAATCTCCTTCCATGTTATCACACACGGGGAGTGCGACTGTCGCGAGTCCGGACGCTGCATTTTAAATGTTGCCTCCGCTATATGCAGATCTGTTCCGTTCTGTTAGGGTATGCGATGTCTGGCTAGCGGGTTGTCACAAGGAAAGTCAAATTAAGTTTAATCTAACCTTGTAATCAAAAAGTGAGTGCAGAAAGCTCAAAGCTTACTTGAATCCCAAACACATCATTGACAAGCTCATTGATGTTGAAATGTTCACCCTAACCGATTAAAAGAGCAGAAATTGTACACATTGATTACTGGGACAAGGTAGATGAGGCAAGCGAGTCAAGTACGAAAATAGTTATTTTTTAAAAAAAAATTTAAAACAAAATAGATAAGGAAAAATTTTCAAAATTAGCACAGATATGTTCAGTTTTCAAGACTCGACATATTTTACAAAACGGGTCAACAGTCCATATCGAGTCTTGAAGACTCGACATGTATTGTACATGTCCTCTTGTCTACTAATTGAAGCCCAACCCAATGGATCTAGTCCAATCTAATTTGAACTCGTTTTGTGTCTACTGTACATCTCGGACAAAATCTACATGTCCCCTCTCTCTCTTTCCCTCTCTCTTCCCGCCTTGCACCCTTTGGATCTGCATGAAAACCAAAGGCAAGAAAAGGAGGGCTTTGGTTCTTGGTCCCAAAAAGCAGGCAAGGAGATGAAAAAAAGGGGGGAAGCACATTTCAATGGACCATCTTATCACACACACATCCCCTTAATCCCTTCCCCCATTCCCTCAAATACAAGTCACAAAACACGCCAAAAATAGGAGAAATATATCCAAAAAAATAATAATAATCAACTATTCACTTTTTGTCATGTCATTACCTCCAACAGCCTAAGCTTGCTTTTGTTCCTTCTCTCGTCTTGTATTTACATCCAATCTAAACAGTAGCAACATAGAAAAGCTAAAAACCCACCAAAATGACGATATGGCCATGTAGTGGTGTCCCGACATATACAATACATGTTGAGTCTTGAACACTCGAGATGTACTCTTGACCCATTTTTTAAAACATGTCTTTGTTTTCAAGACTGGATATGTGTGTATTCAGTTTAGAATTTTTATCCATCCATGTTATTTTAAAATTTTTCTTTGAAAATAAGGCTATTTCCGTACATGATTCTAAGGCAAGCAACTCACCATACAAAGGCAGAGACCAAACTTGAAACATGTAAACTTCGATTAAAAAGTTAAGAAATTATTTACCCTCTTGATGCAGTTTTCCCATTCCAGAGGTTGACATGTTGCTTTTCAAAGTGCAGTCACCTGCCTTTCATTAAACTTCTTTGTTTATCTTTGTCCAGAAGGTCACAGCTGCTTGTTTTCCAAGTAAGAAAATCAAATTACATCAATTTACAGAGTCCACAGAGAAGCAAAGAGCAACTAAACCCACCTCGATAGGCAAATAGACAGGTTTTAGAATCTGTTCCAGCTTCAAGAGCTGGCAAAAATGAATAATAGATTTCAACAATATTTGTCACGACAATACTCTACTACCCAGACTACCCAAACTGTTGTACCCTTGTCGTTCTTAAAGCTATTTGAAAAATGAAAGACAATTAACATTGTTAAACATGACACTGCTTCAAAAAACGTATAAAAGGCACAGGTACATAACTATAATTATATGGAAAAGGAAAAACAATTAACATTGTTAAACATGACATTGCTTCAAACAAAGCATAAAAGGCTCAGGTACATAAATATAATTTTTACGGGGAAGCATAAACTAACAAATCAAGATACTAAAAATACTTTACTCTAGGGACCATCACAAATTGGTAAAATCACGAAGACATCACTTTAAGTGAAAAATCACCGATATGTAGATGCTAAAACTCTATTCATGGAAGAATTAAAATAATCACAAATTAAAGACCGAAAGCTTACGTCAATTGGCTTATTGGCTGAGGAGTTGTTGTTTTGCGTGATCCCTATAAGTAAGCCCCACTCGAACTCCTTCCGGGCTTTCTTCACCTGGAGAAACAAATTGAGAAAACACAATATGTCAATATTATTAACACATGAAAACCCAAATGACCAGAATGACCTCTAAGACAGAGCACCCTCCAATTCACTAAACCCTCATCACATTCACCATCAAGAGAGTGTATTTGATAAATTACAAACGGCCCGTGTTTCCAAAACTAGAAAATAGTTGAAGCAAATCAAAAAGTAAATTTTCTCCAATAGCCATTTTAAATGCTGACATGTTCACATAAGCAAATGGGGCAAAATTGACTACACAAACTATTACTAAAATCTACTTCAAATCTCTCAACATTCTTTTACCGTTCAAACTAGTATAGTATCGACATGGAAAGATGAAATCTTTATGAACAACAACTAACGAGAAACAAAATACCTCAATACGATCCTGGTCGTATAAAGGCCTTGCTAAATCTCTGAGGTTGAAATACTTTGAAACAAACTCCAAAGCCAAGACTGGCTCATAGAAGGCTCTGGCTGACACATCTGCAAGGATTCAATGGGAAGAAGACAATCACAATAAGACTTACAAGAAGTGTCTGAGCAACATTAAACAACAATACAAAATACAACAGAAATCAAAAGTTCCGTGAAAGGATGGGTACCAATATTTAGAGAAAGTCCCATTTGAACTGAGTACAAACTATGATAATATCCACGCCAATATTCCATCCTGTCCCCAAGCTCACCAGTAGGACCCAAATCCATAGAAAGGAACGATCTTCCAACTATGGTATCCAACAACAACAACAAAAAACTAATCCCTAATCCTAACTACGGTATATTTGTTATAAAAATTTTTAGACCATTAAAAAAATGTAATCCTTATCTGAAAATCTTTCGCATAATGTGCAATCTAAATTTGGATTAAATTTAGAATATGAATTTGTTCTCATTGAACAATGCATAATAGTGGGTGGGTCGACTTGTTCCCTATATGGATTAAATTTCAAGTCATACAATCACAACAACAAATTCAATTTTGCTTAGTCAGTTAGACATGAATGCTTGAATGTTTATGCCCAAGAATACAAGATTGTGGTATCGATGATGGTACCTGAGGCAGGTATATGGAAAAGGTCAGATTGCCTATATATGTATGTGTGTGTGTGTATCAATCACAAACTCTGCGGCCAGACTAGAACCCCGGTAAAATGTTTCCACTCCTATCTATGAATTCACAATCTCTCTGACTTGCAGGAACAAGTCTTGTATGATGTCTCTTTTGCACCACCACAAAGGTAACGGGAGACTTTTATTTCTCTTCTAATGACATACAAGCCAGAAATAGATATATTAAAACAAAACAAATAATTAGAAGGAGAACAAATAATAAGTAGCTTTAATGTCCTTGCACATATTAGACCATCATTCAAGCAGTTTCAAATCAAGCACAACTACAACCAGGTGTTAATTTAAAAAGCATGCTTTTTTCACACAAGGGATGGGTAACACAAACAAAACTTAAAAAAATTCTTCGGAAGAAGAAAAGAAGCTTACCCATCGAATTGCATCCATCTCATGCAGCAAAACGTCATTGAATTGGCCTTCACTTACCCCATCTCTGTGCATTATTTATGCCGATGGTTAGAGAAGCAGATTGCAGTTTTACGACTAATGATGTTCTGCATTGAGCAAAACAACTATCTGTAGAATATTGATTAGTAGTCCTTCTAAAAGCAATTAGAAGCTCCCTGCCAAAAAACAGAAAATTTCAAAGACTGACATAAAAAAAATTGCAACAACATTAAAAGGGAAAGGGAATAACTTGGCCCTGCTGAGGATCCTCTTCCTCTTTATACAGGGTCATGAAATTTCATCCCTATGGGTCTGCAAAGAGACCAGACCTTTGTATGTTATGTGGTCACAAATGGCCAATCCCTCCTGGTTGTGGGTGAGTCACATCCTCTCCCAAGATGATTGTAGGTTTATCAGAAACATGAGGAATTCTTCTATCAATAGCATCACACAGCGCCATCTTTCTTCCACCTGTCTGTTTAAACAAAATTATCACATATCTGAATTGGAATTCAAGTGAAAGACACTCTAAGAGAATCCAACCCTAACATTTATCTTCAGGGCCACATTCTCATGGTATTGCTTCCTATTCTTCTACGCTTGGCTTGGGCTGAATGCATTGAGAAACAATTCCCAGCTCTGTCTCACAGATTTTCTTAACTTTACCTATAAATAAATAAATAAATAATTGATATGAAATCTATTCTACAGCTTCCAGAAATTATGCAATCTAAAAGTTCAACAAACTCACAATATGATCCAGTAACATCAGGTAATATAATTATAAGAAGCTGCAGATACTTCCCATTAGCAGTACACTCCTTATGAATGTCCATGACGGCCGTCACCATTTGATCAGGAGGAGTTATCCTCGGAGGAACTATTGGGTTTGGATTAAATTACTGAATGACAAACAAAAAATCGATGAGTCACCGTTTAAGTTCAGACAACAATCCATGGTAACTAGAACATCTACACTGTCATACCATTCCCTTGCAGCAACACATGGAGATCAAGTCACCAAGGAACTGGTGGAATCGGTCTGGGCTCAATCATGTGGAGAAATTTATGCATGTCCAAGACCCAACCACAGCACCCTTGAGCATTTTCTGTGAAATCAATAAAATGCAAATCATCCAAATTTACTTAAGAACTTGTTGAATTGAATATAACCACATAAATACTAAAATTTTCATCCAAATACTTCCACAACCAAGCAAAAAAAAAATGAAATTGCAACTTACTTTGTCAATCATCTTCCACAGCCCAACTGGAGGACTGACACACAATTCCTTCCCAGATTCATTATATTTAAGCTGGAACAAATCAGAGTTGAGAAGGAAAGTCAAATTATGCTTAATCTTAAGTCAGAGTAACCAAAAAGTGAGTACAGATACCATTGAGGGTGGCAAAACATGAGCATTGAGTGCAGAAAGCTGAAAGCTAAATTGAATCCCAAACTCATCATTGACAAGCTCATTGCTGTAAATGTTCTCCCTAACCATCTAAAAGAGCAGAAATTGTACACAATAATTATTGGGACTAGGTAGGCAAGCAACTTATTATACAAAGGCAGAGGCCAATCTTGAAACATGAAAACTCAGGTAAAGAAGCTAAGAAACCTGTTTTCCCTTTCCAGAGGTCATTGAAATGTTGCTTTTAAAGTACAGGCACCTGCTTTTCATTAAACTTCTTTGTATATCTTCGTTCCCAAACAATGCTGCAATACAGTTAAACAAACTCATTATCAAGTGCTAAAGGCCACAGCTGCTTGTTTCCAAGTAAGAGAATCAAATTAAATCAATTTACAAAGTCCACAGAGAAGCAAAGAGCAACTAAACCCACCTCCTTAGGCAAATAGAAGGGTTTGGAATCTGTTCCAGCTTGAAGAGCTGGCAAAACGTATAATAGATTCCAACGCCATATTTGTCAAGAAAATACTCTACTTCCCAGACTGTTGCACCCGTGTCATCCTTAAAACTTTATGAAAAATGAAAGACAACATTGTTAAACATGACACTGCTTCAAAAAGAGCATAAAAGACTCAGGTAAATAACCATAATTTTAATAGGGGGAATCATAAACTAACAAATCAAGATGCTAAAACCTACGGACCATCACAAATTGTAAAAAACACTAAGACATCACTTTAAGTGAAAAATCACAAATATCTACAATGTATGAAAATTACCAATCACAATATCAAGCAAATAAAAATTAAAAAAAAAAAGTTACCAATCACATCGGCTTCACAAAGATGAATCTGAAGCCCAATTGCTCGTACAGTAGGATCATGACTCTCAATGCAAGCCTACATAATTATAAGACAAAGAATTAGAACAATTTGCAAAGGTTAAAGCAATTACAAATTGGAAATGGAAGAAAAACCATACCACAACAGAGAGGATTTGATTGACACCCCTATCAGGGTTTTTTTCTGCAAACATTTCGAATGGAGGCAGCCATACTTATAAATATGCTTCCTTCAGATTTAAAATCAGTAAAGCCTTTAGGAAGCAGTAATCCCTAAATGTCCAGAAGAAGCAAACTGATAAGTAAAGAAAAATAATATGACGACTTTAAAATGGGGAACTCATAGATGGATGTTAGCTGTGGAATAGTCAAATTCAGCACACGGCATCCTGGCTGGGTAACTTTCAAACAAACCACATAGCAGAAAATATATGCTACTATACAGTAAAATGATAAAAGCTTTATGATGACAGTTCTCAGAATCCAACATTTTTGCAGAGTAAGATGGATGCAGCCAAAAGAGGACGTGTTGCAAACTGTTTTATAGGGTGCAATTTGACCCAATTTAAACATGAACGAGTTTGGTTCTGGCTCACCCTGGTTCAGGTTCAGAGGATCACAAGTTAGACCAGACCACAGTGACTGGCTTCTATTCAAATTCATTGCAATCCCAAAACCTGGTAAAATCCAAGGGTACAAAGTCAAATTCAAGAGTCCTTTTCCATTGTCAATCAAGAGACGGTCTGACAGAATTCCACAAGTGTGTAGCTTAAAGAACTAAAGAACCCAACTGAAGAGGTCTTCCTCAATGCCAAGCGTCTGATCACATATAGTGCCTGGCCATGCATAAGCTTTAAGTTATCCTAATAAGTGCAAAAGAGAGAAAATTATTTCCCATGTGAATTTAGTAGTAAATTTCTTTTGCATAACAAACACCATGTAATCAATACCTTAGAGGTAGTCATGAGCTAAAATCCTTTCCCAAGTTGCCTCCCACCCCCCCCCCCAAGAAAAAAAGTGGTAACTTTTTGAGGAAAAATTCTATATAAACTTCCAAGGAAAAGGAGCCCTTCCCTTGTCCCTACCATCCAATGCACTACATGGGCAAGGAATAGTGTCTCTTTCCCCACAAGTCAATATTTTCTCAAAGTTCTTTAAAAAATTCCACCATTTGTTATAGTATCTATCACATTCTCGATAAACTATACAATAGAACTGGAGGCAATTTAAACAAAGCATCCATGTTTTGGACCTTGTCCTACCTCCCTATCTATAATACTTCAATCACTGCAAACAAGGTTGTTACTGGTTACAGCCATTTTCTTAATATTTTTGCCTGGGCCCTTCTGTCAAATCAGCATTTACAACCCACAACATTACATCCATAAACCACAACCCAACAAGCAACCGTGCTACTGCAATGTCAGGCCTAATAACAAATATCTACTTAGCTTGACAAGACGGACGATCCATGTTGTACCAGACATTTCCTTCAGTTTTAAGTTTGTCTTTCATCAACTTAATTCCATAATATCCACTTCTTCACACACCTGCAAACTACCAAAGACAAGATCATTGATCTCCCAAGTCTTGCAAAGTAAACGAGTGGCTATAGCGTATAAAACTCTGCAGATGCGAGTAAACAAAATTAAATCTCCTACAAAATTCCTCTAGAAGAACGGTAAAAAAATTTCTTGCAAGATCTAGAGTGACAATGACAAGTAGCAAAATTGTTTTAAAACTTAAGAAAAAGATGCAACAAGAGTTAAACACCTACCACCAACTTATTGCTCCAGCAATGATACCCTCTACACCACTCTGGCAGATTGTTCAGAAAAATGTTGAGCAAGTTCTCAGAACCAATCTGAAGATATTTCCACCAACGGGAACATCACTGTAGAGCATCTAAATGTCTTCACAACCACAAGATAAAAATTCAACCAGTACCCAGCTAGTGTGATTGGATGCCTAATTGAACTGATTTGGACAAAGTGCTAGGAACACATAATATTCAGACAGGTTGTAGGTGAAGGCCTTGAACCCCAATCCTGAAGGTCAACATGGGAGTCCCAAATGCACAACTTAATGGTGAAAGAAAGGACCAAGAAGAAATTTACCAAAAAATTGTACCTAAATCAATGCACTGCACCTCACTGTAGTAATTCTTACAACATAATCAGAGCTGTCAACGTTACGGTGTCCAATTAGTTTATTATTTTTTCATAAGTACTTGATCCAAACCAATGCATCCGTCCAAGGATCCATGCGGCCAATAGCAGCCAAAGAATCTAAAGCATAGCTCCCCGAGGAACCATGCATGACTGTAACAGCAGGGATTGAAGAAAAACAAAGGCATTTCTACAGTAGGAAAAGCGGCATTTCAACTAAGAAACAACAGCATGACATAATATGAAAATAATAATAATAAGAGAAAGCACAAAAAAGTGGTGCTCCAGGGATTTTACCAGACAAAAAGATTTCTTGAGATTCAAAGATAGGAGGCAAGGACCATTTTCTTTCAGATATTTCAATTGAATACTCCTTTAGTTGAGAAAGACAATCTTGCACCATTATTCAGTTCTTGTATACCAGATTTACCAGCAGAGTGAAAATCCAGAAAGAAAGGACTAAAAGATAGAGATTCGTGAAGACAGAATTGAGTAATGAGACAATTGGCACTTTACTTGATAGGGTGAGAAACAACATTCATATCACCAATAACATACTGTTAAGAACATCTTCAAATGCCTGAAAATAATTTGCAAGCAATTGTCATTATAAAAAGAGTAATTGAAAATCTCAAATGGAAAAATCAACTCTAGGTCCATGAACAAGAAAATAATATCACTTGGATTGACTAGAAAAAGAAATATACATATCAGGTAAAAAATGGCCAAGGCCATGAACGTATTTGCTTCCGCCCCGATCCATTTATATAATACCTTGTCGTGTGGAATATTGAAATCAGAAAACAAACTAACCAATTAAATTCTTTCAAAACAACTAAAAGACATGCAAAAACCACAATATACCTAAAAGGACACATGCTGCCAGAGCTTCAGAATAATAGTACTATGTTTGCTTATAGACAGAGAACCCCTTGGGATTGCCACCACTTCACTAGGAAAACTCAACAAATTCAGAGACAGCCCTTCCACAATGTAAAGCAGATCAGTGCCTACTGCTGTCACAGATTTAGAAGGAGATGACATCAAATTGATGCCGGGAATTAGAAGCAAAAGCTCTTCAAATATTTCACATCCAGCGTTACCATGTACCTTAACTGCAGAACAAAGTGAAGGGATTTTTAAGCAAAGAAGAAATGAAGAGCATAAAATATATAACACAGGTAAACAGCTAAAGAATCTGGAAATCATACAACATTGATCCAATAATTACCAAATTTCACTTGCAACAACCAAGTTCAGACAAGTGCAACCATTTTCATAATGCAGCTAAATCAATATGACTCCATTTTGCAGGGAACCAAGCCTACTCCTGCTAAATCAATATGACCCCACGGAAATCACCTTACCTCCAAAATTTTCCATTTCTTTTAAGAATGACCAATAGCTAAAAAAATGATATCTAACTTGGAATAAACGATACATAGACCCAGAAAAGTCTTTCAAGGTCATTTTCAGTTGTAGCATCTTATTGATATTAATCCAGTTAAGTATCAGACACCAAATAAACAATAAACAATTACACAGCAAAGAGAGAGCATACCAAAGGGAGAAATCAAACACAACACCACCGAGTGAAATATAAGCAGTGATGAGAGAGAGCAAGAAATTGTAACAATGTCGGTGGGGGGAGCCGGAGAGAGAGAGAGAGTTTGTAAACCAAAACAAATTCAGAGAGAAGAAAGAGAAAACCATACCGAAGAGAGAAATCAAACACAACATCAGAGAGAGAGAGAGAGAGAGAAATTGTCGGTGGAGAGATATCAAGAACTTGCAATGTTGGTGGAGAGAGAAGGGGGACAACAAATGATCAGAATTTGAGATTCGATAAGCAACGATCATCGCTGAGAAGAAATTATTCCAATGACGGTGAAGGGTCACTGAAATACAAGAAAGAGAGAGAGAGAGAGAGAGAGAGAGTAAATTTAAGCCGATTCCATCAAGAACGTGTAATTAAGAGAAATTCAAAGCAGAGAGAGAGCGAGAACCTGAGAAGGAAATAGATGAGGCGATTAGAGAGAAAAAAAAACTTGTAGAAACCCAGAAATCAGATACCGGAGAGAGAAATCAAACACAACACCTGCGAGAGAGAGAGAGAGAGAGAGAGATCAAGAAATTGTCGCTGGAGAGATATCAAGAAATTGCAACGATGTCGGTGGAGAGAGAGGGGGGACAGCAAAAGATCAGAATTTGAGATTCGATCACCGCAACGATCACCGGTGAGAAGAAATTGTTCCAATGACGGTGAAAGGTCACTGAAATACAAGAGGGAGAGAAAGAGAGAGAGAAATTAAACCCTAACCACACCACAATTCAAAGGATTAAGAGAATGAAAATAAGCATCTCGACTGCAATGACAGATTTGTGAGAGAGAGAGAGAGGCTAAATTTAAGCCGATGCCATCAAGAACGTGTAATTAAGAGAAATTCATAGCAGTGAGAGAGAGAACCTGAGAAGGAAATCGATAAGGCGATTAGAGAGAAAAAGAACTTGCAGAAACCCAGAAATCAGAACCCGGAGGGAAGAGAGAGGGAGAGAGAATAATGGGAATGGAAATCAGAAACCAAAGAAGTTACCGTGAAGGAGGAGAGGGGAAGAGAGAGAGAGAGAATAATGGGAATGAACAATGGTGAGTTTGCAGGGTTTAATTAGACTCGAAAGGGCGAGAATGCAACGCTGGTTCAGACGTAACGGCTATTTTGAGTACAGCTGTATTTTTTATTTCCATTTTTTTTAACTTCTGACATGTACAGCTGTATTTTTTATTTTTTAAAAGCTATACTTTTTTATTTCTATTTTTTAAAAATGCTGAATTTCAGATTTGGAGAGACGATTGAAGCTCCAAATTGTCCAGTTTTACGATTTTACCCCCCACGCTTATGTTTTTTAGAAACCAACAAACAATTAAGTTGAATATGAGTTCTTTGATGATTACCACTTTTCCCTTCAAAATGGAGTTTAAGTAATCAAGAGATTGTGCAATAAAAATAATTAAAATTTTTAGCATAAACTAATTTATTAGATTAGTTCACATATGCAATTTTTAACTTTAATTAATCCAAATTTTTGTACTTTCCTTAATGAAACTAAACTCTACACAAGTTTAGTACTCCTGTGATTTAAGTTTTAATTTTTTATGATTATATAAATAATATTTGAAATGATTTGATAAAACTAATAATATTAATTATTCATTATTATATATATAATAAAGAAGAATTCTTTAAAATTTTGATACGTCACTCACATTCACTCAATCTTTTTATTTTTATTTTATTTATTATTCATCACTAAATGACATTCTAAACAAATTTCATATTTTTACGCGTAAAATATCACAAATCCCATCATTATAATTTGTTTAACCATCTCTCTCTCTCTCTCGATACTATTTTCTTGTAAGCTACAATAGTATTTGCAAGTCTATCATTTCTGGTAAAGGGTTGCATATGTTTGGTCATTTCTTTCTTTCTATAATTTTCTAACGATCTAATTTATTTTGTTGACAACAATTTTTCTTTTTTTTTTTTAAAGGAACAACAAAACAAAGGTTTTAGGGAAAGGTTGATAAAGATTTTCTTTAGATAGTATTTTTATTTTATTGGTATAAATAGAACGAGATCACTAGATTCTAAAAGAATATTACTGAAATATCACTGATTTCTTTAAGTCTTGAATATCACCTCAACAAAGCCGGATACACCTTCTTAGGGGGAGACAACAAATCATGAAATCCATGAGTAACCGAGTAACCAAGACGACTTAAAGTGTCTGCACAAGTGTTGCCCTCTCTTAAAACAAATTGAACAGGTTGAACCCTTGCGAGCCGCATTAATTGAATGCATTCTTGGAGGATGTTAAAAACAGATCCTCCTTTTGTGTCGATACAAGTTCTACCGAATCCAACTCAAGGATCAGGGGAAACATTTGCACAAAGAATAAGTAGAAGACCTTCTTTGACTCTCCATACTTCTGCCATGGAGGGATCAGTTACCCCCAATTTATTAGTAAATCCATTCACACATGATCCATACTCATCACCCGGTTTAGATAGTGGTTTTGAAACCACTCTAAGTAGCATGCTTTTAAAACCTTTGTTTTGAACAAAGTTTTTAATTCAATGTGATGATCTAATTATTAAAACAAGTATCTGACTCGTAGATTTTAAAACCAACTTACATCTATGTCATATTTGAAAAATGTCAAACTTTTGACTAAATCTCCAACATGAAGGTAAAGATCACATAGATTTTAAAATCATCTTGCATATTTTGAAAAATGATAGAATTTATATCCAGTTTCTTACATAACCATAATTTTTATGGGAGGAATCATAAACTAACAAATCAAGATGTCAAAAATAATTTAATCCAGAAGCCATTACAAATTGTAAAAATCACTTGTAAAAATTAGTAAGATATCACATTAATCGAAAAATCACTGATACGTAGATGATAAAATTCTAACACATGAAATCCTAAATGACCATAATGACTCCCAGGATAAAAGACCACCGTCCAATTCATTAAACTTGCACCGCATTCACCACCAAGAGAGTGTATTTGATAAATTACAAACAACCCGTGTTTCAAAAACCCAAAAATAATCTAAGCAAATCAGAAAGCAAATTTTCGCCGAATAACCATTTTTAATGTTAATATGTTCCTGTAAACAAATAGGACAAAATTGACTCTACAAATTATCACTTAATTCTACTTCAAATCTCTTAACATGCTTTTACCCTAATACTATTGTAGCATTCAAGTAAATAGTATCCATAGAGAGAGAGAGAGAGAGAGAGATGGTTAAACAAATTATAATGATCGGATTTGTGATATTTTACATGTAAAAATATGATATTTGTTTAGAATGACATTTATTGAAGAATAGTAAAAAAAATAAAAATGAAAAGATTGAGTGAATGCGAGTGAGTGATGTATCAAAATTCTAAAGAATTCTTCTTTATTATATATAATAATGAATAATTGATAATATTATTAGTTTTATCAAAATCATTTCAAGATATTATTTGTATAATCATAAAAAAATAAAAAAAAATAAAACTTAATCACAGGACTATTAAACTTGTGTAGAGTTTAGTTTCATCAAGGAAAATGCAAAAAATTAGATTAACTAAAGTTAAAAATGGCATATGTGAACTAATTTAATAAATTAGTTTATGCTAAAAATTTTAATTTTTTTATTGCACGATCTCTTGTCTTGATTACTTAAATTCCATTTTGAAGGGAAAAGTGGTAATCACCAAAGAACCAATATTCAACTTAATTGTTTGTTGGTTTCTAAAAACCATAAGCGTGGGGGGTAAAATCGCAAAACTGAACAATTTGGAACTTAATCGTCTCTCCAAATCTGAAATACAGCTTTTTTTAAAATAGAAATAAAAAAGCATAGCTTTTTTAAAAAATAAAAAATAAAAATACAGCTGTACATGTAAGAAGTTTAAAAAAATAGAAATAAAAAAATACAGCTGTACTCAAAATAGCCGTTAGGTCTGAACCAGCGTTGCATTCTCTCTCTCGAGTCTAATTAAACCCTGCAAACTCACCATTATTCATACCCATTACTCTCTCTCTCTCTCTCTCTCCCCCTCTCCTTCTTCGCGGCAACTTCTTCGGTTTCAGTCCATTCCCATTATTATCTCTCTCTATCTCTCCCCTCCGGTTTCTTTGCAAATTCTTTTTCTCTCCAATCGCCTCATCGATTTCGTTCTCAGGTTCTCTCTCTCTGCTATGAATTTCTCTTAATTACACGTTCTTGATGGCATCGGCTTAAATTTAGTCTCTCTCTCTCTCTCTCTCTCTCACAAATTTGTAATCGCAGTCGAGGTGCTTATTTTCATTCTCTTAATCCTTTGAATTGTGGTGTGGTTAGGGTTTAATCTCTCTCTCTCTCTCTCTCTCTCTCTTGTATTTCAGTGACCTTTCACAGTCATTGGAACAATTTCTTCTCACCGGCGATCGTTGCGGTGATCGAATCTCAAATTCTGATCATTTGCTGTCCCCCTTTTCTCTCCACCGACATCGTTGCAATTTCTTGATATCTCTCCCCCGACAATTTCTTGATCTCTCTCTCTCTCTCTCTCTAGCACAGATCTGTCATTGCAGTCGAGGTGCTTATTTTCATTCTCTTAATCCTTTGAATTGTGGTGTGGTTAGGGTTTAATCTCTCTCTCTCTCTTGTATTTTAGTGACCTTTCACCGTCATCGGAATAATTTCTTCTCAGCGGTGATCGTTGCGGTGATCGAATCTCAAATTCTGATCATTTGTTGTTCCCTTTCTCTCTCCACCAACATTGCAATTTCTTGATATCTCTCCACCGACAATCTCTCTCTCTCTCTCTCTCTCTCTCGCAGATGTTGTGTTTGATTTCTCTCTTCGGTATGGTTTTCTCTTTCTTCTCTCTGAATTTGTTTAGGTTTACAAACTCTCTCCCCCCCACCGACATTGTTACAATTTCTTGCTCTCTCTCATCACTGCTTATATTTCACTCGGAGGTGTTGTGTTTGATTTCTCCCTTTGGTATGTTTTCTGTCTCTTTGCTGTGTATTTGTTTATTGTTTATTTGGTGTCTGATACTTAACTGGATTAATATCAATAAGATGCTACAACTGAAAATGACCTTGAAAGGCTTTTCTGGGTCTATGTATCATTTATTCCAAGTTAGATATTATTTTTTTTTTTGCTATTGGTTATTCTTAAAAGAAATGGAAAATTTTGGAGGTAAGGTGATTTCCTTGGGGTCATATTGATTTAGCAGGAGTAGGCTTGGTTCCCTGTAAAATGGAGTCATATTGATTTAGCTGCATTATTAAAATGGTTGCACTTGTCTAAACTTGGTTGTTGCAAGTGAAATTAGTTAATTATTGGTTCAATTTGTATGATATCCAGATTCTTTAGCTGTTTACCTGTGTTATATATTTTATGTTCTCCGTTTCTTCTTTGCTTAAAAATCCCTTCACTTTGTTCTGCAGTTAAGGTACATGGTAAAGCTGGATGTGAAATATTTGAAGAGTCTTTTCTTATACTTCCTGCCATCAATTTGATGTCATCTCCTTCTAAATCCTTGAAAGCAGTAACCACTGCTCTGCTTTACATTGTGGAAGGACTGTTTCTGAATTTGTTGAGTTTTCCTAGTGAAGTGGTAGCAATCCCAAGGGGCTCTCTGTCTATAAGCAAACATAGTACTATTATTCTGAAGCTTTTGCAGCATGTGTCCTTTGAGGTATATTGTGGTTTTTCCATGTCTTTTAGTTGTTTTGAAAGAATTTAATTGGTTAGTTTGTTTTCTGATTTCAATATTCCACACAACAAGGTATTATATAAACGGATCGAGGCTGAAGCAAATACGTTCATGGCCTTGGCCATTTTTTACCTGATATGTATATTTGTTTTTCTAGTCAATCCAAGTGATATTATTTTCTTGTTCATGGACCTAGAGTTGATTTTGTCATTTGAGATTTTCAATTACTCTTTTTATAATAACAACTGCTTGCAAATTATTTTCAGGCATTTGAAGATATTCTTAACAGTATGTTATTGGTGATATGAATGTTGTTTCTCACCCTATCAAATAAAGTGCTAATTGTTTCATTACTCAATTCTGTCTTCACGAATCTCTATCTTTGAGTCCTTTCTTTCTGAATTTTCACTCTGCCGGTAAATCTGGTATACAAGAACTGAATAATGGTGCAAGATTGTGTCTTTCTCAACTCAAGGAGTATTCAATTGAAATATCTTGAAGAAAATGGTCCTTGCCTCCTATCTTTGAATCTCTAGAAATCTTTTTGGCTGGTAAAATCCCTGGAACACCACATTTTTGTGCTTTCTCTTATTATTATTATTATTATTATTATTTTCATATTTATCATGCTGTTGTTTCTTAGTTGAAATGCTGCTTTTTCTACTGTAGAAATGCCTTTGTTGTTCGTCAATCCCTGCTGTTCCAGTCACGCATAGTTCCTCGCGGAGCTATGCATGGATCCTTTGGAAGGATGCATTGGTTTGGATCCAGTACTTATGAAAAAATAATAAACTAATTGGACACTGTAACATTGGCGGCTCTGATTATGTTGGAATTACTACAGTGAAGATAGGTGCAGTGCATGGTTTTAGGTACAATTTTTTGGTAAATTTCTTCTTGGTCCTTTATTTCACCACTAAGTTGTGCATTTGGGACTCCCATGTTGACCTTCGGGTTCAAGGCCCCCACATACAACCTTTCTGAATATTGTGTGTTCCTAGCATTTTGTCCAAATCAGTTCAATAAGGCATCCGATCACACTAGCTGGGTCCTGGTTGAAATTTTATCTTGCGGTTGTGAAGACATTTAGATGCTTTACAATGATGTTCCCATTGGTGGAAATATCTTCAGGTCGGTTCTAAGAACTTGCTCAACATTTTTCTGAACAATCTGCCACAGGGGTGGTAAAGGGTATCATTGCTGGAGCAATAAGTTGGTGGTAGGTGTTTAACTCTTGTTGCGTTCTTTTTCTAAAGTTTTTAAACAATTTTGCTACCTGTCATTGTCACTCTAGTTCTAGCAAGGAAATTTTTTTACCGTTCTTCTAGAGGAATTTTGTAGGAGATTTAATTTTGTTTACTTGCATCTGCAGACAGCCACTCGTTTACTTTGCAAGACTTGGGAGATCAATGATCTTGTCTTTGGTAGTTTGCAGGTATGTGAAGAAGTGGATATAATGGAACTAAGTTAATGAAAGACAAACTTAAAACAGAGGGAAATGTCTGGTACAACATGGATCCGTCTTGTCAAGCTAAGTAGATATCTGTTATTAGGCCTGACATTGCAGTAGTGTGGTTGCTTTTTGGGTCATGGTTTATGGATGTAATGTTGTGGGTTGTAAATGCTGATTTGACAGAATGGCCCAGGCAAAAATATTAAGAAAATGGCTGTAACCAGTAACAACCTTGTTTGCAGTGATTGAAGTATTATAGATAGTGAGGTAGGACAAAGTCCAAAACATGGATGCTTTGTTTAAATTGCCTCCAGTTCTATTGTATAGTTTATAGAGAATGTGATAGATACTATAACAAATGGTAGAATTTTTAAAAGAACTTTGAGAAAATATTGACTTGTGAGGAAAGAGACATTATTCCTTGCTCATGTAGTGCATTGAATGGTAGGGACAAGGGAAGGGCTCCTTTTCCTTGGAAGTTTATATGGAATTTTTCCTCAAAAAGTTGCCACTTTTTTTGGGGCGGTGGGAGGGAACTTGGGTGGTAGGGATTTTAGCTCTTGACTACCTCTAAGGCATTGGTTACATGGTTTTTGTTATGCAAAAGAAATTTACTACTAAATTCACAGGGGGAAAATTTTTCTCTCTTTTGCACATATTAGGATAACTTAAAGCTTATGCATGGCCCGGCACTATATGTGATCAGACACTTGGCATTGGGGAAGACCTGCTCAGTTGGGTTCTTTAGTTCTTTAAGCTACATGCTTGTGGAATTCTGTCAGACCTGTTCAGTTGAATTTGACTTTGTACCCTTGGATTTTACCAGGTTTTGGGATTGCAATGAATTTGAATAGAAGCCGGTCACTGTGGTCTGGTCTAACTTGTGATCCTCTGAACCTGAACCAGGGTGAGCCAGAACCAACCTCGTTCATGTTTCAATTGGGTCAATTGGCACCCTATTAAAACAGTTTGCAACACGTCCTCTTTTGGCTGCGTCCATCTTACTCTGCAAAAATGTTGGATTCTGAGAACTGTCATCATAAAGCTTTTTATCATTTTACTGTATTGTAGCATATATTTTCTGCTATGAGGATTGTTTGAAAGTTACCCAGCCAGGATGCCTTGCACTGAATTTGACTATTCCACAGCTGGCGTCCATCTATGATTTCCCCATTTTAAAGTCCTCATATTATTTTTCTTTACTTATCAGTTTGCTGCTTCTGGACATTTAGGGATTACTGCTTCCTAAAGGCTTTACTGATTTTCAATCTGAAGGAAGCATATTTATAAGTATGGCTGCCTCCATTCGAGATGTTTGCACAAAAAAAACCCTGATAGGGGTGTCGATCAAATCCTCTCTGCTGTGGTATGGTTTTTCTTCCTTTTCCATTTTGTAATTGCTTTAACCTTCGCAAATTGCTCTAATTCTTTCTGGCTTATAATTTTGTAGGCTTGCATTGAGAGTCATGATCCTACTGTTTGAGCAATTGGGCTCCAGATTCTTGCCCATCTTTGTGAAGCCGATGTGATTGGTAACTTTTATATTTTTATTTGCTCCTTTGGTGATCTCGAGATTACGGGTTTGAGGCGTGAAAACAGTCTCTTTGCAAAAAATGCAAAGGAAAGGCAGCGTATATATATGCCTACCCTCCCCTACTCCCGCACTAAGCCGGGGAGCACTTTGTGCAAGGGGTGAGCCATTTGTGACTGGTAATTTTCATACTTTGTATATATCAGTGATTTTTCACTTACAGTGATGTCTTAGTGATTTTTACAATTTGTGATGGTCCCTAGGTTTTAGCATCTTGATTTGTTAGTTTATGATTCCCCCTATTAAAATTATGGTTATGTACCTGAGTCTTTTATGCTTTTTTTGAAGCAGTGTAATGTTTAACAATGTTGTCTTTCATTTTTCATAAAGTTTTAAGGATGACACGGGTGCAACAGTCTGGGTAATAGAGTATTTTTGTGACAAATATGGTGTCGGAATCTGTTATATGTGTTTTGCCAGCTCTTCAAGCTGGAACAGATTCCAAACCCGTCTATTTGCCTAAGGAGGTGGGTTTAGTTGCTCTTTGCTCAATTTGATTCTCTTACTTGGAAAGCAAGCAGCTTTGGCCTTCAGCACTTGATAATGAGTTTGTTTAACAGTATTGCAGCATTGTTCTGGGACAAAGATATACAAAGAAGTTTAATGAAAGGCAGGTGCTTGTACTTTTAAAAGCAACATGTCAACGACCTCTGGAAAGGGAAAACAGCATCAAGAGGGTTTCTTAACTTCTTTACCAGATTTATTCATGTTTCAAGATTGGCCTCTGCCTTTGTATAATAAGTTGCTTGCCTACCTAGTCCCAATAATTATTGTGTACAATTTCTACTCTTTTAGATGGTTAGGGAGAACATTTTAACAGCAATGAGCTTGTCAATGATGTGTTCGGGATTCAATTTTGCTCTCAGCTTTCTGCACTCAATGCTCATGTTTTGCCACCCTCAATGGTATTTGTACTCACTTTTTGATTACTCTGAGTTAAGATTAAGCTTAAATTGACTTTCCTTCTCAACTCTGATTTGTTCCAGCTTAAATATTATGAATTTGGGAAAGAATCGTGTGTCAGTCCTCCAGTTGGGCTGTGGAAGATGATTGACAAAGTAAGTTGCAATTTCAATTTTTTTTTCTTGGTTGTAGAAGTATTTGGATGAAAATTTCAGTATTTAAGTGGTTATATTCAATTCAACAAGTTCTTAAGTAAATTTGGATGATTTGCATTTTATTGATTTCACAGAAAATGCAGGGTGCTGTGGTTGGGTCTTGGACATGCATAAATTTCTCCACATGATGGAACCCACACAGATTCCACCAGTTCCTTGGTGACTTGATCTCCATGTGTTGCAGCAAGGGAGTGGTATGACAGTGTAGATATTCTCGTTACCATGGATTGTTGTCTCAACTTAAACTGTGACTCATCGATTTTTTGTTTGTCATTCAGTAATTTAATCCAAACCCAATAGTTCCTGTGAGGATAACTCCTGCTGATCAAATTGTGACAGCCGTCATGGACATTCATAAGAAGTGTACTGCTAATGGGAAGTATCTGCAGCTTCTTATAATTATATTACCTGATGTTACTGGATCATTTAGTGAGTTAGTTGAACTCTTAGATTGCATAATTTTTGGAAGCTGTAGAATAGATTGCATATCAATTATTTATTTATTTATTTATTTATAGGTAAAATTAAGAAAATCTGTGAGACAGAGCTGGGAATTGTTTCTCAGTGCATTCAGCCCAAGCAAGCATAGAAGAATAGCAAGCAATTCCATGAGAATGTGGCCCTGAAGATAAATGTTAAGGTTGGATTCTCTCAGAGTGTCTTTCACTTGAATTCCAATTCAGATATGTGATAATTTTGTAGGTAAAATTAAGAAAATCTGTGAGACAGAGCTGGGAATTGTTTCTCAGTGCATTCAGCCCAAGCAAGCATAGAAGAATAGCAAGCAATTCCATGAGAATGTGGCCCTGAAGATAAATGTTAAGGTTGGATTCTCTCAGAGTGTCTTTCACTTGAATTCCAATTCAGATATGTGATAATTTTGTTTAAACAGACTGTTGGAAGAAACATGGCGCTGTGTGATGCTATTGCTAGAAGAATTCCTCATGTTTCTGATAAACCTACAATCATCTTGGGAGCAGATGTGACTCACCCACAACCAGGAGGGATTGGCCATTTGTGACCACATACAGAGGTTTGGTCTCTTTGCAGATCCATAGGGATGAAATTATTCATGACTTGTATAAAGAGGAAGAGGATCCTCAGCAGGGCCAAGTTATTCTCTTTCCGTTTTAACGAGGTTTTACTGTTTGTTTCAATTTTTTTATGTGAGTCTTTGAAATTTTCTGTTTTTTGGCAGGGTGCTTCTAATTGCTTTTAGAAGGACTACTAATCAAAAGCCATGGCCAATCATATTCTACAGATAGTTGTTTTGCTCAATGCAGAATATCATTAGTCGTAAAACTGCAATCTGCTTCTATAACCAGTGGCATAAATAATGCACAGAGATGGGGTAAGTGAAGGCCAATTCAATGATGTTTTGCTGCATGAGATGAATGCAATTCGATGGGTAAGCTTCTTTTCTTCTTCCCAAGAATTTTTTGAAGTTCTGTTTGTGTTACCAATCCCTTGTATGAAAAACCATGCTTTTTAAATTAACACCTAGTTGTAGTTGTGCTTGATTTGAAACTGCTTGAATGATGGTCTAATATGTGCAAAGACATTAAAGCTACTTATTATTTGTTCTTCTTCTAATTATTTGTTTTTTTTAATATATCTATTTCAGGCTTGTATGTCATTAGAAGAGAAATATAAGTCTCCTGTTACCTTTGTGGTGGTGCAAAAGAGACATCATACAAGACTTGTTCCTGCAAGTCATAGAGATCATGAATTCATAGATAGGAGTGGAAACATTTTACCAGGGTTCTAGTCTGGCCTCAGAGGTTGTGATTGATACACACACACACACACATATATATAGGCAGTCTGACCTTTTCCATATTCCTGCCTCAGGTACCATCATCGATAGCACAATCTGCAGCCCAGCTAAATTTGATTTTTACCTCAAGAGCCATGCGGGAGTCTAGGTAATCTTGAACCAATTTAACGTTTCTTTGAATATTAGCTTCAGTTTTCTTTCAGTGGGTAAATCTTGTACTCTTGGGCATAAACATTCAAGCATTCATGTCCGACTGACTAAGCAAAATTTAATTTGTTATTGTGATTGTATGACTTGAAATTTAATCCATATAGGGAACAAGTCGACCCACCCACTATCATGCGTTGTTCAATGAGAAAAAATTAAGATTCTAAATTTAATCCAAATTTAGATTGCACATTATGTGAAAGATTTTCAGATAATGATTACATTTTTTTAATGGTCTAAAAATTTTTATAACAAATATACCATGGTTAGGATTAAGGATTAGTTTTTTGTTGTTGTTGTTGTTGTTGTTATTGTATACCATAGTTGGAAGATCGTTCCTTTCTACAGATCTGGGTCCTACTGGTGAGCTTGGGGATGGGATGGAATATTGGTGTGGATATTATCATAGTTTGTGCTTACTTCAAATGGGACTTTCTCTAAATATTGGTAGCCATCCCTTCACAGAACTTTTGATTTCTGTTGCATTTTGTATTGTTGCTAATGTTGCTTGGACACTTCTTGTAAGTCTTATTGTGATTGTCTTCTTCCCATTGAATCCTTGCAGATGTGTCAGCCAGAGCCTTTTATGAGCCGGTCTTGGTTTTGGAGTTTGTTTCGAAGTATTTCAACCTCAAAGATTTAGCAAGGCCTTTATCCGACCAGGATCATATTAAGGTACTTTGTTTCTCTTAGGTTGTTGTTCGTAAAGATTTCTTCTTTCCATGTCGATACTATACTAGTTTGAACGGTAAAAGAATGTTGAGAGATTTGAAGTAGATTTTAGTAATAGTTTGTATGGTCAATTTTGCGCCATTTGCTTACTTGAACATGTCGGCATTTAAATGGCTATCGGAGAACATTTACTTTTTGATTTGTTTCAACTATTTTCTGGTTTTTGAAACATGGGCCGTTTGTAATTTATCAAACACACGCTTTTGGTGGTGAATGTGATGAAGGTTTAATGAATTGGAGGGTGCTCTTTGTCTTAGAGGTCATTCTGGCCATTTGGGTTTTCATGTGTGTTAATAAGATTGACGTAGTGTGTTTTCTCAATTTGTTTCTCCAGGTAAAGAATGTCCCAGAAGGAGTTCGAGTGGGGCTTACTTATAGGGATCACGCAAGACAATACAAGATTACTGGGATAACTCCTTGGCCAATAAGCCAATTGACGTGAGCAGTTTTTAATTTGTGATTGTTTAATTCTTTCATGAATTGAGTTTTGGCATCTACATATCGGTGATTTTTCACTTAAAGTGATGTCTCAGTGATTTTTACAATTTGTGGTCCCTAGGGTAAAGTATTTTTAGTATCTAGATCGGTTTAGTTTATACTTACCCGTAAAAATTATAGTTATGTACCTGAGCCTTTTATGCTCTTTTTGAAGTGTCATGTTTAACAATGTTAATTGTCTTTCCTTTTTCATATAATTATGGTTATGTACCTGAGCCTTTTACGCTCTTTTTGAAGCAGTGTCATGTTTAACAATGTTAATTGTCTTTCATTTTTCAAATAGTTTTAAGGACGACAAGGGTACAACAGTCTGGGTAGTAGAGTATTGTCATGACAAATATTGTTAAAATCTATTATTCATTTTTGCCAGCTCTTCAAGCTGGAACAGATTCCAAAACCTGTCTATTTGCATATGGAGGTGGGTTTAGTTGCTCTTTGCTTCTCTGTGGACTCTGTAAATTGATGTAATTTGATTTTCTTACTTGGAAAACATGCAGCTCTGACATTCTGCACTTGATAATGAGTTTGTTTTTGTAACAGTATTGCAGCATTGTTCCTGGACAAAGACATACAAAAAAGTTTAATGAAAGGCAGGTGACTGCACTTTTAAAAGCAGCATGTCAACCTCTGGAAAGGGAAAATAGCATCAAGAGGGTAAATAATTTCTTAACTTTTTAACTGAAGTTTACATGTTTCAAGTTTGGTCTCTGCCTTTGTATGGTAAGTTGCTTGCCTCATAGTCATGTACGGAAGTACTCATGTTTTTTTATTTTTTTTTTATTTTTTATTTTTTTTTATAATTAAACAGTACAGATAGAAAATAAAATTACAAATTTAACATACATATATCGAGTTTTAAAAACTTGATGTAATATGTCGAGTTTTAAAAACTTAACATGTTTTAAAAAACCGGTCAACAGTACATGTGGGGCCTTCAAGACTCGACATGTACTGTACATGTCGGGACACCACCGCATAGTCATATCGTCATTTTGGTGGGTTTTTTGCTTTTCTTTGTTGCTATTGTTTAGATTGGATGTAAATACAAGACGAGAGATGGAACAAAAGCAAGCTTAGGCCGTTGGATGTAATGACATGACAAAAAGTGAATAGTTGATTATTTTTATTTTTTTTGTGTATTCTCCTATTTTTGGAGTATTTTGTGATTTTTATTTGGGGGAATGGGGGACGGGATTATGGGGACGTGTGCGTGATAAGATGGTCCATTGAAATGTGTTTCCCCCTTTTTTCATCTCCTTGCTTGCTTTATGGGACCAACAGCCAAAGCCCTCCTTTTCTTGCCTTTGGTTTTCGGGCAGATCCAAAGGGTGCAGGGCGGAGAGAGAGGGAGAGAGAGAGAGGGGACATGTAGATTTTGTCTGAGATGTACGGTAGACACATAACGAGATTTTGTCCGAATAAGGTTGACGATCCATTGGGTTGGACTTCAATTAGTAGACAAGAGGACATGTAAAATACATGTCGAGTCTTGAAGACTGGACATGTACTGTTGATCCGTTTTTTAAAATATGTCGAGTTTTCAAAACTCGACATATGTGTGCTAATTTTGGAATTTTTTTTCCCATCTATGTTGTTTTAAATTTTTTTAAAAAAATAAGGCTATTTCCGTACGTGACTTGCTTGCCTCATCTACCTTGTCCCAATAATCATTGTGTACAATTTCTGCTCTTTTAATCAGTTAGGGGGAACATTTCAACATCAATGAGCTTGTCAATGATGAGTTTGGGATTCAAGTAAGCTTTGAGCTTTCTGCACTCAATGCTTGTGTTTGGCCGCCTCCAATGGGGTATCTATACTTTTTCGATTACTCCGAGTTAAGATTAACCTTAATTTAACTTTCCTTAACTTTGATTTGTTCAAACTTAAATATAATGAATTTGGAAAAGAACCGTGTGTCAGTCCTTGAGTTTGGCAGTGGAGTAAGATTTACTAAGCAATTTCATTTTTTTCTCTTGGTGTGGAAGTATTTGGATGTGAATTTTTGTATTTATGTGGTTATATTCAATTCAACAAGTTCTTAAATAAATTTGGGTGATTTGCATTTTATTGATTTCACAGAAAATGCTCAATGTGTTGCAGAAGGGAACAGTATGACTTCGTGTAGATGTGCCAGTTACCATGGATTGTTGTCACAACTTAAACTGTGACTCATTGATTTTTTGTTTGTTATTCAGCAATTTAAACCAAACCCAATAATTCCTTTGAGGAGAGCCCCTGCCAGTCAAATTGAGACAGCCCTCATCGACATTCATAAAGAGTGTACTGCTACTGGAAAGTATTTGCACCTTTTTATAATTATATTAGCTGATGTTATGGGATCATATTGTGAGTTTGTTGAACTGTTAGATTGCATAATTTTTGGAAGCTGTAGAATAGATTTTGATATCAATTACTTATTTATTTTTAGGTAAAATTAAGAAAATCTGTGAGAGAAGCTGGGAATTGTTTCTTAATGCATTCAATCCAAGCAAGCACAGAAGAATAGCAAACAGTACCATGAGAATGTGGCCCTGAAGATAAATGTTAAGGTTGGATCCTCTCAGAGTGCCTTTACTTGAATTCCGATTCATATATGTGATAATTTGGTTTAAACAGACTGGTGGAAGAAACAATCATTGTGAGAGCTGATGTGACTCACCCACAACCAAGAAAGGCTCTAGTCCATCAGCTGCAGCTGTAAGTCATTTATATTGTCACGCATCAGACCTTAAACAAGGAGAAATAAACTTTCCTAGTGGATTCTCGTCTATGAAATTTAACATGTTTAAATGAATTGATTCAGGTTGTGGCTTCGACGGATTGGCCATTTGTGAACACACAGAGGTTTAGTCTCTTCACAGACGCATAAGGATGAAATTGTTCATGACCTGTACAAAGAGGAAGAGGATCCTCAGGGGGCCAAGTTAGCGAGGGACTGATAAGGTGGGGTCACATTTTTTCTCTTTCCCTTTTAATGAGGTTTTATGATCTGTTTCAATTTTTTTACGATGTCTTTGAAATTTTTCTGTTTCTTGGCAGGGAGCTTCTACTAGTCAAAAGCCATGGTGAATCATACTCTACAGGTAGTTGTTTCGCTCAATGCAGAATATCAGTAGTCGTAAAACTGCAGTCTGCTTCTCTAACCAGTTGCATAAGTGATGCACAGAGATGGGGTAAGTGAAGGCCAATTCAATCAAGTTTTGCTGCATGAGATTAATGCAATTCGACAGGTAAGCTACTTTTCTTCTTCTCCGGAATTTTTTGAAGTTCTATTTGTGTTACACATCCCTTGTGTGAAAAACCATGCTTTTTAAATTAACACTTGGTTGTAGTTGTGCTTGATTTGAAACTGCATGAATGATGGTCTAATATGTGCAGAGACATGAAAGTTATTATTTGTTCTTCTAATTATTTATTTTAATATATCCATTTCAAGCTTGCAAGTCATTAGAAGAGAAATATCAGTCTCCTGTAACCTTTGTGGTGTTGCAAAAGAAACATTATATTGCCACCCAAAAAAAAAAAGAAAGAAACATCATACAAGACTTCTATTTAAAAAAAAAAAATCATGTACTAGTTTTGAACATTGTGGTAAAGAGATCGGTTCTAATGAAAGTCAGTCGAGTTAAAAAATTGATTTATAAAATTTAATTTGTGATAAGGTTTTGGATTTACTAAAAAACTTCAATTCGGCTCGATTTACTTTTTTTCTTATATTATTATATTTATAAAATTTTTAACTCAAAAATTTTATGAAAAATATAAAATTTTACAAATAAAAAATTAATTTTCCCTGTAAGACATATATTCTTATTAAAAATTTTATTTAATCTTTGTTAACTTTAAGCTTGACTTTTTTAAACCTCAAATGAGCCCTTTAATTGTTTAGTTCATTATTTTAGTCACAAAATCTTTCCATCGGTCTAAAGGGGACAGTCTAGTGATACAAACTCCCTCTCACCCAATCTATTGATCTCAAGTTCAAATTCTTATAAAAAAAAAAAAATCTTTCCATCGCCCATCGATTAAAAAAGCTCCTGACCGGGCTGGGCCAGCACAAGAATGGTAATGAACGACAAGGAATCTAGGCCCACAAACTATTAGGCCGTATTGGACTGGTCCTATTAGGCTAGCCCACAAGGGGAATACCCTGAACTCATGTTTGGATTGGGAATGTCAGAATGGGATGAGATGGGATTGGAAATTTAGAATCAAACTCATTTTTCATTTCACATGCCAAAAAATTATCATGCCCTCTCCCCGCTCCAAAACTTCCAATTTTACTTCATAGGAATATGTTCAGATCAAGTCAAATATTTACGAGAGTTTAGAAAATAATAGAAGAGATTCTTGTCATTATTGATGATGCACAGTAATACCAACTTTTGATTAATTTTGAGAAGAGTTGGTGCAATTTACTTTTGGTCTCACAATTACTTTAATCCTATAGTTCTTTTGAATGAAAGATGAGAAAGAAGATTGGGGAGAAGCAAGGAAGGATTAAATCACAGCCAAACCAAAAGGAACGCTAAACTTTTAAATCAAATTACTTTATCCCCTTCAGTGATATCAAATCATTCCAATTTTATCAAGGAAAAAAAATGCTTAGGTTAAAGCAATTTCGATGAGAAGGTCAACACATTGGTCTTCATCTGTAGGCCCATGAAAATAAAAGAATATAAAACCATTGAAATATGATTGGTTTAGTGGATAAATGTATTAGATTTTTTAATAGAGTTTTGAATTCAAAAAATGAAAATAAAAAAAATTACGTTGAGAAAGTTAACCTAAATCAGGTCCAATAACGTTAGAATCATATTAATATAGATATAATTTTGGATATCAATTTATTATAAAAAAAAAGAAAGAAAGGTCTACTTTGTCATGATTCTAAAATACAAGTACCATTTTACTTTTTTAAATTCACAATTTAATGAAAATGGTTCAAGGTAGGAGTTAGGAGCTAGGACACAACTCCTTGAGAGTGCCTTACTTGAGCTCATCGGCTTTTGCTTTAGTGGGAAATTTGAAGGCATGTCTTAGGATTTTTGTCATCAAAAAGTGCGCAAGCCCACTAATAATTTAAACCCAGAAAAGAATTTAATCTAAAATCTTAGTTGTCCCTAGGTCACTATGGTCCTACGAAGCCAGGTTAACCTCATGGCCTCTATTTGTTTCTTAAGCCACTAAATTTTTGTTTTTCCTTTTCACAGGTTAGGCAATAAGTAAATAAATAATGTTGGTAGAAATTATTGTAAAATTTAGCCATTTAGTACTCCCTTTTCGCATTATTTAAAAAAACATGATTTTTGTTTAAAAGGTGAAAAAGCTAATCAAAACACCCACGAAAAATCATTGGACGTTTAAAGAAAAAGCTGAAAACCTTAATGGTACGGTAGTTGGTTCTTTCCTTCGGCTGTACTCTGGCATCCAAGCTTTACTTAACTCATATTCATAAGGTGGAAGCAAAGAGACCGTATGCTAAGTCCGTAATGGAAGAGTTTAGTGATCATAACCCCTTTTATAACCCATTTTCTAATCCGGTTATCCTAGATTTGAATCTATATATAACAAAAAAAAAAGTGACCATTTGCTAAAACAGGAAAAGCAAAAGTTAAAAAAAAAAAAAAAAGGAAAAAGCGTAAAGAGGAATTAGTTTATTTTATATATATATATTTTTCCAAAGGACCTTTAATTTACATAAAAATAATATGGGTGTGCCGTCTGCACAGAAGTGAAAGACAAAGCTAGAATCTTTCTCAAAGGGGCAAAATCACGAAACTAATAGAATATTAAAAGTTTATATTCATACAAATGTAAATTATATATTTTACAATTATTGCAAAAAAAAAAAACACTAATTTCTTTTGTTGTATATAAAAAGAACTGAACTCATAAAATTCTATTTTAGCCAACAATCATGATAAGATTAAACGAAAATACCAATTACGAACTCATACTTTTGTGTGATTAAAGGGGAATCAAAGACATATTTTAGGAAAATTTGATAAACCATAAGCTAGCTATCTAAAAATTTCTGGGGAGGAAAAGAGAGGGTAGGATTTGTTATTGAGAGAGAAACGGAGCACCAATTCAATAAAGATAAAAAAGTTAAAAAGTTAAGTTTAAAGTGTAAATGCGGTCACTTTTTAGGGTAGGAAGAGATGAAATAGAAGTCTAGGGTTTATACAAAGGGCAATTGCTCTCGTACCCTACCTCTAGATTTGTTTATTTCGTTGGAGTTTGTAAAAACATTATATATAAATAATATTTGTATGCATATATAAACTCGGTTTAATTTTGTAGTTCAATTAACATTGATATGATTGAGTTTTCATAATGAGATAAATTTAAAGGAGGGCTTGACAAGTTCATAAATAAGATATAATTATTTTTTAATTTTCATTTAAAATATTTTTTTAAAAAAATTAATAACACGTATTTAAAAATAGGGCATCAAAATAGAAAATTGAACATATGGCAATTTAAAAGAAAATTCGAGAATTTAAAAAAATTCAATTGAATGCAAAGAGCAATAAAAATTTTTAACACCACTCATTTAATGTCGCAAACTAAGCAACCAATGATCAACACGTGTAAAAGAATGTTAAACTCTGTATCATTTGGAGTCCTAAATATGGGGGTAAAGTGAAATTGACATTACCTCAAAATCTTCCATTGTGCAGAAGAAAATCATCGTCTCATTGCAGGCTTCATAAAATATGTTTTGAAAAAATTTATAAATTTAGCCAAATACCCTTCTAATACTTTAAAATTAATTGAAAAATGACATGATAACATTCACAGTGCTGCCTTCACTTTATAACTTTAGCAGTAAAAATTCTCTCTCGTCACATTTTAGATGCTTTTATTTGAAAATTTTATAATATGTTATTAAAGACAGTTAACCAAATAATAACAATAATAATAAGTCTAGGAGATTCTATTCATCATCATTGATGTAGCATCAGGTCCTCACAAGGACAGTCTAGTGATATAAACTTTTTTTCCAATTTGGTGATTCCAAATTTAAATTCTTATAAAATAAAAACAATTGACATACTATTCTTGTAAAATAAAAAAAATTGATGTAGCATAGCGAACGAGGGGATCCCAAATACCCAATAATTCCCGTTGATTTTGTACTCCCTTCATTTTCATTGGTAAACGCCATTTTAATCTTCCTTTTCGTTGTGGAATGTATTAATTGAATCCTATAACTTTCCCCTAAGCACAATATAAAGTTTGTAAAAGATCCATATAACAAAAATTATTTATTCTTATTAATTTTTAAATAATGATTATTATTTTTATATAAAAAATAATTACATAAATAAACATACAATATGAAATAAAATATAATAACATAAAAAATCCATATAACCGAATCTCATTCGATGGATTATTGTGATATAGTATTAATTGAATCCTATAACTTTCCCCTAAGCACAATCTTTGTCCCTTGGTTGGGCAATAAAATCGTTAATTTTAGAGGTATTTTCTTTTTTTTTTTTTGTGGGCACAAAGTAGCTAATGTTGTATTCTTAGGCCTCACCTTTTTGTAGCATGCCAATGTTTCTGTTCCCCCATCCCCAGAAGATGCGTTTTTTGATGCGTTCCAAGTAAAAAGGAACAAAGGCTTAAACATGGCCGCAATGCGGAAGCCATGGCAAGACAAGGTTGTCGTACCACGCCGTAAGATATTGCATGGGAGATGAGAAACACAACCGGAGATTAGATCCAAATATGTATCCAGCGTAAAGACAATTTGGAGACGCAAGCATGTCGAAGCCAATCCTATTTACTAGACATCCCTCCAAATTTGGTTGGTGTCTTCCTACAGAATCGACTTTTCCATGCATAATTAAAGTGACAAATCCCGTTCTTCAATTTTATTTTATTTTATTTTTTTGGTGAAGTTCTTCAATTTAATTTTTCTTATCTACCAAATGAATGTATAAATTTTTAGTATGTTTTCAATGTCGTCATTTTTTGTATTTTTATTAAATATGTATGAATTGGAAACTAAATAAAGCATTGCACACTTCACAAAAATTATTTTTATTATTATTTTTATTTGCTAACTGTGACTTATCGTCAACCGCTTTTATATCTTTTTGGGTGAAAATCATCACCCGTTAACATCAATGGAGTAACCCTAACCAGTTATGTCACATCATTAAATAAAATCCATATAATCAGCAATATTAATTTAGGTATCTTGTTGAATTGAAATTTAAATATTAAAAATTCAATTGTGTGAAAATGAGGTTTAAAGATTTAATTGAAATTTAGGATTCAATTTCAAAAAAAAAAAAAAATTGATTTGTGAAATGAACTCTAGTGATTTTGGCCAAACTTTTTCTTTGTTAATGATTACTCGAGTTTTGCCTGGACCTATCCTCAGATCCACCAATGGACTAAAAACTAGAGAGTCGGGTCCAAGCATCTTAGGCTTCACAGTGCTCTTGGCTAAATGTGGGCCTTGTTCGGGCCTGGCTAGGCTACCTCAGTTCTGAGCTTTAGGCCTTGCCCTGGTCTGGGCTAGGCCATGGGTGTCATTCGGCCTCGGGTAGGACAGGGCCGTGCAAGGGTAACAGTATTAACAGTAAAAATTTGTTATCTATGTCCCCCTCTGGACCAAGGAATATGATTAAAACAAAAGTTATGATTGTGCCAATCAAACAAAATTCAAATTACTCACCAAAGTCGATCTCTGGAAGTGATGATCCCAGTTACTGCAGATGATGGTTGATTACAGTGCCATGACAAATTCAACGAATATGAACTCATATGTATAGATGAATCAAATGATTAGACACCTCTAATGTCACCCAAAAAAATGTGCCAAGCATTAATCGTGTGTGTGTGTGTGTGTGTGTGTGTGTGTGTGTGTGTGTGTGTGTGATGTTACGGAATTGAATAGTAGCTTAATTTTTTCGGGGTAGCGTTTGATAAATGTAAGTTGAGTTGAAAAATGTTTGCAATTAAAGCCATCCTAGTATCTGTATGAATGCCGGCTTACCTGCCTGATTATGAGTCTCTGATGAGCTTTGCTACGACCTATATGTTATATACAATGGGTTAAGCCTAGTTACGATATTCCAATATTCTTAATTTTGATAAGAAGATTCCAATGTATCGCAACGTAATAGGTTGAGATCTCTGGTTCAGATCATTAAACTAGCCTCTATGCTTGCAGAGATGAGTTCAAACCCTTATAAAAACCTCAGTCACATCATTAAATAAATTAAGATAGTTTTTTTTTACCAGATATATATTCATCCAGAGCTCATAGTTTTACTTATAATAGTTCCCATGATTTTGATTCAGGTGGGGCGGGCTGAGGAGGCTAAGGTTAACTAAATTAATTGTCACCTCCAAAAATTATAATGCAATTCACAGTTGTAGTATGGCTGTATCAATCTTTAAGTAATCCAATGATCTGGTGGGGGAAAAAGCAAGGGCAAGCACTAAGTGAAATTTAGGAAGTTCATGTCACATGTAGAGATGAACAGGACAAGGCAATATTACACCTTTTAAGCACAGTCAATGAACGTGATAATTAGGGCTTTTGTGGTGCTTAATCCCTTTCTTAATCAATAATTATCACTATTATTGACTGTTCCCATTAATGAAGTGAAGCTCTATTTATCTTCACAAACTAATGAAAACAATGATACCAAAATTATCGAGAGCTCTACAACGACTTAAATCTAACCAAACATGTTTACGACAAAATGATTATTAATAATTATGAAAACAAATTGTAACATGACATTGATGTTGTTCATTTGAAAAGTGGGGATTTCCGAAGCACATTAAGATTTAGATTTATATTTGTGATTGATTGATGCCTGCCTTTTGGCAATGAGTTTTAGCGCAATAATGAAGTTGCGCGGCCGTAATTAAAAGAGTTAAGGTGTTTTTGAATCTGGAAAAAAATAATGTCTCTACTTGAAAAAGCAAGAATACATTTATCTCACTCTCCTTGGTACCACTTGATCCTCAGACTACAAATATCTCACCATTAGACTGACCATATGTGCATTTATATGTATTTGAATATTATATATATATTTTAGTTTTTATTAATCGGTATCTGGATTTTATCTGATTAAATCGATCTAATATATATATTAGTACCTAAATGACACAATTTTGTGACTAAGTATTATTATAACCCGATTAATGAAGAATGATTAAATAAATTGAGAATTGACTTTGTAAATTTACCATAAAAATAAAAATAGGGTCCTCTCTTGTAGGAACGATGGTACAAATCAAATATACACAATTAAATACAAAATTTAAAATTTTTCTTCTTTCTTTCTCTCTTTTGAAATAGTCAAGTTTCTCAAACTGTTACTTCGAATCAAATACAAATAAAAATCTAAAATTCAATTGAATTACTATGCTTAGAATAATGAAAATAACATGACTACTTAATTGTATTTAAAATTTCCTCTATTTAGAGTTAATTAGGATAAAATGGAAACTAAGAAATAAAGTAGATAGACCCACAAACTTATGAAATTTATTAACAAATTTACCTTTTTTTTTTTTACTGATTTAAAAATTCATAATTTTTGTAGACTAAGAAATGAATTTTACATTTTTTCAAGCAACAATATTTGAATTTATAAATAAACTCCATAAAAAATATAAATTTCATTTGGATCCAAGTATGGCCTAAGAGTAGCTGTTATCTTGCTCTTTGGTACCACCATCATTTTTGAATGAGTTGTCCTAAAGTAAGGGCCGCAGGCCTTGTGTGATCACCGGTGACATGTTTAGGCCTTGGATGTCCCTTTTTGTATTTGAAAGTCCAAGCGTGCCATTTTTAAGTATTTGTTATATTATAAATTAAATATAATACCTAAAAGCCCTATTTAGAAAAACTGAGATTAAATTTGAGAAATTAAATAGGATTTTTAATATAAGAAATTATTCATAAAATGACAATTTTAATCTTTTTACTTGGAAAAATTTGACTTTTGCATACAAAATTCCATATTTATATCACTTATTATTATTATTATTATTATTATTTTACTTTTGTTAAAAACTATTACAAAAATAAAATAAAAAAATAAAAGTAAGTGGAGGTAAATTCAATCAAATTAATCTTTCCCAATATGCATTATAAGTATTAGGCATTGTTTGGCAAAGTTGGTTTAAACTCAATTGAGATTAAATGAATTTATAAACATAAAAAACTGTCAATTTAATAATAATTTAAATCATTTTATAATGAAATCTAATTCCTATTTGCAAAGCAATATGGTTTGTGTCAAAACATGTTCACTTTAATTGAAAAAGTGTAAAATAAAAATGAAATAGATAAAGATTTAGACAAGTTAAAAAAAATTAAAATCTTTCAAATAAAGTCTTAGGCTCAATAAAATATATGAAATATCCTATTTGTCATAATTAGACGCCAAATACTTCCTGCTATTTGAGACCCAAACGAAGGAGAATTGAAGAACCTTGAAAGCCCTTCTCGTTCCAATCATGGTGGTTCACGATTCCTATGTGTTCTGGGCGGATTTTAACCGTTCTAACTTTCTTGCTAGATGGTCTCTGGTTCGATTTCATCAAACAACCTAGAGAAGATATAAGGTGAGATGAGGGGCAACGAGGATATCCTAGTCGATCGAATGAGAGATCTAAGTCTCTCCTTTGATTTTATAGAAAAACCCAAGATGAGATGAAAGGGGGTAGAAAGAGATTGTCGTCGTCCATACTAAAATTGTTATGTTTGCAATCATTTGCAAAAGAAGAGTTTGAGATGAAATAAGGGGTGAAGAGAGAAATGGAAGGGGTTTGCAGCTTGAAAGGGGAGAGAGAAAGAGAGAGAGAGAGGTGTGAACAACTCCTGGACTAGGGGAGCCACCAGCAGATGGTTTCAACTGAGAAACTCACAGTTCTCTCACCTTCTTAGTTTTGTGTCTGGTCGGTTTAAGAAGTTGTGAACCATAATCGGACCAAGGTTCGAATCCAAATTTTAATGGACCGATCGCAATTTCTTCGTAGGCCGAACCAGCTCCTTTGCCAAGTCTAATTGTCACAATTGCCTAATGTTTGAATTTCGACTTGCGAATACTATCACCTCCGATTGGCCGGATCAGTCCCAGCAGTCCTTGACGTACAATCAAGTGGCCCTATACAAGGAAGGTGAGGTGTCACTGTCTAACTAATCACCCTAGCAGCGCATTCTTCGGTGCTTGTTCCCGCCACTATCTCAATCCGACGTGTCAATAGTCGAGAACGTATTCCTGGAGATGACACGTCAGAAAAAGATCAAGTGGGACCCAAAAGTTTTCCATACACCATGCACTACAACTAAAGAAATGTGCTTCCAGATCAACGGTCATAATTCCCATGGGACTAACCCTTGCAACTTGTTTACCTTTTTATCAATACCACCAAACAAAGAATGACTTTCCTGAAATAAAATGGTTGCTGAACCTTCAAATTGAAGAATCCTAAAACTTGTGGAAACTCTCAGAAAAAGCAAGAGTAGAACGGATGATGAGAAGTTTGATCGTTTTGAGATAAGAAAGACTAGTCAACTGGTCATTCTTGGACGACCGATTCGATGGAAGATATTGCATGATCATTTCTCTTCACATACAACTTGCTCTTTCTCCCGCTGTTAGTGACATTTCCAAGCCTGATTCAATCAATTTACCCACTAGAATCGTAATCGAATGGAATTCAAGACACCCCCAAATAATAAGTGTTGCTTCAAAATGATGCAATTATAAGATAGCAACTTTCGGAAGGAAAAAAGAATAAAAGCCAAAATCAAAAACCGAAGCGTTAATCACAAATAATGAAGGAAAGCCACACCAAAATCAAAATCAAACAAACAGCGATCAAAAATCCATATTTTTCTGCACTTGCTTTTGATGCCCTAAAAGACAGCGAGATTATCTACACCATGGATGCCCGTTTTGATCCTTATTATGAATAGCCTCTCAAGGATAATTCCAGAGACTATTGTCTCCAGTGTTGGCCTCATCAGCAGCATCACCAACATCCAACCGAGGGGGGCTGAGAAGCATCCCTTCTGCCATATTCATTAGAACATTAGGCATATCAAATATCAAGTCCTCATCAACAAACTCATTATTGGTTCCTATGGGTTTGTTTTCTACTGTTATCAGATTATTGGACGTGATGGTATTCACTTCATTATTACTAGTCAAGGCATCCTGTGCTGCTCCTGCAGCTGCCACAGCAGTGGCAGCTGCAGCCTGAATATCGTGAGGGGGTCTGAGAAGCATCCCCTCTGCCATATTCATTAGAACATTAGGCATATCAAATATCAAGTCCTCATCAACAAACTCATTATTGGTTCCTATTGGGTTGTTTTCTACTGTTATCAGATTATTGGACGTGATGGTATTCACTTCCTCATTATTACTAGTCAAGGCATCCTGTGCTGCTCCTGCAGCTGCCGCAGCGATGGCAGCTGCAGCCTGAATATCGCGAGGTGATGATGATGCTGGCACGGGCAAAGAAGAAGCTGAATTGGGAAAGTTGAGTTCGGCATCTTGACCCTTAAGAGCAAGTGCAGCTACATCATATGCCACAGCTGCCATTTCTGGTGTTGTGTAAGTTCCAAGCCATATCCGTTTTGGAGTTCGTGGCTCACGGATTTCTGACACCCATTTTCCGTTGCGGCACCTCACTCCTCGGTAACTCGGGTGGTGCCCCGAGGCCGAGGCTGAAGCTGAGACATTGCTTGTTGAGTGTGACACTGAAGTAGATTGGGATTGGTTTATTGGTTTCATCAAACAACTTGTTAGATAGCACTGTATGGCGGGAGATGAGATTGAAGTTGGAAGTGAGGGAAGCCATTTTATGGGCCTGAGTTTGAGTTAGGGATTTAGTGCTAGATGCAGTTGATGTAGAGATTTTTGTTACAGAAGTGCAAACCAGTTATTGATGAAGTAAGGCGTGTTAGGGTTCGATGTGTAAGCCAGCGTTGGTGTTGGATATCTAGGTTGGATCCTGTTTTCTGCTGCAAAATGGAGGACGTTAAGTGAATACTGACCACCTTACTATGGATGACAAAAAGTGAGCCCTTTCTATGTGAGATTTGATACAAATGATATATATACTCCTCTCTCTCATTAGAGACTGTTGGGATATTAGTTTGTCTACGTACTATCAGTAGTGGGTGAGTAGGAAAAGTGGTTTTGTTTCTACTGCTTGTGCACTTACGGCTACGAAGTTATCGAGCTCAACTAATTATGAATAGCTCAGTGGCCATAAATCAATACAAATTTAAACAAACCTCCTGCTCAATTAAACAGTAGACTTGTTTAAAATTCTAAACTCATTGAATCGAATCAGTGAAACAGACGGAGCTCAAATCATATTTTTCAGCTTGTTTCTAAATGAGTTTAGGTTCAGCTTTACTTTTTACAAAATGAAATTAAAGTGAAGATCCTTCCCCTCTATTTGACTCAGCTCTTATATGCCTAATCCCCATTGGTTTGGCAATTGTGGTTTATCTATTTATGATAAGGGCATGCTCGTACTTTCAACAAGACTTGATGGGTAATATGAGGTTGTTGATAACATTTTTAACTAAATTTACAGGCTGCCTTCTCAAATATGTGGCCACAACATTAGCACTTTTGAAATTGCAGTCTTTTCCATTTGAAAGATTGGCACTTTAAGAATTGTAATCTTTTTATATTTGAAAGAACAACCAAATCTTAGCTCCACTCCTTTTTAATATCTTAAATTGCAACAAACACAAATATTTCCCAATAACAAAGTACAAAAGGTCATTTACGTCCAAGTATTAAATTAGGCTAGGGTAGTAATTCAGTTTACCCTATTTTTCAATCAATATCGAAGGGGTTATTCTTTTCAAGAAGATTCATGGCCGGTTCATTGTAATACATCTAAGCTCTAATGGTTTTCACATGATGCTCCTGTTTCCGCTGAGTAGCTACTTGCTTATACAGAAAATGACAACAAAATAAAAATTCGCATACAGTTCTGTGCAAGTACAAAGTATATATACCGCCCCAGTCTTCCACTTCTCAATAATGTCAGAAGTTAAAAAACCTTATGTTAAAGCAACCAGAGATAAACTACTTATAACCATGAGCTTTTAATAAAGTCAAATACCGGCCGCCCGGGGGGGGTGTTTACGCGGCAACTAGTGGAGCTGTATACGAGCTACATATATAATCGATGACCTGATAAAATAACAAGGAGTTACATATATATATCAAGCGGAAAAAAATCTATTAAGTTTGTTCCTGTCACTTTGCAAGCCAAAATGTTTGCTCTTTTTGATTAAGGATCACTTTCGCTTTTCCCAAAAATTGTCGGCAAATGTTTCTAAACTGAACTTTTCATGGGTTCTACTTCTGCTAAATTATACATGTTTGATCGAATTCTCAGTGCTTCAATGTAAAAGTAGGGCATTTAAAATGTCACCATCATAAGATCAACTTGCATGCGCGTGTGGGATTAAAGTACTCTTTTTTTATTATTATTATACCAATCAATATTCGAAATCATGATTTGATTAATTTAGTTCGAAAGTTACAGTGACCCATTTAAAAAGACAACCCTCCCAACGTTATTTTTTTCATGTCCAAACCACAAATCAAACTCGAAAACTTAGTTGAGGGATCTCACGTCATATCCCACTAAGCTAATTATCCGTTGTTCGGATTAAAGTTCTTTCATCGGGGCTGGAGGATAAAGTCTGTATAATGTTGGCCATGACCAAACTGATCACCCAATGTTCCAAGCTTATCTATGTGCAATCGTATATAGACCATCCTTAAATAACTATCCTTTAAAATTTTATAACTCCACTAAGTCCTACTCCAAACCTAGTCGTGATCATCTATATCCATCCGTACAACCTAGTTGGGGTCATCTAATCAAGAGGAGAGGACTAATACTAAATTTAGATAAAAGTCTCCAATTGCCGGATTAAGGACACTAGAAGATTCTAAATGACAAAGTTTGCCCATTGTGGAGTGCCTTGTTTTCGCTCCTACAAAGTAGGGCATCTACTGATACATTTTGCCGGTTCAACTGAGTTGAGATATTCATGGGATAAATGCATTAAGAAATTAATGACCCCGTTAGAAATTCAACCGAACTGGAATGACCACTACCAAGACTGAGAAAAGAATTTGAGAAGATCCATAGCTTAAGCAGAGCTCCTGATTATTCAGTTCAACTCCTTTGCCTCATAATTGTCCTTTTCATGCCTTCTCGAATTTAGTATTATTTTATTCTTAAGACCATGTTAAGTTCCAAACTGCGTATCCTACCTCTGAGTTTATGTTTAATTTTAAATTTTCTATTTTAACAGCTTGATTCTATGGGTTAGAATCAAATTAGCTCACATAATTCATTCGTATTTCAGGTTTCTCGTGATTCAGTCGACTTTTAATTGTCCTTTGTCGCTATGCATGTTCTTATAAATTATTAGGGACGAGGAAGCACTACCAGAAAATGGCCTTTCAGCAACAGATTTTTCTGTCGCTGAAAGTTAAATTTCCATTGCAGAAAGGTATTAGCGACGGATTTGATCCTTCCTTAAAATCAGCAACGAATTTAGCGACGGAAAAAAATCCGTCGCTAAATATGCTTAAAAAAATCCTTCACTCAACCCGCCCAATAGCCCCCTTAATTCTTGAAAATCTATCTCTAGCAGGTCTTGAACCGGGAATAGAGGCACCTCCTTGAACACCTAAGTCACCAAGCCAAACTCCATATCTAATCATATTATTATTTTCATTTTACATATTATCTTTATTTCATATTTGTAATATAATAAAATAATATAAAATTATAATTTATTATAAAATAATGAAATTATTTTATTTTATCTTAAAATAAAATAATATTATCCTTTTACAAAATAAAATAAAAATAAAAATAATTATATTAAAAATTTTTTAAAATTTAAAAAATTTAAAAAATTTTAATAATTTTAAAAAATTTTAAAAATTAAAAAAAATTAAAAAAAATTAAAAAAATTAAAAAAAATTAAAAATTAAAAAAATTAAAAATTAAAAAAATTAAAAATTAAAAAACTGTAACACCATATAAAAAAAAAAAAGAGAAAATTTTAAATTAAGACTTAAAGCCCTAATTTTCTATCTATCTCTCTCTCTCTCTCTCTCTCTCTCTTTCCCACTTTCTCTCTTTCTCTTCTCCGCCGCGGCCTCTCTCCCGCCACCGCACGCCGCCCACTGCTCCACCTTTCTCCCACGATCCCCGCCGCTGCAGCGCCTCCTCCCTCCTCACACGAGCACGCGATCAACCAGTGAGCAGCGCCTTACCTCCTGCACAGTGCGCACTCGTGCGATCTCCCGCGAGCAGCACGACACCCAGCGCGGGCCAGCGTGCTACCCTTGCTCGAGCCAACGCGATCTCCCGTGAGCCAGCGTGCAAGCCAGCACGTGACCCAGCGCGAGCCAGCCCGTGCCAGCGCGCGAGCTAGCCCGTGCCAGCGCGTGACCCAGCTCTCGACCCAGCGCGAGCCCTAGCCCGTGAGCGGGCCAGCCCACCAGCGGCCCAAGGCCCAGTCCAGCCGCGACCCCATTGCAACCCACGAAGCCGCTGCAGCCAGCAAGCCGGGCTGAGAGCCCGTGAGCCACCAGCTGGCCAGCCCGCTAACAGCCAGCCCACCGGCCCGCGAGCCCGTGACGGCCCGCTAGCCCGCGACCGGCTTTCCCCTTCGAGAGCTTACCTGCATCTTCTGTACTGCAGGTAACGACTATATTTGGTTGAAATTCTAGGGTTTGGTATTAGAAATTTAGTTGTTTCTAATATAATTGAAATTTGGAAATATTACAGATTTTAGACCAATCCGACGGGCGAACGACAGCTAGGTCTGAAACCCGAGGAACTCTAGGTGAGAGAAACGCACTCACTTCATAGTGTGAATAAATTTTCCCTTATTAGGGTTTTATATGATATAAAAATTTGATAATTTAATTAGGTTTATCTTTTGGAGAGTCGTTGAAAAGTAGGGAGTGACCACCCTCCCTAAATATGTGAGTGAGACTCTAATCTCTTGTATAAAATAGTAAAACGTGTTTTCTACCGTGTTTTCGATAAAACATGCTTTTGATATGCATTGATCTGACGTATGATATTGAATTTCAAAACCGTTTTGTGATTATTGGAGTGTCTCGAAATATGTTTACGATGACTATACATCCATGGTTTGAAATGAAACAATATTGTGCCATTACTTGAAATTTTAAAATTTCCTTTTCCGTCGCATTGATATGTTATTTGAAATGATTCGATGAAACGTATTGGTACACAGATTTGAAATATTTTGATGAACTATGTGGGTTGGATGTCCACTAGTTATGTGATAATGTGATGTTACTTGTGGGACGTTGTGCCGTGGGATATTGTGCCCTTGTGATACTATGGGACGTTGTACCCTTGTGATACTATGATGATTCCGTAGTTATGAGGGGCGTTTGTAGAGCCACGGGTTGCCCGGATACGCTTCTGCAGGAGGTATCCGCAAACGTCATTTATTCTAAAGGGTACAGGCGCGGCCGGTTGAACCCACGTAGGGGGAAGACGTGTGTGACGCCACCGTCTAGCACCGGGCGGGGTTCTATACACGTTGATGAGTTGGCCCCAACAAACTCATGGCCAACGTCGGGGTACAGAGCGTTTTAAAGTCTATGCATAATAAAACCCCCAACGCGCATGTTCTTGGTCACAGTTGACCTTTGCCAGGACTATTTTTGGCTCGCTATGACATTACTTGATTTTAAATGGATGCATACATGCTTGCTATCGCGTGTTTGATTAAATGATTTCAAATTGATAAATAAATCATGTTTTGCTGCGAAATGTAAATTTTTATTTCAAATGATATTATTTGACACTCCAATTGTTCACTTATACTATTTATGCTTGATATTACCCCCTCACTCACTGAGTATCTTCCCATGATACTCACCTCTCTCTTTTCTCTCCTCAGACAGGTTGATTGTGATAGAGCGGCATTACAGGCCCTAGAGCGGATTTGTGTTCTGACGGTGAGATTTACTTCTAATTTAGTTTCGACCCTGTGAGATCTTGACATTGAGGTCCCTAGTTGACCATATACTTATTTTGGGATGACTGTATAGTTTAACTCTCATATTTCATTTGCATTGAGGCGATTGTACGTATTTGAACGTTATTTGGAAAATGTGATATATATTGTATAAATTTAGATCCGCTCGGTATAACGGTTGCTCATGCTCTAGTTGGGCATGACAGTAGAGATCTGTGGCTAGAACTGCTAGAAACTTGTAGCCTTGCGCTGTTCTGGATGCTGGCGGTGGTGTTTATTGATTCATATAAAACCCTAATAAGGGAGAATTTATTCACACTGTGAAGTGAGTGTGTTTCTCTCACCTAGAGTTTCTCGGGTTTCAGACTTAGCTGTCGTTCGTCCTTCGGATTGGTCTAAAACCTGTAATATTTTCAAATTTCAATTATATTAGAAACAACTAAATTTCTAACACCAAAACATAGAATTTCAACCAAATATAGTCGTTACCTGCAGTACAGAAGATGCAGGTAAGCTCTCGAAGGGGAAAGCCGGTCGCGGGCTCGCGGGCCGTCACGGGCTCGCGAGCCGGTGGGCTGGCTGTTAGCGGGCTGGCCCGCTGGTGGCTCACGGGCTCTCAGCCCGGCTTGCTGGCTGCAGCGGCTTCATGGGTTGCAATGGGCAGCGGCTGGATTGGGCCTTGGGCCGTTGGTGGGCTGGCCAGCTTACGGGCTAGGGCTCGCGCTGGGTCACAAGCTGGGTCGCGCACTGGCACGCGCTGGGTCGCGAGCTGGGTCGCGCGCTGGCACGGGCTGGCTCGCGCGCTGGCACGGGCTGGGTCACGCTGGCTCACGTGCTGGCTCGTGCTGGGTCGCGTGCTGGCTTGCACGCTGGCTCGCGGGAGATCGCGTTGGCTCGAGCAGGGGTAGCACGCTGGCCCGCGCTGGGTGTCATGCTACTCGCGGGAGATCGCACGAGTGCGCACTGTGCAGGAGGTGAGGCGCTGCTCAATGGCTGACCGCGCGCTCGTGTGAGGAGGGAGGAGGCGCTGCAACGGCGGGGATCGGGGGAGAAAGGTGGAGCAGTGGGTGGCGTGCGGTGGCAGGAGATAGGCCGCGGCGGAGAAGAGAAAGAGAGAAAGAGGGAAAGAGGGGGAGAGAGAGAGAGAGAGATAGAAAATTAGGGCTTTAAGCCCTAATTTAAAATTTTCTTTTTTCTTTTTTTTTTATATGGTGTTACATTTTCTAACCCCCTAAAAATAAGTTTCGTTCTCGAAACTAAAAGAAAACTATCCAGAAAATAGATGGAAGTACTGTTTTCTCATGGCTTCCTTAGGCTCCCACGTTTGTTCCTCGACATGGTCGTTCCTCCACAAAACTCTAACAAGAGAAACTTCTTTGCTCCGGAGCTTTCTGACAAGGGTTTTATATGATATAAAAATTTGATAATTTAATTAGATTTGTCTTTTGGAGAGTCGTTGAAAAGTAGGGAGTGACCACCCTCCCTAAATATGTGAGTGGGACTCTAATCTCTTGCATAAAATAGTAAAACATGTTTTCTACCGTGTTGTCGATAAAATATGTTTTTGATATGCATTGATCTGACGTATGATATTGAATTTCAAAACCGTTTTGTGATTATTAGAGTGTCTCGAAATATGTTTACGATAACTATGCATCCATGGTTTGAAATGAAACAATATTGTGCCATTACTTGAAATTTTAAAATTTCCTTTTCTACCGTCGCATTGATATGTTGTTTGAAATGATTGGCACACAGATTTCAAATGTTTTGATAAACTATGTGGATTGGATGTCCACTAGTTATGTGATAATGTGATGTTACTTGTGGGACGTTGTACCCTTGGACGTTGTGCCCTTGTGATATTATGATGATTCCGTAGCTACGAGAGGCGTTTGTAGAGGCACGGGTTGCCCGGATACGCTTCTGCAGGAGGTATCCGCAAACGTCATTTATTTTAAAGGCTATAGGCGCGGCCGGTTGAACCCACGTAGGGGAAGGACGTGTGTGACGCCACCGTCTAGCACCGGGCGGGGTCCTATATACGTTGATGAGTTGGCCCCAGCGAACTCATGGCCAACGTCGGGGTAGAGAGCGTTTCAAAGTTTATGCATAATAAAACCCCCGACGCGCCTGTCCTTGGTCACGGTTGACCTTTGCCAGGACTATTTTTGGTTCGCTCTGACATTACTTGATTTTAAATGGATGCATACATGCTTGCTATCGCGTGTTTGATTATATGATTTCAAATTGATAAATATATCATGTTTTGCTGCGAAATGTAAATTTTTGTTTCAAATGATATTATTTGACACTCCAATTGTTCACTTATACTATTTATGCTTGATATTACCCCCCTCACTCACTGAGTATCTTCCCATGATACTCATCCCTCTCTTTTTCCTCCTCAGACAGGTTGATTGTGATAGAGCGGCGTTACAGGTCCTAGAGCGGATTTGTATTCTGACGGTGAGATTTACTTCTAATTTAGTTTCGACCCTGCGAAGTCTTGACATTGAGGTCCGTAGTTGGCCATATACTTATTTTGGGATGACTGTATAGTTTAACTCTTATATTTCATTTGCATTGAGACGATTGTACGTATTTGAACGTTACTTGAGAAATGTGATATATATTTATAAATTTAGGTCCGCTCGGTATAGCGGCTGCTCATACTCTAGTTGGGCATGACAGTAGAGGTCTGTGGCTAGGATTGCTAGAAACTTGTAGCCTTGCGTTGTTCTGGATGCTGACGGTGGTGTTTATTGATTTTGGAGAGGCCGGGATGACCATTTATTTAAATTATAGATTGATTTTGATTATACAGGTTTAATTGTACACGGGAAACCTCCGATTTATGGGGAGGTTCTCCCCGATTTTCTGTAAAATATAGCCGGCATTCTAGGGCAACGGGCGGCTGTTCACGATCCCGGTTTGGGGCGTGACAAAAACAATCACTCGCTAATCCATCGATAATCCATCGCTAATTTTTTTGTCGGTAATTCGTCGCTAATTTTTCTGTTGGTAATCCGTTGGTACTACGTTACTGATGGGTTTACAAAAATTTTAAAAAAAATTAAAATTTTTAAAAATTTCCGTCAGTAATCTGTCGCCGATAAATTTACAAAAAAATTAAAATTAAAAAAATTAAAAAAATTATAAAATTTTATACAAAATTCGTCCATAATTCGTCGGTAATCCCTCGGTAAAATTTTTGTCGATAATCCATCGTAATTCAGTCGCTATTATCGATGGAAAAAAAAATCTATCGATAATTTTCCGTCATTGAAAGTCTGTTTTCAAGTAGCGGAGAGAGCAAAACGAAAGGGCATCTCTATAATTTGCTACACGATAGTAAGGGAAATGAGCTGGACCACTCAAGTCGGGGGATGGGAGAAAGAAAAAAAAAATTAAGATGTGTCCTTTCAAAAATGTTCCCTACTTAAACTAATAAAATCTCTAAAGGTGCCTCGTGACAACTCGAGCGATAGAGCCTCCCAAGTTTCATTATTGCTTTTTCGATTTAAATTCACTTGATTATATCTCTTATATCAAAAAATAAAATAAAATAAAATCGTTAAAGGAGGCATAAAAAGACTCATGACTAACCCTGAACCTCGGACAGCCCAGGCCGGTGCCCAACCGAAGCAGGGGGCAAAAGGAAGGTTTTGCGGTCCAGTCCCAGCCTAATTGGTGTAGGCCTTATAAGAATTGTAGATTTGGGATTAGTGCCCAAGCTTGTCCAAAGGACAGATCAACCTTTCTGGGTTGAAGGAGCTACGTACCCATGTTAAGGACCATATTTGACCAAAAAGCAGCTTATGTCGAGGGTGAGTGGGTTACGAAGTGTACCAAAAAATACGGATGTGAAGTGAAAAATAAATAAATAAATAAAAAGAAAAAAAAGACTGAAACCTATATTGACATAAAGGGCCATAGCAATACCAATCAATCGTAGGTCGAGGGACAAGACGTTAAATTTGTTTAATTAAGATATTAAATTTTGGTATTGAAAATTAGATTCTATCACTATTTATTACTATTTAAACATAATTAATCAGATTTTCAGATACTATTATCACAGCAGTCTATCGAAGTAATAAACATATTGGTCCAAGGTGCTGCTTTTTTTCAACCAAACGCCTGGAATCAAATCTCAAGAGTGACGCTGTGTGGATCTGCCCATGGTTTGTGTGGCCTGTCTCACTGCTTCTAAATATTTCAGTATGGGAGTTGAAAACGACAGAAATGGACAAAAGTCTGATGACATTCTTATTGATTTGGATATAAAGGATTTCCCCTGTAAAGCCAAGCTTAAGTTATCTGATGGGGGAGTGTATTCTTGCTTCAGTTGCTTTGGTTTCTATGCAAAACAACTGTATTCATCGATCACTGGCATGCACAACTAAGCCGTGTTGCTCAGTGACCACGGTCCTGCAACTTGTTTCTACCGCTTGTTGCTTGGTGACCGCAAGACCGTGTCGGGCGTGTTGGGGGGTCTTGTCTTCCCCCAATTAGTCATATCCACTTGACGTGTGGGAAGGAAAAGTCCAGAGAAACTACATAATACTTAATTGGTCGTTAAGTCACCAACAATTGCAACAACCAAGGTATTGCATCAAAAATGAAAAAGAAAAATAAGGTAAGGTTCCCTTCGTCTAACCGACACCATCTTTTCAGTCATGATTCAAATTTTTTGTCAATAAAGCACTCGATTTAAATTCGTTAATCTAAATACTATCTAGAAATGCATGCACCTTCACACAATTTTTTGCTTCTTAATTCTAACTCATAAATGACTGGTTAAATCGTATTTTTATAAATAGTATTTAAATTTGTGTAAATTTTTTGAATAGTTTGATATGATGACAATATTAAAAATATTTTATATTTTTGTGACTTTATCTTACATTATGAAATTAAAATTTTGAAATTGCTAAATTAAATGCTAAAGTAAAGCATTTCCTAAGTGTTGACATTTGGACAAAATATAAATAAATAATAGACTAATTAGGAGACTATTTTATCAACCACAGTTAAACAGACAGTTTATCAAATATAAGACCTGCAAAAATGGAAGTAGAACCAGTAGGAGAGGACCTGCTCAAAAGTTAAGAAAGAACATCCGAACACAAACACAAGGAATGCCCTGTCTTTAAGAGAATTGAGGGGAAAAATAGCAACAAAATACTAGGCATGGCTGACCACCGCCAAGAAGATATAACAGTTAAGATACTAAGATAGGAGCAAAGGCACGAGGTAAGTGGTAACGGAAGAATTGTGCTAGAAGAGAGAACCGTGCCAACAAGCTTTCTGACCGCTGAACAAGATTAAGCTAACGTATCTGAAAGCCCATTTTTTGCAGAAGTGATTTAGTTCACACATTTTAAACAACATACTATCACTGATTTTAAACTTCATAAGTACTGAGTGGTCAAACATTTTGTATAAGAGCAAAAATTCTAAGAAATAATCCAAATTCAATGATTGGAGAATTCTGCAAGCCCTTTTTTTTTTGTAGAAGTGATTTAGTCGACACATTTTAAACAACATGAGTAACAGTGAACTTCATACTTACTTAGTGGTTACACATTTGTATAAAGAGCAAAAAATCTAAGAAATGAACCAAAGCCAATGATTGGAGAATTTGATAATAAAAACATCGATAGAAAGGCAAAGTATGTTGAAAACAACTTGTATACATTTTTAAATAGTGAGAAAATGTATGCATGGTTATGAATGTTCTTGGGAGTGTCATGGTTCATATTAGCAGAAAACAAAGTTTGATGACCATTTCTTTAGAAGAAATGGGACACTGTCAGTCAGGCAACGTATGCTCTTACCAAACACATGAAGTCATCTGGAATCACTTGACTCGGGAGAGAACCCATTTCCAACAACTTCAACATCAATTTTGCTTATGTGAGTTCTGTGACGATGCAGCTCTGAAGAACAGTACCATTTACCACATTTAGAGCCACGCCCTGCAAAGACAAGCTCAAATGAAAAAACTAGAAGAAAAAACTTCACCTGTACAATCTCTTGGAAACAAAAATTGACCAGCAATCCATCAGTCCTAGGCCACTGAACAATATTACAGAGTCAGGAGAAAGACCATTAGCAGCCACTGATATCACCAAGCAATAACCTTCCTTTTATTTTGAAAGCACCAAGACACTTAATGATACCAATGAATTTTGGATGTCAGTATCCCTGAATATGATAGGAGCGAAACCAACGAAGATATAAGCAGCAACCAGCCAGAGATGTCAAGGATTATCATCAAGATTATCCCCAGCAGAGCTCATTGACCAGATAGAACAACCAAAGAAAGTATCTATTGCAGATAAGCCCTTGTTGGCTGCAGTTCAGCCTTACAGGAAGAAAACCATACAGAAATGCACGGTGAATGCCCCTATAAATCCATGTGCAACAGAACTGAATTGTCCCAAATGACCTTTTGTTCATCCATATCTGAAGAATACAAAACCTCCATAAATCAATCCAAGCTCTAAGTATAGGGGACAAAAAAAGTTGCGTAACAAGCAATTTCCGTTAAAATTAAGAGTTGAGAACAATGGAAACATCCAACAGTGCCAGCTGCCAACCTGTGACCCCCCCCCCCGGGGGAAAAAAAAAGGAAGGACCATCAGCATGAGAGAATCTGCTGGATATGACACGAAACTAAGCACAAAGTGGTATATCTATTGAGTTTCAACAGTTTCTGCATATAATATTGTATCAAGCATAAATGCAGTTCTGGTAAAGACAGAGGGGCATGGAAAGTGTTGATAGGTCACAAAATTGTTCCTGTTTACAACTGTAACATTCTGGTGATATTACGTGTCCCTTCAGGTTGGTGTTTCGTTCTTGAAACTCTGGAGCTCTATACCTATCCTTGGGCTTTAATTCTTCATCTATTCCCCCACAATTGTTTCTGGAGAAATATAATCAATGTTGCACCCACCAACTCGCAGAACATTCCAATGACAAGCTAATTACGAAACACATATCCAAGGATCCTCCTTATTGTCGTTAAGGTTCAGAATTAACAAAATAAAGAGTTAGTTGTGCACCCGAAACTATTGAGCCTTCAAAAGTTTCTTAATTTCTTTATTAACTGTAACAAGAATGCTTCCTACATTCTTAAGGAAACATTTGTCTGTACTGCTTCCCATGTATTTCATTTTTATCATAACTCTTCCTATTTTCAAATTCTCATCTAAATGAACAAATAACGGAGATGGGAATATCAAGTTTTTCTTATTTCAATAATATAAATGATTTATGAAGCACAAAGACACAGACCAACAACAAACACATGTTCAACACGAACATGTTAGGCAGTCGAAAAGGTGCAATTACATAGCAATTAAAAAAGAAGAAAGAAAAAAAAAAAAAAAAAAAAAAAACAAGAATGCGGATCCTAACGTTAACGCTACAAAAAAAACACATGCAATAATTTGGACCTAAACTTATGTGAGACTTTATACAAACAGTTTGACTCTATAGATATTGAAGCAAAATTCAAATTGGAAGATTTTATGGTGATTGCAAAAGCAAATTGACTTGAAAACCTAAATAAGTGTATACTTATCAAGAACCGAGTACCTGTACATTGCATTGTACGTTTAGAAACTCAAAAGTGTCTAACAAGCCCTAGCACAATTGACGCCCAAATTTTGCAAGATTAGAAGTTTCAACTCACTGAATATCATCATCCATTTCTTTTTAACAAGCCCTAATAATAAGAATGCATGAAATTAGAGAAGTGATAATCAAGCGAACATCGAAGTCAGAAATCAAGAGATAATGGATGGAATCGCCCGAGTAAAGAGTAAGAGCAAGAAAAAAAGATCGGACCTATGAGACAACACGGTCTGCACGCGGAGAGAGGCTCGCTTTCATCCGAGAGAGAGAGAGAGAAGACGAAGGTTTAGGGGTTTTATAGGGAGTTCCCTTTTGCGTTAACGGTCCGCAACCTTCAAACAAACTTGTTATAGCTTTATTATTATTATTATTATTATTATTTTCCTTTTTACTTCTAAGAAAGGGTCTAATCTAATGGTGTAGCAGCTTTAAAGATTTAATTAAAAATATTATTAAAATAGTAAAACTACCGTTATCATTACCGTAAAATTTTTGAAATTTAATATTTAAATGCAAAATTTACAGATATTTAGAAAATTTCAACTTTTTTTTTTTTAACTGTCTTCATTTACCTTTTATTTGTTTAATTCTACTTGTAATATTTTTATAACTAAAACTAAAAAAATATTTTGTTCATATTATTTTCTAAAATATTTTAAGATTCGCAAAGAGAAGTTAAGACAAATTTAAATTATCATATACGTACATCAAACTGCAAGCAAAATTGAATTATCCTATACTTCAAAAATGTACAGGAAATTAAAGTTGAATTTGATGTGGGATTAGTCACTAAAATAAGCATTTAACACAAACAATTTGCTAAACATATTAATTTGTTTGGTGAGGAGATCGTGTTTAAATTATCATATACATATTAAAGTGAAAAAAATTTTAGAATGGAATATAAAGTTTTCAGTAAAAGTTACATTTCTCATTAAAATAGATTAAAACTATTATTATATTCATATATTTTTGTATTAAACAATTTATTTAATATCTATTGAATCTAATTTCAATTTTTTCCAAAACAAGATTTTAAAATAGTACTGCGAATTTGAAATTGATATCCACCTACAATATAGTTTCAAAATTTTATGAATAAGGGTGAGGCACTCCTTCATTAGTCCACTTGCAACTATTGTCATTACTATAATTATTATTATTGTTATTATTATGATGTTAATCATCAGAAAATTTTATTACTAATTTTTTATGTTATCAGAAATGTTATGAGATTATTATTATTTTTATTTTTACTTATCTAAAACATATTATTAGAAATTTTCGTGCGATTTGAACATAAAATTTGTATCTAATCCTTGAAATCAAATATTAAGATATTTACGAGCGTGGGAATTCATGGAATTTTTGTCCAAACACCAGACAAAGTAGTTTCCAACAAGCCTAGGTCATTGCCAAACTACAATGGACAAGTTCTGGGTTTGGACGAAATGACCTAAAAAGCCCAATGCAACATAAGCTATAGCAGGCTCGTCTATAGGGATTGTAGACCCCTATGGCTATGGGTCTTCGGCCCGTGTAGTCCCCTCCGCTCCATGTGATGACATTGATGAGATTTGATGATTCAAAAAACATCAACTTTTGATCAAGTAAAGATGCTCACTCTCATAAGTACTCAAAATTCGAAATCTATAAACTTTCTCAAGTAGTCATGATTAACCTTTTTTTTTTTTGGTAGCGTGACAACTCACTCTCATATAAAGATAAGACGATTTTTAATCATAATCAACCCATAAAGCAAGAGACTAAAGTCTTGGTTGGTTGCCTACTTCCTCCGGCTAGTCCCAATAGACTCCGATCGGTAATCAAATCTTTTTTTGACTAATTGCTCTCTCTCTCTCTCTCTCTCTCTCTCTCTCTCTCTCTCTCTCTCTCTCATTTAAATCAATGGGCTCTTAAAAACCATTGTTTATAGGGTTTCAAAACAAAGAAATTAGTGCTTCCTAAACAATGATTTTATTTTAGAAATTATTGACAAAGCTCCGACATAGCAAATATATATATGTTTTTAATGAATGGGACAAAGGACCACTGACAGTCCCAGCAGTTCTTGGAGCAAAACTAGTGCCCTGGACTTGCTGAATTTCATGCCTTGCTACATGAGAGTTTGATGGTTTTTATAACCTTATTTATTAATAATTTGATGATATGCATCGATGTGTGCCGCCTTAAACTCAGTTTTTTCATTGGAAAACACTTTCTTTGAAATTAGACAATTCAAAAATAACTTTATTAAATTTGATATTTTTTAATAAACTTAATTTTCTCAATAGTTTTCATGATTAAACATGGTAGAACACTGTGGTACTGTACATGCATCATGTGTGAATAAGGTTTCTTTTATTTAGAAGAAAAGAGAACAAAAAATTTTTAAATAGATGTTTTGAGAAAAGTGTGGGGAGATACATGATTCAAAGGAAGTTACCATGTGTTTTTTTTTTTCCCCTCTTTAATACGTGAAATGGATAAATCAAGACAGCCATTTTAAAAAAAAAAAATACATCAACAATGCTTGTGATGAATTTAAAAACCCCAATTTATGAGTAACTGTAATTGTACTGATGTTATTATATATGAGGATAAGTTTCATTTATAGAAAAGGAGGAGCAAAAGATTTTAACAAATTAATTTGAGAGAAAAGTATTGAATAATAGAGTTAAACATGACTAATGATTATGATGTTCGGAAACTTCTCTAAACTAATATTTTCCTTTTTATTTAAGATATTTTTTAAATATTTCAACACGTTAAATTAATTAATATTTATACAAAATTCTTATATTATCTATATTTATAATTTTTATATTTAATGAATTATTTATTTATTTGATTATTATTATTATTATTATTTTATTTTTTATTTTTTATTTTTTATGACTAATAAATACATATTTAATCATTTTTATTTTTATTATAAAATATAACTATTCTATTATTTACATAAAGTGATTAATATTTATATAATTTTTTTTTATTTTTTATATTTATACGTTTGCCCATGTTTTCATTTTCGCTATTTTTATAAAGTGTCGTTCCGTCTTATTGTTTTTATCCATTTCCGTTTTCCTGTTTTTGTTTATGTGAAACCTAGGTTAATAAGAAGCTGTTTGTTATGTTCTTTTAATAAGTAAATGACAATATTATTTTTTTAAAATATCTTTTGTTTAAAAATTAAGAAACCAAATTTTAAGAATATTTATATCTAAGGAAATTATAGAGTTTCAAAAAAATTTTTTTTTCAAACGTATGGATTTGATTGCAAATTTTATCAGATTTTGAAATTATTAATAGAGAATATATTTCATGGTTAAATAAAATATGTGGAATTCACATGCAAATCAAAGTGTAAAATTTCAATAATCTCTATTTAGTTCTATTGATACCTCATTAGTGGAGATATGTAATTTGGGCTATATTTTCAGTTTAGTTCTCTCTCTCTTGCTCTCTAATTAACAAATCAAGCTCTAGATATATCTAATTTCTTGACCAAATCGTCTCATGGTGGAAATCGCAGCGGCAAAGAGCAAACTCAAACTGAAACTCACGAAATGCACAGCGGATTTGTTGGAGAAGTTCGCGAGAGAGATGGGCTTTTGCTGTTGCTCTCTTTGGCGGTTCTGTCATCAAGGTTAAACAGCTTTTCGATGTTCCCTTGTCGTTCCAAGGACATCTGGAGTACAATGCAATCAACGGTTCAAACATTAGAAGGAGGGATCGCTCACAATTTCAGGAGACAGATATATCAAAATCCTTCCTGTCTCAGGATCAACCCTTCTCTTCCTACTGTCTTTATGGTGATATCTCTTCGCCAATCCAAAATCCCAATTTTGGCAACATATATTTAATATTAAACAAAAAAAAAAAAAAACCAATGCGCTCGACTCAATAATTTACCCACTTATACAAAATGGAGTGCTACATAAAACACCATGTCAATTTCATGAAAGACATCACAAAACTATATAACAATTAAATATTCATCCTATTAGTATTTCATAATAGGATCAAAATTATAATTAAATTTATATATTAGAAGTAAATAGAAAAAATTATTTTATTAATGAATATATTAAAAAATTAGGTAAAAGATTTATGACTAAATTTTGTAATATCTCTTACGTCTAAAAAAACTCGTGTGACGGATTTTAAATGCTAAATGGTGGACTTGCGGGAACAGAGTTATACGCCACTAGCGTACGTTTTTCAGAATTTTTCACTAGAAAACATTTTGTCTTTAAAATTAAGACGATTCAAAATCAGTGTGACAACCATGTCTTGTGTAGTAATTATTGCAACCCTCCCTCCAAAAAGGTTTCATTTTCATGCATGGGGTCGATGAATATCATAAAATGTGTGTCCCACTACCTTTGATTTCCATAAAATTGAGATTCTCCAACAAAGGACGGTGAGATGACAAGCATATTTGTATGAGTGCATTTTCAAATCATGCATATCTTTCTAGGATTTGATCATAGGTTATGTATTCAATTTAAATTTGTCATAAACAAATATCTTTCTATCTTTTTAATGTTTTGGACCTTTATTCATGTTTACAGAAGTAAATTATTTTCCCTTCATCAACTAATTAGTGGTTTCCCTACCTTAAAATGTATGAACTTAATAAAGTTAAAAAGCAGAAGCTAGGGTTGTAAAGTAATAATAATTTGAACTTCGACTCAAGTTAAATACATCTCAAAAGGAATCGAGCTTGATATCAATTATAAGCTAATTTATTAAAAGAAGGTAATCTCAGCATCAAGTTACTCGATTTACACTCAATTATATATATATATATATATATATATATATATCTATATATATATATATAATCAAATTATAAAACTTTGGCTCAAACTCAACTCGAAAAAAACTTGTTTGAGTTTGGCTGACAATGCTAAAAAGCCAAACCTAAGTTCAATTAACTTTGTTTAGTAAACAATTGGAATTTGAGTGTAAACAATTTGAGTTTGAGCATTTTTATTATTCAATTAAGTGCGCTTGAACTTAGCTCAAACTCTACTCAGAAATAACTTGCTTGTCTTGCAACGCTAATAAGTCAAACCTGTGTTAGTTCTATTAAACAATTCGAGTATAAGTGTTCTGAATTAAGAGTTCTCGCGTAGTTTTGACCTCTAGTCGATGCATATTCCACCCATTGCTACTCATAAATACTCTAGTTCTTGAAAAAGAGATGGCCAGATAAAACAAACTATGAGGCAAAAGAGAAAATATTAAAATGGAAGGAAAAAAGCAGTGGAAGTGGTAGTGAACCCAGAAGAACATTTGATCTGAGGTTTCCTGTATGCTTATCACCGTTCTTAAATGTATGCTGAGCATTATTCACAACCTAATTATCTGCCTCCATTGAGGCCCAATTAGCTTGATCCATGACATCTTCCTTTACCAATCTCTTGAGATCAATTCTTTTGTACATGTATTGACGGTATTGAACACAGTTACAAAGTTTTATGCCTCTCTTCTCTCTTTTTAGAGTAGTTAATAAGATCTGATCATATGATTACTGCCGACTACTATGTTTGTCCATTTATTTATGTCGGGGAAAAAAACAACACCAAGAATTTGCAAATCAACAAACATCGTACCGTATATGACATCATCTGCAACGTCATCATCATCATAAATGATTCATAACCACTCGAGTCTTGAAAAATAACTAGGCAAGGCCAGCTATGTAGGTAGACCCGAACTTCCCTTTTTTTACAAGACAAAAAATGCTAAAATTGAATAAACAATTCAATAGGGTTATTACTTTGTAGGCAATCGTCATCTTATGAGAGAGACTAGAGAGAGAGAGAGAGAGAAGAGAGAGATGCAATCATTCGCACATGATATAGCCACGTCAGAAGGGACCAAGCGTGGGAGAGAGGAGACTACAATGGACACCTACAATTACAAGGCAGTAGTGTGTGTGCGTGAGACTGCCTCCATCTAATTTCGCATTAGCAGCTTCACTGCAGTGCTTACAGTACCTGGTCAGCATGGATTCTCCTGCCGTCCATACACACCTTTGCTTCTCTCTCTCTCTCTCTCAAAAATTATATATAATATTATTTATATCAACGGCTGTGTCTGCCTTTTGTGTAATGTATGTAGTGTAGTGTATGTGCATGGATGGAACGTTCTGCTACTTCAAAAGCAAGCTATCAGATGTCTGAATCCCCTGAGCACCTCCCCTCCCTCACACACAACAAAGACTTGACCCCACTCAAAGACCAATCTGGACACCTCACAGGCACTGCATGAGAGACAAAAAAGAGAAAGACGTACACGCGCACACGATGACTTGACCCACTCAAAGACCACCTCAACAGGGCGCTGCATTAACGCGAGAGAGAGAGAGAGAGAGAGAGAGAGAGAGAGAGAGAGAGAGAGAGAGAGAGAGAGAGAGAGAGAGAGAGAGAGAGAGAGATTGAGAATTTTACGTGTTCCCTTTGCAAAATTGAATAGAGGTTTTTCCTTTTCCGGTCTAGCATTAATTATTTTTTGACTTCATTTGTGGGTCTCAATCAAACACACTAGATCAAGGGCTTGGTGCAAAACGAAGCAGAGAACACAAGGACATTGTCTCTGCCTGTGATCTCAAAACGAGCTGTGTGTTAACATTGGAGTTGCAATGGTCTTTAATCACGTTTATGTGCACAAAAATAAATCGCCAAAAATTATAGATAACCAAAATATGACGATTTCTTTCGTTTTTAAGGAGCAATGCACCATGTAGAAAGGCATTTCTTGGGACTTTTTTCAAATTATTTCGTACATCAATTGCGGAAATTTTGCTTTTGATTATAAAACACACCCTTATAGCGAAAAACATCGATCCTTAAAAAAATAATAAAACAAAATTGTTCAAAGATTTTGCAGATTGAAAAATTATGAACGTGGAATTTGGTTCACCGTCCTCTTGCTTTCATAATTTGCGCTGTACTTTATTTTATTTTTCCAAATCCTAAGCACTGACATCTGACAACGCAGAAGGGCCCAAAATATGGAAAAGCGGCCAAAAGCAAAGCTTCAAACTAGGACTATGAGGACCCCCCAGAAGATAAAGCTGAACGAGCCATTTTAGTGATATATAATATGTAATACATTACGCATATAGATATGTATACAGATAGATAGATAGTATAGATAGGACAAAAGTTTCATGTCAGGATACTCGAGAAAAATCATCACTTTTTGATTGTCTGTCGCGGAGGAGATTTATCGTAACTCAAAAGTGATGAAATTTTTTCTTTCTCCGAGATGATTGATATGGTGCAATGTCACCGAGTTCAAATTTCAAAATTGAACCCTTTATCCCAAAATGTCCAAAACTTTTAGCCTTAATCCCTTTACTACATTACACAAGAAAACCACAAAAATATATTAACGCACTTCGGCAGGGTGCTTGAATTGCCGCTAAAGAGGACCACAAGTACAAGTCACCATTAGCTTAGACAATTAGTTAAAATGGAATTTGTGAATCTATTATAAATAAGAGAGATTATTGGATATCTCCATATGCGCGGGACATAACCAAATTACTTGAAAAATTTTAAAATATTAAAGAAAGGTATGCTTCTTCTGGTAATTATTTTTATTTTTATTTTATTTGTAATATTTTAAAACGTTTGAGTGAGAGGTGAAAAAGGGTATTGGATTTCACATATCAAAAAATTAAAATTGTCCTATTATTTTTATAAAGGAGAATCGATGGTCAATTTGAAAAAGAAGCAGGTTTTAGTTAATTGTTCATCATCAATTTGTTGTCTGCTCTCCTCTTTGAGCTGTTTTTGTTTATCAGAAATTGAAATTACAATATGCATATAGGCTGTAAATCAACCCATCAATATGGGGCCTTGAGCCCACGTAGGAGAAAAGGGCCCGACCTGACCCATTTCCAACTCCCAATGCACAATCCATGCTATAAAGTGACGATCATAGACATGGTTGAATATCGACTTAATCAGGTCAGGAGTTTGATTCTTACTGGATACGAAAAAAATAATATTGGAAGACTTTTCTCTAAAAATAAAATTCAATAGTCAAGTTAATTCTGAATTAATCGAGATAAAACTTCTCGGAAGTGCCACGTAAAAGAAAAAAAAATAGACGTGGTTGAATGAAGACTTATGTGATAGGTTAATGATAAAAATGTATCATGATGCCTTCATTTCCAAGTTTGAATTATCCAAGTCCTTTCCAGGGTTCGATTGACCGCGCAATAATAAGTATTATTTTATAAACTCAACCTTTGATGTTTTGATCCTCCGATTTTTCTTTTCTTGGCCACAGCCAAGGGGTTTAAAAATTAAAGTTTAATGTATATAACAAAATCATATAATTATTTAAATTAAAATCCTTAATTCGGACTCAACCTACTTGTTAAATAAATAAAAATTATGATTCATTTCAAGATATCTAAAATCTTAGTTGGGCATTGTTTACCATTACTTAACCCTTGTTTACATGTCCTTACTTTACCTTAACTTCACTCGGTTTATCTTTATTTTTTTTTATTTTATCGATAATACTTTGCAAATTAATAGAATTATTTTTTTGTATGATATATATAATTTTAGAAATAAAAGTGAAAAGTATTTGTCTTAAAATTGTAAACAAGATGGATAATACTTAAAAGTATCTCACTCTATTACTCTATCCAAAGTTCATATACAAATAGAACAAAATCACTTGAAATAACACAATTTCTTGCTAAAATGTGGAGTAAATTTACTTGGCCTACTACAACAATCTTACATAGTCGTTACGCCAGTCAATGGATTTTCTTTTATCTTTCTTTCTCTTGTCGAGGTGATAATTTCCTGAATGAAAAAAAAAAAAAAAAAATCTCCTCACACAAAAAATTTTAAAATGCGAGAATGACAAACACCCATAGCTAGTTGAACTAACAAAACAAATGATTGCATTTGTTAACTAAATAGATAAGAATCTATGTCGAGGTTAATTTGGTTCAGTTTATTTTATTTTAATTTACTTGTAAAATTTTTTACTAAAATAAACTTCTTTAAAAAAAACTTTGTAAATAAATTTAAATTTTTACAAAGAAATATTTAAAATATTATCATATTACTAATTTTATACAACTTGAATAGTCCCACCTTTATCGAACAGCCCAATGTTTGGGAAATATTTGGAAATAAAATAAAATAAAATAAAAAATAAAAGGAGGGGCATAGCATATATCTCAAGTGGGTGGATCCAACCGCAGAGTGAAACAACCACTGCCGCAAAATAAGGAAAACAAAAATAAATAGCGCGAGGGGGAGGGGGCAGAAAAGGTCTCGAGAAAAGTACTGGCAACCGTGTTAAATGAAAAAGGTGGGGTTTGTATTACAGAGAGAGTGTCAGCTCAGGCCAGGGGAGAGAGAGAGAGGTGGTACGGTGTGGCAGGTCCCAGCGTGACCGTCAGTTGCTTTTGGAATCACATGGGCCTTTCCCTGATATTTGTGTTTTGCTTTTACTAACGATCGGTTGGTGATTAAGAGGACCCACTCCACCACACCATCTTAGTTGTAGTTGCATGTCGATGAGGCTGTACCTGTTCCAAGAAAGACATTTCTTCCTTCTTCAATTATTGACCCTCGTACTGTTCCCTCACTCCACTTGAATTAAAACCCTTCTTCGCGCCACCCACGTACCGCTCTGAACTCGCGGTTGGTTTTGGTGGGTTTCGCCGGAAGCTCTTACCAATTCCTACTCTTCTCTCAAAAAATTAGTACAGGGTGAAAATAAATTAATAAGAAATTGATTCTTATTTAGGACAGAAATTGATTTTGTTCCATCAACCAAGTAACTAGATGCCAATGAGTTATCAAGACGGCAAAAGAAGTTTACGTTGGGGGGAAAAGTTTGTATTATTAGATTTTTTTTTTTTTTTAAGATTTTACTCATTTTAAAACCGAATTAAAATTATATAAATAACAATTTATTTATGGTTCATGATAATTAAAAATTACAATTTTAGTCTGTCCATTTTGTTAATTTTGATACCAAATTGTCGATTCCTCCGATTTGTTTCCTTGTTCTAAAATTGGTTCTTCATTCTCCCGGTCTCTGGTTGCAAATCCCTCAAACCTCCCCTCTCTCATTTCTCTCTAATTTCTTTCTCTACCTCAATTCTCATTTCATCTTAGTCTTTTGTCTTCTTCAATTTTTCTCTAAATAGTACCCCTCGAGACTTATCATTCTTCTTCAATTTCTCTCTCGGTCCCCTCATTTCATCAATGAGAGAGAGACATCCCAATCGCTAAGATAGTATACATGTGAAATTGAAGAAGAGATCGATTTCTTCACAATCCGACGTGACAAATGCAAATTTCAAATGAAATTCATAGTTGCCTTACAAATGTCTCCTCAATGGGAACAAAAATGAACAACTTCCATTAAAAACAAACTTTGAACAACGATAAAAGGAATGACCCTAATTTGAAGATCAAGGCAACCGTAAAGACAATGAAAAATGTAACATTAAAATTCACACTAAACCCATGAAATTTCACAAATCAAACATTAAAAAAATGTAACCCATAAAAAGATAAACTAATTAAGGATAAATTTCACACTAAATCCATCAAATTTCAAAAATCTAACGTTAAAAAAAAAAAAAAAAAGTAACCTCAAATGAAATTAAACAAAGACACTGACCAAAACAACAGAGTGAGGGAGAGATCTCAAACTTAAAAATAGGAGCCCCACTTTGGTGTAGCAACCAACGTGACAGAAGAAATAGTGAGAACTCTTCAACATATCTTTCTCACATTGTATTTTCTTTTATTGTGTGTATTTTTTTTTTTATCCCTATGGTTAAATCATTGTCCAGTATCTGAGACTTAACCCCGATTAATCTAGACTGAGCTGACTATCAGGTTTCATTTGAGGGGGAGTTCTCCCAATATTATTTTTTTCGTATCCAGAGAGAGTCAAACTCCTGATCTGATTAAGAGACGAAGGTACCATTTCCATCTACGCCAATAAGTAGCGGTCTCTTATTGTGTGTATGACTTTCCTTTTTGTTTCTCTCTTTGAGCAGCTATCAAAAAACTTAGAAAGACGATTTCTTTTTTTGTTTTTTTTAATATTGTTAAAACTAGATGAGGCCCGAAATGGAAACGGAGAATTCCAATAGGCCAGGACTATTACTTGACCTGTATGGACGATTCCGATTAAGGTTGTTATTTTCTTACAACCAGAATCACCAATTCATGCCTGAACTATGGCCACCCCTAGCCCAAGCTAGCACATCTAATTATGACCATTGACATCCATTGATCATCTTGTATGCAATTTTTTTAAAAAAAACGTCTAAATTTGAGTTTGAAAATAGGGATTGTAATCCAAAATATTAAATGTTCATGTTAAATTGAATTAGACTATTTTCATAAAATTAGCTAAAAATTAAGTTACAAATTCAAATTCGGCATTTCACAAGCTTAGGTCTAAATGTATTCGATCTTGAGCCGCTGGTAAGCTTGAAAAGAATAGAACATGAAAAAATACTTTACGGAGCCTAATTGTGCCAAAAGTTCAACCGAAGGTGAAGTCTTACCATAAAATTGCAGCAAATAATCATTACTTGTTCTTTGTTAATATAGATTTTAGGGCAGATTTTACTTGCAAAAGGGAGTGGCTCTATATCAATTTCGCGAATTTATGAATTATTATGATAATTAAGTGGAATCCAATTTATCCCATTAGAGTCACAAAGAGTAAAAAGCATAATAAAATACCATTTTGATTTTTAAAAAATAATTAAGTTAAAATACTTGATCATGTTATAATCCAAAAGGGGGAAAAAAAAAAGAAAAAAAAATCCCCATAAACCTTATTCTCCCACAAAATTGAGCACAAGGTTCCCTAATAGGATGTGACCATTGATAAGGTTCCCCAGTAGGATGTGATTATTGTAGTCATAAAATTAGGGCCCTATTAAAAAATCAAAAAACAAAGTAAAATATTATAAAGAGAAATTTGAATTCAAAATTTTTAAAGGAAATGAGATTATATCAATTGAATTATAATTTATTGATATTATAATTCAATAATAGAATGTAATGAAAATCACTTCAATGATTTGATAAGTTTTGTCACCATGTGAATTTGGCGCAATAGCTTTCAAGCAGTATTGCAGCCTTAATGGTCTTATGGCACCCTTCAGGGTGGATACTATCATGAAATGGCTAAATACAGGCATGACGGACTGATATTTATATTCATGATTATACCTTAAAATTTGATTTTTTTTTTATTACGAAAAAAATCAAAATGTTTTTCAAATGAATTACATGTTCTGTAAGCATTCCACTATTTAAATAATGAAAAATCATATAGTCCGCCACACTCACACAAAATTATAGAAAATATGATTGTAATTTTTTCTAATCACAAACTAACAACCCTCGAAAGTCTTCTTCTCGTTTGCAAAACACTACTAGTTTCACAATTATTTTGCATTGGACAATAGTATATATTAAACTTTATAATTTATAATTTTGTCAGACTTTTACGTATAAATCTTTTTTCGGATAAAAATAAAAGAAAAAATATTTTATACATTTATAAATGTAATAAAAATAGTAAATTTGAATACCATCATATAAAATATCATGTTTTTTATTATAGGAGAAAATTGGCAGCAGTATATTCTCATGAATGAATCATGATATGAAATTGCTTCAATATGTCGGTTGGATAATTAAGTCCGTACATTTTGTCCATGTTTGGCAAATGATACGTCCGCTATTATTTCTTTGGTGGGGCTGTCAAAATTGATTTTTCTTAACGGTGTGAGAGTGTTTTTTTTTTTTTTTTTTGTTGGGAGGGGGGATAAACATGGATTTGGTATTTTTTTTAAAAAAAAAAAACCTTAAAAAAAATAAGTTTCTTTTGAGCAACATCTTTTTATTTAAAAAAAAAAAAGAGTAATTTTCAGACAAAATAGAAAATTTTATTTAATTCTTTCCATAATTTTAAAATCAAAATTTCCAAATTTGGAAATTTTATTTGTTCCTTCCATAAACAGTGATTTGCCAAAAGGTGTTCAAGCACGCAAGAAGCTGAGGACAAAAGCCATTTTTTCTACGTTTGCCATTCTTTATTTAAATACAACAATATTAGAAGAAAAAAGGACTTTACATGAGAACACTTTTGCATGTCATTATGGTATTATTAAGCATAGGCCCCCTCGAATATTTTGAATCTTCATTGAGCTCGACAATTTGAAGCAGGGCTTATTGTTCTATATCAATGTCTCCCACTTGTGAAAGAATTTAACCTCTCAAGTTCCATATAAAACTTAGATAAGATTTGTTATGCAATACGACGGCAGGTTCGGCTTTTTCCCCTTGTCCCATCATATTTTTGTAAAAGGAATCTCACAAAAAGATTTCAGAAATTTGTTAGGGACAAAATCAAGAACACAATCGCTTTTCTCTTCAAAAGTTCCAAATTCCACATTATTCTTTTACCCCAACATATATTTTTTAATTCACATATATAATTTGCACCCGACAATATAAAAGTTCCTTTATATATGTTAACCAGATCTCTATAGTGTAATCATGTAAGCTTTAGTAATCTCCAATGGGACAGTTTAGTGGTACAAACCCCTCCTCTAAACTGGTGATCACAAGTTCAAATTCTTGTAAAAAAAAAAAAATATAATTTAGTAGCACATTAAATTGCGGTTGAAAAAAATTCGGCTGAGCCCTATATAATATTTCACGTATTTGAAATATTTCCCATTAAATTATAGATATATGATGATATATTTATAAATTTTTTATGAGTTTAAACTTTTGAGACAATTGGTTTCGATGACAATGGTCATCTCTTAGTTAAATTGCCTAAAGGGTTATGATCTTGAATTTGAGTCATAGACTGTTAGGATTTCCTTTGCAAGAGGGCAGTAATATACACTCAGAACCTTGACTTGTTAGACGGAAACCCTCACACTCTCATACTACCAAAATTACTGAGTTTATCACGAAATCCCATAAATTCAGATTTTGGAAGGGTCATTAGAGACACTTTTAGCAATTGGATGGTTGGTCTTTCAGGCTATTTGGGCATTTCATCGAATCTCCATGCTGAGTTATTCGAAATTTTTCCTGGCTTACGCCTTGCTATAAAGCTGGGTGCTTTGTAGCAAATACTTGCTTCCACCTCTATGGTGCACTTATCTTGATATTCGCCATTTGATGGCTCTTGCTCTATATTCTTAGAGAAGGCAATAATGTGTTGAGATTTTTGCTAATTAGGATGCCCCTTCACATGATACTTGACATCTTCTTCAAAATCCCTCTCAGGACCTTAGCATCAAGTTTCTTGGAGATACTACCGGAGTAACTTTTTTCAGGGTCTCCTTTTTTTTTTAAAAAAAATTTTCATTCCCTACCAAAAAATGGAATTGGGCTTTCTTTTATGATCGTATTGAACTTAATGATGATGCGTCATATACTTTTTCTTGGGGGGGGGGGATTCCTAATATTTAAACTTTTATTTATTGATAGAAAGAATTCAAAAAAAAATATCTTGTAATAGAAAATATTCATTTTCTAAAATAAAGAGAAATTTTTTCCATGAATAATCAAGAATAATTGTAGTACAATTTTGCATCAAAAAATGGAAGAATTTTTCATTCAACTTTTGTGGATTACTGTTTGAAACGTATTTATCAAAAGTTGTCAAATTAATTACTCTTTTTCTTTCTCTTTACAAATTCAACATGGGATTATCAATGTCAAAAAGGGGCACACAAAACAAAAGTACATTTGAGTTAAAAAAAAAAAAAAAAAAAGCCCAAAAAGTTTCCCAAAGAGTGGCAATCTCTACGGTATTAATGGATACAATTGATAAAAAGATAAAAAGGAAAATGGAAACGACACCACTAATTTCGTCCGAATAGAGTATCATTTCTTTGTACACTAATTTAGAAAAAAGAAATGATGTTTGTGATCTTTCATAAAATAGCTATTCTTTTTGTTACACATATGTTAGGAACATTTCAACACTAGATCTCGATTAGAGTAAGAACTTTTGAACATTCCAATGTCTCAACAAGTACTCTTTTACAATTGTTTTAGACAAATATTATAGTGCAAAACTGCAATCTTATTAATTACCTCTCATATTCGATAAATTCAGTGGGCAAAAAATTATTTTTCTTAAGAAACCTGCAATTAATAGTTCATCTACATGTTCCTAATTTCCTAACTGCCGCCTCGCTCGGTCGCTTGGTATCTCTCTGTCAACGCAAATTAACTGGTACACAGCCAGCAGAACTCACCTCTCAAATTGCAAAACGGGGGCAGAGAGAGAAGGGGGGTGGTGGTGGGTCAAAAAGGCCGGATCCTAAGCACTCATACGCGTCACAAAAGCATTACTCAAGTGGGTGCGTACTCCGATTCCCTAACCTTTACACCCATATGTCCGTCTCTCATTTGTTCATACTAGTACCCCTGCCCGTTTCTGTCTCTCTCTCTCTAAAATTTTCTGAAGTCTTGAGAGAGCGAGAGAGAGAGAGAATGTCAGATAGAAACAGTGAATTAGAGGGAGAGATAGAGAGAGTGTTAATGTATGTGCGTGCGCGTTTGTGTCAAAGCAAGAGAGAGGGACACATACAAATACATTTTATAGACACAGGGGGAGGGAGGGAGAGATGTATAGTCTTTCAAAGTGAGAGAGCGATGGGCCCAAACGTACTCTGCATAAATCGAGCTTTTTCGTGGACGACACGATCCGAGTCTGCCGCTCCTTTCTCCATTGCCCCCTCCTCTCCCTACTACTATTCCCCATTTCTCTCTCTCTCTTCTCTCTTCTCTTCTCTTTCTCTCTCTCTCTCTATCCTTAAAAAAGCTTATCTCTAAAAGAGATTGAGACAACAAGTTCACTTTCTAAAACCCTCTCTCCAAATGCTCTAAAATGGAAGACCAATATGCCCTCACTGATCTGCGAAACCTAATCACCAACTCTCGTCCCCATCCTCACTTTCCACCACCACCACCACAACCACCTCAAGATCATCATATTTTCCACCGCAACCAACACTATCACGAGATGATGATGATGGGTCGTCATCATATCGTCACTGAGTTGATTAATCCTCGAGTTGAATATCACTGTGACTCATCTCTCACAACAACAACAGCCCCCACCTCCTCACCTCCTGCTGCTGTAGTTACTAGTGCTGCCGTTGCCACGTCAGCGTCCGCCATGTGTGGGTTCGAGGTCGAAGGCATGGGAGGAATGCTCGATGGTGGAAATGGTCGGTGGCCGAGACAAGAAACGCTTACTCTTCTTGAGATCAGGTCTCGTCTTGATTCTAAGTTCAAAGAGGCTAATCAAAAAGGCCCTTTGTGGGATGAAGTTTCTAGGTATATACTTAGTACTCCTAGTAACTTAGTACCTTCTCTCCCTCTCTCTCTCTCTCCCTCCCCCCCCCCCTCTCTCTCCTCTCTTTATTTTAAGTAAAGGGGTTTCTTTGTTTTAATTGATTGATGAAGAGGACGGGCGTTTGTTAATTTTTGTTTTTTGTGTTGGTTAGTCTTGATATTGATGATGGGATGATTGAGTTGCTTCAAGTTTAAGCAATACCCATGTGGGTTTGTTTTTGTCTTGGCGATCTCTCTCTCTTTGTTGTGTGTTTTCCAGACAACTCTTTGCAACTTGTTCATGGGGTTTTGTAGATTTCTCATTTTGGTACCCAAAAATTGACCACTTTTGTGTATTTCAGGGAGAAACAAACACGGATTTATCTTTTTTCATTTTATTTTTGAAGAGATCTCTAATTGTTGGTTTAGTACTACTACTTGCCTTGTTTCTGGATTAGTGTGACTGAAAAATAGCTGATTCGCTTTTGTACGGGCACTTCTATTCAAAGCTCAACTTTCTGCGCCAACACTGACCTAATTTAAAGTTTTCTGCAGAACAACCAGGAGTTCATCTTTAGTTTAACCGCTTATTTATTTATTTATTTATTTATATAAATTTAGCTGGTACTTTGTTGCTTAATTACACATCTTTGCTTTTATCTGTTTTATTAAACAACTTCGAGAAATCTATCACTAAATCCCTTCCAACTCTCCCTCAAATTTGACCCCATTAATTTAGGGTTTATTTTATTTATAAAAAAAAAACTTGGAGTTCTAATATTATGTCTTGCATAATCATAGGATAATGTGTGAGGAACATGGATACCAAAGAAGTGGAAAAAAATGTAGAGAGAAATTCGAGAACTTGTACAAGTATTACAAGAAGACTAAGGAAGGAAAGGCCGGAAGACAAGATGGAAAACACTATCGATTTTTTCGACAACTCGAAGCTCTCTATGGAGAAACAAGCAATTCAGTCACAGCCTCGGACACCCCTCTTGTTGTTGGTAGCACATTTCACTTTCTCTCTCCAAGCAATAACACCAACATGGCACAAGCAAGTCATCATCAAGAGCTAGCATTCCAGCAAGCTTCACACAACAACAGCAAGAAGCATTATGACAGCCTTAGTTTCTCCAACTCCTCCGACTACGACACTTCCAATAATTCATCGGAGGATGATGGTCGAAACACCGGAGGACAAATGGAGAATGATGATTCAACGGATAGGAAGAAGAAGAGAAGGAGCACGAGGAGCTGGAAGGCAAAGATAAAGGACTTCATTGACTCTCAAATGAAGAGGCTGATGGAGAAGCAAGAGATATTGTTGGAAAAGATGTTGAAAACAATTGAGCATAGAGAGCATGAGAGGTTGATGAGAGAAGAAGAGTGGAGAAAAGAAGAGGCAGATAGATTAGATAGAGAGCACAAGTTTTGGGCTAATGAGAGAGCATGGATTGAAGCTCGCGATGCTACTTTAATGGAGGCCTTACGGAAGCTAACAGGAAGCAAAGATCACGTTAAGAATTCTTCTTCTCCGCATGAGGTGATTGTCAATGAAATCCAAAATCTCAAAGCTAGTGATCAATGGTCGGAATCGGCTATATTAAAGCTAGTGCAACTGAGGACAAGCATGGACAACAGGTTTCAACAAAGTGAGTGTTCAGAAATGGTGTTGTGGGAGGAAATAGCTGCCAAAATGGCTTGTTTGGGATATGAAAAGAGTGGCTTAATGTGCAAATACAAATGGGAAAGCATAAGCAATTATCTAATGGTGATGAGAAGGAAAGAGTGCAACAAGAAAAGGAAGGAGAATTTGAGAAATTGTTGCTACGTAGAGAACAAGGAAGCATTTTATTCTTCTCTTAATCATGGAGGGCCATATAGTGAAATCAACGAGCAAGGACCAGAGAAAACACCGAGGCTTCAACCCAGCAATGGTTCATCCCCTTCAAAGACTAATGCCTCAGGGGGTGGTGGTGGCGGCGGCAATTCGGTGGTGGCGCATGATAGCTGCCTTCGGTTTCTAATGGGGGAGGGGGAAAATTTGTGGGAGAATACTTATGGTGGTGTGAATCTCAACAAGGGAGAATAAGAAAGGAAGACGTTTGAGTAATTTTTAATTCACTTGTTCTGTTGTGCTAATTAAATTATCTGGAGGGGAGAGAGAGAGAGAGAGAGAGAGAGAGAGAGAGAGAGAGAGAGAGAGAGAGAGAGAGAGAGAGAGGATCGGGTGGTTTGACCTTAAGAGGAAGGGGATGTGTCTCAACGGTGTGTAATGTGCAAGTGGGGGTGTTGCTGACTGAGAGTTTGAATATTGGGATTGATGTTTAACGGCTTTTTAGGAGGTCGACAATTAGGAAAAACAGTATTTGGCCTTTTGGTTTAATCTCTCATTATTGAGTTGTTTTTGTCTCTTCCCATTTTCTTTGAACTCTATATTAACAAGTACCGCTCACTGCAATTTGCTCTACTTGAACCCCTTGGGTTTTGCAAACCCAGGCAATTTTATTTTATTGTCATCCTCTCACTGGTGTGTGTACTTCACTACTGCCATGATCTCCCCAATCGTTGCATGCATGCTCTTCGGTAGATTTAAAATCTCTTTTATGCTGTCAGATGTATGACCTTCTTTTTTAAGCAATTAAAATTATTATGATATTTTCTTTGCCTGCAATTCAATGACAATATTAAATGCATGAAATAATGTGATTTATTTCAAAAGATGTCAAAGACTCTTGCCTGTCAAGTTAATGCGAGAGAATTTTGATCCAGCCTTAAATTTTCGTTGCCAAGCGAACAGGCGTTCAGGTTTAATTACTGCATTCTAACCTTGGAGTCCGTAAATGTAAGACCTAAAAGTTAAATTAATTGTTCTCATTAATTTCTTCTTAATCTTTTGGAAAAGGCTATTTCTCGAGGCGAAAACAGCCTGAGAAATGTAGGGAATGCTAAAAATTGATTATTCTGCTTAATCATTACTCTGGGAGGCTTAGTGCTAGCAGAAACTGCATGTTTCACTGGCCGATCAATATCTAATGCGCCCGGTTATGTGTGAGATGGAGCAGCTGCATAATATTCATCTTTGAATCTGAAGAAAACCAACTGATGATCAAGGCATCATTTGGAGTGGTAAGTCTAAGGTTTCTTGCAAGTTGAACTCAGTCCAAGTCTCAGTATACAATCATTCGGGCCAACATTTGTATACCTTTCTCTTTGCTCAAAATCATATGAATCTTCTCATTAAGTTGGTGCTCATAACATAAATACAGCATGATTCTTATGAGTTTTAAGATTCATAGAACGTGACATGTTGCATAGCATAAAATGTTATTTTCCAAGTGTATAGTTATCAATATTTATAAGATTTATAACTGTTAAATCATTATTTAACTCTTATTAATAATTTTGTTATTTTATTTTATAAAAATAATAGCCATTCTAAATAATCTAGTGAGGATGACATATGGAGACAGTAGAAAAGAGCTATTTGATGAGCCTCAGAAACTGATGTTGTGCCTTTCTAATGCTACCTGTGATTATCTGGCAATAGAAATGTCGTCATAAGTTTCACAATGGCCCAGGAGTAATTGCCGGTTGTGAGACGTCCCATCAGACGCTAAGTTGTTCTCTTTTACAAATTTTGCCAAAGCACTGATTCTGCATATCTTCTTCTCTATCCTTTTGCATGTGATTGTCTAGCCACACCAAAAAAAAAAAAACCCTAAAAGAAAGTAATCTATTCACAAGAAGAAGTTTTAGATTCTAATCAAAATCCCTAGCCCAGTCCTATGAAAATTATTTAATTTCTAAATTTATTATATAAGCAAAAACCACTGGACATAATTTTCCTGAGGCAATTAGCACTCGTACACCACATGTGCTGCACACAGTAGTATATTTCTCTTGAAGTATCATAAAAGAATCTTATATTAATAAAAATTAGAAGCTTCACCAGAAAGGGATGAAGTATATATTCTATTGTACTAAGTTGCCATGGGAATTTCGATCCTAAAATACAGAATCAAAGATTAAAATGTTTGAAGGGAGAATCTATGGAAAAAATTAAAAGTGAAAATGTAATAAAAAGGAAACTATGCATCAATGGCACAGATTTGTACCACTGCTACTTATTTGTCTTGTTACATTAGATCAAATGAATTTCAACTTCCTAAAAAGGAAATGGGAAAATAATTAAATATATATATATATATATATATATATATATATATAAAACAAGAAAATGGAAAATCTAGCATAGCAAGGCAACAAAAGCAAGATAGGACTTAGAGAGCATTTAGAAATACCTCTTCTAGGTGTTCTTATTTTTTGGTATATTTATGTCATCTCTTATTTTACTTGTAATATTTATCAATTACAATAAAATAAATTTTATTTTAAAAAAAGTAAAATGGGATACAAAGTCACAAAATTTCCGGCACTGTAAAAGTATAAGTTTTTCTACATCTATTATGGATTTGATGACCAGAGTGTTTTGGTGTTCATGAACGTCTTACAGAATCTTCAAAGATACAGTATAAAAGACCATACTTTATTCATATGCAATGTAAAGATTAATAAAAATCATTTCTTTGAAATCTGGTTGGCTTCTTTATTTTCCATGTTTCTAGAGAAGAGTTTAGATAAAGAAACCCGAAGATTAATCGATTAAACACATCATATGTTTTTTATTATCACCTGTAATTTCTAGATATCAAAAGGGTATGTTTAAAAGGTTGTATAAATATCTGTGAATTTTTATATCGACAAATATACAGTAAAAATATATAAATTTTAGGAATTTACATAAACAATTTGGATAACAAAAATGTAAATAAGTTATAATTTAAGTGGCAACAAGCTTCTCCCTTAGAAGTCTCGAATTCGAATTTCCTCTATGTAACAAATATATATATATATATATATATATATAATAGTTCCTTTTGGAACAGAAAATATTGATGTTAGACTAGATTAGATAAATATGTGGATATAATGATAATTTAAATGTTTTTAAAAAGTTTGACGGATGTTTATAAAGTCTTATATTTTCCATAAAAAGTTTTTAATTTTGTTGGGAAAAAAAATGTTATATGTTGAATGAAATAAAATAAATGCTGGTCCAAACAATGCCTTCTTAGAAGGCTATACAAATAAAAGATGTAGAGACAATAAACTTAAACTTTATTTATAATAGATGGCATCAGCATGAAAGAATCAAATATGATTAAGAGGTTTATGTCATATAAGTTACTTCAAAGGGGAACAGCCGTACCTCAGGTAAGAGTCATGAAGTTTCACTTAAAGTGGGAAAGAAACAATTGTGGAGGGAGACAAAATTCAGTCATTTATCATGAGTGAGAGAGAGTCTTCTTTGATCAGCTTTTCTCTTATTATTATTATTTTGATGAAATACTGGGAAACAACATTAGCAGTTTTGCTTGTGGCAGAGGCTAAGCAGCCAAAAAGGAAATGAGGATTACGTTTTTTTTTTTAATTGAAAATGTATAAATATATTAAGATGATTTGACTAGATAGTGGATACTGAGCCCAAAAATCTGGCAATTCCATTTTTCTTAACTTCCCTTGCCTTTTTGTTCTTGACACACCGAATTGGAAACTCTGGCTTCATGTACTGTTCAACTGGACTTGGTCATGTATTCTGCAACCACCCATTTAGCAGTTTCCATTAAATCCAATTTAAAAAACTCTCTCTCTCTCTGTCTGGAAGTCTGGAGATAAGTTAATGGACTAATTAGATTTTATGTATATGCTTAGTGCATCGGACTAAGTGGAGCCAACAAGACAAGGGGCAGTAGAGGAGCAACATGAGACAGAAAGGACACCAACTGTGATACGTAATGCCAATCCTAGCAAGGCGGTGTGTCTCCACGTGCTTGGGGTTTTTCTCTTTTCTTTTTTTTTTTTTTATTTTTATTTTATAAATATTTAAATTTAAAATCGTTAGATTAGAAAGAAAATCATTAGATTAAAAAAAGGGATTTATACCGTTAAACTATTCATTTAAGAACATCTTCTTCTCTTTTTATCAATATGTTAAAACTTATTCCAAATTTCTTAATAATCAGCCAAATGTGCACAAACATTTCTAATGACTAGTGGCCAAATTTAGGATTATTACATCTAATGTCTTTTGATCCCAAATTTTAATTAAGAAACCCTCTCTCTCTTTCTCTCTTTCTCTTTTTTGATTTTCACCACCACCGATATTCAGATTTTATTCGATTAATTCGATTCAAATGTTAATCTCATTTTAATGATTGACTCTTCTAAATCTTTTTTTATCATTCATAGGATTCAAATTCAATGTCTCTAATTAAGGGGATAGAATATTGATCACTCAACTTAAAGAAATTTACTATCTCTTTCTATGATCACGGGTGAAGGAGAGCTCATCTTTTGGTATTGCGTGACACGTGAGCATTTCTAATTCATGTGATTACTGGATCAACATCCATCAAGTCATATTAGCAACTAACATCAAGGGCTGAACCGCAGTCATCCGGTCAACCCAGTTCAGACATTTCAAAATCAAGTGCTTAATAATTAATATTACTATACTAAAATTTAAAGTTTTAATTTAAATTTGATGTCAGAGTTAAAAGATATTAATTATAATTATCTTACCTATTTCTGGTCGACTCAAAAACAAAATTAAAAAACCATTAAGGGCGTAGGTCCTTTTGATTTTTTTTCTCTTCTTTGCCCTCATTTTTCCAATTTGCTTTATTTCTGACATCATGTCTCCATTTTCTCTTTCTACAATCTTCGCCATCACCATATTCATCTCTCTTCTTTCCTTCGATTTCACCTCCCTCTCCAAAATCCAGCCCTCCTCTCTCTCCTCTGCTTTGATTTTTTATATCCCTGTTTTTTCCAGTTTTTGGTTCCTTCGATTTTTCCGTCCTCTCTCTTCGTGTGAAATCGATCAATATCACTCCTTTGCTTTAATTTCTCCTCCAATCGATCCATTGATTTCGGAAATCATTGATTTCTAAAATCTCTCGTATAAAATCAATCAATTTGATCTCTTCTTCACTATCAACCATCAAAAGGCTTCAAAAAGTTTTCTTTTCCTTTTATTTTACTTTACTTTTTTTTTTTAAGATCTAAGCCTAATCGAATTGAAACCATAACTAGAACCATTAGTACAGCTGTAGCTAGAGTTCTTGGACTGACACTGCAGATATGGGCGTAAAGCATTCCACCCCCAGCCGTGTTTATTTCGAAAAAATATCCTTTAAACGGTACTACCCTTTTGGTTATGAAATTATGGAATTTCTTTTATGACTTTATCGTCTTTCATCAGAGAGAGATCCGACCGTCTACTGCGAAACTATTAACTTCTTCGGTTTATGTCCTTCAATAGTATCATATAATCTAACGTTAAATATGCAAATATATATTAAATATTTCTTTCTCAAGAATACAATATAACTTTTTGACCTATCATATTTTTCAATTCTTTTACAAAAATTTTTGTGAGAGATATAGAGTTTTATAAATGGACGTAAGATTTTTATGTGAGAAATTAAATTATTATTTTATTAATATATTTTTATATCGGGAAGTCATGCCTAATTCAATTTAATTTTACCAAATAAGGCATAAAAGGGGACATGCTGCTGCATCATCAATGCACACAGCGCTTCATGATAATTTCCGTTAAAGGCACATACCACATAAGAAAAGCCATTGCATGGAATGTAAGTAAAATTATTTAGACATCAAATCACAATCCAATAAGTCACATTACCCTGAAAAGTTTTTTAAAATGGGTTGTGCATGGCGAAGAGGGGTTTCAAACACAGATCAAGTTTGAGAAAATCGATTTTGCAAATGACAAGTGAGGGTAGTGTGAACTTATTATATATTATATCCGCGGAGAGTGGATCCAGTCAAATAGGGTGTTACTTAATCAAGTTTTAAATTTAAAATTTAAAATATATATATTAAAAAAGTTACCCCTAAATAAAAATTCCATAAACAATCCAATTGAATTATATATTATATAAATGTCTCGTATCATCTGTCCCCGGTCCTACTCCATCTATAAACACTGAATTTACTTGAACAGGCCGACTAGGGAAAACACACTAGCCACACAACATGACACGAGAAGCTGTATTAGAAGCCCATAAGGCTTTTTGACCTTTTTACTTACCCTGACTAGCCCAAAGGGAAGGCGCTACTTTCTTCTCCGATCTTTAGCTTTTTTTTTTTTTTTTTTTTTTTTTGTACAAAAGGTTTGAACTTGAGATCACCAGTTGGGGAATGGGGGTTTGTACCACTAGGCTGTCCCCTTGGGGACTCTCCCATCTTTATTTCTTTTTTTTTTCTGTTGACCCCATCTTTATTTCTAAAGCAGAAACATCATAAGCCCGAAGAAGTGAAGGCCCTTATGGAGAGGCCCACTCCACTTCAAAGCCCAACAGAGTGATTTGAGAAAAAAAAAAAAACGAATAAGAGGAAGAAGAGGAGGAACAAACGTTTGGTTGGCTCGGTGGGAATGGTGCTTAGAATGGTGCTGAGATCATTTAAGCATGTCCGGGTTCACCTCGGCATGAGAACAAAAAAAAACCATATTGGGAGATTCCCGGGACCAAAAAAAAAAAAGAAGAGGAAGAAGAAAAGGATGGGATATCGAAGCCCATGAGAAGAAGAGTTGTCTTGGTAAGAGCTTCTCTTTGAAAAGTCTGTCACGATGACTGATGATATCAACTAGTTCAATTTTGAGTTCATCAGCTTATCTTGACTCATGATGTTATCTGTTACATAAAGAGATGAGACTAGCATTGGCGACGGTTCAAGAAGAAAAAGGGATGCAGGGGCGCTTTAGTAAGGCTGCCCACTTTATACGAGGATGGACATTTCTTCTGGCTCTGGGCGTAAGAACGTGATAAACGTGGGATTTGTGGGTCTCAGCCCCGAAACGTATTATTCTTTTACACAAAATAAGGGATCGGGAATAACCTTCCTGCACTGCTCACAATTTTCATCAATAAATTGTCCCAACTGAAACGATCACAAAACCGCCACATTGCAAAACCAAAGGCAAAGCTTTGTGAAAGAACCACAAAGATGCAGGTGCCACCTAGGATATCTTTGTTTTAAGTGAAAAATACTAGTTTAACCAGTCACTAACATATTCAAAGTGCGGCTAAACAGCGAACACTCATTTATCCGACAAAAAGCCCTTTATGAGAGAAAAATTTCCCACACCGTACAAAGAGCATTAAGATGAAACAAAAGCTTATTACCTCGTTATTGTCCAAGGGGAAAATGAGGAAAACCCCTTAAATGCCTGATCAAATGAAAAACAAAAATCCTGTCCCTCAACAACACTGTCAAATACTCTCCAAAAATACTAGAAACAAACAGACTGCAAAGGTATTTAGTATTTGTAGTCCTTGACATGGAGAGACTCTGAAGCACCCTCAGCCAAAGTAGCATCGCCCTTGTAGGTTCCAAGAGTTGCCTCTGAGTTGGCCTTGCACCTTGTAAGGAATGCAGCCCGAGCCTTCTCAATGTTCTCATCCTTTCCTGCCCAAGCCTTGAGGGTGCTCTGCTGAAGAGCACGTCCAAATGAGAAAGAGAGAGACCATGGCTTCTTGGTCTGGAGTTTGTTCATGGCATTGAGGTTCAGAGTTGCTTCCTCCTCACTCTGGCCACCAGACAAGAAAACAACAGCGGGAACCGCAGCTGGCATGGTCCTCTGTAGGGCCCTGACTGTGTACTCAGCGATCACCTCTGGGGCAACCTTGGGAGCTTCAGAACCCGGAGTAACCATGTTGGGCTTCAACAAAGTTCCCTCAAGAAGGACATGGTGGTCATTGAGGGCCTTGTAGACAGCAGCTAGGACTCTCTCAGTCACTTCAGCACACTTGTCAATGTCATGAGGACCATCAACAAGGATCTCAGGCTCAACAATGGGAACAAGGCCATTCTCCTGGCAGATGACAGCATATCGGGCCAGACCATTGGCATTCTCATTGATTGCCAACTGAGAGGGCTCATTTGGACCAATCTTGAGCACAGCACGCCATTTAGCAAAGCGAGCACCAGCTTCATAGTACTTAGCGCAGCGAGCACCAAGGCCATCAAGACCCTGGGTGGTGGTCTCACCATTTGTTCCAGCAAGCTCCACTGTTCCCTTGTCGACCTTGATTCCAGGAAGGACACCACCCTCCTTCAAGACCTCAACAAAGGGTTTGCCTGCACATAAAAACATTCAAATTCAGAAGCCAAGTAGCATTTAAATTAGAGTATTAAATCCAAAAGAATTCATTGCTTTAAAACCTGAGGCAGTGCTTTGGTAGAGGGTTTCCTCAAAAAGGATAACACCACTGAGATATTGGAGGGCACCAGGGGTGCAGAAGAGAAGCTCACGAAGAGCACGCCTGTTTGATTCAACATTCTCAACATTAATGCTGGATAGACGCTTGCCAATTGTGCCAGTTGACTCATCAGCAGCAAGAATACCCTTCCCAGGGGTGCCAATGTATGCAGCATTGGCAATAAGCTCATCTGCAAGGCAACAATAACAGTGGTCAGTAACCATAGTGACCACCATTATGTTAGCAAATCCCAACAAATTATTCTTTGAGATAAGGTAGTTCTAATAAAAAATCATACAAAAGACTTTTAAGAGAACATTCCAACAACAATCATAAAGAAAATAAGGGACAAATTCAATGACCTGATCCTTCAAAAGGAGTTATTTATCACTTACCATACAGATTTAATACAGAAGATTTTTCAATCTCTTGTGCTACAAACCATGTTTGGAAAATTCACCTGGTGTTTATGTTCTGGGATGAATCCTTTATACATACAACTAAGACCCGGTGAGATATGAATCAATTAAACTGACAACATTGTCTAAACAAAGCGCACAAAGAAATTAACTATAACAACAACAAAAACTTGTCAGGACTCTATTCCAATCATATAATTGAAGCACAAACAACAAAGAAAACATGGGACACAATCTGTGACATGACATGGAGACGTAGACAGAAAAAACTTTTCAATGTAGTAAATTCCAAACAACAATAACAAGCATAATATTTCTAGAGGCGTCCGTACCACATAGGTTAAGTAAAAACCTAGAGTAAAGTTCTTCGGTACACAAATATGGCATATATGTCATTCATATCTTCACAATTATCACTAAGAAATGACTCATAACACGGGTTCTAACCAAAAGGTTCTAATAGATCCATCGAATCAATTATTTCTGTTTCTATATTTCATTTTTAATGAAATTTAAACACAGGATAACATAATAATTGACTAAAAGCTTAAACCAAAAAAAAAATGAAAACAAATGTTGTCACGACTAAATAACAATAATCATTAAAGAGAAACAAATCCCGCCTGTTGAAAAAGAAGAAATAACAAACCCGGTTGAAGACTAAAATATTGGAAGACGATCGAACAATAAAATCATCACCGATCGTACAAAAAACAAACAGATCCAACACTAAACACCCAAAAAAACCAAGTACAGTGGACTTTCGTATCAATAAACACTGGAATATTTGAAGATCCGAATCGATTAACAAATATCCATGAAAACCCAGAAACAGATCAGAGCCGAAAGCCAAAAAACAGTTACATATCTTATCCTCGGAAGATAGAAAAACACAGCCTAAAGATCTAAACAAGAAAATCGACTAGATCTATAAGAAACACCCATGTACAAGTCAAGCACTAAGATTACAGAGAGAGAGAGAGAGAGAATACCATGGTATTTGCCCTTGAAGCAAGACATCTTTGCGCAGTTTGAGAGAGAGAGAAGGAAACACGACTTTTCAGAGAGAGGGAGAGAGAGTGTAAGAGATGAATGAGGAGAGAGAAAGGGAGAGGGTCAATTAAATAGGGCGAAGACGAGAGAAAGGGCAGCGGGAGGCGCATCGACATTTCCGCTTCATCTTTTTTCATTTTCCTTTTTGGCTTCATTCCACGTAAATCCCTCTCTCCCTCTATTTCATTTTTCTTTTTTCTCTCACACTCACCATCGGGTATTTCTGACGTCGCCATTTTTGGCTATATCCTTTCCATTTTACCATTTTGCCCTTGTTATTATGGGCCGGACAATTGGCCCACACTCCACTACATTTAATGTTGACAATTGGGCCCAGTTGTTGGTTTTGGCATTTTAGGTAAGAGCAAAATTACAAGTTTGGATGTGTCAAGGAAAGGGAAGGGGGAGAGGGTGGCATCATTTCCGGAAACCATTATGGGTAGTATTGGAATCTTACGCTTTTCTTTTATATTGATTTATTCTTATATTACCATAAATTCTTTTATTTTATTTTTCAACGGAGGGGAGATGATTTTGAGAAGTTTACATATATAAAACTAGAATCATTCTTTATCTCAGAAGTATCATAATATGAACGAGTTGATAGCCATTAGCCGTTAAACAGTCAGAATCGGTGGAATTTTGAAACTCATGTACATCAATTGCGTTGAGATTTTATACTTTTTTATACTTTTTCCTTTTTTTATCATGAATTTTTATATTTTACTTTTTAAGAGAGAAAATATCGTAAATGTTAGAAAATATATTATATTTTAAAATCAAATCATTGATTTGATTTTGATACTTATTTAATTTATCTTATTTTTATATTTCTATATTTATAATAATTATTTCTATATTTATGATAATAGATTTTCTATATAAACTTGATATATTATAATAATTGCAATGAATTATTAAATTTCATATTATTATATTATTTTCTATTTTTAATATGATATTAAAGTCATGTTCAATTATTTCTCATATTTATATTATTTTATATTTTTAAATTTATATCAGATTTATCTTTGTAAAAAGGGTTATTCTTGTATCCGTATGTATCTCCAATAGCTCAAACCAAAACTGAAACCAGTTCAACCAGAGTTAAAGTCAATGCCAAAGCTTGAGTCAAGACTCAAATTGTGAGCCTGCCAAAGCCTGGAGTCACAAGCTAAATCTAGAGTCAGAAGAAGCAGAGTTCAGAGCCAACGCAAGGGTTGAAAAACACCCTCTAAAATTTTAGATCCTCTATTTAGATTTTTTTTTAGTCAAATAGTTTTTATTATATCATATTAAATTTGAGATGGAACGTTAAAAGATATATTATATACTAAAATCAAATCAATTATTGATTTGATTTTGATATATATTTAATTTCTTTTATTTTTATATTTCTATATTTATAATAATTGAACTTTCTATATAAATTCAATATATTATAGTAATTCAAGGAATCAATGGATCATGAAGGTTCATAGTATTATATTGCTCTCCATCTTTAACGTGGTATTAAAGTTATATTTATCTATCTCTTATATTCATATTATTTTTCAAATATAAAATAATATGAATATAGAAGATAGATGAATATGATTTTAATATCACGTTAAAAATGGAATTTAATATAATAACATGAACCCTGATATTCTATTGTTTCATTAAATTATTATAATATATTGGTTTTATATAAAAATTTTATTGTCATAAATATAAAAACAGTTATTATAAATATAGAAATATAAAAATAAAGAAGTTAAATATGCATTAAAATCAGTATATAATATATTTTCTAATAGTAAGAATTTATAAAACTACTAATAAAATTAATGTTTGAATGGTTTAATCGACAAAATTCCTAAAATATGATATTAAAAATCTAAAACAAAAAAACATCCTCCCTCCAAATATAATTAATATTTCAATGTGTAATCTAAAATTAGTTGGTAGCAGAATTTGGTTATAATATTATTTAAAATCATAATTTGTTCGTGTAATTATTGATAAAGGGTTTTACTAAAAAAAATATGAATATTATTTGAATTATAATTTTAACAATAGTGAAAAAAGAAAAGACTGTGGCAACTAATCACAGGGCTTTAAAAGCGTTTTCGATGGTTTATCAATGGTGAAAAAACATTATACATGGAAGGAAAGTTGAACCTAGCATCGTATGATATACTACATGCAAGTCAAATTTTAATTCTTTTATGTAATCATGAAAATAGTAATTGAAAACGCAGATGAATTTAAAATAATAAAAAAAATAATATTTTATAAGAATACATAAAATGGAAAAAATTAGAAAACGTATAAATATAAAAAAATTATATTAATATTAATTATTTTATAAAAATAATAGAGTAATTATATTTTATAATAAAAATATAAAATAATTAAATATATAATTATAAATTATAAGACAAATAATATAAAAATTATAATTATAATTATAATTAAATAACTATGAAAAAAAGTATAAATATAAATAATATAAATATTTTTATATAAATATTAATTAATTTAACTGTCACATAGAATTTAAAAATATTTTGAAAACAGAAAATATTTTAAAAATATTTTTAAAAAATTATTATTGTCGAAAATTTTCTTTACATCAAAGATTACTATTTATGGCACCTTGGTGTTGACTTGCCGGGAAAACAGATTTGGGCCGAGTGACACAATGGTAAATTTTGGAAGATCGAGAGGATAAATATGGTAATTAACATTGGTGGGGGAGAGAGAGAGAATAGAAAACAAGCAGCACCTGATTGGTGGGTAAGGGAAGGTCAAAAACAGGGGGTGCCATTTTTAGTTGGGAATATGCGTAAAACCCGAGTGCGAGTGCGACCCTTTACTGTCGGGTTAGGTTTACCAAATACCAACAACGACTCTGTCTCTCTCTCTCTCTTCACGAGTGCTCTGCCCCGGCCTCCATTTCCCACCAGCCTTTCCAACCCTTCTTTTTCTCTACCCGTTAGCTGCACTCACGGTTTCCTTTCTCAATCAGGCAGATCAAAAGTCAAACAATTGTATCAATCTTGGCTCTTTTTGTTTTTTTTTTTTTCCCACAACATTTAAACTTATAATCTTGTTAGATCGAATCCAAATGTTCCAAATTTTTTTACCATGTCAAAATAATATTCACTCTTTGACTATGGTCAATTATTAATTAGAAACAAAGGGAAGAATGGGAGGTGATGGAGTAGTTGACCTCAAATTACGAAAAAAAAAACATTTTAATTATTTAATTTTAAATGTTATTTATCTTGTTAAAAATTCTAATCATCTAAATAGATGTTATAGCTTAATCGTAATATAATTTTTTTTTTTATTTTTTTGACCTTGAGAATACATAGCATGCATCATGTTTAATTCTAACATTCAAATTAATTGTTAGTATATAAAAATCATAATTATAATTTTCCAAATATATAATGATAAATAATTGTTAGGTAATATTCATAAATCCTATAAACTAGTGCAAATATATTTAATAAACTATACATACAGATTCACAATCTTAAGGATCAATAAATAAGAATTAATCCGGTGATTATGTATCCGGTAACTTCTTTTAAAGGAATAGATTTAAACTTTAATAATTTTATTTTATTTAGTAAGTATATAAAAGGAATTACTTTTTATTATATAATTCTAAATAGATTAAATTGTAAAACTCATGTAAGGAGAGGATATTTTAGAAATTCAGTCTTCATTCATATTATAATGGGATAGAGCTGTAGTTATCAAACTTCCCACGCCTACCAATATGAGGATTAATAATCTCATGGGACGGGCGTACACCTTGAAGTAAGCTTTATTACAACCATCACGCGGATTTTATTTGTCTGATGATAGGCTTCTTTTGTATCACCTAAAGGATTAAACAAAGTCAAAAAAGGGGTGGCCCTAAATGATACATTCGTCGAAGAGTAGGTGACGAAGATTCAACTCTTAGGGGCCTTTTTGTCTACCCCTCTAAATAAAAACTACCTGTTCACAATTTCTATAAACAAAAACTTTTAATCCTTAAAGGACTTTGCTAAAGAAATTTCAAATGTATTTGTCTGAGGTGTAGTGTACGAATTATTATGTATTTCCCATAAGTTATAATTTATAATACAAATAAAAGTTTTTACACTTGAAATTGTGAATTTAAATATTGTAGCAAATAAGGTTCATGCCCGTAAACGTACTTTTTTTTAATTAATTCGATTGAATTAATATAAAGGGATTGTTTTAATTTAATTAAATGAATTATTTATGCAAATTAAAAGGATGTTTAATGAGTTATTAGTAATTTTTAAAAATTTCTTTAATCAAATAAATAATTAATATACAATCAATTCAGATCCGAGGCTTCTTTTGCCGCGACCGCGACCCCAACCACTACCCTCCTCTACCAACCTCTCTCCCTCCCTGCTGTTCTTCGATTGAAGATTCAGAATTTCCCCCACTATAATTTTTTAAATTGAGAGGATCAAGCAATGAAGAGAATAGCTAAAGCAGTGGTTAAGGTGTGGCAGAGGGGTGGGAATTATGTGGACCTTCGGCAAAGTCGCGAAACGAGCGAAACGGAAATTGTGTGCGTGTGTGTATGTGAGAGAGAGAGAGAGAGAGCGAAAGAGAGGTATTTGGTGTTGGGAATTTGAACCTTCCTCAAAATCTTTGATCCCCATTAGTTAAGTGAACAATGTCGTTGAATAATTTAATCAATACAATCGCAGCCGTCAAACTCGTAAGCCCATTCCAATCAAAATAGCCAAAAAAAAAAAAATATATCATCATTTCTTACAAAACCTTAAAAAATATATATACCAACTACATTGAATATTTCGAAAAATAGAGAGATCAAAGGTGAAAAGAGAAAAAAGGGAAAGAAAACATTGTCTCGCACTACTAAGAGTGAGAGAACTATTAATATCTCATGAAGAACCGAGACAAGTAGCGAAATTTCTAGCAGAATTTGTCTAGGTTTGTTTTAGCCCTTCTCTTCATTGTTTGATCCTCTCAATTTCAATTCTAATGGGGAAATCAGAATCTTCAATCGAAGATTGAGGGGAGAAACGTTTTTAATATCGGATATTGAAAAAGGAGTGTGGTGGTGGCAGTGCGGTGGCGGCACTAGAGTCTTGGATTTAAGTTGATGAAAGAAATTTATAAATATCGATATTAACAGATTAAACGTTATTTTAATTAACATAAATTCTTTTTTAATTTAATTAATTCAATTAAATTCATAAAAAAAAAAGTCCCCTTAACATCGTTAACCGTACGTTTGATTTGAAAGTTGAGAATTGTTTTTGTAGGCCACGGTTTCAAATATCGGCAATTGCGCTATATATTACTAATAGCACACATGTAATGCAGTTTAAGACTACTACCTAAAAAATAGTAATTGAGATGTTAGTCTTAAAATAAATAAATAAGAGGAATACTATATATTTGCACAAGGCCGTGGGAACTTGCTTATTTGTGAATGGAGGAGAAGTAGGGTGCAAAGGAACTTCTCTAATGCAAGTTGTTCGAAAAGAATTTTTCTACCGACGTATATTGACGTAGCTAAAAAGTGTACTTTTATTTTTTAATCAGATCGAGAGTTCAACTCATATTAGATATGAAAAAAATTTTATTAGAAAAATACTCCCTTAATTGAAATCTGATAAATTTTTCGATCTAAATTAATCAAAATAAAACTCTAAATACCAGACGATCAAGTTAATAAAAAAAAAGAAAAAGAAATTCTCTCGTAATTTTCTCAAACTTCACCTCTCTTTCATTCTCTCTCTCTCTCATAGTTGGCATCTTTCTCTCATATTAGTAAAAAATTAGGACAAAATTGAAATGAAATCAAAGACGTCATCCACCGCAACTTCCACTTGCTTCTAATATATTCTCACTAGCTAGTCAATGATTGCTACTTTGCAATAATAAATTCCACACCCCCGGGCCAAAGAGAAATATGTGTGTGTGTGTGTGTATATATATATATATATATTTATGGGGTCTAGTCACGCACATGCAATCTATTGTTTTGTATCCTATTCGAATTACTCAGATTAAACCCCTTCTTTAAACAAAGTATCCGATTTCAATTCCAATTCCGACTAGTCAATGAAAGATAATTAATTTCAACTTATAATTTTGAGCTGTTTTTGAACAAATCATAAGGTTAGAGATTGTTAAAGCCGGTAGTTTTGTTTGACTTAATTCATTTAATTAATTAAATAAATCGAATTTGAATATACCTTTTTTTTTATCTACAAAGTGATATTTGAATTAGATATACCATTATTTTGAATGAAATTGAATATTCTCTAAGTTGGTTTGACTTATTTTGATAGTTTTTTTTTTTTAATAGGAATGCTTGTAATAGCAATTTAAATCATTAGTTTGAACACATTACATTATGCCGTTTACCGAGAGTTGGCATTCTATTTTTTCCCAAGAAATCATTAATCTAAACATAGTCATTATCCGTGACTTGTATCGTATACAAAATGTTTTTTTTTTGGGGGGTCCTTAAATTTCTTTATAATTGAGAGTTGGAATTATGTCTTACATAGGAGAGTTATCGACCTCTGATAGTTGAATTAGTTTAGCGACTGACGCCACTTAGTCATGGTCGAGAGTTTGATCCTTATGAGAATAAAAATATCAGCGCTGGGAGTCATACCCCCTCAATTGGACTCTACAAATGATCGATCCAGATTAATCGAGATGAAACTCTGAATATTAAGTTAGTGGTCTAATCATGATACCAAAAAAAAAAAAACAATGATGAGAGAGCTAGTGGACTGCTAAAGGACAAGTCTATATATGTCACATCATTTTTATATATATATAAAGGAAAGAATACATATATATCAAGATTTATCGTAAAATACTCAAAAAAAATTAACGGATCTCTATACGAGATCTATACAAAAATCATTAAGATTTTGTTTCAATTGTATGTAAAAATTTATTAACAAATGTCGCAATGTCGCAATGAGAAAACTGTTGCTCATCAATTCTCCTTTTATTTCTCTATATCTAAATATAGTAAATATAAATACTACAAGGTATTCGACAATCTTATTCTACCTTAAAGGATGTCCAGCAGCGGAGGAGAGAAGAGTCGCTCGCATACCGGTCCAAGAGAGGAAAAGCCACAGGGACATAGATCCTTATTATCAGTATTCAAACCTCCCTCGTGAATGGACATATAAATAATAAATGCACATATTACCACCATATACAACCACTAACTTCTGTTAACAATTAATTACCCACTAGAATTGCTTTATAATATACCATTTTTATGTTCCATTTATTATTTTTACCTTTTTTAGGATAGGAGAGATCGTCAGCTCTAGGAAGAACTAATTCAGGGCAGCCCAAGAAGATAAATTGGCAGAGTCATAATCCCAGCTGGGGCAACATAGAAGCCCACTGGTCCAAGTTGCTAATAAGGGACAAAGATATTTGCCTGAGACAAAATGATTGAGACTCCATCCATCACCCTGGCGGAGGCGAAGCCCAAGATAAAATTATTTTTTTTTTATAAAATAAATCTTTTATAATATATAATAATCACGTTAAATTTAATTAAATTTGATTCGAATGAAATTTGATTCTAGGTAAAATTTTTCTTATATCTATTTTTATCGTATATAATATCCGAATTTAATATTTTATTTTAAAATTATTGGTGTCAACCATTAAACCAGTCAAAATAAAATTATGTGGTGTTTGCGGTCCTTGTGGGGGTTTTGGTTAGTTAATATCTTCGTTGGGATTTTCTTCGCAAGTGCCATCCTGGCTGTTTGGAGCACTTAAAAGGCAAAAGCTAAAAAAAAATAAAAAAAGAAAATATTAGAATGGGTTACTAAATAATTTTAATTTTTCACTTTTTCATTGTTATTTGATTTTTTTTTTCAATCTTCCGTATGATTTTTTTTAGTACTATATTAATCGGTATTTAGAATCATATTTTATTAATCCGGTCCGAGATTTTTAATAATCCATTTAAGAAGTTATCCTCTTAATATAGTCTGTTTTATATTCAAATCATTAATTAAATTTATGATTTTGATTAAAAAATCTAAAACCATATTCTAATAGACCAACCAATCGTCGGTCAATTGATCCATATGATGCATTTTAAGATATTAGAGCAAGTCTGCATATGGACCGCTAAGCCAGGTTTAAATCAAGTCCTATCGGGTCTATGACAAAATATTTGAAACCAATTGTGAAGAAATTTGAACCTTCAGGACTAGAGTCGACCGGATGACCAATTAGGCCGGTTTTTGACCGGACCAACGCCAACCCACGGTCTCTGGTTCGCCAACAAATGCTTGCGAAGCCTTATAACAATGACAATAATAACAAATTAAACCTTATAATAAATAAATAAATAAATGGAGGCGTGCGGGGCTGATAGGCTGGGCGTCTGGCCCAAAGCATGTGTAATTCGACTGACATAAATGAAATAGGTATTTTTATTTCTTAATTAGATTGTAAGTTCGATTCTTATTGAGTATAAAAAAAATAATATTGAAAGATCTGTCCCTATAAAATAAATTCTGTAATAATCGATTCAAATTAATCAGAATAAAATTTGAGATATTAAGTGATAATCAAGCCATTATAACAAAACAAAAAAAATACATGTGCTATAACAAGATTGAGATATTGGGGCAGGTAAACTTTGTCATTCAGACTCTTAGTAGCGCATGTGCTTGTCATGTCAGTCACACCGCCGTGCAGGGATTCATCTCCAACATAAGTCGCTTTCCCTTATCCAACGTCACTCTTCCACACAAAAATTTCTTTTCAAAGAAAAAAAAATTAACGGGGAGAGAGAGAGAGAGAGAGAGAGAGAATAATCCCAATCAATTGTACAAATCCCGACTCTCATGTACAAGCCTAGCCTATACAACTCAATTACATAATCTTCAACCCAAGTTTTTGGGAAAAAAAATTATCATATAGCTTATTTTCCTATAACTAGATTATTGACATATATCTTTCCTGTTCCACTTTATATATATATATATATATATATATATAAAACCCAAAAAAACCCAATCCAAAAGTTTAAAAAAAAAAAAAGGAAAATGAAAATTAGCCGGGATTCCTAGAGGCAGAGATCAACAAGGAGAACTCAACTCTGTCATGTCCCCTATGTTCCAAGGTCTTCTCTTCCAACCACAATCTGCTATCCAAACCACTTCTCGTCCTAAACATAAACACGGCACTCCCAGAAGAAGTAAAAAGCCAATCATGAACATCCCACATCATATCAACCAATAAGCCATCAAAAAAAATAGACTGATTCCCTCTAAAATTCCAATGCAATCTCTTCACTCTAATCACTTCCTTCTTATCAAAACATACAGACAACACTGAATTCCTCTTGTTCCCTTCATAGTCTCCGAAGCACTTTATCAATATGTCATGCACATTTCCCCTCTCACAAAACTGAGCCTTCGTTGAGTAAATTGCATTCCCATAAAAATGCTCACTCCTTGAAATCAGACTAAATTCTGCAACTGGGTCTGCACTTTTCAACTTCTCTTCCAGGTCTCCAAGTAATAAACTCAATTCTGAGTCCGCGAAGATCGCCACATAGAAATTTTCCGTAGGTTCAGGTCCTGAATTGTACTTTGCCGTTGAGAGATCCCAAAACACTTCAAATTTTATGTTGTTCAATTCAAAGCTTCTGTTGCCTTTGATCATCTGAAGATGCCGAAAAGAAGGCTTTTCTTCGCATGTTTTGATGCTTAGGCCTAGGCCTACATTGTTGTTGCACCAAGTGATTGCGATGAATATCTGTTTTTGTGTGGAGAGTTTTGATTTGTAAACACAAGTGGCTGTGCTTTGTGTTGAAGACGGAATAAAGTTATGTTGGGATATACATGCTTGGTTTGAAGGACCTGAACAATATGAATCAGAGACTTTAATAGCATGTTCACTATAACAGGCTGCTATATTTCTCATTGCACAAAGGATTTGTGATTCAAAGAGAGAAAAGAGAGAGAGAGAGATAAAATGATTATGTCAGAAAAAGGAGAGACTGAAAGAGTGAAGATATAAAATGGGGTCTCAATTTTTTCCTCTCTAAAATTGTCTTTATGCATCAAACACATTGAATACATGACTCCCTTAAATTGTTATTTTTCTTCACTTAAAAGACGAAAGAACAGAGAGGCCAAACCAAAACCCTTTACAATTTTATTTATTTGTCTTCTGTAGTACCGTATGACAGGTCATGAAGATTTATTTATGAACATAGGCTAAACTTCGACTTGATCCGACACTAGTTAATTAAGAAAAAAAATAATATCGTCTAACTTTGTTAATAACATTAATTAAAATTTGTTCCACCAAATTAAAGATTTATAGACAAGCCATAGGAGAGACGACCCAATAGGGTGTGAGATTTGGTTAATGGTTTGTCTTTTAGCAGAAGATGTTAGAGTAGGTAATTAATAAGCAACTTCTTGATATAGACACGCATGAAGATTTTGACTGATACCTTGCTTGATGTGTGGAAGGAGAGTAACCTTGAACGCTTCTTCTTGATCATATTGGGGTTGAATTTTTATTTTTTATTTAATATTTTTTAGTTTTTCTTTTTTTTTTTTGGGGGGGGGGGGGTGAGGTTGATGATATGGATTGTGATAGTGAGAGGATGATCCCACAAATTTAAAATTGGCAAGTCATCTCACCAACTACAAGCAAGAGACCCATAACCGTACCTTTTTTTTTTTTATCTTTACACCTTCGGACTGATCTTTATCCCAAGACATCCTTCTCACCCAAGTTTTTTCTTTAAAGAAATTAGGGAAAAAAAAAGATATACATATATATTTTTTTCTGCCTGTAGTCATGTGCAGTTGTTGAAGTAAACTGAATATGTAAAAGCATTAAATATTCCTGAATTTATAATTACTAATATGATATGTTATGATAAATCGATCCTTTTCTATCCCAACAATAAAATATTTGAACCATATAATAAAAAGTTATAAATTTGGCAGTTGACATTAAAACAAAAGTTATAAATTTGGTAGTTAACATTAAATCATATACTATGTAGTCCTCATAATCGATTCACATGGCATACTTCCCAACCAAAAACCATTATTAATGTATGACCTGGAAAATAAATAAAAAAAGAACAAAACCGAAAAAGAAATCTAACCCAATTTTAAAAGCTAAAGTTGCCTTATAATGATGATAAATTTTATTAGTTATATTAAAAGCCAAATACTATGATAAAAGTGAAAACCTTAATAGCAACTAAAATCAAAAGATTGGTCCTAGTACTGGACCACATCACCACATAAATTTACTTTCTAGCCACCCATTTAAGAAGATCAAGCTCTCAACAGAAAGTCACATTCACACAAAGCTTTTACACAGTTTCAACATGGTACATATAGTAGTTGTAGTAGTAAAAGAAAAATATGCATGGCTGGAACGCATGTAGATGGTAACGTTCCACTTCAACATATGTTAAATTTTTTATTTTATTAATATAGCATATAAATACTAAATTTTGCTCCTTTAAGATAATTTGAAGAAGGAAAATAGGTAATAGTATTTAGTGTTTAAATTTTTACCCCCATTTAATTGAGTTTGGTAACAATCTTCTCGCCTAAATTTTAAGGTATAGTAATATTTTAATTCCCAGTTGGGGCTAAGATAAAAGGAGGGGAAATACAATAAATAATAAGTAATTCAAAACATTATAATGTTTATGATTTTTTTTTAATCTCTTTTTGAGATGACTTTCTTGCTTCTCTCTCTCTCTCTCTCTCTCTCTCTCTCTCTCTCTTTCCTTTTCTTTAAAAATAGGGAGATGAATAAAAATTATAAGAGAAAATGTTTTTGAAGGTGAAAATTTTCTCTAGACAACCATACACGAGGGGAAACGATAAACTTTATAAAAGTAAATTTTATAAAAAAATTTTTTACAGGCGTGACTTTTCTTTTTAGTATTAATCACTTTTGTGTTCGACCATGTAAAGTGCTATAAGCAGTAAAGCTCTTTAAAGTTAGGTTAATTTTTTAAAGTCATTTTCCTTTATTGAATCTAATAGGCAAGGTTTTAATTATGAAATTTAAAACACAAATAATCATTATTTTACGTCATTTTCAATTTTTTTTTTCAATTTAGTGTTCGCTACTATGCAAGATGATAAAATTTATTTAGTTGAAAATATAATTTAAAATTGGTGTTTAAATTTTTTATTATAGAATTAAAGTTTTGCCAAAAATATCATATCATAAGTTTTTCTTCACAACAACAATAATTTTAACTAATTATTATTGATATGGTCAATATCTATGAAAATTTTGATTACCCAATAAAAGCATAAACAAATAACGTGGGTGATGTTGCAATTTGTTGTTCTGAGTTAGCGAATACAATTGGAAATCAACAGCTTTAATGCTCCATAGCTATAGCTATTTGCAATTAACAAAGAATTCTTATCATAATTATATCTTGGTTGCTGTCCCAAGAGTCGTAATGGAATCAAGCAAACCATAAACATCATTTGAAAGCATTTTCAACTTTTGTCTCACAAGCAATCTTACTTTAACATCACTAAAGTTGTCATCGTTACGCGCTTTTCTTAGAAATTGCTTACTTGAAACCTCTCAAAAGGATTGTCTACTAGTTCAGAAATGAATATATGGAACAAAAGCACTTCTCTTTTCAAGTAACTTCTAAGCTTAAAAGTGTTCTTTCTGCCTTCACTTTGTGGTGAAATAACTAGGGTTTGCCATACTCTCAAACACCCATATCTTGTAAAAGTTTTTAATTAAGCCAGAATTTTATTTTATTTAATTAAACCCAATTCTAAAATCTCTTGATTACAAATTATGTACCAACGTGCTCATGATGAACCCAAGGGCATTCGGAATCTTAGATCATGCATAAGTTGAGTAGGAGATGAATAATTTGTTGTGCTTTACGCTTCATCCAAACCTTTTTGAGATCCCAGGAACAGAATTTTATCATGTGAACTCTCGACTTTTAACACACTATGGAACCTCTCTACTTTTATTAGGTGTCTGTCTCTCATAGCAAATATACTTTCCTTGAAGTGGTACTTTTGAGGTCTCCGAACGAACAGTTTAACGGTAGAAACTCCCTTCTTAACGTGATAATTTCAAATTCAAATATTTATATAACCTAAAATAGTGGTACAAACCATCTTCTCAACATGATAATTTCAAATTCAAATCTTTATATAACCTAAAAAAAAAAATTGGTACCTTGCTTCTTATATTGCACAAAATGTGGTACACATAACGATGCTTCTCGAGTACAATGGTTAATGGATAAATATGATCTGCTTCTTTTATCACAAATAAAATATTACTTTTGGCAATTGTCGGGATGAATTTAAAAGCACTGATTCTCTTTGCCACCCGCATGTTATTAGAATACCAAAGTTGAGACCTTTTTTATACCTTTACTATATAGATTGCTTGTATTTTTCAATTAAAATAAATGGGTCACATTTTGTCATATATTTCAAGAATTTGGCTTTTTCGATATTTAGAGATTTTTTTTGGGGGGGGGGGTCTTCGATGAAGCATGACATGGTATACATTTCGGAGGCACAAGGATTATCATAGATATCCCATGACCTATAAAATTTCACTTTTCAGCAACTTGAATTTATCTTACATTTTTTTCCTTCGATTTTCCTATTATATCTTTGACAAAGAGAATATGCGCCAATGGGAATTAATCCCTTTGCCAACTAAGAAAATTCTGTGTCTCACGCCAAACTCCTACCAACCTTGCAGGCCATCAAGTCTTCACCCTTCGCTACTAAGTTTTCAAACTTTCTAAAGGAAAAAAGATGGCTCCACACTCATGAATTTTATGAATAAAATGGATTCAAGCACTTAAAAAAACTCAACCATGACTTTGCAACGTTATTTATGATCTTGGCAACTTGCACCCACACACATCGTATCGTACGTGGCAGGTAAACTTCCCCCATTATGCCAGCGGACGTTTCAAACAAGATTCAAAACAGCCATAACCATAGATTCGAAATGACAGAGAAATGGCATCATATGATACAGCCCCTTGTTTTAGAAAGTCCAGTATTTCTTGGATCTGTAGTCTATACTCAAATTGCATTTTCATTAATTCCACGGAAAATGTCTGCCTTGCTGGAGTGTATAATAATATATCCCAAGTAGGTTGTCTGCTATCCAAGTAATTAAATAATATAACTTCTAGATTTGGCATTAGCAATGACATCGCTGTGAATGTGAGGGAGAGAGCATTGTGAATGAGAGCAAGGGAGCAAGGCAAAATCAAAAATATATAAATATGAGAAAGAGAAATTCAATACACATTTGAATTATAATTTTAGGCAATTATAATTAAAGGGTTATAACTTTTGGGAAAAATTCAATAATGTCACAGGTTATAACTTTTGAAATTATATAGAATATATATAATTCTTTTCTTTTTTTTGGGGGGGAGGGAATTTTCCTTCAGGTCCCCTTCTTCAGCCCTGGGTGAGAGTGAGAGAGAGAGAGAGAGAGAGAGAGAGAGAGAGAGAGAGAGAGAGAGAGAGAGAGAGAGAGAGAGAGGCACCTACATAAGGTGTAAAAGTCTAGTGATGCATTCGTTCTAATTTGAAGCATTCACAACCCCCTCCCCGGGGAATACGAGAGAGAGAGAGAGAGAGAATCACTACAATTGATGCCAGGGGCTTTCTTTATCCTAAAAGCTTTGGAGTTTGGATCTTGGACATGGTCTCCCTTCTTTTTGTTCTTTTTTTTTTTTATTTTTTTTTTAACATAATGAAATGGAATCAAGTGGAATTGAACTGAAAAATGGAGAACGGAAGTGAAAAAAGTCTATCGCTTAAGCTATCACACGGGACCTTGGACATTGTCTCCTACCAGCGTTGGAGTGGGGCCACCTAGCCAAAACATTATATATTTTATCCTAAGCAAACAAATTAACTACAAACAATGCGGCAGTCAATAGCCACAAATATATCTTCGCCCTTTCTCCAAAAAGAAAGGAAAGGCTATGACCACGACTATCATAAGGACATAGAAAAGGGAGCTCTAAACGTTGCTCGGGTGATGAAGAACAGAGATTGTTTAGATCCATATGGCATATTTGACCTTCTTTCTGTGTGCATCAGAATTAATGAGCTTCAGCACACGAAAGAAAATGAAAAAGACTATAAATGAGTTATCCAGATAATATCATTTCTCGACGAGCTAACTTGAGTGAGCCATCTAAATGAAAAGATCCGGTCCACCAAAAGCAGTCTCCAAAACCACATATCAAGGATTTCTCAGATCAACGAGACCTTCAATGTCACGCCCCGAACCGGGATCGTGAACAGCCGCCCGTTGTCCCTGGATGCCGGCTGGATTTTTACAGAAAATCGGGCAGAACCTCCCCATAAATCGGAGGTTTTCCCATGTACAATTTCACCTGTATATGACATTCATCCAGTACAAATAAACAATTGGTCATCCCGGCCTCTCCAAAATCAACAATATCCACAGCCAACATCCAGAACAACGCAAGGCTATAAAGTTTCTAACAGTCCTAGCAACAGACCTCTACTGTCATGCCCAACTAGAGCATGAGCAGCCGCCACACCGAGCGGACTTAAATTCTACGCATATATAAAATAAATTCCCAAGTTATTTTTAAATATTTACAAATGCCTCAATGCAATGAAATAAGTCAATACGAGAGTTTCAAGAATAAAAGTCCATAATTTATACAGTCATCCCAGAAAATTTATATAAATACATTGGTCAATCTAAAACCTCCAATACATAATAATATCACCAATCATCATAGCGGAAGAGATGGAAAATATCCATACCCAATCCCAGTGGTATCTCCTCGATCCAACACTAATCCTGTGGGAAAGAAAGTGAGGGATGAGTATCTATGGGAGGATACTCAGTAAGTGAGGGGATTGACATCATGCTATCAATATCGAGGTGAATTTGGAGTGTCAAAGCATAAGATAAGAAAATATCCACAGTGTGCAAACCAATCATGTTATTTCAAAATCATATATAATACGCACACATCAGAAAGCAAGATATGCATCCACTATTCACTTCAATGTCATGAAGAGCTGGCCAATGAAATATTCCCGGCAATGGTCTACCTCGACCAAGGACGGCGCATTGGGGGTTTTTTTCAAATGCAAGTATTAAAGAATGGCTCTCTGCCCCAATGTTGGCCACAGACTACCCCAACTAGCCTGTAAATAATAATAATGTACATATAACTAGTCAGCCGTGTATGGTGCCCCCGCCTGGTGCTAGACGGAGCCGTACTCAACGTCCTCTCCGATGAGGGTCAACCTGGGACACCCATACACACGACAATCTGGCGGATACCTCCGGCCGAAGCGTATCCGGACACAAGTGGTGCCTCTACCAGATGTCCTTCGTAGCTACGGATCACAATATCAAATCGGCCGGGCACGTAGCCCCATGCATCCCATCACCAGTCGGCCGGGCATATAGCCCCATGCATAATATCATAACGTCGGCCGGGCATACAGCCCAATGCATAATATCATAAAGTCGGCCGGGCATACAGCCCAAAACATAATATCGTAAAGTCGGCCGGGCATATAGCCCAAATGTGTAAGTAAATCCATTTAAAACCATGTGCCAATGCAGTGAAAGCATTTAAAACATATCAATATGTCGAAAATGTGGCACAATATACGTTTATCAAAACTCATGGATGCATATCAATAAGGTCAGCAGTTAAGACACTCCAAAGGTCACAAAACATTTCATCAAATATTGGAAAGTCATAACAATCATACATTTTGCAGAAACATGTCATTTAAAAGATATTTTTGAAACATGGTTTTCAATCAATAGCGAATGTCAAAGTCCCACTCACAGTTCTACGGGAGGGAAGTCACTCCCTACTGACAAGCCAAATCGGATCTGACCGCTCGAGTCTCCAAAAGATCAACCTAAATCAGATCATCAAATTTCTGTAACATTCTATACTTAACCTTAAATTCATATATAATCATTTTATAAACTGTATTCTATTCGCATTCCACTTACACTCTAAACATATACAACACCTTTCATCTTAGATTCAATCATAGATTCATCCAATTTATCAATTAAAGTCGAAATCTCCTCACCTAGGGTTTTCTCGAAGCGCCGAGTCTCGTCCGAAAGTCGCTTCGGTCACTCCAAAATCTGTAGGGTGTCCTATCAAAACAACATTTATTTGTTAGATCCAAACACATAGATCCGAAGCAAAACCCTAAGTCATTTACCTGCGTGGAGATTCGTGGGCTGTCACGGGCTCGTGGGCCGTCACGGGCCGTCGCGGGCTCGTGGGCTACAGCTAGCGGGCTCGCTGGTCTGCGGGCCAGCGGGCTGGCGGGCCGATGGGCCGGTGGGCCTGCAGCTGATGGGCCTGCGGGCTGACAGTGCTCGCCCGTGTGCTGGCGCACGCCCGTGCGCTGCGCTGGCTCGTGCGCGCTCGCACGCTGGCTCGTGCGCGCTCGCGCGCCCCTGCGCGCTCGCGCGCTCTGCTCGCGCTCTCTGCGCGCACTCTGCTCGCGCGCCTGCTCGCGCGCCTGCTCGCGCGCCTGCTCGCGCGCCTGCTCGCTCGCGCGCTCCTGCGCTCCTGCGCTCCTGCGCTCCTGCGCTCGTGCGCTCGCGCTTGCGGTCTGGGCTAGTGCTGTTGCTGGGAGATCGCGCTGCAGAAGGCCCTGCAGTCGCGTGTGGTGGCGGAAGGTAGTGCGCGCGGAGGCTCGCGGCGGTGTGCGGCGAGGCGGAGAGAGAGCGATCGTGGGAGATCGCGAGAGGGAAGAAGAAGAAGAAGAAGAAGAAGAAGAAGAAGAAGAAGAAGAAGAAGAAGAAGAAGAAGAAGAAGAATGGCGGCGGCGGCGGTGGCTGTGGCGGAGGAAGCCGAACGGCCGCGGGAGAAGGCGAACAGCCGCAGGAGAGGGAACGTCGGGGAGAGAGAAAGAGAGAGAGAGAGAGAGAGAGAGAGAAAGGGGGTTAGGGTTTTAACCCTAATCCCCAATTGGGGACGCAGCGTTTTGTCCCAAAACGCTGCGTCTCCAAATATTGTTATTTTTTTTTTTTTTTTTTTTTTTTTTTTTTTTTTTTTTTTTTTTTTTTAAGCTTGGTGTTACATTCAAGTAGCAGAGCCACCAAGAAAATTAATTTTTTCCATACATTTGTCCAACCAGAAAATTTCGTCACTTATTCAGCCAGATTTCTTTTTCTTTGGAAGCAATGATCTTTTAAGTACTTCTAAAATTCTTTCTTGACCAACCAATTTGAGAGTGCAATGTCAGTGAAAAAGACTCCTCCGAACAGGCAGGAAAAAAAAAAGAAAAAGAAAAAAAATACACAAAGCCATTTTCTGAAGGTACACAGAAGCAATTTCATGGACCACTAGATCGTGGAGTACCCATTTCTATTTATTTCTACATCGAATATTGTTTTTTTTCCCTCTTCCTGTGATGGTTCCCAAGTACTTACCCCCTATGATCCACGGAAACTTCTCTATATTAATGTTTTCCCGTTTCCCATTTTCCCATTTTAGAAATGAGACGTTTCATGTTTTCAAAACATTTCAACATATTACATTATTTTATATTTAGATAAAAATCCTTATATTTCTAGAATTACACATTTTTTTATATTTAATGAATAATTTATTTATTTAACTATAATTTTTTTATTTATTACTTATCTTATTATTAATAATTATATATTTGAACTTTTGATATTTTTGTTATAAAATGTAACTATTATATTATATTTATAAAATAATTAATATTTATATAAAAATCTTTATAGTGTTTATATATACGCATTTATTCATATTTCTATTTCTTGTAATTTTATAAAATGTCATTTCACCGAATAATTTTGTATCCGTTTCCATTCAACATAGCTTGCTCCTATAATATAAGATGCCTCATCTACCAAACTGCATGCGTGTGCGTTACGTATAGACAAAAAAAATGGTACGACAAACTACATAACGAAGAAATAGACTTCCCACCAGAAACAGTCCTTTTCCAATTTGATTTCCCCCTTGAACCACACGCCTAATTCTGGGGTCGGGCACTTGGCATGGAGATCGAATAGTGCTCTTGTATAAGATGAAGGATTAACTACCAAACATGGGGGAATGATTAGAATGTGCATTGGTGACCTGAGCAATCAATACATCACCAAACTAAAAGTGGTCATTTGTTGGAGCAAGAAAACTACGTGTCGACCGCTGGCTCACATAGGACAACGTGTGGACCGCTGGCTGACATAGGACAAATACAATCTTAGGTATGTTCTGTTCATTCAACAACTTGATCCATAAAGTGTGAAATTAAAGATACCGGTCATCCACTGCCCCGCTCATCATCACCACTTCTTATTCCTCTATAGGCAATGGGAAGATTTATTAAGATTTAACATTGAGAATTTTCTCCTATTTTGAAAAACAGGCATCATCATATGCCTTTTGATTGTGTAGCTTGCCAAGGATCAAAAAAGCCATCAAACCAACTTTAAGATCTGACACTGACACTGCAATAAAGAACAAGAACTGCATAAAACAGTTCAAGTTTTCTTGGAGATAAATGATCACACAATGCAAGGGTTCAATCACCTCAACAACCGTCCTGATTTTTTCTGTATAGACTAGAGTTGACAACAACTATTTTGATAGGAAAAAAAGATGCAAAATTTGATGAAACAAGCATTCCAACTCAGACAACAAAATCATGGGCATAGGGTTCAAAAGAGCCATCAAACCAACTACTGACACCGACACTGCAATAAAGAACAAGAACTGCATAAAACAGTTCAAGTTTTCTTGGAGATAAATGATCACACAATGCAAGGGATCAATCACCTCAACAACCTTCTTGATTTTTTCTGTATAGACTAGAGTTGACAACAACTATTTCGATAGAAAAAAAAAAATGCAAAATCTGACGAAACAAGCAATCCAACTCAGACAACAAAATCATGGGCATAAATATCTAGAAAAAAGAGCCAAAAATCACAAAAAATGTAGGGAAAAACACAAATCAGACGTCAGAGACAAAAACACAACACCAAAAGGGACCCCCAGTAAGAATATCACATCTTCTATGATGACTGAGTTATAGATGTACTGTCGAAGATGATATATTGTGATACTCTTGGTTAAGGTGTTGATTCCCGATTAGTTATCAACTTATGCTAGGCTTCTAACGCTAGCATCTTATACTTCTTAACTTTTCTATTTTGAGGAGCTGAAGTTTAGTACTCCAACTGTCAGTCTATGTGGACCAATGTTACATAATAACAGGAGTTCCCTAAACCAACCATAATAACTTCCGTAAACTCCAAGTTCTGGTAACTGTGAAGTTCTACGGATGACCAACAATTCCTTAGTAGAGTTTCTGCTCCAAAACCACCCTTTGGCCACCAAATGAGCATCAAATCATATGATAAGATCCCCATCAAACCGAAATCACTATCTAATCAAACCAAAAACATCACTAACTTCCCTGACAATTTAGAGCAACAGTCCTTTTTATCTCATATCTTTTAGTTTCAGCACCTTAGATCAGCATCAAGCAAGCACACAGCCCAACATCAATTTGATAATGTGGCAGAATTTTTTTACCGGGTGCGGGTGCTTCATCCCAACCTTCCCTTGGCAGAATGCATTTATCTTAGACATTTTCTGCTGGAGCAAAATGCATAGCCATGCAATTACTTCTACTGCACTGCTTTTATAAATTCTGTTCTCACCAATGTTGATCTTCTTTGTCACAAAATGCACTGACAATATCTTTCTAGCACACTAGGTCCATTTCTAGTTATTGTGGGCAAAATGCTTTGGTTTTCTTTTGGCCTTTCAATATGACTGATAATAAATTCAAAACAATAGTAATCTTCCGGAAAAACATCCAAACTATTAATTCACATGAGTTTTCAGAATTCCACCGTCGAAAGGTTTAATTAGATTAAAGAGTCAACAACCTCCAGTCTCAGATATCCTCCAAATAGTAAGACTGAAAAACACCCAAAGCATTACATCACAAATAATTGAGAAAACCAATCTCATCCCACAAAGCCAACAAGTAAAGAAACTTCCATTCAAGATCCTTGTTTTCTCAGTTCGCATTAGCCAATATCCCAAGTCCAAAATGCAGCCATTATCACAAAAATTAGAAAAACATAGGGATACATATTTCCAAACCTCTGAATTAACAATGCGGATCCAAAATTTCTTATAACACAAGCATTGCTCATCATGGATGTTAACCAAAACAGAGATACCGACCAGACTCATTACTTTCTAGATAGGTGTCGAAGGCTCCTTCACAACCTCATAAGCCACCAAAGCACTGTCAAGGGCTTGTATCACCTTCTGACTATAACATAAAAGGAGAGGTGTTACTGTTCAAAACCTAGAGCAAAGAGTTTTCCCAAGACCATGGCCAAAATCTCATTGACACTATTATATCCAATGTCTTTAACTTTATAGATCGATCTATAAATTTGAAATGTTGCATTCATTCAATTAGTTAGATCTCAAGTCTTAATTCCTTGATAGTTCTAAGCCTGAACTTTTCATCAAATAAATTACAATGCCAATAAAAGCACACACGTTACAACCTTAATAGTTTCTTGTTCATAGATCACTTGCCAAAACCTCTAATTGCAACTACAATAGATTCGCTTCATTACAATTTAAAAGAAACAAAAACCAGCAAATTCACCACCGACCTCTTGGGCAGTGGTTCAAGAGGGGCTCATCCATCAGCATTCCCTCTTGTAAAGGGTATTGCCCTCCAAATGGGGAAAAATTACATCACTTTGTGCATATATAGATGGGCCTAATCAATTGCCTCATTCAACTAAATGAAATCCATTTTCCTTTCTTCCTACTAACAACACGAAGCACTTTCTTAGTCCAGATTGCCATGACACCAGTTCACTCATTGTTGAGCAGGTATAACTTCAACCAGAATACAAAGTACAACAGTGAAAGTAAAATAGCAGAACAACAATAATCTATTCCTATCATTTAAAGGAATTCACAATTTAGCGTCTCCATATTAAAAGCTCCCTAGTATATTAAAAGCATATTATGAAGAATGTAAACTTGAGATATGCTATCTAAAACTTCATAAAAACAGTTGACAGCTAATACAAGTACCAACCCAAGTCCATTAAGCATCAACAAGAGTGACAATTTTGCGAAAAATTACAACAAAAGGATGAATGAGATCCACGTTCATGGATACTTTATATTTACGATTACTAAAAGAACCCCATTTTCCCTTTCTCTGAATCAGTCATTGCTGACTAAAAAAGTGATGTACTTGATACAAGTATAGGGTTGTGGAACATTCAAGTGCGGATCATGACAACCTTGTTGATTCGTTATTTGGAATCATAATACATAAAAATGTTAAATTAGGTTACTTAGGATGTGATACATCAGATACAACGCATGTATTAAATTTGGTTCTGTGAAGAATTGGAGTGCGAAGGGCGAAATTTAGCATAACAGTGAAGTTGCTGTTTTGATGACTTCAAGGTTACAAGTTTGAGATATGAAAAAATCGCTTTACAAAAAATGTAAGGGGATGCTATATACATATATGTTTACTTTTTCCGTACCCCACACTAAGTCGAAGAATATTTTGAATATTGGGTGAACCCACAAAGAATCGGAGTGCATGAAAGGGAACAGGCATTCAAAACAAAGAGCTTCGATCATCAACTACAAGATCATCTCAATTTCAATCATGTTATAGATGCTACCTAGTCCTACTTCAAACCCAATCCGAACAAGTAAACATCTTGGTTGTCCTTGGATATCTAATTGAGTAGAATACCACAAGGCTGAAATTTAACGCTTTAGCGTATTGCCGAAAACAAGTAAGCCCCAACCAAACCACTTTCTTTGCGACTTCGCCACAGCCATAGAGTACAAATGAGACCCTCACAAATGTCTCAATTAAGTCATTTTCTATGAAAGGAGAGAGAGAAAATTATGTCCTTAACCGAAAGTCTAGTGGAATAAATTTCATAATTTTAAATTTAAATTTTTATATAATAATAAAAAAAAGAATTACTGATTTGAAGCCCCAACCAAACCACTGTCGTACAACTGTCTTGCTATCCCTTTTGAAGCCCGAACTACTATTTTAGTTGTTTTTCTTTTTAATGGAAAAGTACCTACACGAATCATTTAAAGGTACCCTACATGAGCTTTCAGCCCAATCCTCAAATTGGATATCTCATTTTTACTAATTATTTTACTTAAAATACGATTAAAACTTTCTAAAATTAAAATTTAAGTCTATTAATAAATTATTACAAAGATTGAGATTAAACTCAATTAAAATTAATTAAATTTTTAATAAAAAAGAAATTATAGATAAAATTGATTTTATCCTAGAATTGGTTGAAGCCTGTCATGTCCTGCTCTAATACCTACACTTTGTTTATTCGAAGAGTGAGAGACGGCCTTTGTTGAGGAGCAGCTGGGGCTTTGATCAAGGGTATGCCCTGCTCCTATTCCTTCACCGCCTCCTTTTGTTCTTCGGCTTCCTTGCCGTGTATCCTGCATGTACAGATATAATTAAGTACTAATAGGAGTGTCTGTGTATATATAACTAATATACACGAGTGAACGAACTTTATTACTACTGAAAACAACTTTTGTGTAAGGAGTTCGGTCTTCCGATCAACACAGAAAATCACAAATTAAAACTCTAAAAAAAAGGAAATTATTTTATGGAATAAATTTATATAATTCTTTTTTTAATTTTTTAATTATAATAATATATTTTATAATTTTTATAACAACATAAATTATTTATTTTGAAATATAATAGGATCATCGTAGATATACAAATTGAATTAATTAAAATATAATTTTGAAAGTCGGTGACATAGTTAATAAAAAAAGAATCAGTGGGAATGAGCCTATTGAATCTATTGGGCTCGTCTGAGAACAAGACAGGACGCTGCTTTATAAACTTGGTACCGGGCTTAGCCCAAATATTTCAAGACCCAAAATGGCTTTTTTCCTGGGATAATGATGTGTTCTCGTTCACCGATTTTAATCCACAATTTTTTTTTTCACGACAAATATTCAAATTTTACGTAATTAATCTACTTCAATCATAATAATATTTATTTTAAAAATTGGCTCTCTCAAATTCCTTTTCACCGTTCCCAAGTCTCGAATTCGAGATCTCTGGTTAACGGGATAAACTAACTGATCACTCAATTTAAAGGAGTTTGGTTTTAAAATATATTTTATCTTTTTATACAAATTTTAATGTATAATTTTGTCATACCCACTGAATATAAAATACATTTTATCATTCACAAATATTATATCTTATTTTTTCAACATAAAATTATTTTAAATTCTAGTCATCTTTTAGAAAATAAGTGAACTTTTATTTAGATACATAAAATCCTTTTTCCTTTCAACAGCACTATCAATGTGTGTAGATAACCCTCAATAAGCATGTATTAGCTCCGACTATGCAAAGCACATAAAATAAATATTGTAAGAGGTAAATATCAAAAGTTAAACTTAAACTTCATTGCTATGACTTTGACAATAGTAATTAGTTAGTTTTCTGTCTTACTTTTCAAAACAAACCCCCCCCCCCAAAAAAAAAGTTAATTTGGAAATCTATAGATTACACACTTTATTTGATTTATAAAAACTTCTGATGTTAAATCAGACTTTACTACAAGATTACCAAAAAAAAAAAAAAAAAAAATCTCTAGATTGAATATGAATAAGATTACTTAAATCGCTGTAAAAAGAATTACCAAGAAAAAAAATTCAAAAATTCTTTAGTTATATTTGTAAATATGAGTTTGACTATGTCCATATATGACTATTACTTTACATATTAAATTTTATAAATTTCAAACGCAGATTTACAAGAACATCCTTCTTATACTCGGTGTCAGTATAACTCCTGCCATCACTTTACAAAAGTTCAACTTATTGAATGCCATTCCAAAAGGAATGCTACTCCATTCAAAAGCTTGCTACTTGCAATTCCACGATCAATGGTGTGGCCATTAAAAATACAAATTGGTAATGCGTAAATTCAATCAAGTTTGATAATATCAACAATGCATTTAAAATATTTGTTGACATTGATCCTCAACAAGGTCACGTGACACGGTTGACATTGAATTCCCCTCCCCCCGCCCCCAAAAAAAAAAAACACTATGTTACAAGCAATTAAAGCAAACCATACCCTAACAAGCGGCATGTGGTGACCGCATCCATTTGTGGTCCACTAGAGTAAAGTCGGTCCCCGCTAAAAAGTATAACCATGAAAATATATGTCATCCCTTACGTCATCTCTACAGACCTAAAACCAGCCGAGCCCAAATTCTTATATGGTCCCGGGTTCACCCCATTTTCATCTTCCACCAACGTTTTGATTCTTCTTTTCTTTCTCCAGATTTGGTACCCACCAAACCCAAAAATGACCAACAAAATTGCACCTAACAAAGCAAGCCCAATTTCAAGGCCACCCTCAACTTTCTTGCCACTACTTTTTGTACTTTTCCTCATTTTGAAATACCCATATTTTGTCTCTTCTTCATTCCTAACCAATGTTTGAATTGGGTAATCAATGGAATAACAAAACCCCGATGCATTATTGTACACAACACCCCAACACGTGCAATTTGTGTCGCAAGATGTCTCGCAATCTTCTAGTGAGTCCATTTTGACATATCCCATGAGCTCTTTGTAGGGTAACTCGACCCCATTTTGTCGCATGACCGAATACTTGTTTTCAGTATTGTCATTACTGCATAAGTCTCCGGATCCGGGTTCGGAGCATCTGCTAGTGGTAAATTGGGTATTATTGTTTAAACATGCACATCCGGATCCCGGAATGCAAAGACCGTATGAACCACAGGCGCTTGGTAGCTCGCACTGAACCGAAATTGCTCGATAATCCAAAACCCAAACTGTCCCATTCCAATAATACCCTCGGAGATTCCCATCCGGTTCGATCCGTAAGCGGTGGATTCCAGGCACGGGTGCATTGTAACTTTTGAAAGTCTCGATATCCACCGGTGTTGGATCCGAACTTGCTTGATACATACCCAAAAACCCATTGGGGCTGACCCGAAGATAAACCGGACCCTGCCCGTCAACAATTCTTGCTTTAGCCTCCAGGGCTGTGTGCTTATAGTAAATCTGCACCAACCCTTGTTTGAAACTTGCATACAAGCCAAAGAAGTTCTCTCCTAGTTTCAAGCTATAGAGTCCATTAGAAGAAACGAGAGACATGTTATTAGTGTAATTTTGGTTGTCCACAAGGGTATCATAAGGACATGAAAAACTCTGCCAGAGAATTGAAACAGAACCATCCACATCCAGGTTCTGTACTTGGAGATTTGAGTTGTTAGAGAGAACCATACGACCACCGTTTGTATAAGTTGACCAAATCACCCCCGACCTATCTGATAGTACGAGACTGCCATTGAAGATGATCTTTGTGGGGTTGGACCACTTAGCCGGATTATTCGGGTTGCCAACCCAAAACGGTTCTTCGGAAGGAACATGGATGACCGCAAGAACAAGTTGGGTCGAGTTAACTCGAAGAAATCCGAACGAGTAGTTTCCACTCGGATCATGAAGTAAAGATTGAAACAACGAAACCGACGAGTCAGGACTGGCTGTGAAACCCCTGAGAATCTCTTGAGTTCTGACGCGAGTCAAAAGAATTACGTGAAGTATACATATTGTGAAGAGAACCCGACTATTTGAGTCCGTTGGTCTATGAACCATGATGATCAATATGAGAGAGAGAGAAGTTTTGTTATAAACTTAGGAGGAGACCTAGAAAGGGAATGTACGAGAGACTGGAGGAGTGTGATGAATAAAAGAGGAAAGCAAATCTATTCTAATCCGACCAAAGTTCAATAAATATTTTTTTAATCATATGCTAACATGCAGATAACCCAAGATAAAATGGTATTAAAATGCCGATAGAAAGATCGTATCAGAATGAGAAGATCGTATCAGAATGAATTAAAATATATGGGGTTGAATTATGGGAGAAAGACGTATTTGATGCCGTAATAATAAATGACAACTTGCAAAGCTCCATCCAGAAATCAAACAAAACCTCCCTCTCCCCGAGTCTTAGATTATATTTTCTTTAATATTTTCTAGAATAATATTAAAAATATCTAATAAATGAAAAATTAAATGAATTAAAATTAATAATCTACCTTAATATATTTTAATTTTTTTATGAATTTGTAATCTTTTACTAATATACACTATCACAAAATTTAATTCATTTAATATTTAATTAAATACCAACTATTTTTTTATTATCTGGAGTCTAACCTAGTGATTAACGTGGAAATCTGAAATAGCTAACAACCCTCTCGGGAGGATGTTGTGGTGAACTATCTTCCAACCAGGTAAGGTAACAAGGCAATATGGAAAGAAATAAATGACCCACAAAATATAAGGTTGGATGGATGGGAGCGCCGTTGGTTGATCCAGGAACAAGATTGACATTGCTATTCTCCCACCAACTTCTCTATCTGTAAGGTTTTAAATGAGAAAAAACGTCAATTTGATAACAAGGTCAAACAATCACGGCATTCTTTCCATGATGCTGTCAAGGTAGCATTTATTTCCATTCTAGTTTAGCATATGCGCAGTTTCGGTGCATTTATTTCTACCCTACTCCCAAAAACATAATACCCATCCATTAGCACCAAGATTGTTGTTATACAGTGATTACATCACTGGCATTTGAAAACTTTTATGATTTAATCCAAATGTATATTAGAAAATGACTTTCTTGTAAATAAAAATGATCTTGTTGTTCCTCCCAATTCCTTTCTTATGGATATGGACATTACGTCATTCGATTCGCAATTAGTCTTTTTGTATAATAAGACATTGGTTTTTTTCTCAAGTTGTGTTGACTGTTGGAGCAGCGTAATGAAGTCGCTGACCGACTCAAGCGCCTCAAGAGGTTATTCTCACTTCTTAGTAGGAAAAGTAGTACGTTGTTATTTTTTAAAATTCTTTTTGTCTTGTTATATTTGTTTTTCACTCCAAATTAAACACTACATTAAAAATAATAAATAAATAAATAAATTTAAGCACTATCCTCCATAGTTTCTTAGACTGGGGGTTCAATTTGGTGTGAATCTTGTTCTATTTTTAGAGTTTATAATTTTAAAGAATATAAATCACACAGTTATAAAGTGATTGCACAGGTGAATATTTGGGGGGGGTGTATTTTGATTTTAAAGCTTAAATTAAAATTTATTTTTTTAAAATGTATTTTTATAAATACTAGTTTTTGTGGCTGGTTGATATTTCAATAAATTTAAAATCACAGAGGAAAGCATGTGCCTTTTGAAGCCGGCCAATATAAATTTATAAATATAAATATAAGTAACACGCAGAGAGAGAGAGAGAGAGAGAGAGAGAGAGAGAGAGAGAGTGAGTCTGGTTTTGCATCAAGCGATCCTTTCATTCACCGGTGATGTTAAGGACATGTATTTATAGCTGAAAAACGACAAGTGCAGTCTGGATAAATATTCGGCCATGCTTTTCTAAATCTAAAAACTGAAATCTCTGTTCATCCACGAACGTTTGTTGAAGCCGCTATCTTCTTCGCGTCTGTTGCAAGTGATGAGCGTTGCTCGTCACCAGGATTGCATAATTGATGGACTGAATTTTTCTCGTTAATTATGTTTCTAGTTCTGCGCGACTTACAGACGGGTGGGAATTTGTCCTTGTATGCCTTGCAGACATAATGAATGGCATTTTCATAGTCCTGCAGCCAGAATTCAATTGAGGAGAGAAAGAGAGAGAGTAAAATACAAATGGATGACTGACCTCGTTTAGAGATTTTCCATTGACAGTGACCCGGGGCACAGATTCATGAGGTGGCTTTTGCTGCTCAGTTTCTTCATGGTATCCGTTTGCACTCTGCAATCTTTCAATTTGTGAAGTGTCAAACCAAGTAGGCAAACATGTCTCTCGACTATAGCAAATTCTTTTACCCATTTCTTCAGGCACATTATACATAGCATATATTGAATTTTGCAATGGTCATCGATTATGGCATTTTCCCAGGGAAACCAACCTGAGATTAACGATATTTATGAGCCCATTGTTGAATAGATTGCTCTGCATGTCTGTTACAAAAGCTCTACAGTTCATAATAGATCTGAGATTAACTTTCTCGGAAGACTGCATTTCCCAATTGAAAGGATAAAAGCAATGAAATGGAGATGCAAAAGAAAGTAGCAGAATAAACAGAGAAGTTAGAGAACAAATTATGGGAAGCCATTGATTTCAAAAAAATGCAATTGCGATGTCCTGAAACCTCAACACCGTGATGGGATTTTATAACACCCATCAATATCCCAATCAGTGGAGTTGGTCTAATTCTTCCAGCTTACCACCTAATTAGTAAAAACTTGAGAATTAAGCAGTACAGTGTCCCACATAAAACTTACCTTACGAGGAGAGCAATCTCTGTAAATAGACTTCAATAATCTCAGACCTTGTAATAGTATATTACTTTGGCATGTTCCTAAGAAATGTCCTTAAATCATTTAATGAAGAGGGTGAGGTGGGTGGAGGGAGAGTGAGAATGGCTGTTTAGGACATTTGTGTTAGGAGCCCTTTCACTTTCCACATTCTCCATGTCTTCCTTCTTTTGAAAAAATTGGAAACAAGAAATTGGACGTCATCCTAATTCAGTTTTGTCTAGGAAAGAGAGAAAAACCTTGGGAAAGTTCCCTCGACTCTTTAACATTTCCTTTCTCATCTTCCCCTTCCTTTTCCTCCCAAACATATACACTCTCAGTCCCATACATGATGTGTGCTTAATCTTCTTATTCTTCTTACGCATTTGTCAAATGTTGCTCCTCAAAGTCAAATTATCTAATAATGATAAAATTCATACCCTGTCCAAAAACCCTAACAAAGTAACCCTAACTCGCCAGATTTAGATCAATATGTTACAATGTAGACTTGATTTATTAAAGATAAAGACCGGCTTGACGAACTTATTTCCACTCCCTAATAAATAGATTTCTTTCTTTTTGTTTTTTATTTTTTTGTATTTTTTTTTAGGTTAAAGATGATTAATAAAATTGGCAATCCACATTTAATTTGAAATTTCAGTTTCAATTTGATTAGAAATAGAATCTCACTTAACAAAATGTGGAATTTGCTCAAATATTCACAAAATGTAATAAAGCAAAAACGCCATCAAAAACCTCGATAATCTTCCCACTTTTTCGTTTTGTCACAAAAGATTTAAATCTATAATTACACATTTAAAGAAGAAAATTGTGTTTATTAAACCGTTGCCCAGTAAATTCTTTAATTAAGTTTCTGAATTCGACTCGCGGGTTAGGTATAGAAAAAATTACGTTTAGAGGGTAGCTCCCTTAAATGAATCATTACAAGTCTCGAATCGGATTAGTTAGAGTATAATTCCGGATAACGATTGGTATAATACCAAAAAAATAAATAAATTGATGTCCCATGTTGGGCGACCTTCGAGGCCCAATGGAGAAAAAAGATTTGGACTTCTAGTAGACCTTATGAGAACTCTGGTGGGCCAAGCCCGGTCTCTTTCCACCATTGATCTATTTATCAATGGATTTTGGTTTAGGCCACCAAAGGTAACCAACAAATTCTTAGTCTTTATATTTTTTTCAATAACCAATCCGGAGATATACTTTCACTTATCTGCTTCAAATATTATCAGACCTAATTTAGAGAGGAGCTCTCTCAATATAGTGTTTTCTATTCTAAATTTTTGAACTTGAGACTTGATTAAGAAATCTAGTGCTCATACCCATTAGGTTGATTGCCCGATATAAATTCTTAGCTAATGATAATTGATAATAATAATAATAAACCCCTTGCTTATGATAAGAAAATAAAAACTTGAAAATTTACCAACAAGAGGAAAATGTTACGTGACTGACGCTTAGTACAGATGGAGACTTCTGCACTCTTTTTAGGTCATCCCACATTTTCGCTCACTCGTCCCTTGCAACGTATTATAACATAAGATTTTAGACTTTATGAAGTGCTAAGTATGTGGAATAGTTTTATAAGGCAAGCAAACAAGAAACGCTTTTGTCATGTTTATCTATTAGCCGCCCATATATGCCCATCACTGCAGAATCTGTCCTCCATAATAATGAAATTCCAAGAAAGCTTGAGCACTAACTAGCACCGGTATACGTGACCTTGTGCATATTGTACGTACAGTGATGTTGAAGTTTCTTAAGTATGTTCCTTAGCGCATTATGATCACATATGATCACATACATTATTTCTCTTTACAACGTCATTATGCATAAAGCCCTAATTGATATAACCACTTCAATTAATTACAGTAGTCAAACCATCATCTGTTATTGGGGGACCGAAAGGTCATTCGGTAATTAAAACATCTCACTAATATGGGTTGTTCAGAATTGATAAAGTTGATAATGCGCAAAAGTATTGATAGAGGCAGACAACATTTATCTTCTTTTACTAATAAAAGTTTGTTTTCAAAAATTGAACTTAGGATCTCTAGCAAAAGTAGAAGACATTGGAGCACTTAGTGCCGCAGAAGGGAGAAATAATTAAGGAGTTCAACTTGACAAAATGATGATCACTACGCTAATACAATAATTATAGTAGTGATATTTTCTTATTGCAGTGTTGAGTGAACCTACGATAAGAGAAAATAAATTCTGAGATGTGGTTGGAAGTGGTAGAAGGAAGAATTTTGTCAGAATTGAATGTCAAATCCCCATCAAAAACCATTCCTTTGATTTCCACCCCAATAAGGAAAACATGAGTTCTACTTTCCATTACTGCAAGTCTCGAATGATCATACAAGGTAGGCTTATGCGTGCACTACTTGATGATAGTGGGGCATAAATTAAATTTGACCATGTAAAAGTAGAAGTTTAAGAGGAGTAAAGAACTAAAAGATAGTTTGACTTAGGCTAAGAATCTCTATGAAGTGGAGAAGGATAGGCGTCGCAATTTCAGCATACAACTATACAGAGATACGCATGTAAATTATGATTTTGACGCAAAGTATTGGTTATTATCTAGGAAACTCGTGATAGGTTAGTTTGGAAGGAGGCGTAGAAGATTGCTTAATGCTTTCTTTGACTTGGAAAGTTATCCAAGCTGAGAAGGATATTGATCAATTACAAGAATAAGCCACCTAGAGAGAGAGAGAGAGAGATTTAATTTGTTGGTGAAAAGAGTGAAGAAACCCATAATCGATGGCACACCCAAAGTTCATCCTTTTCGGAGCTGAGAAGATGCCCTTCCATGGTCTTGGATACCTTGCATAGGAATTAGGGCAGATTCCCCGAGCAGAATAATTACTCTGACAAAAGAATAAAGCAAAGCAAAATTGAGTGAGAACTGGGCTGTAAAGTTGGGGTCTACCTCATTTTTTGCCCCAATGTCATTGCGCGGATTTATCACTTACAAAAACGCCAAACAATAATAAATAAATAATTTCCAGTAGAGAGCTATTACCCTGTTATGGAATGAGATATTTTGTCCTCTTCATCCTTTTATGAAAACCGCTTGAACCCCTAAAGAATCCTCACTAGACTCTTATGTCTCAGGCTATAAACCAAAAATAAATAAATACTGGTCTCTGTCACCTCAAAAAAATTTTTGAACAATTAATTATTTGATCGAGTGTTTCACTAGAAAGTCTCAATTTCAAAACATATTAAATTTTTTAGGTTCATTTAACATTTTATGTGATTGATATCAATTTAAAATTTTAAAATAATTTGTTGTTATGTTATGTTAGAGAGATGATAATGATCAACAGAGCTTCCAACCAAAAAAAAAAAAAATGTTCAACAGAGCTCGAGTGGTGGAGCGCTATGGTGTGGCCCAAGCTATAGAAAATTAGTACCTGAACAGGGCTATCCATAGTGTTTTCTTGGAAGAGCAAGTCTCGCAAGAGTCACATCTTGCACTTGTTTATTTATTATATTTTTCTCAAACCTTGCAGAGGAATTGACGACCCATGGTGGCTTGGGACTAAGAGCCCATGCAAATTCTTTTCACGAAAGGATGACGCTTTTCCATCAAAGGTTGAGACGTAGGTTTTGTCGTTTACAAAAATAAAAATAAAAAGGAAACATGAGCTCAAAAATTGGCATTTTAAGAATTAACATAGGCAGTATGAGCCTAGAATGCAACCTTGGTCACACCCATGAAAAGAATAATTGGCAAAATCTCTCGTGCACTTGAATCTAAGTGTGCTGGTAGTTGGCACTAATTAATTTTGATCATCTAAAAGAGGAAAGTTCAAAGAAGAAATTTGCAAAAATGATCATCACAAAGCATTGGCACATATGTTTATGGGGGTAAGTGTATTGGTGGAGTTGAGAAGGGGGGGATAGATCATGGAGGAGCACCTAAACATTGAAAAAGGATATTGGTGAATTTGGAGAAGATATTTTGACAAAATTGCTTTATAGGGTAAAAGTGCTTAACTGAAAATTTTTAATTTCATCATATTTTCAATTATAAATTAAAATAACTGGCATAATAAAATTTAATTTTCTTATGAAAAGAAACAAAGAAATTAATAAGCAATTAGGTGTATTTCACCAACCTTTAATTAGGTTTTTTTTATTATTATGGGAATAGTTGTGTTTATAAAGATGATGGCCAAGTCAATGGTGTCAGGTCTCTTCAATCTTTTTGCAATGACGGATGTGATCAAAGTTTTCTAAGAATCGAAGTCTCTGGGAGACAAGCTTGTAGGGCAGTCAACTAAAGTCTTTTTCTAACACCTCAGATCATGACTAATGCGTCAAAGTTGAAAGTTGAAACTTCATCCCTCAACCCTTTTTCTTCTAGTACGTGGAATTGAACTCGACACGAAAGAACAATTATTGTTGGGTCGGCATCATGTTCAGATAAGAAGGAAGTAAAATTATGGAGAAAATTTAATTTGTGACACATGGCTTCTCGGAAATTTTTGTAAATAACTTTTCCTGCATTGGTAGCGATCACTCGAGCTGTCAAAATTCCCAAATCGAATGGCACAAGGTTAAAACAACCGAGCCCCATTAAGGGCATCAATACCATCTCGGAAAAGGGTAACGCTTATCTCCTAGGGCTCTTGAGAAAGTATTAGCAACTGGCCAAGCAACTCCCTTATTTTGGATCATCCTATTATCCCCCTAGGTATTAGTGTTTAAACTACTAGAAGATGAGCCAAAATTAAATTCTAATTATTCAAAATTTTAAATGTCAAAATCGGATCAAATCTCATCTAACAGGGGAAAAAATATTTAACTTGTCAATCTTTTGTCTTCATTCTTTTTAAATTTTTGTTTTATCAAAGTGAATCAATCAAGGACCCTTATGTATTTTTTAATGGCTATAAATAGCATATCTAATGGGAAGTGCCCTTTTGTTGCGAAGAAAAACAAAATGATAAAGCTTGATTGTAAAACAATACAAACACCTGTCATTGAACAATAGCTTAATTGATACTATCATTTCTTTTAATTATAAATGTTTCAAATTCGAATGTTATGTATAAAAAAAAAAAAAAAAAAAAAAAGGCTATACAAACACTTGGAACTCTTGTGATAAAATCAAATTTATATGATTACAGTTTTTATAAACCTAAGCTATGTGTTAACATGACCCTCCATCTTTTTGGTCAATTGGGCACCATTTTCTGCTGTCAACCTAAAGGGCTCAATCATTTTTTTTCTGGCTTGAATTCTTCCTCTTGTTTCAGCACTAGATTAAACTCGCACGGCAACATGGCAAACTCAGGCATAAGAGCAAAGTTTGACCTTCGATTCGGGTTCCTCAAGTTACAGACCTAGCAAAACGTTCTTATTTTATTATTTTTTTGTTAAACAGAGACATCATCGACAATAATCAAGATAATCTCAATTTAAGTACTCACAAATATATGAAATCGTTTTTGTAAAATTGCAAAATGGATCGTTTAATCCGTCCCAATAAATTTTCCATTCTATCTTTAGGTCTACCACCTTTCCACAAAAGCAAGCATGCATTATTCAAGCATAAATGAAGCCAAACACTAAAGTTGCAAACATGGCGGGGTTCATAAATGCTGAATTTATTCAACCGATGGATAGAAATCGGAAACATACAAAAATACGGATAAACGTAGTTCAGTTAGCACATGAGGTTGACTTGCCGACGTTAGAGAGAGAGAGAATACGACACCCTTTTTCCTCTTATGTAGTAGTCCTCTCTCCTGCGAAAGGAGGAAAAATAAACAACTAAGAAAAAATAGAATGGGTAATGCGTGAGGATTGCGCCATCTCTCTCTCTCTCTCCCTCTCCCCCCCCCCAAAAACAAGACAATGACGTCTTTGTATTTTCTTCCGATTTCAAACACCACTGCAAAAATTTAGAGCACCATGATAGTGACTTCTAGACAGATAGACGTCCTCTCTGGTGTTTTGTCACTTGATCAAGTTTCGAGGAGAAATAGAAAAATTACTATTCATTGTGAAAGGTTTTCTCATGGTATGATAGTTTTTTTGTGACCTTGTAAACCACTGATGGAGAATATCATTTATGTACTATGTTATATTTTTTCCTAGAAAAAAATTCAAATATATATTTGAAAAATGCGATATTAAAAAATATAAACACTAATACAAAACATGAGAAATGAGACGACAATCCGTGACTTGAAATTATGAGATTTCAGACAATTGTAAATTACAAAATCCCCTGTCATGTAATTTGGAAAAAAAAAAAAAATCTTATCAAACATCGTAACAATTTCAACTGCCGGCTAATCTTGTAACAGTTGACAAAAATAATTTTTAGGAAAAGAAAAGAAAGAAAATGGTAACAAATGCATAGGACCCACCAACTTATGGGTGCGAACCGTAAAATTGAAAGTTGAAAATTGCTTTCTCTTGGGTCTTTATGTAACTTGCTCAACCTGCCAATCTCTCTCTCTTCTTATATATCCATACAAACCCACCTCCACCTTCAGTCCTCTGATCTCTCTCTCTCTCTCTCTCTCTCCAGGAATGAAGATGAAGCAAAGGCTAAGCTCAAACCAATTTCTGACCTTGGTCTTCTTTGGCTTCCTTATTTTCTCCTCTACCTCGTCTGCCCGTCCACTAACCGGCTCAGAAGGTCACTGTTCATCGACTTTCTTCTATTTCATCTTTGTCCCTACATCTTAGATTTTAAATTTTTGACAACATTTTTCCCTTTTTCGGTACAGTTGCAAATTATCTCGAAGCTATTAAGGTTTCTCAGGATCAGCCACTCATTCAACCGATGGAAGAGGACACCTTGAATGTACTAAACAAGATTTACCTCCTCTGAAAACGTTTTGACTTTTTTTTTTGTTTCTTTTTAGTTAATTTCGCTAATAAGTTGGTAATTATTTATTTATTTGCAGTTGATGGGGCTGGTAGAGGAATGCGATGAAAAGGATGAAGAATGTGCGAAGCGAAGGATCATTGCAGAAGCACACTTGGACTATATTTACACTCAACATTACAAGCCTTGAAAAACCAACCAAAAGTAGGAAGATTTTTCGGGGCTTCTTTGAATTTTACCCTAGGAAAATCTGTAGCTCTGGAGGAGGTTAATTAGTTCACCGAATAAAAAATGGAAATTATACGTATGCACCTGTACCTTTGTAGGAGATGTGTTAAAAGTACTGCTATTGTATCCGAGGAAGAGCCCTAGTAAAAGCAAGTACAAATTTAATGGCGTAGATATCACACGATGGGATGGATAAAAAAGGGTTAAATGTAGATTTATATATATATGTAGACCCTCAGATCATCAGACTTGTAATGTGGGGGTTAGAAACTATGTAAGAGGGACATGAGGAGTCTTGCACTCTAATTGGGTGTCAGATTACAAAATATGTCAATTTATGATTATGGATATTCATTTCTCAAAGATTTTTACGCAAATCATGCAATGCCCATCCTTCTGTGCCCTTCAAGCTTGGATTTCTATTCTCTCTTTTTTGGGTTTTGGTTGATTGAGCAGCCCCCCTTTCTACAACTAGGGAAGGGAGAGTAGGAGTGTGTTATTCCACTAGGCCAAATAACCTGCCTTTTTCTGGTGCGTTTTTGTAGCTGAAATGGGGCACTTACCTAATGATATGATAGGTCAGATCTATTTCATATATATATTAAAATAAGAAAAAGTTGGAACGCAAGTGAACCACCTTTAATTGGGGTTTTAATTTTAGCACATAAGTAAACAATATGAGGCAAGGAACCCTCCTCATGCAGTTGATTTCGGGAGGTTGACCCCTAATCCACAACTACATTCATAAACCACAATTTTCAGAAGCTGAACATTAGAGAATTTATTGGTATCTCTTTCAGGGGTTCGCAGATCCAATCAACAGATACCTTAAGTTTGATGAACAAGTGTATAGTTTATAAAATTAACAGCAGCGGAATGCAGACAATGACATCTCTCTCTATCTCCCTCACGCCAGCGAGACACACATTGACACAATTTGGATAGCACATCAAGATTCTTCACAATTAAGCCACAATTATATGAAAAAAAAAAAGAAAAAAGAAAAAAGAAGGAACAAACTCCTTGATTGCCCGACATAGTAGTAGCCCACCAAAAATTATTGTCCTCCAAACCCCAACCCCCCCCCCCAAAAAAAAAATAAAACAACACAACACAATCATATTTGTCTACTCGGGAAGAAAGTATTAATGTTCACAAATACAGTTTCTTCTGGCGTATGAAAATGCACTGCACCACCAAGTGTCAAACCGTTTTCAGCTCATTCTAGTGACCTTCCCAAGTCGATCACTATAAAACCAGAGACAATGCAATATCATAGCTTGCATAAGCTATATCCTGATTACAGCCAACTGATTTAAAGCATCAACAGATGCTCCCAAGTGCCCCCGGGGGGGGGGGGGGGGTGGGGAAGACAAAAAAAAAACCCATAATTTCCACAAATAAATTGCAGGGGAATCTGAAGAATTATCTGGTTCTGGCTTAAGAAGTCAAAAGGAAAAGGAAAAAAGGAAAACGGCAGAGACACCAAGAAAATGGAGATGGCAACAGCAACTGAATGCATAACAGCGAAATTTGGTAGTACAGTCCTCAACCAACGTCGGTGCTCAATCACCTAAAGCTTAACAACTGAAAAAAACCAAAATCAAGTGCAAACTACCTTAATGGTACAATGAAGCACCATCTGCTAATTGTTATGCTGAATGGAACATTGGCCACAGCAGTTTATGATGCTATTAGTGTTGAGTGCAGTTGCAATGAAACTCTTTTGACGCACCTCAGCAAAGTCAAAACATAAAACAATCAGACAACCTGAGAATAAAGCCAAGGCAAGCTATCTGGCTTTTTTTTTTTTTATATCTTTCTATCAAACTATAAATTGGACAAACAAAATGGAGTATAAAGAAAGATATAACATGATCAGGCGAAACAAGGTCACCCTTTGTCTCATTCCAACGCCATGGAAATTAATCATGATGAGCACTCTGCAAACACACCTGGAATATTGAACCTGGAGTTTGCATCCACACGAAACAATTGTCTGCACTATTAAGATCATCCTTCTGTTACCTCCATATATTATGACTCCTGCCAAAAGAGTAAGAAACCTCTTTAGGCCCTTTAAAAAACGAAATTACAATAAACAAAAGGACAAATTAGGAAAGATAATTACAAAAAAAAAACTAAAATACTGAAGCTTTGCTAGTAAAGTTTGATTGGTTTGTGTCCTACTTTGTTTGCATTTAGATTTCCAGTAACACCAGCATTGCAAGGAGTGTGATGAACAAGAAATCATAAAAGATATCATACTTGATACTACCAACACATTTCCCACAATTCCTCATGCTCGGCCAAAAGAAGAAAAGACATAAGCACATTAAACTCTCATCTAATGAAGCACGGATAGTGGCAACACATCAGGCCCAAACAACACACAGCAAAATAAGAGCTAAAAGATAGAAGTCAGCTTAGGATATGGCATTATAACATTATTATTGGCACAAACATAATTAACTTGCATATCATGTTATATATATTTTCACCTGTAGAAGTTTCAAATTTAGCTGAAGCAATCTTTACATTACTAATGTGACCATTAATGTGATTACTTCAAAATATGTAATGAAAATCAGAAAAGGAAACAATCCAAATTCTATATCAATGAAGTCTGGGAGATGTATCACTTGAACATCACATGAGAATTTCAGATGCATCCAAAATTTATAGACAATTGAAAAAATGGAAGCACCATGTGGTGAATCTAACACATCCAAATCAGTGCAATAAGAAATCAAGTAAGAGGTCACAAAGGAAAATTTCCCAACTTACGTGCCTATCCAAAATGGAATATGGTAAAACAGAACGACAAAAGAAGGGAAATTTAGCATAAGTTGCCAATTTTACCAAACGATAGTAGATATATAGCAAGTGAGAATAACTACCAAGCATACACAATAAGTATACTATAAGCCAGCTTGCTCAGAATCTTTATCTACTTTCTATACTTTACCATTTTAACGTCATTGGTCAGTCCAAACTCGGAAATTGAACTTTCTGTGATGCAACTAGCATGCACTATAGGACCCTGAGATGAACACTCCTTTGCTGGTCCTAGCCCATCATAGTCAGACCTGAGGGTCATGTAGACTGCTGCTTTGAACATCCATTCATCCCTCTCTTGACTATAAAAATCTTCAAACAGATCACCACACAAAATACATACACCCTGACTTTCATCTGCAGGAACCATCTGGTTGCTCTTCTCAATTGCCTGATCTGACTCTTCTGCCATATCTGCATATGTAAATGGCTTCCCAGCAATCCAATCATCAGAACTAGCATACCATCTCCTCGATGGCTTATCTAAGTTGCTTGATCCAGAATTCTTTGATCCATGCCACTCAAGGTGTCTATCAAGTCGTTCTTGTAATTTAAGTCGAAGGCCACAGAAATTGCATTGATGCAGGCCATCAAAGAGTACAGTAATGACAGATGGATGCGATTCACGAATTATATCAGGCCTAAACTCAAATCCTATTAGGTTTTTTATTTCAGTTTCCTCTGATTGAGGTGAGGCTGAAATCTCGGCAAGAGGTTCAGATGAAGTAAGATCATCCCTGGAAGATGGGAGTGGAATCCCTGAGGAGATTGAAACTGAAGAAACTGGCAAGGAGCTACAAGTAGGAATATCTGGTGTCCGGTTCTGGGTAGGTGCATGTGTTGACAAAGGAGTTGAAATCTCCTTCTTACTAGCCGATATTAAACCTTTTGAAACTAATGAACTCAACAGGTTTGTAACATTGCTGCCTACTTTAGAAGTTGGGGGTGATGCACCAACTGAAATAGTTGAAGGCCGAGGACCGAGTGGCAGAGGCGGTTGCTCCACCATTCTCTGAGCAGTGGTCATAGCAACTGAAGAATTATCATGCTGATGAACTTTTAACGATGCCGATGCAAGTTGGAGATCCAAATTCCTGGAAGGGTGAGGACCGTTAGGTAGAGGAGGTTGGCCACTAGAATTTGACTGAGTACTCCCTGTGTCCTGAAAACTAACATTTGACTGTCTGACCGGTCTAGACAATATTCCACTACTCATGACAGCAGCTAGCAAGCTAGCCGTACTTGACTGCCCTGGGGCTTCTGCATGGGAGGAAGTGAAATATTCTGACGGAGAACCTCCAGCCGAAGGAAATGTGCCTGCATTTGGTACTTGATGCGGCAGAGATTTCTGATTTTGACCAGATGATTCAGATTGTGCAAGGTCTGAAGACAGCTGCTGGTAGGGAACACGATGCCTTGTTTGAAGTGAAGATGTCATGGGAGCTGAAGTTTGCAAATTCTGAGGGTGCAATTTCTGCCGAATGCTCACTTCTAAAGTCTGAACAGGAGAAGGCACAGAGTCTTGAGCAAATTGAGATTGAGGTCCTGCTTTCACCTGTCCTAAAAATTGAGATCTCCTTGGATCAGATCTAGCAACTGAAACAGCTTTTGGATGGTCTTGGTCTTTGATACTGTGCAACAGCTGATGGGACTGTCGTGATGGGAAGGTAGGTGGTGCAGCTGGTCCTGTCATGCCATGCTTCTGGATCTTTTGGCCTAACATTCCTACAGAACTTGTCACGGTGTGAGATGAACCCAGATGGCTTCCAAGTCCGGTCCTACCTAAAGAACTTGAAGTCACAGATAACTCACTCATGGAGGTCACGCGGCCATCAGAATGACCTTGAACCATTTTATTCGCACTTGATTGGCTGAGTCCATCAGCCAAGGATGGCTCCGAAAAATGCAACTGGGGTGACATCCGTAGGCCAAAAGCCGCTCTCTCTTTATGTTCTGTAGAATCAGAGGATGTTTCTCTATCTGCCCCAGGTCCAATATCATCCATGTTGTGAGGCTTTCGGAATTGGACATCAAGCTCCTGGACATAGAAAACATGAATCAAGAAAAACTAATAAGTCCTCCCCATGCAGAATTATACAGGTTTAAAGATTTTCTCTCACATCTTTGGCATGCATCAGGCCAGCTTTTGATCAAAATATACAGAGTCACTTGATAAAATAATACAGTGATGAGATAAAGCAACTTCAAAGAAAGACAATTAAAGGCAATAGCTTTAAAATCCCCCCCCAGGGGAAAAAAAAAAGGCTTTCAAAGGCCGAACTCAAACCAAGAAAGGCAAGACCCGCAAAATCTAACAATCTCAGTTTCAATGGAGACAGTGCTTAGGCAGGCATTATTAATTCTCATGTAAAAATTAAGACAGCAACAAACTTTACTTTAACAAACTATCATTTCATAAGCTTACCGATTTTTCTGCACTGTCTGCGGTCCAATGATCTCTGTTGCTATTGGCCCCACCTTGATCTCTTAGTCTAGAGTTCAAGTCATCCCACACATACTCCTCTTCCTCAGAATTTTTCCAGCTCCTAGACATCCCACTGCTGCTTTTACTTGCAGTGCTCTGTGTTGATTGAAGTTGGGCATCAGCATTTCCAGATCTGGGGGATGAAAAATTCAGAAAGCTATGCTTGATATCATAGCCATTTCTTTGGCCTGATATTGTCTCTGCAACATTTCCACCAGGTCCATACCAAGGCTTCTCAACTCCTTGTTCAATAAGCCTTTGGCTACCTCTTCCAATACCAAATCCTGAATGTTTAGGAAGATCTGAACCATAATCATAGTCATTGTGCTCAGAACCTGTGCTCTTCTCATGAAGAGGATCATTTAGCGCTTCCCTATGAGTACGCTGAATGTTCTGCAATAATACAAAAGTATAAGACCACTAAAAAACACGGCAGATAAAAGGGTTACACCAATTTACATACAGGCACCTTAACAGGAAGATCTGGCCATGGCCTCTTGGTACCAATACTATTGGCTCTATCCAGCCTATCTTCATCTGCTGCAGTGACCATGCTCCCACTAAAATCATTGCTTGTTCCCTTCACCTTCGTTGGAAGAAGTCCAATAAACAATGAGATACGAATCACACTGAATATCATTCCCAGATAATCAAAGCATACAAGGATTAAAATTTGAGAAAGTAGAAGAATCCAAAAAAGTTAGCTTCAGTAATTTAAAAATGGACTTTTGAAAGGTTCCTCTCCAACAATGATTTTGCCCGCTTAATTCCACTCTGATGGAATATTTAATTATAGGCAGCCCTTCTGCCAAGTCAGCCTAAGCAAATACATAGCTTGGTGGTAAAAGATAATCGATGTGCTAAAATACAACTCATAACATTCACAATGTTCTGTGGAGAACATAAGAACTACAAAATTCACAAACTAGGAACAAGTTTTTTTTTTTTTTTTAATCAGAGGTGATGTCATGCAACAAAAGGGTGGCCCTCCCCACAACCACAAAAGGCAGGATTAGATCCCAGGCTTTCGTAGGACAACCAAAAACCTTTACCAACAAGACCGCTAAGCACATCCCTGTCAGTTAACAACTGAAAAAAGACATCTTGCAGGAAACCATATTGCACAAGTGATTCTCTGAAATAGTGTTTATGGAATTGTCTCTGTCAGAAAGAAATACATCTTAATTGTAAATAGAGATCCTAAACACCAGAAGTTCCCTATTCACAAAAGTCTCCAAACTCAGCAAAAAGAAAGATGAATTCAATAACTTGGCAGATGGTAATGTTACAAGCAGAAATACTCTAAAACAAAATTTTCACTCTTAAAACCCCACAGAAAATGTTCAACAAAGGATGAAACAAGATCCAGCTTAATCCTGAATAGGTAATTTTATTAAACTGTAATAATGGCTCACTACATCATATAAACACTTACATAAAGATGTCGATAAGCAGGTGGGATACTATGCGAATCACTAAAATTTTAATACAACAATGATAACAAATTATATAATCTTTATATAGTTCTTCAATTCTAAAATCAAAAAATGCATTACATAATTTTATGTCAAACCAAAACTTACTCTTCCTGACTGCTGAAGACGCTGCCTCTCTAGATACTTGGGGTTCACATGAATGCTATGAGATTGGCGTTGAGACTGGGAGTCCAGTCTAGCTGTCACTCCTGAAGAAGACCCATTTACAGCAGCAGAAAAGCCAAGTTCTTTTTCAATCGCCTGAAGTGGGGCAGGAGGAAAAACTCCTTTCCAAGTACCAAAAAGATGCCGCATACCAGGATGTATAGAAGAGTCAACCTGCTTGTATGCCTTACAAAACACCTAAAAGAAAAACAGAAGATATTATACCATAAGGTAAGAACTTATTGCTTGCACATTCAGAGGGCCCAAAAAAATAGCAAAGCGGCATTGCTGCAAAAATCGAGCAACAAATTAAATGTGGCATGGCTAAAAAGAAATACAGAATATGAACAAGAACATCCAATAAAGAAAATCATAAAGCATGCACTTAGATATACAGGGCTAGCCAAGCAATTAGAGAGAACACATAAATAAAACAGGGAAAGCTGGGGAAAACATCTAACCTCAGGGAGCTTGGCAGAAAAATATCTGATGTACTCTCTCCCAATATTCTTCACAATACTATCTAACAGATAAAGAGATGGCAGCTTCTGCTCACTAGGAACCTGAAAATTATTTGCATTATTAGAGATGTGAAGAAAATTGGACAAGAAAAATAATTGTTCAGCACTACAAGCTTTATAACCCCACTCTTCCACAAAAACTATGGCGAACGCAGGCCTAAACTCAAATGGACGAGAGTATCCAGTTCAGCCCAGAAATTTTCAAGGTGTCACTTCTTCTACTCTCACGAAATAAACTGTTATCCTTAATATAGCTTGTGAGAGTATCATAATTTAAGCATTTTTAGTCATCAGCAACTTATGCAGAATCAAACTTTTGGAGTCATCAACAGATTCATCCGCTCCATTTTCCATTCTATTACATGATGCAATATAAAATTCACATGTAGCCCAAATACATGTGAGTAAAAAATATGTGACATGCTAGATGAACTAATACAACTAAAACTCAATCGATTGTATGATCAGCTACTAGCAAACTAAGGTTTAGCTTCCATAGAAATCACATTACACATGGTGTGCACCACTCACTAATGAAGAACTAAAGGAATAACTCTTAGAGCTCCCCAACACTCCTGCGCACTATGAATCAAACCAGAGGAAGATTCTATTTTATTCTTAATTTTTCTAAAGTCACCCACTTTGCTTTCTGCTCACTTCAGATTAAGTCATTCACTATCCTCTGCACTTTCTGAGCACCAGTTGTGAACTTTGTCCTATAAGACTTATGTCCTCACTTTGAATCCTCAAAGACACACAAGAATGGGATTTGAGCCTATCAGGCAAAGGCACAGGTCATGAAATCGGTTAGATTCACTTCCAAATGTCTTCATAAATCACTTATTTCTTGAACAATCCCAAAAAAAAAAAAAAAAAAAGACAAAAAAAAAAACTAAAACTAAAACAAAAGAAAAAAAAAATCCCCCAACCTAGATATACAGCAAAAGAAAGAAGCTGGCAACACTGCCAGGAGTATGATGCCTCAAGCAACCTCACCCGGTGCATGGAAACTAATTGTTGAAATAAGAAATAACGCACTTAAATAGCTCATTATGCAACAAAATTTTCCTTCCAGGTAACTCAGATTCATATTTGCGCAATCTGGCTATGAAAAATCATTTGTTGCATACTGTAGGCAAGACACCAAATACAAGAAAAACCCAATGGTAACATATAAGAAGGAAAGCCTGAACCATTCAAGCTTCCTCGACGCTGGGAGGCACAGGAGATATATCATTAAACTACTGAAATAAAGCCAAAAATCACAGCACAGCGAGCTCCTTCTGCAGGTATTGTAAGTATCTCCCCATTCTATAATTTACATAACTAAAGCAGGGCATCTCTTTTAAAAAGCAACATACAAAGTATGCACGCTTATATTGCTTGATAATGACTTTTTTTTTCATGAGAGCAACCACAATGCCAGAACCAAAAGCAAATGTATATGCCACCAGTATAGCTATTTAGAAGCAACTAGGATCAAATTTCCGTTTCAGGATGCAGAAAGAAGTGGAATACAGCTGCCCAGATGCAAAAAAATAAACCTCAAAATCCAAAAACTGAAACAGCTCACAGAGGATACAATGAATAAGGTGCTTTTGATAATAAAACTCACCCAAATTCACAATTACATATTTTATATAAGTGGCAACAGCTACATCACCCCTAAAGCCTCATCAACAATATCACAGCCACATAATGAATAAAAAATACTGCAAGCTTTTCTAATTTGCAATAGAAATAATTAACATTACATTTCCCTCAAAATGGAATGCACAGAGAACCGGCTTGTAGTCCCCGTGATTAGGCTTAGCAATTCTAGAAGCAACTAAAAATATAATCAACCTAGAATCGGTAACACATCCAAACTCATAGCAATTGCACCATTCAGCACTGTTAGTAATTAATTGCTTATTTGGATTGAAAATTCTAAAGCACAAAAAGACCCATGCGAAGTAACAACTTCACATTCATAGCAGAATAATGCAATTATAAAATTCTTCAATTGATGCTGCGGATATTAAAAAAAGAATTCATTAATCCAAGATTTAATTACAATCTAAATATACTTATCTCACGTGACTCTGCATATACCCAAACATTCCCGATACCCATTTGTCCACTAAATTTTCTTTCTTTTCTCTTCTCTTGCCTATACCAATTTTTCGATTTCGTTACACTTAAGTGAAACTATAAACATGAAACGGCATTATAAACCAGATTCACCTCAAGAATATTGGAGAGGATTGTCGTGGCAATTGCCTTGGCAGCCTGCAAATTCTCGCCAGCAATAATCGTCAAGTTCGTAATTATGGGTTTCGAATTGAAGGTGAGTTCCGAAAGAGCCGTCTTGTACTGACTAACAAGCTCCTGAATCTGCTGTTGCTGTTGCTGCGGCGTCTGAGGCATAGGTTGATAAGCTGCGTCTTTCTCTCTGTCCCCATCTCTCTCTCTCTCACTAGCCCTCAATCTCATCCCAATTGAACTAGCTCCTTGAACGGCCGAAACGGGCCTCTGCATAAAAGCTCTTCCATTTGAGATCCGATCGGTGGTGTTGGGTTGTTCCTCAGCCAATCTCGGCTTCTTCAGGCCTGGGTCTCTCGATCTATTATCAAATAGTCGTCGAGAACTCTCCATATCCATAAAATCTAAGGTTCGAACAAACCCTAACCCTAATTTCTATTCATTACAAAAAGAAAAAAAAAATAAAGAAAAAACAACAGTAGAGATTGAGATTATGCAACAAATCTGAAACCCTACCTCCTACTCTTATATGTACATCAAAAGAATCGATTCAAACGCAAAAGAAGAACAACTGAATTAAACTCGAATTATGATTTCAAAGTACAGAGATTCGACAACTCCGATTAAACAGAGAGAGAGAGAGAGAGAGAGAGAGAAGAGGGGTTTTGGTTTCTTTTGCGTTTTAGTTTTTCAGAAATTTTTTTTATTTTTGGGGACTTTATTTGTTTTTATAGATAGAGAGGCGAGCAAGGGCTGCTGCCCTGCTGGAGCTTCCGCACCATCAAGGAGGGGTGATAGAGTGAAGTGAGCTGAACCGATTATGACGGAGAGGTCCGAAATGACGGAGAGGTCCGAAAGGATATTTTGCTGACTGGACGTACTTGAGGGTTTAGACCCAATTGTGTAGATGGACTGGACCAAACTTAAAGCCCATGGGCCTATCAAACTGGACTCACCTTTTCCTTTAAGTGGGCATCCTCGTCGCATGGTAACTCATTTATTTTTTTTCCTTTTTTTGGTGGAACAGTAACTCAAATTTCAACTTCTCTCTTCTTTGCCACTATTTCAAAAGCCTTTCCTCTTCAACGTGAATTTTCATTGTGATTAGACTCGCAATTACATTATTAGGTTTAAACTCCCAATTCATCTATTATTTCATATAGAGGCTGATCCGGGAGTCCATATTAGTGACCTTCCTCCTGCTGAAGTTGGCAGAGTTTTGAAGCATGATGGGGAAGGCCGGTTTACGGTCAGAAAGAAATTTTGTAGTCATCCCGTGGGATGACTTTTGTTCCTCTTGTGGGTTGTTGTTCTCTCTTTTCACCAACAAAAAAAAAAAAATATATATATATATATATATATATATATATATTATTTCATATGTGATAGTGTGAACCCATTTTTTTTCATCATCGATAGTCAAGTTTTACCTAAATAATCTAATTCGAATATTATAAAACTCATTTTGAGAGTTGACTCTCTCAAATCCTTTTTTACCATTCACAAGACCCGAAGTCAAAACTTTTAATTAAAAAAATAGAATACACAACTGCTTTAACTCAAATGAATTTGGTAAGTGAATCCACTTTAAACCATCATGAATAATTATAAAACTAGATCAATATATTCACATACCTATATTTTAGAATTAAATTTAATAGATAAATAGATTTTGATCAAATAATTAAAATAAATTAGATTACAATAAAATATGATCAAAGTCGAATAATTTTTTGTATATAAGTAATTGAAAATTTTTTAATTATCTGAATTCATTTTACACGTTATTTATATCCAATCGAACGTGACTAATTAGCCTTGCTTAAATTATCTATCTTAACTAACGGATAATTGATTTAATAGATAAAAATATTAAATTTCTTAATTAAGTCTTGAATTCAAAATCTAGAAATAAAAAAATTATGTTGATGAGCTATTTTTAAATTAGATCCGTCCGAAAAAAAATTTACCTTTGCCTAATTAGTAGGTCTAATTTGGCCCAGCAGAAAAAAGATTAAGAGGAGAGAAATATGGATGGAAAAAAGTTATAAAATAATATTTCAAGAATTAAATGTTATTTTTATAATTTTTTCCCCTTTGTATGGTTTTCTTTGCGAACAAATCGGCCAATTTTAACACTAAATTTTGCTCTTGTTTGAGAGAGATATATATATATGTATTATAAGAATCTTGACTCTTATCCTAAAAATTTCTAGCAACGTTAGAATCTCGCTTGATCTCGACCTTTCATTTTAGAAACCAACACATTTTTCAACAGTTGGATTAGCTCATTGAATTACAGCTTAAGCCTTTCTCTCCTCTGCCTACCATTCTTTCTATTCAATCTCGTTCTCTCTTTCTCTGCCTCCTTTCTGCATCCACCACCGCCGCGAGGATTCATTGACTTCTCTCCGCAGCGGCGACCAGACCTCCACAGCCACCGTCTTTGACCGCTGGTAAACCTACACCCTTTCTCCTTCTCTCTAGAAGGTTTTCAAATTCATTTCCAGAAATTGTTAATGTGACATCTGAAGGTTGAGAGAATTGGAGATGGATCTACAAGTAGAAGAGCTACGATTTCTGAGCGTAGGCGACGGATTGAAGGAATCAACCGTGATCTCGGCACAGTCCCAAGAAACTTCTTATTTAATTGTGAATCTGCACAAGAAAAGGCATTTGAGCTTGTCTTATTTATTAATGGAGTCTCCTATTGAGTGTTGGCCTATCCAAGCAAAAAGGTTTCACTGTTGCAAACTATTTTTTTTTTTTTAATTTGTGGCTCATTTCATAAAAATAATTATCGGATCATAATCAATTTTAAGGTAAAATATTCATTTTGTCAATTGTATCTCCATGATTTTGAGAAATGGGAATTCGTTATTTTAACACAATATGTAATCTATTTGCTAGTTTAAAATTGTTTAGTACCATTTTGAGAGCAAGTTAGAGGTTTTTGGTGCAACGTGACAATTTTCTTCCTTTTTTTTTCCCTGGGGATTTGAAATTAAAAAAGCAAAATACCAGAAGATAAGGTTTTTCGTGATTGGTAAAAGGTCTGGTTTTCTTAAGATAATACTGTAATGAGAAACATTGGATGAAATAGTGTCATCGTCGCACCATTTTTATTAAGTGTGTTACCAAATAAACAATAATGTTTTCAAATGATTTAAACTCATAAATTTTTTTTGAGAAAAATATATTCGATAACACATGAGAAAGATTCTAAGTTTGGGTAATGTTAGATCCTTTCTCAATTCAGGTGCTTTTTTTTTTTGGCATCTCATTCAAAAGTTCTTAAAAAAAATTTTGGAATGTTTGAATATTAACTTAATCCCTAAAGGGAAATCTGCTGTTCAGAGTATACAATTTAATGTGATTGAATTTGTATTACGGTGTTAAAAGAACCAAATATGTTAGAAGCACCATCTCCACAAGTTTGAGGATATTAGGGTGTTGGTTTCCAATTTTTCCTTTGATCCAAAATGAAAATGGTATGGATATATCCGCGTGCGGAAACAATTCCCAATTGTCAACTTGAAAGAAGAATTCAGACATCATTTATTACAAAAGAGTAAGTCATAATCCTCCAAGTGCCGAGAGAGAAGCCTCTCTGAGCCCCTAGAAAGCTGGCTGGCCTGGCTCCGCATGCAAAAGTTGAACACAAATAAATTAGAGCAATCGTTTTTACACCAACTGATGGAAAGTGTTACACTTGCATCATATTAAAAATAAACAAAATTAATCCCGGCTCAACACTATATATTCAGCTGTCAAATAATGTTGGACCAGATTTGAAATAGAATACGATTTACACGAGTTAAGAGCTCACTAGATTTACATTTCACTTCGGTTCAACACAATGACAATGAAAAATGCAAAATATTATCTTTTATAGTATAAGGTTATCTTTGTTGATAGAGCTAACACCTGTAAAGAATACTAGAATCCAAATCAAAAATGCATCAAAATTACACAGCATAATTGCAGGCACTGTAAAAATTTAAGCAAAATCTTCTCAGCCGAGCTGGAAGGAATGCCTGAGTTGCAGTTGAAAGTTTGTCTGAATCACAAATACCAGCACTTCACTCCTCCTTATCTACTTTATATCACAGCCTCAGACTTCATTAATAATATGTACCTGAGCTGAAGATTGTAGTAGAAAAGGTATTCAATGCTTACGCTATGATCCTCTATACTCATACCTTCCTAATTCTAGATAACTAAGCCTAGAAGAGAAAAAATTTAGTTTGGTACTGGTACAAATTTAACCGTGGAATTCCCGAAGAAAGCAGGGCATATGAGTTAGTATCCAGTTTGGCAATACGATGAATTGAAGAGGGAAAAACACACAAGCACAAGGACAGGAGATCATGTCGATGTCAACTATTTCAGCCTGTGAAAAACTCGAGGTAGTACCAAGAGGTAGTATGACAAAATTCCTTTGGTACTAAGGTTGGCGGGTTAATACGGAGGAGTCGTCCCCCACATTTTTTAAGGGGAAAAGAAAAAGGCCCTTATTATTTCAGTTCTCGTCCATGTTAAGTCAGGGAAATAGATGATAAAGAAGAATAAATAACAATCTGATCACATAAGCGATGGGAGTTGGAATAGGTTGATTTCTAAAAATTCTTGAATCCTCCCCATCCATCCAAATGCCCTCCAACATAAACACATTTTTCATTTTATGTTGTTCCACAAAATCTTAGCATTCTGATCATACCAGAATCCTTTGAACTGTGTCACAAGAAACCAATGAGTTTCTCCCTTTATCATATCTGCTTATTCTTAAACACTATGAACTTACGAAGCTACGTGATTCCATGAGAAGGACAGAATCGAGAATATACCTGCATTCTCAAAATACAGATCATAATAGCATCCATATTCTACGACTCTTACATCTCAGCATGTTAATTACCCAAGATCCAAATTGAATTCCCATCTATTAAACATGAAGGAAAACTGACAAGGACATCAGAAAAAGAAAAAGAAGAAAAATGCAGTGGAATTTTTGGACTGTGGGAGAGTGGTAGAAGCTATCCCCCCCCCCCAAAAAAAAGTAGAAAAGAAAAAGTTACCACGAGTCACACACACAAAAACCACCACACAGCTAAAAACAATAATAACTACTAATCTTACCATCTGTATATGATCGGAAGAGGCGGTCCACTGTCGGCCAAAATCCAGCATACGAAGCTCAGCAGCTGCAGATGCAGATTTCATGACTTCAAAATATCTGTTAGGTGTTAGTGTGAAGAATCCTGCAAGCTTCACAGAGCATATCAGGAAACCGAAATTTCATCCATCAATGGAACGGTTAAAGAACACTATTAGATAAAAAAAGAAAACAAGTGAGAGAAATAAGAAAACTGATGAAAAAAGAAGCCAATAATCAACCATTATATTCATAATCAATAATAGTTCAATCGTAGCAACAGTCCCAATATCTAGAATCTAATTTCCTAGGGCAACAAATGCTGAAGCTAGCATATGTTGCCTCATAAATCTATATTTTCAGCAAGGTAGACCTAGGTATCTGTATCCTTAGGAATGTCATACTTTGGCAGCCCAGTTTGGCTCTGAAGCTCACCAAAAGGGGATTCAGCACCAGGCCACTTATCAATTCCTGAACTTCCTGCAGATTGCGGAGGATCTAAATCCCAGATATTTGGGAACCCACCTATCACTTCAGGTTGTGGTGTCTCATACGTCATGAGGTTACCCCAAACGTCATAACTAGAGGCAGATGTACCACCACTGGCATCAAAACCTGTACTCAATAGATCTTCCTTTTTCTCCATTTGATCATTCTTTTCTGCTACGAAGTCTGACAAAGAGAAAGTCTTCTCCCTCGCAGAATCATCCAGAAAAGAGACAAAATACTCCGTTGTAACCCCCAGTTGATGGATCACTACATCCTTTCTTTTATTATCTTTGATTTCCAAGCTCGATGAACCCTCGCCAACCTGCTCGGGTGTTTTTATGAGTTCAAGTGCCATCTCTAACTCATCTTTTCCTGCATCATCCATTGGAAATGGTATGCTTTCCACCCCCAAACCAAGCTTTCCTATCATATCTTCTAAGAGAGAATCAGGAAATTGTTCAAGCTCAACCGGATTTTCTGGGATTTCAAAACCAAATGAAAGATTCTTGGACTCGGGTCTGTACCGCACTATCTGGGCCTCCATCAGAGAACTTGATGCAACTGTTTCAGGGGTCTGGTGCTTGACAAACTTCCTTTTTGTCTTTGGAGAGCCAATATCTCTCTTTTCCTTTTGTTGCCTAAGACGGGCCAAAAACTCAGGGTTCTGAAGCACTTTTGCCAGGAAAGAAACCATTTGTGTTTGTCTTTCTTCTGCTTCCTTGAGTCTTTGATTCACAATTTCCATATGGCGAACTGTTCCTTGATGCTGCTGCTGCAATTCTACAACCTCCTGCATCAACAAACTCTTCTCCCGTTTCAATATTTCTATTTCCCCTTCTACTCCAGTTCTCCCAGTTTCTCTACAAGGCCTAACCTGGCTGCCAATCTGCAGCGATTGAGGTGATCTGCGCCTTTGAATGCTCCTCAATAGATGTCTTTTCCCTTGCTGGAAAGCTTCATTAGCAAACTCCCACCTATCAGTATCAATCTTTCGAAAGCCCTGAATCCAGCAACCATGTCATTTGATGTTGCCAAATAAAGTTCATAACAATTCTCACATGCAATGGAGGCAAAAAATGCAATAATAAGTAGATTGAGCATCTAATATCAGAACAAGAAACTTCGTGTTTACAAGATAAATTCTCAGCAATTGGAGTATAATTACTCAAAACTATCTAGTGGGATAAACAAACTCCAAGCTTCTCATGCCCGATAATACCAAGTAAAATTTCTGTAACTACAACGGCAAGTCTCTAAGTACTGATGACATGCCTAACGTGCCAGCAAGACATGGGAAAGAGGCGAAGTAAAACCTTTAACTAACAACTGAAAGGACGAAACCCCCATTCTACAGCATATCAATGTCCTGAGATAACATCTTCAAAGATTGGATAACAGACAAAACTAAGAGAAAATGAAACACAAATCACACAAGATATTACAAATATGTCAAATCCATTTAATTTCCTGTATCAGACAGAGCCCATAATATGCCATAAACTATAAAGGAAAAAAAATGGAGAATGATCCTTCAATCGCAAAATGGATCTCATGTAGCGCTCAAATGAAGAACCCTGTATAAGTTAATAAGATAAAATAGCAAACCTTCAAAATGTGGAAAACTTACATGTACATGAAGAGACTACAAAATAAGCCTCACTCAGAACCAACAACATAAATGTGGTCAAATACAATTACAAGAACAACGCAAGACTAAAGGGTACACAGTTATATAACGAAAAGAACAACACAAGTAAGTGAAAAAATAAAAATAAAAATAAAATTACATAAAGAAAAAAGACCAGCCCTGAAGGACAGTCTTACTGTACAGCAATACCCACATAAGTATTAAGCTGGCGAACAAAACTGGAGAAATTATTGTGCTTGAAATTCTGAGGAAGAACAAGCCTCGCGAACTCCACTGGATCCCAAACCACGAAACTCTCACCAGATGCACTCCAGGAAACTATGGGGTCTAGTGAACGATCATCAACAATATCAAAAGTTTTATTCAAAAATGGAGGGATAGGATTTCCCTGCAAACACTCAAGAGGTTGAGGAACAACACCCACATTCTCAACCTCGTCAGCGAAACAGCCAAATGCTAAAAACGCTTTATCCATTTTCTTCTCAGTACTAATTGAAGTTTTTTTCTCATCTGTAATTGTCTTGAATTCAAAGATTTCGGGTTTAATGAAGGGAAAATTTTCAATTCCTAGTGAAGATGAACTGGGTTCTGAAAAGCCCATGAGATTGCCTTTTGAATCAACTAAGAAAGACTCAGATGGAAATTGAGTAGTTAATGGCGGGGACAGAGAAGGGAGTGAAGAAATGGGTTCAACTGGAGAAACCCCAACATTGCTAAATTGATTCGGATGAGAAGAAGATGCAGAAATCGGTGATTGGTTTTTAGAAGTAGAAGGAGATTTAGTGGGAGGAATTAAGTCATCTGGATACATTAATGAACACGCAGAAAGAGAGAGAAACAGAGGATTTGCAGAGAAATAAAAATGAAGGGAAAATGGAGGATAAAAGAAGGTATGTAAATATATAGGAGTGAGTGCCGACCAAGTGATCGAGAAAAATCTTAATCGAGTCGGAAGGCGGTGTTGGGATCTCCGATAACATTTGTGGGTTGTTGCTGCTGTTCATCGACGCGGAATTGACACTGTCTGCGTAAGTTCAGGTGGGGAGAGAGAGAGAGAACCGACTCAAACTTAACCGAGGAGGAGGGACAAAGGTGGAGGGAGATTTCTTGGTTGTTACGGTTTGTTTGATTTCGAATGTAATCTGTGGTTCCCGCACAGCTTTTGAACAGGTGGGACCTAATTAATCTCTCTCTCTCTCTCTCTCTCTCTCTCACACACACACACACACACACACACACACACACACTAGATATTTTGGTTGGGGGAGATTTGCCTTTTGTCTGCCAACCCGAATCAACCAAAGTCAAAGGTTAAACCGCCTTTGACTGTCTTGGCACGTGCGGATCTGCCTGTGTTCCGCAGTTAGGAGATGATAGTCTGTCATCGTCCGTCACCCATCTCATGTCTTGATTGGCCAGGTCGGTAAGTGGTAGTTTGGTGAATATTTCTAGTATTTGTATCGATCTAGTAAATTCCAGTGAATTCCAACGAATATTATATTTTATATGGAGTGATTGTTTTATGGTTATTTAGTGGATTAAGTTTGAAATTTTAGATTATAAAATTAAGGTACCCCACTCACAAAAGCATAACCAATACCGTCTCGTCAATCAAGATTAAACTCTTATGACCAATATTTTAAATTTAATTTTTAAAAATAAAAAAATAAAAAAATAAAAAAAATTATTCTTAAATTGAGTTTCATAAGAATTAATCGAACATTTAGATATAAATAGTCAGGTAAAAAAATGTATAACCAATTTATTAAAAATTTAAATATATTTTTAACATTAAGTTACTTAAAAAATTTAATTGTGGTGGACTCAAATCAGTTATATGAAATCTTAAGTTCAATTAAACCCACAAACATTTGTGTAAGGAGCAAATTAGGTAAATAGTCAAAATTGAACAACAGTAGAGATTAACCATTTTAATAAACTACTTACTAATAACAATAGTGACGATTAGTCGAAATTGCTAAGCAAAGATTTTAACCGTTTCAATAAAGCAGCCTATAGGAAACCACCAAAGGCGTCACGTGGATTTTGCCTGAGTTGGTTCTCCAAAAACAGCAGATCCACGTGCCCTCGGTTATCTTTTTATCAGCCCTTCGATTTGATCCGCCTGGCGTCTGAAAGGACCGGTTTGTCTCTGCTATACGGTCTCCTACCGTATTGGCAGGGATGGCTGTCAGGTAGGATATGGGTTTGAAAATTACCGAGCGGACCGAATTCAAAATTAATTTTTTTTTTTTTAATACGAGATTTAAATAATATCATAGAATTGAGGAAAAGTGTTGTAAAGTAAAATATATCCTTGAAGACCGTATTCCAAATTAATCAATGTATAAAAACATAATTATACTTGTAATTATCGGATTTTACTTGAATTTCATAAATAAAAGTCTTTTTATTTTATTGATTTAGTTAACTAAATCAATATCAAATAAAAATATAAAACAATATTATAAATAATTAATTTCAAAGATAATAAATTATATTTTAAATACAAATTCAACACATTGTTAAATATCAAAATTTTATTAAATATATTAAACAACATCTCAGATTCAAAAATGGAGAGGGGGGTCTTGGATTTGGCTGAAAGGTGAGTGTTACAAAAAAAAATTGTAGACAAGGCTGGGCATTATTTTAACCATTGCGGGTATTACTGGTCAGGTAAAACTAGGTAATTTTTGAAAAATGTTTAAGAAAACTCTACCTAGTATTTTAGGAAATTAACCTTAGAAATTATTTTTAAATAATATATTTTGAAAATAAATAAGTTTTAGAATAAGAAATGATATCGATTGTTGATTTAAAATGTTTATTTGTTTCTCGGATCAAAATCCAACACAAGTCTCGATCAAATCGTACAAAATGTCATCATCTCATCCATCAATACTCTTTTCTTTTGTTTATAATAATTTAAATATGGAATCATCAAATTAGAAAAAAAAAAATTATACCACTGATCTTTCGTTAATTTGTCTCACATGAAAGGTCACAAGAACATAATTATAAAAGGAGAAGTTGTTCTGGCATTTGAGTTCACCCCCACTTTTAAACGGAGTTGTACGGACTAAGAGGAAAATAGAGATGACAAGATGATAAGAGGGTACAGAAGAGGGAGCGATGAAGAAAGAGAGTGAGGAAGAAAGGGAAGAGAAAGAGAGAGAGAAAGTGAAAGGTTCTGCTTAAAAAGGAAAAATCAATTTTTTAAGATAAAAAATATAAGCTGATAGAAAAAAAAATGTCTGACTCTTCGAGAAATAAATAAAATATTTAGTAACTCACTCTTTAATTTGTCTTTATTGGTATAAATACTAAACTATGTATCATTGTTTTATATAATTTTTCTTTAATTTTAAATTTATGTAAAATATTTATTTGTCGATCAATCTAGCATGAGTTTGATATATGCAAAGATAATTTTGTACCATTGCATCGATGTTGATCCGTAAAAATATGATATTTTGTCTAAATAGGATAAACTATTTTTACTTTTAATAATAATATCTTATAATTAATTTGTTAGTGCTCGAATTTTTAATAATCAATATTCAAACATTTACAAATTTTTAGATTTTTGCTTACAAGTTTTCAGATTTTTATTGGTTTTCAAATTTTGTTAGTTTCATATTTTTTATATTCAGTTTCGAGCTTTTTTAATTTTGAAATTTTTGCAAATTTTTAAATATCTGTTAATTTCAAATCTTTATTAGTTTTCTAATTTTTGAATATTAAGTATAATAAGTTGTTTTCGATAATCAATAAAGTTTAATAATTTTATGAGAAGCAAATATTTTTTGATAATTTGAATTAATTATTTTCTATTACCGTTGGATGTACTTTGAGTTGACATTTATTTGATAGTTTGAATTATTCTAATTTTAAATATGATTTGTTGTTTTATTAACAATATCAATATAATATATTTTCTGTAAGTTGTAATTTGATTATTTTATATAATTATTATTTTTATTTTTCTTTATCATGTTATTGTATATTGGGTTTTCGTAACTCATTACTTTCTGTCTCCATTTTTTGTTTCTAGAAAATAAAGATGACATCCGGATTGCGTAGGCAGTGAGGTCATTGTGCAGAAAAGGATTAGTTAATTTTTTAGTTTGACTGGTTATTGAAATACCTTAGTTCTATAATTCTTTACTTTTTTTTCTAGAACCCCTCTTGTAGGAAAGATCTTTGTACTTTTTTTTTTTTTTTAATCTAACTTCTAATAATATCCGCTACGATTCCTTGACCCACGGATTGAATATCTTATCTTTTTTTTTTTGTTGGTACAATGATTAGATTTATCGTTCGATATCTGAAACTTTATTCTAATTAATCTGAATTGATCTATTATTAAGTCGATAATAATTTATCCGATCAACAGTGAGTATATGATCTTAACCATCTTAATGGGTACCCGTTGGATTCAAAAAAATTGGCATCCCGACGTTTTGAATTACGTTTGTATGTAGATCATTTTACTATTATTTTTTCTTATGCAAGTTTTGTTTTGAGATTAAAAAAATAACCCAGCTGTATATAGTAATACTGAATCTTTAAAATCTTCGAATTTCTAAATTTTATTTTATTCAAGAGTATTTAATTTTTTTTAAATGATGAACCGCTGACTTTAGTACGAATAATCACAAAATTGCTTGTGCTCAAGCAACGCCAACTCTATCCATTTAAGTCAAGCCGTCCCACCGTCTTGGATTGCGTGGGACGTGGATCTTTTTATTTTTTATTTTTTATTTTATTTTGCTTTGGTATGTTTGTATTTTGCATTAAAAAAATGATTGAGTTGTACATAGTTTTAATGTATCGGTAAAATATTCAAATTTTTTTATAATATAATTTTTATAGTTTTACTATTCTTTTTATAATTAATCGGTATTTAAAATTATATTCGAATTAATTTAAAATTAGTATTATTTGATACAATTTAAAAAAAAAAAACTCTCCCTAATTTTCTTCATTTCTAAGTTTTAATATCAAAATTTAATTAAAAAAATCAAATATTTTTATCTATTAAATTGACATATAATTTATAGTTTTATTTTATCATAGAGAGTAATAAGTTACTATTGGTAGCATTTTATTTAATCAGCTATTTTGTAGGAAATTTTGTTCCCAACCTTATGCGCCGGCAAAGTTGAATTTTAAATTCATCTCGGCCAAGGGAGAAAATTAGAAGTCAAATATTAAAATCCAGTGCTGAGAGCGAGGCAATGCTAGGGGATTAAGATTTGGAATTCCAACCCAGCGTCGGGCACTTGAAAAGGACAACCAATAGAAATCCACAAGGGCTAGCAAAATGTACCTATTTACCACAACACAAAAATAGTTTAAATGTGCATGTATCTTGCTCCGGTCCTGCCAAGCTATCAATCATGGGTATCATGACTATCTTGAGCAAGCCATAGGCGCAAGATCGCCCACCATGCCATGCCATTAAGTTGGTTTGTTGGCCACTATTGTATCAACCGCTGAAGTAGTAGTGTGGCGACATGGCCATCATTCGAACTCGGTTTCTATGGTAGTTCATGAACCACCCACTACGATAAAAGATTATTCAAGCCCCAATTAACAATAATAATATCCGTAATTTATTTTAAAGAAGAAAGTAGAAGTTTTCATAACAATTTTCATTTATTTAGTATTTTTGTTGAAATAGTTATCCCATAAAAAACTTGTATCTTTTAGACCCATACTATTTGGAATTTATTTTACAATTAAGATAGATGACTCGGAGACATCTTTTGGGTCTTTGAGGAAGCGTGCGGCTAGAAGATACCCAGTCCAAAGGGCAAGCACGAAGCAACAGGAAGGGAAGACAGAAAAAATAAGCCCACGCTACATTCTTCTTGGCTAAGCATAGTCTTGCCACCCCGTAATGGGTGGACCTAATGCCCTAGGGAGGGGTTTGCAGGATCTGAATTCGCGGAGGAAAAATATGTGCGAAGCCAGTCAACCAGTCCGCGCACATGTTAGCTTCACTGTAGACGTAAGAAATGTGACAATTGCAAACTCTCTCCAACTAGCACTTGCATTTCCTGAAAATATTCTCCAATAGGGTTTGGGGATCAATCTAATTAGAGACAAGGGAAACTGCAACCTTTAGAGTCCATTTCAATCGATAGGGCCAGAGTTCCCAGCTGAGTTGCTAGAATCATAACATGATGTAAACCCCAAAGCTAAGCGTGTTTGAGATTGCAAAACCCCAGGTTGGCCATGAAGCCCATAGCCGCATCTGCACAATGGCTTTGATAGCTCCACCTGCAGTAGCAGAATTACCCAACACTACCATGAAGCATCCACATTTTGAGCTTCCATCATCCTTACGAAATCATTGTCTCAACGGCTCCCCTTTGCAACTTTAGTCTTAAATATAATCTTCCAGAATTCCACCGTCAGCTTCTAAATCCTTCTTTTGGACCAAAAGCATTTTGATTTCTTGTCTTCCAAATCAACCAGCAAGCCTGACTAAATGTCAAAGTTCAAGGATCAAAAAAATTAGCATGACTTCTAGGATTTATCAGATTCCTCTTCTGCCATTGACAAAGCTCCAAATTGAGAAATCATTTGCTTAGCTTCTCAGCTTTGACATCGCCCAAATAGAACGGACTTTAGGACAGTCCCTGAGCAAATGAATGACGCTTTTCCTCTGTACAACATTGATGAATGTCTGCGAAAACTAGATTTCCACTGTGTCCAGTCCATTAGTTAAGAAACACCTATGTCTTACGAACCACTTTCCACAAGAAAAAGATAGTTTTTATAGCCTTCCAAAATTTTGCAAAGGCAGTCTTCTTTTTTTTTTTTTTTCTTTTGTTTTCACCACGAGTATTCAGATTTTACCTTACTAATATGGTTCGAATACTGTAGGCCCATTTTAAATGTTAGCTCTCCCAAAAGACAGTCTTCTTCTGTGTTAGTCGCTTGTGATGCTAAATTGTATCGGCGCCATGATCGTCATACAAGAATCTTCAAAGAGAAGCTACTAAGGAAATTGAAATCCCAACCCATTATTCCAATGGAGATATTCACCCACCGTGGCTTGGAAGAGCTCTTACGGAATCACAACAATGGCTTCACACAAAGCGGGTAAGAACCAGCCCAAATGTCCAACCAAAATCTGTTTCCCATTCATCCCAGACCAGAAGGAATGTCGGTTGCTGGTTTCTACACAAATGTTGGTATCTCTAATGCCTTGATGGCACAGTTATGGGGTGTTAGAGAGGGCCTCTTCTTGGCCAAAAGTCACGGATTAAAGAGGCTTGAGGAGGAGCTGGACTCCGAAATCCTTGTGAAGCTTCTCTCTTTAGGAGTCGAGCAAGGAAATAGACTGTACAATCTCATCTCGGAATCCCGCAATTTCATGCAAGCCTCCTTTCTCCTTGGGCCGGCATGACTTTTTCCAAGATGCACTTTGGATCTTCTTACCTTCAGAATCACCCCCCAAAACGAAATATTCATCTATCCAATCAAGCTTCTTATGGAATACAATCCGTTTGCATGACGTAGGAAGCAAGGCTGGAAATAGAAAAGTTTGCCGATCCTGCCATTGACAGAGTATCAACCTAAAGGAAGCCAAGCTCTGCTGAGCTTTGTTAAGCAGGAAAAAAATTACAAGACTCATATTTTGACCAACAGAAGCAATAATCTTAAAATCGTGGTGCAAATTTAGTCATGTCAGTTGGCCACTGATAGCATATCAGCCTAAATACCAGAAAATTTCTTACCAGGCCATTCCTGGAATCTTAAAAGACATCCATGCAGCTCAATGTTGAAAGCTCTACGCAGAGCCGGGTACAAAATTTGGAGATGAATTGAATGCATTTTGAAAGTGATGGTAAATAAGCAAATATTGCTGATCTTCATCTAAAATTTCAGAGTCCCTTGACAACATAATTTAGAGCACTTCTTGGCTAGGAAACAAGCTCAGAAAGCAATGAAATATCAGTGACTACCTCTGGAAATGGTTATGCATATGTCTTTGTGAGAGAGTTGCAAAACACGGGCCTAATTGGGTGTATGATGCCGCTAAAGTCAATTCTCATTACCTTTTAATCTGTTACAATATATACACAACTTACAGACAAAATTATGAGTTAAAATTTTACAATTTCCTGATGCTGACATCACCAAAGACCTCAGACCTCAGACCTCAGACCTCAGACCTCAGACCATGACAGTCGTTGAACTGTATGTTCACTTGAGCAATTGCAGTATCTTTTTTTATGTCAAAGACCAGATTCATTGATTGGAATTGAGAAAAAGCAATGTACAGATGATGGTCCTGTAATCAAACACAAGCCTCTCAGATCATTATATGCTGAAGATATCCTTTTCACAGAAATCATGGGACATGTAAACTTTCAACTCAGAAAATTTTGAGGTCACTAAGAGAAATGTTTCGGAAGGAATGGGGGTAGATAAGGACTGGTGCAGACCAAGATTGCAAAATGAAGAAACCATTCAAAAGACATGGCAATACAGTGAATTCCTGGAGTGAGGGGCATATAATTAGACAGGATACTATTAGTGCAACCAAACAAACATTGCTGCATTAAGATGCAATGCTCTGCAATGTTAATGATAACTGAAAATTTGCCAAGACTACATTGAAAATGATAAATAATACATCCTCCGTCCTAGTTTGTTAGTCCATGTTCATTTTGGGATGTCCCAAAATGTTTGTCTAGTAACACTGTGGAGTATTTAATCTTCCGATTATGACCCTTATAAATCCATCCTACATCATTTTTTTTTAATCAACAATTCTTCTAATTATCCAAAGTTGACAAGTTTTATTTCTGAAATCAAGAACGGAGTTAATTGTAGCAATTAAAAATTTCATTCTTTTTCATATAACAGCAATTAATGAAATTCCTTATTTTAGTTTAATGGTTGACAACGCATTAGGTCGTAGTTTCATCTCTCCCCTTCGGCTTTATTTATTTATTCATTTATTTTGGTTTTGTTCTTGAGTGGTAAGTTTGTAGTGATGAATCCATATATGGATTAGGACAGGTACCTGGGTTAGGACCAGTATATTTTTGACCTTGAATCATGAGATACTCCATTGAGATATTGTTTCTCTTTATAGACAATGAAATTAGAAATGAAATATGTTTTATATTCTTTGTAGAATTTTTAGTAGCAAATTTTGCCGCCTTATCTTTTGGAATCAAATTCTCCCCAAACTCTATTTGGAGACAAAAATTTCAGCAAAATAAAGTTTCCATCCTTTATTAAGTAAATTAGTTGAGTAAAAAAAGCTTCATGAACATGCTAGGTGAAAACTAATGTGAAATTGATTGGCTATCGATGGATAAAATTTGAGTTTTTCGTTAAGGAAAATTTTTGTTGTAAACTTTGGAGCCTTATTTTTTTGAGTGAAATTCTTGTTCAATTTGTTTTGGAGTGGCAAAACTACTATAGGAATGACAAGAATTGTGATAAGTTTGGGAACAATGTTTATGAGAAGAATTAGCATAAAAAATCTACATCTAGAATTTCAGTCCAATAAATTGATAGTGAATAATAAATATGCATGGAAGCTCTTCTTGTAATCATGATTTTTGTTTATTGCAGACATTAAATTATTTTTACTTTAACTTTTGCTTTGATTTTAAATAAAAGGGTAGTATGGCAAGGTTAAAGCAATTTTCGATGATGTAACATATTAATTATGATGTTTTTTTATAATTGTGATAAGTTGAAGAGTACAAACAAATTGGGACGGGGAGAGTATTTAGTTTAAAGTTCAACAATATACAGCACCTAATACTTGGCACCATCAAGCTTCTGCGTGTGTGTTTTTTTTTGGGGGGGGGGAGGTGGTTCTTGCTATGAGGCTAAAGCAAAACAAGTGTAATATCTATGCATGGGCGAGAAGAGCTTTGAGGACTGTTCATAAAATTGGCAGCAAATGTCTTTTGACAACATTTACAAGGGGATTAGACACAGAAAAAACAGCTAAATGCATAGGAGGCAAAAGAAAAGGGAAATAAGTGGAATAAAGGAAAGTAAGAAAAGTGAAGAACAAAGTCATGAACATACTAGTCTTTTGATTACATACAGAAATAAGAGCAGGATTGAAGCAATGATCATGGAAAGAAACATCATTTCGCAGTTGTTAAAGCTCAGAAAATTTTAAAGAAGTGAACCTGAAATCGTTGGCAGAATATGTCACAGCTGCACACCAGATCTTCCAAAAAAATGCCATACATGTTGATGAATTATATTTCTACGGTTATTCACTCCTTAGGAATGTAGGTGCATGTCTGACCGACCAGGTTGAGGCATGGGGGGTTTTATCAAGGGCCTCAAGGAGTCCATGATACTCGCAAAGGAAGGACGTTTCCACGGTTGACTGCATAATATTAATGTGATCAGTATGGCAAGAAAAACAAACTTAATACAGAATAAGAAACTCTAAATTCACCTAGCCCAACACTCCTCAATGATTGCAGTGATTTGAGGATTCAAATCACGAGGAATCTCCAGCCTTTTACCCTTAAAACCAACAGCTGCTACAACCTACAGTTAAGTAAATCTCAGAAAATGAAAGAAGAAAGGGGAAACAAAAGGAGATATGGTGTAAAAAGATTTTGTACTCATGAGCATCAACTTCAAAACAATTACAAAAATAAACAGAACAAAATTTGGTCCATGATCTCACAGTCACCTTTAAAACACAGAAAATTAAAAAGATTAAAAGATTGTCAACATTATAGGGTAACACCATCAGCTTTCCACCATGTGGAGAAAAAGATCCATACATGAGAAAATTGTCTCTCATATATTAAGACATGCAAAAAGTAACAATACACCTTAGTTGCTAATAGTAATCTGTAGGCACATCAATTATAATTGAGCGGTGAAAATCATTCCAGTACCTTCTATGATTCATATTATAGTGAGAAAAGAAACTGATTTCACTTTGTTGTCCCAGTATCAAGAGGAAACAAGTAGTTAGGGGAGACAAACTCTAATTTCACCAGCGGAGGCATGATGAAATAAGTACAATTACTATTAGATCACCGTATGCTATAAACTTTTTTTTTTTGGCATTATTTCCACATTTACCACCCTTTGTTGGAGCTATTGGCAAACAATGATACAAGATAGAAAAGGGATCTGTCTGTTTCCTAAACTCCTTTTCCCTAATCTGCTAGCGAGATAAAGTGGAAAACATGTGTGGTAGGGCAATGTGCACAAAATCGAAATTTCACTATGCTACAGCCGAAAACCATAAACCAGCATCGTTACTAATGGAAAATTGGTTGAGCAATAACATGAACTAACCAATTCTGAAATATTGTATCAAACAAATCTTACAATCAAATATATCTTCTTGACCCTTAACCTCAAATGAGTTAACCAATCACTAATCAAATTTTAGTCATACAATCATTCTTATTGAATAAACAAACCTGGGCTGGATTTAAATTACTCCAAGGTTGTTGCAGTGTTGCTAGCTCCCACAAGATCACACCAAAGCTGTAGACATCAGACTTCTCATTTGATGGTTCATCTCGAAGAACTTCAGGTGCCATCCACTCGGGCTAATGACAATTTATAGGAAAAGGGGGGAAAATTAGTATCAAATGACAACATGTCCCTGGAGAATTACATCACCATCAGATAACTTACAGTTCCTGCTGCTGACTTTGATGAAAGAAAGGTATTGGCTTTCAGACAGGAGAGACCAAAATCACAGACCTGCACGAACACAATAATTGCACCAAGTAAATAAATGAACTGCATATCCCCCCCCCCCAAAAAAAAGAAGAAGAAGAAGAAGAAGAAGTAGATGTTTCACTTTTCTGCTCTAAAGGGCGCATTTGATGCCTTGACCAAGAGGTCAAGGGTCAAACTTTGCTAACATCAGGACAATAGGTCAGTGATAAAAAGCTAGATAAAACACGTACTGCAAAAAGGAATAGAACATGGCAATGCTATTCTGACACACACATACAATAGATTGAATCTTGAAGATTAAAACATGTCAATTATATGTTCTTTTAGCAGACAAAATCAATTCCTTTATACCTGTCTCATCCTACTAAAAATTTTAACTTGGAAAAAAGGAATTCGAAGTAAGACAGGTAATCACTGAACAGAATTCAACCGAAATAAAATGCCTTAAAGAATTAAAATAGCAATCATTTTATTTACAGGGGTGATAAAGAGAGAATAAATTAAGTCCCTGAAAGAAGGTTCTTCAGTCCAAGAACCAAATCATGTAGAAAACAAGATTCTCATTTAGTCAAAAAATTTTGGATTGAAAGTTCAAAGTTTTCATTTACAAAATAACTCATTCCCCCTAAGGGCTTCTTCACCTTACATCCAAACAGCCCCTAAGAAACATGCCCAAAACAAAAACAATGCATGTAACAGTGTCCATTTTAAACTGAAATAATCAATCCAAAGTGCTACCACCTAGGAAACTGTACCTACTATGATATTTATGAGTAAGACAACCTGTAAATTTGAATGAACTACCAATTCAGATTACTACTGAAGTTTATTTCCTGCATTACCACTAGAAACCAATAGTCACATAGGTTATCAAAGGCATAGTCTAGTGGAAGATAGATTCTTTGTGTTCGTATAAATTATGTCACAAAAGATCAAATATGACTAAGAATCTAAAGAGCATATAGGCTTCTAATCCAATTTTAAATTTTTAGAGTAGGTAAAAAGTTAACTCCACCCAAAATGGCATTTCAAAAATAATGGATAAGTAGCACAAATTTATCTTGCCTATCTCATTGAACAACAGGTCAAAACCACCAGTAGATCTAATTAGCTGAAAAAACCATTGCTGTTACCTTCACTGTGTACTTCTTGTCAACCAAAAGGTTCGGAGATTTCAAATCCCTGTGCACTATGGGAGGATTTCGTTTATGGAGATAATTCATTCCCTTGGCCTGCAGAGAGTAGGAAAGATGGATTTTGCAAATTTTAGCACAACTTTGCATTCTAACAATAATACGTCCAGTTATCAAATAGATGTTGAAGGATTGTGAAGATCAAATATTGCAGTCACATAACACATAAAGATCATTGCACATATCCCAAGAGATAAAAGTCTTATGCTTTACAGAGCTTCTGGGGATGAGTAAAATTTTTGTCCATATGACAGAACAGCAAACACAACTGTCAAATAATTACCACATCAAATGCCATATTCAGCCGACGTCTCTCATCCAACTGCTCTCTTGCCCCAGGCTTATGCAAAAGCCTGAACAAGCTTCCCCTGCAATTCAGAGTCAACAGTCCAATCAGATCACTGAATGGTACGATGCACTTGATTGGATCATTAAATGATTGAACATATCCTACGAATATAAATTTCTGGCAGCCAATTATGAAACAATAGGAGAAAATGGAAATAAAGGGCAGGAAGAAAGGGTGATTCTGTAGCAAATACTAGGACACACTTCCTATGCTACAAACCTTGCTAAATATTCCGTAACTATAGATAAGTGGGGTGGCTCTGTAACAGCACCCATAAAAAGAACAATATTTGGATGCCTAAGGCGCTTCATTATTGCCACCTGAAAACGAAGAAATAAAAAACAGTAAATGCCCTGTATCTGCATATGCAAAAGGCTCAAAGTCAATATAAATTCTCAATTATAAAGTACATACCTCTCTTAAAAATTCCTTGAAGTGATCCACATGGAAGTCTTGTTCCATTAGAATTTTCACAGCCACATCCTGAAAATTACAGTTCCAATATGATTTTTTATTTCTTATCAATTCATTCGTCTGAAGTAGAAAAGTCACAAACTTACTAACAGGTCAAAAAACCACCAAGGGGGTGCATACAAAGCAAAAGCGACAAAAGCAGAAAATCGGCAAAAAGAGCAAATTCTCCAAAGGAAGAGAAAGACTTGGGCCAGGACAGAAAGAAAGGTTTTTCAAGAAGATATCCATAAACTAGATCACGGGCATAAGGGAGCATTCTGCTGTGATCACTCTGCTATATAAAACTGCCAATCAACTCCAAGCTCATAATTCACCATGCATACAATTCGAAGAAATGTAACAAAGGCAGAAGAGGCGAACAATGGTCTCTCAGCCAAATGCTTTCATTCAAAATGAAGAAACAAATGGATCGCCAATTCAAGGTCACACTTGCACAAAGTACATCTATTAACCAAATCAAGGTTCTTTGGGGAAAGAATCCTTCCCAAAGTAACCTCCCGAGTAAAATAAATATATATATTTTTTTAAAGAAACCTTGGAGGAGTAGAAGATCTCCAACTAACCTTTGACTGAAAAGAAGGCCTCTCCCTAAAATTGTTCTCCCTCCAGACAGTTCTGCAGCAACTACTAATATCGTAAGCACAGTGAGTCTTCCCTTCTCTCATCCGCTTTCACTCTTTCCAAGTACTCAAAAAAGTTTAAAAACCTCTCCAACTCCCAGTTGTTGGAAGGTCTAACAAAATTCACATTCCAAATGAAAGGCATAAGTGAAAAGGACAACTGATCTTACCTGAACAATCTTATCTGGGGTAATCTCAAAGAGTTCAGGAATGTGACTGTTTAAAGGATGGGAGGCACACCACTTCTCATGCCACAAAAGGACCCTTGACCCATTTTCCATTTTGAACTCTCACGCTTTGATAGAACAGAACCCACCTCCAACGTCCTTTCCAAACTGCCACACACAAAAGCCCCATTCACTTCACAGTCATCCACCTGTTATGATCTTAACCACATAGAGCTCCAATCACCAATTTCCACAAGTCACCAAGCTCTCACATGAACCTCCATGAACTCTTCACTAACAAAGCTGTATCGAACTTAGCGAATGATCTAATCCCCAAACCCCCTACTTGAATAAAGGACTTTAATCTCTATCATTTAAAAAAGTTGAACTTGTTCCCAGAATCCTCCTTTCTCCTCCACAAAAACCTCCTTTGGATGGATTCAATTTTTTTAGCCACTAAAGCAGAAACAGGAACCAAGGACATGAAGTACACCTTAATTACACAGATAAAAATAAGTCTTCCTCTGTTGCTAGCATTTTCTCAAATCTTTCCATTGCACCATTCCAAATGGCCTTGTCCTCATGCTTTCACCCAGCAGCAACTCCGAATAAGTCCAGGGAGCTTTCCCAGATTACATCCTAGAACAAAAGCTGGCAACAAAAAGAAAATGACAATGACACAAACATAAAATCCCGAACAAAACTAACTGCCACATCCCTCATGTGAAACAAATGAGAATGTTATAATCCTAAGGACGTTATTTGAGAGCATAACACCAGCAAAAGCAAGTTTCCCATGTCCAATAGGATTCGAAGCATTTATTTCAAATGCAATATAATAATCTCTCTCTCAAAAACATAGACCAATGCAGTAACACTTTTGTTAACTTTGTTTTCAGGAGCAATCATATTCAAACCAACAAGCATAAACACTTAAGTAAAGCAACTGAGTTCATGGATACTTTCCAGACAAGGAGGCAAGTCCAACAAGCCTAACCCCAATTCATTCCCTCCTATTCTTTCTCGCGCATAATTCAACTTGGAGGGAACATGGATGCCAACCAACCAACTCACAGATTCCCAAAATCACAAGCATAAGTATCAGTTCTAAGAAAACATACTTGTCCTGGAAATGGAAAAGGCTTATGAGTTTAGTCCTTGGCAGATTACATTACCTCCCACCTCCAAAGCATGAATACATAGTCTTTTCGATCCTAAAAAGTATTGGAAATAGTCTTTTCGATCCTAAAAAGTATTGGAAACTGGAAGAAAAGTATCAAGCCTCTGGTATAAGAAAATTTTGCTTGGTCCATCTTTAACTCTTACAATAACAACCTACACAAACTATACACGTAGCCGATTCAACCTCAAAATGATACAAATATTCACATTGTCATAACATCCAAATAGATGAAACTCACTTTATTTCCCTAAAGTGAAACCACAATTAGCAGGAGTCAATCAATGCAACTATGCTGGCACCTCTACTCCATAAACATTTTCCTTTTTGGAATCCATATTCTTGGCAAACTGATATAAGACAGCACCAAGAACTATAAATAATGCTGCCCAGAATTAATTTCGTGATGGAGCATGTTGTTAATTGAGAATGAATTTCACAGTCCATAGGGAGAGCCGCAGCACAAAGAAATAGCTTAGATCTAAAGGGGAAAGAAATAATTCCACAACAGATGGTGCACTAAGACAATCAAATTTGTATACCACCCACACCATTCAGGTGGAGGTATTTCTATCTTGTACAATTTTTGCTCCACAACCATACAAACTGATGGTCTTCATACATTCAATATGAATTCACAATCACAAATCAATTAAAAAAAAAAAGTTTAATTAGCTACACAAAATTGTTGAACACAATCTTTTCCTAAGAACCATAGCATATGTAAGTCCAAGGGCGACATCATAATTTAAAATGCCATGTTCTTGTTCCATTAAAAAGATTTGGGGCCAAAAGAAAAATAACAAAGGTGAAGATTTTGCTACAATACATATAAACCCAAAATACAGAACAAGGATGCTAAACATTTTTTTTAATATATAGAAAACAAGCATGCAACTTAAGACCCACACAATCTAACAATAACCTCGTCATAATATTTCTATACACTCTCCAAGATGCCAATGATGTCAAGATAACACCCCTCTAGTTCTGTTAGATATTTCAATTTTCAAGCCAGATGAAGTTCATACTGGAACTTAACAATATAAATGTGCTATTTCATTTATATATTGACCAACTTTCCTGAGAGAAAATAATAATAGCGGATAAATCTCTTTCCATCACAATCACATGTAACAAAAATACTCATGCAGCCGACTCTAATATCCTCTAACAAACTCTAAAAACAACAAAAATCCATTATAATGCAGCATGTAACAAACTACTATCCGGAAATTAAAACACACACGAAAGATTAATTGCTCACCGCGCCATGCCATTCTGCACGATGGACAGTTCCAAATGAACCTGAAAAGGAGTAGTTAGCAAGGTCATGAAGAAACAGCAAACATCAAGCTTTGATATTGCTTCTCTACGGTAATGAATGAGAGTCACGTTTGCAACGTTGCCATTTCAAAAAAAGAGAGAGAGAGAGAGAAATACCTGCTCCAATCCTCTCTTTCAGAACAAGATCACTCCAAGGAATTTCCAGACCTTCCATATCAAGTGTATTACAGGATATATTCGGAACCAATTGACCTCCATCAAGAAATCTGGAATCTTTGACCTTATCCACCCTTTGACCAAAGAAAATTGCAAGTGGTTTTGAGTCCCTATGTGGTGGGATGTGTTTTAAAACATTTGGATCTTTGACCATGCTCGCTGAGCTTATCATATTTTTTGGAGGATCACAAGATTCAAATAGCTTGATATCTCTGTCATGAGAATTTTGCCGGGCAAGTTTTGGAACCGGAGGCATCTGAGAAGTATCATTATTAGAAAATGGAAGAGATGATAAATCATTTCTTTCTATCCCCTTCCTATTAGACTGCCTAATGTACACAGAGTCTCCAGCATCATCTTCATCAATCCCAGCAACTGTAAATACAGAATTAACTAGCTTGTGAAATGAATGGCCTTGACTTGGATTTATACCAACTCTATGACACACAAAAATGAAAATCAATGCTACACCATAGTAAATTATAATGATACTACCTTTGAACAATATAAATCATTCCATCCATCCAATTTTGAGTAACAAAGTGACCCAAAGACACATGAGAAGAATAGCATTAATTTCTTCAATTTTGTTATAAGGCATTTTCTTCCAAAACTACCCCCAAGATAAAGTTGCTCTATCTATTTTTTACAGATCGAATAGTGAAGTCATTGTTCATATTCCACCATATAAATTTTTGAGCCTCATTTTGGGAAAAGCAAAATAAAAATTATCACTCAAATTAGGGAGGATTGTCAAAGCATGCATGTGTCTGTGCTTCATTGTGCAAACACTAGTTTTTTTCCCTCCATAAACTTCTCCATCAAATTTATAATTAAATAATCAGTTTCCATGATTAACCTCCCAAGCACAGATTGAGTTAAGATTACCTAGATCTTTATTTGAAATCATAATATTGACTTCTATACTTATGAAAATAAACATAGACCCTTATGATTTGTGTACATTGAATATTACTTAAATTAGATATATTGATATTTAGCCATGCAAACGCGCACCAAGTATATGAAAGCTTGGACTTCAGGTCCAGCTTCCAGTGTATTTTTTGAGGTTGAATTGTTCCAACATAAATGGGCTTGAGCTAAAGCATAAACATATAGAACATTTTAATTTGGATAATAATAGATGCTCTCGAGCCAAGATCTGTCCATTTTCTTGTGATAAAACTGCTCAATGATTAAGTCATACACTGACTATCAAACTTTGAACACCATCAAAGGACATTATATGATTCTGAAATGACACATTATTGATTGCAAACGGCATTTTGCTTAGATTCAAAACAAGTGCAATATAAGGAAAAGAGAAATTCTTCAAGAGTACTGCAAGCCAAAAGCTAGAAATATACATAAGCTTTTAGTATTCACATAGCTCTACATGTATACACATGTTAAGGTAGGCAAGGCAACTAATATGAATAAGTTCATTTATTTGTCAAGAATGAGAAGGATTACCTGCCGATGGCTCATCAAATACAAGATTGAGTGACTGAGAATCTGAGAAATACTGTTTGGCCAACGACCTAAAATCGATGGTAGGTTCAACTGGATTGAACCCTGGAAAGCGCAAAGGCGTAGAAATTGAGATGGAAGATGGACCGTTGATTAAGGAATCAGGCTCACTTAAGCATCCTGGTTTCCCAATCAAATCAACCAGATACTCCCTGAAATAAATGACTATATCTCCTGAGCTGATGCATTTTATGCTAAATGAAGACGTGGAACACAATAGACATCTGCATAATAAGATGCTACATCCACCTACTGAGTTGTGAAAGCTACAGAGTTAAGGTAGAATTCAAATATATAAAATAATGCTTGCGGCCACTGCTGTTACTATAAACAAGAACTTCACATGTTAGTAACAAGATATAGATTGAAACAGTTTGTGATCAAATCCAGTGATTGTCATGGTTCAGCATTTCATTTAAGCAGATTGAACAAGATGCATCATCGGTCATTTTGGTTCTCATGGGCTTGGACTGGTGGAATTTGATGAGAAGAAGAAAGAACAATGCATAGACATTACAAAGGAACAGCCATTGCTTAATCGATGTTTCAAAGTTAACATTAGAAAGCATAGACCTTGCTTTCCAACCACCAGATAACATAAACTGAGAATTTTTTGAAACAAACAGAAAATTCATCTGTTTGCATATCAGCTCAAACCATGCTCATGAAACTTCTGATCAGATCCCTTTCTGTTCTACTTGTTTAGAACTGAAGATGCATAAGTAAATTCATATCTACAGTATGCAACTTGTGGCTCATAACTTTACAGGTCAGAGAGATGGTTATGACAAATTCTATTGATTTACCTCCCCCCTTTTTTTGATGAATAATTCACCTCCCATTATTTCACTATAACCAACATGTTTATGCCTTTATGGATAAACTAGAGGCAGCTTTGCCTTTGTGGAAAGATTCCTTTATGCACCTACTTTCAACGGTTGGAGGCTGATGTTTTAGAACACTAGACACCAAGCTTAATGTATAGTAAACTCGATTAATATAAGAAGAAAGATTCAGTGATAAACATCTCTGGCCTAAAATATATGTCCTAGAAGAAAAGGCTAAGAATTATCACATTGACGTCCAAATACAGAAATGTAGTTTTTCATTTATCAATTGAATGAAGTATGAAACATTCATGCATACCTGTCCAGTGCAAATCTAACAAGACAGGAAGAAGCATCATCTCCTATGCAGTATTTGCAACCCTTGGCAATTCGACATGATAAATCAATGGTGTCAGCTAGCACCTGTAAATTTCTTACTGTAAGAACAAAGACAATTCCATTTTTTGATTTTAATTTATCATAACGTCTTTAAGCCTCAATCAAGCTGGTTTAAGTTCAAGATAGTCATCACAATGTAGAATTAAGATGAGTTATACTCACCTTAAATAGAAGAGCACGATGTCTACATAGCCCAAAAGATAAGCTTCCAATGGGAAGTACGATAGATGCTAAACAATCCTTTAGATCAGTACACTCCCGCTGAAAGGAACCATAGTCATTTTCTGCAGTGGAAGTTGCAGCCCTTGTGATGCCAATAAGTATCTGATTACTGACTGATTAACAAGAGTCCGAATAAGAAAAACAGATACCGAGGGGCAGGAAACTTACCCCATGTGGCTGCAGACAAGCATTGCCAGCTGATCAACAACCTCCTCCTTGGTAAAGCAGTTAGATGAGATGCTAAGGGCCAGGTTCTGTAATTCCTTTAAGCTGGGATCAATACGTGGATCAATCAAAACCACTTCAAATGAAGAATCAACACTAGGATCAACAGATCTCAGTGCTTCAATTGACGGGATGCGACCACATTCTTGGAGATCAGTGCATACAGTCCATACATAAGGATCCATACCATGAATAAGATAAAAGCCATCAGGAATCTTATCTGAATACGATAGACAGCCATTCACCTGAAAGTATCAAAATTTACAAGACTTGAGATAACAACCAAAGAGCAGCATACAAATAACCACAAAGTGATGCATTCACAAACAGCAAAGATAATGAGCTCAGTGTCATGATGCTCCATACAACTGATAATTGCTCCTTAACCTCAATTTTCTTCCATCTCAGTGAAATATAGTATGATCCAATGTTGTTAAATGCAGGAAGAATCTAATATGTAAGCACTGGGGGTGAAGCTAATAACTTCGTAGGCCATAAATAAACAAAGAGAATATTCCAATTTGGAAAAATTTAGGGGCCAAGACCCCACTGTGCATCCCTCCCTAGGTAAGGGGCCAGACGTCCTTAAGGCATTAGGACTTTATATAGTCAAGGTGTTAGGTGCCAAGTTGAGCAGTCACCCAAGTGAAGCAAAGCAAGTGTTAAGAAATTATTTATTTCACCAAAGTAGATGTAGTTAGGCTTAGGGATTAAATTGGTGGTAAATCAACATATCAATTGTTAATTCAAAAGAATGGAGAACATTGAAAGATCCTTATGGAGAAGTAAGGAGAACAATGGAGAGAAGTTCAATCTGATCAAGTCGGAGGTCGTGAGCAGCCCTTGCAAGTGGGGTCATCCTTAGTTGAATTTAACGAGGTGGTTTGATGGAAGTGGCTGTGGAGGATCTTAGACAGCAAGACTCCATAAAGAGGTTATTGTCGCTAAATATGGTAGCATTTACAGTGGATGGGTGTCTGATGAAGTTGTTGGGCCTCCTGAACTAACTGTTTGGAAGGAGATTAGGAGAGGTTGGGAAGCTTTCAAGGCATGGTGGAATGTGAAGTGGGAAATGGATCAAGAATCTCCTTTTGGCACCACGAATTGTGTGGCTCTGGCCTGCTGAAGAACATCTTCCTCCCCTATGAGTTGATAGTGACTAAAGAGGCATCAGTGAGCTCCTTAGTCTCTGTCTGAGGAGTTCACTTCTTTCAGACAGTGAACTTTAGTAGATAAGTAAATGACTGAGAAATTTAGTAGTTCTTTGACTTATTTGAATTTCTAGAGTGGATAAAGGTAAAATCTGGTACAGAAGACATTGTGATTTGGACAAGTTGACCAAGTGTAAGCTTGAGGTTAGGAGATATTATAATACGCTTAAATCAAATTGTGGGGACAAGGGACAAGGGACAAGCTCCTTTTCCTTGGAAGGAGAAGAGCTATTAGGATGCTTCCTGTACCCTTGTTTTGGCTGGTTTGGAGGGAAAAAGGTAGAAGACTTTTGAAGAGAGTAGAGAGTGCATTAATGACTTCAATGGATACTGTTGATTTAGTAGAGTCTCTTTCGATGTAAACCCTTTGGCCAAGCATGTCCTTGGTGTTCTTCCTAGAATTTTGGATTTTTTGTTGTAAACAAAACTCTTTCTTTTCCATAAAAAGAAAATATATCATTACATATTCATCACTATTAACAAAAATTGCATATTGCTCCTATATTATAAGATGAGGAAAGAGATACAAATTCTCAGCACAAATTAATTTCTTTTGGAACTGATGAAACATTATCTATCTCAGTCTACTTGAATCTCAATCATGCAACAAAACAAAGAAAACAGAAAGGGAACAAAAGAAAATGAAATGATGGCATGACAAAAGAGAGGGGGAGAGAAAGATCAAAGAAGAAGAAGAAAATACATAAAGAAAAATGGTGTACTTTGACCAAAAACAAAAAGAGAATAAGATCAAAAGGGGGGAGAAATAAGAACAAAAATCCCAAAAAGTATATTAACTTAAATTTCCTCCTTGTGAGGCAACTTACAGTCTTGACACATAGGCCCAAAAAACCGGTGACTCTTTGAGAGCGCCTCACTCATCTCTCTCTCTCTCTCTCTCTCTCTCTCTCTCTCTCTCTCTCTCTCTCTCTCTCTCTCTCTCTCTCTCAAGAGTACAAGATGAGCAACTGCAAGCATGATGCTTATACATTAAATCTTGGTCTACAAATACTCAGATATGTAAATCATTACAAGTGAAGATTGTGTCGACTTATAGAATAAACCAGTCATATAAGTCATGATTGAGGGTCAATGTGGAAGAATGAGGAATCTAGGCTTCAACTCATTTGAAAAGGGATTGGAAAGATCATTCATTAGTTTTTTCTTTGATCTCTACTTCTTTTGGCTTTGAGGTTTCCTCAACCTTAGGCCCTTTTACATATTCTCCTTTCTATTTAATATAATCCTTTTTTGCTTGAACTCAAAAGTGGTGAAAGAGTTCGTTGATGTACAAAAAAAGACAACAGCTTTACACTAGCATTTACTTCCATCATTTTGAGCGCACAGAAGGGGATGATAAACAGAACAGGTGTTTAAGAACTGAAACCAGTTCTGAACTGTCAAGCTAGAAGCAAATAAGCAAAAGCATTGCCGTTCGAAAGGTCTTGCAAGCAATTAAAAACACAAAAGGACATAAAGCATATTTTCCCAACTGAACAGATTATAAGTTTTATCAAATTCACTGCCGCAGACACAAAATTAAAATTCCAGCCACTCAATCCTAAAGATTTGACACTGAGGCTTCACTAAAGACAAATACATCTGAAATATCCTCGTTTTGATATCAAAAAGGTAAGAAAATTGGATGAGGCTGTGAAATCAAATTGTTCATTTCCAGAAGAATATACGTATCCCTAAACCATTATGTGGAAGAAAAACCACAGCAATTTGGATCATGAACAGCATAATATCAACATCAAACAACACAACTAAAATAATGATAAAGAGATACAGGCCTACCCAAAACCGATGCGTAACAGACTCAGGCGACCCGGAAGACCTCAGCGCCGCCGAATCATCATTCGGATCCAGAAAATTCGGATCTTCAGCACAAGTAGCTTCGAACGAAAGCCTAAGCGCCAAAGCCAACTGCAACTGATAGCTCTCCTCCGTCTGCTGCGCCCAACTCTTAGACGAAGAACTAAAATGCACCATCTCCATACCACCACCACTCTTCACTCTACCCGCATCGTCTTGTAAATAACTAACCGCATCGGCATCGTGCGCGGCGGATATAGTCGGAGGACCGTAGTATTCTCCGGACAACGAGCTCTCCCCGAAGCTACTACCACTAGATTGCGTCTGTAAACCTCCGATCGCGGGCAATACCCCGATTCTTCGATGATCGGACGTTTGTTCCCAATCAAATGACGACTTCAACCGATTCTTGTCGCCGGAGTGAGAACACTCGTGGTACGGAGGCGGTGTCATCATAGTGGAGGCAGCCGCTGCTCCGCCGTACTTCGGCGGCTGTGGCGGCGGCTGGTGGTCGTCGGGGAATTGACTTAGCAAAGTATAATTTGATCGCCGACCAGGCATATCCATTAAAAATGAATCAACAAGTTTGAAATTGAAAGATCAATTCAACTTTCTTGAAGAAAAAAAACCTAAATCCACATTTTTTTGAGGAGCGTCTGAGAGTTGAATCGACTTCTGCTGCTTCTTTATTTTTTACTTTTTTTCTATTTTCTCTCTCTTGCTTTTTTACGGAATTTTCTCTCTCTAGATTCTCTCTCGTGTTTCTGTATCAGTCCTCATCTTCTTCAGCTTCGGATGTCGGAGAGAAAAAGTAAGTTTCCGTTTTTCTGTTCGGTGGCATAATCGTGATTTTAACCCATTCCACTCGAACTTTTCGGTATTCGTCGCAGCAAATTTGAGTTTCACACGCGTTTCTAACCCGACTAGAGCAAAATTCAAGTGTGCTCAGTCTCGGCTTGCAAAAGTCGATCCCACTTAAATCTTCGCACGTAAGCAAAAAAAACCAGTTGTAGGGAAAATCAAAATATTGCTCCCACTTGCTCAAACTGGACAATGACGGGGATGGATTTCATTGGAAGATGTGGAGGTGGGACCCAGAGAACTTTTAACATTGAATGAGGACGGGGTTGGTCCGATTTAAGATGGGGGAAAGACGGATGAAATTCTGAGAGGGGAAAGGCAATGGGATTTTGATATTCCAATTCCACGCGCCGGTCTTGGATTTGTTTTTTGCCATTTAACTTGGTGAATTGTGATAGGACCGGACCAGAAATTGAGGGCTGAGCGAAATTGTGAGGTAATCCTACGGAATTCCATTCCCGACCCCCGACCCCTAATTAATTGGTTTTGATGACATGGAATTATGATTTTTTCTGAATTCTGAAATCCAACGTCAAAAGGTACTGTACCCTCTGCCACGTCATTTTCTTTCCCCCCGCCCCCAATCAACTAATACCTTGAGAAGATTTTATTTTCTAATCTAGTTTTTGAATCTTGATGCCTGCATGGAAATCCCAGTTCGAATTCAAAAGATTATGGGAGCTGTTTGCAAAGTGTTTTGAGAAAAGAAATACTTATGGAATAATTGATCAAAAAACAGAAAATTTAAATTAACAAAATCTTAATTATAAGATTAGAAATATAAATAATTTTTATTTTTATTATTTTTAAATTATTTTAATTTAATATAATTTGATCAACCTCATTAATGTCACCGGAACACTCCAAATTACTTGATTGTAAAATAATTTAAGAGTGGTGTCAATATGAAGTTATTGTTGTAAATTAAATTGCACTTAGCAAAAAAAAATAATAATTTGAAAGTTATGAATAACAAAAAAAAAAATTAATTTTTTTCAAAACAGACTTAATTAAGTTTTTAAACTGGAAATTATTTTTATTGATAATTGATATGATGTAATTTTATTAACATTAATATTAATATTAAAGACGCTTGTGTTGGGATGAAAAACATCACTTTCATAAAATATATGAAAAACATCGCTTTCATAAAATATATGAAAAACATCGCTTTCATAAAATATATGTTTTTGAGTAAATATTGCATCACAATTTTTAGAAAAGAAGTCTTTTATCCAGATAAAAGTAGATTCCTATGCTGAAGTTTTGATTTAATAACACAATTATTTTTTAGAACTAATTGATGAAGTTTTTAGCTTTCACCAGTAGTTGATGTGAGATTCATGAAATTTTATTTTTTGTATGAACTTGCTTAATTTAATCAAGTGTGAATGTAAATGCCATCAAGACACGAAAATTGACCAAATTCTAATAATTCATATATTCAATTGAATATATTAAAGTGTCTATTTTTAGAGATCGGCTCTCCTACATCCTTTTTCATAATTTTCAAAATTTAAACTCGAGATATCTGATTAAAAAAGTAGAGTGTCCGATCACTTAATTCAAAAGAATTTGGTTATATTAAACTTCACATATGACAGTTGTACCTTTAACATGTACATGTATTAACGGGAAAAAAATCTAGCAAGCCAAAATTGTTGTGATACAATGTTCCCTTTGGCAAATTTATATGCTTTAATAATTATGTATGTATTTTTTATTTATACGAAAAATATACGATGGAAGAGTCATTAAAAGCATGAAACACAAAAGTGGGGTGATGTTACATGGATTGAATAGAATTAATTATTAAAAATCAAAATTCAATACTTGTTTATTAATAAGATGTAACTAGAAAAAAATACTTTAGCAAAATTCAATTCCATCCTCTTAAAAAAGCTAGGTATACATCGATATATAAAAATTTTATTTATGTTTGTAAATTGAATACACTAATACTGCTGGGTTATTTCATTTATGTTTCTAACAACAACCAGAGTTAAAGGCTAAGCAGCCTCCATGGCCCCACCATCCTTTTACATAGCAAAATATTAAAAATCATTGATATTAACATTGTATTTTCACGTTGGGTACGTTGACATTAAAGTTTCACTTTTTGACTATTATATTCTAATTGTTTTAGGTTAAGTCCACTCATCTTTCATTGTGGCTTTGCATGAGAGTCTGCAGAAAGTCTGAATGAATTAAATAAATTACAAAGCAAGCAGCACTAAAATATGGACTATGTATGAACAAGTTGAAATAATATTAACGTATTTTTTATCACCGAGTGGGAACCCATTTTCCACAAGTATGAACTCAATTAAAAAATGCCATTGAAATCCAATGTCTAGAAAAATCCGCACTATTGTGTTATTAAATGCCAAAAAGTGGTTAAGGGACGGGAAAAGAGATGATGTTCAACGAATCTTTGAGGCTGAAAATGGAATTTGATATAATTCTACTCCATAGATTTTCAAGTGGAATTATTTTATGCGGTTGCCAGCTTTTTATGTCAACATTTTCTTAGAAATTAATTCTAAATATTTTGCAATTGGACTGGGCTTTGTTGGCTGCCTCAACCGTCCTCAATTGTGGGGTGAGAAGGCCCCTCGCTTTAAAGACCTAGCCTTCTGTCCTACTTTCGGGGTTTTTTTTTTTTTTTTTTCTCAAATATTCGAATTGTATTATAATTTTTAAAAATAAAATTCTTTTCATATCGTTTTTTTTATTTATAAGATTCAAATTTAAAATTTTATTTAAAAAATATTAGTATTTATATACTAAATCAATTAAACGTTTGTTTGTGATGAATATATTTATAGGAGGAGGATCGGTGTTATGTCGCGCGCAAGTACATGTTTACAAGTTGAAAATGGCTTTATATTCAAAAGGTAGGATCTTATCTTAAGGATAGGGCTACTTTATTGAAAGAAGTCTCACGTACAACCATTTAATAAACAAAGACAACTATTAAGATTAAAACATTTAGATTATTTCTACTTGATCTCAATTAACAAGTATATGGTGGTCATTATACCAGAAATTGTGAAGTTAAATAAATATTAAAAAGTAAAAAGAAGCATATGGAGGAAAAAGGAAAGGTCACTGGCACCATGACGAAGTCACCGTAGTAATATTTATCAATTTGGGTAACAAAATTGTAGTATAAAACGTATGTTTCCTAATTTATTTTATTATATGGCAGGGTCTGCGTGTCTTTACTTTTCCTTATTAAAAATTATAATAAAAAGTTTATGAAAAATATTAAATATATATTATTATTTTGTTTAATATATATTTAATATGTTTCATCATAAATTTTTTACATGCGTGACAATAGTGGTATTTTTCCTTTTCTTTTAGCACTTATTTAGTATTTTTTTATAAATATAAACACCAAAAATTATTTAAACACTTATTTAGTGTTTCATCAGATATCAAGTCTCCAAGAGAATAATCTCATGGTCATATCCCAGTTCTCAAATCTCATGAATCGGATTCAAATCTCATTCTAACAGAAAAAAAAAATAAAAAATAAAAAATCAAGCAGCACGGCAGAATGGGCCAGGGCAGAGCTCCTTCGAAACCCAGAATCAATGAAAAAGGTTGGAGCGGAACTAGAACAAGCAGTGGGCCTAGCCCGCCGAGTCGAAGAGAGTGACATTTAAAACCTACTTTATCTACGAACAATAATAAAAGGGACTTTGCGTTTACATCCTCCGGTTCCATTCTTACTACCAAGAAAAGCTGAAAATGACGTTGAATTCATGAGCTACACGATACCAAAAGAGACGCAATTGCTTGTGAATGTTTGGGGAATAGGAAGAGATCCAAATGTATGGAAAGATCCTCATGCTTTCAAGCCCGAGCGCTTCTTAGATTCTGATTTGTGCAATGTGGACTATAAAGGCTGAGATTTTCAGTTGTTGCCATTTGGTGCGGGTCGGAGATCGTGTGTTGGTCTCCCTTTGGGTGAGAAGATCATTCACCTCGTGCTTGCTTCTCTGCTTCACTCTTTTGAATGGTCTCTTGAAGCCAGTGTGTATGATTGCGGTAATCTACGTGTGATTTTCGCCCGTAAATTGAGTTAACCACGTGATCAAATTTACTAAAATATTGTTAACACTGTGATGTACTTTACAAACTTAACAATGGCTCAATGAAGTAGGCTCAGGAGGAAAAAAATATGAAGTCCATTGTGTTTGAGCGGTGAATGTATATACTGTATGTTATAGTGCGAAAATCCTTATTATTCCTCATTAATTAGGAAAAGCCAGAGTGAGACATTTGTTTATGGGAAATTTCCTTTAGGCGAGAGAGTGGATTCTTTCATCTGACCGTGTTGATTTCATCTTGGGTTTCCTCTTTCCAAATTGTCAGCCGAGAGAGAAAATCGGTAACTTCCAAAACCATCCAATAGAGACATTTTTTGGGTGTTTTCCTTGCCGACGGTGGGATTCTTTCCTTTCATGTGGCATCCAACCGGAAGAAAAAGGTGGGAATTCCTTTCTGGCGCAGCGGTTTCAGCCTGTCTCTTTGGTAAGCAATTTGTTAGACAAATTGCAAACTAAGTTAAAAAATAAAAAATAAAATTGCAACCTAAGTTCGACCTCCAATCCAACCACTTTAATTTGGTAAGAATTTTATCGGTGTCCTTTATTTATTATTGATGATAAAAAAATTAATATTGTATCGTGTTGACATCCTCCAGCACATTAGAGAGGACATCCCATAATTTATGTTGAAACATTTACCTAAACTAATCTCACAATTTTTTCTCGTATAAATTTGTTTTCTTGATTTCCCAAACAGTTTACTTGTTAATTTTTCAATACTAAACAGAGAAGAAAAAAAAATATTTGTTGTGACATGACACCCTAATTTTTCCAAAACACTGATGTAGTTTCATTTTTTTAAAGCGGATAAATTTATTTATTTTTATATAAATTAAAGATATTCGATAATTATATTGAATTTGATTAAATTTAATTTACATAAATCTAGAGATTTATTAGAACTCAAAATGGATTAATTTGATCCCATCTTAAATTCTTTTAAATGTTGTAGCTCATCTTGTTACTGAATCTGCGGGGTGCCCCTTGAGGGGTTTGATTTTTCTTGCCCCTTCTTGCCTCCGGTGGCGTTGGCTCCCCCTGTTCTGTACTCAACAAAAGAAAACGTAAAAAGTTTCATTTAAAAATTATATATTTAATAGTATGATAAAAATCTTCTAGAATGAAGTATATTATCTTGATATTAGAATTTCTTTAACTAAAAATTTTAAGATAATATCAATAGTTAATAAATTAACACGAAGGAGATATTTATATGCAAAAAATAAATCATTTTATTATATTATATGGTTTAATTACTATTAGACTAAAAAAATTGAAAAAAAAAGGAAATGCCTCTTTCCCCCCTCCTTAGCTAAATATATATATTTTTTATGTCTTTGAATTTGATCCATCATCTTATGCCCGGAGTTTCACCCAATTAATCCGAATCAACTCGATTAAAATCTTTCTTAGGAGATAGGGGTCCTCCAATGTAATTGACTCTATACCCGTGAGTTAAATTAGTAATATTTGATTAAGGGATACAATAATTTATCTGCTACGTCCGATGGTGTAGCTAAGTATATTTTGAAAGAAATACAATTGTTTATTTATTTATTTATCTGCAACAAATACATATGTTTTATGGGCTCAATGGCTGTGTTGGGCCTAAAATAAGAAGCCCAAAACTTAACACCAAGACCCATCATTTCGGGCAAAAAAAAAAATTGAAAAAAATGGAGGGAAGACCAAATGGTGGAAAGGCGGCAAAAATATCATCCCTCATTTGTTAAGCCTCTCTCTCTCTCTCTCTCTCTCTTGCTGCGAGGTTGAGGCGGCGATTGAGTTCAAATCCTCATCGAACTCCAGATCCCTAAGGTACAATTCTAAACTTGATCCTTGTTTTTGATTATTTGTTGCAATCTTGCTGTTTAATTAACGCAGATGAACTGAATTTTTTCATATCTTTTTGTTGTTCTGCTATTGGATTGGATTCCGTAATTTGATGTGGAATGTTTGTTTAGGATGTAGCGCTTGATTGTGGGTTTTGGACTTAAGTTATGGGAATCCCATTCCTATGTTGGCGATTGCCACTTCTTTTCTCGGAATTGGAATCAAAGTACCCTTTCGTGTGATTTGCTATTTGTCTTGGTTTCTGGGTTCCCTTTTTGATTCATGGAGGGAAATTGATGGATTAATTGGGGGAGACGACGTCAATCATATGATTAGGGTGAAAATATAACTTTTCGTTACTCTTTCTGTGGTTTGGCTTGCAATCAAGAATCAGGGTGTCTAATTCTGAGAATCTTTATAGACTCACTTTAGACGCCCAGTAAGCAGTTGTGTGCACTGGTCGATTAAAAGGTTTAGAAATAGCTAGAACTTGCAAGGACATAATGTTTAATCCTTTAACTTGGCTTCGAGGTTGTCACCGGCCCTTAATTTTTTGGGGTATCCCAAGTAAGCAATTCTGGTTTTACTTTTAGTATATGAATAAATCCCCGTTCCTGCCGCACTTAAGAGTCCCGATCTTGACCCCATTCTTGCTAAGCTTTAGGGTGTGGGAGAGGTTCAGCCAACAAGGAGGTTTTGAGATTAAAAGGCTTTGGTGCTGGTAGCATAGTTGGATTTCGTCTGGTACTTCACTGGTCTGGATTGCTGTCTGGCCATGGCTTGTGATCAATGATGAAGCAGAGCACAGTATTTGATAAAACCGGAAGTGGTGGAAAGTTTTCAATGTTGTACAGTGCTCTTGATGTTGTAGATGCTATAAAAAACTAGCTGCTTCCTCTGGCACATGGAACTGGTTTCAAACTATGAGACCACGGGGACAGATTGAAGCGGCATAACTGGGTCTCATTTAGTTGGAGGGGCTTAAACAGGAGGGAATAGTGAAATTATTTTTTAGAACATTGTTGGTTGGGATGTAGTTGTAGCAGCTTTCTTATATAAAGGATTTGTTTTCTATGAGGAGTGAGAGCTTTACATAATGCAAATTGGCTAATTGGCCTAGTAGATTCTAGAAGCATTTTATAATGGGTGAGCACGCTGTCGGTCAATTTAGTCTCACGGAGTTCAAAGGAGAAAGAAAATAATCTGAGGATGGCCATAGTGGTTTTGTAAGAGTTTATGAGGGAAATAAAGTTGAGAACTTGATGACCTAGGTGAAGTCTTCAAGTTGGCCCTCTTGATCCATTTGAGGCCCAGCTAATAGAAGGGCTCTAACCTTGAGCCAGTGTCATGCGAAAAGGAGTCAGGATGCCCATGTCCTTGGGTCCGCAGGTCTCATTGCAGTGAATTGACTAAATTTTGGATCTGGCAGGCAAAATACTTATAGCAAAATTACTACAGCACTGATCTGGACTTGGTAGAAGGTGATCATTGAGCGGTTCTTTCGGAATTCTTGTGGGTTGAGATGACAATGGATGGGATGCCACCAAGGACTGGTTTAGCGGGTAACACCTATGCACACAAAGAATGAATGTCTTCTACCCTTTCATATTTGTTTGCCTTTTATGAAGAGTGTCTTGAAAAACCTTTTCACCTGTACATCAATGAAATTACTCCAAGGTATTACCAGAGTTTTCAAATCACGAATTTTGCAGGAGTTGGTTTGTCTCTATCTTTAATCTCAACCCTCGCCGTTAGATATGGAGTGGTGAAGTAGCATGTGATTAGAAGTGCTTTTCTCTCCTTTCCACATGCACATGTAAGACGAAAATGCTGTTTGTATAGCCCTAGAAATAGAAAGAACAAAGATTTAAAGGACAGTAATAATATAGAAGCAATCACGGGTTTGATTAAATTGTAAATATATTAGCATTCATTATCTGATTTATGCAAATAAGCACTTCCAAATCTGTGGGTAACTGTCAGAATTCATCTTTAGAGCGACTCCTCTTGTGAGAGCCTTGTGTCCTGTGGGTCACTTTTGAATTTATTCACTTGCTTCCTAAGTTGGTAGCTCTTCCTCTTTAACACGCTTTCACAACCAATAAACTTGCAGCTTGCATCTACCTCCATTTTATGATTGACAAACTCAAATCGTGCAGCTTATTGGGCAGAAGCATTCTGGTGTGTGAATTCATCTCTCTTGGAGTCATTATTTTCAAAAGTTGATAATTGTGCCGTGGTGCAAAAAACACCTTTGTCCTTCATTGCGCGCCTTCCACATATCCAATCACTTTTGTCTACAGGGAACTTGATTTCCAAGCACGGCCAATACAATCTCTCTGCGGAAGATGTTTTCTGTATCCTGAGAGTTTTGTATGGATCTAACCTAAAAAATAAAAAAAAAAATTAAAATAACTTAAATGAAAAAATAATTTCATTTGTGACATGCATATATCGCGAGTTGAAGACGCGACACAGTGTGTCGCGTTTTCAACCCGCGACATAGTCAGAGAGAGAGAGAGAGAGGAGAGGTGTCCGCCGGGGGGCGGGAGCGAGAGAAAGAGGGGAGGAGCACGGCAGGGGGGAGGAGGGGGGAAGGAGAGAGAGAGGGGAGGAGCGTGGAGGGGGGAGGGAGAGAGAAAGAGGGGAGGAGTGTGGAGGGGGGACGGGGAGAGAGAGAGAGAGAGGGGAGGAGCGGGGGGGAGGGGGAGGGAGAGAGAGATAGAGGGAGGAGCGCGGCATGAGGGGGGATGGAGAGAGAGAAAGAGGGGAGGGTGGCGGGCGACGGAGGGGGGAGGGAGAGAGAGAAAGAGGGGAGGAGCGGGGGGAAGGGGAGGGAGATAGACAGAGGAGGAGCACGGCGCCGCAGAGGGAAGGGGGAGGGAGAGAGAGATAGAGGACCGCGGCGGCGTTGCGCTCCTCCCCTCTTTCTCTCTCTCGCTTCCCCTTGGCGGACCCCCTGCCGCCCCCTCTCTCCCTCCCTCCCCCTGTGGCCCCCTCTCTCTCTCTCCCTCCCTCTCCCCCTCCCTCCCCCTGCGGCCCTCTCTCTCCCTCCCTCCCCTGTGGCTCTCTCTCTCCCCCGAGCCGTGAGCTGCAGGGGGAGGGAGGGAGAGAGAGGGGGCCGCTGGCGGCGGGGGGAAGGGAGGGAGAGAGCCGCGGGGGGAGGGAGGGAGAGAGAGAGAGAGCCACGGGCGGGTTAGGGAGGGAGAGAGAATCGCCACGGGCGGTGGAGGGAGCGGCTGCGGGCGGTGGCTAGACGTGAGACGTGGCATTCAGCCAACCGCGTGCTTTCACGTGGTATCGCGGATTCAACTCACGACAGAGGTGGATTATTTTCGGAATTATTTTGCTCTTGGGGTTTTTAAAATTTTTTTTTTAAGTATAATTTCGTATCCTGAATCTTTTTCATTTTTTTATCATAATGTCACTCCCATAAATACAAAATTGGCCTTTGTCCTCTTTTTATTTTTCCAAGTATCTCCTATTCCTTATTTCGACATTATGATCTTGTAGGGTTAGTATAAGTTTAGCTTGGTGTTGAAAGTTGTTCTCGACGCCCGGGAAGACCTGTATTGGCATACATGTTATGCCTGTCCAGGCAGCCAAATACAGGAGGCTCGTTTTACAAAATGTTCCGTTCCTTATTTTTTCATCTTTTTTTGCCGGGTCAATTTGATGAACAAGGGAGTCCTTTAATAAGTTTAATTGCTTGTATAGGGAAAATATTTTCGTTCGTGAACTTCGATTTAGATTTTTCACCTCATTGTGAACTTGAGCATGACCGAACCTATTAAGGCCCACAGGTCGACCAGTCTGTTTCCGTGGGGCTCCAAGATTTTTGTAATTGAGCTTAGGCTTCCTTCCTGTGAAGTCCAGGACAGCCAATGAATAGGTGGTATTCAAACTGGCTTGACCTACCTCTCCACCAGACTTGGACCTCAAATACAAAGGCCAAATTTTGGGCATGTACAGGTTACGCCATTGGTTGAGTGGGGAGGGGTTGTTCTTCTCCGTTAAATGCAGGCTCCATAATCTATTTGATGCAAAAATTTTAAGTAATTTTTAGAGCTAAAAATTTGATTTGGAATTACTGTTAAATAATTTCTAGTAAAAGACAGCTACATAACCAATGAGTGTCAGATCAGCATTATATCATCACCCTATTTAAACTATTTCAGATCAGCATTATCATCACCCTATTTAAACTATTTCATGGCTGATCAAATCCCCAGGACAACAAATAGTTTCTTAATTGCCCAAAAGAGGGATTGCTTTAAATTTGTCTTCACTAGCTTGAAAAGGTTGCGAGGCAAGACATCTTGTGAATGGTGGGGGATTGTAGCGAGTACTGCTAGTATAGAAAAGCTGAATATGAGCATGAAACATAAGTATAGAAAAGCTGAATATGAGCATGAAACATATTGCTTTTCCTGTCAGTCATGTACAAACTACGAAACTAATTGCAAATATACCGTTATTATACTCACCTTTTCCAACACATGATGCACTAAGTTACTCTGAGGTAAAATTATTGAGCCACTGCATGTTGGCACATTTCTGATCTCTAGATGGTCCTTAGTACATATCAGGTCCTGTAAACGCAGCAAGTACTCTACTTCCCATACTTTCCGTCCCCGCCCTTTGCCCTGGGCATCTTGCTGGCAGGAAGGTGCAGTCTGGCTATTAGAGGTCGCGGTGCCCGGGTTTTTTGATCAAATCCCCTCACGCAGACAAACCCTGTAAAATGCTCTCATTAATTGGAGTTGAAACTAATTCCCTATCACTCTAATAACACAGTTGCATATGAGAACATCTCTGTGATATATATAAGGATGCATAAGTGACGTAGCATGCATTATGAATACATAAATGCATATTATATATTTTGGTTTTGATTAAGGATCCTAGGATACTTTGGTACTAATTTTCTTTTTTTTATTTTATTTTATTATGTTTTGGAACATTTAGTTCATATACTTTGCATAGAAGACTTCAGTTTTTAATTTGTAAAGGATCTATGGCCTTCAAAAAATGGGTTAGGGTCTATTATGAGACAAGCCGTCGACTATGAACTATTAAGTTTCTTGGTATCTTGATATGCGATCTCTCCCTATGAACTCTGTTTCCCCTGGTCGATCTAAGATCTTCCTCCCTGTCCCCTGCTTATCTATTTATTCTCCATCAATAAGCTTCTTCCATTCTAGGACTCATGTAAGTCTAATTTCTGAATGTCAGTCAATTTTCCTTGTAGAAAAGATTTTGTTAGTTTCCACTTGTCTTATGCTTAATTTACTCTCCACTAATCATGTGTTTGACAAATCATACCCCACTCGTTCAATTCCGAATAATTAGTTCAGCACCTCTAATTTTAGCCTTTCTAATATAGTTGGGTGTTCAATCTTAAACTAACACTATACTTACAACCATGGAAAAGAAGAAAAGTCCTCACCCATGCATCATTGATCGGTTAGCAAAGTCTTAAGTATTTTCTTTGTTTGTGCTCATAATTTTCAATGATATAAGGAATGTAAATGTTGTTTCATCAGAATTTCTTTATGCATATTGAGTTCCCAAAAAGAACAAAACAAAAATGCCCTTTAACATCACATTGACTTGTACCATAAAGATGACGACATTTACATATCTTTCTTTTTGTGAATAAAAAATTAGGCTTTGATTTTATGGTTAAAAGAGTTGAATTAAATATTCAAGGAAAATGTGATTAAAACATAAGAAATTTGTGACACATTGTATCTTTTACCATGACCATCATACAAAAATTAATCAATGAAGAAAGTTATGTGAGTATAAATAAAATAAGCATATAATGTTACAAACTAACATTTGAATCATGTGCAAGGGAATTATAAAAATGTTACCTGAACATAAAATATCAAACTGAAAATTCATAGAACTTATAATTAATGTTTGTTAATGCAAGTCTAGAACTGGTGGCTGAACTCAATCACAATGCAACATTGAGGAAAGAAGGGTGAAAGCTTTATGCAATGATGTTAATGAGTATCTTTGTTTTTGGTTTCTCACTCCAGGGCATTGAATTGGGAATGTAGAAGTCTTGCAATGGTGGCCAATTATCTTGATTACCTTATATTGCAATCTTAAACTGTTTTTTATTGTCATTTAGCGGAGCTAATTTATTGGCAGCACATCCTGAAGTTAGTGGTTGTTTTGCTGATACTTGTTGTAAGCCGGCAGCACATTCAGAAAACAGGGTCGGGTTTTAAGCATATTCTAAATCATAAGTGGGTTATCATAGGGTTATGGTTTCTTATAATAAACAAAGTTGTCAATTGCTTCAATAATATATTAAATTGAGTTTTTGTCACATACCTCTCCAGAAACAATATTGTATATTCTCTGTGGATAGACCTAATAGGCCACAAAATAAAACTTTTAGTGCGATAAGTTTTCTGCCCATCTTATACATCGGGACTATTCTCTTGTAAGATCTGTTACCTTTAAATATTGTTGGTATTGAGGTTCCAAAGTAAACTGTCCGTCTTGGTAAATTCCATATCCAAGCTCTGGGAACATCTATTGGATTGAGACTTGAGTCATGGTCTGCAAACACCTGCACAAAAATAAAATTGATTTGATCATGACATTTTTTAAAAAGAAGAAGAGAAAGCTTGTATAGGAAAACTGTGAGTTGAAGGTAAGCATTATGTCATCATTTTCGAGAGAAAAAAAGATGTCACCCCCCCAAAAAAAATTACCTCATTAACTTGGAAATATGTGCCATTGAGTGGGAAGCTCCCCCTCATTGCTGTTCGACATGGTATCTGCACATTTTTGTATTTCAAAGTATTACTTTAGCATATATTGCTGCTTTGCTGTCTTACAATTTTTATATGGTACTTATATGCTCACCAAAAGGGTTCCCCGAACAGTTTGAGAATTTGTCTCTCTTATGCTATTGCATGAAAAACATGTCATTTCATCACAGAGCTTCCCAAGTTCTTGGGAGCTACACTTTCTTTCAGGTGGTTCAATGGAATCTACAGTTTCCCCTGATAGAACAGACATATATAAGATAGGCTTTTAGGGAGCACGGCAGAATTGGTTCAAGAGCAATTAGTTTTTGGACACTAGGATTGCCCATAAACTGCAAAATTACAACTCTTGTACACCATTGACTGACTTGTTACCGTAGCAGGTCTGCAGATCTTTTACCTGGAGTCCATATAGCAAGAAGATATGAGCACGGATCATCAGGTTCTCGTTTGTCAAGCTGTAGTAGAAGCATGATTGGTAAATAACATCAGAAAGATGACAAAAAATGGATCAATAATGTTTTTAAGTGGGGAAAAAAACTGACCCCTTCTAGAAGAGGGTGCGAATCTGGAAGTTCATAGCTGTGCAAGAGAAAAGGAGAAAATTAACAAGCATCATGAAGAATTGATCAACTGCCCATAATTTATCCTTTTTTTTTTGCTGGAATATTAAGAACAACAGTAACAGTAAATTTCTTGCTGTGGGGTAGGGGGCGTAAGGGCTTTGCTTTTTAGCTAAATTATATATATCACTTGGTCTTACTTACACTTGGTGCTCTGTGCGGAGCCGACTGATATTTTTAAGCTTTGGCGCAGGGATGGATGCAACCTCTGGAGTCAAAGCGACTAATGCCTTTGACATTTCAGCCTCCTGTAGCACCATGTTCTCTTGCATATAGTTCTGTACGTTCTGGGTGAACTGTTCAAAGTTGAGCTTGATTGTTGGGATTTCATCAGGATCTTGATAATAGGTGTCTTCAATGTCTAATTCTGATATTTGTGTTTGTTCTGGCTCTGGTGTTGATGGTACTTCAATTATAGGTTCAGAATTACCATTTCCAATGTTTGGTTCAGATTTTTGTTCTGCCTGTGATGGCAATAGTGTTAATGCATGGGCGATCCCTGGAGGATCCTGATTGACTGGCTCTGTGTTTTCCGCTGCACTTACAATACTTCTCTCCTCTGCGCCAGGCAAAGCCAGCCTTGCACTGCATGCAGCACAGTTCACAAGTTATAATGATAACAGACATGCTTATTCTAGTATTTAATCTTGTCATATATGCCTACTGAAAAGATTAGTACAAAATCTCTACAAAGTTTTGCATACTGATGATTGATGGTTCACTGTATGATATATGCCTGTTGAACTATATGATCAAAGTTGAAATGTAGGAATGTTTTCTCCCTTACTTTAGCTTCATTTGTGATATGGTCCATCTGGTGGATAGCTATGTTTAATCTTTTTTTTGATTTTTTAGCCCTCATGTTACTTAGATCAGGTTTAACATTTCCAGGCATCATTCCTGGACGAAGGGTTTGTAACCTTCTCAAGTTGGACAAGGAGGTATGAAAGCGAGGGACGATAAAGCATTGTGCACAAACCTTGCAAATGCACTTGCAAAATGTCTGCACTCTACTCTCATTGGGCATGCATTGCAGTTTGGCTTGCTTTTTGTACAGAAAACCTGCATGAACCTCCAACTAGTTTATTTTGCACCATGTGGAATTGATTATCAATGAGAAGCAGACGTGTCATTCATTTATGCATTTCATGTGTGTTTTTATGTGTGAATGTATAAAAATATGATCTACGTGTAAGGTTTTCCTTTTTTTTGGGGGGGGGGGGAGGGAATAAGAATGAAGGCATACCTTCCCAAATGTTATCATCTGGTAATGTAGCTCATACCTGTCATTGTTCAGCCCATTGATCAATAAATATCTCTGATTACATGCATGAGACATTTTACAAATGTAGCAAGATGAGAGATAGTTACAATGTTCTTTGGTCAAGCTTGCACAGTCGTGGCCAGAGATATTGCTGGATGGATTCCAACACAGGGTACCTATTTCCAAAGGACAATGTCAGCGTTGCTATGTCTAATTAATGCAAGTTTTGTGTAAGTGACAAATGTGCTCGCAGTACTTACAGTTCCAGAAGATGTAGTTGAAGCGACTCTGGCAGTGGCTGAAGAGGCACCCAGCCCAGCCTAACGGCTATTCGACCAACATTGGTGTCAACCTTATTTGAGGTACAAGAGTGAATATATTAAGTTCTACAGTTTGTTTATCCTATTTATGAATCATTGACATCAAGCCTTACCGGGAAAGCTAGGTGATGAAGTGTCAAAAGCCTTACACATTCCACACTTTTTAATCCCAATCCTCTGATGCTTAATAGATATTCCCTGTGTCAAAACAAGTTTATAGGTATATTATTCTTTCCATCTGTGTGATAATATGGAAAATATTAGACATGATATAGTGTTACTAACATATCTAGCACAACTGATGCCCTTGCAAAAAGGTCATGGCATGCACCTGTGCTATTAGCTAATAGAATATCGTAATTATGGGCTGAATCTCACATGATTTAGTTAGGGTGTTTTTTTCCTTACTTTGCTTTGTCTGGGTGTACATCTCTCAACCATTCAAGATTGATGCTTCCATGTTCTTTAACTAACCTATTAAGGAAATCCTGCATGGATTGTTGAAAAATCATTAGCTGTTCTGAAGATTTACTTGCCTCAAGTGAGGAGCAGATGCATGACATTCATGAACTTCATTAGAGGAACTTGGATTGTACTTTGATTCGCTCTGCAAGCTTGTTATTCATTCCTCTTTCTTTAATTGCATTGGCTATCTCGTTAACATCTGCAAGTCTTACTGCTTCATAGTCCAAAGAGTCCATTGTGTTGGCAGTTCTCTCTCTCTTTCTGCCACCAGCTTCAGCTTCTTTTCTTAAATAGTCCCAGTCAATATCATTCTTTTTCTCTTTCACCGTCCTCACCCTCTTTGATTTTAAAGTGTTGGCTTTTGTGCCAGAGAGTGCCACATCTGATGAGTGACTAAACTCATTCAAGTTAGATTCTACTTCCTTTTGCCCAGTGCCTTGTTTACATTCTGCATTAGTGCTTTTTGCAACTTCCAAGGTCCCGTGAGAGAAGTTTGGCGGATCTAAGTTTTGTTGCTTTTTATTGCACTGAACTTGGGACATTGATTTGTTGTCATTAGATTCCCAGCCAATCTTATCTTTTGACAGGAAAATGTCATTTACCTCTCCTTGAAGGTTGCTGCATGAGGGATTCTTCTGGCTGGAGGATTTATGTGATTCTTGGACATGTGATGTCATCTTTAGTTGGATACCAGCTAGATGTATGCATTCTGTTGTTGATCCGGTCTCCTTTGTTCCACAATTTTCATCCTTCTTTAGAGTATAAATCTTAATGCTTTCTAACATTTTAATAGACTCTATTTGTACTTCTCCCGAGTCTGCAGTCAAGTGTCCATGACAAATACTGGGAGGGATAATGGTTGCACTCTCTGACTGACCATTACAACTACCCATTTCTTGCCTTGGCTCATCGTATTCCACATTTCCTACTCTATTTTGGCCTTCAATCGAATTATCGATTGATAAAGGTTCAACAAATGATGCAGAGCAATTGTAAGTCTCAGACTTGGAGCTTCCTGTTACATCTTCTACTTCTGAGTTGCTCTCTGAACATGATCCTATTCTTTCAACACCCTGACTGATTAAGTAGTCCACTGAAGTTTGAGATGAAACCGCACAATTTGCTTGCGCTGCCTCAACCAAAAAAGTAGTTGAATAGTTCAGAGTCATTTCATCACATATCTTTGCATCATCTCCTCCAGAATCTAGCAGTTTGCTTTCATTATTTTCTGCTGACTTCACAGGCATAATACTGCTTCTAGGATGTTCACTGTAACTGACAACTGTTTCTTCGCCATGTGCATCTTTATGGACAGTAATAGAACTTTGATGACAAACTGTTTGATCTGAGTTATTTTCATGCCATGAGATGGATGGGTCTGGTTGGCAATCGCCAGGATCCAGATCAGGCTCTTCAACAAAGATATTCTTCCCTGCTTTGTAGCATGTCTCCAAGTTGCTCCTGGAGGCAAGTGGGAAACGTGCAGCAAGGGACATGAAGGCAGAACTGGAAAAAGTAAGCAATCAGATTACAGACAGTATATAAACATCCTCAGAGTGTTTTCAACAACTTTTGATTTTCCAGTTTACCTAGACAAATGGTCTGAGACGTTCTGAGTTAGAAAAACTCCTATGACTGAGTCTAGAACTGATCCCTTCCAAGGTGAGAATCTTCTATCTCCTGAAATAAGTAGAAACGGTCAAAAGTATTATTTTTGTATGGATTGTGGATCATAAAAAATTGGTTTCTAATAGGCCAAATATCAGTAACATTAGTAGGATATTGCATGTGCAACCAAGGAATTTCACAGAATTTCTGTAGTGGGTTCAAGGGATTTGTTTGAATTTGAGCACTTGAATTTGAGAAGTTGATCTCTAACTTTATGATGAATTAGCTCGAGAAACCTCAACTTCAATATTAAGTTATTACCCTGAACAAGATGCATGCGTGCAATAAAGGAATCTGCCCGGCCACGAAACACTCTACGCTCGTCTTCCCACCATTTTACTTTCTCTTCATCAGTTCCATCAATGCCTTCATTATCTATATTTTCCAACAGGAGCTTCCATACTCTGGTGGTCTCTTCATCTAGGTCAACTTTAGGCCGTGGCTTTCTTTTCCTAAATGGAAATATTGAGTTGTCAAAGGGGACAACAGTGCCATCTCTGTGATATAGAACCATTGCACTCTGCTCTTGGTTTTCTATGTAGTAGGGGACAAGTGCATTGTACTCGGTTGTAAATTTGTTCCCTTCTCCATTTACATCGAGGCGTCTTAAGTGTTCAGTTATTATTTCAACAGAAAGTGCCTCTTTCCACGTTAGTTCCAGAGGAGAACCTGCATTAACTGAATTTTTAGTGGAGTTGTCTGAATAGATGCCCAGTGGTTTTAAATGCAGAAGTGTGTCTGTCTTAGAGAGGGGGAGAGAGAGAGTACCATTTGTTCTGGAAAGTATTTGGCTGTGGTTGTGTTCAGCAACATTCTCTTGCAGTTGTGGTCCATTGGTGGAATAAGTCGAACTGGCATGCTTTCTTGTTCGTTTTCTCTTTGACATTGTTGCTCGGGTGTCTGCAACCAGTTGTTTCAGGGTTCTCATCTTTGTCAGACCCCGAGTGCAACCCAAGGCTAAAAATTGCTCCATACTGTGGACTCTATCAAGGAGATCTGATACTGATTCCCCACGAATGGCGGGTGAATTGATGGTGCAAAACTGGTAATCAGATATTTGGCAGTTAGCTTTTGAAGGAAATGGATTTGCACTCGTACTGTTTTGAGGGCATGTTGCTTGTCTCTGATTACTTTCTGCTCCTGTTTCACATTGTGTGCCAGATGCAGTTGAAGCTGAACTATGGACCTTCTCACTCCTCTTTTTCTTGTAAATTTCAGGAAAATGTGTACCTGGAATTCTTCCACAGTTAGCTTTGGGATTCGGCAACATTGTCTGGTATGTCTGTATGGAATTGTAAAGTGCCCCACCCATATTTGCCATGCTGAGACCTTCTTGTTCAATGGTGCATGAGCATCCCCTCTTCAATCCCCTTGATTTTTCTGCTCCAACTGAACTTGTACTGCACCTGATGGAGTTCTTTAAATTTGGTTCCAGCACAGTTGCAGCTTTTGATGTTTGCAAAGCCGTACTTGGTTCAACAAATTTGGCTGTTGAATTAATTTGTTGCTTTCTTTCCGTGGTTATTTCCTCATGCAAAGCAGATCTCAGTAGCTGATTGGTTTTGTTGATTTTGCTTTGGATTTCTTCCTCAGGCAGCACAATGTAATCCATCAGAATTTGGTTCATGGAGCGGGTGAGATCATATGCAATGCCTGCTCGTGTGTTTTCCCCTTGCAGTTCCATCTCTTGGCATAGCTGAACTGTTGATAATGACTGGAGTTCATAATTTCCAACATCTTGTGTTTCCCTTTCTCTTGTCTCATCTTTTCTGTCAAAATTTAAAGCTCTTCTGCATGACCTTTTAGCTGCTTCAGTTGTTTCTTGATTGCCATCAATTACTTCTGCTTCTGCTGAGGGGGTTTTCGAGCGTTTGACATATAGTTTTTTCCTTACATATTTCCTCTTGCCAGTTGGTTTTTCTGGGGTATCAGTAGGCTCCATCTTAGCTGGTTTTGGTGTCCTGGGTTTGCCTTCTGTTATCACTCTTGGCCTGTGTTTTCTTCTTCTTGGTTTCTGCTGTGAAGTCTGGTTGAGGTCAAGATGCTTGTCTCCCTTGTCAGGGTTGTGATTCTCCTTCAATCCTGAGGAAGACAAATATGTAACAATTTGCTGGGCCTTTTTGTCATCATGTTCGCTTGTGGCTGCTATAGTAGCAACTGTATCTATGGAACCGTTTTTCTCCTGATTTGTTCTTTCTTCTGCGACTGTATGTGGCACTGCTGAAACTTGGTTCTGTGCTCTCTTGGATTGGTTGGGTGTCATAGGAACAAACTGGCTAACTACTCTGCTTGAATCTGAAATAATGCTGGATGTAACAGGCAAATTCAGATGACTTGTTGGTTGGTGACATGTAGGGTAACAATCTGTAAAGTGGCAGTGTACATTTCAGTTTAATTGAGCTTAGAGATCAACAACAAAATCAAAATGTCCAATCAATTTCAATTGGAAATACAATTATGAAATTAAGGTGCATCTTCTTTCACCTTTTTCCTGGTTTGGTGGTTCTAGGGTTATCTGTGCCAATTCTGAAACCCCTATTTTGTCCAATCTCTTGGGGTCCGGGGTACTAGGCGTGAACTGGGTTGCCATTTTGCTTTTATCTGCTTCAGAACTGGATCTAGCAAGTGTATTGAGATTGCCGGTTGGCTGTTGTGGCATGAAGAGACCATCTGTAAAGGAGCAACATGAATGGCTAGTCAATTACGCTGTTGTGGCATGAAGAGACCATCTGTAAAGGAGCAACATGAATGGCTAGTCAATTACATTTGGACATACAATTGTGAATTGGTGTACACTTTGTCAACGGGACACCTTGGCTACCTGTTTTGCAACTAATGATAATGCTGAAGAGAAGTGGAAATTGAGGGTTTTCACATGGTGAGTATTTTATTGACATTTTAAGCTTAACAGTCAAATGCTCCAGTCCATTCCATTAACAATAGAAGTATGCATCCATATAGATTCTTATTACTTCATACTGACTGTTTTCTCTTAAGCTAGCAACTGTCTTAAAGGAATTTTAGAACTCAAGGACTTGGGAAGACTGAACTTTCTCTTGACCACCCCTGCAGTAAACTTACTAAAGGGTTTATCCCGTGCACAAAGTGCTCCCCGGCTTAGTGCGAGGGTAGGGGGAGGGTGGACATATACGTATGCAGTCTTCCCCTTGCATTTTTGCAAAGAGGTTGTTTCTACGCCTCGAATCCGTGACCTCGAGGTCAGCAAAGAAGCAACTAACCGTTGCATCAAAGCTCGCCCTCTGCAATGAACTTACTGATACCAAAAATACATTTCCAACTTTCCTGTGCAAGAATTTCGGACTGACACTTCGAAAAGGAAATGCAACCTGTTAGCATTTTTTAATATGTTTACTTTTGTTAAGGATAATGTTCAATATATACACCAACATGTGTGGATAAATCCCTTGTTAAAAATTGAATGATAAAAAGAGTGCTAGATTCACTCACTTTGAGGAGCAACCCTTTTGGTATCATCATTTATGCATGTGTTTGATCGAGCTAATTCAAGCAAACCCGTGGAGCTCGTCCCTTGTTGGTGACCTATTATGGGAACATCACACAAAGTGGTTAACTCATGGCTTGCCATACCATGATTCTTTTCTAGTGTTGTGCTTGAAGCTATTTTTGTGGTTGCATTTGGTAGTGCTAAGAATTCTGCAAAACATGCTTGATCCCACTTCTTCAGTGGGTTAATAGAGAACTTGCCAAATGCTTCGACTGGCCCATGGCTTTTGGGTTCTGAAGTTTTCTTCAAGTTGTTGATGCAAGTGCTTGGCTCTACAGAATTTGTTGAATCAATGCTTGAAACTGTGCTGAGGTCTTCCTGTGGGGAACTGGACTCCAATCTCTTTCTATCGAACAATGAGTCTTCTCCCGTCTGACCATTTTGCACTTCATTCTGGGTATGTAACAAATTGGTTATACTGGGCTTGAGAGGAGTGACTGGCACCCAGGAAACCTCTTCAAATTCTTGAAGGGTTGGAATTGAACTCGCTTTACTGAAACTCATTCTTTTATTCTGAGTCCTTTCGAAAATCTAGTGTTCTCTTGTTTTCTCCCTGAGCACTAATTGAGTTTACATTTTCATTTTCATATTGGGCTGAAGTTCATTACATCGAGATAATTCCTGCCAACAAGAAAAATAATTAGAAAGTTAAGAAATAGAAGCCCACACTTTTGACTTTATCAGACTACCTCAAAGAGCATTGATTTGTACAACAGAGCAATCAAATCCACCTACCATGGTTGCTAGGTAGTCTCATTCTCTTTTTAATCACTACCTGTCTCTGACTCGCTATTTGTCATGCAAGAATTTTTGGATTTCATACCTTGTTTTCCATAATAATTGCTTTATAATTTCATGAAAACTATGGGGTGAAATCTTGAACTGCGATGTTCAGAAGAATACAAGATTGGCTCGCAAGATCTACTGCTCAAAATGCAGATTACAGAGCCTCTATAATATCGACTGTTTTCTTCAATCTCTAAGTCAAAAGAGTATTAATCATTTGGACTTGAAAAATAAAATGGTCGAGATTGAATGTTTATAAATCAGTGAGGCCACCGGTTAATGAATGAATAACTCAGGTAGTAAGGATGATCCGGTGATTGCTTCAATTAAAATCACCGTGCTAGTTGCCTAAATCCGGAGGCAGGATATGTGGAAGCAAATATTGTTAGTTAACGGTCTCCTGCTTGTGAAATGGAGAGTGTGGCATGGTTTCTTTAATGTTTGCATTTAGATGTCCATTTGACAGTCTTACAGCCTTGACAATAGCTACTGAACAAGTCTCTCTTCTAGAAAGGGTAACATGATTTAGTTGGCGTTCTAAGAAAAGATTCAATTTACCAGAATCACTTGTCATAGCAATTTCAATTTTTTTTCTTACAGAGCTGTACTTTTTGATTCTGTTAATATATATTTAATTGCTTCACAACTGTTTCTAATGGTTGCAATCTACAAATGCATACAGGAGTCATGTTTGTGAGTTCAAACTTAAAAACCTGGTTATAAGATTAAGAATGTATGTTAATTCTCCACAAGCTGATAGCCAAATCTTGATAAAGTTATCAAGTTATCTATGCATACGTGCACACACACACACACATGTTATGGCATATCGGTGTATGATGAACCAAAAACATTGAAGAAGTATATATGTTCAAAAATAGTACCATATCAAGATGGATGATGCATACATTTCAAACAAGGTTGAGCATACTTTACCTAAGAGCAGCGCATGTCCCCGGGGTTCAGTATTTTTGATAATCTGCAAAAGAACCAAAAGAAAGCAAATTAAGAAAACCATCCCAGAATATAACACGCCATTTATAAGCGAACTTCCAAAATGAGAGTTTAAGTTTCTACCTGTTACACCTATGTATGAGCAACCAAAGAACAGTTAAAAGCACAAAACCTAAAACTTCAGCTCATGTCAATCATGCTCAAGCCAAGACCACAAACATTTTAAGGACTAATGAAAACTAACAAGACCAGCGTCCATAAAGGGGAAGGGGGAAAAATGATAAGTAATTGAAAGGATAAACTTTTTTTCCTCGATAAAAAAGATATTATACTCTGGCTTAATTTATCAAATCATTATATAAAAAGATATTTTGTTCGAGTCAACACACTTCATATATGACTTTTAATAATAAAAAAAAAAAATCGGACAAATCGTAATATGCCATGTCAAGAATAGCATTTTTACTATTCCTAGCTAGTGAAAAACACCGAAAAGAACATTATCAAGGTCAACAAAAGACACTAGAAAATTTCCGACAGCTCTCCCAAGTAAACATTACGGGAAAAAAAAAAAAAGCAGAGCAAAAATCCGTGAACAGTACACCAGAAGGACATTAATATGACTCAAATCGGACCCAATTTTAATCAACATTAGCATTCGAAAGATTTCAGTTCGAACACAAAGACCCTAGTACAGAACCAACACAGAAATTTATTCAAGAATTAAAAAGAAAACCAGAATCTAAGCGATTAACAACAGACACCAAAATCCCAGAATAGAAGTCATAAAAAGAAGAAGGAATTGAAGGAATTTCATACCAGAAGAAGAAGAAAAGAATGCGGCGATGAGAGGGGAGAAATTGGTTAGAGAGAGAGCTGGGAGGTATGGATGCCAAGATCGACAGAGAGAAGACTATTTCAACCCTAAACTCTGCACTATTAATTTCCTTCGGTGCGTGAGAGTATAGCATACGGAGTAGAACTCTAAGAATTGTGTTGTCACGTGTCCTTAATATGTGTCAAATCCTCTCAACCTCATGACTCTCACCTTCTCTTCCTCTGGTTTACGAGAGAGATATGCTATTCATTCCGGATCGTTAGTTAGTTAATTAGTTAGTTAATGAAACGTATTTTCGTCGTATTTTATTATTCGGTATAATTTTTTATAATTTGATATTGTAATAAATTTTATAAATAATATATAATTTTTAAATAATAAAATTTAAAAATTAAAACTAACCTAAGAGTTTTAATAATATACTGTTTCATAATTTAAAATTATTTTAAATACTTGTATAATATTTAATTTTTCTCCTATTAAAATTCGTTTCTTCTAGTTCTTAGGATGAACTCCGCCATATAAGCTTCTTCTTAATAATGTAACTCAAAATTTGTTTCTTTTATTGTTAAAGGATAAACTTATTTTCTCCTTTTAAAAAATATAAATTAATATATTTAAAAATAAAATTAAAAATTATTTGACATTTTCACTTTTGAAAACCGGTTCTATACTTTCTTTTATAAATAAATTATTTTGATAAAACATTTTTTATAAATCCTTTTTTTATTGAAATTATCATAAAATGTATACATATAAAGTATAACTTTCTCTTCACACTATCGATCGATTAAAATTCATATATCTATATTTTAAAAATAAAAGGTATAAATACTAATAATTAAAATAAAAATAAAATAATTATTTTTTAAACTATTAAAATCAAACATTTATAAATATAAAATCATTTTTATATAATATAAAAAATTAACAAATTCGAAAATAATATAAGTCATATATTTATAAATACTCAAATCACATAAATGAAATAAAAAATATTTATAAATATATTTAAATTTTATAAAAAAATATTTAAACTTATTAAAATCATAATATTTATGAACATATTTATGATATGACTATTGAAATTTCGTATTATTTAATTATAGATTAAATGAAATAAAAAAATACGGTTATGAAAAAGTTGGAGTATTAAAAAATAAGAAGAAGAAAAAGTTTTTTTTAAGAGTTTTTCTTTTTAAATTATTTTTTTTATTTTTATAAAAAATACTTTTAAAGGAAAAAATTTTATTTAACAAGATTTTTCTTTGCAAAAAGAAGAGTAGTTGAAAAAAAAAACACTAAATAGAAAATATAAATTTGTAATAATGCAGTGACTTTTTTTCCCTCCTTCTTACCTGTTTGACTGGAGAGAGAGGATGATTCGGGATCAAGTAACACTTCCTCTCTTGTGTAATACGTTCTTGTTCGAGTCTTACATGGTAAAAATAAAAAATAAAATGTCAAAAAAAAAAATAGAGGACAGAAATATTATTTCCACGACGATCGAGTGCCTCACCCTTTTCCCCTCTCGATCTATCCTTTTTTTTTTTTTTTTTATCCTTAACTTTGTCACCGCTTAATATTCTTATTTTCATTCCGATTAAATTGAATCGATCGTTATAGGATCTTATATTTTTACCCGTTTCAGTATTTTTTTTTTAATTATTTTTTGGTCACCCAAAAAAGAAAAGAAATTAGAAAAGAAAAATGAAAAGAAAAGGATTAAATGTGTGTCAGAATTTGTTAAAACTCAAGATGATGTCCCATCCTCCCGGGGGCGCTACATTAGTGCAACCAATAAATAAAATATGTTGAAAGCTCCGCAGAGAGAAAACGTTGTCCCTACCTAGTCTACGTTTTATAAACACGAGATTAACCAGATTTTTAAAAATTATGTTTGATTTTTTTAATATAAAAACAACCATCTTATTTCTAAACAATATGAAAATAAAAATTATGTCACTTATTATTTTTATAGATATAATAAATTGCATTTAACAATAAATAACTTCAACTTTAATATAAGCAAAAAATATAATTTTAAATATAAGTTGAAAGAATCAAACATTTAAAATTAAAAAAATACAATTTTCAATAATTAAAGCTGAGTGCACCAAATCTGCAAGTCGTCCTCTACTAGATGACCCCCAGGTCTCGAGAACATCTTTCATTGTTTGGTTTCTTCTGGGCCTACCCTTGTGAAAGTGGGTTTCATAATTTTTTTTTTTTTTTTTTTTTTTTTGTGTATACATGGAGTTCGAATTCAAATATATTACATGAGAAGAGAAAAATATACCATTTGAACTAAAACTCTTTGGCGTAAGATTTTATAATTACCTGTAAAGTATTTTTCTTTAGGGTTTTGCTCTTTTATTCTTTTATTTTTAATTTTTGTTTGCTTCTTTTTTTAGGGGTGTTGATGATAGATAGAGAATTTGTCTTCTTGTTAGGCAGGACACCATTACAAGTGATTGGCCGGTCTTCTTGTTTTTCCTCTTAACAAATATGAACATTTTTATCTTCTTCTTTTAATTTTTCTCTAAGTACTTTAATTCTATTTAGGTCTTTTGTGATGTATTTAGTCATCCCACATTGTACAAGTAATTAAATTCAATACGGTTAATTTTAAATATTTCTTGTATTTAGAAATCTAATTAGAATTTATCATCTCATTGTATAAATGAGTTAGGGTTTAATTAATTTTAATTAAATATTTAATCAAAAATATAAATAATTTAATATTAGTTATGAATCTTAAAATTTAATTAATTTAATCGTTGACTTCTATTTTAATTTATTTAAAAATTGATACCGATGAGTTAATGGAGCCTACGAGACAACGGCAGTGGTAGGGTAGTTACTTTACCTTCACGACGGTTGAAAGCGAAAATGTAGCGGCCCACAACTTTTGTACCATTGGCTTCATCGGCGCTTGTCAAGCAACGTCGTACTAACTTGAAGCGGGGCCACCGATAAGACGTTATCCCAAGTACAGCTCGAATGGTCCGCTCGCCGCGCGCATTTATTATAAGCTACTTGAATTTAAAATACATTTGTATATAATTCGTATAAATATATTTCAAATAAATTAAAATTGCTGTGAAAATTATTTATTATATAGTTTGTATAAATACATTTTAAGAAATAATTTAAATAAATTAAAATTATTATTAAAATTTGAATTTATTATACTAAAAAAAATTATCAGATTATGTTTACTTATAGTGAATAAATGCATTATTTCAACATCATTAAGGTATATTTAGATTCATTTTTAACATATGTTTAACATTTTCAATTAAACAAATAAGATAAGACTATATTAATCTTTTTTGAGGAATTAATATCTTGCTAAAATTTTTATCCAACAGAAAATCGTGCATGCAATAACAACAACAATATTTCAAAATTTCAATCTTACAGTATTTTTGAATGTCTTGCTGTCAAATCAATTGATAATTGATTACAAATAATTATTTAATACATCATTTTTTTTGGTACAAATACTTATTTGTCATTATTTGATCATGTCTTAATTTATTATTCCATCTAATGAGTCAGGTCCTTCTCGCAGACCCAATTTTTTAAGTGTAAGTGCCCATTTGGTCCCTTTTTTCCCCCCAAAATTCTCCTCTTCACAAGTAGCTCAAATAAAATTTATTTTCTTTAAAAATATTTTTTATAAAAAAAATAAAAAAATAAAAAAAAAATAAAAAAATAATTTTAAAAGAGAAACTCTTGAGAGAGATTTTTTTTCTCTTTTTTTTTTTTTTAATGCTACTGTTATGAAACTATATATTTTTTTATTTCATTTATATTTTTACTTGAATGATATGAAATTTCAAATATATCCATATTATAAATGTTTTCATAAATGCTATGATTTGAGTGGATTTAAATATTTTTTTTTTGTAAATTTCAAATATGTTTATAAATATTTTTTATTCTATTTATATGATTTAAATATTCATAAATATATGACTTATGTTAGTTTTGAATTTCTTAATTTTTTATATTATATAAAAATGATTTTATTTATGAATATTTAATTTTAATAGTTTTAAAATAATTATTTTATTTTAATTATTAGTATTTATACATTTCATTTTTTAAATTTAGATATAAGAATTTTAATCGATCAATGGCAAGAAAAAAAATATACTTTATGTGCATATTTTTTTTATAATAATTTCATTAAAAATAAAGTTTATACAAAATATTTTATTAAACAATTTATTTATAAAAGAAGTATAAAAACAGTTTTTAAAAATAAAAAATCATACAATTGTTAATTTTATTTTAAAAGGAATTAAATTTTGTTTTTTTAAAAGAAAAAGATAGGAGAAAAAAATTCTCCAAACATGCTCTAAATATCATCCGACTAACAAGAAATGGATTTTACAATATATATTTTTTTTTAATTTCTTAAACCTCTATCCTCCGCTAATACACCTTGAAAGATAAGATGCACAGATATTTCAAATTTCTCAAATTTTTGTTTCTGAAATGTTTTTCAATTTTATTTTTAATCTTTTAACTGTCAAAGCGGTGACGCCTGACGATTAGGATAGGGCGCTTAACTGACAAGTACACCCACATTATTTTATCTAAATAATTTGTACTCAATTTGGGAGAAACGTTTGTATCACCAAACTGAAACTATTTCCTTCGGACAAACCTCCTTGTTCATGACCCGCGCATTGCAGCCCACGATAACTGACAATTAAAAGGTATAAAAATATATTTATATGATTTATTTAAATTAATAGAATAAAAATAAAAATACGAATAAAACTCTTGAAATATAAATTTTATGGAATTCAAATAAATTTATGAGTTTTGATCAAAAGCCCTCTTTGAAACCCAAACTCTTAACGTTTTCCTTCTAATCTTTCCTCCTTTTTCTTTTTAAAACCCTCGGATCTCTCTTGTTCTATCTCCTCGATTCCTCTCTACTCACTGATCGTTTCCAAACTCAATCACTCACTTACAATCCATTCGGTCGCCTTACTCAAACACCGACAAACACTGACATAAGAGGATGTTTGCCCTCTCCTTCTCCACCCATAACCTCATAAGCGTCTCCGATTCCTGATTCAGCAGCCAAATCGCAGATTTGAGCAACCCATGATGCATATACCCTCCATCGAATTTCTGCATACCAAGTCGATTGTCAAAAATATCCTTCCATCGAATTTGGGGTTTTTGAGGTCGGGCTCATTTACGGCAAGGATTATTCGGCAGATATGGTGGGGGAAGAAATTTGGAGAGGTTGACCTAAAATTGTTATCTCATTTTGCAAGCTTTGGACTTGGGTTTAGGGTTATTGGAGTGGGTTTTTTTTGGGGCGGGGGGGGTGGGGGGGTGGGGAATATTCGGAATTTTTTTTTACGGTCTCCTGGAATCGAAGGGCTAGAGACTGTTTCGTCGAGATTAGAGCTTTAAAAATATAGATACAAATTATACATAAAGATAAGATATAAAAATATTTAGACGAGAAGATGGTTTTAGATAGTAACGAGTAGCACAAAAGAATTCGCACATATTAAATCAATATATTTTACATATTTATTTATTATTTTTTAAATCACATCCAAATTTGTCTTTTAAATTATCAATTTTAAATATTGGGATTAAAGCATAGTTTTTTTTTTTTGTTGTTGTTGTTGTTGTTTAGCACGTAATGGCAAATATTTTTTTATTTTATTTTATGTTTTCTAAGATTTCAATTGTGAAATCATGGCTGTTTTTTCAAGGTTTCTTCCGGTGATATTTGTCTCAGACCGGTGTTCCTAAGCTTAATGGTGATATAAGGTTTGAGGGTGGTTGATTTTGGACAATTTTTCAACTTTAGTTTTTCAACAGTTCTTACTTAAGTCAAGCTTGCTTAGAAATGTGATGCAACCGGTGGGGGCCTTTGGTAGGGATGTTATACCTTCTGAGCTTTAGTTGATGATGCAACAGAATCAAACATGTTCTGGATCCTTTTTTTTTTTCATCTTTGTTTGTTATCTGGCTCATTTCTGTGGCCTCTGCATATTATGATATTTTTTCTGGATTTCATGAACAGGGAAATGGCTTTGATTTTGTGAAATTAAATCAAATTGATTTACTGGGTGCTTCAAACAATTTGCTAATTGTTAATTTTGAATTTGCCATTTTAACCCAGAAACCAGGTGAGTTGCAAAACCCAAAAGGGTGAGGAAAAAAAGATTAACCTTTTTTTTAGGTATACATCGAATTACCACCCGGGAGGAAGAATATGCCCCCTGTAACCATTTTGTCGATTTCTTTTATATATATATAAATGCGTGTGTATATATTATCCTTATAAAAAAAACTTTTATCAAAATTATATACATATGCATATATATAAAGGTTTTTTTTGTTACATTTTTTATTAAGAACAAAATGGATAATTATATGATATCTATCTCGAAAGATATAGAAACCAAATATCAACGATAATAATTATATCCATTTTAGAATTTGAACCAAACAAGAGATTTTGGATTTCAATTCCGATTCCGATTTTGATTCTGATTTTCAAGTATGAACTAAACGCTCCCTTAATAATTCAATAACTTTTTATATATTAAGTGAATTTTTTTTTTTTTAGTTTTATATAATCGTACACATAATTTTTATTTAGTAATTCTAGGTTTAAACAAATCGTAACACACATTTATTTAAAATTTTCTGCAAAATATTACACATTATAACCTAATAAAAAATTTTAGTTGCCTTCCCATCATGTATCAATGTAAAAACTTAAAAATGTCTGGTGATGACAGAGAGAAAAGAGAAAAACAAGAATTAGCATAATTTTATGGTATTTTTATGTAAAACTTATACAATCATATATATATATATATTAAGTAATTGGAGTTATTTTTCTTTTAAAACTAAATCAAAGTAAAATGCTTAAGACTGTATTCTTTCTTATCCCGACAAAATAATTTGTGATTTTCTTCGGGGTTGATAACATATTCATTGTAGTGCGCAAATTGGGGAGCCAGTCCTACCTGACCGGCAGCTAATTTCATGTCATGCAAATTGCAAATTTCTACCTTCCAATGTCAATAAATACCGCCGAGTACATCTTGCAGAGAATTGAACCTCCTTTTTATAATCGGCAGTATGAACCAAATAATATTCGAAGGATGCACGAAAAACGCATGTTATCAACAGAAAATCAAAGAAAAACAACAAGAAAGTTTCATCAGGAAACAATTCCAAATTGTATGATGGGTCAGTGACCAAACCATTATTAAAGATTCAGGTGGGAAACTATAAATTTCTCTGCTTTTACTCCAGCCTCACTCGCCATCTCATTTCAGCTTCCCAATGTCTTGTGACATGTTGTAGATACCCCGTCCCTGAGGCAACAAAGACAAAATTATAAGAGATGTACTAAAAGGTATACTTCTTATTCAATGTTGGGAAAAACTCACAATAAGATACAAGCTGGAGGCTGCCAAGGCAAGGGGAATGGCAACAGAGGTAATCTTATCATATGGTCCCTTTAGGTGAGTATATCTGTGAATGCTCTGATAGTACTTCTGCCTATTGAAAAGCTTTTCACGAGGATAAAAGGGTTGCTCCGACATCCTGCAAAGTGATATGACAAATTAACGCAAGCTTGCAAGCAACTCCACACAATATTGATCTAAACCAGCACCCAAGTGATGAAACCATTTCCTTATGATGATCCCACCAGGACAAACTTCATTTTAAGGGAGCCAGACCTCAATCAAACTTATAACTGCCACACACAGACAGGTCACCACATATTCTTGCACAATTGTCAATTTATAGCCAAACTTTGCTCACAGAAGGGAGGAGGGGGGGAAGTTGAACTGAGAGGCAGCCCCAGCAATATGACCAAAGTTTTATGAGTAAACTGAGCCCTAAAAAGCTAGGGTGTGGGGTCTAAGATTGCAGACAACCACACCTTCCTTGTAAGGAGGAAGTTCCTTCCAAGAAATATACCTAAGACCTTATGTAAAAACTAGAATATATTTTAAATGTGCCATAGCGCTTAATAAACCACAACGAAACCAAAGAATGAAACACAGCAATATCTGAACGTATATACAAGTATGTGTGCATTACATGTATTTATTGTCATCAACCAATATAATGATCCAGAGAGTCATTATCCAACTATACTTTAGTAGCGCAAAGCATTATAAACAGTATCTGACCAATCTACTCAATGCCAGCTTATTGGTGGCAGAGTGTTGCATTAACAAGCTTGGCTCATGCAATCTTCACTCAAATCCAAAATTTGCCATTTATCACCTAGCCTAGCCATTTTTTGTTGTATCTCACAGCCTTCCACCTGGACCTGGACCTGGACTGATATTAACCAGTTCCAGCACAAGCCAAACTCCAAATAACAGATTTCCTTAATGCAAGTCACTAAAAACATAAAAAAACACCTCCCCTTAATATCAAAATTAGCAATTCTACATGGGCCAATGATTTTTAAGTTATGACACAGAAACACATACAACCGACACAAGTACTTGATAAAGTTATAAAAGTTTTTTATTAAAGTGTCTGATCCAACCGGGTCTAAAAGCTGTGTCTCAAGCTTTTGTGGCACATTTGATGATGTTGATTGTTTGGCAACGATTCCAGGTGAAAACTGTAATCCTAGCACAAAAGATTTTGGAAAAAAATTGTCTTAGTAGAGCCATACAGTAAAGGAAATCTTAAAGTTTCGTGAGTGGGACGCAACTTTTAGTCCAAAACCTTTTTCTAGCAAAGAAATAGGGATTCAAAGAAATAGGATTTCTATCAAATGGAATTAAAATAATTCCCCATTTAACTAATGTTCCCCTTTCCTGTATTTGGTAATCTCAGGAGAAACGATGGTGGAATCGTTATCTTTGAAATTTCATCAATCAACTTACGTCTATTCCAATTTCCACATCTCCATCCAATTTACGATTAAACTTTTGAGAAACTAGAGAACTGAAGACAAACAAGAAATTGCAAATCTGCCAATTACATCATTTGATCTTAGATGTATATATCAAATCGATAAATCCGATTTAAGATCTCATATATGATTTCTGGCAGATAAATCAAAAACATCACATAAGAAAAGATCGAAAAAAGGGAAAAAACTGCATATGATGGAAATCAGGTCACAGGAATTGAACAGCAAATGAAATCGCCTCTCTATATCACGTCACAGGATTAAGATACAAAGATTTAATACGTCTATGGGGAGAGAGAGAGGAGGAGGGAGTACCTGATCAAATCGGAATTCGTACAAACAGATCTCAGTTCCTGCGGAAGAAGCGATGTGGAGAGAGAGGGGTAGACTTTCTTCGTTCCTTCGGTCTTTTTAAGGCCGCGAGTGGGAACTTCTTGGGTTGGATTTTCGGGTCTAGGGTTCCGCCGGGATTAATGCTTCAAAAAATTTTTTTTTTCTTTTTTTATTACACCATATTTAGATCTGATCACGGGATTGGAAAAGAGGGATCCACAAAAAAAAAAATTATTTTATATCTTTCAAATTTCATTATTCTTCCTTTCACTGTCTAAATAAATAATTGTTAATTTTGAGTGTAAATTTAATCCCATGACCTGCCTTTTTAGTATTTTGTTTCATATAATAAAAAAGAAGAAATAGAAAAAAAAAATCTGCTCATTAATTTTTGCTTATGTAAATTTGATCACTATCCTTATCCCCAACTTAAAATTCTTTCTTCCACAGTCAATTTCCAAAGCTTATATTGACAAAATTCGTTTTTTTTTTTTTTTCCTTTCATTTGTTAATAAGACAAAATAAATTTTGAATTTTAAAATCTTTAACAAAAGTTTTTCAGTTATTCAAATAATTTTTTTAAATTAAAAGTCTTTGCATATCATTGAAGCACGAGCATGAGGAGCACGCACCAAATAAATGTTGTGTAAATTTTAGTGAAAAACGAGCAAGATCATTGAAGCAATTAAAAAATAATAATTTTTACAAATAAATGTTGATTTTTTTTAAAAAAAAAATTAATTATTATAATATTTGCATGAAAAATTGATCTAATCTTAGTTGAGCTTAATTTCAAATTTCTCAAATAGCATTTAAGTGTAAAGAAATTTTCATATTTAAATGTCTTATACCAAGTTTAAACGATTTTTTCTTTTTTTTTTTGAGTATTGAGCGAAGGAAAATAAGAAGAAAGGTAAATGAAGAGAAAGAAAAAACAAAAAAAAAAAAATTGATATTTATTTCTCACTAGTTAATTATGCAGGAGAGGAAAGAAGGAAAAAAAAGGAGAGAGAGAGAGAGAGAGAGAGAGAGAGAGAGAGAGAGAGAGAGAGAGAGAGAGAGAGAGAGAGAGAGAGAGAGAGAGAGAGAGAGAGAGAGAGAGAGAGAGAGAGAGAGAGATTGTAGGGAAGGAATTTCTTAATTCCTCCTTTCCTTTAACCAAACAACGAAGAAACCCCCTTCTTTGGCTGTACCTCCTTCCTCATTCCCTCAAAGCAAACACATTGAAATTAATCCCAATTGAAATTAAGTAAGATCCTTAATAAAAAAATTATTAATATAATTATTATCTTATTCATTATATGGAAATTTAATTTTCCATTCCAGCATTTTACATATAAATTAAATTATATTAAATGTAATTGAGAGTTTTCGAGAGAATAGTTTAGTAATTACAATTCTCCTTCTCTAATCCGATAATCTCGAATGCAAATATCATGTAACAAAAAAAAAATAATAATTGAGATAACTTGTATGTTTCCAAACAAGGCCACTGTACTCTATCCATCGGGTGTGCCATGAGCAGAAAAAGTTATCGGGACTCCTTTGGATTTACACTTAATTTTTGTGACCTCTTCCTTGGACTTGATGGCAGGCCTTTTTGCCCTTTCTAATTTTTTGGATTAAATTTAACTAAATTTGAAATTGGACCGGACACTTAATGTACAAAACTTTTTTATATTTATTTTTTCACGTATAAAATTTAAATATAAAATCCTTTTTTAATAGATATAAGTACTCAAATACTTCATCAGCCAAGCATTGATACAAACAAATGGCACGTAACGTGGTGAAAATACATAGGAAATGATTGTATAAAGAATTGTGTCTGCCTTTTTCTCCTTGAGCCAATTGTACCGAGTACCTAGTACATGACAATCGCTTTAATTTATTTGGATAGTTTAAGCGGTAGAGTCATTACTCTTTTTTCGATTCAATTCTATTTGATTATGTTTCTTTATATATATATATAAAAAAAAAACAATCCCTTCAACCTGCTTATGTTGAGTTTTAGACGGTTCCAACCTCAACTCTTAAGGATTAAACACCTGGATAGACTTTCTCACATTAAATAAAAATTCTTGTACAATGCCACCATTTCTTGGTTGAATGGCTCCTGAAATGAACATGCACCTTCTTGACATCATATCCATTCCTTTTTTACTTCTATTCTAGATTGGTGAATGTAATTTATCATTTTTCATCTTTAACGTGTTCGTCTTTCTCCCAACGAAAAGATTTTCTTGCCCATTCAATTCTACCTCCACTGCTTACCCTCTCGAAAACCAAAATCAGCAACACACTAGTCCTTTTTTCTGCATATTTGGAAAAGCTTTGGAAAACTAACCTTAAAACATTACCCACCCGTGAATCAGAACTTAATTTCATTTTCATTAGTGATTTTTTAGCAACGGAGGAGTCTCATCAATGGTGCATGCAAGAATATGGAAATGAAACGATGTGGTTGTGGAGAAATAATACAGTACTCAAACATAATGTTAGCTCGTACAATACAAATCTGTGATCTAATTATTTGTGAAGGAGCGATTTGCAGTAAGAGTTTAAGGGCTTGAGCCATCATTAGCAATTTTTCTCATGATTAATGCACTTCTCCATAGGTCTTAATGAGGAGAGTTGAAAAGTGATCCCCGACTCTCTAAAAGATGACCTGCATGGTGAGTTGCTTTTCTTTTACAAATGACTAAACTAATTAAATTAGTTTTCTCCTCCACCAAAAAGGAACCATGGAACTAAAGTATGGATATATTAAGAAATCGGAAAAAAAGACAGGAGGAGGTTGTCTTCACTTTGCAAAGTACCACGATAAGGGCTATCACTAATTTAATAGGCAAAGCTTGCAACACCTCTTTCGTTGGAACTCATCCAAAAGCAAGGCTCCCCCCCCCCCTCCTCGGGGGAAAAAATATAATAATAGCATTGTTATCCTCATATTTTACTTGTCTAGGCGAGAAGTTTGACTTGTCATGGAAACACAGCGAGTTGGCCAGATTATTTTAGTTGACGTATTGGAAAATGTAAGCCTCGTCTTTATGAAAAACAAATTGAAAAATGAACACTTACAATGGGATATATAAGCATTTTTTAACCGAAGACAGATAACACTTTGATTTTGAAGATGAAGAGTTTTTAACATACCCTGTTTTCCAAGATTACATTTAATATATGAAATTTTATTAAGGATAAAATGAAATCATGCAACTACTTATTTACTTGATGTGAGCTACCCGTAATGCATCATAGTATGTTAGTTGTAACTTGTTTGAGAATAGATGGAGTTAAATATTATCTTTTGGAAAAATAATGTGCAAAATATAAATAATAATATAAACTACGATATTCTTTAACTCGCTAATGATCATTATGCATCCACTGGGGTCCTCTCCTTGCACGCAGCCATTTATTGATTCAGCAGCTTCCAAATGCATTTCCTTTATGTAAAGAGGAACCCTCTCCATTTCCCTCTTTTTTTTTTTTTTTTTTTTGGTAAGAAGGGACCTCTCTCTCTCTCTCTCTCTCTCTCTCTCTCTCTCTCTCTCTCTCTCTCTCTCTCTCTCTCTCCCCCTCCTCTTCTACATGCCAAAGGCTTTCTTTTGGGCTTTTGTGAAAGTTAAAAGAAGGGCTATAAAAGCAATTGGTAACAGCAAATAGGATGCCTGGCGGTGGACCACAACTTTCACTCAATAGTCTCTGCATTGCATTTCACCGCTTTGAATTCCGAAGCACTTCAACACCGACTCTCTCTTTAAAAACCCAATTAATGTAATTATCTCAAATGGTATATAAACTTTTAGATTTACGAAATTATCCGTGGTCCCACGGGAAGACTCACTTCTTGTCTCAATTAGGTTTGATTTACCTTTATATTATTTCACGTTATTTGTCATATTTTTAAATTAAAATAAAATATTTTTACATTAAAATAAAAGTTAATTTTTATAAAGATAATAAAATTATTATTTTATTAATAATTTTATATTAAAAATTTTACTTAATTCCGATTAAAGTTTATCAAATTATCTGTCATTTGTGTATATAATTAAAGTGGAAACAGTTAAAGACTATGTGTGTGTGTCTATCGTTTCCTTATCCACACTAAATCAAAAAGTATTTTATATATTGTATGAGCCCTTTGTCAGAATTTAAATAATTATATACACACAAAATTTTATCTACACAAAATTTTATCTAAGTGATCACTTCGTTTGAATCCACTAGTCTCGTTTGTGGCGACCATGAGCTCGCTTACTGTTAATTTGCAGCTCCCAAGATAAAATGAGAATAAATAGCTGCAAGTGGGCCTCTCACTTGTTCACGGAGTTTGCTCTCTGTCTCTGTCTCCCTCATCGTCATTGCAGCCTAGCTACGAAGGTGTAGATGACAAAAAGTTGAGTTCGAGGTTCAAAACAGCAGTGCAATAGTAAATTCGACTCCAAATGGGCTTGCAGTTGATGTCAGGTCAGATCATGAATTGTTTGAAAGAATCATCTGCAATGCTCAAGCGAGTTCTGTAAATAAAAATCCTTTCAAGCATTGGTTAGCCAATAAGAAAACAAGAATGATCACGTTAATACCGATACTTGTTGACGTAAGTAAAATAAACATATTTGTCCTGTCGGGAGTTTGACTCTCTCCTGGATACGAAAAAAATAATATTGAAAGACCCGTTTCATAAAATGAACCATATAACGATCGACCTACATTAATTGGGATGAAACTTTAAATACTTAATGGTGATCAAGTTAAAATATTAAAAAAAATAACTATATTAATTACCCTATGCTCTCATGAGCAAGTTTCTATTTACTATTTTGATTTTTTTTATTATATAAATATTTAAATTTGAAATTATCATGTTAAAAATGAGAGATTTGTATGGTTAAACTGTTATTTTGGGAAGACTTTTGATTTGGTACAGGACGTGTTGGTCATTACATAATGATAATAGACTACTATCATTACCACCTCCAATCCCCGTTTTAGTTGTGACATGACCTGTAAATTCATGATGCGTATTATTCCTAATATTGCAAATAATACTGGAACAAGACTAAGATCGAAAGTCAAATCTTGGATGAAGCCCGTTTTTAGATAACTATATGCTTGTGCTAATGCCTTGAGAGCAAATCACCATCATCATACTTGGGACACCTTGAAAGAGTCCTCTGGAGCATTCATCCGTAACCGTAGGATCACGTCTACAGTGATGAAACTGCCGCGATTCACTAAGAAATGATTTAGTTTGTGAAGAAAAGGACTCTTTTTTTTTTTTTTTTTTTTTGTTGATTGTGTAAGAATTTGAAATTAGGATCATTAAATTGAGAAAGAAAAATTTACACCACTAGACTATTCCCTTAAAAATAAAAAACGACTCTATATCAATACTTATTGACGTAAATGGAATGGACACCTTCGTCTTTTAACCGGGTTCAGAGTTAGACTTTCTTGGACACGAAAAAAACAATGTTAGAAGACTTATCCTCACAAAATGAACCCTGTAATGATCGATTCAAATTAATCAAAACGAAATTTTGGATATTGAGTGGTGATAAGTTATGGTACAAAAAAAAAAAAAAGAAATGGACTCTTTATGTTAACGACCGTTGGGATGAAACACCAGTGATCACAACTTGACAATGCATTTGTTTGTTGCATGTTCTTTGCAACCAAAACTCCCATAACAGGAGCTTCCACTCAATCTTGTCTACGTTACACATCAAGGGGCTTACAAGTACACCCTAAGGAAATGCCAAAGTGCATGAAAATTTTGGCAAAATAATCAGAGATGCGCTTGGTGCATAAACAAGAGACAGGTTATCTCCGCAGCTCAGCAGCCACAAAACACTTCAAACACAATCTATCTCCGTGACACAAGCATCAATAATCCAAAGAATGTTATTGCCGGCGGAGAAAAGGGACCGTGTTTGAGTATTGCAGAACCTCGTTATCAATACACATATGGTAGTATTCTCCACGGAACAAGTTCACAGTATTCAGCCCACACTTCTTTATACTTCTGTGCACAAAGGGCTTCATCTCTTCTCCCCCTCCATATTAGCAGAATGAGAAGATAAATTGGATGGAAGTACAGAACAGGGGAACTGCATAGAAAATGTAAATCCTTATCATATCCATTTCATCTTATGTTCAGTCATGTGTATGTATGCACTCACCTGATGCTGCAAGGTAAGTTGAAAGATAAGGCCAGGAGCAAGTCACCAAGCCAGTTGCAGTGCCTAGCTATTCCCCTTGGGTCAAAAAGCAAGATATCAATAGCTAAAATGGTATTATGATATCAAATGTCATATGGATGTCTCCACAATGCAAGCAATGGACATGCCAGCAAGCCATGCTACGCAGTCTACTTTATCCTTAATATTAAAGATACCTATGGTGAGAGAGGGAAGGGGTTGAAATATTACTCCCTTAAATTTTCACCCCCTTTTAAGCGTGCTTGACAAACAATTTTTCCTCCCTTAAAATTTAAGGTGGGGAAACGTTTTACCTTGCTTGTGGAAATAGGTGAAAATTATCATTATGGGAGTAAAATTTATACCCTAATTGTTACTCTCCCATCACAGATATCCTAAAGGCAGAGGAAGCATAAAACTCAAGATGCAGCCGTGGATGGTAGGTAACTGCATGACCGCTATGATATTTTTTCAGCAATAATTTCATTATCTTATCAGTGGATAGAAATATGCAACTCAAGATAAAATCCTCACCAATAACCAGAAGCAAGCAACTTTCCTCCAATAACTTTGGGAGGTTCACCCCATATAGGAGCTTTCGGGTTGTTCTTGAATACGTGCTTTTGTCTATTAGCTCCTCTGAATACCTTATACCTGCCAGATGTAAAGTTACACTTTAGCAACATGAAGTGATACCTTACACATCTGAGACAACAACTATTAATGCCCAGAGGAAATTTACCCAAGGAAGAAAACAAAGCAATTTGCAACAACAGAAGCTGTAGTTAACTCCACCTCATTATGTAAAAGCAACCATCCCTACAGAAACAGTTAACACCACAGACCATTGCGGTTAGGGAGTCGAGATTTAAGAAATTAAAACCAATATGAAGGTATAATATGGCCCAAATCCCAATAAGGAAAAATATTCAAATAAAAAATGAGATATAATATCAACACCAGCACACATGCCACTTACAGGCCAGCACATTTTTCCATTTCTTTCACTGCAAATATTTGCAAACTTAAACAACAAATAAGGCTCATCTAGGTTTACGTCCTTTTGACACAATACAATTGGCAACCATTCTCTATTGAGTTTATCATTGTGAGAGCTCATCTTCCACGTGGTTTAAGAACCCCTTCCTTCTTTAACAAAAGTTATGAATATTAATAGTGAAAACCTCCTCTTCTTCCAGTGTATCTTCTTCTCCGGAGAAAAATGTACACAACCTTTCAGATGCAGAGATAACACCAAAATCACTTCTTCAGTTGGAAAAAAAAAAAAAGAAAAGAAAAGAAAAGAAAAAAAAAAGAATAAGATATGCTTTCTCTCAAACTAAAATCCGCCCGTTTCAGTTTCCTACTCAGGCATAGGCCAATTCAATTATCTAAGAATGTGGTCCAGAAATATTTTGAACTGCTGCCCCCTTGGTGTTAATGAAACATTTTCATTACTATTTCCCACCAAAAAAAATGAAATAAAATAAAAAAAAATAAGAATTTTAAGTATTCCCCTTCCTACAATATCAGCCAACCAGCTAATATATGAGTAAAGCTAATGCCTTTCAAGCCATTCGAAACTGTCACTAGCAACAACAAAATATTCAAAACTTTGCATCCATCTTCTAATTCTTATCGAGGGCTTTCATGTTTCATCAAACTTATTTTTCTTTTATTTTTATGTCATGACCTAAAGAGAAATGTTTTAGATACTACAAGCTGGTGTTGGAAGTTAGCTGCCTGTACACTAAATGTGAAAGGAATCCACACAAGATCCCCAAATACTAACATAAAGTCCAATCTTTCAGCTATTATATCCCATCTGAAACACAAACAAAATGCAGAAGGATTACAGTATGAATCAACAAACAAATGTTTTTAAGAAATGGAGCAAGAATGTCATTATGCATCTAAACCAAAAATAATGAAGTGCAAATATTTCAATCAGAAGTGCGAAGTTCCAATAAAAAGCATCACGAGCCCAAAGCTCAAGCATTCAACAACAATCAAGGCCTTTATACAAGAATGTCTACGCTTCTAAAACAAAAAATAATGAAGTCCAAACATCCCAATCAGGTGTTCAAAGTTCCAACATAAAGCATCAAGAGGCCCAAACCACAAGCATTTAGCAACAATCAAGGCCTTTATACAAGTCATCCTAAAACAAGCTCAAGATGAAATCCAACTCCTGAATTCCTGTTATATCAGTACTGGAGATAAAACTAGGCATAATTTATACATCATGATATCTAGTATTTCAAGTCAAGCTAAATGAAAGCAGTCACATAATGGGTAACCAGTCAAGCATTGCAAACAACTTCAACCATTAAGAAGCACAGGAGATTATCTCCCTTTCCAGTGCACAAGATATGCATGTCTCTAAGCCACAAAATGGGATCTCTAGGGTTCAGCACATCCAGTGGAGAGTGAAGTGCTAAAAGTAGTTACAAAGAAATCAAACTGTTAACGAAGATCTCCAGATGAATGCAGTGGGTTCGTAGTATAATCTGACACAATTTAAATGCGAGAAATTTGGGTCATCTCTGTGGAAGTCACTGCCATTCCCACCAATGCCTAACATTGACTCACATAATGGGTCATTCTCGTTATTCTGACAGGCACTGAGAACCAGAGGATAAATCGGAGTATCCAATGAGGTTGAATCTGCTTCTCTCTATTGTGTCTTAATCCCATCCCCAACACACGAAAAAGATGGGGAAAAAAATCCTCTTGCAAAGAGCCCAGTGGGATTGCACAACTCTCCAGAGCTAGCTATTTCCTAATCTCCATCCCCACCTTAAAAGTTTTTCAGTTACACTCTCTCATCAGAATTTTGAACACTCCCATTTCTTTAGTCTTCATGGTACCACAGAGGGAACCAGAAGGAAAATGGGAAAGGACTATTGTCTTCACCAAAATGATTTGCAAAGAAATGACCTTATCAAGGTTAACCCTTCATGCTCAGAAGACAACTAGTGAGAAAGTTCCAAGCAAGATAACTAGTAGGGTACAATTGTGATTTTGCAAAGAGAGTCATTTCTGTAAATATAACAACATAGCCAATCAGCTAGTTTCTATTGCATAAGGTATCTTATGAGAAAGGTAAGATATTCTCTGTCACCATCATCCTCCAACACTCCTTGCCTATGACCTTTTGAATCCTTCAATCCAATCCAAGCACATTATTCATTTCAAATAACAAATAAACAATAAACAAGGAAATGAAAAAGAGTGGGTATTAAACAAATAAACTAGAATACAACAGCAATACTAAGCAAATAATGCACCTAAACACTAAAAGGATTATGATTCATGACTATTGTTCTACAAGGACCTTACGAAAACCTTTTCTTGGTTAGAGAGGGTGAACTTTGTTGTAACAGTTGAGTTGCTGAGTCATGTACGGATATATACCAAAAAAAAAAATTTAAAACAACCCCCAATGGAAATTAATTCCGTTTATAACCCTTATATGTCGCGGATTCAACCCGCGACATTCTGTGTCGTGTCTTGAACCCGTAACATGGGTTCCCCCGGCCGCCCACGGCTTTCTCCCTCCCTCCCCTGTGCGGCTCTCTTTCCCTCCCCCGCCCGCGGCTCTCTCTCCCTCTATCTCCTCTGCCACCGCCTGCGGCACTCCTCTCTCCCTCCCTCCCCCGCCCGCGCCTCTCTCTCTCTCTCTCTCTCCCCCCCCACCGCCCGCGGCTCTCCTCTCTCCCACTCGTGGGCAGCGGGGGGAACCCCATTTCGCGGGTTCAAGACGCGACACAGAATGTCGTGAGTTGAACCCACGACATATAGGGGTTAGAAATGGAATTAAATTCCATTGGGGGTTGTTTTATCTATTTATTTTTTTGGTATATATCTATATATGACTCTTGAGTTGCTTTTTTGGTGATCTCGAAGTCATGAGTTCGAGACATGAAAAAAGTTTCTTTGCAAAAAAAAATGCAAAGGGAAAACTGCGTACATATACGTCCACCCTCCCCCTACCCCCACACTAAGCCGAGAAGCACTTTATGCATGAGATAAACCCTTTTTATAAAAAGAATGAACACTTCTGATACGATTATCTTAAACTAATTCTTGTGAATTTATATCAAATTTATTTGTTATAATTATCCCTATATGTACTCAAATTCAATCATAAATCTGAGTATAAAAACATAGTGAAATATAACTTAGTATGCCTTCTACCTAAGTCGATCTAAATTAGCAAAATTTATCATGCATATTGCACAACCACCTAGTAGAGTCAACTAGGTCTGGTCCAGCATTAAGCATGTTAAGCACAGGATCAGAAACATATCAAGCTCCTTTTTTTTTTCTTTTTTTTTTTTTTTTTACTTTAGGTGTAAACCACAGATATTCGGTAATCACATTGGGTCTAATTAAATCCGGTTTAAATTAGGTTGGGCCCTTAAGGGGCAAAACTCTCTTAGCACCTCAAACCTGAGACCTTACTTAAGTGGTACCGGTGTTTAATTACTGGACTAACTATCAGGCTCTTAGTAACACTAATATTTGCCCATTTTACATTTCTTACATTTCTTCACAACAGTTAAAGATGAGTCATAAGCTTTGCACCTTGGAAAGCTGCAGTGTGTTTCATGGACAGAGAAAGGCAAAAAAAATAAATTTATAACTTAACATCATTGCTTTGATCTAAATGGCCAATTTTTGTCTACCTCAGCTTCAAAAAAATAGGAGAGCCGTTGTTTATGTAGATTTTTTGTATCAAAAGTTATAATTTTGCATTTTGTAATTGGATTGCATTCACATCATGCTTTTAGTGTCATTTTACCAGAAAAGAGAATTTCAATTACAAAAGTAAACAATGGAGTGATAAAAGGTCATCCCCCTTGCTCAATCCAGCTGAGCTAGCTGGTTTGTTGAAAATCATGCTTGAATCCATGTATTCCATTTCAAAACTCGATCCTGTTTAGATATGACTTATGCAATGGCAATTCAGAGTCAGAATCCTTCCCAAGATTCAATTTATACATAATGGCTTTGAACTCCGCCATTTACATTTTAAATACATCATCTTTCCTAATATGTTAAATCAAACTCTTTTAAAAATTTACCAGTACTACCAACCAACCAATAAGGTGAAGTTCCATTTTCTTTTCGTTTCACCCACCTTCTTGGATGCTTTTGCCAGCATAAGAATTAGCCCAGCTCAAATGCACTCCATTTGTAGGATTTAGAGAACAGAGGCCATCTATTGCCCCTCCAAATGACACCAACACTACAAAATAAATAAATAAATAACTCAACTCCTCGGGTACACCGTTCATGCATGACAGGGCTTCAATAGCCTCCTGGTCAACATTCTATCTTCATTTTTGTAAAAAGAAAATTCAACTCGCAATATGAGAATTAGATCTACCTCCTTTTAAGAGGAATCCAGTTTGAGAAAATTTAGCAACATTGTTACCTTTTTGTAGGAATAATCTCATAACATATAGCCACAACTAGATCTCTTTTTCCTAATTCTTTTCCTCTTCCTTTAGCTAGGGACCTAATTTTAGTATTCAAGATACAACAGCTACAAGCTCAAGGGCATTCTCTATAAGCTTTTGAATATGATGCTTAATTTAAAGTTTCTGTTCTTGACAAAGCTAAACTCGGCAAAGTACTTCTGTTTCCGGTTGGCAAGATATAATATTTGTTAGAAAACATTTTGCATTACACTATTCCCAATGAGGTTAAAGGTATCTTCCTGTACCACAATCAACAAGTAATTCTTCAGCATGTTCCTTTGACAGAGATGACAAATATCAAATACTTTTTTAAGTATAAAATAAAGTAATCAGACATAAATTAAGATAATCTTAGTGAAAGAAAGGCAAATTTATTTAACAGATAACATCAAACAAAAGGAAAGATTTAATGGCCCTACGTGGAAGTCATATACTCCTCATAGAAACAGTAGTCAAGGATGTAGATCTGAAAAGTAGGCATGGATTCTTATTAAAAAAAATACAAAAATGGAGAATTGAGGTAAATAACTGCATGACATATCTAGTAGAAATGTAACACACTATCTCAATTATTGTACAAAACAGCTGGTATAGGACCATTAAGCCGCTTAAATTAGCATCTTCAATACTTTTTGCCAGAACTGAAAGGTTGATAAGTAGCCAACCCATCATTCCAGCTCTGACAAAGAAATACCTCCAGAAGCACATTCTCTTATTGATAGCAGCAACAGTTTTATCATCATAAAACTTCTCATACTTGTTACCAGTACTATCTTGTTTGAGATAGATATGCTCTATTTGTACCATCACCTCATTAAAACAGCTAAGCAGAATAATTTCAAAGATATGGATTAAGTGGATTCCAAAATTTCAACTAATTAATGCATGCTTATGATCCTGTTATGTATGTACAAATTTTATTTCCACGACAAAATTCAAAGATGAAGTATTACAGGTAGAAGGTATGTTAGCAAGAACGCCCAAAGCAACACCAAAAAAGCAATAAATATGATATAATTCAAAATTTCCTCCTGATATTGTCCTTAGTGTCATCTTTCCACCTTCAGAGCATAGCATCAATATATGCATTTTTTATTAGCTCTAAACAATTATGAATTACTCCAATATATAATGAGAACATTCTCAGAATATGCAGGGTTTTCGAAATGTACCCGAGCTTGCAAAAAATAATAATAAGCACCTCCAAATTTAGGTGGCAACATATGTAACTTTATTGTACAGTATACAATTAAATCGATCATCAACACTTCAATTAATAAAACAAAAAAGAATATAGTATAACACGTCAAAGAACAGAATTGATAATCATAACAACGTAGAATATGGTTAAAATATTAAGACAGTGTTACATCCTTGAGGTCAACACCCATAAATTGAGGATTTAGCTGTATTCCGAACCACCTATTAATTGACGATGTACAGCAATTCCAAGAAATTGGTCAGAATTTCCAAAGGGTGAATGAATCAAAGAGCAAAAAAAGGTTTTTTCATTCTTTTTTTTCTCCTTCCAATCATCATAATGGAGTGATATAAAAGCAAACAGCAAAACATGTAACCTTTCTATGATTCCAAAGATAGAGATATTGTGTGTCTATACATCTAATGTGCAAGCACATTACATACATCTGTCATAGAAAAGGGGGAGAACTTAAAAGGACACATTTTTAACACCTGTCACTTTGGTAACTAGTTTATTTAAGAAAAAAAGAATCGGTTAAGTTTAGTAGAGATGTACATTTTTAAGACCCAATACATCAACGCACCTAAAATTCTAGATCCACTTCAAATAAGCTAAATAATCTCTCCTTAATGCTTTCCGGTAACTAAAGAATGTTATCAAACTTTATCACTACTACTACCTGATATCTCATCGATTGTGTCAATGGTCCTCAATAAATCTATAATTTTTATGTTATTGTTTCTCGTTACCTGTTCATTACAAACATCTTCCACAAGAAAGAAAAACATGAGTTTGCTTTTTCTCATTTCTCCATTTAGAACTCCCTTAACTATGCTTGCATTGATGTATTCATTCCCAATCTTCTCATGTCAAATAAAATCACCTGTTCACCTGCAATCTCTCGATCACAATCATTTATTCGAGCATTATGTTAATTCTTAGAGTTTGCTTGGTCTTTTTTTTTTAATTAAAAACTCTTATTTTTTGCTTATAAACTAGAGCAAAAAAATAAAATTTTCAAATTTTAAATAATAATTTGTTTATTAGTTTTACTTAAAAAACTATTTTTTAAGTAGATTGTTAGGCAAAACAATTTATATAAATTTTAATGCTAATGAAATTAAAATGAAAGGCAATTGATATTAAATTTTCATAAATAATACATAAAGTAGATAGTTTCTTGAATAATCCTAAAATATTTATAAATTAAAAAATAAAATATTAATGTCATAAAAATTCTAAAATATTTAAGTTCATACATCTTCGAGAGACAATTTCATAAATAGTTAAATTAAATATATATGTAACAAACTATTTTTTGGATTTATTTAAATATTTTTTAAATATTCATAAATATTTAAATAGTTAAATATTTTTAGGTTTGTATATGTTATAAAATTGTAATATTTGAAATAGTTAGTGGCAATTTTGTCAACCAATATTTTCGTTAAAAAAAAAAAAACATGCTTCTCTCTCTCTCTTTCCTGTTTTCTTCGTTAAAGGAAGTCAACTTTTTTTTTTTCTTTTTCAAACAGCTTTTGGAAATTTAACCTTTAAGTTTAAGTTAGCTTCAAACTGGAAAAAAAAAAAAAGTAGACCAAACAAATACTTAATATTATTATCCTTTAGAACCTACGAAGAATGGGACCCAAGATGGCAGGCAAACCAAACCCAATGACACAGAGATTATAACAAATTTATACAATTATAAGTTATAAAGTGTTCTGTCCTTCACATCTAATAGCCGGGAAATTCTAGGTGTCGATACAACATAGTTTAGAACATATAAGAATACACGTTTTGCCTCTGTAAATTTTCTTCTCACCCATGCAGACCAGTTTCTGAAACCTTAATTTGGCTCAATTTATCTCAACTTATCTCAACTTATCTCAACTTATCTCAATTTCGTTTATTCATGTTGTCTCTATTTTGTTGATTCATGTTGTAGACTTTTTAATTAAAATGAAAAATTTTCAATAGAAAATATGGGGGGTTCCGATACTAAAAAAATTTTCAATGAAAATCCCACCTAACACCAATTGATCCTAATCTCAACTTACTAAAACCACTCTTGGAGCTTTACTATCACAACAACATAAAGTGTGTCCCCATCCATCTGCCAATTGCCATAATCATGTGCATCAGGTCTGAAAGTCAATAAGGAAATGAAAATTTTGACTCTTCATCTGAAATCCAATTTCTTTTGCATTGCAGCCACCTGGCTTTTATGTTGTATAGATACTCTTATCCTTCCAAAAAGTCCATACATGATAGAGTTGTGCAGTGTTATCTTAATCTAGATGAACATTTGATATCCGATCTTCTAAAGAATCAAACATCTAAATCTAGAATAGCTGAAAGCATTCTTCTTATTTCCAAAATAACTTAAACTTTAGCCGTTATTGAAACTAACAGTTCCAATACCAGTCATGAATTAAGTTTCCTGTGGCATGAGGCTTTAGAGATGAACTTTGATCATGTGACTTGAGCCCGGCAACATAAAGCACCAAAGTCACCTGCATTGATTATAACATAGAACTAGAATTGGTAAACCCTCTGGAGTTCAAATTCCAAGAGTCTGCTTTGTCCCCATCTGATAAGTTACAAGTTCGTGCAAGAGTGATAAAAAAAAAAGATGTGACGTAGTAAAGGATTAAGCTAGTACGAGGATAAAAAATGTGTGCCAAAAAGATAAGAAAGGATCTTTTATGGATAAGATAATGAGGCATTGACATAAAGCAAATATTCAATAAAAACAGGATTGATAGGAAGCAAAACTTTTAAAAGATGAGGTACATAGCACACGAGACTGGTGAAAGAGGTTAGAGGAGCATTCAAAACATTAAGCAGAACAGGCAACTAGAGAAGAAAAGTTCTTCGTCCTCCAAAGTTATGACAGAAGAATTATCAGTTATGAATTTCGATTATAAATTTGCAACCTGCAAAAAGTTAATGGCACATAATACAAAGTCGAAGGGTATTTCAAGGAAGTGAAACTATGCCTTATGACACATTTCAAGGGCAGATAAAACTTATTTTTCTGCTTGTCACCTGGTGATTCAAGCTCAGAGAAATGAAACTGCATTTCTGATATATTTCTTAATTCTAAATGAAATGGTACAAGAAGCATTAGATCTGTCTGACAGTATCACCATACTTGAATAGGAATAAGGGATACACACACTACTGGGCTGCAAAGAATAGATACAGCACAATGAAAACATAATGACAAGGCAAATTATTATAAAATAGGTCAAGGATGCATAAATCATGGCATTGCAGCGAAATGATTTTCTTAAAAATAACAAGAAAATTAGCAAGATAGATCCATAACTATTTTAAAATGAGCAAATAAACTATCTAGAAATATCAAAGCCATTAATGCAATTATAGGTATTTCGAACAGTATAAGGATGTGAACTGTAATAATGGAATCTATATAAAGAGTTTTAAAAATGTCCAAGAAATATTGTTGTGGCTTCCAACTAAGATCATGTAAGGTTGTTCATTAAATGAAACTAGAAAGCATAACATAAGAACTAGTATGGTCTTTTGTAAAGTAGAAATTCTAAGAAACATAAATGTAACTCACAAGAAAACTGAAGATAAAAGTTGTTGACAGGAGTTCAAGTCCATTACCAGCGATCACCTGCAAACATTATCAAGATTTATTTCAATCACGGAAAGAAGGTCTTCATAAAATTGTATGAATCCTTGATATTGCATAGGAAAAGAAGCAATTCACCACATACAGATGCTTTAGATTTCATTCTTACCAATCCCAAGGAAATAAAAGGAGAAATTGCTAAGATGCACAAAAAAAATGTATGGTGAAGGATTAGGATTAGCACTGTAACTATTCTACAAAGTGCGGACATGCCTATGAGACATGGGACACAACACCAAATGACCAAATTATAAATATTTACACTATTTCCAAATGACAGAGATACCTTAAGGACACATTCTTAGAAGTATCCATATAGCATAGGCACCAAATTTAAACTAACCAACCAAAACGGTGAAATTTTTTCTTTCTCCAAAAAACATATATTGCTTTATAATTTGCCATTATATACCATAACTATTAGGCTCTGAACTAAATTCCCTAGAGGAGAAGAGCCATATAATCAAATAATTTCAATCCCTCCAGAGAGCAATAGAATGACAAATGATTAGAAAACAATGTTTATAAGCATTGTATCCTAATTTCATATGATTGAGGAGTGGGACCAAAAGACTGTGTGTAAGTGAGAGAGAGAGAGAGAGAGAGAGAGAGAGAGAGGCATGCCTTTTTTGGGGGGGGGGGAGAAGGTGGGCATTCACAAAGGGGAACTAAGTTAATTTGGGATTTAAGACTTAATTGAGTGTATATCTGATCAGAAATTGCAATACCAAGTGGAGAAGACAATACAAGAAAGCCAACAAGGGGAAATTCAATTGATACGAACAGCCCAGATGAAATGAAAACAGATTGAAACTGTATACAAACATAAGCGAAATGAAGTTCGTCCAAGAACCAATTCCAAGAAGCAGAACAAGCAACAGAAGCGATGCTAAGTCTGGGAAAGAAAAAAAAAAAGAGTAATCGCCAATGCACTTCAAGACAATTCAATCGCATCGTAGATTTTGATGGAGAGAGAGAACCATTGCAACGATAATGCAGACGAGTGCCGTCGGGGAGGACAACGCCGGGAACAACCTTGCCGGGAATGAGGGATCCAACAAACCCCAAGTAGGTGAAAAATGTTGCAAGCATTGTAACCTAATTGACGAAAAAAAACAAGATCTGAATTCGAATTTTGAAACAGAGAGAGAGAGAGAGAGGGAGAGAGAGAGAGAGAGAGAGGCGAAGAGAATGCTCACTGAATTAAGTGAAGGAATCAAGTTCCGGAGGACAGCATCCAACTCCAATCTGATTCTCTCTCTCTCTCTCGAAGCGACCTCACTTGGAACCTCGTAGCGAGCGACGGTCTTAGACATTCCTAGAGTTTTGTACAGAAAACATGTGACGTGGTCTTTGCCTTGTCGCCAACGGAACCGAAGGCCGTGTGAAGTGGAGATCTACTTGGGACGGTATTCGGATTCAAGTCTCTGATTTCAAGTCAGGAGGGTCAAAGAAAGTTAAGGAATCGATGTTTATCAAATATTTTATTTTACATTAAAAAATTGTTTAAAACATATTGAGTAATTTTCTCAACGTGAACCTTACACTCATTACGCTTACACTAAGGCCTCCTGAACTAATCAATATGTTCTGCTTGGGATCGAATCCAATTTAATTTGGTCCTGATGCCGCGCGGTCTTGTTGCAACTCCTAATGCAAGATGCTTGACATTTTTCAACAGGAGTACTATGATAATTTTATAACGAGAAATATTTCGTATTTAATTATAACCCTTTGAGAAAAGAAAAATCTTATAAAAATTTTATCATTTTGGAATTAGAGAGTCAACGTTGATTTTTTCTATCTCAAAAAAATTATTTAGTACCGGTAAAAAATCTACGGTATTTGATAATTGATAAACTTATATTAGTTATATAAATTGATTTAAAAATTAAAAAAATTATGATCGTATTACAAAATTATATTTATTTTTAGGAGTTATTTCTAAAATAAAATATTCCGACGAAATCAAAATACCTGTCTATAGGTCATAGTCATTCTCTTTAAATCCGTAATCTCGTATTCACTACGTACTTTTGTGCACAAAAGGACGGCCCAATGTTGGGCCTGATTGCTTTAGCATTTGGGCTTGCATTCATCAATGACAATCCTATTATGCAAGATCAATGACAATCCTATTCAATCACATACCTCTACGTGGGAAGGTTCTAACAGCTTCACGTCGTTGTTACGGTGGTACCTGCTGCACAATATCAAAATTCCCAACACAGAACCCCTCGATAAAACCCTCTACGAACCCTAATTTCCTTCTTTTCTCGCTCTGTCTATTAACCCTTTGTTACACTCCCCAATCCCCAACCCTAGAATCTACCTCGCGCCTTCTATTCCTTTCTCGCATCAAACAATGGAGTTTTGGGGTATCTCTCTCTCTCTCTCTCTCACACACACACACACATTTCGTAACCGCCTCTATTTGTTTTCTTATATTCCATCTGGTGTCCTAGGCTTTTTTTTTTTTTACATGATCCTGATGGTTTTTGTTCTGGATCACTTGGATTTGGGGTTTGTTATGTGTTTGATCATTTCTGTTTTTGTCTGTTCTCTGTTGCTTCTCCTTTTTCGCTGTTTAAAATTGTACTTCATATGTTTATTGTTTTCTTTGTCTGTGTTTTGTAGTATTTTGTTGCACATTTTCCTTTAATGGTTCTAAATGATTACAATGGATGCATGAGTGTGGGTGTGTGTATATTTGTGGTATTTCTTGGTTTTTCGCTGTGTGTGTGTATTCTTGAAGAATCATTACTAGAGAGATTGAAGAATCATCACTAGAGAGACTATCTCTGCTTAGCCTTTTCTGTAACTAGTGTTAAGAGTGCTTACTAAGTGCTCTTGAACTTTTAGGAGCCCTTGTTGCCTTGGTGAGTTTGGTTTTGATTATTAGGGGGCTGATGACTAACTTTGTAAGCGGTGGAACATGTAAAGATTTCTGTAGTATTTAGGGATCACCTATAGTTCTCTATGATGATGAATGCTGAGATTTCTCTTTAGGTCCACAATGATTAGCGCAACCCTTTTTACTGGTTTTCTGGATGTCATCTATTCATCTTTATTGTTTTGTGCAATTCTGAAGATACAACTATTAGCAGGAAATTAGAATATCATAATCACATTATGTAAAATGAGAGCAAACACCGATATGACACAGTTTTAAAAAGTCTTATGCAATTGTAAGATAAACAGTGTCTTATCATGTAATGTTGTATCTAGAGGATTTGTCTTACACTGACGTGACATTTACACGCCCATTCTTGGTAGTGTTTGTGCAACATGGTGTGCAACAGGGTACTGCAGGTCACCATTTCTTCCAAAACTTCTGGTGAAGGTATTCGGTGTCAGGGGTTCTGGGAGGTGTTTGTGATACTCATAGTTGTTAAAATCCTGATCCCACATGTATGAAGTCAATGCTTTTGTAAAATCTTGGTTCACTTACATGATTTCACTCTTAAAATCTGTTTATTAATGGGTGTATCAAATTAATAGAGGCGCGAGTTATAACTGCAGCAACACTTCTCTTCTCAACTAATATTGTGGAATTCAATCTAATAGTTCAAATTTTGGTAAATCATGCATGCTTTTATCTAAATACAGAAATATAATGAGTGTGGATGTTATCTTGTCTTTCAGGGATGGGACTATGGTATTGGGAAGGTCATTTTAGGAGGCCTGGTTTTCTATGTCTCGTTATAAATTTTACTTTCAAATTAATTTCTTCCACTGAAATTAGAACCTGGTTAGGCTGCTTTTTGTTTGTTAATGTTCATTAAATTTTGTGATCAATGATGCAACTGTAGGATTTCGCACGCATTTAGTTTTTGATGGCCTTCTATTAATTTTTGTCTTGTGGTGATCAACCATATCGCGTATCTATTTCTTTGGTCTCAAATGTTTTCAATACTTTAATTTAATTTTTATATGTAAGTTGTCATCTCTTGCGCATCTCTCACTTCTGTTTGTGGTAGTGTGGTACCTTCAATTACTTTTACCTCCAATTTATCTATCTCATTGTCAATTTTATGTGGAGGTGGACATATTAAGAAGCTTGCATGAAATTTTGTTATCGTTATTGTCAAATGGCACTTTGTTTTGTAGCACAATAACTTCTAACATGAATTTCTGATTATCTGAGTGGTTCTGATTCCGACACGTCATTATTATGCTTTCTATCATTATTTTATAGTCATTAGGATTTCAATTATTGTAATAATGTATCTCAGAACTATTTCCTCATTTTGCTCTTCAATGGTGCAGGTGTTGAGGTTAAAGCTGGAGTGCCCTTTTCAGTTAGTGTTGATGATGAGAAGGTTTTGCACCTGTCACAGGTTTGTGTTTAGAGATTCTCTTTTATGTCAGGATGAGTTATTTTGGATAAATTCTATTCTTGTATTGTACATGACCTGGTATGTTTCCACAGGCTTGTCTTGGAGAGACCAAGAAAGACAAGGGAAATGACTCCATTTGCCTGTATGTGAAAACTGGTGATAAGAGGCTTGTTCTTGGAATTCTTTCTGCTGACAAGTTCCCTCAGATATCTTTTGACTTGGTGTTTGAGAAGAATTTCGAACTATCCCACAATTGGAAAAACGGGAGTGTTTACTTTTGCGGATATAAGTCTATTTTGCCACTTGAATATCCTTTTTATTTTTCTCCTTTTGTAAATGTAATCCTTTCATCAGATAACTTGCTGTCATAACAATTGGGTTTTATTTCAATTAGATTTTTGTTTCCTTGACATTTTGCTGTCTTTGTTCACATCCGATGGATTTTCTGGTAGGTCTTTTAGTCACTCCTGCATTTTTTTTTCCATCAAAGTTCATTTGTTGTTTGTGCTCATTAATAATATCTTGTAGGTTCGGACTCTGAAGATGAAGGCATTCAAGTTGATGTCATTAATAAGGGTAAGCAGGCTGCACTTTTTGGACAGTCATCTATTGGTACTATGCATCTGATTTGGACTTTTATTTTTTCAAATTATAGAAAAAGAAGCTCAAGCTAAGCAAGCAAAGTCAGCCACTGATAATGCTAATGATGCAAAGCCTGACTCTGTTGCTGGCAAGCAAAAGGTGAAGATTGTTGAACCAAGTAAAGATGAGGATGATGGTAGCGATGAGGATGATGACGAGAGTGATGATGTATCCGGTGATGATATGGTATACTTTTGATTTTTATTTCCTTAAAGTAATAATTTCTTATTTTTCTTGGGTTTCTTTTGGGAAGGTTAAAATTATTGACCCTACCCTTTGATAGGTTGCATTATTTGTCCTTGTGTCATATAATTTGAGTGTTTGATCCAAATTTGAAAGAGCTTTATGAGCTAGAGGGGGATTTAGGAAATCTTCCGCAGATATGTTATCAAATCATGGTAAAACTGATTCTACCGTTTTCTATAAATAGAATTAGATGAATTCTTGTGGCACACTCTAAATGGGATTCTCCTTCAATGTACTACTAGAGGATGCTTAAATTTTGTGTCCTATGCCAAACCCAGTGTCCATGTCATTTTTTTTCTCCAATTTAGTTTAGTGAGAAGAACTTGATTTATGTAAATTAAGTACGGAGGATCTTCTTACAAATGAATTGTATGCTTGCTAATTCCTAGAATGGTGAGGATGACGACGATAGTGATGAGGATGATGATGATGATGATGATGAGAGTTCAGAGGATGAAGAAACTCCTAAGAAGGTGAGATTATCTTTGTCATTTGAAGTTATCTGCCTCATGCAATATATATTTTTGCTGAGATTTATGCAATTGTTCTGTTCTTGAAGGCTGAACCAGGCAAGAAGAGGCCTTTAGAAGCTTCCAAAACACCTATTTCTGATAAGAAGGCAAAATTGGTTACGCCTCAAAAAAATGGTGAGGGCCTTGTATCAAATTTCATACACGTCTTAGTATCAGTAATTTTTCCTTCAACCCTGTGCATATTGAAAGCCTTGCTTCGAATTGATTACCATCTATTGTTCACTTAATATGGTAGGATCTCCTGACCAGGACTAGCATTTTGTTATTCTAGTTTGATCATTTCTACCCTTGTTGTCTATGAGTACTTTTTCCTGTAACTGAGTGTTTCACTTTGCACAATGCTTGTTCAGTTGTGACCCCGTCCCCCATTTGTTTTAGTTGGTAATCTTGACAAAAATCAATCTTAGGCCTTTTAACTTTTAGTCTTTTCCTGTTCTGGTTCATTTCCATTATTTGCTCTTCCATTATTCTTGATGCAAAGTTGATTACTGGTACAGATGGCAAGAAAGGTGGTGGCCACACGGCAACACCTTACCCTTCAAAGCAAGGTGGAAAATCTGCTGCAAACAATGACAAATCAAAACAGCAAACACCCAAATCTGGTGGATCTTTCTCTTGCAAGTCTTGCAACAAGTATGATTTTCTCCTGAAGTCGCACTCACTTTTCATTTGATGTATTTGTAATGGTTTCTTACTCTCTCTTTGCAGGTCATTCCAATCTGATAATGCTCTCCAATCCCATACAAAGGCCAAACACAGTGCTGGGAAGTAAACCACGGGTGTCTTCCTTTTTGTTTATGCTCGATTTTGTGATGGAAATTCCAAGAGCTTGCTAGATTTTCGATAGATCTGTTTTTGGGAGATGTAATGTGGATGAGTAGTAGGCTTATTGCGTAGTATCTAATGATCTTATCTGTGATGGGCCAGTTGTCTATACTAGACTAAAACTTGGGTTGGACAATTTTATGATGGTTTCGACTTATGTTGGATCACAACAACTACAATTCCAAACTTTATCAAGTTCATAACATGTTCCTTCTAATTAATGATTCTGCATTAGCGGCGGTTGTCAAATGTGTTGTTGCAAACTATGAGAATGGGTCTTGATGAAGGTTGCTACGGATCCTAAGCCTGCAACTGTAACTGGAATGCCAATTTTGGTGTTGTATCTTTATGGATGACCTGAATGGCTTTGCTGCTCAAAAGGACAAGGTGTCAACCATTTTAGCAGCTATTTATTGCTTTGTTAGTGGCATATGAAGCCACGTGTACCTTAACCATGTGAGAGTTTGGCTCTTTGTGGAAACGGAGAGATCTTTTTGGGAGACCCATCCTCACAAAAGTGGATTTTATAACGGTTAATCCATATTTAGTTGAGTGAAGTTTTGGATATTGGGCTGTAGCCAAATTAATCACAAAAAAAAATTATGAAGGGGGCTTTCTATTTGGTATATGCGCCACCTTTCTATTTTAGCAGGATCCATGCCTCGGCCACTTTGTTATTGGAAGGTCAAGAATATAATATTTTTCATTCTCGTTCAGTTGAGGTAGAGAGAATTCGGTCTGGTCTATGGACCATTAAACCATATGAAAGGGGATCACATCATTGGTCATGGAATTATTACAATTTTTTTTTTTTATTATGGATTGGTTTAACTGGACGTGAACGTGAGATTAAGTTTCCTTAAACATGATCGGGGTTCGACTCCTGCTGGGAGTATCGGGTTCTTATGTGTATGGAGCGTTTCCTATTAAGAAATTCGTCTTCCGAAAAGAAACCACTTTAGTGATCGGTTTAAATTAGTCGTGGTAAAATCCCGTATACCGGGCGATATCCAAGACATAATACCATAAAAAAAAATTACGCATGAGCCAAAGCCGGTTATTGGTCTCTCACCTTATGTCGCCGGTTCCAAAAGATCTTTTGTCGATTTATATTTTATATATTTTTTAATGAAAATAAAATTGCCTTAGTGGGTCTGAATTGTTGGTCTTTCAGCATCATCTAGCATATTGTATCACTTTGTCGAGTTGAACGAGAATTAACAATCTCCTGCGTGCTCGGGCTAGCTGGTGCATGTTCAAACCTATATCTGAGACGAATTTTGAATCCACAACTTGTATATTCCCTCGTGTTGTTTGAGCAAGAGCGGAGACGTGATGAGCTTAATACAATATATATATATATACACACACACACACAAATAATCAATGAAGAGTCGGACTTAGTAGGATATAGTGTTAGATTTGTTAATCGTGTCTCGATTTTGAAACTTGATGATGAAAAAAACTTGATAATTATATGGGATCTTTGCAAATACTTAAATCGAATTAATCATAAAATGATTATATTTTTCACGGGAGGAATCAAAATATATACCGGCACGAAAAAAATAGGTATGTTGACACGTGCACATAAGTTATGAACCATTTTTGACACATAAGTTGCACGACACCAGTACATACTCTCCTCCTCGTAGAATAAGCGTGAAATAACGTGCAATAAAAATTAAAGATTTAAGAATCAAACATTTAAAGTTCATGTGGAATAGCGGTAATAGAGATCAGAGTGCCCGGATGTCTTTTGAATTGTGACCAAAAGAAAAAGCAGACTCCAAAAAAAAAAAAAAAAAAGAATTTAGGAGAAAGCTGATTCCACATGTGGATCAAAGCAAATTTAAAAATTCCAATTGAATGAGGCTAGATTCTTTCTTTAAAATATAGATTTGAGTGTGTCATTGTTGCTACGATGAACCATGCTCATAAGTTGATTTTGTCTTTTCTGGTTGAGGGTAAGCTTGGGAATTCGGTACCTGCAAACTTGATTTTCTTTATTTATCCCATACCACTCTGCCTCCCCAATCTTGCAGAAATGGAAGACTGAATCTTTTTGTTCTGACGGAACAACTATATATTGTAGAATCGCTGATGCATAGTGCTCGTGCCACATTTTATATAAGCTTTACTACTCTCCAAGATGGGAATGAAGAGTTCCTTGGCATTACCTGGTTGGTTGGAGAATTTGTTTTAGTGAGGACTGGTAGTGTTGGTGTGAAATATTTATGTCAGTCTCCTGTGAGAGTAAAGGTATACTGCAGAGACATAAGACTACCTTTAGGCAAACTCATTGGCTTTCCATCAACAGTTTATCATGTTGAAGGGGCCATCAAAATGCTGTTACGATGTGGTATAGCAATAACTAAATTAATATTGATAATTGTATTTGACTGAGAGACACCAGACACATGAATGGTATTTTTTTAGGCATGAGACATGGTTCTTAAACCCAAGAGTACCAAGATTGTCTTTTCTCTGAAAGATTTGATCTTATAGCTTTATAAAAACCAAGGCTAATGAGCAAAAAAGCAATGCAAGGTTTCCGGTTATCTCGCTCTTGTTTTGCCTCCCCACTTTGTGTGGGTTTGGGTGTTTGAGTGTGCTCTTGCTCCCCAAGTTCTAACATGAATGGAAAAAATAAGAGAGTAGCAGCAATTCAGAAACTAGCTAGATTGGCAACGTATAAATTGCAGATAGGTTGAACAAACTCTGATCCATTTAAAGCAACTTACTCAAAGTGAACAATAAATAAAATCAAAGCAGTGATAGTAATAAGTCATTGAAAGAAGGAATAGCACAAAAAGGGATTTGGGTTCAGCCCCACCAGAGTATGAATTTTTTTTCGTGGTTGGATGCCAGCTTAAGTTCTGGTGTTCGGGAATCAAAATTAGCAGAGGACAATTCCTTTATAGAACACCTTTTTTTTTGGGATTTTTTATGTAAATTAAAAATAAAGATATCTAAAACTGATATTATGTATCATTGTGGTACTGTGCATGTAATAGAGATAAGTTTGATTAAAAAAATTAGGAATTATATGAAATAAAGGAATATTATGTGTCGTTACTCAGTAATTTTCTTATAATTGTTGATAGTTTTTAGAAAATCGGCAAAAATTTATACTTACTTTGCTTATTTAATTTTTTTCAATAAAATTTATTGAACTGTTAATGACGCTATGAGGTCTTCTTGGGAGAGCTCGGCAGGGTCTCTCCAATCCCAGGATTTTCCAATTGACCCGATTCGGTTGTGAAAGTTGTTCCTTGTCTGTGGAACCGCAAGCTCTAGCAGGTAAGAATTGGTTTAAATTGTCTTATCTTTTCCTTATTCATTCATCACTTTAGAAAATACAGTAAGTTATTATTGTCTGTTTGCATTTAAAAAATTTTCGTGCATCGTATGGTTTCCGGTACAAGGGGACTTTCAACCCAAATGATTCCTAATGAGTCCAGCTTTATAACAAAGCAGTCTACTCAAAAGTTTTCTTAGAGAAAAATGGGGGAAGAAAAAAAAAGAAAAAAAAAGGAAAAAAGAAAGGAAAAACACACACACGTGTTGTTTTGCGTAGGAAACCTTAAAGTAGAAGAACTTGCTGTTTTGTGTAGGCTAGGGTGTTGGCACCATGCCATGCACCGCCAATAATTTCCTCACCGGTCATCACCGCAACTTAAATTTTTTTTAACAAAATTTCTTTTTTTTTTTAGTACTATACCCACAAATATCTAAAACTATACTCCGACTAATCCAATTCGAAACTTGCAGTGACCCATTTAAAGAAATTACCCTCTCAACAAAATTTTTTTCATTCCTAAATCACGAGTCGAATTCGAAAATTTAATTAAAAAAACTAACACCACATCGTATTATTAGACCAAATGTTCTGGTTTTAACGAAATTTCATGCACGAGCACACGAACAATTACCCACAAATGATGTGTGCACCACTCCTGTATCTGCAGAACATATCCCAGCGAGCAATTAAATGATACTGTTGAGGATGATATTAACCATGAAGTAAACGAGTACAGGTGAACCATAGTTGGGATGGCATTTGGTAACCAAAACTAAATTCATCAGGAACAGGCATCTACAGGCCGAACTAATAAAGGGGGGGGGGGATAGCAACACTAGATAGAAATTGAAACAATGCTCTCTTGCTTTCCAGAAGGGGAAAGAGCCTCTTCAGAAATACAGCGTTCAAACTCTCTTTGCAAAAATTCATTTTACAGAGTTATTGAGAAAAAAGTACTTGGGTCTAGATTGGCCTCATCCTTAACAATAAAAACTTATTCAATACAAGGTGAAACTCATTCTTGGAACAGCAAAAGCATGTATTCATCCTCAAGCCCCTCTAGTAAGGATCTAGTAAGGTTCAACAGGTCTGCGGAAATTTGCTCCAGCATAGATGGCATCCGCACCAAGCTCCTCTTCGATTCTCAGAAGCTGCACAAGATCAAAAGTTAAAATATTTAGAAAAGGGTCATTGCTGCACTTTAGTCGCCAAGTCATACCAAGATAAAAGTGTGCATTGCAGTTCATAAAAATGTAAAGATATCTACCTGATTATATTTAGCAAGACGCTCTGACCTGCATGGAGCTCCCGTCTTGATTTGACCCTATTAAGTGCAATTGAAAGAAGTTAGTTCCAGGAGTCAAATTTTAAATGAACTAATATGTAGAACAGTAATTTACCGTAGCAAGACCAACAGAGAGATCAGCAATGAAAGTGTCTTCTGTTTCTCCACTGCAAAAAACAAAAGAATACAGGATCTTAGAATGGTATGACCTCATTCTATATCATGAAAAAGTTAAAACACATGGCCTAGAAATGCAGATTTCAAACCTTCGGTGGCTGGCCATCACACCCCAACCAGCACGTTTGGACATTTTGACAGCTTCAATGCTCTCAGTCACAGAGCCAATTTGATTGACCTGTTTTTGGAGAAAAGAAGAGAATATGATGTAACTCATCTAACAATTAGTTAGTTCAAACGAAATAGCAAAGTTTCCAAAGAAGCATAAAATTGGTACCTTGAGGAGAAGTGCATTGCAAGCTTTCTCATTGATTGCCTTCTCAACCCTCTGCAAGACATAAGTGCGAACTTTTAAGCGTTTTTGTTTCCATGACATCCATATATTATGAAACAATATGGGGTATCGTCAATAAAATACCATTATAGAACATCTAAACATCTTTCTATATTCATCATATTTGTTTCCATGACAACCATATGTGAAGGGATTAGAGTAAAAAATAACAACAGTTTTTGTTTAACCTTGGGATTGGTAACCAAGAGATCATCTCCAACAATCTGCACTTGTTGTCCAACTTCAGATGTTAGCTTGGAGTAGTGCTCCCAGTCATCTTGATCAAATGGATCTTCAATAGATACAATAGGATATTCAGCAGCAAATGATTTGTAAAGATCCTTAAGAGCTTCCCCAGAAATCTTTTGTGATCCGTCATTGTTCTGTCCAAACACGAATAATGGTAATAATTAGAAGAGCATTAGCTGAAGTTTGCATTGAAACTGCATTAGAATGAATTACTACCAAGTCTAGCACAGGTCTGCATAATATGCAAGTTCCTTATAGTATCAAATTCGCAATGTCCCTACATTTCCCATGCATCTCTTCATATTGGCATCTAGTGTCTACTACCACTCTTTTTTTTTTGTACTAGGGTTGACGGGTTAAACATCCCCCCCAGGGGGATAAAAAAAACCACACCTCTTTTCCAAACAGTTGTCCTCAGTTGTGACTTCATCCCAAAATATAATGGGGCTGCTTAGTCAACTACTCTTCCAATCAATTGTACATGATTAAATCTCTGATGCAATGGAAACTCACCTCTTCTTTGAAGTTCAAGTCATAGGTCTTGTCTGATCCATAAAATTCAGATGCAGCAACATCCATTCCGATGACAACCTAAAAAGGAATCTCCAATTATCATCTGTCACATGAATGGAGAAGCCAGAGACATAAAAATGGTGAATGAAACACACTTTTCCTGTATAGCCAGCCTTGTCAATGGCTGTCTTGAGCAACTCAAGACCTTCCTTGTTCTCCTGAATGTTAGGAGCAAAGCCACCTTCATCTCCAACATTTGTAGCATCTTGGCCATACTTCTTCTTAATAACAGACTGCAAAAGCACAGATACGTCAATAGCGAGCAAATAAAGCAAAGAATAAAAGAATAAAATAATGCAGTTTGACCTTATGTTATGCTAAAATTGGGGAGAATGTGCAAATTAAAAGGAAAATATAATGGCAAAGTAAGCTCCATAAATACAAACACATACAAATTTCAACTAGCTTGTAACCACAATTGTATGGAAAAATCATATGGGAAGAAAGTTTAAAAGAAGGATTTCACTTGCCTTCAAGTTGTGATATACTTCAACTCCCATCTTCATGGCCTCCTTGAAAGATGAGGCTCCTACAGGCAGGATCATAAATTCCTGCAAGCAAATGTGAATTACAAACTCAAAATCATGTGGCATTCTCAAAAGGAATACGCAGATAAATTAGACCACCATCGGTGAGACACTTGCCTGCATGGCAAGTTTGTTTCCGGCATGAGATCCACCATTGATGACGTTAAAAGCAGGAACTGGCAACACAAGGTTGCTGTTACCAGCAAGGTTGGCAATGTGCTGCAAATAAAAAGGTTCCAAAAATCATACATCATCTTATAGAAAACAACTTTTTGATACTTCAACAGATATGTATCACTAAAGAGAAAGGCTAATTCCAATATACTCTGGACAGATATTTATAATTGCAAATTCAATACAAATTGTCCAAAGAAAAGCCAATATGGATGTCCAGCACTAATTTGAAAAGAACAGGATAAAATGAATAACAAGGTACCCAAACATGCCTATGGGCTGCAAATAGGCTCCTAGATCTAATCTGTTTAGATTTTGGGACTCCGAAACTTAAGTATGTCATATCCATAAGTGGGCATCAAAGATGATTTCTTTCCAAATAACAAGTGAACAAGGAAATTGGTCCAATAAATGGGTGCAGTTTATACCCACATTCTGAGACAATGAAGCAAATAAGTGCCAAAACATACCTTGTAAAGAGGGATTTTCTTAACGCTAGCTCCAGCTTTGCAAACTGCAAGAGAGACAGCCAATATGGCATTGGCTCCAAGCTGAAAAAACCAGGATCAGTACACAGCATGCTTCAACTTCTCTACAAATTTGTGGAATAAATTGAGGAATATACCTTTTGTTTGCACCAACCCCACTCATTTACTGTTCCATCAAGTTGTTGTACCATAAAATTATCAATGGCAGTCTGCTCAGTTGGGTCCTGAAGAATGAAACATACAAATGACACTCCAAATTCAGCAATAAGCAATGATAAAAATGGAGAATGTACATGCTAAGATCTAACATGAGACAGAACCAACCTTGCCAACCAAAGCAGGTCCAATAATGGCATTCACATTCTCGACAGCCTACATATTTAAATTAAAGAGACGAGTCAAGATAAATATCACAGAACATAACCCATTTTGCGGATGTTAAACTAAAACAAAATCTGACCTTCAATACACCCTTTCCAAGATAGTCTTTTCCTCCATCTCTCAACTCAAGTGCTTCATACACTCCTGACAATCATTCATGAACAAAATGTGACACAAGCATAGGTCACAAATCCATGCAAAGAAGGACAGTTTTTTGGTTTCCCCATTTATATTTCATAACTAAGCATGAACACAATTCCCATTCAACTATTAACGCATAGTATCATTCCCCTATCAATGTTTGTTTGTTTTCATTTCTTCTCTTCTTTGTTTTTTTTTTTGTGTATTTTTTTCTTATAAAAAAAATGAGGCTTGTATCAAAAAAAAAAAAAAATCACGGGAAGTACAACAATTATCATGTTGAGACTGCAAACACAATCAACGGATTAGTCAAACAACGTATTCCTATAATCTATTAACAAAAAAGAAAACATTTTATTAACCCCCTTTCCTAAGATTGGAGTCAATCAATAATAAAATAACTAAAATTTGTAAGTGAGAAAAATAAAATGATCATACCAGTAGAGGCGCCACTGGGAACAGCAGCTCTCGCCAAAGTACCATTTGATAGAACTACATCAACCTACATAAAATCCCAAAATCAACAACCACACGTTAACTATAAAATCCTCAAATGGATTGATGCGATTAAATAGTAGAAATCAGATCGTTCGATTAAAAGCACTAGTTTGTCAATAAACCATGTTGTTTCCAAAAGTCAAAAGAACAGATCTGAGTTTAGATTTGGATAACAGTGTTTCGATGAATGAGAGAGAGAGAGAGAGAGAGAGAGAGAGACCTCGACGGTGGGATTGCCACGGCTGTCGAAGATCTGGCGGGCCTTGATGGACTGGATGGCGGCCATGAATACTACTTTGGATCTGTGAAGAGTTCTGGAGAGAGACGTTCTAGAGAGAGAGAGAGAGAGAGAGAGAGGAGTGAAAAAGTGAAGAGACCAACTATTTGTAGAGCTTTTAGGCTAATGGGAGCCGGTCGATTATTGGTAAATCACTCTCTTTCCCTCTAACCTTCGCGTACTCGTCAAACATGGTTGGCTCGAATAATCCGGTCCTTTCCTTAAACGAAATTTACGACCCCATAATTGGTAAGTAATTATTTATTTACAATTACATCTGAAAATTTAAATCCTTTTTATTTTATGGTTTAGGGTCGACACTGATTGTTTTTTTTTTATTTTTTTATTTTTTTAATTTCTAAATTAATTGTGAAACGAGCTGAAAATTAAATCTTTGATATTATTCACAAGAGAAGATGTAATTCATAAAAAAATGGAAATGACAAATATAGGAATATGATTATTCTATCAATTTGAAATATTAAAATCCATAAAATGAGTTAGTATAAAAAAGTAAATACTAAATTTTGTCTAAGGGTCACTAAATTTGCAATTAATAATATTTATAAAAATAATAAAAAAATATTTAAATCAATACACTTACCTAAATCAAATTGGAACCTAGGCACATACAATAGCATATTCTTTTAGCCTTTTGGACCATGGAAGGTTAGGTTGACTGTCTTGCGTTTAGCTCAATAGGGTTGGTGAAACTTGGGAAGAAAGAAAAAGAAGATTCCAGAAGTTAAAATCGCCTACTTGCCTCGGAGAAAAAGGACCTTTTTTTTTTTCCTTGAATACATGGGTTTTGAGGTCATCAGACTAATTTAATTTAACTCGATTTAAATATAAACTCACTCGATTTTTATATTTCATTTTAAATATTTAAATTTAAAATTTTAATTAAAAAGATACCCACACAATATTGGCCGAACAAAAAGTTTAGTACATTGATTTTCGTTGATTTTATTTTCGTTTTGTCTTATTTTTATATTTAGACTTTTTTACACAATAATTTCCAAAAAAAAAAAAAAGAAAGGAAGAGGGCAAAATGTATATATGATAAATAAAACAATAGTAAATCCCAACCAATGCCATCTATATATTAATTTTTTAAAATCCATTAAATTTGATATTTTATCTTACTTTTATTTGAATTTTAAACCACCGAAAATAATGTGGCTTGAGCTTTACTATAAGTATATGATACCCAAAATTTTTCCCAATTTTCTTGTCGTCTAAAATTTAAATTTTGGGTCCCTTGGGATTTGTTTGAGAAGGTGATTGGTCGGAGAATTGGAGCCAATCCTCTCCGCTTCTAGTGGACGCCGTCTAATGAATTTGCGGGTTTCATCGGAACGACGATTTGTGCTCAAGGTCTAACGAATTAGATTTAAGTATTAAAAAATTAACATGGTAAAAAGATCATATCTTTGTTACTACTCTTTGCGGATCTCTAAAAATATATATATATATATCGTAGTATTTGAAAATATTAACCCTTATAACGTTTGGAATGTATACACGAAATTAAAATCAAAATTTTTCTTTAAAAAAAAAAAATCAATTTTTTATACCTCCTTTTTGAGGTGATATGGAGTCTGCAATAAATTTTTTTTTTTTTTTTCAATTTTATCTTTGAGGGTTTTAAAATCTTTTGCCTCACCCATCTTCCATGTCCCGACGTTTTATACTTCAAATCAAACACTACCTTATTTTAGAATTTAGAATAAAAATAAGATTTTTTTTATTAATGATCTTTAAATCTAATGGTAATAAGATATTCTTTTTTTACATAAAATAAAATAAAAAAAAGAAGTCACTCTAGGTTCTGTGTCTTTTTTTTTTTGGTGGAAAAAACAAGAAAGAAAAGAAAAAACAAGGAAAAAACAAAAAATCCTAAGGGCCCAGGCCCAGGCCTCTTGGAAAGACAAGCATACATCTGTTTATAGCCCTGAGAGTCTTGATGCCCAACACATCATTCTGAAGAAGCTTGGTCAAAGAAGGAGGCGAGACAAATTCATCAGTCGTGACCACTCTAGGTTCTGTGTCTCAATTGACTTGGCTAAGTGGGCATCGTTTTGCCCTTTCCTAATTAGTATTTCCCAGCCCATGATCAGCCCCATCGCATGTCCCATTTCAACATTGTGCTGAAAAGGATCGTCGGGGCTTTTTTTTTTAACATAAAAAAATTGGTAAAGTGTGTTTGATGATTCGGTTGAGTCATTCAGGATAAAGATGCCTTTGTGCTTTAAAGTGATACATTACTTTATATTAATCCTGTTGACGGAATTTAATTAAAGCCAATTGTTTTTTCATTTTATTCCCATTGTTTTGGTATGACCAAGAATAAGTTATGTGGGTGAATCAGACCCTGTTGTCTATATTTTAAAATTCAAAACCCTTTGGGCGTATAAAGGAAAATTTATTACAGTAATGTTTAAATTTATATTGTATAATATTTATTTTATATTTATCTATAAAAAAGAATTAAAAAAAAAAGAATAAAGAAAGGTAGAAGAGCTTACTCAACTCAAGTGCCCCTCCTCGCTTAACTATGTATTCTAGAGAGAAATATAATTCAAATTTCAAATCGGATGACAATCCCTTTCACGCGTGCCTGGGGCCAAGGGAGAGTTAGGGGATAGTCGGTCCAACTTGAATAATGGCTTCCGACATTCAAGTAAAATTTGAAGAAACTCATGCCTCACTTGGACGAGTGGGAAGTGACGCACAAATCAAAGAAGTGGCGAAGAAGTCAAAACACCAAAACGGGGAGCAAAAACAGGCAAATTTGTTCGCCGGTGTGGTTTGCAATGATGCTTCCTGTTTCTGACTTCTTTAAATCATGGGATTTTCTTTATTTTTTTCCTCAGAAAATAAGACTTTTTTTTTTTTATTAATTTTCAAAGTCATATTAGAGTTTATTAAAACATTTTCCTAAGTTTAGGAGACCAAATGTTTCGGTAACGTCATATTATGTCTTGGTTTTTGAGTTTGGTGGCTGTTTGTCATGAAGGCCTGGCCTGGCAAGGATGTTAAAAATAAAAGATGGAACATAATTAGTTTTTCAGTAACAGAGGATATATTTCCCTTTTAAATTTCAATTTTCAATTTCATTTCTAGTTTTTATTTTTTAACCATTTATTTCTTAATATTTTCAGCATTTTTTCAACTTAGCCATGATTCTTCTTAAATAAAAGTGGTCAGGCCAGTTCTTAAAAGAGAGAAAAAAAAATTGTGAAAAAATTTGGAAAATCTGGATTTGGGTTTTTCTCACTTATGAATTTGAAAAATGAGAATAGTGTTTTTAAAGAAAAGTGTTTTTGGATATATTGTCCATTTTTTCGGAATGGGGCCTCAGCCCGGCCAGAAAAGAAATAAACAAGGGCCGCAGCCCAGTATCCGTATGTGTTTGTTTTGTTTTGGGATTTTTTATTTTAAATCAATTATATCCTATGATTATATTGAATCAGATTAAATTTGATTTGATATGAATTAGATCCTTTAAAAGATAAATCTCTCTCAAGATCTACTTTCTCTATACATAAGATTCGAATCCAAAATATTACTTAAGGGTCAATAATGTTCAATCACTTAATCAATTAAACGTTATTCGAGGTTGACGTGTGTTTAGATTTAGATGCAATATTAGACAAACAAGGATTAAGTCTCTATTATAACAATATTAATATTGTATGTTTGAATTAAGTGTCCACTCTCAATTATAATATGTTCAAATAGTAAACATAAAAAATAGAAAAAATTGCAGGTGATACTTGATAACAGAGAAAAGGAAGTTTAAAAGATAACTATTTTGAAAAGTCTACAATTATATAATTTATTCCTTGTTTTCCTTTAATTTTTGTATGTAATCTATAATCTACAATTATTAAATTTTTAATTTTAAGAAAATTAAATGATATAAAGTATTAGCACACAAAACTCTCTCAATTAAATAATATTAAATATTAAGTGTATAGCGTTATAGAGTTGGATGTAACAAATGATAAAAGTAAAAATATTATATTTCTTTTGGGTGTGCCAACCACTTGTCAAGGATAAATAAACGTCTAAAAAATACAAATATGAATATGATTAATAAATTTTTTGAGTGCATCAATCGTCACATCACGCCTATTTCAATAAAAACGCCAAGAAGAATCAAAGAAGGCATGCATGGAAGTTAGAGGACCTCTACCGATTCCCCGCCTAATTAGGGTTGGTTTCATTGTAGTTACATAAACCGATCCATATTGCGACTTATTAAAGTTGTTTTCAGCTCATCTAGTAAAGACGAGAATTATTTGTCAGTGCAATTGCACAGAAGCACCATTATTCTTGTATAATCATTGATGAAAGATGGAGAATTTTCTTTTCCTGATCATTGGAAAACAGCTGGAGGATTCCATGGAAGGCATCATTCGGGGCACTCTCCCAAAACCTACAGAGCCCTTCTTTGACAACATAATAATTGTTTTTTGGGTGAAATTTGACAACATTATAATTACAGATTCTGCAATAGGTTAAGTATTTTAATTGATCTGACCACTCCAAGCTATAGAAGTAAAGCGTGTTTCCTAAAATATTTGGCCCGAAATTCCCGAACAATAGTTTAATGGTTATAACCCCGTCTTCAATCTTAAAATTTATGCCGAAATCGTTATATAATTAAAAAATATTTGGCTTAAATTCAAAAGAATATTTATAATTGATATGAATTATGTTTTTTCGAATAATAAGGGTTTATAAGGAATAGTAAGATCTATTCCTAACCCAACCCACTGATGATTGTGGCACGAGCTCTCTTAGAAAAAAGGAAATCCAGTGCTACACTCACCCACCCAAGAAACACTGGTAGAAGCAAAAAATTGCAATTCCATAGAACTTCAGTTTTGATCCCTATTTCTCTTTTATTTATTTATTTGTGATTTATTTCTTTGATTGATGGTGTCTTGGTTTAGAAATCACAATTTGGTTCAATTATCGAACGTTAGGAAAACAAAAGGGCAATGACTGAAGTTTCTCCTTCGAAGAGAAGGGTTGATTGCTGCCATCGAACACGTATATACACTTGTTCAATGAAAGAGCTGAAATGCTATAATCTTTTTTTCCTATAATTTGCCCAAAAGTATGCATCACATAAATTAAATAAATTCGAAGCCACATCATAGTACATTCATAGTTTTGATGTCCAACAAAGCGTTAGAATGCAGTTTGATTATTGCTTTAAGGGCAATGGCCTTTGTCTTAAACAGTTTTGAAACATCTCGTATGACAATCTGAACCTTTTTGAAGGCATAATTGATACACAAGATAAAAAGAACTTGATGAACAATTTGGTGGCCTTTGCTATTATTATGTTCCTATTCGTTCTATGATTAGGCACTGAAATTTACTGTATAAAACAAATCAATCTCAGCAGTGTCCTCGACTACACTCATGTGATGAATGCTTTGGTTAAGGAATTAACAATGACAATACATGTTGCATGCGCACCCCTTTGGCCGATGTTCTGATTTGTTGCACTTTTTGAAGATTCTCTCTCTCTCAAATTATTCACGAATTGCTGATATGACAAGGTAAATAACAAATCTTAGGCACTAGAAACCATGTGCTTGAAATACCCTTTTTGTCCTGAAATATATGTACGGTAGGTATTGTGCTATTTGTTTGTAGTTTACACAAGGATAGTTACTGGCCGGCACCGGCAGGTCAGTCCGAAGAACCCAATATATATATTGTATAATATCAAGTTTTCTTGAAGCAAATATTTTATTAATTTTGCTATGCTAGGCTTGACCCATTTTATGTAAATATTATTTAATTTATTATTTTAAAATGTTTCGAAAACAGAAAAATTTTGATTTCTATTGGCTGCCGGCATCTTGATTTCTTTTAACATCAAAGACGGGGGATTTCTATTATCTGCCAGCATCTTGATTTCCTTATTATTTTTGCTTAACTACTTTGTTGGAATAAGAAGTCCTATTTTATTTTGGTTTGGACATAGTTGTAGTAGATCTGAGTCTCTCTCTAGGAACCTGACAAATATCAAAGACGGGGAATTTCTATTATCTAAATGCAGCATCTTCCGTTTCCTTATTATAATATATACTTCATCCACTCCATTATTAAGTATTGTACAAGTTTTTGACTCACTTATAAAATACAGTGTGCTAGACTTGAACCAAAACACATCCTCTCTCTCTCTCAAACTATGGACTCCTCTTGGAATTTCATGCTTTGGTGCATAATTTGCTTCTTTCCTGTCCTAATTTACTTCCTCTGCCGTAGAAGGCCCGCTAACTTCCCTCCTGGCCCGCCGGGCTGGCCTTTGATAGGCAATATGTTTGACGTGGGCAACATGCCTCACCGAAATCTTGCTGCACTAAAACAAAAGTACGGGCCAGTGGTTGGGCTACGGTTCGGTGCGATTCGGACAATGGCGATCCTCTCGGCAGAGGCTGCCACCGAGTTTTTCAAGAACCATGACGTGAACTTTGCCGAGCGAACCATTCTTGACACCATGAAGGCCCATGACTTTGACAAGAACTCTATAAGCTTGGCTCCTTATGGCCCGTGTTGGCGGGTCCTAAGGCGATTGTGCACAGTTGAGATGTTGGTGGCCAAGCGGATCAATGAGAGTGCCCCCATTAGGCGTAGGTGTGTGGAGCAAATGTTGGCATGGATTGAAGAGGAGGCCCGTAAAGCGCGCCCAATTGAGGTGGCTCGGTTTACTTTCTTAACCTCGTTCAATTTGCTGGGAAATCTAATGTTGTCGCGAGATTTATTGGATCCTAAGTCTAAAGAAGGCTTGGAACTTTTTGAGTTAATGGCGGGTGTAATGGGTTGGTCGGGTCATCCGAATTTGTCAGACATTTTTCCGTGGCTAAGACGCTTTGATTTGCAAGGGTTGAGGCAGAACATGGACCGTGACCTTGGTCAAGCCCTTAGGATTGCATCCGGCTTTGTGAAGGAGCGCGTGGAGGAGCGTCGCAAAGGGGTCCAGACAGACCGGCCTAAAGATTTCCTTGATGTGTTGCTAGAGTTTGAAGGCGATGGAAAGGAGGAGCTGACAAAACTTTCGGATCATACAATCAATATTTTTATACTGGTGAGTGCCTCGAAAGCCTCATGAATTATGCTTCAAACTTGGACTCACAAGTTTGTGTTTATTCAAGTTTTTGGAATCTAACCACGTGGACGAAATAAAAACGACAAGTACAGAGTTATTTTATTATAACAACTTGTAGTCTTGGTCTTTGATTAGCAATGAGATCATACCATAAATATTTTTATACTGGTGAGTGCCGACAAAGCCCCAGGAATTATGCTTCAAAATTGAACTCCAAGTTTGAGTTTAATCAAGTTTTTGGAATCTACCCATGTGGACGAAAGAAAAAAGACAAGTACAAAGTTATTTGATTATAAAAACTAATAGACTTAATCTTTGATTAGCAATGAGATAAAATGCCATTGTCTTATTAATTTGTATTGCTCGGTGCAGGAAATATTTTTGGCCGGCTCAGAAACGACTAGTAGTACAACTGAATGGATACTCACAGAATTACTGTGTAACCCAGAGTGGATGACCAAGGTCAAAGATGAGCTTAACCGCGTTGTGGGACCAAACAACAAAGTCGAAGAGACTCACATCGATCATTTGCCATACTTGCAAGCTGTGGTAAAGGAGACATTTCGATTGCACGCTCCCATACCATTCTTAGTTCCAAGAAGAGCAATTAAGGATTCAAAATTTATGGGCTATGACATACCCAAAAATACCCAAGTTTTTGTGAATGCTTGGGCCATTGGGCGAGACCCTGAGACTTGGGACGAGCCCAATAGTTTCAAGCCAGAGAGATTTTTAGGATCCAAAGTTGACTACAAGGGCCAACACTATGAGCTCATCCCATTTGGTGCGGGTCGGAGAATGTGCGCCGGTGTACCGCTAGCCCATCGAATGCTGCATCTCCTAGTGGGCTCAATGCTCCACAGTTTTGATTGGGAGCTTGAGAAATTTGCCACTCGAGAAATGATGGATGTGGATCGAATGGGGATCACAGTGAGAAAGGCTGATCCATTAAAAGTAAAGCCCAAAATGCGCTCACCTTGACAAGAGAAATGGTACTTGCCCCAGTTAGCTAGGGTGTGACGAATGTTTAATTATCGTAGTTGAACTATTTTTGCCAAAAAAAAAAAAAAAAATCGTATTTGAACTATTAACTATGATACATGCTAAGGAGAGAGAGAATAAGATTAGTCCTTAAAAGTTCCGGGACTTCATTTGGACATTGTACTAGTAATTTTCATCCTATCATAGATACAATATTTTAACAGCCATAGATTTTGCACAAGTAGACTTAATATATTTGAAATTAGTGTTAACATAAGATGCTTTTCAATTTTTGAAAAATATATATATATTTTTTCATCTTATCATAATATTTTTTTTAACAGCCACGATTAGTTAGGAGTACCCTAAGATATTTGAAATTATGGAAAAATCATACACACTCTTCAAATATTTTTCTAAAATATTTTCTCAAAATAACTTGACGAATTTTATTTTTCAAATATATATAACACATTTAAAGTAATTTGAAAATATTTGTAGAAGTCCTTTCTCAAAATCATTTTCTCATTATTCATAATAATTTCGAAAATGTTGTAAAAAATTGCAATCATTTTTAAAATAATTTTTAATTGGTTATAAACACTTCCCAAAATGATAATCTTCGTACTTGAAATATAAATCCCTAAATTGGTTTCCCAATAAAAATTTGTAAAACATATTTTCTAAAACATTTTCCAGAATGATCTCAAATATTAATTTTCAATTATAATTATACTTATAAATTTTGAATATTTATTTGTTTATAGTTCGTAATGTACTTTTCCGGAAATTAGGCTTGATTTCCGCAACTAGTCAGATTATGAAATGGACAGTCTCCAACTTGCTTCTATGCCTCAATAGGTGGAAGGGTCAACCATCGTTAATGACCAGAGAAATTCAAATTGGACGGTCAGAACCGACGGATAGTTACTCTAATAAAATATAATACTAGGTCCCTTAACTAAGTTTTTGAATTTAACTCGTGATTTGGGTATAAAAAAAACTATGTTAGGAGGATAGCCTTCTTAATGGGTCACTGTAAATTTTGAACCGGAACCAACGTGGGTTAGCTTAATTGGATGTGGAGTTGAGTACTCTTAAACATGACCAAGTTTCGAATCCCGCTAGAAGCATTGGGCCCTCATGTGTATGGAGTGTTTCTCGTTGAGAGACCCGTCCTCCGAAAAGATCCATTATAAAAGTTGGTCCAGATTAGTCGGTATGAAACTCCAGATATCGGGCGATATCCAAGACATGGTACAAAAAAAAAAATCTCGAACCGGATTAGTCGGAACATAAAAGTTGGTCCCGTTGAGAGACCCGTCCTCCGAAAGGATCCATTATAAAAGTTAGTCCAGATTAGTCGGGATAAAATCCCGGATACCAGACGATGTCCAAAACATAGTACCAAAAAAAATATCTCGAACCGAATTAGTCGGAACATAATTTCATATACCAATTGATATATAGCACAAAAAAAAATAAAAAATTTGGATGGTCATATTGGGCTTGCAGTGGTTGTGCGACACTTGTGGTTGCATGGAGACACCAACGCTTTATTGGCACTTTATTGGTTTAATAGGAAGGGTATTAACACCCTACTCTAAGAATCAGAGTTTGAGTCTGTAGTGATAAAAACGATATTGGGAGAGTTCCCTCCCGATCGGGACTTGACAACAGCTCAATCGAAATTAATCGGAGTAAAGTTTTGAATATTCAACGGTAGATCAAGCGAACTAAAAAAAAAATGGTTGCACGGAGCTTGCTTGTATATATTCTGGGTCACTCAACCAAGACCAATTAGGCTGTATGGGTTTGCTTGTAGATTTTGATTAGATTCCTGCATGGGCTTGCTTCTGTCGCTTGCTTCAACTCTTTTGGCTCGTCCATTCTCTTTCATCTTACAAGCAAAAAATTAACAGAAGAAAACAAATTCTAGTAAGAAAACAAAACACTTATTTTTTTTTTCAATTTTTTTTTATCATGTATAATTTTCTGGGCTTAAATTTTAGAAGTGAAAACTTGATTTATCAAATACATTTAAAAGAAGATAAAAATTTAGATAAGTAATATTTGTCATTTTTTTCCTCTTCTCTTACCACAACGTGCTAAGAAGTGTCGGGAACCTGGGAGAGAGAGGAATCAGTTGAGAGGAGCGCTGGACCTAGTGCTTTAGGAGAGAGAAAAAGTTGTTTGAGTGCTTTAGTAGACAACAGATATTATGAAATTAGGAGATGATTTAATGGATAGAGTAGTTCATTACCAAAATTTCAACTCAATCAGAAAAAAGCTATTTTTATCCCTCTCTTATGAAGAGAATTTCATATATGTACTGAGAGAGAGAGAGAGAGAGAGAGAGAGAGAGAGACAACAAAATGGCAATATAAGCACATAATGAATTTGTTAATATAAATATTTTATTTCTTCAAATTTTTATTATCTTTATTTTTTTAATAAACTAAAAAACTCTAGTCTCCGATCATAGCCTTAATTGAATTTATGCAATATGAGAAAAGCACCAAAAGGATTGAATTGGGTCAAACATTTCGGTTTGACTTGTCCGATTCTTGAGCTATTCTCCCTATCAATACTTAAAAGCAACAAATATTTTAAAATGGTGCCAACGTGTGAGATAAGATAGAATTTTAGTGAGATTGCATTTTCTAGTTCTAAAGCCTAAATATTTTAGAATGGAGGTCTTGCCTGAAAAAAGGGAGAGGTTGGTCTTAGAGTGTGGAAATTTAATATTAACAATTATTGCCCTCTTTGATTGTTGAAATTAAGTAAAATTAGGGGGGGGGGAGTCAAACAGGGTGTAAATTTAACATGTATTTAGGCAATATTACCCTTCACCTAATAAAGTTGATTAAACCAATGACACAATTAGAGATAACAAAATTATTTATAATATATATATATATATATATATATATATATTATTTATAATAATTATGAATCAAAGTGAAATATATTTTATAAAAAATGGAAAACATTTCAAATAAAAATCAAAATTTTAAACAATAATTTAAATTGTTACATCAATATCTTTCATTTCATATGAAGAACTCTACATGGCCTCTACTCTATATTCCAAAACACTAGTTTCGTCATCATATCGGTGTCTATCCCTTGCTCCTAGTGCACATTTATTCTATTTAAATGGCGAAGTTGATATGGAATACTTGCCTAATTTGAAAAATCCAACAAAGGTTTCGAACTCTTCGATAACTTAATAACACAACAAAGAATCAATTTTACGATATATAAATAATTACAATAAGATGTACAATAATGTTATTTGAATGTAAAATGTTAATAATGAAGATAATAAAATATCATGCGGCACAATATCATCGGTGTAAAACTCCAAAAAATTTGGATTTTATCAGATGTTTTATAAGAGAAATTTAAATTTTCACTGCAAATGGTATTATCTGTAAAATATTAATATAGTTTGGAACTTTAACGTATACTATTAACCTTTTAAATTTACATTTGTTTAATGCATAATTTTGAACAAGGTACTCGTCAATGCTGTAGTCGTAAACTAGTAAGCTTATGTTTCTTCATATTATTCATTATTTTATTTATATTCAAATTGTTACTAGTCACCCCCTTTTTATTAATTATAGCTAGTCAGTTAAATTACATATCAATTAAATTACTCCTTTTACTATGATGCATATAAACATATTAACTATTCACTTTAATAGTAGTTTTAATATTAAAATTAAATTCTCTCATAATATATGATATTACTGTTGTATCAAAATACAAATTTATTCCATTAAACTCTTCTTTTCCAGTGTTATTGTCTTACAACTATGTAGTGTTGATCGTTTACGGAAAGTTGATATTAAATCTCATATTAACTAACTCAATTTTTTGAATTTATATATAAATATAAAAACTTCATACCTTAACATTTAGCTTTTAAGGTGAAAGTCAAATTATCACTAATAAACACAATCAAAATGTTACTTTCTTCTATTTGTATTCATTTCTTCATTAGTTATAAAGATTTTATAAGAAGTTTAACAAGATTGATTTCTATTTTATTTTTATTATAAAAAAATTTGATTGGAATATTTGTAGAGAGAAGTGGGCACCAAAAAGATGAGATAATCCACGTTTAATGGGCTATTGTCAATAAAATAAAAAAGTAAAAATTAAATTGACTAAATTTTAAACAATACTCTACGATAGACTACATTATTGTAGTATGTTTTTTAAGATTGTTTAATTTAATTTTTTTTTACTAATTTTTAAAAATAACTTTTTTTTTATTATGGAACTTAGTGTATTTAATCTTACTCATGTTGTGCACGAGGCACTACTCCCATTCAAAGTTCAAACCAATCTTAATGATAATTTGACAATCTTAAATGCGAAACAATGTAAAAAAAAAAAAGTAAAAATGAAAAAAAATAATCAACTGCTACATTAATAAAAATTTTATTAGATTTTAAATTTATCAAGATTCATTAAAATTTTTTATGTGTCACTTCTCTTATTATATATTTGTTTTTGCATGTGTCGAGAGTGATGATTGAGAATGCTGCAATAATAATAAAAATGAAATTCAATTTATAGAAAGGGGAAAATAATATTTTATAAAAAGTAATATAGGAAAAAATATGGAATTACGAGTGATTAATGGGAAATTATTTATTAATTTTTAATATATAATACCTAATAATCTTCGCAAAAATCATGAAGGAAATCTACATCGAGAATGCTTTTGATGGGCTTCAAAATGATAAACAATGGGTTTGTTTTATTAACAATGGAGATTAAGAAAATGATGATGGTAAACATTGTTTTATTATTCAGAGTTATCCATTAAAATACTAGAAAGAAATTGTCTCATTCTCTCGTCAAACCAGGAAAGAGAAACGAGAAACGACAACAGAGACATGCATATCGAAGAATGGCAAAATTTAATAATAATATTATTAAACTAATTAGAAATTAATCGACTTTCTTTCCTCTGATTTAATCATATTTCTTTATAATATATAAAAACTCTTATAGTATATAAAAACTCTTATAGTAATGACCAAAAAATAAGCTATGCTAGTTGCCCTTTTAATCTTTTAGAAAAAAATATAAATAATTAATTCTATAGTTGGTGATCACTTGTTAACATAACTCTACGTTATGCTTTTTTGTCGTAATATGTCATACGGAAAGGCTTATCCTATGCAAAATATCTCCAGATTAGTTGGTAGCTATAAGGCACACCTTGGCACTCAAATGTTAAAGACATGAATGTTCAAGAGAATTGGACCCTGCAATCTATTCATACCACTTACACATAGAAACACACACATGTATGGAAAATAAATAATTTTGATAGAATTACAAAATTTATTTTATTTTGTGAAAGAATTATTGGAAAGAAAATTTTAAAAATAAAAACAAAAAGAATGCTCTTTGAAAGAAAGTGCATTTTATTATACAAAAAAAAAAAAAAAAGCATTTTACCATAACACCCTCTATATCATCCCTGATTGATTTAACCAATATTCTGCTGTGAGTATGGCTAATGAGTGCGGCAGATGGCAAGAAGGGTTAGCTGGATAAATATTTTTACCATAACAAGCATTATTTTCTTCCTTTTTTCGGAAGTTGTCATTATTTCATTAATGTTGGGAATAAGATCACAACACATACAATACAATAGCAATTTGCTTCCTAATAAGCATAAAACTTATATGTTAAAACCCCGTATAAAAATAAAGTTTTATTGGGCCCATAACCTTCTATAAGACCACAAGGGGTTTTGGCACAGCTTTAAGAGGGACCCTCTTGCGCAAAGCAGTCCCAAATCTCTCACCCATGTCAAGTGTCTCCGGAGTAACCCCATCCTCCAAAATCCAATCAAAACTCTGAAGCAACGAAGCAAGCACAATGTGAAGAATTCTATCAGCCAAAACAAGCCCCGCGCATATTCTCCTACCAGCACCAAATGGCAATAATTGAAAATGTTGTCCTCTAAAATCCAAATTAATATTATCACCCTCCAAGAACCTTTCAGGCTTGAATTTTAGAGGATCATCCCATACATTAGGATCACGTCCAATTGCCCAGGCATTGATGAAAACTTGGGTATCTTTTGGGATGGTGTAACCCATGAAGTTTTCTACATCTTGCATGGTAGCACGCGGTATGAGGAATGGGGCGGGAGGGTGGAGTCTTAGGGTTTCCTTGACAATGGCACGGAGATAGGGGAGGTTTTCTATGTCACTTTCTTCGACTTTTCTTGAACGGCCTATGACTTGGTCTAACTCGGATTGTGCCTTTTTCATGGAGGCAGGGTTTCGAAGGAGCTCTGACATTGCCCATTCCGTTGTTGCATTTGTTGTTTCTGTGCCAGCCGTGAATAACTCCTGCAACGTATAATAATCTCGTGTATAATGTATATTCCATATAAGATTCATTTCTCGATTTTATTGAGTTCATTGTGAAGGCCAATTCTTGTGATTGTGAAATCCAAGAAACAAATATATTTGATTTTGGAATTTTTTCTTGAAACTCAATGAACTTGTATTAATATGATCATGGTTTGAGTTTCAATAAATAGGGTTTGAGTTATGCCATTAACATCCGTATTACAATTGGTCTGAGAGAGTACTCAATTACATAGGTATAGTAGAAAGGACATTCTCTCTCATGGAACTCCTCTTACTTACCAAAAACTAATTAAAAAATAAATAAAAAAGCTAAAATAAAAATGAAAACCTCTTTTACCTTAAATTTTTTTTGAAACGTGTAAATTTTGAATTATCTTCTTCGATCAAAGTGAACTGACCGACTAAGGCTTAACTAGAAATAGTTTGCACGTGGTGCTAATGTAGCATATTAGACCCATTTAACTGAAAATAATTTATAAATTATGTCGAAATAAAAATTATTTACATTTTTATCAAGATTTTGTGAAACTCTAGTAGAATTAAGCCCAGGAGAGTTGGATTGCTTAATCCTATTGCAAGTATAAAGTGTATCAAATAAAAAGTAGAGAACTCGAATATCAATATCACACGTGAAATGTTTATCCCAAAATTTCTTTGATTTGCAAATAATTATAATAAACAAGAAGGGGGAGAAAAGCTTACCAGAATGACAGAATAAATATCTTTGCGTGACAAATTCTCGTGCACATTATTTCCATTTCTACCCTCATAGTCCAACAAAACGTCCAAAAAGTCCTTCTTCCTATTCTCCCAGTCCACATTTTTCTTATCTTTAATCCTTTGCTCCATCGCAGCTGAAATTATCCCCATACCCCTCAGTAGAGTGTTAGTCATTTTCCTCCTAATCCCCTGCAAATCAAACCTCCTAAGAAAGGGGAAAAAATCCGATACATTCGGCATGCCAGTGAGCTCCGTCATGGTTTGTATCAGCTTGAAGAACTCCATTTTATCACCATCATGAGGAAGCTCATTGATGTCACAAGAAAAAATTAACTGACACTGCAAATTAAATGTCATGAGGAACACAACTTCTGCAACATTAACACTGCCACATTTTTGTGCCTCTTCCCAGACCAAATTGATCATATTGTCCACACATTTTCTACGTAGACTTGCTGTCTCGATCATCCTTTTGTTGGTGAAAAGCTCAAAGTTATATAATCTTCTAAGCATTTTCCAATGTGGACCATAAGGCCCAATGACCGTAACACTTTTGTGTATGTCACAACATTTCATGGCTTCATTTAATTTCCTATCTGCAAAGGGGAGATCATGCATTTTGAATAGCTCTTTAGCTGCCTCGGATGATTGCACTGCAATCGTTTTCATTGCACCTAGTTCTAACCAAACGACAGGACCGTATGTTTGGGAGAGTGAGGCTAGGGTTTGGTGTGGTGCCATGCCGCCCAAATCAAAAATGTTTTTGACAATAGGCCAGCCTCGTGGTCCGGGCGGCAGTTTCCGGCGTCGGCTAGTGGTTGCGACCACCCACCACCATGACAGAATTGCAATGCAGAATGGAAAATAATAGACATGGGGAGATGAAATGAATTCCATGACTTTGGCTTCTAGGAGGGTTTTGATGGACTCGATGGTGGCCATGGATACTACTTACTTTGGATCCGATGAGTTCTGGAAAGAGACGCACGAGAGAGAGAGAGCGAGAAAGAGAGAGAGAGAGATGAGAAAAAAAGTGAAGAGGTAGACCGACTATTTATTGAGTTTTTGTGTTAATGGGAGCCGTCGATTATTGTTAAATCAGTCTCTCTATTCCTCTAAGCTTCGCGTATTCGCCAAACATTGGTTGGTTCGAATAATGTCAGTCCTGTCCGTAAACGAAATTTACGTCATGGTAATTGGTAAGTAATTTTTTAATTACAATTGTTTCTGAAAAGTTAATTTTTTTTTTCTTATATGGGTTATGGTTGAAACTGATTGATTTTTTAGTTCTAGATTAATTATTAAATGAGTTTAGAATTATATTTTTTGATATTATTACCAAGAGAAGATGCAATTCATAAGAAAATGGAAAGGACAAATATAGATTCTCAATTCCAAATATGGTTACTCTATCAATTTGAAATATTAAAATCCACGAAATGAGTTAGTATAAAAAAGTAAATACTAAATTTTGTCTAAGGGTCACTAAATTTGAAATTAATAATATTTATAAAAATAAAAAAAAAAATATTTAAACCAATACACTTACCTAAATCAAATTAGAACCTAGGCACATGCAATAGCATATTCTTTTTAGCTTTTTGGTACCATGAAAGGTTAGGTTGACTGGTTTGGGTTTAGGTCAAGAGGTTTGGTAAAACCTGGGGAGAAGGAAAAAGAAGATTCCCGAAATTAAAGTCGCCCGTCTGCCCTATTTTGGGCAGAGAGAGAGAGAGAGAGAGAGAGGGAGCGAATCGTTAGGTAGATTTTCATACAATTTAAAGAACTCCAAAAAGGAATAAATAAAAGTAATCAGGAGAGATCCATACCACTATGAAAAGCGCAAATATTCTTTCTGGTGAGCCTGTCACCTTCCTCCTTCTCACTTTCATCCTCATAGTCTAACAAAACATCCAAAAACTCCTTTTTCTTTCTCTCCACATCTTTGGCTTGCAAACGTTCCTCCTCCAAACCTCCAACAACATCCAAAACACGCCCTAAAGTGTTGTCCATTTTCTTCCTAATACCTTGCAAATCAAGCCAACTCAATCGTGGAAAATTATCCGACACATTGGGCTCGCCCGCTGGGGCAACAATTTTTGTGGACAACTTGAAAAACTCCAAATCTTCAAGGGAATTTATTTCCTCGGCTTCACGAGAGAAAATAAGATTAGTTAAAACATTAAACGCCATGAGGAATACAAACTTGGCAATTTCAATACTTCCTCCCCTCCGTGGCTCGTCCTCTACCCACTTGATCATGTTGTCCACACATTTTCTTCTTAGATGTGCCATTTCTGACATTTTTTTGGCTGTAAAGAGCTCAGTGTTAACCACATGCCTAAACATGCGCTAGCATGGACCGTGATGGCCTATGGCTAGGGAGCTTTCACGTAAATCTTTAACAATTATGATTAATAATTAATTATAATTAAAAATATTAGTTAATAGTTAATAAACTAATTAGTAGTTGGAAAGTTAGTAATTGAGTAATTAAATGGTTAGAGAAATTAAATAGTGGTTAGTGAGTGATTAGAGAAGATAATATAAATAGATGGTGTGTTCCTTAGGGACAACTCAAGTGGTAGAATCTCTCTATTTCCATCATCCCTTTTCTTTTTTGATCCCGTTTGATTATATTTTTTTATACAAAAAAATAGATGGTGTAAGAAATGAATTAGATGTCGAATTGAATTGTATTGGAAACCCTTTTTTTCTCTCTTTCTATATTTTCCCTCTCCCTAGACTAGATTATGATAAATTGGTATTAGATCTTATGTTTCTAAGTGAATCCTGAAAAAATGACAGAGGATCGTTTCCGATGGAAATAAAGAACGGAGGAACTAGATCAAAAAATAGAAATTTTTTTGGCAAGAATGGATGACAACTTCATTGCCATCGTAAAGATGATGTTCAAAGATAGATCTGAATAATACGAAAAAAATATATAAGTCTTCTATCCTACTCACCCCTATTGAAGCAAGATTGACAGTTGAAAAGGAGCAATAAAATGAAAAAAAAAAATGGAAAGCAACAAAACATATCAAATAGTAGAAGAAATTATATCAAAATCCATGAAAAAATAAGGTATTGAAATATTTTCTAAATCTTTCATTTTTCCTATTCTTAGTGAAGAAATGTTAAAGGTAGAACGATTTCAATTATTCAAAAAAAAAAGTTATTGATGATGAGATTTTGTTAAGCCCTCAAAAAATTGAATTTTCACTGTTCATTGGACAAAATCGTTCATTAAAAAGAAATTCTAGAAAAATCTCTCTTAACCTTTCTCGTCTTCACTTTCCTCCCACTATCTCCTTACAACTCAAGTCATGTTTATTGTTCATTTCTATCATCTTATCTCTCAACACAAATATAAATTTTGATTTAAAATTTATGGATTCAATTCTCAAATTTTCAAAGAGGAAATATTATAACAGTTATATTTAGTAATTAATCATAATTAGAAATATTAATTAATAGTAAATAGAATAGTTGGTAGTTGAGTGGTTAGGGAAATTAGTTAGTAGTGAGTGAGTAATTATAGAAGACAATATGAATAGATGTATAAAAAATGAATTGGATATCGAATTGAATTGTATTGAAAATCCTTTCTCTCTCTCTCTCTCTATCTATCTCTCTCTCTCTCTCTCTCTCTCTCTTTCTATCTCTCTCTATATTTTCTTCCTCTCTCTAGAGTGAGTTGTGACAAAATCATTGTATCTCATTGCATCGGTTATGGCCCGACACGCGAATGATAAATCAAGAGTCTTAAATAGTTCTTCGGAGGCTTCAGCAGAGGAAATGACTACGGTTTTTAACATGCCTAATTTCATCCACGTGGCTGGACCATATTTTTTGGAGAATAACATCAATTTATGATTTGGCATGGTACCGGCCAGGTCGAAGATGATCCCGACAATGGGCTACCCCGGCGGGCCGGGTGGGAGATTATGTATTATTATAATTTTTAATATTATTTTTAATATATAGAGAGATTTAAACTTAAAATTTTTATATAAAAAAGAAAAAAGGATGTCATTTTAATTAAATTTCTTTCCCGTATTCCTACTACTGCTACAGAGGTAAGAAAACTACGGGAACGGTGCTTAACTTTTCATGTGTTTCTATGTTTCTATAAATGGTCTCATTACAAAGAGGATGGTGTTAATAAGCTCCCAATTTCCGGTTAAAAAATATTTAATAGATTTTTTTGTCTAAAAAATGTTCTCATATTTCTTTATTACTTACAAGTAGAACGTAAGAAAATGCATTTTCTCCGACATATTTTTTAACAATTTCTGTTCAACCTCCCCAGCCTCTTCCTCTTATAAAGAGTTTTGTCTTCCAGTGAAAGAAGAAAAGAAAATCTACCAAAATAATAAACAATTGCTTAAAAATCATCCGTACATGAGGGCTTTTAATGAGAAAGAAATCCTCGCACGCCAAGATCCTACGAACCTTTTAAGGTTACATTTGTTTAATGAATAATTTTGAACGAGGTACTGGTCAAATCGTTACCAGTCAGACGGTTCATATAGATCAGCTACTAAAGTACCCCTTATATATATTTTTTTGCTAGCTAGTCAGTTAAATTACATATCAATTAAATTAATCTTTTTTGTAGAGTTGAGTACTCTTAAATATGACCGAGTTTCGAATCCCGCTAAAAGCATTGGGTCCTCGTGTGTATAGAGTATTTCCTGTTGAGAGACCCGTCCTCTGAAAGCATCCATTATAGCAGTCGGTCCAGATAAGGCGAGACGAAACCCCTGATAACGGGCGGTGTCCAAGACATGGTACAAAAAAAAAAATCTCGAATCGGATTAGTCAAAACATAACTCCCTATACCAATTGATATATAGTACCAAAAAAATAAAAAAATTGGGTGGTCATATTGGGCTTGCAGTGGTTGTGCTTACACTTGTGGTTGCATGGAGACACCAATGCTTTATTGGCGTTTTATTAGTTTAATGGGAAGGGTACTAGCACCCTACACTAAGAACCGGAGTTTGAGTCTGTAGTGATAAAAACGATATTGGGAGAGTTCCCTCCTGATCGGGACTCGATAACAGCTCGACTGAGATTAATTAGAGTAAAATTTTGAATATTCGACGGCGGATCAAAAGAACTAAAAAAAAAATGGTTGCAGGGAGATTTCTTGTATATATTCTGGGTCACTCAACCAGGACCAATTAAGCTGCATGGGTTTGCTTGTAGATTTTGATTAGATTCCTGCATGGGCTTGCTTCTGTCACTTGCTTCAACTCTTTTGGCTCGTCCATTCTCTTTCATCTTACAAGCAAAAAATTAACAGAAGAAAACAAAACACTTATTTTTTTTTTCAATTTTTTTTTATCATGTATAATTTTCTGGGCTTAAATTTTAGAAGTGAAAACTTGATTTATCAAATACATTTAAAAGAAGAAAAAAATTTAGATAAGTAATATTTGTCATTTTTTTCCTCTTCTCTTACCACAACGTGCTAAGAAGTGTCGGGGACCTGGGAGAGAGAGGAATCAGTTGAGAGGAGTGCTGGACCTAGTGCTTTAGGAGAGAGAGAGAGAGAACAAAATGGCAATATAAGCACAAAATGAATTTGTTAATATAAATATTTTATTTCATCAAATTTTTATTATCTTTACCTTTTTAATAAACTAAAAAACTCTAGTCTCCGATCATAGCCTTAATTGAATTTATGCAATATGAGAAAAGCACCAAAAGGATTGAATTGGGTCAAACATTTCGGTTTGACTTGTCCGATTCTTGAGCTATTCTCCCTATCAATACTTAAAAGCAACAAATATTTTAAAATGGTGCCAACGTGTGAGATAAGATAGAATTTTAGTGAGATTGCATTTTCTAGTTCTAAAGCCTAAATATTTTAGAATGGAGGTCTTGCCTGAAAAAAGGGAGAGGTTGGTCTTAGAGTGTGGAAATTTAATATTAACAATTATTGCCCTCTTTGATTGTTGAAATTAAGTAAAATTAGGGGGGGGGGAGTCAAACAGGGTGTAAATTTAACATGTATTTAGGCAATATTACCCTTCACCTAATAAAGTTGATTAAACCAATGACACAATTAGAGATAACAAAATTATTTATAATATATATATATATATATATATATATATATATTATTTATAATAATTATGAATCAAAGTGAAATATATTTTATAAAAAATGGAAAACATTTCAAATAAAAATCAAAATTTTAAACAATAATTTAAATTGTTACATCAATATCTTTCATTTCATATGAAGAACTCTACATGGCCTCTACTCTATATTCCAAAACACTAGTTTCGTCATCATATCGGTGTCTATCCCTTGCTCCTAGTGCACATTTATTCTATTTAAATGGCGAAGTTGATATGGAATACTTGCCTAATTTGAAAAATCCAACAAAGGTTTCGAACTCTTCGATAACTTAATAACACAACAAAGAATCAATTTTACGATATATAAATAATTACAATAAGATGTACAATAATGTTATTTGAATGTAAAATGTTAATAATGAAGATAATAAAATATCATGCGGCACAATATCATCGGTGTAAAACTCCAAAAAATTTGGATTTTATCAGATGTTTTATAAGAGAAATTTAAATTTTCACTGCAAATGGTATTATCTGTAAAATATTAATATAGTTTGGAACTTTAACGTATACTATTAACCTTTTAAATTTACATTTGTTTAATGCATAATTTTGAACAAGGTACTCGTCAATGCTGTAGTCGTAAACTAGTAAGCTTATGTTTCTTCATATTATTCATTATTTTATTTATATTCAAATTGTTACTAGTCACCCCCTTTTTATTAATTATAGCTAGTCAGTTAAATTACATATCAATTAAATTACTCCTTTTACTATGATGCATATAAACATATTAACTATTCACTTTAATAGTAGTTTTAATATTAAAATTAAATTCTCTCATAATATATGATATTACTGTTGTATCAAAATACAAATTTATTCCATTAAACTCTTCTTTTCCAGTGTTATTGTCTTACAACTATGTAGTGTTGATCGTTTACGGAAAGTTGATATTAAATCTCATATTAACTAACTCAATTTTTTGAATTTATATATAAATATAAAAACTTCATACCTTAACATTTAGCTTTTAAGGTGAAAGTCAAATTATCACTAATAAACACAATCAAAATGTTACTTTCTTCTATTTGTATTCATTTCTTCATTAGTTATAAAGATTTTATAAGAAGTTTAACAAGATTGATTTCTATTTTATTTTTATTATAAAAAAATTTGATTGGAATATTTGTAGAGAGAAGTGGGCACCAAAAAGATGAGATAATCCACGTTTAATGGGCTATTGTCAATAAAATAAAAAAGTAAAAATTAAATTGACTAAATTTTAAACAATACTCTACGATAGACTACATTATTGTAGTATGTTTTTTAAGATTGTTTAATTTAATTTTTTTTTACTAATTTTTAAAAATAACTTTTTTTTTATTATGGAACTTAGTGTATTTAATCTTACTCATGTTGTGCACGAGGCACTACTCCCATTCAAAGTTCAAACCAATCTTAATGATAATTTGACAATCTTAAATGCGAAACAATGTAAAAAAAAAAAAGTAAAAATGAAAAAAAATAATCAACTGCTACATTAATAAAAATTTTATTAGATTTTAAATTTATCAAGATTCATTAAAATTTTTTATGTGTCACTTCTCTTATTATATATTTGTTTTTGCATGTGTCGAGAGTGATGATTGAGAATGCTGCAATAATAATAAAAATGAAATTCAATTTATAGAAAGGGGAAAATAATATTTTATAAAAAGTAATATAGGAAAAAATATGGAATTACGAGTGATTAATGGGAAATTATTTATTAATTTTTAATATATAATACCTAATAATCTTCGCAAAAATCATGAAGGAAATCTACATCGAGAATGCTTTTGATGGGCTTCAAAATGATAAACAATGGGTTTGTTTTATTAACAATGGAGATTAAGAAAATGATGATGGTAAACATTGTTTTATTATTCAGAGTTATCCATTAAAATACTAGAAAGAAATTGTCTCATTCTCTCGTCAAACCAGGAAAGAGAAACGAGAAACGACAACAGAGACATGCATATCGAAGAATGGCAAAATTTAATAATAATATTATTAAACTAATTAGAAATTAATCGACTTTCTTTCCTCTGATTTAATCATATTTCTTTATAATATATAAAAACTCTTATAGTATATAAAAACTCTTATAGTAATGACCAAAAAATAAGCTATGCTAGTTGCCCTTTTAATCTTTTAGAAAAAAATATAAATAATTAATTCTATAGTTGGTGATCACTTGTTAACATAACTCTACGTTATGCTTTTTTGTCGTAATATGTCATACGGAAAGGCTTATCCTATGCAAAATATCTCCAGATTAGTTGGTAGCTATAAGGCACACCTTGGCACTCAAATGTTAAAGACATGAATGTTCAAGAGAATTGGACCCTGCAATCTATTCATACCACTTACACATAGAAACACACACATGTATGGAAAATAAATAATTTTGATAGAATTACAAAATTTATTTTATTTTGTGAAAGAATTATTGGAAAGAAAATTTTAAAAATAAAAACAAAAAGAATGCTCTTTGAAAGAAAGTGCATTTTATTATACAAAAAAAAAAAAAAAAGCATTTTACCATAACACCCTCTATATCATCCCTGATTGATTTAACCAATATTCTGCTGTGAGTATGGCTAATGAGTGCGGCAGATGGCAAGAAGGGTTAGCTGGATAAATATTTTTACCATAACAAGCATTATTTTCTTCCTTTTTTCGGAAGTTGTCATTATTTCATTAATGTTGGGAATAAGATCACAACACATACAATACAATAGCAATTTGCTTCCTAATAAGCATAAAACTTATATGTTAAAACCCCGTATAAAAATAAAGTTTTATTGGGCCCATAACCTTCTATAAGACCACAAGGGGTTTTGGCACAGCTTTAAGAGGGACCCTCTTGCGCAAAGCAGTCCCAAATCTCTCACCCATGTCAAGTGTCTCCGGAGTAACCCCATCCTCCAAAATCCAATCAAAACTCTGAAGCAACGAAGCAAGCACAATGTGAAGAATTCTATCAGCCAAAACAAGCCCCGCGCATATTCTCCTACCAGCACCAAATGGCAATAATTGAAAATGTTGTCCTCTAAAATCCAAATTAATATTATCACCCTCCAAGAACCTTTCAGGCTTGAATTTTAGAGGATCATCCCATACATTAGGATCACGTCCAATTGCCCAGGCATTGATGAAAACTTGGGTATCTTTTGGGATGGTGTAACCCATGAAGTTTTCTACATCTTGCATGGTAGCACGCGGTATGAGGAATGGGGCGGGAGGGTGGAGTCTTAGGGTTTCCTTGACAATGGCACGGAGATAGGGGAGGTTTTCTATGTCACTTTCTTCGACTTTTCTTGAACGGCCTATGACTTGGTCTAACTCGGATTGTGCCTTTTTCATGGAGGCAGGGTTTCGAAGGAGCTCTGACATTGCCCATTCCGTTGTTGCATTTGTTGTTTCTGTGCCAGCCGTGAATAACTCCTGCAACGTATAATAATCTCGTGTATAATGTATATTCCATATAAGATTCATTTCTCGATTTTATTGAGTTCATTGTGAAGGCCAATTCTTGTGATTGTGAAATCCAAGAAACAAATATATTTGATTTTGGAATTTTTTCTTGAAACTCAATGAACTTGTATTAATATGATCATGGTTTGAGTTTCAATAAATAGGGTTTGAGTTATGCCATTAACATCCGTATTACAATTGGTCTGAGAGAGTACTCAATTACATAGGTATAGTAGAAAGGACATTCTCTCTCATGGAACTCCTCTTACTTACCAAAAACTAATTAAAAAATAAATAAAAAAGCTAAAATAAAAATGAAAACCTCTTTTACCTTAAATTTTTTTTGAAACGTGTAAATTTTGAATTATCTTCTTCGATCAAAGTGAACTGACCGACTAAGGCTTAACTAGAAATAGTTTGCACGTGGTGCTAATGTAGCATATTAGACCCATTTAACTGAAAATAATTTATAAATTATGTCGAAATAAAAATTATTTACATTTTTATCAAGATTTTGTGAAACTCTAGTAGAATTAAGCCCAGGAGAGTTGGATTGCTTAATCCTATTGCAAGTATAAAGTGTATCAAATAAAAAGTAGAGAACTCGAATATCAATATCACACGTGAAATGTTTATCCCAAAATTTCTTTGATTTGCAAATAATTATAATAAACAAGAAGGGGGAGAAAAGCTTACCAGAATGACAGAATAAATATCTTTGCGTGACAAATTCTCGTGCACATTATTTCCATTTCTACCCTCATAGTCCAACAAAACGTCCAAAAAGTCCTTCTTCCTATTCTCCCAGTCCACATTTTTCTTATCTTTAATCCTTTGCTCCATCGCAGCTGAAATTATCCCCATACCCCTCAGTAGAGTGTTAGTCATTTTCCTCCTAATCCCCTGCAAATCAAACCTCCTAAGAAAGGGGAAAAAATCCGATACATTCGGCATGCCAGTGAGCTCCGTCATGGTTTGTATCAGCTTGAAGAACTCCATTTTATCACCATCATGAGGAAGCTCATTGATGTCACAAGAAAAAATTAACTGACACTGCAAATTAAATGTCATGAGGAACACAACTTCTGCAACATTAACACTGCCACATTTTTGTGCCTCTTCCCAGACCAAATTGATCATATTGTCCACACATTTTCTACGTAGACTTGCTGTCTCGATCATCCTTTTGTTGGTGAAAAGCTCAAAGTTATATAATCTTCTAAGCATTTTCCAATGTGGACCATAAGGCCCAATGACCGTAACACTTTTGTGTATGTCACAACATTTCATGGCTTCATTTAATTTCCTATCTGCAAAGGGGAGATCATGCATTTTGAATAGCTCTTTAGCTGCCTCGGATGATTGCACTGCAATCGTTTTCATTGCACCTAGTTCTAACCAAACGACAGGACCGTATGTTTGGGAGAGTGAGGCTAGGGTTTGGTGTGGTGCCATGCCGCCCAAATCAAAAATGTTTTTGACAATAGGCCAGCCTCGTGGTCCGGGCGGCAGTTTCCGGCGTCGGCTAGTGGTTGCGACCACCCACCACCATGACAGAATTGCAATGCAGAATGGAAAATAATAGACATGGGGAGATGAAATGAATTCCATGACTTTGGCTTCTAGGAGGGTTTTGATGGACTCGATGGTGGCCATGGATACTACTTACTTTGGATCCGATGAGTTCTGGAAAGAGACGCACGAGAGAGAGAGCGAGAAAGAGAGAGAGAGAGATGAGAAAAAAAGTGAAGAGGTAGACCGACTATTTATTGAGTTTTTGTGTTAATGGGAGCCGTCGATTATTGTTAAATCAGTCTCTCTATTCCTCTAAGCTTCGCGTATTCGCCAAACATTGGTTGGTTCGAATAATGTCAGTCCTGTCCGAAAACGAAATTTACGTCATGGTAATTGGTAAGTAATTTTTTAATTACAATTGTTTCTGAAAAGTTAATTTTTTTTTTCTTATATGGGTTATGGTTGAAACTGATTGATTTTTTAGTTCTAGATTAATTATTAAATGAGTTTAGAATTATATTTTTTGATATTATTACCAAGAGAAGATGCAATTCATAAGAAAATGGAAAGGACAAATATAGATTCTCAATTCCAAATATGGTTACTCTATCAATTTGAAATATTAAAATCCACGAAATGAGTTAGTATAAAAAAGTAAATACTAAATTTTGTCTAAGGGTCACTAAATTTGAAATTAATAATATTTATAAAAATAAAAAAAAAAATATTTAAACCAATACACTTACCTAAATCAAATTAGAACCTAGGCACATGCAATAGCATATTCTTTTTAGCTTTTTGGTACCATGAAAGGTTAGGTTGACTGGTTTGGGTTTAGGTCAAGAGGTTTGGTAAAACCTGGGGAGAAGGAAAAAGAAGATTCCCGAAATTAAAGTCGCCCGTCTGCCCTATTTTGGGCAGAGAGAGAGAGAGAGAGAGAGAGGGAGCGAATCGTTAGGTAGATTTTCATACAATTTAAAGAACTCCAAAAAGGAATAAATAAAAGTAATCAGGAGAGATCCATACCACTATGAAAAGCGCAAATATTCTTTCTGGTGAGCCTGTCACCTTCCTCCTTCTCACTTTCATCCTCATAGTCTAACAAAACATCCAAAAACTCCTTTTTCTTTCTCTCCACATCTTTGGCTTGCAAACGTTCCTCCTCCAAACCTCCAACAACATCCAAAACACGCCCTAAAGTGTTGTCCATTTTCTTCCTAATACCTTGCAAATCAAGCCAACTCAATCGTGGAAAATTATCCGACACATTGGGCTCGCCCGCTGGGGCAACAATTTTTGTGGACAACTTGAAAAACTCCAAATCTTCAAGGGAATTTATTTCCTCGGCTTCACGAGAGAAAATAAGATTAGTTAAAACATTAAACGCCATGAGGAATACAAACTTGGCAATTTCAATACTTCCTCCCCTCCGTGGCTCGTCCTCTACCCACTTGATCATGTTGTCCACACATTTTCTTCTTAGATGTGCCATTTCTGACATTTTTTTGGCTGTAAAGAGCTCAGTGTTAACCACATGCCTAAACATGCGCTAGCATGGACCGTGATGGCCTATGGCTAGGGAGCTTTCACGTAAATCTTTAACAATTATGATTAATAATTAATTATAATTAAAAATATTAGTTAATAGTTAATAAACTAATTAGTAGTTGGAAAGTTAGTAATTGAGTAATTAAATGGTTAGAGAAATTAAATAGTGGTTAGTGAGTGATTAGAGAAGATAATATAAATAGATGGTGTGTTCCTTAGGGACAACTCAAGTGGTAGAATCTCTCTATTTCCATCATCCCTTTTCTTTTTTGATCCCGTTTGATTATATTTTTTTATACAAAAAAATAGATGGTGTAAGAAATGAATTAGATGTCGAATTGAATTGTATTGGAAACCCTTTTTTTCTCTCTTTCTATATTTTCCCTCTCCCTAGACTAGATTATGATAAATTGGTATTAGATCTTATGTTTCTAAGTGAATCCTGAAAAAATGACAGAGGATCGTTTCCGATGGAAATAAAGAACGGAGGAACTAGATCAAAAAATAGAAATTTTTTTGGCAAGAATGGATGACAACTTCATTGCCATCGTAAAGATGATGTTCAAAGATAGATCTGAATAATACGAAAAAAATATATAAGTCTTCTATCCTACTCACCCCTATTGAAGCAAGATTGACAGTTGAAAAGGAGCAATAAAATGAAAAAAAAAAATGGAAAGCAACAAAACATATCAAATAGTAGAAGAAATTATATCAAAATCCATGAAAAAATAAGGTATTGAAATATTTTCTAAATCTTTCATTTTTCCTATTCTTAGTGAAGAAATGTTAAAGGTAGAACGATTTCAATTATTCAAAAAAAAAAGTTATTGATGATGAGATTTTGTTAAGCCCTCAAAAAATTGAATTTTCACTGTTCATTGGACAAAATCGTTCATTAAAAAGAAATTCTAGAAAAATCTCTCTTAACCTTTCTCGTCTTCACTTTCCTCCCACTATCTCCTTACAACTCAAGTCATGTTTATTGTTCATTTCTATCATCTTATCTCTCAACACAAATATAAATTTTGATTTAAAATTTATGGATTCAATTCTCAAATTTTCAAAGAGGAAATATTATAACAGTTATATTTAGTAATTAATCATAATTAGAAATATTAATTAATAGTAAATAGAATAGTTGGTAGTTGAGTGGTTAGGGAAATTAGTTAGTAGTGAGTGAGTAATTATAGAAGACAATATGAATAGATGTATAAAAAATGAATTGGATATCGAATTGAATTGTATTGAAAATCCTTTCTCTCTCTCTCTCTCTATCTATCTCTCTCTCTCTCTCTCTCTCTCTCTTTCTATCTCTCTCTATATTTTCTTCCTCTCTCTAGAGTGAGTTGTGACAAAATCATTGTATCTCATTGCATCGGTTATGGCCCGACACGCGAATGATAAATCAAGAGTCTTAAATAGTTCTTCGGAGGCTTCAGCAGAGGAAATGACTACGGTTTTTAACATGCCTAATTTCATCCACGTGGCTGGACCATATTTTTTGGAGAATAACATCAATTTATGATTTGGCATGGTACCGGCCAGGTCGAAGATGATCCCGACAATGGGCTACCCCGGCGGGCCGGGTGGGAGATTATGTATTATTATAATTTTTAATATTATTTTTAATATATAGAGAGATTTAAACTTAAAATTTTTATATAAAAAAGAAAAAAGGATGTCATTTTAATTAAATTTCTTTCCCGTATTCCTACTACTGCTACAGAGGTAAGAAAACTACGGGAACGGTGCTTAACTTTTCATGTGTTTCTATGTTTCTATAAATGGTCTCATTACAAAGAGGATGGTGTTAATAAGCTCCCAATTTCCGGTTAAAAAATATTTAATAGATTTTTTTGTCTAAAAAATGTTCTCATATTTCTTTATTACTTACAAGTAGAACGTAAGAAAATGCATTTTCTCCGACATATTTTTTAACAATTTCTGTTCAACCTCCCCAGCCTCTTCCTCTTATAAAGAGTTTTGTCTTCCAGTGAAAGAAGAAAAGAAAATCTACCAAAATAATAAACAATTGCTTAAAAATCATCCGTACATGAGGGCTTTTAATGAGAAAGAAATCCTCGCACGCCAAGATCCTACGAACCTTTTAAGGTTACATTTGTTTAATGAATAATTTTGAACGAGGTACTGGTCAAATCGTTACCAGTCAGACGGTTCATATAGATCAGCTACTAAAGTACCCCTTATATATATTTTTTTGCTAGCTAGTCAGTTAAATTACATATCAATTAAATTAATCTTTTTATAATAGTTCAAAAATATAAAAACCATTCACTTTAACGGTTAGTTTTAATATTGAAATTAAATTCTCTCATAAATGTAATATCAAAAATTCAAATCTTTTCTGTTTAACTCTTTTTTCAGTTAGTATCCCTTTTTATTATTTTTTTTGCTAGCCACTAAGTTAAATTACATATCAATTAAATTAATCTCTTTTTGTGGTACAGAAATATAAAAAGTATTAACTTTAATAGTCAGTTTTAATATTTCTAATCATTTTTATTATAAAAATAATTAGATTGGAATATTAGAGGAAAGAAATGGACAGCCAAAGGGTGAGATAATCCGCGTTTGACGGATTTTGCCAATGAAAAAATTTTAAAAATGTATATAAAAATTAAATTAATTAAATTTTATGCAATACTCTACGACAGACTACTTATTGTGGTATTTTTTAAGATTATTTAATTTAATTTTTTTTACTAATTTAAAAAAAATAATTTTTTATCATGAAACGCTTAGTGTATTTAATCTTACTCATGTTGTGCACGATGCACTAATCACGTGAGATCAATTTAATTTATGTATGAATACAATTTCCAACAAAGATTAATGAAACAATTACTCTATTAATTTTTATAGAGATTTAATTTATACTCATAAATTCTTACATTTTCTATTAAAAATATTTCTTTTAAATAAAAAAAAAGTTCTTGTCAAAATTGAATTGAATAAAAATAAATCAGCGCAATCGCCATTGAAATCCAAGCTCGTTACTTTTGCTGATGTAAGCCTGAAAATTTGACAATCATAAATACGAAACAATGTTAAATTAAAAAAATAGTAAAAAAAGAAAAAATTTCAGATATGCCGCCGTCGGTATGAAAAAATTAGGTGCTAGCTGATAAATTATTTCATTTTTTTTTTACTTGCTTTTGCTTTCACGTTAAAACAGTCGGTGTTAATAGTAATTATTAGTTTTATAATAAACATCAGTTCTGGCGGACCATTTCATAATACAACTATACCTAATACGTTAGCTTGGAAAAGTTTAATTATAATATTAAAATATACATAATTATTATTTTAAATTATTTTTATTAAAAAAGATTGGCCGACAACATTAATTATACGTTAATGTAATATCAATAATACATAAACGACACATCATCCTATTTTTAAACTAATTAAAAAATGTTTAAATATTTTTCATAATACTGATGTAATCAATCAAACTTTTTTAATAAAAATAATCTTGACATAGTTTTAAAATAAAAATAATTTATATAATTTAATACCATGATTAACTGGTACAGTAACAAAAATTTATTAGATTTTAGATTTATTAAGATTCATTAAAATTTTTTAAGAGTCATTTCACTTATTATATATTTGTTGTAGCATGTAGAGCGTGATGATTGGGAATGCTGCAATAATTATAAAAATGAAATTCAATTAAGGAATTAAACTCGTATAATGAGGAAAGCTGAGGAAAAGGGATAAACTCATTTATATAACGAGGACGAGGAAAGTTACTCATGGTTGTAATTTCATCTCATTCATTAAAAACGACTTTACCCCCTCTCCCTAGGAAATATGTTTCACAAACCTGGCTAGTTGGTACCGTGGTTACACTTGTACTTTTTAAATAAAATTTTGAATTCGAGTCGTACATATGATAAAAATAGATATCGGGAGAAATTTATCTATTAAGAAGTTAATCCGACTCGAATCGAATTTAGACGAATACAATATGATTATTGGATATCGATAGTTTATTAAAAAAAAAAATTTTTTTTTCATTTTCTCAAATTATATTCAAAGAAAGAAATTAAAACCAAATTAGATTTTAGATTTTCTAGTAGATCGAATACTTTATAATATATAAAAACTCTTATAGTAATAACTAAAAAATTTAGCTATGCTAGTTGCCTTTTTCATCTTTTAGAGAATATATATATATATATATATATATATATATATATATATATGAATAATCAATTCTAAAGTTGGTGATCAGGTGTTAAAAAAACTCTACGTTATGCTTTTCTGACGTAATATGCCATACGGAAAGGCTTATCCTATGCAAAATATCTCCAGATTAGTTGGTAGCTATAATAAGGCACATTTTGGTACTCAAAGAAATGAATGATCCAGAGAATTGGACCCCTGCAACTTGAACCCCCTCTATATCGCCCCTGATCGACTTAACCAATATTCAGCTCAGAGAATGGCTAATGAGTGTGGCAGATGGCAAGGAATAAATATTTTTACCATAACAAGCAACATTTTCCTCTTTTTCACGGAAGCTGTCATTATTTCATTAATGTTGGGAACAGGACCACAATACATAAAATAGCAAGTTGCTTCCTGATAAGCATAAAGCTTATATATCTTAAAACCCCAAACCCCATATAAAAATAAAGTTTTATTGGGCCCATAACCTTCTATAACACCACAAGGGGTTTTGGCACAGCTTTAAGAGGGACACTCTTGCGCAAAGCAGTCCCAAATCTCTCACCCATGTCAAGTGTCTCCGGAGTAACCCCATCCTCCAAAACCCAATCAAAATTCTGAAGCAACGAAGCAAGCACATGGTGAAGAATTCTATCAGCCAAAACAAGCCCCGCACATATTCTTCTACCAGCACCAAATGGCAAGAATTGGAAATGTTGTCCTTTAAAGTTCAAATTAATATTTTCACCCTCCAAGAACCTTTCAGGCTTGAATTTTAGAGGATCATCCCACACATTAGGATCACGTCCAATTGCCCAGGCATTGACCAAAACTTGAGTATCTTTAGGGATGGTGTAACCCACGAAGTTTTCGATGTCTTGCATAACAGCACGCGGTATGAGGAGTGGGAGGGGAGGGTGGAGCCTTAGGGTTTCCTTGACAATGGCGCGGAGATAGGGGAGGTTTTCTATGTCACTTTCTTCGACTTTTCTTGAACGGCCTATGACTTGGTCTAACTCGGCTTTTGCCTTTTTCATGGAGGCAGGGTTTCGAAGGAGCTCTGACATTGCCCATTCTGTTGTTGTATTTGTTGTTTCTGTGCCAGCCGCGAATAACTCCTGCAACGTATAATAATCTCGTGTATAATGTATATCCCATATGAGATTCATTTCTAGATTTTATTGAGTTCATTGTGAAGGCCAATTCACTTTAACGGTTAGTTTTAACCGTTAAAGTGTATCAAATAAAAAGTAGAGAACTCGAATATCGATATCACACGTGAAATGTTTATCCCAAAATTTCTTTGATTTGCAAATAATTATAATAAACAAGAAGGGGAGAAAAGCTTACCAGAATGACAGAATTAATATCTTTGCGTGACAAATTCTCGTGCACGTCATTTCCATTTCTACCCTCATAGTCCAACAAAACGTCCAAAAAGTCCTTCTTCCTATTCTCCGGGTCCACATTTTTCTTATCTTCAATCCTTTGCTCCACCGCAGCTGAAATTATCTCCAAACCCCTCAATAGAGTCTTAGTCATTTTCCTCTTAATCCCCTGCAAATCAAACCTACTAAGAAAGGGGAAAAAATCCGATAGATTAGGAGCGGAAGTGAGGTTGGTCATGGTTTGTGTCAACTTGAAGAACTCCATTTTATCACCATCATGGGGAAGCTCATTGATGTCACAACAAAAAACCAACTGACACTGCAAATTAAATGCCATAAGGAACACAACTTCTGCAACATTAACACTTCCACATTTTTGTGCCTCTTCCCTGATCATATTGATCATGTTGTCCACACATTTTCGACGTAGACTTGCTGTCTCGATCATCCTTTTCTTGGTGAAAAGCTCAAAGTTGTATAATCTTCTAAGCATTTTCCAATGTGGACCATAAGGCCCAACGACCGTAACACTTTTGTGTATGTCACAACATTTCATGGCTTCATTTAATTTCCTATCTGCAAAGGGGAGATCGTGTATTTTGAATAGCTCTTTTGCTGCCTCGGATGATTGCACTGCAATCGTTTTCATTGCACCTAGTTCTAACCAAACGACAGGACCGTATGTTTGGGAGAGTGAGGCTAGGGCTCGGTGTGGTGCCGTGCTGTCCAAATCAAAAATGTTTTTGACAATAGGCCAGCCTCGTGGTCCGGGCGGCAGTTTCCGGCGTCGGGTAATGGTTGCCACCACCCACCACCATGAAAGAATTGCAATGCAGAATGGAAAATAATAGACATAGGGAGATGAAATGAATTCCATGACACTGGTTTCTAGGAGGTTCTTGATGGACTGGATGGTGGCCATGGATACTAGCTACTTTGGATCTGATGAGTTACGGAAAGAGAACGAGAAAGAGAGAGAGATGAGATAAAAAAGTGAAGAGGTAGACCAAGTATTTATAGAGTTTTTGGGTTAACGGGAGCCGGTCGATTATTGGCAAATCGGTCTCTCTTCCTCTAACCTTCGCGTATTCGTCAAACATTGTTTGGTTTGAATAATTTCCGTCCTTTCCTTAAACGAAATTTAGGTCATGGTAATTGGTAAGTAGTTATTTATTTACACTTTTTCTGAAAATTTAAATCTTTTTTTTTTCTTATATGGCTTAGGGTTGAAACTGGTTGATTTTTTAGTTCTAGATTAATTGTGAAATGAGTTGAGAATTACCTCTTTGATATTATTAGCAAGTGAAAACGTAATTCATAAGAAAATGGAAATGACAAATATAGATTCTCAATCCGAATTATGGTTATTCTATCAATTTGAAATATTAAAATCTAGGAAATGAGTCAGCATAAAAAAGCATATACTAAATTTTGTCTAATGGTTGCTAAATTTGCAATTAATAACATTTATAAAAATAATTAAAAAATATTTAAACCAATACACTTAACTAAATCAAATTGGAACCTAGGCACATGCAATAGCATATTCTTTGGTGCCATGGAAGGTTAGGTTGACTGGTTTGGTTTTAGGTCAAGAGGGTTGATGAAACTCGTGAAGAAAGAAAAAGAAGATTCTAGGAGTTAAAGTCGCATGTTTGCCTTGAATACAAATATTTGGATTGCCTAACTAATTTAGTTGAAGTATTATGCGATTTAATTTTTTTTTTTTTTTAAATTCTCTTAATATCTATCTTTTTTAAAATATTCGAATTCAAAGTTATATTTTCTGCCACTAAATCTGTAAGAAGGGGATTGGAGAAAAAGTTTAGAACCTTACTTCCCATTAAGTTTCTTTGCATTTTGTCTTATTTCCAGATTTATACATCATTGTACAACCATTTCCGATATAAAAAAAAAAGAATAAAAGAAAAAAAGAAAGGAAGAGAACAATATATATATATATATATATATATATATATATATATATGATAGATAAAACAATAGTGGATCCATACCAATGCCTTCTATTTCTTAATTTTTAAATTTTATATTTTTTCTCTTAGTTTTGTTTGAATTTTAAACCACCGAAAATAATGTGGGTTTTACTAAAAGTGTATGAGACACAAAATTTGTCCTAATTTTCTTCTTTTCCAAAATTTAAATTTTTCGTCCCTTAGGATTTGTTTGAGAAGGTGATTGGTCGGAGAATTGGAGCCAAACCTCTTTGATTCGTGTGGGCAGCATCTAATGAATTTGCTGGTTTCATCGGAACGAGGGCCGGTGCCCAAGCACACGCGAATTTAGATTTAAGTATAAAAATTTACTACAGTAAAAAGATCAATCTTTGTTTCTATTATTTGCCAAACATAGTTATTAAAACCGAATGGTGATCAAACTGATATCAGAACAAAAACATTTGATTTAAATTAAATATCATTTAAGTAATTAAATCGTGAATCAATTCAATTCAACTACAATTTTTTATTAAACTACCCCTCACGGTCCAATTCAACTTTTTTATTATGAACCTTTATTGGGACAGTATGCTGTTCATTTCTCTTTTCTCTTCATTACACATCTCTCTTCTTATTCTCTCTATATCCATTCGATGTGAGATAAAAATAACACTTCTCTCTCCTTGTTCTCTCTATAATCTATATCCATTCGATATAGAATAAAAATGTTTTGACATGATTTCATTCAATTAGGTCGAACAATATTTTGGTTCAAAATTTTTTTAAAAATTATATCATTCAACTTATGTTGTACCAGCAATTTGATATATATGTTTATTTTATGAAAAATTTTTCCTTTGGTTTTGCAAGTCATAATTTTAAAATTTTGATTTTTTTTTTTGATTTTTCAATTTATCACTTATTAAATAAATTAATGCAAGTACACTTAATCTATAGTGTCTCTACATTTTAGAAATGTTATACTATTTTTTTTCAATTACAGATATAATGGTTTAGTTATTTTATTGTTACTTTTTAATATGAATGTTATGGGTGATTGTTAATTTAATATTTACTAAAATTTATTTTTTATTCAATTAAGATAAAAATAAATTTAATATATATATTTATTTTGAAAATTAATTATACATATATTTTAATTATCGACCTATAAATTTTAAAATTTTGGTTCAACCCTGGGTCAATATGGTTGAATCGTTGGTCATTGAATAATAATTAAAAAATATATAAAATTAATTTTTCAAAATAAATATATATTAAATTTATTTTTTATCCCAATTGAATAAAAAATAAAATTTAGTTAAATATACTTATCTATAAAAACATTGATAATATCTTAATTTTTTTGTTTAAAAAATAATAATTTTATTTTGCGTATATTATGAATAAAATTAAATAAACAAGAATTTTTTTTAAAAGAAAAAAGGAATAAAGAAAGGTAGAAGAGCCCAGCCTACTCCAGTGCTCCTCGTCGCTTGCCCATGTATTACAGAGACAAATGTAATTCAAATTTCAAATTGGACGACTACCCTTTCACGTGTGGCTGGGCCTTCGGCTTCTATATCATCCAAGTTCCTGTCAAAAAAAAAAAAATAATAATAAGGAAGACTCTCTTACAAGGCCCGAATCAGATTAGTTTGAAATATGATTTTAAATACCAGTTGATATAGTATAAAACAAAAAAAAGAAAAGACTATTTTGAGGGAATTTTACCCAATCTCAGTATTTTTCAAAAAAGATTAATTAAAACTAGATTATTATGACAGTAAATGTAACGATTATAATATTTATCAATGAGATTCCAGTTTTTATAAATAGAGGAAAATATTTTATAATTATTAAAACACTTCCAATCATAGAAAAAAATATATAAATTAGAATACTGGATGATTCATAGGATCAAAAGGGTTAGATTGTAAAGAAGTAAGTAGCCAGTCATTATCTTGCTTTCTAGGTTCTCATGTGGCTTGTGGGTTGTTTGATATAGACCCATGAAGAAATCATGATTCTTTGAGAATGGCAAAATTGAATGTTGCAGGGAAACATTTGCTTTTCAGATTTTGCCTTTGTCACTCGAGAAATGATGGATGTGGATCGAATGGGGATCACAGTGAGAAAGGCTGATCCATTAAAAGTAACACCCAAAAAGCGCTCACTTTGATGGCCCAATTGATTCATAAAAAAATCATACACCGTGTTCTAAAATGTTTTCAAATTATTCTTATTAAACTAATAATGTATTTATAAATACTCTTCAAATATTTTTCTAAAATATTTTCTCAAAATAACTTGACCAATTTTATTTTGAATAGATATAATTTTCGTAAAATGTATTTTCTCAAACACATTTGAAGTAATTTGAAAATATTTGTAGTAGTCCTTTCTCAAGATCATTTTTTCATTTTTCATAATAATTTCCAAAATGTTGTAAAAATTTTCAATCATTTGTAAAATAATTTCTAATTGGTTATAAACACTTCCCAAAATGATTTTCTTAGTACTTGAAATATAAATCCTAAATTTGTTTCCCAATAAAAAATTTGTAAAAACATATTTTCCAAAACTTTTTCTCGAAATGATCTCAAATACTAATTTTCAATATTAGTATACTTATAAAATTTGAATATTTATTTGTTTAAAGTTCGTAAAGTACTTTCCCAGAAATTAAGGTTTTTCAAAATTATGTTATCAACGGTGTGATTTTCGCAACTAATCAGATTATGCAAATAGACAATCTTCAACTTAAAAACCTATATCCATACCTCAATGGGAGAAAAGGGTGTCCTTCAAGGACAGTTTAAGCGGTAAAGTTTTTTCACTTTCATCATTTTTTTTCTGATTCGAATATATTTGGTTGCATCTCATTATTAAAAAAAAGGGGGGGGAAAGGGTCAACAATCAGTAATGTCGAGAGAAATTCAAATTGGACAGTTGGATTGGGCTTGGGCTTGCAGTGGTTGCGCGGCACTTGTGGTTGCATGGAGATTTCTTGTATTCTGGGTCAGACTAATTAAGCTGTATGCGTTTGCTTGTGGATTTTGATTAGATTCCTGCATGGGCTTTGGAGAAGGTCCAGATTTGCCTGTGCTTAAATTTTGGAAGGTCCAGATTGAGTGCTGATTCAAGATGGAGGGTTAAGATTTTGCAGAGATGGGGATATCCAAAGGAAGAGGACTTAGATGGGGATACCGACGGGTGGCGGTGATTTGGTGACGCGGGATTGAAATGGATAAGGCTGTGACGATGGTTGTCGGTGAATTCAAAAGGAAAGTGAAGAAATTAAAAGGCGGGGGGAAACACGAGTGAATACTTTTCGCTTAAAATCGAAAAAATTATTTTTTAAAATTACTTTTTTTAGATTTTGATGGTTTATTACGTATTTGATTTGATTTTAAATAAAATAAAATTTTAATTTGATTTATTTAAATGATTATCAATTTTAATAATTTTTATTTTGATTAAATTAAAAAATCAAGTTAATTAAAAATATTATATACATATTTTAAATAATTTTTATTTACATAAATATTATTATAATAATATAATTAAATTTTTTTAAAAAAATATTATAATTCATAACAAATTTTTAAAAAAAATTAAAATTAAAATTAATATAATTAAGAGTGCATAATTAATGAAAAACTATCAGTTTTCATTTATCTTTTTTTTTTTTTTTGTGAATAGTTTTCACTTGTCAATGTCCAACCCAATCCACGGCTCTCGTGCTCCCAAACCGGAAATTCTCACGTCTCGCCCTCTCCTTATCTTATTTCACTCGTTTTCCGTCTCTTTTTGTTACTTTCATGTTCCATTTCACTCTTATGTTACTCTTTTACACAACAACACAATAGATTTTAAAAGTAAAAATAATTATCTTACTTTGAATACTTTTTTATTTTTTTAATTTTCATGAATTTTTCTAATACAAACACATAAATCAGCATTATTTAAAAATCTTTTATAATCAGAGATATAATTTGATTAATTTGAATAACCGAACTGAATTAATCATCTAATTCAGTCAAATAAATTGTTATTTTTTAGTCTATTTGATTAGATTATGATTATAAAAATTATATAACTAAATTAAATCAGTTATTTCAATTTTAATTATTTTACTTACGGTTTAATCGAATACTCACCTCTAGGGGAAGAGACGAGGGAGGGAGAGAGGTGGAAATGCTTCTCTTTTCCCATTTTTCTTTTTTCTTCATTTTTCATTTTTTAAGTTAAAAGAAAAAAATTTTGAATGAAAAATAAAATTTTTAATATTTTTTTATTACTTTTTACCTGTAGAAATAAATAGACTATAGAGAAAGATTAATTTTACATAATTTTATAATTAAGGATAAATCTTTACATGGAAAAGGGTTTAGGGGATTGTTTTTACTCGACTTTAAGTTCAAAAGACATTTTCATTTTTTTTTAAAAAAAAAAATTATTAAATAAACATTTTGAGACACATTTAGTACCCGCTTGTTACAAAGTTTTCCCTTTAATTATTTTTAAAAGTGATATCTTGTATCATGTTCCGGACCTACAAGGTATTCTTATCTCAGTTGAGTTTGAGTGGCATCACCCCTCTGTTAATTTCTTCAACTCATTTGGCGCATCCATTCTCTTTCATCTTACAAACAGAAAATTAACAAAAGAAAACAAATACTAACAAAAAAACAAAACGCAATTTTTTTTTTTTTAAAAGGTGAAAGTTACACTTTAGTGATAGGTGTGCCAGAAGAGTGATAATTTTAATAATTTTTTTAAATAATTTTTACTCATTTTCATTTTTTTTATAAGAGAGAGAGAGAGAATATTTCTAAAAAAGATATAAACCCTATCGTTAATTAGGATATATATATATATATATATATATATATATATATATATATATATATTTTTTTTTTTTTTTGTTACTTGAGGCAAAAGGTTATCCCAACTTAAGTTTTAGAAGTGAAAAGTTGATTTATCGAATACGTTTAAAGGAAGATAAAAATTTAAATAAGTAATATTTGTCATTTTTTTTTTTTTTTACTCTCTTCTCTTACTACAGGTGCTAAGAAGTGTCGGGGACTTGGGAGAGAGAGGAACCAGTTGAGAATTGAGATACGTGCTGGAGCGAGTGCTTTAGGAGAGAGAAAAAGTTGTTTGAGTTGCTATGCCTTTGCTAGACAACGGAAAATTATGAAATTGGAAGATGATTTAATGGATAGAGTAGTTAATTTCCAAAATTTCAACTCTATCCAAAAAGTGGCAATTTTTATCCCTCCCTCATGATGAGAAGTTTATATATATATTACACACTCATAGAAAGAGAGAACAAAATGGCAACATAAGGCCAATTAGGTCAATTTTTTTGTGCCAATAAGAAAATAATGAAATTGTTAATATGAATATTTTATTGCATCAAATTTTTAATATCTTGATTTTTTTTTTTTTTTAGTAAACTGAAAAGCTCTTGCCTCCCATCATAGCCTTAATTACGTTAGACTAAAAAGCAAAAACTGTGTTGTGTTAGGGCAACGCGGAGTTATTGTACCCATTTTAAACAAAAAAAAAAAATAGTTCTGAGAAAAGTTCCGCGCCCCGGTTCAGATCTTGCTTATTTGAGATTATTCAAATCAGTGTATGACATCGTGGTTGAGAGCAGGGGTGTTATGACACCCGAGTTGAGCTCGATATATTTTAGGTGAGCTTGAGCTCAAACTCGCCTAGTTTGTATTTTTCAAGTTCGAACTCGAATTTGAAGTGTCGTTGGGTGTCGTTGGGTGTCGTTGGGTGTCGTCGGGTGTCATCAGGTAGTGTCATTGAGTGATATAGATAATATATTTAAAAAATATACATAAAAATATAATTTTATATATAATTTTTAAAAATATATATATATAATTATATAGAAAATTTATTTTTTAAAAAAATTAAAATATTTCAGATAGCTCGTCAAGCTTTCGAGCTCGACATAGCTGAGCTCGAGCTCGATACCCAGCTACCCGAGCCAGAGCCTGAACTCGGGCTCGAGCTCGGTTTGACCGAGTCCGGGCTCGAGTTTTGACCGTCAAGTGTCACGGGTACCCGTGATACTACCCGATGTTATTAACACCTCTAGATGAGAGAGAGAGAGAGAGAGAGAGAGAGAGAGAGAGAGAGAGAGAGAGAGAGAGAACGCAAAACTTGTGCTCAATGGGTTGCTTACTGTTTAAGATAGTTTTTGGGAAACAATTTATGTCAAAAGGTTTCAAAACGATTATTCTAGAAAAGCACAAAATGTTTGCACCAAATTTCTAGTGTTAACACCATGAGAATCACTGAAACTCATATACTATGCTGTAGATATTTTTCAAACAGAATAATGTAAATTGCCAAGGCAGAAACTACACTACAAAAAAAAAAAAAAATTACATTCGGCAGTTGTCGCTTTTACCAACGGCCGGCAAAACCACTGGCATCGGTGGTTCTTTAATTGTATGTTAAGATATCAGTCCTTTCAACTTTTGGATTTGCTGAGGCCCGAGTCGTCATGAACTTGTTGCCTTCTGTTGTGTATCTTATGTATTGTTAATAGGTTGATATCTTTTTAAATAAATTTTTATAGAACTAATCATTGTTTGAATTGTGGCTAATAAGTTAAACTTTTCTGTCTGCAAATGACCTCTTTAAAGAAGTTGCTGTTTAATTGATTTTTCAAAATAGTTGCGGTCAATGTTTTTTGTTTGGAATAAAATTGACATCAATCTCCTGAACTTATGTGGTATTTGTATGTGTATGGTTGATCTTTGTAACTTGTTCCCCCCGGGGCAAATTTGAAATTGAATTTTATTCTCCATTTGAATTCAACTTTAAATCTTTGGACTTTCTCCTTTTATGGTCTTACATGAAAAGGAAATGTTTCATGAGTTTGGCTTACATAAATTGGACAGTTTTTCTTGTCAGACAAGCGGAAATTTGCTGTGAAAATTATTCAGGACTGGTTTTCCTATGATAAATTTGCTGGCTCCGAGGAGGAAAAGTAAATGAATGACAGAAACCTTAGCAAATATATATATGTCTTGTGCTCTTTTTTAACACATTCCTCACGGCTCAACTCCAACCATTACTTTTGTAGGCCATCTATCTGGTTTTGTATGTTGATTTGTGGTAATTTGTCTTTTATGTTTATTTTTTTTCATGTTTTAGTGTTACAATTATCTTTTCATTTTTGTTTTATTTAATCTTTACTCAGAACATAATTGTGATTTGGTGATAATGTTCTCTTCAACAGTGATTGGAATCCCCATGCTGATTTGCAGGCAATGGCGAGGGCTTATCGACTTGGGCAAACTAACAAGGTTTGCACATGTTCTTAATTTCAGCTCAAGCTTATTGGTGCTATTAGTTATGATTTTGCATTTCTTCTTTGCTTGTTGTAGGTAATGATTTATAGACTTATATAGCTTTGATATATCATTTTAAGGATATTATTATCATTCAGTTCCATTTGTTCATGATGCACACCAATCACAAGAAGACTCCTTTAATCCCAACGAAGGTAAGAACTATATATATATTTTTTCGATCTATCAAAATACCTTTATAGTTCATCTTTCAAATTTATTGAAATCTTGACATTGTTGACCAGGTTTCAATCTCTAGAATGGATTGAAGGGTTGGATTTTGTTACAGAACGAAATGTATGGCTGGAGGAGTGGATTTGGACTCTTGGATAACCTTCAAAGTTTGCAAGATGGGGTTTATAGTGGTTCTTCACAAACATTCTGTGATGGTAATTCTATATTAGTTTGAAATATCTATTAATTCAGGATTACACAAATCTATTACCTTTTGGTTGATATAGGTGATATTTGTATAATTAGAGTGACAGTAGAAATATTTTTAGATTTTGGCTCTCTTATACTGTTCATGTTGGCACTTCTCAGTTTTCACTAAGTTTAGAATTTGTATAAATTAGTAGAAGTAGTGATTGGTTTTACAATGTTGCAAAAATTTATAATGAATTTGTATAGACTTTCTCTTTTAATCTCAAGGGTGAAACTTTTACGATTTGCTAAAATACTCGGGTGTCTAGATGAGTAGAAGTATGAGATTGGAACTCCCAACCTATGCCAGTGGCCATATGGTCACTGGCATAGCCTTTTAGTAGTGCTGGCACAACCAGCGGAATTTTTGGCCTCTGGAGATGACCCTAGAGTCTTTGCCAATGGTTTTTGGGGCCTTTACCAGCGGTGTTTGACCACTGGTAAATGTCACTTTTTTTTGTAGTGCTAGTACGTCCGAATTTAATACCCTTATCCAGGAAAGATCTATTATAGCTTATATGTACTGCATACAAAGGCTGAACAAACTTTTACATGGTGACTTCAAAGCAGTAAAGTACCCTAGAATGGAAAGAGGGGCATATATATCTCACATGAGATCCTTTATTCTCTTTTACCTAATCTCCATAACCACATAAACTCTGGTCAAACATTCGCCATCAAGGACTTTGGAAAAACCTTGAGGGGTACAGCCTTTCTAAAGGCAGTCCCAATTCTTTCTCCCATATCAAGAACCTCTCCCGCATCACCATCCACAGCCCAATCAAAACACTGAAGCAAAGAGGCGAGCACAAGATGAAGTACATGCTCACCCAAAGACATTCCAGCACAAATTCTCCTACCCGCACCGAACGGCATGAATTGATAATGGTGTCCTTTGTAATCAATGTCCGCATTTTTACTTTCAAAGAACCTTTCGGGCTTGAAAGCCAGGGGCTCGTCCCAGGCCTGCGGGTCACGCCCAATAGCCCATATGTTAATCAAAATTTGGGAGTCCTTTGGAATTGTGAAGCCCATGAAATCCACATCTTCCATGGCACGCCTGGGTATTAGGAATGGGACTGGCGGGTGAAGGCGAAGCGTCTCTTTTAGTACGGCACGAAGGTATGGGAGATTTGGAATGTCACTTTCTTCGACCTTTCTCGAACGTCCAATCACTTGGGCTATTTCATCTTGTACCTTCTTCATTGCCTCCTTGTTGCGGAGTAATTCTGCCATTGCCCACTCGATTGTTGAGTTGGTTGATTCTGTGCCTGCTATAAATAATTCCTGCAAATTTTTGTGCAAATTTATGAGTTAACACCAAATCATATGTAGAATAATTAAGAATTATTTTTTCTTATTTTTCATTTGTTGTTGAGAGAAAGCGGGAAGAGATAAAGTAGACTAATTGACATGCATGCAAAAAAGTCATAAAAATTTAGGTATAACTCATGTAAGTACAACATAAAAAATACATATTTTCTTTATATATAAGTGTAGTGCATAATAATTTGGTCTCTGACAATTTTTTTTTTTTTTTTAATCTTACTAAATCATTTAGAAAATAGATTAGTATGAATGCCAAGAAATTAATAAGATAAGGTTGACTTTCTAAACAACATTTGATACTTTAAATGTTACTGATTGCTCTTAAGAATTTTGGAGATAAGCTTTAAATTAATAAGATAAGCTTGACCGCGACGTGCATTTTGTTGACATTAGAAATCGTAATCTGACTCAAAATTTTCCACTTTTGTGCATATGCGTTTAAATTAAGGGTGGGGGGGCTGGGGGGTGGGGGGAGGGGTCACATGTCTATTCATTCTCTTACTTTTCCTTTTTCAATATTTCTTTTTCTTTTTCTTTCCCCCCCGTTGAGATGCTAATCATGGTCTTAAGCAAATAAGTTAATTAGTATTACATGTGAAAGTTTAATTATAGTATAAAAAATATAAATAATTTTTATTTAAGGTCATCTTTCAAAAGTTCTAATTAAAAGAGTTTTACCGAATTTGTGTATATCATGTTAGCACCGTGTCAACCTATTTCAGAACTATTTTCACTCAAAAGATTTTGATCATTCTATGTGACTAATGTATGACGTCGATGGTCAGAGCCCTTTTCTTAGACACACAAAATGGTTTCTTGCTATCTTTTTCTAAGCAAATAATCATAAAGTAGTTTTTAACTTTTATTTCATTTAGAAAAAAGAGTAGACTTTTCTTGTGAAGTAAGAAGATATTTTTCCCAAAGGCCATAAAATGTGCATTAATTACTTGCCAATCCGGACCCATTAGATACCTCACATATTTAATGTGAACTATACTCATATATATATATATATATATATATATATATATATATATACACATATACACAGGAAAATATAAAATTTTATTTGTCATGACTACAACATTAGTTTCATGGTTGAGCGTAAAATTACTTTTCATTCCAACAAATTAATAACATCAATTTCTTTTACGAAAATTGGGTGCGGGGAGAGAGAGAGAGAGAGAGAGAGAGAGAGAGAGAGTCGTTAGCTGGATTTTCCTGCAATTTAAAAAACTCCAAAAAGTAATTAAAATGAAAGCTAATAAAAGTAATTAGGAGAGATCGATACCACGATGAAAGCGCAAATGTTCTTTCTGGTGAGCTTGTCACCCCCCTTCTTCCCACTTTCATCCTCATAGTCTAACAAAACATCCAAAAAGTCCTTTTTCTTTCTCTCCACATCTTTAGCTTGCAAACGTTCCTCCACCAAACCTCCAACAATATCCAAAACACGCCCTAAAGTGTTGTCCATTTTCTTCCTAATACCTTGCAAATCAAGCCAACTCAATTGCGGAAAATTATCTGACACATTGGGCTCACCCGCTAGGGCAACAATTTTTGTGGACAACTTGAAAAACTCCGAATCTTCAAGGGAATTTATTTCATCGGCTTCACGGGAGAAAATAAGATTAGTTAAAATATTAAACGCCACGAGGAATACAAACTTAGCAATTTCAATACTTCCTCCCCTCCGGGCCTCGTCCTCTACCCATTTGATCATGTTGTCCACACATTTTCTTCTTAGATGTGCCATTTCCGACATTTTTTTGGCCGTAAAAAGCTCGGTATTGGCCACACGCCTAAGCATGCGCCAGTATGGACCGTGTTGGCCTATGGCTAGGGAGCTCTCGTGCAAGTCATTGGATCTCATTGCGTCGGTTATGGCCCGACCCGCGAATGATAAATCATGACTCTTAAATAATTCTTTGGAGGCTTCAGCAGAGGAAATGACTACGGTTTTTAACATGCCTAATTTCATCCACATGACTGGACCATATTTTTTGGACAATAACATCAATTTATGATTTGGCATGGTACCGGCTAGGTTGAAGATGTTACCGACAATGGGGTACCCGGGCGGGCCGGGTGGGAGATTATGGACCGAGTATTTCCCGCCAAGCAGTCGACGGGATAGGAGAACAAAAGCAACGGTGAGAGAGATTCCTATGGAGTAGACATAGAGATCAGAAGATGTGAACTCCATAGTGATGGCACAAGGAGAGAAGTTTACTAGAAATGGATTTTTTGTTTCTTCGTGGGTTTTCATTTACTACTCGAAGCTTGGTATTTATAGAGTTAAGGAGAAGTGTGAATCGAATATGGTTTGATTAATTAAAGATTAGTCATACTATAGTAGGCCCAATTGGGTTCTATTCATTACTTTTGTTTGCTGGTGTGGTTATATTAGTTCATTTTGTTCAAATGTACCTTTGCTTAGGACTGGATTTACCAAGTACCTTCTTTTCTCTCAAGAAACTTGGGCCCTTTTCTGTGCTGATTATTTTTCCTTGGTTAAGTACACATGCAGTTAAAATTGTCGGCTTCTTATTCTTTTTTTTTTTTTTCTTTTTCAAAATTTGTCCTTTTTAATGATGAAATTAGGGTTGCACCCCGATTATGAGAAACCATCGTGATTGATTACTTAGAAGAAAATTGTTTTACCACGAAATAACTCGTTAGTTGATCAGAAACACAAGTTTCAATCATGTTTAATAAATTATTTCTAAAAATGTTAACACTACTTTATTAATATTACTTAAAAGAAAATCGACTAAAATAATAAACAATTTCCTAAAAGTCATCTGCACGTGAAGTCTTCTAATGAGAAAGATTGCACGCCAAAGATCCTATGAACCTTTTTCAAGTTACATTTGTTTAATGAATGATTTTGAACAAGGTAGTCGTCGATTCTTTTGCCGTAAACCACTAAGCTTATATTTCTTCATATTATTCATTATTTTATTTATATTCAAAGTGTTACCGGTCAGAGGATTCACATGGATTAGCTACTAGAGTACACCCTTTTTATTATTTTTTGACTAGTCAGTTAAATTACATATCAATTAAATTATTCTTTTTACTATGATACAGAAACATATAAACTATTCACTTTTATGGTTAGTTTCAATATCAAAATTAAATTCTTTCATAATATATGATATTAATGTCATATTGAAGTTCAAATTTGTTCCATGGAACCCTTCTTTCTAGTCACAATATTGTCTTATAACTATGTAGAGTTGAGTTCTTAGCACTATAAAAAAGTACGGTTTTTGTGATAAAAATTTTAGAAAAATTCGTCTTTAATTTTTTTAATGACGGATTTAGTGATAAAAAATTTTCATTACTAATAATGCATCATAAAAATTTAACGACAAAAATTATAAACTTATCGCTAAATTTAGTGACGGATCATAATATTCGTCGTTAAATTTAGTGACAGATTCATATTTCTATCGCTAAGTTTAACAATGGATCACAACATTCATCGCTAAAATTCAATTTGTTACCAAATTTAGTAACGAATTTCTTATTTTCGTCACTAAATTTAGTAACGGAATATGATATCCGTACCATCGTGACGGATCTTAGATTCTCAAATTCCATCGCTAACGTGCACAAGAGACGGGACTGCTTGCGCACTCACGTGCCTGCCCGAGCTCACCTGGCCGCTGCACCCACCAACCCCCGCTCCAGCGCTCGGACAAGCGCCCGCCAACACGTGCCACTTGCTACCTTCCTTTTTTAGCGAAAAATGCTTTCAGCCAGATTCGAACATGCATATGTGAGGAGTCGTTTGAGATATCACACCATACCAGTTTGACTTATGTGATATATTTTTTTATTTGTTATTTTACTTTCACATTTTTTAAATAATAATAAAATAATATAAAATGATAATTTGTTATAAAATAATAAAATAATAAAATTTTAGCTTAAAATAAAATAATAAAAGATTTTTAAAATAAAATAATATTATTCTTTAAAAAATAAAATATAGAAAAATAAAATAAAAAGCTATTTTAAAATATTATAAAATAATAAATATGATTTGTTAATATAAAATAAAATATAAAATATAAAATGTTAATTAAAAAAAGAAATGATAATTTTTTATAAAATAATAAAATAATAAAATGTTAACATAAAATAAAATAATAAAAGATTTTAAAAAATAAAATAATATTATACTTCAAAAAATTAAATCAAATAAATCAAGTAAAATGATATTTTAAAATATTATTTAAAATATTTTAAATAATAAATATGATTTGTAAAAATAAAATATAAAATATTAATTAAAAAAAGACTAAATTTAGCGACGAATGCAGGAATCCGTTGTTAAGAGAGTTTCTCTTTTTTTACCCCTAAAAAGTATGTATCCGTCCCTAAGCTTAGTGACGGATTCAAATCCGTCACTAAGTAAGTTTCTTTTTTTTACCCCCAAAAAATATGTATCTGTCCCTAAGCTTAGTGACGGATTTGAATCCATCACTAAGTGAGTTTCTTTTTTTATTTGTCCCAAAAACTATCATCATGTGGAATCCAACCTAAGCATGAAAGGAGAGATTGAGTTGTGACAACCATTATGCTACCATGACTTATGTAATTTTATTTTTTTATTTGTTATCTTATGCTCACATTTTTTAATAATAATAAAATAATATAAAATGATAATTTGTTATAAAATAATAAAATACTAGTTTAAAATAAAATTATAAAATATTTTAAAAAATAAAAAATATTATTCCTTAAAAAAATCAAAATAGAAAAAATAAAAAAATGCCATTTCAAAATGTTATTTAAAATATTATAAAATAATAAATATAATTTGTTAATATAAAATAATAAAATATAATAAAATATAAAATTATATTATTCTTGAAAAAAATAAAATACAAAAAGATAAAATAAAATGCTATTTTGAAATATTATTAAAAATATTGTAAAATAATTAATATGATTTGCTAATATAAAATAATAAAAAATATAAAATGTTAATTAAAAAAATACTAAATTTTGCGATGAATACAGTTATCTGTCGCTAAGTGAGCTTCTTTCGTTTTTTCGAAAAATTTTATCACACATATTCGAACTTGAATATGGAAGGAGAGATTGAATTGTGACAACCACTACGCCACAATGACTTATGTGATCCTATTTTTTTTCTTTGTTATCATATGGTCATATTTTTTTAATACTAATAAAATAATAAAAAATGATAATTTGTTATAAAATAATAAAATATTAGTTTAAAATAAAATAATAAAAGATTTAAAAAACAAAGTAATAATATTTTTTTGAAAAATCAAAATATAAAAAATAAAATAAAATTATATTTTAAAATCTAATTTAAAATATTAAAAAATAATAAATATGTTTTGTTAATATAAAATAATAAAATAAAATAAAATGTAAAATGCTAATAAAAAAAGGAAAGGATAATTTTTTATAAAATAATAAAATGCTATCGTAAAATAAAATAATAAAAGATTTTAAAAAATAAAATAATATTATTCTTTTAAAAAATAAAATAAAATGCTATTATTTAAAATATTATAAAATAATAAATATGATTTGTTAATATAAAATAATAAAATATAAAATAAAATAAAACAAAATATAAAATGCTAACAAAAAAAATGATTATAAAAAAAGATTAAAATGTTAATAAAATATTATTCGTATTCCTCATTAAGTTAATGTTTTTAATTACCATTTTATATTTTATTTTCTTTTTTATTTTCTTTTATTATTTTATTATTTTGTTTTATTTTATTATTTTATTTTTTTTAAACCCCCTAGAATAGTAGGTCAATAGCAGCCACCTCTTATTAGTTATCCGTCTCACTACCGCTATTCCCCGAAAACTACTGTTTGATTACTTATCAAACGAGATGAATCGTCAGACGTCTATGTATGATCTACTGTCTTTTTTGCTGATAATGATGACGAAACAGCTGAAATTTAAAAAACGATCGAACTATTTATTTGAGAAGCGAACAGACGTAGAAGACGAAGAATATGAAGAGTGAACTCGATAGCAAATATTGATGAAAAATTATTTGTTAAAACTTTTGTGGAATTATTTATCGTTGAAAATTATCAATTTGGTAAAAATTATAATATTTATTATGTATTCAACTCGATTATGTTATACAAAATAGATTAAAAAGGGAAATACGGTTGAAAATATTTCCTAATAGTGTATAGAAGAAATTTACCTACAAAATTAATCATAAATTTTGAAATATCGGTAATAAATTAATGACAAATTTAGTCACGGATATTTTTTTACGTTATTAACGACGAATGTAGTCATGAATATTTTTTTATGATTAATTAGTAACAAATTTAGTCATGAATATTGGATTTCGTTATTAAATTTTGTAATAAATATTTTTTTCGTGACTAATTGCGACAAATTTAGTGATGAAAAATTTTTGTAGTTAAATGGTGATAAATTTAGTCACGAATAAGTATCTATTGTTAATTTAGCGATAAATACTTTTTTATTTGTAAATTTTGTTATAAAATAATAACAAAAAAATTTTTAACAACTAAATTCGTCGTAAAATAACGACGAATTTTTTCTGTTGCCAAATTTTATCGGTAAGATCGTGCTTTTTTTTTAGTGGAAATTTAAAATATCTTTCCCCAAGATCAAAATCTAATGTTTGATTTTTTGTGAGTACATATATTTTCTCGATTTTTATGATTCCTATGTATATAAAAAAAAAAAAACAAACATATGTAGAGTTGATGATTTATAGAAAGTTGATATTAAATTTCATATCAACTAATACAATTTTTTGAATGTGATATATAAATATAAAAATTTCACACCTTAACATTTAGCTTTTAAGGTGAAGGTCAAACCCTCTCTGATAAACAAAATCATTCTTCATTAGTTATAAATTAGTTATAAAGATTTTATAATAAGAAGTTTGACAAGATTTATTTCTATTTTATTTTTTCTATAAAAAAAATTAGATAAGAATATTAGTGAAGAGAAGTGGGCACCGAAAGGGCGAGATAATCCACGTTTCACGAATTATTGCCAATAAAATTAAAAAAAAAAGTAAAAATTAAATTGACTAAATTTTAAACAATACTCTACGATAGACTACTTATTGTGGAACGTTTAGACATGTAACCGGGCCGGGCCGGGCCGGGTCTGGTCCCGTTCAAGGGCGGTTCCAGGAACCGCGGGCCGGGCTGGCTGCGGTTCCTAGGTCAGTCCGGGCTGGGCCGGGCAGGTTTCAAAAATTTTTTTGCTTGAACCTGCCCGGCCCGCTGAACCGGAACTAGCGGGCCGGTTCACACCGGGCCGGGCCAGTTTGGCCAAACAAGGAGGGGGAAAATTTTTAAAAAAATTCAAAAAAAAAAGGGTCAAAGAGCCGTTGGAACCGGCCGGGCCGGGCCGGTTCCATATCCGGGCCGATTCACGGTTCCAAAAACCCTTGAACCGGCCCGGCCCGGCCGCTACAGTACCCCCCGGTTCGGGTTACTGTAGCACCGGGTCGGTTCACGGCCGGCTTTTTTCAGGGCGACCGGGCCGATTTTCGGGCCCAAACCGACTCGGGCTCTTCTCTAGGTGTGTTTTTCAAGATCGTTTAATTAAAAATTTTTTTCACTAATTTTTAAAAAATAATTTGTTTTAATCATGGAAGTTAGAGCAGTAGTTACTCTTACTCATGTTGTGCACAGGGCACTACTTCCAACATAATCACGTGAGATCATTATCGATAAAAAAATGTTATAGTCAAAATTGAATTGAGTTGAATAAAAATAAATCAACACAATCGCCTTGGAAATCCAACCTCGACCCTTTTAGTCAGTAAAAAATAAAAGATTACAGATACGTTGCTGTCAGTTTGAAGAAAAATAGGTGCTGGCCGATAAATTATTTCATTTTTTATTCTTGTTTTCGCTCTCACGTTCAAAGAGAGAGTCAATGGTCATTATTCAGCTCGGGCGGACCATTTCATATTACTAACTATTTTAAATTATTTTTTTATTAAAAAAGAATGACCGATCATATTAATGCATCATCCTATTGTTAAACTATTAACAAAATGTTTTACTATTTTGCAAAGTACTGATGTAATCAATCAAACTTTTTTAATAAAAATAATCTTGACATAATTTTTAAATAAAAATTATTCATAATATTTTTATACCATAATTAACTGGTATTGTAATAAAATTTTATTACATTTTAAATTTATTAAGATTCATTAAAATTTTTTAATAGTCACTTCACTTATTATTTATATGTTTTTGCATGTATCGAGAGCAATGATTAAGAATGCTGCAATAATAATAAAAATGAAATTCAATTTATAGGAAGTGGAAAATAATATTTTATAAAAATTAATATAGGAGAAAAATATAAGGAAAAACGAGTTATGAATGATTAATGAGAAATTATCAAGTAATTTTTTAAATATAATAACAATAATCTTCACAAAAATTATAAAGGGTATTTCCGTCTAGAATACTCTTGATGGGCTTCAAACGTCAAACGATGGGTTTGTTTTATTAATAATGGAAATTAAGAAAATGTTGATGGTAAACATCGTTTTATTTGTCAGAGTTATCCATTAAAATATTACAAAGAAATTAACCCATTCTCTATTCATACCAGGAAAGAGAAGCCAGAACCGCCAACAGATTTTTTTTACCGATATTTGACTTATGTAGATTAATATGATACAAGTATTATAATATTTATTTTTAAATTGTTTCTTTTAATTTTTTTTTATTATTTTGTCTTAAATTTAAGATTTATAATTAAAAAATATAATATTTTAACACAATACTTGTGAAAGGTCGATAAAAGCGGCAATAGAGATATGCACGTGGAAGAATGGCAAACTTTAATAATGATATTACTAAACTAATTAGAAATCAATCGACTTTCCTTGACTTAATCATGTTTCAACATTAGACTGCCGAAAAAGGGTAACTCCAATTATTTTTTTTTCATTTTTTATTCTTTTTGGGTTGAATATTTTGAGGCTTGCACTTGGACGAGCCTCGAGGGAAAATCAGTGCAGAGTGGCTTTCAAATTCAGATTCGTTTCGACAAAAGTAATTTTTAAAACAAAGATATTAAGTAAGAAGATTTATCTTTTTTAAAATTAGTGGTGGGGTTTCAGAGTTGTAAAAAAGCCATGCCATTATTAATTAAAAAACATTCATTCATGTACGATGTCAAAACAATGAAAATTTTATATTTCTTTTGTTTGAAAAATAAGGAAAAGAGAAGGCTGACTGTGAAAAGGACAATATGATTTGAGAAAGAAAATATTCTTCCATCTTTGTCTTTATATGATCTTTAAAAAATGAAAAAAGAAAACTTTATCATGGTAGAATGAGTGAAACACAATATAAGTTAATCTATAATGAAGAAAGTTGACCTAAAAAATAAAAGGGGAAAGTTGAGGAAATGGGACAAACTATCATTGTAATCTCATCTCATTTCTAAACTTTTAAAACGACTATACCCCCCGCCCCCGGAAAGAAAAAACCCACCTCATGAATAAACAAGTCACCAACGGTGGCTGACACAGTTGATTAAGGGAGCTGAATCCATATTTTTATACTCGGGTTTGACTCAATATAAGAGCAAAAAAAAACCAATCTTGGGAGATCCGTCCCTATAAAACGGGCCCTATAATAATCGGTTCAGATTTAATCGGAACGAAATCTCAACTATTAGACAGCGATCGAACCAAAATACCAAAAAAAAAAAACAAGTAAAGAATAAAAGCGAAGCGTGTAGGAAATAAGTTTTACACATAATTTTACTTACCAACACATGTTAGTTTGGTGGTTTGACACTAATACCTCTTGTGCAAAATTTTGATTTTAAATCTTATATATAATAAAAATAGACGTCGAGATAAATTTGTCCCTTAATAAATCAATTTGATTTGAACTGAATTTAGTCAAATATAATATAATTATCAAATACCGATAGTTTATAAAAAAACAAACATAATTTCCCTTTTCACAAATTATATTCAAAGAAAGAAATTAAATCCAAATTAAATTTTAGATTTTATAGTAGATTTTATTAGATATAAAAACTCTTATAGTGATGACTAAAAAAATTAGCTATGCTGGTTGCCCTTTTTACCTTTTAGAAAAAATCTAAATAATTAATTCCATAGTTGGTGATCAAGTGTTAAAATAACTCTACGTTCATTACAAAAAAACACGGTTTTAGCCACGAATTTTCACGACGGAAAAAATTCGTTGCTATTTTACGACGGATTTAGCGACGAAAAACTTTTTTGTCACTAATTTGCCACAAAATTTGCAACAAAAAGAAAGTCGTGGCTAAATTAGCGACGGACACATCATTCGTAGCAAAATTCGTCGCAAATTAGTGACGAAAAAATTTTCGTAACTAAATTCGTCCCTAATTAGGGACGAAAAAAATTTTTGTCGCTAATTGGGGACAAAAAATTTTTTGTTGTAAATTTCGTCGTTAAATATGACAAAATTTTGCCACAAATTTAAAATTCGTCACAAAATTTAATTTTTTTTAAATAGAATTTTATTTTTTATTTTTATTTTTTTTATTAATATGTAATATTTAAGTTAAAAATCAATTTAGCGACGGATTTATTTTTCGTCGCTAGATGAAAATCCCAATCCGTATATTCAATAATTTAGCGACGGATTAAAATTTGTCGCTGAATTTATTTTATTTTTATTTTATTTTAATAATTTCAGCGACGGATTCCAAATCCGTCGCTGAATTTTATATTCTTTTAATTATAATTTTATTTTATTTTAATTTTATTTTATTAATTTATATTAACAAATCATATTATTATTTTATAATATTTTAATTTACATTTTATTTTATTATATTATATTTCATTTTTTAGAAGAATAATGTTATTTAATTCTTAAAAAAACCATATATTTTATTTTATTTAAATTATATATATTTTTTAATTAATTTATTATTTTTTTTTACTTTTTTTGTTTGATTTAATATTTTTTATTATTGTATACGTAATTTTATTTTATTCAATAATATAAAATTTTTAATTAAATATTAATATGGCTACGCAGGCGCGAGCGCCGGCGCATGCACGCACAGGCGCCTGCCTGCCTGGGCGCCTAGGCAGGCGCGCGGGCACCCGCGCCCCAGTAGGAGCGCGCGCACCCGCGCCCCAACAGGAGCGCGCGCACGCCCGCGCGTGCCTGCCTGCGTGCCCGTGCCTGGGAACCCGCGCCCTAGCAGGAGCGCGGGCACCCGCGCCCCAGCAGGAGCGCGGGCACCCGCGCCCCAGCAGGAGCGCGGGCACCCGCGCCCCAGCAGGAGCGCGGGCACCCGCGCCCCAGCAGGAGCGCGGGCACCCGCGCCCCAGCAGGAGCGCGCGCACCCGCGCCCCAGCAGGAGCGCGCGCACCCGCGCCCCAGCAGGAGCGCGCGCACGCCCGCGCGTGCCTGCCTGCGTGCCCGTGCCTGGGAACCCGCGCCCTAGCAGGAGCGCGGGCACCCGCGCCCCAGCAGGAGCGCGCGCACGCCCGCGCGTGCCTGCCTGCGTGCCCGTGCCTGGGAACCCGCGCCCTAGCAGGAGCGCGGGCACCCGCGCCCCAGCAGGAGCGCGCGCACCCGCGCCCCAGCAGGAGCGCGCGCACGCCCGCGCGTGCCTGCCTGCGTGCCCGTGCCTGGGAACCCGCGCCCTAGCAGGAGCGCGGGCACCCGCGCCCCAGCAGGAGCGCGCGCACCCGTGCCCCAGCAGGAGCGCGCGCACGCCCCGCGCGTGCCTGCCTGCGTGCCCGTGCCTGGGTGTGCCTGCCTGGGCGCCTAGGCAGGCGCGCGCGCGCCCAGGCAGGCGCGCGGGCGCCCAGGCAGGCAGGCGCGGGCGCCCGTGCCTGAGCGCCATTTGTTTTAATTCTAAAAAAATATGCAAGTGGAGGGATTCAAATCTTGGATCTTGGACTTCAGATTTGAGTAGATCACCACTGTACCATCGCTTGATATTAGTATTATGTGATGATATTTTTGTTTTCTTTCTTCCACCTTTTTGTTTCCTATTCTTACTTTTTTTTTCTTTTTGTTTTTTTTCCCTTTTATTTTCATTTCTTATATATAATAATTTTATTGAAATTTGAATAAAAATATTTTGTGATTAAATATATAGATTTTTTAAATAATTAATATATTATAATTTATTGATAATTATAATTTTATAGTTTTGAGATACATTTTTAAATTATGGATTAAAAAAATAAAATAAAAATGAAAAAGAATAATAAAATTATAAAATAAAAGTAAAAAGAAGAAATCAAAATATAATATTAATATATTTTTAATTAATTTATTATTTTATTTTAAATTAGTATTTTATTATTTTTTATTTTATTAAAAATTATCATATTATTAGTTTTAATTAAATATTATTTTAGGTTGGTGGTATAAATAAAAAAAGTTTTTATATTTATTATTTTAAATTGTTATTATATATTATTTTATTATTATTAGAAAAATGTGAAAAAAGATAATAAATAATAAAAAAAAATTTTATATCACAATAATATCGTTGGCTCGGTGGTTTACAGGTTGCGTGTGTGCAGGAGTTCGGAGTTCGAACCACGGTAGAGGCAGAAGACGCGGCATTTTCCAGCAATTAAGAGTTGATGCTGTTGGCTCGGGCGGGCAAGTTGCAGGGTTGTAGGGCGGGCAGGTTGGTGCTAGGGTGGGTAGGCACGTGGATTTGCCGGCTCAGGGGCAGAGCATATGGAATCAGGCTAATTCAGCTACGGATTTTAGCGACGGATTCCAAATCCGTCGCTAATTCAGCGACGGATAATTTTTTGACGGGTTTGTTTTCCGCTAAATTAGTGACGGATTTTAGCGACAAAAATTATCCGTCGCTAAATTTAGCGACGAATAATTTTTCATCGCTAAATTTTGTGACGAATTTTAGAGACGGATTCCAGATTTTCGTTGCTAAATTTAGCGACGGATTTCTAATTTTCATCGCTAAATTTTTGCGACGCGTTATTAGCGACGAAAAATTTTTCGTTGGTAAATCCATCGCTAAATTTATAGCTAAAACGCTGTTTTTTTGTAGTGGTTATGTTTTTCTGTCGTAATAAATATCTCCAGATTAGTTGGTAGCTATAAGGCACATTTTGGTACTCAAATGTTAAAGAAATGAATGTTCAATAGAATTGGACCCCAGAAATCCATTCATACCACTCACATATAGAAACACATACATTTATGCAAAATAAGGAATTTTGATAGAATTACAAAATTGATTTTATTTTGTGAAAGAATTATTGGAAAGAAAATTCCAAAAAGAATAACAAAAAGAATGCTTTTTGAAAGAAAGAGCATTTTATGATACCAGAAAAAGAAAAGAGCATTTTATTTCAAGTTCCTTGGCCCGGCGGGGATTTCAATCCACAGAAGGGAGATGTTTGTTTGGGCTGCTTTATTTCCAATGAATTGGGCTATAGATGGCAATTCGACCCTCTTCCTTTCTACCCGAATTTGTTGACCATGGGCTGCAGCGGCAAGAATGTTATAAGTCCATCTATCTCACCAGCACACACAACCCCTTTTTTTTTTATTTTTTTAATACAAAGAGATGCAACAAGAATATAAACGAAAAATAGAGAATAAAAGTGGTGGGTTTAGGACATCTCACGAGTATACTCAACATGCATAAACAAAATACAGACGTCTCCAATTTTGGATTTTACTTTGCAACTTCTCAAAATTCTAATCAAGTTTACACTTATGGATAGTTGATTTAGTGGAATATGACGTTAAATTTTTTAATCAAGTTCTCAAGTTCGATTCACGAATTAGACATAGAAAAAATTATACTGGGAGAGACCTCTCTTAATAGGTTACTGCAAGTTTAAATCGGATTAGTCAGAATATGATTTTGAATATCAATTGATATAATACCAAAAAATCATGTTTACATTATGGGTTAAAATACCATAAAGATATTAACCCATTCTCTATTCATACAGGGAAAGAGAAGCTAGAAACGACAACGGACATTTTTTATTTTCACAATTAATATTTGAATTCTAATTCAATTATTATAAAACTTGTTGTAAGATTGATTCTCTCAAATCTTATTTTTTTATTTTTATATCTCAGATAAAATTTATAATTAAAGAAATACAACATCTCTCGTTATACTTACAAAAGTTGGATAAAAACGGTGATAGAGATATGGACATCAAAGAATGGCAAATTTTAATAATATTATTATTAAACTAATTAGAAGTTAATCGACTTTCTTTCCTCTGAGTTAATCATATTTCAACATTAGACTGCCGAAAAAGTATAACTCCAATTATTTTTTTTCATTTTTTATTCTTTTTGGGTTGAATATTTTGAGGCTTGCACTTGGACGAGCCTCGAGGGAAAATCAGTGCACAGTGGCTTTCAAATTCAGATTCGTTTTGACAAAAGTAATTTTTAAAACAAAGATATTAAGTAAGAAGATTTATCTTTTTTAAAATTAGTGGTGGGGTTTCAGAGTTGTAAAAAAGCCATGCCATTATTAATTAAAAAACATTCATTCATGCGCGATGTCAAAACAATGAAAATTTTATATTTCTTTTGTTTGAAAAATAAGGAAAAGGGAAGTCTGGTTGTGAAAAGGACTATATAATTTGAGGAAACAAAAATCTTCAATCTTTGTCTTTATATAATCTTAAAAAAAAATTGGAAAAAGAAAACTTTATCATGGTAGAATGAGTGATACACAATATAAGTTAATCTATAACGAGGAGAGTTGAGGAAATGGGACAAACTCATCATAGTAATTTCATCTCATTTCTAAACTTTAAAAACGACTTTACCCCCTCCCCCTCAAAGAAAAACCCACCCCATCAATAAACAAGTAAAGAATAAAAGCAAAGAATCTAGGAAATATGTTTTACAAACCTAATTTTCCTTACTTTGGTGGCTGGACAATAATATCCCTTATAGAAAAAAAAAATCTGATAGATTCGGAACGCCAGAGAGCTCAGTTATGGTTGATGTCAGCTTGAAGAACTCCATTTTATCACCATCATGAGGAAGCTCATTGATGTCACAAGAAAAAATCAACTGACACAGCAAATTAAATGCCATTAGGAACACAACTTCTGCAACATCAGCACTCCCACATTTTTGTGCCTCTTCCCGTACCGAATTGATCATGTTGTCCGCTTCTTGTCCGCACATTTTCAACGTAGACTCGTTATTAAAAAATAGACTTTTAATGATAAAAATATTTATCATTGAAAGTCATTTTTTCGTCATTAAAGGATATCAGTAATAAATTTTTTCAGTCGTTAAATTTGTTACTGAAAGTCTCCTCACTAAATATTAACGACGGATTTTGTTTTGTCGTTAATATCAATGACGGATTAATGACGAAAAAAATCCGTCATCGATGATTAGCGATAAAAAAAAATTCATCACTAATAAAAAAAAAAAAAAAAAAAATCAACCACGGATTGGAAGCATCCGTCATTGAATTTTGAGTTCTAAAAAAATGCATACGTTGCTCCAAGGCCTACCAACCCACCAACCCTCGCATTGACCCTCGTCCTTTATTTTATGAGAGATGCCTCTACTGATCTTTGAACCCGAGCATAATGGAAATGGCAAGAGAAGCACCAACACTACACCGAGTAAAGCTTCTGAGCATTTGTTTTTTTTTTTTTTTTGACTTATTATCTTTATATCATATTTTTTAATAATAATAAAATAAAATAAAATTATAATTTATCATAAAATAATAAAATAATTTTATTTTAGCTTAAAATAAAATAATAAAATAATATTATTCTTCTACAAAATAAAATAAAATTAAAAATAAAAAGATTTTTAAATAAAAATTAAAAATTCAAAAATTAAAAAATTAAAAAAATCTGTCGGTAATCCGTCGCTAATTTTTCCATTGCTGATGGCTGTATATTTTTTGTTTTAATTTTTTTTCCTCCATCAATACACCAATAAATTAGCGACAGAAATTTTCCGTCACTAAAAAATCTATCGATAATCCATCTCTAATAATTATATATATATATATATATATATATATAAAGCTATCTGCTTTTCTTTCAAAATTGGTGTATAATTTTTTTTATGGTTGACCACTGTAGAGACGAATTAGCGATAAAAATATTTTTATGACAAATTGTTTGGTATTCTGTCTGATGGTATTCTGTAAAAAATCTGTCGTTATTAGTGACGAAATTTTTTTTATCAGTAATTTTTTATCGCTGAAAATCTGTTTTGTTACGGTGACTTGCAGTCTCATTCATCCTTTTGTGAGAATTGTATATTCTTCTAAGCATTTTCCAATGTGGACCATAACTCCCCGTGGCTATAACACTTTTGCGTATGTCACAACATTTCATGGCATCATTTAATTTTCTATCCGCAAAGGAGATTCATGTATTTTGAATAGCTCTCGGATGATTGCACTGCAATTGTTTTTATTGCGCCTAGTTCTAACCAAACGACCGGACCATATTTTTGGGAGAGTAAGGCTAGGCTTTCGTGTGGTGCCATGCTGCCCAAATCAAAAATGTTTTTGACTATAGGCCAACCTGGTGGTCCGGGCGGCAGTCTCCGGCGTCGGGTAATGGTTGCCTCCACCCACCACCATGAAAGAATTGCAAAGCATTTTGGAAAATAATGGACATAGGGAGACGAAATGAATTCCATGACTTTGGTTTAGGGGCGGCGGGGGGTTTCTCTTATCGGGACTAATGATTGAAAGTACCTTTATTAAGATCTTTGATCTTTGTTCTTTGAGAGAGGTGTGGTAATTCGTCTCACGCTAAAGCCATTTCTCATGGTTATATTTTCTTTTATTAAAAAATTTAAATCTAAGATTATCAAATTAAAATAATAAATTTATATCATTAGTTTGTCGAACGGAACTATATGCTTTTTGGGTTGTAGTGTTCGCCTTTTGTTCGTCTTTTGTTCGTCTTTTGTTCGTCTTTTGTTCGTCTTTTGTTCTTGTTTCTTATCCTTCGCCGGAAAGGATGACTATATTAACACATCATTGGAAGTCGTGGAGATTCCTCCACGTAATCAAATTGCACTGAAATAATGTTATTGACCGACAATTTCAATCACCACAATTACTAAATTAGATATATATATATATATATATATATATTGTTAAACAGAGATTTGAAGGTTATTTTTTTAAAAAATGGATATAAGCACTATACTGTTGTATTAAAAACACAATTGCTAAATTAGATATGACTATTCTTTTTGTGGTCAAGAAAATTCTTATATACCTTTTATAAAATTAGTGCTTTACATCAAATCTTTTGTAGCAGATCAATATAATTTGATCAATTTTTAATGAAATATTAATTTAAATTGATTAAAATAATGTAACAATTGGTTAAATTTATTAATTTATTTGATTTTTAATGTATTTTGTTTATTTAATATTTATAATAAATTTTGTACATCTAATATTATTGTTTTAATTAAATAATCAAATGCCTTATTTGCTCCTTCATCAATCATTGAATTGATGATATTATTGATGAAGCTGGTACGTTTCTTCAAGGTTAAGTTCTAGAGAATTGGGATTAGTGTTTGATTCCTTTCATACACAACAATATTTCGCTTTATCTATTTCTAAAATAATTTCTGTTCTTAATGGAGTTGAATATCCACCAATATTTCTATTAAAATATCAATTTTATTGACCGTTAGCATCAGCTGGAATTGTTTAAATATCATCCCAACAAAATGATTTCAACCCTTTTTTCAAAATGTCCTGTATTTAGCCTTCATCTCCCAACAAAACAGTTTCTCCTCCTTTTACTCAAAAAATAAAAATTAAATTAAATTACAAAAAATGGTGGGGTGGAGATGGACCACAAAGAACCTCAAGATAGTTGACTAAATGAAAGCAATTTATCTTTTATAACCATAATATATATATTTAGAATTAAAAATTTACCAAACACATATCACATTTTTGAATTATAAAAATTTTTTAAATTTTTGATATTTTGGTAAAAAGAAAACTCCTTTAAAAACTAATAATTATATCTCAAAATCGGACATCGAGGATTAACAGAGACTCTATTGTCTCCCACCACTCTTTTGCTACCAAAAAAAAAATGCACACACACACACAGACGCACGCACGCAGGCACGCACACAGCAAACCCACCCTCTAAACCATGTTGTGGCCAGTGGGATAGTAGAAAAGCATATATTAAATTGGGCAAATATATCCAGATTAGTTGGTAGCTCGAAATCATATTTCTTTTCTAACAAAATTCCAATACTCAAATGTTGAAGAAATTAATTGTTTAATAGAACCGTACCATTGCAATCTTTTTTTTTTCACTTCTGATATTTATATTCATATTTTAATTAATTTAATTCAAACATTTATGAAAACTCTATTTAGGAGCTGTTGGATTTAATCGCGCATGCGGAAGCGTGAATTAAATAGATCGGAATTTTCGGGATAAATACCTCTATTGGGCGGTCTCCAAAATCTACCGTGTCGCGATGTCCCTCGAACGGATCGCACGGTCGGATGGTGATCACGAGGTTAGTCGAATCACCACCACAGCATCACAACGCCGCAATCCTCATGTCCGGTGAATCGTCTGACGATGGGAGATTTTCCTACGCGAAAATCTCCATCCCTCTCTCTAGTTTCTCTCTCTAGAGAATATGTGAAACCCTAGCCTCCATAGTAGCCTCCCATGGCTTCTCTCCACACACAAGGTAGGAGAAGGAGAGTTTCCTCTATTGTTTTCTCTCTCAGAAGGAAGGTAAGACCAATTCACTTAATTGGTTGGGGGTTACCAAAATATTGGTTAATGGTAATTAAGGATGGGAGTTACCCCATTCCTTAATTACCCAAATGCCCATAATGGGCATCAATAACCAACATCTCCCACTTGCACATTAGGGCATTTCACTTCCGTCAATCACAAGATCGCAACTCATGCGATTTATCACATCACCCTACTGGACTTTTCATACTGGATTGGGCGTCGTGCGACCGGCGAGTACACCTGCAAGCAAAGACTCTCGATACACCTGTTAGGATGATCGAAGAGTCACTGTTAGTATAAAAATAACTCGCTATACCCCAGACTCAATGTATTTACATCCATCGAGCCACTTTCCTCATCGAAAGTGATCCCCAATCAATTTGCTCGACTATGTATTCATTATTATGTTTGAATCCCAACATGGATTAACACAATAGGTCGACCTATGAATACATAACAATGATGTAATGACTATTGGCCTTCCTTTTCCCAAACTCGAATCTATCGGTCTCAATTCAGCTGCTTTCCTAGACCTGCCCCTTAGACCTCAATTTATCTTCCGGGCCATAGGTAAACAGACTAAAGTAGCAACACTGAACCAATACTTCTAGAGACAGCCGAAAGTAATAAGGGCATAAGAGATCCCACCCAATGGATCTCAGGTCTCACACAGTGGGAACGGGGATCATGATCAAACTATCGTCTCAAATAATAGCTCCCACTATCCCATGGTCGTCTCATCACACGTGGTATGAAACACGTGCCACAGTGTTATTCCCCCATCTCTCAAAGGGCATATGTCAGATTTCTCTAACACTGTACAGGTACGGGACTCAGTCTACACATAAGACTTTACCCAGAGATCTCAGAGAGAGCAACTCAGAGACAATATCACAAATCGCAGGTGATATCTGAGATCTCATACCTGGCTGCTTACAGGCAACATGGATGTGGGTATTTCCATGTCGGTCATATCGCATATGACCTCATCCTGAACACATATCAGGGCGACTTATGTTCTAGTAGGGCTACTCTCAAAGCCTCTTACGACTAGAATCCGTCTCATCTCCGCTCACTCAGAGTCGGAGGTGGTCACTCGTGTGAGAGAGTCGACCATGCCTGCCTGACACATCTTTTATCACAAGATCACAATATATGACAACAAATGATGCAGGAAATAAATATGTGACTCATTAATGCATACATGTCATATATTAAAATAAGCATCTAAAACAGTATATAAGGAGAAATGTTAAAGTACACTAAACCCAATGATTCCTTACCTCACAAAGGAATCTCTCACAACGGGTTTTCTGAAGAGATCAGCTCTCATGCTGAGGTGTACTTAGATGTCACAATACCCTTCTCGGTAATATCTCTCATAGTGGTCTTCGGTATTAATGTGTTTGGCTTTGCTATTACACTTAGGGTCTCTTTTGATGACAGTGTCGGTCTGATTATCACAATAATCATCACTGACCTCCCACTATCTGTCACAATCCCTAAGTCTTCCAAAAAATTTCTGAAGCCAACTATTCTCATGAACTGCAATTGAGCACACTACTAGCTCAATCTCTATCGTAAATAGAGATATACTGGTTCTCTTCTTACTACTCTAAGAAGATAAAACCTTTTGCGTTTATTCAGATCACTACTCCCAGTCAGTATCTGAATCTCAACCACAAAACGCAAATCACCTCATCCGTAACACATGGAGAGCTCTGCAGTTCAAATGAGATATTTCGGAATCCTTTTTCACTGCTCTACAGTGATCCCTTCCAGGATTCCATTAATACCTACTTACTAGATTAACCATAAAATAAATGTCTGGTCATGTATGCCTCATCGCATACATCAAATTGTATATCACACGTGTATACCTCATCGCATACACTAGAAATGTATTTTGCACTGGAATAAGGGATTCTACTCATCTCCCTTATTTCTTTATAAATTCTAGGGCATGTGTCAAGATTCAGGTCTTTTTATCTTTAGCGATTAGAGTATCTTTTAGGTTGTCATCGCTCTTCTCGAAATGCTTAAGAATCTACCTGATGTAAAACTCTTGTTAGAGAGTCAACACCATTCTCAAGCGATCCCTATGGATCCAAAATCTGAGAATGAACTAAAACCTCATAACCATGTTACAATGGTCATTAGATACTCTCTGTTGTTCCCAGCCAACAGTATGTCACCTACATATGCGAACATGCTCATAAAGGAGTCATCGGGACGTATCAGATATATGCAATGATCCTACTCGATCATTACAAAACCATAAGATATCACCTTCTCGTGAAATCTCAAGCGCCGCTGTCTAGATGATGGCTTAAGGTCATATGTTGATTTCGAAAATCAATAGACCTTATACATCTGATCTACTAGAACGAACCCAGAGGGATGCTCCATGTAGATCGCCTCATCTTTACTTCCAATACGAAAGCGGTATTTACATCCTTGTAATGTGACTCCTAATCCATGTTCGTGACAATCGCTGAAAGATAAACGGATCGAGATAAATTGGACTATGACTCCTCGATAGTCCACCCCACAGTCTAAGTGTAACCCTTGGTTACTAGACGGGTCCTTTACCTCTTCATCAATCCGTTAACCTTTATCTTGACTTTGAGAACCTACTTGTTCCCAATAGTTCTTCCGCCCTTAGGCAAATCAACTAGGTCCCAGACCCCGTTGATTCTCATCAATTCCTTCTCTTCATTTATGACCTTCAATAAACGGTATTTTGCATCTTTTGCAGAACTCTCGAGAGCCTCTCGGACCGTTTTAGATTTCTCATCTTTTGCAACGAGGGTCTCACCCTCAATCGAGAAACAACGTTTAAATACGCATTCTCGATACTCTTAGGAGGAGAGAAAAATCTTTACCTCTTGATGGATCGCTCCCACTGAGATCAAGATCCGTAGTGGATTCTTGTATCCCGCCGTTGGGCTCCCCGAGCCACTAAGCTCATCCATCGCATAAAGGGTAGGGTCCAAATTGATTTCACCTCTCTTAGGGAAATCATTCTCAAGAAATATAGTATTACGAGACTCAATCTCGATTATAGTGCCGTTCGTGTTCGCGTAGGAACACATATTTTCTCGCGGGTCTAACTCACCGTGTGAATGCGAGAAATCGTGGCACAACCCCATAACCTCAAGTGGCTAAGGTCAGGCTGCCTCCCTGTCCTAAGCTCAATGGGGAACTGACTACTAGTCAGTAGTCTCGTAATACTCTTATCGAAACAGAGTCCCATGTGTAGTTTAGACGAATACTTGCGTTCTCGCTCGGTTCTAAGAGTCTAATTGACTCTCAATCTCGCTTATGAACCTCCTGAAGCAGTTTAATGCCTCAGACTGATGCGAGATCAGATAGATGAACCGAAACGCACGTAAGCGTCTATAAGCATCATTTTTTACACAACTCCATTTCCGGCTCTCATGCTCATGAGACCACAATAAAAAGAAGGAAAACACAATAGTTAACTGCAATGGAGTCCCAGCTCTCATTGCATCGCCAAATGGTTTTCTCGTCATTTTGCCGACTAGGCAAAACTCACATACGGGTAACTCGAATCTGGTTAGCGGGTCCAAGAAACCTCTCGCTACTAACCGATTCATCATCTCTTACCCCATGTGTCTAAGTCTACTATGTCATTCATTTACATCATCATCTACGCAATCAGATGTAAAGTCAATAGTAGAACTACTAAAAAACCATTAGAAAGAGTAATACCCAATGCATACATTTCATCATGGATTAAAACCAGAATAATTCAGAAAATTGTCGTATTAAAAACAATGGAATAATTTCACGCATATCGTAGTCAATTTTAGACAAGGTACAAATTTGTAGATCCGTCAAATACCTACAATATTGAGGACGTCATAGCAAGTGTCGTTCCCTCTGACAACGACGAATGCTCTGTCCTTAACGTAAATCCTCCAAACTTAAGGATTCACTTGACGGAACTATATTTACGCACTCCTGTCTTGAGTTACGTGGTCGGTTGCTCCTGATTTCAAAGGAGAGAAATCAGTGAGCATTATAGTGAATGAGACAAATCTCAAACCACGTAAAGAAAAAAGAATATTAATTTCTGCTCGTCACACTCACGAGCGAAATGACCAAATCTACCTCAAACGTAGCAATTTACTTTGGTCTAATCAAATTCCTTCTTCTTGTGTTCTTGTACCTCGTTGTCGGTTTTCTCGGATGATTTTATTACCTAGATCTCGAGTCTCGTTCGCCTGCTTATGCTATTGGCTTAGCGCCGGGGAAGTCCTTACTCGACTCCTCTGAATAAGCATGACTCGAGTGTGGCCTACACGCCTCTAGGTGCTCCTCATCGAGCTCACAATACGTATTCACGTCAACGAAAGTACGAATACTTTCGTCAAGTGTGAGATAGGATTTCACGGTTTCCCATGAATCAGGTAAAAAACTGGATCACATCCAGTACCTAAATTTCATCTGAAATTTACTCGTCCGTATATATTAACTCGGTGATCATACTCGCCATTTGCTTCATTGTATGATTAACCCTTTTCTTCTGCATCCTCACATAGGAGCCGAAGAGAGCAACACTATGCTCTTATGGGACAAGTCGAACCGACATGTCCATAGAATATGACTCGAAAAACGAGATTAAGTTATCGCGTATGCCACTGTAAGCATTGCCCTAACTTGACAAATCTTTTATATCATACACGATAAATCTCTTTATCTCGTATATTCTGAGACGCGGTGCCCACCCTGAGGCCCATCATCTCGTGCCTCAGATTCCCGTTAGATTTTGCATCTCGAGAATAAACTGAATCTTCTGATAAAATCGCGTAGATCACATCATTCAGTTTGCTCTCCTTGCAAAAATTTAATACGACAGTTCTCAACGCATTAAGAGAGATATATGTGACTTGGAGATGCTTATTATCACATTTTTGTACGCCCTACGAATCATCAAGACCAAAATGACTTGAGTACGACCCCAAAGCGAGCGCATGAGTCAACGGACACCATACACCACAACTTGGAATCGCATCTTACCATTTGGATTGTGATTTGACGCACAAAAACCCACAAAAAGTCACATTTATGGATATAGGACCCCCAAAAAATTGAAAAAATTCAATTTTGAGCATTCTCACCCGCCACCCGGGGCCCACACGCGCCGCCGCGCGCCTCCACGCGCCGGCGGTGAGCCTCCACGCGCTGCCATGCGCCTCCACGCGCTGGCAGCAGTCTGGCTCACGCGCCAGACGCGCGGCCCGGCTCAGACGCGCTGCCACGCGCCTGGCGCGGCTCGGCTCACGCGCGCCCAGTCGCGGGGCGCGGCTCACGCGCCTTCACGCGCTGAGCCGTGTTGAGCCGGTCAGACCGGGTCGGTCAACGGGTCAAGGTTGACCCGACTGACCCGGTCAACGGGTCAGGGGTTGACCCGACTGACCGGTCAACGGGTTCGAGTCCGACCCGGTCGGGTCGGTTTGCGGGTCGGACCGGGTCAGGGTCCGACCCGATCCGCTGACCCTGCCCGTTCACGCGCCTGTGTGGCGCGTGAAGTCCACGCGCCTAGCAGACGCGCCTCCTGGCGCGTGCGTGTCACGTGCCCGCGGGTCTGGGCCGGTTCTTCTTCGCCCGACGGGTCCTGTAACGGGTTTTTCGACCCGTTTTCTGGAAAACACCAATCCGGCTGTTTTTTCTTGCATTTTTCGACTGGGAAATATTTGTAGGTATCCTCCAAACATCCTACACTCGATTTTAGGAGGATTCAATCCCAAAAATTCTGGAAATCAACCACCCCAGTCGCGGCCCTCCGCGGCCATTCGGAAATCCCAGTTTCCGGCACCCAAAACTCACAATAAAAGACATAAAACAATAGATCTAGATGCAAGGAACACATTTATAATTTTTTCATGCATCGATCCGCCCTCTAAAGCTACAGATCTAAGGGTTTTATGTCCGTAGGGTCGCAAACTTCGACCGGACATTTCATGGCCCAAACATGCTCCGAAAATTAAACAAAAAATATATTTGTAATCCTTGGGCCATGGGTATTCCTACGGTGTTCTCGGATTCACGAAACTCATCCGTGATCCGGACCCCAAAATTTTAAAATCCCAAATACAATTCCGAAAATTATTTTAAATTAAATCCAACCCGCTCTGATACCAATGTTGGATTTAATCGCGCATGCGGAAGCGTGAATTAAATAGATCGGAATTTTCGGGATAAATACCTCTATTGGGCGGTCTCCAAAATCTACCGTGTCGCGATGTCCCTCGAACGGATCGCACGGTCGGATGGTGATCACGAGGTTAGTCGAATCACCACCACAGCATCACAACGCCGCAATCCTCATGTCCGGTGAATCGTCTGACGATGGGAGATTTTCCTACGCGAAAATCTCCATCCCTCTCTCTAGTTTCTCTCTTTAGAGAATATGTGAAACCCTAGCCTCCATAGTAGCCTCCCATGGCTTCTCTCCACACACAAGGTAGGAGAAGGAGAGTTTCCTCTATTGTTTTCTCTCTCAGAAGGAAGGTAAGACCAATTCACTTAATTGGTTGGGGGTTACCAAAATATTGGTTAATGGTAATTAAGGATGGGAGTTACCCCATTCCTTAATTACCCAAATGCCCATAATGGGCATCAATAACCAACAGGAGCCAACTCTCCCGACGTAATCTTTTCAATTCATATGTTTTAAACCCAAAATTTAGTTAATAAACCTAATATCTCATTTTATTAAATTCACTGTCTGTTAATTTTACGGTCTATTCATACAACAAATACATAAAAACACACGCATTTATAAAAATAAGAAATTTTGATAGAATTATACAAAACTTATTTTATATCGTACAAGTATCATTGGTTAAAAAAATGGAAAAACAATAATAGAGCATTTTATTTCGAGTCACGTGACCGGTGGAGATTCTAATCCATAGAATGGACATGCTTGGTCCCCAAGGGGACTATTTCATAAAAAAAATGGACTAGTAAAACATAGCATAACAATAAAGTCCGTTCCCAACCCACGACATTTTCTTCTTTGTCACGTAAGTTGTCACCATTTCATCAACGTTGGGAATAAAACCACAACCCCCACAATATCACTTCACTTCCTAATAGGCATAAAACTTACATCTTAAAAGTCTATATAATTATAAAGTTTTATTGGGCCCATAACCTTTTATAACACCATAAGGGGTTTTGGCACAGCTTTAAGAGAGACATTCTTGCGCAAAACTGTCCCAAATCTCTCACCCATGTCAAGTGTCTCTGGGGTAACCCCATCCTCCAAAACCCAATCAAAACTCCGAAGCAATGAGCCAAGCACAAGGTGAAGAATTCTATCACCTAAAACAAGCCCCGCACATATTCTCCTACCAGCACCAAATGGCATGAATTGAAAATGTTGTCCTCTAAAATCCATATCAATATTATCACCCTCCAAGAACCTTTCAGGCTTGAATGTTAGAGGATCGTCCCATATATTAGGATCACGTCCAATTGCCCAAACATTGACGAAAACTTGTGTATCTTTTGGGATGGAGTAACCCATGAAGTTTTCAACATCTTGCACAGCAGTGCGCGGTATGAGGAATGGGAGGGGAGGGTGAAGCCTTAGGGTTTCCTTGACTACGGCGCGGAGATAGGGGAGGTTTTCTATGTCACTTTCTTCGACTTCTCTTGAACGGCCTATGACTTTGTCTAACTCGGCTTGTGCCTTTTTCATGGAGGCAGGGTTTCGAAGGAGCTCTGACATTGCCCACTCTGTTGTTGCATTTATTGTTTCTGAGCCGGCTGTGAATAACTCCTGCAACGTGTAACAATTTCATGTATAATGCATATCCCATATGAGGTTCATTTCGTAATTTTATTGAGTTCATTTTGAAGGCCAACTTTTGTGACTGTGAAAGCAATGTTTCAAGTATGCTTGATTTTGGAATTTTCTTGGAACTCAATGAACTTGTGCTAATATGATCATGGCTTGAGAATCAATAAATTGGATTTTGAGTTATGCCATTAACATGCGTGTGACAGCTAGTCCAAGTCTAATCAATTACATAATATATCAGAAAGGACATTCTCTCGCATCGAAGTCCTCTTACATACCAAAAATAGATTTAAAAATAAAAAATAAAAACAAAAAAACTCACCAACCTTAAAAAATGTTTGAAACGTGTAGATTTTAAAGATCAAGTCTAATTCAATGTACAAAGTTTCTCCGGTTACTAGACTTGGGGCACTCTTTAAGCCAACATGAGAAAGATTAGGACATATTTTCGGGTCCACAGCCGCCTAACCCAATCACTTGGACTGGACATAACTCGTATGCCCTGGCCGAATTATTGGCATTGGAAAAGAGGGAGAACAAAATTCTAATTATAAAATTAAAAATATAAATAATTCAACTTTAGGGTTACCTTTTGATTATTTCAAATAAAAATATAAATTGACCAACTAAGGCTTAACTAGAAATAATTTGCCCGCGGTGATAATGCAGCATATTGAGTCTATTTAAGTAAAATAATTTATAAACATTACAAAAAAATACGGTTTTAGTTACGAATTTTCACGACGAAAAAAAATTCGTCGCTATTTTGTGACGAATTTAGCGACCAAAACTTTTTCGTCGCTAATTTGTCACAAAATTTGTGACGAAAAGGAAATCGTGGCTAAATTTGTAACGGACACATCATTCGTAACTAAATTCGTTACTAATTAGCGACGAAAAAATTTTCGTGACTAAATTCGTCACTAATTGGCGACAAAAAATTTTTCGTTACAAATTTCGTTGCTAATTAGCGACGAATAATATTTCATAGCTGAATTTTGCCACGGTTTTAGCCACGAATTTAAAATCCGTCGCAAAATTTAATCTTTTTTAAATAGAATTTTATTTTTTTTATTTTTCTTTTTTTTATTAATATGTTATATTTAAGTTAAAGATAAATTTAGCGACGGATTTGTTTTCCGTCGCTAAATTTAGTCACAAAAATCCCAATTTGTCGCCAAATTTTTTTATATATAATTAAATAAAATATAATATTAATATACTATTTAAATTAAAAAATTAATTTAGCAACGACGAAATTTATCCGTTGGTAATTTAGCGATGGATTTGAAAATCTGTTGCTGGGATTTTCAAGTCCGTCATTGAATCAGCGACGGATTCCAAATCTGTCGCTGAATTTAATTTTTTTTTAATTAGAATTTTATTTTATTTTTATTTTATTTTATTAATTTATATTAACAAATCATATTATTATTTTATAATATTTTAATTTACATTTTATTTTATTATATTATATTTCATTTTTTTAAAAGTATAATATTATTTAAATTTTAAAAAAAAACCATATATTTTATTTTATTTAAATTATATATATTTTTTAATTAATTTATTAATTTTTTCTTTTTTTATTTGATTTAATATTTTTTTATTGTATAGGTACCTTTTATTTTATTTGTATTATTTTATTCAATAATACAAATTTTTTAATTAAATATTTAATCCTGAAGACATGTTGGCGTTGGCCTGCGCGGGAGCCGGCGCATGCACGCACAGGCGTCGGGGGCAGGCACCGGGCGCAAGCAGGGGCGCGCTCTTGTGCGGGGGCCCGCGCATGCACGTACGGGAGTCGGGCGAGGCAGGCGCGCGCGCGCGCGCCCTTTTCATTGTTTTAATTCTAAAAAAAAAATGCTAAATGCAAATGCTATTGAAAAGATTCAAATCTCGGATTTTGGATTTGAACGAAAGACATGTCATCACTGCACCACCGCTTAGTTTTGTGTGATAATAATTTTTTCTTTCTTTCTTTCTCCTCATTTGTTTTCTATTCTCACTTTCTTTTTTCCCTACTCTTAGTCTCATCTCTATTTTTGTGTTTTTTTCCCTTTCTATTTTCATTATTGAAATTTCTTATATATAATAATTATATTGAAATTTCTTATATATTCAAACGAATAAAAATATTTTGTGATTAAATATATAGATTTTTTAAATTATTAATATATTATAATTTATTGATAATTATAATTTTATATTATTGAGATACCGTAATTCATTTTTAAACTATGGATTGAAAAAATAAAATAAAAATGAAAAAGAATAATAAAATAATAAAAGAAAAGAAAAAAGAAGAAAACAAAATATAATATTAATATATTTTTTAATTAATTAATTATTTTATTTTAAATTAGTAATTTATTATTTTTTATTTTATTAAAAATTATCATATTTATTATTTTTAATTAATATTATTTTAGGTTGGTGGTTTAAATAAAAAAAATTATTATATTTATTATTTTAAATTGTTATTATATATTATTTTATTATTGTTAGAAACATGTGAATGGAAGATAATAAGTAAAGAAAGTTATTATATTTATTATTTTAAATTGTTATTATATATTATTTTATTATTATTAGAAAAATGTGAAGTAAAGATAATAATTAAAAAAAAATTATATCACATACTAATATTTGGTTTGGTGGTTTCCAGATTTATGTTTACGTGTGTGTGTGCAGGAGTTCAAATCACGGTGGAGGCAAAGCGGCATTTTCCAGCAATTAAGTAAGGAGGGCTGACGCTGGAGCGGGCGAGCTTGCAGGCTGGTGCCGGCTCGGGTGGGTGGGGGTGGGTGGGGCCCGTCTAGGCACGTGGCTTCCAGGCTAGTGCTTGCTCAGGTGGGCGGGGCCATCCAGGCACATGCTGGCTCGGGTGGGCAAGGGCCTGTCCAGACACGTGCGCTCCCTAGGCATTTTGACGAATCTGGAATCAGCGATGGATTCCAAATCCGTCGCTAATTCAACGATAGATTTTTTTATTCGTCGCTAAATTAGGGACGAATAATTTTTCAACAGATTTTTTTCCTAAATTAGCGACGGATTTTAGCGACAAAAATTATTTGTCGCTAAATTTAGCGACGAATTTTAGATTTTCGTCGCTAAATTTAGTAACGGTTTTTTTTATATTGCTAATTTAGCGACGGATAATTTTTCGTTGCTAAATTTTGTGACGAATTTTAGCAACGAAAATTTATTTGTCGCTAAATTTAGCGACGGATTTCAAATTTTCATCGCTAAATTTAGCGACAGATTTCTAATTTTCGTCGCTAAATTTTTGAACGCGTTATTAGCGACGAAAAATTTTTGGTCACTAATGTTTTTAGCGACGAATTTTTTAACAATTTTCGTCACTTAATTTGTGGTTAAAAGCGTGTTTTTTTTGTAGTGAAATTACATTGAAATAAAAATTATTTATATTTTTATCGAGATTCCGTGAAGCTCTAGCTGAAGTAAGCCCAGGAATTGGATGGTTTAATCCTAGTGCAAGCATAAAGTATGTATCAAATAACAGGTATAGAACTCGAATATCAATGTAATAGGTGAAATGTTTATCCCAAAATTTCTTCAATTTGCAAATAATTATGATAAACAAGAAGGGAAGAAAAGCTTACCACAATGACAGCAGAAATATCTTTGCGTGACAAATTCTCGTGCACCTCAATTCCATTTTTACCCTCATAATCTAACAAAACATCCAAAAAGTCCTTCCTCCTATTCTCCCAGTCCACATTTTTCTTATCTTCAATCCTTTGCTCCACCGCAGCTGAAATTATCCCCAAAGCCTTCACAATAGTCCTGGTGAGTTTCCTCCTAATCCCCTGCAAATCGAACCTCCTAAGATAGGGAAAAAAATCCGATAGATTCGGAACGCCAGAGAGCTCAGTCATGGTTGATGTCAACTTGAAGAACTCCATTTTGTCACCGTCATGAGGAAGCTCATTGATGTCACAAGAAAAAATCAACTGACACTGCAGATGAAATGCCATAAGGAACACAACTTCTGCAACATCAACACTCCCACATTTTTGTGCCTCTTCCCGGATCAGATTAATCATGTTGTCCGCACATTTTCGACGTAGACTTGCTGTCTCGTTCATCCTTTTGTTGGTGAAAAGCTCAGAGTTGTACAATCTTCTAAGCATTTTCCAATGTGGACCATAAGTCCCCGTGGCCATAATACTTTTGTGTATCTCACCACATTTGATGGCATCATTTATTTTTCTATCTGCAAAGGAGAGATCATGCATTTTGAATAGCTCTTTAGCTGCCTCGGATGATTGCACCGCAATTGTTTTCATTGCACCGAGTTCTAACCAAACGACCGGACCGTACTTTTGGGAGAGTGAGGCTAGGGTTTGGTGCGGTGCCATGCCGACCAAATCAAAAATGTTTTTGACAATAGGCCAGCCTGGTGGTCCGGGCGGCAGTCTCCGGCGTCGGGTAATGGTTGACACCACCCACCACCATGAAAGAACTGCAATGCAGAATGGAAAACAATAGACATAGGGAGCAGAAATGAATTCCATGACTTTGGGTTTTAGGAGGGTCACTTTTTGGGACTAATGATTGAAAGTGGTTTTATTAAGATCTTCAAGAGAGGCGTGGTAATTCGTCTCACCCCAAAGGTATTACTTAGAACCATTTGCTTTTTGGGATTGTGTTGTCATTTGCTCTTGTTTCGTATTTATTTATTAAGAAAAGAAAAGAGGATGTCGGTTGAGCTTATCCTTAGTGGGAAAAGATGACTTTATCATGTAGTCCGCAATCACACATCATTGGAAGTGGTGGAGATCCCTCCACGTAATCAAATTGCTCGAAAATAATACTATTGGCGAACAAATTCAATCACCACAATTTGATCTATTTTCAATTTAAATTAAAAAATTTAATTAATATTTTGAATCAAACATTAATTTAACTTGATTAAAATATCATAACAATTTTTTTAAAAATAGATAACAGTTGTTGATTCATTTCATATACAACAATATTTCACTTTTTCTATTATTAAAATAATTTCTGTTCTTGATAGAGTTGAATAATCCAATAAAATTTATATTAAAACAACAATTTTATTGGCCCTCTGCATCATCTAGAAGTGTGCAATTATGAAATTTTGACATTTTTATTAATCGTCTGCATCATCTACATGTGTTTAGATATGAAATTTTGACTTTTGCCCATTGCTAAAAGGTGATAACAACACAATTCTCCCAAGTTGACTTAAGAAACCCCAAATAAAAATCTCTTCCACAAAAATTTGAAGGAATTAATATTATATTACACCATATGGTATGCCGCTTACCGCTTATGAAAACAACTTCGGCAATGTATGGTGTAGCTGTAGAGATTGGAAAGATGGCAGTTGGCCTGCCCAATTCCTAGAAAACAAAATGTACTGTATTTAGCCTTTGATCTCCCAACAAAACAGTTTCTCCACCCTTTACTCAAAAATAAAAATTAAATTAAATTACAAAAAAAAAGTGGGGTGCGGTGGGGTGGAGATGGACTACAAGTAACATCAAGATAGTTAATTGTTTAATTGTTTAATTGTTGCTTCCCCCTCTAAACCATGTTGTGACCGGTGGGCTAGTAGAAAAGCGTATATTAAGTTGGGCAAAAATATCCAGATTAGTTGGTAGCTCGAAATCCTATATTAAATTTGTTTATTTGGACTGCTTTATTTATTTATTTATTTTTGATTATATAGAGAATTATATCTTGGGTCACAGATTAGAAAAAAGGGTTGTGATCACTAGGTTGGCTCCTGTCATGGACTCACATGATGGAATCAAGTCCAGACTCAAATCCAGTAGGAGAACTCAGTTCAAAAGATCAATGTGTCAAGTGAGGGAGATTGTTGACTTAAATACTATTTTATGATTTTTTTTTAAATCCGATGTGAGATTCGTAATATTGTTCATCTATTGAGAAACCAAACGTTCAATGACGACTTTCACTCAGGACTTTTCATAGCACTAGGTTGCCCTTTTTCTCTTTGGATGGCTCTCACGGCTCTCACTCCAGATCTTATCAAGCACCAACTAGCTTTCTTCCATATTAGACCGGAAACTCATATACCAATTTATCATGGACCCATGTGATGGACTCAAATCTGATAGAAAAACTTAATCTAAAAGATCAATCTATTAGGTAAAGAAAACTATTAGATTTAAATATTATTTTATGATTTTTTTTTAGATCCGGTTACAAGTCCATTTATCTCACACCAATACCTAATTGATCAGATGATTGAATATTAATTCTAAAAAAAGGAAAAAGTATTCGAATTTTATATATAAATAAAACAAGTAGAGGGGATCAAATCCTATTTAAATCGATTTAATCAGATTAAATATGATTATCAAATACAAATAATTTATATAAAAGAAAAATCATTTATATCACAAGGATATATATATTCTCAAAAACACCCACAAAACACCGCAGCTCCAACTTTGGATTTTGCTTCGCAACTCCTCAAAATTATATTCATGTTATGCGTCAAATTTTCACCGAGCTATACGAAGAAGCCTCTCTCATCCACGACAATGCTATGTATATATACATATATATATATATACATAAACATATACATACATACTTACATATATATGTGTGCGTGCGTGCGTGCGTGTGTGTGTGTGTGTGTGTGTGTGTGTGTGTGTGTGTGTGTGTGTGTGTGTGTGTGTGTGTGTGTGTGTAATAATAATAGTGTAATTTAATATATTTGTAAACTTACTGAATATGCACAATAAATTGCAAAGTATACATGTGCAGTTCAAATCTAATTAATGCAATTATTAAAAATGTAAACATTAAATCTTATTCATAAAAAACGACATTTTCTTCTTTTTCACATAAGTTATCATCATTTCATCAATGTTTGGGAATAAAACCACAATACACACAATAGTTCGCTTCCTAATAAGTACAAAACTTAGATCTTAAAACCCAATATGAAAGTAAAGTTTATTGGGCCCATAACCTTCTACAGCACCATAAGGGGTTTTGGCACAGCTTTAAGAGAGACATTCTTGCGCAAAACTGTCCCAAATCTCTCACCCATGTCAAGTGTCTCTGGGGCAACCCCATCCTCCAAAATCCAATCAAAACTCTGAAGCAATGAAGCAAGCACAAGGTGAAGAATTCTATCACCCAAAACAAGCCCCGCACATATTCTCCTACCACCACCAAATGGCATGAATTGAAAATGTTGTCCTCTAAAATCCATATTAATATTATCACCTTCCAAGAACCTTTCAGGCTTGAATGTTAGAGGATCATCCCATATATTAGGATCACGTCCAATTGCCCAGACATTGACGAAAACTTGTGTATCTTTTGGGATGGTGTAACCCACGAAGTTTTCTACGTCTTTCACAGCAGTACGCGGTATGAGGAATGGAACGGGAGGGTGAAGCCTTAAAACTTCCTTGACTACGGCCCGAAGATAGGGGAGGTTTTCTATGTCATTTTCTTGGACTTTTCTTGAACGGCCCATGACTTGGTCTAGCTCGGCTTGTGCCTTCTTCATGGAGGCAGGGTTTCGCAGGAGCTCTGAAATTGCCCACTCTATTGTTGCATTTGTGGTTTCCGAGCCAGCTATAAATAACTCCTGCAATATGTAACAATTTCATGTATTATGTATATCCCATATGATTCATTTTTTATTTTATTTTATTGAGTTCACCGTGAAGGCCAATTTTTGTGATTTTGTGAGAAAAGTACCAAGTGTGTTTGATTTTGAAAAGTCAATGAACTTGGGCTAATATGATCACAGTTTGAGAACTCAATAAATTGGATTTAAATGATGCCACTAACGTGCTGTTATAGCTGCTTTCAGTGTAGTCAATTTCATAAGTATTTAAGTAAGGAGATTCTCTCTCGTTGAACTCCTCTTACATACTGAAAAGAAACAAAAAATAAAAAATAAAATAAAAATAGAAAACCTCTCTAATCTTCAAAAATGTTTGAAACTTGTAGATTTTAGAAGAGAAGTCTAGTCCAATGTACAAAGATTTCTCCGATCCCTTGACCCGACATAACTAGGTATTCCCTAATTGAATAGTTGGCTTTGAATGGGAGGAAAAATAAAATTCTAATTATAAAATTGAAAATATAAATAATTTCATTTTAGAGTCATATTTAAACTATTTTTTTTTATCATAGTACAGTCACTAGGAAAATCTACTTCACATTAAATGGTAAACTTTAACAAGAAATAATTTGCGTGTGGTAGTAATACAGCCATTTAATTAAAAAGAATGGGAAAATGATATTAAAATAATAATTATTTATATTTTTAATAGAATTTTGCCAAGCCCACAAATTGGATAGCTTATTTCTAGTGTAATGTACAAACTGTATCAAATAAAAAGTATAGAACTCGAATATCAATGTTATAGGTCAAATGTTTATCCCAAAATCTCTTCAATTTTCAAATAATAATGATAAACAAGAGGAAGAGAAAGGCTTACTGCAATGACAGCACAAATATCTTTGCGTGACAAATTCTCCTGCTCATTATTTCCATTTCTACCCTCAAGATCCAACAAAACGTCCAAAAAGTCCTTCCTCCGATTTTCCCGGTCCACATTTTTCTTTTCCTCAATCCTTTGCTCGACCGCAGCTGAAATTATCCCCAAAGTTCTCTCAAGATTCTTCGTTGATTTTCTCCTAATCCCTTGCAAATCAAACCTCCTAAGAGACGGGAAAAAATCCGATATATTCGGATTGCCGGACAGCTCAGGGATGATTGATATCAACTTGAAGAACTCCATTTTATCACCATCATGAGGAAGCTCATTGATGTCACAAGAAAACATCAACTGACACAACAAATTAAATGCCATAAGGAACACAACTTCTGCAACATCAACGCTCCCACATTTTTGTGCCTCTTCCCGGACCGAATTGATCATGTTGTCCACACATTTTCGACGTAGACTTGCAGTTTCGTTCATCCTTTTGTTGGTGAAAAGCTCAGAATTGTATATTCTTCTAAGCATTTTCCAATGTGGACCGTAAGTCCCCGTGGCCATTGTACTTTTGTGCATCTCACAACATTTCATGGAATCATTTAATTTCCTATCTATAAAGGAGAGATCATGGATTTTGAATAGCTCTTTAGCTGCCTCGGATGATTGCACTGCAATTGTTTTCATGGCACCTAGTTCTAACCAAACGACAGGACCGTATTTTTGGGAGAGTGAGGCTAAGGTCTGGTGTGGTGCCATGCCCAAATCAAAAATGTTTTTGACAATAGGCCAGCCTGGTGGCCCGGGCGGCAGTCTCCGGCGTCGGCTAATGGTTGCCACCACCCACCACCATGAAAGAATTGCAATGCAGAATGGAAAATAATAGACATAGGGAGCAGAAATGAATTCCATTACTTTGGCTTTTAGGAGGGTCTCTTTTTGGGACTAATGAAAGTGCTTTTATTAAGATCTCCAAGAGGGGCCTGGTAATTTGTCTCACTCTAAAGGTATCACTTGGAACCATATGCTTTTTGGGATTGTGTTGTTTCTTGTTCCCGCTTCTTATCCATCGCTGGAAAAGATGACTTTGGAAGTGGTGGAGATTCCTCCACGTAATCAAATTGCTCGGAAATATTTTATTATTGATCCACAAATTCAACCACCACAATTACTAAATTAGATATGCATTTTTTTTAAAATTTAAAAATTATTATATATTTTTATAAGATTAATGTTAAATGGATCAAATATTCGATAGCAGTTTACAATAAGTTAATCAATTTTCAATGAAATATTTATTTGAATTTACTAAAATGTTTTGATAATTTTGTTAAAAATTCGTCGATATATGTTTGTATAAACTATCACAAAAAATTTGATTCCTTTATTTGGTTATATCTTTTGTCCATTTAATATTTTATTTTAATAATGTTGGTCCTACATGAATCATTGATGAAGGTCGTGATCTCTTCTGGAACCAGTTCTAGATGATATTTTGCTTTTTCCGTTCCTAAAATAATTGATGCTCTTGTCGGGGTATTTGAGGACACGTATTACAATATTATTGGTTGTCTACACCATGTGGAAGCTTTTAAATATGAAATTTGGACTTTTGCAGATTGCTTAAGATGATAAGAGATTCGTTTTAAAGGCGTTGGTTTCAGCGTGGGTAGGTTTTTCTTTAATTAATCCCAAGTTGACTTTAACAAGCCCCAATGCCCAAAAAAATGGGAGGAATTCATATTGTAAATCGATTATGAAAACTTCTTGGGCAAGCAACGGGGTAATGATAGGAATAGTCATCCGTTAGGCTGCCCTTCCCTGGAAAAAGAATATTGTATTTTATTTAGCCTCCTTCTCCCTGCAAAACTTTGTCTCCTCCACCCTTATTCAAACATAAAAATTAATTTAAATTAAAAAAATGGTGGGGGTGTGCGGAGATGGGCTGCAACAAGTATAAAGATGGTTGTCTAAATGAAAGTGATATATGTTTTTCATAATCATATATTTAAATTTTAAAATTTACAAAAATACTTTTATGTTTTTGAGTTTTAGAAAGTTTTTAATTATTTAGTATTTTGTTAATGAATTTTCTTAAAAATAATAATTATGATTTAAAACAAATATTTATAATAAATAAAGACAAATAATAATTTTAATATCTCGTATCACTGTTTTTGTTAATATAATAAAAAAAACACGAGCACACTTGCACATGTGCTCTAAACTATGTTGTTGAAAAGCATGCCGTTCAGTCCCTTAGGGACAGTTCAAGGGTAAAATTTTTCTACTTCCATCCTTTCTTCCTCAGTTTAAACCCATTTAATTATATTTCATTGTACCATAAAAAAAAAAAAAAACAAAAGCACGTCGTTCAGAATAACTCAAATTATGTCTCTCTGCTTCTATATTTTCTTTTCTTGATTTAGAAAAAAGAAAAGCATATATTAAATATTACTTTCCTATTCACGATGCTATGCCCAACTCTCGAGAACGCTTAGCTGTTATTCGTTGCCTTTAATTGGGTGTATAAAAACTGGACTAGCTTTTTTGGGCCATGGCCTTTTTGTTATGTGTTTAGTTCCCCAAAGTTCCGCACAATCACTTGGCAAAAGTTTGTTTCAAATTTGTTTGGGCCACATCATACTTTATTTTTATGTTTAATTACAGGCTCCCCTGGAGGCAGAACGGCCCGATACTACTAAATATACGTTTTTGTTTTTCTTTGATCCAAAAAAAGACAATCAAATGGAATTGAATTTAAAAAAAAAAAAATGAAAGTGGATAGATTCTGTCACTTGAGCTGTCCCTAATAACTTATCGCTATTCATTAATTATATTAAATCTCGATTAAATTCAATTCGAGACGAATTGAATAAGAGAGTAAAACTCTCCCGACACGTATTTTCGTTATATATAAAATTCAAACTCAAGATATTATTTAAAGAATACTGGTACCTACGTGTTATATAGAGTGCTACACTACACTAGATTAATGAAACCTAATATCACAAAATCTTATGAACACGCTAAAATTCAACTTTTATGTGCTTATTAGTAACACATAATGCCAATCTTGAAATTCATATCTCAATTTTTCTATTTTAATCATTAATTTCTTTTTAGTTTTTATTATTTATTCTATTTTTGTATATTTTTTAAAGAGTAGAGATAAAAATTTATGGAAATAATATGTTGTTTTTCATAATTGTCAAGAACTGAGTTCAATCATCAATCATTTGAACAAATGTTTAAAGAACTTAAAATCATCACTATTTAATGTTATTTTGAGAAATGATCGATTTTCTTTGAATTTAAGAAGAAAGGCATGCTTAAAAATTGTAATTTAGTAGAATTTCTTTCTAGTCAACCAGCTTGACCGCCCATTTTAATGGACTTCACCGTGATGCTTGGGGTTCTATATTATTTTTAATGCCGCCTCGTACGAGCATTAAAAAAAAATGCATAATAATCTCAATATAATATATTAAAAAAAAAAAACTAAATTTATGGCTGCACCGGTGCCCGACTCGACTCACCCTGCCCGTCTCACTCGCAAGACAAGTGGAGTCGTCTCGCGCATGTGGTTTTCTCCGCCAGAGAAATCCCCAAACAAAAACCTCCAGAATTTACAAAGCCCAAAACAAAACAAAAAGGCCCTCCTCTGTCCTCCTCCACGTTTCTAGCATCATATCCAGATTCTCTACTCCCCTTCTCCCAACTCCCTCGAGGCCCCCATAGAAAGCAACCAAACTCTCTTTACCCCCCCCCCCCTTTTTCTCTCTACAATGGCACTCACATCCTCACTCCACCTGACAAAACTCCTCTCCATCCCCAAACTCCTTCCTGTCTCTCTCTCCTCCCCCAAACCCACTTGCCTCCTCTCTTCCTCTCTTTCGTACTCCCCCCTCGCTCTCTCTCTCAAACCCCACCTCCCAAAACCCCTTTTTTGCAAAACCCACAATTTCTCAACCATCAAAGCCACAATCTCAGTCGGTCAAAAACTCCCAGACGCGACGCTCTCCTACTTTGACTCCGCAGGTGAACTCCAGACCACCACAATCTCAGACCTCACCAAATCCAAGAAGGCCATTCTCGTTGCTGTCCCAGGTGCTTTCACACCCACATGTTCCCAGAAACACCTTCCTGGGTTCGTAGAAAAAGCATCTGAACTAAAGGCAAAAGGGGTTGACACCATTGCTTGTATTTCAGTGAATGATGCTTTCGTAATGAGGGCTTGGAAGAATGATCTGAAAATTGGGGATGAGGTGTTGCTTTTGTCTGATGGGAATGGGGAGTTCACTAGAGCTATTGGGGTTGAGCTGGATTTGAGTGATAAGCCTGTGGGGTTGGGAGTGAGGTCTAGGAGGTATGCTATGTTGGTTGAAGATGGGGTTGTGAAGGTCTTGAATTTGGAGGAAGGTGGGGCTTTTACTAACAGTAGTGCTGAGGATATGCTTCAGGTGATTTGAATTTAGGTGAGGTCGAGATTTTAGCTGCTTTTTGAAGTATGAGTTTTTTTCATGTTTTCTGGATATACCATATGATGAAATATTGTTGTCGTGGTTTTGTCAACGGGTTGTTTTTGATATGGTTTGTAAGGGATGGGATTAATGGTTTTTAATAAAATTGATGAAACCCCATTTCAGTTTCTGGTATTGATCATAATGGGTTGGCTTTGTTTTGGGTTTGTTTGTTTATTGATTGCTTTATTGGTTTTGTGTTGATTAAGAGTGGTGTGGGGATATCTTTCAGGTTCTTTGATGCTTCCTTTGTTTTTGTTTTGCTTAATGATCAGGTTTTGGATGATTTTTTGACATAAATGATGAACTTTTTTCTTGTTGTGGTGTTGTCAATGGGTTGGTGTTATGTAGTTTTTCTAAATGGATGGACTTGACTAGCTGTTTCTGGTGGTAAAATTGATGTAGCCCCATAACAATTTTTTGATGTCGCCTGTAATGGTTTGGGTTTATTTTATTTTCTCTTTATGGAGTGTTGATTAAGTATGGTATTGAGAATATGCTTCAGGTTCTTTGAATTTGTTGCGAGATTTTTGCTGCTTTTATGCATAACCGGTAAGGGTTTGAATGTTTTAAATTATATCCATTTGATTATTATTGTGGTTGGTAAATGGGTTGGTTTGGGATTGGATTAATTCTTGTAAATCAAATTGATAATACCCAGGTACTATTAGAGCTCTTCAATAAGTTGAAATAGGTTTTCGTCTTCCAACATCTGGCTCTTTTTTGTTCACACACGTTTGAACGGATGAAGTTTGCTAAGTTAAGGGAAACAACTGTGATTGATATTTCTAAAAATGGATGATTTGACGTTTGAAGCCCTATTGTAAATTGATTAAGACATCATTGGTTGAATTGCAGGTGATTCTGGTTTTCCATAATTTCATGAAAATTTTGTGGGCTTGGGAACCTTGAATAGATAACGTTAGGTCTTTTTTCAGGTGGTTTCTCAACTGTAGGCGATGAGACCTTGAGAACTTTGAACTTGTAGGAATAGGTGTAAACCTGTTGTTGCACCAAAGGCCACATTCTATTCTAGGCTTACAAAAACAAAGACTTCTAATGTTTCTGACAATCAAGATCTTGGGCTTTAAGTTCCATGACTGCAAGAGACTTTAGAGTATGGTTGGCACGTGTGTTCTCAATTACGATAATACTAGTCTTGAACGAGGTGAAGTTCAGAGACTTGTGACCAAGGAGTAGGTGACACTGTGGCTACCTCATGTGTTGCCAACATTAGTGAAATTCAAGAGCATGATTCTGATTACTGATACCTACCTTGAACTAAATTTGTTTCCTCAATGAGAATACTTTGACCTATTACTTGATCTCTTTGTTTAGTTGGTCAAACTCCCCATAGTACCTACTCCTTCCTCCATAGTACCGTATAAGGATTACTCTCTTGGACTTTGTCACTCCCCCAACTAAGCTTTTATATCAATAAACCCTAAGAAACTAAAACTCTCACCATCAAGATCATCACCCTGGTCATCCCTAGTGGTAAAACTCAAATGCCATATATCCTATTTCATTGAACAGGTCCAAAAATGGTAGATCTCCTGACCCTGTTCCTCCAGAAGGGTGACATGCCATTGTTCATTGCCTATGAAGCCTTCCATTCACTTGTTCAAAGATTGAAAAACCAAAGAGATTTGACACTTTTGCTTGTCGTCATGAACTAGTCCCCCATATTGAAAGCTATAAAGACCAAGTTGAAAGGGGAAAAAGGGTCATTGTTGCCAAATGAGAACGGGAGATCGATTCACTTTATCCTTGCTTAAGTTAGGATCGTTGACTGTGAAGGAAATGTATACCGAGATGAGTTCCATACAAAAATGTGTGTCGAATTTCTCTGTCTTTGATTTCTGTAGGTTTTCATATTTCATGTGGACTGGTTAAAGAAAATGCGAACAACGGAAGCATCTTCATTGCAACAATTTTAGATTGCTTGCAGGGTTTTAGTTTACCATATTATATTGATGTTAATGCTGCCTTTTGGTTCATCTAATCCATGCAAAGAAAAATAGATCAACATGGTCACCCTGTGGCTTGGCAAACGCTAATGAATGCAAGTTAGAAAGATCATTGGAAGTGCAGCTGGGCAAGACAAGGATGTAAGATATGAACTCCAATTTTATTGAACAGGCGGTCCCATGTACGATCTAAGTAGAAGTGAGGGTTCATATTCATAAACTCATTCACTCATTGAATAGCCCATTTTGAGGATTATATGCAGTGTATTTGTTTTGTTTTGGTTCCTTTGCGAGGTTTTGTCTAGAGTGTAGATAGCATCAGTTTATGAGCAATGCCCCCCTTGGTTTAAATTACGTATTAATTTATTTATATTTTTATTTTGTAATGATTGATCGATTTCTGAAAAATGTTGGCATCCTTGTGGCAATGGTTTCGCTGTTTTCTTAGGCTCTTTTTCTGCTTTTTATATTCTCCGCAAATACCAACCGAGATCCATGATCTTACTCTTTCTTCAATGAAATGAGAAGAGACCCTTGAAAAGAAGCAATATCTACCTAATAACATTGTTGGTTTCTCGTGCTGTATTAAAAGAAGGCTTTAAACTGATAGAAAATTTAACTTCACTCTCTTTCCAAGTATAAAACTTTCTCTTAAGTTTGTGTATGTCCATATGAGCTTTTATTATTTGCTTTCTTTTTTTGGAGACAGAGAGCAGTAACTATCTTATGGTTGATTAGATCTGTCTATGACATAAATGATTGATACACAGGATATGCCATATTCTAGAGGTTCTAAAACATGTAGGCTAATGAAGTTTCAGAAATATTCCCAAAAGGCAATGAGGACTGGCTGCTGTGTTTCTCTGAGCAATCACATTCGCTCACTTCGGTTGCTATTGCCGCTTATTTATTTATTTTTTTTGGGTGGACGCTATTGCCGCTTATATGTGAACTACAACTACGACTTGGTAGATAGAATCCACTCTAAATGATAAAATTTGGCTGCACCTGAGACTTTTGAAACTCTCATTGGGACATGATTCTAAGGGGGCACGAAGAAGGAATATATGAAAGAATAAATAAAAATCTACCATTGTTACAGCTACCTCTTTGTCAGACAGCTTGCCCCTGCCTGAAGCAAAAATGTTATAAAAGGGTTGAACAACGGTTTACCATATCATCCCATACCTACCACAAAATGTAAAAGCCAAGCTAACGAGGGTCCATAAAAGAAAACCAGACACAGATGGAGCTTGTATCTGAACTCTGAATGGTAGGTATTGATCATACCAAGACACTAGGCAATGGCAAACTAACACCATATACGGGAGCTAATCTCCCCCACCCAAACCCCCCCCCCCGGGGGGAAGGGGGGCAGTTATAGCACTGGAGGGCCACTGGTGCATCCCCATAGAGGACAAGCCTGGCCTCATACCATATTTGACTATTGCAAGGGCATTCAGCACACAGTGTTGCATATGGTATTGCTCAGGTGTCTCATGAGGATGATAAAGAGAACACTCCCATTCCATAATGACAGATGCCTAGAGTGAAGACAGACAGCGAGGAGAGGAGTCCTAATAACTCGGCAGCTGTAACCAGCGGCAGCTCAAATTGGCTGACAATGATTCATTCCCTTGTAAACATCCCTTATACTAGCTGGACAAGACCTTATATCACTAGGTAACAGCAGTGAAAGGAAACAGGAAATGATAAATCAGGGTTTTTATTTTTATTTTTTTGATATTATATCAATCGATATTTAGAACCATACTCTAATTAGTCCGTCCGAACTTATAATTATCTATTTAGGGGGTTACTCTCCCAACGTAATCTGTTCTATATCCAAATTATGAGTTAAAATCAGGATATTGGTTAAGAAACTTAATGCCACATCCCACGGGTTGGTAAATCAGGGTTTTGATGACATAACCAAAAACACGCGCAAGACTTGGCTTCTGGACATACGTCACACGTAGTTGGGGAAAGAAGGTCCCTGCGGACCCTGTAAGAGCTGCAGGGGAATGGCACAGAATTCTCTCAAGTTACCAGGGTATTAGCCATTAGAGTGAAGGTCTGATGCAATCATAGAGAAGCTCCAACAATTTGGCAGCTGTAAACCCTCTGACACTGATTATCTCTTATTATATCTCGTGCAGTCTATGAGAGTTCATGGAGTGGCCTTTGTTTCTGGTATAGTATAGAGCCCAATTGTCCTGCCAAGCTAATCGCCAAAGGCAGTTATAACTCTGAACTAGAAGATCAAGTTCAGGTGAAGAAACATGTATATCTAAACTGGGATGAGATACTTCTAAGTATGATCCGCAAAACATTACCCTTGATGTTAAACACTGCAAAAATTGTCATTGTCAACATATTATGAAGCACAGTGAGGACTCGAATTGTTTCTGGTTTTGAATCATAGAGAACAGTCATAAGCCAAAGTTACCATCTACCCAGACTCATTATCCTGGTTGACTGTAACATCTCCTACACATCCAAAAATACAATAACAATAATGACGGTCAGACACAAGGTGGTGAATCTGTTTCTACTTCCATAGAGCAATTGGATCCTTACAATAAATGCATAATTCCTTTGTTAAATGTGCACAAGAAGAATACTTGTAATCTACATCAAATCAAAAGCCCTATTCCCATGACAATATTTTCAATTTCTTGGTTCCTTAGTAATATACGGACCAGATGGATAACTTCCAATAACCACCAATATTAACAATTTAATTTAGATGTGAACACTGAAATACATATCTGTCCTGCACGTATAGGAAATACAGACAGGCTGATAGTTGTGCAAAACATGCTTATCTTTACCCTACTAAGATAGCCGCCCGCCCACCTTTCAAATTAGCATTCTAGCAATGCTGCATGCACCCAGCAGGAAACCGATTCTCTTGCATGTTAGCTTGTTCAGTAAGTTCAGTTACAAACTCATAAATAAGACCTGAGAATATGGCAAAGATACACCACTCAGTAATAGCAACCATGAAAGCAAAACAGATATACTAAATCATAAGTTTCAATGCACAGAGGGAAGTTATCTCTCTCCTGTCCCATTAATCTGTCTCCACCTGATTTTTTGTTCCCTGAGTGAGTCCAACAACCAAGAGATCTCAGTAGCTGAGTTAGTTTGCCCTCATTTGGCTTGGTGAGTAGACGTCATAGTGATATTAACTTGACTTGCTTCAAAGCAAGAAGCAAACCCCAAAAACTGACCAAAACCAATCATCTGCTAAGGCTTTTTGCTGGCCCTAAAAAAGATACAACACATGCGAGATTGGTCTCCAAATTACAAAATTGTGCAACGACTGACAGATATAAACCATGCCCATAGAGCTACCATGCCCATAGAGCCTATCAAAGGAATGTACCATGAAGGTGTGCATGTAGTATTAAATACCCCTGTAGTCATCCTGATTTTGCAATCATGACTTTGTGCGGCAAAAGATGTACACACCAAGCACCTCTCCACTATGCCCTGGCAACAAGCGAGGCCTCGGTTGAATTTAAATGATCAATCTCCTTGATGTTCATTTCTGAACAAAGAATCTCAGCTTCTTGCAACCGTCCCTCTTTCCTTAGGCAATTCAAAAGCTCATTACATGTGCCAACACTTGGAAGAAAGCTATTCTCAAGCATTTCCCTGTACCAAGCATATGCTCCACTGCAATCTTTAAGCTCACAATGCCCCTTGATCAGCATATCGTAAGTGTAGTCAGTTGGACCCAATCCTCTAGTCCTCATATCCTCGACAAGATCCTTTGCTTCCTGCACCTTTCCCGCTTCCAAATTTCCTAATATTAAGCTGTTGTATGTCATTTTATCAGGATCAATACCCTGAGCTACCATTTTGTAGTGCAAATCAAAAGCCTTTTGGAGATGCCCATGGGCTGCATAAGCATGAATAAGTGCATTATATACAACTCTATCAGGCATCAACTTCATTTGTAACATCTCCTCATACAATTCGTCCACAAACATCATATCATCCTTGCCACATCCGCTAATTAAAGGACAGTATGTATTCAAGTTGGGTTGGATGCCTGAACTCTTCATTGTTTCATATAATGCAAATGCTTTCTTCATGTCTCTATTATTAGCATATCCTGAAATTAGGGAGTTATATGTGATAGCATCAGCCCTCAAACCTTTACCCGTAATTTGGAGAGCCATTTCTTCAGCTTTCTCTAGGCTACCCTTTTTGCAGAGACCATTAATTAGTACATTGTATGTCACTAGGCTAGGAAAAATATCATCTTTTGACATTTCATTGAAAAGTCTAAAAGCATCTTTTAATTTCCCAACTGCACAATAACCATCAATGAGAATGTTATATGTCTGTGTATTTGGTGAAACCCCTCTATCAATCATGTCCCCGAAAATAATCTCTGCCTCAAGAACTTTACTGTTCTTGCACAAACAATTTATTAAAGAACCATAGCTCACAACACTGGGTTTTACTCCATTTTTTTCCATTTCTTCAAGAACCTGGAAGCACCTATCAAAAAGGCAAGCCCGTCCATAGCCACCAATAAGAATGTTGTAAGTTTCCACAGTCGGAAAAACACTTTTGTCTGCCATCCTCTTCAGCCACTCTTCAGCCTTGTCCATATCCTTCATTTCACAAAACTTCTTTATCAGAGTATTGAAGGTAATGCTACTAGGCCTTAACCCAACACTTAGCAGTTTCTCATACGTTGAAAATGCTTTCTCCATTTGACCGAGCTGACAATACCCATTCATAATTGTGTTATAAATCACCTCACTGGGAACAAAGCCATTTTTCATTAACTTTTTCAAAACCTCCTCAACCTCATCCATCTTCCCCCCCTTGCAAAGCGCATTCAACAAGATGCTACCGGTATACTCATTAATCTTCACCCCCTTCTGGATTACGTCATCATAAAGAGCTAATGAAGCATTCACATCGCCACACCTCGAGTGGCCATCAAACAAAAAGCTATAAGTAAACCCATCTGGCACAAACCCATTCCCTTCCATTTCTTCCAAAACCCTCTTTGCGTCATCCATTTTACATGCCCTGCAAAGTCCTCCAAGCAACGTATTAAATGTGACCAAATTCGGTTTCACATTCTCCAATCTCATCCTTTCCTTCACTCTAAAAGCCTGTTCTAGATTACCCACTTTACAGTACCCATCAATTAGCGTATTAAACGTGATACAATTCGGATTCAACTTTCTCTTCAGCATTTCATCAAACAACTTCTCAGCTTCACTCATTTTCTTCTCTTTGCATAACCCAGAAATCAAAACATTGTAAATAAACCCACTTGGACTCACTCCTCTCTTGTTCATACTACGCAACAAATCAATACCCTTTTTAAAATTTCCTAACTTAACCGCAGATTGAATAGCCTTACCATAAGTAAACTTGTCTACCCTTATTCCTGAATCAACTAATTCGCTAAAAATTTCAATGGCCTTCTCAAATTTCCCTGAAGAAACCAAACACTCAAGAAACACATTCAGAGAAGCTAGTGAAGGAACAACTTTGTCTTGTCTGATAAGTGAATAGACTTCATTGGCTTGTGAAAGCCATTTAGACTCAGCGCAAACTGTTAATAACATGTTTGAAAAAATAGGTTTTGTTGAAGGACATGAGAGAGAGAAGTGAGAGTAAAATTCAGAGAGAGAGGTGGATTGGATGAGAGATTTGAGTACCCTTTTGGCCATTTCGGTTCGATTTTGTTGGAGAAGAACACTTAGTTCTCGAATCTGTTCTTGCTGTTGTTCTTGGTATGGCCTCTTTGGGTCTTCATTGATTGATTGCTCTTGTTGAGGAAGATTGGGAGTAGCAGAGTTTGAACAGAGTTTGAATTGGCGTCGGGATCTGGAAAGGGCGAGTTGTTTTCGAAGGGAATGAATTCGGAATCGACTTAACATTTTTTTTTTTTTTGGCAGAGATTTGTGATACGAAGAATCGATTTTTTTTCTTTATTGAGATTGTGATCGAGGTTTTCTGCGTCAAGGGATAGGAGTTGAAAAAGGTCGTACTTAGTTCAAATTTCACGCATGTGGCCAGAAAAATGGAGACTCGAACAGATACTGGCCGTAGGCAATCCTGCAAGCAAACCAATGACGAGATTTACGCATTTGGCATGGCGGAGCCTCTCATGTCCGAGCCAATAGAGCTTGTCCTGGCCAAGGCCCGGTTCGGCCCGGTCAAACCTGGGCTCGGACCTTGTCAACATTCCGTGTAACAACCTGCCTGCCCCAGCAGTGAGCATTTCGAATGCAACGACTAGTTCAGTCCAACAACCGAAACTGTCCAATCAATCCTGAAGTTAGTTTCAACTATAATAACAGGATTTGTTATCATGGTTGTTATTATGGTTATGATGGTTATGGTAGTTAAACAACAAAATCATCAATTTGTATAAAAGGGTAGAAATGAAGGAGGAAGAAAAAGAAAATGAATGTGATCTTGACGGAATTCTCTCTCCCTCTGTTTCTTCTGTCTCTCTCTCTAGCTTCTCTCTCCCGTCTGTCTTTTCTCTCTCCCCTCTTCTTCTGAAATCTATCTCTTTCTTCCTCTTTCACATTTCTAACCATCTCTCCATCAATTTCGATTGTCAACATCATCATTCACCCTTGAACTCAAAAGCTCAACGTGTCTCTGTTTTTCCTTTCACCATACCTTTTGTTTTCGGTTTCTTTTAATTCTTACAAACTCAACTTCTTTTAGAACCCAAAAGGCGGGTTGGGTTGTGACATTCTGATCCTAAGCTGTACGGACCATAGTTCAGATTCAAGTCTAACTCCCCAACAATCGACCCAAACTTAACCATCCGGACTAGTTAAGTTAGGGCTAACCAAAAAAATATTACATGCCTAAACCCCCAACCCATTTTCTCCTCGTATGGGTTAGACTAGACTGGGTAGTTAATACATGTAAAATAAAGGATTATCCTGGTTTTTAATATTAGATTTATTTTTAAACCCAGCCATCGTGATAGTTAGGGTTAAACGATTGGGACTAATTACATTCAACCCAATAAAGACAGGTCCGGCTCATACGGCTGGACAACAAATCGTATTCTATTTTAAAAAAAATTCCCTTCATGCATGAAATATTCTCTGATGGTAAAAAAATAACTCAACATCTGCCCTCATCGTATTCTATTTTCTAAAAATTATTTATCGTAGCTAAGGACGTATGTCTAGTCTAGGCATGAGGATGATCTGACAGTATACAGAGGAAAGGGCAAGGGCAAATATGAATAAGAACTCTTGAGTTCGCAGATGTAAAAGGTGAGGAAGGTACTCCCACCCCATTTCCCTGCTTCTGTTTTTATATTTATTAAAATTATATATCATACTATATATCCTTGTTAGTACATCTCTATCCTTCTAGAATTCTAATAAGCAGACAAATCCCAAGGAAAATACTTAAAATTTGGAGAGAATATTATATGTGCTTGAACTAATTACTGAAAAGGCTGAATCTAGTTGCCTGATTATATTATTTAAAATATAGAAAACAATTTGCTTACCAATAACTAATAAATCATGTTATATTGAATTTACTCTATTTAGTATTACATTTTTTGTGTATAATACTATTTTCACATATAAATTGTGTGATTTTACTAATTTTAGATCTTAATTTTGAGCTCTCTCTTGACTGATATTGTTGGTATTTGTTTGTTGTCAAGATATAAATTTGGAGGCTATGAATTTTTTGGTTAAGCCCTTGGAACAAAGGTTATTGAAAATGCCACAACAGAGAAGAATGCAGCCAGGATTTGAACTTATCCATTTCCATCATTTATTTCTTTCCAAACAAACCTTCAATCACAACAGAGATAAGAACGTAGATTGACAACAAAAATCTCAAAATTACAAATCCAAATTGAGATGTTTCTTCTACAACTACTTGAGAATCCATAATATGATGCTTTGCTTGCTTTTTGTCCTTTGCAACCCCAAATTCATGCCATGTATTCCAATAGCAATATATGGGTTTGTAATTTTCTTTTTTCTTTTTTGGTATTTTCTACATATTCACAAATAGAAATTCTTGAAAGACTATCTTAAATTCTTATGTTTAGGGTAAAAGAATAACTTCTTTTTAATCTTTTTCTTTCTCATTTTACAAATTAATGACAAACAGGCGCTAAAATGCAAATCAAAATGTTGCAAGAAACCCCACTTATACTTTGTAGAAGAGGAGGAAGAACATGGACAAAGGGCGACAACGAATACAAAAAGAAAGGCAAGATGAACACACTATGTATCAACTATGAGTTGGGGAAGATGGTGCCAATGTAGCCAAAACCAGCAATAAAGAAGGCCAAAGCTTGGAGGAAAAGGAAAAAGAAGAAGTGGCTACTCCCAAAGATTAGGTCATAGCAGCCCACGAAGAAGAGGTATGCTCCCACTCCAAGTTCCAACATATGTAATCTGTCAATACAAACATTGTAAGAAAACAAATATTACACTCGATCTTTACTGGCCAAGAAAAGTTGCATAATGTAGCACAGATAGAACATATTTTAAAGTATGTTACCTTTCGCCAAATCTAAAGCGAAATCTTTTCGGTGCTTTGGAGGTTACTTTAGACTTGAGTGCATCTCCGAGCTTTTCAGTCACCACCCATTCGTTCACTCTTCCGGCCTCCAACAACCCAATGAAGGTTGCCTTGGTGCGGTGCAGCGACATGACATTCTCAAACAGGATCCAGAAAACCAGCAAATGGATTGACCTACAAATTGAAGAAAATGTTTAATCTCAGCATAACAAATTTAGAACGCAAAGGATGAAATTTCACTACTCCAAATTTTTGCTGCAAGGTGAAAATTTTCATCCCAAGGGGATTTCATTTTGGAAGGAAGTACAAAAATTATCAAAATTTGAAGCAACAAGAGCAAGGGGTTGAGAGAGTTGGGATCAGACCTCGGAGTGCCAATGGCATTGAGAATGGTAATAACGGAGGGGATGTAAATCGCACCCCACTTGGGGACTGTAACTTCAGGGACCAGCACAGTTGCAGGCAGCACAACGCAGTAAAATACAAAAGTGACCACATGAGCCACAATCTTCCTCACAAAGAAGAAGCTGTATATCACATGTACTTTCTTCCACAGCGTCACTTTCTGCAGTTAAACGGTGAATGCTCACATTATACGAAATGATAGTTTTTAAATATAAATCTTTAAAATTTAAAAAAATAAAATAAAAGACCTTCTAAAATATTACCTTGTTTCTGATAATCTCCATAACCATCTTCCTGAACAAATTAGCTGGTCCGCAGGACCATCTATGTTGTTGGTAGCGGTATGCCTTGAATGTGCTAGGCAATTCATTTTTCACCTAACAAAGAAAATCAATGAGTTCGAGTATTTTACTTGTCATAAATAATTCATAATTTTTAAAAAAAAAAAAAGAAAAACCAAGACATTAAATTTTACAAGCAATTTTTTTTTTTTTTTTGAAGATACGCCAGCCAAGTTATCTTGGAAGGAATCTCATTATATTTTTGGCCATGCATGCTTCAGAGCTGAGCCTAGTTTTGAAATTTGAGCCCTCAACCCCAGCTCAAGCTCAGAAGCAGAGTTTCAAAATGTACTACAACCTGTTCTATAAAGCTTTTCTGCTTGGTCCATGCACTAATTAATTATTTGTGAAAACAATAATTGGCTTGTATACTCTTTATATATACACACACCTTAAGGGAGCCAAGATAAACAAATTTCCAACCCTTAAGACTAGCTCGGACAGCCAAGTCCATGTCCTCGACCGTGGTCCTGTCCTTCCATCCTCCGGCCTCATTTAGTGCTGAAATTCTCCATACTCCAGCTGTTCCTGTATTAAAAAAAAAATACTTTTAAGTTATTTGTCACAATTATAATTCTATCTGATATTTAAAAAGTCATTGTAAATGTGAAACATTTTTTAAAGTAATGACCAATTTGATGTGCCCTACAATCATAGATACTCTTAACCATGGTTTTCTTACATTTCATCTGTACGATTCAGTTGTTTCTAGTAAAGTTATCCCCAGCCCCACCCCATACCCATCAGTAATGCATACTCAACTTTTGACACTCCAACAATTTTTTTTTTTCTCTCTCGCTTCGGAATAGTGAGAGAAAATTGACGTATCAACTTTCACTAAATTTTTATATTATATTATACTATACTATGAGATTCCTAGTTCTATTTTTATATACATATGTCAAATAAGAGAAATTTTATGAGTGACATAAGATGAGAATTTGAGAGAAATTTGAAATGGGGTTACCGTTGAATCCAAAGAAGGCATAAGTGGAGGAGCCCACTTCTTGCTCCACGGTGAAATGATAATCAAGGGACATCTCTTGCATTCTCGTCATCAAACACTCATCCGAATTTACTGCCAAAAACACACACACAATTCTGCCATCACAACCAATACTAAATCATCGCATAGAATTTATTTCCTAATAAATTTCGGAAAGTTGAATTTTTCAATTTAAAATTTAAACTGTGAGAATATATTATTTTATCAATACACAATAATAATTTGTTATTATATGACATTGCACACTACAATTTAATGCGTGAAATGCCAATAAATTTCGGGTGTCGGCTTGTGCACAGAGAGAGAGAGAGAGAGAGAGAGAGAGAGAGAGAGAGAAGAGTGGACAGCAAACCAAAAAGGTCCACCAGGGGGAGGGCACATGGTACTGCTGGAAAGTCCTTGATTACTAGTCAACAGTGAAATGACAACCATATCCTTCAACTGTCCAACAAAGTCTATAAACAGTCTCCTTTTTTTCCTACTTTATTATTTTTAAAATTTCTTTTATTGTACTTTACTGCGCACTTCTCATTTTCTAATTTTTTTTTTATCAAAATATAAATGTGAGGACAAAATTGTAAAGAACAAAGCATAGGTTCTTCCTGTTTAAAGGAAGATACCGTTTATTGTTTTTAGTTAAAATAAACCAAAAATTAATTTGGATAGACATCACAGCTTTTTCAGAAAGAGGGTACGGCCTATTTTCGTCCTTTTATAATTGTGAAATGAGTAACCACATCAAAACGTTTGGAATTCCCAAACACTCACCAATTTTCCAAAAAAGGAAAAATAAAATTGGTGGTAATTAAAAAAAAAAATCACTACCTCGAAAAAGAGAATTCTTTTTAACACGTGCAAGTCCAAAGGGACCTATCACTGGGCAGTAGGTCCTAATCTTTACGTCCCCAGACAATCCCCACCGATAAAAGTTTTTCCAAGAAAATAATTGGTAAGCAATAAAAAGAGAAATAATGCTTGCAAGAGGAAAACAAAAAACGAAAAAGAGAAGCACCGACAGTTTTTAGGGGCGATTGAGCATTAAAAGAGCTTGAAACTAATGAATTAATGGCTCATGAAAGTTTCTAAGCTAGGAGTTGAAGATATTGGCTGTGGGTTTTATGCGAACCAGTGTTTTGTTAAAGTCATTCAAAAGCAAATTATTTTAGGATTGAGATGCACAGAGTTTAATAATAAAAAGAAATTTCATGACCCATACAAACTTAAGGTCCAGAAAAACTTTTCAAAACTAATATTTTTTTCAATTTTAAAATATTTTTCATTTTTGAAATATTTTAGTATATTAAATTTATTTATATTTACCTAAAAATTCTTGTATTTTCTATATTTTTATATATAATCATTTTCTCGTATCATTTTATATTTATTTCTATTTTTCTATTTCTGTTTTGTGCAATCTAGATCGAAACAAAACACTTGCAATTGATCAAAGAGTTCTATTCATAGCACCATTGATCAAATTTAAATTTGCATGCAGAGAAAATTTGCCCCCTTATATTAACTTTTACATTTTATAAATATATTAACGCTGATCTTGTTAGAGGTGTATGTGACACTTATACCATATGGCACACATTTTATGAACAATGAAAGATCTTTTTTGTTTTTTTTTTTTAATGATAATTAATGAAAATATGTCAGATAAACAATTGACGAAATCAAAACTATTAAATTAACGGGAAGAGGCAAATAGAGTAATTACCAAACTTCCAACGAGCTTGAACTAGAGCAAGTTGAGGATTGTAAAGCAAAAAAGGGATGGCTCGCCAGAGAAAGTCAGGTTCAGGTTGAAAGTCAGCATCAAAAATGGCTACGTAGTCGCATTGCTTCACATAGCTATGTTTCATTCCTTCTTTCAAAGCCCCTGCTTTGTAGCCGTTTCTGTTGTCCCTAATCTCATATTTTATGTTTATTCCTTTGCTTGCCCATCTTTGGCACTCCATTTCCACCATGTCCTGAACTTCCAAATTAACCAAAAAATTGACAAAATCCCTCGTCAGTAGTACTCATTGCTTCAAGAATGTCAGCACATTAAGAAAATATAGAAATGTGGGTTTTTAACAATTGTGGTTTCTTTTTTTTTTCCATGGAATATGAAGAGCCATTCTTAGACACTCTAACTCCACCAAATCTTTTACCAATAATTAAATAAATCATTTGACGAAATCCCAGATGAGTAATAATTGTTTAAAGAATGTTTGAACATTACAAAAGGAAAAAAAATAATAATGTTTCTTTTTTCGAGTTGGTGGTGCATGGAAATGGAACATAAAGAGAGTTGAATGAAAATTTAACCTTGATTGTTGGGTCAGTTGAATCGTCAAGGACTTGAATTATGATTCTATCGGACGGCCATGAAAGCCCACAAGCTGCTCCAATTGAAAGCTGATACACCTGCACCACATTAATGCACAGAAACATCAAACCTAGAACAAAAATTATCAAACAAAAAACTGAAAATGGTAAAGAAAATTATTATTAACCTCTTTTTCATTGTACATTGGAATTTGAACCAGAACCATAGGATAAGCAGAATTCGCCAACTCCAAATCATCTTTAATTGGTTCCCATTTGTATCTCCTCTCAGGTTTTCTACCAAACATTTTCACAAGAACAATAACAATGCCCATATAAACCCTTTCAACGAACAACATGAGGGACATAATCAAACAAATGGCCACCGAAATTTTCAACAAAGGAACAATTAATGGGTCTTTAATCTTAGACCATAAAAACCCAAATTGTTCTGCAAAATCATCTCTTGTTCCTGCTAAAGATTCTGGAAGAAGACTTGTTGTTGTAACTCTCTCCATTTTGTAGTTCCTCTGCTTTCAAGAAAAAACGGAGGAGAGAGAGAGAGAAACTGAAAATGAGGCGTGAGAAGAATTCGAAAGATCTGCGAAGAATTTGAAGGGAAAAGCTTTGCGAAAAGCACACGAATTTGCTCTTTGCTTTTTTCTCTGCTCTTGAATTTGTGCTTCTCTGTTACGAAATGTCAGTAACTTGCTCAAAGAACACGTCGAGATTTTGGGGAGAGAGAGAGAGAGACAGAGAAAGAGAGACCCACAAGAAGATAATCGAAACCCAGTTTAGATCACAACCTCAAAACTCGTAAAAGATAAATTATTGCAATGGTTGTTCACAAGAAAATCAAAACAGCAAAAACCTCTCTTTTTTTCCTCAATGGTTGTTTTTCCTTTTGTGTATGGAGTATATACAAAGGGAAGATAAAATAAAAGGGAGCTTCTGCTTCTGTAATCCAATGAGAAAAGAAGCAGAAGAGAAAATGCGTATAAATGTAAATGGGAGAGAGAAAAACAGAGATAGAGGAGGGGGAAGAGGAATGGAGTAGTGAGTTGGAGAAGCAGTGAGAATGTGTTTATATAAACCAGTAAGCGATAAAAAAAAAACAATAATTTTATTTAAGTACTAAACAATTATGGTCAAAATAATAAATTTATTTTAAGTACCAAATGATTATACACAAAATCAATAAACATGGATTTTAAATTTCATATTTTTCACCTGATATATTTAGGTTAGAATGCATACATTGATCCCTTGAAGAAAATTGGGACGCAATTCGGAGAAAATCAGAATAATTTGGGACCTAATCTAATGTAATCTGATAGAGAATGATTTGAAATATATTCTGCAGAAAATCCGATAGATTTGGAAGGTACTCTGATGTAATATGATAGAGAATGATTTCTATCTAAACCTTTAAAATAACTGTAATTTTATGTATGAAAGTGTTTTGGGGGCAGAGGGAGCCAGATTCTTGTATTTATAAATCTTGCCTCCCATCAAAGCAAAAGTTAAAGGGTTGTCATTATTTTAAAATTAAGAGCCATATTTATACCCAATAGTCATATATGCTTTTTTATCGATTAAGATTTAGATATTTTATAATTTATACAAAAATTAACTTGATGGTCATAAAATAATTCTAATATGAATTAGAATATGAATCAGAATATCATATAAATCATATTAATTGGTTTTACAAAACCTTCCCTTTGGCTTCTTCTACAGAGTTTTTGTTTTTGTTTTTGGTCTTTTCTATTTTTTTACAATTGTTTTTTCTGTCTCTTCCACACATCTTCTTCCCTTCTCGCTTCTTCCATTCTCTCTCTTTTAGGTAAAAATGGGCTTTTATGTTCTCTTCTTTTTCTTTTTTTTTTTTTTAAATTAAGTTATAACCCTAATTTGTGTTTTCTATTTTCCTATAAAGAGGAGGAAAAGAAAAAGGTTCAATTTTCCGGCGATAAAATTCGGGTTGTTGGGTCAGCTTCCGGCGGTTTATCCGGTGATTTAGTTATGACATCTTTTTGCATTTCATTTTCCTTTTTTTTCCCTAAACTATTTTCTTATTAATGTTTTTTTAAGGTCATTAATGGCTACCAAAGGCTTGCCAATTATGCATGTACGTCCTAACAGGCTCCGGTGCAAAGGAGCAGTATACGGTGTTTGTTTTCTATTATAATTCAATGTTCAATACTTTTTTTAAAAATATATATATATAATGTTTATTACTATTAATTAAGAACTAAAAGATGTTTGTGGAATAGAAATCACAAATGGATTCAAATACATATAAATTGTTTATGCTAAGGGAATGAAGATGGAGATATGGAAATAAAAAATTTATAAAATTTAAATAAAAATACAAATTTTGTAAAATTTATACTAATATTTTTCATTTTAAATTCAATTTTAATTTTCAAATACAAACTAAATATCTCCCAAGCAAATTAAAATTAAAATTAAAAATTTCACAACCATAAAAATTTTAGTTAAATTCCAACCACGAACAACTGATTTCAATTTTGTTTGTAACAATATTTAAAGCAAGCTTAGATTGAAAAGCTTCTCAAGTGTCTTTTGTTTTACCCCTTTCTTTTTAGTTCTTCCTTTAATTAAGCTTTTTTGTAAGCAATCGTATTTTGATTAGTCATTTTATTTTACCTCCATTTTAATTCGTTTTACAAATTAAAATAGTTATAAAATAACAAATATTATTATCTGTTCGGAATATTACTAAAAAAATAAAAAATATTAAACCATTCGAGCATCAAACACATAGATATCAATTATATTTGAGCAATATCAATCTCCATCAATTTCACGTTTAAAGCAAATAAATTTTTTAATATGGTACTAAATATGAAGCCTTCGATTCAATTTTTCCTACCCTTGACTGCACAAAATCCGCTAAATTCTTTTTTAACTTGAGTTCTCAAGAAAATCAGCTATTCTACATGGTATTAAATGGACACAAGATGTATTGTCTTCTAATGTGATTCATCAGTTCCGGTGTCTCTGATCATTTCCCCCTCCTTCTCTTCATAAATTTTCTTTTTCTAATCCGCGATTTCAAGTCCTTAATGGGGATTTGGACGACTTCAAGATTAAGCATATCCATGTGTGGCCAATACATCTTGAAATCCCCATGATGGGAGAGGGAGAGAAAGAGAGAGATGGACTAAACTTAGGTTTAATCATAGCAGAGTGTAAACATTACACAAATTCATCAATTAGACGAATTCAATCAGTTGAAATGATTACGTGAACAAAATAAATAATAAATAATTATTTAAAAATTTTAAAAATAAAAATGATAATTTTTTTCATAATTATAAATTTAATTATCATAAGCAATAGAACGGGTTAAAAAACAACAGAGGTGGAAGGGAGTGGTAAGAATGAGCAAGATATTATTGTTTAATGAGAATGGAATACATAAGAGAGTTGCTCAATTGAAGAGAACAGAGAGATATGATAAAAGTTAATTAATTAAAGGACATGAGATGCAATATTATTTATTAACTAATTTTTAAAACTTTCAGTTTTAAAAAATATTAAATTTAAAAATTAAATTAGAAGAGAAAATAATCAAATTCAATCTGTTATTATATCTAATTTTTACCCATTGGTAAGACTTTTTAGAACCTTAGTGAGAGAGAATACCATTTTATTGGATAGAAGGTTTCTACACGTTGGGTTTAATAATCGAGGTAATCATACTCCATGCTATTAAAAATTAAAATCATAACCCAAGGTTTCTGGGCATTAAGCAATACCTACTTCTATGTAAATTATAATAAATTTAGTCGATGAGCTATAATTTAATTGATATTATCTCTTATTTTCTTATAAAAGTCTCAAATTCAAATATCCCTATATATATATATAAAATATTGTAATAAATTATTCAATCACGTTTGGTTACGGCCTTACTAGAATAATATCTGTATTATACATTTTATTTCATGGGAATATCTTAAACACAAAACTTGAGATACCCGCTAGATGATTATATTTTAACATAATTTATGATGAAGAGTTTTATCAAATATTATATTCAAATTTTTGAAAATAAAATTAAGTTAGAAAATTCAATTGTAGTCAACCCGTGCATGAATTAATTAATTTGTACAATGAGTATTTAATTCTAAGTATTACTTGTGTAGAAGGTAGAAATTGAATAAATATATTTAATAAATGTATAGAGAGTATTTAATATATGTATTTGATGCAAACCTAAATTAGGCAAATTAATAAGGAACTTGATAAAAATACAAATGTATAAAAGTGCTTAAATTTAATGTGCAAAATAAATTATGGGTAATACATGCAAAATAGATGTAATAATGGATAAGAAATATTACACTACAAAAAAATACGGTTTTAGCGACGGATTTAACGACGAAAATTTTAGAAAAATTCGTCACTAAAAACATTAGCGACGGATTTAACGACGAAAAATTTTTCGTCACTAATGACGCGTCGCAAAAATTTAGCGACGAAAAACAGAAATCCGTCGCTAAAATAGTGATAAATTTAGCGAAAAAAAAAATTTTATCGCTAAATTTAGCGACGGATACAAAAAATCCGTCGCTAATTTTAGTTACGAAAATTCAAAATTCGTCACTAAATTTAGCGACGGATCCGAGAAATCTGTCGCTAAATTATATGATATATAATAATTTATTTATTTATTATATATATTTTATTTAATTATTATATTAATATTTTATTTTATTTAACTAGCGACGGATCCATGAATCCGTCGCTAAATTATATTATATACAATTATATTTTTTATTTATTTTATACATTTTATTTAATTATTATATTAATATTTTATTTTTATTTAATTAGCGACGAATGCTTTATCCGTCGCTAACTTGCACCCGATGACACGCCCTGCACACGCCTGCTCGCCCCACCCCTGCCTGCTCGCCCCTGCCTGCTCAGCACACCTCCTGCTCGCACTCCTGCACGCCTCCTGCTCGCACTCCTGCACGCCTCCTGCTCGTCCCAGCCTGCTCGCCCCAGCCTGCTCGCCCCAGCCCCTGCACACGCCTCGCCTCAGCCTGCTCGCCCCTGCTGCCTTGCAAAAAATCCCTAAAAAAACCCTCAAAATCCGTCGCTAAATAATAAAATATTAAAAAAATAATAATTTTAGTTTTAAAAAAATGAAAATATAAAATAATAAAATTAAATGCTTATTTAAGATATTATAAAATATTAAATATGATTAGTTAATATAAATTAATAAAATAAAAGAATAATAAAATAAAATAAATGGATTACCGTTTATCAGTTGTTATCCGTCTCACTGTCGCCATCCTCCGAAAAATACTGTTTGATCTACTTGCCAGACGAGATAGATCGTCGGAAGTGAATGTATTATATATTGTGTTTTTTACAGATAACAATAACGAATGAATATGATCAACTGAATTTTCACAAACAATTGAACTATATAAGAGAATCGAATGGATGTAGAAGACAAAAACACGAATGGTGAAATCGACAGCTGCGACTAATTGAAAATTATTTGTTATAAATTGGTTGAATTATTTATTGTTAAAATTATCAAATTGATGAGAATTGTAATATTTAATATGTATTTAATTCAATTTCGTTATTTAGAATATGTTAAAAAGAGAGATACGGTTAAAAATATTTCATAATAGAGTATAGAAGAAATTTTGTTCAGAAATTATTCATGAATTTTGATATTCCAATAATAAATTAGTTATGAATTTAGTTATGAATATTTTATTTATGGCTAATTAGCGACAAATTTTGTCACGAATATTTTTTTGTGGCTAATTAGTAACGAAATTAGCCACGAATTTTGGAGTTTGTTGTTAAATTTTGTGACAAATATTTTTACCGTGACTAATTAGCAACGAATTTAGCGATGGAAATTTTTTGTAGCTAATTAGTGATGAAATTTGTGACGAAGTATTTTCGTCGCTAAATTTAGCGACGGATAAGAGTATTCGTGGCAAAATTTAGCCACGAAAATATTATTCGTCACTAATTAGCGACGAATTTTGCAACAAAAAATTTTTCGTCACCAATTAGCGACGGATTTAGCGACAAAAATTTTTTCGTCCCCAATTAACAACAAATTTAGTCACGAATAATCTATCCGTCAGAAATTTAGCCACGAATAATTTTTTGTCGTTAATTTCGTAGCAAATTAGCGACAAAAAAAGTTTTGTCGTTAAATCTGTCACAAAATAGTAACGAAATTTTTTCGTCGCTAAATTTCGTCGTTAAAATCGTGTTTTTTTGTAGTGTTACTCGTCGTAACCTAATTCAAGATTTATAAAATCAACCGGTGAGTTCATCTTCTTTCCAAAGATTTCTAATTCATTTCTTTCTTTTGTATAAAAATATATATAATATCATTCAATTTCCATCAATTTCATCTTTTAAAAATTATTTAATACGATATTAAATATGAAACTTTCGATTCATATTTTCCTCATGTAGACCACACAAAATTCATCAAGATCTTTTAACTTGAGTTCTCAAAGAAATCAGCTATCGTACATAGTATTAAAGGGTACAAGATGATTGTTATCTAATATGATCCATCGGTTCCGGTGTCTCTTATCATTTCCCCTCCTCTTCATGAATTTTCTTTTATAATCCCCGATTGCAACTCCTTAATGGGGATTTGGACAACTTCAACATTAAGCATATCCATCCATGGGGATTTGGACAGCCTCAAGTTTAAGCATATGCGTGGGTCGCGAATTCTTGCTCCGCTGTTTTGGTCAAATTTGGCACTTCTAGTTCTTATTCTAGTTTCCACGCGGTCCCCCCAGCAAGTGTTGCCCAGGGAGAAAGGGGAGATAGAGAGAGATGGACTAAACTTAGTTTTAGTCATTTTTTTAAAATCATATCGAAGCTTAAATCAAACGGATAATAAATAATAAATAATTATTTAAAAATTAAAAAAATAATTTAATTAAAAATTATAAAACAAAAAATGATAATTTCTTTTCACAATTATAAATTTAATTGTTATAAGCAATAGAACATGTTTAAAAAGAAAAAAGAAAAACGAAAAACAACCGAGGCGGACAAGAATATGGCAATATCTTATTATTATTATTTAAATGGAATGGAATACATAAGAGTTGATCGAAGAATGGAGAGATTTGATTAATTAATTAAATTAAAGGACATGAGATAGTCATTATTTATTAACTAATTTTTAAAATTTTCAATTTTAAAAAATATTAAATTTAAAAACTAAATTAAAAGAGAAAATAATCAGATTCAGTTTGATATTATACCCAATTTTTACGCATTTGTAAGACTTTTTAGCACCTTGGTGAGAGAGAATACCATTTTTTTTTTTCCAATAGAAGATTTCTACACGTTGGGTTTTACAATGGAGGTAACCGTCCATACTCCATGCAACAAATAAATTAAAATCATAACCCATAGTGAGAAAGAATATATATACTATATATCACGTGATAATAACATACCTTAAATACAAAACTTGAGATACAAGTTAAATGATAATCATTTAACATAATTTATGATAAAGTTTTGTATCAAATATATTATATTAAAATTCTTCAAAACAAAATGAAAAATAAAATTAAGTTAGGAAATTCAATTGTATTCAACATATGCATGAATTAATTAATATGTACTGATAGTATTTAATTTATGGATACAAGATTCTAACTATTACTTTTGCAAAAGGTAGAAATCGAATAAATTTTATACAATTATTTTTTTCATTCAAATTCGTGATTACGTAATAATTATCAATTTAAGTTTGTAAATCAAGTGATGAAAACGACCTGTGAAATTAATGAAAATATGTTAGGGGATTTAATTAATCTTTTAAATTGAAAATTATGACCCAACAAAAATGTAAAAATATAAAATATTTAATTTAATTTAATTTCATCTTTTAAATGCCTTAGATTGCCCGTCAACCCGTGAGTTGTGACCTTGGGTTTCCACCACAATGACGTTGTGGTTGGGAGTGGGACCGCTGCATCAAACGCGTAGTTATTTTCATTGACCCAAATACCCTCCGTACTGAACCTGTTTCAATCCGTGGCTCACACTGGATAATATCCTTTTAGGGAAATTCAAGGGGCGGCCCAATGTGCTACGGAAAGCATCCTAAGCTTTCAAGATTTCCCTTTTCTTTTCTTAGATAAATAAAAGATAGGAAGGAGCAATCGACGTGGTAAATTCTCCAGATATCACTATTTGCGAAAGCAACTTTGAAAAATTGCACTTATTATCCGAGGAAATTACATAAATTTCACGTATGTCCTTTGATACTTCACACTTTAGCATCCAAAAATAAATAAATCACAAGTTACACAGCAATATTGTAATCGAATATGTGACACTCAATAATAATAATAACAATAATTGTAATTGTGACACAATAATATTTGTGCAATATCAAATGTATGCACAGGTAGCTCAAGGGACGTATAAACCACCGAACAAGATTTTTTTTTGGGGGGGGGGAGTTGCCAACAGTTACCATTTGTTCTGCAGTCAAATCACAAGTTACTCTTCAAAGAATTTGGAAATGATTATAAAAAGATTTTTTTTTTCTTCACATATGTTTAAAAGTACATTCCAAGATTCCTAACCCTTGTTACTTTTTGTTTGGAATAAAAAAGGAATTCAAGAAATGGGAAAAAAAATAATATAAAACGAGCCTTAGGTGAGCTACAAATTCTCCCAAAACAAAAGAGGTCGGCAGGGGATTTCCAGTTTTACTTTTTTATGGCCGATGCCCACTTTTCACTCTTATTTTCAAAATGGGCCTATTGTTCTAATAATTGCTGAAACAGTCCTCATTTTACATTTATTTTGTTTTTTTTCCTCGCTAAGTATGTCTAATTAAATTTGGAAATATATCTAGATATATGATATGAAAGGGAGCTAGATTAACTACACTAATATAGCATCCAAATTCTAGATAATTTAGTAGGAGATGCATTTTTATCTACAATATTAAAAATTCAAAACTTGACAATTGCACCGCAAAAATTTCAAATCCCAAATATTATGTATAATTATTATTTCTTTCAAAGTTATAAATTTTAATATTTTACTTTATTTTTATGTGTTGAATAATTTTTATTAAATCACAAGAAATTTTTAAATAAAATAAAAGATGTTTTGATTGAATGAAAAACATTTAGGAGAATCAAGAATTTAAATATTAAAAATTTAACAAAATGTAGATGTAGACTGTTATAAATTTGGATATAAATTACTTATAAAAATATGATAGTTATGAGTTTATTTAATGAAATACATTTATATAGGAATAAATGGTGTAAAAGAATCCATACAAATTAAATTAATATTTTTTATATTTTTTTATTCATCGAATAATGGTAGACTAGAAATCCAATCACGTGAAAGGAAATCCAAGTTTTAAATTTTTAAATTTCTTATTGACATGTCCCACTCTCAAACCGACAAACATATCACATCTGGCACAAACTTTGTACAGTGGTCGAACTGATCTAGTTTTTGGGAGGTTAATTGAATAATGGTAGGCCTTCATATTCGGAAACACAAAAATCTCATTCGTCATAATTTCATTCATCAGGTGTCTTTTATTTACGGAAAAAATAATAGGCATACCGATACTTTTTACTAAATTGAGGCCGTCCTTTTCTCTTGATTTTTATGAACTCTTTAAGATATTTAAAATGTGATGTATAAAAAGTCGCTGATGCCGCTCCCATTTGCAGCCAAAAAGAAAATTAGCTAATACAGCAAATTAGTCGATCCTAAAATGATTCTTGCAATTAATGAAAATGTCAGGAACATGAATCCTAATCTTTTTTTTTTCACTTATATTCAAATTTTATTTGACTAATTTAATCTAAATATTATAAAATTTATTAAGAGATTTATTCTATTCATGAATCGAATTTGAAATCTATAATTAAAAAATATAATATTCGAGGATTATATCTATCAAAGTTGGGTCATTAATCTCAATCTATAACGATTAACATTTGTACTTTAATTCTCAAAATATAAGATTTAAGTCCCGTGTTAACAATTAATAGCCGTTGTCTCATTAGGCATTACGTCGTATCATGTCATATGCTGTCAAGTGATTTGATCGACAAAAGAAAGGGAAAAAAAAATAGTTCAGAAAATTTACTTGGATTTAAAAAAATAATATTTATATATATATATATATATATATATATCGGTTCTCAAATTATCTTAGCTTGACTTAACTTAGTTTTATTATAAAATATAAGATTTTATAAATAAAATTAAAATTATTTTTGAATAATTTTTAATCAAAAACTCCAGTTAATTTTAATTAAAACTATTCTAAACAATTTTAAGCACAGCTATTAATTACTTCACATTATTTGGCATGGCAACTAATATATGCTTCAGAAGTAATTATGAAATGAGGCTCCGCCGGTAATAACACCATCCACATATACGTATTTTATGCTTTAATATCCAGTGGAGATGAAACTATTTGGAAGCTTAAAAGGGTCAGATACTTTAAAGAATACTGTCGTCCAGTATTATTTAAAATTTCCCCCCACCCCCACCACCGGGGTAGATCCGATCTAAGTATTTGACGGATGCAATTAACTATTATGGGCCACCAAAGGAAAAAAGTCTAACCCTAGCCTGGTTCTCTGTTGAGTCCTTTATTCAATTAAAATAACCACCGACTTTATTAGCTTATGCGTGGAATGGTAGTTACTTTTGGTTAGATGGTGCGAAAAAAATTAAAGATCCCCGGGATTTTTTTTTTTTTTTTTTTTTTTGGATAGAAGGAGATATGATCAATTGAGATTGAATTATGAAAAAAATATAGAAATAGAGAGAGTCTATCACTTGATCTGTTCTTGAAAGACTAAAGATCCTCAAGATGTAATTGTGGGAAGAGTCCTCATTTTTACCCTTTTCCTTCTTGATTACGGTTAATAGATCCATGAAATAAAGAAAAAAATGTCTAAGAAAATAGAGTGCCTTTTATTGATTAGCTATAAAAATTTTATATTAAATTATTTTTGGTGGGATTAACTAAGTGATTTATGTTCCATAAACAAGAAAAATATCATCAGAAAAACTGATTTTATGTTCCATAAGTAGGGGAAACAAACTATGAATTCTGAATTTCAAAATCCGTGGGGGTAGCTGGGGTGGTGGAGTAGAAAATCTATTCCTTTGGACAGAGATGCACTGATTGTTTTGAAGAAGACAAGTCCTAGATATTTCCACATCCTTGTTTCTCGTGTTTCCACCATGAGATCGTATTATGTAATTTCACATAAACCAAGGAGACTGCTGTTCACTAAATCTGAAAAGCATATCAATTTTCGAAATCTAATGAGCTAGACCAATGATGTTGCCAAGATTGAATAGTGAGCAAAAATTTGGTTGGTTGGTGGGTACCCTTAGGTCCCACTGAACACAAAGAAATGATGCTGATGCCACAACCGCCTTGTCTCTAATTTTCGAAATCTCGATTTGTTTTGATTTTATTTAATTTATAAATTGGAATATTTTATTTAACTAATGTAAAATATATGTTTTATAGAGAATATCGTATTTTACAAGTACATGTTAAAACTCTTTTAGAAAAAAGATAAAAAAGAATAATTATATTAATAATTTTTATATTAAAAATATCATTTTTTTCACTATTAGATATTCGAAATTATATTTCAATTAATTCTGTTTGAGATTTGTAAGGGTCCTATTTAAAGGTAATTCGTAATTTTTTTTATTTTTAAATTTTAAATTTGATATTTGATTAAAAATTTAATATTATTAATTCTCTGTTGATAAAAAAAAAAATCATCTACTCTTATTTGAATTTACCCTTGCCAGCGATAGGAGATTGCATTCTCTTCTCATAAAAAAAAAATGAAACTTATCCCTAAAGTTTTTTTTTTTAATTAAATTAACTGAGAACTGATATTTGTATGTTAAAGGACAATGCCTTTAGCACTGGGACTTTAATCTGTTCCCTATGTAAGAACTTGGTGTGCATATTTTTGTTGATGAATCATTTTAGTTTCTTTAACCTTTTAATGGTACTTTACCACACTAAAATCAATAATGGCATACTTTACAAGTCCAGTTGCAATCATCTTCCTATGATTACAAACCTTTAAAAAAAAAAAAAATTTAATCACCACTAATCTTTCAAGTCGAAACAGCATACGTTTTAATGCATAATAAAGTATATAATATAATTTCCATAATGGAGCACCAATTAGGAACCTAAAAAAAAAGATAAAAAAGTTAGGGCATATAACACATTGTGCTACCAAGATAAATTTAGTGGTATTAAAATCTCTTTTCGTAAAAAAATAATAATAATTATATTGATCTCTAGCATGTTAAATTCATTATAAATTTGCAAGTATATATTATAAGATCTTTTATACATTTATAGTCGAGAATATGTAAAATTGTATTTTACGTTCTAACACAAAGTTACAATGGCATGATGCAAAACTTAACATTTTTCTCCCCGAGTACATTTAGTGATAATGGAGATGCGTTGTAACATAGAGATAAATGTTGCAAAGTTTAATATTTTTAATATTTTTTCTCTTAAGTACATCTAATGACAACCCAGCTGTAAGTTCTCATAGAATGGGGGTTGGCCGGTCGATTTTTACTTTGATACGATCTAAAGGAACTATATTGAATTTTTTATTTTCTACCATTTTCATATTTTCATAGACATTTAACACTCCAGTACCAGTGACTGTTAGATTGTTATCCGAAGGTTATGTAATGATCATGAGTCATTTTAACATATTACCGTACACAATTTTCACCCTATGGAAAAGTTACCCACACAATAAATGTTAATATCTGTAATAAACAATTCTTAAATTTTGTAAATATTATCTTTTAAAGTAAAATCGAAAAAGAAATGGAAAAGTTAAACCCATTGAGGAATTCAATTGTCGTAGCCACCTATAATTCTAGACATATGTCATATCCTTTCTGCTTTGCCAAAGACTACACAGAGCTTTTGCTGTTGAATCCGAACAAAGAAATAACTCAAGCACCTACAAGTACACCACAATGATTTTTTCTCCCTCTCTCTCTCTCTCTCTCTCTCTCTCTCTCTTCCTCTCTCTCTCTTTGTGGGTCTGGAGTCTCGTGCTGTCATCCAGCTAGCATTTACTTGTCCTTAAATTATAAGGGTGTCCCAATATTCATGTGCACAAGCAGCGAAAGAACAACGAAAACATTTCTTCCAAGCACAACGTAAAGTTTGACAAACCCGAATATTCCCATGTTTTGTCACACTCTATATATTACATTCATGAACTTAGTTGGAAAGAGAAACTTGGAGGAAGGGGGGGGGAGACAAAAGTAAAAAAAGAGGAAACCTCATTTCCCAACTGAGAACAATTCGTGATGTCTCACCAAACCCGTCAATTTTCCATCCATGATAAAAGTTCCATTTTAACGGGTGAGAAATTTTTCACGTTATATCTTCTCTTCTCTTCATAGATTATTCTCCATATTGAGTTGTAGTTCACAAGTGAACCATGTGGAATTAATTTAAAGAAAAAAGAAACCCTAAGCTTCGGACTTATTATATAGTCCATTGTAATGCGACCCACGGTATTTTGAAGTGTCAATTCAGGCGGTCCAGATCAAGTGGTCCGGGGGTACCCCTTACTCCGTGGCATCGTACGCATTGTGACTAGCAATTTTCACCACCATATCGAGCAATTCTGCAATTTTAGGTCACAGTCAATTAGTAGCACAAAAAATTAGTATATATTTAACCTCTTGTGTTGGTGCCCTTCCTTGAAGCCATTGGTGACGCTATATAAAAAAAAAATTGTCTTTGGTTTTATTTATTGATTCATTTTTGTCTAGTAGAAGAGCTCTGCCCTTTACAAGATAGGAGGCATTTGTAAGGGCTTGAAACTTTACCAGGTGAGAGATTGACCCTTTGTGCCAATTATTGCAGTTTTACCTCACATAGTGCAAAATTTAAATATTCATTTAACCTCTTGTGTAAGTGCCCTTTGTTGAGGCTGCTGGTGGCACGATTAATTAATAACACAAAAAATTAATACCCAAAACAATTCCTAAAGAAATACATATCTTTTGTTTTATTTATTTATTTATTTATTGTTTGTTTGTTTATTAAGAGCGTACCACTGTTTACAAGAAGGGGTTTGTGGGGGGCTCTAACCCATACTAGGGCGAGGGGTTGAACCATTTCTACTAATTATTACGATTTTTGTTCATTTAACCTGTGGTGTAGGTGCCCTTCCTTGAACGGTGACCCAAATCCAATTGGTAAAAGAAATACATATTTCTTTGGTTCTAGGAAAAAAAAACCTTTTAATATGATTACTTCGAAGTTTGATGTATCTTCTCTCCTTTCATCGGTTACCACTTTCTTTATTATTTTTAATTTTTTCTGGTTTTTTTGTGAGAGATGTTTGAGCCAGCAATGTAGCTGCCAAATCATGGGCCTCAACTAAGAAAGAATTGAAACTATATCGCCAGTCTTGGTGCTTGAATTGAATGCCCTTTTAAGTAGGAGAGAGAACAATAGCACTAACACTCCACGTTAAGAATTGGGATTCGAGTATTGATAGTGATAAAAATGACGTTGAGAGAGCTCCCTCCTGACCCAATTAGAACCTGACAGCAGCTCGGCCGAGATTAGTTGAAGTAAAACTTTGAATATTCGGCGGTGGATCAAGTGCAAGGGATAAAAAAAATAAAAAATAATAAAAAAAAAAAAAAGAAGAAGAAGGAGAACGATAGAAGCCTCACTCCACCCCGATTCTCCAACCTGTGAATGGATCGCCGCTTTCGTAACTTCTTCACAAAAAGATTGCTTGGTAATGGCCTAGCCCAGCTTACCAGCCCAGTCCAATGTCAGTTTCATTCAGGGAGACCACATCATGGGCCTAAACTAGAGTGTAACAGAGCCCAAACACTTTGCCCATTCATCATGTGATAGATCTGGGCCGCGTTGGACTCGTCTAAGGAAAAAAAATATATATATACTTTTAGATATTTAAGCCCGTGCTAGCACCACCAAACCCAATCAAAAGACTGAACCCGCTGTAAACTTGCCTTCTTGCTCTTACAAATTAATTTCCTTCTACAAAATTACGATCACAAATGCTACAATAAAAGTATATTCTACTCTTATTTATCAAGAAAAGGTTAAAAAAATACAAAAGTTAAAATAGTAAAAACAAGTCGAACGTTTCTTTTTATTTTTTTACAAGTTTTTGTAATTTCATAAATTTATAATTCATATAAAAAAATCATTAAAGTTTTAGGCCAATCTCACTGAACCTTGATCCTACCAATTTTACTGTCGGGCCGGAGGACAAAGGGGTAGAATGATGGGGCTAAACAACCCTCCTTATATTTTTGCTTTTTTTTTTTCTAATGGGAGTAGTGCCCTGCATACAAAACAAAAGAGAAATCGGTTGCCTTTAAGAGCTAACCGGAGTCGAATTATAGGTCGTTTATTAAAAAAAAAAAAAAAAAAAACAGAAAATCCACCCTACTTTGGGACCGGCTTAGACATTTTCAGGACTCAACAAACCGATATTTCAGCTAGGTCCGAGTCCAACAACTTCGCCGTGCCGGGCTATCAAATTAATATATATTTATTTAAAAAAAAAAAACTTAATTTGCTTAAAATTATTCGAAGAATACCCTTTATTTGTATACATACATACATACATATATAAAAATATATATAAATGAATGAAAAATTTTATTGATACAATTTAAATTTCTCTATATTAATTATTTTATTACAAAAAAGAACTCTATTCAATCTTCAAAAATGGACTCAACTTTCTTAAATTCCCAAATTTGCCAAACGCATCTTAATACAACTTTATATATTTAAAATCAGTAGTCTTCCAAATATTACAATCTTGCACATTAGGTCATAAAGAAGAGAAGGGGAAAAAAAGGGAAAAGAAAACACAACACTTGAAAGGTTACATGCAGTTCCAAATAAAATAAAAACATCCCAAGTCAAGAGAAACAAAAAGGCAATCACAGAAAAACCCATCAAGCATTCAACTCAGGATCAACCTCAACCGTAGCAACACCTTCCTTGACCTCCGCCGCCTTAGGAACCTCGACCTCTCCGACCACCAATTCCGCAACCTCACCATCCTCCGTAATCTTCTCCTCTTCCTCCTCGTCCACGTAGTTCGGATCCTTCTCGTCGATCGCTGGAGGATCATCGGACAACTCGGTTTCGGCGGTGTCACGTGGTCCCTCCCAAGTGTACTTCCCGCCATGGCCCGACTTGGGTGGGGCTTGGCCCAGCCCACCAAGCCCATCAGCTGGATGCCTCTCCATTCTCTGAATCCCTTTATCTCTCAATTTTTTCTCTATGTACTTGAGCGTGTCCACGTTGTGTGTGTGGACCTCCCTTTTCTCTACCCTCTTTCGGCCTTCCATGTCTCCGCTCACTGCCCGGAACGTCACCGTTTCGCCCCTCTTGTCCATAATCAGTAACTGCTGGTGGCTTGTTTGGAGGACTCGTACGCGTTGAGATATTGGAGAAGGTAACAAATCACTACACGAGATAGGAAGTCGGGTTTTTACATATATATATATATATATATATATATATATATATATATATAGGGAGAGAGAGAGAGAGAGAGAGAGAGAGAGGAGAGTTTTGTTGGAAGGTGCCGGAAAGTTATGCACTAAAGAGTTCGGGCTAGAATGTTCTGCCACGTGACGATGAGAGCCCCATGTTGACAGGTGTACTTTTCTTGTTCTAGTAACCATGAGAAGGGACCATTTGAAGAAGAATGATGAGGATAATTGGATTTATTTTGAATTTCGGATAAGTTCTTTCTGCTTTTTTTCCCTTCTCTTTTTCTTATCAAGTTGATAGCTGGCTTTTGTTTCTTCTTGGCAACCGAACGAGATTGGAATGAGCAGACCAGCTCCTTGTATGTATTTTTTTTTTTTTTTAATTCACCTTTTGTACAACCAATGGTTATTTTTTTGAGTTTATTACTATAGCCCTTATAAATAACATAGTAAGGGCTGTAATAATCATTTAAAAATAAATTAATTATCAAAACTGAGATTTTAGAGAAATGGTATTGAATAAAGCACTAATAAGTTACAAAGTGTTTATACATCCCGTCTAATCAGCGGTCGTATAAAATTTTAGCTCTCATTTTTCCTTTTCTTTTAAAGATTAAAGTCTAAATAAATCTTTTGATTAATTTGATTTTCAGAATTATTTTGAACTAAATGGATATTGCTCATCTAAACTTTGTTCGTTATCTTAAATAACTTTATTTTAAATACTAAAATTAAGGTCCATGATATGTTTTTTTCCTCGTAGCCACGGCCCACGGCCGCAAAAAAAAAAAATTAATTAAAGAAAAAACTCCTCTTTCCAAATGACACTAACTGCTAGTCTGAAATGATTACCGTGGCTCCGTGACATGCTCACTTACCCTTTTCTTTTTAATGATTGAGGTTGTGTTTGGAAGGCCAAGCCGATGCTGAAGATGTTCCTTCGTATGTTGAACGGCACAAATTTGGACAGCCTGCCGTGACTTCGGACCATCCTTTCCTGATTGAGGTTTCTCTGTGATAAGGTGTTGCGGCGCTTAGGGTTGGGGGGAGTGAAACTTCCATGCGATCATTGTGATTCTAAATGTGCTTAGCCTAAGTTATATTATGTCACACCTCTTACTTAAGCCCCACAATTCTTTTCTCCTCAACTTTTGGATTTCAAGTAAGACTTGTGATAAGTGATTATATTGATCCCCTCAACAATAATTAAAAAAAAAAACAAATTATAACTCTCAAGACATATAAAATAAATGGACCACGTTATTTTCCATCCTCTAGAATTTTGTGGAGCAAGTAATTGTTTTTCAGATAAGATGGTAATTATATTAATCTTTTATTAGGTATTGTTCAGTTGTCGTAGTTTAGTCTTCTCTTCCATTTTGGTCATCGAGAGAGAGAACAGAGAATGGGAGATTTTGGTTGCTCCGTCTTTTACTCCTCTTTTTTTTTTTTTTTTTTTTTTTTTTTTTTCTGGGGAGGATTTCAGAGAATGTGGAGGAGATTTTTAAAGTTTGAAAGAGGAAGTGATGAATAGAGCCAGAAGTTGAAGGTGTGTTGTGTGCGAGTATGTCTGTATTTCTATTTCAACTTGGATGAATATGCAGAATTTTTATGTTTTTTATGTTATAAAATATAATATATCAATGTCCATTAATGGGCGATTGTTTGTCTGGTTCCATCCAAAGACAATTATCAGAATCAAACATTTATGAATGTAACAGTAAAATATTATATTCTTTTAACTATAAATCTCGAATTAAAATTATGGAAATAAAGTAATAAAATTTAAGAGAGTTAATGCTTAATGGATTCCGTAACACTCAGATCAAGTTAGTCAAACGAAATTTGAATATTGATCGATGAAAAAAAAAAAAAGACAATTACTAGAAATACAATTTTCCTCTGCATTCTCACCGTGCTCTTCTTGATTGCTTTAATGACAAAACCATTTTGTATTTTTTGTTAAGTCTGACTGTTTCAAATTATTTAGAATATAACTTTTTTATTAATTTTTATATAATTCTATGAGTAAAAATATTTATAAAATTAATAATCATTGTATCACTTTTTAATAATTATCGATTGTTTTGTGATCATATTTTATAAGAAATTTTGATTATTAAATAATGACAGAAAACGGATCTGTATATATTTAACTCTAGACTAATGATAGAAAATCCATGCCTTGTACCTTGTCTTCTTGTTCTATTGGGTTTGGTCAATTTCAGGTACAATTGGATTTAATTTTATTAAAATAAAATATATTGAAATTAAAAAAATATATCTTTTGTTATTAATACAAATGCTGTCATAAAATTTTATGATTTGAACTACCTTTCAAATGTTACGAAATTTTATATAATATAAGGCTTCTAATTTTGAACTATCATCTTATCTTAATTTGTTCTACCTCCAATTTTACAAAATATCCTCCATCCTCAACAACAGTCAAAAGCCTGTTTCTCTTCCCAGAATCCCAATAAGCATCTAATCAATCGTCATAGCCGCATCACCTATCTAGATTTTTATAATAAACATTACAAAGACCCAAGGAGAGGCTCAAAATTCCAGCAAAGATCTCGAGAAAAGGAACTATAAATTCCCACCATTCTACTACTTTCATCTTCTTCATCTCCCACAACACAAGCCTTCACTTCACCAACACCCTCTAGCCAAGTTATTCCCAATCGTATAACCATATCAAAGGCCTCTACCATATTTTGCACCTTAACCACCCAACACACTACCATATTTTGAGAAAGAAGACTATAAATTCCCATCCCCACCACACTACTATATTTTGCACCTTCTTCACGTCTCTGAATCCAAGCATATCCAACTTTCTCTTCCAATATAGATCCTGCATCTTCTAGCATGTCAAAAGCCTCTACATTTCTCTTTCCTGACTCCCAATCGGCATCTCTCCCTGACCCTTCAAAATTCTTCTGCCCTCACCTTGTCTCCTCTCCTCCTCCCACCAACTCATGGCTCCAAAACTTAGTTGTCAAGCATCATGATCAACGCCACCCCACATACACCCATCCGTATTTCATCAAACCCTACTATTCCTCACCTTGAAAAGTAGTGGTGCATTTTGTGGGGTAATTCGTATTGCAGTTTTTCCAAATCCTCAACTTGAATCAGTCCTCGATCACTATCAGTATAGTTCCAGCTACCCAGTTTCAGGGAATCCTATCTTTACCGAACCACTTTATATGGAGTACAGATGGGAGACAGGAGTAGACAACTATTGATGCTTGCTTATCCCTTGTACCGTAAACCCGTCTCTAGTGATGTTGCTGTTTTGAAAGATTTCAAGCACGAAAGTTTTGACGGTCAGCTTGTCGGCGTTGTTGGTTATTCGTGGTTCCTAGAATCTGATCCTATAGCGACTACTTGGCATTCAATCAAGGGTGTTGATGCAGATTCATATCCTGAGATTATCTCTGCACTTTGTGAAGATGTTCAGCGTTTGGATCCTAAAGCAATATCGACTACTTCAACATGCTTTTATGGGGTACGGACAGCAAAAGCAGCAAGATTGGCCTTGATTTCTGAAGAGCTTTGCTATCCTGATTTGATTCAAGGGATTATTGTCTTCTTAAAGAAACCAACTGAGCCATGGTTGGATGGGAACTTCCTCTTTGATGCTAAGTGTGGAGGTATTGCTACGGATTCAAGAGATTTTGGAGACGAATTTTCACTCCCTGAATTCCATAACCAGCGTTACTATTTGGAATATTTTATATTTGCAATCGCTGTACTTGCAAAATTAGTGCCAACTTGGAGGTCTAAGTATAGGCCTCAAGCTTATTCACTTGTGCAGAGTTTCATGAATTTGGGGAGGGAGATGTCTTTGGTGTTTTGATCTATGGAAGTTGCACTCTTGGGCAGGTGGGCTATAGGCTTCTGATGGACGTAATCATCAAAGCACAAGTGAGGCACCGAACCTTTATTACTCCGTAGCATTGCTGGGATTGACTTATGATGATTCCGAACTTGTTGGCATTGGATCACTCTTGCAGCCTTGGAGATTGCCTTGGCGAAAACATGCAGGCACATGTGTGGGTGATGATTCAATCTGACATAGAAGTTTCCAGCGAGAACAGGACAGTGGGTGTTTTATGGGAAAACAAGAGACGGCGCACTTTGGTTTGCTTCAAAAGAATGTAGGAAGGCCAGATTAGGAATTCAAGTGCAGCCCTTTACCCCAGTCACCGAAACACTCTCCTCTGACATTGATTTTGTTAGAGAGCTTGTGGAATCGGCAGCGCCTGCCCTTGGAAGAGAGGGAGTGAATGATGGCTGGATGGGATTTTTGTATGCATTGGAAGCGATATATAACCAAGAAAGTGACTTGATGAAGATAAAGAGCTTGAGTAAGCACGATGGTGGGACGAGCACTGTGTGTGTCAAATCTTCCACGGTGGATTTTTATTTGACAGACTCGCTCGAGGGTAAGAGATGCAAAGGGATTGCTCGTCTGGGGAGCTCATACCTTAGCTTTTCAATCCTGTAATTTTAGCTCTACTTTTCTGAGAGATGAGATGATCAATCCCAGTTTATTTGCCCCTTCGAACTGCTTACTAATCTGCAACTAAATAAACGTCTTTAAATAATTCAAAATGACTTAATAATTCGTACAAGAATGACAATGCAGCCCAAAATCAGCCTCTCTTATAAGTCCGGTCAGCCTCTGCATCCCTAAAGTTACATGCCTAAATAAAATTAAAAGTCTATCGAGTCTTTATTCTTGAATGACAAATGCTAGCCAATGAAGATAATCTGATCTCATGCCAAACTCTACTCAGCAGAAACAGAAACATTAATGTCAGGAGACGGCTGCTGATCCTCCACAGGCTCTGATCCGTTCGAATCTGCACTATGAGAAGACGTGTCGTTCTGACTTTCCGCCTCCTTTTTGGGCTCCAAAATGTCTTCTCCTCCGTTGTTTTCAACCTGCAATGCAGTCATTGGGGTTGGAAGGGATCCCTCACCATCAGGTACAGATTGTGAAATTGGTTTCGCTTCTGTTACTTCATTTGGTGTAACTGGGGATGCTTCTGCAACCTTGGGTTCACGGTGGTGCTTCTTTCTATGCGCTTTGTAGCCATTTGGCATAAAACTTCCAACCACAATCTGCCAAATCAAACATGAGGGACCCTTATGAACTTTTAAATTACACATACAAATGCAAATTAGAGTAGGTTGAGGAAATACAAGGTATGTCACTTTTGGCCACCCAAAGAATGGTAGTTTATTTTGATACTTAGAAACTCTTTTTAATGTTCATTTAATCACTACAGAAACACTTCGTCAAATATGCTGCATTAGTGTGAACCAACTTAGTTATGTCGAACAGCCACGTATGCAAAGACTAGGGAGGGTAGTTGGGAACACTTAAAAAGGCTCTTAGTGGAGCAAAAGAACTTCTTCAAACATCTAATAACGAAGATATAAAACCTAAAACCTCTTCTACCATCATTAAAAGAAAAAAAGGAAAGCCTCCAAACACAACCTAAATTGAATGCAAAGAGTTTGAGAGCTGAAATGAACACGGTAAAAGTTCAGAGCCCAATGCATTCAAAGGTGCACTTACGCCCTTTTCTCTTACAAAGACCGAGTTGCATGAAAGTGCTGTGTACAGCAACAATATGGAGTGAAACTCCAAGCATATCTGAGAAGACTAGGACAACCTTTCGCTATCTAACCAGGTCAAATATTATTTTTTGTTGATTTTACTCCTATGAGTACATGAGAGCAGGACTTACTTGAATTGGGTTGGCTGCCACCAATGTACCCGCAACACTGCCTCCTATCACACGTCCATCAGGCCCAGCCAGTGACACACTCAGCCCACCTGTTCTACCTCGCATGCCACCAAAATCTGACACGGTGTACGATCCAGATAAAGATAATATCTCAAAGCGACCCTGCGATGAAGAAAATACAGGAACCAAAATGCACATCTCCATTATGAAATTTCCAGTAGCGAGAGAAGATGGTTACAGTAAACAAAATCAGAAAATCTAATTTCTTCAACAAAGTAATAATTCCACGAACAACAATAAAAAGACATCTTTCCTTTCACTAAAATTGCCATTTTTGTAATGTGGCGCTTCCTAGAGGATTTTAGTTCTTAAGACAACCTAAAGTTTAACCGAAATAAATCTTCACAAATGAATATTTGGATTTGGATGCCACAAGGTTTCTTGAACCGCACCAGGCTATTGAACATGCTTCTGCAAAGACAATCATATGTATGACTTCCACCATATGCCCTTACAGAAATGTTCTTGGGGATTGGCCAAACACCCATAGCATTGAAATTTCCCCCCATTGAAACGATGGAATCAAAGCTTTTGCCTATTTTAAAAAGGAGAGCGACTAAAGTTTTCCTATGCAGAATATCCATCCTACTTATCCATATTTTAGGTCAGTACCAGGCGCACACATGAGAAAACACAGGGAAAAGGAGGTTGCATAGCCTTAGGGGATGATACTTCTCCAACCAAGTTTTCTGAAGAACCATAGGCAAACAAGAATTTTCTTGTGTTCTACTCTATAATCAAAATCTAGTTTATCAAGACATCCGAAATCCCATACTGAAAGGCCAATTTTCTTTAGTTCAACTCAAAAGTCTTTGATGATGCTTGCTTGTTGTGCTGTTTCTTATGCTATATGATGTGTTTTTCTCAAGTTTAGCAACCAAATCTTTTACTTGGTAGACCTACATTATTAGCAGGGACAACAAGTCAAATAGTTCTTTTCATGGTTGCTAAGCAGCACATAAAATGAAAATGATGCATAAAACATTTATCAGGACCTTTTAAACATTACGTTTCTAATCCAGCAAGAGGATGAATTTAAGGCAGAAATATCCTTGGGTGATGCTTAGGTGGGTCAGCATGCTTCAAATGGGGCATTTAGTCAAGGCAAACGAGTGACAAAAACTCCTGAAGAGGTAAGTGGGTCCAAGAAAGGGAAGGCTAAAAAGCAACAAGAGAGGAAGCCATGGGAGGAAAAATGCACTGAAACAGAAGTTCAATGGAGAGCACAGTTCACCATTCATCTGAACTAAAGAAAGCTTATGCTAGAAAGTGTAACAATGGTACTCACTAAGAAAGCATGTTGATGCCATGGTTTCATGCATCATATGGGATAATGTGCCCCTGCCCACAAATATTTCTGCAAGTTCTACAATTTGATTGGTATCACCCGCAGATAGATAGAAAATTGAAGCACTAACTAGAATAACCTAAAGTGCTGGGTAGTGATTTACTTCTTGATTATGCGTGTGAGCCCCTAGTCCATATTTCCATGCATGCACCGTGCAGATGCCTTGAGTTGACTCCTTTTAAATAAAAATGGGGGGTGTCTATATTCAAATCGGAAGGAGTGGTATTAGTCATTACACAGTTACTTCTCCTCAACTTCATGAATATTATCTCAATTTAGTAGCATGTCTTTAAGACTTTCACATGGAAACACGAAGTCATCTACAAAAGAAAGTGAAAAGGCATGTTTTTCTGTGAAGCACATTGAGGATGGTGTTGGTGAGACATAGTAGGTTATAATACTGATCAAGCAGAAGTTTTGGATAGTAGAATACAGTTTTTCTGGTTTTCATTTTATGGTAGAAAAACACATTTTATGCGTAAAAGTAAATGAGTAAATGATAATAAAGACTTGCAGCTTGGAAAGCATCTAGGATCATCGCAATTTTTACTTCTATATGACATGCAAATGATATACAAATATCCCATGTGCATGTCCTTTTACCCAAATTTCTTACTGTATATGACTTCTATAGATAGTGTTCCACCTGGAAAAGGAAAGAAAAACTGGAAGATAAGATAAACTAGGACTCATGTCTTATGAATGAGGCCATCCAATTTCTATCATAGACTGAATGAACCTAAGTTGTGCAGCACTAGGGACCTTGATATTTATGAGGCAAAACACAAGAAAATTCACTATCAAAAAGTGGCATAGAATGGCCTGCAAAACGAGTTCAAGTGTACCCTACAACAGCAAATATGACACCCTCAGAAGGGGAACTTTCAGCCACCTTTAAACAAGACACCAAGGCTGAACTTGAAAAATGATGGCTAAAAAACTCATGCAATGAGGTAGCATCATGTTCCATATTATTAGCATGGACAAGACCTGCTGAGAAACGGCATAGGCTCTTTTCCCAGTTGCTAAGGAGCAGAGAAAGGCACACGGGGACCAGAGGAACTCCAGAAGAGGTAAGCAAGGTTTAGATCCAAGAAGGGGAAGGTCACAAAGCAGAAGAGAGGAAAAGGCATATGAAGAAAAAAGCACTTCTACATAACTTTGTTGGAGGGTACTGTTCATCAATCATCTATGTAAGCTTAATAGTTGAGATTAAAGATAACTTTGAAGTTAGTATGACAAAGATTTACAATTCTTTTACGTTCTTGTTTCCTTGTTCTTTCCTTTTGACATTAAGATATCTGTTTTACAATCAGAAAATCATTGCGGTAGATACGAACCCAATAAGACAGTGAAACATCTGGTATAAATCTCATAAAATCATCAATTATCAAGCTTATCCTGGAAGAGTAAAGAAATTATTAATCCTCAATATGTAATAATAATGGCCATTTTGTACCTAAAATTATCAGTTTGTACTTAAAATTACCTCCTATGTTCTTGTCCAACTCTCTATGTTTACACAGAATGTGCAGAACTGCTGGAGAAGATTTATCATTTTCTGAATCTCAAAAGAGTGTACTATGGACAATAAAAATCATTCCAATGAAGCCTAAGCTTCTTAGGATCCTCTACAACAAAGAACATAGAAAACAAATTTATGATGGGGGTGAGGTAGGACAATTTTACGTGGAAAAACATCCCCAAGGACACAGCTGCCCACGAGGATGTCGAAGGTGCAAAGTGGGGCAAGAGAACAGTTATGAGGTTTCAAAGGCTTGGTGGATGAAACACAATATCATAACTGGGGATGAGTGACAAATTAGTAGGGTTTTGAACCAAATGTATAGAAATAACTATACCACATCAAGAAATTGCATCCATTGAATACAAAAAAGGAGATAAAAATGTAGAATTAGTTTGAGATCATGCCTCATATGTCAAGATACCGCCAGAAGAACCAGGCTGACGAATGGTGACATTCGAAACGGCACCATTAGCTGAGAGAACACAGATTCCACGGGGACCCTTGAGAGAAAATGACTGAATCTTTCCTGCAACATCCTGTAAGTACCAAAGTTGTACGCCTTAAAATGTTATCAGGGGTCTCATTCAGAAAATGCAAAAATATGCTAAAGTAGTCACAGATGTAAGTATATAAGGTCAGACAGAACAGATGAAATGTTTGAGAAAATATAGTGGCCATATTATGTTTTAGTATACCTCTCCTGTGTTCACGGTCACCACATGCGGCGTGAAGTCGGCTCCCGCAGTATTAGTAAACAATTCTCCTTCAAGATACAAATGTTAGATGTTAGATTGTTCACATTATAAGAACAAAATTCTTATACTCAAAATGACAAAACTAAGTACTCACCAAACAGCCCACTTTGTAACTATGTTCATTTTGTACTATTTGATTAAAAAAAATGGTCAATACTATACACAAGATCCCCAATTCACCACAGCAATCCCAAAAACCCTAACCAGGCTCATACGAGACCTCATGGGAAGAGGGAAATTCCAAACCTTAGGGAGAGAAAAATAATAATCCTCTCTTACCGAATTTATTAAAATTAAATACTTCGCTGAGTTATGTAGGAACCCTTTTTATCAATTTTCCCAAACCAATTTAGACCTGGAAAAAATAAAAGGAATACAACATTGCCCGATCTGTAAAGGCAAGGAATATCTCGAATAATCTGTGCTGATATTTGTTCAAGACCAACACCCACCCCAACCCCTCCCCCGCCCCAAAAAAAAAAAAGCAAAACACACATCAAATTTTTAAATAAATTAAGAAAGTAATCGCATATTTCCCAAATATCTTGCAAAATCTTGCACAGTGAAGTCTCAGAAACATCATCAAGAAATCACTCCAAAAGAAAAAGTGGTCACAAAATAATTTTTTCTCAAGTGGGTCTGTTTTTTTTTGGGGGGGGGGGGATTTTGCTTGTGAGGTCAAAACAATAAAAAGTCACCCAACAGAAAAAGATTGTCGAGAAACTGGAGTAAAAATGGATCGCATTGTTTCCCAAGTGACAATAATCACCCAAGAAAATGGTCATAAACATAAAGAATAAAAAATAAAATAAAATCATATTTTTCCAAGTGGGTCTAGAAAACTTTTATAATCCAACCTAGTGTAGTCCGAACTCCGAACAACAACAGCATCAACTAATCACCCATTAAAAAAAATGGCAAAATTTTCTCAAGTGGGTGTAAATTTTTTTTGCAAAATCTCACCTAGTTGAGCAAGCACTTGCCAGTTTCCAGAGCCAGGAGGCCTTCCTCTACCCCTTTTGGTAGCAGAAAAATCAGATGAGACAGAAAATCCAGGAGTAGAAAAGGCTCCCAAGTTGCCATCAGCGTCATACTTCCTTGGTCTGCCTCTCTTCTTCTTCGCCAAAGAATCAAGACTTCCTCCTCCAACACTTGGATTTCTCTCCATGCTCATGTTCACGGCCATGCTTGTCACTTCAGGCACCACTTGACTCACTGGTGAAGGTGATTCCGTTCCTGAATTAATGGGTGAACCTGATGCTGTACTCTCCTTCTCTTCCATTTTCATCACTGAGAGAGAGAAAGGGAGAGAGAAGAGAGGAGAGAGATTTTGGGTGCTGTTTTTCTCCTCTGTTTTACTCTGTCTTCCTCTATTGTGTAGGAGGATTTGAGAGAATGTGGAGAAGGTTTTTAAAGTTTGAAAGAGGAAGATGGGAATGGCGCCAGAAGTAGAAGGTGTCTTGTGTATGTGTGTGTGTGTGTGTCTGTATTTGTATTTCAACCTGGATGAATATGCAGAATTTTTATGTTTTTATATTTATAAATAAAATAAATATATCAATGTCCATTAATGGATGATATATAAATCTGGTAAGTTCTTTTCTGGCTCTATTGAAAGGGATTTACCAGAAATACCGTTTTCCTCTGCATTCCCAAAATGCCCTTCCTGATTTCTCTAAGGACAGGACCTTTTTGCGTTTTATTAATTTGCTTGTTCTGGATTGTTCAAAGTAAAATGCCTTGTACTTGTCTTCTGGTTCCTCGTCAATTTTGAGGACAATTAGATTTAATTTTCTCAATTTTCTTTTAAAAATGAAACATTGGAAAAACATTTTTTGTTATTAAAAATAAATACACCAATAACATTTAAATTAAAAAAAATCATGCATAAAAATTTTGTTTGTCATTTAAATTGTGATAACTTATTTTAAAATTTAAAATACTTTTTCTGAATCTATAAGTTCAAGTGACTTTAATGAAAAATTTGTACAGATTATCATTAATCATGTAATTTTTTGGTTAATTTACCGTATAAACAAACACTATAAGCATTTATTTATCTACATGTTAACTTAGTTTTTATTTCGTAAGTATGTAATTATCTACGGCAAATATATTGAAAGCTACATTATATGAGATTTCTAAAATATATTCTCACCATATATGAAAAATAGAGAGGGGTTAAAACGTCCTATTATACATTACACGTTCAACTCCAACAATCATAAATTTACCATAATTTTAATGATAATATTGTAAGCAAGCTAATTTAATATTAGAAAAATAATATAATTGTTGTAATACGAAGAATTTTTGAGATTTTCTCTTTCCAAAATTCAAAAAAAAAAAATATATATATATATATATATATATATTCGATTCTTTTTCAAAAGGCTCTGTTGCTAATTTTAAATCCAGGGAACCACCACTTCTGGACTACTGTGCACCTGCACGGTTTATTGCACATTTCCAAATTTTATAATTACCTTTAAAAAATAATATGAAAGAAAAACTATTTTTCCCTTCTAATTATATATATAAATATATATATGTATTTTTTTTTAATATAATAGCTTTGTACAACTGTATCTAGTTTTAAATGCAGCGAACACAGAAAAATAAAACTAAAGTGAGTGGTTTATTACAGGTTTTTAATGAAAAATGCACATAGGAAAAGTAATGTGAGGAGAAATTTAATATTGTTATTTTAATATTAAAGAACTCCTGAAATTGTTTTCAAGGGTACTTTTTTTTTTTTTTTTCTTTTCTTTTCTTTTACATACTATTTTCATTGTAAATGGGGTGAACACATATCCCACATACTGAAGTGCCTTCTGTATGATTTACCTCCAATGAATTTCCCAGATCTGATCTTAAAAGGTAGTGTGGGAGGAGGAAAGTTTAAAATATTGCCCTAATACTTTGAGAATTTTAAAAATTATTTCCTTGAAAATTTTGTTGTAATATATATGCTCATTTCTTAAAAAAAAAATTGTATAATTATTCCAAAATCGAAAAATACATAACAAAAATTACTGGACTAAAGCGCGTGATAACGCGTGATCTGAGACATTACACGCATCTAATGGATTTTTCATACGTGTGTTCCGCAAAATAATGTATCGGAGAAACGCAAAAATAGTATTTAATAATGAACAATTTTGAAAATTTTCCTTTGAGAATTTAAAATAATATTCACCATTGTTTCTAGTTTTAAATGCAACGACCGAATATTGCTAAATTAAAATTTTTGATTTAGCTAGTACGTTCGTGGATATTTCCGATGTATATTAGAAAAAGGAGGGTACCTTGGAAAATCAAAATCGCATTAATATTCAAAAACTTTTGAGATTTTCGCTCTGTGAAATATAAATTAAAATTTTTAAAAGTTTTTTAGAGGTAAATTTAAAATTATTGGGTTAATTTAATATTTCAAAACTTTTGAAATTTTTTATTGTCTTTGTGTTTTTTTAAAATAAAGTCTAATTCTTTTAAAGGGTTTTGTACTTCTAAAGTAGTGTATAAGAGTTCTCACCATTATTAGGAAAAAATAATCTTTATTTTAATTGAAGTAATTAATAAAGATAAGTTATCTGTATATGATTTGAGAGCATTTATATGTATCTAATAAATTTATTTATTATATATTCAAAAACATATGTATAACGTTTTCTGTTTAAAATATAAAAAAAAATAATAAGTGAATAAGGTTTGGGAGACACTTAATCACTCACTTCATTCAATGGAAACACCATATAAATCAACCATACGCTAGTAGTTGCAATCCATATTTGTCGAAGACATCAGTGCTCTAGGAAAAGTGTTAAGATAAAATAATCATTGCATAGACTCAGAAAGTTGGACTCACATACAATTTTTAGGGCATTCCCATCATCTCAACTGTTGCAAATAATTTTGTCACTAAACTAATTTTTTTATATACATCTCTCCGACTTATACATGAAACTTTTTATAACATGAAGATAATATCGATTAAACTATTATTTATCTTCAAATCTTTTTTTTTATTATATAAAAATTTGAATCTGAAATCAACATATTAAGAAAGAGAATTTGTACCACTAGATTATTCCACCGGAAACCATCTTCAAACTATCTCCTTGTCGATACTATTTGATACATCTTTGTCTTGGAAGCTTAAATAATATTTCAACTTTCAACGCCCTTTAAAAAGAAAATAAAAGAAAAGAAAAAGACGGTAACCTTGGATAGAATGGTCAAAGAATTTTTTATTTTTTTAATAAGAATGAAAACTCTAGTATGCTCCTCTTTGAGGATAAATTAATCAAACTTATCAAAATATAATAATTATAATATTATTAAACATAGAGGTCATATTAATAAGTAATACTAAACACGCATAATTTTTTATTTATTATTGAATTAGAGTATTGTTGGTTTAGAACTGTATATAAAAATAATTCTTTCATATAATTACGAAATAAATCAAAAATATTTTTAAATTTTTTTATATGATAACTATTATATTTTATCTGCTTATACACTAAGATATATATTGCTTAATTTTTATATATTTTAATGTGAATTATACAAATTTAGGAACATTTATTCTTTTGTACTTTTATCTAGACAAATAAATTGCAATCATGGTATAATCTAATCCAAAGGTTGTCCCTTCAAATATGGCAACCAGATGTCATCCTATGTGTCCCTAAATCATACACTACTTCCTCTCCAAGGCCTCTTCCAGATAGAATGATCAACAAAAGGGAGAAATGGCAAGACCGTAATTTCAGATATCAAGTTTATTAAAATGCCCCTCCACCGTCAAACCACCAAGGAGTAAAAAAACAGTCCGCAAAACCACGTCATTTTCTTTTTGATTAAAAATCGAGTCAACCGTTGCTTTGCATTAAAAGCAATTAAGCCTTCCTAAAATAATGTTTTCCATTTTTCTTTTTTCTTTTTTTTTTAAGAAAAAATCAAAGCTCCAATTTCGCTAAAATTTCGAATTTTGATTTTCTCGTAATACCCTTTTGCTTAAATTCAAAAAAAAAAAAGAAAAAAAGAAATAATTTTGTCAAATGACCATTTTCCCTAATCATGTCACTTTTCGTAAAGGTGGGTATAATATCTTATTTGAAAAAAATTCTTATCATAGTTTTCTTTTTAATACAATCGAAATTTAGTACAAAACTAAAGTATAGATTTTTTAAGTATTATAAAAAAAGGTTGGGGAGGTATAAACAAATTAATACACGTAAAGAAGAAATTAACAAAAATTTTGATCATTAACATTTTAAAATAACTAATATCTTTTATACACACACACACATACACGTACTTGTCAATTTGAAATAATTTTTCTTTAAAATAAACTACTGATATTCAATAATCACATTACGTTCAACTAAAATCGATTCAACTTAGGTTAAATGTTTAAGGGATAAAATTCCTCCGAGACAAAACTCAAATCTAAAACTAAGATTTTTTTTTGTTTATTTTGTTTTCCTTGGTAACAAATTCAGAAAATTAAGCCTAAGAATTTTACAAAAATGGTCTGTTTTTAATGATAACTCTTATATCCGTTTTTGTACTACATATACATATTGAATTCGAATTTCAATTTCAAAAAATAAATTTACTTTTTTCTATTTAATGTGCAAACCATCAAGCAAGCTGTGCGATGTGGAAATAATGGCACTAATGGAAAACAACCAAATTTATATGAAATTTATTGCCCCGATATATATATAAATATAATTATAATTAAATATGTTTAAATTGCATGTCCTCTATATCTGGTGTATTAAGATTGCATGTCTCTAAAATTCCCACATGTTATAAATCTCAATCAAAATAAGATTAAAATAAATGTCATTTAAAAATTTCTAATTAAATAATCCCACCGAATACAAATATTAGCAAAGAAAATTTTCTGCTCAGGAAAAAGAAAACATAGAAGTTTTTCTAATTTCAATATTATTGAAAAAGAGAGAGAAAAAAAAAACTATGTATACTAATTGCATTATTAAATAAGATTTCAAATTTAATTAAACCCCTCCAAAATATTCATTTTTTTTTTCCATAACAAAGGGAGATAAAAGAGGGAAAGGAGATATTTTTGCTTTAATACTTTGATAATTTTTCTTCTTATTTTTCAGCAAAATCAATTAGAAAAAGGTATTCGGAATATTAGAAAAAAAGGGGCCCCATTTATTACAAAATGCAAATGAATCTCGAAAAATATTTAGAACTTTTAATTAGAGTAAATCTGGTTATAACTGAATATAAACTTATCTATAATCGATTGTTTCTTTTCTTATTTTTGAGATTTTTATCGATAAATATATTATGAAATGCAAGATAATAAAACTTGCTTTCTTTATATAATAATATTTGATAAAAAGTCATGGATTGATTGAAGTTTGTGATGTTATGCATAAGTTGTGAGATTTTAAAAAATATATGACCTAAAAACTTTACAAATAAAAAATTCTTGAAATACCACAAAAAGATAAGGATTTTAAAGATTTCATAATTTTTAACTTGTAATTATCAAAATAGACTATTTTTTTTGAAATTCTTGACATGTTAAATAATTACATTAAATTCAATAAATAACATAGTTTTAAAATCTTAAATTTAAAAATAAAAAGATTTTAAAATCCCAAAAATATTAATTACCATGACAAGAATGTAAACTAAACAAATTTTAAGAGAGAGAGCGAGAGAGATGAAACCGCAAATAAATTAAAGTTGGAAAAAAAGAAAAAAGAAAAACGCAAATCTGCAAAGCAAGCAGAGACGCAAATAAAAGTTGTCGGGTAAGACCGTTGACGGTCTTTAACTAATTTACTTGAAATGTTTTTTTTTCACTTTTTGATTATATTTTTTAATTAAATTAAATAAACATGTCCCAAATAATCCTAAACACGCAACCGAAAGAGCCCTGACCCTACCCCCTATAGTCAATTACCCAAAACTGACCAACCATTGCCCTCACGCTTATTTGTATTAATTACCGGTTGTCTCATCCAGATTCGTGCATCATTGGTTTCTATGATCTTCAATCAACGGTATAGATTTCCACTCCTGGCGGGTGTCTTGGGGATACTCTCAAAGTTGATCTAAAGGAGAAAAAAACAAAAGGCACAATCGTCGAGTTGCGAATGAAATAAGTAATTAATAAATAGTTCTCCTGATTCTCCTTTTTTTTAATTTAGTTTGTCTTAACACGGAAGGATTAAAGACAATCTCACGGAATAAGTAAGTTTGGATTTCAATATTTTAAGTATGATTTTAATATATCTCCTTTTGATATAATTAAATAAGTTAATATATTATAAGGCTATTTTGTGCTGTTTTGATATTTATATATTTATCGCTTTATGTAAATTACAGTTAGTTTATTAAAATTGACATTTAAAAAAAAATTGTATTCATAACAAACTAAATTATACAATTTTTAATTTTGAATACTAAATTATGATTCAAATTAATACTTCTAAATACTTTAATTAATTAAAACAGAGCATTATTAATTACATATTTGAATGCATTTGTACTAAATAATTATAAAAAATCAAATAATATGTTTTGAAAAGCTTTTTTTTTTAATAGTGAAATTCGAAGCTGAGTTTATTATAAAAGAATGAGGATTTATGCCACTTAAACTGAACTTAACTGGCATGTTTTGAAAAGCTACTATGCAAGTAGAAGTAGAGAAAAAATGTATGCCTTTTATAGTTTGCCTTTATTTTTAATAATTATTTATTGAAGGGATTTTTCTGTTTTTTATTTATTTTTTCTTTGAGACGAGGGTTTATGAAAGTCGATCAAAGTTAGGGAAACAGGCCCCCGTATGCTTAACCCGATGACTAGATGGTTATTAAAAAGTGATATTAAACAAAGCTCAATTTTGCTCATAATTATATATATAACCTCGACTAATTTTTAATTAATTAGAATTTGAATAATGTAAATAAGTTTAAAGCAGCACATCTAATTTGAAATTTTGAAAAGAACCTATTCTGAATATCATGTTTTAAAAAGTGGTAAATCTTACCGGGAGAAGAGCAAAACTCATTAAATCGAGGGCAGGTCGTGGTTCTAATCTTGCAAGTAAATCGACATAGCTATTATCCTTTCTGTGAGTAAAAAGTACCCAATGCACCGATGTATTGTATATCGGATCTAGACATTCCTTGATAATATGATACCGAAATATGAGGGTTTTAGAGGTGACAACATGAAAAACAAGTGTCGAGTTATTAGCATAGACGTGGAAGAAACGAGGGAGAGGAAGAGGGGGGGGGGGATAGAAACTATTCGGTATCTGAAATTTCATCCTAATTAATCTGAATCGAAAAGTCTTTCCTAATAATATTTTTTTCGTATCCAATGGAAGTCGAACTCTCAATCTGATTAAAAAACGAAAATACTCTTATCACCTACGCCGATGTACTGTCCTTTTTCTTCTTCATGGTTCAATGGTGGTCCAGTTTTTGGTTTATCCACATTTTGATTGGCTTGCCCTAAAAAATGATTAGAATTGCTGAAAAGAGATATTTTATAATGGGCGAAGAGTATTATGTTAATATTAAGAGTTAATAATCCTCTCTACTCTTTTAATATGCAAAATAAAACAGAACGTAGGAGATAAAATAGCAGTATTGGGGGTATTATTACTTTCTAATTAAAGTAGAGTAGATTTAAGTCTAGTCGCGTACAAATAAAATAGTTAAAATGTGACATATCCAACTTTATTTTTGATTTTGAACAAAATCTCACTTTTCAAATTGTGAAATTGTTTTTTATTTTTATTTTTTACAAAATTGCATTTATACCGCTTCTCTAAATCATTTAATTTGGATAATTGAAAGATAAACCTATTTTTTTCTTTCAACTTTTTTCCCCTCTAACTTTACCATGACTAATTTTAAACCCCAGTAATAGAACGTTGCGTTAAGTAACCAACAATATAAAACTAAGATAAAAATTTATATATAGAAAATATAATATTTTATTTATTCTTTAGGATTATAATTATTAACCGAAAAGTTTATTATAATTCAAAATATATTAAAATTTTATGTTCCCTAAATGATATTTTTAAAAAAATAAAGAGGTAATTTGGATTTAAATATTTAATAAAACAACAACATTTTTTTTTTCCTTCGGTCCATGCTCTGCTTAATCCCCAGAACGCTCTATTCCCTTTTTTTAATGAAATTTATCTAAAACTTTGCACGTATTGCATGAATATAGCATGTACGATTTAAGTTGCACCGTGACAATATATATGGACTGATGTAAATCGATCACACTCTCATTCTAACACTCTATTTTAAAAGATTTGAGTTTTGTCTCCCTCTTCCATTGCCAAGAGAAAAAGAAAAAGAAAAAAAATATCGTTGTCTCATTTTTTTTTTGTTATACAGGAATTTAAATTTCAGATTACTATATTGAAAAAAAGAATTTATATTATTAGACTATCCCCTTGGAGACCCGCCGCCACATTCCAAAAATCCATTAGATATATTTGAATCTGTTAGATTAAAAGATATTATTTGTCACGAAATTTTATATTCACCTGTGTCGTTTACAATGAAATCAGTATTTCAATAATTTTATTTGAAAAAAAAAATGTGATTTCTTTTTTAAAAAAAGGAGATACAAATTAAAAGCTTAGTTGCCCTGTGCCGGTGCACTGAAGCCGCCTGTTTAGCATCGTAAACTTAATAAAGAAAAAAAAAAGAAATCAATTGGAGATCTTTTCGACATAAAAATTAATAATAATATAATAATTTTACTCTATGTTTTAGAGAAATTTAATTTTTACTTATAAAATTTCATATGTTAAATAATTTATTTATTTTAATAAAAAATTTTGTAAATAAAAATAAATTGAGATAAATTAAAATTTACCGATATATCACAGAAACCGGAAATTAGAAGAAGCATTTGGTATTAGTCCAACAAATTTTCATAGTTAAGATGGGTAGAATCGTATTATTTACATTTGGGTGGAGAGCGAAAGAAGCAAGGAATTTGGAGATTTTAATTAAAAGAGTTAACAAAAATCAAGCCTACTAACCCTTAACCACTCCTAATTCAATGATTTAAATTAAAAATTTTATTTAATTAAAAGCCACTTGTATAAATTAAAAGAGGTGCTTATTCATTTTTATGCAAAATACCCAAGTTAAAGAGAGAGAGAGAGAGAGAGAGAGAGAGAGAGAGAGAGAGAGAGAGAGAGAGAGAGAGAGAGAGAGAGAGAGAGAGAGAGAGAGAGAGAGAGAGAGAGAGAGAGAGAGAATGCATGACCACCGTTCAAGAATTTCCATAATTATGTAAGATGTCAATAAATTTCAGTTCAAATGATTCAATCACTCTCCCCTTTAATCAGCTAGAGTTTAAAGGCTCACTATGATTAAAAAAAAATTATGTAAGATACATTGTTTTCTTTATTTCTATTTAAATCCCCCATTCTCTTTCTTTCTCGGAGTACATACCCTTATTAATTTTAATCTATATATCATTACTTGAGTAGGAAGAGAAAAGCACTCGATAAAGGGAGATTCCCTAGTGATGAGCGGCACGTGGAGTTAAGGTGTTTCCAAGATTTCTACACATTATTAATTTAAATGTTCACATTTAGAAAGATTTCAATTCAAAGAATTTGGTTTTCCAATGCTTGCCTTGATAAAAGAAGTATATATACATTATATATATATTTATCACTTTATGAGTCCCAACAAATAGAAAGAAAAGAAAAACAATTTCTTAGGACATATATTGTCTTAATATGATTTGGGGTCTGCCTGTTGTTTTCTGTGCTTGCTTGTGTAAAAGAGAGAAGAGGGAGGACCACCTCTTTTTGGGTTTTTTTTTTTTTATATGTTCATTACATATTTCAATAGCTGATAAATCATGTACAACATAAATACATACATAAAAAAAATATATATATGTAAAATCATCTAAATTTAAATTGAGTCAATTTTGAAAACCTAGTAAGTCTTCTTATTCTCAACCAATCAGGAGTTGATTTATAATGAGTTGAGTGAGAACCACACTTGTACTAATCGAGTATTTCTCTAAAAGATGTGTGTAGGCATGAAATAAAGCTGCAAAGTTATGATTAAAGTAATATAATATGGAGGACCAAAACCCTCTTCTTTGCCACTTCTCCATGTGAACTGATCCTGCAAATTCTTGACCTGCCCCATAATGAGTAACTCAATTTCCACTGTTTTCACATGCATATGCTCATCCCTAATTACCTCATTATGGTTTATATTTAATACATGAACCAAGAAATTGCTTAAACACCATCATGGAAGAGACACCAACATACTTGTGGCCACATTGGGAGCTCTCAAAGACGAGATATGAGGCATTTCCTTCGACTACCAAAATTTCTGCACCCAAAATAGCCAAACTTGATTTAATTCTGATGGACATTTTTTGTCCCTCCCACCAACAAAGAAAGTATGGGCGTTTTTTTTTTTTTTGCAGAAACTTTGCTAATATGATGCTGTTAGATAAAATGCGAATTATTATACACCTCAATTCTATTATGTGTGCATTAAAGGTCAAAAAGAGAAGATGGACACTATTCTAACATAAGCCTAACTCTGCCCTTTTTTCTTAGATTAGACCGGAAGCTAGACTTTAAAGACCCAGAACTCTATTAAATGCATCCAACAAGTGACCTATTTTTCTTGTTAAAAACATAAAGCAAGCATTGGGGGAAGAGAACTCCAACTTTAAGATCTAATAATAGGAAAAATACTTTCATAAAAGAGAATCATATACTAACAATTAGGAATATCTTGCATTTATGTACTCAAAACACATAGCAGGAGCAAGCACGGGTCCTCAGGGTTTGGAAAATCTTTGGACAAGTAACATATATAGTTTGAGGCACATCGATCAGGCTATCCTAGAGACTTTTTATGCCATAAAACACATGGGAAGTTGCTACTATTTCCACAAAACTAACTATTCTCCACTAAATATCTGAGATTCAAGATAAGCAATGTGCAAACAACAATACCCTCTTTTATAAAGCAGACGATGAGTCCCAAGACACAAGCAACAAAGCCAGGTTTTTGCATTAGAGAAGAAACGTAGCTACTGATTATCAAGTTGACTGTTTCAATGAGACTGGGAAAAGCCAATTTGTAGGTAGGAACATTGACCTCAAACCAAACATTAAACCAAGTGATCTGGCGGAGGGGAAATAGGTTTCCAGCTCACACAATAAAGTAGGAACATATTTTTTCAATTAAAATCCGAAAAGGGTGTGACCATATCCGTTCTCTTTCTCCTAGTATTTTGGCCCACTCCTTAACTATCTTATTTTGAACTTTTGACTTAAATTAGAAGCCTTTTTTTTAATTTTATTTTTTAAGAAGAGAATTTACAAGGAAATGATGGATTGGAGCCAGATGTTTCCATTACCGTCTACGTCATATACCAGGACTTAATCCTCATCCAGTCAACTGGCACCGCAAAATGCTCCTGACAAATAAGATACAATTTCTCTCTGCATGCCGCAAAAGGAACATCTCATTTTATAATACAACTGACAGGGGACAGGGCCCTAATCACTTTGTTTATATAGAACAACCTGTGATTGACTTAAGTTTGCATGCCTAGTTCTTGGTACACAATAAAAACCAAAACATTACTGGGCAGGTGTAGGTACACATTAAGTGAAAACAAGTAACTTGGAAAGAAATTATATGTTGACCTAAAAAATAGTCAGCCGAGTTGCATTCAACCATATTAGCAAAAATAAGAGCAGCTTACATAATGAATTGTTCAAGAATGGAGACAGTGGACTGACCTGAGAATGGAACCTCCAAAGGCAAGGCAGCCATGATAATGCCAGGAGACAATGCTAAAGATATTCTGTTGAAATTGAAAGTTCTTGTCTCAACCAAGTAAGAACAGTGGCTGGAAGCACCACGCCACTGGCATAGAGGGTAAAAATTCACTAAGCACAAGATAGCATATCCGACATCCTAGGTTGGCTAGAAAAATCTTACACTTTTAAGTTCATCTTACTTCTGAACTACTAAACAATGTTGTCATAACCAGAGCCAAAATCAATTGACCAGAAGATTTGGCCTGATGTTCACTATTTTCAACTCAGGGCTAGCAGTGCATACGAGAAACATCCAGATCAACTGCTTGGCCAGGTATACAATTTCAAGTTTCTTGTCAGCACATGGACATATCAACCTCCCCCCCCCCCCCAAAAAAAAAGGAAAAATTGTTATCTTTAAACAACCTTTGAAGCTGCAGAGGAATTACGTTCAGGACTTAGCATAAAGTCTAGCCTTCGCACGTTATTTACTTGATGTAGCTCTCGGACACCTCCAATTAATGTAACTGCACCATGTTCTGTCGTGGCAAACTGCATATGGCTATTTACCCTCATAACATGATCGGGTTCTACGCTGCTTCCTAGGTTCGAAATTGGGCAATCTCATCAAGTATGGCCGAGTTGACTGCCTCTTTAATTTAAATCTGTTATGAGTTTTGGCACGTTCTAAAACTTTTCACCATTATCCTCGTCAATGCAACAAAATTTAGCTTACTTCTGATTATTCAGCTGTTCCAAACTACTTACATTTAGTGGTAGTTAATAATTTAGCATTCCATTCAGTTGCGGCCACAACTTTTTGTTGTCAGCAAAGTTATGAAAATCTACTTGAGTGGCGGCCGGTTTTGATCCTCCACAGAATGTGACTTATAATCAGTGGCTCCCATTAATTTTTATCCCTCAAAGTTGTTTGCTTTCCGGTGCACAAAACTACCGTCACCGACTCAAATCACATTTGAGTCATGTGTTTACATTCCACAAATAGAGGCACTGTTCAATCTAACTCTGATGATTAGTATGACAGAGGTTGGGATAAAGGAGGCTCAAAAGATTGATAATCCTTTCAATTCCAACATGTGGAGGAATTATTTAGGGTAATAAGGCTATGTGGGCTCTCCCTAATCTTTATGTAATAAAAATAACATATTTCATAATTTATTTATTTTGTTAGCGAGAAGCATATACACTCGAACCACTAAATCATTTAGGCTCTATGTCACCAACAATAAGGTTTCACGGGGTAAATTTTAGTTCAAACCCCTCCTCCATAAGCCTTTTGTCAAACATCTGTTGGCCAAGAAAGGGATTCAACGAGTGGAATCATGTCATACATGAGACAGGTGGCGACTTGACTGAAGCCGCTTGGGTTGCAGGAGAGTGAACAAAGATCCATCTTAAAAAGTAAGCTTGACAGGTGGAGGCATATGGGGCTTAGCAAGATAAATAAAAAACGACCCTAAAACTATAGCCCCTCCCCCTCCCTGAGACTAAATTTCTTCCTTGAAAACGCCTCTAAAAACCTCTCCCTTTTTTTTTTTTATTGTTTTCGCCAAAATTTAAATTCAACAAAAGATTCCAAAAATTCAAACTTGTGTGATTCGCAACTGATCAAAACCTCAAGAACCCATAAAAAAGGCGAATAAATCTTGAGTGAAGTGGTCAATTACACTAAAACAATGTGACTAGTACACGATCATTACCCGGAAAAAGCTTCACAAATGTGCTTGTGGTATGAATTTGCAAGCTCTAAGATCTCCATTACTCCTTTAGATCACTCTTTCTTGTTAATCAGAATATAAGATTGAAAGTATTGAAATTTGATTGACATATTCGGATGAGGAAAGGAGAAGGAGACTCGTCACCTATCCTCGCATTTACCGTTTTGTGGCACGACGGTCTGTTGGAGCCTTCTTTTTTTATTTTTTATTTTTATTTTTTTGATTGTAGACAGAATTGAACCAGGTTCCATCGGTTTAAGGAGGGAGATTTGAGCCTTTTCTCTTCCCACTCTAAAAAGTTCAAAAATTAAAAAGATAAAACCGAAGAAAAGAAAACCATATATATATAAAAGTTGCCACAATATTTCCTAATGCATGTACAATTCATGAGGCTTAGTCTGGCCTTTCATGTCAAATTATAAAATATAAAATTTTATTTTTAAATTTATTGGGCCAATTTGGTACATGAGAGGCCAGACTAAGCCTCACGAACTGTACATGCATTTTTGGAACCATTGTGGCTAACACGTTAACTCGTGAATTTAAAACAAAAAAAAAAAAAAGAAAACTCTCTTTTTAATATTAAAATTACGTTAAAATCAGGATAAATCGTGAATAAAATGAAAATAGTTAAAAATTCGGATAGAACTTGATTCTCTAGTCCGGGGTGGTTCAAATTTGTGACGAAATCTATCGTACAATGTCTTAGAATATAAACATTACTTTGCAACCGACATACGGTTCGCCTAATCGCCTAATCAGATATGGTGTTAAATTTTTTAACAAAATTTCTGAATTTGACTTTTGGTTTGGTTATGAAAAAAATTATGTTGGGAGATAACCCTCTTAAATGGGTCACCGTAAATCTAGAAAAAAATTAATTAGAGTATAATTCCGGATATCGATCGGTATAGTATAAAAAAAAAAAAAAACATTACTTTGCAAATTTAATTGCGGATGAACACCGTATCTTATTTATTTAGATTTAAAGACTAATAGATTTTCTAACCAAAAGGGATCATTCCATGTTGAAGATTCATCACCCAGTCCAACCAAAACCCGCATTAAACCTATGGTTACCCTTGGGGTTTTGGTGGTACTCCTCCACACAAATAAATATACTTGTATTTTATTTTATACATAATATTTATTTAACCAAAATGAAAAGGTTTTTATAAAAAAATAAATAAATTTTTGTAAATTGTTTTTGTAAATAACAACGAGAAAACCGTGCATATTAGCTGTATGTTGGATTAAAACACATAGTAAGAAAGAAACACTAAACTCCATTTTAATGAAACCAAGCAACAAGAGAACAACACATTGAAAAGCAGTTTTAGTTGTAGGCTGCAAACTCCGTAAACAACCCAATGAACAAAACTACCAAATTGGTCACATGTGACGATTGGGATCCAATAAACTGCAGGCCCTCCCCTCCGCTTCCCAATAATACCAAACACAAATCACCAAAACATTCCGCAAAACTAATCACCAAAAAAAGTCAAAAAATTGGAATTGGATTTGCTTCGTTTCAAATTCCTGTCACCATCAAATCTTCAATAATGGCACATTGATTATGAAAAACCATACCATTTGACTCTTGGACAGCTTCAAACAATAAAATCAACTTCAAGCATATGCCCCCACTTTAAATTCCTTCAAAAATCCAAATTCCCAACTCAATTTTGAACATAACTAAGTACACAATTTCTTGGTTCTCAATGACATGTGCCTTTCAGGAATAAATCATGCGAAATCTACTATGCCATGCCAATTGGATTCATCCAAGGCAACTCTGATAAAAACGACGTCGTAAAATGTGATGAAATAGAGAGACGACGCCGTTTTACCAACCTTGGCAGGATTAATTTTCTCATATTTATTTTTTTATTGAAGTATCAAAAAGAGCATAAACTCAAACGAGCCGCTTTTTTGTATACGAAAACTCATCGACTAGACCGAAAATTCGGAAGCTAACGGTTTCGAGTTTCTATCGTTTCTTCCGTCTTGACGCTTGGGAATTTGTTATTTCATTCCTTTGTTTCCGGTCAAACGCTACGTCTCTCTCTCTCTCTCTCTCTCTCTCTCTCTCTCTCTCTTTCTCTCTCTCTGAGACTTCATAGTCAAAACAAATGCTTACTCTCGCACTGCTCTTTTCCAGATCAAATTTGTTATCCCATTCGACTCATCGACGGTAATTTTTGTTACTACCTGCTTTGAATTTTAATGGTTTGGTTTCAATTTGTTGCAATGTTGTTTGAGTAATGTGTACATTTTTAGATGATTTGAGAAAATGTACGAAATGTGGCTTTTCTTGAATTTTCAGGCTTGGATCTGAATTGGGTCAAAATTTTGTTGTAGTTTACAATATCAAAATACACACGCGCGCGCATATATATATTTCGATAACTTCTTAGGTGGTTTTCAGCTACACGAAAGTGGCTAATCTGAAATTTTGCCTTTATAATTTAAGCTAATTTTAGTTTTAGATTGTGGATATTGTTAATTTATTTATTTATTTATTTTTTTGGCTGTGAATGATAATGCTTTTGTCTGACGTTTTTATGGAGAAAAGTGATCAGTTGAAGCAGGCATAAAAGTGAATATCTGTTATTTTAGGTTTCTATTTTAGCCATTTTATTTGAAGATTGTGGGAATTGTTCATTTGTTTGTAAATGTGTACTGAATGTTCATGCTTTTGTTTTGGATTTTTGATGGAGATAAGTTATCAAATTGATTAGATCTTTGTGCAGGAGTTGAGCCATTGTTTTGATCTCTAGTGGGGGATTTCTTTTGAATCAACTTTTTAAAGGGAAATGGGGACTGAGATGGTGAATGAGTCATGGATTAGTAGCTTGTGGAGGACATCACTGAAGATTACTTTGGAGCCCGATAAGTCAGTGGTTGGGATTTTAGCTTTTGAATTTACGAGTTTGATGTCTAAAGTGGTGAATTTATGGCATTGCTTGAGTGATGAACAAATTGTTAAGTTGCGCAGAGAGACTGTGAATTCTGTAGGTGTTAAAAAGCTTGTATCCAATAATGATGATTATCTTCTTGATCTTGCACTTGTGGAGATTATTCAGAACATGAATTCCGTGGCAAGGACCGTTGCAAGACTTGGGAAGCGGTGTGTTGATCCTCTTTATCATGGTTTGGAACGATTGTTTGATGATCTAGATGGGTGTGAAGAGGAGTGGTGTGGGTGGCAGTATAAGTGGAAGAAAATGGATAGGAAAGTGAAGAAAATGGAGAGATTTGTTGCTGTCACAGAACAATTATACGAGGAGATGGAAGTGTTGGTTGAGCTTGAGCAGACTCTCAGGAGAATGCAAGTCAGTTCTGATGCGAAGTTGTTTGATTTCCGGCAGAAGGTTGTTCAGCAGCGCCATGAAGTGAGATATCTGCGTGAGATGTCTCCATGGGTTAGGACATATGATTACACAGTACGACTTTTGGCCAGGTCTTTGTTTACTATAGTCGAGAGATTCAAGTATGTTTTTGGGGTTGATCAAGTGGAAAACATTGAAGAAAAGGATGAATCCCAACGTATGAGTGTAGACTATCTCACATGCACAAATTCCTGTTCTGTTCTTATGGGGTCTTCAGTTCATCCTTCTAAGGATGAGCCTCAAAAATTCTACAAACAACCTCTAGGGAGGTCATTTTCAAATTCATGGGCTATTGCTGACAAGAATAGAAGAAGCTACAAGCAACGCCAAGCTCACTGCCCGGCATCTACTCTTCCTGGTAAGCATCTGCAGTTCAAAACTATACATTTGGCTGAAATTGGACCTTTCAAGGCATGCATGACAAGTGGTTGTGATTCCCCTATTCTGCCAAGCTACACAGCTTCAAGCAATTTATCTCCAACGACAAACAGTGCTCGTTTCAAGAAAATGAACAGAGTGGAGGGTAATGACAGCCCTGTTTTCCAGAAGAACAGGGTTCCTCTTGCATTTCTATTCAACAATACACAGAAATTGGTAAGCAGGCCTCCTTCCACACTTGGTGAGGCTTGTTTAGCTCTCCACTATGCAAATGCCATTATATTAATTGAGAAGCTAGTTTCATCTTCTTACATGATTGGTCTTGATGCAAGAGATGACCTCTATGAAATGTTGCCTTCAAGTATAAGAACTGCTCTTAGAGCAAGGCTTAGGCCATATGCCAAAGCTTTGGCTTTGTCTGTCTATAATGCTGCTCTTGCGACAGAGTGGAATGCCACAATTACAAGAACATTAGACTGGTTGTCTCCACTTGCACATAATACGATAAGGTGGAACTCTGCTCGTAGTTTTGAGAAGCAGCATATAGTTTCTGGGGGAAATGTGCTTCTTGTGCAGACTCTAGACTACGCAAATAGGGCAAAGACTGAAGAAGCTATTATAGAGCTACTTTTGGGTCTGAATTATGTGTGGAGGTTCGAAAGACAGGGTAATGGAAAAGCTTGGGTGCATAGTAGGCATTATAGCGAACCATGACCACTTGTTCCGAACTGAAAAGTGACCAGAAACAATGGCAAGAGGCTTCAAGCAAGTTGCATTAGAGCAAAAATGGCAAAACTATGATAATGTCATCATGGAATGGGTTACTGGTTACATTTTCATTGAGGCTGGTTTTCTGATGAACCATGCAGCTTGGACAATATTGGTTTGCCTGCTCAGTCAATCAGCAAGAAAAATATGATACCTCTCCTGTTAGTGCTGAAGAAGGCCTTCACCTGGTATGAGGTACTTGAACAAATTTCAGTTTCTAATTCTGGCCTGGTGCCTTGTTAGTTGACTTTTTCTCTGGGGATCCACGAATTTGGCTCAAGTGGTCAACAAATTTGGATCACATGGCCCTTTTGTATAGTTTCTTCTGACAGTATAATATATAGCTTTCTGCTATTGAAAGAATATAGTTAATGCATTATGCCCATAAGGTTGCAATATTAATATTAGTGTTGTCACTTGTCATTGCTTCTGTCCCCCCCCAGGAACTTGGTTGTATATCAAATTTTTTTGTTATAAACAGACACATATATTCTTTTTGTTAGGCAGCTAGTAATCATAGTTATGAGAAAAAGACTCCAAGTAAGTGAGTATTTTTATGGCTAAAGCATACTGGCATAGCTGTGGAAGTATCATAAATTACTGGATTAGTTTTGATCACTGCTTAAAGGAGATGTGTATGTTAGAGGACCTTTTTCTCCAAGGATGAAGTTTGTGTGCTAATGTGTTATGTCACTGCTTGTCTAAAGATGGGAAGAAACCAGCCATAGTACTTGTGCAAATATGCAAGGTAGACGAAGTCCAATGTAAGAGGCATCTCTGTAGTACAATTTCATTTCTGATGTGCTTTGCCTTTCTATGTGACTGCATAAACTTCTGAAAATCCAACAGTGAAAGCTTGTGTGGAAGTGTTTTAATTAGCAATGGGATGCTCTGACATTGATTGCCATATGATTAGCAGAGCTATAAGACAAAGCATTGAATCATTTTAGATAGTTTGAATTGTGACGTTCACAAAGTGAAGATACAAAAACAGTTGTTCCAATAAGGCCAAAAATAAGTATGTTGGATACAGTCGTGATTGACCAACTATGCAGACTGACCATGACATTTTGGTTATTGGCATACTGAGAACATTATAGGAGGCTTAGGATTAAGGGTTGATAGCAAGATTAGAAAGAACTACGGTGCACAAAAGTCATAGAAAAAGATGACATGCAGCAAAAGGCAGGTAGTAGGGGATATCTGGGGCCAAAAATTTCTGGTTATAAATGACTAGGTTTGGCCTTTTCACATAGGAGAGGCACCAAGTTGTAGCCACATGACCGGACCATACACTGATTGAAGCTTATATAAGGTTTGGTGAGGCATTACTCCTAGATCAAGCATATTGATGTTCCTTATATAAGGAGAAACTTCCCACATATTGAGCCTTTATGGTCAGTTGTAAAATGCCTTTAGAAAAGGTAAAAGTTAGCAATTATAATTTGGTTGTAGCTCCTTTTTGATGTTCCTTTAGACAATGGAAATTGTTTTTGTTAAAAATACAAACTAATTAATAATGCTTTATTTTGATTCAGCTAAAACGGCATTCCGGGAAATTTTGATATTTTTTGTGATACCTTAAACTCTTTGGAAATTTTGTGATACCTTAAACTCTTTGGAAATTTTGATTCAGCTAAAACGGCATTCCGGGATGAGTATAGTCTGGTCTGTTCGATTGTAAGCATCGACTGTGAGTGCACTAGGCATTTGCAGTCAGCCAAGGCAATGCCTCTTTGGCCGACTGAACCACCATAATTGCCTACAGAGCCAGGTAGTAGCCACATGACCGGACTGGATCGAAGCTTGGATACGGCATGTGGCCTGTAACCTCCCAAGCACCTTTTTTTTTTTTTTTTTTTAATGATATCGTGCTCGTGTTTGTGATCCGCATTGATTTATTTTTTAAAATGACAAAAAAGATGACAATCTTTATTTTTCGTCTTTTCAACCATATTGATGTATTATACTTTAATTCACTTTAATGGTTTATTTATTTATTCATTTACGTCTGCACGACCTACATAAGGCTTATCCAAAGCTGTTTTTATTACTACGAACTACCATTATTATTTTAAGTTTTGATATGGAAAATTATATGATATGCTATTTTTGGTATCATATGATGTTTTCGTTTGAGGCTAATTTAAATATTGTTCCAGAAAATTGTGTATGCTTACTATCTGATTTTATTTAAATCTCATGTCAACCGTTACACCTCTTTTTAGCTAAGATATAAGGTTTGATTCATGAGCATTATACCATAGAGCTTTGAGTCCTCACGCAAGAATTATGTGTGTTTGTCCGGTGTGTCGAGCTCAGCTGAGACTAGCATCCTAAGCACGCCAATATGCACCATATCTAACCAAGGCCCGGTAGTAGCCATGGTCTGCGAGTGCACATCCGGGACTGTCGTCGGAAAAGTCTGGGTCAATGGTTCTTGAAAGGTCGACCGTGGCTTTAGCAACTAAACCACCTCTGTGCCTACAGGGCCAAGTAGTAGCCGTATGACTGGACCAAATGTTGGTTTATGCTTGTAAAGGATCTGATGGGTGATTTTTCCCAAATTAAGCAGCATTTCAATGAGCATGCAGGACGGCCTGAAGGCCTTAATTTCTTGGGCGCATTTTAAACCCATTTTACAAAAAGCAGCAGCAACCTACCGAGGAAGACGGACTCGATGAAACAAATGAGGTCCAAGAGCACTAGATTTTTTTCAGAATATTATCGCAGCTGGAATCTCTTATCTTAGCATTACAAGCAAAATAAAATACTCAACTTCGCGGCACAAGGCAGAACGGAAATAGATGGTGATAAATAGTGACACAACTAAAATATGCATTAGAGCGGTTCATGGAACTTGTTTGGTACTTCTCTAATCACGAATTTCCTGTGTCATTTCGCTTTCTTGGTATTGCCTTTAAGGGGACCAGTTTCCTCACAGTTATTCCCATCCTCTCGTCCAGGTCGATAGTCTCTGGAGTGGTCTGGCCATCCAGTTCCCATTCAAAACAATGTAATAGAGAGGCAACGGCAAGGTGAAGGACTCTATGAGCCAAGGACATTCCAATACAAATTCGTCTTCCTGATCCAAAAGGAATCAACCCAAAATGCTGGCCCTTGTAATCAATATTTGAGCCTAAGAACCTCTCTGGCTTGAAGTTCAAGGGGTCATCCCAGATTTCTGGGTCTCTGCCTATTGCCCAAGCATTCACCAGTATTTGAGTGTTCTTTGGTATGTGATACCCCAGGTATTTGGTATCTTCTAATGCATTTCGAGGAAGCAGTAGAGGCAGTGGAGGATGTAATCGCAGGGTTTCCTTTATTATTGCCTGCAAATATGGCATTTTATCGATGTTGCTCTCTTCAACTTTCTTCTTTGTTCCAACAACACTATCAAGCTCTTCCTTAGCCTTTTTCATGACCTCAGGATTGCGAAGTAGTTCTGTCAATGCCCATTCCATGCTGCTGGATGTAGTCTCCGAACCTGCAAAAAACATCTCCTGCATAATGATGCATTGAGAATTATTTGTTTTTTCTTCAAATTACCTAACAGATTATAGTTTGCAAAATTAATGAAGGCATTACCAGTATAATTATTTTTATTTTCTTGTCGGACATCTTGTCAACTGCTTCTTTTGCATCACCTTCAAACTCCAACAATGCATCCAAGAAGTCCTTTTTGGCCTTCTCTTTCTCTGACTTCTCTTCTTGTGTCCTCTCCAGTACGAATCCAGCTGCGATTTTGATAGCTCTTCCCATGTCATGCATCATGCCTTTTTGTATTCCTTGTGGATCAACCCACTTCAGAAAAGGCAAGAAATCAGCCACATTTGGCTTCCCTGCCCATTCCATTATCTTGTTCATGGCATCAAAGAACTCCTGTCCCTTCTCGGACTTTGAGTTCAGCAAATCTTTGGAGAACATTAAATTACCCACCAAATTAAATGCCATGAGAAAGAGTAGATGGGGAACGTTCACTTCACCTTGCGCTCCTCTAGCCTTTGAGGCTTCCGATTCTTCTTCTATCCACCTGATCATATCATCTATGCATTTCCTCCTCACTGAGGCAGTGTCATTGATTCTTTTGCTGATCAAGAGTTCTGCAAAGCAAAGCCTTCTAAGAACACGCCAATATGCACCATAGTTGCCTACAGCTAAAGAACCTTGATTGTAGCCATGTGCTGTGAGTGCACCGGGACATTTACGTTCTGCAAAGGGCAAGTCATGGTTCTTGAAAAGCTCAGCCGCTGCTTTGGCCGACTGAACCACCATAGTGCCCACGGTTCCAAGCTGTAGCCAGATGACCGGACCGTATTTCGGTTGAAGCTTGTAAAGAGCCTGGTGAGGTATTGCGCCAAGATCAAGCATGTTGCCAATCAATGGCAATGCAGGAGGGCCTGGTGGCCGGGATTTTTTAGGCACATTTTGAAATCTTTTCATGAAAAGAAGCAGCAAAGCTGCAGAGAAAGAGATGGCCAACCAAACAATTGAGGTCAAAGAGCACTCCATGTTTTTTTGTTCACAAAATGTTACAAGCTTGTTCATGAATTGTGCCTTTTATAAAAGAGGAGGATACAGGGGAAGCAGTCATTTGCTTGCTTCATATCTGTCAAGCTTAGACTGCTCGGGGTCCCAACAGAAGAAAATAACAATAATAATAACAAACTAAAAAAATAAAAATACAAATAATGACAAGATTGTTGGCCTCTATAACGAGATCTCGAGATCTCTTATTCCTTGTAATTTAAAACATAATAATTATTATTAAGTCTAATCACTATAATTTCATTAAAATACTAAATAGATATAAATTATAAGATAAATTATAAATTAGAAACAAATCTAAAAGTATTACCATGGGAGGGTATAGGAGATGTTGAGAGAATATCATTTTTATTTTTATTTTTATTTTTTGCTCTTTTTCTCCTACCCACTTGATGACCCATCTTTAGAATTTGAAAGACAATCTTGAACCAACCGGCAAAAGATAAGATAAAAGACAGAGAATTGTAAAAAGATAAAGTAAACCAAAAAGATTAAAAAGAAGTCTCGTCATAAAAAGAAAAATACAAGGGTAATTTTGACAATTCATAACATCTTATTAACATTTGACTATCTATAACACCCTTAATTAACGATAATTATAAACTGTTATTAAAATCTAAAGACCATGATACAAAGTATTATTATTCAAAAGATAGAATGCAAAGTATTATTAAAATCAAATGTTGGATTATAATTTGTAATTTATCTTCAAATATAATTATGTTAGATTTTCGATTTAACTTTACAAGCGTTTTCTCATATCTAGCAGAAATGGTGATTATTTGAGATTGAAAGGTGAAGAAATTTGTCCTGTGGGTGAAAAATGAAATAAAATAAAATAAAGAAGAAGAAGGAAGGGTTTAGAGCTCATCACATGGCAGATAGCAGCAGCACAGTGAAAATGAAAGTAAATTTTTTTTTATTGGTACTGAAATGAAAGTAAATTTTAAGAAAAGAATAATGCTGGGAAAATTTTTATTGTGATAGAGCATTATTTATTTTTTTTTACCTTGACTTGACCCTCACTCAGTATTTAGAGTTTCGTTCTGACTAATCTGGATCGATCGCTACAGGACCCATTTTGGGGACGAATTTCTCAATATTATTTTTTCTATATTCAGTAGAGTCAAACTCTCGATTTAATTAAGAAACGAAAATGTCTATCCCATCTATTCTAATAAATATCGGTATTATGATAGAGCATTATCTCACTTACATTCTACACTCACAATCTACTTCGACATTTTATTTCCTATGCTCTCTATATTTATATTTTATTTTACTCTTTCATATCTTAAGTGAAATAAAATTTTCTAAATATAAAGTAATTATTATAAATTATATTTATTGATATAATCCAAATGTGGTTCCTAACCCGTTAAGGAAACAGAAGGTACGGGGACAATGATTGAGAAGCGCCCCACCCACCCCCCCCGGGGAGGTGTTTAAGGCGTTGCTTCCAATAGATGTTAGCAATGGGGAATTAATTACTACATAATAATTAATTTTATTTTTGTTAATTATATTAAAGTTTTAAATCCTATGGAATGTCATAAATTTTATAAATTACTGTATAAATCAAAACAAGTATTTTTATTAATCGGTTATATGAATCTTTTTATCTTATTATATTTTATTTTATATTAAATATTAAACTGTATCATTGAAAAAAAAATCTTGAATAATGTCGGAACCGATGCGACCTCCATGCTGTCCATTTTTCTCACCTGTCCTGATATTATATTTTTATAAAAAAGAGCATATCAAGATCATGAAAGGCCAAAAGCCCTGCGCCTAAATTGTTAGATATCTGAATGGGAGACCATAATTTACATTTTAATTTCCGTAGACCATAAAAACAAACAACAGGTGGCACGCCTGTCATGTCGTGCCAGTTTAGTAGACCATAATTTGCATTTTAATTTATATAAAAAAAATTTACATTTTCATTTTGTCTCCAACGTAAATGTCGAAGCATCACATGTATCGCGGGTAACGTAGGAAACTTTGACTTAGATTTTAGGTTCCGTTGAATTTAAGTAAATTTTTTAATATTAATACATTAATAATATATATATATATATATATATGCATATATTAATTTTTTATAAAAATTGATTTATATTTATAAAATTTTATAACTTAATCAAATTTAATTGAGATAAAATAAGAAAAATTAAATTATGCGAACACAAGCAATAGAGTTTTTTTCTGTCTTTTTTTCTTAAAGTAAGAAGTCAAAATTAATAGATATACAAGAAACTCATAAAAGAAGATGGGGGTTCTCTTTTATCAATACAACTTATGATTCGGCATTTAAACAGAATTTTGCGAATCCAGAGCCATTAACTATGTTAGTATCTCATCCAGTAACCAAAAAAAAAAAAAAAAAAAAAATATCTATGTTAGCATTTTGGAAGTAAAAGACCATTGACATGATCAAGACGCACAAAGAAGATACAATTTATTATCACACGGTTTGTTTATCACTGTGTTTTCACGATCTAATTCTACATTTAAAGAAGGAAAGCCAAGCTCCAAGGCCAACCGACCATATGCAAAAGTAATCGTATCTTAAACTTCAAGACTCCAAGCACCTATTCCACTTTTTGAAGCGCAAGTAAAAAATTTCTCCTCTCCTATCGTTACCAAAAGTAATACCAAAACCCGCAGTGTCTGACTCTACCATAGCATCTAAATTAAACTTGACCATCGCTTCTAGAGGAGGATACCGCCTCTGGATAACTTGGACGCCATCTCCACTTTTTGAAGACGCACCTTTTGTTAGGGAAAATATTTACTTGAACGGGCCATTCGTTGCCCTGCCATCTTGGGTGCAAGTTACTTTGCTTTGAATGGTAAAATCCAGCTGACATCTTGGAAAGGCATGTGCTCCCTTGTTTTCTTATTGTCATTATTATCGAAAGTTTATAGTAATTTTTGGGTTTTCTTTTTTGGGATTGGATACAGTTGCACGGACCCACAAAAATTTGCACAATCTTTTTTTCTTTTTTTTTGGTAAGAAGAAGCAACTTGTTATGTCGTAATGCATTTTTTTTAATAGAGAAATGCTACTAAAAGATACCCCACTATTTTTCAAAGACAAATAATTTGAATTTTCTCACCACTCTCTCTCTCTCTCTCTCTCTCAAGCCAGGAAAATAGGGAGTTTGGATCATCGAACACCAGTCTTGAAAAGATTAACAGCTGCCCTTGAACTTGTTGACAAAGCTTTCCTTTGAACTCATGGGAGTGCAACGAACCTGACTCGTCAGCTATACAATTACATGGAATTTTTTGGCTTACGTATAACATTCAAAGCAAGGGCGGAGTCAAAATAGAAACATAAAAAAGTTTTAATAAACAAATATTAAACAAAACGATAAAAATTTTATAAAAAACAAATTTTAAATTTTGTTATAATGCTAAAATTGTCTGATATTATATCGTGCCTAATATTTCAACAAAGATATTCATATTATAGGCTCAATTAATTTGTATTTAAATTAGTTTCGGCCGATAATTCGTTGGAATAATAGAAGTCCATGTGTTGATCTGATTTGACCAAATAATTGAAGTGTGTCGTGATAAGGCTACGGCACGACTCTGATTGGACTCAACCTTCTTCGCCCCTTCTACTGCAATTGTTGTCATCTTGTGATAAAAAATTTTGAAAAATTTTTTTGGCGGCCATGCCCCTGCCGGCCCCTTTTCTGCCCTCTCTGATTCAACGAGGCACCAGGGCTGAGGTTTAAATTATTTTGTTTGTTAAGCTGTAAGTGTTATTTAAGATATTATATGATTTTTTTTTTCAAAAAAAAAAAAAATTGAACAGCAAATTCAATTATGAAATAAATTTTCTAATAAACGGTTTGTAACACTCCATCAACCAAATAGTTGGTTAGACCATGAGCATCATCATCTTGACCCAGATGAGTAGGCCCTAATCCCTGAGTTCCGGGAGACCACATTTCTTTGAGGAATCTCATCGAACAATTTCTGGGCATCACTTAAACACTCAAAACCGACATTTGTAAGCATTATTCTTCAAATATGAGGGTTCTCCGTTGATGGTTACTTCTCTTTGAGGAACAAGGAGGTCGTTAATGATCAATTTTGAGCAATTTAAAGTTATGGAAATTTGCAAAGAAAAATAATGATCAATACTATTTTGATTACAGTGCTGAGGGAATATCACCAAAAAGGATAACTGCAAAAGAAATTTTCAATATCTAACTTATTTTTATTGGGTTTTAGATCAAAAAGTTTTCTTCATATCTTAGACATATAGACTTATAATAAAATTTGTTTAACTATCCGTACGATATATCATTAAATAAATTATATAGTATTTAATAACAAAAGAATTTAGGATTGAATAAGTCAAATCAAAGCACGGCGAGAAGAGAGAAGACAAGGATAGAGAAGATGGAGAGAGGAGGAAGAGGAAGAGGAAGATACAGAAAGATGGCTCGATGTTGGACAGGAAAAATTTCGCAATGCGAGTCATTGAGATAGAAATCCGTAGAAGAAATAAACAGACTCTGCAAGGAGAAAGACCATGCATAGCACAGAAATGAGGGGGAAAGTGGATCATCGTTGCAATACTCTATCTTCTCTATCTCTCCCCCTTTTCTTTTCTATTTCTCTCCATTATTTGACAGTAAATTGCTATGTAATAGTTAGGTCCATAACCGGTAAAAATATAATGTTGCTAACATAATAATATAATACATGATCCCATAAAAGTTTACTATAAAATTAAATCGTGACCAATAATTTTAATACATATTCAACTTTTTATATTTTTATATTTATATATTCATAACTACGAATTTTCTATATAAATTCAACTTATTATAATAATTTATACAAATCAATTAACTATTAAGTTTTATATTATTATATTGTTATTCATCTCTAATACGGTACCATAATTATGTTCATTTATTTCTATTATTCATACGATTATTATATTATTTTATATTTTCTACATGGTATCAGAACTCCGTTTACAAAATAGGTTATCTATGCACCCACCCACATCGCCTCCAATAGCTAGAATCAGTACTAAAATCAAATCAGTCAAAGTTAAAGCCAACGCTGGAGCAAGGAGCCAAGAGTCTGATCTCGAATTTGCTTGAGGGAGCTAGATCCAGAGGTAGAGCTAGAGTCAAAGCCCAAAGCCAGCACAAGGTTCTCAAAAACACTATCTAAAATTTTAAATTCTTTGTTTAGATTTGATTTCAAAATTAAATAATTTTCATTATATCATATTGAATTTGAAGGGATATTAAAAAATATATTATATATTAAAATCAAATCATGATACATATTTAACTTTCTATATTTTTATATTTTATATTTGTATTTATTTTTATATTTTTTAAAATGACATTTTCATATAAATCTAACTTATTGTAATAATTTATTAAATTAATTGAACATAATATTCATATTATTGTATTGCTTTTCATTTCTAATGTGAGATCATAATCATATTCATCTCTATTTATATTATTTTATATTATTTTATATTCTATACACTAGACATCATAATCATATTCATTTATCTCTATTATTTATATTATTTTATATTCTATACACTAGACTTACAAAATTTATAAGCTTAAAATTTAATAAGTAATTGAGAAAAGCGTTTAACACCCCCTGAGACAATAATACGTGAGAAGGAAAATATTATATGTGTAAAATGAAATTATAATTTTAAACCAAAAATTATGATCGAAAGGTAGATGATTGAGAGAAGGAAAATTTTGTCAAAAAACCTATCGACAAAGTTAACTTAGCAGAGCAACATTTGTTGACGTAAATGGATGAATATTTTCGTCCCTTAATCAGATTAGAAATTCGACTCTTTCTGAATACGAAAAAAATAATATTATGAGACCTACCCCTGGTCGGGTCCTATAACGGTTGATCCAGATTAATCGAGACGAAACTCTGGATATCAGGTGGTGATCAAGCCAACGTATAAAAAAAAAAAGTCAACTTAGTCAAAAAGGTCTCCTGGTCATTAGACTACGGCTCAACCCATTGCGCTCCCCGTTGCTGAATGCACCACAAGCACTGTTGTCTTTTCGCTTTGGGGTCCTCGTTAACCATATCCATTCCGTACAAGGATTTTTTTTAATACAAAAATATATGTATATATATATTTATACAATAAAAATTTAAATTAAGATAATAAATTCTCACTCAAATATCTCATACTAAATAAATTTCAAACTATTCAATGCAAACAAAATATTACACATTTAAAATTTTAAATTATTAAAAAATATCTAAAAAACATTTAAAATAATTCAGCCCAAATACAATATCATGTATCCAAGAGTAAAAAAGTGGTTTTAAATATTAAACAACAAAGAAATTCTGAATATTATTTTCATCATTCACATAACTTGATATTGTGGGAGCACATATGAAATAATCAACAACTAGACATTCAGAGGGATGGTGACTTCCAATAAGCTCATCCCCACCATTAAAAGGATGGACTGATTCTTCACAAATCTGTTCATACAATAAGTTTATGTTATCAAGGCTAATAGGATTCTTAGTATCCCTACCTTTGCTCAAGTTGCTAGCAAAATTTTTTTTATACATTATAAAAATCAGATTAAGATACATAAATGTAAATCATACAGTCACAGATAAAACTCAAAGAAGATGAAGAAGGATAAAGCTGATTATCTACTTGTGACGAAGTTTCAAATTATAATACACAAAGAGGAAATTCCAAAAATAATGTTTTTGAAATGGTACAATTGTGGTGGGGGTGTTACATCCTGGCCAGTATTTGGCCAAGATTTATGAGATGACCCAAGGCGATAGAAGGGATTGGGGTTTGAGTCATTCCTCTAGCATAAAGGTAAATTTACGTTCTTTGACATAGTACATTATTCATATATAAGATAGATGCCAGAGTTTTATATATTTTCTCAAGAGTGGAATAGGATACAGGAAAATTCTAGTTTCAATATATTACAAATGTAGCACGGCCACCAACCTATTATACTTGAAATAATTTTGATGAAGCAGAACAGAAAAATGGAACGTACCACAAATCCAAGACAGGATCGGGTGCTTAGCTAGAGAGCCGAACTTATTGTAAAGGTTTTAGACCGGCAGAAGCCAAAAGATATTAGACAACTGTGGAAATGGTTATGGCCGGATCAGCGACATACTAAATACGATTGCTATTTCTAAATTATGAGGGTTTTAAATCTTACGTTTCTTGGCTATAATCTGTAAAGATTCAGCTTTTCTCACTGCAACTCCCATCTTGTCAACATCCATCACATCTCGAGTGACAAATTTCTCGAGCTCCCAATCAAAACAATGGAGCAATGAGCCTGAAATAAGATGAAGCATTCGATGGGCTAGTGGAAGTCCCATACACATTCTTCGACCAGATCCAAATGGAATGAACTCAGTGTGTTGTCCTCTGTAATCCATTTTTGAGACCAAAAACCTCTCGGGTTTGAAACAATTGGGCTCGTCCCAATTGTTCTTGTCTCTTCCGATGGCCCAAGCATTGACGAGAACTTCAGTGTCTTTGGGTATGTTATAGCCCATGAACTTAGTGTCTTTTATTGCTCTTCGAGGCACTAAAAATGGGACTGGCGGATGCAATCTCAATGTTTCTTTGACCACAGCTCTCAAGTAAGGAAGTTCGTCTATGTGACCCTCTTCAAGCTTGTTGTTTGGTCCAACGACACAATTGAGCTCATCCTTAACCTTAGCCATACACTCTGGTTTGCAAAGCAACTCTGTCAATATCCATTCCACCGTAATGCTAGTAGTATCTGCCCCACCCATAAAGAGTTCCTGCACCAACATTCATTATGGAGTTAAAAGATTTTTGTTTTTAGTTTTTTTTTTTGTGTTTTTTTTTGGCCCCGGGGGGGGGGGGGGGGGTTAGGGCTTATTTTGGGTGTTGAGTTCAAATAAAATGAGACGCCCTAATGGTCTATCGGTCCAAGGCTCCAAGCAACACCAACATTTTATGGCCGACCCTCTTTCTTTTTAGGCCCGTGCTATGCTTTACGGTTACTTTTAATATTGTGTCTATGTCACACACATGTTTAGACGCGATCTATTACCGAATTTATAATTAACAATTATGTAAACCATTTTACAATTCTTCGTGTCATGTCTCATGTCCAGTGTTCTTGCTTCATGGGCTGCAAGGGTGGTGCGAAGGGATTGGAATCAGATAGTTTCGAGAGTAAGGTCACAGAACTTGTAAATTCTTAATATTTTTCTCGTACGTCCTAAAATTTATTTTTTAATTTGCTATAGAATGAAAAGAAAATGCCATGTTATGAAAATTTAATTTGGCCTTTATTTATTTATTTATTGTTGGCAAAACTTTATTAATATTCCAAAAGTAGATCTTAAACATGGGATAAGAAAGCTCAAATCAAATCCACTCCAGTAAATGAGAAGAGAAATTCAAAAGTATCTTTAACAATATTCAACTCAAATAAAATATTAATCTCTTTGTCCTACAAATCAAAAAAATAAAAGCCAAGCTCACCCAATCGTGGGTGAACCAGCAACACTACCTATGTTTAGATCTATATTAAAAATAAATAAATTATAACTTAATTGATATTATTTCTTTCTCTCTAAGGACCCGAGTTCAAATTTCTTCTATTTATATAAAAACAAAATCCATAAAAAAATTAATCATTACTTTTATAATTAATTGGTTTAAAAGTAATTATCGTTCGATGGTTAATATACAACAACAAAATAACACTCAAACCTCGATCTGCTGCTAAATAAAATAGTAGGTGATGATCAAAATTTTGTAGTTACGTTGCTGTAGTTTTCTTGCACTGTGTGCATGATGCATCCTTCAATTATTATTATTTTTTTAATTGACCTTATCTTCAAGGGCTTATGTGCATATTTTCTTCGATGTAAGACAAGAAAGAACTGTGATTTTTTGTTTTTTTTTTCTGAGTTGGAACTGAACCGTTAGTGTGTCTTTAATACAACCGGTCAATGTATGGTTGGTTGATGACACCTGACAAGAAAGTGACAAGAAAGGGGAAATGTCTAATACTTTTAACGATGGAACGACAAATTCCAAGAAACTCTAGGACCTGATTGGCTACTTAACAAATAGGATAGGGCTTATCTATGAAATATATTTATCATGAGCTTTAATTTTTTAATTTTTTATAAGGTTTTAAATTTAATGATGTTACATATTTTTAGATGTAAAAGAAACTAATTCGGTATATAAGGTAACAAGGTTCACTATTATAATTTATTTTTTATCCAAAGTGAAAATTTTAAATCTTGTAGAACCTGTTTATGATAGGTAAATATAAAAAAGGGTGAAACTTTATATTAAACTTAGCGTAGTCTTCTTGGTTTAAGATAATAAGAGAAAAGCTATCTATCATTTAGTGACATAGTGTTTACCAGGATAAATATATTGATAGTGTGCTCCGAGAATTTGGTGGGCTCCTCCTTTCCATCACCTTCGTAATCAAGCAAAATGTCAAGAAAATCCTTGGGCCTATTTTGCTTAACCCTCATCTGCCTTTCCTCTATGCGCTCGCACACGAATCTCGAGGCAATTCCAATGGCCTCATCAAGGGCATTGTCCATTGTCCGCCTCAAGCCTTGCAAGTCCCAGCGCCCTAGCCAAGGATAAGCGTCGGCTAAGTTGGGCACTGCCGAAACCTCTATGATCTCTATAATTGCCTTGCTTAACCCTAAAACATCCTTACAGCTTGGATCCAACAAATCATGCGAAAACATCATATTTCCTAGTATATTGAAAGATGTATAGAATATGAGTTGTGGTACGTGGATCCGCTGCAATTTACGGATCTCGTCCTCTATCTGCACCAGCATTTGGTCCACGCATTTTCTTCTAATGGGTGCAGTCTCATTGAGCCGCCTGCCCGCTAGCATTTCCACGGACCCTATCCGCCTAAGGACTCGCCAAAGTGTGCCCAAAGGCGCTAAGGATAGCGAGCCCTTGTGATAGTCCCGGCATTTTGAGACATCATGCACGAAACGATCAGCAAACTGCGCGTCATGGTTTTTGAAAAATGTTGCTGCTACATCAGCCGACGAGATCACAATGATATTAGAGGCACCTACACGTAGCCCAACCACAGGGCCATACTTTTCTTTCAAGGCCACCATCTCGCGATGTGGCAACTTGCCTAGTTCGAGCATGTTGCCGATCACCGGCCAGCCTGGTGGGCCAGGCGGGAAGTTGTGGGGTCTTTTTGGCCATAGAAAGTGAACTAAGAGCGGGAACGATAGTACAATCCACAAAAGAAAAATCCAGGAGAGCTCCATATTGGAAAAGTGGTGATGGGGGGAGATGTCATGGAAAGGACCTAGGACCTCTTTCAGCCCCTATTTATATGCATTTTCTTATTATATTAATGAAAAATGCAGTTGAAAATTCTTCTATGTGAAAATTAAAAAATAAAATCTAATAATGCCTCCTTTAAATAGTTTAAACTTTTAAAATGAATATGTTATTTCAACACATGTATTATAAAAAAAGTATTAAGATACAAAGAGAATAATATCTTCTCTTTAATAGCTTAACTTTTAAAATGAATAATAGTTACATAAAATATAAAATTTTAAATCTTATCTTCCTGTAAACGTTTTATAATTTTTTGAATGTTAGACGTCTTCTATATATTGTCCTTTATGTATATACTGAATTAAAAAAATATTGAATATTTAAATAAATTTATAATATTTAATTATAATAATTTAATTGAATATTTGAATTTTTAATATTATATTTGTAATAATGAGTATAAATATTTTATAAATATTTATTTTATTATAATAATTTAATCGGAAGCAATGGATCATTAAAATTTCATATTCTTAAATTACTTTCATGTTCAAATTCTTTGACATACTAAATATAAATTATTTATGTAAGTAATCTCATAATTTTTTAAAGAAAAAACTGCAAAAACTATTTTAAGAATAAATTATTAAGTAATAGGAGAAAAAATATATTCTTACATTTGAAAATATAGTATTCTCCTAACTTTTATTTAATAATCTTTTCAAATTTGTTGTACAAAAGAATATTCTTTATTTATATATTTAATATTTTTTTTATGTGTCCTATTACATTCATTACTAAGTTTTTCTTTTATTACAAATTGAACTTGATCTCGTCTACAAATTATGGCGACATGCTCCATCACAGCCCATCCGAGGGGACCTGGTAGTCGAAATATGATTGATTCTTTTGAAGACAAGAACTAGAAGCAGTGCTGAGGCACCGAACCAAAAAATGGAGCTCCAAGAACATTCCATTTTTTTTCTATTTTTCTTGGTTTGGTATTGAGTGAGCTGTTGGCATGATGAGGGGTTTTTTAAATTGGAGGATCAAAGCATATGCATGTGAGAGTTTGGGAAGGATAAAACAGTGGGTAAAACTTTTGTTAAGTTCTATGTAGCCATCTCCAACAAGTGGGCATCTTAATTTAACAAAATTATTATATATATATATATATATATATATGTATATATATATATTTTTTTTTTTTTTTTATGTAATCACGTGATCCCTTCATATCTTATTGAAGGGGCCTTGAGACCTAAATTAATCCGTCAACTCTAAACTTGATTTAATAATACTTGCATCCAACTTATGTGTTTTGATTATAATGATCACCAATTGTCGCATTGCACTACCATAGCGTTACTCTGCTTTATCAAAACAAATTTTCACGTTACTCCCTAATGGAACAACGGTGCCGATCAACCACTCATATAACTAAAGCAAAAAAGATGCCATGCAATGGGCAGGTAATGATTAATTAATCAGAATGACGTGACTCCTGATCCACGTTGATTTTTTTTTATTAATTTTGTTTTGTTTTGTTAAGAGAGGAAAGAGCCTAAAAAGAAAAATAAAACAAATGGGTATGCAGCCACTAAATAAAAAGTTTACAAGTCCTAACCTAAATATAAGCTACACATTTTCTGACGTGCGCCTAAAGGAAAAACGCACCGACTCAATCCTTTTCCTCTCTCCTCTTCCACTCCCTTTCTGGTCTAATCGCCGTCGCTACTGGGCAACGCAATAAAGTCTAAAATGTATAAACGAAGAACAATGATTTAAATTTGTTTTACCCACTCGAAGCTTGTTTAAGGTTTGGTAAGGGACGCCTCCCACTAAATCAAGCGTGTTGCCTATCACAGCCCATCCGAGAGGACCTGGAGGCCGTGATTTGGTCGAAATATGATTGATTCTTTTGAGGACAAGAACTAGAAGCAGTGCTCAGGCACTTAACCAAAATGGGGCTCCAACAGCATTCCATTTTTTTCTATTTTTCTTGGTTTGATATTGTATGAGCTGTTGGGGCCTTGATACCTAAATTATTATTTTTAACAAAATTATTATTTATATATATTTATTTTTATATATAATCATGTGATCCCTTCATATTTTATTTAAGGGGCCTTGATACCTAAATTAATCCGTCAACTCTAAACTTGATTTAATAATACTTGCATCCAACTTATGTGTTTTGATTATAATAATCAGCAATTCTTGCATTGCACTACCATAACATTACTCTACTTTATCAAAACATATTTTCACGTTACTCCCTAATGGACCAAACGGTGCCGATCAACCTCTCCAATAACTGAAGGAAAAAAGATGCCAGTCTCACCATCGCGTCCTATGGCCCAAGCTTCTAACAAAACATTTTGTTAATACCTTAGCCAAAGGCCCCCGATAATATTAGTTAATGAGGTCCCATTTTGGCAAAACGACCGAAGTTGTAAACTAATTTAAAGGGAAAATGTCTCGAATATTATTGTTTAATAAGGTTTTCTTTTCTTTCTTTTTGGCCGATCAGAAGATAATTTTATACTAGAAAGTCCTACATATTTTAGGTGGAAATCCGCATTTTAATACGAGGTCCATGGGTATCAATTTTAATGGCGCCTTTGTGCTCTTGGTAAGAGCAAAATTAATTGGATCTGGTTTTGGCATAAAAGCCACGCAGAGAAGCTAACGGTGCATAAGAGGCTAAAGCTTTTATTTTTATTTTATTTTATTTAAATAATTTTTAATGTGCTTAGTTTGTATATTTTTTTTATTGGTACCAACGTTATGTACTCTCGATACAACTGCTTGGACCAAACCTAGTCTCTAATGATAATAATAATCTAGTTATAGATAACTATTACTTCTAAATACCTATTATTTTCCCCTATATATTTGTCAATTGTGATTAAAAATAATTTTTGTAGTGTTCAATAGTCTGAATATATAGTTGTGGATTAGGATTAGAAGTATTATTATTCCAAAAACTGCATAGCAAATTAGGATTAATGAAAATAAAAATAAAAGACTGTGCGATTAAAATTGCATGCGAAAAATTTTAGCTAAGTATATTAATATAACAAGTATTAACCTAAGCCCAAAGACCCAACCCCCGAAAGAACAAAAGACCCTCCCCGAGAGGGGCTGGGGGTAGGGGTGTGGTTGAAGGAAAGGTTGAGACGGATTGGCTCAGGCTCAAGCCACTCTCAAAAGCGCTTAAAGTACTTTTTCAAAACTTTTATTGCTAAGAAAAATATTTCTCAAACAAACAATTATTTTAAATTGACCCATCAAAACAATATAATAACATATATCAATAAATAGTACTTTAATAAGCAAGCAGTCGCTCACTAAATTGGAAAAATATTTTAATATATACACTTTTAACCATATTTTTGCTAAAAGTCTAAAAAATATTATTAAAAATTTTAAAAATATCACTAAAATAGTTTATAATATTAGTTATTTTTTTAAAAAAATTATAAAATCTGTATTTCTACACTTGCATATTGCATTTTACTCTTACTAAAATAAATTTTGGGATTTGATCCCAGGATACTTTGACCCCAGGATACAAGGTTTCCAAATTTTTTGAGCCAGGGATAAATCAATATTATTTTTGCTATTTCTGTTGATATATATTTCAGTTGACATATATTACGTCAAAAAGTTTGCAATTAGCAGAGGAAAATTTGTCGCCAGTGGAAGAATTTTTAACAGACAACAATACAACGTTAGACATAAAAGGAATCTCCTGACTGCTATTTCTTTCTTTCTTTAATATATATATATATATATATATATATATATATATAAATATATATACATATCTCTTTTCTTTTTGTAAGCCTCTGACTACTTGCATTTTCTAGAATTATTCACAACAGTAGATCTCTCTCCATGATTCGATATGTAAGCCCATGTATGCCCTAATAATTAAGCCCATGAATATTCTTATTGTAGGAAAAATATTTAATGACACAAATTTGATCCCAATTAATTTCACTATTAAACACTATTTTTTGTGTCTCTATTTACAAGTATAGTTAAATATAAGTAAAATTTAAAAAAAGGGAAAATAAGAAAATAAGAAAAGAAAAGAGAAACCTAGCAATGGATTTCACATTGATAGAGTAAATTCATAATAATTTATATATAGTGCTGATTTGAGAAAATTACAATTATATTAATCAATGTTTCTCGCTCTATTTACTGCGACACTTATAATCTTTCTTGTAACATCACCTTCTCCACAATTCTACAAAGTTAGGAATAATAACAAATAAAATTTAGATGTGGTAATTGCCTTTTTTCTTTTCCAACCATGAATAAATAAATAAACTTCACTTAAATAACTTTTGATTTTCTCTCTTCTGAAAATATGTTGTGGATGAAGAGAGACCAGGGGTTAGAAAAAGAGAGATTTATTTCTGTTTTAATCTATCAAAATCTGAACTTTTTTTTTTATTATATCGATGATAAAGTTTAAATTACTGTAATATTTGTGATTGATTTTGTTTTATTTTTAAATAAATATTACACTAATATTTATATTTATGACATTTGACATGTTAGGATTGACAGAGGAGATTTATTAAGGAAAATGAAAAAAAAATGAGTTAAATTAGAACAATTATACAAAAGATGAAAAATTAGACAACAATACTATTTCATTAATACGTGGGTACATTCATTACAAGGAGACAATACAAGATTTTGAAGATTTATTATAATAAAAATTTCATTTCCTAATTGTATATTCAAGAGAAAATTAACATAGAATTAGAGATATCGAAGATTTTTATTTCATTTCTAATATTTAGAAAAAGAAAATTTTAAAAATATAAATTTCAAGTTATTTTATCTTTTAGAAACTTTTATTTTAAATTTCTAAATTATTATTTTTTAGGAAGTTTTATCTTTTCTTAGAAATTAATTTAAATAAGGAATGAATTTTAGGATTATTACTCCTATATATATATATATCTATGAGTAATACATTGTGTCATTGTGTGAAGGTGTGCAGCCCCAAAGGGGGCAGCAGCCGGCAATCCTAATGAAAAACACATTTTCTTCGTTGATTTGGGAAGACACAAGAAAGGGCAAAAGTGCTGCAACCGTAGGACAATTTTATTCATTCATTCCTTTTGTCACTTCTCATGGAAGCAATAAAATAATTGTTAATTTATTTTTATTATGTATTTGTTTTAATTTTTTTTAATAAAAGGATTATTGAAATCTTAAAATAAAAATTATGAGATCTAAATGATTTCATTTGATTAATATTTGCAGGTATTTATTTAATTTTTATACATAATATTTATAATTGTTTTGAAATTGTTAAATAGAGATCTATGTTTAATAATTTTAGAATAGTTTACAACTATTTTAAAAATAGTAAAATTTGTGTGTTTTTAATAGAGTAGTGATTGATATAGTTTTATGATTTCGCAAGCAATTTAATTTATGTCAAGAGATTAGATAATTTAATTTAAATAAATTCATGTTAGAATTTACTTATTAAAATTGAATCTCTCTAGATCTTAATATTGTCAGAACACTAAATCTAATGAGGGTTTTTCTTGTTGTCTTTCGATTAAGAAAATAATTAACGATAGTATATTGATTATCGAAAAAGTAGGGAGAGATTGATCGTTTTGTAGTATTTAATAGCTATAACAAATTTATTCACACAATATTGAGTAATTTTTGTATCGATGATCAATCAAATATATTAAGGTAAAAATAATTCCTTTGACTAGATTTTACTCTTGTTGACATTCTCTCTTTTAATTGATATTATTTAGTTATTTTATTTCAGTTAATTTTTATTGAATTATTTATTTTTGTTAGATTTATATAATTTTTCAAACCCTCATATTTTTATTTTTCTTAAAAGAAATAGATCCGCTATTCCCTATGGATACGATTCTACTCACCCAGACTCATCTTTAATGAAGTATATATTTTTATTTTTGGTTAGATTGACGCCCACCAACCGACAAGTATGGAAATGATTACATTTAATACGTCACAACATCAAGTAATAAAAATTCTGATGTTTACCGACAAGCATCCGGATTATTTACTCAAACCGTTGGATTTAATTCCATATGCGAAAGCGTAAATATATCAAATTCAAAATTTATTGGGAAATAACTTAATACGATCGGTTTCCAAAATCCAACCATGTCGCGATATCTCTCGAACTGATCGCACAGTCGGATGGTGATCACGGAATCAAACCACTACCACAAATCCACGACATCTCAAGTCTCATATCCGATGAATCTTTTGATGAGAGAGATTTTCCTATACGAAAATTTATAACCCTCATGGTGTTTTTCTCTCTCGCAAGAAAGATGTGTGTATCTCCCCAAAACCCTAGCCTCCATTCTTTCTTTCGAGGAAGAGAAAAAAACATCTCACGTAGGATACTTGGGTTAGTTAATCCGAGAGTTACCACTGTATGAGTGGTTAATGAAGTGATAAATGGAATAATGTGAGTGACTCATTATCTCTAAGTTACCAAAATGTCTCTTTTGGGCATACAATACCAACACAAACTATATATTGTATGGTATTGATTTGGATGCATACATTAGTTAAATTCCGATGTTTAAAGGGTATAGTGTAAAAATTTTTGTTACCTCATTATTAAAAGAAAATAGTATTAAGATCACTTTAACAATTCTTTTCTTTATCATAGTTGAGTACCTAGCATATAAATTTTTAATTTCTTTTTGTTCTTCACGAAATTCATGAATATAAAAAGTACGTAATAGGTGGTGATTCTTCTCGTACAATTACAGAATAAATTAGAATTATTAAAATTCAAATCTCTCTTGTAAAGAAAGCTAACCGGGTAAATACCCGTCAGACAATGCCAACTTGCACAACATATAAAAATTTATGTTAGCTATTAAGATCTTATTCGACTAGTAATGAGATACTATATATAACAGGCAAAATCACTACAACTAGCACAAAGCTTAATTATTATTATGAAACATTACAAACATTTATCAATGGCATAATTATTGAGCGAGGAGTGATCTCATGATTCTCCTTTTTGCCTTACTACACTTTAAACTTACCTATTTTGATGTCTAAAGACAAGGCTATCTATCAAGGCAGTTTTTCATCCCCATTTTCTCGGTGGTGTATGTCCCAAACTCAAATCATACGTTTTCTGGGAATAGCACGAAGTGGATCAGCTTTCCTCACTGAAATTCCCATACGATCAACATCCATCACATCTCTAGTCACAGGCTTCTCAAGTTCCCAATCAAATGTATGAAGCAATGAACCCGCAACAAAGTGCAACATTCTATGTGCTAGTGGAATACCAGCACACATTCTTCGACCGGCACCAAATGGAATAAATTCAAAGTGTTGTCCTCTATATTCAATTTTTGAGTCCAAAAACCTTTCGGGATTGAAACTGTTGGGCTCGGTCCAAGTCTCACCGTCACGTCCAATCGCCCAAGCATCTATCAAAACTTGGGTGTCTTTGGGTATGTCATAGCCCATGAAGTTGGTGTCCTTGATTGCTCTTCTGGGTACCAAAAATGGAACTGGTGCATGCAATCTCAATGTTTCTTTGACCACAGCTTGCAAGTAGTGAAGGTCATCTATGTGACTCTCTTCAAGCTTGTTGTTTGGTCCAACAACGCGATTGAGCTCGTCTTTAACCTTGGCTAAACACTCTGGTTTGCAAAGCAGCTCAGTCATGACCCATTCTGTGGTGCTGCTTGTTGTTTCTGAGCCAGCCATGAATAATTCCTGCAACGATTTTCAATTTGAAGTTAAATAAAATTATTTTTTATTCTTTCTATTCCTGTTGTCTTGTTCTATTAGAACAATGCTTTTTCTAGCAACTCTGTAACATTGGGTTCTTGAAAGGGCCCAAAGATCCTTGAGACAGCCTTTTGTACCGAACAGGTAAAAAAAGTCTCCAACAACAGTTCGGTATTTCTCGTTTCTTTGTGTAAGGTCCTTGTGCTTCAACAACCAATGATAAATATAATCAAGCTAGAAATAACTAGTACCTCTAAATACATGTTGCTTCCCCCTCTTATATTTGTTGCACAAAATAACTTAGTAATACTGATTAGTCTAAAAATACATAGCTAATTATTAATTAATATTAAAGACTGCGTAATTAATATATTGCATGCCTCTTCAACTTCAAAATGACGAAAAAGCAAAGTTGTGGAAGAGAATCTTTGACTGTCGTCATTATTCAAAGGAAAAGAATAATACCAGTATGAAAATATTGATGGTGTGCTCCGAGATTTGGGTCATTTCCTCCTTGCCGTCGCCTTCAAAATCAAGCAAAACATCAAGAAAATCCTTTGTCTTATTTTGCCGAACTCCCTTTCGCCTTTCTTCCATGCGCTCCTTCACATAGCCCGAAGCAATCCTAAGGGCTTCGTCAAGCGCAACGTTCATTCTCCGCCTAACGCCTTGCAAGTCCAGCCACCTGAGCCATGGATAAGCGTCCGACATGTTTGGCTCCGCCGAGCACTCCATAATTCCCTCGAGCGCCGTGAAAAGCTCCCCAACTTCCTTAGAATTTGGATCAAACATGTCTTTTGAAAACATAAGATTTCCTAACATGTTGAAGGATGTCAAGAACATAAAGCGTGCCACTTGAATAGGGTGTGGATTACGTGCCTCTGCTTCTATCCATGTAAGCATCTGGTCCACGCACCTTCTTCTAATGGGTGCACTCTCGTTAATTCGCTTGGCGACTAACATTTCCACGGTACATATCCGCCTTAGGACTCGCCAAAATGTGCCATAGGGCGCTAAGCTTAGTGAGCCCATGTTATAGTTACGGCATGTCATGGCATCAACAATGGCGCGGTCCGCAAATTCTACATCATGATTTTTGAAAAACTTGGCCGCGGCATTGGCTGATAAAATCACTATGGCATTTATAGTGCCCAACCGTAGCCCGACAACGGGACCGTATTTTTGTTTCAGGGCAACCACATTGCGATGTGGCATTGCTCCTAGCTCAAGCATGTTGCCTATCAACGGCCAGCCCCGTGGGCCGGGCGGGTAGTTTGCAGGCCTTCTTGGCCGGAGGAAGTGAATTAGGAGGGGCAGGAAACAAATGATGCTCCAAATAATAAGATTCAGAGAGAGCTCCATGGTGAACTAGGACTTATGACACTACTGGAGATACTTGGAACTCTTCTTATGCTATAATTTAGGACTTAGGAGGGATACTAGGGGTGGTTCATGGCTCTCCCACCAAGCCACAATATATACAGGTGTTATGAGTACTATTCTATTGCCTAGGGTTTGACAAGAAACGAAATAAAATCCAGTTAGTCCAAATATTTCCCTTAAACAATTGGCGCTCGTTGGAAACACCAATAATTACATAATTTTGTTCAACATAGGTGTGCGAACACGCTGTTGGAGAGAATATTTTCAAATATCGATCATTACACAAACATGTGCAGAAAACAATTTTTTTATTAAAGAGAATGGCATCATTAAATTTGTTTCTTAGCATTATTCACACAGCAATGTGGATATTCTACCATGGCAAGGACATGATATGAGTATTTTTCAGAAAAACTTGAGCCAGAATTATAGACATGCACAAGGTTTTAAATCATGCAATCTAAACTCGGTAAGCAGAACTGAGATCAAGACAATCTCTCTCTCTCCCTCTCTCTCTCTCTCTCTCTCTCTCTCTCTCTCTCTCTCTCCCCACTAGTTACATTGACAAGAGAATGTAGTAAATTGACACGGAAATAGTTATTTTGCAAAGGAGTCTTATTAATTAGAAAATTTTTATTTCTCAAGAATCGATGTTTACAAAGCATTTTGATTTCATTTTTTTTTAATTTTAAAGATTATTGACTTAGTAGATTCTCTAATTCTAGTAAAACATACTGTTTGTTCATCCTACAGATAATGAGTCTCTCTTTATTATAGAGTATTTCATTCTTAATTAATTCAAAATATTCTTAAAATTTTATATTTTTATTTAAGTTAGTGGATTAAAATCTATTTATTCTTAAAACTTTGTCATATCTATTCGTAGCACCTTAGATTGATTAGTGATGTAAAAATGGGGACAAAATTCTAGTTTTAAATTTTTATTACAAATAAAAAATTCTAATTGTTTGAGTAATATTGAATCAAAATCTTTTATATTATGTTAAAATTACTTTGCTAACGTTGTTCTTTCTTATTGGTTTAGTTTCTTTTGTTCTTTTTAGGACTGTGAGGCATTTTAGTCAATTAAGACTGCTTTAGGTTTATTCCCAGTGCTTATCTCGTGGACATAGCTTTCAAGTACGGCCTCTGGGAAGTAGAAGTGAGGGTGCAGATTTTGTAGACGTATTTATTTTGTTATTTTACTCTCCAGGAGGGTCAACTTGGTGTTGTTGAAACTACTAGAACCATGAATTAATTACTATAAATAAACAAATTGGGTGGACTGATATTTGCTGGCCATAAAGGACTCACATGTTCTTCCCCCCCCCCCCCCCTCTCCCCCAAGGAAAATTGTTCACACGGGAAATGCCCCAAGTCTGTGACAAATGAAAATTAGAACCCTAGAGGGAAAATACCATAGTCAAAAAAATTAACGTTGAATTTGTTTCCTTGAATTAATAGAGCTCCTTGTTGGGGGGGCGGGGGGGGGAGGGGGAAGGGGGTTGCTGGTGACACCTAAGGGTCAATCCCATCAGTGCCAATCAAAATCAAAGTTCTTAGGACATGAAAGATAAAATGATATTCAGATTAAGTTGAAGAAATCTGAAATACATGATTGAGTGGTGCTACTTTGGTCTTCGGCTGAATAATATATGGGGGATCCGAATAAAACAATGCAACATGTATAATTCTATTTATTTTATTCCAGCCAACCACTAATTATAACATTTCTTTTAATGGGATTGCAGACGTGCCCTTGGCTAATGATTTTCTTTTCATTTTAGCTCATTGATTTCGACAAGGGACAAAATAATTAATTAACTCCCATGGACAACTAGCACCCAATGAAGAATATCTGGCATACCATGGCTCAAAAAATCGACCAAATTCACAAAGCGAAATCTAAAGAGCAATTTCCCACGGCTATTATATGTAACCTTGCGTGATTGTGCAAAAGACTGGCTTCCGTAATCTCAAATTAATTTATATTATAATCTTATTGTACAAGAAACAAGAAAAAGATATAACTTTTAGAGATTCACTGCCCCTAATTAGTTGAAATAAATTGAAAAAGTAAATTTTCTTTTATGACTAAACCAATTTGGAGTTGTCACAACAGTATCCAACGCTTCTGGATATGCAAAACTATTTAACCTTAAAAAAATAGTATATTTTCCTATAAAAAAAAATAAGTGCAAATTTGGCATAGATGGGATGGGTATATTCGTCTTTTAATCAGGTAGGGAGTTCAACTCTCTTTGAATACGGAAAAAACAATATTGGGAGATCCGCTCCCACAAAATAGATCATGTAACGGTCGATCCAAATTAATCGGAGTAAAATTTTGGATCTTAGGTAGTGGCCAAGTCATGGTATAAAAAAAAATTAATATGTAAATATCCGAGCCGAATTGCAATATTTTCTTAAGGGCCCCTTTTGTCTTACATGTCTCACGTTACAAAAAAAAAAAAAAAAAAAAAAAATTGTGATATTTTAAAATACACAACTTATCCCTATTTTATATTATTCAAATTATAATATTTTGAAATACCGAATAAAACTTGGCGTTTGATCCCAATTATAATTAAGTCCAAAATTTATGAAAAGAAAATTGGTAAATTTATCATCTTTTTTTTTTTTTTTTTCCTTTTTATGCGTGAATATCTGGATTAGACCAGCTAAGTTTCCATTGGCATGAGTGGGAGCCCAAATTTTGGGTCGGATCTAGGCATTACTTTTGTTATGCTGGATAAATTTTTGGAATTGAAACAGACCTTCACGCCTCGCGTGAGGTTCCCCCCAACTTGCCTAGATGCTTTGGATTTATTGAGCCGTAAAGGAAACCGGGCTCAAGGGATCATCCTCTGACCAAATCTTTGCCATGGGCCCACCTGGCTAGCTCGGTCGACCTTGAGTTGGGCCACCTAATTTCAAACTTTTGCAAATCGAAACTAAATTTACTGATCTAGACATTGGGGTCGTGGTTCATTTATTTATTTATTTATTTATTTTTCTAACAAGCACATTAGATCTTGATTGGCTAGGATTAGAGCTTGATTGTGGGAAGAGAGAGGAAGAAAAATAGGGTTCTTGTAAACATTCGAATCGGATGAGTCGAAATATGATTTCAGATATCGGTGATAAAAAAAGAATGAGAGAGAGAGATATTAATATTCATTTCTTTTTCATTCCCTTAACCGCGAAAACACCGGGCCTTGAACGAAAGCTAAAGGCAACAATATGGTATCTGCAGTGATGAAGTCTAATCTCCTTTAGTATATTTCTATGATTTGATTTACTTTCTACAAGAAATTTAGAATAAGGAAAAACACTTTTTTTCTTTTACCCTTTATGGTTTATAAGTAGGTGAACAATTTCATATTATTTACGGTTACATATTTATATTTGATTCAATGAGTATAATCTTGAACTTCTTAATATTTTATTTTTGATGATTTAATTTCAATTTCAAGTAAAAGGATCTTCAATATTTTGAGAATTTTTTAATTTTGAGAAAGAGAAAGAGACTGTTGCTAAGGCCAGCAAGCCTCAATAGTATTAATTTATATAGTCGGTCACTCTATTTTCTTAATTAGAGATTTTGAATTTGAGATTTAAAAATGACGAAAAAAGATTTGAAAAAATAAACTCCTAAATGGATCCCATAGTGTTCGAATCAAATTAGTCGGATAAATTTTGGATACCAGATAAAAAAAAAAACTGGATTACTCATAATTGAATGGTGAAGAAAGAAAAAACAGAGAGATAGAGAGAGAGATAGGCGGAGGAAGGAGGGTTTTGCACATAAATGGCACAACGTGGGGTTCGTGGTCATTTTCTGCACGCAATGCACGGCAATCATCTTAGCTTCCGCTGGGTCGAAGAAACCTACGGTTACCGCTTTTACCTCGACACCCTGTATTAGACTATTTTCTAATATTTCAAAACTTTAAGGAAAAAAACTATATATATATTTTTTGTTTCCATCATTGATATCCGAATTCATACTCTGATTAATTCATTTTGAATGTCTACGAGAACCCTATTTAATATGCATCTCTTTTAACATAGTTTTTTTATTCTTAAATTTCGAATCTGAAATTTATTAGAAAGATCTAATATTTCAACCCACTAAAGTCACTATCCATTAAAAAAAAAAAAAACTAAATACTTTGTTATATCATTGGGTACCAAATATTTCGATCAAGACAAGCCTGTAGACTGTAGCTAACGAAATAGAAACTAGTAGACTGGATATAACCGTGGGAAGTTGCCAATTCTAAAGCAAATTTGGTGATAACTTATGTATTTATTTGAAGTGAATAAGAATTAATTAGAATTGATGAACAATCTTATTTTATAAAAGAAATTGCTATCAAATTAACCAACTGAGAAATTAGGTTGTTTTGTATTTTTTTAATTAATTTTTTGTATATTAATATTTTTTTTTTGTTTCCCTACCAAGCGCATCAATCGTATCTTTTGTCAAAAAGGAGGTTGACCAACGTCTTGGACCGTCACTGTCGGAACTAGAAAACTTTGTATAATTGTTGTAGTACAATAGTTCGAGATTCAAACAACCAAAAAAATAAAAAATAGTGCGTGATTCATCCTTTTCTATTCCTCCGAGGGGCTAAAGAAAAGAAAAGGAAAAATAAAAACAAAATCAGAAAAGAAAGAAAGAAAGGGAAATCTTAGGCATCTCGATGCGAGCTGCCTACATGTAAACTCTTTTGCAAGCAGGTCAATGTTGTGCAGCCATATAACAAAAAGTCCAAATTCGAGTAGAAAAAACGATGATCCCAAAAGTCAATTGTCTATGCAGCCACTACTGTGGCGTTTGGCAATACCCTTTATAGATATTTTGTTTTATTTTATTTTTTAATAATTTAAAATACAAATTTATTTTAAAAAAAATAAAAAAATATTTAAAAATAGATGTAAAATAAATATTATATTGATAAAATTAGCATTAAATGCTTTAGATTCGTAACAGAAGAAAGGAAAAAAAAAAAAAAAGGAACAAAGTCTCTGTTGGCCAAGTAATGAAAAAAAATTATATATATATATATATATATATATATATATATATTTCTGAAAAAGTATGTCATTAATAGATTGAGTATTTGCTAGATTACCTGTCTAACCCAATAAAATTCCTCTTTTATCTTTTTCTCAAGCTCAACTGTTTTAAACTCTACACGAATCCAACACGCTCAAGTTTGGTTAAGTGCAGTTGAGTTAGTTTGGAGAACCATTTTGCATTGCCCGTGGTTTTATCTTTAATAAGTGATCCGTACACCACAACCCCACTTGCCGAATAAGGAAGATCAGATAAATTTATGGGTAAAATTAAAATTTTAATTTAATGGGTCGAGTGTAAAATGTAAAGGGCAGGTGGCAAACATTGTAATTCTTTCCTTTTTTTTAGAATCACCCAAACTTTCGTACAAAAAAAAAAAAAAAAAAAAAGAAGCACCCAAATGTAATACAGTTCTTCAACGTATGTAGTTATTTTCCATCGACATGCATCACCTAATCTTGCTTTTGAACGCAACTAAGAAAATGTTTTCCATACGAATATTGGTCGACCAAGCGACTGTACCATTCCATCACTTTCGAGATTCGACTCGGGGTGGAAGCGAAAAAAATAAATATTGAGAGATCTATCCCTACAAAATAGGCCTTACAACAATCGATTCAAAATAGTCAGAGCAAATCTCTTGATACTAAACGGTGATAGCCAAGTTACAAAAAAAAAATGTTTTCCATTGACATGCATAACCTAATATGACATAAATGCATATGTTAAAAGGTTGAAATACTAAAAGGCCGACCTAACTTAACTCTTTTCCACTGACATGCGTCACCTAATACGAATTTCGAGTTTATGTGTTGACGAAAACGAAACTTGGAAAAATTTTCAATAAGTCATTAAGTTAATCATCCATTTAACAATTGACTAATACATGTATGAAAAGGTGAAAATGTCAAAAGGACGCCTAATCTTTAAACTTGCTTGCAAAGAGATTTCTAGTTCTAGATGGAGAAACAAATCAGAAATTTAATATTTTGTAATGCGTAGAATACTATAGAAATTTTTTAAACATATCTCTCTAACAAAATAAAGAGACACCATGATTTTGATAAAAAACACATCTCATTGAGGTAGGAGTGTTAATGAAATATTTAAATCACACCCTAGTTGATTTTTGTCCCTAGTTCATTTATTATTATTATTATTATTATTATTATTAGTTTTGGTGCATGTGAAGTCCTAGGTCTCTACATCAACGTACGAGAATAAAGTCTAACCAATGCACATATTTGGTTGCAAAAGGAATCCTTTGAAACGAGTAACTTGCAAAATTCGTGTGGCAATAAATCAATTGTTTTACTAGCACCCTTTACTATGATTCTCTCCATATTTTGATAAATTGTCGTGATAAATATGGTTTGCGTGATCTAAACTAAATTCTTTCATCACATTTTTTGATTGTATACTGTGCACTGCTATCTCAAGGCCCATAATTTATCTCAACCAAGAGAGCAAATAAAAACATTTTTCTTTTTCAGGAACAAAAATTATAATCAATTAGTGTCATCTGTGGCCATTTAAAATTCTAAAATTCAAAAGGTATTCACCTTAATGATAGGGGCATTTATGGAAACTATTCCTTAATGAATGGCATTAGTATATGCATAATAACACATAATTTTGCACACTCGTTCATCTTTGGACCAGAATTTTCCATAATCTTAATAACCCCTCCACGGCAGGGGAACCACACTTTATTTCACATTTAAAACTATGAAGTAAGGCATACATATTTCAGGGATAATCACCGGCGAACCATTATGCCCTTCTGCACTTTTATTTTACAAGAACTGATTTTCGCTCAAAGCTATGCTTAGTACTACTCTGTATTGCTAATTTCACAAGATATAAAAATTTTGAACTAAGGGTTCTGCGGGGCATTATATGGATCAATCAAGTGGCGCACTTTTTGGGTATTGCCATCAAGGGTACAGCCTTCCTCGTGGCCACTCCAACCCGATCGGCATCCACTGATTCTCTTGTGGTAAATTTCTCGAGCTTCCAATCGTAATTGTGTAGCAGGGATCCAACCATAATGTGCAGCATACGGTGTGCTAGAGAAACGCCTGCACACATCCTCCTACCAGCACCAAATGGGATTAGTTCATAATGTTGTCCCTTGTATTCAATTTTCAAATCCAAAAATCTCTCTGGTTTGAAGCTGTTTGGGTCCTCCCAAGTGTCTGCGTCTCTTCCAATTGCCCAAACATTCACGAAAACTCGTGTGCCTTTGGGAATGTCATAGCCCATGAAATTGGTGTCTCTGACTGCACGTCGTGGTACTAGGAAAGGAACTGGTGGATGCAATCGCATTGTTTCCTTAACCACGGCTTGCAAGTATGGCAGATCGTCAATGTGGCTCTCTTCAACCTTGTTGTTTCGTCCAACCACACGAGTGAGCTCTTCTTTGGCCTTCGCCATGCACTCTGGTTTGCACAGTAATTCTGTTAGTACCCACTCTGCGATGCTACTAGTTGTTTCTGAACCGGCCATAAATAGTCCCTGCACTCAAATATATTTTGGTATAATTTAATAATTTGATGCATTAAAATCAAGATTTAACCACGAGTTCCCCCCTTTAATTTCAATTTTTGATTTATATATAAATTATGATTAAAAAAAGAATTTTAATTATTGTGACTTATAAAACAAATTTTGTACCTTATTTTTTCACTGTAAAATAATGATATCAGGTGTAACATTGCTATATTATGACATATTTGGGATCTAGCAATTTTGTGAACAAATTGATTGATCTATCTTACCAGACATTTTCTCAATGATTGATAATTGAGAGAGAAAAAAGACAAAATATAGATCAAAATGATTAGATTGATTGATATATATATGATCATTAATCTTTTTTTTCTAATTTCTTCTCTTTTCCTCTAGATTGATTTTTCTCTCATATCGGAGGAAAATGAATCAAAACAAAATTAATTATACAACCGATTTGTATTATTACTTTAAGATAAATCTCAAATATCTCGGGTGTGTTTTATTGAAGAAGAATAGAAACCATAGGATGCTTGAGAAAGAAGGGACAGGAGGATTTTATTTGCGAACTTTTTTTATTATTTTTACTTTATTTTGTCTTATGTGTAATACTTTTAGTTAAATTGGTAGGAAAAGAGAGGAGTGGAAGTGGAAATAATTTCTTTTGGTAAAATTAATTAAAGTTATTCTTATATTAATAAATTTAAGTCCAAATAAAGGTGAATTAACTCCTATCAATATTTCAGAAAACGGGCATTTTCCACACGAAATTTGGCCCATCATGTTTCAGGAGCAATGGCTGCTGCGATCATGCAGGGTAGACCAGCTGCAATTGCGCTCTGACATTGTGAAAATTAAGCATAGACGTGGGAGGTGAGTGCTAAGTATCTGGGGGCACAGGACAAATGGCTAATCTTTTAGTGGGGGATACTATGCTAGCAACAATGGCGCCGGACGTGGGACCCTCTTACTAATTTAGAATTTAGCAACAAAGTTGCTTATGTGTTTTGTCCCACCTAAGTACATATAAGAATAATAGACCAACGGAGAGAAACACTTGGTAATTGTTTAACTAAAGTAGATATAAGTATGGAAAATTTGAAAAGAGAGAGAAACTATCGATTAAATGATAGAAATGGTGATTTAATAAGAATAAATTATACTTTCATAATTAAGGTTATTTAGTTACTTCAATTCACTTGTACAATAATCCCACATGACGGATAAAAAAAAATGAAGGGATAATACTTTATTTTATACATTCTCAAAATTCTATAATTTTTTCTCTTAATCTCACAGTAATAGAAGATCCGAATATTTTGTACATAAGGCTACTATTGACGCGTCCAATGAATTTGTTTTCATTTATTTTATTTGATTTATAATATTTTTGGCTAAATTAAAAATTAGAATATAAAATTTTGTAAGCAAACATAATTTCTTTTATTAAATTTATTATACTGATAATTTTTTATTATGAAAATTGAACTTAATTTAAGTGAGCAAGCTAATTTTGACTTTGCCAAATGGTGTCTATCTCTTAACATTTATAAAACACGTGTCTATCTTTTTTCTTTTTTCTTTTTTCTTTTTCTTTTTGGGTGGGTTTTCTTTTCATTATTGAGTGCTGAGAGTCGCCTCTCCTTGCACTTCATACTTGTCATTCTCATCTCAAGTATTGTTAGAAATTTTTGAAAAATTCAAATTCGATGAGTTAATATCAAAATAAAGTTAATAGAAAAAAAACAAATTTAAATGTGATAAAAAATAAAAGAAATTTAAATTGAAATGTATTTGACCGGATTTTGATATTACATTCAAATCTCTACACAATTAATTTTATTTTTCTATTTTGAATGTTTAATTAAATTCTATAATGTTGAACAATAATTTGATATAATAATTATAGGGTTTTAATGGTTGTTGAGAGCCTGGATAAACCTTCTCCTAACGTATTGGATCATTAATCCAAAGTTTTTAATTTTATACCATCTATTGAATGAAATCGAGAGTTTAAAAGATTTATACATGTCTCAAGAATCATTTTAGAGGTTTTGCAATAGCCGGAAGTGGAGGAGAAAAGCATGGATGGAGGTAATCCTAAAATCTGATTTTTGTTCCCATTAAATTTTGGATCAAATTTTATATTAGAAACATATGTTAGGTTTGACATGCATACTTTCAAAGTATTCCACCTGGGTTTTTTGGGGGGCCCAAAAGTCACTTGAATCGGGAAAAAAGAAAAAAAATAATTCTCAATTATGGAGGGGACACAGTTTTCCTGATAATTATTCTGAGCAGAAAATTTCTATAGATATTTTATTAACCAAACTATTTTGAGTAACCAAATGATGGAGCTTAATTTTTGTAGAATGTACAGCATATTCAAAGATTTTTAATCTTGGGCCCACATCTCCCATTACTTGCATTGCCTTTTCTGGACTAGTTATTAATATCAGATCCAAAAGCATTTTGAAAAATTATGTGCAACTTTTTCATGGCCTAAATGTCAAGGGAAAAACTTAATATCCATTTAATCATTTACCTAACCAGAACTGCTTATATAAACTACCATTCAGTTAAACTAAAGCTGAATTCATAACACGAGGTCTTACCAGCACAAGGATATTGATTTCGTGCTCGGAGAGCTTGGTCAGTTCATCTTTCCCATCTCCTTCGAACTCGATCAACACATCAAGAAAATCCTTGGGCCTGTTGTGCTCCGCTCCCTTGCTCATTTCGTCCAAGCGCTCCTTCACGTAACCTGAGACGATCCTGAGCGCCTCGCCTGTGACACGGTTCATCCTTCGCCTCAAACCTTGCATGTCCAGCCGGCTCAGCCATGGGAATGCGTCGGACATGTTTGGTTTCGCCACACATTCTGCAAGTTCATTCACCGCCTCAAAGAACTTGGTTCCTTCCTTAGAATTCTGGTCCACCAAGTCCCGGGAAAACACAAGGCTCCCTATCATGTTGAACGAGGTTAAGTACATGAAGCGTCCCACATCTATTGGGAGTGAATTAAGGGCCTCCATATCGATCCATCCAATCATTTGGTCCACACACTTGCGCCTAATGGGTTCAGTCTCATTGAGCCGCTTCACCACCAACATGTCCACGGTGTATATGCGCTTCAACACCCGCCAAAATGAGCCATAGGGCACCAACCCGAGAATGGTCTTGTGCAAGTCATGGCATTTCATGCAATCCACTATGGCTCTGTCCGCAAAGTCCAAGTCATATTTCTTGAACAATACTGCAGCGGTCTTGGCTGATGTAATTGCCACTGTTCGGACTGCACCTACTTTCAGCCCGATCACTGGCCCGTATTTTTCCTTCATCTTGGCTATGTTCCGGTGTGGCATTTCGCCTGCTAAGTCTAATATGTTGCCAACTATCGGCCAGCCCGGCGGGCCGGGCGGAAAGTTGCCTGCCTTTTTGCGGTGGAGGAGGCGAATTAGGACGGGTAAGAAGCATATCACGCACCGTACAATGAAATTCCAAGTGAACTCCATTGTATTCAATAGGCAAGCACAAGATTACAGAAAAAGGAAGGATGGAGAGAGTGCACGAAAAGAAAACCCTTGTTGTTGAGTGATTTGACTCCAAGGAAGCCCTATTATTTATACATATGCTCAGGTTCTAGAATTAATGACTCGTTGTAATGATTTGGATTTTAAAGTATTTTAGCAGACATAGTTGAGGTGTAGACATGGGGAAAATAACCTAATTTCAGATAGCTCTAGGCCGTTGTCCTGTTGCGCGACTTTAACGAAAGATAATTATATATTAATCAAAAATAATTTTTATTCACAAAGTGACAGATGTTTACTGCTTAATTATTTTGAATTAAAATAATTTCTTTTAATTTTTCCAACGAGGAAACAATAAAAGTTTGGACAAAACTATATATTAATCATAGTATAACGTTTTTTTTTTGCGTTACGGTATTAATCGGTATCCTGATTCATATTTCGATTAATCCGATTTAGCATTTGCAGTGGTCCATTAAGAGGTCTATCATCTCAATATAGTTTTTTTCATATCAAAACCGCGAGTTAAATTTAAGAATTTGATTAAGAGATTTAGTATCATATCTTATTACATCAACTGTCTATTAATATATAGGTTATCGATATCAAGTGTTTTGGTCGATGTATCTGGACGGCTTTTATGTGTAAAAACAACAATTAATCTTGCATATAATGTGACATATATCTTGAACGGACATTAAAAAAAGAAAAAAAAAACGATTATTCATTTTCGTTGTGAGTGTTCAAATCAAACAATGTGTGATTTAGCTTGGAGTTTGAGTTGTGATAATATCGGTATGCCCCCTTGTGAATATATTATTATGCATCATCCAAGGAGAAGGAACTTTTCTAATTTTTTTTTTTTTTTTTTGAAGAAAGATGGTTATATCAAACTCTTTTTCCCTCTTTTGTTTAGTAAAAAATCTTTTAAAAATCTTTAAAAAAATTTTGAGCAGAAAGGAGAAACATAGAAGCTCGAATAGATCATAGTAAAATATGTAAACATCTCCCTTTCCTCTGTGCGGGAACGATACGTTTTGGTGACCACAAATGATTCCAAAGGCGTCCCTCTCGAGTTTCAGGCATTTTTCTAGATTGATGTTGTCTTTTCTCACCTAACCAAATTATAAAAAATAAAAAAAAAATAAAATAAAATAAAATAAAATAAAATAAAAAAAAAATCTTTCTCCCACATTATAACATGAAGAGTTGATTTTCGTGGCATTTCTCAAATAACCACAATGTGTTCGTGGCTTTGTTTCAGTGTATTTCCTTAGTTAAAGTCAAATGCTATGTGCGAACGTCCCCATCTATGAGGAATATGCAAATGGGAGTAATTATTATTACCATGACGCTTTGTGGGACTTGGTGCGCTCGTGGTTTTGTTTGACTGTATCTAAACAATCAAAGATCAAATGCCAAGTGGATACGTCCCCATCAGTGAGGAACATGCTAATGGCAGTCGTTATTACCACCGTCCGCAGTGGGGCACTTTTCGTGAGTTTTGCACCAACTTAAACACATACTAACACAACAAATACTAATATATATATTATTCCTAGTAGGGTGCATCGCCATATAGTCGAATTACGTAACTCTACAATTATAGTTATATATGTGATAGTTAAATATCATGATCCTAATAAAATTTTAAAATTATATATTAGACATATCATATAGGGTGTCGTGTAGTCTGGGCGTTTCAAGTACTTTTGAAGATCGATGGGCTTTTTAGAAGGCATATTTGGTATTCCCCGATGAACGGACGACAAATGAATTGCCAATCTACGAAAATCTGTTCAGAAAATGTCACGGTGGCCCCAGCTTATCTCAATTTATCTTAATTTGCACTTCCCTTCTTCTAAGTTCTAACAACACTCCCACCAACTCTTTTAAAGAGTGAATTGACCTAATTGCCCTTGACATGATACGGAGCGGATATAAATTTATTGCCCAAAAAAATATGATACACCTTCGTAATTTGAAAAACAACGATAATAAAAATAAATAAATAAATAAGAATTCTTTTAAATTGCAATTTCAAAGATATTGTTTATCATTAATTTGTTCCCTTAAAAATGGATATAAAAGAGCCAAATGTGGCTATTAACGAACCAAGTCGCGAGAGAAGTTGTTCCTGCTCGATTCATTGGGCAACTTCATCTAGCATCTGTTCCATGATGGCAGTCAACTTCTAGGTTTTTGTTTTTTTTTTTTTTTTAAAGGACATATTGTCCTCTTGAGATACTTTTGCTAATTGTACTGTCTTTTTTTTCTTATAAGTTACAAATTCTAAAATATGATTTGCATTAAGAAGAGTTATTTTGTACCATATAAAAAAATTATGAGCTTATATCTACTTAATTTTCAAAACAACACTATGAATGGTTTAAAGAAAATGCTAATCGACCGGTGTCACTTTTGAAGGGCATTAATAGAGCAAGATAAAAGTGGCAATGTAATTGATAACAAAACTAATGGGAAACATGAATAAATTATATTACTGTAACCACATAACGGCTTCCATTAAAAAATTATATATATCCATACACACAAACTCTCTTAAAAAGGGAGATGACACACACACACACACACACACACATATATATATATATATATAATATATATATATATATAGAGAGAGAGAGAAGGATACGAACACGAAAATAAAGAAATAGAATTTGAGAGAGTCAAACTTTTAATTAATCCTATAATATTAGAAACGAATTAGTCAGAATAAAAATCGAACACCGATTTATGAAAACAAATATATATATATAAAGAACATTTTGAAGATAAATGCCGTCGATGTCATTGTATCCTAAAAGAGCTCCAAAATGGGTATAGCATAGCGCCCGGATTGAATGTTTCGTCCATGCTCTCTCTCTCTCTCTCTCTCTCTCTCTCTCTCTCTCTCTCTCTCTCTCTCTCTCTCTCTCTAAATAATCAAAATGTCTGAAAACATGGAGATATTGGAGAAAAGGGCATATGTGACATTCTTGGCAGGAAATGGGACTATGTGAAAGGAGTGGTGGGATTAGCCTAAGGGTTGAGAAAGGCAAAGAGCGAGTGCCCGCTTTTGGTAGCCATATTGCGCAAGGAGCATGGCCAAACTCTTGAGTGTCAAAGTTGTATTGGAGAGACGGATCCTGTTTATTTTAATTCCGTTCTATCAGACTGTACATCATTTATTATATGGTTGCTATTGAATTCTCCCTTTTCATTGTGGAACGAATTAACTTTTCCATGAGTGCATTGTTTGTCACTTGGTCGGACAATAAGGTCTTTAAATTTTGAGGTCTAATTGAAAATCAATCAGATAACGATGATTCCAGACATGTCTTGAGAAAATAAAAATGTTTTCTCGGCACCGACTTGCTAAACTAGATCTTCTTTGGCCTCATCATTTTGTAGCATGCCTATGTTTTTTGCTTCTCTGTCCTGGTCCTGGTGTCGCCCCCTGGACCTCATTACTTGGTAACTTGCTAAGTAGATCTTATTGGGCCTCATCATCTTGCAGCATGCCTATGTTTTTTTTATTCTTCGTATTTGGTTTTTCTTTTAGGTGCTAGGCCTTTTGTGGCGTGGTTGTAGACTTCTTTCGAAAAGCTTGCTATTGCTGGTAATGTTCCCTCCACTCGCGTAGGAAAAAACAATGCTCTGCTCTGGAAAAAAAATACCATGCCAAAACTTCCCTATACACTGTTGGTCGGCAACATTCTGTTATGTGCTAATTGATGACTCCTAATTTCCTACTTAATTGACCTTCAGTTTAATTAGGATTAACATTTATTTTCCCATCTTCACCAAAAAAATATTTATTTTCCCATCAGTTCAGCTCAGATTCTGCTTAATATAGTCTATTTTTCTAATGGAGGCATATTCGGCGAATTCTGAACATTTTGGAGGAGGTCCGGCTAATATCATTTGGAGCCTAATTGCAATTGAATTCTAATGGGTGTCTTATGGTCAAGTCAGGATACAATCCAAGTCCAGGACAGACCCAGACCTATTAAAGCCCAATGATATGCGGGCCCATGATTGGTTGAAGCCCAATCAAATGCAGAGCACGATGCACTTTCTAGTTCATGAGGGATACCGCGAGTGCAAGACCTAGGCTGGCAATCCAAGAGAATCATGGAACTTGCGCAGCCAAGCAAGAGAGGAAAAGGAACCAAGAAAAAAAGTCTGAAATTGGGAAGTAGAAGATCTCAGAAACGAAGAAAGTCCTTAGGCCCAAGGCAAAGAAAAGAAAATAGAAAGAATTGGAGCCGTAGGATTGAAGGAGCACGGAGCAGACAAAAGGGACAGAAGGAAAGAGACGAATTCTTGAGCGACAAACACGAATTTTCACTTGGTTTTACAGGAAATGATTTCTCACTCAAACCTAGCACAAAACTTACTGCGACCATAGATACTATTGTAATTTAGGACAGCCAAAAATGTTGGGAGCGTGTGTATGTATTATAATCTCAATTAGCAGCACGCCTTTTGGGAATTGCCTTCAAAGATTCAGCCTTCCTTATCGACACCCCTACTCGATCAACATCCATTGATTCTCAGGTTCCCAATCATAGCTGTGCAACAATGAGCCCGCAACAAGGTGCAGCATACGGCTTGCTAGAGGAAGACCCGTGCATATCCTCCTGCCGGCACCAAATGGGATTAGTTCATATTGTTGGCCCTTGAACTCAATTTTCGAATTCAAAAACCTCTCTGGCTTGGAGCTGTCAGCATCTTCCCATGACCCGGAGTCCCTACCAATTACCCAAGCATTCACAAAAACTTGTGTCTTTTGGTATGGCATAGCCCATAAATTTGGTGTCTTTGACCGCACGCCGGGGTACTAGGAAAGGAATTGGTGGTTGCAATCGAAAGGCGTCCTTAACCCCAGCTTGCAAGTAGGGCAAAGCATCGATGTGACTCACTTCCATTTTGTTGCTTGGTCCAACCACGCGAGTGAGCTCTTCCTTAACCTTGGCCATGCACTCTGGACTGCAGAGTTAACTCTGTCAATACCCACTCTGTGGTGCTACTAGTTGTTTCTGAAGCAGCCATAAATAATTCCTACAAACAAATTGCAGCCAAATTGTTTGATTGTCAACAGTTTAATGGCAAAGGTGAAATACAGCCCTTAAATATTTTGGGTTTTTATTTTGGTGCATGTAAGTTGATTGTTCTGATAAAAGCATATTCACGTCTACAGCCACAAACTCCGGTGGATGGAACATGGTCCTCCTGTCATGTTAAGCAACAGGATATACTCCCTCATTTTGTACCCTCACGCCAATGCCACATTTTCATCTGCGACACGTAGCGTTCGATGACCAATTAATACAATTTTTTGTTGGGTCCACATATGCTCATCCACCAAATAACAGAAATAATCAATAACATGACTAGACTCTGGAAAGACAAACAAAATCCTTATGTATGAGGTATGAGTTTGAAAGCGACATCTTAACCCATCCGATTCCGTAAGAACAAAACCTTGCTATCAGATGGCATCATAATTTTTTTTTTTAATGTTCCATTAGAATAGTGATTAATAGCTTTTATACATTATTCCTTCAAGAATTGATTTATTGTGGTTCAGTAAGACACAAGGTGTTGCTTGCTATACTGTTTAATTTTCCCTTTTTTCTTTAAAAAAAAAAAAAACCATTAAAATGATCATTTCTGGGCATTGAAAACCTTTGCTAAAAAACATTTCATAGTCAAGTGTTTGGATTTTGTTTGATGAAACAAAAAATTGTGGATGAACTATGATGACACTATGATATGTGCAAAAGTGACTTACCAGCACAACAATATTTATTTCATGCTCCGAGAGCTTGGTGTGCTCCTCTTTCCCATCTCCTTCAAATTCAATCAACACATCAAGGAAATCCTTCGGCCTGTTCTGCTCGACTCCCTTACTCATATCTTTCATGCTCTCCTTCACAAAACTAGAAGCAATCCTGAGCGCCACACTAATGTCACGATTCATCCGGCGCCTCACCCCCTGCAAGTCGAGCCAGCTCAGCCATGGGAATGCATCAGACACGTTTGGTTGCCCTGCATACTCCAAAATACGGTTCATCGCTCCAAAAGGTCTGGGGACAGCATAAGGTTGCCTACCATGTTGAACAAGGTCAATTACATGAAGCGTCCCACGTCTATGGGGTTTATATAATTATAGACATTTGCACGTTCACAAAATTTGTAATTAAAATTCTTTTGAAATTAAAAATTATAAGACCCGAATGAACTTGTTTGTACGTAAGACTCCTACTGACGCGTCTAATGAACTTGTTTTCATTTATTTTATCTAATAGCACAAATATAGAAAAAAAAAAGAAAAAAGATAATTCTCAACTTATTGTGGTTATTTAAGCAACAGGATATTCACCCCATCTTGCACCCTCACGCTAATGCCACATTTTCATCTGCGACTCGTGGGGTTCGATGACCGATTAATACAATTTTTTGGCTCTTGGCTCTGGCGTTGGCTTCTGCTTTGACTGAACTGGTTCCAACCTAGATCTGAAGACGGGTATGGGTACGGGTGTGTGGATAATCTTTGTTACAAAATAAGCTTTTATATCATATAGAAAATTACAAAATAATATAAATATGAATATAAAATATAGATGAATATAATTATGGTATCATGTTAGAAATTAAGAGTAATATAATAATATGAAATTTATTACTTAATTATCTTAATAAATTATTACAATAATTTAGATTTATTTAAAAATTCATTATTATAGATATAAAAATATAAAAAAAATTAAATATATATCGAAATTTATTGATTTAATTTTGATATATAATTTATTTTCCAACAATTATATTATCTCTAAACTTCAATTTTCGTTTCTCTTTTGATCTAGAAAAATGTGGTTCAGAACCCAAAACGCCAAACATTAAGAAGGCCTAGATGACGGCCCATAAGGCCACCCTAAATTACCTCTAAAGTTTTGAACTTTGATAATGTCTCTCTTGAACTTTGAGATTCAGTAAAATGGGTCGTTTGTCGATTTTTTTATTAAATTTAACCAAGTGTAGTTATACAATGTTCATTTTGAAAATTATAAAAAAAAAAAAAAAAAAAAAAAAAAAGGCCTCTCTTATCCATTTCGTGGTGTGTTACCACTAACTTTTGTGTTTAATTTTTTTGATGGGCTAATCAATTTACTGCCGGACCAAATGAGAAAAATATTGTGTTTTAGTATTTTTTAGAATTGGTTTCCCTTTTTTGGGGGGACGACTGTTCGAGAATTGTTATCGTGCAATGATTTTTCATATCATAATTATCAAAATCGAACTGAATCACGATTCAATCATGATCAGACCGATATTGAAAAAAAATGGTTTGATTTAAATTAAATACCGTTTTAGTAGTAAAATCATGAATCAAAACGATTCAATCACAATTCTTTATTAAACCGTCCTTCACAGTCTGATCATGGCTTTTTTATCATGAAACTTTATTGAAAAAATATACCGCTCATTTTCCTTTTCTCTTCATTTATACACCCCTCTCCTTATTCTCTCTGTATCCATATGAGATGAGATAAAAATGCTACATCTCTCTCCTTGTTTTTCTTTATAATCTATATCCATTCGATGTAAGATAAAAATATTTTGACATTTCATTCAATTGGATCGGGCATCAATAGGGTTCAAAAATCTTCCAAAAATAATATCATTCAACTTATATTATATCAAAAATATAATACATGTGCCTATTTCATGTAAAATTATTTTTGCAAGTCATAATTTTGAAATTTTTTGATTTTTTAATTTATTACTTATTAAATAAATTAATATAAATGCATTTAGTTTGCACATAATCTCTCTATATTTCATGAATGTTATACTTTTTTTTTCAATTATAGATATGATTTATTTATTTTATTTTTATTTTTTAATATTGGTTTTATAAATGATTGTTAATTTTATATTTATTAAAATTTTATTTTTTATTTGATTGGGATAAAAAATTAAATTTAATATATTTATTTATTTTAAAAATTAATTTTATATATTTTTTAATTATTATTAAATAATCAGTGATTTGATCATATTAATTTACAATTAAAATGATTAAATTAAAATATTAAAATCGATATACGGTAAGATTATAACAGCACTGACGTTGATCTTGAAATGTGGACTTCAAAAACCCTAATCAACAATGTTAAAAGGGTAATTACGACGTCTGGTGTCATGATTAATGTCCATCAACCACTTATTGATATTTCATCCGCGGGCGATCGGAGACAAATACGAATTTCCGTTTCCCATAAATTCATCTCTCCCCTCCCCCCTCTCCCTTTCCCAACTCGAATGCTGCAAGCGACGCCGTTTTCAAAAGTCAAGACTCCTCAGAATCTCTCATTTCTGCGAATCAAACGACTCTCTCTCTCTCTCTCTCTCTCTCTCTCTCTCTCTCTCTCTCTCTCTCTCTCCTTCTCTCTCGATCTCTCTCGACTACTTCTCGACAATACTCGCGCTTTTTTATTCACACGACGAGTTTAATGTTTTCTATTTCCACGTAAATACATAAGAGCAGAGGGACACCCATTTGCCTTACTTCAAATGTCATTCAAGAGGATGCTGAAATAATCACAATTCTGTTTAAATATAATATTGATTAACTAAATTATTTCTAAAAATAAAATTTTAAAGAAATAAAAAGAAAATTTAAAAATAATTAATACTTTGTTAATTTTTTTTATAATAACTCTTGAGGTGACATAAAGTTTTTTTTAACTATGATTCTACGAAGTATTGATATAGTCTTTGCTCCAAACCACATCTTTGTGAATTTCTTTTCTGTCCCTGGTTGTTTCAAAAGGTGCTATGAAATCATTTTTGAATCTTGTTTTTCATATCCTTAATTTGTCTTTTATGCTAAATAAGGCTATAAATAAACCAGATTAGTAAAAACAAATGTCACATCATTATTTCCAGGACGGCAAATTCTTTTTTTTGACTTTTTTTAAAAAAATAAAAATAAAATACATATAGCCCTAATGCCCCGAATATAATTTATTCGCTTTGACCGTTAAATACTAACATTTTAGGTACAAAGCATATAATTTTGCCTCAAAACTAAAATAATTCTAATGAACAAGAGTTGACCAGCCATTTCATTGTCCAAAAGCCTCTGGAAGCATAGGCCAACATTACTTGAAAATTAATTCCAAATATGAAGCAATTCAGCATTTTCACAGGTCAACGTAGGTTGACCATTATGACCACATTTTTAAGTTACATTAAGTAATTTGTGAACGCAAGCTTAGCCCTTAAAGCTTATTACAACAAGCTACATTTTTGTAATTTACGAGGGTAAAAGTGTGTTCGGAAAAGGTTCTAAAAGGGATTATTTATGTCAAGCGACACGTTTTGTGGGAATTGCCATCACTGGTTCGGCCTTCCTCATCGACACCCCTGTTTGATCGACATCCATTAATTCTCGGGTGGTCATGTTCGTAAGCTCCCAATCGAAGTTGTGCAGCAAGGAGCCGGCAATAAGGTGCAGCATACGGTGTGCTATAGGAATACCGGGGCACATTCTTCGTCCTGCTCCGAATGGGATTAGTTCGTGGTGTTGTCCTCTAAACTCAACTTTGGAGCCCAAAAACCTCTCTGGCTTGAAGCTGTTTCCGTCCTCCCAAATCTCGCTGTCCCTTCCAATTGCCCAGGAGTTCACAAAAACTTGTGTGCCTTTTGGTATGTCATAGCCCATAAACTTGGTGTCTTTGACTGCGCTTCGTGGTAGGAGGAAAGGAAGTGGTGGATGTAGCCGTAAGGCTTCCTTAACCACGGCTTGCAAGTATGGCAAGTCATCGATGTGGCTCTCCTCAACCTTGTTGTTTGGTCCAACCACGCGAGCAAGTTCTTCTCTAGCCTTGGCCATGCACTCTGGCTTGTGGAATAACTCTGCCAAGATCCACTCTGTGGTACTGCTAGTAGTTTCTGAAGCAGCAATGAAGAGCTCCTACACCCGCAAAACATTTTAGATTTCAAACCCTTTGATAGGGAGAGATAAATATATTTTTTTCCTAATTGTAAATATTATGATAAGTACTGTAATAAAAGAGGTTTTACCAGCACGACGACAGTGATTTCTTGCTCGGAGAGCTTGGTGAGCTCATCTTTCCCGTCTCCTTCAAACTCTATTAATACGTCGAGAAAATCCTTGGGCCTGTTGTGCTCCACTCCCTTTTTCCTCTCCTCCATGCGTTCCTTTAGGAACCCTGAGGTGATCCTCAGTACATCACCCATGTCACTGGTCACTCTCCGCCTCACCCCTTGCAAGTCAAGCCACCTCAACCAAGGGAATGCATCAGACATGTTAGCTTTCCCTGCCCATTGAATCATTCCATGCATGGCCTTGCAAAACTCGGATCCTTCCTTAGAGTTGGGGTCCAACAAGTCTCGTGACAACATAAGATTGCCTACCATGTTGAACAAGGTCAAGTAGATAAAGTGTCCCACGTCTATTGTGTGTGGCTTGCGGGCCTCCTCATCTAGCCATGCAAGCATTTGGTCCACGCACTTGCGCCTAATGGGCGCGGTCTCATTGATCCGCTTAGCCACCAGCATGTCCACGGTGCATATGCGCCTTAGCACACGCCAATACGTGCCGTGAGGCGCCAACCCGAGCGAGCGCTTGTGGTAGTCATGGCATCTCATGGAGTCCACTATAGCCCTATCTGCAAAGCTCAAGTCGTGGTTCTTGAAAAATTCTGCTGCAGTTTTGGCTGAGGAAATCACCACGGTGCGGGCTGAGCCAATCTTAAGTCCGATGATCGGCCCGTATTTTTCTTTCATGCGGGCCAAGTCCCGATGTGGCATCGACCCTGACAAATCTACTATGTTACCAATGATGGGGTAGCCTGGAGGGCCGGGTGGGAAGTTATCGGGCTTTCTACGGCGGAAGAGGTGAATAAGGATTGGTGTGAAGCAAATCACACACCATACAATGGCATTCCAAGTCTCCATTGTACTGAATCGGCAAGCACAAGAAAAGAAACAATCAGAGAGAAAGAAGAAATAGAGAGCTGTTGTTGGGTGGCTTGCCTCGAAGTTAACCCCACTGCTTATATACAACAGGTCGGAATGATTTTTAAAATATTTTATAGCAGACTTTATTGAACACAGATAAAATAGAATTTTCAACTGCAAAAAAATATACATAATGCTCGTTTTGAAAATGTAATGAATTAGAACGACAGGAAATGCTAAATTTTCTTTTTAAGTTTTAAATGACTTTTTAAAGCAAAAATTATTAATATAATATAAATTAATTTAAATAAAATAAAATTAGTTGTGTCAGATTGACCTTTTGAAAACATAACAATTACAAAATTTTGGACCTCTTGGAAATGTGAGCCCATGCCTGAATAGTTCAGTTTCTTACGAAAGCAGATAAGATTCGCTTGTACAACCAATGATAGTCGATGGAGAGTCATAGCTACCGGAGGCAGGACCATTTCGAACCAAACAAATAACATGAGGAAATGAAAATGTCATATCTCATCAAATAAATTTTGATAAAACTTAGTATGAAAAAACGATCGTACAGCTTGTGAAAATTTGTCTAATTTCATCGGAATAATTTGCTTTTTCAAGAAAAAGTCGATAAAAATTGTAATAATAAATATTTTTACTTAGTTTATTAATAAGATGATTTAGTAATAAAAATGATTGAATTAATAAAATACCAAATATTAATTCTTCAAATTCTTATGCAATTGTAATTATTCACGGGGACATGATTTCAACAGGGGTCAAGTTTTATGTGGATTTACAAATCTCGAGTTTTATATTTATTGCTATTAGAACATTCTCTACATATTTCCATAATTTTAAAAAAATTCAACACCAAATTATATATTTAACACCCTTAATTTAAAAAAAAAAAGATATCTAAATAACATGATTTTACATCATTAAATCCTGATCGATACCCGTTGATTATTAAAGAAATAAACTAATTTCAATTCAGAGGAATTGTACGGTTACCGTACCATAGCCAATTTAAGTAAGGGGTGACGTGCTAATTTTGTAGATAAATATACAAAAATGAAATTAATTAAGCAATTTATTATAAAATTGATAAAAATAAGTTGAATTTTAATAGAACGGTAATAAAATGACTGTACTTTTTTAATCTCCTATATGAGAATTTCAAAACTGGCAACGATTTATTCATATTAAACTATATCAATGGTCAGAGTCAGAAATCTCAGGTTATCCTTTTTTGACGGGAAAGAGAGGTTCGTTGAAAGTGGGCCCCGACAGGACAGCCCCGCGTAGAAGACTTTGACCATACGACCCTACCAATTAGACTATCCTATTTCGAGTGTTGAACCGGCGAGGGGAAGCATTTCCCTTGGAGGTGGTATTCACAGTTTATTTCTACTTATCATCACTATTTTTACTACAATAATTTTGCATAAATCAAATAATTTATAAATTAAATTATATATTATGGTTTATATCAATATAATTCAATAAATTTTAACTAATTTAAATAAATAGTAACTAAAAATTCATCGAAATATATTGAGTAACACTTAATATTTAGTTTATTTATTTCATAATTTATTTGATTTATATTATATTATCTTTTATTGAAATATAGGATCTAAACCGGTAGATGACTCAGACAAGTAACTGTTGTTATTTTTAATAGAGCAATGTTGAATTCTAATAATTTCGTTTTATACAATAATTATACGGAAAGAATTATATCAAAAATGTTATTCAAATAACTTTTCCTCTTTTTTTTTTATCTTGAATATAAAATGGTTATATGATAAAATTAAAAAATATTGGATTAGAAATGAAAAAATATATATTAAATTGGAAATGAATTCAATTGTAAATAAAATACAAGAGTATCATATGATGTGGTTTGAATATATGTAATAAAGACCCAAAAATATATCAGTTAAAAGGACTAAGAGTTTAGATATAGGGTATTTAGAGAAATATCGTGGTGAATCATTGAAAATTTAAATACAAATTGTTCGAGTTATTCGATTTAGCTTTTGTTTTCGAGTTTCAAAAAAAGTTTGGTAATGGTCTTTATATATTATATATAATATTTAATTGTAGGAGATAAATATATCTGAGTACCGTGGGAAATGGGGGAGTTCTGCGGAATGGGAATGGTCATTGGCTTACTGCCTTTGCCCAAAATGTCGGGCTTGCCACTCGGGTCCTTGCAGAGCATTTGGCAGTTTCAACGGGGTTGCTGGCAATATTCAACCCACCTGACGATACCCAAAAAATTCTCCTTAATTGGGTTTTTTTTTTTTTTTTGTCCCTTTGAAAAATTGAGTTGAAGACAGATTTTAATATAAAAATAGATGATTAATCAAACTTAATCTAATCCGATAACAATTTATAATAAAATAAAATTTTATGATAATGTTATATTATCAAATTAAAAAAAAATTAATATTTATTATAAATTTCATTTTCATTTTCCTTCCAATAAACATTACTCTTCATTGATCCGCTCCATCATTCATAACCTCCAAAGCCAAGCTTCACTTTTCCCTCTATGCCCGCCTCTATTCTGCCGGCCATCAAGGCCCAACTTCACTTTTTCCTTAATCTCCTTCATCGTTGCCTCTCTCTGCCAATGATTTTTTTTCAATCCAATTCTGGATTATTTATGTTGGAAGTTTCTCTCTGACCTCAATTTTGGATTTTTTTATATTCTACAAACCAATTTATTTATTATTCTTTTATTTACATGATCTTGTTGAAACAATTTTAAGTGAATTTAGTTTATTCTTTTTCTTTTTCCATACATATCATGTACAGTTTTTGATTTAATTTCAAGGAGATTCTTTATATGGTTTAAATTTATTAACATGGGTTGGGTATGGGTCAGATATGGGTTTAATATTGGATCGGATCAGAGTTTTAGAAACATATTATATATCGGATTGAATCAAATCTTTTATAAAATTTATAAGATCAATTATGATTTTGATCGAAATTGAGTTAGAGTCAAATATAAATATCATAAATAGGGTTTAGGGTTAGATATGCGATTAATTGTCATCCCAATTCCCTAAGCATACATCGGATCAAGAATTGTGTAGAGCCATTCTTAAGGTTGACTCTAAGATTGTCTAGCGTTTAATTACGAGGAGAACCAACTTGTGCCCTTGGTGACATTTACCCGTGAGTTGCAAGCGAGAAGGCAATTGCCGTGAGATCGAATTCCTGGGTAGGCCCTTCATTTGCCTTCGGGAGCCCATTTCTTTAGGGGCATGTACGGTAATAACCAATAAAAAAAATTAAAATAACTTAAGGGAGAAATTAATTCTGAGAATAACTCATCATTATCACGTGTTGGAGTTGCGGCAAGATATGCCGCGGGTTAAACACAAGACATGGCCATGTGGCACAATTTGGTGTGTCGCATCTTCAAGATGCGGCAAATCCACGTAGTGCGCCCTGGTGTGCCGCGTCTTGAAGACGCGGCATGGCCACGTGGTGCGCCTTAGTGTGTCGGGACAGGGCCGCGGGTCAACATGCCGACCCGCGAACCATTTGAATTTAACACTTGATTTAATTTAGAAAAATTGAAATTAAACTCTCTAAACATGATGCAATTCGAACGTATTACAACAAATTCTCACCCACTAAGCGGGCCAACGGGCCGCTTCGCAGGTCATTTGGATCTAATACTTAATTTAATTTGGAAAAACTAAAATCGGACTCTCTAAACATACCGCAACTCGAACGCGTTGCAAAAGGCCTCACTCTACCAAACGGGCCAACGGGCCGACCTGTAGGCCAATGGGACCTAGCACTTGACTCAGTTTGGGAAAACCGAAATCTAACTCCCTAAACATGTCACAACTCAAATGTGTGACAGAGGGTTGTGTTAAGTGCTAAGCCCCATTGGCTCACGAGTCGGGCCATTGGCTCGCTTAGTGGGGTGAGGGTTTTTCGCAACGCATTCGAGTTAGGACATGTTTTTCCAAATTAAATTAAGTATTAGGTCCAATGGCTCGCGAAGCGGCTTGTTGGCTGGCTTAGTGGGTGAGAGCTTATCACAACGCATTCGAATTGGCCCCATTAGCCCCAAACCGAGTCAAGTGCTAGGCCCCCATTGACCCATAGGTCGGCCAGTTGGCCCGCTTAGTGGGTTAAGGTTTTTCGCAACGCGTTCGAGTTACAACATGTTTAGAGAGTCCGATTTTGGTTTTCTCAAATTAAATCAAGTGTTAGACCCAAACGGTCCACGGATCGACGTGTTGACTTGCGGCCTTGTCGCGGCACACTAGGGCGCGCCACGTGGCCATGCCGCATCTTGAAGACGCAGCGTACTAGGGCACGCCACGTGGGTTTGCCGCATCTTGAAAACGCGACACACTAGATTGCGCCATGTGGCCATGTCGTGTATTCAACTCGCAGCATATCTCGCCACGATTCCAACACACGATAATGGTAGGTTATTTTTAAAATTAATTTCCCTCTTAGGTTATTTTAAAATTTTATTTTATTTTTATCACCGTACATGTCTCCATTTCTTTAGGTTACCTATGGCCAACACCGGAACGTTTGTGGAGGGCGATATTGTTGGGGGCTACCTTACACCGTCTTTGGGTGATAGTTAATTCCTCCACCAAAGAGAAAAAGAAAAGGATAGATACATACAACTACACCATAATTAAAGAATAAAAAAGATGAGAGCAGAGACAATGAACCAAAAAGTAAAGGGATGTGCAGATGGGTTTGATATTTGAATCAGGCATTTTGCTGGTGGTAGCCCTCCCATCGCAGTGGAGCGGCTATCCATTTTGTTATCTTCCTTCCACCTTCTTTTTCACCAAAAAATTTAAAGGAAATTGTAAAAAAAAAAAAAAAAAAAAAAAAGTTCAAGAAGATTTGACGAATGTTGAGCTTTATTTCATAGAAAATTATTCAATAGGATGGGCTGTAAACTTGTCGCTCACAAAAATACAGATAATAATTATTTTTTTCATTCAAATTACCAAAAAAAAAAAAAGTCATTGTAAAATATAAATTTGCTTTATCATATAAAGCGACATCAAGCCTCAATATTTTGTTTTTTTTTTCGTATTTCCATTAACAAGAAATTAAATGAAAAAAAAATAATTATGATATTTTTGGGGTACTTATTGAATATATATAGTGATTATAAAAAAATAATTAATTTTGAATATAGACCGGATGAGTTACTAGTCTGATACGTAACCCATTATACCCTACTTTAAAATTTTGTCTTAATGATTAGTTTTAATTATATAGTAATAATACTTGTTCTACAATTTTCTAATTTTTTTATTATTATTTTAAAATTAGAAAGAGTCTAAAATTAATAGGTAAAATTTTTATTAGTGAACTTAGGTGCACCAAGTAACTCCAAAATCATGTATGATAATGAATTATAATTCAATTGATATCGTTTCTCCTCCGTTGTAAAAGTCTCCAATCCACACATCTCTAGGTACCAAAAAAAAAAAAAAAAAAATCACGTCCTCTCTGTTCTTCCATCTTATCTCCATGGTCATGTTCTCTTGTTCTTCTATTTTTATTATACTTTTTATCACAAACAATTACAGAAGTCTCATTCAAGCAAAATAATAAAAGTCATAGAATTCTATTTAAAATATTTATCCCCTTCAAATTTACAGAATTGTTAATTTCAATATTGATCATTTAAGTTTAGCTAATTAAAAATATAAAATAATATGAATATAAAAAATAGATGAATATTATTGTAAGACCATATTAGAGAATAAAAATAATATAGAAATATAAAATCTTATACTTAATTACTTCAATGGAAAATTATAATAAGTTGTATTTATATAAAAAATTTATTATTATAAATATAGAAACAATTATTACAAATATAAAAATATAAAAATAAGAAAAAATTAAATATGCATTAAAATCAAATCAATTATTAATTTAATTTTTATATATAACATATTTACTAATTTCTCTCCTCAAACTTAATACGACGTAGTTAAAATTACTTGAATTTAAAAAATGTGATAGGTGTATGTTGGGGTGACCCAAAAACATGTTTTAGCAACTCTAAAGAGCGGCTTTTTCTAAAAGGGACCATGAGTCTTCTAGCGATAGCTCTTCTGAAGGCACGCGTAGACGTGGAAATAACCCTTTTGGAAAGGAAACTCGATGACAAATTAAAAATATAAAATAATATTAATATAGAAGATAAATAAATATGGTTATAATATCATATTAAAGAAAAAATAATAATATAATAATATAAAATCTAACACATTGTTTTTTAGATATTTATATAAAAAATCTATTATTACAAATATAGAAATAATTATTATAAATATAGAAATTTAAAAATAAAAAAATTAAATATATATCAAAATTAAAAGTTTCCTTTTATTTAGCAAAAGAAATATAAAAAAGAAAAATAAAGAAAAAAAGAAAGAGAAACTAGTTCTATTATAGGATCCCAATGGTATTTTAAGCGGGGATAACTTAGAACGGTGAAACTTCCACTCTCACGAGTACACATAAATAAATTGTACTTGCTTCCTCCAATGAAAACCTATGTGAAAACGGATGTGTCAACAGCTGGCAGGTTGGCAAGACTTCCGACTTTAAACAGATAGAAACTATAGGCGAGGAATAAGAAAAGAAGAAAGGGTTAGAATTGGGAAAGAGAAAATTTTGCATGAAAAACTCGATTTACAGGATGGATGAATGGCTTTCTTGGTTCTCATTATTTGTTACCAAATGTTCTTCCTTCCCTATTCTTGCCCTTTACCAAAACTGGAACCTGTCGCTAGAGAGTGAAGAGAAAAAAAGGAAGGGAAAGAGTGTAGGGAGAGGAAGAAGAGAGAGGGGAAGAACGAGGAAATAATGAGTACTACTGCTGTATTTAATAGAGAATATTTGGTATTAAAAGTAAATCAATAATATTTTGATTGTCAGAATACTTTACTTGCTATTTTTTTTATATTTCTATATTTATAACGGTGGAATATTTTAATACCCAATTTAAATGTAATAGTGTTATTGAAGAAATGAATGAATAGGGTTTCCGCTTCTCATACTTAATTTTGTACGACAGTATCAGTTCGCAAAAGAGAGATGGGAAACAATAGGTTGTGTGGATGTTGGACATCGGAATCTTCATCAACAAAGTTGGTTTTTATTATGATTCCTTTGATTTTAGTATTTGGGTTTGTTTCAGTATGGCGTCCTCCTTCCTTGCATTGGTTTTCTATTTCTCAGTCTTCTTCTTCTTCTTCTTCTTCTTTCATAAACTCTAGCAATTCATTTCGGGAAGAGACACTTTATAATAATACAAAGGAAAGTGTACCGTTGGATGTAGGAAAATCTTTCGAAGAAAATCTTCCTTCTTCTGCTCCGGTTGTTGAAGAAGTTGCTGAAATTCCAAAGCCTGTAAGCATCTTTTCTTCTTTCACAGCTTAATTTTTTTCTTCTTGCTGTCAAAGCTAAGTAAAGAAATATGCCACAACTAAATCTCTATAAACCCGTGTGTCATTAATGTTTCTGCATAATCTCTTCTCTTTGAAATTGAAATGTTCGCTCTTCATTTTGAGAGAGAGAGAGAGAGAGAATTTCTAGTTTATCAGGAGCTTGTACATTTATTTACCATTTTTTGTGATTTTTCATCCAAATGAAAACCTATCTTTGCGTGTGTGTGTGTGTGTGTGTGAGAGAGAGAGAGAGAGAGAGGGATTTTGAAGCTTCCCCTGTTTCTGCTTACAGGACAGAGTTGTAAGAACTTTGAGAAAATGCAACTCTCATTTTTTCCAAATTTCACCTTTATTCCCCACCCCCAAAGCCCCACAGAAAGAACTTGAGTTCTGATTCATATTTCTAGCTTCTTTTGTCGAATTACACATTAATTTAACACCGGCATTAATGATTTTTATTAATAACGTCCAAAAAAAATTCCCTCCAAGTTACAACTATCTAATGAAATTCCGTGTGTGTGTGTGTGGATGTTGGACATTTTTCTGTTTTATATTTATTTATTAATTGAACCCTTTATTTATTTAGCTACCCATTTTTCATAAATACGAACAAAAAACTTGATGATTTTTTTCTGAAAATTTCAGGTTCTAAAGGAATAAGTAAAAAGACAATGAGTGGGAATTCCTTAAGCGAATGTGAACTTAAAAGAACCGATTTTCTTTATACATACTTATATTTCTTTTCCTTTTTTTTTGGGGGGGGGGGGGAATTCATACCCTATTTACTTGCGCGGTTGATTTACCAATTCAAGTTTCATATTGAACAAATTGTTACTCATAAATTTACACAATTTCAGATTTTGTTATTGTCTGATTACTCAAAAGTAATCATGCTTCTGTTTGGGTTTTTTTTTTCGGGGGTGTTCATATGCTATTTACTTGCACAGTTGATTTACCGATTCGTGCTTGGTATTGAACAAATTTTTACTTGGAAGCTTGCACAATTTCGGGTTTCGTTGTTGTATTGTTAGTTCACAAAGTTTTTATCCATGAATTAATCACATCTTTTTAGAGTAGATTTAGATTTTTTTTTTTAACAAGTATAGCTATTGTCTTAATCCGTGGCATATTTCTTTCAAAAAATGAGACGTCACCCACGTAATTACTTTAACTGCTTCCGCTAATGTAACTTATATTGAGCTTCCGTACAATGAAACTCAAGTTGTTCCTTCCATGAAGAGACCGCGAAGAAAGTATTCAAGATTAAGGAAACTTGAAGCCGGTCTGAGTAAAGCTCGAAATGCAATCCTCGAAGCCAAAAATGGTAACAACTCACAAGACCCCGATTACGTCCCACAAGGTCCAATGTATTGGAATCCACAAGCATTTCACAGGTAGACGAATGAGCACAACGCCATATATATGTTCCAAATTCACATCACATGTTGTACACTAGGGCCTATAAATTATGACGAATGTTTTTTAAGTGCAGGAGTTATTTGGAGATGGAGAAAAAGTTTAAAGTTTATGTGTACAAAGAAGGGGAGCCTCCCGTTTTTCACAATGGTCCCTGCCAAAGCATATATTCCACGGAAGGAAATTTTATCGGTATGATGGAGATAGATAGCCAATTTCGAACAAATGATCCCGATAAGGCTCATGTGTTCTTCCTCCCCTTCAGTGTGGTAATGCTTGTAAAATTTGTCTATGTTCCCGACTCTCATGATTTCGGTCTCATTAAGAAGACTGTCTTTGACTATGTCAACGTTATTTCTAACAAGTATCCTTACTGGAATCGAACCCTTGGAGCCGATCACTTCATGCTTTCTTGCCATGATTGGGTAAGAATACTTCATCACTGCAACCATCTCGTTTACAATAATTAGTCATCTTTTTCTGATTCGTACTCATATGTTCTATTATTAAGTAGTTTTAGATGCCTCATTTACAACTAGAATGATTTTCGGTGGCTTTTATTGTTGTGTTGAAGCAAACTAGTACTTGCGGTGTTGCAGGGGCCAGAGACTTCAAAAGCCGTACCTAATCTATACAAAAACTCGATTCGCGTTCTCTGCAATGCAAACACGTCAGAGGGCTTTAAACCCTCCAAGGATGTGTCCTTACCGGAAATCAATTTAAGGGGCTCCATCAGCAGCCTTCTTGGAGGGCCATCCCCTTCGAAGAGGCCCATCTTGGCTTTCTTCGCAGGAGGAGTTCACGGGCCAATTAGGCCATTATTGCTCGAGCATTGGGAAAACAAAGACAACGATATACAAGTTCATAGATACCTTCCCAAAGGTGTCTCCTACGATAAGATGATGAGGAAGAGTAGATTTTGCCTTTGCCCAAGCGGGTACGAAGTGGCAAGTCCTAGAGTTGTGGAGGCGCTTTATACTGGTTGTGTTCCTGTTCTTATTTCGGACCACTATGTGCCCCCGTTTTCTGATGTCCTAAATTGGAATTCATTTTCGGTTGAAGTTCCACTGAAAGACATTCCTAGACTAAAGGAAATTCTTACAAGCATATCATCAAGGCAGTACATAAGACTGCAAGGCAGAGGTGTGCAAATTAGGAAGCATTTCGAGGTTCATTCTCCACCCCAACGGTACGATTTCTTCCATATGATTCTGCATTCCATTTGGCTCCGCAGGCTGAATGTTCGTATTCCTGATCAATGACTTGTTGCGTCTTACAAATTTGCACAACGGAATGAGCTACAATTTTCACATAGGTAGCGGAATGCTTTGCTGAAAATATTTCTCTCCATCCAATGGAACCAGCATGGAATGTACTATAATTGTGTCTAGTCTTTTGTCCAAAACATTAACATTGTTGTGCTATTAATTCCTAGAGATTGTGCCTCTTGCTGCAAGTTGCAGGTGTTGAAGTCGATGATCGGTCTCTTGGCATCAAGGCATAATTTTCGGTGCCCAAGAGCTTTGCTCATTTTCACTTCGTGTTATCATGAAAATTCCACGATGTTAAATTAGTTGGAGAAATTACAATTTACTGATTTAGTGTTCTTTTTTTCTATCAATTCTTTTCCAACATATCTTCCTCTTTTTTCTTATTTAATTAAAGTTCATAAACAGGGCTCTAATTCCCAACTAATATTTAGATATATGGAGTTGAGTGGCTGGGATGATCTTCAAGCGGTCATTGTTGTGCATTAATCAAACTCTTACTCGAGAAAATTAGTCCTGAAATATTGGTGCCCTGTCCATATACTAAGCTTCCCTGCGCGTATCTCCCTTTTAATGGCAGAGGGAATCTTGTTCATGAGATACAGTATTTTAGACTTCTAAGTTAATAGTCATAGACATTGTTTTTTCCAACTCGTCAAACATAGAATTTTTGTCATATTATACTAAAACTGTACACACGTATCTTCGGAAATTTGCTTCGTGAAACTAAGAGGCTCTCTGAATTTTGGAGGGCTTCCTATAAGAAATTAATACAGCCCAATTCAGAAGCACGAGCTCTCTACGGTGTACCGCGGCCATCAAGGTGTGATTCTAACCTTGACCCGACACACTGTCCACATTTCCCTCCTTTGTCCGACTGGATATCCTCTCTGGATGCAGGTGCATAGTTTAAATCTTGAAACTTATAAAGTCAAGTATTTTGATGCACTATTCAAACTGGTGCGCTATCCTAATAACTAGAGTAAATAAGAGTTTTAACAAGGCAAAAAACCCAAAAAGAAAAAAGAAAAAATCAAGGCTGAAAGTTCAAAAAACAGTGGGCCGTTTGTTCTAGGAATTGTCAAGGTTTTTCCTATTCAATATAGGCTTATACTATTAGAAAGATCTAAAAATCTAACTTTGAATACAAAAGACAAAATAATCGGAATTGTTTTTAAGAAAAAGTTATGACTAATTTTTTTTTTTTACTTGACTATTAGTATCCGGATTTTCTAACTAATTCATTTCGAGTATTATAAAATTTAATTTATGAGTGGATTCACTTAATATTTATTTTTTTTATTTTTAAAACTCGAATTTAAAATTTTAATTAAAAAAATCTAATTGACCCGCAACATATTGGTTATCACTAATTTATTTCCAACTTTTGAAACCTAGAAAACAATTTGGAGTTCAAGATTTCGGTATGGAGTTTGAAACCTTCCTCGAAAGCTCGAAATTAAATTTGGTGATTTTCCAACGTATATCCTTATTTTCCAACGTATATCCTTTTCTTACTTGTCCTCTTTTCTTGGCCATTAACCTTGCTTTCAAGACCCATTGGTTAAAGGGCTGCGTCAAAATTTAGTCAATCATTTTGGGGTCTTGCACATGACTTTAATCACTCAAAAACTGCCATTTTTTTAATCGGTCCATTATATTTTGCATTTAAAAAGTAGGGTACAATAGCTTTTACATTTTTTTGTTAATCATAATTGATACATTGTACAAAAATGCATAGAGCTAATACCTAAAAATTATTTTATTAAATTTGTGTAATAATCAAAAAATACATAACGTGTCACATATTATTTAATTATTAACTCATTTAGTTTTCCTACCATTATTCCCCAAGCATGCATGCGACTCTCCACTATCAGAAAATAGACTTTCAGCGACGGAAAAATCCGTCGCTAATATTAGCGACAGAAAAAAATCTGTCACCGGGACAAAAAAAAAAATCGAATAAAAAATAGCGATGGAAGCGACGGACAAGGATCCGTCGCTGATTTAAGTTATGAAGAAAGAAAAAAAAAATGTATAATTGCTCATGCCCACAACCCACCCACATTTTGTGAGACTTGAACTCACGCGCAGAGATTGATATGAAAGCATTTTTGCCGCTAAACCAAATATGTTATCTAACTTTATATCTTTTTTGTTTTTACTTATTATTTTTATTTCTTATTTCTTAATAATATTAAAATAATATAAAATTATAATTTATTATAAATTAATAAATTAATTTTATTATTACTTAAAATAAAATAATAAAAATTTTTTTAAAATAAAATAATATTATTCTTTGCAAAATAAAATAAAAATAATAAGAATTATTAAATAAAATTAAAAAATTAAAAAATTAAAAATAATTTATTATAAAATAATAAAATAATTTTATTATTACTTAAAATAAAATAATAAAAAATTTGCAAAAATAAAATAATATTATTCTTTGCAATATAAAAAAATAATAAGAATTATTAAATAAAATTAAAAATTAAAAATTAAAAAAAATTCATCGTTAACCCGTCGATAATCCGTCACTAATTTTCCGTTGGTAATCTATCGCTAATTTTTCGTCACTAATCCGTCGCTAAAGACTGTACATACATTTTTTTATTTTTTTTCCTTCACCAATTCACCGATGGAAGTTAGCGTTATCCGTCACTGATAATTTTATAATTTTTTTAGATTTAGCGATGAAAATATTTCCGTCGCTAATCTGTCGCTGATCTCTCGATAAAAAATCTGACATGAATCCGTCGCTATTACCGATGGATATTTTTCCGTCGGTAATTTTCTATCACTAAAACCGTATTTTCTGATAGTGCTCACAAACGAAGATCAAACTCTGTTATTTAAACACAGTAGTTCCCTCTATTCTTTTTATCTATCGATTAAGATTTTCACACAATAATTAAAAAACAATCAAATGAATTTAATTATACAAAATATAATTTAATCTCATTTAATTACTCTTTCTCTCTCTGTTTATATTTTCTCTTTCTCAACAATTTTCTATGTCCAGATCAATTATATTTTAGTTTTACTATCAAAATAAGACAAGAGAGATATAAATATACCTAATAAAGATGAAATTTGTGAATATCAATTAATAAATGCAGTCATTGGATTTAACATAAATACGATAAAAAATAATAATAAAGTTAGTGAAATAAATTATTTCTTTACATTTCTCAGAGTAACACAAAATTCGGAACAAAAATAACTTTAAAGAAAAAAAGGGATAAATAACTTAAAAGAAAATGATAAATAAAAAGGAAGTAGGATTAGTATTTGATTAAAGTCATTCACACTCATGTTGCCCAAAAATAAATAAATTCATTCGTAGTATAAATCCAGAATTTGAGTTCATCGGACGATGATGATCTTATTATAATGCCCACGTGGCCTTCCTCCGATTGATAAGCCGTTTTATGGCTTTGAGATGGGAAAATATGCCCGGCATATGTGGTAGTTTCAAATTTTGGTGGGGCCCATTACAAGGAACATTTACGGCCTTTGATTTTTTGTCTTTCTCTAGATCAAGTCACACAGCTCTGTAGTGTGTTGTCCCAGCGATGCACTTTATAATATCTCTAAAAATGGAAAATGAGTCCGTGTCGATTGCCTTCTCTTGAAGTGTTCTCCTCGTATGTCGTGTAATCTGATTCAAATGAGTCTGCGTTTATTAACTTCTCAGGATCAAGTTTGTTATACTGAAACCTTTTTTTTTGTAGTAAAATATAGAGTAGAAAATCTTTAACGACATAAAAGAAAAAAACTTTTTAATTCATTTGCATACATGATGGCATCTTTTGTGTTTCTTTTGTCTTGTTATCAGTTTATTTCCACCTGGAGACACTTTCATTGGCTGTTTATGGTTTACCAACCTCTTAGTAGGGCTGCATTTCTTGACCGTTTTAGGACTGGAGAATTGACTCGATGGACATCTCTCTCTCTCTCTCTCTCTCACATACCCCTTTTTGTTCGGATGAGCATGGTGAGAATGTTTATGGGTACGGTCAGATTGAACCTACGAATGCTGGAAAAAAGCCGTTGATAATGAGTCAAATCTTCATCACCTAGTCTGTTTTTTATTTTTTTTACAGGTTTGCACAAAGGTTGAATCCAAAATCTAAAAAAAAAAGACACTTATTTATTGCAATAATCTTACATAATAATTGGAGTAACCATTATTTGCTCGACTGCATCATGTCTTGTTGTCAGTTAATTCTCACCATCTGTCTGGTTACAGTGAGTTCATTGGCTGTTTGTAGTTTTTCCACTGTTTCTCTCTTGAACCGGAGAGAAGATTTGGTTGTTTGTGGTTTATTTACATTTGTCTCTCTCTTGAATTTAGGAGAAGATTGACAGCCCGCCATCAACTCCGGTGTGAAGCTTTGTTACCCCATACTCTCATTAAATCTTAAATTAAAGAAAATTGACTCGATTGACATCTCTCTCTCTCTCTCTCTCTCTCTCTCTCTCTGATGAAATCTTTGGACGTCTTTCAGTGCAGGTAAATCCAAGAAAAAGCAAGATCAAAAAAGCGGATGAAAGAGAGCTTTGGGGAAAGCATATATAATTACACTTGGTTTATCAGAGAGATATATTACACTTGGTTTGGACTTATTAAACTTTTACCATTATATTTATATTTACATTGTGCATATTTGACTTTCAAATGCTAATATTAGATATTTTTAAATAATAATACTAAGATTTTGAATGATAAATTTTTATAAATATTAATACGTACGGTATCCGAACAGAGAGGCACTTGTTAAGGGCTCAACAACCCTTTTTGGGCTATCAGGACAGTGCCTCAGTCCAGCTAATTACAGTGATATTTGCATAAGGATCCACATAAGGCATTCAAAATAAAAATATATCTCATGTGGGTCTTACAAGGCATTGAATATTGACGTACTCGAAGCACTTAAAATAAAGTAAAGCATTTATATTTTTTTGGGTTCTACGAAGTATTGATATAGTCTTTGCTCCAAACCACATCTTTGTGAATTTCGTTGCTGTCCCTGGTTGTTTCAAAAGGTGCTATGAAATCAAAGTTATTTTTCATATCCTTAATTTGTCTTTTATAATAAATGAGGCTATAAATGAACCAGATTAGTAAAAACAAATGTCACATCATTATAGCCAGGACGGCAAATTCTGATTTTTGACTTTTAAAAAAATATAATTTATTGACTTTGACCGTAAATTACTAAAATTTTAGGTGCAAAGCATATTATTTTGTCTCAAAACTAAAATAATTCTAATGAACAAGAGTTGACCAGCCATTTCATTGTCCAAAAGCCTCTGGAAGCAAATGACAACATCGCCTGAAAATTAATTCCAAATATGAAGCAATTGAGCATTTTTACCGGTCAGTGTAGGTTGACCATTATGCCCTTTTACATTTTTACGTTGCATTAAGTAATTTATGAACGCAAGCTTAGCCCTTAAAAGCTATCTATAAATGAGGTGCATTATTGTAATTTACGAGAAGGTAAAAGTGTGTTTGGAAAAGGTTCTAAAATGGATTATATAAGTCAAGCGACACGTTTTGTGGGAATTGCCATCACTGGTTCCGCCTTCCTCATCGATACCCCCGTTTGATCGACATCCATTAATTCTCGGGTGGTCATGTTCGTAAGCTCCCAATCGAAGTTGTGCAGCAAGGAGCCGGCAATAAGGTGCAGCATACGGTGTGCTATAGGAATACCGGGGCACATTCTTCGTCCTGCTCCGAATGGGATTAGTTCGTGGTGTTGTCCTCTAAACTCAACTTTGGAGCCCAAAAACCTCTCTGGCTTGAAGCTGTTTCCGTCCTCCCAAATCTCGCTGTCCCTTCCAATTGCCCAGGAGTTCACAAAAACTTGTGTGCCTTTTGGTATGTCATAGCCCATAAACTTGGTGTCTTTGACTGCGCTTCGTGGTAGGAGGAAAGGAAGAGGTGGATGTAGCCGTAAGGCTTCCTTAACCACGGCTTGCAAGTATGGCAAGTCATCGATGTGGCTCTCCTCAACCTTGTTGCTTGGTCCAACCACACGAGCAAGTTCTTCTCTAGCCTTGGCCATGCACTCTGGCTTGTGGAATAACTCTGCCAAGACCCACTCTGTGGTACTGCTAGTAGTTTCTGAAGCAGCAATGAAGAGCTCCTACACCAGCAAAACATTTTAGATTTCAAACCCTTTGATAGGGAGAGAGAAATACATTTTTTTCCCAATTGTAAATATTATGATAAGTACTATAATAAAAGAGGTTTTACCAGCACGACGACAGTGATTTCTTGCTCAGAGAGCTTGGTGAGCTCATCTTTCCCGTCTCCTTCAAACTCGATTAATACGTCGAGAAAATCCTTGGGCCTGTTGTGCTCCACTCCCTTTTTCCTCTCCTCCATGCGTTCCTTTAGGAAACCTGAGGTGATCCTCAGTACATCACCCATGTCACTGGTCACCCTCCGCCTCACCCCTTGCAAGTCAAGCCACCTCAACCAAGGGAATGCATCAGACATGTTAGCTTTCCCTGCCCATTGAATCATTCCATGCATGGCCTTGCAAAACTCGGATCCTTCTTTAGAGTTGGGGTCCAACAAGTCTCGTGACAACATAAGATTGCCTACCATGTTGAACAAGGTCAAGTAGATAAAGTGTCCCACGTCTATTGTGTGTGGCTTGCGGGCCTCCTCATCTAGCCATGCAAGCATTTGGTCCACGCACTTGCGCCTAATGGGCGCGGTCTCATTGATCCGCTTAGCCACCAGCATGTCCACGGTGCATATGCGCCTTAGCACACGCCAATACGTGCCGTGAGGCGCCAACCCGAGCGAGCGCTTGTGGTAGTCATGGCATCTCATGGAGTCCACTATAGCCCTATCTGCAAAGCTCAAGTCGTGGTTCTTGAAAAATTCTGCTGCAGTTTTGGCTGAGGAAATCACCACGGTGCGGGCTGAGCCAATCTTAAGTCCGATGATAGGCCCGTATTTTTCTTTCATGCGGGCCAAGTCCCGATGGGGCATCGACCCTGACAAATCTACTATGTTACCAATGATGGGGTAGCCTGGCGGGCCGGGTGGGAAGTTATTGGGCTTTCTACGGCGGAAGAGGTGAATAAGGATTGGTGTGAAGCAAATCACACACCAAACAATGGCATTCCAAGTCAACTCCATTGTATTCAATCGGCAAGCACAAGAACAGAAAGAATGAGAGAAAGGGAGAGGAAATAGAGAGCTATTGTTGGGTGAAGAATGAAAGAAAGGGAGAGGAAATAGAGAGCTGTTGTTGGGTGGCTTGCCTCCAAGTTAACCCCACTGGTTATATACACGAGGTCGGAATGATTTTTAAAATATTTTATAGCAGACTTTAATTGAACACAGAAAAATTAGAATTTTCTACTTCAAAAAAAAAAAATATATATATATATATATATATAGTGGTCGTTTTGAAAATGTGATGAGTTAGAACCACGGGAAATGCTAAAATTTCTTTTAAGTTTTAAATAACTTTTTTAATGCAAAAATTATTAACATAATATAAATTCATTTAAATAAAATAAAATTAGTTGTGTCCAATTGACTCTTCGAAAACATAACAATTACAAAATTTTGGACCTCTTGGAATGTGAGCCCAAGCCTGAATAATTCAGTTTCTTACGAAAGCAGATAAGATTCGCTAGAAACCAATGGCAGTCGATGGAGATTGATGGCTACCGGAGGCTGTACCGTTTCGAACCAAACATATAACATTAAGAAATGAAAATGTCATATCCCATCATGAAGTAATAAATAAATTTTGATAAAACTAAATATGGAAAAACATCGTACAGCTTGTGTAAATTTGTCTAATTTCATCGGAATGATTTGCTTTTTCAGGAAAAATCAATAAAAATTGTAATAATAAATTATAGTGATATTTATACTACCCATTTTTACTTAGTTTATTAATAAGATGATTTAGTAATGAAAATGATTGAATTAATAAACTACCAAATATTAATTCTTTAAATTCTTATGTAATTGTAATTATTCACTGGGACATTATTTCAACAAGGATCAAGTTTTTTGTGGATTTACAAATCTCGAATTTTATATTTATTGCTATCAGAACATTCTCTACATGTTTCCATAATTTAAAAAAAAAAAAATTCAACACCAAATTATATACTTAACACCCCAATTTAAAAAAAGAAGATATCTAAATTATATGATTTTATATCCTTAAATCCTGACCGTTGCCTGTTGATTATTAAAAAATGAACTAATTCCAGTTAAGATGAATTATACACCATAGCCAATTTAAGTAAATGGGGTGACGTGCTAATTTTTTAGATAAATATACAACAATGAAATTAATTAAGCAATTTATTATAAAATTGGTAAAATAAGTTGAATTTTAATCGAACGGTAATAAAATGACTGTACTTTTTTAATATCCAATATGAGAATTTCAAAATTGGCAACGATTTATTGATATTAAACTATATGAATGGTCAAAGTCAGAAATCTCAGGTTATTTTTTATTTTGATAGGAAAGAGAGGTGTGTTGAAAGTGGGCCCAGACAGGACGGCATGGCGGACAAGCCTTTGGCCATACGACCCTACCCTACCAATTAGAGTATCCTATTTCGAGTGTTGAACAGGGGAGGGGAAGCATTTCTTTTGAAGGGGTATTCCTAGTTTGTTTCTACTTATCATCACTGTTTTTAATTCATAAATTAAATTATCTATTATAGTTTATATCAATATATTTTAATAAATTTTAACTAATTTAAATAAATAGTAACTAAAAATTCATCAAAAATGTATTGAGTAACACATGATATCTGATTTATTTATTTCATAATTTATTTGATTTATATAATATTATTTTTATTGAAATAATGGATTTAAATCGGTAGATGACTTAGACAAGTAACTGTAGTTATTTTTAGCAGAGCAATGTTGAATTCTAATAATTTCAATTTATTCAATAATTATATGGAAAGAATTATTTCTGTTCTGCAACCCAAGTCCACAAAAAAGAAAGGACATTGTGTGATTTAATCAAAAACGTGATTCAAATAACCTTTCCTCCATTTTTTATCTTGAATATAAATGGTTGTATGGTAAAATTAAAAAAATAAAATTAGAAATGAAAAAATATGCATTAAGTTGATAGTAAATTCAATTATGAATAAAATATAAGAATATCGTTTGATATGATTTGAATATATATAACAAAAACTTAAAAATATACCGGTTAAAAGGATTGAAAACTTAAATATAGGGAATTTAATAAAATATCAAAGTAGATCATTGAAAATCTGAAAATAAATTATCTGTAAAAATACGATAATTAAGTTTTTAGTTAAAAATATGATTTTAGATAAAAATAAGTGGTATAAAAAAACTCGAACAAATTTAATCATCTCTCTTGTCATTTTTAAGTTTTTTCTTTTTTTTTCCTTTTTATTATTTTATTTCATTTTATTAATGTAATTTTCTCTATTTTGTTTTAAATTTTTACCTATATATATTTTTTCATTTTTGCTATTTCGTGTGTCTTAAATAACCGATTTCAAAATTTGAAATTAAACTCATTTTTGTTCTTATTTTTCATCTTCAATACAGTGAAACCAAAACTAGTCACAAATGACAAATTATTTTTTACCTCTGATCTTTAATTATAAGGAAATAGTTCAAATTTATTTATTTATCGAAAAACTTTAAATTGACTGCTTTGAGGTTTTCACTATTACTTAAAATAATATATATTAATAAAGATAAGGAGTTCTCAATTTTCACAAGGAAATTTCGAAGAAACTACGTTGCTTTATATCCCATTATCTGGTCGTATTGATCGACAATTTTTGACTTGATCACGTTAGAAAAAAATCATCGTTTCCGGTCTAAGGTGGAGTGGAACCAGTGGTCAAAGTTCTTATAAGAAATGTCTAAATAAGGAAAGGTCTCGTCTTGCGCCGTCCTTTTTGATTTTGCAATGGAAGGAATATATTCCAAAGTTAATTGCTGAATATAGTAAATAAATTTAATATTAAATGGAATAAATGTTATCTGATAATCTATCTGAATTCAAGTAAATTAAAATTTTAAATTATTAGTATATTTTGATAAATTTAAATAAATATTTAATTAATAATTAATTATATTATATTAATAAGAATTGTTGTGTAAATTTTAATCTATTTATTTTTTTATTTATTTGAATAATCTAGCATTACTCAATAATTAAATATTCATAATTTCTTATTTTTCCTCTTAAAAATATTTTTTTTAAAATTATTTTCTCCACCAAATTATAGCATCTTCTTTCCCCCTCTTATAGGCAAGACACCGGGCCATGGACACTGACAGAGACATTGGGCTTGACGGGCATAGTCCTTTTTTTTTCTTTTTTTTTTTTTTATTTTATCGTATCTTAGATATCACCCGATATCTGAGACTTTGCTTCTATTAATCTGAATCGATCACTGTAATAACTTTTTTTCAAAAGATAAGATCCTCGGTGTTAACTCACCAGGTCAGGCTCCCCCCCCTCCTAACACTTTGATTCAAATTATGCGCACAAACAAAATTCAATTCGTTTTTGTATAGTCAAATACAAAATAATTGACTGCTTGTGATCCAGAGCCTCCACGGTTCAAGTCCAAATGAGAGAGGAGCTTCAAAGACAAAATGTGTACACGTTTTTTTAAATTACACAAGAAATGTGTCTGCGAAGGAGAAAAAAATACCCAACAAAATGTGAGAGATTTCCGGCTTCATCACAACAATTTGGAAACAAAATCCGATTACCATCCTCTTATATATATAGATATTTTAGTGTGGCACAGAATTAAATTAAAACTTAAATATCTATAAATTATACCTTTGGGGATAAAGACAAAAATTATATTCTAGAATTTGATCTATCTCAAAAGGTCAAAGTTCCCACCAAGTACCTGGACCCTGCCGAGGTCAACAAAATACCAATTAAATCAAAAGAACGAACGAAGGTAGATAGCAAGGGGATGGGAATAAGCTCTCCCATCGCTGTCCTTTTTTTTTATTACAATGATTATCTATAATTATATTTTAATTAATTTAATTTAAAACTTATAATAACTTATTTAAAAAATTATTCTCCTAATATAATTTGTTTCATATTTAAATTATAAGTCAAATTCAGCATCTTGATTAAGAAATTTAACGTCACATCTCATTAGATTAACTGATCGTTGGTATCACGTCATATCTTTTTTCTTTTGGTATCATGGTTAAATTACCAATTCAATATTTACGGTTTTATCCTGACTAATTTGGATCGATACTTACAAGGTCGAGGATCACCCCATATCTTTATTGTATGGGTCCGGTTCACAGCCATTTTGAGGGAGAAATCTTGGTTGCCCCTAAACCCCAATAGAATATTTGAGTAATCCAATCACAAATAGTTGATATTATAATTTAAAAAAATCATACGGAAATATTATTTATCATAAAAGTTATGGGTATTCAATTAAAAGAAATCAATTGTGAAGGGTTGGGTTTTGTGCCGCCTCATGTTTGGATGGCTTTCTGATGAACAACTTCGCCCAAGAATAATAATTACGTGACAAACAAACAAATTTTATGACAAATGGAGACTTTTAAAATGATACGAAGGAGGAATGTACCGAAATAACTTATTTTTTTTAAAAAAAAATTTTAAATATCTAAGGGGAAAAAAATTTCTCCAAATGATCCATATTTGTCGCGGGTTGAACCCGCGACCGTATTTGTCGCGGGTTGAACCCGCGACCGTATTTGTCGCGGGTTGAACCCGCGACAAAGCCACGTGTTGCATCCCGGGAGGGCTCCGAGCGTGGCAGGGTTTCCGCGTATTTGAAACGCGGAACGCTATGCGTTCCGTGTTTCGAACACGCGGAAAGCCTGGCCTTCCAGGCCGCGACACGTGACATCCGCATTCTTCACTCGGCATCCGCATTCTTCACTCGGCTTCACTTCTTCTCCCATTTTTCATTCGAAGTCTCCGCTTTCCTCTCCTCCTCTCCTCCTCTCCTCTCCTCTCCTCTCATCTTCTCTCACGCCTCTCCTCTTCTGCAGACGAAGAACCCTAACAGAAGGGTCCCGAATTTTTCTGGATCTATCAATTTAGAGGAAAAAAAAGCTGCTGAAATTGCTGAAATTATTGGAGCATTCAAGATTAGACAATATTTTGTCAAAAAATTTCAAAGGTATAAAATTTTTCCTATCTCAATTTAAATTATTTTAGATGCATAATTTTATAATAATGTGTATTTGTGAATGCAATTGATATTTTAAATTCAGTAGATTTGTATGACATTTACTGTTAATTTTTAATTAATGATGTTTTTAATTAGGTTTTAGTGAGATTAATTAATTTAATAAATATTAAATATGTAGTTAATATAAATTAATATGAAATAGTAATAGTTATATTAAACTAATAACTATTATAAAAATTATAGTTGAAATTATTTTAAATGACTATAATTATATTAAATGATTTTTGATTAAATTAAAAAATTTTAATATAAATGACTATAATAATACTTATAAAATAATACTTATAAATATTAATGTTGATGTTTAAAAAATTTTAAATTGAACGATTATATTTAAAATTAAAATATATTAACATGTAAATGGTACAATATATTAATATTTTTAGTTTAATATAAAAGTATTAGTAAAAATTAAAAATATGTATCAATTTTTTTTAATAATTTAAAATTTTTATTTCAAAATTATTTAATAAATGATTTTAGTTAATATTTAGTAATTTAAATCAAAATATTAAAATTATTAAAATTAATATTTGTATGAAATTGAAAATTTATTTTTATCATTCCATTATTAAAATTAGTATTATAAATATAAAGTGAGTTTAGGGTTTTAGATTAAATTTAAATATAATGAAGATTAAAATTTTGTTAGTAGTAAGTTAATATAATAATTTAGTAGTAATTATATTTTTATTGGTATTTTTAAATAAAAAATAGTAATAGTTATATTAAACTAATAAATATTATAAAATTTGTAGTTTAAATTATTTGAAATGACTATATTAATATAAAAATATTATACAATAAATTTAAAAATTTTAATATAAATGCCTATAATAATACTTAGAAAATATTATAAAATATATATTTACAAGTTAAAAATTACAATGAGGTAAATTAAATATTTGAAAATTATAAATTTAAATATTTTAAAAAATTATAAATTAATACTTTAAAAATACTTTCAAAATATTATAAAATATTATAAATTTTAAAATTTAAAATAAATGACTATATTTAAATATTTTTAAGTGACCATATTGTAATTAATGACTATATTAATCTATATAAAATTTGTAAATTAAATTATTTGTAATGACTTTACTTATATTAAAATATTATAAAATAAAATAAAAAGTTTTAATATAAATGATTATATTAATACATATAAAATATTATAAAATAAATATTTATAAATTATGAATTAAATTTAGAAATTAAATATTTGAAAATACTTTTTAAATATTTTAAAAGATTATAAATTAATACTTTAAAAATAGTATTAAATTTTATAAAATTTAAATTTTAAAATAAATGAATATATTTATTGTTTTAATAAATATAATATTTATTGTTTTATTAATTGATTTATTTTTAAATTGTTGAATTTTTTTGTATGTTTGTTTCATATTTATAAAATGTATAATTTATTTTTTTTATATTTATAGAATAATGGCGGATATGGTAAGTCTGTTATGTTATAGCAATGGTGAAATTGTGACGGGAGACGATGGAGTCCGTTATGACCGTGGTCCAACAAAGTTGATTAAGGTACGGAGAAATTGTAATTTTACTGAGTTGCTGAAAGTAGTATGCAAGGGTGTTCGAATAAATCTGTTGAGACAACATGTAGAGATTTTTTATCGATTTCCCGTGTCGTATATGGGAGCTAGTAATGTACGGTTTGAATTGGTTCCGATAAGTGATGAGGACGATATTTTGAATTTGATGGAATTTGCAATAACTAGGGGAGTGGGTGGAACTATTGAGTTGTACATAAAATCATATGATGGTAGAGATTCGATAGTACAAGATTATGATTACATGGAAGATTATCCGCATATCGAATCTCGAGTGGATGTTGCTTTTGCAGACGTAGATAATGATGTTGATAAGGAGGAAATGGCGGAAGAAGAGGCAGAAGAATATTATGAAGATGAAGAGGAAGATGATGAAATTGGCGATGGGAGTGGTGGCGGTGGTGCAAACCAGTTAATGGTCGGGCATTCGTCAGTGTCTATAAACATTGGTGGTGGTAGGAGATATGGGGGCGATGGAGTAGAGGAATCCATATCATTCATGACGATCGCACCGGGTGGTGATGGTTATGTGAGATTTGAGGAAGAACACAGATTGACATATGATAGTTGGAGTTTCAGCGACGAATTGAAAATGGGTATGAGATTTGAGTCGAAAGAGCAGCTTATTCATGCTGTTAAAATGCATCATGTTGAACACCACTATCAATTTCGGGTTGGTAAATCAACCCCTGAACTTTGGACAGCAATTTATATGCAAAGGGAAGAAGGTTGTAGATGGAGGTTGCGTGCTTGTAAAACACGGTTACTTGGTGCATTTGTGATTACAAAGGTCGAGGGACCCCACACATGTGTAAATGCTGGGTTGACGCAGGATCATAGGCAGTTGGATTCAAATTTGATGGCTAGGCATTTGCTTAATTATGTGAGGGAAGATCCCAGCGTGAAAGTTTCTTTTCTTCGAATTGTTATGACCGAGAGAACGACATATGCAGTTTCTCGTAGAAGGGTTTGGGCAGCAAAGAGAAGAGCTATAGAGATAGTTTACGGGGATTGGGATGAATCTTACAAACAACTACCTCAGTTGTTAAATGCAATAGTGGAAAAAAATCCGGGGACACAGGTAAATTGGAAGTTGGGTCCACCTAATGCCAGAGGGGAACAGGTTTTTGAGGCTTTATTTTGGGCATTCGGTCTGAGTATCTTGGCTTTTAGGAGTTGTAGACAATTGATAAGTATAGATGGGACTCACCTTTATAGGAAATATAATCACAAATTATTGATTGCATACAGTATGGATGGAGCGAATCATATTGTCCCGTTGGCATTCGGATTGGTAGATGGAGAGTCACTCGCTTCTTGGTCATGGTTTTTGCGATGTGTGCGAAAGTCAGTTGTTCGAGATAGGGAGGGTCCCATTTGTTTAATTTCAGATCGACATGAAGGGATAAGGGCAACAGTTGTACGTCCAGAGTTCGGGTGGTCACCTCCCAATGCTGTGTGGCGATTTTGTATTCGCCATGTCGCTAGTAACTTCAACACGCACCACAAAAGTCAAGCTTGTAAAAGAGTTGTTACGATTGCCGCGTTGCAACCACAGCGGAGGAAATTTGATTTATATATGACAAAGATGAAGGAGATTAAAGAAGACGCTCCTGATTATTTTGCAACTATTCCTCTTGAACAATGGACTCTTTCACATGATGGTGGTGTTCGTTTTGGATATATGACCACAAATATTAGTGAAAGTTTTAATACCGTGTTAAAGGGGGCAAGAAATCTGCCGGTTTCTTCTTTGGTACTTAAAACTTTTTATAATTGCGTTAACTATTTTCAGACTCGTTTGGGAGAGGCGAATACGGGAATTGGAAGAGGAGAGCGGTACACTAAATATGCGTTCGCCATGTTAGGCAGATGGATGAATACGGCTAACCTTCATACCGTCATTTCTTTTAGTAGGGAGCATGGGATATTTGAGGTCGAAACTGGGAATAGACAGACACGGTATGGGTACAAGGGAGGCAATAAACACATTGTCAATGTACGGGAAGAGCATTGCACATGCGGGAAATGGCAAACTTATAAAATTCCTTGCTCTCATGCGATTGCTGCATTAACACGGACGATGATTGATGTGCATATGATCGTCAGAAAATGGTATACATGGGAACATTAACTTAAGGTTTATGAGCGTAATTTTTTCCCCATTGGAGACCACTCGGCATGGCCCATTGATTCCTACCCTACAATAATTCCCGATATATCCCTGAGACGTCAGAAAGGAAGACCTAAATCATCTCGATATCACAATGAGATGGATCTTCGAGAATCATCGACACGGACATCATGCGGCAGTTGTAGTGCTGAGGGTCATAATAGGAGGAGATGTCCGAGACGAATGAGGTGCGGACTTTGTGGTCGAGAGGGTCACGATCGAAGACATTGTCCATATTGACGATAGAGTAGTTTTTCTCCTACAGGCATCGGGCTTTTTGGGGGTCGCTCGACTTTGTTTTATACAGTTGGATTGACATCTCATCACGGCTCTAGTGGAGAGATGGAGGCAGGAGACACACACATTTCATATGCGCCACGGTGAGCTTACAGTTACGTTACAAGATGTAGAAGTTATTTTAGGTTTACCTTTAGATGGGATACCCGTTGTCGCTAGGATAACGGGTTTCTCGTGGATTGGGCTGTGTCAGAGATTATTAGGTGTTATCTCTCCTCGCTCGGCTTTTAAGGGTCATTCATTGAGTATGCCATGGTTGTCAGCTTTCATAGGTCACTTGCCCCACGATGCAGATTATGATCATATTTTGCGATGGACACGAGGGTATATATTACTATTGATAGGGGGTGTTTTATTTTTTAATAAGAGTGATTATTATGTACATTTACAGTATTTATTAGTATTAGATGATTTAGATTACTTTAGTCGTCGTAGTTGGGGTTCTGCGTGCTTAGCTTACTTGTACAGACAGCTTTGTATAGCATCGCACGCAGATTCGCATAAGATTTGTGGGGCTCTGATTCTTTTACAGATTTGGGCATGGGAGAGATTTTCATGTATTGCTCCTATTAAGCGATCTATATATGTCGAGGGGGATGGCCCATTGGCTTTGCGGTGGAGGACGGAATTTGATGTCACTTCCCTTTCTACACACGTCGTGACAGTGTATAGGGAGGCATTAGATAGATTGACGAGCGATGATATCGTGTGGCAGCCTTACACTGAGAACGTGTTATCTTCCCTCCCCGATTATTGTCATGAGGGTAGGGATATTTGGCTGACTCGGGTACCGCTTATCTGTTTCTCTATTGTAGAGTGGTACTTTTCAGATCGAGTGATCCGTCAGTATGGAGGAATTCAGGTCATTCCGGATCACTGCGATACTGAGGATCAATTGCACGATATTAGCTTGCGTAGTTCACAGGAGATAGATTGGTCAGTCGAGCATGCCCGTTACATTGAGATTTGGAATCACCGACGGGATTATGTAGTCCCTATTGACACGTCAGTTGGACCCACTGTCCATAATTCTTACACCGCATGGTACCGCACCATCTCTCGTATATTTATTAGTCGGCATGGCGCTTGTTTGGGATATGTGGTAAGTGTGTAATTTAAATTTTTTTAATTTTTTTTTAATTTCATTTTTTATTTTTTAACTAACGTGTATCGAGATCTTTATAGCGTGATTCACTACATCATATTCGAGAAGACTCTGAGGATGTTCATATCCGTGGAATAGCGGATACAGCCATATCAGCTTTGAATGATGACATGGCATATCTCCTGAGACCTAGACATCCTAGAGGTCGTGCTGAGAGAGGTGACGAGGAGCATCGACCTCGACGGAGCCGAGCGCGACAACGTCCGAGGGCATCTACTCATGATGCGTCACCATTTCCATCTCAGCATCCAGAGGACGTTGCAGGACCTTCGAATACATTTGAGGACTCCTCTTCTTTCTACACACCAGTGTTTGAGTTCCCTCATTTCTCTACTCCTGACGCCCCACAGAGGGGCATTCGTATAGTTGAGGGACAGACACAGTTTCAGAGAAATGATGCACACACGATGTACCATGTTTCTCCTCCTCGTTTTAGTGACGTAGGACCCTCACAGATCACACAATTACATGATATGGGTTTATCGTCCCAAGACAACACTACATATATCAGGACAGATTTAGATGTTAGACGTTATGATACAAGAAGGCGACGACAACGTTAGTTATATATTATGTATTTTGTATCATATATTATATTAATAATAATTCGATTCATTTATATATGTTCATTTCTCGGATTTTATTTGTTTCGTTTCTCCTTTTTGTTTTATAAGAAATTAGTTTTTTTTTTTCAAATTGTTATTTTACTTTAACTGTTTAGATAATACACATATATCATAGTTTTTTTTTTTCATTCTCTATTTTAAAACTCTATTGATTTTGATTATTTATGCAATATGATATTATTTTTATATTAAATTAATCAAAAATGAAAAATAATATATTAAAATATAATGATTCTTAACATATAATTTTTAGATACTAATACTAATATTTTGTAATGTTACAATTTTTTTCAATTATGAGAATTTTTTGTCACTATTTTCTAATTTTTAAAAAATTTTAGAATTATTTTTTAATTTTATAATTTTTCATAAAATTATAAAGATAAACTAACCTGATTTATTTTAATTATTATAATACATAATTTTGGATCGTCTAAATTAGATATAATTACAAAAATCGAAATTAAATATAATTATAAAAATCGAATTAAAATAATTAGGGGGTAATACAATTGGGAGATTAAAACAATTTGGAGGGGGGAATGACGTGCGTTTTTTGAAGGGAATGGCGTGCGTTTTTGAGAGGGAATGGGATTGGGGTAATAGCGTGTGTTTGTGGGGTTTCCGCGTTTGCAAAACGCGGAATATGGTTGGTGCAAAACGGAGTAGGGTTTCCGCGTTTGGAAGACGCGGAATAGGGTTTCCGCATTTCCAAGACGCGGAAACCTCCCCAGCCAACACGTGGCTTTGTCGCGGGTTGAACCCGCGACAAATACGGTCGCGGGTCCAACCCGCGACAAATACGGGTTATTTGGGGAAATATTTTCCCCCTCAGGTTTTTTTTAAAATTTTTTTTAAAAAATGGGTCATTTTCGTACATTGCTCGATACGGAGAGGTTAACAAAAGTTCTGGTCTCATCCACATTTTTTTTTCTTGCTTAATGAGAATGGTAGAGAAGGGCAATGAATATTTGCAAGGGCAAATGACCAAATCTCAACTACACAAAACTTAAAAACTCTTATTGAAGTTTTTATTTTGATTGTTAGAGGACATATTTTCTTAATTTGAATCCTAATTCAATAATTTTTAATAAATACCAAATCTATCCGATTTGAATCCAGACTAAGGAGATAATTCTTCTTCTAATTATCAAATTAAGATACAAATTAGAAATTTTAAAGTTGTGAGGTAATTTACAGATAGGGGAGTGCACAGTTTACAAAACCTCTTGGGGCATTTTAGCATGTACCACTAAAGATCTAAAGTATGCCATTAAATATCTTAAAAATGATTTTTATTCTCTTAAAATTATAATTTCTGCCTTTTCTCTTGGATGTTCTATTTTGCATTTTCAATAAATTTTTAAATTTTACAATATTCAAAATAATAATTTTGATAATTAGTTGATAGAAATTATGTACTAATAATGTAATTTATAAATTAGTTAATCATCGAGTTTAAATTTTCGGTGACAATGTGAAAATAGATCCAACAGAAGAATTGCAATAATTAATTGTCGAATTATGTAAAAATAATGTAATTCACCCTTAGAAAATGCCAAGCTTATCTTAAGGAGTCGGGCGAGCCGCGCTCATTAGGCCCATGGGCTGATTGGCACCGGCCCGTAGTCCCACTACATCTGGCTCATGCTTAGGCAACTCCCGGTCCCCAGCCAAGAATATGAATTTTAGCGTTGGAGAGAGAGAGAGAGAGAGAGATATGATGATGATGATTGCGAGAGGGCAGCGAGCATACAAACTCTACAGAGCACTAACATACGGTCTCTCTCCGCTGCTAAACCTCCACATACGGTGGCGGATATTCCGAGGCCTCGAACATCCTCTCCGGTGGCCGGAGCGTCTCGGCTTTCCTTCATCATCTCGCCCTCCTGGCCCTCTTCTCTGGTTTCACGCTGTCTCCTTAGGTTTCTCTCTCTCTCTCTCTCTAGATTCTTAGGTTTTCCTCTCTCTCTCTCTCTCTCTAGATTTCGATTTTGGAATGTTTAATTTTTGAAATTTGTGTAACAGGTGAAGGAATGGCTGTGATTCCAGTGATCAAACATTGTATCCAGCAACGGCCTGATTTAAACGTTTTGATGACCACAACTACTGCTTCTGCATTGTAAGCAAAAACCCTAGTTTAGAACTAATGAAATTGTTCATATTGTGTTGGATTTTGGATAGATCTTACTTTTTTATGTTATGCTTGGAATTAAATGATAAAAGATCAATTCTAAATGTGGAATTCAAGTGAATTCATTTACTCAAAGCACAATGTAACATGTGAGTTCAAAGCACAATGTAACATGTGAGTTCAATTCTAATTTTTGTTATTACCTAGTTTTAATTATGATGTAACCGTGTGGACCGGGCCATGACATCTTCTCAAGTTCATTGCAAATGATGCATAACTATTTCTAGGAGTGAGTGTACCATACTGTGTTGGCGTTGAATATGCCCTTTTGGGCACAAGACATACCATGCTTTGTAACTTAGAACAATATAACATTTTTTATAACTTTGGAGTTTACCATGTCCTTTATTTTTTATTTTTTACTTTTTTTTTCTGAAGATTGTTAGATTTGGATGCCGCATATAATTTTGGAATTTGTTTGGTTGCAAGTAGGGCATTTTTTTTGGGAATTTGATAATCCCTTGAAACCGAGAAGAAGTAGTTTAACTAATTTACATCCTTTTCTTTTCTTGATTCAGTGATGTTATAAAGAATTGGCTCCCAGATTGTGTAATTTATCAGGTAAATCTTGTTTTGCCATTATGAGATTTAGTCTCATTTCTCTTCCCTCTAATTTGTGTCTAGTTGTGGTACTACGTTGATTCAATTGTGCTCAATTTGGTTTTATTATGAGCATTTGAAGTGCTGTGAACACTTTTTAAGTTGTTCCAAGCCTTTGGACTGGCACTCTTTAAATTGGACATTGAGAACTGACTAAGGTCACAGAGAATTGAAATCTCTTCGCTATATCTGCATAAAAGAAAGGTTCTCCTGTGTAAATGAATTTGTCTGTTATTTTGTGTGGTCTTTATAAGATTCCATAAGTTGCATAGCTCATCTATATGAGCAAAGTTCTAAGAAGAAAAGCCAAGTGTCTGATTTCTTTATTAAAAGTTTGGACGTAGATAACTGAAGATTGTTCATAGAATAAACATATGCTTCTTTCCCCAGTACTGTTCTTATGGCAGGTACGTTATTCCGTTTGCAGTGGCTATTAACTATCATTAAGTTAGTTGCTCTCTATTGTAGCCGACTCCAGAAGTCAACTGTATTTCTGTGATTATGGTAATCCTATACATTTTGCAGTATTGTGAGGGGGATCATATTTATTACTATCTTTCTGCAGCAAATAATTTTGCTACCTAGCGACCAGTTCTAAAAGTCAAGCTTGAACATGGGATTTTAGACAGCTTGTCAAACTTGAATAAACCTCTTATTGAACCTAGCATTAGGCATTCCAAGCATGTTACCAAACAATTAATGAGATGATGATGGCAATTTTTGAAATTTGATGTCAGGTGAAATTTAATCAACAGCATTTATGTTCATCACAATAGCAGACAAGGGGCAGCATTTAGTTAATTAAAATAGTTTCTGCAACCTTAATGCATTGTGAGCTGGAAAAGCTGTTCCTTATTTATTTATTTTTGCAGTCAACAGTGTTGAGATTTTACCATTGTTTTTTTTCTGTCATTGTGAATACTTCTTCCTTGAAGTCTCTCTCACTTTCGTGTGTTTGCTTTCTTTTGCTGCTGCCATCTCATGAGTCAAATCTCTTATTTTGGTTTCAACATTGAGCTCTATAATTCTCATTTAGATTTGCATTAGTACTCACCTAAAGTTGTTTGTGTAAACCAGTTTGCACCAATTGATACTCCAGTCGCTGTGGATGCTTTCCTCAGCTACTGGAAACCAAATGCAGTTATTATAATGGAGAGTGAATTGTGGCCAAATCTTATCATGGGTGCCTCGAGAAATGGTGTAAGTTGTATATGCCCTTGTCTAGAGAAATCATGGATGCCACATGCTTACACTTAGAAAATAGCCTGTTTCTCTTTTTTGTTAGTTGTACTGTTATGATTTTATTGAACTCATTAAGAAAATCTAAAATTTTGTATCCATGATGCTCACAGCATTTTGGGACTATGAGATGTGTCTTTCAGCTGATGGTTCTTTTGCAATCTTTTCTACTATATTTATTTTGAGAAAATCACTATTATCAAAATTTTATGTGGCTCATGTACCTTACATAACGCTGAACTAACATGACCAGCTAACTTATTCAAGCTCTTTCCAGATTGCCCTGGCACTATTAAATGGTAGAGTATCCGCAAAATCATTTGAATATTGGTCAGCACCTGAACTTCTTCCACTGATTTCGCTTATGCTATCAAAGTTCTCCTTGATTGTTCCACTGGTATGCTCCAATTTTTAAGTTCATCCATTTGCGCCTTTGGCTTTCTCAATCATTCTGTTTTTATCTCACAGAGCAATATCCAAGCAATCCGATTTCAGCTATTGCAAGCCCCACCATTAGCAATAAACTTCTCTGGTGACTTGAAGTATGGTATGCCCATTAATCTATTATGAAGCTACTTCAGTGCGGATGTGAACACCACAAATGGCACAAGCCTGAGTTACCACTGATGAATGGCTTTTACTTTTCATGTTTGCCTAATTCGATTACTATAAACCATTACCTTTACTTTTATTTGAAGCAGCATGAAATAATAGAACAGAGCCATTAAACGAAATTAAGTTTTGTACCATTGGGAATTTAAAACCAAGACTTACAGAAAACCTGTTTTCCTTTTCCCTATAGGTGAAAATGCTCAAAATTGGAAGTGATATAAGAGAGCTGTGCAATCCAAATGGGAAACCATAAAATTCTATCATCTAAGCAGTTATTGATTGGAAAGTTAACTGCAAAATTGATGAGCAATGGAAGGTCCTATATTTTTCTTAACATCTTTATATTAAACCTCAGCATGGAGCAAAATTTAGGAACTGACCATAAATTCTGAGCAAGGGAGATGAGTACAAAGATATTAGGATCAACCTTCGTCCGTAATCATGGTACCATGCACCCCACTTATATCTTGTCACAGCTCCTGTTAGCCACCTTCCTCATTCCAATATCTAGTACCGCAGCTAGCACTTAACAATCAACTTTCACATGTGCAACTTGTTATACATTTATACCCGTCAAAGCCATAATATTTTGTCGGAATATGAAGATTCTGCACTATCTACTATGAAGCCTTCTCTTTCTTGCTTCCAAGTTGAGTTGCAATAGTCCATACCCTATTATTTTTTTTGTATCTAGCTTTTTAAATTCAACAAGTGAGGTTACTTTGTTTTGCTTGTCACTCAGTTAGCTGTACTAGTGGAGTGTGGTTTCTTTTATCATATCTTGTATCCGTGATGAAACCGGTCAAAGGTTTTGAAAGAATTCTCTCCCATTAAGGCCTCTGCATATGCCAGAAACTAATTACATGGATACAACAATATTTAAAGCTGTGGTTGAAGTATGCAATTGCTTGTTATCACTGGTCTTAGGTTCAACTTTTGCTAGGAGCATCTTCCGTGTTAAAAAAAAAGGTTTGGAAGGTCTATATTATCTCTGTAAAGTAATTTTTTGTAACTGTTTTGATTGCAGTGAGATCTTTCAGTGTAGAAAACTGGAAATTGAAATTATCTTCCTTTATAATGTTAGAGTGTTACATTAGACTGTAAATGTGCTAATTTCTTTTTCCATTCATAGACAACATGTTTCTTTTAACCTCTGTTTCTTCTTTGTTTACAAAACGATGTGAATTTACTGTTCATTTTGCAGCTGTAGCAAGCCTTAACAATTCTGAGACACAGGATCCAAGGATCAAAGAGCTCAGTGCACAGCTTGCCAATAGGCCTGTTTGGATGGCTTCCTCAGTACACAAGGGTGAAGAAAAAGGTCAGTTCCTCCTTTGTCTATGCCCTTCCGATTCATTAAGTAGTTTGCACTTCTGCTTATGAATTACCATAGAGGACCTTGTGTGGTTTCTTTGATGTTTAACAACCTATGTCAGTGGCTGGGTGTGTTTTGAGTTTAGCGTCTCAAAAAAGATGTAACTTGGTAAATGTTCAATGCAACAGTTTGTCGCAAGATCTAAAAGTTTCTTGGTTGTTCCTTGGTGATATTTCTATCATTATCAGCCAAAAATGTTTCTTTTTCTCCAGCGGGCTCCTGAAAAACTCTTTTGCTGTATTTTTCAAATTGGTATTCATTTTTGTTTGCTGTTAGTGAATTTCTCTGACAACAATATTGCAATTTTTTTGTTACTTCTTTCTTGTTATATGCTCTATCTTCTTGATGCTATATGCTAAATAATCCATTTTGTCTGATATTGTTCTAGGCTGATGCCATAGCTTCTTGCTAACTATTGAACCAGTAGTATTGCACAGTAATTTGGGAGTATGTAACTTTTCAATAGGGTAACTTTTGGAACTCCCACTCTACCTGTCATTCATCTTGTCCAAATAATGATATGATCAAATAGAAATCAATCAAGCTACTAATAAGTTCAAGTGATTTGTAATCATGCAAATGCTATGTGTGGACTGGTAATGGTTCTTTCTATTTGCTTTGAAGAGCCAGCCTTACTTCTCCCGGATTAATAAATTTTATGCAACTTTAGGGCATCAATGTTTCTTCAGTAAAATACTTTTTATACGTGCACTTATGTTGATCAATTTGCAGTGATGCTAGAAGTCCACAAAGTACTTATGCGAATGCACCCTGATATTATCACTATTATTGTTCCTCGGCATCCTCAGCTTGGACAAGAGATTGCCATTGTATGTTCCAGATAAGTTCTCCTACTAATATTAAAGCTCCTGTTTATCATTTTAGTGAGTTGTGTTTGCACATGTTTAAGCAAAGATTCAATCTTTAAAGGGTATTCTTTTTCATTCCTTAAATATTGTTATATTAGTTAGTATACCATGATTCTTTTGGATGTAAAGACTGCTTCCATTCCCAAACACACCTCATGGTATGATGTTTGGGACATGATCTGCTGTCCCATGCTGCATATTCTCATTACTATTGCGCCAATCTTTCATTCAGGAATGCCAATTTATCTAGTTTGCTGTTGATTACAAAGGACAAATGCTTGCAGCAGCAAATATCTTCTTGAAACAATTCTTATTGTATGCAAGATCTTATCTTGTATCACTTTCCTATTGGTGTAGGAAGCTCAATTAGAAGGCTTGAATGTGGCTTTAAGATCTCGTGATGAAAGGCTTGTCTCTGAGACAAACATATATGTGGCAGACACCCTAGGTATTACTTTTAATAACGTTTTGATTCTTCTTACTCTCATTTTTGTTTTATACGCGATTTTAATATCACGATTTCGGATAAGTATACTCTAGTCGAGTATTGGGTATAATGCGAGTAAGTATTGTTTCCACGAGAATATTTTGTATTACTAACTATAAACTACTATTTCTAAGTTGGATAAATCAAATTACAATTACGAATATATTAAAAATCATGAAAATATTTAAGAACTTAGATCAATGGATAAAAACCCTAGAACATCTATTTCATCTGTTTTTAATCTTTCACATGACTGAATCTTTTCAGTTCCTTTAACTTTATTGACTAAAGAGTTATTGTTGATGATGATAAATTTTCTAAGATTAGATTCACCTTTTGGTCATGTAATGAGTCCCTAATTCAACTAATCAAAACCCAATAGTCATACAATTTTGATTAATTCAAATTTTTTAAAGTTCTATAGAATATCTATAATTTTAGATTTTCCTTGAATTAATCATCCGTCGATCTCCTTTTCCTTGAATTAATCATCCGTCGATCTCGTAACCTTATGTGAATTTTATTGTATTGGATTAATTTCCTGCAATTATATTGGTAATACATATATTCAATCTCAAATTATCAAAATGTAGGGCCCTAAAACATTTGAAACATTAAATTGAGAAGCGGTGGAGTGAAAGGGAAGTGTTCAGCTGTGCTTGCTATATTCTTGCAACCAAGTTGAAGTTGCTGAAACAGCCATCCAATATTCAAATGAATTCAATTTGTGATATAATACAGCTTGTAAAGGAATATGGTTGTCTAACTGCTTTGCCTAATATTATTTCCTTATTGTATGGTATTAACTGAATGCTTGATTATGGAGAGAGAAAAGGAGAAGGTGTTGAATGTAGAAATCTTTATGTAATTAGACCATCTTTGCACTCTTCACTGCTTTGGAACTCTAGGTTGGTTCTTTGTGGGTAATTGTGATGTTTAAATGTCTTCATGTATGATTATGATGATCTTATAGAAGCGTCTTCATGTCTGTTGATGATGATCTTATGGAAGCAGATCACTAGAACTGTGCATACTATTGCAGAGTTTTCTTTGATTTCACCATTGTATGCCAGATAATCTGCTTTGCAGGTGAATTGAGGCATTTGTATGAGTTGACACCCATTGCTGTAATTGGAGGCTCCTTTTTGCCTGGTTTGGCTGGCCACAATGTAGCAGAAGCTGCTGCAGCTGGTTGTGCTGTTTTGACTGGTGAATATTCACTGTAGAATATATTTTTTCCTGTTTGCTGTTGGACATATTACAGAAGAGGCTTCTTTAATCCACTGGTGATTGCAGGTTGTTTTCTTGGGCACTTTTCGGACATGGTCATGAAGATGCAAGAATTGAATCCTATATCTGTTCTTCAGGTGTCAGAACCTCATCCTGCTTGTTCATGCCTGCTATAAAAAATTTGACTTTTATCATTTTTCCCTTTTGGCTGCTGTGACTATTAATTGCAGAATGCGGCCCTTTTGTCCAATCCTCTGATATCATGGTACCTTTCATATAGCATTGATAGGATAATCAACCTTGCATTCAGCCACCAAGTTAGAAAGTGTTCGAATCATATGATCACTTTCAATTAGAATTTGGCACGCCTCCTGTCAGATCTTAGTACATTTTTCAGTACATTTTTAACTGGGTTCCCATTCTTGCATTCTGCCACCAAGTTAGAATGTTTACAAATTGTATGATCACTCTTCAATAAGAACCTTAAAACACCTTTGGCTTAATTCTTTTCGGGAAAACCGTGACTCCATGAAATATTACTTTTCATTAATAATTCCTTGTAAGAACTTTAGCTTACAGGAACTTGATAACTAAATGATCTTAGCATGCTTTTCATCAAAACTTCTGCAAATGTAAATGTTTTGAGTCAATGCAGCATTCATTTAGTTAACCGTACAAGTGTTATGTCCAAGGATATTACTGAGCTCTAGTATAGGTAGATACCAGTTGAGTGTTGGTTCTTTAGTCATTAATTGGTTAATGGGGCACATTTATGTTATTAAATTTTAGTTAATTTATTAATGGAGGATGTTAAGTTATTATGATACATTCTTGATTATTCTTTTTTCAGGTCTCTGGAAAAGCAGAGCTTGTGGAAGCCCTTAGCATGCTTCTCAGGAAGACTGACGCTTTGGAAGCACACCGGATGGCTTCGAAACAAGCATATCATCATCTATCAGATGGGGTTGTTTTAAATGTTTGGAAATTGATCAGTTCCCACATTTTGGAGAAAACATGAAACAGATGGAGGAGGTATTTTATTTGATTTTTCAATCTCCTCTGTTGCAAACTGATGCTCGATAGTTTTTGGTCCTAAACCTATTCTATAGTTAGTTCTGATGCTGAATTGTGACTCTGATGCTTGCAGAGTCATAGACCAGAACTTGAGAATGTTTCTGTACAGAATTTGCTTAAGTGGAGCATGTCTTGTCTCCTACTTGCCGGTTCCCATCATCTCAGTTAAACATAAAGTGATCAAGGCCCTCCCTCACCCTCTAAATAAATAAATAACTCAATAAGCTTTTATCATAAGTTATTTGGGGTCAGTTATATGATTCAGCTTTTCCATTTATGTGCTAGATAAACTACGAAAAATAAATAATGGAAAGATGTTTTAACATGGTGCATTCTTTAATCCAAAAGGCATGACTAACCATTCATAAAGTCCTATGGGTGTGCTAAAAGCTGTCCATTCTATACTATGCTGGTGCATCTTGATTTGCCAATATCCTGATTTACAATCTAATTTGCTAAATATATTTCTTCCTTGTATGAGATGTAATAAATTATCCTTAGTTGGTATCTTATAACTATCTTCGACTGTATTATCATTGAGTCTTTTATAATTTATAACCATTCTTGCTTTACCTCTACGAATTTCACTATGATTTCTAACCATAAATGCTGCACTTCTATGTTTACTTTTACTTTCTTTAATTAATTTTAAATTCATTAACTCCTTAATTTGTTGTTCAAATTCTAATTTATCTTCTGTACTATATTCTAAATCTTTAGTTCTTATAACTAGGTCTTCATTTATTAGGTCTAACTTAGCTAACAATTTATTGTTACTCCAGAATTCTAATGGATTTTCTCCTACGAAGTAGTGATAAACCAACAAAATCTAAAATAGTTCATAGAAAGTGGTAAAATGATGACATTATTTAAACCAGCGAAGGATAAGAAGGTAATAGAAAGTATAGATGAATTAGCAGACATAGATAAGCAAGTAGAAATTTTTAAGAATAACAAGTTAGAATTATTAAATCCAAAAATTTTGTATAATGTAGGAATATTAAGTAAATCATCAATTTTTAGACATTTTGAAGAAAAATTTGTAAGTTGTATTAATGAAAACGATCAAGTAAGTATTCAATTAATAGATAAAGAAAGTAGTAAATTAGTTAAAAAAGATTATAAATACATGCATTTAGGATATATACTTGTAGGAGTTAAAGGATTACATAGAGAAGCATTAGGAACAAGAGTTTTTATTTGTCTTTATGATAATAGATTTGTAGATTTAGAACAAGGAATTTTATGTAGCTATGAAATTGATATGAATACTAGAGGAGCAATAATTTATTACTTACCTAATTTTAGTTTAAATGTTAGAGAATTTTGTAAAAATATTAAAATAGGAATTAAAACAAAGGGATATAAAATGCAAGAAAATTTTGATAATTTAGCAATAAGAGCATTACCAGCAATACAAATACCTAGTGAAACATACTTAGGAACTGAATGGCAATTAGATACATTTTTAGCAAGATCAAGATTAGAAGCAGATACATGTTATACATATAAAGATTTGAATGGAAGGATTAGTTTTAAGTTTGATAATTACAGATATAGAGGAGATATTCAACCTAGTGAGAGTGACGAGACATATAGTTTAACCAGTCAAGAACATAGAAATGCCTAGAAATAAAAAAGGAAGTTTAAAAAATTTAGAAGCTAGAATAGAACAAATAGAAAAATTAGAAAATATAAATACCGAAGAAAATAAGAAAGAAGAAGTCCCAGAAGTAATACCAAGACTTAAGTATAGCCCAAGAGCTAAGATAACAAAATAGGAATAAATATAGAGCCAATCTTATCGAAGGATTAGATGATTTAGAAATAGTTAGTGTTAACTCAGAAGAATCAGACCCAGATGTATATGAAATTTTTTAGGATAGTAGTAGTGACAATAGTAATAATGAACCCAATGAATATAAATATGATTTAGATGATCAGAGAACTCTAGATATACTTGAAAATTTTAATGAAAGAATTTTCATGTTTACAAATATACCAAGTAAATGTAGTCAACCAAATCACAAATTTATATTAGGGAAAGGACATTTAAGTACAGCCTGTATACATTGTGGATATTTTCCATCTTCTGAACATAGATATAGATGTAATTATTGTTTAATAGAAGTTTGTAGTAGATGTGTAACAATTTATTCGATAGTACATATGGAACAAGTACAAACACATAGGAAACAAAAGGGAATAGTTAGCAATTACGATTTAGCACAAAGAGTACATATTTTGGAATTACTAGTTTATTTATTTACCTCCCATAAGAAGTAATGTGCTAAGAGGCAGTAGCTTTGAGCAAGCACCCTGTAGTAGAACGTTTCCAAGATAAGTGATTGAAGTTCCTTCTCATAAACTTATCTATGGATGTTGCAAACTGTACATGATATGCACAACGCAGACATATATTCTGAATCGGAAGAATGAGTTCAGTATCTTGCAGTTCATGGAAATATAAAGAAACACCCAAAGGAGCATAGAAAACAGATACATTAATGCGTATAAGTTGTCTGAGCTTGAGTTGCACTCACTTGTGTAGGAAAGTGATCTACCCTCAAATATTGCTTAAGGTGCAATAATTTGTTTATTATACAAGTCATGATAAATTTGCTTTTGAAGTGGCAACTTTTATCTTGAACATGGTTGATATTGAGAAGAAATGGTTTCTTATATCAAACTGAATAATTCCTTGACATAGCTTCGGTGAGATCAAAACCATTTCTGCATCTTTCACCATTCCAACCAATCTCATTTGACACCTTGCAAGATAATCTGTCTTGGGTCCATCACCATATGATTGAAGCTTGAATGAGGGTGCTTCTCTAAGATGCTATTTGCCCCTTGAATTCATTACAAGTTTCTTATTGGAGAGCCCTGGGCTGAATGGATATTGTATGATGAGTGTATATGTTCTTCCATAAAAGAATATGTTTAGATAAAAATGAAAATACAAGTGGAACGAAATAGAGCATTTATGCTATCTTATTTTGATCATCTGGAATAACAGATTATTCTTTTGCAAAGCCTTTCGTCGACATTTCTTTTTGCCTTTACTGCTGTGCTACGATAATTAGATGTAGTTAGTTCTGATATCTGATTTTTGCATTGATTTTCAGGGGACAAAGGTTGGCCCTGCATTCTGCATCACTTTGTACCAGGGGAAAATGATTACCATGTTATGCAAAAAGCATATGCACACAACTACTGCATTGTCTGGCCTTGCCATTCACACCATAGCCTCTGGTGGTAAGCTGATGATCTTGGAAATTATTTGAGAAGAGGCATTGAACCATTCCACAAGCTCCAGCCCTGCTTTTCATTAGTAACATGGCAAGGGCATTTTCTAGCATGCATTCCACACTTGAGAGACTGGATTATCTCTTCAAAAAGAAATTCATCACAAGGTAAGGACAACAGTCCATCTTGGTGGAGTCCATATTCTTGATATGCTTGGTCAAGTAGGTTCCTGAAAACTGGATGGTTCGAGTAGTCAGCCCTGATAATGAACCTTCTTCCAGCTTCCCCCACAGTGACTGCAAAGTGACCAGGGGGAACATCTTGAGGAAGCCCGTTTTCTTCGCACCTGGAAAACTTGGAAAACTTGCGCCATAGATGCCTCATCTCAGGCATTGGATGTGAGAAGCGTGGAAATTTTTCCACAAGGTGGCAGTTGGAGTGGCAGACCAAAAGTTGAAATGGACGCCTATTTATAATAGAGGACACTACCGTTAGATCCTCTAGAAAATAAGTAGTTATAAACAGCGGAATCCTCAAATGATATGGTAAGCGAGCACCACATTTTACTTGATGAAATGGCCAAAGAGTTGTTCAAGATGTTTCGATGTGACTTGGTTTGTCAAGGCTGGTTTATCCTGCCAATAGCTGTGCTTAATTAGTTTTAGGCAACATTGGATGTAAACACATTGCTCAGTCACGCAGTTATTTACAGATACTTATAATTCTCTTTTTTATGACTAGCATTTTCCAACATAGATGACACTACATTTTTTTTTCTCCGAAATTAGAGAAAATTATGACGGAGCATACTTATGCTTCAGATAGTCTGGGTCTAAGTCTCGTTTTTTTTTTTTTTTTTGTTATCCTTCATGTGGCATTATTAGTGATATTGTTTGTTGCTTTACGTCAAGAGGCGGAAGAAGAAAAAATATTCCTCCGGTTGTGGTGTTGTTAGTTCAGTTTGTAAAAACTGAGGCGATATTTGTAAATGTTGAGATCAAGTTTATTAATAGCTGGATTGAGGAGTTAGCTTTTAAGAAGAGAGTGCCCTGTTGTGTAGCTCAGCCACCCATTGAGATTTTTTCTAAATTTTTAGGGATAATCTACCGATGAACTAAGGTACAAGTCGGGTAATTGGCAATTAGAGAAGTAACAATATTGATAGTAGGTACATGATCAAGAAAAAGACCCACCCAGCATGTCTTTGGGAAGGTATGGTCTTTCCTTAATGTGTGCTCATGTGTAGTGCTTCCTCAACGTGGACTGACAATCCCAAGTGGCTACCTCATCATCGGGCTGAGTTGTTAATCAGGAATTTTTAAGGGAAGAGATCATCTTGGTTTTGTTATGGCATGAAAAAAGTAATCGAAGAATCAGGTTGTGGGCTTGACCCTCAGATTCAGCTAAAATTGTCTTGAAGAAGTTAGGATTGAACATGGAAGGTATGGGAAATGGTTTTGCCTCTCCATTTATTTGTGGGATGTTTTTTGTTTTGTTTTTTTGGATACCTTGGCTTGCACACCACCTATCTGAAGTTTCGCTCCTACTAATCTGGATCGAACGTTGCAGGACTCATTTTTTAGGGTGGGTCTGTCAACATTGGTCTTTTCGTATTCAGGAGAAGTCGAACGCTCGACCTGATTAGGGGACGAAAGTGCCATCCCATTAACAAACATTGGTTTCTTTGTGGGATGTTGAAGACATGAGATTAGTTGACCGATAAGGCATGATCTTAGAATGGTTCTCATTTGAGAATGTTCTTCCCACACTCTTGTGGTATGCACCTGGGAACATGTAAATGACCATCGAGTGAACCTTTGAGAATGTTCTGTAAATACTAAACTGCTTATATTTCACTTTTGAGGCAGCTTCAGTGATTCTTCATTGCATGGGATGATCACGATTTACACTGTCCTCTCCATTTACAATGAAAAGTATCTTGTATGAAAATAACTGGTTGTTTCACATTGTACTGGTGCAGGAGGTTATTAGTTTAAATTTTGTCAAACCTGAAATTTTTTCCATATCAATTCACCCATTTGCTTCGCCTTATGGAATCATGATGGGTTTGGTTCACCAAGGACCGAAATTTGAGAATCATTACTAGTCCCGAGAGCATACCAAGTGCGTCACACAGACCAGTATGGCCCAATTCATAATATATTCTGATAAAAGCCATGATTTCCAACGGAGGACTGCATCCTTCTTCGTCTTGCAGCGTTTTTTTGGATCTGCAAATAAAGTTTATCTGAAATGTGCATTGTCGCCTCTGCTGCGAGTGTGAATTAATGTGAACCCCACCCCCACCCCCCACCCCAAAAAAAAAAAATTCTCGTTGAGAAAGGCCCAATATTTCTCCCCCACTTCTGTATCCCATTTCTCGTCGACTACCTACATTCACCTCCGATCATTGTAACTTATTACTAAAAAAGAATGAAAAGGATAAAAGGAAAAAGACAAAAAAAAATACATAATACACAAATTAATAATTTACAAATTCACATTTTTGTCGCATTAACTATAATTTATAAAAATACAATAGTAATTAAAAATAAAAAATAAAAGTTATTTTTGTAATAATAATAATAATAATAATTTTATATTTTTAAAACTATTTCAAAAAACTATACTCCATAAATTAATATTTTCAGCCATTTATTATTATTTTGATTAAAAAAATTATCAACGCTTCTGTTGGGCCAAACGAAGTGGTCCTGATTTAGTGGGCTTCATTGCTGCTGAAGAAGGTCCAGCCCTAAAATTTGGGCCTTCACATTGTCCTTGCACTCGGTCAGGAACGCGAGATATGCAGATATATTAAAATATAGGCATGCGAACGCTATTATTCGTGTTTAATAGCGGGTAAAGGGTGGACCTTATATCTGCCCCCCATTTAAAAATAATAATAATAATAATTGCACTTCACACCTTTTCATATATTGCCCCCACGAAATTGAATATATTTTAGTAAATTAAAGTAAAGGAATTTGTTAAAATTTTAAAAATGACCTTCCAGTATAAGCTCCATACATGCATACAGCATATACAGCAAATCTCTACTCTTTTGCTCATAGTTTTCTATTAAACATAAAACAAAGGGTATAAAATTGATTAATTTTCCCCAATGATTTGGGCACACACAACACTGCGCTTCAACGCATTGCCTCAATACATAACCGTAGTCTCTCTCTCTCTCTCTCTCTCTCTCTCTCTCTCTCTCTCTCTCTACGTGAAAACGTAAGAGGTCAAACTTCTGATCAAAGATCTAGCTAAATGCTTGGGATTTTAAACACCAGTCCCGCCTTCAATCTCTCTTTGTCTATTTGTTTTTTTGTTTCCTATGAAAGAAAGTAATATGATGTGTATCCACTGACGAATATTAGCTCTCTCAAGTCGCTCATAGGATAGTTTAGTGGTACTAATTCTATTTTCTCAAACCCGTTTCAAATCTGGTGTAACAAAAAATATAGATATATATACATATTCGCTTAGTCAAAACAACTAACACAAAAGTTGAAGCATTTTCCCTCCCACCGGTTAATTGAACATGCTAATTTAGTTGTTGAGCATAGAAAATTAGAGGATGAGATATGGTTTGAAGATTGGTACAGAATAGGTGCTTGAATGTTTATATCTAAATCTAGTGTGTAAATGCACTAGGATTTTAAGAATGCATGGCTTCTTTAAACTTGAGGGGAATATATAAAATTATTAAAGAGTCTTTAATAAAAAAGAAAAAATGAAAATACTCAAATGGGTCTGTGGTATTATTTGAGACTCACAAGTAAAAGTCATTTTATTCAATGGTTAAAATGATGATGCTGATTACTATTATAATTAACATGTAAGCCATTTTAATTAATGCGAATGGGCATGGTTCCTTGGAATGGCATGGCCAACAATCTAACATGGACATCACTATGATTAACTCCCTTGATTTGATTTACCAACCATATTTGGAGCAGAGGAGTATCTTTTACTGTACATAATATGCCATTTCTAACAACCAAATACTTTATTAAATCAAATTAATTCATGTCAATATGCCATTTACCAGTCCAATTCCATTTTGGTCTATTAAAAATAGTATATATCTTTGTGGATTTTTATGAGAGAAAGGGGAAAAGTAAATTCACATATGCTTTAAACTATATATTTGATCTACAGTATCATCAAAAATGCTAATGACAATAATGAAGAACTTAATGAATCAGATTTGACCAATTGAACAACCTTAGCTTAGTGGTTAGTTCTTGATCAATCATTTGTTGGGTTTGGTAGAGCCTATGACTTTGCTTTCTAATGACTTAAAGACAAGAGCTTTATCCCTATGGAGAAAAAGAAGGCACAGACAAGAAATATAATGTAGGCCTCTCTTTCACTTTATCCCAAAAAACAAAAGAGCAGAATGAAAGACGCAAAGGAATAAAACATGCTTTGAATTAGAGAAATCGTATGAAAGATTTTGTCCCAAAAGCATGGATTCGTGTGTACGGGGAACTGTTACCTCGTTTGGAATTTGGGAAAGCAAGGTGGGGGGGGGGGGGAGTGCTAAATACAAGAGATGTGACTTTTTGGCTAAATACAAGAGACGTGACATTTTTACCATAGTTTTGGAACAAGAGAGTTTCCCCGGAGAAATTCAAATTGGTCAGAAGAAACACAAAATTTACTACGGATTTTGACAGGCTCTGCAACCCGAAGGGCTTGGAGTCTTCTGCAAACACCAGAACTAGGTTTTGTGAACATTAAGAAGTTCAAGAGGCCAACTGAACACCACCACCATATATTCTATAGTTTCTCTTGTTTTTCATTCGGATTGTGATGCCATGAAAAGCAAAAGCACAGAGGAGCACAAGTGAAAGGGAAAAAAGAAAGTAAATTTAGTATGGGATTGGCTCATTAGTAAACTAGTTTACTTTTACTCCCCAAGTTTCTAATTTAACTTTTTTAAAGTTATACAAACTTAAATTTTATTTCTATTAGGTATAATTTAGATGAGTCTATTTAAATCCACTATTCTATTAAAATATGCATGAGTACTAATGTTTATGATATTTTCTAAGTTTTAAAATTACCTAATTTTTAAGCTTTATGTAAAAATTCTGATTTTATATCTTAATAGTTTTCAACTTTTATATTGTATTTATAAACTTTTGAATAATATTTTGATTTCTTAGATACAATTTAAAAGTCTTCAATTATACTTTTAGACCTTAATGTATTATTCAAGTGTGTGTCAAATTAAGGAAAATAACTTTTTACAGGAAATAATAATAAAGAGAACTAAATACCGGAAATTTTTGGAAAATTAAAAAAAAAAAAAATGAGCATATACATAAAGAATCGAAATCTGGGGAATGTTGGCGTGCATGGAAAAACATCAGGTGTACGTGGTACTAGATTTAACGTACATAATCATCAACCGAAATGGCTTAAGTAAAGCAAAAATCAAAGGGCGCATATGCAAAGAAAACAAGTGTAAAAATTGGGTAAAAGAGAGGAAAAGGAGGAAAAAGAGAAACACCTTGGGGTGGAAGACCAGCCCTTCCCGTCCTTTTTACTCATTGCCCTCTTGTAGGAGTGGAGAACACCCATCATTCATACAACCCATCTCTCTCCTCTTCCCCACTCATCTTCTCCTCTCTTTAATCATGTCATAGCCACTTTTCTTCACATAAACAAACACCTCTCTCTCTCTCTCTCTCTCTCTCTCATCTTTAATCATTCTCTCACTTGAGAGAGAGAGAGAGAGAGAGGGTCTCTTCTCATTTTATTAAAAGATCACTTGATTCTCACATTCCCGCGTAGTCACAACCAAATGAAGCAGCCCACACATACTATACCTTTACTCCTTTTCTCTCTCCTCTCTCTCTCGTCAGCCACTCAACTCCCAAATGACACCGACGCCCTCACCGCATTCCGCCTCGACGCCGACCCTCACGGCAACCTCGTCACCAACTGGACTGGCCCCACTGCCTGCTCCGCTACGGCATGGCGGGGTGTCCGCTGCCTGGACGGCCTCGTTGTCGCTCTCTCTCTCCCTTCCCTCAACCTCCGCGGCCCTATTGATTCCCTATCCCGCCTCGACCAGCTTCGAATCCTCGACCTCTCCAATAACCGCCTCAACGGCTCCCTCACTCCTCTAACCAATTGCACAAACCTCAAACTCCTCTACCTTTCTAACAACGATTTCTCCGGCGAAATCCCGCCCGAGATTTCCACTTTGGACCGCCTCCTTCGCCTCGATCTTTCCAACAACAACCTCCGCGGTCCAATCCCATCCCGATTTGAAACTTTAACTCGCCTCCTCACTCTCCGTTTACAAAACAACGTCCTCTCCGGCGACATACCAGATTTCTCCGACTCTCTTCCCAATCTAACCGAATTCAACGCCTCAAACAACATTCTCTATGGAAAAGTACCGGAAACATTGCTAAAAAAGTTCGGCGAAAAGAGCTTCTCCGGCAATGAAGGATTGTGCGGAGCCGGATCTTTTCCGGCATGTTCGTTTACGCAGATCAATCCGGTGACCGCATCCACACAAACTGTGCCGTCAAATCCGAGTTCCCTACCGGTTTCTCCGATGATTGATCAGGAGAAGAAAAATAGACACAAAAAATTAAATCCAGGAGTAATCGCCGCCATAGTTTTAACAAACTCAATTCTGGTGCTAGTAATGGCATCATTTGCAGTAGCTTATTATTGTGGGAAGAAAGAAAGTGATTCGAGCGTTCACTCCAAAACTAGTATTGAGTGTGGAGGAAAAAGGAGGAGAAGCAGCGGAGGTAGTTACTCTTCGAGTGATAAGAAGCAGCAGAGGGTTTACCACAATGGCGGAGATAGCGACGGGACGAATTGTACGGATAGGAGTAAGCTGGTGTTCTATGATAGAAGAAAGCAGTTTGAGCTGGAGGACTTGTTGAGAGCATCTGCGGAGATGCTCGGGAAAGGTAGCTTGGGGACTGTCTATAAGGCCGTGCTTGATGATGGATGTACTGTTGCTGTGAAGAGATTGAAAGATGCGAATCCGTGCGCCCGCAAGGAATTTGAGCAATATATGGACATTATTGGGAAGCTTAAGCATCCTAATATTGTTCGTTTTCGAGCTTATTATTATGCCAAGGAAGAGAAGCTTTTGGTCTATGATTATCTCCCCAATGGCAGCTTGTACTCTCTTCTTCATGGTTGGATACTCTGTCTTCAAGCCTCGGTATTCTTTTATTTGCTTGAATTTTCATTATATTTGACGTGGGATTCCGTTGATTTTGATTAGGTAATCGAGGACCTGGGAGGATTCCATTGGATTGGACTACTAGGATTAGCATAATTCTAGGAGCAGCTCGAGGGCTTGCTCGAATTCATGAGGAGTATTGTTCTTCAAGAATCCCACATGGGAATATTAAGTCATCGAATGTTTTGCTAGACAAGAATGGCGTCGCCTGTATTTCTGATTTTGGGTTGTCTCTGCTTTTGAACCCCGTTCATGCTACTGCGAGATTGGGAGGTTACGGAGCACCCGAGCAAGCAGAAATCAAGAGACTTTCACAGAAAGCAGATGTTTTCAGCTTCGGAGTTTTACTACTAGAAGTGCTCACAGGACGAGCTCCCTGGCAATATCCATCACCGACTAGACCTAGAGTGGAAGAAGAGGAACAGAGTGTGGATTTGCCAAAATGGGTGAGATCAGTGGTGAGAGATGAGTGGACGGCTGAAGTGTTTGATCAAGAGTTGTTAAGGTACAAGAACATTGAAGAGGAGCTGGTGGCAATGCTGCATGTGGCGCTTGCTTGTGCCACGGCACAGCACGAGAAGAGGCCAACAATGGCGGAAGTGGTGAAGATGATTGAGGATATAAGGGTGGAGCAGTCACCTTTGGGAGAGGACTACGATGAGTCAAGGAATTCACTCTCGCCATCATTGCCTACCACAGAGGAGGGACTTGTTGGTTACTGAAGTGATCTTGTTTCAGTGAATGGTCGTAGCTGGTGACGTTGAACGTTGATGGTGTGTGTGGGCGCTTTATTTGATATGGTTGTTTATTTATGGTTTATCATATAGTTAAGTTCTTTCATATGCATTGCCTCACTGCAAAATTGTGGCTGTTCAATAGATGTACTATTATTAAGACTCCATTTGTTGCTCTCCTGGATTTAGATTTTGTAAGATTAATGCCCTTCGTTTCATTTGCGTCCTAAGAATGTTGCCTTCAGCATTCCAAACTAAACGTGTTGCCTAGAAATGAAGTGTTACAATCTGTTATATCAGTAGGCACTTTTATGAGACTGCAACGAAAGATTTGACTGAATAAAAATCTTCATATTCACACAAAGTTAAAGTAGCAATCGCTAGTTGTCCTTCCACTACCCTTTTTTGCAGAAAAAAAAAAAGGTTTTTTGTCGGTGTATGGTTTGAAAGTAGAATATCGCTGATCTTAGTATAAATCTTGCGTACAAATAGAATCATTACTCTGTACCACTAATTTACTTTTGCCACACAATTTTAGTTGGCCGGACTGGAGAAACACTTTTACCAACAAAGCATGCCGGACAAGAGAGAATAAAGTCAATCCCGGTAGATGAGAGAATCGATAGTCTGGACCTCTGGGGACACCGTCTGCTGGGCAAATATAATCATGCATGGTTAGTGGGAAAATAAAGTCGGACTTTTTGGTGCTCTCAGAAATTGGGACTCCAAGATGGTTACTCTGCAGAAATTATCAGCATATGTTAAAATGGCTCTGCAGTGGTATAGAAGGTTTACTGGAGGAGCAGCATAAGAAATTTAAAGTGTAAAAGTCTAGCACATGAGAAGTCCCTCCAACACAATCTGCGCTGTGCGAAACAACTCAGCTTGACCATGTCCCTTTTATGTACCTTTTTTTATTAGTATCGATTACAGCAAGGGTTATACAAACACATTATGTTTCTGCCCCCCACCTTACATGTTCTGGTTGACCTTTACCGAATATACAAACATCTTTGTACAAGTGAATATGCTAAAGAACCATGAGTAGGGAATTCAAAAAAATTGCAGTTGCCCAGCAAACATTATGTTCTTTCCTCTTTTTTGGGCTTCATTCCCCAAGTAATAAGAAGTTAGCTAACACCTATACCTCTTCTTCTACACGGCATGAGCTCTGTGTCCTAGTCTCTTGAGCAAGAGATTGTATGCTGGAAGTCCGTTTCAAGTTTCTGACCACATGTTATCATGAGGGTCTACAAATAAGTCATTTAGGAGTGCACATTATTTGAAGAAGGAAATAGATCATTGAAGAAGTCAACCAATGATGGATCATTAACCGAATTCAGCTGATTCTTCCGGTCTGATCAACCAATACCCCAACCTGATCGCCACATAATGCTCTTGAAATATTTCCGGATTCCAAAAGATCAAAAACCAGAACTGCAACATATAGTGAAGTTGATTATTTTGAGTTTAAAAGTACCACAATGGATCAATCAACCATTTTGGAACCCTCCAGATTCATTTCTATACTGTGACCATAAAGGAGATTTCCTCATCATGTAAAGCTATTCTTGTTGGTTCCACAAATTCAAATATTTGGGAAAAGACGTATTAAGGTGGGAAACAAACATAAAGTGAAAACCAAGAGCAAACTGGGGAGGAAACACCAACCAGGAATTCCATTCTCTTCACAAAAAGTCAGTGCCATCATGTCCATGAAGGATGCGCCTCTGGTAGCAAACTCCCTGAAGGAGATGTGCTCAAATGTTGGATTATTGGCTCTAGAATTGCAATCGTAGATGCAGTCCAGACTTGTTCCTTTGATAACTGCATCAGCATGAACTGTAAACAAGAAACTTAAAGAGTCACATACACAATGAAATGGCAGGAAAAATATATGCATGATAGATTGGTGCATTGCCTTTTTCTTTTCCTTTTTGTTTGGGCCAAGCAAGACCAAATGACGGGCAGTAAATTGGTTATCATCTCCAAATAATATAACAGGCAGAAGTGATCCTAGTTATGCAAAAATACACGATACGTAAAGCACAACCAAATAAAAATCAGTGAACACGTGGCATCATACTCTCAGAAGCTCTTAGCGCTGCTGCTGTGTCTGTAGAAAAGAGTGGATTTCCTGTTCCAGCACCAATTCCACCAAATATAACAACTCTGCCCTTTTCAAGATGCCGGATGGCCCTTTGTCTGCTGTATGGTTCAGCAACCTCTGGCACAGAAAATGCAGTTTGTACACGTGCCTGAACTCCAATTTTCTCCAAAGCTGACTGAAGCAGTATTGAATTCATCACAGTTGCCATCATACTAGTTCCAAGAGCAAAACCACATTAGATCCTTATTCATTAAAAGCTAAATAACCCTTTGCTAGTCAAAATCTTTCATATATATCAAATATACAGTTACGGAATGTAATCCGCATTGCACAACATGCACATTTGTATATGTGCATTTGTCAGTGTGAATCTGTACCACAGGGCAACAACTGAGTCTTATTAAAAGGCCAGTGAGGTGGGAACCCCAGTGATGTTTTTGGGGTTCAGTTCCACCAATTACTATGTTTATATCTTTCATATGCCACAATATATACAGCAAAGCCCAATAACTTTCCTATCTGACAGCCTATGACAACAAATGTGACTGAATAATGCATGTAATAAGTGGTGGAAAAGAACATTTGACCCATTTGGCCCTTATAGTATATTCAACACAGCCGGAAGAAAATAGGGTACCAGCCGGCCTCAAAATTTCTCACTACTGGTCGTATAGTGAAGGGTAGAATAACCACAGGCCTCCATCTGAGGTTTACCACACACTAGTAGCAAAGCATCCATCATCTAAAGTTCCCAACCGAAAAAACTAAATATTAATGATCCAATAATTCAATATCTGTAAAGAAATGATTGGTCCTTTGGATAAAAGCAGCTCAGATAAATTGTTAGAACCTAATACCTGACCCAAAGCCTTCTTAAGGAAAAGGCATCAGAAATATAAGCCCAGTCCAAAATAAGTAAAAGCTAATACAAGTGGTCCTAGGTCAACTAATTTGCATCTTGAGTCTATTAATTGATAAGCAATGTTTTTACAGTTTTTTTTATCATTCTTACTCAACAAAATTATGGTACCACATGCTCAAAAATTAACAACAAACAATCCTTTTTTCATTTTGGGACAAGAGAAGCTTCAACATAGTGATTATTATAATCATCATTATTCTTATTTTAGCCATGGCATCTTTAAAGGGTATTGCTGCATTATATCCAAAACAGAAAAATTAATGCCCGCAGTTTGCACCACAATGGGAGAAAACAACCAGAGATCAAAATTTATAAAAAAATATATATATATTGAGACTGAGCAGAATTACCCAATCTGATAAGCAGTGGACCTATCCAAACCAGTTGCATTAACCCATGTTTCTCCACAAAAGAAATTACGACCTCCAACAACAATTGCCACCTAACATAAATGTAAAAGAAAAGTAGATAGCATATTTGAAGAACTTTCATGATGACTACAACATAGTTATGAATGCAGCAGGTGAAAATGAAAATAAAGTAAAACCAATACCTCCACACCAAGACGGCAAGCCATTGCAATCTCTCTTGCAATCAACATAGCCACCTACAATCCAAGGAGGTAATTCAGTTCCACTAGATCCTCTATCTGGAAAGCTTTTTCCATGAATCAATTCACTCAATCGAGCGTTCAAGAGTCATGTACAGCAGACAAATTGAAAATTTAGACATGATTGTACCTTTGGGTCAATATTGTGAGGAGCAGTGCCAGCAAGTGCAGCACCACTTATTTTAAAAACCACCCTCCGCCATCTAGGGCCTGACACAGATTTAGATTTCATGTTATTTACGTGACCAACAGGACTTGGTGCTGCCACTGTATATCTGCCCAAAAATATTAACTGCATTCCAATCAGATAAATAATCTTAATAATTTTAAGTCAGACCATGAATGTCATGGAAAAAATGTAATTAGGAATTTTAAGGTCAAACGCTAGTTCAAATGTCGGAGTTTTGCAAATCATTGTTTTGAAAGGACAAGCAAGCACATAAATCAACATATAATGCATCTTGACCATCCCCAACAAACATAAAAGAACAAGATAATGCAGCCTTTGATGAAATTTTCCGTAACTATCTATAGCTTATGGAACTTCATTCCTTAAAATGAAAATGTCTGTACCTTCCACACAACTAGAGGAACTATCCCCGGAATTTGATATTGAACCATGACCATATTCAATACAACAAGATGAGATCAAATAAGAAAACCCTTGGAACACCATTATTCTTCCTCCATTAGGTGCTCTCCCTTCTCTTGTAAGTAACTTCTTTAGCAGAGGAAGATAAAGGTAAAACTCTTAACAGCAAGCAATCCAATTTTATCTTTTGGAATACCACTTTCAGAGTAGACCATCATAATTTTCCTCATATGAAAGTCATATGATTATTACATGTTTGAATCTTCCACAACACATTTTTAATTCACTAGAAGTTTTTCAAATACTCCTCTAATCATGGTATAACCAAGCTCAGAAAGAGCCGAGCCATGACCAGTTCAATAGCAGCAGCCCAGCCCTAATAGCAATCATCTCCTTCTATACTTGCTGGCCTATGTAGACCTCCTATAATTTATTTGTTTCTAGTGCAGGTAAGCTTCATAGAAAACTTTCAAACATCACATGCACTAACTAATGCCCATAACATAAACCACCACAATATGGAAATATCACCCCACTTTATAAGCTAACTGGCACAAGAGCTGATTTCCTTGAGAGAAATTGTTGTCCTGCACCATTGTTTGCATCTAGTGTCGGTGGATAGTGCTCAAGATAAGCAAATAAAAGTATGGATCACATTCTACCAACAAAGTTTCTACCCCAGACATACAAGGTAATACTTATAAGGCCTAATTCCACCAAAGTCGTTATGGTCACTAGGAGCCAGGCACTTCTAGTCACTTAAGGTTGGGTAAAAATAAGGATGGGTAAAACACGCCATTATCTATTTCTTTCTCCCAATCCTCACTTGTCTACGTACACCGAGTTTATTGGTTTCTACTTTATACTGCAGGTATACTTCATAGCCAGCATTCAAACTTCATGCATTCTAACTCAGTCTCATGCCAATGTCAAGAGCAACAAGCTAATTGATCTTGTCATTTTGGCGGGGTAGAGATGACTAATAGATAAATCTATCATAATCATGCACTTCACAACCTAGATGGTGCAAGAGCTAATTTAAAAATCAGAAATTGTTTTCTTGCACCATTCTCAGCATCATGCAATTTTAAATGAAACTTGAGATCACAAATATTCAATAAACTGATCCTAATAAAATCTACCTTAAATCTGCTTAAATCTATCATAATCACAAAAAACACCAATGATGTTGTAGCCAACAGGAGACAAATCCTTCTAACTCCTACACAGTTCAAGTCAGACGAACAACCATTAGTCAAGCATAGATAACCTGTGGACACTCCATTATATATATATGAAGATGTACATGTATTATGTATTATGTACATGAATGTATATATATATATATATATATATATATATATATATATATATATATATATATCAAGCACATACCATTCTTGAAATCAAACACTCACCTAAATCCACATCAACTGCAACAAAAGAACATGCAAACGTACCTCTTCGATTGCTTAGGCGTGCTAACTGATACAGTCACAGACTTATCGTCATCCACCGGAGCCTTGGAGGGCAAAGAATTCCCAACAATGAGCTCCATCTTCTTGTACCAAGGCCAATGACTAGCCGAAATGCCTCCACTACTCATCCTCTGCCTCTCCAACTTATACCTCTTCTTCAAGTTATCAACCTTGTTCTTACACTGCTCCACACTCTTGCTGTGCTTATCACATCGATCACTCACTATCGCCGCTACCTCCTCCCAATCTCTCCCTCTCAGATTTCCACGATTCAGCTGCGTAAACTTCCCTGTATATACATCGAGCAAACACTCAATCGCCGCATCGCTCCATTCCTCTCGATCTTTCCGATAATCGCCCCGATATTCTCCGCTGACACCAATTTTCGGTTTCTTGTAGCTGAAATTGGTGCCTCCGTCGCTGAGCTCGTCGCGATCCTTCTTCTTCTCGCTCAAGGCGTGGGTTCTAGACCTGTTCGTATCGTCTTCGTTGTTATTGTTAAACGGATTGTGATCTTCGTCGGTTGAAAACGGATTAACAGATTGTGAACCGAAAACAGCGTCGTTGTAGTCATCGTGACCGGTTTCTTCCTCTTCGTCTCCACCGTCTGCGACGGAGATCTTCTTCGGAGATCCGGTAACAGACGGCGAAATGTGTTCGATGTGGATCGGAACGCTTGATTTCGGAGCGAATCGGTGAGGAGTGAAGGTCTGGTGGTGGTGATGGTGGTGGTGGTGGTGATCGTCGTCGGCGGCGGCGGCGAGAAGAGCGAAGTCATCGTCGTCGCAAGAAGCCATCGATGGAAGGGGAACGAAGGGACGTTAGGGTTAGGGTTTTCTAGAAGACGGACGTTAGAGAGGAAGGGAAGAGGGAGAGATCAGATGCGTAACGGTGAGGGAGAGACGTGAGGTGTACCGTCACGAATTCTGACGGTTCCGTTAAGTGAGAGGGAGAGGGGCCGGTTATTGTTGGGGTCACCTGTGTGGGACCCATCTGGGTGAGGGTTGTAACGGATCGCCATTTTTTGTTTTTTTGTCAGTTTTGGGTCTGTTTTACCAAATAAAATTTCTCTGTTTTTCGGGAAATTTTGTGATTTGTGGTTGGTGGTGAAGGTTGGATTTTTATTAGGAGGGAGTTATTTTATGTTGTGCATGTGGATATGTTCAACCAGCGCTCTTCTCTTTTTGACCGTTGGATTCGATGATTTTGATATTTATGTGTGGTGTGTCGTTAAACAATCAAAAATAAAATATCTATTTCAAACAATACGAATATAGCGCGAGTAGGATCGTATCCACAGAGAAAAGGAAAATGAAAATATGGGGGGTTTTGATGAAATAATCTAAAATAACTAAACAAACAAATTAATGAAAATTAACTATAATAAAATGATGAGAAAAATAAAATACAAACCCTAAAAAATAATAAAATGCAAGTGTTAAAATAGAAGTGAAATTCGCCTCTATCTCTCTCTTTTTTTTTTCAGAAGTGGGTTGATTTTAGGGCGTGGGCACGCCCTAAATGAAGTGAGATTCTGTCTATCTTTCGACGTGGACGGATCGTAGAGCGTGGTCACGCCCTATCGTGGGAGTGCCAGTGGGAGTGATATGGGCAGATGTGGGTAGGAGTTAGGGCGTGGGCACGCCCTATACTACGACCGCTTTTGAAATTTTTTTTTTTTAAAACCTAAATCAAGGATCAAGACTAAATCAAATCAATATAAATGAAAATAAATAAACAAAAATAAAAATAAAAATAAAAATAAATAAACATAAAGAAAGTATTGGGTTGCCTCCCAATAAGCGCCTTTGTTTCATGTTTTTGGCTCGACATGATCTTCTCTTTTCAACCTCACTCAAATATCGGTCCGGTCTGTTTTGATTTCAACTTGCCTGGCATGAATTTCAATCTTGAATTGAAATAAAGGACTTTTTGGCCTACCATAAAGTGTTTTTTATATGAGAGTTTGTCTTGAATTAATTTATCTCATTGTGCAAAATTATTTGTAAAATTCTCTTCAAACCAAAAATCCAATTTATTTTGCACAAAAGAGTCATGAACAGTGAAGTCCATCTCCTTCTCATCATCTTGTTCCTCGGAATATGCCAACCTACCAGGAAAATGAGGAGAGATAGTTAGTTTCAAATTTGAGTTGTTCAGTTCCTCACTTACCTTCGTGGCCGATTCATTTAATATTGATACTTTGGTTTGTTCGGCCTCTTTATCTCCTTCAGTTGTCGATGAGTTGTCCTGCAGTTTCCCTTCATTCTTGACCACCATAACACTCACATTTTTTTCCAGGTCGATCTCTACTTGAGAGGTTAGCTTCCCATTATTTTTCTCCATTCGACTTATGGTCGTTGCCAGTTGCGACACCTGATTTTCCAAGTTTTGGATGCTGATTCTTGTCTCTAGTTGAAATCGTTAATTTTCCTGTTGTAACCGTTGGGTTTCCTATTGAAACAATTGAGTGCTGTTAGCCAAACTTTTAACAATTTCTTCTAAAGACGTACCTTGATTTGAAGAGGGTTGCTGAGATTGAAATTGTGATCGGTATTGTGATTGTTGTTGGAACTCTTGTGACCAATTTCCATAACTGAAGTTTGGTTGATCCAACCATCCTTGGTTGTAGGGGTTTGAATATGGATCATCATAAAGAATGGGACACTTATCGATTGGATGCCCCATGTTCGAGCAAATACCACATGCTTTCACTTGTTGAATTTGTCCTACAACAAATCTTTCCACAATAGAAATTAGAGAATCTATTTTATGTTCAAGAGAAGAACTACTCACCTCATTGACCCTTGTTGGAACATCTTGCCATATTCCAAATTGATAAGGAGTCTCAATATTAGAAAAATCACTACAAAAGGCATATTCATTAAAATCATGAAATAACAACTTCCTTAAAGTCTTTTGACTGACCATGTCCTAATGTTTAAAATCCTTCTCTTCAATGTCGTTGACAAACTTTCAATAAATTCACTACAAATATTAGTCCCAAAAATAAAAAAGAAACAAAACTTAAAAGAAATAAATCACTTAACACCGCTCCTCGGCAACGGCGCCAAAATTTGGTGTGTCGTCAAACAACCAAAAATAAAATACCTACTTCAAACAATACGAATATAGCGCAAGTACGGTCGTATCCACAGAGAACGGCGGATTTATCTCTTTTAAGGAAAATGAAAATATGGGGGGTTTTGATGAAATAATCTAAAATAACTAAGCAAACAAATTAATGAAAATTAACTACAATAAAATGATGAGAAAATATCAATTAAAGGAAAAGATGTCAATTAAGATAAAATATAGCCAAATGAGTTATTTCCGCCTTAATATATTTGATTGATCATCGATACAAAAATTACTCGATATTATGCGAATAAATTGGTTATAGCCGCTAAGTACCACAAAGCGACCAATCTCTCCGTACTTTTTCGGTAATCAAGATACCATCGTTAATTACTTCCCTAATCGAAAGACAACCCAAGAGACCCTCGTTGGATTTAATGTTCCGACAGCATTAAGATCTAGAGAGATCCAATTCTAATCAGTAAATTCCAACCTGAATTTATTTAAATTAGATTACCTAATCTCTTGACATACATCCTACCGCTTGCGAGGCCATAAAATTATGTCAATTACCACTCTATTAAAAACACACAAATTTTGCTATTTTTAAATGGTTGTAGACTATTCTAGGATTATTAAACATAGCGCTCTATTTAACAATTCCAAAACAATCATAAACACTAAGCATAGAGATTAAATAAATACCCACAAATATCAAGCAAATAAGATCATTTAGATCTCACAATCATCATTCATCAAGGGTTCAATAATCTTTTAACTAGAAAAATAAATTAAAAATAAAATATAATAAAAAGAAAACTCATAAAAAATGAATATTGCTTAAAGAACAAAGAGTTTCTCCCCCGACTGAAGGCTGTTACTGTAGACGTGAATAGTACTGCCCCCAAGGGGCTGCCTGGCTGCCTCCTCCAAGGTTCTTCCCCAAGGTTTGGAATACTCCTATATATATATATGAGTAGAAACCCTAAAGAACATAGAATTTTTCCTATTTGTAAAAAGTAAATATTTCTAACCCTAATAACTACTAAATAAATAAAAAGAAAGTAAAAAGTAAAAAATAAAATTCCTAAAATATAATATCTAACAAATTTACATCTTTAAAATTTTTTTTTCCTAAATATTAGGAATGGAATAAAATTTTTCAAAATCTCCAATATTCCAAATCCACTCCAATTTCCTCTTGAATGTGTAACTGGGAAAGGAAATTTTTACTGCAGTAAATCTTCAAAACCTTTTGCTTGCCTCTTGAAATCCACATGCCCACGTGCTAATGAAAGAGCATTGCTGTCCAATTTTCCATATTTTACAAAATTACTCCAATTTAGCTCATTTTTCTTCATTTTCCATAATAAGTTTTCTCCTAAATCAAATGTCACAAAATATAAATATTAGTGTAATATTTATTCAAAAATAATACAAAATCAATCGTAAATATTACATTTATTTAAACCCTATCAATGTGTTTTTGGGTTTATAGAAGGGAAGTCTTCAAATGTTGAAATTCTCGTGGCTTAGAAAATGATATTATTGCTAAGAGCACTTAGGTTTAGTAGCATCAAACACCTTTTTCTTCACCCAATCTCTCTTATCTGAAATCTCATCTTCCTCAGCACCAAAAAAAAAAAATCTCATCTTCCTCTTATTATAATATCCTCTTTTATAACAAGAAAAAAAATAATAATAAAGATATTTTGATAACAAATAATATCAACGTAATTAATAAAAAAATTAATTGGGTGAAAATATAATAACCAATATTTTTTAAAAATCTTATATACATGAAAAATATATCCAGATCTATTAATGATGATAAAAATATCATTGAATTTAAAATTTTAAAAATTAATATAAAAATGAATAAATAAATAAATAAATATGATATTTATATTTATAAAAATAACGAATGTTATTCAAGAAAATTTTGAAATAACCTGATTATTTTTCTTCAAATACGTCTAAAAATAACTAAAAATTTTATATAAAATCTAGGTTAGACATTGTTAGTAGAGAAAGGGGAGTGGACATAATAGGTGATAATATCCAAAGCCCTTGGCCTTGGCCTGAAGTGGTAAAGGATTGGAGATTGGAATCGTTGGCTCGTGCACGTGTTGTAAAGAAAATACGTGTGTAAGCTTCTTAGTTAGTTCGGATGCTAATCTGAATGCTTATTCAACCTAATTATGATAGATATTTCAGCTCCTCTGTTAGTTTTTTACTTGTCGCACATCCATTTGAATTTGCTTGTTAGTTATTCCTTACTTTCTCTTCTTTCCCCCCACCCCGGGGTGGAGAGAGAGAGATAAGGAGTGATAAGGGTTAGTCATGTGGCAATACCCGACAATTAAACCAAAACATAAATAGGTTAATCAAGTTTCAGGTGGAGGAAGGGTTTTATTTTTGTCTTTTAAAAATAAATTATGGTTGAATCTAATTTGATTAAAGGAGTAGGCATGTTAAATGATACCTTCTGAACAATCTGGGTCAATGGCTTGGTACGAGCAAATCTAGTGACATCTTAAAAGAGAAATTGAGAAAAAAAAAAACTGGAACTGTAAAATAAAAATAGTAGTTTAATCATTTTCAACTAGTTAGATATTGGCATATAACGTTACAAGGCAACTAAGTCAGCCAAGCTCCTCCTATATATATATTTTTTATACCTTAACTTGGTCACCACCCAATATTTAGAATTTCACCCCGATTAATCCGGATCAACTGTTGTATAGTTCATTTTTAAGGAAAATTTTTCAATATTATTTTTTTCATATTTAGAGAAAATCAAACTCCCGACCTGATTAAAAGATGAAGGTATCTATCTCATCTATACCAACAAATATCGATAACTCCTCCTATGTTAGCCAAGAGAGAGAGAGAATGGAAAGAAACAAAGAAGGAAATAAGGAAAGAAGGAAAGCAATTGTTTCTCAGACATTCTTACCAACCCTCCATCGGACAGTCGATTTAATAAAATAGAGTATCAAATCGTTTAATCAAATTTTGAATTCGAAATTTAATAATGAAAAAATCAACATTAAAAGTACTGCCTCTAAATAGAATCTCTATATACGTTTAAATCGGATTAATTGAAATATAATTTTGAATACCGATAGTGAGAACAAAAAAATTATATATATATTCTCATGAGCCTAAATGCTCTCCAAAACAAGAGTTTTACCTTCTACGGTAAAAATATAAAGATAATATATATATATATATATATATATATATAAGATAAAATAATATAATTATGATTCCATATTAAAAATAAAAAATAATATAATAATATATACCCTGATCCATTATCACATTAAATTATTACAATATATTAAATTTGTATAAAAAATTGTTGTAAAAAAAAAATCAATGAATCACTGATTTAATTTTGATATAATATATATTATCTAACATTTGTTCTCAAATTCAATATAATATAATAAAAACTATTTGATTTAGAAAAATAATTTAGATAGAGAATTTAAAATTTTAGGAAAGTTTTTGTGATCTTTGCACTCACTCTAACTCTAGTTCTAATTTTGCAATATAATAAAATAAATTCTAATGATTCATTGTCTTATTAAATTATTACAATATACTAAATTTATATTAAAATTTATTATCATAAATATAAAAACGAAAACGATTATTATAAATATTAAAATAAAAAATATGTATAGCGAAATCAAATTACTTTGATTGTAGTGTATATACCACGTGACATAAATGTGCTGATTTTGGTCGGCAGTTTGACTAACCAAGGGTTTCCATTGGGTCGCTTTTTGTTGTTTCGCGCTTTTGGACTGAGCTACGGGGCCTTGTTCTACAGTCCTCGGGCTTGACAGACCAGAAAGCTCAAGTCCTCTCCATGTGCAGGTCATGCTATCCGTTTTCGCCTGCTACTTCCCATCCCTATTTTTTCTTAGTGCATCGACCAGTTCCGGTATAATTTCTTGTTAAAAATTTATGTGTTAAGAAAGAAAAAAAAATTAATATCCTTTTTAGTAGTTTAAAGTTTTATAATGTATTTAGATATATAAAATATAAAATAATATAGTGAGAGATTTTGAATTAAAATCATATCAAACCTCTTTTGTTCTATTCAGTTATATAAAATATAAAATATAAAATATTTTAAATTATCACTACAAATATAACTTTACAAACTTAATTACGAAACTATTGGCTTTAACTCTTTTTTTTTGGGGGGGGGTGAAGAACTTTATCTTCTTTGTCATTTCATGCATGCAACATTCTCAACAATCTGCTTATCACTCTACAACTATGTTACCTCATTTTCTCCTTCGTTGTTTAAAAGGTGCTCATGAACTTGTATTTCATATAACTATTTGCATGCACCTAGGCCTAATAGTTTGGAAAAAATAAATTCCTTGATATTTGATTTTTGAGATGATATTAACTTATATGATTAAACAATACAAGGATTAATCAACAAAATTTCATGGTTCCAATAATGTTAATTTATTAAGATTTGATTGTAATTTTTAATTTCTTTTATTATATAAATCAAATTTAAATATACCATTTGGACTTATTTATAATTTGATTTGATTTACTTAACTAATTAAATAAATTAAGTTCAAGCATATATTTTATGTTTATTTGCCAAATTAATCTCGATTTGAGTCGCTCTTCAATAACTAAAATGAGTTTAAATAAGTTGATTCTTTACGTTCATTAAATAAGTTACTTTTAACTCATCGATATGTTCTTGCTAGAACTTTTACTCATTTGCGACAAAAGTGGTAATCGTAGAAAATTCAAGGGAAGGCAAGTATGGATTGTTTCACATGAAGGAGTGGTATTAGAAAATTAATTAGAGAGTGTTTGGTTAAATTTATAGATTTTTTAAAAATAATTTATAAGATATTTGAGAGCGTATAAATTTATGAACTTAATTTGTTATATATATATTTTTAAAATAACTTATAAACTCTAAAAATAAAATATTTAGTGCTTAAAAGCTTTTTTTATTTAAAAAAAGTAATTTTACCTCAACTTTTTCTTATGCAACTTATTTGATATTCTATTTTTGACCTATAAGTCAACTAAATTACCTTTATTAATATTTGATTATTCTATATTTACTATTTTTCATGTCAATAAATAATTATTTACATGATATTAATGTTATTTTATCATTTTTAATCATTTTGATATTAAAATGATTTGACAAAAACTTATTTTTGTCAGATATAACAACTTATAAATTTATTTAATATTTTATAAACTATTTTATTTTATTTTATTCAAACAATTTATTAACTTATTTTAATAATAAGATATACAAAATTTTGAACTTAAAAATATCTTAGAAATTTTAAAAATTTATAAGTGGTTCAAAAAAATTTAGAAGTAAAGAAGAGTAAGGGCTTCACCTATATGCATGACCCCACGTTCTAAACCAAACAAAAAATGTAGAAAACTGGAAAATTTAAATAGAATTTCACTGCTTTACCAATTCTCACTGCTTTACATCATCGCCCATTTTGTCTCGCAGAAGAAGTACAGTTAGTTGGCCACATTGGGTGGTTCAGGGGCGAATGACATATAGGTCAAAAAAATGGAACCACTAGAAACCACAGAAGAACAAACAAATGGGGAAAAAGGGGGGAAAGAAAAAAGGAGAAGAAGAAGAAAGTTGACCTTTTGGAGAAAAATATAAAAGAAAATTAAAAAGAAAAAGGAATCGACCCTTGAGAAACAAAACGCTGGTCTATTTGGACCGTTGGGAGCTGGGGAGAGCCGGGAATTCGTGTTGGACCCTCCACCATGTCCTTCATTCTCATTAAAAAAATTCAAATAATGAAATATGTCAGCAAGGCGAAGGGAAGGTTTGGCTTCTCCCGTCACTTTCCCAGGCTTTTCGCCCACCGATAAAACTTAATACGACAGCGAACTGCCCCTTGTTTCTGACTTATTTTATTTTATTTTTAGCTCTCCAACACCATACTTTTCTCGGAGAGAGAAAAAGGAGGATTTGGGTTTGCGATGTTGGTAGATTCTTGGGTGCCGATTTGGCTTGCGGGGTAAGTTGGTTTGAAGCCGAACCAACATCGTAAACACGTGGAAAGTTTTCAACCTGACCCCACATTCTGCACCCACACTTTAGTCTTCCACGTATTGAGTTTCCACGCGCTAGCCACTCACGTTCCAACGTTACTAAAATTAGATGGGTAGAGACCTTTTAGGCAATATCTTTATAATGTGATTAAAAAAACTCTAAAGTCACTTCAAATTATTTTTAAGACAAAGAACTTGATTGACCATTGCAACTCTATATTAAATTTTTTTTTTACATTTAACACTTAAAATTATTATTTAATTGATAAATTTATCTTACAAAAATAATTTTTTATTTGACTTCAATTAATAAAATTTCGCCATTAGAGAACATGTCAAGCTGCTGGTTCCAGCCCCAGCTAGCCCATTAGTAGGGTTAACCCATCAAACTACACAAGCGCGTGTTTCTTGGGCAAAGCCATCTAGATAGTCAAAAAACCCAATGTTAAGGGCTCAGACGCGCCAGGGTCGCATGGGAGATATTACATAACAAGATGACATGTCAGCACAGAATAGGCTCCATGCTGACAGCGACACATCACCAAGATCTCTCCACGTGGCTCCCCTACTTAATGAATATCAGAATACATATCTTGCGTGGCAATTCAGTAAGATAAATAAAATAGGCAAAAATAAATAAACTCCAAATATAATTTCCTCTCCGTCCTCAAACTACCAAACCAGGTTTCTTTCCTTTACCCTTCTCTCCCTCTTTCTAATTGCAGCCTCCAAAGCGAAAACACAATATTATTTGCGTGGAGGTCAAGCCTCTCTCTCCTCCACAAACCCTTATCTCTCTTGTATTCACTTTCTCTCTCACTGTCTCTGATCGAAGGACTATTCCTCTTCCTTTCACTCTCTCTCTCTCTCTCTAATAGGCAGCGACAATGCACGCGAGTCACTTGCTTCTGGAAGAGCCAATTAGGATGGCTTCAATTCTGGAGCCATCTAAGGCCGTAAGTTTTTTCCTATCTCAGTTGAAAAATATTTTTTGGGAGTTTTATTTTGTGGAAGAAAATGAAAGAAAAATGAAGATCGCCAGATTTGTTTGTTTTAGAATGAGATTGTGAATCTTATTTTGGGACTTTTTCCAGAGCTTTTTTCCTGCAATGACGAAGATAGTGGGGACTTTGGGTCCGAGATCTCGATCTGTCGAGGTTATATCTGGATGTCTTAAAGCTGGAATGTCCGGTCAGTCTTTTTCTTATGGTTCTTTTTTTTTTCTGTGTCGTTTTTGAATAATTCTTTCTTTTGTTTGTACCTATTTCTTTAAAATTAGGGTTTTGGATTTTTTTGGTTATTTTTATTAATCTGATTTTGTTATTGATTTTTGTTATTGTTGATGTGATGTGCTTTGTGGCGGGGGGGCAGTGGCTCGATTTGATTGTTCATGGGGTGATACTGAATTTCATCAAGAGACTTTGGAGAACTTGAAGACGGCCATTAAGAGCACCAAGAAGCTTTGTGCTGTAAGTTCTCTATGGCCTAAAACATCACAGCATCCCAACAAGTATATATACTCTGACATGTATTTTGGTAATTATAGCTCGTTTATGTTCCCCTTGGTTGCTACAATAACATGCTGAACAGGAAAAAAGGAGTGAAAATTTGAAGTGTGTTTTGTCTTTAGTTCAATTGTCCTCTTATAATCAACCGCCTTGTTTGGTTCAAGCCTGTTCATATATATTAATTATTTTTGGTTGGGCTTTTGGTGACACACTGCTATTTGTCATGAATCTCAGTGTGTTGAACTATTACTGGACAATTTTTTTGGAACAACTTTACATCATTATTGTTCAATAATTGCAAAACACCTAACTTAATGAAAGAATGACCAGATTTTTTTTCCCTCATAATGAAAAAAAAAATCCTAATGATTGGTTTAAAATGGGTTCTTTGGTTTGGTTTGACTGTTAATACTGGATTTCCAATTATCAAAATTTAAATATTCTTTGGGTGATACTAGAACAGAATTGAGAGTTTTCTACTTCGCGTGGGTTCAGGTTATGCTGGATACTGTGGGCCCTGAGTTGCAAGTCATTAATAAAAGTGAGAATTCTATTTCACTTCAGGCAGATGCTACTGTTATTTTGACACCAGATCAAGACAGAGAAGCCTCTTCCCAAGTATTGCCCATCAATTTCAACGGGCTGTCCAAGGTTTGTAGACATTGTTTGTTCCTTCTTATTCTATAACTTAATTGAGTCTATTACCTCAAATTCTGCACGAGGGCTATTAACACGAGGATAGAGAATGATATGTAATTAACGTTTTAAATGAACTACAAAGCAGGGTATTCACTTAGAAAAATGCAATCCGACTCTAAGATAATAAAGTAGTTTAGTAGCATTTCTATGATTTGTATGGGTATTGATGCAATGCCTTTTAGTGCCATAATCTTTTTTTTTTCATAGTGTGTGAGTTGCATGCAGTCATAGTTGGATGAGAAAAGAAAACTCATGCATATTGTCTTATGTTTATTGTTAAACAATGTAGGTGGAAAACATCTCATGTGCTCAAAGAAACTTCATTTTTTGTTTTTGTCTTGCGAAATCCAAGACCGAGTAGTGATACACTGAAATTTGTTTATTTGCTTCTCGGATCTTGTTATAATTCTTCTCAAGAGCTACTGCCTTGCAAATCATGCAAAATGCAGAATCTAGCGAAGGAAGTGCTAACATACAGAAAATTCAGTAAAAGCAAGAGCACTATCACTGCCTCCCCTACCTATGGACTTTTGATCTGTTCATGTAGCTGTGCAGTGGATAAGTTCATCAAAGAATGCATAAATCTGTGGTTGCAGAAGAATTTTATTTTCCTTGGTGTGATTTTGTCCTGATATTGTACTTAGCTTGACATTTTTGTCAATTTTGCAGGCAGTGAAGAAGGGAGACACCATCTTCATCGGTCAATACCTATTCACAGGAAGTGAAACTACTTCTGTTTGGTTGGAGGTATAAGGAAAAGAATCTAGCATAAATAATATGTCTACGTGTTGCATAACTTTGCTAGAATTTTGTATATTTTTTGGAAGCATGATATTCTTTCTAGGTCTTTTTAATTAGGTTATAATATCTTGGTTGGCACGAGGGTGATTCTTAAAAACCAAAGCTCAGTGGTGTTATTAGTTTCCAAGTACCTTTTGCATGTAGGATCTGCATGCAACTAATGCAAACTTTTACCTTTGAATTTGATCTGTGCTGAGCAGGTAGCTGAAGTGGATGGTGCTGATGTGGTTTGTGTGGTAAAAAATTCTGCAACCTTGGCTGGGTCATTGTTCACATTGCATGCCTCTCAGATTCACATCGACCTGCCTACTCTATCCGAGAAGGATAAAGAGGTACATTCTACTCCAACTTTTGAGAACTGCCCTTCTTTGTAAGTTGTCTTCTGTTTTTCATTTTCTTTGTTCAATTAGTGAAATGTAAAAACCCCATCCGTTTATGAAAATGTTTAATGTACAACAGCTTTTACTTTTATGTGGCCTTGTTTGATTTTTTCTTTTTTCTTTTTTCTTTTTTTTTTCCCCTCTTTGCTGACCAATGTGATGGTGGATAATGAAGTTGTTATTTATGATTGCATTATTCCCACCAATTTCATGTCGTTGTGTTTGACACTTCATAGCAATTTCCCTAATCAGGTGAAGCACAAGTGTAGACCCATTTTGGTGTGACACCATGTCTAATTTGTTGACACTTTCATATTATTAATCTTGCTGTAGCCTTCTATTTGTGTAGAAGAATCTGTTTTTTCTTGTCTGTGTGGAGTTTCTTTCAAGTTTGATTCATGGGTTGCAAATAGGTGCATGTGGAAAGATAGCCCTAGCTCTCATTAATGCTTATAGGTTAGCCTTAGCTCTCATTGATGCTTATATGTTTAATCTCATTGCAGACTTCTGGCTTACAGAGAAATGTTTTCTTCTGTCTTTCTGGAATTCTTTCTAGTGTTGAATGTTAGCTTCTGGTGATAGCCTATATGGGCAACTTCAAGTGTACTACCTCTGCAGGAGTCTAGTTTGGCCTACTTTATCTACTGGCTATTACTTCTATAATTTCAGATGGGCAACTTCCAACGAACTAGCTCTGCAGAGGTCTAGTTTGGCCTATTTCATCTATTGGCTATAACTTCTATAACTTAATAAAAATATATTTGCTCAAACTTTGAACTTTTATTTGAAAGCGAAGTGTTTGCTGTCACTTTTCTAATTGTTCTCGTTCTTTTGAGTATATTTGTGTGTCTTTGAGTGAGATAATTGTGGAAGTAATTTTGTTGTTAATAGTGACAAGTTTCCTTAAATTAAGTTGCTGTTGGGTTTGAGATGCATACCCTATTTGCAAGTGTTTTGTGGGTCTAATTGTATCATTCATGGCCATTAATTCATGTAGTAAAGATGCTTAATATTCTAAAGTTTCTCAGCATGTGGCTAATCTAGCTACCATCCTATTGTTTTGTAAGTGCATGTCTTGATAAGAAGTGTATCCATTTCAGATCATAAGCACATGGGGTGTTAGAAATAAAATTGACTTCCTATCACTTTCTTATACGAGGCATGCTGAAGATGTTCGCCAGGTAAGGACAAACCTCCTTTAAACAGACCCTCATTTAAATCTACCTTTAGTTACTTTTCCATCGTATTTAACCTTTCTATTACCTTAGGTGACTGTTTAATTCTTTATAGCTTGCTAATGTCATTGCTTCTCTCTATTTTAGGCTCGTGAGCATCTTTCCAAGTTAGGTGATCTCCAGCAGACTCAGATTTTTGCAAAGATTGAAAATATTGAGGTTGCCACCAAATGCTTGTTTGACTACCCTTGACCATTTTTTGGGATTACTTGATAAAGATGTGTTTATATTGCATTGCTTCTCTGATGAGCTCTGCTCATATATTTACTAGTTTCTTTTTTTTTTATTATTTTTATTTTTAGGGTCTAACCCATTTTGATGAGATCCTTCAAGAAGCAGATGGTATCATACTTTCCCGTGGAAATTTGGGAATAGATCTTCCACCAGAGAAGGTGAGTTTATCATCTTTCCCATAACAATTAATGTTAATGCAGTTGGTTTTGCAGTGCAACTTTGTTGGCATTGTGTGGCTGTGTCCATGTTTCCACATGTTTAATAGTTATTTTCAGCCTCATGCATTGAATTTGTGCCAAATTTGGCATTATGTTTTAATAAGTGAAAATTTTGCACTCTACTTATGCCAATATGAGTGAAATGTTGCGATTCTTTTACTTATTTGGAATCAAAGTGAGCATATCACGTTTACTGTTGTGGATGTTAAAATGAGAGTAATGTAGGACAAAATCAAAATATAAATCCTTTGTGCAGTACTGTGCTAGTTAACACATCTCATAGGATCATTCAGCATTATTCTATATTAACAGCCATCAGAGAGTAGGAAAGGTAAACAGAAACTTGCTTTTAAGGTGTATGCTTTTAGCAGTTCCCCTGGGGTAGATATTTGAGAAAGCTCAACTTATGATTGAGTTATTAGATGCAACTTCTTATGTTGACTATATATAACTACCAACTGATGAGTGCTTTCTTTTTACCTTAACAGGTGTTCTTATTCCAAAAGGCTGCACTTTACAAATGTAATATGGCTGGAAAGCCTGCAGTGTGTACTCGTGTTGTAGACAGCATGACTGACAACTTGAGGCCGACACGTGCAGAGGCAACTGATGTTGCAAATGCTGTTTTGGATGGTGTGTCCTAAATTTCATTTTCTTTTTTGCAGGACTTTTGTGGTTTAAGAATGTTGTATTGTATTGATATGATATTTGAAGCGATATGATCAATTGATAGAGTTTTCCGATGGGTGCTGTTTGACACTATTTAGCCATGAGATGGAATTGTACATAAAGTAATCTTTGTTTTTCTTCTTCTTTTTTGAACTTTTTATATGTTTAGGTAGTGATGCAATTCTTCTTGGAGCTGAGACATTCCGTGGTTTGTATCCTGTTGAGACAATCAGCATCGTTGGTAAAATTTGTGCTGAGGTAACCATTGTTCTTTGTACCAAATGCATATATTTTCTGATAATTTTGCAATTCCAATTTGCAACCATAATTCCATGGTTTAGACAGCGTAGAATATCTGGCTTTTGTTGTAGTTGTTCAGTTTTCAGTAATCCTTCTTTTGTTGTCTGTATTCATTCTTCTATTCATAGATTTGGTACTTGATTGTTTGTTTAGATTCATACTCTCTTTTTTCCTCTTTTGGAACTCTGGCTCATTCATTGTATTGCTGAAGAGGCTCCAGTACTGGACCAGTTCTTTTCTCATTACCTCCATGATTTGGTGTCATGTGAACTCTTGATATCCTTACTTATAGTTGTCTTTTGATTGATCTGGTCACATGATTAGTAATTTAATGCTACATTATGCTATTCAATAAAGCTACTTTCAGTAACTATCTTCACACATTTATTGGAGATGGACACTTCTTCAGATACTATTCAGTGCTGAGTGAGGCTAAGTAGAGCTTGGATTACTATCTATTAAATTACTAAGCAATAGTGCATCAAATCATAAATTCTTTCTACAAGTTTGTAGAAATATATGGGAATTCCATTGTCCTGGTCTTGCTTGCTCTTGGGTATAATATTTTCCCTTATGCTACATAGTTTGCACTTTTTCCAACTTCAGCTTGACGTGTCTGTGTCAGTCTCATTCATGCCAAATATAATGTATTCTGCAGTGTTCCTTGTTCTGTTAGCATATGCATTATCTTTTCCATCGAGTCTCTTGTTAAAGATTTTAAAATTTCTTTTCCAATGTTATGCAGGCAGAAAAAGTTTTCAATCAGGACATGTATTTCAAGAAGGCTGTTAAATTTGTTGGTGAACCAATGTCACACTTGGAGTCTATTGCTTCCTCTGCGGTAATAATTAGATCTTGCTTTCCTTATTTTTTTCCCCCAGTAGGCTTCACGTATGTGCTTTGTCCATCTTGAACAATGAGAATGCTCTATATGTTGAGTTTTTTTGAACTCTTTTAGGTACGTGCTGCTATCAAGGTGAAGGCTTCTGTTATTATTTGCTTTACTTCATCTGGGAGAGCTGCAAGGTAATTTCTTACTAGATGTTTGTAGTTAAATCTGTATCTTCTGTATCTCTGCTAGTGCATTTTGGTTCATATCTTGTCTTCAGGCAATCTTTTGTATTTTCTCTTTCACATGACATCATCTTAATATGTTGTGCCATTGACAGATTGATAGCAAAGTATAGACCAACAATGCCAGTTTTATCTGTTGTCATCCCCCGACTCAAGACAAATCAGCTAAAATGGAGTTTTAGTGGCGCCTTTGAGGTAATGACCCTGATAACATGTGTTTATTGGATGCTTACTGCATTTTAGTTAACCTTGTTACATCTATAGTTAATCATGTGTCCTCAATGAGACCTCATCAATTGTTATGATTTGCATTAATATGATGTTGTATTTATTTGGTGATTGTTAATTGTAGCCATGTGCTTGTTTCGTTTTGTAGTCTACACTTTTTTTGGGGGGGGAGGGGTTTGGGGTTGGGGGATTAAGGAAGCCTGGATCGAACTATACGAACAGAAATCCTTCAAGATTTTGTTATTGTTTTCCTAATAACAATAATGTGAGGATGCATAGCTCTCTCATGTTACCTGAGCATGAGTGCATCTTTCAATGTGCAATAAGAACTGACATATTGCTGATGCAAAAGGCAGAAGGACTTACAGTGTAATCTATGGTGTGTGCCTCTGTGTATCCGACCCTATTTGAATGCTATAATACTGGATACAAGATTGTAAGCCAGTGGGTTTGTAATTCTCTAGATTTATCCTAGCGTATGCCTGGGTGGCAAAAACTTGTCCTGCATGGATTGGATAAAATATTCATTTATCATCTTTTGCCGCCAAGAAATTTTTCTTTGGTAATAAACTGTGGCTTGTGTAGATGAATTTGAAATAATGTGGCTTAAAAATATTTGCAGCTGTGGCTGTTCTCAACTCCTATAATATCTCTCAAAGCAGTAAGCATTTTCCTAATAGCTAGCTTATGTATCTCACTATTTTGTTTCTGAACAATTAGGCAAGGCAATCGCTTATAGTCAAAGGCCTCTTCCCCATTCTTGCTGATCCTCGACATCCTGTAAGTATCTTTCTTCTGTTTGAGCACAATTGCATGGGATTTGAAGATATTTCAATGAACTAAATAGTCATATAAATTCTGGTTGTCATGATATTGATTTTGCAGGCCGAATCCACAAATGCAACAAATGAGTCCATTCTAAAAGTTGCCCTTGATCACGGAAAAGCCTCAGGGGTGATCAAATCACATGACAGAGTCGTCATCTGCCAGAAAGTGGGAGATGCATCAGTGATCAAGATTATTGAGCTTGAAGATTAGATTTCTCTTTGAACACTTCATTTTGGTGGTATTCCACCTGCATAATTTTGTATTGGTAGTGATGGGAATTTGGGTGCCATCACCTGCTGAGTTTTTCTAATATAATCGGGTGACGGTCATTGCATGTGATTTAGCTTGTGTTAAAGAATATAAACCGATGCAATTCATATAATTTATGGGATCTTATTCATCGTATTGAAACAAGTCCATGGAGGGGTGTCGATTTTCTTTAGATTTTTATGTCTTACGGTGCACCCCGGCAAGGATAGAAGTAGAGACATTCAATGTCTTGTGTCGCAGAATTTTCGCTCGGTTTATAATTTACCCTTATGTGATTGCTTTAAGGTTTAGGCTTTTCATTCTACATGTTGCAGCTGTCGATTCTGTTCTGTTCCCGATGTGTTTTAGGCAGTTCATCAACAGTGTTTGCAGAGTGAAGGTCTTGACAAAAATTGGTCGACTCTCAAAACCTAGAGAGCATTTTTGTCTCCAAAATCATCAATAACACACTTTATATACACTTGAATGATAGTACGTGGAAGTTTCTATTGTCATGTAATAAAAACCGTTTACCAAATTATGTGCCTGCGACTGCCCATATTCTTACAAGATTTACCCTAAACTCATCGTCACGCGTTTTTTAAGTATATGTAGTTAAAATACTAGGATTCAGGTTTATTAAATTGAGATTCGAGCGAATTGTAAGATTTAGTAATATCATCTGTACAAGTATATCATGTAAGTACCCTTTAGAACCAACGAACATAATAAATTAAACTACGCATATTTATTCAAATAAGATAACTATAAAGCAGTAGTAAGTTAATACAAATTATAATATTCAAAATATTCCAAAATTTAAAATTTTAAACATTACATATCACATATTACTTAATGCTGTAAAAATCATATTTTACACTCAAATTAATATCTAATTAATCTAAATGCCAATGTTTCAAACTTTATTAAATTCATTAATTCTCAGTGAATTCAATATCATTATCACAACCATCATTCATCAATTCTATATCTTCATTTTAAGTAGCTTTTCCTACTTCATTATTATCGACATTAAAATTTTTTAGACCCATTAAAAAAGTACAAAATTTTATAAAAACAATATTCTGTCCTAAATTATATAATTATAAAACTAAATATTTAAGTTTGATCTCTCTTTCTTTTCTTTTCTTTTCTTTTTTCTTTTTTTTTTTTTTTTTTTGGCTAAGAGCTCCTTTATCATTATTGGAGCATTTGCGGATATCCATCTACAAGTTACCTTTTGTAAAGTAAGGACTCTCACATTTATAATTCACTCATTATTTTATATTTGACATATTCATAGAATCATAAGAACTAAATCTATTTTTACTTCTATCGAATCTATTTATGTTTGAATGAATCGTAAGTGCCAATTATAAGAGGACACAAAAATCTTTCTACTTTTGATGTATCTGAATTGGTTGGGTCATTAACAGGTATAAGAGGAAGGAAAACACACTCAAATTTTAGGGTGAGCGTTGTCGTGAATTTTGCTAATGGTATTTTTTTTTTTCTTTTAAAATTATATAGTAAAATATTCTTAAAATTCCTCTCAATAATCCTTTGCTTCCAAATTCGTTTGGACTAACCTTAACAAATTTATAAGAATCTTTTTTCACGTGCTACTAGTAAAATCGAACCGCGGACAATAATCTGATAAGACTTAATCTAGTGGGATATGCTGTTAGATCACTTAACAAAGTTTCTGATTTCGACTCGTAGTTTGGGCATGAAAAAAACTACGTTATGAGAGTAGTCCCCTTAAATGAGTTATTGCAAATCTTGAATCGGATTAGTCGGAGTATAACTCCGGATGTCGATTAGTATAATATAAAAAAAAAAAAAAAAAAAAGAAAAAGAGAGGGTTGAGATGTTAAGAAAAAAGATTTTTTGTTTTTGCTAGGGGTGCATGTCTCATTTTATTAGTAAATTTAGAAAGGATCTAGGGGAAAAGAGAGGAGTCGAGATATGTAATCTTTTTTTTTAGTATTATACCAATCGATATCTATAATTATATTTTGATTAATACGGTTCGGAACTTATAGTGATTCATTTAAGAGATTACCTTCATAATATAATTTGCTTCATTTTCAAATCTTAAGTCGAGCTTGACATCTTATTTAAGAGAGTTAATGTCATATCTATTATATCAACTGACCATGGATAGATATGCAATCTTTAAGCAAGCAAGCAACGTGGGGGATCAATGTGAGGGTGGGAAAGAAGGGTGTTAAGGAGAGGGGGGAGAGTGATGAAAGAGAGTTTTTACAGAGGTTGAGATAACATGGTTTTCTTATCCGAGGTTATGGAGAGGTTGCCCCAATCCTAGGGAATTTTTCCATTTGGTGGCTTTACTAGGTAAAATGGAATGGAGATGGCTTTCCCATACAAGCGCCCGTGGCCTAATGGATAAGGCGTCTGACTTCTAATCAGGCGACTGTGGGTTCGAGTCCCACCGGGCGTGCTTCGTAATTTTTATCCCACAGTTTCGTTCAGATTTGTTCATTCACCATCTCATTTATTTCGTTCCACCGTTTTGTTTTCTCATTTTCCCCTCCTTTTTGAAACACTCCCACCGGGCGTGTCATTATTATTTTTCTTCTCATTAGGTTTGTTTTCTCCTTTATTTTGATATTAAAATAGGTCGTGTAAAAAAAATGAAAAACCCACATAAATATCCCAAATATGTCAATGATGACACAAATACTTCTTTTTCCCAAACAATTCGCAATTGTGTTCCTCAAACAAATTTGTTGCAGTTATATATCTTCATTTTTTAATGGGGGCCTTCACACTCTGATTTTTTTCTTGATTGTTGGTGTTGGTTACATATAGTTGTGTTGAGTAGAAAGATTTAATTGTGGCCACCGAGCCTTTGACTCAACGGCACCGGGATTTCCTCTTATCTAAGGGCTAGGATTTGAAATTCCATAGCCCCTCCCTCTGATGTTGGGCTTCACTCCTCCCCAAGGGTAAAAAAATTATCGTATGGTAATTAGTTTAGTTCGTAAAAACTTTTAAATTAAAGACAGGCTGTGGCATTTTGCTAATACCGAAGTGAGGAGGTTTTAAGATAAGAAGAGAACCACCACGTTTGACTCAACCATCATTGAAAAGGTCAACGTACTCCAGAAAAATACATTTGTGCAACGATGCCAAGAGATTTGGCAGATAATCTTTATGCACGCTCCCCCTCTCTACGTAAGAGAGGAGCACCAGAGATTTGAAAACTAATAGAATTCTAGCACCAGGGATTTGAAAATCTACCTTAAGAGAGGAGCACTCAACATATTTGAGGACAAAATAGAAAATTGGATATGGAAACTCTCGCTTAATTGCCCCTCTTATAGATCAAATTACTTCAGAAGAACCGGAGAAGGAAGCAAGTCCAACAAAGATTTGACAAACGACAGTTTATACTTTCTTCATTGCAAGACAATATGTAAAAACAGATTGTTTTGATAGCTGGGTAATACTAAGGTGTAGATAAGACCTATCAAAAGCCATGATCAAATTCTGTAGCTGCAAAATGAAGTGGGACTGACCATTTCTCTATCTAAATGTGTTCAATTATATAATTTATCCAGTGATTGAAGATGGTTCTGGCAGTTTATTGGACGACTGTAGTTGTTGAAGATCAAGCAACTCAAGTTTCTTCTGCCGGAGGAGAAGCACCATCCTATCATTTTCGAGCCTCTTTCTCTCATTGTCAAGCTTCATTCTCTCCATTTCTCGCTCTTTCTTGCTACTGAACTTGACCCATTTCAATCGCTGCTTTTCTAGCTTGAATGCTTGGCATTGGTAGCTCACCTTTTGCTCGTCCAACTGAATCAATCTGGTCTTCATCCACTGGCTTTTCTCCCAAGGACTCTTGCCAACATCTTGAAACACACTAGTTAGCTCACTAGTGAATTGCTGCATTGAAGGTGAGATCGGTAAAAAGCTACCCTTTCTTTGCCTCTTCCTTGAAGATCTTTCATCATCATCATCCTCTTCCTCATGTTTTGCTCCGCCTTCTCCCACTTCTTCATCTTCACCGTCATCGTCATCATCCTCTTCTTCAGCATCATCGTCGTCATCTTCCTCCTCCCCACTTCCTGCTTTTCCCAATTTCAATCCTTCTGTCTCAACCCTACTCGAATTATGCCCAACTGGGGCACTTTCAGCTGAATGAAAACACCTTTGCTGCTGTTGCTGCTGCTGAAGCTGATGATGAGATGGCTCCACCACCGTCTCTGGGGAATGATGAGCACCACTGCCGCCCCCACCGCCACAGCTATTATGATAAGCACACATTTCCCGGAAAAAGAGGTGCTTCGAATTGAGCAATTTTCGAACTTCTTCCTTTGTTTTTGCAGAAAGATGATCCATTGTATCAAGCAAACTTTGATTCTCCACAACCTTACAGGCAGTCCCTTTCCCTAGTATATCATTAACCCTCTTATACCTCTTATTAAGGTCATTAAATTTATCCTCACATTGCTGAGGAGACACATAAAACCCTTTCTCCATCATAGCTCTCGACACCGATTTCCATTTCCCTTTCTTCTGCAACAATCCACCACCCTTCTTCTTCCCCAAAGGGTCATTTCCCTCAGACCCACCTTCATCCCCAATATAATAAACAGCCATTATAAGAAGCCTGACCATGCTATCAGTCCACTTCATTCTTTGCCAAGGTGAAATTTTTCTTTTTACATCACCAGTACTATCATTAGGCTCATCCTCATCACTCTGGGCTAATTGTTGTTGTTGGTTTTTGGGTTTGGCCACATAAGGGTAATTTTGTTTCATAGATTGCGGCAATTGATGGTCAGAGTCCGTATGGACAAAATTGACCATATGGTTGTGTGATTGCTGTTGTTGCAAATGATGAGGGTTTTGTGAGTTTTGTTGTCGGGGTTGGGGTTGGGGTTGGTGTAAAGGCATTTCTAACCCAAGCATTCCTGAACCTAAACCAGAATACAGTCCTCCACTCATACCATTACCATCCATCTACTAACTATCAACTACCTTGTTATTTCTCCAAAATGCAACTCACTTTTTCTACGTTCACACATAAAAAATGCTCAAAGACCCCATTTGAAGGAAATGTCATTATCTTCTTCTTCCCCGGTTGCCAAAAACAGTTTAAAAAGATCAAATATTGAGAAATAACTCACAAAAGCAGAAATGAGGACATACCCAGAAGAGATTCATTGTCACTAAGAAATCCCAGAAGGGAAGTCAGTTGCCTCTCTTGATTTTAGTCAATACCCAGGAGGAATTTTCGTGCTTTTCACCAAACTTTTGCAGGACAGAGAGAGAAAAAGAAGGGAGAGGGAGGAATGAACGGGGTTGCATCACAGTGAAGGGAGAATATAGATGGATGGAACATTAGATACAGATAGCGGAGCAGCCGGTTTTTGTTTTAGAGGTTTTGGCTGATGGGTGGATTTGTTTAACAGAAACCAAAAATTAAAACTACCTGCCCATTGTTTTTTGTCTTGGGTAGAGAGTCCACTGGTTTTCCACAATACTGTCCATTCTAATCTGTTGGTTTCTCCTCTTTCCCTTGTTGGACTCTTCTTAAATTATGGTTTGAGGCCCAAGTAGCACATAATTTTTTCTTGCCCCTGTTTGCATTTCCACGATAAGCTCTTGCCTATAGTGCTTTTGGACAAATTTATCCTTTGAGGATCTATTAATCTCAATGTACAATCCATGAAAAGCACAGATTTTATTTTTTTTGTCTATTTCATTGGAATATCACGTATTTATTAACATGGTATGTAGATGATAATCTTCTTTTGGCTTATGACTAAAATTCACTCTGATTTATGTAATAAGCTTACACTTTATTATGTTTAAATTCATGTTAATTGATAAAAAATGCATCTCTCTTTAATTAAGCTCAAAATTTTGATTTTATACCCAAATTTTGAGTCTGTTTTGTGTATTTGCCCATTTACATGTGTTCAATAGTAGTTCAAATTCAAGACCTAGTGTTGAATTTCGGTGTTTTAAGGGGAAAAAAAATAGATTTTCATACCCTTATTATATTTGAATACTATTAGGATAATTGAAATATTTTGTTTTAATAATATTTTTTTATCAAAATTAAGAGAATATTATGCGGATCACCTGAATTAATCTTATGTGACAAAACACATTATTATGTTTTGATTAATTTTTAATTAAATTATCGACATATTTTTATTAACTCAAATAAATATAATAAAAAATTATTAAAATATGATAATATAAATTATCATATAATATATAAAATTCAGTAGATTAATCCTAGATTAATCCTTCATTTATTTGGCCCACGCAACATTATTCAAATTTACCCATTTTTAGTGATGTGTAGATGGAGGCGCATCATGCAACAAGTGCACTTATGGATTTTGTTATTAACATTTTTTTTAATTATATAGGGATCGTGAAAATAAATAAAAAATATATTTTTTAAAAAATTATTTAAATAAAAATTATTTATCATTTAAATATCTCTATAAAACTTGGTTGTTAATATTTCCAAGTCCTCCTATCATATCCTAAAAAGATTCTTCCCTTTTGTCCTTAATTAAACGGTGGGTGGAAGAGTATGTTTACGTGATTTGATTACCTTTTTTGGGCTAATGTTGTAGGGTTGTGTCCGCAAGTTGGTTAACAACCTGTGGGCATTGTCTTGTGGTTTGCATGATCAACTTAGTAAGTGTGTTTTGCCGGTGTTGGATTATGGCCTTTGCCTAATTAGGGCCCCGTAATTGGACCAAATGTCCCGCTGATTTCTTTGTTTTTTCTTTTTTTATTTTCACCGTCAATATCCAAGTTTTATCGATTAATTTAGTTTGAATATTGTGAAATCTATTTTTAAGTTGACTTTTTCAATTTCTTTTTTATCATTTCTATAATTCGAACTCAAAATCTCTAATTAAGATGGTAGCCGACTACTCGACCCAAAATAGTTTAATCCATTGATTTCTCCTTCTAATGGAAAAAGATGAGATGATAAGTAGTTATTTTAAGTTACATTGATACTAGTTTGTTATTGATTGCCTGACTGCCTTAGTCCGTTTAAGAAAATTAAAATTAGATTTAATTAAATTTGGTAAACTTTTTAATACGAGAAATTATCTATACACGGATAATTCAAATCCTATTTATAGAAAAATTCAAATTTTATATATAAAATTTTATAATTTTATTAAGAAAAACAATTTACTTTAATCAAATATTACAAATAAAATTAAATTAAATTAAAATATACGAAAAGCAGTTCAAATTTCTCATACATCACCGCTGAATAACATTCTAAAAGGAGGGGCCAATCTTTAGAGGCTTACGAATTTTATTTTATTTTATATTTTTTTTTTATCGAGGATCATGGAATTGGGGAGGTGACGTGAGTAGGGTTGTTATGACATTCGGGTCGAGCTCGGGTATAACTCAAGTCTGCAATAGATGAAATTGAGCTCGTTGAGCCTGTGATTTTTGAGCTCGAGCTCAACTCGAAGTGTCATCGAGGAGTTCGAGCTCAAGCGTCGCGGGCCTCGCGGGTAAGCTTGGTCCTGAACCCGAAACCGTACCCAAACTCGAGCCCAATCCTAAAGCTTGATGGGCTGAATCGTCCTTCGATCAAGATACCCGAGAGCTTGATGGGGAGAGCAGAAGCAGAAGGCGGAAGGCAAAATTGAGAGAGAGAGAGAGAGAGGAGAAGGAGATTAGACCTTCGATTGTAGTGGTGAAAGGATCATAAGGTGAAGGAGACTTTGATCGCTTGGGTTGCAATTGAATCGTCATTCGATCGCCGTGGTCAGAGAATCAAAAGGAGAAGGAGACTTAAATCGTTTGGGCTATGGCTGAATCGCCCTTCGATTGCCACGGTAAGAGGATCAGAAGGAGACTTCGTTCACGGATCAGAAGGAGGAGACTTCGTTTGAAGACTTCGTTCGTTGTGGATCAGAAGGAGGAGACTTTGTTCGCAGATACTTCGTTCGCGAATCAAAAGGCGGAGACTTTGTTCGTGGATCAGAAGGAGAACAGAGAATGGGTGGACTTCATTCGCGTTGCTGAATGAGAAGGGAGAATGGGTGGGTATGTGTGGTATACAGGTAGTTTGATGAGTTTCGAGCCTGATAGAACATGAGCTCGAGCTCGAGCTCGAGGAAGGACTTGTTGAGTTTGAGCTCGACCCGAGCTCGAGTTGACCGAGCTCGAATTGATCGAGCTCGACTTCGAATTTTGACCGGATAGTGTCACAAATACCCGTAATACTATCCGGATATCATAACAGCCCTAAACGTGACCCAGTCCCCTTGGGAACTTAAAGGCTTATAAAGTTTTGAGGAGGCAAAGCAACATCCTTCTCAATCATATGACATGCCATTACTCTCTCTCTCTCTCTCTCTCTCTTGAAAAAGATTAGGAAAAACAATGCATTTTATGTGCATTTGAGATTAGAAGATGCTGTTGGATTTCAATGGAGTCGTGATTCTTGGGTGAAAATAATGTTGAATGAATGTGTGAGGGTTTTGTTTTTGTTTTTTCCTAATATAAAAAGGAAAAAAAAAAAAAAAGGAAAAGAGACCACCAAATTGAAAGAGAAGAAAAACAGGCATTTGATGTGCACTAGCACAAGCTATGTCCCTACCTTCTTGACGTGTTAAAGAAATTAACTGCAAGCCCGCCAACACATCCACCAAAGACAAAGAAGGCGCAAAAGAGACATTCCCAGTAAAGGAAATTGACAAATGTTAGTAGTATCATATTAAATTTGATTTTTCCTCAGAATCGAGGCGTTAATATTATGGGGCCATCTCAAGCCGGTCCAAAATTGGGTGTCTGGCCCGGAAGAAAGCAAGCAAGTCCTTCCGAAGGGAGAAATTAAGCAGAACGTTTTACTTGATCACTGGTATCCAAATAATTTTTTTTTATTATATAAAAATTTAAATTTAAAATTATTATATTAAAAGAGGAAGATTTATATTATTAGACTATCTATTTTGAGACTCTGAAATCCAAATAATATTAAGTCAATTGGACGAGAGTAACTCTAGAATGGGAACCTCTTGAGAAGTCATCGTATTGCAACCCTCGTTTGGACAAAAAAAAGGCGAAAATAAGCAGGTGTGTTGTCAGCAGAGGGATGCATTATAATGTTCTTTATTAAAATATTTATTATGTGCTTCAGATAAACTTCAGTTTTCCAAGAACTCATATATTTTTTTCCTAAAAATGAATTTATTCTTTTTTCCAATACTGACTCTGTTGACGAGTGTTGCTATGTGATTTGTTATTGCAAAAGGCAAAATAATAATAATAAATAAATGAAATGAAATGAAATGAAATGAAATGAAATGAAATGAATTGGGTTTATTTCGAAATCCTAAAAAATAATTTATATTTTCAATCAAACAGCGGGTACCATACATCAAAACAGAGCAGGTGGAGTTTGGTCCACCCTTTCACCCTCAAGATGTGATATTTATCATCTCCGTCGGTTTAATACTTATCCGGTTAATGGCCATTGAAATATTTAATGTCCATTAATCATTTCACTGTATTATTCCAGAAAAAAAAAATAATTATTGACTATAAAAAATCGGTGTCTAAAAAAACTATAAAAAAATCTCGTGTGTATAAATATTTATATAGAAAATTCTTCAAAACGTAAAATAACAAGTTTTTCATTTGAGATTTTTGGAAGGAAAAACCAATTTACGATATTGAAAATTTATATGTTTTATTTGCAATTTTATTGTTCTAAATTGATCGAGTTGGGGGCGGGGGCTGGGGCTGGGGCTGGGGCAGGGGCTGGGGCCGGGGTGGGGAAGAAGAAATCGGTGTTCGTTGGGAATTAGTGTATTATTTTTCATAACCGAAACCGGTCATATTTATTCAGAACTGGATGTGACAATTTTTGTTAATTGCTGCATTATATATATAAAAAAAATGATATCTCCATTTTGAAAATTATATTTTACACAAAAAGAATTAGATATATCTATTTTAACAAAAATAAGTACCTTTAGTCAAAGAAGCCATATTTTTCCTTTTAGATAAGAGTCTTGCGGCAAGACGACAACAGTAGATATCAGTTAAATTAGGGGTCATGATTCTACTCCCCAATCGGATAATCCTGAATTCAAATCTCAGTATAATAAAAAAAATTAATGAGATAAAATGTTAAATGTTTTAACTAAATTTAAAATTTGAAATTTAAAAATAAAAAAAAAAACTACACTAAGAAATCGCCCCTAAATAAGGTCTTATAGAGAGTTATAATATGATCCTAGACATCAATTAAAAAAAAAAAGAAAATAAATCAAATTATTTTGAATTGAGTGATCGGACACTCGATTCTCTTAATCAGAGGTTTTGAATTCAAATCCTAAAAATTATGAAAAAGATTTGAGAGAGCTAAATCTTAAATTGAGTCTCATAATATTGGAGAACTGTTCTCAAAATGGGCCCTACAGCTGTCGATCCAGCTTAATCGGATGAAATTCTGAATACTAGGTAGTGGCCAAACCAAGATAAAAAAAAAAAAAAAAAACAAAAAACCAAGCGGAATGCATCAATAAATTTGAGTATGGGGCTTGATACTACATTACATACTTTTAGGATGTTTAAAAGGAAAAAGAGCATTAAAAGATGGGTTGGGCTCTGATTTTATGCATGAAGGCATGATTCTCTAAATCAATCCTTTTGTATTAATTTATAAATAGAGTTAATAGAGAGAGAGGAAAAATAGCGGTTCTACGGTAGTCAGGATTCTCCCCAAACTTTCATGGGTGTTGTGGACCCCTCTTTTTTATTTTTTTTAAATGTTGGGCCAGTATTTTTGTTTCCTTTACCTGATATTTGATAATGGAGACTTAACCTACGGTAAATTTATGATAGGTCGATAAATAATAGTTCTAAATTTCGAATAAAAAATTATCTTACCCGTATAACAAATAGTTTCAACAAAATTCTATTTATCTGTTCTTGGTTACACCAACAAGCTACCAACAACATGAAAACATAACATGCGGCGTTTGATGGAGTTATGATTTGTGCTCTGGGGTATCCCACATGGATGCCGGATGTTTTCTTTGACCAAATCATGTAAATTATAATTGCATAACCTAAAGAAGAAAAGACCAGAAGAAAGCGATTTTTGACTATGGTGGCGGGGGGGGGGGGGGCGGGAGGGGCCGCTGGAGAGAGGAAACGATGCTGCGAAAACAACGTGTCATGTAAGTGTATTTAATTGAGATAGGGGGGAAGGGGACGAAAAATATTAGCCCTTCCATATTGTCAACCCAACAGCAACAAGTCAAGAGTCGATTGGTGTAGCCCAAAACGGAACCAGCCAAAGAAGGAAACATATGGCTGTAAACCAGTGACATACCAACAAAGAGTCAAGGTGGAAAAAAGGTGCAAATATATATATAATATTTATAATGCATTAAAATATAGATACTCTTGGGAGGGACCCATTTGACTTTTAGCTTTCTATCATCTCCCATATTTTCTCTTCCTCCCTACCTCCGTCCCACCCCCCACGGCTACCTCGTTTTGCCCACAGATTTTCCTCTCTTCCGATTGTAATTTAGCTTCTGTTTCCTTATATAGCTAATTATGTTAAGATATTATTTTCGACTATAGTTTCTTATCCTTTTTTTAAAAATATTTCTATAGTTTAGAGGTTTTGAACTTATATATATATATATATATATATATATATATAACCATTAAATCAGATTCAAACGAAAAAGAATTTTTTCAAATATGATATACAAAAAACTAGATGCCAAAATATTTAGTAAATGGGGGTAAAAGAATTTAAAGTAAAAAGAATCTTTTGATGTAAAATCAGATATGAAATTATTAATGTGGGAACTAAAATTTTGTATCAGTAAATTTCACTATTTTAATATACAAAATCTTATTTTGGCAGTTACTAAAATATTCCTAGATTTAGTATATGCTAAATATATAAATGTTACTAGTTTTTTTCTTTTTTGACATGCTTGGAGAATCTGTTAAAGAATTTCAAAGTATTTTTCTTATCAATTTTTCAGAAAGGAAGACGTTGAATTTTTTCCACGTGTAAGGTTAACTATGCATTATTAATGAAACAAAGATTATAATATTTCCTTTCCTTTTTTGGCAAGAAAATAGAAAAACCACCGATGCGATCATCTACCGGAAATGTGTATACGCAACGCAAATGACCCAGAAATACAGAGAAACGCATGCAAAAACAAAATCTCTCGCTCTCTCTCCTCATTAAAATCGTGTCTGTCTGTCACTCACATCCAAAACCACAGCACACTTCCCTGTACCTCCATCCCACCAACCCCCGAGCATCACCACCACCATCACCCAAGCACTCCTCAAAAATGTCCTAACCCTAGAAATTTTTCTCCCCCAAAACCCTAACCCTAGAAATCACATCCTGAAACCCCTCCGGAAATGGGCGCGTCGCTCTCGAACCTAACCGAAGGCAGCGCCAACGGCTCTTCAAATGGTCCCGGCCTCGGCGACATCCCGGAAAGTTGCGTCGCCTGCGTTTTCTTGTATCTAACTCCGCCAGAAATCTGTAATCTGGCTCGGCTCAATCGCGCTTTTCGCGGCGCGGCTTCGTCCGACGCCGTTTGGGAGTCCAAGCTTCCGCCTAACTATCAAGATCTGTTAGACCTCTTGCCTCCGGAGAGATATCAGAATTTATCGAAGAAAGGCATTTTTGCCCTTCTGTCTCGTCCTGTTCCTTTCGACGAGGGCAATAAGGTGGGATTGTGTTTTGGATTACGGTTTTGTTTGGTTTCTTGTTTCGGTTAGGATTTAATTTATTTATGGGCCATCTGTTGCAGGAAGTGTGGCTGGATAGGGTTTCAGGAAGGGTATGTATGTCGATATCTGCGAAGGCGATGGCGATTACCGGAATCGATGATCGGAGATATTGGAATTGGGTTCCTACGGAGGAATCTAGGTACTTGTTCTGATTCATTGCTTATAAATAGTAATTGGGTGTTGCATCATCGGATGCAGAATTTAATGTTAGGAAGGATTGTGTGCTCATATTTAAGGATAGATTGTGAATGATGTGTTTGTTGGTGAAGTTGAATTCGTCTTAAAATTGCTTAAACTGTTCTGTTCGTGAGGATTTAGTGTTGCACATTGCTGCTTCGGCTAATAACTATGGTTTTGTATGCTAACACTGGCAAATTTTCTGAAAATTGTTGCCAATTACAAAATACTTACTCATCTTCCTTTTGTTTTCTTATTGTCCCTTGTAACCACTTTAAGAAGACGTTTGCTCTCTGCCACATGGTTCACCTTGTTTTCCTTGATCCACGTGATCTTCACCCAAGAATTTGTCTTTTGTATTAAGACCAATTAGATGTATCCATCCAAGTGTGGCATCATATTGATTAGTATTTCTATACAGGAAGAGCAGTATTGAGGTTTTAGTAGATGGAAATCTCACTCTGCAAAAATTATCCTTCCTTAGTACTTACTAAGGATCATGGTCCATGGTAGTCAAAGCCATCTTTGTGTTGCCTTTTGTATGTGGGGGAGTATGTGGTGGATGTTCATGCACAATACTGTTTATGGATTATGATGCTTGTCCTGCTGGTTAAAAGTTATTAACAGGTGGCTTTTGGTCTTCCTATTTTGTTGGAATATAATGCTTGTGGTTGTTTAGTTGAGACTCAGTGGATGCCTTTTAGTGCATAAAAAAGGTTCATCTGAACATGTTTAATCTTATGAGGGTTGAAATTTTTTGTCATGATAATCTTGAGTTTAGGATTAGCCTATGTTTTTCCCCAGAGGGAGATAGCAGTGACAAGGAGCACTGGGTTCTAGAGTAGAGTTGGTTGTAAAACAATTATTGAGTAAGACAATTTTTGGGAGTCATGTCCTGTGGTAATATGCTTTTCACCTTTTAGTACAGGCCAATGCTTCTGCTAGAATCCTGATTTATTTGATTTGCAACAATAAGTATTATTTCTGTCATGGTATGGTAGGCAATTTGCTTATTCACTGTCCATTGCAGAGATTTCTGGGACATCGTTTTATCAATATTTGGCCATTGTTGGTTATGCCAGATATACCATTTGGAGGTTTTATTATGTCAAAATTAGTTGCAGGAGCCTAAAGCATCACTGCGTTGTGTGTCATCTTCCAATGCAGTACGATGGCAACGTGGCTAGAAAGTAAATGTCAATCTGATTAGCAGTGGCTAGAAAGTAAATGTCAATCTGATTAGCAGTGGCTAGAAAGGAATGAATTCTTATTAACTTCTTATGGGAGTGGAATTTGTACCATGCAGTGAAAGTAAATGTCAATCTGATTTTAGTTTGTTGATGTCACATTCACATGGGCAGGTTGAATGGATCTATTTGAACATCTGAACTTGATGTGTGTCAATTATATAACTATACGATGTAAGAACTTCTATCACATAATGTCGGTCATAACATCCATTTTCCACAAGTTTTCAACATTCAAATAGCATGAAAGTGTTTCGAAATTATTCGACATCAACTACTAGTTCCTATACCGAACCACTATTCCTTCCTTCTATTGTATTTTTTGCCACTGGATCATAAACCTAAATAGCCATATTATTTCATGAAACTTTGGAGAAATGTCCAGAATCAAAGCAACTTGTAGATGATTGTTACTTTTACATAAATTTTTGAGAGAATAGGGATTTTAATGCTCCTGTAGCACATAGCTTTTAATGGTCTGATTGATGCCTGATTACAAATAAGGTGCTTGCTTTGTTTGATATTCTTTTCCCATCTTGAGGGATGATATTTTTCCCCCTCTCCTTTCACTGGCATGTCCATGTATTTATATTTGTGCTACTTATCAATGTACCTTCCAACTTCCTATTTCTATTTTCTTGACTTCGTATTCCTCTTGACATCTTAAAATTGCACCCATCGAAATTTTTGTTTGCACATGGGTGCTATAATTTTGTTTCAAGAAATTGTCAACCGCATCTGAAGTATCCTTCCACACCCACTAGCATGAGAGCCATTTCTAAAAAGTGGCCCTTGCCTAGGCAATTCTCATACTTTCCTCCAATCACTATCTTTGCTAGGAGTTCTCACCCCCAAACCAAATTGTAAAGGCTGCTTGTCTTTTAATACCCTAATTAACAATTTAACATACAAAAGGTCTTCTCTGCAGGCCACTTTTCAGAATATGCCACATGCTCTTAGTGTTTCCTTAAATTTCTTCATTTGTAAGAGAAAGAAAAAAACATAGGAATTCTAAGGATGCAGCCTTTGGACAAAGGATTAGGCTAAAGTTTCGGTACAACAACACTAAGTCATTGAAAACTTGAAACGGTTTGTTATGTTGGGTTGTGGCTAATTTGGTCCTGAAGTGAGTTAAGCTCACAGTAAGGCGTATTTTGTTGTATAGGAAAAAATTCACCTGCTGTCATCTTGTCTATGTTGGTCCATATGTAGGGAAAGGAATTGATGGGAGAGAAGCTAATAGACTCACAAATGTTTACAAGTCTTGTCTGAAAGTTTTGTATGTAGAAGATATGGTGATAATAGTTTGACTTATTTATAATTTCCCTTGCCTTTGTAGTGTTTTTAAATGAAACTCATGTCACCTTCTGTAATATATAATAGGACAGGAGCCATGCCAGCAGGGAAAGAGAATTTGTAGGAAAGAAGATGCTGACTTGGCTAAGATACTATTCGTTTCTGGGTTAGAGTTGAAGGAGACAAAGAAGGGGTTTTGATTGGCTTGGAATGCCAAGCATCATCCAATTATGTGGGAAGTTGATAAATGTTTTATGTTCGAACTTTTTCTTCAGGTATGGTTGTAGCTGAGTCCATATTCTTTTCACCCAACGTTTAGGATACAATGAAAACTCTCTTGACACAGCCTTGGTTCTATTGAAATTTCTCAATTATAGTGTCCCAAAAATAATGTCGTAGAAGTGGCCTCCGCAGGAAGTCCCTTGTCAGACAGTGATAAATGGTCAGAGATTGGACAAAGGATGGGTTAGACGTCAAAATCTGATGACTGACATAGTTTGGGCTTCCAAAAAAATACTTCAGTATATACTGTCTTTGCCCAGATTAATGTACTTAGATTGCTATTCTTAATTAGAGGTCTTTACCTCATGAAAATGGTATTGGATAGGAACGGATGGCGTAAAAGAATCCGTATAAATCACCAATATAGTTTAGATATTTATCTATTGATTTATTTATTTATTTTTATTTTTATTTTCTTTATATATATATATATATTTATTTATTTATTTCATTTTTCTTTTCTTTATCTTTTTCAAATTTGTCTCTCAATTGGTAGACCCCAAATATTGGGATTAAGATTTAGTTTGTTGTTGTTGTTGTTGTTTTGTGGGGAACAATCTAAATGTTTATTTGTTAGAGCTTTGTAAAAAACGTATTTGATTTTTTAGACCTTATGTATACTTTCCAACTTTCTTATGTGTAGACCTTGTGAATTTTATATTCTACCTTGTTGATGAGGGATTTATTTCACTTGAGAACTTAACAAGTTAGGAATTTTCCTATTCCTTGGCCATTCGAAATAAAATACCTCGATTTTAGTTGATTGCTTTATTCTTGTTGTCTTTGTGGTGGAAGAGGTTTTCTCTGGCTACTTGTAAGCATCTAATCAACTAGTGAATCGACAATGAAAGAAATAACAAATATTTATTACATTGTAATGTAGATGGGCAACAATAAGTCTGCAATTAGGTTGCCAAAGCTAGGATGGAAGGGAAATGTACGACTTTCCAACCATAAGGCAAGTTAACTTGAAGCAAGAACTCTTAGGCAAGGAGGGTTGGGATTCATAGAGTAGCAGCTTTCCACATCTTTGTAGATCAAGAGATGGTAATAGAGCCTCATACATCCCAGAAAGATCCTCTATCTTTTGTCCATTTCTTTTTATGTTGATGAATACCATGCGATACCTTTATTTCTGAGATGTCTCACTTACTTGATCATTTCCACACTGTTGTCATAAAACTTTATGAGCAATTGATTGGATATTTAATTTTCGCCTTTGCTTCTACCAAAAACTCTAGTTGATGAGGGTTGTGTTCCAAAGCACTTGCATGTACTAAACTGTACACTTCCTTAGGAAAATTGGTTTCAGGTCATATTTTGGTCTTCTTAATACAATGCCCAACACTTGTTCCTCCTCCATTGATGATATTTTAAAGAAGCTGTGGAGTACTATTACCTTCTATTTTGATGGATTTACTTAGCTTAGAGTAGCCATGAAATTGGATGTGAAACTGAAATAATTTGTTCATTGATTTAGTTGATCAGTTTGTTGTGTCTATGTGGCCCCAAGTTATGTAATAGTGTGTCTAAACGTAGTATGCTCAAAACTTTGCTGAACAAGTGCTAGTTGAGGTCGCAAAAGAGAGAGATTCAGAAAGAGCTTTTTTGATGTATGAGCTTTTTGAGCATCAACAAAATTCTGAACTAGGTTTATGAGCTTGTAACCCTGAAGAAGAGGTTAGAAACTGTTCTGAAACAACCCCAACTCCCATATTTTCTGTAGTTTATGTAACCTTTTTCTTCATGCCCATTGCCCTTCCATAACCTTGTGGTGCATCTGTCACTTGATTGCAGGTTTCATGTTGTGGCCTATTTGCAACAGATTTGGTGGTTTGAAGTTGATGGGGTTGTAAAATTCCCACTTCCTGCTGGTATATATACTCTTACATTCAGGCTTCATTTAGGAAAGTTCTCCAAAAGATTAGGACGACGTGTCTGCAGTTTTGAACATACCCATGGTTGGGATATAAAGCCAGTACGATTTGAGTTGTCAACTTCAAATGGTCAGCAAGCTTCATGCGAGTGTCATCTGGATGAGACAGAACAAGATGAAGCTAATGGTAACCACAAGCGTGGCTACTGGATAGAATATAAGGTTGGTGAATTCACAGTAAGTGGCTCAGAACCTGTGACCGAAGTTAGATTTTCCATGAAACAGATTGATTGCACACATTCAAAAGGAGGACTATGTGTAGATTCTGTATTTATTATCCCAAGTGATTTGAGAGAGTGGAAAAGACGAGCAGTGAAGTGGCCATGATCCAAAAGGCTTTACAAATGCTTTTCAATCATTCCCTGGTAAAGGATTTTAACTGAGTTTGTCATACAACATATATACTCTTGAGGTTGTTTAGTGTTTAGAGGGATGCGGTCATCATCATTTTCTCTTTTTCTGAAGTAGATGGATGTTTTCTGGTGCTGTAAGTTTCACTTTATATCTGATCCATTTTTGTTCAATTGTATACTTTTTTTAATGAGATCGATAAAGGAAATAAAAGCTTGTGTGTATAACCTTCCATTTGCTGGAGACACGCCTAGCCAGCCTAGCCAGCGAGACTCCTACTTTATCTGTGCCCATCTAATTCAAAGCATTTGCTGTTTCTTTCACCACTTCATGCATATAGAAAGTTTTTTAGATCAATTTTTTTCTTCAGCTACACTGATTGAGAATGTGCAGATGTGAGAATTCTCTTGTTACTTGTGTCTTTGTGTAGTTTAGATCAAACCTTTTCTTTTGCTTTCACCATTTCATGTACAGTGGCATTTTTGTGCTTATTACCCTGGTTCACATTTTATAGTGTTGTCTATCCCACATGATGCCTTGATTCTGGTGATTCTTCTTTCTTTGCTTTGTGTTAGCAATAGCATCAACGAGTTGCTAAATGGGCTAATTTTGCTCTGTTATCCTTGGTTTTGGTACCGTAGGGAATGCCTGCAAGTCTGCAGCAAACGCGACAGCTATAGTTTTTGTATCCGCGGGCATGATTACGGCTATGCCAGAATCAGAGGACTTTGTGAATTGATTTTATAGGAGATCAGCATAGGGTAGGTAGCCTAATTTAGGAAAAGGAAAGGGTGGTGCCCCGGATCTAGTCCTAAGCTGCAGAACTTCTGACATGACAACTATTTATGCATTGAATAGTGGTCCCAGATTACTTGCTCGATTAGATGCTCCAGCTATATCTCGTTTTAGATCTCAGTAGAATTTGTCAAAGAATATACTGGAGGGTACCTATTATTATTAATGAACAAGTTATGCGTATATACACTGCAGTTTGATTATGCTATTCTCCGGAAAAACCTTTGTTGTCACTTCAGGCTGTGTTTGTGATCGTAATGTAATTGAGTTACATCAATTCAGTTCAAAATCGTGGAAGTCCCAGAATTCTTGATCTATTTATTTACTTATTTTTGGCGGGAAGAAGAGAATTTAATTCAAGAGATGTCTGTGACTAATTTACAGCATGCCCTCTCTCTATGGCAAAAAGCTCTTTCACCTTCTGATACTTGCGGCTCAAGATTTTTGATTGCGGTTATGGCATCACGCATTCTCTGCATAGTCTTGTCCCCACAGCTCACAAGAGAGAGAGAGAAAGGTGGCATGAACCGAAAAGGAGTGTGAACTGAAAAGAAGCGAGATTTACTTCAGCTCCTTGTTTACAAAGTGAAGTTGCATAGAGGGACAAATATGAGACACCCTTCTGAAGGTACTCAAATTGAAACTGCTCTCTTTGGTCCCCCTCGGGCCTCATACCTGTTCCTATGTAGCCGGACAAACAGAACATCCCCTTTTCACGCCTCACCTCAATGCGTATGTGTGGTCCTACACTAGTAGAGGGGTAAATGGGGTTTTAGGCTTCTTGGGAAATCATATAATGACGGATGGAGACGAATAGCCAACGGGGGGCGAGAGAGAGAGAGAGAGATGCAATGGAGTGTAATGGAAACTCAGGACCCTTTGTTTATGGACCTGAAAATTCATTCAACTTCCTCTGCAATTATCACTACCATCATTCTCCTGGTAAGGACTTTTAGTCTTTCTAAGTGTTAAAAGTACTATTTATTTTATAATTGCATAATCATCTCACAACATTTAGTAGCTAGGATTTCAACAGGGGCATGACAATCATCTCCGTTTACTTAAAATGCAGCATGATATACATCATGGATAGATGGTGAAGAATGTGTATTGTAGTTGTAAACTACCCACCTGCATAAACTATGACTTCAATAGTTTGATTTTATTTTTTATTTATTTTTTTTATAGCTCCGAGCACTGTAGTAAACCGCTTGAGGATAGAAGAGTCACTCGATGAGAGTACGGATCCAGGGCTTGAGAGGAGCATTAAGTTTGGGAACATGCAAATGAAGAAAAGGAGGTTGACAAACAATCAGTTGATGTTCCTGGAGAAGAGTTTCGAGGAGGAGATGAGACTCGAACCAGAGAGGAAGACAAAGCTGGCTCGAGAACTTGGACTCCATCCTCAACAAGTTGCCGTTTGGTTTCAAAACAAGCGTGCTAGGTGGAAAAATAAGCAACTTGAACGCTTGTATGATGCTCTCAAGCAAGAATTTGACGTTATCACACGCGAGAAACAAAAGCTCCAAGAAGAGGTTAGCAAAGCTACATAAACGTGCACTCTCTCTCTCTCTCCCTCTCCCCCCCCCCCCCCCATCTTATTTTATTCATTTGTAGGTCTTGAGGCTGAGAGCTACGCTCAATGAGGAAACCACAAGGAAGCAAGTCCCAACAGACATATCAGTTGGCGGAGATGAAAAAGTGGAGAGCACATCAGATATTCCTGCACAGTGCAGTTGTGAGCTCCTCAATTATGCGGATGACTACAACCCAAGAATTTCTTCAACTCATGGTTGGGACACTACACTTGCTGCTTCTCCATGAAATATTTTCTTAGGTCTCAGCATGTTGCTTTTCACCAACTTGTATTAAGCATATCCTTTCCGTAACTACAGTCAGTATCTGTCTGGTTCACCAACTTGATCACAGCATTCACATTTTACCCTTAGATCAGCCTCTTTGACCATGACAAATCTTTGGATCAATCTACCAAATCACCCTCATGTTTCAGAAACTTGAGAATTTTCTTGTAAAGAGAGGATGTTTTTGCTCTCTTACTACTACAAGTAATGGGTCATCTGCAGTCAACCATGAAATACAGATAACAACAAGGGCATTCTCAACAACTTATGATAGATAGTGAAGTATATAGATCTGAGCTCCAACACAGATGACTTGAAACATACCATGCATACACCAACTCTAGAAATTTATATTTGGTGATGAATGATCTAGCATTACACTAAGAATTAACTCCAGGCAACCAAAAGGATCAGTCTCTAATAAAGCCAATCTTCAAAATTGAATGCAATTCCTACCCGTAGCCTCCACTTTTAAGAGTCCACGGGTCCCAGCAGCTCAACGCTTTCCACCACCACCTCCAATTTTGGGACCCTTTGGTGCTGCACCCTTGGGAATATTACCCTTGCCCTGGGTCTTCTGTACCTTGGCCATCATTTCAGCCTTCTTTGCCTTCTTCTCATCCTTAGTTTTCTTGACCCTTTCCTTGATTTCCCTGCACAATACATGATTTGCAAGTGAGTCTGAAAGGCTTCCTTGAATTATCCACCCAAATTAAGATTAGGGTTTGGTTATGTGAATTAAATACAAGGATATTATTTTCAACCTAGCAGTTGCATGCACTAAAAGGTCAATGGGACACTGTCAATATACATGACTTAGAAACATATACAAAACAGAGAATAAAGTACATGCCACATAGCAAGATCACAAAATAATGTTTATTCAGATTCTTAAAAGCAGTAGATAACTCCTCACCTTAGAGCTGCCTCCCTTGCAGCATCTCTTACTTCTGGCTTCTCCGTTCTTCTCTTCTGGATAGCTTCCAGGGTAGCACCCACAATGGACCTTGAGTAAGGCTTCTTTGTCGCACGACGTCTTTTCTTTACAGCTTCAGCAGCAATATCCTGGCAGTATCAACAAAAAATGTGTAATTAATTAGCAAGAAAAAGGAATGTGACAGGTGGGAATTGTGCCCCTACAAATAAAATTTGATAGCCCTGCCCTTTATAGAAACAGAGACGGGTTTTCTAGATGTTTTATATCAGAGAAAATACAGTTTGATTAGAATGCTTACAACAGCCAGAAAGTTCACTCTGTAACAAAGAAAACGTCATTGATTTTTTTACCTTCTTATGCTGCTTCCTGTACATGGCAGTCCATGTGAGCTTGGATGGCTTCAGGCGGTTGTGAAAGTACCTCTTACATTTGGAGTTGGCAAACAGGAACACCTTAAAAAATGAGGTCAAAAGAAATTTCAGTAAAAATTGACAAATAGAGAAATGGCATTTCAACAACCACAGGAAACAGGAGACTATAAACATGTATACATAAATACATAAATTAAAATAAAAAAGAAAAAGCTACCACATAAGCAAATATATCTGCTCACAAATACCTGAGAATCTCCACGAACAAATCTGATACCCTTCCCTGGATATATTTTTTGCCCACTAAAGCGGCAGAGTTCCGTCCTGAAGTGCCACAATCAGATATCAGATATGTGCGTGGCAATATACAATGAAATCAAGACAGGTGCAACAAAGATGTGTATCTCCACTATGCATATCAAATTCAAGACTCACTCAGACTATCATAATTCTGAGCATGAAAGGAGCCTGCAGAGCAGTTGTAAGTTTTTCTAGAACATTAGTCCAAAAAGAAACGAAAAGAAACCAACAACAAAGAACACAGTAGCAGCATGATTTGCTATTGAGCACAAATGCAAATCAACTTGGTGTTTGGGGTTTGACTTTGATTTGTCTAACCAAAGCATGCAAACTTAGAGCTCAAATTCATATAAGAATTTTGCAAAAAAAAGGGATGCAAAGAACCCGTTGAGGAGTCCTCTTAGAATAACTAAGAAAACTATGACCAAAAACAAGGGCCATCCAATTCTTCACTAATCTCTATAACATTTCTTTCCCAATAGATCCTTAATCATGTTTTTTCCATTTCCCCTCAATTTCTCGCTCCTTATTTATATTCCTTCTCTCTTCATGTACTTCCTTCGCCCACCAATATTACAACAACACATGTGCCCTCAATTGTTCCTTTATATATACAACATCTCCTATAAAACCTAGATAAAGGATCTTGGAAGAATTAAGCCCCAAAGAAAATCTCATTCACGAAAATTCGAGAATTAATGATATAGCTATTGCAAACTGCATCAAAGAAAAAACGAAAATCGAGGATTCAGATACACCATTAACTGATCAGGTTGTAAACATGTTCTAACAAACGATTTCCCATCATGAGAACACCTAAAGCTATTATATCATCAAACGAGACAATCGAATCAATCGGTATCAAAGCGTTAGAGAGAGAGAGAGACTTACTTGAGGACCATGGCTGTTCTTCGATCGTCTTCGTCTGAAAGCCCCTAGCGACTGGAAACCCTAAACTAGCAATAACCGAAACTTCGTTTACCAGCGGAGTTTTTATAGCCATTCGCTATCCACTTAAAACTACGAAAATGCCATTCTCGGCCAAAGGTATAGAGAAGTGGATCGGGCCCGAAAAAAGTGATTGGGCTGTACGTATGGGCTCATCTTGTTTTTTTTTTTTTTGGTAAAGATTTGAACTTAAAATCACGAGATTAAGGAGGGGATTTATACTACTAGACTATTCCCTTAAAAACTAGGCTTATCTTGTTTGCATCTAACATGTTCACCTGACTTTCTCTCCTCCATTTTATTTTATTTTTTTTGGGGTGTGGGGGTTACCAAACTCTCTCTCCTCTTTTCCGGCATTTAGATCCTTGCCATTGCCTCCGATCACTCTCAGTACCAAGATACTAAATTGTCAAAATTATAGATGGATCAGTCCCCGCGGATAAAGTCCAATGTTAATGGAGCAGCGGATAAAAGTTTTTTTTTTTTTTTAATTATACAAGAACTTAAATATGAAAATACCATGTTAAAAGAGAGGAATTTGTACCACTAAACTATCCCCGCAGAAACAGTAGATAAAGTTAATGGTTTATTAAGGATATGGTATAACTTGGTTTTAATATTTAAATTTGTGTTTTTTTTCCCATTTTTCTAGAGAAACTCCTATTCTTGATATTATTTTTAAAATTTTTACGATGAAAGCGCTATCACAAGGAAATTATGGAAAGGATATATTTTTTTTAATAGGAGTTGCCCCTTTTATTGGTCTTTGAAGTTTGGGTCTATTTTAAATCGGTACTGATCTTCATTTTGTCTTTTTTCTTCTTCTCTTATTATTTTCCTTCTTACCACGAGAGCATGACTTTAAATGAAACAGACCCTACGAGAATAGAGCAAACAAAACAAGCACTCAAACCCTAAAGAACACATAATACTTAAAAACAACCTAGATATACACCATCAAAACTATTATATATAAAAAATAAGGGGAAATTAAAAAAGTATCAGATACAAAAAAAAAAAAACCCTAAAAATGTATAAATGGAATGCATCCGGCTGGCAAGGCTCCCCCTGCAAAGAGGGAAAGGAAACAAACCGGAGCATTGTTTTATAATAAAAATGCATAAATAGCCATCGTATTTATACCGTACCATGACATTTGAGAAAGTATATATATGACCTTTTAAATAAAAAATAAATTATTCGTAACACTAGCCAAAACTCTATATTTATTATTAAAATTTTTTATTTTAGTAAAAAACATATTATATATAAAATAAATTAAATAGAGTTAAGTTAAAACAAATTCAACCTTTAATTTTTCCAAACCTTTTCAAATTCCACGTATGCAGGCATGTCATTTTCCTTTTTTTTTTCTATGTCATTTTGACCAACCATCGACAATGCAATAACTGAGGTTTCCGTCCTTGACCTACCCTGTTAGCACCCACACAGCTTTATGATGATTATGGCCCGTTTGCATAGTGCAATTTTAATTCTTTATCTGCACCAATGCTTAAGTTCGGTTCGTTTGAACGGAAGGTTTTGGTGACAAAGAGAGCGAAAGGGAGAGTTTTTAAAGAATGGCAAAGGGATTGAAAGGGAGGGTTTTTAAAGAATTCATCCTCATTTGGTAAAGCAATTGATGGGGCGGGGGGGGTGAAAGGAAGGGTTTTTATGAAATCGATCGAATCTAATTTTTTAATTCCATTGAATTAATAAATTTTAAAGAAAAATATTTTCTTTTAAAATTATAAATATTAAATTTACTTTTATATATCATTTAAAAATTTTAATAAAATAATAAAATAATAAATTTATTTTTTTATTATATTTCATTTCTTTTCCTCATCTAATCAAACACAATTTTTTATTTTATCTTTTTCCCTTCCTTTCCTATCATATATTTTATTATTAAATATGATTTTTAATTTTACATTTTTTTCTCTCATTTTTTTACCCTTTCCTTTCCTTTCCGTTGCTTCTTTTCCCACGAGGTTGCCAAAGGAAAGTTGATTCTTTATAATTTGGCTGAACATTTTTTATATGAATAAAAGATTTCATTTATTAAATAAATTCTTTTTTTATAACAATAAATATTTTAATCACTACTTTTGATATGCACTCATAAATTCCACAGTTTTATTGATGATGTGCTGTTAGACCTTTAAACAAATACTAAGAAAAGGAAAGTCTTCTTTTATTGTAGAACAATTGTTTTCTATTATCGATGTTTCATTGCAAGATGGCAATGGTGGCCGATGCAATACCTACCGTTTTAGTTTGGGTCCCAAGATTTGGGGGTGTAGACCTACTCCTAATTATCATCATCATTTGGGCCATTTTTTTAATTCAAAAGTAAAGATGTGTGTGAACCTCATTTGACCCCACCGTTGGAATTAAATTGCGGGCGGGTCATTAGTTATAAAAAAGAAAAATGCCGGTTGGGTTTAAGGGGCGTGCGACATACAAGTTGTCCCAGAAAATATGTCGTTTGAAATATAATTCCATACCCCATATAAATTTATTGGGAATCTTGCATATTTTCAAAAAAAAAAAATAATTCCAAAAGAAAAGGATCCCAATTTTGATACAATAATTTAAAAGAAAATTAATAAAAAAATAACTACAATACACACCAAAGCAAACCGGCCCACTTTATGGCTTCCACGGATGAGGGCTCATTTGTTTTCGTGGAACAATATTAGAGAATGTATTGTATATTAAAATCAAATTAATTACTGATTTGATTTTGATATATATATTTAATTATTTTTTTATTTTTATATTTATAATAATTTATTAAAATAAGTGAATATTAGAGTTTATATTTTATATATTTCTCTAATATGATGTAAGAATTATATTCATCTATTTTTTATATTTATATTATTTTATATTTTGATCTTTGTGTCATGAACTTATTCATATTCTATTTTCTTTCACCGGCTAGATAACCATACCTGTGAAGCTATAATATATTAATTAATATTACCACTTTTACGATAAAATTGTTATATAAAATGAAAATATATTTTAACATAACTAATATAGTCGAACCATGCGAATCATTATTAAATTTATAATAGGTGCATTTAAACACAGTTAACTTTTGCTAGCAGTGAAGAAGCCCATTTTACATTGCTAAGAAACTCAGCAGCCAATTGATCCCCTGATCATTCCGATCTAAGACTGGCACTGGCACTACAAGTTCTTGATTTTGGGAAACCAGAGATTGGGTGGGAGTAAGAAAGTTGTTGGGGGGGGGGGGTAAGAAAAGCACATTCTACCGATATTTTCAAGAAGCAAATGATTTATAATTTAATATAAAAAAGAAAAAACTTGGAAAAATATACAAAAACGTTTCTTATTATGAGGAAAACTAAGAAGTTGAATCTAATGTTGAATTATGCATCTGGATAAATAATATGGAGAAATTGTTTTGGCGGTATGACAAAAATATCAAAAAAATTTATATATTCTGAAATTCATTTTCATTTTTTGGCATTTTTTTTGCATTAATATATATTTTAATCCATTGATAAAAATAATGCAATTTCCCAATTATTCTAATTTTATAAATCATCAGACATACTGCATCATCAATTGGCCCATGACATGGCTCCTAAATGCAAATGAAGCAAAAACAAGCCTTAGAAAAAGCTAGGGTAGTAAATAGAAAAAGAAAAAAAGCTAGGGAAATAAATAGGAAAAAAAAGTGAAGGCCCAGGCCTACCAAAAAAAAAAAAAAAAAAAACAAAAACAAAAAAAGGAAGAAGTGAAGATTTAGACGATATTTAAATAAATAAAATTATATATTAAAAGAAATTCGAATTTTTTTGAAAGAAAATATTTATTTTCTTTTTCATCAGAGCTTCCCTTGCCGGAATGGTGCAAATAACAAGCCAGGTTTTCACAGACGAAAGAAGAAATTAACATCTCTCCCTCTCTCTCTCTCTCTCTCTCCATCCAATTTCCATATATTTAATTCATAAGTACGATCGCTGCAAGACAAATTACGACAATACAGAGGACTCCAATTTGTTTGTTTTTCATTTTTTCTACGTATCCCTTACCCACAATTCGAAACCCTAGATTAAAAAACTCAAACCCTCCTAAGGATCCGCACGTGATTTCTCTTCAAAAACCCTAACTCCTTCTCGGTATTCAAATCGGTCGATTCAATCTTCAGTCTTGAAAGAGTGATTTGACTTTATGGCCAATGAAAAAGTGGAGGAGGACTATCACAGTGAAGATCTGAGTGAGAGCAGCGATTACACATCGGAGGACGAAGGAACGGAGGATTACAGGCGTGGAGGTTACCATGCGGTTCGAATCGGCGATACCTTCAAGAATGGATGCTATGTTGTTCAGAGCAAGCTTGGATGGGGTCATTTCTCCACTGTTTGGCTCGCTTGGGACACTAAAAACTCTGTAACTCCCCTCTCTCTCAGGGTTTGAAATGGTTTCTTGTTGTAGCTGCTTGTGTAAATCTGTGGTAGTCTGTTTGTGTTTTAATTGATGCTTCTATGTCAGAAGTTTTGTTATGCAGATTGGTTTGATTTCTTAAAGTTCTTGCTTGTTTTTGGTCCATGGTAGTTGCTTAATTTTATTAAGACTGAATTGAAAACCAAAAAAAAAAAAGCACATGATAAAATCTGTTTGCTTTATAACACCAATAGAATCGCCCAACATATGATTTTGTTGATTTGATCATTTTCTCTTCCTGTTATTACAACATTACTCTAATTGATGCTTCTTTTGAGGTTTTTTTTTTCTAATTTAATATATATTTGGGATGAAAAAGTCAGTCACTGAGATAGAAGAATTTGATGTAGAGTGGTATCATTTGTCACTGAAAAGCAACAAAATAGGTCTTTTAACTTTACAGAAATGATGCAATGAATTTTTTCCTTCCAGATAACATTACTTGGCTGTTATTGAGATTTGTAATGTTTCTATGTGTGGGTGTGATACGTGTATGTACCCCTAGAAGTGCAAAAAAAAAGGTGCTCAGCATTATATCTCTTGTAGGATTTGATTTCTTATAATTCTTCCTTAGTGCTAAGCTGTTGTACTATATTTTGGTTGTAGTTCCTGCTTCTATGTCTGTAGTTATGTAATTAAGATCAGTCTTGTTTTACTTTTGCATGTGGCAGAGGTATGTTGCTCTGAAAGTGCAAAAGAGTGCTCAGCATTATACTGAGGCTGCAATGGATGAGATAACAATCTTACAACAGATTGCTGAGGGAGACCCAGAAGATAAGAAATTTGTGGTGAAGTTGTTTGATCATTTTAAGCATTCAGGCCCAAATGGTCAACATGTGTGTATGGTTTTTGAGTATTTAGGGGATAATTTGTTGACCCTTATAAAGTACACGGATTATCGTGGATTACCTATACATCGAGTTAAGGAAATTTGTTATCATGTTTTGGTGGGTCTGGATTTTTTGCATCGCCAATTGTCTATTATACATACCGATTTGAAGCCGGAGAATATATTACTCTTGTCCATGATAGACCCATGTAAGGACCCTAGAAAATCCGGTGTGCCATTGATTTTGCCAACCAACAAGGACAAGGGTGTCTTTGAGGGAAGGGAAATTAAGACTTCTAACGGTGATTTGACGAAGAACCAAAAGAAGAAAATTCGAAGAAAAGCTAAGCGGGCTGCTCAGGGTTGTGTGATAAAGGAAGCTTCTGCAGAAATGAGGGCAGAAGCAGAAACATCAACCACTGGGGTTTCCAATGTTAATGAAAAATCTGATATAGATGCAACTGGGGATAAAATTTATATCTCTGCTGACAACAATGGATCATCTAATGCTGATGGAAGGACAGGTGCTGAGGGAGGAAATCAGGGTCATAAGAGGGGTAGCCGTTCCACAAGGAAGATGTTAGTGGCATCAGCTGATCTTAAGTGCAAATTAGTTGATTTTGGGAATGCTTGCTGGACATACAAACAGTTCACAAATGATATACAAACCAGGCAATATAGGTGCCCTGAGGTTATTCTTGGATCTAAATATTCTACTTCGGCAGATCTTTGGTCCTTTGCTTGCATCTGTTTTGAGCTTGCAACTGGTGATGTTCTCTTTGATCCTCATAGTGGTGATAACTTCGACAGGGATGAGGTATGGACATTGTTGCTTTAATTTTTGTATTTACTTCTTTTTTACGAGTAAGGTAAGCGAAATAGAAATTGAAAGAAAATAAAGTGATGCCATCCAATTGCAAAGCTCACTCACGTATAAAAAAAAAGAAAAATAACATGGTGTCCAACACTTATAAACAATTTAAAAAGTGTCTCCATGAGCATGATTGAATTTTCTTTGATGTACAGAAGTGCCTTAAAAGAAATTCAAGAAGGTTGAAAAAATTTTACAGTATCCATAGTTAGATATAAACTGAATATTGGACAATGGGCTTTAAGTTTACCAACCATACATCAAAGTATAAACTTCACATTCCTTTTTTGTGTTAACTTTTACAAAAATGCAGTGATTATCCTCAAACAATGATTGTCTATGTATCCCATTGGGGTTCATATCTTACAAGGATTGGCTTGACATCATTGTATGCTTATGATTCAACTTCTCATATTGGTTTTTATCTATGATTGTAAAATTGGACTGCTACCCGGTTGTTTGCAAGAGTTAAAAGTAGAATGGGCTTGGGATTATAAGAAAAGTGTAAATTTAAGGGCTATAAAATTAGAAGATTGTGTGGTGAAACTGAGATTTTAAAACTTTACATAAGAAAATTTATCTTAAAATAGATTTACAAATTCTATCATAATAGGCAAAAACTTTTATTTAACAAGAGAAAGGACAAATTAAGGGTTTTAGTCAATTAGTCATTCAAAAGGATTTAGAAACCTTTGCCTTTGGTAGGCAGAGGTTCAAACCCCAGACCCGGAAAAAATGGAATAAAATAAAGAAAAATGGGTATATCTCAGTTTGTTTCTTCAATTCCTACTATAATTAGTAAAAATGAGATTCTATCAAGCTGGTTTCAAGTGTAAAATCTTGGAATCAATTTGAGATTGTAAAAAATCTTGTGCTAAAGTATTTGTAAATTGAAAGATCGTAAGATTGCTCAAGTGGAGTTGGCACTTTGATAGTCATTTTTCCATCATAGTAGATAAAGATTTCAATTATTCATTAAAAGAAAAAAACAAGGCATCTACATATGTTAGGTTTGTCTTTTACTCCAATGAGATGCTTTTGTGGACATACAATTGTATGATATACAATTTGTCAAAAAAACAAAGTACCACATCTTTTGGTGTGCTATCAAGTGGAGCTGCAATGGTGTGCTATCAAAATACTACAACAACAATAATAACGACAACAACTTGAACCTTAATCCCAAATTTTGGGTTGGCTATTTGAAAGACAAATTTAGGGTAAAGGAAAAAAGAAAAAGATAAAATTAAAATTTGAAAGTAAAAATAGAGAAAATAACACTAAAAAAATAAAAATAAAAATAATGAAAAAAGAAAGAAAAAACTATTCGTAGAAATTTAAAATAATAAAAGAGATGATTTAACTATTTTGGATTCTCCTACTCTACTCATTTTTATCCTAAGTCATCTTCTCAGCTAAACTCTTGAAAATCGTATCTTTACGAATAAGTTGTATCTAAGTTTTCAATAGTCTATCATAACATTTTAGTAAATCTCTTACATTTAAGATTTCGCATCTCCTAGCTTGTGCGTTTTTGGGTCTTCATTGCACATATCCAAATTATCTTAAACGATATTCTCGCATCTTATTCACAATTGAATTTACTCTCAACTTAGTGCGTATCTTTTTATTTCAAATCCTATCTTTTCTAGTTTTGCTACACATCTATTTAAATATCCTCATTTCATCTCTTGTTATTGTTTAATAACCCAACATTCGGTGCCATACAATAATACATGTCTTATCGTGATTCTATAAAATTTTTCCTTCAACTACAATGATATTGTGCGATCGTAAAGAACTTCAGATGCGTTTCCCCATTTCATCCAACCTGCTTGAATTCCGTGATTCACATTCCCATCTATATTGTCATCGTTTTGAATGATGGAATCAAAATATCTAAAACGTTTACTTTTTGGGACATCGTGACCTTCTAACTTAATAGTTTCTTCATCATTCTAATGATTGTCATTAAACATACATTTCATATATTCGGTTTTTGACCGACTCAATCTAAATTCTTTAGATTTTAGTGTCTCTGCATAATTCCAATTTAATATTAATACTCTTTCTAGTTTCATTGACCAATTCTATATCATTTGTAAAAAGTATATACTGTGGTATTTTATTTTGGATACTATTTGTGATTTCATCTATCACTATTGCACAAAGAAGGGGATTTAATGTCGAATCTCGGTAAATCCCAATGTTAATTAAGAAGTTATTACGTAAACCCCCCGAAAGTTCTTACATTGTAACAGCTTCCTCGTACGTATCTTTGATGAGGTTAATGTACATCCAGGAGATCTCCTTTTTCATCAACACCCACTACAATATATCTTTAGATACCCTATCATATGCTTTTTCTAAATTAATGAATACTATATGCAAGCCTCTCTTTTGCGCTCTAAATGTCTCTATCAAATATCTTAGTAAGTGAATGGTTTCGGTGGTGGATCGTTTTGACATAAATTCAAATTGATTTTGAGATTCTTACTTTCAATCTCAACCTATGTTCTATCACTCTCTTCCACAACTTCATAGTATGACTCATAAGTTTAATTTTTATGTAATTGGAACAATTTTGTATATCAAAATAAAAAAAAAGAAAGGAAAAGAAAAGAAAAAACTGGAGCTGCAATGATTTCAATTTGTGTCTAGTGTGTGAATTTAACAATGTATTATGTTGGTGTTGTTTTTTATTTGGGGATACTAATGGTTTTCTTTTACTAGTTATGTTAAATAGGGATATGTACTTTCCGTGACAATGTTTTTGTGGGTTGAGTAAGAGAATTATATCAGATAAAGGGAACAATTTACAAAATGTCCCAAGGATTAGAAATCCTTAGAAGTGACATGAAAATGAAAACAAAGGGCTAAAACACAATTGCTGTCCAATCTGTCCTCAACTCTTTTAAGCTATGCTCCTTATAAATTCTAGATGCATGAGCTCACAAAGAAGTGAAAGAAACAGTCTTATCCTATAAAACAGAATACTCAATCATCTAATTTTTGAAAATCTTTGCATTCTACTCTTGCCATATATACCTGGGAATAGCTAGAAATGCACACCTCCAAAGCAAGTGAGCATCATTTTTCCTTTTGAAACCTTTAAATTTTGTGAGAAAGAAATTTGTAAGACTATGGGGCCAAAGCCAAACATTTTCAGACACCGCAAATAGAAAGTTCCACTTTTCATGACAATGTTACATCGACTTGATGAGTTGATTGGCAATCAATTTACATTTTTCCCTCATATTTGAATAGAAGATCTTGTGTCAACATATAGTGTAAGTTCTCTACATTGTCTTCTTTTTGGTGAAGATTTAATTGTGCATGCCAAAACTTATGTCTTTCAACTTTTACAGAGGTATAATGGATTTACTTCTCTACATTAATTGATGCTATCTAACTTCCTCACAGTATGGATTTTACGAGTGAAATGAAGGAAAGAGATCTCTGTGGCTGGACGAATTAGTTTGGAACATTGGCTTAGGTGAATTGAGTTGTTTATTCAATGAGCTCATTTTGTAGCATTTCTTTTGTATAATTGGAATGTATTGTCATCGCCCATTAAATTTATATAGTTTGAATTGGGTTGACATCTAATAATCTTGGAGAGAGGTAAAATAGGATATAGAAGCTAGGTGTTTTTGAAGGCCATTTAGAAATCGGAAAGTCAGAACCTCTTTAAAGGTTGCTCTGATCTTGTGTGGAAGTTTTATTGTAGTATGATCTCCACTTAAAAGTAATTTGCAAAGAATAGGCATTATTTGGTGAAAAAGTTTTGTAGTTGCAAAATTATAGTGGATTAAGTTCATATTCTTTTGCACCATGCTTGAAGTAGATGATGTAGTATACGTACATATTGCATATATGTATGTACCTGTGGGACATAATTTAGATTGTTCCTTTTGAGTTTTGGGCTTGCTGGGGGGGGTGTTTCAGTTGTTCTATGCATGTCTTATTCCTTCGTTGTCTATATTTTGAATAGTTTTGAAGGCGTGTGTCTGCAAACTAAGAGAATTGTGTCAAGTGAAGTATCAATTTCTTTCCCCGCTGATTTTTTCCTTGACTAACTAAAATTCAACAATTGAACGGTATCATATATCCTAGTCTTAAGTGTTCTCTTTCTAACTCAGTCCTTTCTAATTTCCAAATTTATCTTTAATAGATCCTCAATTGAAAATATTTTATCCAGGCTTCATGGTATTTCTTTGACATAGCTTGAGTGAATTTTGACGTATAAATAATGCCCAAGTGATCATCAAATAAGGAAATAGAATATTCGGAAGAATAGTCTATCAAGGTTGGCAGTACAAGTTCCTTAAGCTTGTCATTGATATGGTGTCGTTCTCCCAACCTTGAATGGTTAATTCTTTTTCCCTTCTTTTTTCCTTAGCAAAGGCTTTGATAGAAAGAAGAGAAAAGGGTATTTCCAAGAAAAGAGGAAGATGCATCCCTTCTTTTTTCCTTAGCAAGGGCTTGAAGAGAAAAAGGTATTTCCTAGAAAAAAAGAAGATGTATCCGTAAAAGAAACAAAGGAAAAAAAAAAATAGCAAAGCTAACAAAAAAATTGGAGAGTGAACCATGCTACCATAAGAGTGCTCTCGAATTTTTCTACTACATTAGCTTTATCCTTTAAAAGCCCCAGTTGCAAAATTCTGTAGGGATGGATACCAAAGCATGAATTTATCTCAAAGAAATGATGGTGGAATTGATTAATCCCTATACTTGTACTTTTTTTTTTAAAACAAAGACACCACCAAGTAGACTTCATTGCATACTTCACAAGTCTTTGTGTCTTACTTTATGAATTTCTTGAAAGTTCATTAAAAAGAACTCTTAAGCATTCTTGGCAAACCTAATGCTTGTGAAGACAACTACAGAGTCTATCCTGGATGATCTATGCAGAAGGCCATGTCACAAATAAGTGATCCCTCTATTCACTAAGTTGTGCACATCACAGAAATATTTGGAGAGAAAACTCTATTCTGCCTATTCACCTGCCACAGATCACTACTAATTATCTTTTCTGCAAGCTATGGCCCATGCAAAAGTTGGTCTTTCGTTGAACTTTTGCTCTCTAGATAAAGTATGCCAAGGAAGAATAGATGTCTACATTTTGAAATTTAATTAGAGATTCTGAAATTCATTCTGAAATTCAAAATTCCTGATTTTTGGTGCGTTTGAAAGCTGTACCTCTGTCTAAGCTATGGCTCATCATCCACTGCCCTGCAAAGGTGTGTGCTTCTCATCAAACTTTTGTACTCAACAACTTCTTTCTAAGATTGATCCTAAATTTGCCAGAAATTTCTCAGGAAACAGGGGACACAAGAAACTTTAAATGTTGTCCAAAAAAGAGACTGCATCAGGGAACTTTTTCCGGCCTCAAATAGTGAATATTCTACCTTCTGGAAACTGGGCATGCTTATATTAGAAATATACCCAAAATGACCAATGCGATGGTAACATGTAAAGAATTGTTGGTGCATCATTGCAAAACAGTGAGAAAATTCTGATAAAATCTTTGTGGTGTATCTGGCCAAAGCTGTCCAAAACCATTATTGTGGACATCAAGATTTGAGAAATCTGGAAGAGTGATACATTTTGGACATTAAATCTACTTTCGTATTTTAGAAATTGAGAACATTTTGTTTGAGAATAAACATGATTCCTGTATTTGTAGCGCCCCCCCCCCCAAAAAAAAAAAAACTGGTGCAAGGCATAGGCAAAGGCATGACAACAAATAGAGAAAATGTGTTGCAATATTTCCTCTGTATTCTGCAAATGTCTATTTGGAGTTTTGATGCAGCAAACCATCATGTTTGTTTGCGAGTGTCATCTCTTGTGGAAGGAACAGATGGAAACAGCATTATAATTCCTGAAGCACTGAGGATTAATTTCTGAATTTCATGAAATGGGTCCTCATGCCAAGGATTGGTGTTTTAAACCCCTTGGTGTTTTAAACCCTTTGTGAAATTCTGTTTTTACTGCACATGGTCAATTAGGTGGTCCATTTCAAAAGATGGTTTTAGTTATTTTAATCTTTCTCTGGGCTAGAAGCTTGTGCTACTGGAAAAACTTGTGAAAGTGTTACGATTTGAAGGCATTCAAGAAGGCATTCCAATGTGACTGGTTATTGTATGTAAAACCCTTGACCTGATCTGACACTGGTAAATTCTGTTAAGGTTCATCTGGTCTTATTCCATGTTTGGTTTGTTCTTGGGTTAGATTTTTTTGGGAACAAAACTAGGTTTGAAGAATGCTGGACCCAGTTTTCGAACAAGACCAAGTTGCATCCCCATTACTCTGTCTGCTTTTCAGAAAATGACATTTTTGTTTTAGTGTCACATGAATCTGGAGCATAATTTTGGATGAAATCTTTTTAATTTCCAATTTCTTAGTTGTTTGCAACAAAGACAAAGCATATGGTTTGGGGGATAAGTAATTCATTCGTACTATTTTATCATCTATCCGGTTTGGTTCCTATGATTTCCTTGGATATGCAAAAATTTTATATTCCGTTGACGAGGCACTTGTTCTATAATCGTCAACGTTTTGGAATTGTTATTACAGCAGCCAAGAGTGTTGCTGTGAGCAACTTGCAGTACATTTGTTAGCTTTTTAGCAAAGTTTCAAAAGTGTTATCATTTTCTTAGATGTTTGGAGGGATTGGGAGGAAGGAAAGGGTAGATGCATTTGAGTCTCTGTCTTCCTTCCCTTCCTTTTCCTTCCAAATCCCCCCAAACCAAACTGAGTCTCAGAGCCCTCCAAAATTTAAGAAGTTGAAACTTTTATGGTTGTAAGGTTCTGACTGACTTTGGTCAAATGATCACTTTTTTCTCTTTTTTTTTTAATTTTTATATGTTATTCGAATTTTAGTTGATTGTGGATGATTATCATATTGTTTTTTGGAGTATGAAATATATATTTATATATATATACTTTGTCTCTATATTTTTGTCCCAAAGAAACTTTTGGCATTAGTACTCATCAAAACAGTGTTATGTCGAATCTGAAGGTTCTCTTTTATTTTTTTATAATAAAAATTTGAAACTTTAGTTTGGAATTTGTCTAAGACCATTCTATACTAATATTAGCTGCCTGATCTGATTCTTGTTGTTCTTTGTATGTAGGACCATTTAGCTTTAATGATGGAGCTCCTTGGAATGATGCCACGCAAGGTACGAAACGATCTTAACAATCCTTTAAAGTGCATATTTTAGAAGCAAGGTGTGTTCGTCCTAAAGCTGGTCTAGGTTATGCTGCACCATAAATTGGATGCACACTGAGTAGCATGGCGCATCACCCAACTTAGTGCATATCTTTTTCTCGTACTTGTTTAGCCATTTCTCACCTCTAAACCTGAATCCGTGAAAAATTTTATTTTAGGTCTGTGGGATTTTTCTTGTTTATCGAACTTATCATACCTATGTACTTGCGCTCTCATTTGAGATGCCTAATTAATTTTGATCAACAGAAAGTCCATGTTACCTGGTGAAAACATTTTGTTGCATACAAGTTTTGCCTGTCCATAGCTTAGAATTGTACCTGCCTTTACTTAGATAGACATTTGAGATTTTTTGCCTTTATTATTGTTATTTTCATATTACTAACACCTCACACAGATTGCCTTAGGTGGTCGTTATTCCCGAGACTTTTTCAACCGATATGGTGATTTAAGGCATATCCGGCGTTTACGATTCTGGCCCCTGAATAAGGTCCTTATTGAGAAGTATGAATTCAGTGAGAAAGATGCCAATGACATGGCTGAATTTTTAGTTCCTATTCTTGATTTTGTTCCGGAGAAGCGGCCCACAGCAGCTCAGTATCTTCTTCATCCGTGGTTCAATGCAGGCCCTCGCCTACTTGAACCTTACATGCTCTCAAATCAAGCACAAGCTGCTAAAAGTAGCATTACTGAGAAAAGCGGGGGGAAAGAGGAGAGAGAGAAGTTGGAGGTCAAACTGGGCAACATCACAATTGATGGAGACTCTAAGCCTGTCAAAGATCCTCAATCAAGTGCAAAGCCTTTGAAAATGGTATCTAGCTCGTCCAAGTAAAATCTGGCCCATTGTTGTGCGCACCTATCTTACGAAACGGAAGAAATGATTGCACATTCTGAGGAGGATTGGTTTCCAAACAGCCTTTAGGTGGGCTTTGACTTGGACAACCTTGGCTTGAATGCTGATGGGAGATTGGGCAGCACTGCTCGTGGGAGAAGTTTGGGCTCAGGGTTCGGAGGAATCTCATGCTGAAGTTTCACAGCCAATCGTAATATCCTTATCTTCACTACATACAAAGGCCAAATTTGGCAAAATTTTTAATTCTTGTCTTTATCTATTGGATTGGTATCTAGAAGCAGGTGACTATTGTACTACTGTGTGACATTGCTGTTGATATAGGGGCCATATTTTTTAAATCCTCCACCACTCTCTCAAAACATATGGAACTTCCATATGCTAAGCTTGTACTTTGGAGCTCCTGGTCTGCGGATTGGGTCATCTTTTGCTGTGAGCACCGATCTGAAGACGGTGATTTGAGAGGTTTCTGGATTAGAGCATTCACGGCTCAAGTGTTCTATTTATTCTGTTACACGTAAAACGTGAATGCAATCAGATCCATGAAAACCTGTTTTAAATCGCAAGAATATTGGAAGCAATTCAAAAGAATGTTAGATCTCGTATTGAGGTCAGGATTTCAATCATAGCATGTCCAGATATGTTAAGACTGATATTTCTTGTGTTTGATGAGAAGCTGAGAATCAATAATTGCAATTTTGTGAAAAATTTTAAAATAGCATAAATAAGTAGGTTGCAGTTTGTTATCACATGGCAAGCCTTGTACTCGTTTGGGTTATGTCAATTCAAGTTTGTCCTTTATTTCTTATTCTGTTGGATTATGAACCTCAAACGACACTTTGAGAAGCAGAACATGTTGATTGCTTGGTATCCTCCTCAAGATGTCAATTTTAGACCTTCTTCAAGTGTCCAATGTACCTGTGTTTATTATAAGTAGTGTTTGCTAAGCGGTGGGCGGTGGACGGTGGAGTAATCCTCCTGCCCAGTCACATGCTCTTCTATACAATTCTACTTCTTATTTATTTATTTATATTGGTTTGTTTATTATAAAGAGAGAATGAAAATTAATTTTGAGAGACGAAATAATCGTTTTAATTATATTTTTAAATATCTAGATATCTTACGTCATGAGACTGTATGTGAAAAGGGGTTAGATGTATAAATTCTTAATTTGGAATTTGTAAGGACAAATTTTTGTAATTTAAACTCGTGAGAACAGAATTAAGAAAACCCATTAGATATACAAATTTAATAAGTAGTTCATGCAATGACACAGATGAAAATCAATATAGTTTTTCCTTCTTTTCTCATTTGAGTATTTATTCCCATAATTAACGAAAAACGATAATATATTGAATCTAATGAAACATTTATACAGATCAGGGGGAATGAAACATATATGATACGAGTTAGATGTGGAGAAACTTGACTACAAATGACGGATGGGAACGAATGGACAGACCAGCAAAAGTCTAAAATAAAATCACAAATACCAACAGAGCTCCTGATTTTTTAAGGGACATGTCCATATCTCCGTTATGGTTTAAACCTTGATAATCAAACCATGATCCTTTTTGTCACTCTGTTCTTTCGGGTGTTTTTTTTTTCTCCCTATTTTTGGGAATATTCTGAGTTATAAGCATATCTAGGTCCTGCACTTTTTAAAAGCTATCACTTAATATTACTTTTTGCATTGTCACATTCCTTCCTCACTATATAAATAATTAATTTTAAGAAAATATGATTAAGTACTTGTTGTCACTTGGCGAAATCAAACAAATTTTGAGACCCAAAATACAAGCTGTCAAATCGACCCCCAAAAATGTGTACCATATTGATTGAAATAGTGCATAATTTGGTGGGGGGGGGGGGTGTGAATTATTAATTGTTATTTGATCAAACTCAACACAAATTGTTTTCCTAAATCTAGTAGATGACTGCTAAATGTCTGTCCAAGATATCTACACAGGAATTTAAATCAAACATCAAAATGATTTATTTGTGGACCCATTTTCCCTGTATCACATTTTTACTACTTTAGTGATGTGTATATAATTACAAATTATATTTGCTATAAAAATTTTGTCGTACCTAATGATTTAGGCACAAAATTTAAATATAAACAAAAAAAATTTAAACAAATGCTTTATAAAAGTAGAATGTTTAACAAAAATAGTAAAAGAGTATTAACAACCAATCAGTTTAATAAAAAAGATTTTTAGATTTCTTAACTAAATTTTGATCAAAATACTGCATTGGGGGAGTTGCCTTCTAAATTGGGTTCGACAAACACTACAATTAAATTAGTCAGAATATGATATTTTGAATATTATTTGGTATAATACTAAAAAAAAAAAAAAAAAGTAAAAGGGTGGCGGGTGTAGTGTTAACAAGTGTAGCTAACACTAAGCCCAGCCAAATACAAAGGGAACCATTTTTTTTTTCTTTCGTTCGGGGTGCAATGGTGTTGGTCAACTAGGTGTTGTCCTCCCCTTACTCCTTTTTCTTAAATCCCAAATAATATTTTCCCATCCAAGTTCTTCTTCAAGATTTCTACCCAGACGTATAAGAATATATAACACCCAAAGTAACATTCACTCGGCTTCCTCAATCGAATCATTGTCTGTCGCAGAATGACTCGAATCCCATGTACTCATGCTCTCTTGTCATTGTAATGGACTTTCCAATCCCAATAACTCCTGAAAAAGGGGGGAAAAAAGATATATATTTATAAAAATAAGAAATCGAAATTTAAAATGTGAAATATACTTACCCTAAAGTAGTAGTATAGTTAATTAATGTTGAATTATTGAGAATTCAACAGATAGTATCCTATTAGATATCAAAGCCGGATGACCCTTAATAGTAGGGTGTAAAGGGATAAGATATATGGAAATATCTGGGGAAATTAAAAAAAAAAAAGAAATGAAATATCAAGCAGTTCAAATCTTGAGTATTACCCATGGTTATGGCGCTTGCAAAGATGACACTAGAGAGGACAAACACAATGATAGAGGCTCTCTTTAGAATTGCAACCATCTTTCTAATCATGAATTGTCCAAAAAAGCCAGCCATGACAGAAACAGCCATCAGATACAAAGCTGCAAATAGATTCAATCAATGTAACTTCATTAATCTACTGCAATATGAAAACGATGAAACCGAGGGCAATTGCAATGTAAGACTTAAGTTTTGAGGAAACTGAATTTACCATATGGGACGGGAAACCTCTTGAGGAAGTAAAACTCCACCACTGAAAGAGATGATGAGAACATCATCACGAAAGTGGCTGTTGCACTTGCAACCTGCACATTAGAACCCAGAATTATTACCTAACTATATCATCAGAAAGAGGGAATTTCTCTTTTACAATCAAGAAGAATGTTGCACAAGCACTTCATAGATCAAAATATCACAAAAGAATGTGATTGATGTTCTGCAATGATAATGTCATGTCTGATATCTCATGTTCATATCTATCATCCATAAATAAATGATGAAACACACTTAAACAAGGATTATATATATATATATATATATATATATATATATATATATATATATATGATCATAAATATGTTATGAGAATGTGATTCATAAATAAATGATGAAACATGACTACATAAAAGATAATATCAGAGTCCGATATTTCATGTGTAAATCCATAATTCATAAGCGAAATACATATATCAACTTGCATATTGTGAATTAAAGTTTTGCACGAGATAGATAAATACCAATCATTGAAGAGACAGAATGGACTTAAAAGAAGAGAATGGGCAAGTGATGATCATACATGGGGGATGACACCCATCTCGAGGAGTAGTGGACCCAGAATGAACCCACCACCCGATCCGAGTAGGCCACCAACTGTTCCTCCCAAAACGCCACACAGAGCACAGAAGCTAAGGTTCAAGGTAGTCCAATCTATGGAGGCCTCGCATATGAATTCGGTGTTTCCCTCTTTCTTTCTTTTCTTGCTCTCCTTGTATAGCTTAATTGCCTCGTAGAAAAACACTAGAAATGCTATCGGAAACTGCAGTGTAAAATAAAAGAGTTTGTAGGCTGAGCTTCACCGTCTTAAAACAACAAGTGCCAAGGACCAAAACAGAAAATAATAATAACAAATCAAGAAGGGTAGAGGAAGAGTAAACACCTGTACAATGTTCAGCACCCAATACCATGTACTACATACTACCAAATTGTTCTGCAAGACAAACTCTTAAAAATCAGAATTGACCCCATTTATGTTTTTTTGTGGACGTATGTTAACAACGCGCGTGTCTACACGCGCAGAGAGAGAGAGAGAGAGAGAGAGAGAGAGCACTTGCCTTGACAATTTGGATAAAAACGAAGCAAAACCATAAAACAACCAATACAAGAATCCTTTTCCATTTCAGATTGAAGCATAGATTTTGCTGCCCAAAATCGCAACGTTAAGAAAGTTAACCAAACAAAGCTTAAATATATATATTTTTATATATTAATAAATTTGCGAAAGTGTAACGAAATTGCAATTTTAGATTAGGACTCACCATTCCTGTTCTTTCTGGCCTAGGATTCACGAGTTCATATTCTGCGTCTTTGAGGACTGCAGAATACAAAACAAAAAAATGGGAGCAAAAGATGATAAAAATGTCATCCGTAATTAAAATATAGTAACATTTCTTTTAATGACAGTGATGTCCTGGTCTTACGTTCTCCGTGAGAATTGACAAGAGTCTCTTGTTGCTTTTCCATTTCTTTCTGCCAAAGTAATGAAATTAACATTAAAAATAATTGTTAACCTTAAATTAAATGCAAAATGTTTTAATTGGCTATAGAGTTAGACATAACTCACTGACCTTGAAAATCGTCTCCTCATTCCACATCTGTATTGCCTTAAAAAAGGACCTTGACGATGTTCCTGCGTAAAATAATGGGAATAAATTTAACCCAGATATCACTTTGGAGTCAAAAGATGAGAATAATGGTTTTGGAATATTAAATCATATTATTCATTAACAATCAATGAAAGGAAATTAGAGATATAAAGTGGATTTTTAGGGGAAAACCCGGGGGGGGGGGGATGAAAGCATACCAATGAAGAGAATAATGATGAGGATTGTAATGAGCCAGTATGGAAATACAACACTCAGAGCAACACCAATGGTGATTCCAAGCATGAGCACCGGCTGGAACAACAGGGACAAATCATAGTCTATGATTGGGACATCTTTTGTTGGATGTTGTACCCTCAAATTATACCAAACTGATGATGTTGACGCAGCCATTATCATACCTACCATCAAAATTCACAATAACCAATTCTTAATACATTCATAATTTTTATTAATTCCGAAAATAAACATTTTTTTGAGAAAAAATCATACATTTGGATAGAGCTGCAGCAGACTTGGTGTCGAATCCAATTACCAAAGTAAGCATAGGAACAAATATTCCACCGCCTCCAACTCCACCAACTGTTCCAAAAGCTGATCCCAGAAACCCAATTATTGTCGCCACAACTAATCTCCAACTAAACTCCAAGTCCTAGTACCCAAAGAAATTAAAAATAAACGAACAAAAAAAAAATGAATGTTAAAAAACAGAGAATATAGAGGAAAAACGTACAGGCCAAACAGTTTCAATGGAGCTCGAGCCAGATGTTGCAGATCCATATGGGTATTGAGGAAGAGAGGAATTAAGATAATTTGGGAAATTTTGGCGAAAAGGGTTTGTGGATTTAGGGTCATTGAGGAAGAAAACAGAGGCAATAGCGGCGGAGAAAGTTGGGAGTAGATAGAGAAGCAATCCTTTTGTGTCCATTTAGAGTCAAGGAAGACACCCAACGCACGCACACTCTCTCTCTCCTTGTTAAGACACCCCTATAATAACATGCAGAAATTTGGAGAGAGAGAGAGAGAGAGAGAGAGATTCGGAGTCAGAGATGTCGAGGTTCTATTTATCGTTGTTTATATAAGAGGGGGGGAGCATAGAAACGCGGTTCCGTCGCACGCTGTGTTCACTGATTCTCTCCGGTGCTTTGTCTTCTATGGTTGGCATGTAATTACCGTCTGTAACAACAATAATCCAAAAAGGCAAGGAAAGGAAATATTCCAAAATGTGCATTTATGCTTAGTAGTTTCCTAATGAAATATTCACGAAACGTTACGAGTATATTTCATTCCAAAATTTGAGATTCTTTTAAATTATTTTAAATTTTGATTTATATGCCTTGGATCAATCATAATTTTAATTTATAAGAGCATTAGTTGTAAATATATGTAGAATCACATTATTATTCCTAAAGCATATGTAAAATGGGATAAATTTTTATGCTAATTTTTTCATATTAAATCTTAAAAAATGACATTTGAAAGGACCCCCCCCCCCATGTTACAATATAAAATGTCAAGTTGATTTGAATATTTTAAGCCCAGAAAACTGTTCTCTAAGTTCAGCAATATGTCAAACAACCACCGGCTGAATCAGCAACCGCAAAAGAGAAGGAAAAAAAAGCGTAAAAGTTTACCGGCGAGAATGCCCCATGCATCGCTTCTGATTGTTTCCATGAGTCGAAACTAAGAAAGAAAGAAGAAGAGGGGTTCTGAGGGGGAATAATTTATTGATAAATTTTTTTTTTTAATTCGATAATTTTGAATTCAAATCTTAATATAAGAAAAAAAAAAAAAGAGAGAGAAACCGAAGATCTTTTTCTCTGCTTAGAAAATAAAAAGACAAATATGAAAATAAAAAATAAATAACAACTTTCACAATTTTGAAAGTTTCATGATTCGATTTTTAATTTTTTTTTTAGATTTCATTTTTAATTTTCAATATAATTTTAAAAATTAGGGGCAAAAGATGAACTAATAGTTTGATGGCTCTTGCTGATAAGGGGACCGAAATCAATTTTAAAGTTTTAGTTTAATTTTTTATAAAAAATTACCCTAATTTAAAAACGATTCAAAACTGAAATTTTAACTATATCTAGCTTATGTCCCCCCCTTTCTATGTGAGAGTTATTTCTTAAACAAGCACGACTAATTTTTTATCCCACCACATACAACATTGAAGGGAAAAAGAAAAAATATGGAAAATTTTCTTTTGTACGGCAGGCCTCCATTTTCCTTATTGCTGTGCCCTATCGTGGCTTACCGTATTTGTTAATAATAATAATAATAATAATAACTTTTTTTGTCAATAGAAAGAGAAAAAAAAAAGTTTGATAATTATAAGAAGGAAAAGATAATAATCAAAACAGGAGCGGAAACATAAGAAGGAAGGTAATAACCAAAAAAAAAAATTGTATCTTTTGGTCTGTCATAGGAATATATAAAAGCAAAAGTAAATAAATAAATAAATAAATTAAAAGAGTCTTATTTCAGTTGGATGATTGTGTCCTACATATAGGAAAGGAGGGAGGTGTGGCATTAGATTGACATTCCTCTAAAGCTTACCCTTAATTTGAGTCACTGCCCATCTCCAAATGGGCACTTAATTGTTCTCTTATAATTGAATTATGTAATTATGAATGTTGGCATGTAAATTAAGGGGGGCTTTATATCAATTAAGATATAATAAAGGCATTAAAATATAAGAGATTGATTTTTTTTTTTTTGGGGGGGGGGTTCAATAGGAAACTGTGAGAGCGTAGGGATATAGAGGTAATACTTCTAATATAACAATAATATAAATTAGAATCGTAATTAAGATCCAAACTTACTGTTTTTCTGAGTGTGTCATGAAGATCCTTAATAATAAATAAATTTCTAAATTGCAACTGTCTTTTGCTTAAAATTTGCAATCACTTAATATTGAAAAACTGTAAATAACTTCTAAGCAATCTGCAAGATTGACAGATTAGGTGGTTTGCTTTTACGATTTGCATGAAACTGTTCACTTTGTAAGCTATTGGGCGTGCTTTCAAAACTTGCAAAAAAAAAAAAATCTGTGATTCACTTTTTGGACAAGTTACTTCCTTTAGTCAAATATTTTTATTTATTTGAGAGAGAGAGAGAGAGAGAGAGAGAGAGAGAGAGAGAGATGGGACGTTATTTATGATCAATTTGAAAGTACCGCTCCAAGACAAGAAAAACCCAGATTATGAACTTTTTTTTAAACAACAACTACGATTTAATCAAAAAAATTTGAGATCTAACGTTTAACAGACAAATATTAAAAAAATAAAAAATTTATATAATTAAAATTTTAAAATAAAGATCTTATAAGGTAAAAAACAAGACAAAATGATAAATTAATTTATTTGAGTTCTTCATTACTCGTCAATATCTAAAATAATCTCTTTAATTAAATCTTTTACTATTATGTATTTATGAATAAGTTATATTTAAATTTTTAACAATTTATACATACGTTTCATTAAATCACTTATATTTAAATTCTTGATTCTTTTAATTAATACGTCTTTTGATCCGCATCAAATCCAAATAAACCCTTTCTTTATTTAAAAAATCCATGGCCTTGATTGATATCCCGTTTCTAGAATTAAAATATTACTAGTTCAGACATAAAGGAAGGGTGGTTTTGTACAATGACATAAATAGAGAGAGAATCGATGAGAATCGATGTATCTTGACGTAAGTGAGAAGCATATTTTCGTTTTTTAATTAGGTTGGGAGTTTGATTTTTATCGGATATAGAAAAAAATATTATTGGGAGAGTACCTTCTTAATTGAGCTCAGACAGACTTTTTAATAAAAAAAATAAAGAGAGAGATCCGAATGAAGTTCTAAATGGAACAAAATCGTAGTGGTAATGCCAATAAATGTTTGTACGATTTGAAAATTGACGTCCATAATTGCTAGACAAAAACGTAAAATTTTCCCGAGTTTCTTTTTTTTTTTTTTTTTTCTTTACTATTTAAGTGTACAATACAATTTAAAAAGGGTTTTGTTCACCCTTGCTTTTCTGCCTTTATAACTCAGGAACGGGATTATTAAACTATTCCCCTAACTCATGCCAAATAGTTAACGAGTTTGATATCAAAATCTTAAACTCTTTTCAATTTTCTAATATTTTTTAATATTAATAAAAATATAAATTTTTATAAATGAAAGTTAAGTTTATCTATAAAAGATTTTTAAATTATTATTACATCAATATTTTTTTATCAAGAAACTTATTTGAGTTTACCCATAACTTTAAGCAAAAATACCTCCTCTAAGCCAAATCAAAATCAAATACACCAAACACATCTAGAACCGAAAAACACAGGGAAAAAAGAAAAGGGAAAAAAGAGCATACTCCTTCGTTTTCTGATTGTGTTGGCTGGTCTTACTAATTAATGATCGATGCAATAACGGAAATCCCACTTCCCATTTGGGAGAGCCAACCTTTCATAGGGTGTTTTGATTGAATTAATATGATAAAATTCGAATATGATTGATAATAAATAATTTAGTTACATAAAAAAATATGTTAAATTGGCGATGAGCACAGTCTACTACTCCATTGCAAACAAGAAAGAAAGTGGGGAGTAATTAAATTTTAAATTTTGACGGAACATGTTATTGTAATTAATATTTATTTACCATCTAGTGGCGCACACTTTTCTTTTTTTCTGAACAAAAGTCGCATAATTTAGAGTTATAAATAGCGTTAATCATCCGTATAATTATTATTAAAATCACTAATAAGATTGTGAGAAGGGAAAAAGATATGAGCTTGAAATGAAGATGATCTCTTAGCCCAGGAATGTTCAAATAATCAGTTACTTCATAATTAATTGCTGTGATTAAAAAGAGCTGAATTCATCCGTTTCTTTAGGGGTTAAGTACTTGATATACCTTTCCTATAGAAACAAGTTGAATTTTAGTATTTTTAATAGTGATTATATGAGTAGAAATTGCTTTAATGTAACATTAAATTCAAAACCCATAAAAAAGAAAAAGAGAAAGAAAAAATAAATTCTTTCTTACTTTGCGAAACCTGCAATCAATTTCATTCATCTCTTCAAAAGATTATATGGGCATAACAAAAAAATGATAACAATAGCTTGAAAGAGTCATTAAATGAAATTTGTTAATTCCTACACTTTGGTGTGCCAATGTCCTCATACACTAGTTGTCATAAAGCCATAGAAATTTGTTCTATAGTCCTCTAATTGTTGTCATCCCCCATTTCTCATATGTTATCATTTTTCATCTTCTACACTTGCAAGAAAATTTGTGATTAGCTGCGCAATCTACTCTGGGGTTGATTTATACTTTTTTTTTTAATGAGAATGATTTTGTATGGTAATTTTTTATGTAAAGAGGATTTTTCTGACATCTCTTTTCTCCCTTACAATTTCTTATTTGTCGAATAAAAGGTACGATGGACTATTGAAACTAAAATTTTCCCTGTAATTCTATTTAGAAATTTGAATTCATTATTTTGTCTCACTGAAATAAATGACTAAATGGAAAAACAGAATCAAAACATTTAATGCCCTCAGGGCTTTAATGAACCAAAAAATTGAAAGTTTTTTTTTTGGGGCGGGGGGGTGGAGGGGGGTTTCGTAAAGCTAGAGAGAGACTAGAAGCATTGCCCGTTTTCAATTCAGATTTTATTTTCACCCCATTGTTAAGGAAGGAGAAAAAAGGACAAGAAGAAAAAGCCACATGGAGAGAGTTGGAGTTGCAGACTTGCAGTACTATAAAAATGCATTGGCCCAATTTAGATCAGACAACAACGACAATAATTCAAACACTAGATGAGGTACAGCGGCCCCACCCTTGCCTTGAATGAATATTCATAGCTGGTCCTAATTTCCCTTAAAAATCAATAAACCCAACACCCAAAATTCAGCTTCCAAAATCAAAATAGGCCAAAATAAATGCTAGTGGCTTGTATTTTGAGTGCCCAATTATCCGCTTCAAAAATGATAAGAACCATCTAAATTTTTGAATGGTCATTGAAGAATAAAAGTACCACTGGGTCACTTCCTCGTTCATGTACATAGGCCATGAAGAAATTAAAGATAACAGGCCAGACACCCTCAAAAAATATCTCCCATTTTCTAACGTTTTGGCTCTTCCGTAATTATAAAAACTTGGGATTTTGTCCATTGTCCCGTAGTACAAGTGGGCAAATCAGATCGAACGCAACACCATTCATTTCAATGGGAAATTTAACAAAAATTTTGTGTATATTTGGGGTAGTCAGTCTCCATTAAGCATTGCCTAGGTTTGATAATCAGCTTAAGAGATGGATTAAAAGACAAGTACCAGCTTGCCTTGTCAAGAGATGCATGCTATTTTCTTCGATAGAACATTTGGGTCACTAGGTTTTGTAAACGTGTATAAATATACCTTTTTCTGGGTAAATTCTTTAGGAATAGTGCCACTTAAGTCCAAATCTTATAGAAAAGGGCAGGGTGGGCATCACGATGGGTAGAGCTTTGCTACAGTCAGTAAATTGACAATTGTAAGGTTTGTATTAGAATGTAAAATAGTTGGTATCATTGTCTTCGTGCACTTTTTGTATTTTATATTTATAAAGATTGACTCGTGCTGCTTATTAATCGAAACTCTACTGTCCTTTATTAATTAATGATACTTGCGAAATTGGTCCGACCATTATTTAAAAATAATAATAAATTCAAAAATACTGGATAAAAGATATAAATTATGAAACTTGGCTTATTCATTCATAAACAATCACCTTAAGTCTAACAAAAATAGCATAATATTCTCTAATTTTTTTTTATAATAAATCTTTTATGTAGGAAAAGAGAAATAATAGATAAAATTTTATATAATAATTTATATTTTAATTAATTTTTATTGCAAACAATTGACCTGGCAACGCTAATTGGCGATGCGTTGATTGGTCCCGACCGGTGACAGCAGTTGAACCGATCGAATGGAATGTGGGGCCTCTTGAGGGGTCTGGATGAGCCAATCAGGAATCTTTTTTTTTTTTTTTTTGTCTACCCAAGGAAGAAGAATTGTGACCGAAAACCGAAAACTCCACGTTTGTTTTCTTGTTTATCAACATCACGTGACCTTCACACTCAGATCAGATGTGGATCACCTGATTCATAATTGCAGGATTAATTATTAATTCAAATCCGAAAACTGTCCGTTGAACAAGCAACCCCCGTTTACTATGGGGAGTCTTGTAAAAGAATTTTATCTTTTAGATCAAAATTTCAAAGCCATGTAAACTTTTACCCAAATACTGGGTAATTCTTAGCTCCGAAAAATAGTTAGTTCCAGAGTGAAATCAAGACTTCAAAACCCCCAGAGAGAGAGAGAGATTATTATTTTCTCCATAAATATGTAAATAAATCGGAATGGTTTTTTTTTTTTGGGTATAGATAAATCGGAATGGTTTGTGGACTCGAATAAAATTCTTAAAGAATACAGGTTCCATAAAAAAGGGTGAGTAGATGGAGAGAGGGCCCACCTAACAACTAGCCCATGATATTTGTGAACTCAGACAACAACAGACCCAACTCAGTCTCTCTCTCTCTCTCTCTCAATATTTGGGTTTGGGCTCGACCTACGAACCAGCCCATGATATTTGCACAACAAAATTGAACCCAGAAAACAACAGACCCAACTCTCTCTCTCTCTCTCTCTCTCTCTCTCTCTCTCTCTCTCCCTCTCTGGTTTTTTTTTTTTTTTTTTTTGTAAGAAAGATGAGCGGAAGGAAAAAAAAAAATGTATATATAATAATAAAAAACCAACAAAGCCCAGCAGCGGGCAAGAACACAAAAAAAAAAAAAAAAGACTCGGTCCTACTTACGCCAATCGCCAGCTTCCGACTGACAATCCTACTCGACTCTTCACCATCTTTGTCCTTCAACAGCAGCAGGAGCATGGACGTAGGAGGGTCTTACAGCAGAGACAAGCCTTCAGAACCCACTTTACCCAACTTTGCGAGGTGATCCTCGCACCTATTTGCTTCTTTAAAGATATGCTTTACTTCAACATCGCCCAAGCTCCTCAAGAGCAACTTACAGTCCGTTATAGCATGAAAGAGAGGGTGAGTGGCTTCAATATCCTTCTTCACTAACTGGGATAAAGCAAGGCAGTCCACTTCCACCTCGATGGATGATGGCCCCTTCTGGTTGGCCATTCAAAGTCCTTCCTTCAAAGCCCAAACTTCTGCAGTAATGGCATCAGCATCAGCTCTTCAAATCTCTCTCTCTCTCTCTCTCTCTCTCTCTCGGGACTCTCACCCTCCTCACATCACACAGCAAAATTATTATTATTCAGCAGAAGCAAAATCCACTTAAAAAAAAGATACAAATTTAAATTTAGTGGGATACATACAGAAAAATGTATGATTATTTAACACAGGTAAGAACCAAAAGGATAGAGCAGAAATCCCAAAAAACCAGAGATACAAAAAGAAAGTGCTTTTCAAAAAAAGAAAAGAAAAGAAAAGAAAAGAAAAGAACAGGGCAAAAAAAAACCTTCTTGCAAAATACACCAACTAAACAGAGGATTGAATTCAAAATTAAATCCTCTTGGCTACTTTTATTTCCTTAACAACGGCAACGCCTTCTCCATCAATCCTACCCACATCATTAAAAATCTGTCCAGTCATTTGATCAGCCTCCTTCAAAGTCGAAGCCACATCCCCAGTAGGCGTCCCCTCCACATCCACCACCCTTACCTTCCCCGTACCACCGTGCTCTCTAGCGGCACATGTCTCCACCACGTCAGTAGACTGCGCCAGCTTCTTCTTTATCGCCTCCGTCGCACTCCCTAGCTACCCGAATATGTTGCCGGTAGCCGCAGTCCCTCTAATTATTATCATTTATTCCGGTAACGTATTAACAAGCATAAAAACGTTCATCAGTTATAAGCATTGTACAAACATTAATATCACCATAAATGAATGATGTTGATTGTATCTTACTTTGCCTCCTCATCTTTGGGTCATCGGATGACTTTTTCCCAACGCCTTCATAACCTTTATCCTTAAGTCTCAACTCGTCCAACCTCTGCCTTGCTTCTTCCATGTCATCTTCATTTCGCTCTGCTATTTTTTGCTGCAAATTTAAATTATTAATCAAACCGTGTTTAAAACTTCTATTTTAATAGCACTTGAATTAAACAAGCTAGATTCTTACCTTGGGAGCTTCCTCAGTTTCTTGAGCTTTAGACTTAACTTCCTCTTTCTTTCCCGTCAACATCTCTACAGCTTTTCGAGCAGCACCGGCAGCAGATTCCTTAAGCTCACCCAATTTACTAAGAGTGGTTTCTTTTCCTTCTTGTGCTTTCTCTGCGGTGTAATCCTTGTACTCTTGAGCCTTCTCCGCCGTTGCATCCTTGGTCTCTCTCACCTTTTCCGCCGCAGAATCCTTAGTCTCCTTCTCTTTCTCCACAGCTGAATCTTTCGTCTCCTTTGCTTTCTCGGCCGCGGAATCCTTAGTTCCCATCGCTTTCTCTACAGCAGAATCTTTAGTCTCCTTGGTCTTCTCGGCCGCTGCTCTTGCTTTCTCCGCAGCAGCATCCATGTACTCTCTTGCTTTCTCTGCTGCTGAATCTTTGGTTTCTTTCGTCTTCTGAGCAGCAGCGTCCTTGTACTCTCTTGCCTTCTCTTCTGCAGAGTCTGTGGTTTCCTTTGTCTTCTCTGCAGCAGCCCTTGCCTTCTCAGCCTTCTCAGCGGCAGCTCTTGCCTTCTCAGCGGCAGCATGCTTAGCCTCTTTCGCTTTCTCAGCTGTATAATCCTTCTACTCCTCTAGTTTCCCTTTCGTAGAAAACATAGTCTCCTTAGCCTTTTCTTCAGCCTCCTCTGTTTTCCCCTCGTCTCTGTAATTCATCTCTCTAGCCTTCTCCACAGCTTCCTTGGTTTTCTCCTTGGCTCTCTCTTTCGTTTCTGTGGCCTTCTCCGCTTCTTCACCGGTTTTCTCGCTGGTCCTCTCGGTGGCTTCTTGGGTTCTTCCAGTTACGGCTTTGAATAGAAATTTTGTTCCCTCTTGGATTGAACCGAGAATTCCGGGTCGTCGCTGTTGCTGATGATCCGTTTGGTCATGAGAGGACTCTAGTTTTGGAGCTTCTTCTCTCTCTCTTTGGAAGTTTGCTTCTCTGAGATCGACTGCAGCTAATGCTGCTTCTTTCTCAGCTCCCTCTTCCTTCTCTCGTCGGGTCGCCATTGTCAAACAAGAGGCACAGAAAATGTACGTGTGTATTTTTTCGTGTACGAAGTTGCTAAGACGACAGCGTTGTTTTTGAATTGGATCGAAAACTTCTTTCAGGTACCGGTTTTAAGGCGAAGCTGGTCAGTTATATAGAAGCAAGTAGAAAGAGGCAAGAGCAGGGGCAGAGTGACACGTGGGGTGAGGGGGAAGGGACGCGGGGCGAGGCGAGAGGGGGGGAACAGGTGGAGGCTTAATATGGGGATTTGCTGATGAGAGATGACACGTAGGAGAAAAATGCTAAGGGGAAGTGTAGTGTAGTGTGAATCCGTGATCGAATGGGATATGGAGATTGTAGATGATTGGTATGGTGGGCGAAGGGATTGGACCGTATTTAGTTGGGAGAGTGCGTAAGTAGCCACGTGGACTATTACGTGGAAATTTAGACCATGTCTTTTGTTCGTTGGTTGTCTTTGACTGGGGTTTTGACGGCATCCAGCTGAACCCGACACCGACCTTAAATCATATCATTCCCTGCAGTGAGTCTGTCTTGAATGAGTTCACGGTGACTTTAACATTTTTCTCGGTCCCGACTCGTTTTGGTTAAATTAAATCTTATTTATTATTTTCTTAAACTTTTAATTCTTGTATCTTTTTAAAATTTAAAATCTTATTTATTATTTATAAGACAATTTAAAATTTTAACAAATAATTTACCCTTTTTACTTATTGTGTATATTCATTATATGGATTTATACTAATGAGCAAAACTCATGACCAAAATTAGTTGGTTTAAGTAATATTTTGAATCTAAATTTTGTGAATGGAAAAAACAAATTTAAAAAATTTTATTTTTTAAAATTCCAATATGGATTATTAGGCTGTATAAATTTCTTTTAGCCAGCGCAGCCCAACAAAATTTAGTGAGCTTCTTGGTTACACAAGCCAAATTTCCTTTGTATACATGCAAGATTTGTGACTATTGGCTTAGATGTCAAAAATCCCATTGCTAAGACCAATACGCCCACCGCTATCAAAAGGGAGATATGAGTGGTAGCGTTATTATAAGGACAAGGCACTAATACATGGATTGATATGACCACTTCAAGATCAGAATGCCAATCCCAGCCTCTCAATTCCACGTACCTAAACAGAAGTTTTGAATCAGGACACAGTTTCGGAACTTCAATTAAATTGGATTGGTCAAAGGGACAGCCTAAAACTAATAATCTTTTTCTCAATTTCGTGATTAAAAAAAAAAAAAAAATTGGATCAGAACTCTATTGATGGGCTTCAATTAGATAGAAGCAGAAGGCTATAATTTTGTATTATGAATTATACTGATCACGAACGCGACGATTCAGCCTACGAAGCCAAACAGAATGCAGAGTCATATGGAAGATGTCGTAGCGTTAGGGTGGAGAACCTCAAAGTGCTTTCTAATTTGCACACCTCTCCTCTGTAGTCTTATGTTCTGCCTTGATGATATGCTTGTAAGAATTTCCTTTAGTCTAGGGTGAAGAAAACATTCTATCTGGATCGTTTGTATTAGAACGCTGTTGTGGCTTGCGGGTGCCCACAGACAGAGAGAGAGAGAGAGAGAGAGAGAGAGAGATGACACAGCTTTCAAAAAAATTGCCAAGGAGTGGACATATTTAGTCATATCAACGTTATTGATGCATGATTTGTAGACCGCAGAGTTTGAGCTTAAATTTTCCAAGATAATCTTGTCATCGCCAAGCCTTGCCACAAATATCTATTCCCTGATATATCCCCCAAGATGGTTTCATTTTCTTGTATGAGAATTGCTTCTGGAGTGTCTTGATGCTACATTTTGAAAAATATTATATTTGTCAATTTTTTTCTACCCTCTAAGCACTCCAAAATTAATTGTCTTGGAAATTATATTTATTTATTTATATATTTTTGGATGTCAAATATAATGTTTGGTCATTGTTGTTGTGTTGTTCTCTAGGTGTCGCTATATTTTTTGGTTGTCCAAAGAAAATGAAATATAATATTGCCGACATTAAGCAAATAGTGCACAAGATAAAACCAAATGAAGAATAAATTCAATTTGTTTCTATTGAATTTTTAATTTATTTAGTTTGAAATGATTTCTTTTAGGGAGTATCCTAAGAGAAAAATATGAGAGATTAATTGAATTTCATCACTCGAAATACCCAATAATATTTATCTAATAATTTTTATAACAACGTTCTCATACCTTCTTACGGTTAAGGACTCTTCTAAATTTTCAGATTTACAAATTCTTGGTTTATTATTATTATTATTTTTTTGTGAGAAATTAATTTACATTTGGTCATAGTGGACAATGTTTAAATTATAGGTAGGTAAAATTACTGATAATTTAATATTGATACAAAACACATAAAAAGGTAATTTATTGTTATTATTTTAGTAAAATCATTTTTTTATTTATTTTGTCTAATTATTTTATATATATGTTATGCGCAGGTTACCATTGGCAATGCCTATGCATTTTTTTCTTGAAGGGAAAATGTTGGAATTGCACTGTCAAATTGGTAAAAATATATCGAAAATCAAGTTTGCTAGCTTTGATAATTCTCAAGGAACTTATGGATATTTAAATAAAACAAAGTTTACTCCAAAGGCGCATTATTATTTTTGTTCCTCAATCAATTATATTTAAAATATTCCAAAATTTTAATATTTTTCTGATTTTTTTTATTATTAATTACAGACTGCATCGGCAATGAGTCTCTGAAGCAAGCTAAGGGAAAACCGGTTGTCACGCCGGACGGAATAGATCTGCTGCTGAAGCTCTTTGTTAGATTTTTTTTTAGTAATTTATTTGAGAATTTAAATTTTTACGAATATTTTAATTTGTTAAACCCTTTTCTATATTTTCTTGGTAATTTATTTTTTGTATTTTGTAATCTTTTTTGAAATTTATTTATTTATTTATTTATTTATTTATTTTGTGTAATTGAGCTTTGAAATTTCAAAAGAACCGAGTCCTCCATCTAAAATTGTCTCTCTGATCCACGTTTATTTTATATTAGATGCTATGTTTGATTAACTTAAAAACTTGAATTTTATTTTGTATTTGATGAAATGTTAACTGTTATATGTTTATATAACAAAACCTGTTACCAAATTTTTTTAAGTTGAGTGATCAAGAACACACTATCTCTCAATTAAAGATTTCGAGTTAGAGCGCTGAAAATGATGAAAAATAATTTAAGAGAGTCAATCTTTAAAATATGACCTATAATGTTCGAATATGATTAATTACACAAAACCTAGATATCGACGATCAAAACAAAAAAAAAAAATTAACAAAACCTGCTTTCGAAATGTCACTGTAGGTTTACATAAACAATATAACATAATGCAAAATGAACTTAAATAAATAAATGTAGATTTTACAACATTCTAATATTGTCATTTCATAAATTAAACTGGAATAAAGAAAATTATATCTGAACATTTTATTAATATCAAAAAATATATAAATATACATATATTTGTTTAAACTTTTAATTTTTTTTTTAGTACCATGCCTTGGACACCTTCTGATATATGACGTTTTATCTTAACTAATCTGAACCGATTATCGCAGTGCCCTCCTTTTTGGAGAACGGATCTCCTAACGGGAAACGCTCCTTACACATGAGGGTCCAATACTTCCGACAGGAGTCAAATCTAGGTCATGTTTAAAGAAACTCAACCCCACGTCCAATTGAATCAATCCACGTTGGTAGTCTATTATATAAGGAATGAGGGAAGATGTCACTTGAGTCAAATCTCTTTAGTTTAAACTTTTGATACGGTCTAAATATCATACGAAAACCGGATAAGATTAAAATTTCAACAGAATAATCATAGTTGCACATTAGTTTGATTCCCCTCGCCTGACTTGGGTTCATTGCTCATGTTTTGTCTTAAATACATGGGATGTGTAATCTTGCAAAAAATTTTCATAAAGATGGTCTCAAATTTAATCTCTGTCAAGATGGTGTATTATGAGAACATATTGATATTTCACAAAGCTTCCTATTCCTATATCTTGTCCACTTTTTTCCATATAGACATGGTAAGCAAGTTGACATTTTGAAAATTTCAGGGGAGATTTGCAAAATATTAGCAAAATTTAAAGCCTTGGACCTAAACTGCAAATCTCCCAAATGTACCATATGGCCAACATAAATCATCTTGCTTTTAGCCTTCAGCAAACATCACATAAGCTACCAGAATTGCAGTAATTGATTCCTCTGGAGCCACATGAAGCCACATGAAGCCTGTAACTATCAGCCTTGGAATGAAGGCCCAACATATACACAAAAAGGAAAAACTTTGTGCGTAGTGATCGGATATTCTACCCTCTAAATCAGAGATCTCGAATTCGAGCCATGAAAATGATAAAAAAGGATTTGAGAGAGCCAACTTTTAACATGAACCTTACCGTATTTGAACCAGATTAGTCAGACAAAACCCGAATACCGGTGGTAAAAAAAAAAAAAAAAAAAAAAGATAGAATTAATAGAATGCATTTTTGTTTTAATCCATGGTTGGGCTACAACTACAGTCATGTTTATGCATGGTGCAATCACCAGTGATCTTTACATGAGCATTGACCATTTGATATACAATGAAACCCTGAAGAATCCCTTACAATGATCTCTCTCCTAGAAACAACCGTAAGAAACTTGAAGAATGTGTGGCAGTCCCCACATAGTCGGATGTTCTTCACAATGCGGATTGGTTTTTCTGGTCTGGTCATGAAAAGGCCAAATGTCACGGCCAATTTTGCACTATGATAGAACAAGAAACTCTTCTTCTGAAACTCCTCTACTTCGTGAAGTACAAAGCTTGTGTCAGGAACATAACCAGCCTTTAGGCATTCTAAGATCAGTATGTCCAATCCTCTATATATGTCTTTGGATTGGGAATGAGATCTATCTCTGGCAAAGAATGAATGGACCTTGTTTTGATGAATTATCCAACATCGACCAGGATGTTTATGGAGGTGTTTCTCTCTCATTTCTTCCCGTATCAACTCTGAACAATGCCACCTCCCAGATGCGGAATACAGATTTGACACAAGGATATACGTTGATGGATCTTGTGGCTTGAGGGAAAGAACATGTTTTGCAGCCCTTTTTCCAATACTGGTATTCAAGTGTGTTCTACAGCTATCTAGCAAAGCTCGCCAAACAAAAGCATCCGGATCAAAAGGCATCCTTTGTATGGTCTCCTCAGCTTCTTTGAGAAGACCCCACTCCCCCAAAACACTAACCAAAGAAGCATAATGGCCTGAAGTTGGTTCAATATTGTAAATGTCTCTCATTGAGAAAAGCAACTCACGGCAACAGTGGACTAAATTGGATTCTGTGTATCGGTAAGCTGAAATAACTAATTCAAGTGTAACACCATCTGGCTTGATACTTGTCTTCTCCATCAATGACCAGGTGTCCAAAGCTTCATCACCCTGCCTATGAAGAAGATGACCAGCAATCAAGCCATTCCATGAGACTACGTCACCTGGGAACAGCACATTGAATACCTTCGTTGCATCATCCATGTAGCCACATTTTGCATACATGCTTAAAATTGCATTGCCCAACTCAATATCAGATAAAAACCCGGATTTTAAAGAATAACAATGGATTTGCTCTCCCAATTGGTGAAACCCTAGAATCCCACAAAGGCCAAGTATTGCCGTTGAGACAACTTCATCCAAAACCAAATTGTCCTCCAGTTGCATTTTTTGGAAAAGAGAAATTGCCTCATCTGGCTGTCCATTTCGAGCGTACGCACATATCATAGATGTCCATATGACTGACTTGTTCTGATCATATGACCACACTCGAAACATCTTCTGAGCATCGGCCATTCTTCCACATTTTGTGCACATATCTAGCAATGCTGCTTCTATAAAAGCATTTGATCCAAATCCAAATTTGATAATGAAAGCATGGACTTGTTTACTGGTTCCGACTTCTGTCAGGAGTCCACAAGCATTCGCTAGGCTTGTTAGTGTAAATTCCGTCAGCTCAACTTTATTTTCCAACATTCTACAAAAGAAATCCAGGGCACTCAAGCCCTTGCCATTTCGACAGAACCCTGCTAAAAGAGCATTGTAAGAAACGGGATTCCTCTCAGGCATATTATAGAAGATCTCAACAGCAACATCAACCAACCCAAACTCCATATATGCCACAACTATTCCTGTCCAAGTGATGACATCTTTAAAGGGCATCTTCTTAAACAAAGCTAGCACGTCTTTCATGCTACCACATTTGGTATAGAAACTAATAAGGGCATTGCTCACACTCAAATCAAAGACGAATCCAAGTTTCACTGCAGCTGCATGAATTATCCGCCCTGTCCCTGAAGCAAAAGCCCCGGTGGCTGCAGCCAAAAGAGTAGAAACAGTAAACTCATCAACTGCTAATTCATCAACTCGGCACATGTCCCTAAATGATTCAAATGCTTCCTCATACATTCCCTCCTTCACAGCAGCCGAAATCACAGTATTCCATGACGAAATATCTCTACAAGGCATTTCACTAAGCAAGTCAAAAACAAAATCTAAACACCCACACTTCCCATACAAGCCCATAAGTGCATTCACAATATAAGCACTCGACAAATACCCTCTTTTGATCACTAAAGCATGAATTTGAAAACCCAACTCCAATTCTAAAACCCGAATGCAAGCACTCAAAACTGCAACGAAACTGTACTCATTACACTCAACATCTGAAAAAGCCATTCTCATAAAGAGCTCAATGGCTTCAATCTCTCTACCCCACTTGGCTAAACCTGAAATCAATGCCGAATATGAAACCACATCTGGTTCTTGAATTCCATCAAACACTTTCTGGGCGTAAGAGATAAGACCTAGTTTCGCAAAAGAGACAACAAGTGAGTTCCACAACCGGGTATCACCTCCAATCTTCAGAATCACACTATGAATAGCCATAGCAAGTCCAGAGTCATGGTGGCGGACTGATAAGCGAAGCAAGTAAAGGCACTCATCAATGAAGCAATCAAATGAAGATTGAGTTTCGTGAGAATTTAAGTCCAGAAGAAATGGGCATTGAAGAAATAGCTTTTGTATTTGTCGTGGTTGTAGTGGTGGTTGTGATTGGAGGGATTTGAGTGAGGAATTGAGGTGGGTTTTGATGTTGGGGAGAGAGAGAGAGGAAATTGGTGAGGTGGGTGTTAGTTTTTGTGGGGGTGAAGAGTTTGGTGAGTGTGGAATTGGGATAGCGAGAGAGGAGAGAGAGAGAAGGTTTGTGGGGGTTTGGAACTGAAGTAAGGTGGCCATGGGAGAACGGGCGCCAACATAACCTGTGGGTTTCTATTTGGTGATTTGGATTCTGATTTTGTTCTTTGAAAATGTTCTCTCTTCTGATGTTTTGCGGTTCTAACCCCTAAGAAAATGTCTCTAGTTTTACCTTCAAAGGTAACAAAGTACACCGTTGAAATACCGACTTAAAAATAGAAATAGAAATATTGGCAAGCCTAACACAAGCTAAGCCGGTCCGCCTCAAAGCGTCCCCACTCCCTCCTAATTCTTTAATTTGATTGGAAATTATATGAACGGCACTTCCCCCCCACCCCCACCCCCGCCCCTCCCCCGGGGGCGGGTGCCAGGAGGAAACGACGATTTCGTTTTCGTTTTCGTCTTCGTCTTCGTCTTCGTCTTCGTCTTCGTCTTCGTCTTCGTCATCAGGTTCTCTCTCGTTCTAATCTCTCTCTCTCTCTCTCGCTCGCGCGCGCGCGCACCACTGGGGCAGGTTCTTTAATTACATTTCTTCTCTGCGTGATCAATCGCTTGGAGGAAACAAACCCTAATATCCATATTTCCTGTTAAGTTCCATCGACCGATCATTCGTAGGAAATCCTGTTCCGATGATTGTTCGTTTCCATGGATGAACGTCGCAAGCATCAGGTTCTCTCTCTCTCTCTCTCTCTCTCTCTCCACGATATCCAAATTGTCATGTATTTGGACTAATCGATGACAATGGTGATGAATTGAATTAGGTTTCATCGAGGGGAGCGAGCGCAAGGGAAATTTCGAGAGATGCGCTTCTGGAGAAGGTCTCTCATGAAAGAAAGCTCCGTAATCCGCTGCGCTTTTCATCCAGGTTTGCTTTTCTTTGGATTTCTATACATTTTGGATCTCTTTGTGGGGGAGGGGATTTATTAAGTGAAAATAGTATTCGATTCTTGAAATTTGATGGTGGAATCAGATTACGACTCGTTTTTTTAATATATATTGGTGGTAATTATTGAGGTCCGAGTAATGTCATGTATATTTGCAAGAACTACAACCCTGTATTCTCTTTGACGAAAAAGATTATTGCTCGTTTTCTGGTGATATGGATTGTTTCAACAAGGATAATTAGGTGCCATTTTGAATTAGAATGATCATACCCATGGAAAATTTGTTGGATTTGCATAGCAGAGAGAAACAACTACAAATTACTTCCAGCATAGTTGGTAATGGATGCTCCTCTCCGCAAGCAAGGCGCAAGGTTTGAGTCTTGGGATTTACTTTGGGGGGTTTTACCACTTTTTAGTGCGAGCAAGCCCATACACAATGTTTGTTCAATGTGCTTGCACTTGCACGTGACATGTGGGCTATTGCACTCCGAGTCATGTTTCGAAATAACTCAAAAAAAAATATTTAAAATAAACCAAACAGAAATATATTTCTATTTCTGACCCACATTTGTCGGGAGTTGAAGACGCGACACAGTGTGTCGCGTCTTCAACCCGCGACAAAATCCTGAGAGAGAGAGGAGTCCGCGGGGGAGGGAGAGAGAGAGGGGAGGAGAGCAGCGGGGGGAGGGAGGACCGCGACGGGGGGAAGGAGAGAGAGAGGGGAGGACCGCGGCGGGGTGCGGAGGGGGGGAGGGAGAGAGAGAGAGAGAGTGGAGGGCCGCCGGGGGGGGGGGGAGGCGGAGGGGGGAGGGAGGGAGAGACAGAGGGGAGGGTGGTGGGGGGCGGAGGGGCAAGGGAGAGAGAGACAGGGGAGGGCGGCGCCGTTGAGGCGCTCCTCCTCTGTCTCTCTCTCCCTCCCCCCTCCGCCCCCCGCCGCCCTCCCCTCTATCTCTCTCCCTCCCCCCTCCGCCCCCTACGGCCCTCCCCTCTCTCTCTCCCTCCCCCCTCGGCACCCCGCCGCGCCCCTCCCCTCTCTCTCCTTCCCCCCTCCGCCCCCCGCCGCGCTCCTCCCCTCTTTCTGTCTCTCCCTCCACCGGCAGACCCCCTGCCGCCCTCCCCTCTTTCTCTCCCTCCCTCCCCCTCTGTGGCCCTCCCCTCTCTCTCTCCCTCCCCTCTCTCTCTCCCTCCCCCTCTGCACCCCGCTGCGGTCCTCCCCTCTCTCTCTCCTTCCCCCTCCGCCCCCCGTCGCGCTCCTCCCTACCCCTCCGCCCTCCGACGCTCTCCTCCCCTCTCTCTCTCCCTCCCCCGCTGACTCCTCTCTTTCTCTCTCTCGGGACTTTGTCGCGGTACTGTGTCGCGTCTTCAACTCTCGACAAATGCGGGTCAGAAACTGAAATATTTTTCTATTTGGGTTATTTTAAATTTTTTTTTTATTTTTTGAGTTATTTCGGAACATGACTCATTGCACTCCGCTTGATGGCTTTACCCATGCATAGACAAAGGGCAGGCTATCTTTTTGGATAAGGCGAGATAAGAATCAAGTGGATTTTTGGACAAGGAAAAATATTCTTTCTGATTAACTGAATTCTGATGTGATTGGGTTTTTGTTTGTATGGCAGGCTATCTTTTCCCTTTTTTTCTTCTTGGGAATCATGGAATCAAAATATTCACATCCACTTTGCTACATGATTGTTATTATTTCTCCATGAAGTTAAAAATTTCAAAGTTTTACTTCATAATCTTGACTGAGTGGTTGTCTTCTACCTGTTTAGTATGGAAAATCAACTAACCTTTTTCTTCCCAACCTTTATGTCGATATGGAAAAAAATTAGGAGCAAATAGGAAAATATTTGTGATCAAGAAAAGCAATCATTTGTTATTGGTGAGATGAAGATTGTATTCTTGAGTATCATCCCTATAATAGCAACTTCCAATTGTCTAGTGGTGACTCACTTGGATGGCAGGGGGAAAATGAACCTTTTAAGATCTGTTTAGAAATTTTGCGGGACATGTGCCTTTTTTTTTTTTCCTGTTTGATTGAGCTTTAACCATTTCATGAATACGTATACACATATGCCAGTTTTCTTGGAACTATCCTCTTGTTTTTCCCCCTAATATTAATGGTTTGGTTGAGTTATAGCCAGTCCTCTGCCACATGCAGTCAATGTGCAGTCAGCAGTCACCGCTTCTATTTGCACATGGAGAAATGAACATGGAATCTTTTAAAATCTGATTCTGGATTTTTTAATGGAAATATAGATATAGTATGTTATCGAACAAAACATGACTAATATCTTAATTTGTTCATAAGTGTGAGAAAAAAAGTAGGTTATTAAATTATCTGGATGTCATCATTTACTAAGGCTGTCCATTCATGGCAAAGTAATCGATGCATTTTCACAGCAGGTTTCTTCCCTTTCTTTTACGTAATTGTAGCATTTGACATTCATTCAGGACAAAACTTTTGTTGGAGATAATGTTCTCTTTGTTTGGGTATCATTGATATTGAAATGCTTTATCCCTGCAGTTTCCAATTGTTCATCAAGAGGCATTCATTTTCAATTAAGCTACAAATCTTGGAAATATGTATTTTATTCTGGAGGTTGTAAATCTGTCAAATGAATGGAAAATGAGTTGCACTATTCATGTTATCAGAGAGTCTGGAGACGGTATAACAGTACGAAGATGGAAGAGATGCGGCTTAAGGAAGAATGGGAAGCTTTAGTGAAAGATCATGACAATGTTTACGTGACCAGAACATGGATTTCCAACAGTATTTTGAGGCCATTTCTTTTCTTTGTTACATTCTTGTCTTTTCAATGCCCGAGAGTATGTAGATTGCATAAGGAATGGCTTCCATATTCTAATGGAGAGCATAGCTTCTAGCGGTAATTTATGTGTCTTCTAATTTCTTACATTTTAATTTTTGGATAGGCTCATTGTCCATTTCTTTGTATACTCTAGATATGTGCCCTTTGCAACAGCAGTTTCATTGTTATGTCCTCACCATTACTGGTCTGCTGTCATAAAACTGGGAATGAGTTTTCTGCTGTCATAAAACTGGGAATGCCCTCACCTTTGGAATTCAACAGGTTGCATGTGATGTACCTCTGTGGGCAACAGTTCTCGGCTTCCTTCAGCTTCAACATGCTACAATACTCTCAAGGTGTTTTTCCATTACACTTCCTTTCCCCTGATTAATATAGACTAGCAAAAGGTTTTTTGATCTGTTATCTCTCATATCCAACTTGTGGATACTGCTTATAATGTTCAATGGTTGCAACTTCCTACATACAAAAGTCCAAGCACTTTGAGAGCTAAGCTTCTTTATGCCATCCATTCTAATGCAGGGTTTGAGCTTTCTTAATTGTGTGTAAGCCCTTTCTTTCTTTCAATTAAGATGAAATGTAATTGCTTTGCTTCGGGCAGCTCTGTTTTCCTCTGTGAGGTTTGTCTTTTCTTACATTACCATCCATAGCAGCAAACATAAAAACAAAATTGCTAAACAGAAAATAACAATGATAAATAGCAATGAAAATGGTAATCATCAGAATCTTGAAAACCACACCGAGGTAAGTACTAGCATTGTATTGGCATACTCAGTGGCTGGTTCTCATGGCATTGACATCAGAGGTGTATGATTAATTAAAAAAAAATGACAAAATTTACTAATCCATCAATCACAGCGACCTGGTTCTATTGATAAATATACTTCCTGCATATAGTTTTGGTTAGACACCTCAATTTTTTTGACCAAAATTAATTGTAAGATCCAGAATGATTCAGTGGCTGAGATTCATGATAACCTTGATTTAGAAATGAATTTTGCAAGTTTGTAAGGCAAGAGGTGTTGTTAAGTTTGTTCTTTTTAGCGGTTAGATATAAGCCTGAAAGCAGATTGGGTTGCTAAAGCTTTATTCTAAGGTAGTGTTTGCCTTGCAGAAAAGATAGAAGAAAAATAAGAGTACAGGGAAAAGGATAGAGGGGGAAAAATGGTGCCAAACATTCAGTGATTTTACCACCGCTACTATACTTGGTACAGATTAGAGAAATAATATTATTTCTCATTATTTGAATATTGTATTTAAATAGCTCTTTTATTTGATATAAAAATATAATAATCTTCGGAAAAGTCTATGCATAACATTTAGCCAAAATCTGTTGTAAAATTAATAAAAGGAACTGTTATATCAGTTTTATCTGACATAATAAGAAATCATGAATAAAACGAATGGAAACTATCATCGAGAAAAAAATCCTTAAATTATCCAATGAGATCAAGAATGGGAAAGTGTTTTCTTTTTGTTTTAATTCCCCTAAAACAAATTCAAAAAAAACCAATCCAGGGGAAAAACAAGCCAAGAGTTTTTCCTCGGTTATCGTGATTTTGATTTCAATTCTCTGACCCATTGTCGAATCCGGGGAGTTGTTCTCCTTTACCGAAACTCAAATACAACTTCTTTGAATTGTAGGGAGAGGGAGTTTTTGTTGGACAATGGATGAAACATCTTGGGGGAGGGAAGGAAAAGCTGCTTCGTGATTGAAAGAGTCGTGGAAAGAGAAGGAGAAGGCAGTATTATTTCATTTTGTGGGAGGGGGTATCGCTTAACATGGATCAAGGCTCAACAAACTTTTACTTTACCCCCTTCAGGGTTCTGCCAATTCCCTGTTTAAAACATACCCAACCTTATATTTTTGTATGCCATATATGGGTGAGAGGGATACCTCTCTTTTAACCTGTACCAAACCCTACGCAAATATTTTCTTCTAGTTTAGATGGAGAATAATGAACGGAATGGAATTGAAGATGTATTTTTTTTTTTTTGGTAAAGGAATTGAAGTATAATGATATGAAGATGGAATGAGTAGCTACTTTAAAAAAATTAGTTGGAAGGATTAAGCACAATAAATATCTTGTTGAAGGTCAGAGCTTTTCTTGTTTTCAGCTTTTGATTTGCTTGGATGGCGATAGTTCATGCTTTGATCTAGTCTCTGGTATTTTCTTGCTGTTGGAGATGTCCTTTTCTCCCTACTTGCTTCCCAATCCGTTAATAAACTATTTTTTCTTGTATATAAGAATAGAATATTCAAGGATCAAGAGCCTCAGTGTGCCTCGTTGCGGGATAATATTGTTTTTCTGACATTTTCCAGACCATCTCTTTTCCTAAAATGATTGCTTCCTTGTTGCTGTGGCAAAGATAATTTACCTCTTTTTGGGCTTTCCCCATAGTGCAACATATGTCCTTTTTTTCAACTCAACAGCAAAGCAAATCCTTAAATCTCTGCCAGTTAGATGTGCCACTGGAGTCCTTTTTCTTGCTTCTTTTTGGTTTAAATTTTATATTTTGGTGTGAGACCATTGTTGTGTCTTGCGCTGTATTAAGAATAATCTCAGTTTGACAAAGTTGGATTGCATATGTATAACCATTAATCATGGCTGAGGGAGTCACAAGACAAATGCATTAGACATCGATTTGTACCCATTTTATGATCACGTCGCAACACTTGATCCTTTCACAGCTTGCAAGCTCACGCCCGGGTCTCTTTTGCATACCATTTTTTCTCTCACAAATATCACACGGTAAAAATCAAGTTGTTGATTGGTAGTAACAGTGATCACCCTCGCTACCCTTGCTGATGAGGAAAAAAAGGGTGGTTGTTGTGTAATTATAATTGTTTTATTAATATGAAGATCAACACAAATATCTTCACCAATAGGAGAAAACATAGATTGATCCTCAGTGCAGACCTAGGGCCTAACACGTCACTACATCAGAAAACCAAACTGATAAAATAACTCAACCAGTAATCCACCTATATGATTCTGATGACACTTTTCCAGGGTATGTAAAACGGTTATGGTACTGTAATAACAAAGAACATCTCTGGAATACTACTTATGTATGGTTTACGAAATGAGGCCAAATCCCTGTTCAAGTAAATCTTCAGCTATCATCTTGTTAGCCCGTTCAGTGGGATGGAAACCATCAAAGAAAACGTACGCTGAGGCATTGGAGCATGTCCCTACAGACCTGGCATTACAAAGTATTGCAGTCTCTAGGGTGCCTGTCCCACAGCAAGCCTTCCTCGACTCAAAGAACCCTGTGACATAGTGAAATTGTCATACACATTAGTTTCACTTCTCTATTTTACATGTGCAACTGATGAATATCTCATGAGATAGCTGTCATTTCTCGATATGCGTATATTGGTTCAAAAGCTTGGGGACGACTTTGTGAGATACTTGTCTGGAGGTTAGGAATATACAATAATAAAGTTGGAACCTTGAAGAGCTGAAAATGATGTGTAATGGTATTTCCTTTTCTTCTTGAATAGTGTGAAAGTAAGGGTTTGGAGACTTTCTCCGACATTAATGCAACCTTATATCAATGTAATCTAATAACTAAGCTATGCATCAGAAAGAAATAGAATTTTGTTGTTTAGGCGTTTTAAGACACTCATTTACAGGCCTTGTTGCAAATTTCCATGTAGCTTACTTATGAGAGCTTAAGGAGAATACCATTTTCACCAGGGTTCATAATCATGTCAAGGAGAGGCTGATAGATATCAAACACAACGAGTTTGAGGTCTGGGAATCTACTCTGCAGGGCTTGTGATGTGGTGTTGAGCTTATTGTTGAATGAAACAGCATCACTATTCAATCTCTGGACACACTGATTACTTCCTGATCCAAATAGGGTGATGGCTGCCGGCAGACACCCAGTTGGTGGTAAATTTGTAACTCCAAATCTCCTTACGCCCAATGCATACAGATTCTGTCATATGGAATGCTTTTTTTTAGAGCAGATTCAGATAGCCAAACAGTAGCAGCGATTCTATTCTGTATAGATTTGAAGTTCCGTTTGTGAATGATATTTTACTCCGATGTCATTGTCATGTGACTTTAAGATGATGATCTTGTAATATAAATGTGAATGTTGTGGTATAAACAAAGTATTTATGAACCTGAACGAAGGAAACATAGGATTTCATGAGCGTGTCTGAGAATTGATCAGGAGTGTAGGTTCTGAACAGGAGGGGATTGATGTAGTAGTTTTGGATGTAGTCACTGCTACCAGCACTAAGAAGATGGATCCCATTAGAGAATATGTTGTTAGCTTGTGTTTGTCCCACCATTTGCACCACCTTTTGCTGATACTCCTTGTAGTATTGAAGCTGCTGGGTCAATGTTATTGCACGCTACAATCCCAAAAACACACATCAGACATGTTATTAGTGTGCTTTTGTGTGTCTGTGTGTTTGAGAGAGAGAGAGAGTTAAGAGAGTTGTATTATTTACGTATAGCTGCGCTGTCCTGTCATAATATCCAGAAGCAGCTGAAGCAAAGTTTGCTCCAGTCAAAAGGTTCTTCCCCTTGGCTTCTTGGCTCAGGTAAGCTGGTGGGTATGAAGTAAAACCCAGGAACTCAGCTGCATAGATTATTAAAGAAAAAAAAAAAAAGAAAGAACCGTTAGCATATGTGAGAGAGAGAGTTTCAAAAAAAAAATATTACCAGTAAAGTCCGTTGCTAGCTTTCCATTGCAGAACCTTCCAGTAGGCTTATGAGTAACAAAGTCTCTTCCATAGGGCGGGAAGTTTGCTTTGATTACGGTATTAAGATTGTTGTTGTTTCCCACATCAACAATAGAGTCCCCGAAGATACACAATGCAGGAACGAGAGGATCACCCTGAACAACTGAAAACACCAGACCAACTAGAATGGAAACCAAAATACAACTCGAAAACCTCATATTTTTCACCTTCCTAGAGAGAGAGGGGGCGAGGGAGAGGTGAATGTGGTGGAAGGAGGGGCAGGTGAAGAGAGAATTTATGAGAATGGCTGATGAGAGAGAGAAGGTCAAAGAGAAATAACTCTTGTATAGAGAGGCCCAATAAAGTTACAGAATTCCCGGTGAAGGGGTGGCACGTTTAGCACAGCACTTCCCTCAAAAGCTCAAAGTGATTTCTGTCCTTTGTATTACACACGATTATTTGGGCTAACAAACAGTCTTTAAATTTGTTGTCCATGTTCATGAGGTGACATATGATCTAGTTAAAGTTCAAAAGCTTTTTAACAGAGTTCAAGGAAAAAAGAGTTCGAGCTTTGTTTTCAAGCTCTCTTCCCATCCATATCCATATCCATGAAGAATCTCTCGCAAAATATTGCTTTATGATGTTTGGCCTTTACAATGTAGCTCTTTTCATTCCTATCTATAAGCTTGAAAAGGTTGAAGCCACTTTATCTAGATGAAGACACGAAATCCTATCATTTCTCAAATGTGGTCTTCTAAAAAACAATTATATTGTATCAATCGAAGCTCTATGCTTTTGTTTTATCCAGCATTTAAATAAAATATTACTGCTCTAGATATAATGCATTTCCAAGATTGCCAACTTTCCACTAGATTTTCCTTCCATAAGTTTCCAATTTTTTTGTAGGATATTTATTTTTTACATACTAAAATACAGAAGCCATAGCAATACGATATTTGGAAACGTTTTTACCTAGGAGATGTGGTAGCCTCGAAGGCAAACATACGACTTAAATTAGCCATTATAGAAGAAAAAAGACACCAATAATACCCTAGAGTGTAGCAACATGATAACAATTTTTCTTTTTTTTGGTGATATTGGGGAGACTACTACTCAAGAACTCGAAGATGATACGAGTTGAGTTTAATTTGTTGACGCAATATAATAACAAATTGACACCTTTTATCAAAATAAAAAGAAAAAAAATTAATCTGATTAATAAATTTAAAGTATGCAACATGTTCCAGCTTGGATATGTTTGAAGCCTCGTCAAACACATTGAGGTTGGTGGAATCCATACGAACGTTTAATGCAGCTCTTCATTATAAGCAAGAATTGAAAATGGCAATCTCTGTCACAATCAGCAAAGTACATGAAGGCATCAACATAATCACTTTTATTTCATGGATGGAGAAGTGTCGATAATTATGGGACATTGATATTATTTATTTATTTGTATTTCCGCTGGACGGTTTGTACAGAAGGTGAATTTAAGTCTCTTTTGAGTTGGGTAGTGTGCCCCATCAGGTTTCATCTCTCATGAGACCTGCCTCCGTATATTTCCAGGCCTTATTCATTAATGCTTTTTATCTACCCAATTTCCTATCCTTCGCTTCTATTGCCATTTGCGGTTACAACTATCAAATAAATTCTTAAAGCGAGAGAGAGAGAGAGAGAGAGAGCACCCTATCCTTTTACTTTCTAATACCTTTTTGGGAAAAAGTAGACCTGTGGTTGCGAAGCCAACTCCTAGGGAGGACAAAAATGTCACTTTCTGGTCTAGAGGGACTTGGCCCGTAACTTCGATGTGGGTAAGACAAACTGGCTGTAACCGCTAGATAGGACTCACAGCCCATGAACCAGAGGCCATCAACCAATTACCTACATGATTTGCAGATCATATCTCTTAATATTGATTCTACCGAATTGATACAATTTACAGAGTTTCTAACTACCATAAAAGGATTATACTATTTCGACAAAAATCAAAATAACATTAATTCCAGAATTATCACACCTCATAATCAAAACCTTTTTATTCCCAAACAGTAGTAGGAAGAGTAAGGCAATGCAATCCTTTCTTCTGTCGAGAGATAATGCTATTCTTTGAGAGGTCACCGCCAGACCGGATGCTCCTCCGGCCCCGAGGAGAGGTCTATCCTCTTGCATACACTTCATTTGCACTGAAAACAGGCTGTCCAAATTTAGGGATTTATGATTTTCTTCTCATTCGTTTTGTCCTTATGATCTTTCCCCAAATTAGGAATCTTTATGTGATTGCTGCTTTTTGACAATCAGACGCTCTTTTTTATTTTGGAGACAGGTCGGGAAGTCAAATTATTTGATTTTTTTTTTTTAATTCTAAGGGCTTCTCTGAAATTTGTCTATAGTCCATACACTTGACGTGCCTTAATTTTAAAGCTTGGTGGCGGTTAGGGTTCTCTCTTGGCCTTCTCTGTGCAGGTGGGATCATAAGCTACGAGGGTTGTCCCCCCCCCCCCCCTCCCTCTTTATCTCCTTCCCCTTTCTAAATTTTAATTATCTATTTAATCATTATGATTTTTTAAATAGTTATGTGAAATTTCCAAATCATTTGGTTGTCAATTTTGATGGTAGATTTCTTTTTTTTTTTTTTTTTAATAGTGAAATGGTAGATTTAACGTGACAATGGGCTTCATGAATTAAATTAGAAACTAAATGGATCATATTAATGAAACATAATTGTGTAAACAATGGATTTATACCAGATTTGCGTATCATATCTTGTATATTGTTTCCACGGAATTGAAAAATTTATGGAGTTTCTACCAACCATACGTGAGATTGCATTGTTTTTACCAATGATTAATATAACTTTCATCCCAGTATTACCACACCCAACAGCCAAAAGCTTCTGTTTCCCAAACTTAGACGCACTGGTAAGAACTGACCCATAGAAATTCTCTATCCCTTGAATTTCAGGAACCAAAGGTTTGGAGTTTTCACCTATAGCAACAATAAGCCACTTGAATAATAATCCCAACCTTAAGCTCTTGCTCTCCAAAACATACAATTTTAATCTGACTTAGTTGACTGCAGAGATTGCTTAAATCTTGGCTTGAATGTGAAGTATTTAGTATAAGACTGTATTTAGGATATATATTGGTGCTTTATAGTGTATTTTGGAAAATTTTTAGGGAAGCCCATTAAATGGAAGTTAACAAAATTGCTCGGGAAGATGGAGTTTAATCTTATCCTTGATTCCATGTCGCCGTACAGAAGCGAGACAATCATTTCTCTAGTCTGTCAAAGAGGGAGGTAATGCCATTGTTAGAGAGCTAAGCCGCAATCGCTAGACCAGATGGTCCAGCGCCTATAATTAAAGGTTCATGAACTTGAAGTTCCTAGTAATTACTTAGGTTTTTCTCTCACTTCCTCAGTTTTCCGTCAACTAGTGCATGTTGTTTGCTTATTTTGAATTGTTAGAAAGAAAAACTGCATGTAAACAAAGTCGTACAATGTGGTCCATGGACGTGATTGCATTTGACGCATCTCTTATTTGTTTTGATCGGGCGACTCCATTCCACTGTAAGAAAAAACTCAAGAAAGGCTATTATTAGAAATGTCATTTTCATGTATTTTGCTTGAAATAGCAAAGAAAGACTCGTAAATTCAGCATTTTAGTAAGCTGAATAATTTAAAGAGGGCAACAATGAGATATATGACCTGTCATTTCTTGAGCATTACAAATTTCATTCACATGCAAAGGCCTCTTTGGTCTGTGTGCGATCACAATTCGGAAACTAAAGAAGGATAATGAACTGATAAATTTAGAAGGGAGTACATCCACTGCGGTCATATTCTACAACAATGGAGATGTGGTCGTCAAGTCGGCAATTGTAAAATAGCCATGTAACCTCACCTCTGAAACGCCTAATTTCAACTTGAAACAAATCAAAACTCTAAGCTAAAACTTTCAAAAAAGGCTAAGGAGCAAAGCCACAATATTACATAATGAGCACACACATCCCTTCTCCCTACAATTTGATAGCCGCAAGCGCTCAGCTTCACAGTCTTTGCTAAGTAACATAGCCCACTTTGATTAGATAAGTTATATTCCCAGTGGTTTTACTTGGTGCATCAAAAATTTGAAGGCATTGTTATTGGTCTCTACTGCAAATTCATATCCAAGACTTCTAGCTTGTTCTAGGAACTCATCCGTCTCTTCTTGTGCCACTTGGATACCAACTAAGACATTGGCACCAGTCTCACCCTGTTCACGACGGAAATAAAAATGAATAAAAAAAACTTTTGTGTAGACTAAGAGGATTGATATTCTTTTGCAAAAAAGATGTTTCAGGGCATAGAATTTGTAAGACACTGACCTGTCCACGATAATGGAACAAGCTAATGTTCCATCTAGGGCTGAAGGCATCCAAAAATTTCATCAAAGCACCTGGCCTCTCAGGGAAGACAAATCGGCACAAAAGTTCATGTGGAACTTGTGATCGGCCTCCCATCTGCAAAAATTCAAAAGAAATATGGACTTGAGCTGTTGTACACCCGAGGATCAGCTTGTTAAACCATCATATATTAATCACGCATTACAGGGTTGTTCTGAAGTTTGTACCATGACACAGCTGTAAAAACCATTAGGTAGCAGGAAAAGCCATCCGTGCAAGAACCATTTCATTTTTTTTTTTTTTTGGGGTCAGTTTGTAAGTGATTAAAAGGGTATATTGTCCATTAGCCAATGCACTTCTTTGTGTTAATCCATTCCCCCCCCCCTTTCCCCCCACAATGCTTTTCTCCATGTTGGAATAGTTATGCACAAACCTCACCTGTACAGCTTGTTAACAATGTGGTAAAGAGACCTCAAACTGCAGTTTGGGTAAGATACTGCCCCATCCAATATTTCTATAGTTGAATTTAGCCAAATGCATTTTTACCAATAATTGGCGTTCCAGCAGGACACAAATATCAATATCTTGACACCATTAGTTCAAACACCTAATGCTTATGTATCTCCACTACTTCAACCTAACTACACCATTTATGACTGCATTTCACCAAAGCAGGCTTATTACCTCTAATTGATGAAACTCGAAATAAAACTATTCTTCAGTGACCAGTCCATCAAACAAAATTATTTTCCTGGTTCTCTCAGTCTCAATTATGCCATCCTTGGCTTCTAGGCCTGCACCACCAACTTGTATTCCTCTGTTTTCTTGTACTCAAAATCCTCCACTTACCCAAGCAATTTATGCTATGCATCATCTACACACTTCAACAATCAAAGAAGAAAACGGGGAAACTATGAAATAGCTGTTTACATTTTCCACACCACTATACTGCTGAGAACCCAGTATTCTATAAATCTAAAACGTGGATTATCCACATCATGAAACCTTTGCCTGAAAATGGTAAAGGCCATTTGTAAGCCTCTCATAGAGAGGAAAGAAAAGGTTCGATAACCATGAAAAGTTCAAATGCACTTTAATCTATTTGTTCAAAATATTGAAAAAAAAAGATCAGCATTCATTCTCAACATCAAAGTTTCTGCATGCCCCATATATCTGGCACAATCATAACATCTCTCTACCTATAATAGTCTCTATCTACATTCACTGATCCAAAACAAATGTCTCCTATCAAAAATCAACATACCAACTCTGCCACCATTATCTACCTTGTGGTTCCCAACGCACTGAGTGGCTTGATCTAAAGATTCTGAAATTCTCAATTCTTAAGGAGAAGAAGAGTCCATACAAACATCTTTGAAAAAGAAGAAAAGAAAATTGCTTCTTTCTCTCTTTTGTCATATTAGAAATGCGTTGATGGCTTCTCATAAAAGTAAACCGAGTTTCATCATAGTTAGACTTGAGACACCAGATTATATTACCACCAATAAATCTGTGTCAATTATGCAACAGCTTAGAAGGAAAAATAAAATAAAATAAAATAAAATAAAATAAAATAAAATAAAATAAAACAAAATAAAATAAAATAAAAATAAAATAAAATAAAAATAAAAATTCCATTCAGATAGTTTGTTCACACTTGTTTCCCACAACAATCTTCTCATGAATTTTCAACCGAGTTCCAGTGAAGTCATGCAGAAGTAAGAATAAAGCTTAAGAAAAGCAAATATTATCAAGCAGAATATAAGATATAAATTGTATTGATTGATAAAAGAAGATTTACCAGATGACGTAGATGATCTTTAACCAAATCATTGTCTGTGAGATTGATAGTCCGAAGTTGAGAAGATTTCATGCGCTCAACCATTGCATTAAGTTCGCAAACTGTGTGTAGGCCAACACTGCACATAATAAGGTAAAAAATTAAGGTCCTACAATTTATTTCAAGTTTTTCAATAGTGATTAGCCACTGGGACAAGATATGAGTATCTTAGGTGCATAGCAGCCATAACCACCATGATCAGAGATGACCAGCCCCCCCGCCCCAAGGGAGATCCCAACATGCATACCAGAAAATATGATGTGAATACAAAAGAAAAAAAAGGAAACCAGTCCCATGCAATTATCTGAACACAATTATAAGCAAAATGTCTAATTAGTGCCATTTTTGGGGATGCTTGCCTGTAAAGAACAAGAGCTTCTTCTCTAGTAGAATCACATCTGTACTTGAACTCAGTAATATTCATTGGCCCAACCTGCAGATTGAAAGAGTTTCCGGTTCAGAGCATGAAAAGAACACTTGGAATCTCATTCTTGATTAAAAGTCTTATCACATACTTGTTCACAAAACTTTTTAAAGCTCCCAGGCTCCTCTGGCATAAATGTTGCAAGAACAGCCTCTCGCTGCCTACCAACATCAGCAAGTTCAGTTACCAGCCTCAATCTATCAAAGTTCATATTTGCTCCACTGGTGATTGCAACAACATTTTCATCCTTGAGGCCATAGTATTTGCAGTAGGCCTCTGCTCCAGCAAGTGCAAGAGCACCAGCAGGTTCCAGAATGCTTCTTTTCTCCTCAAACATGTCCTGCAACAAGAAGCAACTTTACTGAAAGCCACCACAATGTAGACACCAAAATTAATTGATCACTTACTAAAGGACCTGGAGCCAATTTTTTTGATGTCTAGCATAATAGCCAACAGAACCTACTGCTAATGATTCTGAAACAGAGCAACTTTGCAAAGAAAAGGTCATTTATTGGATAAAAACCCTCCCTAAAAGGTCAAGCGTGTTAAGTGTTTTGACATCCTCCTAACTCACCGAACATGATCCCGTCTGGTTTTGAATCTGATTGTTCACAAGCTGGCCCTCACCCTCAAGGACCATACATGTAACAGAACATTGCCCATAAGCCATTAAATGTTAATTGTTTTTGCACTCTCATCAGAGTACAGAAAAAAGAAAACAAGGTGTACCCTTTCTTCCATAACGAAATATTTTTGACTTTAAAAAAAAAAAGGAAGCTTTCCTTAATCCAATCCATATCTAGGTCAGCCATATATAGCATGCAAACTTCATGTAGAATGGGAGTGCTGTTAAAAGAACCATATGAAACATTCACAAAAAACCAACACATTGAAATATTCTCGTTTCAAGGACCTTAATAGTGTCAAACTTGCAAAAGATTATTTACTAGCTAAAAGACCACATTTCCCTTGGTAAAGAGGGAAAGCATTTGCATATTTGGAAAATCTTAAGTATATTTCTAAGAATAAAAATGGAAGTAGCCAAAGAAAGCATGTGATCCTGAAGCAAAGAGCAATTAATGCATTTTAGACACATCCAACCAATATTTTGCAACTCATTTGAATTATTAATAAATCAATAACACAAGGGTTAATACTAATTATACTAAATCTGATCATTCAAATCTCATACCACTTGTAACCATTGTCACATTCATTACATCAATCAGTTTTAAAAAGAAAAGCCAGTACATTCAAAGGTTCCTAAAATTTTCGTTAGCAAAAGACTTCTTTCAGAAAACAATTGTCAATGCCATAGTGTCATGATCGGCATTTTGGTAGATGAAAGAATTAGTTCAGTGCCATCAAGCAACAAAACCAAGTTTAAATGTATAGCTGATAGATATGGTCCCACCTTTATTGAGGCACAAATTGTATCACGGCTTACTAGAACTATTCCATCCACCAACTCTTTGCATAGACGGAATGTCTCTTCACCAACTACTTTAACTGCAACACCATCGGCAAAGCCTCCAACCTGGTCCAGCATGATCCTCTGGCCATGATGCAATGACAATGCCATAGCATTTGCATCAACAGGTTCGACACCAATAATTTTCACCTGCATGATTGCATTTAAGTGCTGTTAATGACTAATATAGCCTTCAGCCAAGAAATCAGTGAAGCCAATTCCACAGAGAACACAGAAAAAAGCAAAACAGCAAACAATCTTGTTATGAAGTCAGACACCAAAGCGACGATGAATCTCTAATCAACTTGAACAAGAACATCTAGCATTAGAAATGACAGTGACAGTGACACAACACAGCTACTATGAGTAAAAGTCAGATTGTAAAGAATCAGTGAATCCCAAGAGCTACATAATTAAGCACAAGAAAAAAGGAAAAGCGCATCTCTAAATTTCAAAAATAAATCAATCAAATGACTATCCAAACAATGGGATTTCAAAACACATAAAATAAAACAATATTAGACACAATCTTACACATGAATAAACGAACCTCTGGAGAAACTCTCTTTACATAAGCAGCAATACCAGCTATTAATCCCCCACCACCAACTGGAACGAATATGGCATGCATTGGACCCTGCATTTGGCGCACAATCTCCATCCCAACTGTTCCCTGTCCCATTATGACATCTGGATGATCGAAAGGTGGTATAAAGGTTCGACCCTCCTCTACAGCCCGTTGTTTAGCATATGCTTGCGCTTCGTCATATGAATCTCCAACAAGAACAACAGTTGCCCCCAATCTCTTAACAGACTTCCACTGAAAACATTAAAAGGAAGCTCCAAAATTGATTTATCCATTGTAATCAACCAACATAATCATGCACAAAAAGAGGTTCATCCATCAATCATCTTTTTTCAAACCTTGATTTCCGGGGTTGTAACAGGCATTGCAATCACAGCATTGCAACCCAATCTCTGGGCAGCTAATGCAACTCCTTGAGCATGATTCCCAGCAGAAGAGCAAATAACTCCCTTTTCCAGCTGTTCCTTTCGTAGTTTCACCATCATGTTGTAAGCTCCTCTCAATTTAAATGAAAATACCTGTCATTCAATTGTCAAAGCCACCTTAATTTTGTAAATTTCCTGAACAAAGTCCCATCAAGAAACTTCCTGAACCATTTGAGACTAATATTTGCTACCAGAAAAAGCCTCTTACCATGCCCGAATTATTAGAAACCACTTCCACTTCTATTTATCCACACTTTATTGATCAACATAGGATAGTTACCAAACAATTGCGTAATGTAAAGTTATAAAAGATTCCATTTTCACATCGAAGGTATATAATCTTTATTCCTTATTCCCATCACTATATCCTCCCAAAAAAATAAAAATACAAATAAAAATTAAGTAAAAAAGATAAAACAAAGATAAAATCTTTGATAACAACTCTATTACATCATTAACCATGTTGGAATATAACCCACTCCATAAGATTAAAGAAAAAAAAAAAAAAACTTGCATTCATATACTTCCTTGCATCTCATTAATCCAACCAAATTAACAAACAAATTGTAAACCTTAGAATTTATTTTCCCACATTAGACCAAACATAATATTTAAAAGAAAAATAAAATAAAATTCAACCACAGTTCATCCTATCATCCGTTCACCCAATATTACCAAAAATTTTCAGAGAGAGAGAGAAAGAACCAAATTCAGATTCCATTCAGCCTGTCGATCATTCAAACATAAAGGCACAAATTTTACGAAGAAAGACAAAGATGGATCAAATTTAACTTCAAAAATCAGCCTATAATCCATTCAAACAATGATACCCAGAAGGGGGGAGGGAGAGATGAAATTAAAGTTCAATTCATTCTCTCATCCATTCAAACAAAAACACGGGAACTTATATATGTGAAGAGAGAGAGAGAGAGAGAGCATACAGGCTGCAAATCCTCCCTCTTAAGCCAAACACGAGCGCCCAATCTCTCCGAAAGCTTGGTAGCAAACTGCAAAGGAGACTCAATCGCCACATCATAAACCTTGGACGACAATATGTTCGTCAAGTACCCCATCGCATTCATCACCCCATCCCCACCGTCCATTTCTTCTCGAATTGGCACCGCCCCCAAAAACCCACTTTCATACTGCAATGAATCCGCGGACACTTTCTTCAACGAATGCGAAGAAGAAGGAGAAGAAGAAGAAGAAGAAGAAGAAGAGGAAGAGGAAGAGGAGGAGGAGCTGTGCAATGGTGTATCGCGGGAATGTGAAATCGAGGGTTTGAGAGAGATCTCAGCCGTCGATTTTGAAACCGTCGCTCTAATTGTAACAGGCTTCTTCCTCGTTGAGAGTTCAGTTTTTTGAGGGGTTCGGATTCCATGGTGTTTGGGTTTGTGGAGAGGGAATTGGGCTGGTGTGAGACACAGAGACTCCATTGTTAGAGAGAGAGGTTGGCTGCTGTTATGCAATCGTTGCAGTGGGAGAGAGAGACACACACACAACGAGCGGGTAAGCGTAGGCCTTATAGCAATTTGAGCTTTTCCTAAGGTAAAATCCGGAGGTTGGCGGGTCGATGTCCAACATTTAACCTGGAATGTTGCTTTTGAGATTCATTTATAAAATATTTAATGAAATAAAAAATAATACTTTTGATAGAAAGAAATTTTCTATTAACAAATCTAATATAATTCTAATTCTACTTTTACTCCTACAACTTATCTACAAATTTTCTTTCTTTTATTCGTTGATATGGTTTTTATCTAGACGCTAATAGATTAAATAATATTATATATTAATATTTTATTCATTTTTTTCTATTTTACCTTATTTTTCTAAAAAAAAATAAATAAATTTATAAATCAAAATTTTACTATTCGAGTGTACATAGGATTGTATTGCTACATAGTTATTGATGAAACCTATCCTTTAATATCCAAATTCATAAATAAGATATATTTTAATTCCCATTTACTTATCAAAATATTATAATATAGTATTTACAATAATTATTCTTTTATAAGATGATATATTTGTAGATATATTGATATGATAATATTTATATTGATCACAAAAATTATTGATTCATCCTATAAAAGATGCATAGGTTAAGGTGTAAATTGAGAAGCGGTATTTTCAAAAATCAGGTTTTCTGAAAATTCTATTCGGAATAACATTGGCGATGAGATGAGTACTAAATTTATTTTCAAGCCGGATAAAAGTTTTCGAACCCGCCACTTTTAAATAAAAGATTTTTGTCTTTTTTATGCACGTGCGTTGTGCCACAGTGAGGGGCTTTTTAGGCCTTTTGCATTCCACATATGGGGACCCAGGAAATTTCACTCCGGGTGCTCCCCAATGAAGACATGCCACGTATAATTATTTTTCTCTGCAGACAGTGCATGGTGGGCCAAATTTGACAGTCACGCACGGGCAGGTGATAAATGCTTTGACTGCATGAGCCGCCCAAGAACTTTTCGACTTTTTTTTATGTTTTTTCTTTTGTTTTTTTTCCTCCAAACTGCTTCGACGGGGGCATGTGGTCGGCGATCACGTGCGTTAAGTAGTCCTGTTCGAAAACATCTCAACTCACTCGACTACGATTACGAAAAGGGCAAAAAAAAAAAAAACAAGTAGGCCTCAGAAAAATTATCCATCACGTGTGCTTTTTTCTTTTCATATCCGATGGTGGTGAATGATGTGATACGGTTCCTCCGGGCAAAACGTCAATATATATTGTACTTTAAAAATAATTTTTTTTTCTATTACCTTTGAGTCTATGGTCATTAACCATTATTTAATAGCTTTTTAAAAATTAAAATTTCTATAAATATCGATAAGCATAGAATTTTGTAGAAATTTGACCTCGTGTGAGGGAAACTAGAACAAAAAATCAAGTGGCAAAATGTTCGAATAGAAGAATCACGTTGGCCTGTGACCGATGGGCAATAAAAATATGAACGAGTTGGGCTAAGAAGGAAAAATTCCAGACCTTTCAGTTTCGAATGTTTGGGCCTAGTTGGGCTAAAATTGGTGGCCCGCGAACAGTGACGGACTGCCCAAGCAAATTTCTGAGCTCAAACTCGAAACTGAAAAGTGAAACTGAAAGCGTCTTGTACTAATTTATCAGATAAGTTATTGAGGAGAAATATTTTTTTTTACCGTATAAAAATTTAAATGTGAAATTGTTACGTTAAAAAAAGGTTTATATCATTAAATTATTTTTTTGAGATACGATGAGAGAAATATGGGAAAAATACGATAAAGAAGACAAAAGCAAAAGGGGAAGGTTCATGAAAATGTGACATGTTTTTCATAGCATTAATAGGACTCCCTTGTTAGGGACACGTCACTTCAAACGCGAACCAGATTCCAAATCCAAACAAGAATGGAAAAGGAAAAGGAAAAGGAAAAAGAAAAAACAAAGAAAAAAGAAAAAAAAAAAGGGAAAATGAATACCTATGGCTATGGAGTGGTCAAAAAGCAACACACCCTCTAGTAATTCCTCTGTTCATAGGAACCCCAAAAACTAATAAGAAAACCTTAAAAAAAAATCACGAACCAAAAGTAAAGAATAACCTAGCTTAAAAAGTCTTCAATCCTCCGAATCATACCTACCCGAGTTTCTGATTTTGATTTCTAATGATATGGAAAACACAGGATCAAAGTTTGAGTTCATGAAGCCAATGCTTCTCAAGGCTGGTATTCCTCTAGCTCTTTCCATCACAGCCCTTGTATGTGCTAAGATTGCCACAACACATTCATCTTCAACATCTTCACAACCCCAGGAAGATTCTCAACCTGAAGTCAATACGCAAGAGGATTTTCAAGTTGAAGAATGCATTCATCCAAAGGAAAGTGAGGATTTCGAAGGGTGGAGAAACCAAATTCATGAGCTTGAGGTGAGAGAATTGGAGACGGAAATGAGATTTCTCTGGTTTCAAGAGTTGAAAGAGCAAGAGAACATGTTGGTTTTAGAATTGGCTCGTGTGGAGCTTTTGGGTCATGAGATTTCTCTAATGGAAGCTGAGGTACAAGGGCTTGAGAATATGATGCTAGAGTACTTCAAACTTGTGGAGGAGCTTGAGAAATCTAAATTTGAGAATGGTTTTTTGACAAAAAAGGTGAACAAGCTTTTGAAGAAAGTTGGAGAGAGATCTAAAGTTATTTGTGAACAAAATCTGAGTATCAAAGATAAGGAAGAAAAGATTTTGGAAAATCATGAAGAGTTGTGGAGAAGAGAGGAGATTATAAAGCAATTGGAGGATGAGAACAGAGAACTGCAGAGGATTGTTGATCAAATTCAGGAAGAAAAGGAAAATCTTCTTAAGAGGCTGGAATTTTTGGAAAATTCAGCACTTTCAACAACAAAGGTTCATTATATTCCTCATTCTTTTTTTTATATATATATAGGATGGTTCACATATTTTTCTCTAACAATTTATTAGATTTTTTTAATATCAATCACCATAAAATAGCTCATGCCTTCTTATAGATTGAATTTAAACCAAACCAAAATTTTACAATTCTTTTTTTCTTTTTTTTTAACCAAAGATATTTACCAAAACTAAAGGTCAACTTTTTTTTCCCCTCTCTTACAAATAAAAATATTTTAAAATTTGTTTTTAGATGGTCCTTGGATATGGGTGTAATTTATTGGCTGGAGGGAAAACGATACCACTAAGCTCGTAGATTTTGAACATTGATTAGTATATGATACCCTCATTCTTCACATTGGCCATAATAATAATGCAATCTCACTTTGCTTGTTCCGATAAGCTGAATTTCAGCTCAAGAAATCAAATCCAACTTGAAAACTATGGAGTCATTTAGTACTAAGTTGAATTTTATTGCAAAACCATGTTCATTCTAACACTTTTTCCCATTTTTTAATGAAGAGTAAAGAAGCGGGAGTTCCAATGGAGGACTACAAGAAAGTAGTAGAAGAACTAGAACAAATCCAGAAGGAGAGGGAAGCCGAAGCTAATGAATTGATCTTCTTGCGGTGGAGCAACGCGTGCCTAAGGCACGAACAACCGAGTAATCATGAAGAAGAAGAAGAAGAAGAAGAAGAAAAGAAAGGAGGACATGAAAAGAAGAAAGGCAATGTGGATGGAGAGCACAAATTGGATGGCAGTGGCGGTAGTCAAACGTATACCCAAGTGAAGAGGCAAAAGTTACTTTCAAAATTCAAAAGATGGGTCGAAGGAAGAGGAAAAATGAAGGGAAAAGTAGATGATGAAGACAAGTATTATGATAGTACTAACGTCAAGTGCTTTGGAAGAAATTCGGTTTCGGATTGGCCCGAGGAAGACGTCCATCATCCAAGGAAGTCATCTTCTAGTGCTTTGTAATTTCCTTGCAGAAAGGATGTGTTAAGGAAAAACATTTCTCCGTGGCCTAACAGCTTCTATGTTTCATTGAGATGCTTTATTTATAAAATTTAAATAATGAAACTCAATTTTATCCTAAATCCAATAAATTCATAAATCCGAATTGTATTTAATAAATAATAATGGGATGCCTTGAGTGGGTACAGGTTCAAGTTGGATGCAAAAATAACATGTACTTAATGGTATGTTTAATGGACTTAATAATGACTTTTTAACAACTTGATCAAGATTAAGATTAAAATTCGAATAAAATAAATGAGCATTTAACAGTAAAAAAAATAAAAAATAAAAAATAAAAATTGAGGGGTTAAACCAAAAAAGTGAACATCATGGCTAAAATATTTTGTGAAATAAATGAGTAAATATATGATAGGTGGCGTGATTTAGTGGAGGATCAAGAGTGGCTAGATTTTTGCAGGTTAATGGTTAACAACAATCACAAGGAAAAAGAATGTACCAAAAAAAAAAAAAAAAAAAAAATCACAAGGAGAAGGTCGCAGCCACAGAAGCCTTGGGAAAATGTGGATGAAATCCAATCGAGAAATCCTCCTCTCTCTCTCTCTCTCTCTCTCAAAGTTCGAGTGGTGGTTCCCTCGCATTTCTGAACATAACTATTTGATAGCATGGAACTCTCTCTTTTCTCTAACCATCGTCATCACTTCACTCCCCTCTTCAAGTCATCCAACCCAATTTCCTTTACAAGTCTCTCTCTCTCTCTCTCTCTCTCTCTCTCTCTCTCTCTCACGTAGATTGAAACTAAAGAGCAGTTGAATTTGCAGGAAAGAGAGCAGCAAATAGGAAGATATTGGCGGTGCCTTGTCGCTGTTCTTCCTCTTCTTCCAAACAAGCAACTTTGACTTGTGGGGATGAGGGAAGGAGAGTTTTGATGGGTTCTTTTCTCGCTGCAGGTTTGTTCCATTGTTTGGAATATCTCTCTCTCTCTCTCTCCCCCTATCTATGCCACTATACAAAACCCTGACTTTTGGTTAGTTTTGCATCATTATTACAAGCCTGAATTGATAATATTTTAATTCTAGAACCTGGAAATCAATCTAAGTTTTTCTGGTATATTTCTTATACAATCTGTTCGAAGGTTAATTTTTCCATGTGAGGAAAGATTGGGGTTTCTGATTTGAGCTCTGGGTTATGCTCTTCCAGAATTAAGCACTTACGTGTGCTATCCCAAGAATGTAAGGACCTGTGATTGCAAATATGATCTTTTTCGGCCTAAACTTGAAGATTAAGGAGTTCATCGGGATTTGGAGTTGAGCAAGTGAATGAACCCAGTATATTATTTACTAAGGAAAGGAACTTATGATATACTTAATAATCAGGCCTACTTTTGGGTTTGGTTATGATTGAGGAAAGAAAGTTAATGCACATGCTAGAACGACTCAGTCACTTGAGGTCTGATAAATGTAGTCTTTTTTTTTGGGTTATCTACATGCAGACAATTGGATTCCCTTCTTGATTTAGATCAAATAGTTTTGTATTTTGGTGTCCTCCTAAAAGAATTGCTATTGGCTTTGATTTCCCTGGCCTTACTTTGAGTCTATTACGAAGGGATTAAAAGTTAGCCCCTAGTTTGCAATGACTGGAGCAATGGGAACAAAACTTGAGAATTCAAACTGATAGTTTGCTTCCTAGTAGTATAGATTTACCTGATACCTCTCCCTCAATAAACTTGATCAATGGATGGCTTCATTGGGAGTGGAGTCAAGGATAGGTTGGTTAAACAAGGCTCAACATCCAAGGCCCCAAAAATTGGTCCTTAAGCGTATTGCCTAGGGCCTAGCTACGACTATGATGTAAAAGATTATTGAAAAATCAAGCTTATCAACAGAAAGGGGGATCCCAAGGTGGTCCCAATTAGGTTCACAACCTTTAAATAATCACCAAGGTTGGTAAAACGGCGAGGATGACTATGTGGATCATACTCAATTTCGTGAAACAAATTAGAATATTTTCAAACTAAAATATTAATATTGATTAATATTCCGTTACATTTCCAAGTTTTTTCATGCCTCTAGCTATTTGATTCATTTTGTTGTCTATGATAACTATGTTTCTGCATGTTATGCTTGCTTCCATTGCGGTGCCTGTTGCTTTCTCTGGTGGATTTGACCAGCACATGGGTGACCTCTTTTTTTTTTTTTTGTCCTTTTCGAATCAACAAGGCAAGGAGTTGCTTAGAGTCCAAAGGAAAGGAAATGGGAACCCTTCTGACAAATTAAGGGATAGATCTAGGGAGGCTTTTCTTTTTTTTGGGCGGGGGGATAGGGGGTGAGGCCATCCTTGGCATCCATCCCAAAAGGGTGTTAATCACTGTAGAAGAACTTATAATTCATGTCTGTGTGTGTTATTTTTTATTTTTATTTTTTTAAAAATCTCATGCATTTCTTCTCTCATTCCTCTCTCATGTGTATATGCACATGATCAAACTTACTAGATGAGTATACATCCAGCTTATCAACCTTATTCTGATTCAGCTGCTGGAATCTGTGTTTCTGATGTGGCTGAAGCTGTTAGCACGAGCAGAAGAGCTGTAAGACTTTTACGTTGGCATTATTTGAATTGTTTATTGCTTCTAACTACTGGACTCTAGGGTCCTTGTTTACGTGTTTTACACGGTGCAATTCGCTACAGCTTAGAGGAGCAAAAATACCTGAAAGTGAGTTCACAACCCTACCGAATGGTCTGAAGTAAGTAAACCACTAGAAGTTAACTTTTTCCAACAAAGCTCTCCATCTTAAGAAACTTGCTAGATACCTCACATTTGGTGCCCCAAAGTGCCTCGAAATCCCCCCAAATTATTTAATGGCAAGAAAAGGAAGAAGGAACATATAACATCATTGTGTTGCTTCACTGAAGATGTGTTGATTTCACATATATGTCTTCTGTTAGTCAAGCAGAAATGTGTGAACTATAAGCATTATCAAGATGACACAGTCAATATGTATCCAGAATGATCTCTCTGAAGTCTAAATGTGTTGCCAAAAGCACGCATTCAATATATGTTTTCTTCCTCTGCTATGGTATTTCAGGTACTATGATTTGAAGGTTGGAGGAGGAGCTAAGGCTGTGAAGGGATCACGGGTCGCAGTATGTTGGTGCCCTAGTTAATTTCAAATTTCAAATTATTTTAGTCCAGTTAATTTCAAATTTCAAATTATTCTAGTCTATATTCAAGAACACATAGAAGCAGACAAAAAGGCATCAGAAATTAATTATTAGGAATTCAGTATTCATTGTGTTTCATTATTGTAATCAATAAAGATTTTGAAGAGCTCTCTTGACAACCTTTTAAGATGCTTTGAACTGATCTAAAACAAGTTGTCCTTAATTCAGGCGACTCAAGGACCTTGGTTTCTAATGCTTTGGACATTGTTATGAATCACAGTGGTAGTGTGAATGATCAGCAGCTCAATAGTTTGTTAATTAGATATGTTCAGGGGCATACAGCCTAGAAAGGTCTTGCACTTTTAGTATATTGAATTCGCTTCCCATAATTGTAGACAACATTTTGTGGAGTTCTATTTATATATGAAGAAGTTTTTCTACCTCAAATTGGACCAAATTTTCATCTATAAGTAGGGAAAATATTAATTTTAAGAGATCTCAACAGCAAGGCTTGTCTTTGAGCATAATGGTACTTGGGTGATGATTCTTATTACTCAAGACTGCAAAGTCGCTACCTCCTTTAAAAGGAAAGGATATAAAATATCTTTTTGTTCCATTTGCATTGTATTTTCTGATGAAATTGGATTCACTCTGTCTCCCCTACTCTTAAAAGTCATAAGCCACGTGTCTGAAATAAGTTAACTGTGAATTTATATTATAGGTCCACTATGTTGCTAAATGGAAAGGAATAACTTTTATGACTAGTAGACAAGGCCTCGGTGTTGGTGGAGGAACGGTAAGATACGAGAGTGCTTAATATTTGATATGTTTTCTTTCCTTTTATTTTCCTGGTATCCACATGGTCAGTTGGTTAGTTATTGTTCAATACAAGAAAATCACATATCCTATGATTTATCTATTTTATATGATGTTCAAACAATTTTCTGGCACTGGCTTAGGTCAACATATTTGCTCATTTTCACTAAATTTTGCTTTTGGTTCTGTTGGTTCTTCATTAAAAATATTAGAACTGGCTTCCCATGCTAAAAATCCAATAAATTGGCTACTCCTCTTTGCTACTTAACCAGGGTGACACTGGTTATATACTAGAGCATGGACATGATATAGTGGAATTCAAGTTTGGGAAGTTGTTATCTCAATACCCGGGCAAAGGACAATGAAAATGCAGTCAACATATTTGCTCACATGCCCTGAATTTTGCTTTGGTTGTGTTGGTCCTTCATTAATTAAATTGGAACTGGTTTCGCATGCAAAAAATCCAATAAATTGGCTACTTCTTTTGTAAACTTAACCAGGGTGACACTGGTTATCTAATAAAGAGTGTGGACAAGTGGAATTCATGTTACTCGGCATAGACAATGAAAATGACTTCACATTGGTTAGAATGTTGAATGGATGCACAAATGTCGAAAGACAATGAGAACTATTTTTCGTGGAGAAATGCTTTCCAACTTCATGTCATACTATCCTCATACTGTTTTCACTTTTGTGCCTCATGTGACTATTGCAAGAGAGGCATTTTAGATATACTGCTCTAGATTTTCCAAGAAGTAGCTGAAGAGATTTATTTTCAATTGATTGATTGACTTCAGCGGTACCAGAAGCAGATAAAGGATTATTCGAATTATATGGCATTATAAACTTTATTATTTTCCTTGTCTGTGCAATTTTTGCACTATTTCCTTAATCAAGGTTGCCCAGTTCGTTCTGTCTAGAAGCTGTTCTCTCCTAAGGATTTTAATTATTGTTTTTCTCCACATTGATCCTGAGTCCCAAATGAAGGTCAATAAATATGGTGCACGTTGCTGACCTTTCTTATCCAGCAAAGGTTTCTTCCTACCAAGAAAAAGGATAGTTGGGCTTTTAGTGTACCTCCACACATTGAAGAATTGCTTGTCATAGATGTACAAGGATTAAAGAATGCTTCAAGTCATTGAATAAGTTTAAATTTTTCTATTTATTTATTTGGAGAATCCGCTAGAATGGATTTGATTTTTTCTTCTTTCAGCTAGAGTTGTTTGTGTACAATTCGGTCCATCTTGAAATCGTCCCTCGTGTAATTTCCATCTGCAGATGAATGATTTTACAATTTGTCGTAATTATGTGAAATGTTCTCAATGCTGATTTTCTATTGCCATTATTGAATACTGTGCAGTCATTTGTAAATTGTGCTTATATGCTGTGATCTTGGTCTAATAACTATATCTTCAAGCCTCTTTTTTTTTGTGCTTGTGTCTGTGTTTCCTACAGCCATACGGATTCGACGTGGGTCAGTCTGAAAGAGGAACAGTCCTTAAAGGATTAGACCTTGGAGTTGAAGGAATGAAGGTTGGCGGTCAGGTGAGTGTCTTTAGACCATTGTGTTGGTTGAGATTGATTATCATTGGATATCTCACGTCTCTGAATGTCAGAGCCTTGGAATCACACTCATTCAGGTGTCCTTTGAACTGTATAGTCAAATTGTGGATCTGATAACATGATGATACTCATACTAAGCAACTGGGTTTAAATGGTAGTTTTGAGGAAATTAACTATGCGGTGGAGATACGTGGGATACTATCTGTAACATATGCTTCCAGTTTCTGATATTGCTGAAGATCTAAGAGTCCTGACCTATTAGTTCTATTGAATGACGGATTTTGGTACTTGTCTCGTTTGCTTCAGATATGCTGCATGGTGAAGATACTTTTCAGTACTTCTTCGATTCTTGAGGCATACTTAATATGGATCTTTTACCATGTTATATGTTCATTAGAAACAGAGTTCAGATAAAATCATGCCATATGTGTGTGCGTGCGTGTGTAGTTCAAAAATTATTCATTTCTTGTTGTCGGGATTTCGGATTCTTCACTTTGACACACATGTCCTGGATCCCATTCATGAAACTGAAGTGATCATTATGGAGGTTGCTTTTTGCTGGAACTGGGCATCATTTGGGATTGATTATATCTTTCATTTTTTTTGAAACCTTTCTATGCAATATATTCACATTGCCTTGGTTTATAAACCTTTACTATTATCTTGTTAATGTTAAACATTGCAGCGGCTGCTGATAGTTCCTCCCGAGCTAGCATATGGGAGCAAAGGAATCCAAGAAATCCCCCCAAATGCAACAATTGAGGTGATCCTTTGTACCTTGTTATGGTTAACTTTTCTGAAATTTACTATTTGGGCAAGATCAATTACCCCAGTTTCAAAATGCATAAGCCATCTTGAATCCATGTACTTATACTGGGAGGGAATATCATGCAAACAAATTTCCTAAGCATTTTGCAATGCCCAGATTATGGGGTTTTTAAAGAACCTATATCCAGAATATCTTATGTTTTTAGAGCATTTGTATTGGATGAGCAGCGGCATGTCTATGATCTAACTGTTTTTCTTAGTTATGGTTTCCCCTTTCTCTCAATTTGGGAGTTCAGTTTTTGTTACCACTTTTTATGTCGAGCACAGCACAATGATATAGTGCTCCATTTTGGCATGGAGATCATAAGTTCAACTACCTCGCTGCTTGTAGGGGTAACCCTTTGAAAGTCTAGTTGCCCAGAGTCAATGGTGACAGCCTTGTGCTTTTGAGTACCCTTAAAAAAACTTCTTTATTTATGGTTTAACTAACCATGTTAAAGTGCTGGTTATCATTGAACCAAGCCTGGCCAGTCTATCTCCCTCCTTTTATGTGCCAGATTCGGTGGAGCACTAAAACTTCTAAAGAAGTAAATGAGTTTCTTTCACCTTTGACATCACGAAACGAGATTCGTCGGTCGATATTAGGGAAAATTATTTAGAGGTTCAAAATAGGATGGAAGACTCTTCATTGTTTCAGCACCTCAAGTTCTTGCTCCTTGGATTGCAAAATATGTTATTTTAGATAAGACCGCTAGTTTTTTGTTTAGTAAATGTTGGTTCAAGGTAAATGAGCTAATTATTTGCTAGCCAACGACCTAGAGAAATTGGATTTTCTTGGAAGTCATTTTATGGTCAAGTGTAGCTTTTCATCCTTACTGCCAGAAAGCCCAGAACTCAATAGCAATATTTCCCCTATCTATCATCCTTATGCTGTTGTACTGAAGTATCTGTTTCTCTTCACTTTATTGAATCCATCTTAATTGTTATCATCCTGCATCATTGTTTTGTATTATTTGCAGTTGGACGTTGAATTGTTAGCTATCAAACAAAGCCCATTTGGGTATGAAACGGACTCTGGAAGTACATTAATCTACATTCCATTATTATTATCTCGAGTCTTGCTTCATTGATAACCCCACTCTGTTTTTGTCAGGTCCCCTGTAAAAATAGTTGAAGGATAATGAACTTCCCTTCTTCAATGTGGAAAGAGGTGAAAGTACAAGGCGACGTGGGAGGCAAAAGTGGATTGCTCCATTCATTTAAATCTTTTTTGTACAGTGAACCTTGATATATGTCAGTCCAGGACATGAAAAGAAGAGCTTGAATGAACTTGAAGGCTGTGTTATCACCATTATTTGCATTATTGGAATGCTATTGAGTTCTATAAAAAGGACCGTCTCTAAAATGTGTTAATCTGCTCCAAATTCATTGTTCTCCATTAACTTTTTTTTTTTTTTTTGTTGATTACACGAGAATTGAATTCTGAATCACATGATTAAGGTAAGAGAGTTGTGATCATTAGATTATTTTTTTAGGGACCGTTTCTTTTTGTACTCTCAACCTCCAAATATGAGCGAAGTTAAAAAAAAGGGTTCCTCATGCTACAATGTGCTTCTATATGTTCTTCTCTATGACAGATTTTGAGTCCATAATCACCAGATATACGGGACTATTAAAGGTTCAAATGTACTTAGAAAGAATTAGAAAAAGAAAAGAAAGTGGGGCTGTTCATAGTTACACAGACTTAGAAACGAAATTTAATTGTACTCGAAAAAAGGCAGTAATTTATTCTCGTGCAATATATAATCCTTCAATAAAAAATACGCACTAAACTAATCTTAACCTTATTTGAGGCAAAAATTAAAACAATCATAATTTGATAATTAGTGTATTCGGTAATTTTTTTTAAAAAATATATATTTTAACTTGATAATTTGTTTAGATTATTTAATTATAGTATGGAGAAAAGTTATTTTTCTGAACCTTTTATTGAATGAAAAAATGAATGATGTGGTTAGACTCAGTTGATGCACCTATTATCCGCATGTCATCACATGTATCGATGCAAATATACGTTAAAAGCAATTTTTGTAAACATTAACTATGGTAACATAATTAGCCGCGTCATTTACGGGACGAAATTGGGTTCGCATGACTAACACTTGTTGATATAGATAAAATGAATATTTCGTCGTTTAACCAGATCGGGAGTTCGACTCCTCAATGAAAGTACCATCACTACTGTTGGAATTTAATTGATTCGATTCACATACAACGGAAGCATTCGGACAATTTTCAGAAAAACAAATATAGATCGGATATAGGGTATAAATACCTCGAATGTGTAGAGACTCCAAAAGATCAATCGAACGTCCCTCGATCCGATTTCGCGGTCGGGATGGTGATCACAAGGTTAGTCGAATCACCACTACAGTGTCACAACGCCGCAACCCTCAATCCGGTGATTTTAGCGACGGGGAAATTTTCCTTCACGAAAATTTCTCATTCCCTCATTCTATATTTTTCTCTCTTCAGCAAGAACATCAAGAACAACATTCTGTTTTTGTTTTGTATTTTTGTTACATTCAATAGGTTACTTGGGGAGAGGTTATTAAATCAAAATGGGAGTTATGGGAAGTTATCCCATAACCCCTCAAATGCCCCACGATGGGCAATATTAAAACCAATATCTCCCACTTGCACACGAGGGCATTTTACTTCCGTCACAAGATCACAACTCATGAGATCTTTCTTATCACCCTGTTGGACTTTCATACAGGATTGGGCGTCGTGCGACCGGCGAGTACACATGCAAGCAAAGACCTCTCTACACACCTGTTAGGATGATCGAGAAGCCATCATTAGTATAGAAATTAACTCGCTGCACCCCAGATCCAAGACTAATTACATCCATCGAACTACTTTCCTCAACGAAAGTAATCCCCAATAAATGCTCGACTATGTATCCACTATTATGCTTACATCCCAACATGGATAGACATAATAGGCTAGCCGGTGAATACAATACAATGATGTAATGTCAATTGGTCTTCCTTTTCCCAAACTCGAATCTATTAGCCTCAATTCAGCTGCTTTCACATACCTGTCCCTCAGACCTCAATTTATCTTCCGGGCCATCGGTAAACAGACTAAAGTAGCATCACTGAGTCAAGACTTCTAGAAACAGCCGAAAGTGATAATGGTGCAAGAGATCACACTCAATGGATCTCGGATCTCATACAGTGGGAACGGGGATCTAAAGAATATCAATGTCTCAAAATGATATTCCCACTATCCTTGGCCGTCATATCACACACGGTATGAAACGCGTGCCACAGTGTTATTCCCCCATCTCTCAAAGGGCATATGTCAGATTTCTCTAAGACTGTACAGGTATGGGACTCAGTCTACACATAAGACTTTACCCAGAGATCTCAGAGAGAGTATCTCAGAGACAATATCACAAATCGCAGGTGATATCTGAGATCTCAAACCTGACTGCTTACAGGCAACATGGATGTGGGTATTTCCATGTCGGTCATATCGCATATGACCTCATCCTGAACACATATCAGGGCGACTTATGTTCTAGTAGGGCCACTCTCAAAGCCTCTTACGACTAGAATCCGTCTCATCTCCGCTCACTCAGAGTCGAAGGTGGTCACTCGTGTGAGAGAGTCAACCACGCCTGCCTGACATATCATTTATCACAACAAATCAGAAAATATATGACAATAAAATAGTGCTATAAGTAAGTGACTCTATCATGCACTCATGTCATATATATATAACGCAATAAGTATCAGCACAAAGTGAGAAATGTTAATATACATACAAACCCTATGATTCCTATATCTCATACAGGAATCTCTCATAATGGGTTTATTGAAGGGATCAGCCAACACGCTGTATAGTAATGTACTTAATTTGTCACTTCACCCTTCTCGGTGATGTATCTCATAACGTAGTATTAAGTATCAATGTGTTTAGACTTACTGATGCTTAGGGTCTCAAGTGTGGTCAAGGGCGGCCTGATTGTCTCAATAAATCATCACTGGCCTCCCACTGTTTACCACAACCCCTAAATGATCCAGAAATTTCTGGAGCCAAACACTCTCCTGAACTGCAGCTGAGTGTATCACAAGCTCAGCCCCTATCATAGATAAAGATATGTAGGTTTGCTTCTTGCTACTCCAAGACAGCAAAACCCGACATGGATTTGCATACATTCATATCACCAACTCAGTTGGTATCTGAATACCCAACAACACAAGATGCAAATCACCTCCTTCTTAACACAAGGAGAGGTCCGCAGTTCTCTCGAGATATCTCAGAATCCTTTCACTGCTCTCCAGTGATCCCTTCTAGGATTCGATCAATACCTAATTACCATACTGACTGCTAAGCAAATGTTTGATCGTGTACGCAACACTGCGTATATCAGGGTACCCAATGCACTGGTACAAGGATTTCCATTGCCCTTCACTGAGTCTTAAGGCTTATGTCAAGAATTAGCGTTTAACCTTTTAGCAATAAGAGTATCTTTAGGGTCGTAGTCGATTCCTCTGGATCTTAACTTCGAGGAAGAACTGAGTCTCACCCATGTCCTTCACATCAAGACTCGACAATGTCCACGTCATCGTGATCATGAGATACTCTCTGTTGTTCCCAATCAACAGACTGTCATACACATAAGGACATGATCACAAGAACGTAAATGGTATGCGCGATGATCCTCCTCGATCATCACTAAAACGTGAGATATCACCTTCTCGTAAAATCTCAAGTGCTACTGCCTGGATTGATGATTAAGGTCGCATGTCGACTTCCGAAGTCAATGGACCTTATCATTCTGATCTATAGGAATAAAGCCAGATGTTCTTTATAGATCTTCTCATCCAAAACTCCCACTCAGGAGAACAGTCTCAACGTTCATCTGGTCTACTCTAGATTTATATCATGTCCACGACAATCGCTAAAAGTAAACGGATCGAGATAATCTCGCCCTTAGTCTGAGTAACCCATGATTATCAGATAGGCCTTATCCCTCAACACCGATCCATCGACCTTTTTCCTGATATTGAGAACCCACATGTTCTCAACAGCCCTACTACCCTCAGGCAAATTAATTAGATCCTAGATCTCATTGATTCTCATCAACTCCTTTTATCCATGGCCTTTAATTAATGGCTCTTCACAGAACCCCTAAGAACCTCTTGGACAGTTAAAAGATTTCTCGTAATCCTCAAGAGTCACACTGAGAGCCTCTCCCTCAATCGGGAAGCGACGGTTAGGTACGCGTCCTCGACTACTCTTAAGAGGAGGGGAAACCTTTTTAACCTCTAGATGAATCGCTCCCACTCGGACCTAGATCCATAATGGATTCTTGAGTCCTGCCACTGGGATTAGCCAACCACTAGGCTTATCCATCTCATAGAAGGTAAAGTCCCAATTGCTTTCATAGCTCATAGAGTTTAGGGTGTCATTTGTATGTTCATTAGATACAATCCCCTGGTGTGTTCTGAGTATCTCATAGAAATACATCATTTTTCTCGCAGGCCTAACTCACCGTGTAAATGCGAAAAATAGTGAACATACGCGACACAACCCCATAATCTCAAATGGCTAAGGTCAAGACTGCCTCCTTGTCCAAAGCTCATATGGAGTACTGACCGCGGACTTTTATAGAACACGATTGAGGACGTAGGCTGCAACCAATAACATATTTCCCCAATGGGAAACGAGTCAATTGGCTTGCGTCATCATCGACCTCACCGTCTCAAACAAAGTCATATTCCTCTCTCACAGCTACTCTACTCCACTGAGTAGCAAGGAATAGTCAGTTTCTCGCAATGCCCTTTTTAAAAGAAAGTTCTTCAGACAAATACTCGCGCTCTCGTTCGGTTATGAGAGTCTCCACGTTCAAGTCTTATTGATTCTCAATTTCGTTAGTAAACCTCCTGAAGCATCTCAATGTCTCAGACTTGTACGAGATCGGATCAACATAACCAAAACGCATGTAATTGTCTGTGAACGTATTAGAGTACCCAACACCATCTCAGGTTCTCACGTTCATAAGACCATAGATGTCAGAATGATCCGACTGCAATAGAGTCCCAGCCTTGATTGCATTGTCGAATGGTTTTCTTATAAGTTTGTCATTCAAGCAAGACTGGTTAGCGGGCCTTACAGACCACTCACTGCTAACCGGTTTATCCTCTCTCACACTAAGAGGATAACAAGAAATACCATTGAAAGTAATCACTTCGAGTGCATATAGTCCCTCACGGACCAGTATAAAACCAATCAAAGTATTATCGTAATAAATTGAAAATTATAAAATCTCCAAATTAATAGAGCATATCCTAAACTGAAATCAAGTTCCGTCGAATATCCAAAACGCAAATAACGTACAGAGTTTAGCAACTTTGCAACTCCAAGTTGCAAGTGCTAATTCCTCTGATGTCGACAAACGCTCCGTTTCAGTATGTAAATCCTCCTTCTCGAGGACTCACTGAGCGGAACTACATAAGCGCGCTCCTATCTCGAGCTACGTAGTCGGTTGCTCCCGTGTTCATAATCCACGAAGGAGAGAAAACAGAGAGTTATTCAAACTACATAAAGAAAAAAGAGTTAATTTTCACTCGTCGCACTCACGAGCGAAATGACCAAATCTATTATAGGTAACACTATACCTTGGTCAAATTCAACTCTTTCTCGCTGCGCATTAATATCATCGGTTTTCTCGATTGTTTTCTTCTTACCTAAATCTCGAGTCCCACAGGAGTCCTTGCTCGACTCCTCCGCATAAGCATGACCCGAGTATGGCCTACTCGCCTCTAGGTACTCCCACTCGAGTCCACTGTGCCTAGTCACATTAGTGAAAGTACGAATACTTTCATCGTATGTGAAATAGATTTTCATGATTTCTCATGAATCAGGTAAAGAACTGGATCGCATCCAGCACAAGAAAACATATCCGAAATGGGCTCGGTCACATTCCCCAACTCTACGACTATACTCGACATTTTTATCGAATGTTACATCATCGTATGATCAATCCTTTTGTTATAAGTTATTACACTTATAAGTCAGTATCCTTATCTCAGGATCTGTAAGAGCACCACAATACTCTTTATAGGGTGAACCTAACCGATAAAACTATAGGATATTGCTTATAAACTGAGATCATATCATCACGCATGCTACTCAAGAGAATTGCCCAAACTCGGCCATTATTCCTCTTCCATGCACGTGATGTCCCCTAATCTCGTCTGTCTGAGGTGTGGTACCTTCCCCAAAGTCCACTATCTCATGCCTCAGGATTTTAATTAGATATTACTCCTCGAGGATAAATTGAATCTACCGGTGAAAATCAAGTAATTATCACCATTCAATTTTATCTTCCTTGCAAAGATCTAATACGACAATTTTAAAAACAGTCAAATAGATATTCGTGACTTGTGATACTTATTTTCACATTTTGTGCACTCTTCGAATCAACATGACCCAAATAATTCGAATACAAATCCCAAAACGAGCGTATGAATCAACAGACACCATACACCACAATCCGGGATTGCATCTTACCATTCGGATTGGGATTCCGTACACAAAAACCCACAAAAAATCACTCTTATGGAAGTAGGAACCTCAAAAAATTGAAAAATTTCAATTCTTGACGACCGAACTTGCCGCCGGGAGGTTCCACGCGCCGCCACGAGCCGCCACGCGCCGCCAGCACGCGTCAGACTCGCGGCGCGCCTCACACGCGCTGCCACGCGCCTGGCGCGGCTCGGCTCACGCGCGCCCAGTCGCGGCGCGCGTTACACGCGCTTCCACGCGCCAAGAGTGGCTTGGCTCACGCGCGCCCAGTCTCGGCGCCAGGCTCACGCGCCTTCACGCGCCGAGCCGTGTCGAGCCGGGTCTGGACCGGGGTCGGTCAACGGGTCATGGTTTGACCCGACCGCCCGGTCAACGGGTCGAGATCCGACCCGAAAACCCCGTTCACGCTCCTCTTTAGCGCGTGAAGAACACGCGCCATCTCCAAGGCGCCAGACGCGCCTTACGGCGCGTGCGCTGCACGCGCCCGGGTCGGACCTCTTCGTCTTCACCCGAAAATTTCTGTGTCCGGGTCTTTCGACCCGGTATCCAAAAAACACATTTTTGGGATCTATTTTCGCCGGATTTTTTATGAAATCTCTTATTCCATTTATTCCAAATATCCTTGACTCGATTTTTGGAATAATCGAGCCCTAATCTCGACGTATTTTGGATTCAAAATTTTGGCCCTCCGCGGCCAATTTTGAAACCTCAATTTCCGGCCACAATAATACTCAATATATATATCAAATCGAAGAGCATGAATCAAGGAATACAGATCTATAATTTTCATGCATTGATTTGCCCTAAAACTCGACAAATCTGGGGTTGAGTGGTTCGGTCACTATTCACGGCCGAAACTTTCAACCGGAATTTTCTTCGCCTGATCGTGCTCAGAAAATTATGGAAAAATTGTTTTCGTATTCTACAGATCATGGGTAACACAGTGATGTTTTCAGATTCACGAAACTCATCCGTGATCCGAACCCCAAATTTTATACCCGAAAAATTAAATCCGAAAAAAATTATTTTTCCTAATCCAACGTATGCTCTGATACCAATGTTGGAATTTAATTGATTCGATTCACATGCAGCGGAAGCATTCGAACAATTTTCAGAAAAACAAATATAGATCGGATATAGGGTATAAATACCTCGAATGTGTAGAGACTCCAAAAGATCAATCGAACGTCCCTCGATCCAATTTCGCGGTCGGGATGGTGATCACAAGGTTAGTCGAATCACCACCACAGTGTCACAACGCCGCAACCCTCAATCCGGTGATTTTAGCGACGGGAAAATTTTCCTTCACGAAAATTTCTCATTCCCTCATTCTATATTTTTCTCTCTTCAGCAAGAACATCAAGAACAACATTCTGTTTTTGTTTTGTATTTTTGTTACATTCAATAGGTTACTTGGGGAGAGGTTATTAAATCAAAATGGGAGTTATGGGAAGTTATCCCATAACCCCTCAAATGCCCCACGATGGGCAATATTAAAACCAATAACTACAAAGTGATCATTGATTCAGATTAGTCAGAACAAAATTTCAGATATTGAGTGATAATCATGGTATCAAAAAAAAGAAATTAGATCCGCATGATTAATCCCATAAAGGATTTATCCCATTTTATGGAAAATATTAGTACATTTCAATGGTAAATCTCGCCACAAAATTCCCTCCTATGGTGGGTTGATAAAGGGTGTTACGATGCTTAATTTAGCAGAGTTGCCATGTTTAATGCTTGTAGATGGCTTTAAATGCAGAGAGAATTATATGTACAATCTCCGAAATATAGAGACAGTGCATGTTTTAAGTTTTGAATTTTAAAATATAATATTTAAAAATTTAAATTTAAAAAAGGACAGTAAAGTGATCTTCAGGTACTTATGTCGACACGCTGATAGTTAATGATTGAGCTGTTTCGATATGATCTTTGACACAAGAGTTGGTGAGTTAGCACACAATCGGACAGAAATGCCTAACAAAAAACAAACTTCAGAATGTTTCAATGAAATCCTCATATTTTCAAACGCGTAAATATTTTTGAATGGTTCACATAAAAATTTCGCTTACACAAAAATTTACTTTCCTATCTCAATGAATGGTCTTAGCCATTTATTATTATTTTTTTAATTTTTGTTATTCGACGGATTTGAAACATTATTATTATCATCACCATCATCAATGGAGTTAAATCTGACCGATCAATTACCTCCTATTAATTAGGCTTTATCTTTTGCGTTAGCATCTCTCTCTCTCTCTCTATCTCTCTGTGTGTATATATATATATATATATATATATATATATATATAAAACGTGTTTCACGATCATAAGGATTGCTATACATAGTCCTAGATGGAGATCACAACACATGGAAGGACCAGTCACATATATTCTTAGATGAAGACCTCCAAGCATTGTACCAAAAAAGAAAAGAAGACCTCCAAGCATGATGAATCTTAAGCTATTGTTGCACTCCTTACTTTCGTCACCGTCGATCATCCCTTTTTAAGACGGTCAGTTTTTTATATTTATTTTTTAAATATTTTTGTCGAGTTTGATTTGAGCTCTGCTTTTATTTTTCATGCCTAGTTAAATTATCAAATTTCGGAAAAAAAAAAGGATTTACTTTACTAAAAGCATCCTTTGTTTACATTATTGTTAATTATGATATTAATTTTTCTCGTTTCTTTATTGAACAATATATTAAGGAACGTGTATATCGTAAGCCGCCCAGCTTTCTTACAAGCCCGTATTTGATTGGACAACTTTTTTAGTAACAATTCCATGAGTTTTTACTTTTTTGAAATATTTTGAATTTGTATCAAATTGTACATATTAATAATAATTGAAAAATAGTCATTTTCTTTTTCAAAAAATAAAATTTTGAATACTAATCAGAGTCACACCATGCTTAATCATATACAGATCGTGCTAGGTTAAGGGGGCCAAGCCAAACGAGACCCATTTTTGATTATCTCCATACGTAATTTCAACTAGATCATTTATGTTTTTGTCTAATTTATCTTCCATGTATTTGAAAACAGGTCATGGCTTTGAGAGCAATAGAATTTTTGAATCAGGAAGGGTAATTATCAATGACCAAAGGTGGAAATGGGAGAAAAAATAAAAATAAAAATAGATGATTTGTGGTTGATCAAATGCTATCGAGTAGACTTCTAATATATAATATCAATTTCGATACACTAAATTTTAAGAGTACTCGTGTGTTAAAAAAATTCTAATTTATTTCAAATACTAAATCACGAGTTTATTTATTTATTATTTGTCAACAGTTGAGAGATGTGACGAAGTGAAGAAAGCACAAAAATACAATTTTACACTCATTTCAGGTGGAGAATTGAGAAAACGTACTGCTCTTTTACGGTAGGGATATGCTATGATAACAAATTCTCTGCCGATGCCTTCCAGACGCTGACAAGCAACCTCTGCCACACGTACTGCTCTTTTTCCATTTTCGATTTTCAGTTCATATTAGGTATTTAATATACTGATTTCTTCTTGTCTCTTGGAATGCATTGCTGATACGTGAGGTGCACCCGAACCATCCCAGTCGGTACGTTGCATCGTCTTTCTAAACATTTTGCTATGTTTTATTATGGATTAAACTTAATTTGAGTAATGGAAAATAATGCAGTCCCTCTGGCCCAGTATGCGCATTTAGCAGCATTCATAGGTTAAGAATGGGTCCCAACCTTTTCACTGTTAGTTATCAGAGACCAGTAAATACATATGTTAGAATCAGTTGTATAACTTTCCTAGGGCTGAACTTCCTGTTAAGGGAGTCACATACATTGTTTAAAATTTAGGTGTAAAAATAAATTGTGTCAGTCCTGAAATACAAAATTTGGCTGCAAAGAGTTTTACACATTCTAACCGGACAAGCAAGCAACATCATCTACGATATCTGTACCGCTTGAAGTTGAAGTATACGTGCAAAATCCCACGTTCAAAGGTGCACTTGAACCCCTTCTTATGAGAATATTCCCATTCTTTGTTAACAATCCGGAAAGCCTGTATATACAGTCAATGGAGAAAGTTAATCATTCCATACTCGATAAAACAGAGAACAAAAAGTTAGAAAATCCCGAGAACAGTCCTTAAAGAGATCCAAAAGTAAATAATTAACTCACAATGTCCTCGTATGGTGGGCCCGCATGGAACCTAATGATGCATGTCTCGCCATTGCTATCATCTTTCTCTATTGAATAAACTGGAGCCTTTGTTTTGTCCACAAGATCTGGGTAAAATATATTGAACTTGTATCCTTGCACAATCTTTGGAGGTGGATTGTCATGATCATAGTGAGTTTGGTTGTATTTGTTCCACTCATATCCAGTGTGGACGCGGTTGAAATACTTTGGCTTTCTTGGACGGTACTTGTCATGCCACCAGTATACCTGCATCAACATTGACAAAAATAATGACTTTTGCTTTAACCAACAAGGATTGGAACAGAGAGGAATGGCCATGATAAGATACCTGTGAGTCTAAGTTTACTTCTGCCCCAGCACCAAACACAGAATCACCTTCCTCCATTGCTCCCATAGCTTTTATAGCCTTGAGTTCCAAATTATCTTCTGAAGCAGCCGGCTTTGAAGCCATTGCTTCTTGTATCCGTCTCTGTTGTTCTTCTAATACAGCTTTACGCTTCCTTTCCTGTTTAAACAAAACAGTGTTCAGCTTGCAGAAAGAGGAAATCATTACCGAACCAATCAATCAGCTCTACTGTAAATATAACAAATGTAATATGTTACTCAAGATACCAGAATAGCCCTATCATCTTCTGGATCAATAGCTTCTTCATTGTCATCACCATGCAGCAGCTCTGGGGAAAATGATCCAGCCTCTTCTTCTTCTTCTTCTTCTTCTTCTTCTTCTTCTTCCTCTTCTTCTTCTTCATGAACATCCTCAGTTGATACCATCAGTGCGGGGGAGAATGCTTCAGCATCTACAAGGGAATGTAAATATCCGTGACCTCCTTCAAAAAGTAAAGGGAAAGAAGAATGAAAGGAGTGAGAGCACCAAGGTTGCAATGAAGTGACACCTTCTCTGTCATGCTCAATATCCACCTCTTCCGGTTTTAAAGCATCTTCTGTGTCAATATTATCCACATCCTCCAAAGGTTGCTCAAGGCGCTGAAGATGCTTCCGCAGCATCTTAGAATGAATCTCCCTCAAACAAGCCTGACAGTGCACGAGCTCAGCAATGAGATTTAACATACAAACATAACAAACGATCATCGTGCATTGACGAATGTCCCAAGTATAGTACCTTTGCCTTGTAGATATGTAGGCGCTTGTAGACAGCCTCCCAAAATTCAACTACCTTTGCTGTCCCGTTACGCATTTGAGACTCAATACTAGATTGCACTTCCTCCAGTTCCTCGTATGTCTTCCCTTGCAAGACATTCCTCACATCAGCCTCAATGCTAGAATGCAAGCCTCTTTCTTCGGCAAGCAACTCAGCAGGTGGTTCCTCCCCACGCACTCTGGCACGATCCAGGACATCCTTTCTCCTAGCTTCAGCAAGCTCCCAATCACAAACCACCAAAAGCGCCTGTTAATTTCCATAGCATAAAAATTGGTATTATAAAGGTGATCAAATAAATGATATACGATGAAAATAAGAACTCATCTGCAATAGAATGCTGAAGAAAGACATAATGGAAAAAGGAAAATGGATGTGGCTGAGAGATTTGGCTAAAATGGTCATCCAAATGAATCAAAACATTTGGATCATGATAAATGTGCTCAGTTTGATTCTTACCCCCTTCCCGCCACAAAGAAAAAGAAAAAGGAAAATGGACGCATCAAGCAATTTGTGAATCCTACTAATCAAACACAATAAAATCCAAAGAGACATATATACCTCCCAAAATTCAATGTGGGTTGGTGTTGCTCGGTCTAAATCCAAATGCATCTTGATGTCCTCCCGAAGTTCTTCCATCTCTTTTACAGTCAAACCCTGTACAACACAAGTCATACAGGTGTAAGTTTGTCTGAAAAAAACTCAGACAGGAAAAAGTAATGCTCAAACATGTAGAAAAACCAATATCCATGAATCAGATCACAGAATCTGAAGGCCTTCCAGAAGCAGCATAGGGAAGAATGGGCCTATGATGCTCAACTTGTCACAACAAACTGATTCTGGCAGACAATTCAGATATTTAAGAAATTAAACCAAGTAAAAATTCAAAATCTAAAGTGAGGAACTTGGAATTCCATACTCCAATGCTTGCATCCCTTTGAGGATGAGCATGACCTGCAGCATCTTTGACACAAAAATGAAGGTAATATATGTCTCATAGTCATAGCAATCTATTCGTGAATAAGGCCTTGCATGGAGCAAAATGGAGAGAGATACCAATGCAGCTATCATAGGTAGAGATGAAGTGGAGCTAAGCCATGCAATTTATGAAGCTGAAGTTTCTGCATTTTGCAGGAAATTGTTCCATACACCATTCAACCAACAAGCAACTCACACACGCGCGTGCACACATGAAGGAAAAACAATTACATGATCAGGATGCTCATGTCGCAACACAATAATCATATTTCTTTTATGCTGATCTCCAAAATTTTTGCTCATATGCTTTCATTTTCTTCTTTTATTTTTTTAAATCTTAAAATTTATACTACCAACTAGATTCACAATTTCACATATTAAGTATCGCTCAAACAAAATACGATTCACATTTAGAAATTACTCTGATCAGCAAGGATACAAATACAACTGCAAGTTTTAAAACAATTGATCTCCAAACCACGTAATAACAAGAGTGAAACAGCATAAGCTAGAGTATTTACCATCAAAATAATCCTAAATTTGAAGATCGAGGAACAGATACCTTGAACACCATATATGGCTCATTTATTTCTATGTCAATGTCATCTGAACCATTCAAGTGCTTAGAAAGAATATCAATCGGTTTTGTACGCCCTTCACGTAATCTGATCTCTGACCTGATTTTGCTTTGCTCAAAGTGAAACTGTAAACAGAAAGTACCGTCTTAAATATAATTCATAAAATACAGAATGATGAAAAAGGAGGTGGAAGAAATGCGAGCACCAAAAGCAAACCTCTTCTTCTTTCTTCTCCCAGTCTTGGAACTCAGCTCGCGAGCGTTCCCTTGCCAACAATGCCTGCCAGAAAAAGAAAGGAAAATTAAATCATACTTCTTCTAATTATATGTGAGTGAAATCCAATGAGAAGCTGACTATGTAAACCACCAAAAGAATAGTAAATTCTCCCCATTTCATAACAGAATAAACAAGAAATGTTCATCTTTTTTGTGGAAAGCACAAAAGATAATACATTAAAGAGCAAAGAGGAAAAGCAGGAGGCACCCAAGAACCCCGCAAAACCTTTATTTATTTTCTTTATTCTTAATTTTTATTTTTGAATCCCAAAGATAAACATATTATGTAACATTATATATATACTTAGTTATTTATACATTTACAAATTTCTAACTTGAAATTTTGTCACCAGTACTATATTTTACCAACCATTTCTTCTTCATGTTGTGCTTTTTCAATTGCCCTCTGCTCCCTCCTCTTTTTGACTTTTTCAATCTCTGCCTGCAAGAAGAAGGTGAACAGAATTGTTAATTGATGAACATTAAGGGCAATAGATTGTCAAACCTATAAAATTGAGAAAGCAAAAAATATACTAACAATAAATTGGTCATCTCATCACATCCCATCGAAACCAGTGAGATGGACCAAATAACCAAATCAGGTATGAACCAAGGCTCCATCAAGTTGAGACAAGAACAAGAGGGACTTGTTACGCACCATACCCTCTTTCGTTCTCTTTCTTGCAGCTTTAGTTGAAAACGCCTCAAGTGGCACACCACCCGCAATATCACGCTCGATCTTCTTCTTCCATACAAATCTGCAATACATGCATTGAATTTCTTATTATACAAATTGTAGTAGCAAACATGACCAATATGCCATATTATAGATCATTTATGTGGAGGCTTTCTATTAAGAACACTCAGCAAGTTATAATCAAGGTTTGAATCAACAAAATATTAACTTCCAAGCAAAACTAACAAAAGACAGAGAATTAACAATCTGGATATCTAAACAGGATTAGACACTCACATTCACTCAGACACTGTTTAGGAAACAATCCTCAAAATTTTCCCGACATTTTTCACAGGTAAGCAGATATCAAACCCTCATTGGGGTCGAGATATACTTTAGAAGGAAAGAGCACAAAAGAAGCACTAAATGATGAAACAGCAATTATTCTCAAAATGCAGCATTCTAGACTGTTGACTCAAAATCGTTTACAAATACTTAGAGAATTAAGATGCAGGATAATCCATGGGAGAGGCTCCTCCTTGTTGCACCAAAGCACTCTAAGTTGCCCCAAAGCACTGGACTTCTCCAATGCTCCTTTTCATTTGTACACATGGTGTCACCAAAAGAGCGCACTGGACATGTCTGGTGCTTTGGCGCAATGAAGCGGAGCCGTGCCATCCAAATTCCCAAGTATCCAAACATGGATCGCTCTCTCCTCCATCAAATGCCCTTTTGCTTCTATCCTCCTTAATTAACCATAATATAGATACAGGGCTCAATGAAATCATTTTTCATTAAGTTGTTTAATGTCCAAGGTTTACAACTCACTAGGCACAGATCATTGAGCAAGAAGGAATATATATATAATAATTCGTAGACAAGAAGCTAGACAGAATATGGTCCAAGGCAGTGCAATAATAAATCAACAACTGTTTACATGTTCCTTCTGTAGATGGGACACTAAATGAGTAGAACAATCCCCCCCCAAGGCAAGCTGTCTAGGTCAAACAATACTCCCTGCAAGCCACCTTCACCCACTTGCACTTGTACCTCATATTTAGTCTAACTACAAGCTGAAAATTCCAGTTTCTAGTCATAAGTGTGTATGATGAAATTTAAATTTCACCGCACATGGCTGTTTGAAGTAGATAAGAAGGCGATCTCAAAATGCTACTGATCTATGACATGTAGCTTAAAAACAATCTTTCCATGGTAACAACGTCACAGCAAGCACTAGCCAGAGTCCAAATGGAGAAAGCATACACTTAAATACCATTATACCTTCTTAGGGATAAGGGCTCAGTTCATACTCTTATACACAACATCATTAGCTACAAATTAGCCACCATCACCTCATTTTCCCTGAAAAGAGCCCCAGAGTCTCTTCTGATTAATGCTAGAGACTATGTTTTAATTTTCACTTCACCACCTGGACATATTGATGATACTTATTGAATTCTTGCTTCCTACAGTCAGAGTAAATCAAGGTTTATCAAGGAAAAAATATTTCCTCACTCTAATTCCCAAGTCAAAGTAATGAGGCCATTTAGAATAGAAAACTAATAATCATGGAGATCCACTTCACGTCACTTTTCCTCTTGTAGAAAGAAAGTCAACAAATTTTCCATTAAAGAGGAGAGGAACATGCTTCCGACCATGTAATATTGTCCGGTGGGGGGAATCTATCTTCTTTTATCCTAATGGTCTGAGATTAAACTTGAAAGGAGGTCCCTAACCCCCCTCCCAAAAAAAATAAAATAAAATAAAAAAGAAGGCAACACCTGACCAGTCTGTCACTCTCTTCTACCCCAGACAAGTCTATGCCACACAGGCATAAACAGCAAATGCAGCTGGCACAATGTGCATATTTGCAAATAAGCAAGATAGAAAGGATGCACATCTACATCATCAAGACTAAAGAATACAGGGTGTGGAAAGGTCTTTCAACTTAAGTACAGGGAGATGAAAGATCTCTAACACGGAGCACGTGGAGACAACTACAGATACAGGATAGTAAATCGGTTCATCTAGTTGAACTGTTGTTGAGGTGGACAGAGCCTATACACGGGTAATTAGGGTCATTTATGCAATGTCAGGCATAAAGTGGTCAGAGCCCTTAGTCTTGTACATGCTCTTGTGCAAGTAATCCAAGGGCTCTTCCAAAGACATCATGCCTCAGGCATGTGCATGTGCTTGTTTTTGCATTATGTGGGGGTTAGCATGGCGTAGCAATTCCATGCAAGGAACAAGTCGGCTGATGGCTTGGTAAAGAAGATCAAGGTCATTTACCTAGGTAATCAAGAAGGGAGATTCGCCTAAGCATAAGACAGGAAAAGCAGGAAGTGGTTTATTTAATGTAATAAAGCTGGTAAACCTTTTATGCAAGGGGCAGCAAAATTAAACTTTTCCTTGGAAAGCGGGAGTGAGCCAATGAGTTGATCAGCCTAGGTGCACAGAGATTAATACTTTGATATCCACTTGAATATTATTAAAAAGAATTATTTTAAAAAGTGCATATCGTTGAAAAAAGATTTTTTAAAAGGGTATTTAGAAAACAGTAAAAAAATATATTTTAGAAAAATAGCATTTTTCTTATTTTAGTTTAAAACAATCTTTTTAATTAGCAGTTATCTTAAAAATTAGCAGTTATCCTATTGTTGAAAGATCTTTTTAAAATAGTAGCTTTCATATTAGGAATGATTATTAGATTTGTTTTCAGTAATAATTCTATTTTTTTATAAACCCTAATTTCCTATATTTAAAAGAGGTATGATCAATAAAGAGATAAGTAAAATTTCTCTTAAAGAAGTGTGGTGAGAGGCTTGTTAGGGAACAAGTTTCCAGCTGTCAAAAATGGGGTTTAAGAAAGGGAAAAACTTGAGTAAGGGAAAAGAGGAATTCCCTGCAAGGTATCCATTGACTAGATTTTATACTAGAGTCTATATCAATTTGATATGAGAGCCGATCGTCATGAAAAATTTTGCAAAATGGTTTAGCCAGACGAAGAGATTCATGAGGAAATTCGAGCAACGAATGGAGCAGCAAATGGAGCAACTAATGGAGTAGACATTGGCCGGGGTGGAGGAACTCTGGCAGTCCAACAAGAAGTTGCTGCAGCAACAACAAACAGCACTGAGTTTGCTAATGGGAAGGTTTCAGCAAGAGCTGCAGGGGCACAACAAGTTCCAAGAGTTGAGGAGCAGCAGCCACACCTTTGCAAACCAAGGGGAGGAAAGGAGTAGTTTGTTGGAAGGAAGGACTGTGATCTCCACAAAGTATCATGACTTCAATAGCTATGAATATAATAAGTTTGGGCAAAATCTTCAGCTTTCAATTGCTAATGGTCAGAGATCTTCTGGGGAGGAAATATCTAAGAAGGCGAGAGAGAAGAGCCACGAATCTTGGAGTAAATCTGACCCGACCCCAAGATACCGATCTTTCTTTGGAGGAGGTCCATGTGGCCTATACTGCCTGTCTACAAGAGCAGTATCTTTATACAGAAGCATGTCCTGATGATTCTAAATTTGCAGGAAAGGGAAATTCTGAAAAATCCAAAGAAGATGATGAGAGAGGAGGCTTATCGGGAGTTCTTGAAGACTTGAGAAAACCTATCCTTACTTCGAGCTTGAGGACAAGCTCTTTGTCTAGGAGGGGAGTAATCATATGCACTTGAATATTAGTAGAAAGAATTATTTTAGAAAGTGCATATCATTAGAAGGAGATCTTTTAGAAGGGCATTCAGAAACCAGTAAAAAAAAATATTTTAGAAAAATAGTAATTTTCTTATTTTAGTTTATAACAACCTTTTTAATTAGTAGTTATTTTTAAAATCATTAATTACCCTATTGTTAGAAGATCTTTTTAAAATAGTAGATTTCATATTAGAAATGATTATTGGAGTTGTTTTTAGTAATAATTCTATTTTATTATAAACCCTAATTTTCTCTATTTAAAGGGGGCATGATCAATAAAGAGGCAAATCTAATTTCTCCTAAAGAAATGTGGTGAGAGGCTTGTTAGGGAACAAGTTTCCAACCGTCAAAAATGGGGTTTAAGAGAGGGGAAAACTCAAGGGAAAACCCGAGTAAGGGAAAAGAGAAATTCCTTGCAGGTTATTCATCGACTAGATTCTATACTAGTGTATATATCATACTCATGGATGATGAAGGTGGAAGGTTAAATAGTAAGACCTGTATTTGGGGGGGGGGTGGATTTTCACTGATACCAAAATGGAGTAGAACCAATTGCAAGACTAGGATGCTAGGGAGGGGGGAATTAGGAGAGAAATCAAACTATTCTAAAATAGATTAGGGAGAATAACAGAACACAAGTTCAAGACACCAATAATGTTAATACAAAGAAAGAAGTCAATTTAGCATTGATCAGTAACCATATCTACAGTATAACATTAATCCTACATTAATCCTAGAACCTTTACTTATTGGCAAAAGCCCTATAGAATATAGAAACCGAATCATATCAAAAGCCTAAACCATTCTGAAATTTATCTCAATTTTGCCACCTCCATCATAATGTGCCGTGGGGAATTCCTTGGTGAAATGTTTGAGATGCACATATGAAACCACAAGAAGCCACCCAAGTGGCAGGCATGGCTCAATGCTTAACGAGGTGAAGGGCAGCTAGGTTGATGGCTAATTCAAAGCTTTCCACGCAGAGAAGGCCATAAAGGCCTTAAGCATAGACTGTGGTGGCTTGAGTAACAAGACCATAGTGCCATGCAAATATCAGGCCTATGGAGACATTAGGTTCTCATTGGCAAATTGAGCATTGAAGAAGCCCAATGACCATTTGACAGCATTGAGGAAAGCATATGCTTTCCACATGACAAGTGCTAGTTGGGAAAGCGAAGCAACAAAGGGCAATTCATGTCACAGCTAAGGTGGAAACTAATAGCAAGTCATGTGAGGGGCAAGGGGCCATTTGAATTAATCAGGAGGCCAACCAGCCATATGACAGTATGTCATAAGCAAGGAAAGGTGGGAATGTGGTGTGATAGAAAGCACAATCCAAGTGGCAACAAGGGGTTGGGAGAGCATGCAAGTCAAGAAGGAACTAGTAGGTATTTGACTAGAAATTAGCTTGAAAGGATAGAAAGACCAGTGGCATGCTTAATTCATGATAGAACACCTACAGTCTTGAAATACTAATTGTACCAAAGAAGCATGTCACAAACCAAGCTTCTCATAGGACGCCCCATTTTTCAAGAACTAAATCCAAAGAAAGAAAAGTAACAAAAAAAAAGGCAAGGCAAACTGACCTCTAAAATATGTCTATTCCCTAGTCCAACTGAACTTGATAAAAATACCAAATCCCAAGATTGAATACCGCAAAAACTTTGACAGCTACAGTATATGGGCCTATAAAAAGTACCTCCACACATTCAACATCCAAATTACACAGGTAACTAAAGAGTGGAAAAGCATGCATCATCTATAAGTAACACTATTTGATAACTTATCAAGATAAGAAGGCAAAGTTCTACCATATTCAAATCAGATCTTAAAGAGGAGACAAGGTTGACAGTAAACCACAAACACTACACCAAGATGATTTCATCTGTGGGAAACCCTAATTATTTTTGGTTTCTAGTTTCAACATTACGTGTTACATACATATTTGTCACGAATTCTGGCATACATTGCACTGGCCAATGAAATTTAAATTATACTTCTAATATGAACTTTTATATACAAAAAAAGGGATATAAATGCAATGAAGAAAACCTTACTTCTCGCCAAGATTGGAATCACCAAAGGGATTGGAGTCGTTTGCGTAACCAGACAGAGACTGTGACTTCAGCTTCTTCGCCGCTCGAATTGCCTAAAAGTTAATCAAAAAAATAACATAAAAAACAGTAACGAAACGAAACCCTAGAGTAGGAAATTATAACAATGGAAATAGAAGCAAAAATTGCTTACCTTCTTCTGAGCTTTCTTGACCAAATAATCATTAATTTCTTCTTCGGTGATCCTCGAAGATCGACGACGATTACGACTCCTTTCGCTTCCGTCGCTGCTTTCCGAGTCGTCGCGATGTCGAGATGGGCGGCGGCGGCGACTGCGATGGCTACTTGTGCCGCGACTTCTCTCTCTCCTACGGGCCAGCGAAGAATCTGAACTGTCCTCGGTGTCTGACTCGTCGGAATACCGACTACGCCTCCGTCGCCGTGAAGACGAAGCCCCTTCACCCATACTCTCAGTTCTCTCTATCTCAACAAACTCGAGCAACACAAGTCGCTCCACTAAATAATGCTACGCGGACTCAAATAAAAAAAAAAAAAGATACTTCTAAAATTTTATAATTTTAAATTTATTAAAAATACTTTCAAATTAAATAAAATAATTTTTAAAATACCTTGAAAGCACGCATTTTATCCATAAAATGATATTTAAGCTGCAGCTTTAAGAAATCTAACTACAAATTGAAAGAAACTTTAATATAATATCTTTCTTCTTTATAAAAAAAAATCAATTTTTATTTGTAGAATTTTATATTTTATACTAAAAACATAAAAATAAAATAAAATAAAATAGAAATAAATTAAATTAAATTAATGCAAATTTTTTAAACAAGCTCAGACTATGCCAAAATTAGGACAATTTAAAAGATCAAAATTAAAGAGCAATCCAACCCGTCTAGATTGGACCCAAACCAAACAAGAAAAAGTTTTTTGAGTAAAATATATAGAATTAATGTGTAAATAAAATTGATTTTTAATAATAATATATTTATTTTTTGTTTCACTTGATTGATTTGAGTCTTCATCAGAAGTATTTGGTGTGTGCTCTCTCTCTCTCTTTTCTAACTGTGATTTCTTTTGATAATTCTCTTGTGAAATATTTTATTATTCAGATTTTATAATTTCTAATCGTTGATTTAAAATATAAATAACAAAAAAAAATTGATTCTAAATACAAGTTTTACAAATAATAATGCAATTTTACATTTTTTGTTTTAGCTTTGGAAATAACAACAAAAATAATTGATTTTAAATATAAGTCCAAGGTTGCTTCATGGATTAACGACGTAAAGGTCAAACTTTAATATTTTAGTTTCTTTCATTTACCCAAAATTTGCCTTTTTATTTTTGCTCCCTGCTCGGATGAGACCCAGGTGGTTTTATTTTTACTTTGTTTATTCTAATTGTAATATATTTTAATTAATGAGGAGTAAGGGTTAATTTTTTTGTAAAAAGATTAAATTAATGTCATATTCATTTAAAAAAAAAAGGAAAATTCGATTAATCTAACATTAACTTTCCAGAAGAGTTGTGGATTTGAAAAAACTATTACAGACCATCTAAGGGAACACTTTAAAATGTAAGGGAATGGATTTGATGTCTTTTGTTGTTATTTCAGTAGGAGAAATATGATGTATGTGGAGCTAAATGAGAAGTTTCCAAACCGGCACAACACAGGCAAAAAGCCGAACACTATGAGTATTTCTTTTTCCGTTTTCGTTGAAGGGTCCAGTAAAAAACATAAACAGGAATCATCATCAATGCTGTGCCCAGCGCCTTTTTCATCTAAAATAGGCTGCCTGCATGTGCGCGTCATAATTTAAAGAATCCATTACTCTCTGCACGGACACAATTCTTTTAAATGTCAAATTCTTTTACCCAAGACTAGAGAAAACATATTAAAAGTGCCGGAAATAATTCATTCCCAAACTTGGGAAAAGTCTGCTTCATTATTACGTATTTCTCGTGAAGTTGTACCTCAATTATTTGCCTACAGACCTTATAAAAACCACCACACTGCCCACTGCTTTGGTCACCCCATCTCTCTCTCTCTCTCTCTCTCTCTCCCTAATTCTAGGTGGAGTTATGAAGTTGGGGACGGTTGGATGACACCTCACAGACACAGAGTTTGAATGTTTCTATCTTCCATCAACAAAATTAATCTCTTTGATAAACATTCGACGAACAGATCCCTCGTCTCAATCCTCTCACCAACCTCTCTCCATAGGTATTTTTCAAAGCTTTTTGTTTCTGATGAGTTGAATCCTGGTATTTTTCAAAGTTTTTTGTCCCCAACTTGGACAAATACTCCAAGCCTTACTGCTCTGACCTCTCTTAGCAGTTTGACATTTAGTTCTTTATTTCTGCATCACATTTTCTATGGTATTAATGGCTAGTTGATTTTTAAAGCTATCACGTCCTTAAGAAAATTGTATATGAATAATTCTTAGGGTACTAGTTTGAGCAGGTTGCATTCATTTTATTCTGGTACTTCCTCCCCATTATCTTAGTATTTGATTTGCTGGGGTTTTAGTTCGTAACCACTAGCCTCGGTTGGTTAGTGCTGTGAAACTGGTCCTTTGGCTTCATTGATTGTGTGAAGAGCACGAAGAAGAGAATTTCAAGGTCTTGATTGTCATCTACCGGCATATTAGCATATTACCATAGTGACTCACAAGTGTCATCTTCATTGTCATTTTACTTGTCAAAGTGCATTCCATTTTATTGCCTAATAATTTATCTTTGTCTGAACAGGGACTCACAAGGATGATTTTGAACTTAGCTCACATCTTGTGGGCTCAAGATTCAGTGGGATTCGGTGGCATGGGAAAAAATGGGTATTTATCCTTTTTAACTATAATTTCTATATGTTTTCAATTCTTGAGGTTTACATTTAAGCATTTTACATTTGAAGATGGTTTTGTTTTCACTTTTTTTTTTTTGGTAAAATTTGTTGCTTATAAGAAAAGTTTATCACTTTTTTCTGTATTCTTTTTTCATATATCTAAAAAAAAAAAATCAAAGTGACTCTTCGTTCTTTAAATCTTGCCACAGAGGACTCTATGGTCGGGTGCTAACCATGATTGCATTTCATGGGAGGAGGAGACGGATTTTCTCTGCCCTCAATACGGTTCCCGTGTCAAAAGTAGCACCCCTATATTCTCCATCAATGAATGCAAAAGGACCAACGCACTGCATTTGTCCATTGACGAAGTTGAAAGTTTCTTGGTTATAAGAAAAAAAAAGCAAAGCCTTAAACCTAATAGAAAAAGACATTACTAAATTTCTCTGATTCCTATCTATTCTTCCAACACAAAATCCATAATCAAAAAACAAAGTAGGTGGATATCACCAAACTCTTGCAGACTTGATTTGTAAATTTCATCTCTTTTTGTTAATAAAAATTTATGATTTGTATGGAGTTAGAAATAAATTTTATATTTTTATTTTTTAGTTTCAAATAATAAAACTTGAATTTAAAAATTAATTCAAAAAATGGAGGTTTAAGCATGAGATTTAATAATGTAATAAGCTCCACAAAATTTGGATGGAAGCAGAGTTTTGGGAGACTTTTTAAGCATAAGATTTACTATTACAATGAATGGTGAATAACCCTCCATCCCACACACAAAAATTTTTGAAGGGTAAGATCAAGGCCGCGAGTTACTTTGTTGAACTTGTTGGAGATGCACTCAGACACTCTACGCGTGCAAAACAGACGTGGGGACGCGGCATAAATTACCAATACTGGCGTGGCAGCTAGCCAAATGCGCACTCTCTGTTCAAACCTTTAGAGTATCTACGGCTTATAACATCTAAATCAAACATAACCATGGGCAAAATTCGAAACTCCAGTAGACACAAAATCTCTATTCCTAAAATTCTATTTAAGTAACTTCTCCCATAATCAACTGAAACGTTTAGAACACATGAATTAGATTGTAAGACAACAAATTACAAGTTGGAATAGAAAATCACCCAACGCCATCATTCATCATCTCTTTTAAAAAAATTGTGAAATCCTTTTACCAATAATACAAAAATCATATTAGTTGTTGAAATGATTTGCTGCCCAAACTTAGGTGATGTATGCTTTATATCTCGCGGTTTCTTGGCATCACTTTTTCGCATAGGTTTTAGAAAAAAATGTCTTAGTTACCTTAAATGCTCTGTAATATTTCTTTAACTTGCATAGGTGACACATAACCCTCCACCTATACATCAAAGACGATCAAGAAAACTTTTGGGTTAGTGTTCCCAAACAAGCTATTTTATTAGGGTTCTTGCAATCGTCAGTAATTTACCTGATTAATTGGTAATTTCATTAAATCCGTTCTTACCTAATAAACCAAAATTTGTGCACAACAAGGTAATCAATAATTCAGACGAAGATGGGGGGGAGGCAATAGGGACATCTAGTTGGACCTTAATGTGGTAGTTCATTTTGTATCTATTCGGTGTAAATTATTATCTAAAGGGAATACAAGCAAATGCTGCCATCTTAAACTAGAAAACTTTAATAACTTCGTGGCCCATGTCATTTAATTTGCACATTTGATAAAATAAGCAATGGGTCCTCTTTAGAGAGCCAAAAAAGAAAAAATGTTAAAATATAGAATCAAAACTCATCTAAAATCATCAGAAAATGGGAAACAAATAAAAAGCATTAGAAATGATTCATTCCGGAGGAATTTGCATCGGACATATTTACCCTTAATTCTTTGCCTACAACCTCAACACTGTGAAAGCACCATCCAATGAGTTCATCTGATTTCTTCTTACTGTTTTAAGATATGAAGGTTGGTCTCTCCTTTACAAAATTAATTATAATTATTATTATCTTTTTCGCATCAAATTATCTGATTTTTATATGTTGGTAGATGGGACTTTAATTATTTGGATTAGATCTAATGATGCGATTTGGCTCTGGATCTTCTTTTGTTTTCTTTATTAGTATTTTTTTTTTTAAAAAAAAGGGGGGGAAAAAAGAGAAAAACTCATGAAGCAATTTATGGCATTTGTTCTTGGTTCTGTTCAATGCAATCTACTTAAGGTTTCAAACCCTATTGTGAAGAAAGGCTTAATTTTTGCCAATCATTTTTGCCGTACCAACTTTACATCTAGATTTTGGCTTACCGATGTTAGTCAATTAGACAATTCCATTAATAAAAATAAAATTTATTGGGGTTTTCAAGATTTAAGGATATTCTCTTTAGTTGATCTGGTACCATGATGCAGCAATAAAGTTGCTCTTGAGATATTTTAAATTGCTGCATTCGTATAGTTAATAATCTAATATTATGCTTTAGTCAAACAATATGGGGCTGCCCCTTTTCGTAATGTGAATTGAATTTAAATTAGGAATTATTTGACTGTTATAGGTTCTTGTTTCCATCTGAACATGTATAGTGTGATTAAAGCACTGAGAGTGCTTAATTAGGCCGTGTCCTCTCCATAAGTGATTTGAGGGGTCTGACATTGAGGTTCACATTATGCCCCATCGTTTGAGTGATTCTTCAATTTATGAGGTATCTCAGGCGAAAATTTAGACATCACGGTTTTGACTTTTAAGATATCTCAATTATAAAAACAAGAGTTGCCCATTATTAACATGAGTTTTGAAGATCAAATATCCTCTAGGGATCAGCTTCAGTATAGCTTTAAATATCTCATACTCATGACAAAAGACCTAACAGAAAAGACTCTGTTCCCTTTAGTGCAGAGAGTAGCCAGGCCAAATGTAAATGATAACTCTGTCCCGCATCCTCGGGCTAAATTATGTCTTTTAATGCAGTTATGGAGAGAGTAGCCTCTCCTGCCTCTTCCTAGTTTGCATCCCTGGCTACCATGAAATCAGAGACTCCTCCCAAAGAATATTGTCCACAAATCAATACAGCAGGCAGTCTGATATGAGCCTTCTACACTGGTTGCATACTTTGCCGCACATGGATCCTACTTGGGGTAAAATCAAATTTTTTTGCATAATAAAAATTAGTAAAAACAGAGAATTTTTTTATTATTTAGACCTTTTTTTTTTCTTGGTTGGGCCCTTCACCATTTTGATATGAAAAACTTAACAACAGCATCTCCATTTGGTTGCACGATGAGGCTTAGTTCAAGCTTCAGCTGGGCAGATTCTATTGGGTTTCTCCCATTACCTGAGCAGTGAGGGCAATGCGAGTGGCATTCTTGTATTCAGGGAGGCCATAGATCAAAGAATTATGTAGCGCCCTCTTGTTCCATCCACCTGTCTTTATTTTTTTTAAGTATTTCAACTTGAGACTTAGTAGATTTACTTTTCAGAAGTTCACTACTAGTACATGTTCAGTTCAGTTCCTGTGTTACTCGATTACTTGCTATGCTCAGATCCAATAAGTACGTTTAATGAATTTTCCTCATCCTTTTTTTTTTTCGTGGTGGACTTCTCCTTTGTCGGAGATTCCAGGGGCACGGTTGAGTCCAACCTGCTTCGTTTACATTATACAAGCCCTTTTTGTTTGCCTTCGATCTCTTTGCAGCTTTATAGCATGTGGAACAAGAATTTTTCCCAAAGAAAAATCCGTCAATTTTTTCTTCTATTGTGGTTCCAATGTTCTAATTCCTTCTTCAGATTTTTCGATTTTTCTTTATCCTATTCCCACACCATCATAAGCTTTTCCACCAGTCTACCACTTTCCTCCCGAAGTCTTTTTCTTCCCACCAACGGTCGATTACCCTAAATGGTTTTGGCCCCTAATCTTCAACCCTACTCCATCAACATGATCGGAGCATGGTCTGTAATGGACCGTCTTAAGCCTGTCTGGTCCTGGTGACACCATTGCTCAGCCCAATCTTGATTAATCAGAACCTATCTAACCTGCTCAACTGTTCACTATTAGCAGTATACCAAGTAAATCTCCTTCCTCATAAGGGTAAATCAACGAGACCGCAATCATCAAGGAACCTCTTGAAGTTCTCATGTCGCTCAATAATGCTTTGCATCCCAATCCTTCTCATGCAGAACTACATTGGAATCTCCTGCCAAGTACCAATTTTCATCATAGATCTCCATTGCCTCCATCAAACCCTCCCACATTTTCTTTGTGGCCTTCCACGATCCATTAACATTTGCTAAGTTACATATAATTATTTCTCTTCCCCATCCATATCCCAGTGTGGCCCTTACTCCAGGTTCACCTGATGGAGGGCAATTGCTACAACCCTTGTAATTAAGCCAAGTCGATTACTCTGGTATCTTTTTGGGTAAGCTTTTCTTTGATGCTCTGCGATCTGCACAGCCCTTGACGCGGTAGTGGGATCTTGATTTTTCATGCTTTGCATCTCAGACAATGACCCCACCTCGCTTATTTTCCATTCCAAGAGAATTGAAAAATGGACCAGTTTGTCAGAATTAAACCATCGGAATCAATTGATGTTAGACTACATAGATGTGGCTCACGCATGAAGGCATGCCTATTCATTGGTGGCACGATGTTTTTTTTTTTGGGTCAATTTAGTGGGAAATTTGTGGTGGCAGTGTTGTGAAGATGGATGAAGCTACGCTTGAGCGAGGTAGATTTGAAAGTGGGTGAATGTTAATCCCAGCTCATGTTAAATAAAAATGCCGTAAAGAATTGAACAGTACAATAGGTTAATTTAGTTAATATATATTTGAAATAATATTAATGTATTAATATTAGAGTTGAAAAACTATATGGGTAAAGAAGAACCATCCTTAAAAGAAAAGAAATTCGTGAAGTAGAAATATATATATGTATGTATGTATGTATGTATATAGTTTTCATCTTATGCTACTGTTTGTGCTTTTTTACCCAATTTCTTTAGCAAGTTATTTAAAAATTCATACCATATAAAACTCAATCAACCATATTCATATCTCACATTATTTATCAACATTCAAAAGACCAAATTTTTTTTGAACTAGTATTGAATTTGAAATACAATGTTGAATGATATGTATTCGTATAGATGTGAAAATCAGACGCACATTTATTACCAACATTGGTTGGTGCAGTTGGATAAAGAGATTGTACCATTCCATCACTTTTGGGGTTCAACTAAAGGTGGAAGCTAAAAAAATGAATGTTGAGAGATCTGTTTTCACAAAACGGGCTCTATAACAATCAATCCAGAATAATTAAGACAAAAACACTGAACACCAGGCGATAACATAGTCAAGATACCATAAAAAAAAGACACATTTATTCAAAAGGCACAAAGCCACGTTCTTAAACTATCAAATATGAGCAAAATATTAAATTTTTTGCCCATTTATTTTCAAAGAAGGGTGAGATCCAGTCCCGCCCCCCCAGCAAACCGGATCGTGATTACACTCGTCCCAAGAGTCGCGACAATAGTCGTGACAACATGTACAGCAGTAGCAAATTTCTTGACCGGGGAATGGACAATTATGGGTCTTTTGAAAACATAAATGAATACGTGGGGCATTAGTATCATCCATTGGCGGTTGTGAAGGTGCATTTGTCAACTCAATTGCGTTCTTCCCATTCTCCTCGTAACCATTGCCTATTTGCCAGTAATGAAAAATAAAGAATAAAAGTTAGCCATTAAATCATAATAAATATCTCATTTCTCAAAATAATTAAAATCCATAATTACAATACAACATAATAGAGATTAAAATATTTTTACATTTGTAAAAATACGCAGACACAGCAAAAATGAAAAGAACGATTAGGAGGCTAATATTCTTCATGGCTAGAGCTTAATTTGAGAACAATTATGATGATATATGATGATTTATGTGAATGAGATGGAAGGAATTTATAAGATGGCTGGGTGGGATTTGTGATTTATATCAATGGAAAGTATTTACTACATAATTGGTGGGATTGAACCAGGAGAATGATTTGGTGGCTTTAATGAGTATATAAGTAAAGAAGCGATGGTTCCCTTTATTAGGAAAAATTATTCATGATTTTTTTTTAATATAAAATTTGGACAAATTGAACCAGACTTTTCCAAACAAACGAGAACACCTATAGTAGCCATTGGTTGGACACTTAAGAAAATTTGATTTAAATGCTTCCACTGTGAAGTCATAAAGTATATTATTAATACTAAATAAATATTTATATTTTAAAAAATTACAATTAAAGTTTAGTACGACAATGAATAGGATTTATCTTCTAATGGGTTTTAACAATTATTTAGTTATTTACTTTTTTGAAGGGGTAAATAAACTCTTTTTTTTTTTCAAAAAAAAAAAAAAAAAAAATCTTACATTGGACTCACATGTGCCCCTGGAATCCCCGGCGAAGAAGAAGTCCACCCCGAAAAAAGAAAAGAAAAAAAATCAAATCGGAGAATTCATGAAACGGACTTGTTGAATGTGAGCATAGGATTAATCAGGTAATACACAAGAACTAACCTGAACATGAAATTAATTTGACGTCTATGTGTCCACCACCATTCGGGCACCATCACATATCAAACTTAAGATAGAGCTAAGGCCACTGCTGCCAGTTTTACTTTTATGTGAAGACCTGAGAGAGAATGCCCATGAGGATTGAGTCTCGTGAATCGCTATTTCATCATATAAATCTTCTTGTTCTTATTTTTAGAGCCGATTTGAAATTCTGGAAGCTCTGGTTCTACTGGATTTATTTATTTTATTCTAATGGACTAAATGTACGATAATTCTCTCTCTTTTTTTCTTTTCAGAAGATCACCCATTTCTCTTATCTAAAATTTAGCAAGTCCATTTTTTTTTTTTTTAATCCTGTCATTATCAATAATCCATCTTAACCAATTGACAAAGAGTAATACAGTGCAGATATCTTCCCCCATCTTATCCTCTAGGAGTATAAGGAGGCCATGGACTTCATGGATGTAATGCTTTCAAGCACACCGTCAGAGAAACCAATTACTGCACCGATCCATGGTCTTCATCGATGTAAAGCTGTCAAGCACACCGTCAGAGAAACCAATTACTGCACCGATCATCTAGTCTTGCTGGGGCAAAAATAGTGCGGATGAAGTGACCGCACCAGACGAACCTCTTTAAGTCAATCCTTCAGCTTATTTGGGAAAATAAAATAGGCTTCGAGAGGGAGCTACTGTCCGGAGTTGGTAGTACGTCCATGGTATTTGAAAATTGGGCGTACACAAAATAAATAAATTGGGCGGAGTCCATTGGGCTCACAAAGAACCTTCTTTTGGAATCCTCGGGCTTCTTCTAATATTAAAAGTTCCCCAGTAATTTAATCTTCCACCTGCAAGCCCAAGCCCAAATATCAACTTTTAATCTGCAATCGAATTTCAGTCTGTTTTTGCCGCTATGGAATGGATGGGTTCAAAATAATATTAGCGTCATGAAATTGGCAAAAAAGAGAAAATGTTTTTAAAAATCACAATTCAATTTCACGTGTTTGTATACCCAATTTGATTCTCTCTCCCAACCGAATTCAATTGATAACATTCAAATCTCTATCTACCAATAATGTGTTGCATGTGAGATAAAATTCAATCCATCAAATTCATATCTCATATTATCCGTTCGGTTCAACATGCAGAAAGCAAGCTTTTCTCGAACCAGCTTCGTCTTAAATTTGAAGTACAATTTCACATGATATGCTTGTATATATATTCAGGTGGTGTTTCGCACTCAGGAATTAAAATTGAAATCGAAATAAAAAATTTTGAATCAAATTCTGATATTAATTAATTGTTTGATTTAAATTCTGAAATAGATATAATTATCGTTATTGATATTTGGTTTGTATATTTTTCGTAATGATAATTATTTAATTATCAATTTTACCCTTAACAAACATATTTTCAAATTTTTATTTTATTTTCTTATATTAAAACATAATTTTATTTATTTTATTTTTTAGTCAAAATTTTAAATAATTCTTATTTATTCTAATTACTTAAAGTGATTTAATTAATTTATAATATTGAATCTAGTAAAAAATCAATTAAATGACTAGATAATAAATTTATCATATATAATTAGATATAAACTTAAAAATAATTTTTAATTTAAATATTAATACTAAAATTATATAAAATAATCCTTATAAATCAGGAGGAGAAGATGAACTCCAGGAGAACGCCGATTGTGACAGGCGAATGATGAAGAGGATAATGAACTCCAGGCGAACGGTGATCGTGACTCCAGATGGTGAAGGAAACTCATGGTGTTGATTCAAAGATGGTGACCGAAAGTTGGAACTTGAATAATGATGGACAGAGATGGCGAAGAGGAAGAAGCATAGGCAAAGATGACCAGATCGAAAGGACTGGTTGATAGATTAGACAATGGCAACTTCAAACAAGGGAGATTGACTTACGAATTGAGTCAGACACAATTGAGAAGATGAATCGAGGCAGAGATTGAGGGGTGATTGAAGAGCCAACGAGTGGTAGTGAAGATCGAAGACGAAGGGCGAATTAAGGCCAAGGAGAGAGAGAAAGAGAGGGATCTGAGGTTTTTAGAAAGAAAAATGAGGGATCAGAAGAGAAATGGCCAGGGATTGGGTTTTAAACATATGTTTCAACTGAAACTCATGGATGTACTTGGGTTTCATAAAACCCATAACTTAATGGTTTCATTTCTACGTCTTTATTTTCATTCTATTCTATTGATTCAAACAATTTCTTATTCTGATTTCTGAAACCCATATTCTAGGAGTCCCTGGGATCACATCTATTCAAAAGCAATAAAAAGCAACATTTTGCTCATTTTATTTCAAAAGAAGGGTGACCGGTGAGGTGCAGGTATTTTAGCACCCATTAATACAGAGAATCCAATGGTCAAAACAATGTAGCTGGTTATGGAGACAACAAACGCAAATTTTTTGGAGACATGTTCCCAAATGACCCAAAAAAAAAAAAAATTTTTTTAAAACAACCCCAACCCAAAAAAATTTCCCCAAATAACCCGAATTTGTCGCGTCTTAGAGACGCGACAACCCAAAGTCCAGAGAGAGAGAGAGAGGAGTCCGCCGGGGGGAAGGAGAGAGGGGAGGAGAGCGGCGGGGGGGAAGGAGAGAGAGGGGAGGACCGCGGCGGGGTGCGTAGGGGGAGGGATGGAGAGAGAGAGAGGGGGAGAGGGCCACGGAGGGGGGAGGGAGAGAGAGAGGGAGGGCCGCGGGGGGCCGAGGGGGAGGAGAGAGACAGCGGAGGGGGGAGGGAGAGAGAGAGGGAGGGGCCGCGGGGGGGGGGGGGGGAGGGGCGCGGGGGCGGAGGGGGGAGGGAGAGAGAGAGGGGAGAGGGCCGTGGAGGGGGGAGGGAGGGCCGCGGGTGGGGCGGAGGGCCGCGGGGAGCGGAGGGCCGCGGGGAGTGGAGGGGGAGGAGAGAGACACAGTGGAGGGGGGGAGGGAGAGAGAGAGGGAGGGGCCGCGGGGGGGAGGGCCGCGGGGGGTGGAGGGGGGGAGGGAGAGAGAGAGGGAGGGCCGCGGGTGGGCGGAGGGGCCGCGGGGGCGGAGGGGGAGCGGAGGGGGAGGAGAGAGACACAGTGGAGGGGGGAGGGAGAGAGAGAGAGGGAGGGCCGCGGGGGGCAGAGGGGGGGAGGGGGGGCGGAGGGCCGCGGGGGGAGCGGGGGGGGGGGAGGAGAGAGACACAGTGGAGGGGGGAGGGAGAGAGAGAGAGAGGGAGGGGTGCGGAGGGCCGCGCCCCTCCCTCTCTCTCTCTCCCTCCCCCCTCCACTGTGTCTCTCTCCCCCCCCCTCCCCCGCGGCCCTCCGCCCACCCCGCGGCCCTCCCTTTCTCTCTCCCTCCCCCCCCTCCACCCCCCGCGGCCCTCCCTCTCTCTCTCCCTCCCCCCCTCCACGGCTCTCTCCCCTCTCTCTCTCCCTCCCTCCCCCCCCTCCGCACCCCGCCGCGATCCTCCCCTCTCTCTCCTTCCCCCCGCCGCCCCCCCGCCGCGCTCCTCCCTCCCCCGCCGCTCTCCTCCCCTCTCTCCCTCCCCCCGCGGACTCCTCTCCCTCCCTCTCTCTCTCTCTCTCTCTCTCTGGACTTTGGGTTGTCGCGTCTCCAAAACGCGATAAATTCGGGTTATTTGGGAAAAATTTTTTGGGTCGGGATTATTTTAAATTTTTTTTTTTTTGGGTCATTTGGGAATATGTCTTAATTTTTTTATCGCGCCTAGGACACTCCTTTGACAGAAAACATATATTAGCATTACATTGTACAAGCACAGGTGGTTGTGATGGTCCATTTATTAATTCAATTTTGCTTTTTTCATCTTCTTGACACCTTCTTGACACGTTACCTATTTGTAATAATTAATAAAAAAAATTTAGTCAATGATAAATATTTTTAATAAAATATTACATTTATGAATTAAAAATAACACATTTTTTTATAATAATTAAAATTATATTATATATTGTACACACACTACAATTAAATAGAGATCATAATATTTTTACATTTGTAAAATATTGCGAAGGTAACAAAGAAGAGAAGTGTGACCAGAAAGCTAATATTCTTCGTAGCACTGGTTTGATCTATAAACAATTATATATCCATATTTTTTAGAACTTTTAAAAGCAATTCTATCTGATGATTTATATGAATGAAATTAAGAGTATTTATAAGATGGTTTGATGAGACTTGCAACTGATATAAATGAAAAATATTTATAAGATAAGTTTGGGATTTAGGGATGAGAAACGATCAGTAGCTTTAATAAGTATAATAATAATAATAAAGTTGCCATAATTCCTTTTATAAGAGAAAAAATTCATGCTTTTTTTTTTGAAACAAAAAAAAAACTATTTTTAAGAAAAAAAGAATTTATATGATAGAATTTCTCCTCGGTGAAAAGAAGCCGGTCAAACAGACACTAAGTTTTATGAATTCAAAAGAGGTCACCATGAGAGGAGCTGTTTTCCTCATTCCACTTCCACTTGGAAGGTCACAGGGCATGTTGGGGGTGTTTTGACCGTTGACGTATCTAACGGTTAAGAAAGTGTTTGGTGACTCAGAATAGACGATGAGATCACAATTGACAATGAGTTATAAAAAAAAAGGTCATTAGCACTCGACGATTTTTTTTTTTAAATATGTTATCCATTTTTCTTAATAAAAATATTCAAATAATTAAAAATTATTTATATTATTTTATCAAACTATCATTTTTTTCCTTTTTTTTGCTTTACATTAATTTTTAATTATTTAAATCTTTTTATTATAAATAATTTATGTAGTTAAAAAATTGTTTTTCTTATAAAGTCATTGATGCTTGTGTGATTTACATTAATTTTTTTATAATATGTAATTAAATTAATTATTTTTTAAATTATTGATATAATATTTATTAATTTTATAATTTAATATGTAGTAATAACATGAAAAAAAAATATCTTAAAATATAAAACAGATTTAATTAGTAAAGAGTTGTACTTTTTGGTTAATTCTATACGTGAATAGTAGCCGTTACCAGTTATACAACCAAACACTATTATCAACTAACAATAATTATTACTTATCAATCATTAGCTGAATTTTATTCGTTAAATTAAATATATTTAAATTAAGACATTAATATTTTAATTAAGGACAAGGATGATATCGATAATCAACCTTTGTATTGCTGAGACATTAATACAACTTAATTGTACTTTTACCCTTAAAAAGTTAGGTCGGGACTGTGCTAGGATTTTTTTTTTTCTTTTTACCCTTTGTATTTTTTTTCTTTTACCCTTAATTAAGGGGAGGCTCAAATTGTGAATAAACATACATCTTTTATTAGTTCCTAAAGACTGGTTTCCAACTTTCTCCAGATTTATTGTTTAGAGCAATGGGTCGGTTTTCTTGATCATTGTTAACCGGTCTCAATCAAATATATATATATAATATGCACAAGTACAAGCCTGACATTTTTGATTGATCAAGTTCTTATTGAAATGCCCTCCTTTTTTATTCCGATTTGGCAAAGGCCGCCATTTATGATCATTATTAACATCAACATTCATGATGAAGATTAGATCTTGGACGAGGACTAAATAAAAAACATACTATGATTCGAGGTTCCATGAAGAATCTTTTGGTGGTTGTGAAGGAACATCAACCACGTCAAGCATCATACTATACAATACGCCCGGCTCTCGTTTAAAAAAAAAGGGCCAGCCTAGCAAATAACAGAAGAACTATAAAAGCAAAAGATGAATAAAAACTGCAATGTGCACGATGAAAGACAGCTTCCCTTTCCTGGAACCGTTGGCCCTATGTGTTCTTCCATTGTTGTTTTGGCCAATGGTAAGGTTGACCTGCACATGAGAGGAACCTGGGAATAGAAACATAGAAATCGTAAAAAAGGATTTAATTTTGAAAAAATAGAAAAAAGACGTCAAAGGCCAGGCTTGACTTGTTGACTTACAATTATAGCCTGCCCAACCAAGTCTTTGTTGAGCTAAATCATAAACAAAGACCCTGTCTTGCATGGCAAGATCTGCATGAGAGAATAATCAAAGACTTTGTTATTGCTCTAATTGCATAAAAGAACATATTTGACTATATTCCTTTTTGTACCTCAAAATAACATACTGTTGTTGTTATAAAAGGGTTGCTCTAAAAGTTTTAGGTTGTAGCTAGTAATTTCTTTGTTAATAAAGCAATGGAAAAAAAAAAAAAAAAGAAAGAGTCTAGGATTTTACCTCCTAAAATAGTAATCCCTGTATCAGACCTCAGAATTCCAAGGCACCACGGATAACCAGAATCCTACGAGGAAAAATAATTATCTGATCTTAAGATAGAACAAATGACATTTTTCAAGATATCTTGACATGCAAATGAAAACACTCACTACTGGGGGTACGAAGTAATCCTTTGCCGTTAAGATCAAATTTGCTCCTCCCACAAAATTGAAACTAATTGCAGGGAAAATCTCGTTTATGCTGTTTCCAAAATTCAAACTATAATTTTAACTAGGGCACAACATTTGGTAGCAAAAAATAAATATGTGGATGTTTAGTACTTGGTGGAAATTCGGTAACAACGTAGTCCTCCTAATAGAATTGGAGGCAGGGACGGGGGAGCAGCCGCAATTATCTGCATCATAACTATAATAATCAGCTTCATTATGCACATCAGATAAATGTATTGGACCTATGATCTTCCAATAAAACATAAATAGATTAATCCTTCTTTCCAGTCCATCGAAGAACTTTTATAAGACTTGTTTTCTTTTATTTATTTATTTATTTATTTTTCCAATTGCATTTACTTAAGTGCAATTGATAGTCTTCACTCTTCGCACAACTGCATGCATCAGGACTGGTGTTACACACTACATTGGTAGTTAGATCTTTTCTTCAGTTATACCTTCCGTCCCAACAATCCCATGCACCAAATACCTTTAGAATTCCTTCTTTTTTCCCCAAAGCTACTAAAGATATATTTGCGCTCCATTATATGGCACTATTTTCATGACAATTCACAAATAATCTTGTTTCTAATTAGGGTAATAGAACTACTAAATTGTTTGACCCCCATCCCCATGTATGGATCCACACTGACTTGGAAGAAGGTACACATGTAATTCAATTTCACAGTGCATTGAGCCAATTAGACATGAATTTTGTGCATTGCAAACTTTCACCAAAGAAAAAAAAAAAACTTACAAGTTTGCGAACTGGATAGTAAGCTTCGCTGACAAGGTATATGAATGTTGTCCCTGAGTCCACTAAAGTACCTTGATTCATTGAAGTTGGAAATATGGCCGGATCAATAGGTAGAACTTGCCCATTAATAACAATTCTCTCAAGATTCAAATTATAAAATCCACTGAAAGGTTTATGCAGAAAAGATCAAACCATATTAGTCAACAACCTATTTCAATTTACAAAGACCATCCAACATAATACAAAAGCAAGTTTATGTTAAAAGTTGAAAGTGACAAAAAGAAATTATCAGCTATAGTGGGGTTGGATGGTGAGCAAAACAATGCATCAAGAAGTTGGTCAACTTTTGCATGAAAGAAGGTAAATATTAACAGTAGACAAGTCACTTATAAACTACATGCGACTCCATTCATTTCAAATGGGTAAAATGAAAAGGAAGGAAGGAAAGAAAGAAAGAAAGAGAGAAAGAAAAGGCAAAAAAAAAAAAATTAAAAAAGAAAGAGTACTTCATATCCCGGAGGAACCAACAAGGTTACTAGACATGGTTTAGAAGAACTATGAATTCAAGTATACACGTGCAAGCAAACATAAAAGACGTACTAGCAAATATCACAAAATACAATTCCAAAGACTAGAATAGAATATAAAATTTGCGAGTCTGCGGGTGCATGAGGATCCAATATCGGAAAATCTAATTTTTAATATAATTATTATAATGCTTCATACCAAAAAGAATACGTACCGTCCAGTGTCAAGTGGGCTGTAAACCTTATGTGGTGTCACAATCTCCCCAAAGACCAGGACTCCCCCACCAGCTCCCTCTCCTTTTAGACAATGGGAAAATACATCGGTGGTTATTCCCTGTGAAGATAGCTGCCCTCTCAGAGATAGATCCCCGGGTCCTAATCCGAGAATTCCATCAACAGCCATAGCAGTATTTTTCAATGTCCCATATTGGCGGGTGCTACACCTATTTACAGCAATTTGAAAAGAAAAGGCAATAAGCAATAAATAAAATGAAAACTTTAAATTGAAACTAATCATATTGTTGTATTAATCCTCAGCTCACTTCCCTAATTCTAAGCATGGATGGGAACTAATATTTCCCAAGAACTAAATTTGATTATTATTATTATTATTACATAAATAGTGCATGAGAATGAGTGTTTGACCATGGATCAGCATGGCCTAAAAGACAAGCACAAATCAGAAAGACAAGAAACCAAAAACAAGAATAGTTACCCGAAAACAACTTGAGCTGATAAGTGAGTGACCGCATTCTCGAAAAACAAGTCCAATGATAGCTGATCATACAGATAATTTCCTGATGTCCCACTGCCATCTGCATATTCCAATCTGTAACTGCAATGAGATAGAGCAGGGCACGTAGTGGCAGTTTGAGGACAAGTCTTGTCCAAACAAGAGAGGTGTGAAACTGTAGATGATCTTCTCGTATCAAAAGAGTTGAGTACAATCTACAAATTCCAAAAGAAAGAAGGGGAGAAATCAAGTTTAATCTACAAAAATGAATTAAAAATTTTAGAATATTTGAATGTAGAAAAAAGAATCAAAACATACTCCAAGGTCACTTGATTGGGGGCAATTGATGCAAGTGCTACAGGTCACCCATAAAACATCACTTCCGGTGTCAATCTGAACTGTGAGTTCTTGGGAAGGAGTGCCCAGTTTTACTTTGGTGTAGTATAAACTAAGCAAATAAAAATTATCAATAATTTTAATCCTGAGTCATAAAATCCAATAATTGAACAAATGATTCCCCTATATGTTTTCTGTTTCTATCTAAATAAAAGTACAATAAGATTGATTCATCATGACAGTGGGAGCCTAGAGTTCGGCTTTGATGAACAAGAAGGTTAAAAATGAAAAATTTGTAAACAACCAGATAAATTAGTTTGAAAAAATTAAGATAAGGGTAATGATTGTACCCATCGATGGAGGAGCCGGAAAGTGGATATTCAATGATAGAATGGGCATGTCCACCTTGTTGCATGAATATTTGATGGTGTCGAGCTCTATCCCAAGCTATTAGTGAATTAACATCCACTTGTTTGTTCAGCGGAATCACACGCTTCAAATTGAATTGAAGAGATTGAGTAACTACTATGAAGAAAGAGAAAATCAATATGGAATCGACAACAAAATTCAGACTCATTTTTGGCATCATGAGAATTATCAAATTCTATTAAAATGACAAGATATTAATCGATACTATATATATGGTTTTGAAAACCTTGCAAAAACACGTATGAGTATGAGAATCATCAAACTCTGTTACAATGATAAAATACTAATCGATACTATTTATATGGGAGGGACGGTGGGGGGAGGAGAGAGAGAGAGAGAGAGCCACTTTACCTCACTTCTAGGGTTTTTGCAATTTGAAGTAAAAGTAACCGTTTCTTTCAAATTTTTGTAACTCTCTCAACTGAGTATATACTTTTATCTAAACAATATATAAAGCCATCAACTTTTTGAAGCCTAGTTCTCTTTCTCTCTCTCTTTCACGCACTGTGGTTCAAAATTAGAACATATTCATAGCTTTCTTATTTCCAAATATTTATAGTATAAAATCTCTTCCACTTGCACAAATAATGTTAAAACTTTTGCTTATTTTGTTTCTGATACTCTTGTAAGCTTTCGCATAACTTTAAGAATAGTGGGTCACAACATTTTGACCGGAGGCAAACCAATGCAGAGGCCATAATATTTTTTTCTTCTTTATGCATGTTGTTCTTTTAAGTGACGCGTAAGAATGTCCACATGCACAAAAATGCAAACTTACCCAAACTAATCTTGACAAGACTTTGCAACTTTTAAAAATATGATTACCGATTTGAACCATTGAATTATAGTGGATGAATCGGCCCTTCTTTTTTATTTTTTTAAAAGAAAAAACAAAATAGTTTAGTAAGTGGTCTTGAAAGGCATACAAGTTGTAATGTGAAGATAATCTTAGGTTATGGAATTTTAGTTGAGTGTAGGTGTAGCACAGTCATTTTTTAATTTATTCAAATATGAAAAAAATATTAAAATGACCTTATTATTATTATTATTAATTTAAAAACTATAGGAAACATATTTTGATTAATCTAAAAAGGTTCCGAATGATGCACTCAGAGAGAGAGGGGAGGGGAGGGGAGGGGAGGGGAGGGGAGGGTTCCAATTAGAATTGGTATACATTAATACTTCAAAGATTAGGCAATACAATTTACCTATAATAATTACATCCACTAACTAAAGAGATATTTCCTTTAATGTGAAATATCATTCTATTCCTACACTACTTCACTAATTTGGAAATGAAAATGAGTTGTAATGTATGTATGTGGTGCGTTGTATTTTGGCACTAAAGCTCCCAAGTTTTCAATTGAAACGGAACATCCTTTTCTTTTGGCATTTTGATTGTGATTGATGCGGGACGTTCAACTTTCCCTCACACTCTCTTTTCTCGTCCTTCAATATTATTATTTTTTTATTACACCGATCAATATCTGAATTCATATTATTATTAATCTGATTCGAAATTTACAGTGACCTATTTAAGGAGATTACTCTTCCAATATAATCTACTTTATACCCAAATTACGAGTCAAATTTGTGATCTTGATTAAAAAACCTAACATCATATTCTATTAGATCAACTGATCGATCCTTCAATATTATAATGCTCTCGTGACACTCTCTGTAATGTTTTATCTTTTATGGTGTTGTGACGAGAGAATATGCATGGCGGTCTACGTGGGGCCTGTAAAAATGGTTGTAGCTTTTTGTCGTTGATGCGAGTGCACTATTGGATGCTACGAAGATTAGTTTAATGTTTGCCTTCTTTTACCCAATTTGACTTTATTTTGCTGAGCTTATGAAAAAGAAGATTTGGTTCACCTCACTTTTTTTTTTGGGTGAACGATGATGCAAAACAACAAAGAAATATCTTGATAAGACATGGGGTATTTTGATTGCGGACCCAATGATATTGACAACTAAATATAACCTCCTTTTTTTTTCTTCATTTTTTCTAAAAATATTTTCCCTGAAGATTATTGGTGGCAATGTAGCCAACTTCGTTTTCTTTTCCTTGTTCACTTTAGTCATGTCCACCTGATTATTAGTGCGTAACGAAGCTTTTGTTGATGAGCACGTCTTCGTCTTACCAACACAAGTTAAAGGAAGACGAAATATAATAATGTAAGCTAGTAAATAATATCTTATATCGTTATATACAAAATATACTAATTGTAAACTTTCTCCTAATTTATTATTAAAAGCACCCAAAGATTTTGTAGGGCCGGTTCACCGGTCTACGATTCACGTCTGATGGTCATTGTTGCACAGGCACGAGCCAACATTTTTGAATGAGATCAAGTTGTATTAAAATGCATGCTCATTTATTCTGGTTAAAGGGTATTATATCAAAAACTCGGCCAAGGGATTGTGTCCTATATATATATTCAAAACTATAATTTAATTAATTCGATTTTAATATTGTCGGGCTTAATTTAAGAAAAATTTTCTCAACATAATTTTTTTCATTTTTAAATTTTGAATTCAAAATTAAATTAAGAATAAAAAATTTAAAATCTTAAGCACTAAGTTAACTATTCATTTGTATTAACAAATATGTTGATCAGGCTTTGAAAAGCATCATTTGTGGCTTCCCACCAGAAGAATTTGTTGGTGGTTGCGAAGGCTTTGAATACTACTCATATCATATTCAGCCTCATATCCAAAAATCACAAGCAAGCCAACTTTGTTCGTTAACCCAAAAAAAAAGGGCAGCAAACGAAATTTTCAATTAATAAATTTGAGAAAAATCTGAAATTACTTCCACATTCTTGGGGCCATAACAGGCTCTTCCTTCATCTTTCAACAAGGTTGCCTGAAACTCCTTAAAAATCCTAATTTCAATTGCAGTGCTCGTGTCTTTAATCGCGTTGATTATGTTCGAATCGGAAATTACTTCTTTAAGACTCTTTTCATTTCCAGACGTTGCTTTTGCGAGGATGATTTTGGATTTGTTGTCTTCGATTTGATTCAATTTGAGAGAAAGCATGTGACTTGAACTCGTCTTTGATTGATCAAGGACTCGCGATTATGGCACAACGAATTAGGTTAAAGTCGACATGTTGTAGGAATTCAATCTCGACTTTCTCGAAGAACTTTCTAGATCCTTGATTTTGGAGGCTAGTTTCGTCTTTTCCTTTCTGATCAAGAATAGGTTTGCCAAAATGTCTTGCATTTGCAGAATCGCTAGATCTGGAGCGGCGGACTTGTTCTCGCCATCAAGGACGACTGATATTGAATCTGGATCCCATCCCTCTTCGTCAAATCAAACAGTTTGTTAATTTCCAAATCGAGCGTGTGGAAAATCCAGAAGAAACATGCTCTATTTCATTGACTGTTTTTCCTCGAATATGAAACTCCGATCAATTTTTGCTAAAATCGACGGTAGGAGATTCCGATCTGGAGGTTAATTTTGACGCTAGATGTGATGTTTTTGCCGGAATTAATCTGGTGGTCGGCAGCGTCAAGGTCTCCGACGGAGACTAGATTGTGTAGAAGCCATAAATCATCAGCGTCTTTCATAATGATTTTGACCGTTCCAGGTTGATTTTGTGCGAGTTTTTCTCTCTCCGCACCTTCATTATTATAGAACATTAACCTTAGAAATCTTTTATTGTATCAAAAGTAGCTCTACTAATCTTTTACAGCAAATTAATGAAGAAAAATAACTTTGCTTATTGATTAGATTCGAGAAACAACTGGATCATTTTGTTTATTGTTTTTTTTTTTTTTTTTTGAAGTTTTATTCTATGACGGAACGATCTGCATGTGAGAGCTTATTGTGTTGATTTTTATTTTGAAAGCAACTGCCAAGCTACAAACGACAAAGAATGAAAAAAAAATATAAATAGAAGTTTTGTGTAAATCTTCCTTTTTTATTTATTTCAAATTCTTTGGTAGCTATTTTTTTTTTGTACCATAACTAGGCTACCAATCCAGTATCTAGGGTTTCACCCCGACTAATCTGGGTCGACTGCTTGCAGAGTCCAATTGAGGGGGCAGATCTTCCGGCGCTGATTTTTCCATTCCCATAAGGGATCGAATTCCAGATCATGGTTAAGGGATATCAGTCCCTGAACCAACTGAACCATTAGACGTTGATCTTTGGTAACTATTTTAAGTTATTTGATAGCAAGCCATTCCATTTGGATGAATGGAATATCATCCTAACAAAAACCCTATTCCTTCCTATCACCTTTTTAATTGATCTCATATCATAATTCTTTTTTTTTTAAATAGTATGCTGGTTTATTTAAATCATATATTTTAAATACAAAATATGCTAGTTTACTTAAATAGGTATGAAAATCAAACAAGCAACATGATTAAATGCTTAAATTTGTGCATAATCATGAATTTTGCACATTTATTTCCACAGAAGGGTGACTGATGAGGTCTATCAACAACCAGCTTGACATGCTTCCCAAGTGTCATAACAAAGAGTTGGCTTATGGGTACAACAAGCGCAAGCTTTTTGATCACGCCTTGGACAGTGGATTGACGCAAAACAATGGTTAATAACACCTCGTTTGTTATCCGGTGCAAAGAGTGGTGGTAGTAACGGTCCACTTGTCAAATTGATTATATTTTCCTCAACATTTTTGACCCCGTCACCTATTTGTCGTAATAAAAAAAAGAGAAAAGTTAGTGATCGAAGAAGAATAAATGTTTCTGAATAAAAATATTACATTTATGAATTAAAAATAACTCATTTCTTATAATAATTAAAATTAAATAACATATTGCACACTCACACTATAATTTTATAAAGATCAGAATATTCTTACATTCGTAAAATATTGCGGAGGTAACAAAAATGAAAATTGCAACCAGAAGGCTAATATTCTTCATAGCACTAACTCGGTTTGAGAGTAATTATGTATATTTTTTTATAACTTTTGAAAGTAGATCTATCTGTGATTTATTGAATACTATAGAGAGCATTTATTTATAAGATGGTTTGGTGTGATTTATAATTGACATGAATGGAAAGTATTTATAAGAATACTTGGTAGGATTAAAGGAGGAGAAGCGATAATAGATTTAATAAATGTAATAGTAAATGTGTTATATTTCCTTTTATAAGAGAAAAATATTCAAACTCCCTTTTGGAATGTAACTTTATTGCCTTCGTAGATTTTACATCTACCATTCTCTTTGTAAAAGTTTAATGCATTGATGTGTACAAAGACAGTTTTGAACTTTGATCGAGATTTTTAGAATTTTCTCCTTTATTTAAATACATTCCTTGATCACTATTTTTCTTTTTTTTTCGCTTTCTTCTTCATTTCTCTTTTGAGGATGTTTACAAAACCAAAATGATAATTGAAGCATTAAAGTTATTGGATGGTTCAATTATCTTACAGTGGTCACATCTTTTGAGTGATAAAATATTATAAAATATAATGTATAATTATATAACATTATATATAAATACATTTGTCACGTAATCGTGAAAAAAATATGTCAATACCAACATATAAATTTTTACTAAAATTCACGGAGGGAGATTTTGATCTAGACGTGAGATATGATGTTTTTGTCAGATTTAATCTGATTTTTTTTGCATGGTGTCGGTGGCGACAAGATCTCCTACCGAGACTAGATTGTATAAAAGTTATAAATCATCAGCATCTTTCGAAATGATTTTGAAGGTTCCGGTTTGATTTGACGCGAGTTTTTCTCTCTCCACACCTTCGTTATCGTATGAGAATCATGATCAGCACATGCTTCCCAAGTGTCGCAACAAAGGGTTGGCTTATGGGGACAGCAAGCACAAACTTTTTGATGGCGTTTTGGACAATGGACCTTTGGGCAATTTTCTTATAGAGGGATAAGAAAATTTTCAACGCAAAATTTTCTTATCCCTCGATATGTCCCTCAAAATGTGTGTTGTTCTTCTCAAAACCCTAGCCTCTCAAAATTGAAGAAAGAGAGAGGACATCCACGTAGGGACATTCACTTGTGTTAATTAGGGAGACATAATAATATGGTTAATGGGATAATAGAAGTTACCCGTTATCCTAAAATTATCAAAATACCCCTGTTGGGCATTTACCAACGGGAGAAGATGCATGGCGGTCTACGTGGGGCCTGTAAATGGGTTAAATAATGGTTGTAGCTTTTTGTCGTTGATGCGAGTGCACAATTGGAAGCCTGGAAGATTAGTGTAGTGTTTGCCTTCTTTTACCCAACATGAGTTTATTTTGCTTAGCTTGTGACAAGGTAGATCTGGTTCACTTCACTTTGATTCTTGATAGAAAAGTAAGAATAAGACATGGGGTAACCTCCTTTTTTTTTTTTCTTTTCTTTTTTCTAAAAATATTTTCCCTAAGATTATAGGTGGCAATGTAGCCATTTCGTTTTCTTTTCCTTGTTCACTTTAGTTAGGTCCACTTGATTATTAGTGCGTAACCATGCATTTGTTGATGAGCACGTCTTTATGTTACCAACACAAGTTAAAGGAAAATGAAATATAATAATGTAAGCTAGTAAATAATATCTTATATTGTTACATACAAAATATACTAATTTTAAACTTTCTCCTAATTTATTATTAAAAACACCGAAAGATTTTGTTGGGCCGGTTCATCCGCCTACGATTCACTTCTGATGGTCATTGTCGCACAGGCACGAGCCAACATTTTGGAATGAGATCAAGTTGTATTAAAATGCTTGCCCATTTATTCTGGTTAAAGGGTATTACGTGAAAAACTTGGCCAAGGCATTGTGCCCTACATTAACAATTATATTTTTTTTCTTAACTAATTGATATTTAAAACTATACACTGATTATGATTTTTTCAAGTTTTGAAGTAAGAAAAGGTTAATGGAACTAATATCTTAATCCACTGAGTTGACTATTTGTTGTATTAGCAAATATGTTGATCGGGCTTTGAACAAGCACCATTTGTGGCTTCCTATTAGACGAAACTGTTGGTGGTTGTGAAGGAACATGAGAAAGGCTTTGAATACTACTCATATCATATTCAGCCTCATATCCAAAAATCACAGGCAAGACAACCTTTGATCATCAAAAAAAAAAAAAAAAACTGGAAAAAAGAAAAATGCGACAAACCAAATTTTCAATAAATAAATTTGAGCAAAATCTGAAATTACTTCCACATTCTTGGGTCCATAACAGGCTCTTCCTTCATCTTCAACAAGGTTGTCTGAAACTCCTTAAAAATCCTAATTTCAGTGCTCGTGTCTTAATCGCATTGATTTTGTTCGAATCTGAAATTACTTCTTTAAGGCTCTTTTCGTTTCCGGACGTTGCTTTTATGAGGATCATTTTCGATTTGTTGTCTTTGATTTGCTTCAAGAAAGCATGTGACTTGAACTCGTCTTTGATTGATCAAGGACTCGCGATTATGGCGCAGCGAATTAGGTTAAAGTCGACATGTTTTCGGAATTCAATCGTGACTTGAACTCGTCTTTGATTTCTTGAATTCTTGCATCGGCAGAATCGCTAGATCTAGAGCGGCGGACTTGTTCTTGCCATCACGGACGGCTGAGATTGAATCTGGATCCCAACCCTCTTCGTCAGATCAATCGTTTGGTTAGTTTCCCAATCAAGTGTGGAAATATCCAGAAGAAACATGCTCTATTTCATTGACTGTTTTTCCTTGAACACGAATCTCGATCAATTTTTGCTAAAATCGGTGGGAGATTCCGATATGGAGGTTAATTTTGATGCTAGATGTGATGTTTTCGACGGAATTAATCTAGTGTCGGCAGCGACATGACAAAGACTAGATTGTGTAGAAGCCATAAATCATCAGCATCTTTCAGAGTGATTTTGACCGTTCCAGGTAGATTGTGCGCATGTTTTTCCCTATCCACACCTTCATAATTATAGAAAATTAACCTTAAAAATCTTTTATTGTATCAAAAGTAGCTCTACTGATCTTTTACAGCAAATTAATGAAGAAAAATAACTTTGTTTATATATGAGATCCAAGAAACAACTGGATCATTTTGTTTATTGCTTTTTTTTTTTTTTAAGTTTTATTCTATGATGGAACGATCTTCATGTGAGAGCTAATTGTGTTGATTTTTATTTTGAAAGCAACTGTCAAGCTACAAACAACAAAGAATGAAAAAAATATATATATACAAAAGTTTTGTGTAAATCATCCCTTTTTATTTATTTCAAATTCTAGATAGCAAGCTATTCCATTAGGATTAATGGAATATCATCCTAACAAAAACCCTATTCCTTCCTATCACCTTTTTAATTGATCTCATATCATTATTCTTTTTTTTTTTTAAAAAATAGTATGCTGGTTTATTTAAATCATATATTTTAAATACAAAATATGACGGTTTACTTAAATAGGTATGAAAATCAATCACATATCATATTTATTAAACCAACAAAGTAGCAACATCATTAAATGATTAAATTTGAGCAAAATCATGAATTTTGCTCATTTATTTCCAAATAAGGGTGACTGATGAGGTCTATCAACAACCAGCTTGACATGCTTCGAAAGTGTTATAACAAAGAGTTGGCTTATGGGTACAACAAACGCAACCTTTTTGAAAGCCTCTCGGACAATTGAGTGTCGCAAAACAATGGAGAATAACACCTCGTTTGTTATCCGGTGCAAAGAGTGGTGGTTGTGACGGTCCGCTTGCCAAATTGATTATGTTTTCATCATCATTTTTGGCCCCCTCACCTATTTGTAATAATTAAAAAAAAAAGAGAGAGAAAAATTAGTGGTTGAAGGATTCATTTCTTATGATAATTAAAATTAAATAACATGTTACACACTCGCACTACAATTAAATAGAGATCAGAGTATTCTTACATTTGCAAAATATTACGAAGGTAACAAAAATGAAAATTGCAACCAGAAGCTTAATGTTCTTCATAACACCGACTCGGTTTGAGAATAATTATGTATATTTTTTTGTAACTTTTGAAAGTAATTCTGTCAGTGATTTATTAAATACAATAAAGAGTATTTATAACATGATTTGATATGATTTATAATTGACATAAATGGAAAGCATTTATAAGAATACTTGGTGGGATTGAAGGAGGAGAAGAGATGGTGGATTTAATCAGTGTAATAGTAAAGGTGCCATATTTCCTTTTATAAGAGAAAAATATTCAGGCTTTTATTTGGGATGTAACATTATTTGCCTTTGTACACTTCACATTCTACCATTCTCTTTGTAAAAATTTAATGCATTGATGTGTACAAATACAATTTTAAACTTTTATCGAGATTTTTAGAATTTTTTCCTTTATTAAAACTGATTCCTTGATTTCTATTTTTTTTTCCCTTTCTTCTTCGTTTCCCTTTTGAGGATGTTATAAATCATAAAAAATTTTAATGTTTACAAAAATTAAAATGATTATTGAACCAGTGAAGTTATTGGATGGTTCACTTGTCCGTCGGTGGTGACATCTTTTGAGTGATAAAATATTATAAAATATAATATATAGTCATATAACGTTATATATGAGTACATTTGTCATATAATCGTAATAAAATATGTCAATACCAACATATAAAATTACTTACATTTTAAGTAAGTTAAATAACTTTCATACAGTGTTATAATTTTATCTACAGAATTTATTTTTTAAATAACATCAGAAAAAAATTGATTTTTTGACATGCATATCCAAGCAGATATAGAGAGACAGCACTGCCACCTCTATTTTTACACAATAAAAAGATTTAAATAGTTAAAATTTTATTTAAATTATTTTATCAATCTTGCATTTTTTTTTTTTTACTTTTTCACTCCGTAACTTTTTTATAAGATAGGATTTATTTAAATTATTATGGTATGCACCGGGCGGTTTTTTATATTGTTAAAAGTTATCATTGTTTGTATGATTTATATCAATTTTTTTTTATAATATGCATTTGAATTAATTATTTTTAAAAAATAATAAATATAATATTTATTAATTTTATAATTCAATATATAGTAATAATATGATAAAAATATCTTAAAAATATAAAACAGATTTAACTAGTATAGAGTTATACTTTTTGATTATTTTATATGTGAATACTAACCACAATGAGGACAGCCTAACATTAATATCAATTAACAATAGTTATTAATCATCAATCACGGTAAATTAAACAGATCTAAATTAAGACATTGATATTTTAATTAAGGACAGGAATGATATCGACAACCAATCTTTGTATTGCTCAGACATTAATACAACTTAATTGTATTTTTCCCCTTAAAAAGTTAGGTGGCCATGCGGCACCGAACTATGCTAGGAATTTTTTTAAAAAAATTTCTAACCTAATTCACTCTAATTGTTTCCACATAATGATTAATGTTATACTGCTATGTTTAAAGTAAGCCATTGTTAGTATGCCTTTGCTGATGAGCTCGTCCCTATATTACCGCACAAATTAAAGAAAATGTACAAGGATAATTTGAGAATCAGAATAAATAATATGAAAATTAGCGGAGGCTCAAATTGTGAATGAACATACATCTTTTATGAGTTCCTAAAAATTAGTTTCCAACTTTCTCCAGATTCATTGTTTAGAGCAATGGGTCTGTTTGCTTGATCATTGTTAACCGGTCTCAACAAAAAAAAAAAAAAAAAAAAAAAAAAAATCACGAGCACAAGCCTGACATTTTTGAATGATCAAGCTCTTATTGAAATGCCCTCCTCGTTTATTCTGATTTGGCAAAGGCCGGCATTTATGATCATTATTGACAACAGTGATATTTTTGAGCCTAACAACATCAACATTCATGATGGAGATTAGATTTTGGACGAGGACTAAATACAAAATATACTATGATTCGCGGTTTCATGAAACATCTGTTGGTGGTCGTGATGGAACAGCAACCACATCAAGCGTCATACTATACAATGCCGGGACGTTGTTAAAAAAAAAAAAAAAAAGGCACCAGCCTGGCCAATATACAGATGAACTATAAAAGCAAAAGATGAATAAAAACTGCGATGTGCAAAATCAAAGACCACTTTCTTTTACTTGAACCGTTGGCCCTATGTGCTCTTCCGTTGTTGTTTTGGTCAATAGTAAGGTTGACCTGCACATCAGAGGAACCTGGCAATAGAAACACACAAATTGTAAATAAGTATTTAATTTTGGAAAAATAGAAAAGACGTCAAAGGTTAGGCTTGACTCATTGACTCACAATTATAGTCTGCCCAACCGAGTCTTTGTTGAGCTAAATCATAAACAAAGACCCTGTCTTGCATGGCAAGATCTGCATGAGTGAATAATCAAAGACTTTGTTAATAACAAAAGAGTTGCTTTAAGTGCATAAAAGAACGTATTTGACTGTATTCCTTTTTGTACCTCAAAATAATATACTGTTGATATTGTAAAACAGGTTGCTCTAAAAGCTTTAGGTTGTAGCTAAGTAATTTCTTTGTTAACAAAGCAAAGGAAAAAAGAACAAGAGAATCAGTCTAGGATTTGACCTCCCAAAATAGTAATCCCTGTATCTGACTTCAGAATTCCAAGGCACCACAGATTAGCAAAATCCTACAAGGAAAAAAATTATCTGATGTTATGGTAAGGCAAACGATAGTTTTCAAGATATTAAGAGATGCAAATGAAAACACTCACTATTGGGCGTATGAAGTAATCCTCTGCCATTAAGATCAAATTTGCACCACCCGCAAAATTCAAACTAATTGAAGGGAAAATCTCGTTTAAACTGTTTCCAAAATTCAAACTGTAATTTCAACCGAGACACAGTATTTGATATCTAAAATGCAAATAATAAATATGTGAATGTTATGTACCTGGTGGAAATTTGGTAACACCATAGTCCTCCATATGGAAAAGGAGTCAAAGACGGGGGAGCAGCAGCAATTATCTGCATCATAACTATAATAATCAGCTTCGTGAGAAACATATTGGACCAATGATCTTTCAATAAAACATAAATAGATTAATCCTTCTTTCCGGTCCGCCCAAGAACTTTTATGAATTTTTTTTTTAATACAATTTCATATACTTAAGTGAAATTGATAGTCTTCACTCTTACCACAACTGCATGCATCAAGACTCTTAAGTTACACACTTCTTTTGTAGTTAGATCTTTTCTTCTGTTATACCATCCGCCCCAACAATCCCATGCACCAAATACATTTAGAATTCCTTCTTTTTTCCCCATAGCTACTAGAGATACATTTGTGTTCCATCATATATATGGCAATATTTTCATGACAAACCTGTTCGCCCCCCCACCCCCTATGTATGGATCCACTATGACTTGGAAGAAGGTACACGTGTAATTTAATTTCACAGTGCATTGAGCCGATTAGACCTGAATTGTGTGCATTGCAAACTTTCACCAAAAAAAAAAAAAAAACTTACAAGTTTGTGAACCGGATAGTAAGCTTCACTGACAAGGTATATTAATGTTGTCCCCGAGTCCACTAATGTACCTTGATTTATTGAAGTTGAAAATATGGCCGGATTAATCGACAGAACTTGCCCATTAACAGCAATTCTCTCAAGATTCAAATTATAAAAACCACTGAAAGGTTTATATAGAAAAGATCAAACCATATTAGTCAACAACCTAAAATACAACTCCAAAGACTAGAATAGAATATAGAATTTGCAAGTTTGCGAATGCGTGAGGATCCAAATATTGCAAATTGTAATTTTTAATATAAAGAGTATAATCTTCCTCTTTAAGTTCAAAGTATGCTTCATACTAAAAAGACTACGTACTATCCCGTGTCGATTGGACTATAAACCTTGTTTGGTGCCACAATCTCCCCAAAGACAAGCACTCCCCCACCAGCTCCCTCGCCTTTTAGGCAATGGGAAAATGCATCGGGGGTTATTCCCTGTGAAGATAGCTGCCCTCTCACAGATAGATCCCCCGGTCCTAATCCAAGAATTCCATCAAGAGCCATAGTAGTATTTTTCAACGTCCCATATTGGTAGGTGCTACACCTATTTTCACCAATTCGAAAAGAAACAATAAGCAATAAAATAAAATGAAAATCTTAAATTGGAACTAATCATATTACTGTGTTAATCCTCAGCTCACTTTTGGGAACTAATGTTTCCAAGAAATAAATTTGATTATTGTGTTTGACCACAGATCAGTAGGACCTAAAAGACAAGCACAAATCAAAAAGATAAGAAACGAATTATTACCCAAAAACAACTGGAACTGACAAGTGAGTTAGCCCATTCCCAGAGGACAAGTTCAGTGACAACTGATCATTCAGATAATTTCCTGATGTTCCACTGCCATCCACATATTCCAATCTATAACTGCATTGAGATGAAGCAGGGCACCTAGTGGCAGTTTGAGGACAAGCCTTGTCCGAACAAGAGAGGTGTGAAACTGTAGATGACCTCTCTATATCAAAAGAGTCGAGCACAATCTACAAATTCCAAAAGAATAAGGAAAGAAATCAAGCTCAATCTATGAAAATTAATTAAAAATTATAGAATATATGAATGCAGAAAAAAGAAACAAAAACATACTCCAAGGTCACTTGATCGGGGACAATTGATGCAAGTGCTACAGGTCACCCATAAAACGTCACTTCCGGTGTCAATCTGAACCGTGAGGTTTTGGGAAGGAGTGCCGAGTTCTATTTTGGTGTAATATAGTCTAAGCAAATAGAAAATATCAACGGTTTCAATCATCAGTCGTAAAGTCCAATAATTGGTAAACAAATGATTCCCCTATATGTTTTTTGCTTCTATCTAAATAAAACCACTATAAGATTCATTAGGATAGTGGGAGCCCGGAGTTCGGCTTCAATGAACAAGAATATTAAATATGAAAATTTTGTAAAGAACCAAATAAATAAGTTTGGGGAAATTAAGATAAGGATAATGATTGTACCCATTAATGGATGAACCAGAAAGTGGATATTGAACGATGGAATGAGCATGTCCACCTTGTTGCAACATTTGATGGTGTCGAGCTCTATCCCAAGCTATTAGTGAATTGACATTCACTTGTTTGTTCAGCGGAATCACACGCTCTAAAGTGAATTGAAGAGATTGAGCAACTACTACGAGGAAAGAGAGAATCAATATGGAATTGACAACAAAATTCAGACCCATCATTGGCATTATGAGAATTGTCAAATTCTGTTAAAATGACAAAATATTAATCGATACAATTTATATGGTTTAGAAAACCTTGCAAAAACATGTATGAGTATGAGAATTTTCAAACTCTGTTAAAATGATAGGATACTAATCGATACTATTTATATGGGAGGGAGGGAGGGAGGGAGGGAGGGAGAGAGAGAAAGAGAGGGAGAGCCATTTTACCTCATTCCTAGGGTTTTGCAGTTTGAAGTAAAAGTAATCATTTCTTTCAAAATTTTCAAACTCTCTCAACTGAGTATATACTTTTATCTAAACAATATATAAAGCCATCGACTTTTTGAAGCCTAGTTCTCTTTCTCTCTCACTTTCACGCACTGTGGTTCAAAATTAGAACAAATTCATAGCTTTCTTATTTCCAAATATTTACAGTATAAAACCTCTTCTACTTGCATAAATAATGTTAAAACTTTTGCTAATTTTGTTTCTGAGACACTTGTAAACTTTTGCGTAGCTTTAAGAATAGTGGGTCACAGCATTTTGACCGGAGGCAAACAAATGCAGGGGCCATATTATTTTTCTTCTTCTTTATGCATGTTGTTCTTAAGTGACTCGTAAGAATATCCACATGCACAAAAATGCAAACTTACCCAAACTAATCTTGACAAGACTTTGCAACTTTTAAAAATAGGATTACCAATTTGAACCATTGAATTATAGTGGATGAATCAGCCATTTTTTAAAAAAAAAAAAAAAGGAAAAATCAAAATAGCGTAGTAAGCGGTCTTGAAAGGCAAACAAGTTGTTATATGAAGATAAATACTTAGGTTATGGAATTTTGGTGGAGTGTGGGTGTAGCACAGCCATTTCTCAATTTATTCATATAAGAAAAAAAATATTAAAATGACCTTATTATTATTATTAATCTAAAAACTATAGGAAACGTATTTTGATTAATCTAAAATGGTACAGAATGAAGCACTCAGAGAGAGAGAGAGAGAGAGAGAGAGAGAGAGAGAGAGAGAGAGAGAGAGAGAGAGATAGAGAGAGAGAGGGAGAGAGAGAGGTTTGTTTCTTGATTTTCCTCTGGGCAGATTATAAGAGGAGATTTTGGTTTATAGTAACTATGCTTTCTAAATGTAAAAGAATAATTTGGAAATAGATGGGGTTAAGGGGAGGGATCCAATTAGAATTGGTACAATACATTAAGACTTAAAAGATTAGGCAATACGATTTACCTATAATAATAACATCCAAACAACCCACTAACTAAAGAGATATTTCCTTTAAAGTGAAACATCATCCTATTCCTACACTACAGGTTATCTCTTCACTAATTTGGAAACAAAAATGAGTTGTTTGTATGTATGTAGTGCTTTGTATTTTCGCACTAAAGCTGTCAAGTTTTCAATTGAAACGGAACATCCTTTTCTTTTGGCATTTTGATTGATGCGGGACCTCCAACTTTCCCTCTCACTTTCTCTCTTTTCTCGTACTTCAATATATTGAGTCAATAATTAAATAAATTAAAATCTTATATAATATTTTATATTAATATATTTTAATTATAATTAAAAATATATATTGATATATAATATTTAATTTATTTAATTCTTTAATTCTTAATTCTATTTGATTTAAGTAATCTTATTCCTCCACCACGTCATCAGCCAAAAGCAATTTCTACTATTTAGACACGACAGGTAAACCAAAGCCAGAAAGAGTTTTAGGTAGTGAAGGGTGATGATCTTATTATAGTGATCTCGTAACACTCTCTTACTGGTGTAATGTTTTATCTTTTATGGTGTTGTGATGAGAGAAGATGCATGGCGGTCTACGTGGGGCCTGTAAATGGGTTAAATAATGGTTGTAGCTTTTTGTCGTTGATGCGAGTGCACTATTGGAAGCCTGGAAGATTAGTGTAGCGTTTGCCTTCTTTTACCCAACATGAGTTTATTTTGCTTAGCTTGTGAAAAAGTAGATTTGATTCACTTCACTTTGATTCTTGATAGAAAAGTAAGAATAAGACATGGGGTATTTGATTGCGGAACCAATGATATTGACAACTAAATATAACCGCCCTTTATTTTCTTTTTTCTAAAAATATTTTCCCTAAGATTATTGGTGGCAATGCAGCCATTTCGTTTTTTTTTTTTTTTTTTTTCCCTTGTTCACTTTAGTTATGTCCACTTGATTATTAGTGCTTAACAATGCTTTTATTGATGAGCCTGTCTTTATCTTACCAACACAAGTTAAAGGAAGATGAAATACAATAATGGCAATTCTCCTAATTTATTATTAAAAACACTGAAAGATTTTGTAGGGCCGGTTCATCCGTCTACGATTCACATCTGATGGTCATTGTGGGACAGGCAGGAGCCAACATTTTTGAATGAGATCAAGTTGTATTAAAATTCATGCTCATTTATTCTAGTTAAAGGGTATTACGTCGAAAACTTGGCCAAGGCATTGTGCCCTACGTTAATAATTATGTTTTTTCTTAATTTATCCTTATTCAAAACAATACTCTTATTATTATTATTCTTTTCAAGTTTCAAAGTAACTTAGATAAGGTTAACAAAACTAATATTTTAATCTATTAAGTCAACTGTTCATTGGTATTAACAAATATACTGATTGAGCTTTGAACAAGCACCATTTGTGGCTTCCTATCAGAAGAAATTGTTGGCGGTTGTGAAGGAACATAGGAAAGGCTTTGAATACTACTCATATCATATTCAGCCTCACATCCAAAAATCACAGGCAAGACAACCTTTGTTCATTAAAAAAAAAAAGGAAAAAAGAAAAACCAAAATTTCAATAAATAAATTTGAGCAAAATCTGAAATCACTTCCACATTCTTGGGTCCATAACAGGATCTTCCTTCATCTTTCAATTAGGTTGTCCGAAACTCCTCAAAAATCCTAATTTCAATTGTAGTGTTCGTGTCTTTGATCGTGTTGATTATGTTCGAATCTGAAATTACTTCTTTAAGGCTCTTTTTGTTTCCGGACATTGCTTATATCAGGATGATTTTCGATTTGCTTCAATTTGAGAGAAAGCATGTGACTTGAACTCATCTTTGATTGATCAAGGACTCGCGATTATGGCACAGCGAATTAGGTTAAAGTCGACGTGTTTTCGGAATTCAATTGTGACTTGAACTCGTCTTTGATTTCTCGAATTCTTGCATTGGCAGAATCGCTAGATCTGGAGCGGCAGACTTGTTCTTGCCATCACGGAAGGCTGAGATTGAATCTAAATCCCAACCCTCTTCGTCAGATCAAACGTTTGGTTAGTTTCCCAATCGAGTGTGGAAACATCCAGAAGAAACATGCTCTATTTCATTGACTGTTTTTCCTCGAACATGAATCTCCAATCAATTTTTGTTAACATTGACAGCGGGAGATTCCGATCTGGAGGTTAATTTTGACGCTAGATGAGATGTTTTTGCCGGAATTTATCTGGTGTCGGCAACGACAAGACGAAGACTAGATTGTGTAGAAGCCACAAATCACCAAAATCTTTCAAAATGATTTTGACAGTTCCAGACTGATTTTGTGCGAGATTCTCTCTCCACACCTTCGTCATTATAAAAAATTAACCTTAAAAATCTTTTATCGTATCAAAAGTAGCTCTACTAATCTTTTACAGCAAATCAATGAAGAAAAATAACTTTGTTTATTTATGAGATCCATGTTTTTTTTTTAAGTTTTATTCTATGATGGAACGATCTTCATGTGAGAGCTAATTGTGTTGATTTTTATTTTGAAAGCAACTGTCAAGCTACAAACAACAAAGAATGAAAAAAATATATATATACAAAAGTTTTGTGTAAATCATCCCTTTTTATTTATTTCAAATTCTAGATAGCAAGCTATTCCATTAGGATTAATGGAATATCATCCTAACAAAAACCCTATTCCTTCCTATCACCTTTTTAATTGATCTCATATCATTATTCTTTTTTTTTTAATTAGTATGCTGGTTTATTTAAATCATATATTTTAAATACAAAATATGACGGTTTACTTAAATAGGTATGAAAATCAATCACATATCATATTTATTAAACCAACAAAGTAGCAACATCATTAAATGACTAAATTTGAGAAAAATCATGAATTTTGCTCATTTATTTCTAAAGAAGGGTAAGTGATGAGGTCTATCAACAACCAGCTTGACATGCTTCGAAAGTGTCATAACAAAGAGTTGGCCTATGGGTACAACAAACGCAACCTTTTCGAAAGCCTTTCGGACAATTGAGTGTCGCAAAACAATGGAGAATAACACCTCGTTTGTTATCCGGTGCAAAGAGTGGTGGTTGTGATGGTCCGCTTGCCAAATTGATTATGTTTTCATCATCATTTTTGGCCCCCTCACCTATTTGTATTAATTAAAAAAAAGAGAAAGAAAAGTTAGTGGTTGAAGGATTCATTTCTTATGATAATTAAAATTAAATAACATGTTACACACTCGCACTACAATTAAATAGAGATCAGAGTATTCTTACATTTGCAAAATATTGCGAAGGTAACAAAAATGAAAATTGCAACCAGAAGCTTAATGTTCTTCATAATACCGACTCGGTTTGAGAATAATTATGTATATTTTTTTGTAACGTTTGAAAGTAGTTCTCTCAGTGATTTATTAAATACAATAAAGAGTATTTATAACATGATTTGATATGATTTATAATTGACATAAATGGAAAGCATTTATAAGAATACTTGGTGGGATTGAAGGAGGAGAAGAGATGGTGGATTTAATCAGTGTAATAGTAAAGGTGCCATATTTCCTTTTATAAGAGAAAAATATTCAGGCTTTTATTTGGGATGTAACATTATTTGCCTTTGTACACTTCACATTCTACCATTCTCTTTGTAAAAATTTAATGCATTGATGTGTACAAATACAATTTTAAACTTTTATCGAGATTTTTAGAATTTTTTCCTTTATTAAAACTGATTCCTTGATTTCTATTTTTTTTTCCCTTTCTTCTTCGTTTCCCTTTTGAGGATGTTATAAATCATAAAAAATTTTAATGTTTACAAAAATTAAAATGATTATTGAACCAGTGAAGTTATTGGATGGTTCACTTGTCCGTCGGTGGTGACATCTTTTGAGTGATAAAATATTATAAAATATAATATATAGTCATATAACGTTATATATGAGTACATTTGTCATATAATCGTTATAAAATATGTCGTTACCAACATATAAAATTTATTACATAAATAACTCTAATTCAAGTTTTCTAAACGTTTCATTTATCATCAAAGTGTCTAAAAGTCTGCACTTGAAGCAAATTTTGTATTTTGAAATTACAAAAATCTTTTTACTCCAATGTAGCCAAAAAAAAAAAAAAAAAAAAAAAAAACATAGTACTTAGCCCTACGATGAAAACACACACACACACACACACACGTTCTCCTGCAATGACGACCAAATCAACCTTTTTGATACCGATTTCGATTACTAGCGTTGTCTTTATTAATATGACCGTACAAATATTAGGGTTTGTTAACATAACATCGAAGATTGTACAGGTCCCCAAGAGTGTAAAACAAAAAAAAAAAATCAAAGATTGTACAGGTGAAGGTTATTCCACTTAGAAGGCCACAGGACCCTCTCCCTGGAACTGGAAGGCGGAGGCCTTGACCGGAAACAATTTGGGCCTCTTAATCACCATCCAATGCAATTTTTTCACGTGCCTTGATGGTAACACCATTTCAAAACTTTTGGAACCCATCTCCATTCGGTTCAGTTCTGGAGTTAACGCCTTTGTTTCTTGGGTTGGAGTTGAATCCATTTCATATTACATTTATGCGTATATTATGTATAAATAGATACTGAATAATACATGTGTTTTTCTTCTTTTTTTTTTGTTACCTTCTTATTTGCCTAAAACAAAATTAGTTTTGATAGGAATGACTAAAAATAAACAAGAAAAATTATAACTAAAAATCCAATAATTGATAAACAAATGATTCCCCTATATGTTTTTTGCTTCCATCTAAATAAACCTAGGTTATGGAATTTTGGTCGAATGTAGGTGTAGCATAGTCATTTCTCAATTTATTCAAATAAGAAAAAAATATTAAAATGACCTTATTATTATTATTAATCTAAAACTATAGGAAACATATTTTGATTAATCTAAAAAGGTACAGAATGATGCTCGGAGAGAGAGATGGAGAGAGAGGTTGTTTCTTGTTTTCCGCTGGGCAGATTATAAGAGGGGATTTTGGTTTATAGTAAAATATACTTTCCAAATTTAAAAGAATAATTTGGAAATAGATGGGGTTAAGGGAAGGGATCCAATTAGAATTGGTTCAATACATTAATACTTCAAAGATTAGGCAAATACAATTTACATATAATAATTACATCCACTAGCTAAAGAGATATTTCCTTTAATGCGAAACATCATCCTATTCCTACACTACACATTATCTCTTCACTAATTTGGAAATAAAAATGAGCTGTATGTATGTATGTGGTGCTTTGTATTTTCGCACTAAAGCTCTCAAGTTTTCAATTGAAACGGAATATCCTTTTCTTTTGGCATTTTGATTGTGATTGATGCGGGACATTCAACTTTCCCTCACACTCTCTCTTTTCTCGTCCTTCAATATTATAGTGCTTTCGTGTCGCTCTCTTACTGGTGTAATGTTTTATCTTTTATGGTGTTGTGTTGAGAGAAGATGCATGGCGGTCTACGTGGAGCCTGTAAATGGGTTAAATAATGGTTGTAGCTTTTTGTTGTTGATGCGAGTGCACTATTGGAAGCCAGGAAGATTAGTCTAGTGTTTGCCTTCTTTTATTATTTTGCTTAGCTTGTGAAAAAGTGGATTTGGCTCACTTCACTTTGATTCTTGATAGAAAAGTAAGAATAAGACATGGGGTATTTTGATTGCGGACCCAATGATATTGACAACTAAATATAACCTCCTTTTTGTTTTTCTTTTTTCTAAAAATATTTTCCCTAAGATTATTGGTGGCAATGCAGCCATTTCGTTTTCTTTTCCTTGTTCACATATGTCCACTTGATTATTAGTGCGTAACCATGCTTTTGTCGATGAGCACGTCTCCATCTTACCAACACAAGTTAAAGGTAGATGAAATATAATAATGTAAGCTAGTTTATATACTAATTTTAAACTTTTTCTTAATTTATTATTAAAAACACTGAAAGATTTTGGAGGATTGGTTCATTCGTCTACGATTCACATCTGATGGTCATTGTTGCACAGGCAAGAGCCAACATTTTTGAATGAGATCAAGTTGTATTAAAATGCATCCTCATTTATTCAAGTTAAAGGTTATTATGTCGAAAAGTTGGTCAAGGCATTGTGCCCTACATTAATAAATATGATTTTTCTTAACGATATTAACAAATATGTTGATCGGGCTTTGAACAAGCACCATTTGTAGCTTCCTATGAGAAGAAACTTTTGGGGGTTGTGAAGGAACATGGGAAAAGGCTTTGAATACTATTCATATCATATTCAGCCTCATATTCTGCAGAAACCTAATCATATTCAGCCTCATATCCAAAAATCACAGGCAAGACAACCTTTGCTCATTAAAAAAAAAAAAAAAAAAAATGCAGCAAACCAAATTTTCAATAAATAAATTTGAGCAAAATCTGAAATTACTTCCACGTTCTTGGGTCCATAACAGGCTCTTCCTTCATCTTTCAACATGGTTGTCTGAAACTCCTCAAAAATCCTAATTTCAATTGCAGTGCTCGTGTCTTTCATTGCATTGATTATGTTCGAATCTGAAATTACTTCTTTAAGGGTCTTTTTGTTTCCGGACGTTGCTTTTATGAGGATCATTTTTGATTTGTTGTCTTAGATTTGCTTCAAGAAAGCATGTGACTTGAACTCGTCTTTGATTGATCAAGGACTTGCAATTATGGCGAAGCGAATTAGGTTAAAGTTGACGTGCTTTTGGAATTCAATCGTGACTTGAACTCGTCTTTGATTTCTTGAATTCTTGCATTGGCAGAATCGCTAGATCTGGAGCGGCGGACTTGTTCTTGCCAACACGGACAGTTGAGATTGAATCTGGATCCCAACCCTCTTCGTCAACCGGATTATTTTGTTTATTGTTTTTTTTAAAGTTTTGTTCTATGATGGAACAATCTTCATGTGAGAGTTTATCGTGTTGATTTTTATTTTGAAAATAACTGCCAAGCTACAAACAACAAAGAATGACAATAATATATATACAGAAGTTTTGTGTAAATCTTCCCTTTTATTTATTACAAATTCTAGATAGCAAGCCATTCCATTTGGATTAATGGAATACCATCCTAACAAAAATCCTATTCCTTCCTCTCAACTTTTTAATTGATCTCATATCATAATTGTAATACCCAATTAAAAAAAAAAAAAAAAAAAAAAAAAAAAAAAAAAAACACAAAATTAGGGCTTAAAGCCCAATTTTCTCTCTTTCTTTCCCCTCTCTTCTCTCTTCTCTCTCTCTCTTCTCCTCTCTCCTTTTCTTCTCTCTTCTCCCGATCCCCCGCCGCCGCGCCTCTCTCTTTTGCTGCCATCCTCCGCCGCGAGCGACCGCCCGAATCAGCTGCACGATCTTCCTCCCACGAGTGCGCCGTGGCCGTCGCTGCTCCAATCCTCTGCGAGCGCGAGACTGCAGCGCGATCTCCAATCCTCAACGAGCGCGAGCACAGCCGCGCGATCATCTCCGCGCGAGCGCTAGCGCCACCGCGCAGTCTTCCTCGTGAGCGCGCGAGCGCTGCAGCGCGACCCTCCCTCACGTGAGCACGCGATCGCTCGAGCACGCCGTAGCACGAGCCCCAGCGCGCCCCAGCGCGTCCCAGCGCGCTCCAGCGCCGAGCCAGCGCCCGAGTCAGCGCGAGCCCAGCACGCGAGACCAACGCGCGAGCCCAGCGCCAGCCCAGCACCAGCCCAGTGTGAGCAGCCCGCGAGCAGCGCTCGATCAGCGCACGAGCAGCGCGCGACACCCAGAGCGCGACCCCAGCGCACCCTTGCGCGCCTCTGCCCGAGCCCCTGCGCACCTCCAGCACGAGCGCAAGCGCTCCAGCGTGCGACCCACTGCGTGAGTGCTCGATCCAGCTCGCGAGTGCGACCCTAGCCACTGCGGCCCAGTCCGGCCCGCGGCCCACCAGGCCCACCAGGCCCGCCAGCCCATCAGCCCGCGGCCCACGGCCCGTGACAGTCCGTGAGCCTCTGCGAAGGTAAATGACTCTAAGTTTCGATTTTTCGCACTTGGATTTCGAATCTCTTTAGTAATTGGACTTAAATTGTTCGCAATTGTTTCAAATTTGGAAACATTCAGGTTTTAGACCAAACCGACGGGCGAACGAAAGCTAAATCTGAGATCCGAAGAATCCTAGGTGAGAGAAATGAAATCTCTTTAACCCTTGAATAAACTTTGTCAAATTAGGTAGCATTAGTTGATTTGTTTATAAATTGAGGAATTTAGGGTTCGTACGAATTAAGAAAAAAAAACGATAAACCCTGAAATAGTCGGAAATTGATAAAAATCGTGATGATTGATTAGGTTGGCTATTTTGGTGACTCGATTGAGGGGCGCCTTGTTTTACGTATTTTGGTATTATTGGGGAGTGCGCTACCTTCCCCAAAACTGTGAGTGGGATTTATTTCAATACTTTTGTTTAATATGTAAATCCTGTTTTACAACATTTTGATAATGAGCATGATTTGTCGTATGTTGGAAATGTTTTGACCGGTTTTAAAATTGACTTTTGTGAACCGTTGGAGTGTCCAAAAAAACTGTATTGAATTATGAAATTATGCATCCATGTGGTTGAAATGTATAATGTGCCATTTTATACTCTATGTTGCATCGGTTTATGAACCTAACTTTGGCACAATTTGATATGATATTGATTGGCCTTGAGGGCTTTGATATGTATTGTTCCGTAGCTACGAAGGACACCGTGAGAGGCGCTTTGGTGGCGTCCGGATATGCCTAGGCCTGGGGTATCCCACGAGTTGTCGTGATTTGATTATCTACACGGTACTAGCCAGGTTGAACCCGAAAGGGGGAGGATTTGGATTTGGATTGGATATCCTCTCCAAGTCTAGCACCTGGACGAGGTTCGTCGCCAACGCCGGGGTAGAGAGCACTTTAAAGAAATTTGCATATAACACCCCCGGTGCGCCTGTCATAGGTCGCGGTAGACCTCTGCCAGGACATTTTCGGCTGGCAGCTCTATGATTTTAATGACAGTGCTTTGGATGCATATTTGACTTGAAAATGCGTGAAATGATATATTGTTGAAATAAAGAGCATGATGATTTGAAATATGATTTATATACTTATGTTTTGACACTCCAGTTTCACACTCCATATTTGATGACTGCATTGACCCACTCACTCACTGAGTATTCTTTCCCGAGTACTCACCCCTCATTTCCCTTTTGTTTCAGAGATAGTATTTGACAAGGAGTGTCGCTTTTAGGACGCTCAGTTTCTTTGGGAGATCAGGCCTGGACTTGAGGAATTATTGTATATTTCCGCTGCAAATTTGTATTGGTGATGTATTTGTATTCTGAGGTCTATAGATGACCATTTTTATAATTCTGGGATGACTGTATAAATATGGACATTTAAATTGTGGAACTCTCATGTCACTGCATGACATTGCATTGAGGCATTTCTTTTTCGTTGCGTCTGTATTTGGGAATGTGTCATGTCTTAGAATTGTCCTCTAGGATCGCTCGGTGCCTCCTCTAAATCACAGGAGGGGCGACTGGCGGCTGTCCATGCCTTTGACGGGGGCATGGCAGTAGAGGTCTGTGGTTAGGACTGTGGAGAATTGTTTGTTAGCCTTGCGTTGCCCTGGATTGTGCAGTAGGATGATCTGATTTGTTGTTGAGGATAATATATGCATTTTGAGGCCGGGATGACCCCTTTTGGACAGATAACAGGTTTATTTTAATATGGGAGACCTCCGATATATGGGGAGGTTCTGCCCGATTTTCTGTAAAAATACAGCCGGCATCCAAGGTAACGGGCGGCTGCTCACGATCCCGGGTCGGGGCGTGACAATAATTCTTTTTTTTTAAATAGTATGCTGGTTTATTTAAATCATATATTTTAAATACAAAATATGCCGGTTTACTTAAATAGGTATGAAAATCAAACACATATCATATTTATTAAACCAACAAAGTAGCAACATCATTAAATGACTAAATTTGAGCAAAATCATGAACTTGGCTCATTTATTTCCAAAGAAGAGTGAGTGATGAGGTCTATCAACAACCAGCTTGACATGCTTCGAAAGTGTCATAACAAAGAGTTGGCCTATGGGTACAACAAACGCAACCTTTTCGAAAGCCTCTCGGACAATTGAGTGTCGCAAAACAATGGAGAATAACACCTCGTTTGTTATCCGGTGCAAAGAGTGGTGGTTGTGATGGTCCACTTGCCAAATTGATCATGTTTTCATCATCATTTTTGGCCCCCTCACCTATTTGTAATAATAAAAAAGAGGGAAAAGTTAATGGTTGAAGGACTCATTTCTTATGATAATTAAAATTAAATAACATATTACACACTCACATTACAATTAAATAGAGATGAGAGTATTCTTACATTTGTAAAATATTGCGAAGGTAACAAAAACGAAAATTGCAACCAGAAGCTTAATGTTCTTCATAACTCCAGCTCGGTTTGAGAATAATTATGTATATTTTTTTGTAATTTTTGAAAGTAGTTCTGTTAGTGATTTATTAAATACAATAAAGAGTATTTATAACATGATTTGATATGATCTATAATTGACATAAATGGAAAATATTTATAAGAATACTTGGTGGGATTGAAGGAGGAGAAGAGATGGTGGATTTAATCAGTGTAATAGTAAAGGTGCCATATTTCCTTTTATAAGAGAAAAATATTCAGGCTTTTATTTGGGATGTAACATAATTTGCCTTTGTAGACTCCACATCTACCATTCTCTTTGTAAAAATTTAATGCATTGATGTATACAAATACAATTTTAAACTTTTATTGAGATTTTTAGAACTTTCTCCTTTATTTAAACAGATGCCTTGATTTCTATTTTTTTCCCCCTTTCTTCATCATTTCCCTTTTGAGGATGCTATGAATCATAAAAAATTTTAATGTTTACAAAAATTAAAATGATAATTGAACCAGTGAAGTTATTGGATGGTTCAATTTTCGGTCGGTGGTCACGTCTTGAGTGATAAAATATTATAAAATATAATATATAATCATATAACATTATATATGAGTACATTTGTCATATAATCGTTATAAAATATGTCGTTACCAACATATAAAATTTATTACATAAATAACTCTAATTCAGTATTAAAATTTTATCTATAAAATTTATTTTTTAAATAACATCAGAAAAAATTGATTTTTTGCCATGCATATCCAAGCAGCTATAGAAAGACAGCACCACGACCTCCGTGAATTCAGGTTGTTTTGACTCCGATTCCTATCAAGAGTGTGGAAACATCCAGAAGAAACATGCTCTGTTTCGTTGATTGTTTTTCCTCGAACATGAATCTCCGATGAATTTTTTGCTAAAATTCACAGAGGGAGATTCAAATGTACACGTGAGATGTGATATTTCTGTCAGAATTAATCTGGATTTTCTATGGAGACTACATTGTATAAAAGCCATAAATCATCAGCATCTTGCGGAATGATTTTGACTGTTCCAGTTTGATTTGGCGCGAGTTTTTCTCTCTCCACACCTTCATTATTATGGAAAAACAACCTTCAAAATCTTTTATTGTATCAAAAGCAGTCCAACTAACCTTATTTGAGAGATCTGAGAAACAACCGGATCTTTTTTTTTTTTTTTAAGTTTTATTCTACGTTCTAATGATCTTCATGAGGGAGTTTTTGTGTTGATTTTCATTTGGAAAACAACTGCCCATCTATAAACAACAAGTGTCATGAAAAAAATGAAAATTATTGAAAATTTATGTAAATCTTCAGTTTCTAATCATTTGAAATTCTTTCAAAAGCTATTTTGCAGACATTAGATAGCAAGCCTTTCCATTTGGATAAATGGAATATTGTCCTAACAAAAGCCTGATTCCTTCCTATCACCTTTTAAATTGATCTCATATTATAATTATTTTTTTCAGAAAAATAATTAGTACCTAAGATTCAATTAGATGTACAAAAAAGGAGTATTACCAACCTTTTGCGTTTGTTGATTGTTAATTAAAAAAAGGAGAAAAAATCATGTACAAATATAATTAACCAATGATCTGACTTGAGTTATAATAATGGTGATATCAAAAATTTATTCTGGGGGCAATATCCAAGAAATAAGTAGAGAAGAAAATGCAAAAATTATAACTTTTAGGGGAACAAATGGTATATTTAAAAGATTTTAATGACATTCTAAATATTTTAGCCATATTTTTGCAAATTTTTGGTGTGATATTTTTTTAAAAAAAATATATATATATAATTAAAAATGTGTATATTAGAATATTTTCTCAAATTTTAACAGACGGTTTGTAAGAATTATAATGGTAACTCGAGATGGATTGACCCAGTAATTGATTCTGTGGATAGAACACACATGCACCAAATAGAGTTGAATTTTCTATAAAACTATATGCTGAATATAATTAGGAGAGGAATAGAAAATTTAGGGGAAATGGATGGCACGTCTACAGGTAGTGCCCTTCCACACATGCTTCAAGACCAAGGGCCGTTTAAGTTGGCTATATATAAGTGCGGGTATCATTGGGAAAAGCCAACATTGAGGATACAACCGAAGGAGAGAGAAATGGAAATGGCAAAGGTCCGCCTGATTATAGCACCGATGTTGATGATATGCATCAATAGTGTGACCGAGGCTTTGAAAGTGGAATCCGGGGTTTTGCACATTGCTGGAAAAGTTTTGTGTCAAGACTGCACCGAGGGCTGGAAAGAATGGGTTGGTGGTATCAGACCCATTAGAGGTCTCTCTCTCTCATAGATGGTGTAGCCAAACATGCCCTAATTGTTTTATTTTGGGAAAAATAATAATAATAATAATAATAATAATAATGCAGGGTGCAGGGTATCAGTGACGTGCATGGATGAGAGGAGCAGAGTCGCTTACTACGGTAGCGACTTAACCGATGCTGTTGGTGAATTTGAGATCCTAGTCAACAAGTACGTCCGTGGCAAAGAATTGAAGCCCAAAAATTGCTTTGTGAGGCTCGTGTCTTCTCCGGACCCGGTTTGCAACATCGCAACCGATTTCTCTGGTGGTCGGACCGGATTCAAGTTGACTCAGCCCTCTATTATGTACCGCGATCTAGTCAAGTATGCAGTCGGCCCATTTTATTATACGACTCCAATGTGTGATGAACCGGACACTAGTGAACCGGAGGGCAAAGGGAGCAATTACTGATGCTCTTTTGTTCTTTTTTTTTTTTTTTTTTTGGCGCCTTTTGCCATACCATTTTTATACCGTTGATGCTATGTAGGAGAGCAATTACTGATGCTCTTTTGATTTTTTTTTTCCTCAATTTTCTTTTCTCCTCTCCGCCTTCCCACCTTTTCTTCTTTATTATTTCTTGCCGATGACTATCCCCAACTCTCTCTCTCTCTCTCTCTCTCTCTCTCTCTCTCTCTCTCTCTCTCTCTCTCTCTCTCTCTCTCTCTCTCTCTCTCTCTCTCTCTCTCTCTCTCTCTATATATATATATATATATCAATAGTTTCTCAAACTTGTAGACATTGATCGGCTTCGAGACAACTTTAAGGATTTTTTTTCAAGAATTCGATGCGACAAACATAAGATTGCATTACAATTTTATAATTCCTTGGAACTTCGAGACAATTCCTTTATTAGGCCTTTGCTGATTTTAAAAATTTTATAAATTTTATAAATTTTATAAATTTTAAAAGTTAGGTTATAAATGAATTGACCCTTTTAAACAAATTTGAGAAATAAGTTTTGACTCATTCAAAATTGATACGTACTTCACTAACTCGACTCCAATCGCAATTCCATTAACATGTCAATGTGTGATACTGATGAACTGGGGGATTGCTTTTTGTATGTAAAGTTTTTGAATTACTAATGCTATTTAACGAAATGGTGCAAATCTCACCAAAAAAAAAAGAAAAAAAACGAAATGGTGCAAATTTTTGTGAAATTAAGGACTTAATGCAAATTATAACATATGGCATTAAACCAAAATTAGGTTTAGGTTCAGGTTCAAGAAGAGGAAGCCAAATAGTGTTTAGGTAGGCATAAAGGGTTTTTGTCTTGTATTAAATTGTTTAATATAAGTGAAATAACTTTTGTCTTAAAACTTTAGACTATATTGAAAAATGTAAAAACAGAAGCCACATTTTCCAAATCAATGTTGATTAATTGGCATACATATCTCTCCGCTCATAATTAGAATTGGTAATAAACTTTGTAAAACAAATTTGCAAGACATATGGTAAAATGTTAATTAAATATAGTATGAATTAGATAACTTATAACCTCAATCAATTAATTTTTTTGGTCGGGCCGGACTTGCAACCATTGTGCTGGTTAAATTAATAATAAGCTAAATTACTAGTTTTCCACTTGGTACAATTATCATTGCATTGCAATAATAGACTCATGCGAACCTTTTTTTCTCTTTTTTTTTTGTGCTATACCGATCGGTATGTGAAATCATACTCTAACTAATTCGGTTCGGAACTTACAGTGACCCATTAAGGGGACTACTCTCCCAACATAATTTTTTCCATGATTAAGTCGCGAGTCAAAATCACGAACTTAGTTAAAAGATTTAGCGTCACATCCCACTAAACCAAATATCCATCAGTACTCATGCCGAAATTAGAATAACCTTTTAGGCATTTTGTTGAATGCCCAGCTGCCAGGCCAACAGCTCAATCTGGCCTTGAATTGGAACGGATATGAGGTTTTCATCAACCGATATCTGAATTTTACTCGATTAATTTAATTCAGACACTATGAGATCTATTAAGAATTGATTCTCTCAAATTTCTTTTACTAACTCGAATTTGATATCTATTATTAATAATACAATATCCTGTCACTACACCCAACACCCATGAGAGTCTGGTGTTAGAATAGATGTAAAGGCCCCACAAACCATAGCTCTTAACTTGAAGCCATTATGATTTAAGTTAAAGGTCAATGAACGATGGATTCTGGTTCAAATTTAGGAACCCCATTTAGGACCCTCAAACCTTGAAGGAACCGCCAGTTACTTAACAACTCTAATCCTAGTTCCCGCTTCGAGGGTTTAACAGGCACCTTTTGTCGATTCAGTTCAACATTTGTGCAGATTCTTTCGGGATTGAACTTTACCCTTAGTCTAGGATCATGTGGTTTCGGGCTGAACTAGCTCAATGGCCCAGCCTATATCGGGCCTAGGGTGAAGTCCATGGAAAATGAAAGTCTAAATACTCGAACAGTAAATGTACCTTGAAATGAACCAAGACCCCCTTGTATAATTGCAGCAAAAACATCGCACAGAAACCAGTAATCTTTTCATAAATGACTTCAAGACATAACCCCACCCCCCGGGGGCGCGGGCGGGTGTGGATTTCTCGTAGGGCAAGGCCAAAAATTATAGTTAAAAAGAAAGGGAAACTAAAATACAAGACCAGTAACAAAATATGGAGAAATAAATACAACAGTTAAACAATTTTTCCATGCTAAGAAAATATTTTCGCCAATCAAACTATACAATGTTACACTGTTATTCACCCCATTGTAGATGTCTTGGCAGCAAGGTGGGTAAGTGCTCGTCGGTGATAAGTAGTTCGAAGCGCTTTGTACTTCTGCACAAACGGCCCAACATCAATTTCCTTATCCACTAGCTGCCTATGCATTGCTTCAGATTCCTCATCTGATTTATTCATTGCTTCTGAAATGCAAAAGAGAGATATGGTATTAAATTAGGTCCTAAATTGGTTTTTAAAGGTGCGTGGCCCTTGTCAACCTAGAAACCCAGACCACCCATTAAAGGTGCATGACGAAGAACAATCAGATTCGATTTCACCAATTAAACCTCATTTACCTTGCAGCCTTTGCAGAAGAGATGAAGGTGAATAAAACTTCAAGGTTTCTTCTTTCCGCCTTTCTAGCTCATTTAGTTTCTCCTGAGCAGCAGCGAGCTCAGTTGTCCGGATTATCCTGCACTGTGAACATTAAATCAGAGAAAGTTTCTTAGTGACATTAGTTCACACGTAAAATGCAAGTACATCGGCAGAGTAAATTCCTACCTGATTCCTCAGCTCCTGTATTTGCGGCTCCTTTTCCAAATTCTCCCCTGTTCACAAAGAAGAAATTTCTGAATCTACATAACACATGGTAAGATGAGTTTTGTTCATTAAGTAAATAAGACAAGCAAAGAAACTCACTTGCAAGCTGAAGAGTTTCTTTCCTCAATTCATCTCTCAGCTGATTAAGTTACACAAAACACAAGATAAGAACATGAAAGTGACAATCTTAAATCTAATTAAAAGCTAATTATATGCAAGCATGGAATACTAGGATGACAATAAGGATGCTTCATCTACCGCTTCATCAGATTTTCTTTCTTACGAAAATACATAAACAGAGGATGATCATGCTTGCTGTTACAAGATGGACAATTATTCATCTGCTCCAAAGTCATGCCCAGCACTAAACTGCACCAAATTTCCCGTCTCACGCTGCAACACTGTAACGCCGACCTGTGATGCCGTATTTTGATACGAGAAATTTTATTTATTTATATTGAATTTTGATTTTGGGATATTGAAATAGAATTTTTGGTACATTTAAATTTATGCCGTATCCGTGAAAATTTGTGTAAAATGAATATATATATGTGTGTGTGTGTGTGTGTAAATAATAATAATAATAATAATGATGATAAAAGAAAAAGAAAAAGAAAAAGAAAAGAAAAGAAAAGAAAAGGAAAAAGAAAAAGAAAAAGAAAAAGAAAAAGAAAAAGAAAAGGAAAAAGAAAAAAAAAAATCGAATTGGGGCTTAAAGCCCTAATTCTTCCTCTCTCTCTCTCTCTCTCTCTAGCCGTCTCTTCCTCTCCCGCAGCCGCGCCCGACCACCGCCAACCGCCATCTCCGCCGCCCTCTCTCCGCCTCTCCTTTCTCCCGCGAGCACTACCCCTTGGCGAGCGCGACTGCAGCTCCTCCGCCGCGGCGCAAGCATGGCGCGAGCCCGGCGCGCAATCTCCCACGAGCAGCGCCTTCCTCCTCTGCACAAGCGCAAGCGCCCCTGCGCGATCCCTGCACGAGCGCAAGCGAGCCCCAGCACGAGCGCAAGCGAGCCCCAGCACGAGCGTGAGCGCGCTCCAGCGCTACTCTCTGCGCGAGCACAGCCTACATCACGCGACCCCTGCGCGAGCGCACGCGCCTCACAGCGTGCGATCCTCTCGCGAGCACGCGCCTCAGCCCGTGAGCGCGCGACTGCAGACCTCCCGCGAGCGCGCGCTCCAGCCCACTGAGCTCGCACCCTGCTAAGGCCACCACCATTCGGGCACCATCACATATCAAACTTAAGATAGAGCTAAGGCCACTGCTGCCAGTTTTACTTTTATGTGAAGACCTGAGAGAGATTGCCCATGAGGATTGAGTCTCGTGAATCGCTATTTTATCATACAAATCGTCTTGTTCTTATTTTTAGAGCCGATTTGAAATTCTGGAAGCTCTGGTTCTACTGGATTTATTTATTTTATTCTAATGGACTAAATGTACGATAATTCTCTCTCTTTTTTTCTTTTCAGAAGATCACCCATTTCTCTTATCTAAAATTTAGCAAGTCCATTTTTTTTTTTTTTAATCCTGTCATTATCAATAATCCATCTTAACCAATTGACAAAGAGTAATACAGTGCAGATATCTTCCCCCATCTTATCCTCTAGGAGTATAAGGAGGCCATGGACTTCATGGATGTAATGCTTTCAAGCACACCGTCAGAGAAACCAATTACTGCACCGATCATCTAGTCTTGCTGGGGCAAAAATAGTGCGGATGAAGTGACCGAACCAGACGAACCTCTTTGAGTCAATCCTTCAGCTTATTTGGGAAAATAAAATAGGCTTCGAGAGGGAGCTACCGTCCGGAGTCGGTAGTACGTCCATGGTATTTGAAATTTGGGCGTGCACAAAATAAATAAATTGGGTGGAGTCCATTGGGCTCACAAAGAACCGTCTATTGGACTCCTTGGGCTTCTTCTAATATTAAAAGTAGTAATTTAATCTTCCACCTGCAAGCCCAAGGCCAAGCCCAAGCCCAAGCCCAAATTTCAACTTTTAATCTCCGATCGAATTTCAGTCTGTTTTTGCCGCTATGGAATGGAGGGGTTCAAAATAACATTAGCGTCATGAAATTGGCAAAAAGGAGAAAATGATGTTAAAAATCAAAATTCAATTTCACGTGTTTGTATACCCAATTTGATCCTCTCTCCTAACCGAATTTAATTGATAACATTCAAATCTCTATCTACCAATAATGTGTTGCATGTGAGATAAAATTCAATCAATCAAATTCATATCTCATATTATCCGTTCCCTTCAACATGCAGAAAGCAAGCTTTTCTCGAACCAGTTTCGTCTTAAATTTGAAGTACAATCTCACATGATATGCTTGTATATATATTCAGGTGGTGTTTCGCACTCAGGAATCGAAATAAAAAATTTTGAATCAAATTCTGATATTAATTAATTGTTTGATTTAAATTCTGAAATAGATATAATTATCGTTATTGATATTTGGTTTGTATATTTTTCGTAATGAGAATTATTTAATTATTAATTTTACCCTTAACAAACATATTTTCAAAATTTTATTTTATGTTCTTAAATTAAAACATAATTTTATTTATTTTATTTTTTAGTCAAACTTTTAAATAATTCTTATTTATTCTAATTACTTAAAGTGATTTAATTAATTTATAATATTGAATCTAGTAAAAAATCAATTAAATGACTAGATAATAAATTTATCATATATAATTAGATATAAACTTAAAAATAATTTTAATTTAAATATTAATACTAAAATTATATAAAATAATCCTTATAAATCAGGAGGAGAAGATGAACTCCAGGAGAACGCCGATTGTGACAGGCGAATGATGAAGAGGATAATGAACTCCAGGCGAACGGTGATCGTGACTCCAGATGGTGAAGGAAACTCATGGTGTTGATTCGAAGATGGTGACCGAAAGTTGGAACTTGAATAATGATGGACAGAGATGGCGAAGAGGAAGAAGCATAGGCAAAGATGACCAGATCGAAAGGACTGGTTGATAGATTAGACAATGGCAACTTCAAACAACGGAGATTGACTTACGAATTGAGTCAGACACAATTGAGAAGATGAATCGAGGCAGAGATTGAGGGGTGATTGAAGAGCCAACGAGTGGTAGTGAAGATCGAAGACGAAGGGCGAATTAAGGCCAAGGAGAGAGAGAAAGAAAGCAACATTTTGCTCGTTTTATTTAAAAAGAAGGGTGACCGGTGAGGTGCAGGTATTTTAGCACCCATTAATACAGAGAATCCAATGGTCAAAACAATGTAGCTGGTTATGGAGACAACAAACGCAAATTTTTTGATCGCGCCTAGGACACTCCTTTGACAGAAAACATATATTAGCATTACATTGTACAAGCACAGGTGGTTGTGATGGTCCATTTATCAACTCAATTTTGCCTTTTTCATCTTCTTGACACCTTCTTGACACGTTACCTATTTGTAATAATTAATAAAAAAAATTTAGTCAATGATAAATATTTTTAATAAAATATTACATTTATGAATTAAAAATAACACATTTTTTTATAATAATTAAAATTATATTATATCTTGTACACACACTACAATTAAATAGAGATCACAATATTTTTATATTTGTAAAATATTGCGAAGGCAACAAAGAATAAAAGTGTGACCAGAAAGCTAATGTTCTTCGTAGCATTGGTTTGATCTATAAACAATTATATATCCATATTTTTAGAATTTTTAAAAGCAGTTTTATACGATGATTTATATGAATGAAATTAAGAGTATTTATAAGATAGTTTGATGAGACTTGCAACTGATATAAATGAAAAGTATTTTATAAGATAAGTTATTGGGATTTAGGGATGAGAAACGATCAGTAGTTTTAATAAGTATAATAATAATAATAAAGTTGCCATAATTCCTTTTATAAGAGAAAAAAATTCATGCTTTTTTTTTTGAAACAAAAAAAAAAAACTATTTTTAAGATAAAAAGAATTTATGTGATAGAATTTCTCCTCGGTGAAAAGAAGCCGGTCAAACAGACACTAAGTTTTATGAATTCAAAAGAGGTCACCATGAGAGGAGCTGTTTTCCTCATTCCACTTCCACTTGGAAGGCCACAGGGCATGTGGGGGGTGTTTTGACCGTTGACTTATCTAACGGTTTAAAAAGTGTTTGGTGACTCAGAATAGACGATGAGATCACAATTGACAATGAGTTATAAAAAAAAAGGTCATTAGTACTCGACGATTTTTTTTAAAAATATGTTATCCATTTTTCTTAATAAAAATATTAAAATAATTAAAAATTATTTATATTATTTTATCAAACTATCATTTTTTTTACCTTTTTTGTGCTTTACATTAATTTTTAATTATTTAAATCTTTTTATTATAAATAATTTATGTAGTTAAAAAATTGTTTTTCTTATAAAGTCATTGATGCTTGTGTGATTTACATTAATTTTTTTATAATATGTAATTAAATTAATTATTTTTTAAATTATTGATATAATATTTATTAATTTTATAATTTAATATGTAGTAATAACATGAAAAAAAAATATCTTAAAATATAAAACAGATTTAATTAGTAAAGAGTTGTACTTTTTGGTTAATTCTATACGTGAATAGTAGCCGTTACCAGTTATACAACCAAACACTATTATCAACTAACAATAATTATTACTTATCAATCATTAGCTGAATTTTATTCGTTAAATTAAATATATTTAAATTAAGACATTAATATTTTAATTAAGGACAAGGATGATATCGATAATCAACCTTTGTATTGCTGAGACATTAATACAACTTAATTGTACTTTTACCCTTAAAAAGTTAGGTCGGGACTGTGCTAGGATTTTTTTTTTTCTTTTTACCCTTTGTATTTTTTTTCTTTTACCCTTAATTAAGGGGAGGCTCAAATTGTGAATAAACATACATCTTTTATTAGTTCCTAAAGACTGGTTTCCAACTTTCTCCAGATTTATTGTTTAGAGCAATGGGTCGGTTTTCTTGATCATTGTTAACCGGTCTCAATCAAATATATATATATAATATGCACAAGTACAAGCCTGACATTTTTGATTGATCAAGTTCTTATTGAAATGCCCTCCTTTTTTATTCCGATTTGGCAAAGGCCGCCATTTATGATCATTATTAACATCAACATTCATGATGAAGATTAGATCTTGGACGAGGACTAAATAAAAAACATACTATGATTCGAGGTTCCATGAAGAATCTTTTGGTGGTTGTGAAGGAACATCAACCACGTCAAGCATCATACTATACAATACGCCCGGCTCTCGTTTAAAAAAAAAGGGCCAGCCTAGCAAATAACAGAAGAACTATAAAAGCAAAAGATGAATAAAAACTGCAATGTGCACGATGAAAGACAGCTTCCCTTTCCTGGAACCGTTGGCCCTATGTGTTCTTCCATTGTTGTTTTGGCCAATGGTAAGGTTGACCTGCACATGAGAGGAACCTGGGAATAGAAACATAGAAATCGTAAAAAAGGATTTAATTTTGAAAAAATAGAAAAAAGACGTCAAAGGCCAGGCTTGACTTGTTGACTTACAATTATAGCCTGCCCAACCAAGTCTTTGTTGAGCTAAATCATAAACAAAGACCCTGTCTTGCATGGCAAGATCTGCATGAGAGAATAATCAAAGACTTTGTTATTGCTCTAATTGCATAAAAGAACATATTTGACTATATTCCTTTTTGTACCTCAAAATAACATACTGTTGTTGTTATAAAAGGGTTGCTATAAAAGTTTTAGGTTGTAGCTAGTAATTTCTTTGTTAATAAAGCAATGGAAAAAAAAAAAAAGAGTCTAGGATTTTACCTCCTAAAATAGTAATCCCTGTATCAGACCTCAGAATTCCGAGGCACCACGGATAACCAGAATCCTACGAGGAAAAATAATTATCTGATCTTAAGGTAGAACAAATGACATTTTTCAAGATATCTTGACATGCAAATGAAAACACTCACTACTGGGGGTACGAAGTAATCCTTTGCCGTTAAGATCAAATTTGCTCCACCCGCAAAATTGAAACTAATTGCAGGGAAAATCTCGTTTATGCTGTTTCCAAAATTGAAACTATAATTTTAACTAGGGCACAACATTTGGTATCTACAATGCAAAAAATAAATATGTGGATGTTTAGTACTTGGTGGAAATTCGGTAACAACGTAGTCCTCCTAATAGAATAGGAGTCAGGGACGGGGGAGCAGCCGCAATTATCTGCATCATAACTATAATAATCAGCTTCATTATGCACATCAGATAAATGTATTGGACCTATGATCTTCCAATAAAACATAAATAGATTAATCCTTCTTTCCAGTCCATCCAAGAACTTTTATAAGACTTGTTTTCTTTTATTTATTTATTTATTTATTTTTCCAATTGCATTTACTTAAGTGCAATTGATAGTCTTCACTCTTCGCACAACTGCATGCATCAGGACTGGTGTTACACACTACATTGGTAGTTAGATCTTTTCTTCAGTTATACCTTCCGTCCCAACAATCCCATGCACCAAATACCTTTAGAATTCCTTCTTTTTTCCCCAAAGCTACTAAAGATATATTTGCGCTCCATTATATGGCACTATTTTCATGACAATTCACAAATAATCTTGTTTCTAATTAGGGTAATAGAACTACTAAATTGTTTGACCCCCATCCCCATGTATGGATCCACACTGACTTGGAAAAAGGTACACATGTAATTCAATTTCACAGTGCATTGAGCCAATTAGACATGAATTTTGTGCATTGCAAACTTTCACCAAAGAAAAAAAAAACTTACAAGTTTGCGAACTGGATAGTAAGCTTCGCTGACAAGGTATATGAATGTTGTCCCTGAGTCCACTAAAGTACCTTGATTCATTGAAGTTGGAAATATGGCCGGATCAATAGGTAGAACTTGCCCATTAATAACAATTCTCTCAAGATTCAAATTATAAAATCCACTGAAAGGTTTATGCAGAAAAGATCAAACCATATTAGTCAACAACCTATTTCAATTTACAAAGACCATCCAACATAATACAAAAGCAAGTTTATGTTAAAAGTTGAAAGTGACAAAAAGAAATTATCAGCTATAGTGGGGTTGGATGGTGAGCAAAACAATGCATCAAGAAGTTGGTCAACTTTTGCATGAAAGAAGGTAAATATTAACAGTAGACAAGTCACTTATAAACTACATGCGACTCCATTCATTTCAAATGGGTAAAATGAAAAGGAAGGAAGGAAAGAAAGAAAGAAAGAGAGAAAGAAAAGGCAAAAAAAAAATTAAAAAAGAAAGAGTACTTCATATCCCGGAGGAACCAACAAGGTTACTAGACATGGTTTAGAAGAACTATGAATTCAAGTATACACGTGCAAGCAAACATAAAAGACTTACTAGCAAATATCACAAAATACAATTCCAAAGACTAGAATAGAATATAAAATTTGCGAGTCTGCGAGTGCATGAGGATCCAATATCGGAAAATCTAATTTTTAATATAATTATTATAATGCTTCATACCAAAAAGAATACGTACCGTCCAGTGTCAAGTGGGCTGTAAACCTTATGTGGTGTCACAATCTCCCCAAAGACCAGGACTTCCCCACCAGCTCCCTCTCCTTTTAGACAATGGGAAAATACATCGGTGGTTATTCCCTGTGAAGATAGCTGCCCTCTCAGAGATAGATCCCCGGGTCCTAATCCGAGAATTCCATCAACAGCCATAGCAGTATTTTTCAATGTCCCATATTGGCGGGTGCTACACCTATTTACAGCAATTTGAAAAGAAAAGGCAATAAGCAATAAATAAAATGAAAACTTTAAATTGAAACTAATCATATTGTTGTATTAATCCTCAGCTCACTTCCCTAATTCTAAGCATGGATGGGAACTAATATCCCAAGAACTAAATTTGATTATTATTATTATTATTACATAAATAGTGCATGAGAATGAGTGTTTGACCATGGATCAGCATGGCCTAAAAGACAAGCACAAATCAGAAAGACAAGAAACCAAAAACAAGAATAGTTACCCGAAAACAACTTGAGCTGATAAGTGAGTGACCGCATTCTCGAAAAACAAGTCCAATGATAGCTGATCATACAGATAATTTCCTGATGTCCCACTGCCATCTGCATATTCCAATCTGTAACTGCAATGAGATAGAGCAGGGCACGTAGTGGCAGTTTGAGGACAAGTCTTGTCCAAACAAGAGAGGTGTGAAACTGTAGATGATCTTCTCGTATCAAAAGAGTTGAGTACAATCTACAAATTCCGAAAGAAAGAAGGGGAGAAATCAAGTTTAATCTACAAAAATGAATTAAAAATTTTAGAATATTTGAATGTAGAAAAAAGAATCAAAAACATACTCCAAGGTCACTTGATTGGGGGCAATTGATGCAAGTGCTACAGGTCACCCATAAAACATCACTTCCGGTGTCAATCTGAACTGTGAGTTCTTGGGAAGGAGTGCCCAGTTTTACTTTGGTGTAGTATAAACTAAGCAAATAAAAATTATCAATAATTTTAATCCTGAGTCATAAAATCCAATAATTGAACAAATGATTCCCCTATATGTTTTCTGTTTCTATCTAAATAAAAGTACAATAAGATTCATCATGACAGTGGGAGCCTAGAGTTCGGCTTTGATGAACAAGAAGGTTAAAAATGAAAAATTTGTAAACAACCAGATAAATTAGTTTGGAAAAATTAAGATAAGGGTAATGATTGTACCCATCGATGGAGGAGCCGGAAAGTGGATATTCAATGATAGAATGGGCATGTCCACCTTGTTGCATGAATATTTGATGGTGTCGAGCTCTATCCCAAGCTATTAGTGAATTAACATCCACTTGTTTGTTCAGCGGAATCACACGCTTCAAATTGAATTGAAGAGATTGAGTAACTACTATGAAGAAAGAGAAAATCAATATGGAATCGACAACAAAATTCAGACTCATTTTTGGCATCATGAGAATTATCAAATTCTATTAAAATGACAAGATATTAATCGATACTATATATATGGTTTTGAAAACCTTGCAAAAACATGTATGAGTATGAGAATCATCAAACTCTGTTACAATGATAAAATACTAATCGATACTATTTATATGGGAGGGACGGTGGGGGAAGGAGAGAGAGAGAGAACCACTTTACCTCACTTCTAGGGTTTTTGCAATTTGAAGTAAAAGTAACCGTTTCTTTCAAATTTTTGTAACTCTCTCAACTGAGTATATACTTTTATCTAAACAATATATAAAGCCATCAACTTTTTGAAGCCTAGATCTCTTTCTCTCTCTCTTTCACGCACTGTGGTTCAAAATTAGAACATAATCATAGCTTTCTTATTTCCAAATATTTATAGTATAAAATCTCTTCCACTTGCACAAATAATGTTAAAACTTTTGCTTATTTTGTTTCTGATACTCTTGTAAGCTTTCGCATAACTTTAAGAATAGTGGGTCACAACATTTTGACCGGAGGCAAACCAATGCAGAGGCCATAATATTTTTTTCTTCTTTATGCATGTTGTTCTTTTAAGTGACGCGTAAGAATGTCCACATGCACAAAAATGCAAACTTACCCAAACTAATCTTGACAAGACTTTGCAACTTTTAAAATATGATTACCGATTTGAACCATTGAATTATAGTGGATGAATCGGCCCTTCTTTTTTATTTTTTTTAAAGAAAAAACAAAATAGTTTAGTAAGTGGTCTTGAAAGGCATACAAGTTGTAATGTGAAGATAATCTTAGGTTATGGAATTTTAGTTGAGTGTAGGTGTAGCACAGTCATTTTTTAATTTATTCAAATATGAAAAAAATATTAAAATGACCTTATTATTATTATTATTAATTTAAAAACTATAGGAAACATATTTTGATTAATCTAAAAAGGTTCCGAATGATGCACTCAGAGAGAGAGGGGAGGGGAGGGGAGGGGAGGGGAGGGGAGGGTTCCAATTAGAATTGGTATACATTAATACTTCAAAGATTAGGCAATACAATTTACCTATAATAATTACATCCACTAACTAAAGAGATATTTCCTTTAATGTGAAATATCATTCTATTCCTACACTACTTCACTAATTTGGAAATGAAAATGAGTTGTAATGTATGTATGTGGTGCGTTGTATTTTGGCACTAAAGCTCCCAAGTTTTCAATTGAAACGGAACATCCTTTTCTTTTGGCATTTTGATTGTGATTGATGCGGGACGTTCAACTTTCCCTCACACTCTCTTTTCTCGTCCTTCAATATTATTATTTTTTATTACACCGATCAATATCTGAATTCATATTATTATTAATCTGATTCGAAATTTACAGTGACCTATTTAAGGAGATTACTCTTCCAATATAATCTACTTTATACCCAAATTACGAGTCAAATTTGTGATCTTGATTAAAAAACCTAACATCATATTCTATTAGATCAACTGATCGATCCTTCAATATTATAATGCTCTCGTGACACTCTCTGTAATGTTTTATCTTTTATGGTGTTGTGACGAGAGAATATGCATGGCGGTCTACGTGGGGCCTGTAAAAATGGTTGTAGCTTTTTGTCGTTGATGCGAGTGCACTATTGGATGCTACGAAGATTAGTTTAATGTTTGCCTTCTTTTACCCAATTTGACTTTATTTTGCTGAGCTTATGAAAAAGAAGATTTGGTTCACCTCACTTTTTTTTTTTGGTGAACGATGATGCAAAACAACAAAGAAATATCTTGATAAGACATGGGGTATTTTGATTGCGGACCCAATGATATTGACAACTAAATATAACCTCCTTTTTTTTTTCTTCATTTTTTCTAAAAATATTTTCCCTGAAGATTATTGGTGGCAATGTAGCCAACTTCGTTTTCTTTTCCTTGTTCACTTTAGTCATGTCCACTTGATTATTAGTGCGTAACGAAGCTTTTGTTGATGAGCACGTCTTCGTCTTACCAACACAAGTTAAAGGAAGACGAAATATAATAATGTAAGCTAGTAAATAATATCTTATATCGTTATATACAAAATATACTAATTGTAAACTTTCTCCTAATTTATTATTAAAAGCACCCAAAGATTTTGTAGGGCCGGTTCACCGGTCTACGATTCACGTCTGATGGTCATTGTTGCACAGGCACGAGCCAACATTTTTGAATGAGATCAAGTTGTATTAAAATGCATGCTCATTTATTCTGGTTAAAGGGTATTATATCAAAAACTCGGCCAAGGGATTGTGTCCTATATATATATTCAAAACTATAATTTAATTAATTCGATTTTAATATTGTCGGGCTTAATTTAAGAAAAATTTTCTCAACATAATTTTTTTCATTTTTAAATTTTGAATTCAAAATTAAATTAAGAATAAAAAATTTAATATCTTAAGCACTAAGTTAACTATTCATTTGTATTAACAAATATGTTGATCAGGCTTTGAAAAGCATCATTTGTGGCTTCCCACCAGAAGAATTTGTTGGTGGTTGCGAAGGCTTTGAATACTACTCATATCATATTCAGCCTCATATCCAAAAATCACAAGCAAGCCAACTTTGTTCGTTAACCCAAAAAAAAAGGGCAGCAAACGAAATTTTCAATTAATAAATTTGAGAAAAATCTGAAATTACTTCCACATTCTTGGGGCCATAACAGGCTCTTCCTTCATCTTTCAACAAGGTTGCCTGAAACTCCTTAAAAATCCTAATTTCAATTGCAGTGCTCGTGTCTTTAATCGCGTTGATTATGTTCGAATCGGAAATTACTTCTTTAAGACTCTTTTCATTTCCAGACGTTGCTTTTGCGAGGATGATTTTGGATTTGTTGTCTTCGATTTGATTCAATTTGAGAGAAAGCATGTGACTTGAACTCGTCTTTGATTGATCAAGGACTCGCGATTATGGCACAACGAATTAGGTTAAAGTCGACATGTTGTAGGAATTCAATCTCGACTTTCTCGAAGAACTTTCTAGATCCTTGATTTTGGAGGCTAGTTTCGTCTTTTCCTTTCTGATCAAGAATAGGTTTGCCAAAATGTCTTGCATTTGCAGAATCGCTAGATCTGGAGCGGCGGACTTGTTCTCGCCATCAAGGACGACTGATATTGAATCTGGATCCCATCCCTCTTCGTCAAATCAAACAGTTTGTTAATTTCCAAATCGAGCGTGTGGAAAATCCAGAAGAAACATGCTCTATTTCATTGACTGTTTTTCCTCGAATATGAAACTCCGATCAATTTTTGCTAAAATCGACGGTAGGAGATTCCGATCTGGAGGTTAATTTTGACGCTAGATGTGATGTTTTTGCCGGAATTAATCTGGTGGTCGGCAGCGTCAAGGTCTCCGACGGAGACTAGATTGTGTAGAAGCCATAAATCATCAGCGTCTTTCATAATGATTTTGACCGTTCCAGGTTGATTTTGTGCGAGTTTTTCTCTCTCCGCACCTTCATTATTATAGAACATTAACCTTAGAAATCTTTTATTGTATCAAAAGTAGCTCTACTAATCTTTTACAGCAAATTAATGAAGAAAAATAACTTTGCTTATTGATTAGATTCGAGAAACAACTGGATCATTTTGTTTATTGTTTTTTTTTTTTTTTGAAGTTTTATTCTATGACGGAACGATCTGCATGTGAGAGCTTATTGTGTTGATTTTTATTTTGAAAGCAACTGCCAAGCTACAAACGACAAAGAATGAAAAAAAAATATAAATAGAAGTTTTGTGTAAATCTTCCTTTTTTATTTATTTCAAATTCTTTGGTAGCTATTTTTTTTTTTGTACCATAACTAGGCTACCAATCCAGTATCTAGGGTTTCACCCCGACTAATCTGGGTCGACTGCTTGCAGAGTCCAATTGAGGGGGCAGATCTTCCGGCGCTGATTTTTCCATTCCCATAAGGGATCGAATTCCAGATCATGGTTAAGGGATATCAGTCCCTGAACCAACTGAACCATTAGACGTTGATCTTTGGTAACTATTTTAAGTTATTTGATAGCAAGCCATTCCATTTGGATGAATGGAATATCATCCTAACAAAAACCCTATTCCTTCCTATCACCTTTTTAATTGATCTCATATCATAATTCTTTTTTTTTTAAATAGTATGCTGGTTTATTTAAATCATATATTTTAAATACAAAATATGCTAGTTTACTTAAATAGGTATGAAAATCAAACAAGCAACATGATTAAATGCTTAAATTTGTGCATAATCATGAATTTTGCACATTTATTTCCACAGAAGGGTGACTGATGAGGTCTATCAACAACCAGCTTGACATGCTTCCCAAGTGTCATAACAAAGAGTTGGCTTATGGGTACAACAAGCGCAAGCTTTTTGATCACGCCTTGGACAGTGGATTGACGCAAAACAATGGTTAATAACACCTCGTTTGTTATCCGGTGCAAAGAGTGGTGGTAGTAACGGTCCACTTGTCAAATTGATTATATTTTCCTCAACATTTTTGACCCCGTCACCTATTTGTCGTAATAAAAAAAAGAGAAAAGTTAGTGATCGAAGAAGAATAAATGTTTCTGAATAAAAATATTACATTTATGAATTAAAAATAACTCATTTCTTATAATAATTAAAATTAAATAACATATTGCACACTCACACTATAATTTTATAAAGATCAGAATATTCTTACATTCGTAAAATATTGCGGAGGTAACAAAAATGAAAATTGCAACCAGAAGGCTAATATTCTTCATAGCACTAACTCGGTTTGAGAGTAATTATGTATATTTTTTTATAACTTTTGAAAGTAGATCTATCTGTGATTTATTGAATACTATAGAGAGCATTTATTTATAAGATGGTTTGGTGTGATTTATAATTGACATGAATGGAAAGTATTTATAAGAATACTTGGTAGGATTAAAGGAGGAGAAGCGATAATAGATTTAATAAATGTAATAGTAAATGTGTTATATTTCCTTTTATAAGAGAAAAATATTCAAACTCCCTTTTGGAATGTAACTTTATTGCCTTCGTAGATTTTACATCTACCATTCTCTTTGTAAAAGTTTAATGCATTGATGTGTACAAAGACAGTTTTGAACTTTGATCGAGATTTTTAGAATTTTCTCCTTTATTTAAATACATTCCTTGATCACTATTTTTCTTTTTTTTTCGCTTTCTTCTTCATTTCTCTTTTGAGGATGTTTACAAAACCAAAATGATAATTGAAGCATTAAAGTTATTGGATGGTTCAATTATCTTACAGTGGTCACATCTTTTGAGTGATAAAATATTATAAAATATAATGTATAATTATATAACATTATATATAAATACATTTGTCACGTAATCGTGAAAAAAATATGTCAATACCAACATATAAATTTTTACTAAAATTCACGGAGGGAGATTTTGATCTAGACGTGAGATATGATGTTTTTGTCAGATTTAATCTGATTTTTTTTGCATGGTGTCGGTGGCGACAAGATCTCCTACCGAGACTAGATTGTATAAAAGTTATAAATCATCAGCATCTTTCGAAATGATTTTGAAGGTTCCGGTTTGATTTGACGCGAGTTTTTCTCTCTCCACACCTTCGTTATCGTATGAGAATCATGATCAGCACATGCTTCCCAAGTGTCGCAACAAAGGGTTGGCTTATGGGGACAGCAAGCACAAACTTTTTGATGGCGTTTTGGACAATGGACCTTTGGGCAATTTTCTTATAGAGGGATAAGAAAATTTTCAACGCAAAATTTTCTTATCCCTCGATATGTCCCTCAAAATGTGTGTTGTTCTTCTCAAAACCCTAGCCTCTCAAAATTGAAGAAAGAGAGAGGACATCCACGTAGGGACATTCACTTGTGTTAATTAGGGAGACATAATAATATGGTTAATGGGATAATAGAAGTTACCCGTTATCCTAAAATTATCAAAATACCCCTGTTGGGCATTTACCAACGGGAGAAGATGCATGGCGGTCTACGTGGGGCCTGTAAATGGGTTAAATAATGGTTGTAGCTTTTTGTCGTTGATGCGAGTGCACAATTGGAAGCCTGGAAGATTAGTGTAGTGTTTGCCTTCTTTTACCCAACATGAGTTTATTTTGCTTAGCTTGTGACAAGGTAGATCTGGTTCACTTCACTTTGATTCTTGATAGAAAAGTAAGAATAAGACATGGGGTAACCTCCTTTTTTTTTTTTCTTTTCTTTTTTCTAAAAATATTTTCCCTAAGATTATAGGTGGCAATGTAGCCATTTCGTTTTCTTTTCCTTGTTCACTTTAGTTAGGTCCACTTGATTATTAGTGCGTAACCATGCATTTGTTGATGAGCACGTCTTTATGTTACCAACACAAGTTAAAGGAAAATGAAATATAATAATGTAAGCTAGTAAATAATATCTTATATTGTTACATACAAAATATACTAATTTTAAACTTTCTCCTAATTTATTATTAAAAACACCGAAAGATTTTGTTGGGCCGGTTCATCCGCCTACGATTCACTTCTGATGGTCATTGTCGCACAGGCACGAGCCAACATTTTGGAATGAGATCAAGTTGTATTAAAATGCTTGCCCATTTATTCTGGTTAAAGGGTATTACGTGAAAAACTTGGCCAAGGCATTGTGCCCTACATTAACAATTATATTTTTTTTCTTAACTAATTGATATTTAAAACTATACACTGATTATGATTTTTTCAAGTTTTGAAGTAAGAAAAGGTTAATGGAACTAATATCTTAATCCACTGAGTTGACTATTTGTTGTATTAGCAAATATGTTGATCGGGCTTTGAACAAGCACCATTTGTGGCTTCCTATTAGACGAAACTGTTGGTGGTTGTGAAGGAACATGAGAAAGGCTTTGAATACTACTCATATCATATTCAGCCTCATATCCAAAAATCACAGGCAAGACAACCTTTGATCATCAAAAAAAAAAAAAAAAAAAAAAAACTGGAAAAAAGAAAAATGCGACAAACCAAATTTTCAATAAATAAATTTGAGCAAAATCTGAAATTACTTCCACATTCTTGGGTCCATAACAGGCTCTTCCTTCATCTTCAACAAGGTTGTCTGAAACTCCTTAAAAATCCTAATTTCAGTGCTCGTGTCTTAATCGCATTGATTTTGTTCGAATCTGAAATTACTTCTTTAAGGCTCTTTTCGTTTCCGGACGTTGCTTTTATGAGGATCATTTTCGATTTGTTGTCTTTGATTTGCTTCAAGAAAGCATGTGACTTGAACTCGTCTTTGATTGATCAAGGACTCGCGATTATGGCGCAGCGAATTAGGTTAAAGTCGACATGTTTTCGGAATTCAATCGTGACTTGAACTCGTCTTTGATTTCTTGAATTCTTGCATCGGCAGAATCGCTAGATCTAGAGCGGCGGACTTGTTCTTGCCATCACGGACGGCTGAGATTGAATCTGGATCCCAACCCTCTTCGTCAGATCAATCGTTTGGTTAGTTTCCCAATCAAGTGTGGAAATATCCAGAAGAAACATGCTCTATTTCATTGACTGTTTTTCCTTGAACACGAATCTCGATCAATTTTTGCTAAAATCGGTGGGAGATTCCGATATGGAGGTTAATTTTGATGCTAGATGTGATGTTTTCGACGGAATTAATCTAGTGTCGGCAGCGACATGACAAAGACTAGATTGTGTAGAAGCCATAAATCATCAGCATCTTTCAGAGTGATTTTGACCGTTCCAGGTAGATTGTGCGCATGTTTTTCCCTATCCACACCTTCATAATTATAGAAAATTAACCTTAAAAATCTTTTATTGTATCAAAAGTAGCTCTACTGATCTTTTACAGCAAATTAATGAAGAAAAATAACTTTGTTTATATATGAGATCCAAGAAACAACTGGATCATTTTGTTTATTGCTTTTTTTTTTTTTTTAAGTTTTATTCTATGATGGAACGATCTTCATGTGAGAGCTAATTGTGTTGATTTTTATTTTGAAAGCAACTGTCAAGCTACAAACAACAAAGAATGAAAAAAATATATATATACAAAAGTTTTGTGTAAATCATCCCTTTTTATTTATTTCAAATTCTAGATAGCAAGCTATTCCATTAGGATTAATGGAATATCATCCTAACAAAAACCCTATTCCTTCCTATCACCTTTTTAATTGATCTCATATCATAATTCTTTTTTTTTTTTTAAAAAATAGTATGCTGGTTTATTTAAATCATATATTTTAAATACAAAATATGACGGTTTACTTAAATAGGTATGAAAATCAATCACATATCATATTTATTAAACCAACAAAGTAGCAACATCATTAAATGATTAAATTTGAGCAAAATCATGAATTTTGCTCATTTATTTCCAAATAAGGGTGACTGATGAGGTCTATCAACAACCAGCTTGACATGCTTCGAAAGTGTTATAACAAAGAGTTGGCTTATGGGTACAACAAACGCAACCTTTTTGAAAGCCTCTCGGACAATTGAGTGTCGCAAAACAATGGAGAATAACACCTCGTTTGTTATCCGGTGCAAAGAGTGGTGGTTGTGACGGTCCGCTTGCCAAATTGATTATGTTTTCATCATCATTTTTGGCCCCCTCACCTATTTGTAATAATTAAAAAAAAAAGAGAGAGAAAAATTAGTGGTTGAAGGATTCATTTCTTATGATAATTAAAATTAAATAACATGTTACACACTCGCACTACAATTAAATAGAGATCAGAGTATTCTTACATTTGCAAAATATTACGAAGGTAACAAAAATGAAAATTGCAACCAGAAGCTTAATGTTCTTCATAACACCGACTCGGTTTGAGAATAATTATGTATATTTTTTTGTAACTTTTGAAAGTAGTTCTGTCAGTGATTTATTAAATACAATAAAGAGTATTTATAACATGATTTGATATGATTTATAATTGACATAAATGGAAAGCATTTATAAGAATACTTGGTGGGATTGAAGGAGGAGAAGAGATGGTGGATTTAATCAGTGTAATAGTAAAGGTGCCATATTTCCTTTTATAAGAGAAAAATATTCAGGCTTTTATTTGGGATGTAACATTATTTGCCTTTGTACACTTCACATTCTACCATTCTCTTTGTAAAAATTTAATGCATTGATGTGTACAAATACAATTTTAAACTTTTATCGAGATTTTTAGAATTTTTTCCTTTATTAAAACTGATTCCTTGATTTCTATTTTTTTTTTCCCTTTCTTCTTCGTTTCCCTTTTGAGGATGTTATAAATCATAAAAAATTTTAATGTTTACAAAAATTAAAATGATTATTGAACCAGTGAAGTTATTGGATGGTTCACTTGTCCGTCGGTGGTGACATCTTTTGAGTGATAAAATATTATAAAATATAATATATAGTCATATAACGTTATATATGAGTACATTTGTCATATAATCGTAATAAAATATGTCAATACCAACATATAAAATTACTTACATTTTAAGTAAGTTAAATAACTCTGATACAGCGTTTTAATTTTATCTACAGAATTTATTTTTTAAATAACATCAGAAAAAAATTGATTTTTTGACATTCATATCCAAGCAGATATAGAGAGACAGCACTGCCACCTCTATTTTTACAGAATAAAAAGATTTAAATAATTAAACTTTTATTTAAATTATTTTATCAATCTTGCATATTTTTTTTTTTACTTTTTCACTCCCATAACTTTTTTATAAGACAAGATTTATTTAAATTATTATGGTATGCACCGGGCGGTTTTTTATATTGTTAAAAGTTATCATTGTTTGTATGATTTATATCAATTTTTTTTTATAATATGCATTTGAATTAATTATTTTCAAAAAATTATAAATATAATATTTATTAATTTTATAATTCAATATATAGTAATAATATGATAAAAATATCTTAAAAATATAAAACAGATTTAACTAGTATAGAGTTATACTTTTTGATTATTTTATATGTGAATACTAACCACAATGAGGACAGCCTAACATTAATATCAATTAACAATAGTTATTAATCATCAATCACGGTAAATTAAACAGATCTAAATTAAGACATTGATATTTTAATTAAGGACAGGAATGATATCGACAACCAATCTTTGTATTGCTCAGACATTAATACAACTTAATTGTATTTTTCCCCTTAAAAAGTTAGGTGGCCATGCGGCACCGAACTATGCTAGGAATTTTTTTAAAAAAATTTCTAACCTAATTCACTCTAATTGTTTCCACATAATGATTAATGTTATACTGCTATGTTTAAAGTAAGCCATTGTTAGTATGCCTTTGCTGATGAGCTCGTCCCTATATTACCGCACAAATTAAAGAAAATGTACAAGGATAATTTGAGAATCAGAATAAATAATATGAAAATTAGCGGAGGCTCAAATTGTGAATGAACATACATCTTTTATGAGTTCCTAAAAATTAGTTTCCAACTTTCTCCAGATTCATTGTTTAGAGCAATGGGTCTGTTTGCTTGATCATTGTTAACCGGTCTCAACAAAAAAAAAAAAAAAAAAAAAATCACGAGCACAAGCCTGACATTTTTGAATGATCAAGCTCTTATTGAAATGCCCTCCTCGTTTATTCTGATTTGGCAAAGGCCGGCATTTATGATCATTATTGACAACAGTGATATTTTTGAGCCTAACAACATCAACATTCATGATGGAGATTAGATTTTGGACGAGGACTAAATACAAAATATACTATGATTCGCGGTTTCATGAAACATCTGCTGGTGGTCGTGATGGAACAGCAACCACATCAAGCGTCATACTATACAATGCCGGGACGTTGTTAAAAAAAAAAAAAAAAAGGCACCAGCCTGGCCAATATACAGATGAACTATAAAAGCAAAAGATGAATAAAAACTGCGATGTGCAAAATCAAAGACCACTTTCTTTTACTTGAACCGTTGGCCCTATGTGCTCTTCCGTTGTTGTTTTGGTCAATAGTAAGGTTGACCTGCACATCAGAGGAACCTGGCAATAGAAACACACAAATTGTAAATAAGTATTTAATTTTGGAAAAATAGAAAAGACGTCAAAGGTTAGGCTTGACTCATTGACTCACAATTATAGTCTGCCCAACCGAGTCTTTGTTGAGCTAAATCATAAACAAAGACCCTGTCTTGCATGGCAAGATCTGCATGAGTGAATAATCAAAGACTTTGTTAATAACAAAAGAGTTGCTTTAAGTGCATAAAAGAACGTATTTGACTGTATTCCTTTTTGTACCTCAAAATAATATACTGTTGATATTGTAAAACAGGTTGCTCTAAAAGCTTTAGGTTGTAGCTAAGTAATTTCTTTGTTAACAAAGCAAAGGAAAAAAGAACAAGAGAATCAGTCTAGGATTTGACCTCCCAAAATAGTAATCCCTGTATCTGACTTCAGAATTCCAAGGCACCACAGATTAGCAAAATCCTACAAGGAAAAAAATTATCTGATGTTATGGTAAGGCAAACGATAGTTTTCAAGATATTAAGAGATGCAAATGAAAACACTCACTATTGGGCGTATGAAGTAATCCTCTGCCATTAAGATCAAATTTGCACCACCCGCAAAATTCAAACTAATTGAAGGGAAAATCTCGTTTAAACTGTTTCCAAAATTCAAACTGTAATTTCAACCGAGACACAGTATTTGATATCTAAAATGCAAATAATAAATATGTGAATGTTATGTACCTGGTGGAAATTTGGTAACACCATAGTCCTCCATATGGAAAAGGAGTCAAAGACGGGGGAGCAGCAGCAATTATCTGCATCATAACTATAATAATCAGCTTCGTGAGAAACATATTGGACCAATGATCTTTCAATAAAACATAAATAGATTAATCCTTCTTTCCGGTCCGCCCAAGAACTTTTATGAATTTTTTTTTTAATACAATTTCATATACTTAAGTGAAATTGATAGTCTTCACTCTTACCACAACTGCATGCATCAAGACTCTTAAGTTACACACTTCTTTTGTAGTTAGATCTTTTCTTCTGTTATACCATCCGCCCCAACAATCCCATGCACCAAATACATTTAGAATTCCTTCTTTTTTCCCCATAGCTACTAGAGATACATTTGTGTTCCATCATATATATGGCAATATTTTCATGACAAACCTGTTCGCCCCCCCACCCCCTATGTATGGATCCACTATGACTTGGAAGAAGGTACACGTGTAATTTAATTTCACAGTGCATTGAGCCGATTAGACCTGAATTGTGTGCATTGCAAACTTTCACCAAAAAAAAAAAAAAAACTTACAAGTTTGTGAACCGGATAGTAAGCTTCACTGACAAGGTATATTAATGTTGTCCCCGAGTCCACTAATGTACCTTGATTTATTGAAGTTGAAAATATGGCCGGATTAATCGACAGAACTTGCCCATTAACAGCAATTCTCTCAAGATTCAAATTATAAAAACCACTGAAAGGTTTATATAGAAAAGATCAAACCATATTAGTCAACAACCTAAAATACAACTCCAAAGACTAGAATAGAATATAGAATTTGCAAGTTTGCGAATGCGTGAGGATCCAAATATTGCAAATTGTAATTTTTAATATAAAGAGTATAATCTTCCTCTTTAAGTTCAAAGTATGCTTCATACTAAAAAGACTACGTACTATCCCGTGTCGATTGGACTATAAACCTTGTTTGGTGCCACAATCTCCCCAAAGACAAGCACTCCCCCACCAGCTCCCTCGCCTTTTAGGCAATGGGAAAATGCATCGGGGGTTATTCCCTGTGAAGATAGCTGCCCTCTCACAGATAGATCCCCCGGTCCTAATCCAAGAATTCCATCAAGAGCCATAGTAGTATTTTTCAACGTCCCATATTGGTAGGTGCTACACCTATTTTCACCAATTCGAAAAGAAACAATAAGCAATAAAATAAAATGAAAATCTTAAATTGGAACTAATCATATTACTGTGTTAATCCTCAGCTCACTTTTGGGAACTAATGTTTCCAAGAAATAAATTTGATTATTGTGTTTGACCACAGATCAGTAGGACCTAAAAGACAAGCACAAATCAAAAAGATAAGAAACGAATTATTACCCAAAAACAACTGGAACTGACAAGTGAGTTAGCCCATTCCCAGAGGACAAGTTCAGTGACAACTGATCATTCAGATAATTTCCTGATGTTCCACTGCCATCCACATATTCCAATCTATAACTACATTGAGATGAAGCAGGGCACCTAGTGGCAGTTTGAGGACAAGCCTTGTCCGAACAAGAGAGGTGTGAAACTGTAGATGACCTCTCTATATCAAAAGAGTCGAGCACAATCTACAAATTCCAAAAGAATAAGGAAAGAAATCAAGCTCAATCTATGAAAATTAATTAAAAATTATAGAATATATGAATGCAGAAAAAAGAAACAAAAACATACTCCAAGGTCACTTGATCGGGGACAATTGATGCAAGTGCTACAGGTCACCCATAAAACGTCACTTCCGGTGTCAATCTGAACCGTGAGGTTTTGGGAAGGAGTGCCGAGTTCTATTTTGGTGTAATATAGTCTAAGCAAATAGAAAATATCAACGGTTTCAATCATCAGTCGTAAAGTCCAATAATTGGTAAACAAATGATTCCCCTATATGTTTTTTGCTTCTATCTAAATAAAACCACTATAAGATTCATTAGGATAGTGGGAGCCCGGAGTTCGGCTTCAATGAACAAGAATATTAAATATGAAAATTTTGTAAAGAACCAAATAAATAAGTTTGGGGAAATTAAGATAAGGATAATGATTGTACCCATTAATGGATGAACCAGAAAGTGGATATTGAACGATGGAATGAGCATGTCCACCTTGTTGCAACATTTGATGGTGTCGAGCTCTATCCCAAGCTATTAGTGAATTGACATTCACTTGTTTGTTCAGCGGAATCACACGCTCTAAAGTGAATTGAAGAGATTGAGCAACTACTACGAGGAAAGAGAGAATCAATATGGAATTGACAACAAAATTCAGACCCATCATTGGCATTATGAGAATTGTCAAATTCTGTTAAAATGACAAAATATTAATCGATACAATTTATATGGTTTAGAAAACCTTGCAAAAACATGTATGAGTATGAGAATTTTCAAACTCTGTTAAAATGATAGGATACTAATCGATACTATTTATATGGGAGGGAGGGAGGGAGGGAGGGAGGGAGAGAGAGAAAGAGAGGGAGAGCCATTTTACCTCATTCCTAGGGTTTTGCAGTTTGAAGTAAAAGTAATCATTTCTTTCAAAATTTTCAAACTCTCTCAACTGAGTATATACTTTTATCTAAACAATATATAAAGCCATCGACTTTTTGAAGCCTAGTTCTCTTTCTCTCTCACTTTCACGCACTGTGGTTCAAAATTAGAACAAATTCATAGCTTTCTTATTTCCAAATATTTACAGTATAAAACCTCTTCTACTTGCATAAATAATGTTAAAACTTTTGCTAATTTTGTTTCTGAGACACTTGTAAACTTTTGCGTAGCTTTAAGAATAGTGGGTCACAGCATTTTGACCGGAGGCAAACAAATGCAGGGGCCATATTATTTTTCTTCTTCTTTATGCATGTTGTTCTTAAGTGACTCGTAAGAATATCCACATGCACAAAAATGCAAACTTACCCAAACTAATCTTGACAAGACTTTGCAACTTTTAAAAATAGGATTACCAATTTGAACCATTGAATTATAGTGGATGAATCAGCCATTTTTTTTAAAAAAAAAAAGGAAAAATCAAAATAGCGTAGTAAGCGGTCTTGAAAGGCAAACAAGTTGTTATATGAAGATAAATACTTAGGTTATGGAATTTTGGTGGAGTGTGGGTGTAGCACAGCCATTTCTCAATTTATTCATATAAGAAAAAAAATATTAAAATGACCTTATTATTATTATTAATCTAAAAACTATAGGAAACGTATTTTGATTAATCTAAAATGGTACAGAATGAAGCACTCAGAGAGAGAGAGAGAGAGAGAGAGAGAGAGAGAGAGAGAGATAGAGAGAGAGAGGGAGAGAGAGAGGTTTGTTTCTTGATTTTCCTCTGGGCAGATTATAAGAGGAGATTTTGGTTTATAGTAACTATGCTTTCTAAATGTAAAAGAATAATTTGGAAATAGATGGGGTTAAGGGGAGGGATCCAATTAGAATTGGTACAATACATTAAGACTTAAAAGATTAGGCAATACGATTTACCTATAATAATAACATCCAAACAACCCACTAACTAAAGAGATATTTCCTTTAAAGTGAAACATCATCCTATTCCTACACTACAGGTTATCTCTTCACTAATTTGGAAACAAAAATGAGTTGTTTGTATGTATGTAGTGCTTTGTATTTTCGCACTAAAGCTGTCAAGTTTTCAATTGAAACGGAACATCCTTTTCTTTTGGCATTTTGATTGATGCGGGACCTCCAACTTTCCCTCTCACTTTCTCTCTTTTCTCGTACTTCAATATATTGAGTCAATAATTAAATAAATTAAAATCTTATATAATATTTTATATTAATATATTTTAATTATAATTAAAAATATATATTGATATATAATATTTAATTTATTTAATTCTTTAATTCTTAATTCTATTTGATTTAAGTAATCTTATTCCTCCACCACGTCATCAGCCAAAAGCAATTTCTACTATTTAGACACGACAGGTAAACCAAAGCCAGAAAGAGTTTTAGGTAGTGAAGGGTGATGATCTTATTATAGTGATCTCGTAACACTCTCTTACTGGTGTAATGTTTTATCTTTTATGGTGTTGTGATGAGAGAAGATGCATGGCGGTCTACGTGGGGCCTGTAAATGGGTTAAATAATGGTTGTAGCTTTTTGTCGTTGATGCGAGTGCACTATTGGAAGCCTGGAAGATTAGTGTAGCGTTTGCCTTCTTTTACCCAACATGAGTTTATTTTGCTTAGCTTGTGAAAAAGTAGATTTGATTCACTTCACTTTGATTCTTGATAGAAAAGTAAGAATAAGACATGGGGTATTTGATTGCGGAACCAATGATATTGACAACTAAATATAACCGCCCTTTATTTTCTTTTTTCTAAAAATATTTTCCCTAAGATTATTGGTGGCAATGCAGCCATTTCGTTTTTTTTTTTTTTTTTTCCCTTGTTCACTTTAGTTATGTCCACTTGATTATTAGTGCTTAACAATGCTTTTATTGATGAGCCTGTCTTTATCTTACCAACACAAGTTAAAGGAAGATGAAATACAATAATGACAATTCTCCTAATTTATTATTAAAAACACTGAAAGATTTTGTAGGGCCGGTTCATCCGTCTACGATTCACATCTGATGGTCATTGTGGGACAGGCAGGAGCCAACATTTTTGAATGAGATCAAGTTGTATTAAAATTCATGCTCATTTATTCTAGTTAAAGGGTATTACGTCGAAAACTTGGCCAAGGCATTGTGCCCTACGTTAATAATTATGTTTTTTCTTAATTTATCCTTATTCAAAACAATACTCTTATTATTATTATTCTTTTCAAGTTTCAAAGTAACTTAGATAAGGTTAACAAAACTAATATTTTAATCTATTAAGTCAACTGTTCATTGGTATTAACAAATATGCTGATTGAGCTTTGAACAAGCACCATTTGTGGCTTCCTATCAGAAGAAATTGTTGGCGGTTGTGAAGGAACATAGGAAAGGCTTTGAATACTACTCATATCATATTCAGCCTCACATCCAAAAATCACAGGCAAGACAACCTTTGTTCATTAAAAAAAAAAAGGAAAAAAGAAAAACCAAAATTTCAATAAATAAATTTGAGCAAAATCTGAAATCACTTCCACATTCTTGGGTCCATAACAGGATCTTCCTTCATCTTTCAATTAGGTTGTCCGAAACTCCTCAAAAATCCTAATTTCAATTGTAGTGTTCGTGTCTTTGATCGTGTTGATTATGTTCGAATCTGAAATTACTTCTTTAAGGCTCTTTTTGTTTCCGGACATTGCTTATATCAGGATGATTTTCGATTTGCTTCAATTTGAGAGAAAGCATGTGACTTGAACTCATCTTTGATTGATCAAGGACTCGCGATTATGGCACAGCGAATTAGGTTAAAGTCGACGTGTTTTCGGAATTCAATCGTGACTTGAACTCGTCTTTGATTTCTTGAATTCTTGCATTGGCAGAATCGCTACATCTGGAGCGGCAGACTTGTTCTTGCCATCACGGAAGGCTGAGATTGAATCTAAATCCCAACCCTCTTTGTTAACATTGACAGCGGGAGATTCCGATCTGGAGGTTAATTTTGACGCTAGATGAGATGTTTTTGCCGGAATTTATCTGGTGTCGGCAACGACAAGACGAAGACTAGATTGTGTAGAAGCCACAAATCACCAAAATCTTTCAAAATGATTTTGACAGTTCCAGACTGATTTTGTGCGAGATTCTCTCTCCACACCTTCGTCATTATAAAAAATTAACCTTAAAAATCTTTTATCGTATCAAAAGTAGCTCTACTAATCTTTTACAGCAAATCAATGAAGAAAAATAACTTTGTTTATTTATGAGATCCATGTTTTTTTTTTAAGTTTTATTCTATGATGGAACGATCTTCATGTGAGAGCTAATTGTGTTGATTTTTATTTTGAAAGCAACTGTCAAGCTACAAACAACAAAGAATGAAAAAAATATATATATACAAAAGTTTTGTGTAAATCATCCCTTTTTATTTATTTCAAATTCTAGATAGCAAGCTATTCCATTAGGATTAATGGAATATCATCCTAACAAAAACCCTATTCCTTCCTATCACCTTTTTAATTGATCTCATATCATTATTCTTTTTTTTTTAATTAGTATGCTGGTTTATTTAAATCATATATTTTAAATACAAAATATGACGGTTTACTTAAATAGGTATGAAAATCAATCACATATCATATTTATTAAACCAACAAAGTAGCAACATCATTAAATGACTAAATTTGAGAAAAATCATGAATTTTGCTCATTTATTTCTAAAGAAGGGTAAGTGATGAGGTCTATCAACAACCAGCTTGACATGCTTCGAAAGTGTCATAACAAAGAGTTGGCCTATGGGTACAACAAACGCAACCTTTTCGAAAGCCTTTCGGACAATTGAGTGTCGCAAAACAATGGAGAATAACACCTCGTTTGTTATCCGGTGCAAAGAGTGGTGGTTGTGATGGTCCGCTTGCCAAATTGATTATGTTTTCATCATCATTTTTGGCCCCCTCACCTATTTGTATTAATTAAAAAAAAGAGAAAGAAAAGTTAGTGGTTGAAGGATTCATTTCTTATGATAATTAAAATTAAATAACATGTTACACACTCGCACTACAATTAAATAGAGATCAGAGTATTCTTACATTTGCAAAATATTGCGAAGGTAACAAAAATGAAAATTGCAACCAGAAGCTTAATGTTCTTCATAATACCGACTCGGTTTGAGAATAATTATGTATATTTTTTTGTAACGTTTGAAAGTAGTTCTCTCAGTGATTTATTAAATACAATAAAGAGTATTTATAACATGATTTGATATGATTTATAATTGACATAAATGGAAAGCATTTATAAGAATACTTGGTGGGATTGAAGGAGGAGAAGAGATGGTGGATTTAATCAGTGTAATAGTAAAGGTGCCATATTTCCTTTTATAAGAGAAAAATATTCAGGCTTTTATTTGGGATGTAACATTATTTGCCTTTGTACACTTCACATTCTACCATTCTCTTTGTAAAAATTTAATGCATGGATGTGTACAAATACAATTTTAAACTTTTATCGAGATTTTTAGAACTTTCTCCTTTGTTTAAACAGATTCCTTGATTTCTATTTTTTCCCCCCTTTCTTCCTCATTTCCCTTTTGAGGACACTACGAATCATAAAAAATTTTAACGTTTACAAAAATTAAAATGATAATTGAACCGGTGTAGTTATTGGATGGTTCAATTTTCGGTCAGTGGTCACGTCTTGAGTGATAAAATATTATAAAATATAATATATAATTATATAACTTCATATATGAGTACATTTGTCATATAATCATTATAAAATATGTCGTTACCAACATATAAAATTTGTTACATAAATAACTCTAATTCAAGTTTTCTAAACGTTTCATTTATCATCAAAGTGTCTAAAAGTCTGCACTTGAAGCAAATTTTGTATTTTGAAATTACAAAAATCTTTTTACTCCAATGTAGCCAAAAAAAAAAAAAAAAAAAAAACATAGTACTTAGCCCTACGATGAAAACACACACACACACACACACGTTCTCCTGCAATGACGACCAAATCAACCTTTTTGATACCGATTTCGATTACTAGCGTTGTCTTTATTAATATGACCGTACAAATATTAGGGTTTGTTAACATAACATCGAAGATTGTACAGGTCCCCAAGAGTGTAAAACAAAAAAAAAAAATCAAAGATTGTACAGGTGAAGGTTATTCCACTTAGAAGGCCACAGGACCCTCTCCCTGGAACTGGAAGGCGGAGGCCTTGACCGGAAACAATTTGGGCCTCTTAATCACCATCCAATGCAATTTTTTCACGTGCCTTGATGGTAACACCATTTCAAAACTTTTGGAACCCATCTCCATTCGGTTCAGTTCTGGAGTTAACGCCTTTGTTTCTTGGGTTGGAGTTGAATCCATTTCATATTACATTTATGCGTATATTATGTATAAATAGATACTGAATAATACATGTGTTTTTCTTCTTTTTTTTTTGTTACCTTCTTATTTGCCTAAAACAAAATTAGTTTTGATAGGAATGACTAAAAATAAACAAGAAAAATTATAACTAAAAATCCAATAATTGATAAACAAATGATTCCCCTATATGTTTTTTGCTTCCATCTAAATAAACCTAGGTTATGGAATTTTGGTCGAATGTAGGTGTAGCATAGTCATTTCTCAATTTATTCAAATAAGAAAAAAATATTAAAATGACCTTATTATTATTATTAATCTAAAACTATAGGAAACATATTTTGATTAATCTAAAAAGGTACAGAATGATGCTCGGAGAGAGAGATGGAGAGAGAGGTTGTTTCTTGTTTTCCGCTGGGCAGATTATAAGAGGGGATTTTGGTTTATAGTAAAATATACTTTCCAAATTTAAAAGAATAATTTGGAAATAGATGGGGTTAAGGGAAGGGATCCACTTAGAATTGGTTCAATACATTAATACTTCAAAGATTAGGCAAATACAATTTACATATAATAATTACATCCACTAGCTAAAGAGATATTTCCTTTAATGCGAAACATCATCCTATTCCTACACTACACATTATCTCTTCACTAATTTGGAAATAAAAATGAGCTGTATGTATGTATGTGGTGCTTTGTATTTTCGCACTAAAGCTCTCAAGTTTTCAATTGAAACGGAATATCCTTTTCTTTTGGCATTTTGATTGTGATTGATGCGGGACATTCAACTTTCCCTCACACTCTCTCTTTTCTCGTCCTTCAATATTATAGTGCTTTCGTGTCGCTCTCTTACTGGTGTAATGTTTTATCTTTTATGGTGTTGTGTTGAGAGAAGATGCATGGCGGTCTACGTGGAGCCTGTAAATGGGTTAAATAATGGTTGTAGCTTTTTGTTGTTGATGCGAGTGCACTATTGGAAGCCAGGAAGATTAGTCTAGTGTTTGCCTTCTTTTATTATTTTGCTTAGCTTGTGAAAAAGTGGATTTGGCTCACTTCACTTTGATTCTTGATAGAAAAGTAAGAATAAGACATGGGGTATTTTGATTGCGGACCCAATGATATTGACAACTAAATATAACCTCCTTTTTGTTTTTCTTTTTTCTAAAAATATTTTCCCTAAGATTATTGGTGGCAATGCAGCCATTTCGTTTTCTTTTCCTTGTTCACATATGTCCACTTGATTATTAGTGCGTAACCATGCTTTTGTCGATGAGCACGTCTCCATCTTACCAACACAAGTTAAAGGTAGATGAAATATAATAATGTAAGCTAGTTTATATACTAATTTTAAACTTTTTCTTAATTTATTATTAAAAACACTGAAAGATTTTGGAGGATTGGTTCATTCGTCTACGATTCACATCTGATGGTCATTGTTGCACAGGCAAGAGCCAACATTTTTGAATGAGATCAAGTTGTATTAAAATGCATCCTCATTTATTCAAGTTAAAGGTTATTATGTCGAAAAGTTGGTCAAGGCATTGTGCCCTACATTAATAAATATGATTTTTCTTAACGATATTAACAAATATGTTGATCGGGCTTTGAACAAGCACCATTTGTAGCTTCCTATGAGAAGAAACTTTTGGGGGTTGTGAAGGAACATGGGAAAAGGCTTTGAATACTATTCATATCATATTCAGCCTCATATTCTGCAGAAACCTAATCATATTCAGCCTCATATCCAAAAATCACAGGCAAGACAACCTTTGCTCATTAAAAAAAAAAAAAAAAAAAATGCAGCAAACCAAATTTTCAATAAATAAATTTGAGCAAAATCTGAAATTACTTCCACGTTCTTGGGTCCATAACAGGCTCTTCCTTCATCTTTCAACATGGTTGTCTGAAACTCCTCAAAAATCCTAATTTCAATTGCAGTGCTCGTGTCTTTCATTGCATTGATTATGTTCGAATCTGAAATTACTTCTTTAAGGGTCTTTTTGTTTCCGGACGTTGCTTTTATGAGGATCATTTTTGATTTGTTGTCTTAGATTTGCTTCAAGAAAGCATGTGACTTGAACTCGTCTTTGATTGATCAAGGACTTGCAATTATGGCGAAGCGAATTAGGTTAAAGTTGACGTGCTTTTGGAATTCAATCGTGACTTGAACTCGTCTTTGATTTCTTGAATTCTTGCATTGGCAGAATCGCTAGATCTGGAGCGGCGGACTTGTTCTTGCCAACACGGACAGTTGAGATTGAATCTGGATCCCAACCCTCTTCGTCAACCGGATTATTTTGTTTATTGTTTTTTTTAAAGTTTTGTTCTATGATGGAACAATCTTCATGTGAGAGTTTATCGTGTTGATTTTTATTTTGAAAACAACTGCCAAGCTACAAACAACAAAGAATGACAATAATATATATACAGAAGTTTTGTGTAAATCTTCCCTTTTATTTATTTCAAATTCTAGATAGCAAGCCATTCCATTTGGATTAATGGAATACCATCCTAACAAAAATCCTATTCCTTCCTCTCAACTTTTTAATTGATCTCATATCATAATTGTAATACCCAATTAAAAAAAAAAAAAAAAAAAAAAAAAAAAAAAAAAAACACAAAATTAGGGCTTAAAGCCCAATTTTCTCTCTCTCTTTCCCCTCTCTTCTCTCTTCTCTCTCTCTCTTCTCCTCTCTCCTTTTCTTCTCTCTTCTCCCGATCCCCCGCCGCCGCGCCTCTCTCTTTTGCTGCCATCCTCCGCCGCGAGCGACCGCCCGAATCAGCCGCACGATCTTCCTCCCACGAGTGCGCCGTGGCAGTCGCTGCTCCAATCCTCTGCGAGCACGAGACTGCAGCGCGATCTCCAATCCTCAGCGAGCGCGAGCACAGCCGCGCGATCATCTCCGCGCGAGCGCTAGCGCCACCGCGCAATCTTCCTCGTGAGCGCGCGAGCGCTGCAGCGCGACCCTCCCTCACGTGAGCACGCGATCGCTCGAGCACGCCGTAGCACGAGCCCCAGCGCGCCCCAGCGCGTCCCAGCGCGCTCCAGCGCCGAGCCAGCGCCCGAGTCAACGCGAGCCCAGCGCGCGAGACCAACGCGCGAGCCCAGCGCCAGCCCAGCACCAGCCCAGTGTGAGCAGCCCGCGAGCAGCGCTCGATCAGCGCACGAGCAGCGCGCGACACCCAGAGCGCGACCCCAGCGCACCCTTGCGCGCCTCTGCCCGAGCCCTTGCGCACCTCCAGCACGAGCGCAAGCGCTCCAGCGTGCGACCCACTGCGTGAGTGCTCGATCCAGCTCGCGAGTGCGACCCTAGCCACTGCGGCCCAGTCCGGCCCGCGGCCCACCAGGCCCACCAGGCCCTTCAGCCCATCAGCCCGCGGCCCACGGCCCGCGACGGCCCACGGCCCGCGACGGCCCGTGACAGTCCGTGAGCCTCTGCGAAGGTAAATGACTCTAAGTTTCGATTTTTCGCACTTGGGTTTCGAATCTCTTTAGTAATTGGACTTAAATTGTTCGCAATTGTTTCAAATTTGGAAACATTCAGATTTTAGACCAAACCGACGGGCGAACGAAAGCTAAATCTGAGATCCGAAGAATCCTAGGTGAGAGAAATGAAATCTCTTCAACCCTTGAATAAACTTTGTCAAATTAGGTAGCATTAGTTGATTTGTTTATAAATTGAGGAATTTAGGGTTCGTACGAATTAAGAAAAAAAACGATAAACCCTGAAATAGTCGGAAATTGATAAAAATCGTGATGATTGATTAGGTTGGCTATTTTGGTGACTCGATTGAGGGGCGCCTTGTTTTACGTATTTTGGTGTTATTGGGGAGTGCGCTACCTTCCCCAAAACTGTGAGTGGGATTTATTTCAATGCTTTTGTTTAATATGTAAATCCTATTTTACAACATTTTGATAATGAGCATGATTTGTCGTATGTTGGAAATGTTTTGACCGGTTTTAAAATTGACTTTTGTGAACCGTTGGAGTGTCCAAAAAAACTGTATTGAATTATGAAATTATGCATCCATGTGGTTGAAATGTATAATGTGCCATTTTATACTCTATGTTGCATCGGTTTATGAACCTAACTTTGGCACAATTTGATATGATATTGATTTGGCCTTGAGGGCTTTGATATGTATTGTTTCGTAGCTACGAAGGACACCGTGAGAGGCGCTTTGGTGGCGTTCGGATATGCCTAGGCCTGGGGTATCCCACGAGTTGTCGTGATTTGATTATCTACACGGTACTAGCCAGGTTGAACCCGAAAGGGGGAGGATTTGGATTTGGATTGGATATCCTCTCCAAATCTAGCACCTGGACGAGGTTCGTCGCCAACGCCGGGGTAGAGAGCATTTTAAAGAAATTTGCATATAACACCCCCGGTGCGCCTGTCATAGGTCGCGGTAGACCTCTGCCAGGACATTTTCGGCTGGCAGCTCTATGATTTTAATGACAGTGCTTTGGATGCATATTTGACTTGAAAATGCGTGAAATGATATATTGTTGAAATGAAGAGCATGATGATTTGAAATATGATTTATATACTTATGTTTTGACATTCCAGTTTCACACTCCATATTTGATGACTGCATTGACCCACTCACTCACTGAGTATTCTTTCCCGAGTACTCACCCCTCATTTCCCTTTTGTTTCAGAGATAGTATTTGACAAGGAGTGTCGCTTTTAGGACGCTCAGTTTCTTTGGGAGATCAGGCCTGAACTTGAGGAATTATTGTATATTTCCGCTGCAAATTTGTATTGGTGATGTATTTGTATTCTGAGGTCTATAGATGACCATTTTTATAATTCTGGGATGACTGTATAAATATGGACATTTAAATTGTGGAACTCTCATGTCACTGCATGACATTGCATTGAGGCATTTCTTTTTCGTTGCGTCTGTATTTGGGAATGTGTCATGTCTTAGAATTGTCCTCTAGGATCGCTCGGTGCCTCCTCTAAATCACAGGAGGGGCGACTGGCGGCTGTCCATGCCTTTGACGGGGGCATGGCAGTAGAGGTCTGTGGTTAGGACTGTGGAGAATTGTTTGTTAGCCTTGCGTTGCCCTGGATTGTGCAGTAGGATGATCTGATTTGTTGTTGAGGATAATATATGCATTTTGAGGCCGGGATGGCCCCTTTTGGACAGGTAACAGGTTTATTTTAATATGGGAGACCTCCGATATATGGGGAGATTCTGCCCGATTTTCTGTAAAAATACAGCCGGCATCCAGGGTAACGGGCGGCTGCTCACGATCCCGGGTCGGGGCGTGACAATAATTCTTTTTTTTTTTAAATAGTATGCTGGTTTATTTAAATCATATATTTTAAATACAAAATATGCCGGTTTACTTAAATAGGTATGAAAATCAAACACATATCATATTTATTAAACCAACAAAGTAGCAACATCATTAAATGACTAAATTTGAGCAAAATCATGAACTTGGCTCATTTATTTCCAAAGAAGGGTGAGTGATGAGGTCTATCAACAACCAGCTTGACATGCTTCGAAAGTGTCATAACAAAGAGTTGGCCTATGGGTACAACAAACGCAACCTTTTCGAAAGCCTCTCGGACAATTGAGTGTCGCAAAACAATGGAGAATAACACCTCGTTTGTTATCCGGTGCAAAGAGTGGTGGTTGTGATGGTCCACTTGCCAAATTGATCATGTTTTCATCATCATTTTTGGCCCCCTCACCTATTTGTAATAATAAAAAAGAGAGAAAAGTTAATGGTTGAAGGACTCATTTCTTATGATAATTAAAATTAAATAACATATTACACACTCACATTACAATTAAATAGAGATGAGAGTATTCTTACATTTGTAAAATATTGCGAAGGTAACAAAAACGAAAATTGCAACCAGAAGCTTAATGTTCTTCATAACTCCAGCTCGGTTTGAGAATAATTATGTATATTTTTTTGTAATTTTTGAAAGTAGTTCTGTTAGTGATTTATTAAATACAATAAAGAGTATTTATAACATGATTTGATATGATCTATAATTGACATAAATGGAAAATATTTATAAGAATACTTGGTGGGATTGAAGGAGGAGAAGAGATGGTGGATTTAATCAGTGTAATAGTAAAGGTGCCATATTTCCTTTTATAAGAGAAAAATATTCAGGCTTTTATTTGGGATGTAACATAATTTGCCTTTGTAGACTCCACATCTACCATTCTCTTTGTAAAAATTTAATGCATTGATGTATACAAATACAATTTTAAACTTTTATTGAGATTTTTAGAACTTTCTCCTTTATTTAAACAGATGCCTTGATTTCTATTTTTTTCCCCCTTTCTTCATCATTTCCCTTTTGAGGATGCTATGAATCATAAAAAATTTTAATGTTTACAAAAATTAAAATGATAATTGAACCAGTGAAGTTATTGGATGGTTCAATTTTCGGTCGGTGGTCACGTCTTGAGTGATAAAATATTATAAAATATAATATATAATCATATAACATTATATATGAGTACATTTGTCATATAATCGTTATAAAATATGTCATTACCAACATATAAAATTTATTACATAAATAACTCTAATTCAGTATTAAAATTTTATCTATAAAATTTATTTTTTAAATAACATCAGAAAAAATTGATTTTTTGCCATGCATATCCAAGCAGCTATAGAAAGACAGCACCACGACCTCCGTGAATTCAGGTTGTTTTGACTCCGATTCCTATCAAGAGTGTGGAAACATCCAGAAGAAACATGCTCTGTTTCGTTGATTGTTTTTCCTCGAACATGAATCTCCGATGAATTTTTTGCTAAAATTCACAGAGGGAGATTCAAATGTACACGTGAGATGTGATATTTCTGTCAGAATTATTCTGGATTTTCTACGGAGACTACATTGTATAAAAGCCATAAATCATCAGCATCTTGTGGAATGATTTTGACTGTTCCAGTTTGATTTGGCGCGAGTTTTTCTCTCTCCACACCTTCATTATTATGGAAAAACAACCTTCAAAATCTTTTATTGTATCAAAAGTAGTCCAACTAACCTTATTTGAGAGATCTGAGAAACAACCGGATCTTTTTTTTTTTTAAGTTTTATTCTACGTTCTAATGATCATCATGGGGGAGTTTTTGTGTTGATTTTCATTTGGAAAACAACTGCCCATCTATAAACAACAAGTGTCATGAAAAAAATGAAAATTATTGAAAATTTATGTAAATCTTCAGTTTCTAATCATTTGAAATTCTTTCAAAAGCTATTTTGCAGACATTAGATAGCAAGCCTTTCCATTTGGATAAATGGAATATTGTCCTAACAAAAGCCTGATTCCTTCCTATCACCTTTTAAATTGATCTCATATTATAATTATTTTTTTCAGAAAAATAATTAGTACCTAAGATTCAATTAGATGTACAAAAAAGGAGTATTACCAACCTTTTGCGTTTGTTGATTGTTAATTAAAAAAAGGAGAAAAAATCATGTACAAATATAATTAACCAATGATCTGACTTGAGTTATAATAATGGTGATATCAAAAATTTATTCTGGGGGCAATTTCCAAGAAATAAGTAGAGAAGAAAATGCAAAAATTATAACTTTTAGGGGAACAAATGGTATATTTAAAAGATTTTAATGACATTCTAAATATTTTAGCCATATTTTTGCAAATTTTTGGTGTGATATTTTTTTAAAAAAAATATATATATATAATTAAAAATGTGTATATTAGAATATTTTCTCAAATTTTAACAGACGGTTTGTAAGAATTATAATGGTAACTCGAGATGGATTGACCCAGTAATTGATTCTGTGGATAGAACACACATGCACCAAATAGAGTTGAATTTTCTATAAAACTATATGCTGAATATAATTAGGAGAGGAATAGAAAATTTAGGGGAAATGGATGGCACGTCTACAGGTAGTGCCCTTCCACACATGCTTCAAGACCAAGGGCCGTTTAAGTTGGCTATATATAAGTGCGGGTATCATTGGGAAAAGCCAACATTGAGGATACAACCGAAGGAGAGAGAAATGGAAATGGCAAAGGTCCGCCTGATTATAGCACCGATGTTGATGATATGCATCAATAGTGTGACCGAGGCTTTGAAAGTGGAATCCGGGGTTTTGCACATTGCTGGAAAAGTTTTGTGTCAAGACTGCACCGAGGGCTGGAAAGAATGGGTTGGTGGTATCAGACCCATTAGAGGTCTCTCTCTCTCATAGATGGTGTAGCCAAACATGCCCTAATTGTTTTATTTTGGGAAAAATAATAATAATAATAATAATAATAATAATGCAGGGTGCAGGGTATCAGTGACGTGCATGGATGAGAGGAGCAGAGTCGCTTACTACGGTAGCGACTTAACCGATGCTGTTGGTGAATTTGAGATCCTAGTCAACAAGTACGTCCGTGGCAAAGAATTGAAGCCCAAAAATTGCTTTGTGAGGCTCGTGTCTTCTCCGGACCCGGTTTGCAACATCGCAACCGATTTCTCTGGTGGTCGGACCGGATTCAAGTTGACTCAGCCCTCTATTATGTACCGCGATCTAGTCAAGTATGCAGTCGGCCCATTTTATTATACGACTCCAATGTGTGATGAACCGGACACTAGTGAACCGGAGGGCAAAGGGAGCAATTACTGATGCTCTTTTGTTCTTTTTTTTTTTTTTTTTGGCGCCTTTTGCCATACCATTTTTATACCGTTGATGCTATGTAGGAGAGCAATTACTGATGCTCTTTTGATTTTTTTTTTCCTCAATTTTCTTTTCTCCTCTCCGCCTTCCCACCTTTTCTTCTTTATTATTTCTTGCCGATGACTATCCCCAACTCTCTCTCTCTCTCTCTCTCTCTCTCTCTCTCTCTCTCTCTCTCTCTCTCTCTCTCTCTCTCTCTCTCTCTCTCTCTCTCTCTCTCTCTATATATATATATATATATATCAATAGTTTCTCAAACTTGTAGACATTGATCGGCTTCGAGACAACTTTAAGGATTTTTTTTCAAGAATTCGATGCGACAAACATAAGATTGCATTACAATTTTATAATTCCTTGGAACTTCGAGACAATTCCTTTATTAGGCCTTTGCTGATTTTAAAAATTTTATAAATTTTATAAATTTTAAAAATTTTAAAAGTTAGGTTATAAATGAATTGACCCTTTTAAACAAATTTGAGAAATAAGTTTTGACTCATTCAAAATTGATACGTACTTCACTAACTCGACTCCAATCGCAATTCCATTAACATGTCAATGTGTGATACTGATGAACTGGGGGATTGCTTTTTGTATGTAAAGTTTTTGAATTACTAATGCTATTTAACGAAATGGTGCAAATCTCACCAAAAAAAAAAAGAAAAAAAACGAAATGGTGCAAATTTTTGTGAAATTAAGGACTTAATGCAAATTATAACATATGGCATTAAACCAAAATTAGGTTTAGGTTCAGGTTCAAGAAGAGGAAGCCAAATAGTGTTTAGGTAGGCATAAAGGGTTTTTGTCTTGTATTAAATTGTTTAATATAAGTGAAATAACTTTTGTCTTAAAACTTTAGACTATATTGAAAAATGTAAAAACAGAAGCCACATTTTCCAAATCAATGTTGATTAATTGGCATACATATCTCTCCGCTCATAATTAGAATTGGTAATAAACTTTGTAAAACAAATTTGCAAGACATATGGTAAAATGTTAATTAAATATAGTATGAATTAGATAACTTATAACCTCAATCAATTAATTTTTTTGGTCGGGCCGGACTTGCAACCATTGTGCTGGTTAAATTAATAATAAGCTAAATTACTAGTTTTCCACTTGGTACAATTATCATTGCATTGCAATAATAGACTCATGCGAACCTTTTTTTCTCTTTTTTTTTTGTGCTATACCGATCGGTATGTGAAATCATACTCTAACTAATTCGGTTCGGAACTTACAGTGACCCATTAAGGGGACTACTCTCCCAACATAATTTTTTCCATGATTAAGTCGCGAGTCAAAGTCACGAACTTAGTTAAAAGATTTAGCGTCACATCCCACTAAACCAAATATCCATCAGTACTCATGCCGAAATTAGAATAACCTTTTAGGCATTTTGTTGAATGCCCAGCTGCCAGGCCAACAGCTCAATCTGGCCTTGAATTGGAACGGATATGAGGTTTTCATCAACCGATATCTGAATTTTACTCGATTAATTTAATTCAGACACTATGAGATCTATTAAGAATTGATTCTCTCAAATTTCTTTTACTTACTCGAATTTGATATCTATTATTAATAATACAATATCCTGTCACTACACCCAACACCCATGAGAGTCTGGTGTTAGAATAGATGTAAAGGCCCCACAAACCATAGCTCTTAACTTGAAGCCATTATGATTTAAGTTAAAGGTCAATGAACGATGGATTCTGGTTCAAATTTAGGAACCCCATTTAGGACCCTCAAACCTTGAAGGAACCGCCAGTTACTTAACAACTCTAATCCTAGTTCCCGCTTCGAGGGTTTAACAGGCACCTTTTGTCGATTCAGTTCAACATTTGTGCAGATTCTTTCGGGATTGAACTTTACCCTTAGTCTAGGATCATGTGGTTTCGGGCTGAACTAGCTCAATGGCCCAGCCTATATCGGGCCTAGGGTGAAGTCCATGGAAAATGAAAGTCTAAATACTCGAACAATAAATGTACCTTGAAATGAACCAAGACCCCCTTGTATAATTGCAGCAAAAACATCGCACAGAAACCAGTAATCTTTTCATAAATGACTTCAAGACATAACCCCACCCCCCGGGGGCGCGGGCGGGTGTGGATTTCTCGTAGGGCAAGGCCAAAAATTATAGTTAAAAAGAAAGGGAAACTAAAATACAAGACCAGTAACAAAATATGGAGAAACAAATACAACAGTTGAAACAATTTTTCCATGCTAAGAAAATATTTTCGCCAATCAAACTATACAATGTTACACTGTTATTCACCCCATTGTAGATGTCTTGGCAGCAAGGTGGGTAAGTGCTCGTCGGTGATAAGTAGTTCGAAGCGCTTTGTACTTCTGCACAAACGGCCCAACATCAATTTCCTTATCCACTAGCTGCCTATGCATTGCTTCAGATTCCTCATCTGATTTATTCATTGCTTCTGAAATGCAAAAGAGAGATATGGTATTAAATTAGGTCCTAAATTGGTTTTTAAAGGTGCGTGGCCCTTGTCAACCTAGAAACCCAGACCACCCATTAAAGGTGCATGACGAAGAACAATCAGATTCGATTTCACCAATTAAACCTCATTTACCTTGCAGCCTTTGCAGAAGAGATGAAGGTGAATAAAACTTCAAGGTTTCTTCTTTCCGCCTTTCTAGCTCATTTAGTTTCTCCTGAGCAGCAGCGAGCTCAGTTGTCCGGATTATCCTGCACTGTGAACATTAAATCAGAGAAAGTTTCTTAGTGACATTAGTTCACACGTAAAATGCAAGTACATCGGCAGAGTAAATTCCTACCTGATTCCTCAGCTCCTGTATTTGCGGCTCCTTTTCCAAATTCTCCCCTGTTCACAAAGAAGAAATTTCTGAATCTACATAACACATGGTAAGATGAGTTTTGTTCATTAAGTAAATAAGACAAGCAAAGAAACTCACTTGCAAGCTGAAGAGTTTCTTTCCTCAATTCATCTCTCAGCTGATTAAGTTACACAAAACACAAGATAAGAACATGAAAGTGACAATCTTAAATCTAATTAAAAGCTAATTATATGCAAGCATGGAATACTAGGATGACAATAAGGATGCTTCATCTACCGCTTCATCAGATTTTCTTTCTTACGAAAATACATAAACAGAGGATGATCATGCTTGCTGTTACAAGATGGACAATTATTCATCTGCTCCAAAGTCATGCCCAGCACTAAACTGCACCAAATTTCCCGTCTCACGCTGCAACACTGTAACGCCGACCTGTGATGCCGTATTTTGATACGAGAAATTTTATTTATTTATATTGAATTTTGATTTTGGGATATTGAAATAGAATTTTTGGTACATTTAAATTTATGCCGTATCCGTGAAAATTTGTGTAAAATGAATATATATGTGTGTGTGTGTGTGTGTGTAAATAATAATAATAATAATAATAATGATAAAAGAAAAAGAAAAAGAAAAAGAAAAGAAAAGAAAAGAAAAGGAAAAAGAAAAAGAAAAAGAAAAAGAAAAAGAAAAAGAAAAGGAAAAAGAAAAAAAAAAAATCGAATCGGGGCTTAAAGCCCTAATTCTTCCTCTCTCTCTCTCTCTCTCTCTCTCTAGCCGTCTCTTCCTCTCCCGCAGCCGCGCCCGACCACCGCCAACCGCCATCTCCGCCGCCCTCTCTCCGCCTCTCCTTTCTCCCGCGAGCACTACCCCTTGGCGAGCGCGACTGCAGCTCCTCCGCCGCGGCGCAAGCATGGCGCGAGCCCGGCGCGCAATCTCCCACGAGCAGCGCCTTCCTCCTCTGCACAAGCGCAAGCGCCCCTGCGCGATCCCTGCACGAGCGCAAGCGAGCCCCAGCACGAGCGCAAGCGAGCCCCAGCACGAGCGTGAGCGCGCTCCAGCGCTACCCTCTGCGCGAGCACAGCCTACATCACGCGACCCCTGCGCGAGCGCACGCGCCTCACAGCGTGCGATCCTCTCGCGAGCACGCGCCTCAGCCCGTGAGCGCGCGACTGCAGACCTCCCGCGAGCGCGCGCTCCAGCCCACTGAGCTCGCACCCTGCTAGCGCGCCCTTGCGCGAGCGCGCCACAGCATGCCACCAGCCCGCGAGCCGCCAGCGGGCCAGCCCGCCAGCCCGCCAGCCGGCAACTGGCTTTCCCCTTTGAGAGCTCACCTGCATCTTCACTGCAGGTAGACTACGATTTGGTTGAAGTTCTAGGGTTTGATGTTAGAAATTTGAGTTAGTTGCTAATATCGTTCAAATTTGGAAATCTTACAGGTTTTAGACCAACCTGACGAGCGAACGGAATCCAGAAAGGAGATTGGGTAAATTAAGATTCTATTAAATTGGGAAGAAAAATCGAAATCCCTTATTAGGCCTTTATTTGATATTAAATTGGGATGATTTGATTAGCTTGATTTTTTTTGGAGACTCGAGAAGTCAGGTTGGATTATTTTGAAAATAGGGAGTGACTACCCTCCCTAGAAAGGTGAGTGGGACTCTAATCTCTTGCATGAAATAGTAAAACTTATTTCTGTCGTGTTTTTAATAAAACATGTTTTCGATATGCATTGACTCGACATGTGATATTAAAATTCAAAACTTATTTTGTGACATTTGAAGTGTCGTAAATTTATGTTTCTGATAACTATGCATCCATGTTTGAAATGAAATGATATTGCGTCATTATTTGAGAACTATATATGTTTTCTATTCTGCCATCGCATTGGCTTGAATTTGAAATGATTTGATAAATATATTGGCACACAGATTTGAAATGTTTTGATGAACTATGTGGGTTGGATGCTCACTAGTTATGCGATGATATGATTCTTACCTGTGGGACATAGTGCACTTGTGATACTATGATGATGACATTGATAATTCCGTAACTACGAAAGACGTCTGTAGAGACACAGGTTACCCGGATACGCTTCTGCAGGAGGTATCCGCAAACGTCATTGATTCTAACGGCTATAGGCGCAGCCGATTGAATCCACGATGGGGGAGGACGTGTGTGACACCACCGTCTAGCACCGGGTGGGGTCCTATACACGATGATGAACTAGCCCCAGCGAACTCATGACCAACATCGGGGTAGAGAGCTACTTGAAAACTCTTTGCATAATAAAACCCCCGATGCGTCTGTTTTTTGTCATGGTTGACCTTTGCCAGGATCATTTTTTGCTTGCTTTGATATTACTTGATTTCGAATAGATGCATATATGTATGATACCGTGTGATTGAATAAATGAGTTCATTTTATTCAACATACCATGATTTACTACCAAAAAAAAAAAAAAAAAAAAAAAAAAAAAACTTGAATTATTGTTTATGAATGGTACTATTCGACACTCAAATGTTCAAGTACACTATTTGTACTTGAGATTAATCCTCTCACTCACTGGGTATCTTCCTATGATACTCACCCCCTCTTTTCCTTCCTCAGACAGGATTTTTGTGATAGAACGACGTTTCAGGCTCTAGAGGTTTTGACAGCATACCCTGGGATTTGGTATCTACAACGGTGAGGTAAAAGTTAAATTTGAAATATGAATTTCATACTTTGTTTCGACCATGCGTGGTCTTGATATTGAGATCCGTAGTTGACCGTGTATATTATGGGATGACTGTATAACTTATGGGCAGTTGTGTGCATAACTTTCGCTTTGGTTCATTTTACTTGCATTGAGGCATCTGTAAGCGTTTTAAACTTTCTACTTAAGAAATTTGTTATACATTTGTATAAACTTAGGTCCGCTCGATGTGGTTGCTGCTCATGCTCTAGTTGGACATGACAGTAAAAGTCTGTGGCTAGGATTGTTGGAAATTTACTTAGTCTGGCGTTGTTCTGGATGTCATGCTATGGTTGGTGGGTTGTTGCGAGGCCGGGATGACCATTTTATTTTATTTTATTTACAGGATGTTTTTAAATTATACAGGTTTATTTGTACATGGGAAACCTCCGATTTATGGGGAGATTATGTCCGATTTTCTATAGAAATACAGCCGGCATTTAAGGCAATGGGCGACTGCTCACGACCCCGGTTCAGGGCGTGACAAACACCATGAGCATCTTTCAAACTTTCTATGACACAATTGCCAAGGACTTAAAAGAGTGTACTTTCTCTACACATGCAAGTAAGTTAATAGACTTGTTGACTTGCATTAAAGGTTGAGATGCAATGGCGTTTAAAACCCACTGAAAGAAGAGAGTAAAATACAACCACTAAACTTTTCACAAAGCTCCATATTAGGATTTTTTTTTCCCAGTACTAAGGCATATACATAATTTCGACCTTATGCCCCCCATCCACCCCACCTCAAGAAAAAGGGAAGAAAAACACCCCAAAGGTTGGAATGGTGTATCTCACATTATACATGCCCAGCTATTCCACTGGCTACTTTTCAAGACACTGGTACAAATGTGGATTTCTGCAGAATAATGATGGATACTGAAATAAAATATGGAGGCAAGGAACAAATGTCATTCATGCTTCAACCATTAGGAAGTAAGCCTTCAACTTATTTGTCCTCTTTTTTTTTTTTCCTTTTTTTTTCTCTTTTTTTCTTTTAAGAGACAAGAGAGTTTCTCAAATGGAAAGTGGCTTTACTACTGATTAGTCATACAACAACAAATTGCATTCACCCTGAATGATTACTTTTGAAAGTGGCTTTATTACTGAAAGTGAATAGACATGATGTTTTGATTTTTAAATTTTTTTTCCCTGCAAAGTGCTTCACAACAGCTGGATATCAGTTTTCCCAATTGTTCATAGCTGAACAAATGATACAACATCTCCAACTTTATGTCAATAAGTGTGAATCTTCCATAGTTCATCATATTATCAGAAATATAAATGATTTTAGGACTTATCACCCCCCAAAAGAAAAAACAAAGAGGAAAAAGAAAAATGAATGACGGGTAAAAATTATATTTTTCATAATAATAGATGACTCAAACTCCAGATATTTTATATCTTTCTCTTTGAATGAGATCTCAATTCCAGCAATGGTTTCATTATAGCCATGTAATTCCAATCTCAACATGCAGCCACAAAAAAAAAAAAAAAAAAAAAAAATCCAAACGCAGTACATCAAAAAATGAAGAACAAACTATCAGGATTACAAAAATGTTTAAAAGGAGCATATCAGAAAGCAATTTTTGCAAATTCAAATTTGTCACTTACATTATTCTGCATTTTGACCTGATCAACTGACATCAAGAAATTGTTATATGCCTCCTTGTCGGACAACAGCTTCCTCAATTCATCAACACTAAATAAAAGAAAGAAAAATTATTATTAATAATAAGTAAATGATTATTTTCATACTGAAGTCTAAGATTGCTGTCAACCCTTTAACTGAACAGTTTTATATGTTCACAGCCTACACCACATGAAAATCCAAAAAGCAACTAGCAGTGCAGCAAGTATAAAGCAATTGTCAAGAATGGTATATTGTGTGTGATTCAGAAGATATTTTCTTTTCAATAGGAAAACCAAGTCTTTTGGGGGACACAAGCATAGAACAAGCGAAAGTGGTAGAAGTCTCAGACTTGAGTCCTGGGAGCCCACTTCTTTGCCAAGAAGCACCAGCAACAAGGAACATCATGGTTCCACATCATCGAAGCCACACACTGCATGGTAGGTTGTTTTCACTCGGAAATGACTCATAACTTATATCATGTTGGAACATTTTATGACGGCACTTTGAACTTGAAGGGTCAACTATGGCCATGTCTGAAATGGCCCAACCTAATGGATTTAAATGCCAGCACTGATGCCCCAGTAACAAAGCTTTTCCTTTCTTAATTGAAACAAACAGAAAGAAAAATTGTAATTCAGAAGGAAATTGCACCAACTGGAATTGTCACTGATACTCAATCTCATATGAGATGGACAATGATGTTCGGTCAATCTTCCGACTTGATTACTACAATGAGGGAAGGTTACGGCCTTTTTTGCTTTATATGGTCTGTGCTGCAGCATTGGGAAGGGATTAAATGGATTATTAAAGTAGGTACCTATTATTCAGCTGACACTCTTTACAATGAATTACCTCATTATAGTCCTTTTTACTAGCATTGTAGTCCCACATAAGAATTTTACATTTGTAAGTACCCTGTCTATCCACTTATACTGATTTAACCCACCTCCTTCCTTTTCTCATGGTCTTCTCCATAGTCAACCCCAGTAGCAACTCACTACCAGAATGCAACTCTATCAATTCAATTTAAGCTGCTTTGGAGGTGAATTGTAGATATAGAACAAGAGAGTGCAGGGAGAACACTGAATGATTGTGGCTGAGCCCATTTAAATACTAATACAGTTATTGTTTCATTCCAATTCAGGGTGCATGTATTGATCCATGCTCCCCCCCCCCCCAAATAACAAAAGAATATGGTCCAAATATTGGAAATGGATATATCTTAGCTGTAACAAGTCCTTCAGTTCAAATTATTTTTCAAATCTTTTCTTTTTGTGTATGTTATTGTCAATTGGTTTCCCAACATAGTGGACATTCAGGATCAAGAAAGCAATTGCAGCAAAAAGTTTCTCTTATTTCATGCCTTTTATGTTAACAAGACTTACTTCTATATTTTATTAAATGCTACAATTCATATTATTTTCTGTTCTCTATAGTCACTATATTGTCCCAGTTTTCACAGATGTCCCTAAAGGGTCATTCTCTATATGCTCTATTTTCCCAAAAAGAACAAAAAGTTACTCATTCCTGTTAAGTTACCCTACTATGACTATGAATATGGTATCTGCAATCCAGGTTTCATGGTATAAAGACTTCCTCGCATAAATAACAAATATTCATGTAGAGTACCATCTTCTCAGTCCAAGGTGGTGCCAAGAATTCAGATTCTACAATTCATACCATTTACTAGTGCATTAATGAAGCCTACATTGGAAAGTGAGGAACTTAACATGTTACTGTCTGTTGTTATCAGCAACCATAACTTTTATCTTCAAACATTTTCACCAACGTAATCCAGAAACCTTTTCTTGTATGGTTACTTTACTAGTAATTTGCCACTAATAAAGTTACCAAAAATTTAAGGAATGTCTTATTAGCCTCTATAAAAGAAGTTTGCAAGCGTGCACACAAGCTTGATGACCTGACGACCTGAAAACTCAACCACAATCATGTCATACATGTTTTGTCTTTCAAGTGTTAACACATGAAAAGTATTGCACAGCCACCCAAACTAGCAGCAAAGCAGTAAGGTAGTTGCGTCTTTGTCATACCAATGAGAATGTCTCAAGTGTGATCAAAATTGAGTGATAACACTCAAAATTCTCGCAACAATCTGTGATTGATAATTCCTTCATTTCTCGTGTCTCAGCAAGTGGAACAAGTGAGACAGCGATAGGCAATTCATATCACACTAGCGCCTAGAATTGTCACTTATTAATTTGTTTTAAAGCCATGGAGATATGGGTTATTTCATTTCTACAGTATGTAGAATCTTTTCTTTTGTATACAAGAAATTGATATGAAAATAGGAGAGAGCATATGAACCCGACACTAGAAAACAATTTTACGACTGATAACAGAAACTAGAAAATTTCATAGTTAAATACCATAATGTCAAAAATAAGATCAAGTTAAAAACTAAGGAAAGTTAAAGCACAAAGGCATTTTACCTCTTGTCCTTTAACAAAGCAATCATTCCTGCAGCTTCAGAAGGAGAAACTTGTGATGGAGATTGCAGCCTATCAGAAGGCTTGTGAAATCCAAAGCTAGAAGCAGCGCTACTTGGTGTGGAAGGGTGAGAAGAGGTTGGGGAGCTTACTACAGATGGTGGATACCAAGATTGTGTGGGAATATCCTGTGGACGCACTTGTTGCTCCTGAGATCCCCTGAACATGCAATTTTCAAAAACAATTCAGTGTAATGCATTATGAACAGTCAAATTATAATTTAAAGGAATAGCAAGTAAGATCCATTGACCCAACATGAACTAATTTTTTCCTCCCCATCTTTCTTCCTACTTCCTCCAAGAATTATCAAAAATCAACCAGTGTTCCCGAAATCCAAAGCCTCCAATAGCATATAACAACATCCTTAAGCGGTCAATGAAAAAGTTGAGCACTTGAGAATGCAAATTGAATAACTTGTTTTCAAGCCAACACTTCCAATATCCAGTCATAGATGAGGCAATCAACTTAAAAGCTGAGAAATTTCCTAAGTTTATCGTATTCTAGGGGCATATTGCTGCGAGATACAACCATATGTGCTCCTTTTGCCTCTACACTCATGCTGTAAGATTGCAACCCAGTTCACCTGACTTGAGGCGTGGGACTTGTCTTTCTTTCTCAAATAAATCAAGAGCACAAAGCCTGCCTCAGGACCAACTCATTCCTATATTTGATTTGCCATTACTATCGGAAATAACTTTGGGAAGCAAAATAATCTTAACAGGAACAATTTATCCCAATAGGCACTCACATTTTGGGCCGTACAAACAAGTTAATTTAAACCACGTGCCAATATCCCTGAGATGGGCTCGGTAATTCAGCTTCGTGTCGCTTGGCAATCTAAAATTTTCTGGTCAAGGATATACACCCCTTAAACTAAATGGTACAATGTTCAAGAAAAGATTGTAAAGAAAACTCAATGAGCAAAGTCAAGGTGGGTTATGAAGCAAGTTAGGCGAACAGAAGATGGACCTCAACATAAGAAGAACATGGTCTACCCGAAATCTTTGACTCCTAAAGAATGTTAAAATCCAGACAAAATACGAATCACAGGACTAAAAGAACGTGTACATATATTGGTAAATATACATATACATGAAATCAATCATTTACACAACAATTGAAAAAACCCTAATTTCAAATTCATAAGAACACAAAGACAATCGAATTGAAAGAAGTAATCAGAAACCAACAGATAGAAGAACAAAGCCCTAGTTCAAGAGAGAAGAGAGAAGAGAGAAGTGGTAGTACCAGAATCTGAACATGACGATCGTGATAATGAATCAAAGAATGGGCTGAGAAGACGAAGCCTTCGAATTTTCGGCAATAAAAAAATACGCGTTTCGACGAAAGCAGTAACAGAGGGACGATGTCGATCACTCTTTCCCCTCTCTCTCTCTCTCTCTCTCTCTCTCACCCTTTTTCTTTTTCTTTTTACAGATTGATTTTGTTCGTGGTTTGCTTCCTGCTGGTGTATTTTTACAACGCGTGGAGTGTCGGAATTGGCTTTCGACACGTGTGGACTCAAGCACGCGGGAGGACCTTTGAAACGCCCAAGTAATTGCATAAGTTCCACCAAAATTTGAGTCAACCGCAACAAATATCACCAAGAATTTTCTAGTGCCGGGCCTTTAAACCTCTCCGGGTTGGGCCGGGCCCTTCGCCCCTTCAGACCCGGACTTCGGCCCTAGATCCATTATTCAGACTTAACTCCAATATAAAGTTTTTCTATTTTTTTTTGTATTATAAGAACCGGTATTCAAAGTCAGATCTCAATTAATTTGATTCGAGTATTTATCGAATTCATTTTAGGAAATAACTTTTCTAATGTAATTATTTTCATTCTCAAATTTAGAATTTAAAACTTGATTAAAAAATTTAATACCCTTACCTACTATACGGACTGTCCATTTATAGAGATGAAATCTTTAGTTTAATTTTTTTCAAATACAAAATTCAAATCATGTAATTCAAAAGATAGTACAGATGTAAGTGTAATGGAATAATAATAGCATTCGAAAACAGTCCAAATTTAAATAATGATTTGTATTTTAAAATTTATAATTTTGTTGCATCTCTATGTATATATAACCAAATAATTAAAAAACTTGAGAAAAAAATGAAGATGTTCACTTGTTTCAAGTTTTTCATTATAAGATAAAAGTTATAAAATTTTTTTTCATAAAATAGAATCAATATTAATAACATTTTACGTTGAATTAATCATTTTTCTCTTCCGCTAAAATATCCTAACTCACCATAATAATAAGAGTTGTGCTATATGGAATTTTTTTTAAAGGAGTTATAATTGAAAGAGAAATTGCGATTTTGATTTTCTATTTTGGTGGTCTAATGGCATTACTCTCTTCTCGGACAATGAAAGATTTACATCGACTTCAACCAATCAAAACACCCCAATTTTGGTACAAAATTAATTATTATTATGTTAGAATTTCAATTTTGGGTAATTTGATAGTTGGCATGATGCTAAAGTCATGCAATTAATTAGTTCATTTCTTTTTCATAATCGGTTAATATCCAAAATTATATTTTGATTAATTAGATTCAAACGTTACCAAATTTACATTGATTTCAACCGATTAATACACCTCAATTTTTGTACAAAATCAATTATTAATACATTAGAATTTCAATTTTGGGTAATTTGATAGTGTCGGCATGATCTAAAGTTATGCGGCTAATCAAGTCATTTTTTTAAATATCCAATCGATATTTGAAATTGTATTCTAACTAATCCAGTTCGATCGTTGTCGGCCCTAATTTTAGAGAAACTCTCCTAACGTCTTTTCCATTCTCAAATTTCAAATCTGAGATTTTATTAAGCAATCTAGCATCCTCACCCATTATGCCGACTGTTCAGTCATGGTGGTGATTCATAGATGACTCATAAATATCAAACTCTCATAAGTGTAATGATAGAGCGCTGCACTCACTTAATCATAGGTGTAAAGTTCAAACCATAGGAATGTAGAAATGAGATTTAAGAAAGCCAACCCCTTAATGGGATTCATGGTATTCGACCGAATTAATTGGGTAAAATCCGGATACTGGGAGGCGAAAACCAAATATAAAAAAAAAAAAAGATGACCCGTAAATTCATGAGCCGAGTGGGCGTGGACCAAGATGGATATGAAGCAGTTGGGCCTCGGTAAGATTGAGCTTTGAACTTGTAGAAAACCCAAACTTGATAATTCTGGTGTTGAGTTGGGCCCTTGATGGGCCCAATCCCCTTGGCATGTGCTCGACCCTCCTTAAGAAGTCCAATTCTACTTCCCCACCCCCCACCCCCAAAAAGAGACGTTGATTAGTTTTTTCAACAAAAAAACAATCTTTTTACTCTCAAATTCCTTTAACTGTTTCAATCAAATTCGATTGTTGACTTAAAAGGGTTAATATTAGATTTGGGCCTAATAACTACATAGTCGATCTAAGGAAAAAAAAATGAAAAGGTTGCTAATCCCACCCATAAAACATGAAGAAAGCTACAATAAATCCAGCAAAGAAATTCTAAAAATGAACATGCAACAAATGCTTTGATCGAACCTTTCGTTCCTTATCCTTCCTTCCAATTTTCCATTCCTATATAATCACACCCCACTTTTTTTTTGAGAGTTACATTTGGTTATTATTACAAGGTGAAACTAGATTTCTTTTTCTTTTGTTGGTGGTAAGTCTCTCCATTGAAAACATCAAGCTTGACTTGGAGATCTTGTAACGTTGCCCACCATAAGGAGAGACACACAAGGTTGATCGACAGGTACCTGCATAACCTTTTTTAATTAATATGTTCCGATAAAAAGATAAAATTAAATATTTAGAGCCATATTTAGGATCACTTACAAAGTGGCCAGCACCAAGGATCCAAAAGAAAGACAAGTTTTCATATGATCTCACAAACCCTTTTGTGACCGATTCTTCATTGTCGCAATACAAAGGCGTATTAGGTAAGCTCAAAAACTTTTGCAGACCACTCCACCTGCAACATAAATGTGATTTTAGTAATTACTTATTAGTAACTATGGACACAAAATTTTTTTGGAAAAGATAAGGTACTTGAGTTTTTGAAGCCATGCATCTGCTCCTTTGGTTGCACATATGAGATCGATCTGTCAAAAAAAGGGTACACACCAGAAAATTTCAAGAGGGGGATATGATCATATAGAACAAATTAATTTTAACTTCCAAAGGTTTTTCTTTTAATAATATTTGTTGTTTAGCATATAGTAAGTTCTTAATAGATTTATAAGAAGTATTGTTCATATGTGCAAATTCGAAACAAACTAGATTTTGAGATAAGAAAATTGAATAAATAAATTTAGTACCTGACCGTTATATATGGTCACAGATATGCCTTTGGCTAAGAGCTCGTCAACCTAAAATATTCCATCATTTAGTAAATTTTGTGAACTTGAATACTTTTGCAGTTAATACGAATAACATCTTACCTCTTCAACTCTAGCTCTCATGAAATCGCCTGCCATGGCTGAAAAAACTATACCTTCCTGTCCTCCCCATCTAGAGTTAACAAGTCAAATTTAGGGAAAATGAGAGTACTGATTCGTGAATTTTGTTAGTTGTTATTTAATCATTCAACTATTTTAAGGTATAATTTTAGAACAAATCTTAGAAAACTCTGATCACAGGCAACAAATAGGGAAAATTTTATTTTATTTTTTTTTAATGTTGGACTTACGAAACGTTTTTAGGGATAATCTTGAACTTGTCTTTGATTGGTCCATTCATCAACCATGGAATATCAGCATCAGTGCCATCAGGCGAGATAGAAAGTCTCTTATTCAGGTATTTTGAGTACTTGTCCACTATTTTTCCTGCTGTTGAATAACCCCCGAGTGGGTCATTTACGGAATCTAACATGAAATTGTACATGTCCTGTACATAATTTGGAGCACAATTAAACTACTTAGTTCAAGGGTTAGAAAGAGAGAGAGAGAGAGAGAGAGAGAGGGAGAGTTACCACATTGTTACTGCCTGCAGAAATAATGTCTTCAAGATCAAAGAATCCTTGAGTTGCATCTGTCATTTTGCCTTCTGCAATTTGCTGCTTAATCTTAAGAGCTAAGCTGTTGCATTGTGAAAAAAAATAAAAAATAAAAAAGAAAGCAAAAGGTTCTTAGTTAGATCATTCTGTCTCGAGTTTCTTTATCTAAGCATAAAAAATGCTGGTGGTTCCAAAAGGTTCCTTTTTGAACCTGTTTGAGCTCTCCAAGCTAGTATCATCAAGTCTTGACATTTCCTTAAGTAAAGGTCCCCAAGAAAGCTGCAAGGACAATATTAGTATATAAAGATTCTGAAAGAAACTCCCCCCCGCAAAAAAAGGCCTTCATATCTCTCCCCAATAAAACTTTGTAAAATGATCAATTTTTGGGGACAAATGCACCTTTGCAAGAAAAAAAGTGACCAAATCATGACACGACAGGTACTAAATCATGAATGACTATAATAAAATAAGGTACATATTGTCTAATTAAATTGACCATAAGTTCAAAAATATTTTCAAAATAAGCTAATGTAGTACATATAATAGCTGTAAATCTGAAAAAGCACGTCTTCTAATTTTGGTACTCACAACAAAATCTTCAGGTGAGATCCAACTATCGCCGAGAGCAACCCCTGCGTTCGAGCCAAAACCAAATTACATAATTAGAATAAATTATGTTTTTGACCAAATGCCCAGTGAAGTGTCAAGCATAACAGTGACCTCCAAGTTGAAGATTCAACGTTCCAGCCTCAATAGCTTTAAGGGCAGACAGTCCAAGAGTGACAGCAAATTTGCCTCCATAAGACTCTGCAAAGATGTAAAGAGGGCTTTTTTGTAGGGACTCGTTTCCATTGAATAGCTCTTGCAACAATGTGGTTAGATCAGTTGCTGCCTCATCATCTGTTTTCACCGCCAAATTTTCATCCTCCACATAACTAAAACCTGTTCCAACTGGACTGTCCTGTTGATCAATCATATATCAAAACTGATATCACCTTATTTTCCTAATTAAAAATAAAAAATGATAGTTTGTAGAAAGAGGAACTGACAACAAACAAGAGGTCAGCTTTGCGGAGCCATGTTGAATTCCGGGGTTTCAGATTTCCATCCAAAGGTCCAATTTCTAGAAAATTTCCAAACCCAATTCCTGAAGCTCCCTAAATAAAAAAGATTCAGAGATCATAGTGTATAAATCTACTTAAAAACATCGATTTTTTGGGCTGATCTGTAGAAGTTTTATTTATTTATTTATTTATAAAAGCTTACAGGACCTCCTTGTAGCCACAAAATTATAGGCCATGGGTTGGATGGGTCATCAACCCTATAAGGACTTTTGTATAGCCACCAAAACAGGTGCGCCTCTGCAGAGGACAGTACGTGTAGCATATTACTAACAACCAATAACAACAATGTCTAAATATATATATATATTTCTAAAAATATTTATATGTATATCCACACACATATATAAAGTTATTGAGAAGGCCAAAATGTAAACGTGGCACCGGCGAATCAGCGCTGAACAAGAAAAATTATTAGCAAATTTATGATGGATTCGACTTACCAGGTCGAACTTCGACGAAACCCCATAGTTCAGACCCATCATCAGTCCCAGCCGAAAAGGCAATTCTTGAATAAACCCCTAAAAGCAAAAATAGAAAAGAAAGAGTTGAAAGCTTTTCCATGGCGGCAGACCGCCTCAGTCACAATGCAATAACATTACTTATTGGCGATTGGCTTCATTTGACCGACAAGAAATAAGGAAAACATCAACAGTAGAAAAGGTTTTGGCTGACTTTTTCAAAGAACCTGATGAGTGTAAAATGCTTGGAATATACGAAATTATGAGTAGGTATTGGTCGCATCAATTTGGCTTTGATGGAGACAAAAAGAAATCGGCGATCACAAAATTCGTGAAAGGGTTACTAACCGTTAGCACGTCCACAAGAATCAAAGACTCTAATCAGACTTTTTTTTTTTTTTTTTATGTTTATATGGAAAATTTTGAAACAATATCAATTTTGGGAGAAATGATGGTTTTGCTTATGAGCAAAATGACAATTCTGTCCCTTGGCTCTCTCAATTTCTCTTTCTTTCTTTTGTGTTTCCATCTCAATTCATCCATCAAATTCATTCCCCTTCCTATGGGTTCCGACCGGTCTCTGTTCACTTTATTTGTGTCTCAATCTCATTTTCTCTTCTCAAATCTTCTCTCTTTTCTTGATCAATCCTGACCGCTCTCTCTTTATCTTTTCTCTATTTTCTGTTATTAATCTATTATTTTTGCATACTTATTTTATATTTCTCTACATTTTATTTTATTTTTCTTCCTCTTTTTTTTTTGTCTAAATCTCAATATATGGATCGATCCCAATTTCTAGAAGAGAGAGAGAAGCAGAATTTTTTTACATGGTTTTCAAAATCCAAGCTTCTGCTTGGATTTTTAAAACTATGTACTCTTTTAAAGAATCTTCCAAGATCTCCCCCATGTTAACCTTAAAAAAAAAAAAAAAAAAAATCAGAACTTGACTGAGGAATCATAGGTTCCATATATTTCCAAGGTTCCATATATCATAGGTTCCACCTCAAGCTTCTGCTTAATATATGGAACATAGGTTCCATAAATTGAAAATTATAAATGAAATATATGGTAACTACAATAAAAATAAGACAGCCAACCCAAAAATTTCTGAATTAAGCAACAGGGTTTGAGGTGATCAAAGCTAAGATCTTCACAAAAAAGTATAAAAGTCGGGCCCCAAATCTTAACATCAAGGAAAGTGAGAAAACATATTGGCCAGTGACTCAGAGGCCCAGATTTGTTGAACAAGGCATCTGCCCTCCCATTCTTTTATTTATAATAATTTTTTAATTAAAATAGAGAATTTTTAAATTCTTTTGTAAAATAAATTATTAAGTTGAGGCCCGTCTCAAATTCACTTACAATCTCTAATGATACTAAACATTACCTTTTTCACCGTTAATATATGATTTAACAAAATTCTGTGCAATAATATTATTAAAAGAGTGTCGTGTCGCATCAAAATGATTAGATTTTGTGCGATAACCGGAAACTCTGTGCACCATACATAGAAGTAAAGTTTTATAAAAGAAATAGGTGAAAATATTACGTCGCATAATTAAATTTTATATTCTAAATTTGAAATAAAATATATTGTATTGAATGATTTTTTTTCTTAAATTAAATATATGATTAGATTAATCAGATTATAATTTTAAATATTGATCGATTATATATATGATTATTTTTAAAACTCTTAAAAAAAGCCATAATTGTTTTCAAATTAAATATCAGCCATAAAGAACACTGAATTGTATATACACTTTCTCCGTCCATTAAGATTGTCAATTCAATTTTATTTTGATGAAAATGGGCAGAATGTTTTATTATATTAAAAAAATAAAGTAGAACAAAATTTTATCCTAAACTTAGTTCATTTCAAAAGTTCTAATCAAATAATATATTTTAAACACATTTTTTCTATTTTATTTATTATAATTTAAATAAAAAATTATCTGTAAAACTATAATTTATTACCTAAAGAATCTAAATTCTATTCTTATGTTAATAAGGAAGATGATGGTTAATAGTTTGATTTATGCTCAATTGTATTAAAATTTAATAATTTTTCAATACTTTATTTTTATCTATATAAAATTAATTCAAATACTTTTGATATTTCATCATTTAAAAATATTTTAGTTTTGAAATTTACTTTTAGAAACTTGGCATTGTATTTATATCTCATAATTTAAATTTTTATTTTTATAATTAAACTAAATATATGTTTTTAAAATTAATAACAAAATCTAAATGGCAACTGAAATGGAATATACAAACACATCTATTTCCATGCTCGAAAGGGATTGCCTCCGATGCGTTTCTAGCTAAAGTAATTTTCTTTATTGAAATCTGTTCCCCAGCCCCCCCCGGGGCAAAAAAGGGAATATTCTCTTTTTGATTCCCTGCCCTACCATTTATTGGAGATTTCCCCTTCTCTCGTCTAGTCTCGTTCTCTTACTCCGCCGTCTCTAGATTCCCGACCACCGTTGCTTGTTTTCTCGGTTATTCACGGCAACCGTAGCTTACATCGACCGCTGGTGAACGATTTGGTCGGGGGACTCGTCGATTCCCTCGCGTTGCGAGTACCGCGACTTTCCTTAGGTTTTCCCTCAAATTTGCTCCATATCGTTGTTGTTTAGGTAAGCTTTTGCTTAAATCTGAGTTGAATGAGTTGGATTCGACTTTACTGATAGAAATTTGGGGATTTTCCGCCGTTCACCGCCGGGGATCTCAGATTTCTAACTTTAAATCAAGCTTGGAGTTGGGTTCTCAGCTGGAGTCTTCAGATTCATCCATACTGTCCTCAATTGGCAGGTAAATCCCTGTTTCTTGCCTTGGAATTCATTGTTCTTGCGTGAGAGCCAATCTTTCCCCGTCTGTCGTTAGCTTGGAGAAGATGGAACTCTGTCCTTCTATTCTGCAGTGAGAGAACGCTGTTCGGAGTTCGCTTTCGAGTTTGGATGCTTAACTAGGGGCTTTTGGATGGGTGATTTGAGTTCCCAAAATGCAGACATTGTTTTGGGTACATGTAGTGTGCAGACTTAGGTGCCTGTTATGCTTAGTGCTACAATTTCTGAGATAGATTTTCTCGTTTGGCCTCGCTGGCGGCCCAGGATTCTGGGAAGCTATTATGCCAGAACATGAAAGTAAAGGTGTTTGTGGGTGATTTGGATGCTAAAGTGGGATTAGAAGTTGTTACTCCTTCCGTTTCCCTATAAGTGTAACTTTGGAAGAACCCTTTTTTTGTGTCTGTGTCATCTTAGAAAATCAAGTAAGTATTATTTTATTTTTTTTAATTCTTACCCTTATCTTGAGTTACCTTATCTTATCTCTGGGAAATATTCCATTGCAACGAAGATAAAATTGATTTTTCAAAGGGTAATATAGTTGGTTGATACTATTTATTATTTTTTTTTCTTAGGAAGCGTGGTTGTTTAATTATTTCCTGTCACTTGAACCGGTACGGGAGGAGTATTTGAGAATAATAGTTTCGTTCCCTAGTTTTGGGTAATCGGCAGTGCAGTGGCTCTCAGGGTACGTAGCCATCAGTGGCGCACTACCCTTTTTAATCTTTGAGGTGATATCTCAATTGTGTCTTGGGAGTCATTTTAGAGCTGTTTAGGCAAAACTATATACTATAACGTATTCGTGAGCATTGGGGATGGGAGTTGATAGCTTTGATGTAAGGAGAGAGGTCTATTACTGCTTATGCGACGGAGTTTGATAAACTATCTCAGCTTGCTAGTGGGTTGAGCTAGATAGAGCAGTATGGGACTCGGAGGTTCTTGAGAGGTATGACCCATTATTATTAGTCATCGGATTGATATGCTCTGGTATATGAAAAGGCCATAGAATTGGATCTAGTGAGTTAACCTTCTCTTAGAAGGTAGATGAGTGGTCATGAAAGATCCAGTAACCAGGCCAAGGGGAAACAACTAAAGATGGAGGAGAATAGTCAGATAGGAGGCAGTGTAGCAAGCTGGTTTTGTTGTGGGAGGAGCCATCAATCCCCCCCCCCCCCCAGCGCTGGGGGTGTGGGTCGCAAAGAAGTAAGAGTTGTTATCTGTGTGGGGTTCTAAGGTATTTGGCTAGGGAGTGTACTGCATCAATGGATGAGAGGATTGGTAGTTCAAGGTTTTCTTCAGCTGGTTCGAGCAGGCAACTTTTGTTAGTAGTTCTGGAGAATGCCACCAGAGGACTCGGACAACATTTTCTGCTACAACTACTTACGTGCCTTTTGTAGGACAAAACTGTGAGGCCTTTGGTGCCAAAGACGGTAAATACATTGATTACTCTGCACAAAGCAACTATTTCTTCTTTACAGGCCTTGGCGCCAGCAGCTGCTTTATGCAGGGTAATCATGTATTTACCATCTTAAGTATGAAGACACAGCAGATCATCGGGATATAATGTATGTGACAGATTCACCTTCTACATTACCTTTGAGAACTCCTTGACTGCTCCTTGACGGCTAGCTCATCAGCTTTAATTTTGTTTGGGTAAGTTGTTAGGTATCCATAATTGTGCATCTTTCTTTTATATGGGAGTGCTTAATGATTACACCAAAGAGGAATTGTGAAGTTTTGATATGGATGTATTCATTTTTAACAATGCTGTCACAATCATAACTACCCTAGGTAACTGAAAGAAATTAGTGTCTGTTGATACGTGCTCCGATTTTGGCATTTGGACAGCAAATTCCCCAAAAGCATTTTTGCATTTTTGCATTTTTTAAAAAGGGGAGGGCATGGGTGGAGGTATACTTATTTTCGGAGAGATCCTGGAGCCAAGCATCATTTTATACTCCACTTTTCCCTTAACAGTATGTTTTCTTTTTAGTATGGAAACTTATATTTTGGTTTCACATTGTTAGTTTCTGGTCGTGTAAATTGGATCATTAAAAGCTAGTGGACATGCATGGTTTATAATCTCTTTCTAAATGCTTGCATGCTGATGTTTAAATTCACAATACTTATGGTGTTCGCTCTGAACTTTTGGTATTCTTCTATGTTTCTTTTCTGAATATAACTACTGGAGTTAAGGTCTTTATTACTTGGTCATTTACTTAATTTATTTTGAAAGCAGCAACATGTAAAAATTATGGATATAGGAAAGAAATTAGTAATTTGAGGCATTAACTTCCTTACATAACTTTTGGAATTGAAGTTGTGATTATACAATATGGTTTAATCATTTTGCATTACCTTGGAGGAACCATTAAACTTCAAATGTGCAGAGCCTTGCTGTTAATGGGCCATCCTTGCGTATTGATCCTAGCTGTGTTTTCAACATCAACTAACACCAGAACACCTTTGGCTTATCTTGGTCCTGAAGCTTACTAGCCTTTTCTAAATGCTTTGATGTAAGTTATTTATTTATTTATTATCTTTTTTTTTTTTTGGGAGGGTGGGGTGGGGGTGGAGGGGTTCTATTTGGAGAAACTATCTATGGGCCACATCAATTGCAAAGAAAAATTATTAGATGGACTACTAGTAACAAAAATTCAGACAATTTCAAAATTGGGTTGGGATTCTACCTTCTTCTTTTTTCTGTATTATTATCTTTAGGCTAGATATCAATTATGATACGGACCAACTCCCTCAATTACTGTTTTAATATTAGTGTACTGTTGTGGTATATATTTGATTAGCAGACAGAAGTCATGTGTGGATTATGTAAGTTGAAAAAATAAAAAATCATTGTGGATGGACTGGAAGCAGTTACTTACCTCTGACGTGCTATAATATTATTGATTTGCATACAAAAGTTAATTATTTGGTTATGATGCAAATAACCATTGCTGGCACTGCTGCATCTTTTTTTTTTCATCATTAAGCCTCTTATTGATGTCAGTTGTGGATTCTACTTTTAGGTTTGTATGCTGTATATGTCTCTATAAACTTTAGCAACCACTAATTTGCAGCATCAAGAAAGAACTTCTTGTTGATGGAACTGAGCAAGACGACTTTTGTTTCATCAGCTTTCATCCATTCCTTGTTTCTTTAGTTCATCCTGTGGGCTTAGCCAAGTACAATTTTTATGGTAGTGGGGTACTCAGTTATTCCTTGCATGTTCATTAAATTGCAAACTTTCATTATATTTTGTTATTTTTTGGTGCAGGAAGCTTGAGCTAGCTTAGGTATTCACGACAAGGGCACCTTCCCAGGCTGGGAAGTTTTGTGATGGTTTGGTTGACTGATATTCCTCAATTTCAAAACAATAGACTGGGAAGTTGTGTTTCTTCAAGCTTCCTACAGCTGCATCAAAAAAAATAACTAAATATAGCTAGAGTTTCCAATTTTAAGAACATGCTAAACTGAGTACCTCACTAGCCACCATGAAAATTTAAACCGGCTAAGCCAACACAATGTGTAGAAACAAGAAATGCTGTCTTGCTCAGTTCCAATTTAATGCTTATAACATGATTTCAGAGACAATGGCCTCCAGGTTTGGGGCTTTGATTTGCTTGGGATAGAAGCAGCCAACAGATCATTTTGGAGTAAGATTAAGGCCATTGATCTATTTGAGAACTTGTTGGGTGGCACCCCTAATGGCCTCTTGTGGGGCATAATTAGACACTGGTTGGGGGGTAATTTATGCTTCTAGAGAGAGATCAATTAGCAGATATTTTAGCCAAGATTGAGGTTGCATCAACGAGCTGATTCTGTAATTTGGGAAGATCCTACTCATGTTTTTTGTAAGTCACACGGGGGACTTACCATAGGAAGAAATCTCTCCAATTCATATAATCAAGATTGACTTGGAGATCTGGTAGCATTTCCCACTATCAACGGAGGTACACATTGCTGATCAACTGGAACCTGCACAAATTTATTTCCCAAAAAAAGGAATGCATTCAACCCACAAATTATTAGCATCAGTGTTATGTAAAATCAATGTGCATAAGAAAATTGAAAGTACTTTTAAAGCGGCCAGCCCAGCCCCCAAGAATCCTGAGGAATGACAGGTTTTAATATGATTTGGAAAAACCCTTGTGTGTAGAAAATTTTATCTAGATTTTTCTACCCCAAACAAAAAGGGAGATATATGTGTTAAGCGCGCGCGCGCACACATATATTTCGGTTGGTTCTACATTTATGAATTTCTGGAAAATTTTAACTTGCTACATTTTGGTTTAATTTAATTTAATTTAATTTTGTCTAATCCATTTATAATATATTATAATTGAAATGAAAGATTTTAATAAAAAATATATTTCTACAAGAGTGAAAATCAATTTTAAAAATGATTGGTTTAATTATAAATATCAATTATTTTTTTCTGAAAACTTTATTCAATCTCAAGTGATGCTTTATAAAAGTGATTCATGATGACAAATGGCATGAAACGAAAATTAGGTGTAGCCTTTGGAAGAGGTAGCCAAAACAATATTCAGCCAGCCGTGAAAAGTTTTGTCCTCTATTTATTTATTATTTAACTTTTTTTTTTTTAAAAAAATAAACAGACTGAAAAATATGAAGATAGAGACCTCAGACTCGAAACCAGTGTTTGATAATGTTAGAAACCGATGTGTAGGTCGAAAGAATTGACTTTAAATTTTATGTTATGTCTGGGAATTTTTATTAATAAATTTGAAATATTCAGATAAAAATGAACTTTAATTTATTAAATCTCATATTCATGTCTCTTTCCTCCCATAAATACATTTGGCAAGAAATGGTAACAAGCTTAATCATTGTATTATGCTCCATTGGGACTTTATTCATAAATTTGTGATGAGTTATGCTAGAATTGTCATGTTTTGCCTAGAATTGAGATTTTATTTTATACAAATTACACTTTAATATGATTAGAAGTTATGTTTGGAATGCATTAATGAATTTGAAATGCATTAGGAAAAACCCAATCGAATTTATTATATCCCCTACACATTGCTCCTCTCATGAATAGATTCGGCTAGGAATGATAAGGAACTTAATAAAAATGGGATTGCAACGCACGATACTGTAAAATCTTAATTTGATATTACCCTTTTTAACACATTTTTACCAAATTAAACTAAAATATTTTAATCATTAAGTGATTTTGATATCATTATATGTTATGTGGGGATGAATAATCACAGTTAATTGATTGAATCCCATACACTTCTCTCCTCTCATGAATAGATTTGGATATAAATGGTAACGAACTTAATAAAACAAGACCGCAAGGCACACTGCAGTAAAATCTTAATGTGATGTTACCTTTTTTACCCACTTTTACCAAATTTCATTGAAATATTCTATTCATATCTTGCCCATCATTTCTTTAAAAACTTAATGAATGGCCAAAACTGAGTATAACTTTCAGAACTGATTCAGAGGAAATCGTAGTCATTCTTAGGCTCAATTCCATCCATGAAGACCATCAATCTCTTGGTTGGGCTCCTTCTTTTTGTTGCTATAGCATTTCATCATGGTAAGAATTCCAATTCTTGTACATATTTACAACTATTTTATATTTTTGAATGTTGGTTAATTTTTATAGTTTGAATTCTCTTAAGCCATGAAAACTACTCACATCCTTCTTCCTTGGACCATGCAGGCAATGGTAATGAAGACAGAGAAAAAATGAGGATTGATAGTACCAAAGCACAGGCATCATATGCCATTCGGGTTACCACCTGTGAGGAGTCCACTAACTGCGCAGAATTTGGAACAAAAACCTGTTATTGTTGTATTCGTCCGCAATACGGGTGTTTTGAGGATGAGTTGACTTGTTTGGACGGTTGTCCACAACCCTAATCTTTCCTAATCTTTTTAGTTAGGCTCCTGAATTTGACTAAATGATGATCATATCATCTAAATATTTTGCTAATAAAAAAAGTCTATTTTCTGCATTTTTATTTTATTTGTTTTTTTGGTTCTGATGACCCACAAACATATGAGAGAAACTGAAATGATTAATTGAATTTTGGTGTGATGTGCAAGGAATTAATGGGGGGGGAATGGGAAAGATAAATTCATATAAATCATGTAATTTTGAATCATAAAGAAGGAATTATATGCATACATCAATTTTATTTGTGCATAAAAATGACCAAAGTTATTTGATTTATGAAGGGGAAATGCCATATTTATTCAAAATTTTCATAATCTACCTAAGATTATTAATTATAACCCGTTTTAAGTAGTTTAAATTGAAATACCCTGTTTTCAGTGGTCCTTTTTGCAAAATAAAATTAATGTCTTTATTGATCATTTAGGCACGTTTGAGGTTTGGAAGGGGGGAAAAATCAAATAAAAAATTTATTCACAAACTAAATTATTTTTATTATATTGTATTTTATTTATAATATTTTTATTTAAATTAAAATTTCTTATAAAAAATAAAACACTTTTGCAATTAAAGATTAAAATTTTTCTATGTAATCCAAAATTATTCTTACATCAACAACTTTTATATTAAAAATTTTATTTATATTTAATTAATTTTGAAGTCAACTTTTTTGAAGATTTGAAAATTTCAAGTCTTAGTCTTTTTAAGGGCCCTGGATTGATGGGTTGGTAGGGAAGGATCATTATTGCCACTTGCAAAGGTGAAGGAATCAGTGGGGCCATGAGAGGAAATGGCTTTTAAGTCGAGGGGTCCTTGGTCTTTTTGATTGGTTTTTGTTTCGGATTTTATTTGATTAATTTAAAATTTTATTTTAAAAGTTAATTTTAAAAAATTTTTTTATTATTCTTAAAATTTAAATTTAAGACTTTTAATTAAAAAGTTAAAATATCTTATCAATGTAAAAAATTTTAATGTCAAGGGTCATAGTGTGAACACCGGACAGGGTCATAGTGTGAACACCGGACAGGTGCATGTCCAAAATTGGTGAATAAATAAATAATTTTTGTAGGAATGTATATGGTAGCTACTCATATTAAAATAAATAAATAATTATGATATTTATAAATTGATAACTTATATTATTATTTTTGGGTAAAAATAGAAAAGAACCATATGGGTCGTCAAATAATCCATCCTGAATATGATTTCTGAGTTTACTAGGGTCATGAATTAGAAAAATTTTGAAAAGGAAAAGAAATTAAATACATGTCGGTATTTTTTATTAGTTATTCCACAAGTTACCCAATTTTTTTTTTTTTTTTGGTATTATACAACAACTAATAAAGTAAAGCTTAAAAAGAAAACAAAAAAGCTAAATAAATTCACAATACTCGAATCGAATTAATCTCTAAAATGGGTTTCACAATACTCGAATCGAATTAATTAGACAAGGCCCAGATACCGAAATTAAAAAAAAAAAAAAAACTATTTTTCCATTGATCTAGAAAACATGATTGAAGTAACATATTTTTAAAACAATCTGTTACTGTTGTAATTCTAATTGCATGGCTTAGGCCAAAATTATATATATGAATTACTAGATATCGTGGATAAGCAAAATAAATTGTTCCTTCCTCAGTTTTCGTGGATAAGCAAAATAAAACAATCTGTTACTGTTATATGTCATCTTATTATTATGGGATATTTGACTTGTAAATTTATCATTTATTATTTTTTTGGCAAATTATATATATGAATTACTAGATATCGTGGATAAGCAAAATAAATTATAAAAAAGAAAAAAGATATATATATATAAGAAAAATTTGAAATCAAAACCCTTAAGGAAGATGGATGGTATCAATTGAGATATATAAATCATTGAACAAAAACAGAAAAAGATTGGATAGGAAAAATAATGGGTAATTTTTGGAGATCTTTATTAATTGATCAGATCTATTTATAGAATTTCATGGAATAAGTGCTCTAATCAAATTTATCAAGTTCGAAGAATTCACGCTATGCAGTACACTGCAATTCTTTTAACCCTTTACTAAGTGTGTTCAAATTAGGAAAGAAAAGATAAAAATTAAAAAACTCTATTGCTTGAGGTGTGCTGAGGGACTTTTTACATGTTTTCTGATTCTTTCGGCGCTCTTGATTATGACCCTCCCCATTCATTTCAGCTCAGGCCCACTCAACTTACGAGTTCATCGCATCCAATCCGACCCAATATATATATTTTTAATATCTGGATTGCCAGTTAGTGCCTGGAATTGATTTATGGCCCAGCTGGCATTTTCATTTTCGGCCAGTACTTGATCTTGGCCGAAAGGCCAAGAAAGGTTTTTCTCGGTAAGTACCAATGAACTTAAAAAGCTGATAGGAAGGATCGTAAGTTGACCCATTAGGGGATAAAATGTGAAACCTAGTCCTTCTGGAACGCCCGGTTAATCCATCCTGATAGCTGGACCTTTTTCACAGTATATTAAAATTTTGATCAATTTTTCATTAAATATTTATAAGTGTAATTAATAAATGTTTAATTAAATTATATAATAAAAGTGTAATTTTTTAAGATTTGAAAATATAAATGAAGGTAAGAAGCCAAAGTTTTTTTTTTGGGGGGGGGGGGGGAGGGGATAAATGACCTAAATAAGCAGCTGGTTAACTCTTGAATGCCCTTTTATATTCCAAATTGTGAGGGCCAAGCAATTTCCCCAGATACAACCATATGAAAATTTATTTTGCCTTCAAAACGGTTGGGATGGGCATGCGGATGATGGCCAACGAAATGAACATGACAAATTCTCAAATGAATGCACAATTTGTTGAAGATTCCATTTCAGGGTACCAATTTGTATTTTTGAGGTCAAGCTTTCTAGTGCCCTTTGATTGATTTGGTTATTTTGGTCGGATGATTGGGTCAATTAGGTCCAGAAGCATTGTTAATGCCCCTAACAAGCGTGCACTTCTTTTGCCCCCAATAATTTAGAGAGAGAGAGAGAGAGAGAGAGAGAGAGAGAGAGAGAGAGAGAATTTATTTAGTTTCGAGGAAATTCAAACGAGGGTAGGGCCATGTGATAATTTTGAATTTGGTTGTTAGCTAAAGTGAGGAAATTTGATCCCTAATATGGACAGATAAGCATAAGCATGTTTGAAGGTTGGGGAGCCATGAGATGGTGAAACCATGTGAAATGTTTACATTTGTCATGATGACAATGTTACGTGTGATTGGCTTGGCCTAGTAATTTCCGAAATTAATGTTTAGATTTGTCATGATGACAATGTCTAGATCTGCCATAAGTTATTTTCTAAACATGTTTAAAAGGTGTAATCATTTAGGAGAGTACATTAAAAAAAAAATTTTTGAGAAAAACAAAAACAAAAATTCTCAAAGTGTCTCCGTTATTTCTAAAAAAAATTCCTGAATGATGACTTGATAGGTGGTGGGACCGATAAGCCCAGTGGCCATATCCTGAACCTCTGGCAAGTAATGAAAGTTGGCTCGCTTTTTAGCGTGGGAGGCGTTGTTTTATCTTGGGATTGATGGGACGATGCTTTATTATGGTTTTGTTTTATGGGGGGGGGGGGGGGGCGGGGGGAATTGTTCTTTACTCAATAATAATTAGATTGATATGCAAACAACAATGATGAATAGATTAAATCACATAATATGAAGTCACTTTTCTAATTACAAAGTTCTCATTTAAAGGTTTTCTATTATTTATATTTTATTAATCTAAATTTAAAATAATTGCGAAAGTTTCTGCACATACACTTATAAATTCCAATTACACTTCTTATATAATTTCAAAATACCGTTTTGAATTTGAGATTCAAATTTTCAATTTCGCCTTTCCCACCCAACCAGGATTTTTTTTTTATCATGATATGCATCAATATTATGTAATTAATAAGTATTGATTTATATTTTTAATAATTAATAAATTTTTTATTTTCTTTAAAAGATGATAATCATACAATGACGATAAATACAATATAAATTTATATCCTTAAAAATTATAAAAATTCCAAAATCCCCATTTATGTAACAAAACCACACCCCGTTCCCACTGGCCATTGATACTTTCTGACATAGGGGTGAAAAATAACATAAAACAAAATAGAAGTAAATTTATGTATGTATTAATATTCTCCCGACCTTATTTGCAAAAACACACATATTAATAACTCTAAGTTGTTATATAGAGCTACATGTGCCATCATTTGCCCATCAATACGGCTAAGCTTTCCCCGTACATGGTAGAAATTATGTCAACATCTGTGTGGATGTTACATGAACCTTCTTGTGATTTTCTTCTATTGCAAGTAACAAATGAGGACACCTCAGGTCTATTCTATCCTCGGCGTTTTTTCTTTTTCCTCTTTTTCTTTTTATAGTTTTACAAGTGTCGGTCTCACAAAGTTGACTCACTTTTTCCCTCTTTATAAGTTTTCTAGAATTTAATTCCAAAATCTCTAGATAATATTTAAGACAAAAAACCCTTTTATAGGGAAAAAAAAAAAGAAAATTAATGTAATGATTTCTACTAAAAAAAATGTCAAAATTTTCAATATTTTTATTCTTGTTTGATCTTTCCTATACTCATGTTTCCCAACAAGAAATCAGACTTCACCCAAAATTTTATCATGCGGGTGAATATATAATTCTTCAAAATAAATATAGCAAGACAAAGAATTTATACCCTTCTCATACTCTGAAGCTTCTTGCATACGTCGTGCCTAATTATTCACATATTCTTAAATTTTTCTCACTTGGCCGAGTAGAGTGCCGGTCAAGTAGAAATATACCCTTTTAACTGTTGAAGTAATTAGCCATGTTATGTCCCTAAAAAAATAGCACAATGGTCATATTCTCTTTTTTTATTTCATGATATAAGATTTAAATCTCGTTATAAAAAAAAAAAATTAGCCATGTTGTCCTTATTGGTAGAATGACCCCCCGAGTATGACAAGTAATTAACAATTGGGACATTTGGAATCGTCTTATTTAACCAAACACGATAGCACCATCATGTCATGCACCTTTTTGTATTTTTATTATTGTCAGTTTCAAATGTCACTTAGTTTTGGTAGTTCCCATGTCACCCAATTTCTGAAAATTTTTCCCATCTAACTCTATCGTTTTATCATGCACTCTTTAAAGTAATAATAACTTAAAAAAGGGTTTGGTCATTTTATCTGAAATCAGTCATACGTTGGACTACAAAGTCCCAACTCACGTGAAAATATTGAAGTTGCCATGAGACAACTTACCATCGGACGAAACTTAATACTTGTGATGAACTAGGTAAGATTAGATTCTAAGACTAATACAAAAATAATAGTTGGTGATTACAGAGAGATCACAAGAGAGATTTAGTGTTTCGGTAAATGCCATGTGCCCCATGCCCAAGTCCCATGTTGCCAGCCTTGCCGTCCATGCTCCTTAGATAAAGTAAAGGTGTCTATTATGAGTCCTTTTAGTACACTCTGGAGGCCACTTGAACCCAATATCCATTACCCCAACAACAACTTTTGGCTATGTTCTCCTAATTATACGTCACAGGGCATTTAAATGGATTACAGGACTCGAGATATAAACGCAAAAGAAATTATAAGAGCACCACCTTAGCATCCCACAACCCATTAAATTTCTAATCAAAAGTTGGATCAAATCATGAGGAGTATCTAAGACCACCTTCTTGGAGAGTCAAACTCTTATAGTAACCGTATATATAAATAACTTTAGGTAACAATCAGGTTGACCCGAATTAATTGAAACGAAACTTCAAATATCGGGAGTTAGGGATAAAAATAATAATAATAATAATAACCTTTAGGTAAAAGGTTATTTTCTTTTATAATTAAAGGAATTTCAAACTAAAGTTTTCTAATATATATATTACTAAATGGGTATTGAGGACTTAATCCGATCCAGATGATTTGAATTCAAATAAGAAAGAGAATGGGAGGGAATGAAAACTAATTCTCAACCTCCCTCCCATTTGAATTCTAACCTAGTGACATTTGAAAGAGTGTAGGACACGTATGAATATGAAAAGTGAATAACATTCCCATTTTGAATTTCGATGTTAAGGTATTGGTTGATCATTTTGTAATTGGTTGATCATTTTGTAAGGATTACGACACATTTACAAACATTTGAGTTGTGAAGATCAAAATTGTTCAATTTTATACAAATATATCAAAGAAAAGTCCAGTGATTCAACCTTTAAAAAAATCTTAAAAATCATAATTGTATTTTATGTATAAAAAATACAAAAAACCGAATTTTATAAATACAAACTTTTTATGTCATAAATTATAAAATTGATAAATTAATAGATTGTTACTATACTACAGAACAGTTTTTATTTAATGATGAATTTTCGAAGTATTTTAATATGAAAGCAAGGTGGTCTCTGGGATCTGGTTTTTTTTTTTTTTTTTTTTTTTTAATTTTGAAGATAAAGTAAGAGATCGTGGACCTCAATTTTTGGGACCATTACACATGTTTACACCGATGATCCAAACCAACCTTTCCTCCTCTCCCTTGTATCACGCAAAAACCCTCTTTCCTAAGGGTTTTTCCCATCCTAGCTAACACTAAACTGGTTGTTCTCCTCTTTCTTGTTTTGTTTTTTTTCCACTTCTTTTTTGTTTGACTAAAAGTCGAGAGAAAAGAGTTTCTCTTTCTAATACAAAACAAAATACAACCCCCCCCCCGCCCCCAAAAAAAAAATCAAAAGGAAAGAAGCACTATGACTCTTGCCCTTCTTTTATGACTTCAATTTGGGCATTGTTTGGTACAAAAAGGTGATACGTGGAAATTTTAGACAAACCACCATCCTTGATCCTGAAAATATAATGAACTCCAGATTGTTTCCTTTTCTTTTTTAAGCAAATACTATGCCATTTAAGCAAATACCATATCAACTCCAGATTGGTCCGTTTATATCGCAATTCTTAATACTTCTGGTAAATAACAATTTTCTTAGAATAATATATGCAAATTTAACATATAAACATATGTTTGCAAGGTATATTTTTGAGCCATTTACCCCCCCCCCGGCCACCGCGCATTTCCCTTGACCAAACAAGACCTTACGGATGACACGTGGATTCAATACTTTCAAGGACGGGGAGCAATTTTTGCATTTTGCCTTGGGGAGTTGGATCCAGCTACATTAATTAGGTGGCACTCTTCTTTAAAATCCGTGGCGGACCAACGATGGGTCCAGGATCGATAATTGTACCCTTTTAATTTTTTAAAATTTAATTAATATTTATCATTTATTTTTATTCTTCACTTATGTATATTTTAAAACTCATTCATTTAAATAAATTTCACGAAATTTTTTTTTTCAAAAATATCTCAGATTCGCCACTGTCTAAATATATACGTATGTATGTTTGTATATGTATATATATCTACATTGTAAGTACAGACATATTCGTTGCTTGAAAATTGCAGCAAATTGACCCATCTAAATTCTGATTCACTAAAAGTCTTAATACTGTCCTCTCTCTTGCTTATGAACCACGATATCCTACAAGTTATCTAGCGGTCATTGGCTCGTTTGGTCGCCAAGCAATTCAACCCAAAAATTTAGAGACATCAAATTGACTCACGGACACTAAGAAAGGACCCAAAAGCCTAAAACAAGACCATATATAAGTCTCTAAACATGATTGTCACTTGGAAGGGATTAATTACATAATTTTGGTAATTAATTACCATGTATTAGGTATATTGCACCAGATAGACATGGTTGTCTCGACGTGACTGCATAAATTTGTAAATTGTGATTAATAGAAAATGAATCTTTTTACATCGAAGATTTTGTTGGTGTTGGAATATATTATGTATTAAAATTAAATTAATTATTAATTTAATTTTAAAAATATTTGATTTTTTTTATTTTTATATTTATATTATTATATTTTCATAGTTGTAAAACAATGTGTTTGCTATATAATTCTTTAAAGAAATGGAGAATTACGTTTATTTTTTTATATTGCTTCCATCTTTTCTAATATATGTTCATTTATTTTTAATATTTATATTTTTTATATTTTTATCATGATAACATCCTCTCTTTATAAAAACGGAAATTTATTAGCCACACATGTCTCTAGAAGATTTTTTATCATTGTTCTTTAATGTACGCCAGCACGTGCCTTCAGAAAATTTTTGATCCATTCTTAAAACAGATGCTCTTTAATATATGTCTACATATGCCTCTAGAAAATCTTCCATTCCAGTAAAATTTGCTCTTCAATATACGCTTGCACATGCCTTTAGAAAATCCTTATTCATTTTGAAAAAAGCTGCTCTTCAATATGAGTTACAAGTCAGAGTTCAAAACAACTGTTTATAGCCCGTGAGTGCCTCTAGATGATTCCCAATCCATGGAAAAATTTATTTTTCAGGGTTGCAAAAATACCAATAGAATTTTGGATCCACTATTCAGATACTGTTTCAAAATTAAGTGATTCCATTGAATTTGAGAGAAAATATTAGAATATATTATATATTAAAATCAAATCAATATTTATTTGATTTTCTTATTTTTATATTTCCATATTTGTATTATTATATTTCAATATTTGCAACAATAAGTTTTTTTTTTATATAAACTCAATTTATTATAATAATTCATCAAAAAAAATAAAGTTTTATATTTATTATTTTATATTACATCTAATTTTTCTAACATGATATTAGAATCATATTTATCTCTTTTCATATTTATATTATTTTATATTGTTATTAAAAGGAATATTCTTATTCAATTGATTTGAATAATTTATATTTGTTTGTAAGTGAACCGTATTATCCATATGAAATCCATACATTAATTCGAATCAACTATGATTCATAAGAATATAAGTGAAATAAAATATTAGGACCCTCGATTAATTTGAGCCATTTGTGCCATGAATATTTTATATCTCCTTTTCTTCTTCTTTTCCCATTCCCGTCTTCTTTATTACCATTTAAAAGCCCTAACAATTAAGGGTTTATTTTAATTTAAACAAAATGTTGATGGATATTGCTTTGCAAAAGTTTGGTCATACATGGAAATGTCGAAAACATGGATGGGTAAAATGGAATTTAAAAACAAGGAAAACCTTCTAATAATGGTCTAATTGAACCCACATCTCCACCCTTCCCTAAGGAAAGCATCATAATTGTCATTGTCTTGATCCTTCATAGTTCCTTTTTCTCCTTTATCTTCCCCCCCTAAAGGCAGATAACCCCCTTCCCAAAGGACCAATGAAAAACCTTTAAAATCTCAATATATATCCTGTGAATTAGCTACTGTAATTAGAGATAAATTTCGTATTCTGTGTTTTTGAAATAATAATGAGAATCAACATCTATTCCTTTTTAATTATATATTGAATACACTTTATAAACTATAATTATTTAGAAGCAGCTCTCTTAAAATTAAATTAAAAGATAAAAATAGGAAAATGAAATGGAGAAAGACAGGTGCGGAGCAGGAGGGCAGAGAGAAGACTCCACCGTATTCTTCCTTTTTTTTTTTTTCCTTTTTTTTTCACATTGATGAAAAGTCTCTCCAGGGAAGTGTTGGGTGATACGTACTTTCCCTGTTTTGCTGTAATCCACCAACCTCTATCATGCCGGCACTTTCTTAATACACATAAAAACTATATGATAAAATATATATATATATTATATCTCTTTTAATAACTTTATTTAAATAACACTATAGTTTTTTTTTGTACCAACCATTATTAAATTGTCCTTGCACTGAAAATTAAAAAACCTTTCTCTCTCTGGACATGACCCGCTGCCTAAAATTATTAAATGAAACTCTCTCTCTTTCTCTCTCTCTCTCTCTCTCTCTCTCTCTCTCTCTCTCTCTCTCTCTCTCTCGTGACCAAAGCCAAAACGTCAGCAACCTACATAAATCATAGATATTTCGATTTCAAGTTTTCAACATTATAAGGGTATATTTGGTACTCCAAAAATTCTCTCTCTCTCTCTCTCTGATTTGACATCCACGTCGTCCGTTTCACTTCCTACGTTATCACCCACGAGGAACGGAGCTGTAGGTCCCATTTGAATCCAACCGTCGATATATTGCCACGTGGATGGTTGTATACGCGGCGGAAGATAAAGAATGTTGAAATATTCTTTTTTTAACAGCGGAATAGCTTTAAAGGGGTCTTAACGGAGCACAGCGCCCGACCTTGTTCCAACGTCAAGACGCAAAGAAGATAAAAAAGAAGCGTAAGCGCCAAACCCCACATAGAATTAAGGGCCCAGATTAGAGTTCAGCCACAGAGAAAGATCCCAGCCGTTGATTAAACTTAAGATTAGCGCATTGTCTCTCTGAGTCCAAGCGTTGTTGTGTAGTTGAATTCTAAGTTACAAGTCGCTTGGGCATCTCCTCTCCCCCCCCCCTCTCTCTCTCTCTCTCTCTCTCTCTCTCTCTCTCTCTAGAGAGAAGATTTTCAATTTTTTTGTTAGCAATCGTTATGTCTTCTCTATGTGACTTTCCTCATTATTATCGAAGGAATCCAACAGTTGTCCGGCAAACCTTGACATTCCCCTAATTCACAACCCACAAAATAGTTGTTACAGCACTCTCGCAACTCTCAATGGTAATGTAGATCCTCTCTCTCTCTCTCTACATATATATATCTCATTGATCAATCCCTTATCTCTCTCTCTCTCCCTCTCTGGAGATTTTAGTTTGTATAGTTTGTGACTGATCAATTGGGTGTTTATTTGGTGATGGGGTCAAAACAGAACACAATGCCGGTACCGCCGTGGCTAGAGCCATTGTTAACGACGTCATTTTTCACGGTGTGCCGGACTCACGGCGACGCCGCAAGAAGCGAATGCAATATGTTCTGTTTGGATTGTAATGGCGATGCATTTTGTTTTTATTGTCGCTCCTCTAGACATAAAGATCATCGGGTTATTCAGGTTACAATTAATATTCCCTTTTCTTTTTAACATTAATGTTTTCTATGAAGTTTTTTGACATTATATTGTTATTTTTTTTTTGGGACTTTGATTGATCTATTGATTTTTGAGGAGATTATGAGGAATGTGATTGTGGGGCTCTCTCATTTATTTTTCTATTTTTTATGAAAAAAATTTCAGATAAGAAGATCTTCATACCATGATGTAGTGAGGGTTTCAGAAATTCAAAAGGTATTGGATATAAGTGGAGTGCAGACATATGTGATAAACAGTGCCAGAGTATTATTTCTCAATGAGAGGCCTCAACCAAAGTCTGGGAAAGGTGTTGCACACATTTGCGAAATTTGTGGGAGAAGTCTCTTAGACCCATTTCGTTTTTGCTCTTTGGGATGCAAGGTTAGTCATTTTTAGTTTTATTTTTTCCCCCTCTCTCTACCCAATTATTTATTTTTCTTTTTTTGGGTAATTAAATTAATTAATTGTTCATTGTTAATACCAAAGAGTTCACAATTTTATCATCGGTTAATTTTGGGGATGGAGATTAGATTGAATAGCACATTATGCATAATAGATAAACATCATATTCATGACCAACATTGAAAAATCATGGTCACCATCATTATGATTAGTATTAAAAAAAAAACCCACCAGTGCTTATCTTGATCATCCACCACCACACACACCCTAACACCACTCATGTATTGTAATGTTCACACATAATGGACACATCATGAGAGCAACATTCATTGATAAGCCATCACCATCATTAACCATCCTTTTTCAAATTTCGAAAGATTTAGCATTGGTATTTTAACCTATCAAAATTGGACCCGTATTGTATTTAAAGTAATTAATCAGAATCAAACATCCTTAAACTTAATGGGTAAGTTTTAGGAAAATTGGAAATTTTATGGGGTCGGTATTGGGAATATTAGTATTAATTTTATGTGATATGCTTTCCATTTAATTTGGGGGGGTTTTGTTCCAAAATAGCTTGCGGGAATAAAGAGGAATGGAGATGCAAGCTTTAACTTAGAGGGCAAGAATGAGGCAATAATGGAAAGAGGAGGAGAAGGAATATCATCAAGATCATCAAGAGATCATCACAATCAATATCAAGAAGATGATCAATTGCGTGAAAGCTCACAACAAGACATTTACCCGCCCACGCCTCCACCACCTCCTTCAAGTGCAAGGAGAAGAAAAGGCATTCCTCATAGGGCTCCGTTTGGCTCCTAAAAAAAAAAAAAAAAAATCTTCTTCTGTTTTTTTCCTCTTTCATTTTATGATTTTATAAATACGGCCCCAAAACTCATGATTTATTGCAAAAGACATGCCAATGGTTTAAAGGGGGTCCTTTTCCATAAAGGGTAGGCTCACCCCACGCCAATTGTGGGGAAATTGTCCTTCAAGAAAATTCAAAAGGGCAAGTGGGGTTTTTCTCTTTTGGTTTTGGGTTCCAAACAAGAAGACCAACAAGAAATTCTCTCTCTCTCTCTCTCTCTCTCTCTCTCTCTCTCTCTCTCTCTCGTGGAAGAAAGAGAGAGAGGAAAGGCAATAATGGAGAATTGTTATTGATAGTTGCAAGGTGTACATTGTAATTAACAATTGATGAATATATTAAAAAAACGAAAGGCAATGTCTTTGTGGAATCCGTTTAATTGTTTTCGTGGGGCCCACTAACCCACATGGGCCGTTTACAAAAGATACAACATCTTTTCATTCTTTAATACGAGAAATGTGGAAATCAACTTTCCATGATTGTTATTTTTGTGACTCCCAAATTTTGGAGATGAGAAGTTCTCAAAAGTCTCCATGTGAAAAGTTTATATATCCGAGGAGATAGAAATCGAGAGAGAAGGGGAAAAACATGGGTTGGGTGTGCGGAGTTGAACCCCCTCCATGGACATCCTTCAAATTTAACCTATTCATCAATCCCTCTGTGACAAGCAAAATGTAACTTCTTTCCTCTCTATTTTTTGTTTTGTTAGAATTCTTTCCTCTCTATTGTTTCCTTCATCTATCCAATATTTTACTTGCTCCTATCCAAACGTAGTCTAAAATTTAAGATTATATCCTTTGATTGATCAGATCATCGCATATATACATTTAGCAAAATTAATATATTTGATAAGAATGAGCACAAAAAATTAAGTTTGTCATGTATAAGTCATTTGTTTTAATGGACTAACTTGGTTGAGACTTTCTTGATTGGATTGGAGATTCTTTTAGGACAGCAATTTTCCATCCGATATAGCTAAGTGATCACCCGAGTCATTTGGACTTGGCAAAATTTGCATTTCTTCTTACATTAATAAACTTTTGTCCCTGTTGTAATTTTATTATTATTATTATTTTTATTATTATTAATGTTTGATTAAAGGCACGCTCAATAGTTGAGCAATCTTCAAGTCAATCTCTAATTTTCTACCATCTTTGCTAATTAATCCCATTTAAATGGAGCAAGTGCAACAGGCCCCACAAGCCCTAATTCACCTAATGCTTTTTAACTAATCCAAATTGTGTTTCTTTCTAAGACCAAGTTTTGCATCCAGAAACAATTACATCCTTAATTTTTGCGAGGATGGTATTATTTCTTTTAGGTTGATCTCGCATGTATTTTAGTTCCATCCTATGCAATTATCTTAAATTTTACGTCGGCAGATTGTCATCGTTTTTTTCATCTCGACTTTGACATCTACTTCATTACTAAATTTTTGTTTTTATTCGAGTTGTTAATAACAAAAAATAAAATAAAAAATTTGGGTCAAATTCTGTTCAAATTAGAGTTGAAAGTATAAATAGGGATGGGCAGCTCCTACTCTTGCTCTCTCTCTCTCTCTCTCGCTTAAATCTGGATTTTATTGGTGGTAAAAAAAAAAAAAAAATTCCTTATCTATGGTTCTGATCTATGAGTTATCATGAGCTCATTAATTAGGGTTGCAATGGGTCTTGATGCATACAACTGGGGAGAGTAAATTTGGTGCCAATGGTTTAATTTAGTAAAGCGGGGCTCTAATATTCTTTCTTCCAGAGAGGAATGAGATTCTTGCTCGCGTGACATTCAAAGCTTTGTTGTTACTTTGCTAATTAGTTGATCCTCATAGAATTTCTTTTTCTTCATGCTATGACCTTAGGGTCCCCCAAAAAGAATCTAGATCGGACCCAACCCAAAAAATTTTGTTGTGCAACCATCTAAATCCTAATTTATAAATACACACTCTGATTATCGATTTTTATTACGTTAAAAGTTAAAAGTATAGTAATAATAGATTTGATTTCGATACATCTTAAAAATCTATTTTCATAAAAATATTTGATAATATTTTGATTAAGAATATGTGATGGGATAATATACCTGAGATAAACAGGATGAAAAGAACAAAGACAAATTTTAAAAATGCATGAGAGTAGATTTGAGAAGAAAATTATCAATTTTTTCATCCCCATTTTTGTTCTTCAAGTCCCCTCGAAAAGAAGATATTAAAGCTTTAGTGTATTTTTACTGCGATAATTTTTGATCTTATCTCTATTTTTGCAAACCAAATATGATATTTTTTAAATTCTTTTTTCATGTGCATCTCAACTTGGGAATAATTGTTTTAGACCTGCACAAGGATTACTAGACTACACTGCCCTAGCACGTTGGAGAATAATTAGAATCACCTTCTTTCACTATGGATGAAGGGTTTTTTTTTTTTTTTTTTTTTGGAGTTTTCATCGATCAATATCTGAGTTTTCTCCAATTAATCCGATCCGATTATTATGAAACCTATTAAAAGGTTTGTTTTTTAAAATTCCATTTCTCCATTCCTATAACTCGAAATATATGGTTAAAAAAATGCAGCACCTTTACCACTATATGTATGAGAGTTTGGTGAATGAAAGTATGTTGTGGCGTAGGGTTCTTGGGAACTATATTTCTTCCTTTCTCTTCAAAAATGTAATTTAATATATTCTTTTATCTCAATTATACTATTTCCCAACTGGAAGAGAACTTATAAAAGACTACTGATATTTTAGGATTCACAGAAATCTTTTGCAAGTAAATAGATATGTGGTCGTACAGAATTTGATACATTAAAAATTTTTTAGCGGAAGAAAATATGTAACATGCTTTAATTTTCAATTGCCACTAAAATTATGTCAAGTGAACTTTTTGAAGATTTTCTAAAAAAGAAAAAGTGTATTAGAAGAAACTTTAGGTAAATGCCTGGGTTGATAAGACATTTCAGTCGAAATTTGTAAAGAGAAGAAATTAGAATTTTTTTTCTTAAATTTACCAAACACCCCCTTTATGAAAAGGGCAATTTTTAAGAATGATCAAAACCCTCCAAAACTTGGTGTGTTTTTTGTATTCTAACCTTTTGGGATTCATTTGGCATTTCCCACACCCAAATAAAATATTAAAAAGTAAAAGAGACAAAGCGAAACTGTGGCTCACCTATTATAACCCTTTTGATCCAAATGGAATTAATAATTCACCATTAGCTAAGGGGAAGGCAGATGTATATGCAGGACAGGAGGTGGAAGTATGGCTAGCAGATTGTAAGTTAAGGGAGCGAGATTTATAATTTTTAATGGATAATATTTTAGAATATAATTTTTACAATTATGCAAATGTGTATACATTTCATAAATATATATATATATATATATATATATTTTTCTAAATTGCAAAGAGAGCATCGGCCCCTTGTTCCCTCCCTTTACCGGTATCTCCTTTAGCGTGACCATTAATAATCTCAGCTCGCCATCACAAATTTAAAAGGAGATGCCTTGAAAGTCTTCAAATTCCCACAAATTTAAGACATATTTTTGTATTGACATATGGCCAGGAAAGTGTTCCACATTTTCCAAAATTGGAAATCTGGAAATCATTGGGGGGGGGGGGAGGGAAAGACCTTGTTAAGAATCCTTCAGAGTTTGCTTTCTTAACTTATTGGTTTTATGCATATAAACATACATGAGCGGATGGTTCTTTTTTTCTTTTTCATGGATTTAATGTGTGCTTATGATATCACTATAAACCTCAAAAACATGTTAAACCTTTCTGCTATGTACTAGGTTTGCTACCAAACCATTTATGGCAAATCTCCATTCCAACAACCTACTAAAGATTTCTGCATTGTGTAACCTAATCAAGTTAGAAGAAAGATAAGAGGAGCAAAAGTAATAATTAAAATAAAAAAGAAACAAAACAAATAGAGGGCACCAAGTGACAAGGGAAAACTTATTATATATTACACTTCATATATTAACTACTAAGGAAGCTGTATTTCATTGTTGGTGATACGTGGAGCCATGTTCAACCTCGAGAATGATCTCAATAACATTAAAGACACTCGATCCATGGGCCGCATGGATGTCACATGGTAAGAGTCACCCCTATGACTATCTGTACAAGAAGATGATGATGAAGAAGAAGAAGAAGAAGCACTTTCACTTTCCTTTTGTAAATTAATAACATAAGAGTGATTCATAGATAGATATCGTCCACATCCTGAAACCGTATGCCCTACTTCTGTAGGTGAAACAAAAGATGCAGGAAGCGGGAGCAGACCGTGCTGTTCTGCTCTTGATGTAGAGTCCGTACATCTCGACCTAGGATCATCACTAATTACCACCTTATCATCACCACTTTCATTAGCAAGTGGTGGCAAAGTGATTGGTGAAACCACAGGTGATCGACAAATTGGGCAACTTGAACGTGCCATAAACCATTTATCAATGCAAGAAACATGAAAAGCATGCTTGCAAACAGGCAACAACCTCACCAAATCTCCATCTTCTAATTCCCCTAGGCAAACCACACACTCAACTTGATCAACCCGAAATATGTCTGACTTCTTTGATGAGTAAGACACGATTGGGATCTTCTTCAAGACCTTTTCATCAACCCCATTTGCTAACTGCCCGTCGCCAGCCGCCATATGCAACGTTGCACCTCCAATTTCCCGCGATGCCCTCCGTATGTGACAATACCTAATTAATATTATATGGTAAGCTATGAGTGCCAGAGCAGTCGAGACTATGCCAAGCATGGAAATTAATAAGGGTGTGATGTAAGAGCCTGAAATCCGAGGTTGGTCTGGTGGTGAGACTATGCTTTCCATTGCTCATATCCTCTTCTCCTTTGAAGTCTCTTATCTAGCAACAAAACTATCTTGGATTCCTCTGTTGGATAGATAATGTACTTGTATGCTTCTTAAAAGTGGTTACCAAGATGCCACAAAAATCACGGATCGCTTTATTCTCTCTCTCTCTTCTCTCCCTCAATGGATTTGTATATGGGGCTTAATTTACATGAGGGGATATTGTCTAGATGGAAAAAGGGTAGTTGCAAAATTAGTTAGGTGATTGGGCCTTTGAAAAAATCTTAAAGGATATATAAGAATGTGGAAGCTGAGGAGGATGCAACTGAGTGGTGCAGGATGTGACAAATGTTAGAAAAAGGAAGACATATTTGATACCTGACGTTGTCACTTGACAAAAGAAGATAAGTGTGAGTGCGGGCAAGCTTAAATTAAGCTGCGAGGGTTGATTATTATTTTCACTTGACATAAGAAGACAAGGGGCGGCTTCTTTGAGTATCCAAACTTAATTTCCAGACAGCCCTAATTTCGCAGGTAATATATCGATAGTTATTGATCTTAATTAAATATTTATAAAATATATAGATTTTATTGATTATGATGTTTAAAGAGAGAACTACAATTATTCCCACTCTTTGGTAAACCCAAAAGAACCTTCTTTTTTTTTTTTTTTACACCATAGTTATTATGAAAATATCTAAATTAAAACTCAGTGATTAAAGGATATTGAAAGTTTTGATCAAGAAGGGTTTAATAACTTTATGTTAATTCTACTTTTACAAAAGTAAAAATTGGGTATCTATCAATTTCTCATCATCCAATAGTCTTTTAGTAGTAGGGAAATAATGCATTCTCACGTCACCTAATGTGCTAACTATCACAAGGTCCGATATAAAATAATTGGGAAATGCTACAAAATCAATATCAGATCATTGAAATTTTTAAGATACGTAGGGAGGGGCCGCGGGCCCTGAAATTTATTTAAAGAAAAAATTTATATATATTCAGAAGTATTTATATATAAATAAAAGATTTTTATAACGTCGCTCGATAAACTCTTTTAAATTAATGTTTTATTCTTTGAAATAATAACATTTGCTCCTTCCACTCCCTTTCCTTGCAAATTGTAAAATTGAATATTTAATATATCAAAATGCATTAAAGTTTTCTGTTAAGCAATCATATTAAGCAACGTAAGACTAGTCGGTATTCGACTTTGGATACGTCAGATATTAGATATGGAGTGGGGTCGTGATTCATTTCTTGCAAGTTGAGCACTAGAGGAGCGAGAGACGGGAAATGAAATTAACAAGAAACCTTCCAAGTATGCATGTGTAATTGCATTGATGGAGGAAGTAATAAGTACCATAGAGAATTCTGTATAATATTTCTGGCCCTACTTCAATTAATTGTCCTTCAAATTCAATCCAACATTAATAGCTTTCTCGACTACTTGCCCTTATAGTCATACAAGATGAAAAGAACATTGAAGCATGTCTATTGCCGTCTTGATATCATCAAAGAAAAATAAATGATCTGCTGACCCTTATAAATAACCAAGTAGAAATAAAGAGAGCTTGTAAATAGGTAAAATTTCCAAAATTGGCACAAATGTGCGAGAGAGTCAAGAGGGTTTACTTTGGGGGTTACAATTAAGACATAAAAAGTGTGCAGCAAGATCATTGCATAGACATCCGATGATAAAAAGCTCTTGTTTAAATATATTTCTTAAAATTTAGTATTTGAATTTTTGTGAAAGCATATATTTTCACGATTCTGTATAACTAAAAATAAATAAATATGCTGTCGCATACTCAATGCACGTTGAATAATTCTTTAGTTATAATTAATTTATTTAGATATTTAAATTTTTTTCTCATTTTCTCGTTAGATGATATTACGAATTTAAGGGTGTTACAGAAATGATAGTGATGCATGAGACATGACCATGCAAAATAAGATTGAATACGACAGGGTACCAAACGCCAACCCTAGGTTAGAGGAATTTTATTTACCGTGGAGTTCAATTATTATTTGTGCGGATGAGAGAAAAAGGAGGATGACATAAGGTTAGCATTACCGTCCACGATGGAGGTCCGAATATTCAGATGGACCCAGTCGGATCACAACCAGGGATGTAAAGAGGGACTAAATTGGGCCAGGCCCAAATTGACAAACGTAACGCAACTTGAGAATGTCCACGCTGGAAACGACTCAAGTCCAACTACGCATGGGCACGTACGACAAATAATTATATAATACCATTTTTTTTGAACTCAAGCTTTATCCTCAAATTCCATTTTTCTCTTCCTCATGAAATTGCTTGCTTTCAATATTATAATGAGTCTAATAACTTTCTTTCTGATTGAAAAATTTTTAAATCATATTTTTTATATGATATTATACAAATTATTAAGGAGGAGAAATACGGTAGCAGTTCAAACCAAACCGTGAAATCAAAAGGAACTAAACCATGATTAACGGTTCAAGAATTGAAACTTGATTAATCGTTTAGAAATCGTAATTGGAATTATGTTTAAAAGTTTGATTCCAGTTTCTTATTTTGAAGAATCGAGAGACTCAATGATGTTTTGTTCAAGCCATTGATTCAAGATGAAAATTTTTTAGAAAAAATATATTTCTTAATTTCTTTAATTGTAAAATAAGTTATATTAAAAATTAAAAATGTTAAATTGCTCTTATTGTTAGTTTGAAACAAAAGTAAAAATTTTTTTATTTAATTTAATATCGAATCCAGTATAATTAGTAAAAATTAGTTACAAAATTATATATAAATTTCATATTAGAAAAACTAGTTTAAATAAATTATTTTACAAATTTAATAGAACAAAAGATATTTATCATAAAAAATTATATATATAAATAAATTATCTATAATCAGTCAGAGTAAAGTGGGTTTCAAATATTCACATTTGAATCAACTAAATAATTTTGTTAATGAAAAAAATACCATGCACTTATAATTAAATTCATTTGGTCAGTAATCAATCATATTTTCAAATTTTTTAAAAAAAAAAATTGATATTTATCTTTATTTATTATTTATTATTTATTTTTATAATTATCTAAAATCGAAATAATTTGAAACCAAAATTAAAACCGGAATCCATAGTTCAAGACCAAAATGTAACAGGCAGCAGCATTCAGAAGACAGACTTCATTTTCTGTTAAAGGCAACGGCTACTATGAGCAGCAACCTAATAACTCTAACTACTTTAACTAATTGCAGTTCAATCCAACAGAATAACAAAATTAATTAGTAATGGTCAGGTTGGTTAAACATTCGATTGACAATGTGTATAAATAGTTTGTTGTAATGAAAATGTACAGACATGAATAGATGAACGTTCTTCCCTCTGGTTTCTCTCCCTCTCACTCTGTTTCTATCCCCTCTCTCTCTCTCTCTCTCTCTCTCTAACCCCTCTCATTCTCTCTGCTTCTTTCTCCCTCAATTCTTCTCTCTTTTTCTCTTTCTATCCTAGCACTCCCCATTTCCAATCATTTCCGGTCAATCCCATCACCAACTACCATAACATCTTGGTTCACTCCCTTATACTTTCCCATGCTCTGTTTTGCAGTCATGATGTTATGTTTTTACATTTCCTTTGTCACGGCAATTCATTAAACTTTAATTTTCATTTTTGGTTATTGGTTCGTGACGCGGAACTTAAATTGCCGTCCGGTTTCGATTCCTCTGAGCTTAAAGTAAAAACTCGTCACATCGATTGTGGCCGTCTCTACATGTGCCCCACGTGATCTACTCACAATTATCTCAAATAAATTACTCTTCTGTGCCACTTGGAGTCTCATTATTGGTTGATATGGAGACCCACGCTTTATGGAAGATTCCAACCAAGAAAAGTCAACAAATCTCTTTCATTGAGCCTAGGAGGGTATTTGATTGAACCTTAAAATGCACACCAACAAATCTCTTGTCTACTCTCCTGGGCTTAGGTCAAAGCGGGAGGCTTTGGTCATATCCTTGCCTTGTCCTCAAGATCCTCTTCTTCACAATTTTGGGCACTTTTCTTCCCCTCACTCACTGCAAACATTAGTTTTTGGGCTCCTCTTGCTCTCAACATACCCGATTTCACTAGCTATGCTAAGAGCCAGACAGATCAAATTATGGGTCAAGCTGGGTTACCAATCTTCTGGGCGCATTCACGTTTTTTGGTCTAGCTGTGACTTCATCTACCAAAGTGATTTTTGGGAAAATCATATCTAGTCCAATCCAACTTCTAGGCGAAATCAGAGAATTCACAACAACGATCTTGGCAATAATAGGCATTAGTCTTGCTACAATCACAACAAACATTGCAGTAAATGTTGTTGCCCTTGCAAATGCGCTAGTAATTTGAGTCCAAAATGTTCACTTTTAGAAGAGGTGCTCTTCTAACAACCTTGCTAGGCATAGCATTCCAGCCTTGGAGATTGCTCAAGTCAAGTGAGAGCTTTATGTATACCCGGCTGGTAGGTTACTCTGCGTTGTTAGGACCAATTGGTGGGATTATACCGGCCGATTATTACTTAATCCGTGCAATGAATTTGAGTATGAAGGATTTGTACCCTTTGGATCCTTCCGGGGGAGTATTACTACAAGGAGGCTACTATATGGCTGCAATGGTTGTTTTGATTGTTGGGATATTGCCAGTGATTCCTGGTTTTTTGCAGAAGGTTGGGATTTTGGATTCCATTTCAGATTTCTTTGTGGTTATTTACAACAATGCTTGGTTCTTCAGCTTCTTCTCAGCAGGGATTTTGTTCTGGATATTTGCAAGCTTAAAGGGAAAAGGAGGTGGTAAATCTCTACCAACGGACCCCCTCTTGCCCATTTCAAGTTCAATTTGTACATACATGATTTTTTTCCCCCACTTTTTATTTTGATTTTTTTTTCTTTGGGACTTTTAATTGGGATGATGAAGGAATAATGAACTTTGATAACTGATGGTTGTGTCTTTCAGAAGTGACCAATTTTTTGCTTGTACTGAGTTGTAGATGATGTTAATATTGTAAATTTGGGGCTTGGGGGGGGGGGGGAAGGAACACAAATCAATAGTTAAGGCTCATGCTTTTCTTTGATTGTTTTCTCTAAACTTCTTGAGACAGAGAGATGGAAAAACATGTTCACGCAAGATGGGCTGCTGGTTTGCTAAACTACAGGGTGCTCGTGCGCAACATCTCTTCATAATTTATCTCAAACTAGAAATCTCTCTCTCTCTGGGAGTTTAGTAGGGTTCGGTACAATGGTGTATAGGGACGGAAAATTGTTCTTCCAAAATCATCACGCTGTGTTTTACTCCAGCTAAATCTTGATCGAAGAAAAGCAGCAGAACCATCTCGAATTGAGTTTGTTCTTATTTTAAGTATTTAAATCATAGTTGTAGTAATATGCTTCGTGATTCGCCTTTTTATTTTTCTTTCATTGTCTAGAATTTGAAGAACTAGACCTTGTTCTTGAAGATGTCACCTTTTGCTATGATTTTCAAGCTCAAATATTTTGCTGAAAAGTTTGTCTTTAATTTCAGCAAATATTTGGTGATATTACTTCCTCTCTTGCAATCAGAAGCAGCTGGGGCTGCCCTATAATTTGACAAAATTTTCTTTATTTTTGATACTGAACTATTTTTTCCTGGCTAAAATTTGACAAAGTAATCAAAGTAAAACCAAATGGAAAGGGCAAATTGATACAGTGAAGTCAACCTCCCCTTTTGGATTTCAAGCTTGGGTTCAATTCTCAATTTTTGTATGAAGCAGCGGGAGCATGTGGGGCCTCAAGGAGGGTCTGCAGTTGGCCAAGAAAAGGAACTTTGGCCCGCTCGAAGTGGAAAGTGATTCTTTGGTTCTGGTTAGAGCTGTCAATGGGGGATTAGGGGGAGAACCATCCTTGGAGGAACCTGATAAGTGACTGCAGAAAGATGATGTCGGACCTGGGAGTTTCAGAGGTAAAGCATGTCTTTAGGGAAGCAAACCGGAGTGCAGATAAATTGGCGGAGATGGGTTCTTCGGCCGAGTCAGGCATTCATGAAGTCAGCAGTCCCCCAGTAGCCTTATGGGATCTCCTGAAGTTTGATGCAGAGGGCGTGTCCTGGGTTACAAGGGAGGAGCTCCCTATGTGTGGTGCCCTCTTCCCTGCGTTTCTTCTTTTTCTAGTTTGCTTTGTTTCTTTTCTCACCAAAAAAAAAAAAGCGGGAGCATGGACCGGGCTCACATGAACAATAGGAAAACGAAACCCTAAAAGTGGGGCCGAGGCCGCAAGCGAGAGAGCCCTGTTGGATCAGGAAAAAGAGTTGGGGCTAATGACGTGACCAATGCTACGGCTGGTTTGGGTCCGTCCGAAGTAGAAAAATGGATCGTCATTGGTGGCAACGTGCCACCGCGGGAGGTATGATAAGAGGGGGAGAAAAAAAAAAAAAAAAAGAGAGGGGGAGGGCAACGGGTAACAGATCTAAACAAATTCTTTTGAACTATTTTTTTTTTTGTACTATATTATACAAACAGGTGTTTGAATTTCTACTTCAATTAATCCGATTTAAAACTTACAATAGTCTATTTAAAAAATTTATTTTCTCAACGTAGTTTACTTCATATTCAAGTCGCGAGTCGAATTTATGATCTTAATTAATGAATCTAGTATTACATCCTATTAACTCAACGGACCATTGATTTTTTTGAACTAATCGATTCCAAATATTCCTGTATTTGAGGTCTCTGTCTTATCCCCCTACCCCCAAAAAAAAAGCAAAAAAAGAAAATCACACCCGTAGTGTACAAACTATTTAAATATATAGCAGCACCAAAAAAAAACTATTTAAATATATAGGGTCAATAATATTCAAATGGAGGTGTCTCCTTTAATAAAGTAAAATATGAGGTTAAGTGGTGTTATGAAATCCAAATTTACATATCAAACTCCCTTTTTGGCATAAGATTTACCAAGGCTTTCCCTCCCTAGAGTTTGTGGTGGTGTCTTCAGGTTTTTCTGTTTCTTTCATAATAGTTAGTGAGATCTCCACTAATAAGGGTCACTTCTTAATCGCAAGTTTATGGCATATGTTTCCTTTCTCTTATGAGTGGTGTGTGTATATATATATTTGTTCCATCTGTACATTAACTATTAAACTTTTAGTATTTTCAGATATTGAAAACTAACTTAAAAGTCTTTGCAAAAATTTTAGGCATTTAATGAGCTATTATGGGCACTTCCAGATCCTCCTACTCTGTTGAAATTTGTTTCCATCGCTAAGAGTAATAAGGATGTGCAGTGCCCAACGAGTTGGATGGACTCTTGCTAAGGGTCGCACAACAGAAGACACGCCTATAGCGAGGGACCCCCCCCGGGGGTTCGGTCTTAATTGGGCCCGAAAAATCATCATTGCAGAGGATAGGAGACTACAGGAAGGACGAGCATGGCAGAAAAGTTGATTAGAAAGGACTAGTGAAAGGAAAACTCGCTCAAGTTTTGCACCTGTACGGTAGGCAAGCGCAAGAGCAGTGAACATGGAATAACTAGCAAGAGGTGGTTCTGACCGGATCAAAGGTTCAAGTCATCCGTTCCCACCGAGGATAAAAAGAAGAAAAATAATACCATAAATTGAGATTTAAAAATCAAATAAATTAAATTTATATTAATATATTTTAACAAATTATTAATCATTTTTATATACATAATACCTGAATAAGCAAAAAATATATATAATTTCTGCTTGTTTTATAATTGGAGAAAAGACTTGGACCTGAAGTGATGACCCTTTTTTTTTGGAAGGACCAGAGAAGTTCAAAGGATTGGTCTCTTCAAACACCGAACTTCAAGTTATATGGGGCGATACCCATCAGCCATCACCACACACAAGTACATGTGTGCAAGCTCTCACGGGAAAACAAATTGGAAAATTAATTTTCTTTTTAATAGATTACAGAGTATCTTCTTTTCAAAGAACAATAGAAAATTAGAAACCCACTTTACGCTTATAGTTCATTTGATCCAGATCACGAGTATTTTTTTTTTTAAGATTTTAGATTTGAATTCTCAATTTTTGTTGTTTCCATGTGAAAAGACTAACAGGTATGACTATTTCGGATATTTTTAATAATTTTTGTTGAACTCATAAGAACACCTAACAAAATAAGAAATAAATAAAATCCCCACAAAAATAACTAAAAAATTCAGGAATCCCTCCTAAGACCCAGGTGATAGGAGTAGATGTGAGCCATGAAAAGACATTAGAAAAACAAAGCAAAAACATGATTGAAACAAACTAGTACAAAATATATAGGGTGGGTGATGTAGATGCAACGAATTGAGCACAAGAAAACAAAGAAACATACATCTTGGCATTATAACATTGTGCCTTCCCAGCCACATCACGCGTGCGCACACAGCTCTTCATTGAATTTGAAAGCCGGTGTGTCTCTTTTTTGATAGTGGCTTATTGACTTTTGGAGAGAGAGAGAGAGAGAGAGAGAGGGGCGCATATAGGTTGCTCGTGCCTCAAAGGAATATGATAATGGTAGACTAACTTTATGACATTGAAGCACCTAATTTGGGGTTGTCATGGAATAAAAGAAAGTAGTTGGGAAACCAGAAAATGGGGAAGACACATTGGGCCATGAGAGCTGAGTGCAGCATATAGCTATTAACAATAATAGGAGTGTGTAAGCATTTCTCTTTGAGCTGGATTGTGACTATGATCATGTGTGTGCTCCCTTCAAAAATATAGGTTTTAGCTACCAAAGGACAAATGCATTTGTATTTTATATAATTTTAATTTCAATTCCATTTTATTAAATGAATTTATCGACACGATCTTGACAACTAATCTGTTTCTATGTGGAATTATGGGGCTGAGCAGAGACTTTGAGTATTGTCAATTTTCTATGGTGTTGAAATGCTTCTGCTTTGGTTTCACATCTTTTCATCTTTTTGGGTTGATTGCAAATATAATGGAGTGAAATTATAGTATTTGCCTTGAGGACTTGTCCGAATGTCATTTTTGTCTTTTTAAATTGGGAGATTATCCAAAGACAAATCAAAATCCCAAATGAAATCTGTGAACAAATAGTAAGTGCATGACTTCAATAGATTTGTATTATATTTCATGTTGCATTCAAGCATTCACACATCAACTAATTACATTATCTGTTTTTTTTCCTAATCAAATTTAGGTGTCATTTTCACTTAATGGTCACAGAATATAGAATATCTATTACAAGTACAGAGAGGGAAGAAATTAACTAAGGGGTCGGCCGCTTCCACGTCGTCCGGTCGGTTAAAGACCATAAATGGAGTCTCGTGTGATACAGAGAAATATATATATATATATATATATTCTTTTATAAACCAAACATATTATATATCTTTAAGTAGAGTCAACCTATTTATAAATAAATTTATAATTTGATAGGGTCGACCTATATATAAATAAAATAATTAAATTTAAGATTTGATAAGTGAAGGAAAAAAAATCATTTTGGCTGGAGACAGTTGAATTTCGTATTTTATTGATTAAGGGTGAATATTCGATTAAATCATAACTAAACTTATCAAAATTGAAATAATCGATTTAATTCAGTAATACAATTCTCAAAACCATGTTCTAAATTAATAGATCAAAAATCTCAATTTGATTGAATTAGTCAATTAATTTGATTTGATTATCTAAATTTATCGAATTACTAAAATATCTATAAATAATTTAATCACATTGTCTTCTACTCTTATTTATATAATTGTAATATATATTATTAATATCACCATGTGATTATAATTTATAGTTTTAAAATTTAGTCAAATTTTAATTATTTTTCACCTATAATGTATAAAACTTTTCAATACCAGTGTTTCTCCATTCTGAAAACGTTTTCCATTTCTCCAAAACGTTTCACCATATTAAATTAATTTATATTTATATAAAAGTCTTTATATTTATATAATTACAAATTTTTCCATACTTAATAATTAGTTATTTATTTAATTATAATTTTTATATTTTATATTACTTATTTTATAATTAATAATTATATATTTGATCATTTTAGATTTTTATTATAAATTTGACTATTCTATTTTTTATAAAATAATTAATATTTATATAAAAATACTTATATTTTTTATATTTATATATTTGTTCATATTTTAATTTTTCATATTTTTAAAGAATATCATTTCGCCATATCATTCCATATTATTCCATTTTTTTCGTTTTTATTTTCATGCAACATGGTTTCTCACAGGGTCTCTCTTCTTTTTTTTGGGGTAAGGTCTCACGGTCTCTCTCTCTCTCTCTCTCTCTCTCGCTCTCTCTCTCTCTCCCCCATCTGCAATCAGAATATATATTTATACACGTGTAAATGCATGTATGTACATTAAAAGTCAGCTGTGATGAGGTTATCAAGAAAAAGTCAGTTGTGGTAAATTAAACATAATATATATAATATAATGTGAGGTAATCCACAAAAATGGGGCAAGAGGGGGTGGGTCCTCGGAAATTAGACAAAACATTATATCGTGCAGTTGAAAATTATATATTTTGGTGTTCTTGACCCTACCCTGTACCCATGGTCCAATCAAATCTTGGTCAACGCTTTTGTTTCTATATTTGAATTGAGAGTCATTTCGGTTTTGACTCAATCTCACAAATCCAACGCTGGTTTTCTAAATACTTGGTACTGTTGTTTGAATTCTCTCTCTGCACAATTCTTATTCTCTCCTATAAATGCACAAACGCCATCTCCTATATTGATCACCCAACTCTTCTCGCCCCTTGAGAACCTCTAACTTACATAAGCTCTCTCTCTCTCCCTCTCTCCCTGTCTCTCTCTCTCTCTTTCCCTCTCTTTCTCTCTCTCTCTCTCACACACACACACAAACACACACACACACACACACACAGAAAGACTTACGCACACACGCACTCATTCTCTCTATTAGCAAGTCAATATATATAGTTTTTTTAGGTGGTCTAGATACATAGCCCCATGTGGCACTTGTTTAAGGTGGTCAAGAGAAGTGGCTCTAGCACATTAGCATTTTCTTTCCTTCTCCAATTTTGAATTTTTGCAGGTATTTTTATCTCTCTCTTAAAGATCAATAATGTCCCCTGCAATGGAAATGGGAGCAGAGTCCAGGGAAAATGAAGATGCGGACCAAATTTCGGAAGCCAAATACCAACAAGGAGTGAAGCATCTATGTGACAATATTAGCATTACTAGACTTCCTAGAAAGTACATATTGCCCATTCCAGAGAGACCCCTCTCCAAAAATGCAGAGAAAAATGCCAAATCCACAAATTTGCCGATCATTGATTTTGCACAATTGCAAGGCTCAAATCGATCACAAGTACTCAACACCCTTTCCAAAGCTTGTGAAGAATATGGCCTTTTTCAGGTAGGTTGGTTCAGATGGTAAATTTTGTACAGTTAAAGCTTAAAAACATGAGTTTGGTATAGTAAATTCTAAATACCCTTTTTTTTATATGCAGTTGGTGAATCATGGCATTGCAAGTGATGTTTTGAACAGCATGAGAGATGTGACTAGAAGGTTTTTTGAACTACCTTATGAGGAAAGGTCACAATATATGTCTGCAGATATGGGAAACTTAGTGAGATATGGAACTAGCTTTAATCAGAACAAAGATGGTGTCTTCTGCTGGAGAGACTTCTTGAAATTGACATGCAGTCCCTTATCAGATGTCATTCCTCATTTTCCTTCTTTTCCTCTTGACTTTAGGTGAGTCATCTAAATGTCAAGAAATTAATGTTAATTATACTGAAAAAATCAATGATTAAACATAAATATTTCCAGTATACTGCAGTTTCAAAAAAAATTCTCCTCTTTTCTCAATGACTTTTAATACCCAAAGTATCGAGGCAGATTAGATTTTGTCATTTGAGTCCTCCCCCACCCTCTCTCTAACTTGAGGCTGTGGTGTCCCTTCAATATTTGTTTTATGCTTATAATATGACTAGAAATTCTCAGCCACAATAGTAGTAGCATGCATGATTCCATAATTTTTTTCCCAATTATGAAGGATAATATGGTTGATTTAACTTTATTATATGTTTCATAATTTATGTAGGACAGTGACGGCTACATACGCAAAAGAAACCAAATTCTTGTTCACAATGCTCATGGAGGCTGTCCTAGAGAGCCTAGGACTAAGCAGTGATGACATGAATAATACCAAAACGGAGGAAGGTGATATTCTAAAAGAATTCCTTGATGGTAGCCAACTAATGATCCTCAACTGCTACCCACCATGCCCTCAACCCGACCTAACCCTGGGTATGCCACCTCACTCCGACTATGGATTTATCACTCTTCTTCTTCAAGATAATGTCCCTGGTCTTCAAATTGAGCATGATGGAAATTGGGTCACTGTTGAACCAATCCCTAATTCTTTTGTCGTGAATCTTGGTGATCATTTAGAGGTAAAATTAATTTAATATTTTATTAGTAGTACAAGTTAGTTTTTATCGATAATGCATCGCACATAATTGTAAATTTGATATTGAATTTGAATTTGTGACAGATATTTAGTAATGGAAAGTACAAGAGTGTGCTACATAGAGTTATTGTGAATTCCTTGAGGTCTCGAATTACCGTGGCTTCGTTGCACAGCCTTCCCTGGGCAAGAACTGTACGGCCGTGGTCAAGACTAATCAACGAGGCCAATCCCAAGCGTTACATGGACACAGACTTCACGACTTTTCTTGCATACGTAGCATCTTGTGAGCCCAAGAAGAAGAATTTCCTAGAGTCAAGAAAGCTAATTACTCGACAGTCATGATTTTCCATGGAATAGAGAAGATCCTATGTACCGACTTTTTGTGACTTCAATTATTTAGCTATGATTTTGGGTTATGATTGGGACCTTGCTTTTTTTTTTTTTTTTTTTTTTTGGTCCCGTGATTGGGAGCTTGTGTGGTTATATATATATATATATAGAGATGGGATTGGGCCGGTTTTAACCCAGAAATCAGCCCAGCTGCCTCGTTGTTTCCCGGAATGGAAATTGGTCCAGGGTAACAGTAATCCGGAACCGAACCAGTCCGCTACAGTAATCTAGAGGGTCCGGTTCCTACTTTCTTGAGCCGGCACAGTCCGGTTCAGCAGGCCTGGTTCACAGGGCCAGTCGGGTTCCAAGCAAATTTTTTGACCCAGCCCTGGAAGCCTCGGAACCACTACCGAACTGGCCCGCGGTTCCTGGGCCCGTCCGGGAGCAGGACGGACCGGTCCCATGTCCGGCTATATAGGAAGAGCAAAAGGAGAATTGTCTGCGGAAAAGTATAGGACAATGATTAGGAAACCAATTGTGGGTCTGAAACTGTAAACTTTTGACCATATGAGTCGCAAGCACAATTAGTCCTGTAGCTTTAAGTACAAATGAATCAGTGACCTTCCCCTGACAGTGCAATAAAAATCTCTAAATCAAACTATTCCTCTTTTAACCTCAACTGGGCTATTTCTATTTTCCCTATATATATATATACATATGTTAAATCATGACCATAGATGATTTGAACTTGCACATGACTATGAGTAAAGGAATAGGGGGCATCCATAATTTTGACATTTGGGAGAGGTAGGCATTGACTTTTTGATTAAATTGAGAGATGAGAGAAGATGAATTTGCATTGGGGATGGAGTACCAATCAGCTTCCTCGTCTAGCTCAACCGTAGGTGGTTTACCTTGAAAGCAAACTACAAAGACAGTTGTGGATTAGTGACCGTGGTACAAACGCCATGCATATATGGAAGTAGCAAAGGGCAAACCAAAGGACAATATGTTTTTATCAATATAATATGCTCCATTTTCAAATTTTAAATTTAAAAATTGATTAAAAAATCTAACTCCCTTATTTATTAGATTATAATTCATTGGTCCATTGATAGGGACGGACCTATGTAGAGTTCAGAGTAAACAATTGCACCTCCTCAATTTTTAAAAATTTAATTAGTATTTATTTTACATCCCTTATCTGCGTTTATTGTTTGAATAAATATCCTATAAATTTTTTGCATTCCTACCTCCACCTCTAGGTCCTGGGTCTGTTTTTGTCCATTTATCTCTCTCTCTCTCTCTCTCTCTCTCTCTCTCTCTCTCTCAATTAAAGAAATATACGAATGACCCTAAGTATATTAAGAAATATTGTACTTTCCATTGCATCGGTACTTTCGTTTGGCATTAATTTTTTAATTTTTATTTTTTATAAAATTAGAAACTGCATTATACTTTCGTTCTTAATGAAATAGTCCAATTTAGTATATAGTATTTTTCAACCTTAAATTTTCCTACATCTTCCCATGGGTGGCTACTCACCATATGATATACAAAACCGTTGAGACCGAATATAAATTTGGAATTCAATAGCCAGCGGATTGTGTATTTGGGGTTGACATTGACCCCAAGGAAAGGAACAAGCAAAACCCCAACCATGTAAGCTATTGCTTTTTAAATTCAACTACTTGCTCTAACCTAATCAAGTCTATTTGACTTGCTAATCAAAGTCAATTTTATTGTTTTTAATTAGCCAAATTAAGTGCTTCTCCTGTTGGATGTGCTTTCCTGTCGATGAAGAAAATGGAGGAGGGGAAAAGATAAAACTAAATTTTCGTCTCCCTATGGTAGAACAGGATTACTAAAATAACAAAATTTAATGTAGCACACTCTCTTTAGTATAAAAGAAAAATTTTTATTATCCGTTTTTCTTCTAAAAAAAATAATTAGAGATAACTTTTAACGCTTTCCATTTCCCTAGTAGCTCGAAACAGGATCTACTCTCTCTCTCGCTCTCTCTTTCCCTTGCTCTCTCTCTCTTCCCAAACCCCCCCCCCCCGGGGCGCCGGAGGGTGCGGCGAATGGACATGGACAAACAGGGTGTCAATCATGTATAGAACTCCTAGCACCAAAAAAAAAAAAAAAATCATGTATTGAACTCCACTGAGCCCCAAAACTTAGGCCCCCAAAGCAGTAACGTTCAGAAAGCCCTTTAAATTGGGGGCGGGGGGTGGGGGGAACATACAGCCCACATGTGACGAGAAACCCAATTTCAACAATTGGGCCAGCCCATGAATCACTCCTTAGGCTAAGTTAAAAATTTTTCTCTTTAACGTGAAATTGAATTTTCCATCTCCAATAACTCACCGGATTGTATGGTAGGATGAAATACAGGGGCACCATCATCATTATCTCTTAAAATGTGCAGAGTTTAAAATAATTTAAATTCAAATTATTTCATGATAAAATTAAATTAAATTTTTATGAAAAGTTTACGTTCGTATTTGGCCCCAAAATCTTGTTCTTGGGTTACTTTATCACGATATCTCATTTGAATTCAAACATTTAAAAAAACTAAAAAAAAAAAAAAAAAAAGTTTCTCTCTCACATCTTAAGTCGAGATTTAATTGAGACTTAAATTCTTTAAATTCAAGAGGGATAAAATTAAAGAGATTATCCTCCAAAATAACTGCCGAGTGACGGCCGGTTAAAGGGCAATGGAAAGTGAAATTGACGAAGGCCAAAAAACAGATTAGTCTCCACTGTTCAATCTTTGGCTCCTCACTAACGGTTCTCCCGGAACCCAAACTCAATCCATTGATCATCTCGCCCCATCAGAGAGAGAGAGAGAGAGAGATCTACAGTCTTCAAAGTTAACTAATGACTTGAACATACCCATTGCAAGTGCCAAGCTGATGACGTGTCTGACCATTTGGGAGGTGCTCTTTTCCTTCCTTTATTCAAATGGATGAATGAATATGGACCAATTTATAGTCTGGCTGCTGGGCCTAGGAATTTGTGGTTGTGAGTGACCCTGCAATTGCGAAGCATGTGTTGAGGAATTATGGCACCAAGTATGCTAAGGGTCTTGTTGCTGAGGTTTCTGAGTTCTTGTTTGGGTCTGGTTTTGCCATTGCTGAAGGCCCTCTGTGGACTGTAAGTGTTGCTCACTTCTTTTTTTTTTTTTTATTTTATTTCTTCATTATTTTGGTTTTGGGAAATTTTAAGTGATTATGTTGCTATTGCTACTTGGTTTAATGGTGTAATTGGTTAGAATGTGAAGCGATGGGTTTTAGTTATGGGTTTGATGATTTGTCACCACGTAAACATATTTGATCGTGCCGCTACGGTTTAGCTCGCCTATCGATTGTTTTGATATTTGGGAAATTAGGGTGATTTTGTTGCCGTATTGGTCAAATTATGGTTTTAGTGGGATTATGTTTCTGGGGCTGAAGATATGAACACCTATTAAATGGATCTAGTTATGCTGTTGAAGTTTTTAGCTTTAGTTATTGATATTTCAAGGGTAATTTGAGTTAATACTATTGCCACTTGGGTAGACACCCTGACTGCTTATGTGTTGATTGATCATAATAATGATTTCACGGGAGTTTAATCCGATTCAACAATATTAATACAAAACGGTCACTTTGTTAAAATCTAATTGTGATTAATCTAGCACCCGGCAGAATTCCAGTTCTGCAGGACATGAATCTTTTTTTCTGCACAGAAATTATTTTCAATGGTTTTTCCATAGTAAAGAAAAAAATGCAAAGTTTGCTTGGAACTGCGTTTTCTCATTACAGTGACTTTTGTTTTGCAACTTCATGCTGTCTGATTTTCCATCTGTCTAGAATTTGAAGACCTTGTGAGGCTCTCCTTCATTTGACCCTTGACTGTGTATGAGTTGTGAAGGTAGTGAAAACCTAGCTGAAATATAATGGGCAAGTCTTTGATGGTGTAAAAATAAAGAGCTATAAAGCATGGTGTGTGCTTGTTTTTCACATGTCCAAGATGCCAAGCTTATTTTGACAGGCAAGGCGCGGGGCTGTGGTTCCTTCTCTTCATAAGAAGTACTTGTCTGTAATTGTAGATTGTGTCTTTGGCCAATGGCTGAGAGAATGGCAGAGAAGCTCAAAGCTGATGCACTAAGAGGCAAGCCTGTAAACATGGAGGCAAAATTTTCTCAACTAACCTTAGATGTTATAGGCCTCTCAGTGTTCAACTACAATTTTGATTCTCTTACTGCTGATAATCTAGTTATTGATGCAGTTTACACTGCATTAAAAGAGGCGGAAGCTCGTTCAACTGATATTTTTCCTCACTGGAAGGCAGGTCCTTACTTGTCACCTCACATTTATAAACTGATATCTTTCCTTATTGAAAAGCATGTCTGATTTGTATATCTGTTGTTTCCCTTTTGTCCTTCGTGGGAATGCTGATCTTATTGTAGGTCAAAATTTTGTGTAAGATCATACCCAGGCAGGTAAAAGCTGAAAAGGCTGTTGCTTTGATTAGGAAAACTGTTGAAGGACTTACTGGAAAGTGCAAAGAGATTGTGGAAGCCAAAGATGAAAAGATTGATAATGAGGAAAATGTAAATGATACAGATCCAAGCATCCTTCGCCTCTTACTCGCTAGTAGGGAAGAGGTATTTAATATGTAACTAGTGGTTTAGTTTCAAGTTAAAATATGTTCCTGTTGATCTACAGCTCATGTTGCCTGAGATAAACAGTGACTTACTGCTATTTACAACACATGCACAAACATGCACATAATTGCCACTTTCCATGTCCCAGTCTTCAGTTTCAGCAGCTTCAAATAAATTAGGGAAGAATTGCTATGGAATAGGAGGGATGCAAACTCTCAAGAACACATCTTAGTGTAATTAACATTGCTTTTACTAAGAGTATTTCTCTTCATGTGGAATACGGAATTCTCTGTGGGAAGAAAAAAATAAATAAAGTTTCAATCTAGGAGCTTCTTATTGTGCTCCATTCAGGGATTCAAATTTACCTTAATTAATAGTTTTATTTGATTTTGGCCTAGTTAAAGTCAAATCCTGGTGCATTCCAGTAACCTATTATCAAAGTAAGTTCAGAACATGCTGCATGGACCAACTTACCTTTTTTTTTTAATTTCGTTGTCTGATGTATTAATTTCTTGGTCAATGTTCTGGTCATTGCTCTGAGTTTCAATCAGGCACAGCTTCTGGAATGGAAACATAAAACCAACAAGAAGCCACTTCCCCATTGTTGCCTAAGATTCTTCCTGCATACTTCCTGAATATTATCATGACTATCAATTCGGAGTTGTGCTTTCTGTCATGCATGCACGAACTGTGAACATGCGAACTGTGAACGGTTATGCATATAAACAGAACTGCTGCATTATATTTTACCATTCCAGTGTTGATCTTTTCTTATGACATGGCATAATGTTCATGTAAGTTTGCAATTTTTAACACATTGCTACCTGGTCTGTCTGTTCCAGGTCTCAAGCAACCAATTACGGGATGACCTCTTGTCGATGTTCGATGTTGGCCACGAGACTACCGGTTCAGTGTTGACTTGGACATTATATCTTTTGAGTAAGGTTATGTACCGCTTGTGCGTTATTTAAACTGCTTATATTGCCAATTCCATGCATCAAAACTAAGTTGATGGTGCTCCAAGGATATTGTTTTGCATGAAGTTCTACCTTTCCCATCTGAACCAAGTTAATGCAATACACCAAGGTTGTAGATGATGAATGCAATTCATATTGCCCTGGTCGTGTACTAAGACACATAGATGAAACCAGCACCGATAGTCGAGTTTATATCATTATGTATTTTGAATGAGAGAAATAAACCCAACCAATGAGATGTACAGCAAAACAGTTGTTGTCGATTCCTGGTTTGGTTCTGGATTCTGATTGTGGGATGATGCATCTAAATCTTAATATTTGTGAGCAGATGCATGACAGGCTTCAAATATGGTTTTAATCCATATAAGCATTCTCTTATTACATCTGCAACGTAATATATTGCTTTAGTAACCACAAACTTGAATTAGATGCTAAATTTGCCATATCTGGTGTGTTGGATTTTTCTTCTTGTTAAAGGCAAGGGAAGAAGTTGACAGAGTTCTTCAAGGAAAGCATCCAACCTATGATGACATTAAAGATCTGAAGTATCTGACACGATGCATAAATGAATCTATGCATCGTTACCCTCATCCTCCTGTAGGTTGCGACAATTTTACTTCTATTTAAATATGCTAACTTTTTCTGTCCGCTGATCTTTTTCTTTTTGCAATACACTTGTGAAACAAAAGGTTCTAATAAGAAGAGCACAAGTTGCTGATGTTCTTCCAGGAAATTACAAGGTTAATGCTGGTCAAGACATCATGATTTCAGTGTATAATATCCATCATTCCTCCCAGGTATCGTCATGTTCACTATTGCTAATACTTAGATGTGGTGGATAAGATGTAGATTTTCTAATCCATGCCTTCTGCAAATGAACCTCAGAGTTCAAGTTGGATTCTTTGGTTGGATCCCAATTTGAAGTTCTGGGAAACCTAGACACTCCAGAATTATTGATTTGGGCTAATTTGCCTGGAAAGTGTTTCTATTACTTTTGTTTAATTTCCGACTTTGAGTCTAGCACCTCAGGGTTTAGATGAAGTCGTATCATGATTTTGGCTTCAGCTCCTAACTTGATCAAGTTTCATTTACATAGTTCACAGTTCTAAGTGCCTGTCTATTTGAGCTGCTTTGTACCTGTTCATGAACCTGATAGCATATATATTGCCTTTTTTTTCCACGCAGGGGGCAGGGGGGGGGCTTGGCATTGGAACATATATTTACTTGGGATAAAAGGATACCACAAATAAAATCTACAACTTATATACAGTGGTTAAAATTTTCTCAATTATTGTTTGATTTTGAATCTATGGCTTGTCATTGTTTGGTTGGTATTTTTGTTGTTAACTAATTTCCCAATGTTGGAATATGCCCATTGAGGTGGGCATTTGGGTAATTTAGGAATGGGGTAACTCCCATCCTTAACTACCCTATTAACCACTCAATCAAGTGGTAACTCCCAAAATGATGAAGCCATTATTCCTTGATTGGATTTGAGGAAAAACAAGGCTCTCCTTCCTTGTGGCGTGAACAGTAACAATGAGAGAAAAAGATGTGAGAAAATGGCTAGGGTTTTCAACATTCTCTAGAGAGAGAAAATAGAGAGAGGGATGGAGATTTTCGCGTAGAAAAATCTCCCATCGTCAAACGATTCACCGGACATGAGGTTTGTGGCGTCGTGGAATTGCGGTGGTGGTTCGATTGCGTGATCACCATCTGACTGTGCGATCCGTTCGAGGGACATCGCGACACGGTGGATTTTGGAGACTGCCCTATCGAGGTATTTATCCCCCCTATCGAGGTATTTATCCCGAAAATTCCGAACTATTTAATTCACGCTTCCGCATGCGCGATTAAATCCAACACCCAAGTAATTGAATTAATTTTCCTGACTCTTGCTTACATAATTTAACTTCATCAGTGCTTAAATTATCTCGCATTCTAATATCTATATTCATACTGAAAAAACAAAAAGAAAATGGTTTCTGATCATCCCTGTTACAATATTACATGCACCAGAAAGGAAAGGTGCTGCCTTTTCTGTTCTCTTGACAACCATGTTAAGTGGCTTCATAATATGTGTGACTTTACCAATAAATTTTGGCATAAGGTGTGGGTGAAAGCGGAGGATTCTGTGCCTGAAAGATTTGACTTGGAAGGACCGGGGCCTAATGAGACAAATACTGACTTCAGGTATTTTTACTTCAAGACTATTAGACCTAGATATTTGATGTATACAATGTATAGAATAGATTGGTTTTCTAATGTTAGTTATTGGTAAGCAGGTTCATTCCATTCAGTGGAGGGCCACGAAGGTGTGTCGGTGATTAGTTTGCCATGCTGGAAGCCATCGTAGCTCTTGCAAATTTCTACAGCACATGGACCTTGAATTGGTTCCTGATCAGAACATCAGCCTGACCACTGATGCAACTATTCACACAACAAATGTAATGTTCTCTTTTTGCAACTTCAAAAGCTTGAATTGACATACATGGGCATGCGCAAATATGACCCCTTAATACAACCTTTGGCTTTGTCAAGTCTGAATCATAGATTTTTACTAGATTTATTGACCAGTTATTGACTCTGGTTGGGATCAATTTGAGAACAGCCGCTCATGTCAGTAAATGTGACGCTGAAACAATAAAAAATAAAATAAAAATTTGATGCTACCCGTGGGGAAATTTGAAGCACACCATATGTATGTTGTGAATCCAAACTGAATTAGCAATTTGTTGAAACTTTTGCATCTCGGCTTTGGCAAAGAGGGAAGAGCTGTTGTACACTGCATATACAAAAGGGCAAGACCTTAAGTGCATAAGGGTTGATTTATATTCAATTTCTGATGTTCTATGTTCCTGGAAATATGTTCCTGGAAATTTCAAGCCTACAAAGAAAGCCATAAACATTATACATTTCATGAACTATCTTATCATGATGTTGATAAAAAGTTCTCGTATTCTAACCTGGGTCTAATGCTATTCTTGCAGGGCTTGTACATGAAAGTATCAGAAAGACAAACCCAGTCTGTTTCAATTGATTCTTCAAGGTAGCTGCATGTAGATAATTTTTTTTTTCCTTGAAATCCACGGCCTTCAAAAGTGTGGCCATTACATTTGCCATTTGCCACAAAAGCTAACGAGAATTACGAAGGAAATTGCGAGCGCTGCTGGTAGATGGCTACTCTGATTACAGAGTTTAATCTATATGATTGATCTTCCACCACAACCCCCCCCCCCCAAAGAAAAAACAAGAAGGGGGGGGGGGATTGTACCTGTATATGTTACTTGAAGGTATATGAGAATTTGTTTGATTCTCCTCTAAATTTACCGTCTGAAGGATGCTGCAGACCTGATTCTATCTCATGATCAAAATAATGAAATTTATGCAGCATTCCTTATGTTACATGTTTTGTTAACCCCGCTTTGTTTGATATCCAAATGTAAACATTTAGCATAGCCGGTCCCAAATTCGGATAAAGGAGGAGGTTTGTGATAGATTGACGGTCATAAAAATTTCGTCAACACAATGGGAGACCTTATGTTACAAGTTATTGATCGTCTCATAACTGAGAATTAAAATTGATCAAGGGTTTCAGCATGTTAGAGGATTGAGATCAGATCAAACATGAATTCTCAGTTCAGTCATCTCCCTTCAGAATGTATGGTAGAAAAATACATATCCAATATTGTCATTTTAACCAGATAAGAACAATAATGAAGAAATTTGGAGATGCATGCTTAAGGTTCAGAATTCTTGGAGAACATTGCTTGACCGACAGCGTAGAAGCCACCAACAATGAGAAACACTCACTCTGGGTTGGCAAAATTGATTTGCCGAACGTGATCTTATCCATTTCTTCCTCTATCCCATGATCTTACAATGTGCTTCACCCCATTTTTTTTCGTCCAATCTCTAAACGCTAATTTTTGTCCTATACAAGGAGGCTGCTCAATTCTACCGAGTAAGATTCTACATTGTGCCCCTATACAACATGGGAAGTCGACCTCTGCTCTCCTCCACTGTCATAATTCGGGATTGTCTTATCCATGTAGCCTTCAACTCTCTCCCAACCTCTATTTACTTAATTCATTCTACTTTATTATGTTTTATTCATAAAAAAAAATTTAAATTCTGTAAATAAAAATTAAATTTCTCAATAAAATTAAAATTTTTTAAAACCATTATGATATTTATAAATTTTCTTAGAATAAATTTTGAACATGAAAAATAGATAAATATAATTTTGATACCGTATCAAGAGAAATTTAAATATGGATGTAATACCGTGTTAAAGTTGGAAGAATAATAAAATAATATAAATCCTAATACTCTATATTATTTCAATATAGAAATAAATAAAATCAAATATTTTTAAAATAAATTTATTTGATTTTGAGATATAATATAAATACCGACAATTTTTCTCTCAAACTCTCGCAGACCGGCTTCTTGAATCACACCTCCTGCAATTCGGGCGATTGAAAGCCAGAAAAGTCGATACCACTCTCTCATTTTCAACGGTTTGAACTGGGAGACGGCTTCTTCTTTGGCTATGACTCCTGCTTCGGCTCTGACTTTTTGGCACCGATGACAAATTAGAATAAATTTGAGACATCAAAGATAAATGAATATGATTTTAATAACATATTAGGAAAAAAACTATTATAATATATTTACTTTTTATGTAAAATTCATTATTATAAATATAAAAATAATTATGACAAATATATAAATAAATAAAGTTAAATATTTTCAAATCAAATTAATTATTAATTTAATTTTAATATTATAATATATTTTAATAAAATTAAATATTTCATAATATATGATATCTTCTGTATTTTAATTGTGCATGTATTATTAAATTTTTTTAAAAATGAAAATTCGACGGGTATATAATTACTCGGTGTAATTAAAATCTTTAAATTTCCAGAAATACCCTCCTCATGGAACTGATGATTTTTACTTTTGTCTATAAAAATCTTAATCGCCAAACCAAAACTACGACCACTCCTTGGCTTACCAGTCATTACACCTCCTAAAGATGAACCATACAGTAACAATGGAGGTAGACGAAACTACAGAGTCGAGAAACCAAGCCAGACTTCGAATTCTGGAGCTAGCCAACATGATAAGCGTTCCCATGTCCTTAAACGCCGTCGTTCGGCTCAACATCCCCGACGCCATCTGGCAAAACGGCGCCAACACTCCTCTCTCCGCCTCCCAAATCCTCTCCTCCTCCTCCGCCCACCTCAGCCACACGGCTGACGCAGAGAACCTCCAGCGCATCCTCCGCCTGTTAACGTCACACGGAGTTTTCAACGAGCACGTGGACGACCACTCAGGCGACCGCAAGTACTCTCTGACGGAAGTTGGAAGAACTCTGGTGACTGACTCTAGCGGACTCTCCTACGGAGCCTACGTGCTCCAGCATCATCAGGAGAGGCTGATGAGATCCTGGCCGTTGGTTCACGAGGCTGTTCTGGATCCTTCGGTGGAGCCGTTTGTCAAAGCCAATGGTGGAGTTACGGCGTACGAGTGCTATGGAAAAGATGAGGAGATGAACGGTCTGATGTTGAGAGCCATGTCAGGTGTATCTGTGCCGTTCATGAAGGCCCTGTTGGACGGCTACGATGGATTTGACGGAGTGGAGAAGTTAGTTGATGTGGGTGGGAGTGCAGGGGATTGCCTGAGGATGATCTTAGAGAAACATGGGACTATTAAAGAAGGGATTAATTTTGATTTGCCGGAAGTGGTTGCCAGAGCTCCTAACATTCCGGGTCAGTTTGTACGTTTTTGCATTTCGTGCATTTTAGTTTTGTTTATTGAGTTTGTGCTACTATGCGCTGCGGAGACTAATTGGGTTAACTGAAACGAATGGTCTGTGTGATGTAGGTATCACCCACGTTGGTGGTGACATGTTCAAGAAAATCCCGACTGCTGATGCTATCTTTATGAAGGTCAATACTCTCCATCTCTCTCTCTCTCTCTCACTCTCTCTCTCTCTCTCTATTTTAGTAAGTGCATGCGCAGTTGAATGAGAAGTTCCATAATTGTAGATGGATTGGCCATGGGCTGGGCAGATGTCACAGTTAGAAAATAATAACCCTCATAGACCGGGTGGAGTGGGGATTATCTGTGTTACCTAGAAAAATATTTTTTTGTTATGAAAAATAACTTCTTTAGTTAAAAAAAAAAAAATTATATTTGGTGCGGTATAATCTTGATTTGATATGTAAACAGATCTAAGGGCAAGTTTCATTAACTAAAGGGTGAATTTCAGAAAAAGTAGAGTAGAAGAAATCAATCAGGTAAAAAATCCGAATCATGAAAAGCAGCGGTTCTCTCAAAATAAACACTACTTTCTATTTAAAGTTTCAATTATCCCCGGGGGCCAGTATTTGGCTTTCATTTCTTTGTGCCTAAAATATGATATAATTCAAACAAAGGTTTAAAAAATTTACATAGATATAAATAATCTTTTTTTTTTGTTATATAATAATTTGAACTTGATATCATCAGGTTGAGAGATGGAGATTTGTACCACTAAACTGACTCCTTAGGGAGGATATAAATAATCCTTTCTAGTGAGCAATTAATAGTTGTTATGCATCTCATCTCTCTAAAAAAATAATTATTATTATGCATCTCACTTGGCAAAATTCCAAAAAAAAAATTACATCTTACCCACATGAATGCGTGGGAGCATATATGGCCAAAAAAAAATGAATGATGATGAATATCAGATGCAATAAAGAAAAAGAAGTTTTAATCTGATGGTCATAATTCTCCCTCTCTAATCTTAAAATTTAGGTTCAGATTAAAAAAAATAACGAAAAAGATAAGCTGCGGGTCCAACCAAATAAGGATACTTAAATGTCTGAAAATAGTAATAATTGCTTTTTAGCTGCGTGCCCGATTGGTGGATACCGTATTAATGAATAATTCATCTGATGAAGAAATCATTCTCTGGGAATTTTAATTGAAAACAAATATCAGAAATTAAGTATTCGTGATTTAACATGGAGAAAATTATTCGTAGAGAAAACGACTACTAGAGCAGAACTTGACCATGCCCGCTGGGACAAACAACTGAGAAACCAGTGTTCTTACAAAAACCAGTCATTATATATATTCATATCATAACTTAGTCATTAAAAAAAAATGCTTGACCAGAACTTAGAATGTAAGAACCTTGTTCTTATAAATCTTGTTCTTTGGTTTGTTTGGCAGTGGATATTGACTACATGGACCGATGAGGAATGCAAACTGATCATGACAAATTGCAACGAGGCACTTCCGAAAGGAGGAAAGTTTATAGCATGTGAGCCCGTGTTGCCTGGAAAATCAGATGATAGCCACAGAACAAGAGCCCTCCTCGCGGGAGACATATTTGTCATGACAATTTATAGGGCCAAAGGCAAACATCGCACCGAAGAAGAGTTTCGGCAACTCGGCATTGCCACCGGATTTTCACATTTTCGAGCTTTCTATGTCGATTATTTTTACACCGTCCTTGAATTTCAAAAGTGACATGAATTTCGAATCATTGTCGAAGTTGAGAAAAAAATCGAATAATATATTTGTATTATAAAAATTGAATAATATCTATCGATGAACAATAATTCAACCGATACCATTTTCCTTCTTTTTAAAACTCTCAAATTTAAGTCTTTTATATAAAAAATAAAAAATAAAAATTGAATGATATCTTTATTATATAAAAGTATTTTCTCTAAGGATTTATTTTTTAAAGTATTTTTTAAGAAAAATAAGAATTCAGAATAAATTTATCAAATTGAATTAGTTATTACATCAGAAAAATAACAAATCTTCAAAATTTTCTTTTTAAGGACTCTTATTTGAAGGAAAAAAGAAAAAACCTTCTTTCACCCTCCGGCTACATTGTCTCCCTTTTCTTTTCATCTCAAATCTAAAGAAGCAAAAACCACGTGTCGTTAGATTGAGTAGGTATGTGTAAATTAGAAGTCAAAGTAAAAGGAAGAGAAAACAGTGATACGACTTGAGTGAATTTGCTACCACCGTCCTTCACAAGAAAGGGCAAAAAGAGTCCTGTTTTATAAACAAAAAGACTTTAAGCTCAAAAAACGAAAAAATAATTCGTTATGTATTTATCGTACGATTTAGGATATAAATTTCTTATTTCTAATTTAATAATTTTAAATTTAAATCTTTATATTAGAAAAAAGAAAAAAAAAGCAATTCAATTTTAACGGGGTACAAACAAAAAATTTATTTCATTAAAATAATGAAAAATAAAGATATTAGGAGTTATAAGACTGTCTTTTAAAGAATAAAGATGTAGATTTTTAAATATTTTAATTCGATTTCTTTAATGATGTTTTGTTTTGGATAATGTACCCCTTACATTTGCCAACAACCAACATTATTGGAAAAAGTTACAAACTTAATAGTTAAAAAAAAAATCCTAAATAAATTAAAATAATACTTTTATTTTGGAAAAATGAGGTCCTGACGATATAGACAATAACAACCCGAACCCGAACCCGAACCCGAACCCTGCCCCAGCCGCTGCCGCCCTAGACCTCAAAAGCAGAAAAACCATTACCCAAACCCTAGTCTTGTAACGCTTTCGACCGCAGGCGCTCAACTCGACTCGGAACTCCGATTCCCACGGTTCTCTTCTCTCTCTTCCCCCCGGTACCTCCCTCCCTCCCTCCCTCCTTCTCTCTGTGGAGTATTTGATTGAGCTATCTGCAGAGTGAAATCCCGGTGAAGGAATGGGGGGTAGAAGTGGAGAGGCATACGTGCCTCCACCGGAATTTGCTGACGACGACAAGGATCCTCTCATTAACCTTAATTTGAATGACTCTACTGAGTTTTGGCTCATTCGGTGGCCTCTTCATCACGTGAGTTTCTTCTTTGTTATGACTTTCTAGCTTTTACTAAATCCCAATTATGACTAAGCTCTATGGCATGCTAGAACAGTTTTTAAGTGCTTAAAATTGAACAACCTTTTTATAAATGATTGAACATTTGGTCCTAGGAGAAGTTGGAGTTTTACATAATTTAATTGGGGCTTGTCAATTTCATGAGAAAATTATTGAAAACAATGCCAATTGTGGTTGTAGTTTTAGGGAGAAAAAAAGATTAATTATTCAATGGTCTCCACCGGCTTTGGGATTATTAAATTGTGTTTGATGCAATATTATGAATAAATTCTGCTGGGTGTTTCTTGACAATTTCTGTTGTTGTTTGTTCCCATAGAAATACCTGTGAGACTTATTACTGAATTAAAATTTTTTGGGGTTTTTTTTTTGGGGGGGGAGGTCACCTGTCTGCGAAGATCATTCAGGTTATTTGTTGCCAATTTGTGACTTGTGGAAGTAGCATTTAACTGATGTTGGGCATACACAATTTGGATTCTGGTGTTGCAGCCTCCTGATATCGATGGGAAAGAATTGTCCCTGAAGCTTCGTCCTGATGGGCAGTTGGGCAGTTTTGAGAGCTCATCTGGTACGGTCTTACTTTCAAGCAAGCAAGCCTGTCTCATTTCTATATCATGTAAATGTACTTGGCAAATTTGCGACCGCCAAGACCCAAAATGTGATTTAGATTACTTTTTGCACATGTGCTTGATGTTGAACTCATTTTGAGGGCATGTTTTTATTAAATTGACAGGCAAAACTTATGATGTTGTAAGTTATGGAGCTCAAGATGCTGATGCCACAGTTTTCTTGTCCTCTGGATTAGAGTCAAGAATTGGTATGCTTTTCATATTCCCTTTTCTTTTTGCTCCCAGTATTGGAGTTTCCTTACTTGCTTAATGCCATCTCATCTGAATGCCAATAATTGGACGAAATTGGCATGACTAAATTGGTAAATGACCTTGGTCAGTGGCTGACTGCTGTTTTGGCAATGGCTCCGATCAAGAGTTAGAGGGATCAAAGGAAGATTATAAGTCACTCCTTGTACTGCTGAGGCTTAAATTGATCAAAGTTTATACTTTGATCAGTTAGGCTGTGGGTTTGTTGAGTAAAAAAATGCAATGACTATCAGTGAGTTTGACATGTAATTTGATGCAATGGTCTTTTCTTTTTGGCTGATTAATGCATTGGCCTTTGAACAATTTATCTTGTTTATGTTTTACTTGTAATGGTTTCTAAGCAAAATGATGGAATAATATATTGTAGACTTAGACCAATAACTGAAATTGGTTGATTTTAATCATATTAGATAAGCATTTGAGCTACAATATTCAACTTGAACCAAAATAATGATTATGCACTTAAATTCTTGAAGGTTTACTCTTGTTTTATTTGCCTGGCAGTTGGGAAGATATCACGGCATGTTTCTTTTGTCCACTACCCAGAACCTGATGAACTACTTGCCACCAAAAAACGGTCGGCTGGGACTCCCTTGACAACTTCAACACCATCTTCTAAGAGTTCTAGGCTAAGAAATTCCAAGGTTGCCTCTAGCCATGGTAGCAGACCAAGAAGTTATGTATCTGGAGCAAGAGAGACACCTGTAAAAAGGAAACATGCAGATGAAGTATCAGCTGGTTACTCTGCACAAGGCTCTGCTCGTAGTCATGCTACTGCTGCTTCCTTCGAGTCCTTGGAGAATTCTCAGCAAGTTACGCCAAAGAAACAAACAAAAAGAAGAGGATAATCTTGTTAGGTCTGTATTCCTTCATATGTTTTCTTAAAGATGTGCTGGAATATGATTAGTGACATGAGGCAATGGTTTCTCAACCCTGCAACAATATGGTGTCTGCCTTTAATATGTGTAACTGGAGTATATTATTGGATTTGTCCTCTAATTCATTAGATGCTGAAAGCACAGTATCCATTGGCTATAAGACTTGTTATTTCTTTGTACTTTTGTATGGACGGGGGCTCTAGAGAAACCCTGCATGGGATCTTATATACTTTTATTGTTGACATTTCTAGTGGGGGGATTGGGAACAGAACTTGGAATGAGGTCCAAGGCGGGCGAGGAGGTTGCTGATTATTTATAACTTTCAAATCAAAAGTGCCTTATCTTTATGATGTGCTGGAGAATAAAAAGCTAGGAATAAAAATATCATGGTTAGAATGACCAGTTAATTCATTTATACATGACTTATGATCGTGTCCCGGGAATTCAGTGCTTTTGTTGTGCGAGTCCAATTTCCCCGTGTGTATTTACCTAAGCAAAAGGAAAATAAATGCGCGGAGAGATGGACGGCGTGATTCAGATGAAAGCAATGCCATGTGAAATGGCTATCGTGGTGTTGATGCACTATGATTATTTGATCAGTGTGAGTGGGGGTGTAGATGATTGTCGCCGTACAGTTGAAGCAGCATTCTTCTGAAGCCCAGTGTAGTTGTCTGTCTGGCAGTCCATGGTTCTGGCAATGGTTCTCTCTCTCTCATCATGAAGCAGCAGCACTCATTTAAGTGAAGAGAGGCCCGAGTGGACAGGTGGTGATCAATAGTAGTTTCTCCCTGTGTTCTTTAGTGCAAGTTATATCGTATAGGCTATTATCGCTTTTCTATATATATATATATATATTTGAAACCATTTCGATTTGGCGAATTTTCTGCTGCCTTACAAAACCTTAGAAATCTTGATGTTTTTCCAGTTAAATAGTAGTTATTTTCTTACCATTTAGAGCAAAGAACCTTGGTACCCGGAATATGTATAATGTTCTCAAGTCGAGTGCATATAGCAGTCACATTCCATGCTACTTCTGATGATGCAAATTTGGTGGCATGAGCTTGTCAATTTTCCCAGCAATCAAAAATCCTTCAATGGGGCGTTTGCAGTTGAGCCGTTGTGACAACTATGAAAAGCTAATCATGTGCCTCTCAATCTCATAAACTTAAGGTTGTTCTCTTTTTTTTTTTTTTTCTCTTCTTGGGTTGTTGATATTGATTAACATGCTCAACTTGGGGGTTCCATTAATTCTTGACGTGAAATTGGTGTGGGGTCTCTTCTCATCAAGAAGTTGATTTTTGCTCCGAGAAATCCAAGAAATTGATTTTTTCTTTTTTTGAGTAATTTACTGTCTTTATGCCTTATCTTTCTCTCAGAAAAAGTTATTAAGGGAGTGAGCTTTCAACAATCCATTTCCAAAAAGTCCTGTTTATGGACCTAGCAAAAAATTATATATGGAAAACTGCGTTTGGGAGAGAAGCACTTATCCCGCTGTTACTTTAAATCTAACATTCAGTAGGTAGGGTATTATTGATAGTTTTTAAATAAAATCTTAAATCAAATTATATATCATCTGGACGTGTTATTTTCTCCTTGAAACTCTAAATGACACAACTAAAACAAAATAAAAAATTGTTTGATGTACACAAGTCCGGCTCATTGCAAAGGAGTCATCATTCTATTGTCAGTTATTTTACTATTTCATTTTTTTTGATAAACAGTAGCAGTTGGATGGTGATCATCGTGATCTAACGGTTACCAAGTCATTTATTTTACTATTTACATAAAGGGTAAAACTTTTTAATATTTTTAATTCACAAATAAATAGTTGTAAATGAAAGTTGCCATTCCCACGATGCGATTATGCTTAGCTCTCAAAACGCAGTGATTTACTAGCAATAGCAGCAACATAAGATGGGCTGGGAAAAATAATAATATGTTTTTTTTTCCTAGTATTTGTTTGTTTAGAATTGTATTTAGCCTAAGGTTATACAATGTGGTGAAGAATGTTGGGCTTATTTCCCATTCTGCTTTGCTCATGTCCTTGGCTTTTCTTTCTGTCTACCATTGTCTCCTGCTTGATGCCCTTGCTTGTGCTTGTTTTTCCATGTGATGTCCGTCGTTTTCTTTTTACAAGAAACCATTACTAATTAATTATTATCTCACAATGTCACATTTCCTCTTCCTCCTCAACTTTTTGAATGATTCTGTTAGGAGGATGCAATAAGAAAAAAATTTAAAATTACTAAATCAGTTTGTATATATATATTGGATTTTTTTTTTTGATTACTTGACCATCCGGTATTTAGAGTTTCGTCCTAATTAATCCAGACCGAGAAATTTATCAAATTTCAATTAAAGGGGTTCTCTCCCAATAATGTTTTTTTCATATCCAATGAAAGTTGAACTTCTGACCTCATTAAGAGACGAAAGTACTCTTCCCACCTACGCAAATAAATATTGATATATTGGATTTGAGTAGAGAATTGTAATGATAAAGCAGTGCAATTCTTGTTGCATTAATTTTAAAATGGGTAAAAAAATATGTAAATGTAATTCAAGAAACAAACAAAAAATATAAAATAATTAATAACAATTAATTTAAAATTTTGAAGGAATGATTTTTATATGTTATCTGGGTAATTTGAATTCGTATGTCTTTTTCACTTCATTTTAATTACGCTAAATTCTTTTCATTTTGTTTAATTAAAATGTGAGAAAAATATTAAAATATAAAATGATTAATAATATTTTACTTTGTTATATAAAATATAAAATATAAAAATATATAAAAAAGATGAGGCTGAGGGAGATCTTGGGAATAACTAAAAAGGGTCGATGGTGTCAATGAGTCGAAATCTAGTTTGTTTTACAACCTTGTTTTTTTTTTTTTTTTTTTTTTGTAATTTTTTGTTATCATCGTTTGAACATGCTAGCATGCGCCGGATGGTGAGCTGAGCTCTATTGATAACGTCGATCGCCAGCAACACCAACGGCGAACAAACAGATGAATTGACTTCTTTTACGTTTTTCCAACCAATGAGTATTTGACGCGTCAGCAGATCTGCTTGCTCGATTATTCTTGCTTAAATGAAAAGGGTGCCCTATTCATTTTTCTCTCTCCGATATATATCTGTTCACTCGCATCACAGCCGGATTCTGATTATACCACTACCACCTGAAGAGGAGTTTGCAACTTCTCTCTTTCTCTCTAGAGTATCATTCAATGAAACGTACAAACTGAAAGACAAATAGCACCAAAACAACAAGGACCAGCTAGCTAACTCTCTCTCTCTCTCTCTCTAAATACTAAAGACGTGTTGTTGCAATGCCAATGCCCCATTCTTAATTCTTCTTTAAACTCTAGTTATAGAGAGAGAGAGAGAGAGAGAGAGAGAGAGAGAGAGAGAAGAGAGAGAGAATGTTCAGGTTACCGAAGCAAAAACCGATCAAATTAGGGGAGAGAATTGATTTCAAATTGTCAAACTTTCAAGCGTTTCAGGTACCACATCGATTTTTAATTCCATACCTATAGCATTTTTGATGTTAAAATCGAGATCGGATTATGTTTTTCTCACAAATGTGCATTGGCATTAGTGTATGGCTGTGTGGAATTGGGATATAAAAGGAAGATGAATGAATGCTCATTGAAATCAATTCCAATTCCTCTATGATTGTCTTAGTCTCCAACTGTAGTTTCACTTGGTATGGCGCACTTGGTTTGACAGTCTAATACACTCACGATGTTTGTGTGTATGTTATGTATGCGTGGGGTAAGAGGGAGAGAGGGAGCGAGAGTGCTAAGAAGAGAAAAAGAAAAGGGGTCAAGGCAGATTGTGGGAGATAATTATATTTATTTATTTATTTATTTATTTATTTATTTTACCAAATTTGCTCTTCACATATTAATACTTTGAGATTTAAGGAGCGTGGCAATCAAATTTCAGAGGACGTGATCTTTAAATACAATGTTATGAACAGGTAGAGTTCCTTTTCAAGGAGATAGGAAGAAATTTGGGTGACAATTGTCTAAGGATTGACAGTTTATACGTATGTGAACTTACAGAATCTTCCCAATCCTAAAAATTTGAGGTGTAAATTCTTAGTGTAGCATTTTGTTCTGAATGGTGTAGATAGTTTTGAGTATGGAAGTTCTTTTGGTTGAATAAAATCTCACAGATGGATGACATTAACTTTGTTTTTTTGAGGTTGCATTTGTTATGTAATGCCTATCCTCCATAAAGAAGTGATTTGTGATGATAAAAATCCTTTTTTGTTTTATTATCTTAAACTGCTAGTCCTTGATATTTTGTTTACTTGTAATACCGCTGCTTTCACTAATGGATGTCAATGAGTATTTGAGAGACATGGTCTAAACTATCTTACACATGCAATGTTTGTTGTTGACATTATCTGATTAGGCCCTTTGGCCTTTGAGGTGGAAATTTTCAATCTTCTCTCTTCATTTTCTACCAAAAAAAAAAAATGATGCCCCTAATTTTGAGTAATCCAATGCAAGTGAGGCCATCAATCAAAATGCGATGCAAAGGTTTCATTTAGGTAGACAGTTCAATTGAAAAATATGTTGTTGTCTTAATTTCTCATATCACACATTAGTGGGTGAGATATATAATTCTTAACCTCTGGTGGAGATTACCTTGGTGCTGAGATGCCCAATGATATATTACAAGCATAAAATTGGCTAGTCATCTTACAAAAATGATTTTGCATCATGTGAGAATAAAGCCGTTGATATCAGCCCCCTGTATTTCCTGTTCTTAAAAGCAAAATGGCATGTGTAGGATAGAGGGCTTGGTAGTTTAGTATTAGCAATTGAAACTTAACCTCCTAAACATCATTAGACCTTGCTTCCATGACGACCTTCCAGTCAGTGATGTTTTTTTTTGGAGTTGTCATTTATTTCCCTTTCTTCTTTCTAAGGGTCAAATGCAACGCTTGTATTCATTTCCTGCTTTTCTGGGACAGGTGTTTCCCATATAAAAATTTTCCGTTTTTATAGATCCCAAAAAGAAGCTCCTGTATCTTATGTCCTAATAGGTAATTGCAACCCATGCAACACTTCATTTCCATAAGGTTTTTGCAGAAAACCTCCACTACATGTTCTTCAAAAGACATTTCTAAATTAACATTATCAAGTGTTTGATTGTGACCACCACCTTGAATTTGTTGATTTGCTCATATGTTTTTCAGCAAATGTTTTGAGTTGCAACAGTCAGATTCATATCAGTTTTTTGCAATAGGTACCAAAGGGATGGGATAAGCTTCTTCTGTCTGTAATCAATGTGGAAACTGGTAAAACAATTGCAAAATCAAACAAAGCAGCAGTGCGGAATGGTAGTTGTTATTGGGCTGAGGCTTTCTCTGAATCAATATGGCTTTCACATAATGAAACTTCCAAAGAGCTTCAAGAATGCCTCTATAAAATCGTTATTGCCATGGTATGCTTCAGCTGTTAAGCTTTTCTAGTTGGATATCTTAATTTTAGGATAGGAATACTGCTAATAAATTTTATTGGTGATATAATCTGTTATTTATAATAGTCAATTTTTTGTTGTTATTCTTGCCTTGTGAACTGCCGATCTTCTCTTTTCTGATGGCTTCCATGCAAATGAAATCGTGTTTGCTTTGCATTCTAATTACAATTTTCAGCCGATTCTTCACCGTAGGGATCAGCAAGATCTGGAATTCTTGGTGAGGTGATGATCAATATGACGGACTATATAGGTTCAACTACTTCAGTCCCAATTTCATTGCCCCTAAAGAAGTGCAACTATGGTACCACTTTGCAAGTGAGTCACATTAGCTTACCCCGCACACATCTGCTTTTGTTGTCCATATCAGCATTTTTCAAAGTAATTACTGCTTTTTGCATCGACGAATATAAAGATGCTTCTTGGAATGGGTAGCTCTCGGGAGGATTGTGTATATAAATCACTTTAGCCTTTTGTCTTTTCAGAAAGAACTCAATCTGAAGTTATTGGGTTCGTACCATGTTGAGTTATATGATTCATGCCATATCTTTTGCGGATCACAAGAAGTTAGTGATTAATATGAGCTCTTTAACGGATGCTGAAGGCATGCAGGCCACTTATATCTTCAGTTGGAAATTTTCAAGTGTCTTGCAGTTGTGTGATATAATTTCCTTTGGCATGTTTCTATTTCTTCTCTTCTCCGTAATGTGGCTTCATTATATTATCATTACTACCAAGTACTGTACATAGTTGATGGACTGTCAGATACTCGAAACTTCATGAGTACCTAATAATTCGGTGTGGAAATCTTCAGCGCCTGGTTCACTGCAGAAGAGAATACTTTGCATTGTCTTCTTGATGTTAATTTTGGAGCCCATTTTGGAATATCTCAAGTAGATTACTGCTATCACATTATGAGTTAGGAGATGACTTCTTTCTTTGTTTCCCTTACTTGAATTGTATTAGTGCAATGTATCTGGTCTTCAGTCCTGTGATGCTATTAATGTCATTCAAAGAGAGTTGTAGTACTTATTTTCTTTTGACTTGTAGTCAGAATTGAGAGTCAGGATTTGTTCATGGGCTGATCATCACAATAGAAAGAGGGAATCTATTATGAGGCATATGCCTGTATCGCTTCCTGCTTGGCAATTATTTAGCTAGCCTATAAGCTGTATTACCTGTTCAAAACTATCGAATGGCATGAAAATGAAGAAATATTGTGCTAAACAATGCCATCCTTATGCATGAAGATGTGAACCTCCCATCAAGATGAACCTAATCAACTTTTAGAAGTGGTTCTTTTGACGAGAGAGAGAGAGGTAACCTTTTTTCTTTTTCAACCTTTGAACAATACTTCTAAGTTTTGAACATACAGTGTCCCTTTACTGATTGAAATCCTCTTGAAAGGGATCTGTTCTTCATGCATTTATGCGAAACTGTTTCTTTAATAACTGTGGACTAGTACTGAAATGAAGCAAAATGGTGTAAAAGATTATGGAGAAGCCTTGCCAAAAGAGAAATGAAGGTTAATCTGATGTGATTGTTGGGACTGAGAGTTGCAATTTTATTATGTTTACTTTGTGTTAAGGTTCTTGCCCTCCTTACGGTATATGGTATGGTTATTCTTTTAAATTGTAGACAGGATAATTCGGGTGGTCAAATCCAGTTTAGTTGGTAAGGTTCAGTCCATCTTGACCTGGGCATGGCAGCTTTGAATTAAGGAAATGGGCTTTTCTCGAGTAAATTGCTTACACTTTACTTCGCAGTTGTATGATCCACATGCAGTGAAGGCCTGTTCTTTGGAGTTTACCTCTTGTTTTTTAGAAAAACTCTGGTCTAGAATTTCAATCTTGTGAAATTTGCTTTCTCACTGATTTTCAGGTTAAAATCCATTGTCTTACACCAAGAACCAAGAACAGGTGCATCCTGTCACAAAACAAGATTTTTGTTATTTGTTTTTCAGATTGTAAATGATTCTAAAAATTTGTTGAACATGTTTCAGAGATGAGAATTCCAAAGACACAATTTCTGCAGTGGAAGGCAAAGAAGATTTTCCTGATTTAGACACCAATTCAGATAATTCTGGTAGTTCCTACAACAGAAGTGTTGGCTCTTCTTCTAGAGAAGATTTGGCACTCTTCTCTCATGGAGGAGAACTTGGAAATAAGGTACGATAGCATTTTCTCTCTCATTTGATCAATTGCCATACAAATGTCGTATATAGGTTTGTCTTGTATTATGTGTGAATTGCATGGATGCTGAATGATTTTGTTTTAGTGCCCAATGGTAGTGTGACATTTGACACAAGGAAAAGGAAGAAAGGGTAGATGTTAACCAAATTAAGCTATGTTGCATGTGCATACTGGAAAAAAGCGTAAATTTTAATGGGCGTATGGAGGGTGGCGGATGGGGAGCTAGGGTACTGTCATTGAACTCTCTCTCCTCCCCTCCCCTTTTACTGCTGCAATGTTGGAAGAATGACTAGTTAACTCACTTTCTGTTCTCTATTGAACTCTCTCTGCTTTTCTCCGTTGTCTAGCTCTTCTTGGTCTCTAGTTTTGTCTTCTCCAACCCCACTCCTTTTTCTTTGTTCTCATGATTGTATCCTCTATTTCCCTGTCTCTCTCTACCCTCGTCCCCATTAGGCATATCTATTTTTCATGATAAAATAAAAGGAAATGTTACAAATTTTTACAAATAGGGCACCGATGAGATTCACAAAAAAATAATAATAAAATAATAAGATCTGCATTTTCTCCAGCTGCTGCCAAGCAGTTAAATGTATGAGCATCAAGTGAGTGGCTTGCTGCCCACAGCGAGGAATCCCAAGTGATTTTAATAAAGAACAGTTAGCAGGACTAGATTGACTCAGCCTGGCCAGAGTTTTGTATAAGCTTTGTCAAAGAAGGTAGACTCAACCACTGGCTTGGGTCTGGCTGTCGAACAAAACTTTTTCTCATTAGCTTTTCCTTTCCAATGTATGGCCTGAGCTTTCTGGATCTTCCTGTGCTCATATCTTGCTGTACTGTCATGTTTGATATTGGATATTTAGGAAATAATTATGGATATGCTGCACAAATTATGAAAGGAGTCACATTTGTTGTTTCTCATCTTTGGCAGTAAGGTAGATTAGAGGAAGATATTAATCTTTGACTTCAGTTCAAATGTTCATTTTTCTTCTCTCTTTTTAGTAAAAAGTGTCCCCTCACCCCTAAATCTGATGCAAAAACTATCAACCTGTCCTTGATCTCAATTTCGGCACTGGCAATATGGCCCGAAGCATGATCTAGAGGTTTGAGGGTTTTTTTTTTTTAACCAAATATTTAAGTTGAGTTTAACATTTAAGCCCATGGACATAATTGTAACTATGAAGGCTTTTCTATGTGGATGCACATTTCTATTACCAAATTCTGAAACTTCAACATCCTTTGTTGTACACCTTATTGAGCAAGAAATATTTCTGTGTGGACTTTTGGACTATGGATGTGTGGCCTTTTTCCCCCTCCTTTTTGGCCTTCTCTTTTTCACTGATGCTAATCTAAACAACTATTTATTGGTATAGGAAACATGTTTCTCGGCATCAGGTTCGCAGTGTAGCTATGACTCTGCAAGAGGCTCTATTAGGACGGATCATTCATCCCCGATAAATGACCAAGGTGGTAATGGGGACATTCAGATGGAGAAACAAGGTTCAAGAAGCTCCTCAAATAGCCCAGCTTATGGCAACAATCCTGATGATGAATCTTTTCGTTCAAGTCACCCATCCTTCTATTCCAGGGTTAAGGGCTCTGTTGTTCTCATGCACAATCCCAGAAAGGAGTTTGGGCAACAACATATTGTTGCAACATCTTTGAGGACCACTAATTCTTCAAATAGTCTACTGGAAGCTGCAGAGAATACAATAGAAGAGCTTCGGACAGAAACTAAGATGTGGGAAAGAGAGGCAAAGAAGGTCATGTTTGATTTGGAAATACTAAGAAAGGAATTTTCCAATCAGTCAAAGATCTTGACAAATTTAGAGATGGAGCTTTCTGCTGCTAACATGGAGCGGGACAGCCTGAGGGAAGAAGTAGCACAGCTTAAGTTGATGCTAGAAGCATCAACAGAGACACAGACAGTAAACGGTAGCACAACCTTCCAAGACAACAGTTCAAATCAATTTCATAAGGAATTGCAAGATGAACTCAAGTTTCAGCAAGAATACAATGCCAATTTGTCTTTGCAGCTGCAAAGGAGTCAAGAATCCAATATTGAGCTGGTTGCTGTTCTTCAAGAATTGGAAGAGACAATAGAGAGACAGAGAATTGAGATAGAAAAACTTTCAGTTCCAGAGTCAAAATCTGGTGACTTGGAGAACTCTGTCACAGCAACCATGGAAGATAACAGGAGTTCAACTTTACATTTGCAACAGTTGCAGCAGTCAGAAAAGGCTTTGCGTGTGAATGCGCAATGCTTGGAGCAAGCACTGGTAGACAAAGACCAAGAGATAGAGAAAGAGAGGTGTTTAAACAATCAAAATTTGATGAACATGGAGAGAAGCTCTAAATCTGAGTTGACCGCTAAAGAGGAAAAAATTCTTAGTTTAGAAGCAAAACTATGTGAGCCTGTGAAATCTTGCCAATCAGAGGAGTCAGGCCTTGCTAAGAGTGGTGATGCAAATTTAATGAAAGAGATTAAGGTGCTTGAAGAAAAAATAGTGGAGCTCGAAAGGGATTGTGCTGAGCTTACAGAAGAAAACCTGGGGCTTCTGCTGCAGCTTAAGGATTCAAAATGCAATTTTATGAGTACATTGGATGTCATCTCTTCAAGTGAGCCTCCACCAAAAGAATCAGCTAACTCGGAGCCTGAAGTTAGTGAACTCAAATCCAAGATACACTTTCTGGAAGAACAGCTGGAGAAAATGGAGAGAGAAGCAGTTGCAATCAAAGCTTCACGATCCTTTGTGACAGTTCTTGAGAATAAATGCAATGATCTGGAACTTCAGCAGCAGACTTCTAAGAACAAAGTTTGCAATCTTGAAAACAAGCTCCTTGACAGCCAAGCAAGAGAACAACATACGAGTTTGGAGATCACTGCATTGCAGGAACAATTAAAATGTTGTCAAGAAAATGAAATTGACAAGGAAGATCAGCTTGCTGCTTCTGAAATGAGAAAATTGTTTTCTGAAGGGTTGAGACAACTTCAGATGGCTTTTGCCAATGTGACAAAGCCATGGTCCAGTGGTATCTCTCATTTGGATTGTGACATTGATGTTGACCTTGATAGTCTTGTAATTTCTAGTGGGATCACTCAAAAAGAGCAGTCTCAATCTCTTTTGAAATACTTAATAGCCTTGAACAAAGTATTGGAGGCAAAAATTTTTGAATGCTCAAAGGTTCTTGATCACGGTGAAGCTGAAATCATCGAGAAGGACAAAAAAGTTGCAGAAACACAAAAATTGCTGGAGGATTACATTTCACAGGAAATGATGTCTGATCTTAAGCTTCGAGAATTTGAGAACTTAAAGCTGGAACTTGATCTTAAAGTTAGAAAGCTCAGTGATGAGTTGATCTTCAAAATATCGGAGACAGAGAGGCTTGAAGTTCATCTGCTATCAAAGGAAGAGGAGATTGGGGTGCTTAAACAATCTGTAATAGAATTGGAAGCTCAAGTTTCTGATTTTCATAGAGAAAAACTCCAGCTTGAGGAAAATACGGAGATTGTCACAAGAGAAAGTCATATCATGTCACAATGCATAAATGAGCTACGCAATGATTTGGCAGTTCTAAGTAATAGTGCGGAAATCCATGAGTCCAACAAGATGATTCTTGAAAATAAAGTTTTGGAGCTAGAAAATGCAAAACATTGTCTGGAGCTCCACTTGTCTGAGCTGGAAGATGAAAAGATGCAGTTATCAGATTATATTTTTGGTCTGGAATCTCAACTTAAGCATAAGGAGTCCAGCCAACTAGAATTACAGGATTCTAGATCTCACATTGGAAGCCTCGAAGATCAAATCTCAAGATTGAAGATTCAGATGGAGACACAAGAAGCAGATCTAAAAGAAAAGCTACAGGAAATGCGAAGTCAGTGGTCAGAAGCTCAAGACGAGTGTCAATGCTTGAGAAGATCTAATTCAGATTTGCAAGATGCAGCAGAGACACTCATTGGACAATTGAATTCTCTTCAGAGAGAGAATGAGGAGTGGAGGAAGGATAACCAGGAGTTGGTTGAGCAGTGTAAATGCTTGGAGGTAGCCTTGAGGGATTCACAGAGTTGTTTATCTGAGTGCTCTAGTAAAGCTGAAGACAGACTTTCTTCAATGCTGGAAGAATTTGCGGCGAAGGAGAGAAGCCTCACTTCAGAATTAGATGCTCATCGTGACGAAAATGAGAGGCTGAAGGAGAATCTTGTCCTGGGTGAGAGCTTGCTGAATCAGATGCACAAGGACGAAGCGGTTGAAATTGAGGGTCTCCAGAGAGAAGTAGAACACCTCAAAGAGCAAGTTTCTGCAGCTCAGAATGAAAAAGAGGAAGCAGTTTTGAAAATATCCAGCTTGCTTGCTGATAAAGCTCAACTGGAATCCACTCTTCATGAAGTCCAGATTAAAGTTAAAGCAGCTGAGAATCAGTTTCATAGCACTCAAATGGAGTCTGAAACAAAAGTCCAGAGCCTTACGGGAGAAGTTGCTTCATTCAGAGAGAAGCAGGAAATGTTAATGACTGAGCGTGACAAGATGTTGAAGCTAGTGGAGAAACTTAGAGTGGGTGAGGAAAATCTTAGAACATTGGTGAATGGTCTTGAACTACAGCTTGCTGTTTCTGATTATGAAAAGCAGCAGCTAAAGGAGGAAACAAGTAGTTTGAAAGGCCAATTGATGAAATTGTCTCCTCTTGAAGGTGAAATTTTGGCTCTGAAAACTGAGCTCGATTCAACTAAGTTTGCAAAGGAAAAAATTGAAGCATCAATGGAAATGATTTCCAGTGAGTATGAGAAACTGAAGGTAGAAAAGCAGTTACTCACTGAGACATTGCAGAATTCTCTTGCTGAGAATGAGGAGAGCAAATATAATAGAGTCGCCTTAGAAGAGAAGATTCTTGAGATGGAGAGTGATTTGACAGCAAGAAAGGCATTATGTGCTCAGGATGCTGAACTAAAAAATGAGATCAGCCAGTTTAAGAGCACAAACAGGCAGCTTCAGTGGAAAATAGAACAACTTGAAGTTGAGAAAAGTGAGAATATAGAGAAAGCACAAGCTTTGAAAGAAGAATTAAGGTTGATGAAGAAAGAAAAACAGGCATATACTGCGAATATTGCTAAAAAGGTTAGTAGTTCTTCTAAAGCGTATACCATGGTTAAAACTTGTAGAATAGTGCTCTCAAAGATTCATTTTCTCCATTCTCCATTTTATTTCTATCAATCTTGATAATAATGGGAAGTTGGTCTCTACCAAATCCATATAATTCAAAAAATTTCCCTTGATTCTATTTTTTGTTGGCTATTCGGTTTTGGTATTTCAGAGTGTTCGTGAAAATTCCCGAGATGCTACCAATGATACCTTATCAAAGTTGCAGTTGCTTGAGAATGAATTAGCTCAAGCACTGGAGGCAAATAAGAAGTATAAACATCAGCTTAACAGGTGAATTTCATTTGAAAGAGTTTCTGTTCTAGGTGTTCATTTTCATGAATCACCTTATTTATTCCTGGAAATTTTCTTCTCAAATAATTGCCGCATTAGTGAGAAAAACCTGGAAATTCATTCTATTGAAGTCTCATAACAGATTGATAATAAAATCAAGAAATGCATGGAGAAAAAATGGAGGTAGAAGAGACAAGCTACCGATAGGTGTTCAAAAAATTAAGCTTGCTGTTTTGAAACTGTATCCCAACTAAAGAAGAATGATCTTGTTGGGATTTATGCAGATGTTAATTTATAAATCACAGACAAATAGAACTGTGTTTATGTGTTCTAGAGCAAGTTGAAGGTCAGTAATTCATTGAAGTTTTTAAAATGTAAGCCATGACCATGGAGGTAATTTGTAGTTTAGTGGTTGCACTGACTTCTAATTTGAGGAATCGAAATACAACATGAAAAGGGTCTTACTTCAGGCAAGTAGGAGGCTGCAGGTTTCCATGTATTAACTAGCATCTCTTATGTACAGGCTCTTGTCAGAGGGGCAAAATGGTCATACTGATGCTTCCTGGAGATCAATTGCTGAAAGCGATAAATCAATTCTGGAGAGATATCAGCGCACAAAATCCTCACTAGAGCTGGAACTAAGAGACATCCGTGAACGCTACTTCAACATGAGCCTCAAGTATGCTGAGGTAGAAGCTCAGAGAGAAGAACTAGTCATGAAGCTCAAGGCAGAAAAAAGTGGGAAAAGGTGGTTCTCATAAATACATGACCAATACAAGTGAGCTCTTACTCTTTTCTATAAGATAGTTTTTCCCACAACTTTGTTGCACTTTTCATTTTGTGTTAAAATCCAATAGCATTGATAGAGTGAATTAACACATAAGAAGCCTAAAAAGGCTACAGTGTAGATAATGGACCAGTATAAGGCAGACAGAGGCAAATATGCTGGTGCAAGGTATACTGTATAAGTCTAGAATTAATGAAAGAAGCATATTTGCATTGACTTCTCCAAATTTTGACTGCTAACCTCTCAACTTGTCAGCATAGGATATGACTAATATGGTTTAACCAAGTAAGTTATGTCTTGTTGTCTGTAAAATGGAACAGAACTGAGATTTTGTTGGTCTCATACGAATTTGGACCATTGTATGGAACTAGAACTTGAATATCAAGCACCATGTGGGTCCGTTTTGCACTGATCTATCTCCAGAAGTTTGCTAGCATGTTAGTTTTTCCAGAAGGCTTTACTTATTGCTGTTTTCACAAAGTGACCTTAAAATGAACCATAGTGCTGCCTGTGCCATTTTCCCTTTATCCATGGCCAATTTTAATTGTCGATTCATGACAACCAAGAGTCGAGTGTAGAATTCAGAGCATATGAATCTCTGTTCTGTCCTGGTGTTAGATGGGGCTCGAGTATAAGGATTAAGGAGTGTAATTAATCCATATGCAATACAAAGATGAGCCCTCGTCTTGTACCCCGGGTTTGATGAACAAGATACCAAGTACGAGGTGTTTGAAGTGCAATCGTTAAATAAGGTTTAGCAAGTGCAGAATATTTTACATGGTATCTGATAATATGCTTTCCTTAGGTTCCATTTGATGTTGCAGTGAATGCCGCCCACTCCCAAAGAAGGCTTTAGCAATTCTGCTGTTCTTTCTCTATATTCACCTTTAAATTTATAAAATTAGCTCTGCACACGCACTAAGAGACTCCCATGCTCATTTGCTTATTGCTGATGATCCTTTTCAGTGGAATCTTACATTTTCATGAGCTTTTATGCAAATGACAAATTAAACTTACTATTTTGCTCATTTCTGCGTCATAACTTCCATGGTTTAAGGATTACATCATGGATTAGGGTTCAATAAGCAGACACAATTAACCTTAATAAGGATTAATGCCCAAGGTTTCCCTTTTCCACTTCTCTTTCTGCATTGTAATTTACTCCAACAAAAGAAGCAAAAAATAACAATAAAAAAAAGCCCTTTAGAATGGATGTTTAATATCTTATGGTGACTCATCAAAAGACAAGTCCATCCATTAAAAACTGTTACGCAATCAAAATGGGGTCAGATTATAATATGTTTAATTCTAGAGAATAAAAGAATATTACTGCTTGTGTCATCTTCTCTCTCTCTCTCTCTCTCTCTCTCTCTCTCTCTCTCTCTCTCTCTCTCTCTCTCTCTCTCTCTCTCAAGACAACCCAAAGCTAAGAACAAAAAATAAAATAAATTGAATCCCACATAAATTTCTGGTTCTGCAATTTATCAACATTTTTACATAGAAAAACTTGAAACAGTAATTCCGTAATTTCTTTAAGGCTAAAAATGCATTTGAGTGACACGTGCCACTATTATAGGATTAAAGTATATAACCATAGCAATAGTCAGATTAATCTTAGTTTGCAGCTGTTGAGTTTAATTTCATCATGACTAATTGACTCTAATTTAGATCCAACAACGCAAAATCGCGTCACTAATTAAATTATTATGACTAATATTAATGCGCACCGAAAATATTAATGCGCACCGATAGGCAAATCTTGAAGAATATTTTCATTTCCATGTGTCGAGCCTCATAGGCCTGGAGAAACTTATGCTTATGAATTTACAGTAACATTAAAGCCAAAAAAAAGAGAGAAAGAGGGAGAGAGAGGGAGAGAGAGAGAGAGAGAAGTGAAGGTAAAGCTGTCATCCGATGTGTGGAGCAATGTATGTGGGAATGCCTATTGGCATATCCTTGGAAGATGCTAAACTTGCAACCCTCACTTTCACTTTCTTTGTTGCCTTTCCTTTAACCAAAAGTGTCCATTCACTACTACTTAAGTCATACCACCCTTTTATTGCTCCCATGACCAAATCCTCTCTCTTTATATCAACCTCTCCAAACCTCCTCATAAACCCCTCTTCCCACCACCACCAACCCTCCAAAAATGTTACATTCGCGGTGGTTTTGGTAACCAGGCCACCTCCTCACCCTCACCAATGGGGCGCGCATCTCACTTTGAATCGGTGCAGGTGGTGCAGTCTGGCTCAATAAGCTGTGGTGTGGCTATGTTACCAAAGTGTGCCTAGTCTTCTTCAACTCTATTATTCATCAAAGGAGTGAGTGCAAGAGGCTCGTCTCTTTCAAAAAGGGGGGTTCTCTCTCCATATAGGGCAACTATGATCCTTTGGCATCTGGGCTTCCTCTTGGGAAGTTCGTTCTCTTAGGTTTGAAGAACTTCTTGGCAAGGGCGAATAAAATGCTACTGTTTATTTCTTCCTTGTGAAATATAATTTGTAGCAATTTGCCTGTGTTTAAATACTTATGTATATGTAGAACTCTGGAAATATATATATATATATATATATATATATATATGGATATATTATGGTGGAAATATTATGTGTCTCTGTGATAAAGTTCGTGGTGCTTGGGGGTTTTGAACATGAAGTAACTCAAAATCTGGTGACTGTGATTTCATAATGATGTTCTAAAATCCAAACACAAACTCATGTCAAAATGGGTATTGACCCACGAAGGGAAAAGAAATTATTAAAAGGAGAAGAGCCGAAAAGGAGGTAGAATTTTGCCCTCTACTGGGCCAAAGAGGCACTCGTACTTGATTGGTGTAGAAGGAACTAACGACAAACATGGCATCTCGGTGGGTCTTGCTATAATAAGATCTTAACGAGCAATGTGCAACTCAAAAATTTCTTGACTTTTTTTTTTTGGGGGGGGGGGGGGGGATATGCCATCGCATCTTTCCGATTTCGCCACAAACAAGGAGCCTAGCAAATCCTTCTTTGCTGCTTTCCTCTCTCTGTCCATAACAGGGAGGACTATTAGACCGAAATTCCAAATCTAAATTTTGGTTAAGTTATACTTTTCTTAATTACTTGTGTTGTTTCTTGGATTTGGTCAGATTTCCAGTTAAAACAAAGCAACTTCTGCTTTAGTTTTTACAATTTTTTAGGGTACTTAGGAATGGGACGAATTTTTTTAAAATAGTATCTCAAAATACATCTTGTCATTTTATTTTAAAATGAAAAAAAGAGCTAAATGAAAACCCTTTCAATATTTTTTTAAAAATATTTTTGGCTTGGACCTTCCAATTATTTAGTGAAAGAGATGACTCATGAAAAAATGTTATTTTAGTTTGTGTTAAATGAACTAAATGTATCATGCACCAAATTTGACATGCAGTATATTTTAATTAATTTCTGGTCAAATATCATTTGAATTAATCAAATAATATTAATGATTTAATTAAAAATTGGCCATGATATTAATTACCACATAAGTGTTCCTTCATTCTTTTTTGGTTACATAAGAATTTAAATTTTGGATCTCAATATTAAGGGAGGAGAATTATGACCACCACCTCGGACGGTGTTCCCTCGCTCGGCTAACGTTATTGTTTTATTTTTTGGAGCTTAATCCGAGGTTTGGGTTGCCCTCTTTCGCTGAAAAGGCCTGACAGGCTTGAGTGAAGAAACCCACTCGAAACCCGATGAAACCGCGGTCATACAGGTCGATCTAATGGGCCTGATCCATAGGTTCTAGACCCAGGCTGGGCCCGCCTGGGTTATTTTTTTTTTTATTTTGGTTTTTTGCCCGCCTGGGTTATAAAGTAGCCGTTTAACAACTCCCCCCCCCTCTCTCTCTCTCTCTCTCTCTCTCTTCCCGGTTCGTAGATTTGGAAACCCCAATTTCTAGGGTAATGTTACAAAGGCATTGGACCGCAACTCACTCAAGTTGGCGAAAACTCAAGAAGGTAAATTTAATCCAAAACATCTTTCTATCTTTATGCAATTAGTCTTTTTTTAATTAAGAATTCTTTGTTTTTGGTTTGTTCTGTCTTTATGATCCATGTTAGGGCAGTGGTCATGCTTTTCTTTTTGTTGCTTCACTAGATTTTAGATTGTCTAAAAGTCTAACAATTTTCTTTAAAATTAGGGTTTCTGCGGATTCCCAATTTGAGATTTATATGAGTAGCTGTTGAAGTCTACCCAAGCGAAAGAAACTCTTGCAAATTGCTGGGTAAGCTTAATTATGGACTTTATTGTTGTGCAACTCTTAAAAGTGCCCCACACCAGTATTCTATTTGGTTCTGTGATGTAAATTGCAAAACACTTTGTGGGCTTGGATCACAGACCAAAGTGGCACCATACTTAACGAACATTGCAAAAATGAAATTAGGGTGTTTGTATCCTAGATGAGTCACCTTGTGCATCGTTTGAGGCCTATGATAGGGCATTCAGTTTGGACTTGGCAGGTCTGGGAGCATCAGGTTGGTATATTGATAGATTTTTGTTGCTTGCATTATGCAGAGAGCTTTTGATTGCAGGAGCTGCATTGCAGCTCCAACATCTTCTTTCATAAGCTTAACTTCTTATTTAGTGCCATCATTTGGCAATTTATCCCAGGCTTTGGGGTTGTTTCCTCCACCGTGTGTCTCTCCCTTGATATATTTAAATAGGGAATAATGAGATATGGATTAAAGCAAGTATTTTCCATAATGTAGGATATTATACCACGGGAATTAGCAGTTAACTATAAAAGATGATATGAATGCACTATTTAGAAAAGCCATAAATTTCAAACTAATCACAATAAGAAACCAAACACCTTGGATACACCTTGGATGGAGTGAAAATCCAAGCTAACCATTCTATTCCAGCCAATCAGTACCATCCCCTAGAGCTCAATTTCTGAAAAGGAGTGTAATGTAACAACAGTTTCATGTAAAAGGAGTAGTCATTAAGCTCTTTGTTTCTCATTTATCAAACATACATCGATTTAGCAAAATTAGGAGCTACTCAAATGAGGGGAGAGAAGAGTTATAATTGACATGAAAATGGATGCACAGGTATCTTGAGCAGTGGCTGCAGTGAACATTCATTGCCGCAGATGACAGCAATAGCTTGTGATCTACAAGTTATGCTGCTGCCCCAGCATCTCTAAGCCTACTAATATTCAGAACCTATAAAACAGGTGACACATCCAGCGATGAATGGTAAATTATACACGGAAAGAATTGCAAATAAACCAGAAAAACTGATTACATAAATATTGTTCAATTCTATTTCTATTTGTACTTGCATTTTTGCTGTATTTTCCTTCTATGGGGAATATCAGAAAACAACAATTTAGAAAGTTGCACCATGCGAAACTTAATTTAGAATGTTTTTATCAATAACTTTTTTTTTTGAAGTTATTACTGATGGGACCCATACATTAATTATGCAGCTCATCTGTTGTATCTGCCGGAATTCTGATTGCTTTTGGATTAGAAGTTGCAGCCCTTCCTTTTGTTTTAACACCCAATCCTCATTCTTAGTTTTGCTAATAACATTCCGTTCGTAGCATTATCTATCTGATTCTGCGGCTATGTTGTCTTTGTATACTGCATAATTCCCTGTGCCTGCTTCATGTGAAGTTCTTTAGGGCCAATTTGGTAGCCAACTGTCTCACTTGGATCCAAATTAAATTCTGAATATGGCTCCTGATTTATATTTCTAACAATGACCATGATAGTTGACAGTAGTGTTTTAAAATGAGATGATTTTTCCTTATACTTGAAATGCCCTTGCCCCAACCTTCCCAGGCCCTGCTTCGATGGCCCAATATTGTTTATTTTGAGGAGATTTGATTTCATCACGTGTCATTCTACTCATAAATACAAATGGGATTATTTTATTTCGTGGGGCGATGAAACTGAGCATGCCCTCATGGATTGCGTATGCTTTGGTGAACCACATATTTGCTTTGGGTAAGAATAATATATATATACAGTGTAACCTCTGCTAGGGTTGGATTTTTATTTATTTATTTATTTTTCTCTTTTGCGCTAGAAAAATGACAAATCAGAAGGTTTAACAAGCAGACATAGTCGTAGGGTAACAACAGATTGAATCTGATCCCGTACGGTGCACACCTTTTCCCTTTCTTGAGTTGTTGTAGGGTTAATGTAGGGTGGGAATTGGGTTTGGGAGTTGAGGAGACATAGCTGTCACAGTACAAGGTCATGATTATAGCAGTAGTGTTACCTACTGGTACTGTATAATTGACAGAAGACATGTATTTGGAATTTTTATAGATCTGAGTGGACAAAGAAAATGTTTAACCAACGCGAAGCAGTTGGATAGTTTAAATTGGGCTAAGCATAAATCTGTTGGAAAATTTGCGGTTCATAAGTCATCCATGAAAGTAAGAGGAGAGAAGAAAATTGTTATAGGCTGATTGCTTATTATTCTGGAAATCTTTTGTGCTTTGTTTATCAAAATAAAAAATGAAATATAAATTTGAACAATTGCACAAACATATGACAGTTTGGCCGAGTGGTCTAAGGCGCCAGATTTAGGCTCTGGTCCGAAAGGGCGTGGGTTCAAATCCCACAGCTGTCATTGTTTTTTGAATAACACAAGTTTTTTTATGATATTTTGGAATATTAAGATTTATGTTGTCTTTTTCTTCTATATTAGATGTGCTACTCCTTTGGCTCAATAATACAAGTTTTTTATGATGTCTTCGAACATTAAGATTTATATTGTCTTTTTCTTCTTTATTAGATGTGCTACTCCTTTGGCAAATTAATTGAGCTTCAAGGGCTATTTACAAGCATTGAGCAGCTGCAGGCATTTTGAAGGTAGGAGGTTTGTGCTTCCATCTGCATTAGGAGCTGAATCCAAATGGACACACGATTTTGGTTGTGCTACACCATCTATGCTTCTAAGCATATGTCCTTCCTAGAGACATCCATGCGTCATATGGAATTAATTCCTGAATGTTAAGTCATTGAAAACTAAAAGCCTATCAGTATCAGCAGTTGGGAGCATGTAGAAAGGGAGCAGGTTCTGTAAAATCCTGGGCATGTCTAAATTTGTTTGTAGATCATCCGTTTACCAATGGCTTTTCTGATTTTTCTTTAATCTGTTTTTTCGTTATCTTTTGGAGGTGTTGGAGGGTGGTGTGAATGGGTATTAACCCCTTGGTACAAGAAGGTAGCAGCTTGGCACCGGCGGCAACCAACTTTCTACCCCTCCAGGCATGACCATAACCCGTTTAGGACGAACCTGTAACCCCAGCCCTACCAATATGGCAGCCCCACCATTATGCCAAGAAGCTAAAATATCAGTTTTGTTAGTCGTTTGAAAGAATAAATGTATTTGATCTAGTCTTACATTATGTTTGTGCCCAAGATGGGAATTTATGGAATGCTACAATTTTCATACAACTATTTATTTTGAGTGTCCTTTTTCCTATTTCTTGTTAAGCTGTTATTTTCCTAAGCAGTAACATTTAGTAGCCCTGCCTACCTTTAGCAATTGTTGAAGGCAGTGCTGCCATTTTAATTTCAACCCTTTAGGTCTTTCTCAAGTTTGTTATTCATTATTTTTTTTTTCTTTTTGGGGATTATTTAGCATACGGATAATGATTTAGGGTAAACTACACACGGGGCTTAAATCTTGAAAGTTACAATAAAAGGTGCAATGCCTTGAGATGCAAACAATTGCGGTCTTCTTCATTGCAACCATTTCTTTCTCTTCTGCAAAATCATAGCCATATCCTGCTAGTACCACCGGCCACAATTATGTCTTTTGAAAATCTTACACTGTACCAGCTGAACAGACAACATGCACTTTCTCTACCCTCATTATGACCCAAATCTCTCTCTCTCTCTCTCTCTCTCTCTCTCTCTCTCTCTCTCTCTTCATCCCACTAATTTAACAAGCAGAAAGAAAGATGTAATCATCTCCGCTCCGCACTCACAAACATGACAAAGAGGCCCATACATTTCTTACCTCCCACGCCAATCACCACATAGCCCTCCCTTCAATAAAACAATGCCTTCCTCCCACTTTCCAAGTCTTCCATCAAAAATAAACTTAAAGGCAACTGACCAACGCCAAAGTCCTCAACATCAACATGAGAAAAACTCTGTTTTGGTTCTTTGCTTGTGTCATTGCTCTTATCTCCGTTGTAATTTCCCTCTACACATTCTCATCGTCCTCTTCTATAAGCACAGCAGATGATACTCCAATTAGTCTTGGACTAGGCATTCTCAAAAGGGTCTTCGAACAAAGTGGTATGGAGGAGTTATCTTCCATAGTGAAGCATATTAGACATGAAATATCAAGACATCATCACCGGAGGAAAAGGCGCAAAAAGTGTGACAGGAGAAAATGGAAATCCAGATTAGCATCGATGTACAATGTGACGCTCATTCTAACCGTTGATTTAAAGGGATGTGCGAATTTTACTAGCGTGCAGAAGGCAATTGACGCGGTTCCCGAATTCGGACTTGACAAGACTCTGATCATTATTGATTTTGGCTCTTACAGGTTATTAACTCTATAACCCTTCTAAAGTTTCATATGTGAATATTGGCTCTGAATTAGAACTTCATGGCAGGGAAAAGGTAGTGATTCCTGCAAGCAAAACAAATCTAATAATTCAAGGACAGGGTTATCTTAAAACAGCTATGGCTTGGAATGACACAGCGAATTCCACAGGAGGGACTCCATATAGTGCATCTATCGCGATCTTTGCTTCCAATTTCATTGCTTACAACATTAGCTTTCAGGTCTGTCTACATTGTAGGACTAGATATTCCTCTTCAATCAACTAGTCATTCTCATTAACATTACTGTTATATACTCAAATACGTGCATGGTATTTGTGGCAGAATACAGCTCCACCACCATCCCCGGGTGAAGTTGGAGCACAAGCAGTGGCACTCAGAATTGCGGCTGATCAAGCTGCATTTTACGGCTGTGGGTTTTATGGAGCACAGGACACATTGCATGATGATCAAGGGAAGCATTATTTTAAAGAATGTTTTATTCAAGGATCCATTGATTTCATCTTTGGAAATGGGAGGTCGGTGTATGAGGTAAATTTGAATTATGCAATTTCCCAGTCCTAAGTTCATTATGGCTTCCTAAATGGTTTTGAGTATGTAATGTTGTAAAAAAAAACAAGTGACAAATCTTTGTAATGGTAGGATTGTACAATCAATTCCATCGCCAAACAAGTTTCAGTTGGGATTAGTGGTGCAATCACGGCTCAAGGGAGAGAATCAATGGATGAAAACACGGGATTCTCCTTTGTGAACTGCAGCATTGATGGAACTGGCAAGGTTTGGCTTGGAAGAGCTTGGAGACCTTATGCTACTGTCATATTCTCCAGAACCTACATGTCTGAAGTCATATCATCCGATGGTTGGAATGATTGGAGAGACCCTTCTAGAGATCAGTCCGTGGTTGATCCCAATTTTGCTATCTTTCTTCCTTTTTTCCCCTTGTAGTCCATTTTTTGCCTGGAGAGTGATGTAACAATGAGAAAAAGAGTCATGGGTGGTATATGGCATAATTTGTTCATTACTACAGAACGACTAACGAAATCATGCCACTCCAGAATAAATACTTTCGATCTTTTGACCTTTTCAAAACATGCGCAAGTATAATTGCTTTACAATATTCGTGTTTTGGCTAATTTGACCCTTTGATTTGTTTTGCAGGACAATTTTTTTTGGGGAATATGAGTGCATTGGACCAGGAGCAAACTACACTTACAGGGTCTCATATGCTAAGCAACTGGCAAGGTCTGAAGCCGCGCCTTTCATGAATGTTTCATATATTGATGGAGATGAATGGCTTCTTCCTCATCGAGACAATTCATCAGGACCTGTTAATGGACATGGCCGCAGAGAGCTTGTCCTAACTTAGTTGCAATTGTGACCCTTAAACCATGGCAAATAGAAACATGCAACTTCTCTAATATTTCTAAGCAGAATTTTATTCCATTATGACAAAAATACCTTTCTTTCCCCAAAAATAATTTATGTAATATGATTTCTTGAAGGGCGTTTGTTGATCAAATTTTGTTGTTTTAATTTAAAAAAATTAAATGTTTTTCCAAATATAGATTGTCATCTATAATTTAACTTTTCACTTTCTTTATCTGTAACAAAGATTGATAATCACAGATTTAGTGTAAAAATTCTAACCATCATTCTAACCCACTTGTAGAATTCCTTTAAAGGGCCGACCGTCGGTGCAAAGGAAGTCATACACATACTTCTTCTAAAACCAACTTGCATCCATGGCAAACATTAATCTCTTAGTTGCATTCCTTATTATCCACTGCTGCCATAACATCTCATAATTGTAAGAATTTCTATCTCTCTCTCTCTCTCTCTCTCTCTCTCTCAAATTTTACTATTCTCAGTTCTCTATATTTTTAAATGTTCTATAGGCGAGATTTCCTCCCCCATACTTGCTACCGGTGTCATATTTTATCAACTAATTAACTTCCCCCCCCCCCCTTTTTTTTTTAACAACAACAAGGTGCTGTTGGTGAAAACAATGGTACCAAGAAGATTTCTAATGTTAATGGACTTCCACCGATGCCGGGCAAGCCATCATATTGTACGAGGTCTACTTATTGCCTAGGACTTCGAACCAATGTTTGTTATTGTTGTATCGCTGTCCCGAATAAATGTTCTGAGACTTTGTCCGTTTGTATGAGCCGTGGATGCCGTTAGTGGTGTCATATATTTGAAGTTTTCTCATAATAAATTATTGGGTTTTGCTTTCGTTCTTCTTCTTTTACTTGGCCACCAAATTAATGGTCTTTTTATGAATATTTATATTTAAATTAAACAACTCAAAATATCAAATATGCTATATTTTACGTAATTATACATTTTTTCATATTTTAAAATTCTTTTTACTTAAATTAAAAGATATTTTGAGTAAAGTAATCGAACCATTTTAAGTTTTTCCTTGCGCGTTGGCTCAAGGCAGCAAATCAAACCGGAACCATTAATTTAGTTTTAATTTGTGATTTTTAAACTAAAATTATTAGCGTAATTGCAAATTTTTAATACCGATAGAATTATAATTGAAATCAAACTATGAAATATCGTAAACCATCAAATTTGTTGAAGTTGGTTTTCTGAAAAATTTTAAACTGTGGTAAATAGTAAAAATGAAATATAAAGTTGGTGGATTTATTTTATGCAATGTGGGAATATAATGGTAAAGGTTGGATACATACATATCAAATAAAACATTAAAGAGGTCGGCTGAACTGACCTCATGATTGCACTGGAAAACATGCTGAGAGTTGAATGGATGAATCAAAATAATCTTTTCCTCAATTTCCCTCCATACACCCACGCCATCGAAACTAAGGGGTTTTTTTTTAACATTTTTATAATTATTATTTATAATTAAAACTGCTATTTATGAATTGTAAGTGGAATTTGATTCTTTTATAATAAAAATAAAAATTATTGTTATTATAATATTATAAAAATAAAAAATGTAACTGATTAATTTTTAATAAAAATAATTTAATATTAATTCAAAAACAACATATAATTAAAATTTTATCCCAGAAAATATTATCCGACCCAAAACGAAACCAATATAGTTAAACTCCACAAAGAAAGGAAGCTATTTTTTTTTTTTTGTTTATCATAAGATTCGAATCTGAATCTATTATAAGGAAAGGGAGTTTAGTATCACTTGCTGAAAGTGATCGGCAAAGAAAGCTATTATTGGTTATAGACAAGGAAATTTCCCCAATGAGTTTTATCTCAAGTGACATCAATTTTCCTCCTTTTTATAATAGACTCAAGTTTGAATTCGCTATGAATCAAAAAAAAAAAAAGAAATAGAGATTTCAAATTCTATCTAACAACAAGCGGCCCTTCTCGAGCGCAAACTACTCAATATGTGGGTCGGGTCAAAACCAGGAGCTTTTTACCGAAATATATATTTTTTTTAAAATTTAAATGACCTGCTAAGCAAAGTAATTTCGGATCTAACCTATATTTGTCACAAGTTGAACCCGCGACAAGATGGCGTGACAGCATCAAGAGTGTCGTGTCTTCAAGACGCGACACAGCTTGTCACGTCTTGAAAATGCGTCAAACCCTGTCACGGGTTGAACCCGTGACAAGGCATGTCAGGACACAAAGGAGAGGCTCGCATGCCCAACTCGCAGCAAAGACCCACGAGCCAACGGGCTGAACTCTTTTTGTTTCCCCTCCGTACTCTTTTTATAAAATCATAAAAAATAAAAAAACAAACAAATAAATAGAGCATTGTTAGTGTAAAAATATACTTTTTTAATAATTAAAACAAGACGTGGGGGACAAACAGTCGAGTTAGAGGTAATTAAGAGGATTAGGATTGATGACATATGAGTATTTTATTATGTAAGATTTAGAAAGGAAAAAGAAAACAAAAGAATTGGAAGAAAGAGAAAATAAAAACTTACCAGCAAAAAGGTTTTAGTGAGGGTATAAAGGATTTCAAAATCAAAATCGTCAGCTTCTTTTGAGGTGCTCCCCTTCCTAAAATACCATTTATTTATTTTTTGTTTTCTTGTGAATTTTAAATTTTGTTTTTAGTTTTTGGGCGGGAAGCTTACCTCCAGAATGGCTAGAGATGTGGTCTCCGACTGTTTATCTTCTTTTACTTATACTTCAGTCAAGTCAAGTATTAGGGTTTTATTTGTTAGTTAACAAACTTAGGTTTGTTTGTTTGTCAAATGAGTTAAATATAACAAGTATCTAATTCAATTCCGACATCCTCCCTTCACTTTTTATTTTTACTTTCTTTCTTTGATTATTTAGACAAACAATTCATGTTGGATAAACAATTCATGTTGGAGTTGTTTTATTTTTTTAGATTTTACAATATTTTGTCAAAAAAGAGTTCGGCCTGTTGGCCCACATGTCTTTGCTGCAGGTTGGGTCCACGGGCCTCTCCTTTGTGACCCGACATGCCTTGTAGCGGGTTCAACCCTCGACAGGGCATGTTGCGTCTTCAAGACGCAATATTTCTGATACTGCTACGTCGCTTTGTCATGGGTTCAATCCATAATAAATGTGGATTAGATCCAGAATTATTTTACTACGTAGATCCTTTTAATTTTTTTTTTTTAAAAGTATATTTCGGAACGAAGCTCCAAAACCGGCCCATCGAAGCTCGTCTCTCCCCCTCCTTACAATCAATGGTCTCCGCGACTGAAGCGATTGCGCCAGATTATCAGGTGCCTCTTCTTAAATTAATATTTGTAGTTTTCTTTTTCTTCTCTCTCAATTTTTTAACTAACGTTTCACAAATGGAAATTCCCCGCATATAAATGCTAATATTTTCCTTGGGAAGCGGTATAACCATTACTTTGGCTGATATTACATGTTTGGCAATTATTTGTTTGTTTACTGGTTATGTTACTAATATGTGAGACCAGTGTTACCTGCATCATGGTTTGTTTGGAATAGCAATGGATATGGGAATGTGGAACGCTTCCTTCCCCAAAAACTGGTAACTGGGGTATAGGCTTTGCTTAAATACTTAGATATCTATTTCTAATGGTAGTTTGCTTTCACTCCTGTACAAGTTTTTGTATGTAGATTTGATAGATAAATATTTTCAAAGTAAACTTTAACAAATACTAGAAGAATAAAGAAAATAATAGCAATAAATACCGAGTTGTGCTTTAAATTAAGAAGAGTTCTTTTTATTTCTGTAGTTTGAATTTTGTCATACACACACGTATATTTTTAAATCTATATTAAGTTTCAATCACCTAATTTAGTAATGTAGTGCCCTATAGTACCATTTGTGGATCCCACTATTTGAATTGCAGATTGCTAGCCTTCATCTATGACATATTAGAATGTAAGTGCAGATGCAGTCCAACTCTGAAATCTTTTAGAGATTTTACTAGAAGGTAGTGGATTTCTGTCTTTCATTTTGTTTCGATTCATGTTTGTTGTTAGTTTGATCTTTTTTTTTTTTTTTTAATTTACTTAATATTCATTGATCTTGATAACTGCTAGTACAGGCCTATGAGTCATTGTGGTGATCAGTCCTTTTTTTCCCCAAACCTATCTAGGTCTCCAATTAAATTAGCTAATTGAACTACAATATCTCACTAGGATTGCCTTTATGCAGAATGTTAATGGGGGTTACAGGATTTTTTTAAAGGACATCAACTGCTTTCCTTGCAAGTTCTGGGCCTTACTGAGGCGCCAGTTTGTAAGACATTGGATTAGATGAGATCATAATACATGTGTGTCGGTGTAGAATTTGATCTAAATTTCCATTGCAAAACCATTTCTTATTAGACATTAGGCACCTTGTCTTCACAGATACAAGTTAAAGGGAGATCTGGGAAATGAGCATCTTTGTGGAAAGAAAAAAATAGCAGAAATTTATGCACTAGCACATTACAGTCAATAAGCTTTCCCTCTATCTGAGATCAGACTAATAATCAGGCACTTGCAGTTCTTTAATTTGCTAACTCTTGCATCTCCTTTAATTTGGCTCTCAAATTAGTCACCTGAAGTAACATGAAGCATGATTCTTAAAATTGCATTGTAGAAATCATCTGAATAACACTTGCTGCTCCCTTCTCATGTCCTCGTTTATGGCATTTTTCTCGAGCATTGAGGTTCATTATTTCGTGGATCATCAATGACATGTTGAAGTTGGAAGCCCCCCCTGCTTCCATAGCCCTTCTAGCTTTCTCCCCAAGCTCTCTTGCTCTTTGTCTTGGCATTTCTCCTTCGCGGCCATCCATCAATCTATTTACTGCTATTTTAACTTCACTTTTTGTCATCAAAATCCCCACTTTCTCTTCATCACCCCACCTGACAGGGGTTTCAAAGCCTATCCGAATTCCAATCTTTAAGACTTCCATGATTAGTTTCTCATTTAAGAACTGTTCTGCAAACATAGGCCATGTTAGCATTGGTTGTTGAATTCCAGCCATAATGGCTTAAGAACCCCCAGATTGCTGGGTGTGACAGAATAAAAATTTGTGGTGCCCAGCCTTTAATCAATAGTCCCCTGCCTTTGATCCTATCCTCGAAATTTTCCTTCTGTAGCCAACTCTCCAAGTCTGAGAATATTTCTCCTTTTTTTATTACCCAAATAAATGGGTGTTTTGATGCCACTAAACCCAGTCCAAGTTCTATCGGTTGTGTAGGAACTAGACAACATTGGCTGCCAAGACAAATATAAAGCACAGAACATTGTTTTTTTGAGTCAAGCCACTGTAGACATTGTTTCTCGTCAATTGAGGCTTTGTCTCCTCTCTCAAACTTGTCTGCATTCATCTTGTTGCAGAGGGAGACTGGCCCAATGGCCATACCATTTTGTTCAGAACTTTTGTGTAATCTTCAATGTAACCATGCTCTAGGCTGTCAAAACTGTTTGGGACTACCCCGTAAGCTGATGTTTCAGCCTCTCTTATCAACTCTCTTATATCATCAAAGTCTTGTGATTTGACAAATTCACCTGGTAACTGAGCTTTGGTTATCTGTATCTTGTGTGGCAGTCCTGGAATATCAAAAGGGTCTCCATCTGAAGAGACAGATTTGTAGAGCCTTACATTGTGGGAGCTCAATAGCGAGAAGCAGCCATCCCATGGAAGACAAGCCTCGGGACATGAAACTTCTTTGCTGTCAGAGATGTCCAATACAGTTACTTATCTGAAATAATGCAGCTTGGACTGGGCTTATTTTCTTCCAGGTACCTTTCTAAAGGCTGTTGGAGCTTATCGATTGCGATGTAAAATTTCCTGATCAGGTTCTTTGAGGGGAGGCTGTCAAGATTCTCACATCCAAGAGGTAGCCCCACATCCTTGCATGGAAATGGGATTTGCACAAGCAGAATTGAAAACCCAGATTCATTGGCTCGCTGAATTGTGGATTGAACCCTAGAGGCATTCTGAGGAGTAGTGACCAAGCTTACAAGGACTCCATGCACTGCAAGAAGCCTGGCCATGTCTATCATAGGTATCATGTGGCCCTGTGTCATTAATGGGACCAAAACAAAGTGTGGCTGGTTGATGTCTGATTGCATTGCACACCTTGGTTAAGCAGTAAGTTGTTGAAGGGTTGATATTATAAGTTCTCAATTTCAAATAAAACTGCTTGGCAGCTAAGTCTTATAAAGTGAGCTTGACTCGACTCCTGCTGTTGTTTAAGGGTACTTGGCTGGGGTGGATCACATTCCCCAGCAGCTTGTTAATTGGTATGAAATGCTTGACTCCAACTTAAACTTTGGGTTGATCGGGTCAAGCAGCATTTTTCTGGGCTTGAATTAGCGTTTTATATAATATAATGACGTCTGTTCCAGCCAAGGCATTAATCACGTGCCTTCCACATCCCTTGATTTTCATGTTAGGGTTAATCATCAATACACTCTTATTATATCATTCTGATAGGAGATAGAATCAATCTTTTGGTCATGATCCAGTATGGTAATGGTTGATGTGGGGGCACTAAAACAAGCATATAGGCAGTGCATTAGTTCTTCAGATTGTTTGTATTTTTGGGTTCTGTTAAACCTTTTCTTTCTTGGCTAATAATAAATCATTGCTTTAGGGTAACGTTGATGCTGAACTTCACCCGGTGAATTGACTTGCTAAACCCCAAATTGGGCCGAGATTTTGTCTTTGGTGCGCGCGCGGGTGAAAATAAGGCCCTTTTGCCACTATCCATGGAAACAAACTGCCCTAATAATAGATAAAGTTTTTATATGCTATGTGATCTCGTATGTTGTGCTTTTGGTCTTCTGTGCCACTTGTTCTTTATCTGTTTTTGGACCTTTATTTGATATAGAACTTGGTCTTCGTTTTGTTCCATGAACATGTATGCAGCCCCATGGTTAACCGGGGATCTTATTTATTTATTTTTTTTGGTTTTCGACTTTTGGTGAATGAATTTAAGTGTCCGGTCACTCAATCCAAAAGAGTTTGGTGTGGGGATCTTATTTATGGTATCTGAATTACATGCATCTTTAGGGCCGCAGAAGTGTATTTTTATTCCACTTACTATGCTATGAAGGCACGTCACGGATTGATATTAAAATATGTCGAAGTATATTAAGAAAATGATTAAACTGCTTGATAATGCAAAGTCCAGAAAAATAGGAGTCATTTTTCTTAAAATTACATCAGTCTGACAGAGCTTCAAAAGTTATCTTACTTGCGTCAAGTTCATTTTCTTAATCAATTATTTGGTCTTTTATGTTACGTTAATCTCTGCAGGTGTCATTTGATTGGACTATTACTTGGCTCGAACGAGCATGATCTTTTATGTTATGTTACACGGCGGACTTCCATCTCTCTTTCTCTCTCTCTCTCTCGCGTGAATTCGCCTTGACCATCATTTTTTCATGTTAATGGGGTTGTGTTTCTCCGTCTGGTCCCCAACTAGAAGGATCTTTCCTCTGTCCAGCCTCTGATGAGACACCACGATCGTTTCTAGAAAAAGGAGTCAAGTATGTTGGTGAGAAGAGACGAGATGTGATTCTTCTGCGTTACTGCTAGTGAGGATGTGTTGACTTGTCCGTTTATACTTATGATGTCTGGACTGGTTGCTAATTGAGTTGAGTATTCAAAGTTCATTCTGTTTCTTTGAATTGCAGTCATTGTGAGAAAGTTGGACTACTTTTGCGCGTGGAGTTGGCAAATGCTAGATAAATACACTGATACACGGTGCAAGCATCCATTAGCTACATGGGCGGTAGAGAGAATAATTTACTAGTCTTAAAAATAATTAGGATAATAGGTCTAATTAGCATGGAAAATGCAAAAGAGCCATCCATGTTACAACGTTATTCCAATCATATGGCTATCTAACAAACATCAACAAAATACATTCCATTTCTAAGAACAAATTCCTAGAAATCAAGAATGTCCCTGTTTTTTCCTTGTGCCGTCCCATAATGCCGAATCCTGTGGGGCTGGTTCATGTTGACAAAAAAAGTTGCATAATTTCTTGAATCAACATAGTCATATTAGAATAAGAAGACCCACCTTCTTCCATGGCCATATTTGCCTTGGCTCCAAGCTCTCTAGCTCTTGTTCTTCTCTTTTTGCCTTCCTCCCCTTCATCCATTAGCTTAACTATTGCCTTCTTAATATCTTCCCTCATCATTACAACCCCAATCTTCTTTTCCTCACTCCACTGCATATAAACCTCATTTCCAATCCTCACACCGATTCTCAGTACTTGCACGATGAACTCCTCGTTATAGAATTGCTCAGCAAACATTGGCCATGTTACCATTGGCAAGCCGGCGGACACACCTTCCAGCACTGAGTTCCAACCACAGTGTGTCAAAAACCCACCAACCGCAGGATGGGATAATATAAGCAGCTGTGGTGCCCAACCTCGGATTATGACGCCCCTCCCTTGTATCCTCTCTCTTAGTCCCTCCTCGGATATCCATTTTCCAAATTCTTCGGAATAATTGGCTTCCCTTATTATCCATATAAAAGGATGGTTTGATGCTTCTAAACCTAAACCAATCTCTACCAGTTGTGGAACTGTTAAGTTGCATAAGCTGCCAAAACAAACATAGATGACCGATCTTTGCTTCATTGTGTCTAGCCACTTTAGGCACTCATTCTCATTGATCGAGGTCTTGTTGCCTCTGTCAAGCTTGTCTTTCATCTCTTTGTTGCATAAAGAAACCGGCCCTATGCACCAAACATTGCTGTGTCTCATTTTCTTGTAGTCTTCCACATAAATTGGTTCTAACTCTTCAAAGCTATTTATCACCATCCCACTTGCAAATAGCTCAGCCTCATGCAATTCCTCTGTAAGATTGCTCATGTGGCTTAAACTTTCTCTTAGGGTTGCAGGTAACTGAACCATTCCATCAGGCTTGTCTACTTCAAATGGTTCAGATTCAGATTCAATGCTTCCATGAACCTTGTTGCGAAGAATTCTATACGAGTGCGAGAGAGTGAAGCAGGATACAGTATGGTATACCATCCAAGGAATGTTGAATCTACGTGCCACTTTCAAAGTCCAAGGTAGAGCATTGGATGAAATGATGCAATTAGCAGGTGGCTTGAATTCTCTTAGGAAATCTTCGAGAGGTTTTTCTAACATATGGCATGCTTCAAAGAAATTCTTGACCAAATCCAGGTGGGGAAGAGAATCAAGGTTTTCACATCCTTGGGGCAATCCAGCTTCTCCAGATGGGAATTGGAATTCGACCAAGTGGACTTTGAGGTTTGAATTCACTGCATTGTCGATCGCGTTCTTGTAATGGGTGGCATTTAGAGGCGTAGTGATTATTGTGACTGTCACGCCACGCTGTGCTAGTAACTTGGCTGTGTCTGTAATAGGGATGAGATGGCTATGGGACAAGAGAGGTATCATAAGGAAGTGAAGTTGGCTGGTTTCAGAGGCCATCTTTTGAAGTTTTATCAAATTTTGTGTATGATAAGCCCAAGCCAAGTAGAGATGGCAAGTCTGGTGTTGATGGGCATGCAACGTACTACTAGCCTACATAAGGAGTGTAAGGTACCTATGAATTACTAAAAATATTTTTGTTAAGTGATTGCCTACATAAGGATCATTATATGGTGGTTCCGTCCTGGCACTGCATTTGCATTGTGCATTCAATAGATGGGTCGTGAGTGGTTCCAAATGTCGTGTTCAAGGAGGAAAGTAATCTTTTTGTCATTACGTAGTAAGAAAAAATTTCCAAATGTTGTGTAATTTAGTGGAAGACAGTCACAGATGCATATCCGGAAGAAAAGGCGAAAGAGACTCGTCATCAATATCTTCCAAAGACAAACTAGAAAAAATTACAAGAACAGATCCAGAATAGACTAAACAATCTAGGCGAAAGAGACTCATCATCAATCTCTTCCAAAGACAAAACTAGAAAAAATTACAAGAACAGATCCAGAATAGACTAAACAATCTATCTGGGATCCACCTACTATACAGTCATAATTTCAGGAAATGGAATGATCATACATATTCTAGTATTAATTCAATTTGCCCCTTTGATGCAAGGATAGCCAACCAAATGACAAAAAAGTTTTGGTGCGCTCAACCAGCTTAGTGATGAGCCATCACCTAAAACCGTGTATAAAAGCTCATTCCATCTATACTTTGGACCAACTGCCAATGTACCCTGAAATATGCCAGTTAAGTTCTTCCAAAAGGTCTCATCCTTAACAAGGTAATGACTATGTTATTGATGGCATTAATTACACATATATGCAGGTCCATCTCTTCTTTTTAAAAAGGTAATGACAATGTTATTGATGGCATTACTTTGCCACTAAGGCTCGTATTGCACATATATGCAGGTCCATCTCTTCTGGATTTGGCTTCTAGATTTACCATTTTGACTATTACCATAGTTTATTAATCAAATTCACACAAGTCTGAGCTCCCACCAACTTTCCAAGCCTGATTCTAAACAGAAACCGTGTGCTCCCGTTGTCAAGTTCGGGGTCCCAAGCACACCCTACTTGCCACTTTTTCCAAGCTTAGTACTTAATAACTGAAATGAACTATACCTGTTGTCTTTTCTTAAAATCTCTCTTCAATTTCTGTAGCCCTTTAATTTGTCCTTGGAGCTTCAAGGCCTCGAAGCCAGCTACAGTTCTTGCAAGAATGATGAGGCCACATTTGCTGTTAAAGAAATCCATGAAGTGGAACTCATTGAAGAGGGAGATAAAAAGTGAATGTTGATGACAGAAATGATTAATGATCCAAAATCATAAGAACAAGAGAGTACTGAAGAAAACTTGGACATTTGACAGAGGCACAATCGAGTTTTCGGGATATAAAACTGGGATGATTTGGTCACATCCAAATAAGACCTTTATAATGCCCCGGTAACAAATATTTTCGTTCACTTTATTTAAAATCATATTAATAAATTCATTTTCACAACCTCTCTTAGTGGATAAAATATAAGCAATCCCAACTAGAGGAGGACCTATTAAGAACTATAATGGATCATGATACTAATGGACAGTTAGATTAGTAGGATGTAACGCTAGATCCTTTAACTAAGTTTTCGAGTTTGACTCAGATTGGGCATGGAAAAAACTACGTTGGGATGGGTAGCCCCCTTCCCGAACCGGATTAATCAGAGTATAACTCTGAATACTAGTTAATATAACACAAAAAAAAATAGATCATCATGGAGTATGGCCCAAAGGTCTATTATCATAAGATTTGAGATCTAACAAACCCACGGCTCGACGAGGCGGAATCACCAAAACGTGTCATCAACATAGGAGGAATCTCTATGATAACCCGGACTTCCCCTAACTAATAGAAATCTCTTGAAAATCTTTCACCACGAATCCTGTAATTTCAGGACACTTTCATAAGGAAATTAGGTTTTTACATTCTGGAGTTATACTAGATTTACGGTGCGCGTAGACTATATATACATCATGAAGGCCGGTAGCCAAGTATGTTCTCTTGACTCTACACTTAACACGCAAAAGGTAATACAAAGCAGTCTGTTTCTCTTTTGAAAATCGCTCTTTTTGAATTGAGTATCGAAGTCTCCCCCGATGGAGTAACCTCCGGTAGTGTTTTGCAAGTCTTACCATCCGGAAGGACCAACTACCAATCATCTCGTTCGAGTCCGCTATTATCTGTGGAGCGAAACCTATCCCCAACAGATCAAATATTCTTTGTTTTGATTTTAGTTCGGATTTGACGATTTTTTTTCTTATTGTGGTGTCATTTTTCTCCAACGTTAAGCTCAGAAGTAAGCAAATTATCAATTAAAAAGGACAACAGAGAAGGATTACATATCGAGAATGTAGATATCATAAACCTAAGCAGAGGCTTTCAAAGTACACTAATACGATAATGGACAATGTTGGATGAGATATAGCAACAACCAGGCATGTGATTGTCGACAACTGCCGTTTGCAATAGTCTCATCCTGTCATTGCACTTCGCATGCTGTGCACATGCTGAGGACGAGGGCAACATCCCACGTGTTTTTCGACTCCAATTAGCAACAAGCTGCGTGGATAATATTGCCTACATAGGGAGAATACAAACAATGAATATTGTTTTTTTTTTTGTTACACAAGGATTCAAACCTTAGATCTCAGGGTTGGAGGAGGAGATTGTGACCACCAGACTGTCTCTTTAGAGACAACATGATATTGTGTGGTATCGGCACTCAATTCACTCTTGGACTTCAATTTTTCTTGTACAATGTCTTGGATTAATTTTGTCACATTAAAGTAAGAAACCCCTTCTTCCATGGCCTTCTTCGCCATATCCCCAAGAACTTAAGCCCTTTCTCTTCTCGCTCGTTCTTCTTCTCCATCATCAGTAGTCTCCAAAATGGCTTTACTCACTCCCTTTTCATAACCAGCCCAAACTTTTTCTTCCACTCCCCAATTGACTGCAGCCTCAACACCATGTTTACACCAATTCTTAGAACTTGGACAACAAGTTTCTCATTATAGAACTGCTCAGAGAATGAGGGACATGTTATTAGAGGAACACCAAAGCACATGCCTTCCAAGCGTGGATTCCAACCACATTGTGTTAAAAATCCTCTAATTGCCGGATGTGACAAGATAGCACTTAAGGTGCCCAACCCCGGACTTTAAAAGCTCTTCCCTCGGTACTTTCTTCAAAACCCTCATCACTTATCCATTTCTCTAGCCCTTTCGATTTATCATTAGCTCTTACAACCCAAATGAATGATTGGATCGAAGCTTCTAGACCTTGTGCAAGTTCCTAAAGTTGCAGATGTGCAAGGCCACATAGCTACCTATGACAAGCATAAATGATAGACCGGCTTTTGAGAATTAAGCCACTCCAAGAATTTTTCTGCTTCACGTGATGCCTCATTTCCTCTGTCGGCTTTGTCTAACTCCAACTTGTTGGAGAGTAGTACCGGGCCAATGCACCAAACTGTACTTCCTTTAACCTTCCTATACTCTTCAATGTAGGCTGGTTCAAGCTCTTCAAAAGTATTTACTATTACCCCGGCTGCTGACAGTTCAGGAGGATATTACCACTTAAAACTTTACCTCCTTTAACCTTCTTAACTCACTATGACCCGTCGTCGAGCAAGTATCCTAGCAATATCTATCATGGACAGGATATGACCTGGGGACATGAAGGGAACCAAAACAAAGTGAAGCTTGTTAAAGTGTTGGGAACTTTAGGACTCAATATACAGACCATTCATTGGTGATTTTTTTTCATTAAAATTAATGGAAACCTTATCATAACTACAATCCTTTGCAAATAAAGCTTTCTAAAATGCTATGAATTGATCTTCTACATGCTTCTCAAATGCTCTGAGTTGTCTCTAAATTATCCTTTTTTTTTTTTTTTGATATCTTGACTATCCGGTATCCGGAGTTTCACCCCAACTAATCTGGACCGACCGAGGAGTCTGTCAAGCCTCAATTGAGGAGGTCCTCTCTCAATAATGTTTTTTCCGTACTTAGTGGGAGTCGAACTCCCGACCTGATTAAGGAACGAATGTGCCATTCCCACCTATGTCAACATATGTCGGTTAAATTATCCTTTTTGTGGGAAGTACCTTGGCAACCACAATTGCCACAGTGGCTAAACAAATCTTGCAACAGCTATTTGCAAGTTGAATGATTGCGCTTTGATCATAATCTGGAGGGATAAAAGGTTCATTGGTTATTTAATGGACAAGTCATCCTTACCCACCCATTTGAATTTCTGCAAAAAATGTAGGGCAAAACAAGAAAATACCAAATCTGATTGTCTTTGTTCCTCTGATAAAGGTCAAGTCATATCTTAATATCCCATGCAGCTTTGCACTTTGTCAGGACTGAGGGGGAAATACACGGCAAAGATGTTTTAGAATTGGAGAGTAGGGAAAGAGTTGAGTCTCATCAATTAACAACAATGATACCACTGCTTTTTGCGTATGTTATGGAAAAACTTCCTAATAAGTGAAGAAATGGACGCAAACAATAAATTCATACAAAAAGTAAATAGTGCCTTAAGATGGACCCAGAGGGGGGGGGGAACACTCATGTAGTGTGATTGCGATAAAAAAAATAATAATAATAAACAAAGGCTAATGTCCAAAGCAATCATTAAACTCATAAAAAACTAAACAAATGGGGAGGTAAATAAGAGAATACAAAATGGAAAGATGTGTACCTAGCAGTGTTGAACTTGATAACCTCAGCGGTCAAATTGCATTTTCTCCATCAGCTGAATTCTTTTTCTGCATTTTCTCAATCTAAACGGCCTGTAGACTGGGAGGAAATGAGAATATCTTGGAGAGCAGATCAAAAAGATGAAGACAGGCTAAATGCTGTGATATGCAAAAATTTATAGATAAAAGAAGCTGTTAACAGAACAATTAATGAGCAAAAGTCTTGGCCAGTTGCAAACAAATTGAACGTATAAGCAAGGCAACCTGGCGCTAGGAGACCAAGTTAATCTTCAAGCAGCATGAGCAAATAGAACAATAAAAATATAAATAAATATGTTTATAGAATGAAAACCCGGGCATTCAAGATTCAATAAGTCAAGTATGTAGCCCAATAAGCAACACACTTTGACAAACAAACTTAAGATACCGGTAGTCAATTAAATACCGGAAAACACACGATCTGCAAAATCAAGTACCTAGAGGTAAGCTGAAATAAGGCACAACAAATGCCTCGGTAGAGTAAGATTCAAGTGAAAAGAACAGCTACCAGTAACACCAGCATGCCACGAAAAATATAACAGCTACCAGAAACACCAGCAAGCAATGGAAAAAATTATGGTATTTGCGTAAGGAACCTATAATATTGATGAATTTTCTGCTCTCTCTATGCAGTCAACGGTTAAGTGTTAAAACATTGGAAATTTTTAGCGGATACTAATTTCTTCACCTTGTTATGGAATGCAACTGCTTGTTCTTTTTTGCTTCTTTTACATTGGAAGCTTAGAAATGGTAGCAAATACCCACAGTTTCAAGTTTTCTGAACATGCAGGACAGTTCTCCCACAGCATAACATTCATTTACATAGCAGCTAGAGAAATAATTGCCTCGTTCATTTTGATATAAGCATTGCCAAATACATTATTACTTATACAACATCATCAATAATTTCTCACTACAAAGCTAAGAATCCATATAACTACAGGCTTGACAAAGCAGCTTGCGCAACCATATTTACAGGTCCAGGCACTTTGCACCTAATCCACAACCACTGTACACTATTGACAATGAAACAGTTGCAGGATCCTCTGTGTCAAAAGAACTTCAAAATTCACACATCATCATATCAACATAGCTGTCCAATTCCCTTTTTTTTTTTCAGTCCATGTCATCCCTTGGTGAATAAAGAATTACAGGCATTCCAGGCCAGGACCAGTTTCATCCATGTCAGGCATGGTCCGGTCCTGTGAACAAACAATGAACTCTCTATCACCCTTTACATGTATGCACTTCTTCATAGCATCTCAATCATGGCCCCTGCGACTCGACTCTACCCGGTCAAGGCGACCAGATCTCCAGGATGGTGAATTGGAGGACTTCAGTAACAACCCTAAGGCTGAGGAGCATGCTGCTCTGACTGTTGCATCTCCAGAGCGGCTCATCTTACCCACCAACATGCCAAACACCTAAAGAAAAGAAGGATGTTTCAGCAGATGCATGGTAATTTAATTTTAAACATGATAAGTTACTACCTGTGAAGAGTAAAGAGACAAAATCCGCTGATCATCTGAAAGAGAGATGATACTGGTGGAGAAGTAAATGGCATTTGCTTGAATTATAGGCCAAGGGGAATCAAAAGCCTGAAAATGGAAATGGCTGTAATTAGAATATCCTCTGCACCATCCTAAGGTTCAGCATATCTTCTACAGAGCAGTGCTCTTGCCAAACCTATCATTATCTATGTGCATTGTGACCTATGAATGTCTAACTACATATAACAGAGTATTAGTCCTCCAAGACATCAATAAACAATAGCAAGGTTACCAAAATAATGAGACGAATAATTAAAAAGACCTTAAAAGAGCAGAGAGTTACGCAGTGGACTGATAGGAAGTCCACCAACTCGGAATAGACTGACAAAGCTTGTTTTCACATTTGTGTTGCAAAGGCTTCTAGGATGGCATTTGAGTAAACAATTCTAAATGTCAACACTCCCTACCCTGGTTGTCCAAAGTAGTTCAATCAGAGCTCATTCCTTGCATGAACAAAAGGTGAAGTTGATGGACAGAATGTGCATATACGGTACTGAAATCATGGCTAGAAGGAGCATCCTAATGAATCTCCTCCTTGTATCTTCTAACATATTGAATCAACTCAAACATGCGTGGCTCTGTACAAGTTTATAATTGCATATAATATAATTATGTGGAAAGTTCTTTAAACCCCCCTCCCCAAAAAAAATGTATCTTCTAATACATTGAATCGCTCAAATATACATGGCTTTGTACAAGTATGTGTATAATTGCATTAATGGTCGGGAAAATGCTTTAACCCCCCCCCCCCCCCAAAAATAAAAATAAAAACATCATAGACCTAATCTGTTAGATCAGATCATTGAAGAATGCAAAAGTCAGGATAGCATTGGGATCTTAGTTCGATGTGTACCTGTAAGATTGAAGCCATGTAAGTATCAATTTTAGAGGCAAGATATTGGGTAAAGTGTTTTGAGAGGTCCCTAACAAAGTCCTCATAGTCACTTCTGAAGTATCAAAGAGTAGGCTTACATAAATTTCACATTCACATAACCCACAAAAGTATGACCCACATAACTGAAAATCATGGCCAACAATTACTTACCTGTGGTCAGAATTAAAAGATGGAGCATTAAGTACGCTACTAAAACCATCCAACTCCATCAGGGGAGCAATCTGCTTAAGGGTGTTCTAAAAAGACAAGAAAGCTGTTAAATTCTTTCCATATTTTCTGAGAGAACTTTTCAAGTAGAAAAGAGAGGAAAAGACCAAAAAGCATACTCGGCAAGCCCGTCGAACACTTAAATCATCGTCATGGAGATGAAGAACCAAGCGGGGGAGAGCAGCATGTACCTGAGTAGATATTGGTATCAGATTAGTCTCAAGAATTTTAGATCAGAGGACTAAGTTGCATGCATGATGAAAAAAGAACCAGTGGAGGCATCTAGTTCTAAATGAGAAAGCCAATATATGAGCAAAATTATGAGAAAATCCCCCCCCCCTCAATAAAAAGAGGATACAGTACAAAGGTTTTTCCAACATGGAAAGCTTATAGTGTAGCTTGAATATCAAACTGACATGAGATAGATGATTGACCATAAATTTCCATTAGAATCAGAAGAGTACAATATGTGTTAACCAGAAGTGTTTCAGGTTATCAAAACCTCAACTTTCAGCCCATAAGATGTAATCCAAATCCATCATAGTTTAGGAACATGAGGCGCTCCTATGAAGAAAATGTACATAAAGCAAATGACATGAGAATGACTTCAAGAATCACAGCATCATTACACATGAGGTGACTAATTGGAAAGCAATTAATAAAGATGACCAAAAGAAGAGGAACAAGAAAGCAATAAGAAAGGAAAGAAAGCTGTATTTACATTTATTGTTGTATGACCTAATAAAAGTTCACCCTCGCAGATTCAGAATGGGCCAGTGGATATAGAACTCAAGGATGAAATAACACAACCACCATCTGTTAAGGGAAGTAAGGAAGATCAAGAATCACATCACAGAGATTCTCTGAATCGTATCTTGATCTATTCAGGCAATTTCTGTGTAAGTTACAGAGGAGGAACAGTGATTCCCTTTAAGAGCTAATTAAGAGAAAAGAGCTGCTGAAATTGCCTTCTATCACTTGGATGAAGTAGCTTGGGAGAAAGATACTAATATAGACAATCTTTAAAGGAACACAAAAATGTTCTATGTTAAATGGTACCAGTGCAGGCATGCAATAGAGTATCTTACCCTGCATCTGGTACATGAGAATTGGGCTTAATTGTTATAGTTCCCTTAGAGCCAGTCATTCAGATAGTTCAATTTTGACAAACATTAAAATAAATAAAAAGAGACAAACAAACAATAGAAGAAAAAGTAAAAGACTCTAAATCTCTTTCAAGTCCCCAAAAAACTACAAAATCATAAAATTTTACCATTCTCCAAAGAAAATTATATATTTATTGCTCCCTACTTCTATATCACATGACATCATTAAAATTCACACAACAAAAATCTGATTCATTCAAAGAAAATGAAAAGTCTAAAGGGCATCTCTTGAGACAAGTCAGGTCATAGCCTGAAGGAAGGGTTAGGAAAGTTCGGCTAGTTTGAATTAGTAGTAGTGCTCGACTGGAACAACGGCCAACAAAGACCATTATTACATACACAACTGCTCCTCCCCTTCTCCGTCATGCAGGAAAAGAATCATATTGAAAACACTCCTAACGCAACTTATTTTGTAAAGCCATGTGTTGTAAGTGATCCGAAGCTGCCCGGAGCTCCCAACGGTCACCTTTGAGACAATCCCATCTCAGAATGAAAGTCTCATCCCTTGGGCATGAAAGGAGTAAAGCCTATTGACCCTGCCAACTTCCTTTGCACTCTCCAAAACTGATTTAAGAACAAGGAAAGGTAAATATATTCGCAAGCTTTCTCTTCTCAAAAAAGGAACCAAACAGGTGCCCCAGTCTTCCAATGTGAGCAGACATGCTCAATTTGATCTGTCCTTTTTAAAGAAGCTATTAAATTTGTTTGTGTGATAAATTAGCTTTAGAAATAGGTCTAAATTTAATGTGCGCATATCATGTACCCTAGTGAGAGGCCACGTCTGAATTTGTCAGTGGATGAATAGAACAAAAGATCTTGAACACGAAGAACCAAAATGACGACTCTTGACAAGCTGTTCTGGCTAAGAAACTACACCATGAAAAGCATAAAAGCAGACCTCTACCATTGACCGGAAACCCGTATGTGCTGGCCTCCAATCCTATCAAACCTGACATGAGGAAAATTTGGGCACTATAAGACAAATGAGCCATCAGCAGACTTAGGACAAAACTTATGGTCATGCCCCCTCTCCCCAGTAAAGAGTTCCACATAATTTGATACTTTTCCTAAATAATTGAGTAAAAGTCAATTAAATCCTTTTAGAAAATGCAATATAACTACCTCAAAATAATCTTCCCCTGCAAGGAACCTAAATGACAACCCTGCCAGCCCTGTTCTATTTGTCCGAGTCATTACAGCACTAATTCCCCTCATAAGTTTGTAAATGAGGCCTTCCTGTATCTGTGCAAGCATTCCCCCCACCCAAAAAAAAAAAAAAAAAAAAACGCACAGTGGATCTCTGTATCTGAACATCCATGCCAGTAAGGGTCCAGGTGGATGTACATATGAGGAGCTGTAAGTTTTCTTTTCATTTATTATGCTTACTGCAGCCACATATATATAAATTGATGACCATGGCCACGGTCTTAGATAAACGAGAGAAGGAACAAGAGGGCTAAGTTTTTTATGTCCACGTATTTCATGTATGCTAAACCTTGACTTTGCCCACTACCACAAACAAATAGAAACACGCCCTACCCACTAAGATTGTTACTTCAAGTCCCCAACATTAGCATAGTAATTGTTACGATGTAAAATAATTTAAACACCTCCTTCCACAAGCTTGAGCTTTTGGAGTTGGGCTTTTGGAGGAGTTGGTTTTTTCACAAAACTTTAAAATTTTTTTACAGCGGGAAGTCCCGAGTTTGAGTCCCACCAAGTCTCAACCCACTTAATAGCGGCCATGTGTTTCATCCACTTATAAGTTGTCACAGCCACATGCAAGGAAGAGAGTTAAGAGCTTGAGTTTTTGGACCGGTTGGCTATTTCAAAAAAAAATTCAAGAGTAACTAAAGAAAGCATACAAGCAACGCAGTAGTAACACTGGATTCACAAGAATAACGAAATGTTATCTTTTATAGCGTTGGATGGGTGCATGTTCTCAATCAAATATCAATTCAGAAAAGACATTGCAATTAGAATTATTAAGACCATAAGAGAATAAGATTTAGACAACAACCTGCTCAAGGAATGCTTCACGTTGTGTCCCAGCTCCATAATAACTTAGTGCTCCAAATGCTGCAAAGGCATTGGCTCGCATTTTTGTATCCATGGATAACTGCTTTTTAGATAATAACATGTGAGCATACATTTTAACTTGACAAATTGACACATAGTAGTCACCAATAGCCAATATCCAGGTCAAGAGTAGGTTAAGGACTGCCAATGCATAAAGATTGGAAAAAAGACAAAATACACAAGTACTCTAGGGAGTTGCATGCTTTTGTCACGTTATCATTCAAATACATTCACATTTTGAGCTACCAAAAGATAGTTGGCCTAGCGCGAAGGACGCTAGGTCCCTTAACCAAGACTCGGGTTCGAATCTTGGGAATGGAAAGAACTACATTAGGAGAGCTCCCCCCTACAGAGGGTCCGACGGTAGATCGAACCGGATTAATTGAAGTATGACTCCAAATATCGGTTTGTTAAGCACCAAATAAAAGAAAAGAAAAAAAAAATCACATTTTGAGCTAAAAAGTAAAAACAGAATCTCAAAAACTAGGAAATATTGTTGTTGATTGGCTCGACCAAATGGCTCCAGTGATCCATATCCAGCTTCGATCATATTACTCGGTTACTGCTTACAAGCAGAAATCTACATCACTCTCCAACCGCAGCTACATGGATTTAGTATTAATTTTAAGAGTGCAATTATACATGCTAATAATAAAATGCCCACTTGTATGGCAAGATCTTCATATTTATCTTACTATTACCACAAAGAAATGGTCAGAAATGGATGGAGGTATCGAACATAGTGACCAAATGGTTCGTGGATAAGCTTCTAATAAGTTCGTAAGTTCAGAAAGTTCAAGTAATCAGTTTATGGAAAGAAGATAATTTGTCAAGGAACAAACCTGAAGATTACGAAGCCTTACTGACATGTTGAACAAGACAGGTTCCACTGCATCATTAGGCAAAGACTCAAGAACCTATAAAAGGTGTTAATAGAATTAATCAATCCGATATACCTTCAACCTTAGAATATCAAGATTATTTCAGAATTGAATCTGAATTGTACTATAGAATAAACTACTAGGATGAAGAAGTCACCATCAATAAGCACGACACTGCAGTTAACTGAACTGATTCATCTATATCTTCCAGCAAAGCTAGGACAACTCGAAGCATTTGAGAAGCAAATGAGATGATGTGAACAGGAGGTATCTGCAAGTCCAAAATCACATAAAATAAAGGGAAAAATCCTTAAATTCTTCATGCAGGCATATGACAAATAGCACAAAGATCAACAAGGTTGATTTAGAGTATATTAGGTAACAGTTTCTACTAAGGAGGGCAAGATCATTCTATCAAAAGAGATTCAAATAAAATGTCTTTCTTTTTGATCAGCAAAACATTTATTCACAACAAACAAAAGAAAACAAAAGCACCAACGAGGTGCTGCATTACAATCCTATAAAGCCTACAACGAAAATGTCCAACTGCCTGCCTGACGAGGTACACTTATAATATGGGCATTTTGGCCCCAAAAGAGATAGAATTACTTCCTATGCTATGTTGTGGAAGCCGGATGCAACTTTTCATCTGAATACACTTTTCTAACAAAGAGAGGAAAAAAACTGTTGCAAAATCTAGTCTTACTATTGAGAAGATCCCATGAAAGCTCTCAACTTCCCATGACACAAGTGAGAAAATTGAAAAAGCAACCCTCTCCAAACAAAAAGTTACAAAGCTTCACTGATAGACTATTGGATCCCTCAACCCTCCCCCCTTGAGGTGAGAGTTAAAAATATGGTCTCCATATAACAAACAGATCATTTAATATGAAAAGGAAATAGACTAAATTCTTAAAAAGATTAAGACCTGTACTAATCCTCTTAGGCAAAGGCGTCTAACAGTTGGAGACTCATCTGACACATGACGACAAAATTCCTCGATCATGACATCCAACAACGAACCAAATCCATCACTGCACAAGTAAATATTTGTTAAACACTAAGCAATGGAACCCATGCTAAGATTAAAAAACATAAGGGTAAAAAACCAATGTGAACCAACAAAAAGTAATGGTCTAGCCCCCATATGCAATAAATTTAGCACTACAGAACTATTCAAAAATTCCAAAAAAAAAAAAAAAAGAACCTCCCCTTACGGGAATATATGCAAAACTTGTAAATATATTAAACTAAGCACCTCCTAGCTAGACTACAAGAATGTTGAAAAATCATCAAGGCGTTAAATTTTGTTCTCAGTGCAATCCTAAGGAGCCTCGCATCAAAGGTTAGTCAAGAAGAATTCGGGACTGCCTAGTCACTCTCAAGCCAACTACAATGGAGTCCATACACGCAACCAACCAAGCTACCTAACAATAAAAATAAATGTCCAATTACTATGTAAGAAATTTTCGCGCTAACAGCGATCTCACTTAATTTTCAATGAAAAATGCAACCATCCCAGCCTCTTATATGGTGGTATAACCATAAGAAGTCAAATGATATTGTTAAGGCTTCAGATTAGCTTCTCACAAGAAACCTCAGTTCTCACTTGAGAGAAAATGCAGGCCTTTTTCCACATCCAAGCACTGAAAATGAAATAAATCAAGAAAGTTGAAGCGAACATGGTAAGCAACTGAAATGATTACCAAGCCTCCACAGATTGAAAACCAATCATACAGGTGACAACAGTTGCGTACTTCAATTGCATCCAAAATAACACCCAAAAATTTTACCCCAGAAAGAAAAAGAAGACCTAATGATCTGTTCATCATCCACAAATAACAAAACTTGCCAAATCAAGGTTAGCATCCATCTTGATTAAGGAGCTCCCTTCAAGTTTTACACATTGATTTATTCACTTCTTAGAATACCTTACAGTGAACTTAATTTTCTATTCTAAAAAATTTTCAGTAAATTTGAAACCCCAACCTGACCACCAAGCCCCATAAAGACCAGGAGAGTGTGCATTTACCAGAGTTCCAAAAATTTCTAGTATAAGAACTAGAAGTATAAGGGGGGGCATCCATATCCATACACACAGAGCCTACATATATGAATAGTGAATTCAACAAAAAACAGAACAATCCATGCCTAAATGATGAGAGATCAAACTTAAGATAAGACATACCCATATCGCACAAATTCTGATAATGCTGCAGCAGCAGCTTCCCTTTGAAATCTTTCTTGCCGGACTAAAGATTTACTCAAAATCAGACATATATTCGAAACCTGAAAGAATTGTCCAAAAATGTCAGACCAAAAGCAGTAGAACAATCTGCATGCAAGAATTCTTTTGTTACCTCTCATCATTATTAAAATGTGAAGAAGAATGAGTTGCAAGAGATCTCATTTAGAAACATAAGTGCAGAAATAAAGAAGCATAACCCATCAATGTATTTGGTTTAACAAAAAACAGTTTTACATGAATAAAATAATGAACTCATTCGTAATGTTTATGAATCTTGTAGTGGCATATAGAAATGCATACATTAACTGCCACTCAAATTTGCTACTTCCAGATTATTAGAGATTTTTGGCCATTTAGAAACTGCATAGGATATGAAATGAAGAATGAGACACTTCAATATAGAATCTGTATCCAAATTTGATGTCCTAAACTCACACGATACTTGTTGAATATGAGTTGGATACTCTACAGGGTGCATCCAATTTTTTTAACTTCATATTTTCCTGATAATTGTTCTATATAAACCCACAGAAAATCTGTCATGTCGCTGTATCCATGCTGCCAACAGCCCTAACCAAAGGCTGTGGGGTCCAGCACCTAGGCAGCCACTCCCATACAATAGGCTTCATTTTGAGAGAGATATTTAAAAGAAAAACATGTTAGTTACTTTCTACACCATCCTTACAGCAGAAATTAGATCAAGATATGATCAAGTTGCTTTCCTGCCTGAATTCAGTTACTTTAACTGTTACCGAGTTTTCCTCTTGACCAGGCTAGTAAAAGAAAGAACCACAATGAACCGCATGGAAGCAAAACTCAAACTGATCCTTTTACCTCTTTAGGCCTCTTTATAGAAATGCAGCTGGCCAGGTCTCCAATTAGAGTGATCCACTTCTCATTTTCATTTGACTCTCCATCTCTGGCCAATATCTACCAAAATAGCTTTTCGCTTACAATTTCACCCAACTAAAAGCAACTTTGCATCATCGCAATAATGAAAAAAAGGGAGATTGGACAGTTATCCAAGTCCAAGTACCTTTCCCATCTCAAGATCTCCAACACATTCACAGAAGGCCTGAAATGCAATTAGAAGAGCCCTACAGAAAGTGGAAAAAAGAAAAAAAAAATAATAATCATGAAAAGTCGATCCTCCAATGGGGCATAAGAATAGATGAATGATAGAACCAGAACCCCCAAAAAAAAAATAAATAAATAAAATATGAGAACAAATAATGTCCATAAAATTACCGTAATGGTTCCTGCTTGCCAGAACTAGAAAGGGCATGGCAACTTCCCAGCTGAACCAGAAGTGCCGCAAGAACGGAAGAATAGCTTTGTTCGACAGTTCTCTTTCCATTTTTACCACCACCTCTGTGGAAGACATTTAACATAAGGTTATAATTGAGGAATCTGCAACGAATTTGAGGTGTGAAGATGCAGTGGAACCAACAGACCTAAAAAAGGCTGTGAGAGCAAATATAGCTGCTTGCAAGATATCATCTTCAATCTGACTATCGCCATGATGGCTAGAATTATCAGCTTTATCCAGATCAACCTTCAAATCCCTTGGTTGATTTAGGACAGTTATCACATGCTCCAAAAACAAAACTGAAAGGACCGCATGTTGGGAAAAGGCCTAAATTGAAAATTAAGCAATAAGTTAGTTAAAGAGAATAAAAATATCAGAGGCATCAGAGAAATATTCATATTGATAAAATAAAAAAAATTAAAAAAAAAATGAGTGAAGCGAACTTGGCAGATGGAAACATCTCCAATGACTCCATGTCACAGATGCAAACTATCAATTTAATTTGTGGACAAAGAAGAAATTCAACACGGACACAAGTTCACCATATGTAAACAAGCAATTATGTATCATTTATGAAATAATCAGTAGACAGATTATCATGTTGGATACCGGTTCTCAAGCGCGGAGAACTCTAATAACTGACAGAAAGAATGCAGGGTGACTCCTTTGGAGAAAATAAGAACAGGAAGGGGCATCCCTTTATCCCTAACCTACAGAAAGCAGTGGATGGTGGGACTAAACTCCCTGCCACAAGAACATCCAATATCTTTCAGAAATTAATGGAAGCCTGGCTGAATCTTTTCGCCCTTAATTTAAGCATGGAGATTCATTGTACTCTTGATAGTTAATTGATCAAAAGGATGCTTAAATAGATAGAGTTGAAATTGAATAAACGATCCAATAAATGATTCTCTATTGAACAGGAAATGAGGAGAGGTTAGTGTCCAACTTTCTCTTAGCCAGCAATGCTGATTATATTCCGCAGGGCAGATTTGTAGCAACCATTCAATCTTAGATTTCCTACTTTGTGCCTTGAAGCAATCATCAAACTCAAGAGTTGAATTGGACAAAGGCAAATTCATTCTGAAGTCGCAAAGGCGAATACTCAGACACGGGAAGAGATCTCACTTCTGTCCTGGGAATGCACTCAATCCTCCCATTCGGGGTCAACTGCAGGAGCACAGTTTTTGGGATGTGGTGGTTGTTAAGAGATAGCTAGTGGGATGTAAGAGGATCTCTTTACCTCAACAGGGAAGGCTTAGTCTCAGTATTCATAACCTTGGCTGACCTCTAAATTTATCATTTTTGCCTGTTTATGTCTCCTCATATAAGTACAGTGGCATTCCAAAGAGATCTCCTCTAAATTTATCATATTTGCCTGTTTTTGTCTCCTCGTATAAGTACAGTGGCATTCTGAAGAGATCTTCATGATGGAAGCTCTGAAGAAAACTTACAAGTATCATCTGCTGAAGTGAGAGGCAGTTAAGCACCTCATCACCAGGGAGCCAGCAAACCACATCATTCTGAACCAAACTCCTTGCACAAATGGCTTCTAGTTTTGGGTGGAGCACAATTGCTAAGAACGACAGCAATATAAGATGTTGTGCAGGATATAAGATGTAGGGCAGGTCAGAGATTCGCAGGAAATATGTAGCAGGGTTCTTTAGCAGGCTTCTGTATGAAAATCACAGGGGAACCACTTTTCCCTTTGGAGGCAACCTAAGAACAAACTTTTACTCTTTATGACTTGCAGAGCAGGCAAAATGAGTTGATAAATGAGTAGTTGTTCCTCAACACAGTCAAAGACAAGAACCATATGCTTTGCATTACAACATTTTGGAACTATGACAAAAGTAGAAATTTGGAAACAGTAGTTTCAATCAAATAAAAAAAGTTTGCAAGCGGGTCATGGGAACCAAGCATAGATAATGATGTACAGGCCCTAATATAATTTATCTCACTCTTACTATATTTTCATTGTTATGAAGGGAAATAGTAGTAGGGTATTTGACAAAGCAAGAAAACCCAATCCTTCTCAATACCAGTTCAATTCTAAACTTTTGGCCTCAAACCATTATATTGCACCGCAAAGCTTTTGATGCGATTCTTATGTAGAATTTTGCTATTGTGTTTAAACTTTCTTTTGTTCTGGATGCATGGCACAAGCAACCCATTAAATCAAGTCCCTTTACTTATCAAAGACGACAAGATAGGACAGCAAAATTACTTTAATTTCCAGTCCTGTGGCAATACTGCGGGAGATTCAACTTTCCCAACTTAAAGAACCTTTGTGGGGTGGAAACAAAGAGACATGTATAGATAAGAAATTCCTTTTCATTACCAAACGAGAAACAAAGTTAAACACATAAATATGATTACCAATGAATTAATAAAGATGATTAGAAAGAAATCATAGTTGATTAGTAATAAACAAATGAGACTTACGTAGAAAGCATCTTGCATCGACCACCCACCACGTAACCGAGATAAATCCTTTGTTGCTATATCCCGTCCTGCAGCAACTAATACTTCATGAAAGACAACTTCTGAGCTTGTATTCTCCGCAAGGGAAGATACCTTCTGATAGTTAAGGGGATACTTACAGAAGCATACAGTGCAGAATGAAGTGAAAAACTTGCAAACATTACAAACAAAAAACTAATAAATTGGCAAACATGAGTAACGCATTTGAAAAAGAAAAGATACAGCACCAAGGGTTTCTTGGCGTAGATGTCTTTCAGCAACAAGAGCTGCTGCAGAAAGCAGAGATTGTGTAGTCCTGTAGATACATAATTAAGAAAGCAATTAATTGAACACATCCAAATGTTCTAATCAAACATGAAGAAGCATATCATTTTCCCTTTTATTCATTAAGATACCTTGCAATATCGGCACCACTCAGTTCACTACCCCTTTTTGTAACAAATTCAATGACAGCTTGAACAGCACCTTCTGCTGATGATTTGATCTTATCACATATGGCTGTCGTGCAATTGTGCAGGCATGTCACAAGCTGCAATAATAAATCACAGGCATGTTACAGTGGAAGATTGCATATCAAATTAAATAAAAATGTAATGCAGAATAGAAAGATACCTCATCTTTGGTCATTAAAATACAGACAGAGGATACAACCCGATTAAATACTTCTGATGGGTCAATAGAAGCATCCTGATGATACGTGTGAATGAACATAAAAGAATTATCAGAGTGAAAATTTTCCTGGAACACAAACAAGAAATCTAGGAGGCGCAACTAAAAATTGCACTTACACTCCTCAAAATGGCAATGACATCCTCCAGGGAGGACAAAGCACCATATGACAACTCTATAACAGCACTGGAACTAGAATTCGGAATCCTTGGTAATGAAAGAGCGATACTGAAGAACAGATCAAGTATCTAGCAAACAAACACAAAAATAAATAAAAAATAATAATAACTAAAAGGTAAGTCAGAGCAGCTTCTTGATTCCTTCAGTCACAATGAAGTTCGAAGGATAACAATGAAATGCAATTTAGATAATCCAGCTCTATTGTAAATCTGCCAGCTACGAACCTGCGCAGAGGTTTTTCTAACTTCAGAATTGGTATCTGCACAGCGTGGAAGATAGACCATGATCCTATCTCCCAGGCATAAAGCATTGCGACTTGGCAATAGATATGTAGCTGGTAACAAAATCAAGGAAATCATATGACAGTTGTATATAAAATAAGATAACTAAAACTATCTCAAGTAAGAGACACTTACACGGAAAGCTAGAAAGACTCCTGCTCAGTGTGCGGTCAATTTGCTTGTTATGTGTGCAACTTCCTTGGCAGCCAAGCAGGCAATAGCCACTCATACACAGTGTCCTAAACTTAAGTAGCATCTCATATGCTGCACGACAACCTCTTTTTCTCTGATATTCCACTGGAGAGCAAACATACTGATCAATTTGTTTTAAAATATGCAGTAGTTGCTCAGCTCGGCTTCTCCCATCTTCACCACTAAAAGTGTAGAAACCAGTAAGAAAGAAATGTACAAAAAAAGACTACTAGTGTAATGCATGTGCATGCATAATTATTGCATTGTAAAGATGCACAACAGAGCTTCCATACTTTTAAGATCATGAATCCCAAATATTTGCCAAGTACCGAACAATAATAAACCAAAATTTTTAAATTTGGACTTCACCCAACCTTGAGATGCTAAGCAAATTCCATACCAGAACTTGATTAGATTTTTCCATTTTACCATAACCCTTAAAACTATAGATCTCCTAACAAGGTGCACGTGTCCCTACAAATCTTTAATCACCTTCAATGGGTATTTAACTAAATTAACAACATGTTGACCATCTCTGACCTCCACATCCCCTAAACAACAACATCAACAACAAACTGAGTCTTAATCCAAACATTCGGGGTCAATCATTTGGAAGACAAATTTTGAGATGATTAAAAAAATAATTAATTAATAAATAAATATATATATATATATATCTAAAATATGTTGGTTTAATTTGTGTGGATTTTTCTACGCCACTCATTCCTATCTAAGGTCATCTTCTCGTCTAAACTCTTAACTATCATGTTTTTACGAATAACTTGCATCCAAGTTTTCGGTGGTCTCCACATCCCCTAAATAATCAAAAACTTTCCAAATATTCTGCCTCCATGAGTACGCTATTTTTTTTCTCCCCAGATGAATTTTCATTTTAGAAATCCAAAACACATAAGTTTCCATGCATTTGTAACTAAAGGAATAGAGATTCATACCATGTTGAAAGAATCGCACATAGAAGAGTGATAAGGTTGTCGATAAGAGGATCAACAACCTCTGTGGGTTCATTTGGTAGAGCAAAAAAACACAACGTGGCCTGCAATGTGCATAAAAGAATATTCACAAGGATAAGGAAAAAGTAATAAGTGAAGTGAAATTGCACAGATAACAGTGCACGATCATGATGAATAATGCAATCTGCACCTTCATAACATAGTTGCGGGTTTCAATGGTTAGCTTTGGTTCAACAGAAACCAAAGTTGTACAGGCATTTAAAGCAAGAGCCTGCAGTATATCAATTATTATGGGTAAGATAACTGGAATAAAATGAATGCATCATAAAGATCATGTTAGAGTCAATGGAACCTGTGTGCGCAAAAGTTCTAAACTAGAATCACTGAAGCCTTCATTTTCATCTATTCCCATTAAGGTCAATATGTAGTCAAGCAATATGTCCCTTTTTTTCAATGGAAATGGTGCACCACTTTCGGCAGCATTTATCACTGCAAGACCTGCATCAACAACAGCACACCATTTTAAACATATTTGGAAGAATTACTGCAACATATAAACATCCTATTTTCCCTTCATTCCAGACACCATGGAGTATGAACAGTAGGATAAGCAGACTGATTCATTTAAGTCAGTAAAGGCCATAATTTTAAGCAAATCTTTCCTAGAGTTAACCTCGATATCTTGAGTTATTTTCAAATGTTCAACAAAAGGTGCACTTTAGACAATTTGAACCAACTGCACTCTACAAGTATTCCGACAACTTCGGACATACCACCATATTATTATGATCCTCCTGGGTAGTAAATGTCACAGCCTGGAAATATTACCAATATCACCCCAAGCCTTGACATTAAGCAGATCGTCCAACATTTCTGTAAGTTTAAGATCATGGTAACAGCATCAAGGAATCATCAGGTAAGGACAGAAGCATCCATGGAGAAGAAACTCATACCGGAGTTGACCTCTCTTGATTGGTTTGAAAAACACACGTCAACCTATCTATTTTCTTAACAGAAACATTTCAGATAGTACCAAAGAAAACAGACTTCCTGCCAACAACTTAACAATATAAAATCCTTTTCGGAACTGGAATGTGATTGCCCTATATAATCATAAAAAACTTCCCAGCCAAACACAACCAACAAGGTAACAAATCGAAGCTTAGAAGAGAGAGAGAAAAAAAAAAGGCATACCCCAGTGCTGAAGCTCCCACATTGTGGGGTCTGGGGAAGGGAATAAAAACTATCATCATGGCAAAAGATGCACATTAGAAGAGAAAAAAGAAGGAACAAAAACTATCATCATGGCAAAAGATGCACTAACCTAGTAAATCAATGGCAGTGATAACAGCCTGCTTGGCGGTAGGGTGACGAACATGGAGAAGTCGTGAAAGCATATTCGTTCCCTGAAAAAAACAACCACAGAAATAAATATAACATTTACTATGTGTCTCCACTTTGCTGGTCCCCAAAAGGGGCAGCTCGGGTGGTGACAATCAAGGGTACTAACATGAAATTAAAACAAGTATAGCCCTATAATTGAGAGGATAGCTTAAAGAGTAGTAGACTGTTAGGAAATATCTCCTCCTATGTTTATAGTTCTTTTGAAAATCATTTCTAACATGCATATTATAACAGATTAATTGATTATAGCATCTTCTCTATGACAGTTAACAGTTTAAGGTGCTGTATTTCTAGATTTCACTCGCCAATTATAGGTAACAATAGCTAAAGATACAGAGAGAGAGTTAACATCATTCCATTAAAGTATTGGCTAAAAAAAATCCACAAAACTCATGAAACGTGAAATAACACTATTTTTTTCCTCAGGCCAGACAGCATCCAACCATGACACTACTACAAAGATGCATCCTAAAATATAAATTGTCACCAGAACACAATGCAATTGTTGTAGGAACATTCTATCAAAAAGAACCGCAAGGAATATTTTGTTATAAACCAAGAATAACATTTATTACAAGAATTGTCACTAGCGAACAACAATCCTTAAGCTTGATTAGCATATCATTATCAACAAGAAGAAATACCAAAATATGCCAACTAAATCAACTTGCATTTCTTATGGACAATCTAGATTTGTTATGGTACCTTGAAATCAAGTAGATCATTACAACAACCAACAGCATATTTCAGGTTTCTTGGAGTAATGAGACCAAAGAGGAGATCATTCACATTGCAAAAGCTAAGAAAAACAAAAATGCAAGATTCTGGTAGTTTCATACCACAAGTGCATCTATTCTAGCTTCAATAACAGATGATGGAGCATATCTTGCAGCATATCCATACATCAGAGCCAAAGCAGCATGTATATCATCAGAATCTTCAGATCTGTTCCAATCAGTGAAAAAGGATAGAAACCTGAAATAGGTGAAGCTCTAAAATATTAGGACGTTGAAGAAATATACATCATTAAGATCGAAGCAAATAACTAGCAATAAAGCATAGTAAACATAATAAACATCCTCAAGACAAGACACAACCTTTACAAGGCCTATGATTGATCGCCTCAAAGAAACAAGACTAGAATTTTAAGTGTAAAATGAGAAATTTTTTTTTTTAAAAAAAAAGGTAGCAAAAATTAAAATCTGGGAATCTTTTCCCGCCATAAGCGCCAAAGTCTTTGGACGATGGGCACGAGAAACCTTGCACATTCTTTGGACAAAACAATGCCCAGAAAAAGTCTTTCTACCTTTTTGTATCTAAGTGTTATAAACTGCCCAAGAAACAAGAGCAAATAAACACAACAAATAGCATATGTTACAGTAAGGCGGGCAGTCAGTTGGGAAAAGTGCATGTTTAAAGATGCTCCCTTATGATAATTTTCTTCTCTTTTCAGGTTTTATGATGAGCAGTAGGGAAAAGAAAGGACAAGCGTGCACCTCTGGAAGAAACTTTCCCCCACATTATCAAGAATTTCCTTCAGCTTATCCAATACAGTATCCAAGTGGGAAGCTGCAACCTAAGGTTATGAAACAGATAAGAAAAACCAAAATTTAAAGTACCAAGTATGGAAAGATAAGTGCAGAGTACAATGTGAGATACCAATCCCATGGCTTTGGCCAAACCAAGTCTGTTTGCAGGAATTGTGATATCAGCTTGTTTATACATCCAATCAATCTTATCATGTACATAAGCCTTGTCCTCGACTTTCTGAAGAAGCATTCCTAGACAACTGAAACATGAACAACAATGCTAACTGCTGATGCAAAACAAGTTATGCACTAGTGTAAATAAAGCTTTCAGCTTAAAAGGACATAGAACTAGCAGCTGTGGCAGCAGTTTTTGCTTTGACAAAAAGCTTGGTCTCTAAAAACTAAGCTGCATCCAAATTTCATAATTTTAATTCAGACTAAGAGGTTTGAGTTAGAGGCTGGCATGAATAAGTTCTGTCAACTATTCAACACTTACCAACTAGGGTAAGCTGGCTTAGTTTGACTTGAATCTAACTAGTGAAGTCTTGCATGCTACGCTTCATCCTCGCCGACACCTTATTTATAGTACTATGCAATCAACATAGTAACAATTTAGAATAGTCATCTCACGTATTTTTGTAACTTTCTTGGTGTTATATTCACATATGAGGGGAGCAGTAAACTTGATAAGCTTCGTGCTTTCCAAATATTGTTTATATTAAATGAGTCATCAATCATAATAAAATCTTCCCTCTTAACACTCTAACGATGGACCAACATAATCTATATAGTTTCTTTCCACTATTCCCCTTTCATTGCTCTCCTTATCCCCCCCCCAGGGGAGAGGAAAGAAAAATCAACACCTGCAATGGCACAGCACAGCAGTACAACAAATTTAGTATTAAAAGGAACAATATAATTGCAAACAGGAGCATGAAATCCACATGAGCATGCCCACACTACACTTTATTGAGTTACTGGATGAGCTTCGGTTATTAGTAGATAGATAGCTTAATAGCCTCTGGCATTAATATCTATTTTTCATATAATGGTTTATGGGTCCAGTGTTAGTCCACTTCCTTTTTTTACTTTAACAAAATATGTGCTGCAATCTCACTTCTTTAACAAAGTGAAGTCCTTGATCCAGTTTGACACATCTAACACGCTTAAAGTTCACATCCCTCAAGTGCCACATTACCAAATATTCTAATGTCCCAATGATGTGTACTCCAACAACTTGATCTTTTGGCAATTTTTGCCAACAAGCAATAACTTTAATCTCGATATCCCCACTGTGTATTTCTACAACTTTTCTCATTGATTTCATGAATATTTATATCAATACCTCAATCATTTGGATCTCTGTTGCAGACTTTGAATCACTTAGATACAACCTAAAAATATTATGAGTAAAATAAATCAAAAGACTATCAAGATTTATGGATGAGAGCTACGCATAAAATTATTATAATGATGTATCCTCATTACGTTGTATACTATATTTACAAAATTTGTTATATGGTTATATTTGTTAAACTGATCTATATACCCATGCAATGCTCAATCTTTTCTTTTCAATAGAAAACGAAGAGAATGCACAGCGCTCCTAAGAATATATACCCTGACGAGCAATAAGGCAAAGCAGAACAAAAAGACTAATCCATGATTGCTCTCCAATCCCTCTTCAAATTTTCTAGATGATAATTTTTATAAATACCTAATGTATGAGCCCATAAAGAAGTATAAAAGATAATTTTGTCCCACAAAAGAGAATGCCCAATGGACTAATCACAAAAAAAAATTATGATGTTCCACCATCTCCAAATACACCATAGGATGGCCAAAAGCACGCATTTTCACGGCAAATGAACATCTTTTTTCCCACCAAAAACTCAATTTTGTTAGGAACAAATCAAAATTTCTCTGGGACACACCCAAACATTGTCACATATAGCAAAAAGACAATTCCACATTTCTGTCGTGATAGAGCAATGCATGATATTTAGAGTCAGAATTGATGTGACACATAACACATTAAGGGAGATAGCTCCATAAAGTCTCCTCTTTTGAAGAATATTATTGATATTAATTTTATTAATCACCATAGACCAAATAAAAGTCTCAATTTCGGTAGAAACCTTCGCCTTCTAAATAAAATTTTCAATTGAAAAAGAGGATTTTTGGAAAAAAAGAGAGCTACAAGAAAAAACTCCCCAAAAATAAAGACCCCAAGCCCTAGAATCAGAAGCATTAGGTGAACATTCAATACCATAAAGGAGAGAAATCAAAGATGAAAACTCAACTGCTTCTTGATCATTAAGATTTTTAAAAGATGAAAATTTCAAGGTAAATGACCCTCCCAAAAACAGAAATTATTAATAAGAGCAAAATGAAGTCTAGATAACGCATTAAGATGAGGGAAAGAGCTGGATAATGGCTAATCCCCAATTCACGAATCCCCGTAGAATAACACACAAGACCCATCACCAACCTAAAGGATACCAAAGGAAGGAAGCCATTATAAAAATGGGAAATAAATTTTCTGGGACTGGGGTAAAAAACTCTCACTTGAGCATTCATATGCCATTCAGGATGGATGTCAAAATCTCACTCAAGCATTCGCATGCCATTCATGACGAATGTCATACTTAATCTTTATACCCGATGCCAAAGGAAATAAGGATCTAAGAGGAATCTCCACAACCATTTTCTCGCCAAATAGATGTTCTTGGATACCACATTACCTAGATCCAACCCACCCTCAAACTAAGGCTCAAACACGCAATCTCAACTAACAAAATGGTCTTTCTTATCCAACCCACTTCCAGACCAGAGAAACTTTCTCATCAATTTTTCAATGTTATTCACTTCTCGAACTAGAATCCTAAGAGGTAGAAAATATGATGGGATCCAAGATACAGAAGACTGAATAAGGGTAATACAACCTCCTAGGGTTAAGAAAGCTAGCCTCCACCCATCAAGTATCTTACAAATTCTATTCACATCATGATCCCAAAACTGAACATTACCACAGAAGGAACCACTAAAAAGGAAATAGGTTACTTCCTTTTTCGCACAATTACTAATATCTGGCAATAATCAAGACCCTCACCAGAAACATTTATGCAAAGAAGCTCACTTTTGGACATCTTAATCTTAAGTCCAGAAATTCTCTCAAAAATGTTAAAAAGAGATATCATATTCTTAAAACCCTCACAATCCTCTTTAAGAAAGAGAGTAGATGTGCCAAAATAATAAATGTTAAAACCTCACTCCCCTCCTTAAAACCCATGCAATGCTGTTAGGAAGAAGACTGCAGACAACCAGCTGGACAAGAATGAGGCAACTACAGCCCAGCTGGATGGTGAGGTGGCTGCTGCAGGACAAGTGGCTAAACCAATTGGACTGAAGGTTTATCAACACAAAAGGCAAGGGGTGTAAAGCTGTTGGTGGGCAACAGATTGCGGTTGAAGAATCTGGAGTGGTTAGGGAGAGAATATGCTGTATTTAGGCTATAAATAGATGAGAGGGGAGACGGGAAAGAGGCAGAGAAGTGGTGTAAAGCTTCAGCTTAGTGAGAGGTCAGTCCAGCTCTAGAGGCAGACTGATTTTATTCTTTCTTTCATCTGTATTTTCCAGCATTCAATGAAAGGAAGTTCTTGATATTCCAAAAACTTACAGTCCTTCATTTCTTCATCCCTAACAAATGCACTATCCTATTAAACTGTAATTAAAAAAAAAAAAAAGATTTTGGATCTATAACTAATAGATGTGCCAAAAGAAAAGTAGAAAAACTAATGATAACAGTATTGTAGTTTTAATTAGCAATGTATTAATGATATTAATTGTCCCCAAATTTAGAAAATTTAAATTCTAAAAACTAAATAAAATGACATTCATGTGTGTTATTAAAGGCATCACAATTTTTTAGGAATTTTTATTAAAAAACTGTGGTGGTGATACGTGGCAGTTTGTACACTACGTAGTCAGCTTTTTATTATATAGATGTGGGTCCATGTCAAGCATTCCTATCAGTGCTTCATAGCTTATAGAAGATCTAAACCATTTTGGCAAATAAAAACTCAACGAGAAGCCAGAAGTATTTCCTATGATGTCTCTTTACCGATGAAGCAATGCAGAATGCTCATCCTCTTTCGAGTAGAGTTCATATTGTCTGCTAAAAGCATTTCCCAAGGATATCACCCAGTCAATGTCTTCAATAACATCCAAAGATTCAGCAAGAAACTGCAAAACAAAGGAAGAATAAAATGTTAAGCAATGCCTTTTTTATGTTTCTCTACTTTTGGGCTCATCACAAATTTTCTGTGTTCTGATTTTCACCATGCAAACGTAAAAAACCAACCTATCTTTCGATGTAAATGGCAGGAATAATCATGTAACCAAGAACAAGATCTCATGACAAAGAAAAACATCCCTCGTCCTATATTCACGTCACTCTAAAAAATCAAATGCCAGAGTGGGATATAAAGTAATATGGTAACAAATCTTTTAAGGATAGTCATGCACATATCTACATGCCAAAAAAAAAAATGTAATACACTGTTCCAATCGAACAGGACACAAGCAAAAAGAACATGAAGAAAGAAAAAATATATCAATTGGCTGTAAGAACAGAGTAAAGTATGGAAGCAATTAGATGGACGAACACAGGAAAATACAAAAGTAAGATGCAACATATATTACAATTACTCAGATATCATGAAAAACCAATCTGAAATGGCAACGAAGCCCATTTGGGGAAACAAAGAAAAAAGGAAGTAACCATAAGCCAACATATGATTCTTGATATGGGGCTCCAAAGTGCTCCCCAGCTTAGTGCGGGGGTATGGGAAGGGTGGGCGTATATGTACCCAACCTTCCCCTTGGATTTTTGAAAAAAGAGACCGTTTCCACACCTCGAACCCGTGACCTCGAGATCACCAAAAGAGCAACTCAACCATTGCACCAAGATTCGCCCTCAACATATGATTTTTGATAACAAGTAGAAAGAGAGCAGTCAGAATCCAACTTGACCTATTAACCATCATGAAACCTCTCTTTCACTTCTTTGCTCCTCCTTGGCATCAAAATTTTGATTCGAACAGAAAGCACATTACACCTTCGGCAATAATTACACAAAGGAGGATGCCTTACAGTACAAGAAAGAACATTACAGTGAATCGTTACACAGAGCAGGATGCTCTTCCTTGGCATCTCCATGATTTTAAACATGTATTTTGTCTCATATTCATGTCATTCTTCATTCTGTAAATCATTTCTTCCATCCACATAAATCCATAATATTGGGAAGAAAGCTCAAAAACCTTGCTTAGACAAACCAAATAAACTCCACAATAATTGTGAAACTCAATTCCCATTCTACTCTTATGGTGCTTATAACAAAATCAAATAAACTTGTGGAGCCCAATTTCTAAATCTTGAAAAAGGTCTAGAGGTAAGTCATCGAAAAACTAAAATAGAATGAATGATCAGAATATTGGTTAAAGTTGGTGCCTCCATGATCTTTTAGACTGCAAGACTTCAATATTTTTGCAAGACAAGAATAGTCAAGATTATCGTCCACTTCTAAACCATTATTAACACCTACTCCAGTGTACTTTCTAAGCCTGTTCTGACCATTGTGACCTCTCCTTGTGAGGTTTCTGGGTTATTTCATGGCAGAGACGGGTTAGTCACAAATTGGAGAAGAAGATCAAGTTATATTCAAGAAAAAACAAAAATGGGTAATCACATAAGGACCTAAATAGCAGGCCGGGTCTATTGTTTTGCTTGTTGAGCTCATATAAACCTTTGCTGGCTGGCTTGCAGGCCCACTTTTGTGATTACTACTTGCACTTCTAAAATAAGCCCAAAACACCTTCCCAAGACCATTAGCTAAACTTAAACCTTGGGCCCATAATTAAGCATGTTTTCCTCTCTTCAGAATTAAATAGTGCTACTTGGTATTTGTAGCCAAGAATCCTCTCTTACTTCACTAGGATAACAAGGCAACTATCAGCACCACCCAGGATATTGAACTTACTTCAGTTTAAAGAACAATTTGTATGGTAACTGTCAATTTTAACCAACAGTTACACGATATTTTGGTTAAGTGCCTTAATGGTATAGTCTTTCCTTCAAACAGGCGAGAAACATGATTCAAATGTTACTGTCTGGTATAAATACAAAAGCAGGACAGAATCAAAGTGCAAGAAGATAAAGGATATAAAAAAAAAAAAAGCAATAAAACTTTTTTACTATAAATTTATGACATTCAAATCACTTTTTACACCATCTTATAGCTCAAATCTTTAAAAGCCACAGATGCATAAGTCCATAAAGAAGCAAAGGAGATCTATATGAGCAAATTGAATAATAAAAATCCTAGTTTTTTTTTCCAGCCATAAACAGCGAATTAGAGACATTATGGCACGTGCACATTCCCAAAGTAGTTTAGCTCGCTTGTTGCTCTGAAATCATCTTAAAACTCATTTACAGATCCTGGACAAACCCATCACTTCTCACATGAGCAAAACAACTTGGTCCACGTTTATGAACAAAATATACTTGGACGAAATTGAATTAAGCTTCTAAATAAAATCCCCAGTACCAGAAAAAACTTATAATTTGTCCAACATCAATTAAATAGTTCAACAAAAAAAAAATGTCAACGCAGGAATAGACATGTCCTAAAATAAAATATAGATGATTGAAGGGCAAGGAAACTCACATTTATTATCATGTCATCCCAAGTTTCTTGATACAAAGGATCCAGCTTTAAGTCTTCTGTGTCACTAACATAAGCCTTCATTTTTGGAATCTAGAGCTTACCAGGAACAAAAATCAATAAAATGCAACAGCAGACTCAAATATCAGTTTCTCTAACCTCCACAATCAGTGAAGGTAAAATATGTGAGTCCAATAACTTGGTGTTGTAGATAAGTTACATGTTAATATTCTGACAAAGCGGGCAATACAGCAAGACAAAATGGGAAGACTGAAAAAAGATGTAGGCAAACTTGTTTCGAAAAATGGCCCTGATTTCTAGTGTTCATGTAATGCAATTGTAGTTTCAACAAAATAAACCAAGTTTTAATATTTCAGATGAGACCTAGATCCTTAAGTCTAAAGATACACTTCCCCCCACCACCACCATACCCCCCCCCCCAAAATAAGAACCCTATTAAGTAACAAATAACAACTTTATGTGCCAATATCAAGAATTGAATACACAAACTTGCTCACTATTGCAACCAAAAGAGAAAGAATATATTTTCTATATTGCGCTATGTACACACAATCACATACCTCATCTTGCCAAAACAGAGTTATATTCTTGGGAAAAAGTGGTGCTAGATAACAAAGGACCTGCAAGCACCACAAAGACATTATAATGATGAAGAGCACAGGAAATGATGAAAAATATTGGAATCATATTAATAATCAATTGAAGATCCAATTAGTTAATCACTATCAATATCTTAGCAACATTTGAGAATTACTGGATACCTGTACTACCTGCTATGTGTAATGGAAGTTCTGATCATGCATAATAATTTAGAGGTAGGGTGCCAATAATATAGAAAAAAGTAATTTCTATAATATGCTATGATGCTCAAACTAAGACACAAAGCTAAAGCACTCAAAACAGAGAAAGGACAATAAGTAAATGATCTAGGGATTTCAAAGGAAGTAAGATAAATCCCTCTACATGAAGTGACTTTTTTTAGCAGATTATATTTAAAGTTTATGGAAAAATATTCACTAGAGAGCTGTGTAAAATCAAAACAAAAACAAGTATCAAATAGATCTGGAATAGAAAATATTTATAACGACGGTTGATAGCCCAACTCTCACAATTCAGGACAGCTAGCATAGGCCCACCAATAACCAAAAGAAACAGTGGGCAGCAGTTATGAAGGGCATAGAACACATTGCAGAAGCAGAGGAAATTTTCAGTGTCAGCTAAATTTAGGACAGCATGTGTGCAGAAAAATATGCACAAGAAGAAGACAATACCTGAGGGATAAAAACTGCACATATCCAAATGAAAGATGATTAAATTGTCAACTCTTATTCAAAATTAAATCCACATAAATTTGATAACAAATCAGCAGGCCATATTTACAGATGCTAAAATATTAAAATGATCTGCTCAAATCTTCTACAAAGTTTCCTCAATCAAGTAGTTAAGGAAATAAAATTCAACTCATGCCAAAAGCAAAAAAAGATATTATGAGTCAAGAATGAGGGCCACAGCAAAACTGTCTACACCAAGAAAGATTAAGTGTCAAAAATAACTTGCCTAACAGTAGCTTGAATTTTAATTTTCTTTTTTCTCATTGAATAAAAAGTTCAAGATGCTATTAAAAAAGATCTAATGTATGGAACTCCAAATTTGAAATTGCCTATTTCCCTGAGAACCTATAGTTAATCAAAAGGTCCGATATTTGCCTTGAATAAGTACAATATTTAATTTCTGGCTTTAAATAGGAATGAGTGACGTAAGAAAACTAAAACAAGTTAAATCATCTCTCTGTCATTGTAAGTTTATATGGATAATTAGTTAGTTTTTTTTTTCCGTGTGTTAATTTTCTACTCTAAATTTGTCTCTCAAACGGTTAATCTCAAAATTTGAGATTAAGATTCATATTGTTATTGTTGTTGTTATGGTTGTAGAAGAAGAAAATTTAGCATTAAGAATGGAGGGCACTACAAAAAGGAGGATACAGAATTCTCCTTCAGGAAATGACAAGAACAAAAACAAAGACAAAATCATAACAATATAATTAACAAAAACAAACAAACAGACAATAATAAGCTAAGAACTAAAGAGATATTGCCCTCAAATCCCTTTCAATTTCCCCAAATCTAATCTTGCTTAATTAGTTTTATAGTATGTGTCTAAAACCATGCATGTATGTTTATTCTTCGAAGAATTTTGCAGCCACAACAACTAAATTAAACTACACACATGAATAAGAAGCCACATGTTTATTTGCCCTTGCACTTTTGCCAATGGATAAGAAAACACATTATAGAAGAACCAATAGGCACCAATTCTGAATACAAGAAACAGAATCATAACCGTAATATTATATGAAGTCAGTCCAAGGCATAAGACCATCACAGGAAGTTACAAATGGATTCTCCATTATCATTGCATGACCACAACCACAGCCCTGCTAAAGACAGCCAAACAACAAATCGGACCTCTACAGGAGTCTTATAGAGCCAAAACACAACTGCCTCTTTCCCACAATAAATGAACAAAAAGAAAAAGAATCCAGAATCCTTAGTATCAGAAAGACTTGATGATGACTTAGAGTTTGGCTTAATACCGGTTCTCATAGGTTCTCGTAGTATTAATTATCAGAATCCTATGTATGAAGGAGCTGCAACCGGCGTAAGAACTTGCGGGGGTTTGAGCGACAGTTTCCCCATTAACATCGGGTTTCACCAAGGTTCGGCATTAAGTTCTCTCCTCTTTGCAATAGTAATAGACGATATAACAAAAAATATCCAAGATGAAATACCGTAGTATATGCTTTTCGCCAATGATATAGTGTCAGTTGATGAAACTAAGGAGAGTGTTAGTGTTAAACTAGAGCTACGGAGACTTACACTGGAATCCAAAGGGTTTAGATTGAGTAAATCGAAAATTGAATATATGAGATGTAGGTTTAGTGAAAGTTATCGGAATGATTAAGTTAGATGAGCAAGATGAACCCAAAAGTGAACAAATCATTCAAAACGATGACAATATAGATGGAGATGCGAACCATAGGATTCAAATGGGTCAAACGAGATGGAGAAAAGCAGCCGAAATTCTTTGCGATCGCACGATACCATTGCATTTGAAGGGAAAGTTTTATAGAACCGCGATTAGATCCACACTATTGTATGATAGTGAGTGTTGGGCTGTTAACAACAACAACAAAAAATGGTTGTAGCAGAAATAAGGATGCTCAGGTGTATGTGTGAAAAAACTACAAGAGATAGAATTAGAAATGAAGAGTAGTTCAATTGTGGATAAGATGCAAGAATGCCGTTTGAGGTGGTTCAGGCATGTGCAAAGAAAACCCAAAGATATACCGGTGAGGAGAATCAACAACTTAAATATAGGAGATATAGTAAAACGTAAAGATAGACCACTGAAAACGTGAATGCAAGTTATTCGTAAAGATATGGAAATTAAAGATTTAGAAAAGGAAACGGTCTTGCATAAGAATGAATTACGTAGAAAAATCCGTACAAATCAAACCAATATATTTTATATATTTATCTATTTATTTATTTACTTACTTTTCTTTTTCTTTTATTTTATTTTTATTTCATTTTATATATTTATACTTTTTTTATTTATTTCATTTTTCTTCTCTCTATCCTTTTCAAATTTGTCTCTCAAATGACCGACCCCAAATATTAGGATTAACGTCCAGTTTGTTATTGTTGTTGTTGTATATTTCACATAGACAGTCTAACATAGCTAGGAGTTAAAGTGTAAAATAGCCCAATTTGCACAAGTCCCTCCTACTTGTATAAATGCAATTTTTCTAGCTTACAATTATTGATAGACAGCCAACACAAAATATTGCACTATGGTTGAAGAGAATTTGGGCAGTTAGCAACGGGAAAAAAAAAAAGAATAGTAACCATAAAAAGAGCCCACAGATTACACCAAAATCTATAGTTCTTAATGAGGTCATAACTCTACATGGCTTCTAACCATATGGCAGCACAAAATGGTACAATTCATTCCTTACTCTTTTTTTTATAGAAAAAGTATTATAAAATCACATAAGGCTCTAAGGATAAGAAATCCTCAAAAGCAAGAGAGAGTAAAAGAAAAGGCAAAACAGAAACTATTAAAGGACTGTTTTCAATTCCTCTAAACCATTGTCTCTATAGGCACCTAAAGCATAAGCCAAACAAAAAACATAAAAAACAATCTTCTCATAGAGGAGGACCAAAACACTAATTTCTGAAATCCCAGCATTCCGATCCATCAAAACGCACCAAGAAACAGTGTCATAGAGATGGCATAACATATGACACTAAAATCCTTGAAGCATATGACACTAACATCAAAAGAGATGGCTTAAAAAGGTCTCCTTTTTGTGACAAATCATTTGTATTGATCTTGTTAAACACCAAAGACCAAGAAAAACTCTTAATTTTGGAAAAAACCTTTGCCTTCCAAACAATTCATTCACTACTCACCGATCGCCCAACCTCTGTTCATGGGCAAGATGCTGACAGCTGCTTGATCCAACAACTGCATCCCTTCCCACCCCCAAAGCCCCATGGGGAGTTGAAATAGGAAAACCTTGGCTCTTATAACAGTAGTTGGATTGTGCTATGAGACCATAACATTCATTGTTACAGTCCAACACCATGGTCCAAATGTGACAGCCTAAATTCAATCTCCTTACTGAGTTCAGTGCAATGCTTTCAAAACTATTGTATTCTTTAAGGATAACAAAAGTTCCTAATCCACATCCTAAAGAAAATATCAAAGTTGCCTTTTTATGGCAAAAGAAAAGAATTCCACAGATACAGAACAATGTGCAAAAGTTACAAGAGACACAGATGATAAGGTATCCTCTAAGAGAAGCAGGAGAAAAGCAGGAGAAAAAAAAGGGTGCACATACGTCAATCCCCGCAAATATTTCATGATGAAAAACCTCAAAACGCACCTGCCACCCAGGCTCAAAAGTAACAACTACTTTATTAGGTAGAATCAAGAGATTTCACACAAGAATAGAAGTTGCAATTCTGACCAGCTATTTGATGAGGAAACTCACATGAGAATGAGGGTTATATATGAGTTAGCACCCATATAATCTCTTATAGGTTACATCATATACATTTAAGGATAGGTTACAACCAAGAGATATCCCAAAAAAATCCCATGACTCCTATACTTTATTATCTTTATCGCTTTCTCTTCATTTTTAAGATTCAATGCGTGATGGGAAAGAATACTGTGAGTTCAATTTGGAGGTGGTTAAATGCTCACAGATTATTTGAAAACTGGAAAAAGTGAACAAAGACGAAGGTGTGAACCAGAAGCAGAAGCAGATGAAAACAAAAGTCAAATCTTTGGCAAAACATATTGGATATATAGCACCATTATATACTCAAAATCATAAATTGATACGCTATAAGAATATGCAACTCTTCCCCTCTAAACACCCTAGACCAGGTGAATCTTAGCCCGATGCTAGAATTCTCCTTATTTGACCATTTCCTGAGTGCAACAACTTCAGATTTAAAATGGAAAGCAAGGTAGAGAGATGAAAATGGAGAGAGAAAGGCAAAGAAATTGGAGGACAGATTACTCACTGTCAAAATCTGAGAAGCAAGTTGCTCCCTTGCTAGAGGATCATGCAAAAGAACCAGCAAGCGTGCAATAAGCTCCTAATCACATGAAAAAGAAAAAGGAAAAAAAAAAGCACAGATAATTGCCAAGCACATATCAAATATATTACAAGGATAGGACACACAGTTCAGCTAAATCATCTGAACCAAAACATATGATACCTCAGGGCTTGGAATATCAGCACGAGCTTTGCAATCATCAAGCATGGTACTGTGGTATGAAGATCTCCGTCTGCACAATTCTGAAATGCATCTACAAACCTATAAACGCATGGAAAAAAAATTGTATTAAAAGAGTCCTAGAGCATTTTGTCACAATGGTTAAACTCACTGTCAGCACTCAAAACAAAGGTACTATTGAAATAATCCATATATCAAAACCTTACCCAATCAGTTTAGTAAAGAACTGGTTTCAGGAAAATGCACTAAAAGATTTTTTGACATCCAAAAAACAGTAATGAATATGAATTTTAAAAAGAGTAAATTAAGTAGTTGAAACCATCCTACCACCGCAGTTGCACCAGTATAAGTCCGAGGAACAAGCATCTTCAATAGAAAAGGCCAAAGAATATGCTGCAGATACAGAAATACCCATAAAGAAGTTACAATTGATCCATAGCAAAGATAACAAGTATAACCAAAGGACTCAACAAACAAGGCAAAATCCAGATCCAGCTCCAGGACTGCAATAAAAGCTCTGTTTTGGTGTCAGGTTGAAAAGTTCCAGGTCAAACAAGGCTTGGCCAAACACATCACGATGAGACAGTTAACAAGCATAACGGTTTCAACACTTGTTTCACTTAAAACAAGACTTCACTAAAACAATGTGTTAGGTATTTTGTTCAAACAAAAAACGGGTAATTATGAACGCACTTGCAAAGCCCTTGGACTAGAAATTTTTTCAATAAAACACCAAAACCAAGATCATAGTCCATTCGAACTCCAAAAAATCAAATTTTCTGCTAGAATTAAGCATGCAAGAAAATATGAGGTTTACAAGGCAGAGAAATCAATTGCAGAATTTATATTAAAAAAAAAGGCGCATTAATTGCAGCATCATATACCTCCATTTCTGGAATTGTAACAGTTAGCAGAAGAAGACCCTTTTCGCAGATTGCTCTCAATTCCATCGGAGTAACTGACCTGATTCTGACCTGAGAAGAACATTACCAGTTAAACCGAGGTACAGCATGAGTGATGCCTAGAACTCTCATTGAAACCACAACAAAAAAATTAAGAAATGAACTGACACAAAGATCAAACAGTAATTCAGCTTCAAACAATTGAAACATCATTGGGTTATTCAACTAAGGCAACGATAATCACTATAACATGTGTTTTCCACATGCTGAACATGACACAAGTGGTACAGTCAAACCTCAGATCGCTTGTACTGTATTGAAGAATAATTGCCGCTGGATCTGAGCATTTCCTTGGAGCTGTCCAGATCACCTCTCCATTTCTCTGATATGGCACAATGGCGAACAATATATTCAACAAACAACTCTGCTGATGGGCCAACCAAGTAACAATGAGAGGCCATAACTACAATCAACTGCCATAAATCAACAAAAACACAAATCAGAATAGAAGCACAAAAATTAAAAAAATTTTAAAAAAAAATCACCATTATTATTCTAAATAAATATGGTACTTATTGGACAAGTGCAGAAAATTAAGTATAAAAACCTCTGAAATTGCCTTCCGAACGCCCAAACCTTGCTCATCCAACAGTGACTTTACAGCTTCAACAAGCAAAGGCCTTTTAGCATGCCATGCTTCAGACAGCCTCAAAAAGAAGATAATAAAAGCATAAGGTGATCTAGGACAACCAAAATCCTGTATTCCAAAGCTGAAAGAAAGATGAAGAGTACCTTGGCAAGAGATGCTTTAGAACACAAAGTGCACCAAATGTCAAAGGTTCTTCCTTCAACCGGCATTTCTAAAGGCAGCAATGTGAATCCAGATTACCGAGGGACAAGAGGAAAGATAAACATAGCATTAAGAATCTTGGGTCATCTTTATGTTCTTTTTCTTCCCCTCTTTCCATTTAACGATCCTATGATAAACTTTCTGCCCCACAAGATGTATTTATAAATTTTAGTAGAACTAATGTTATGTCCCTTCTTTGTCCATCAAAAGGAAAGTACCATTAGTTCTACTATGATTTATAAAAGGACCTGGTGGACGAGAAGATTATCATCAGGGCACCACTGGACCGAAATAAGAAAACAGAACAAGAACATAAAGAAAAAGACTCAAGACTCTAAAGCAAATCATCAAGGTTGTGTTTGGTACGAGCAAAAATGATACATGGACAAATTTAAAAAATAAATAAAACTCTTATGTTAGCATGCTCCACAATTTTGCATCAAAGGGGGATTGTTAATCCCTCAAGGCGGGTAATAAGTTTCCCTAGGCTAGAAGTTGGGTAACTTGTTGCCCCCTTGAGAATATAACTCTTTGATGCTAAATCATGAAGCATGTTAACACAAATCTCAGCCTCGATAAAATTATTTTCTGAATTGTACCACTCTATCCTTTCACCTTGTACCAAACAGTTAAAGCATTCCTAAAACTCTCTCTAAGACAAAACTCACATTTAAAAGAAACATGAATAAATCCTCAGCATACACCATCCCAACTGTCAGAAAGCAATGCTGAACTTCATTATATGTCTGCATGAGACAACATAACCAATATAGTATGAATAAAACTAGAAGAGAAATAAAGTAAAATACAAAAACTGTCACGATTTAAAGGAGGGAAGAGTTCTAACATATTCCAAAAGTTGGCGACCAAAATGGTAATCTTCTAAAGTATATTTAGTCAAGAAAATAATAATGGTCATCCTTGTGAATTCAATATATTAAAGCTGCAAATGAGAACTCTGGCACCTAATCTAATTATGTTATCAACAACACAAGGGATTGGGGATGAGACTATTCTCTGATGTGACCCTAAAAGCCGATGAAAACAATAGAATAGAATAGAATAGCAGGAGAACCTAGAGAGAATAGAGAATAGAGAAAAGCAACAATCTTCAATAATTAGAAAGACTAATGATGTTGGGCAAGAATTGATGAGAAACCACAAATTTAGGAAATACAAAAAAGCAGACAAACTTTTCGATGACCATGACTTTTAAAATATTTGAAAGACATTATCCAAGGAATAGATCAAACAAAAATCAAATAATAAAACCTTCAGCCCCACAGAAAAGTCAGAATGGTCTTTGCTGTCATTACTAATGCTGACAACTGGGAGAAGTGTTGATAAGATAACAGTGAGGTCCTGCAACCAAAAATAAAGGAAAACACAGTATTTCACTGAATGCATCATGTACACAGATAGTAGCCACAACAACGTATCAACCACAAAGAGTAAATATCTAAACATGAAAATAAGCCACATTAAGGAGCAAGGGAATAGTTTAATCTGATGAGGCCTGCTGAAGGAAAAAGCATATATAAACAGTTAACTAGTATGACAACATAGCTCAAACTAAGGGTTGAAAGGCACCATTACTACATTGCACCTCTCACGCTCTCACATTTAGCACATTAAATCATCCTTCTCCAGTATAATAGATCATTTGCAATAATACTATTAAAGTAATAGAACAAATACAAGCATTAATTTTAGACCAAAGAAAAAAGAACGGTCAGAAGTCGAACAGCTTGGTTACAATAGGATTTGCAAGAAAGTTTCCTAAGTTCTACTCCCATTGTCTACTCCTACTTCCTCCCCAAAAAATAAAAAATAAAAAATAAAAAATAAATTGAAAGTACCTCAAAATCAAGCATAGGAGGACCACTTTCAGACAAAAGTGATGCATTAAGAATATTGTGAAGACTGTGAGTCGCCACAAAAGCAGCATCCTGATCTTTCCTGTACCTATTCAAAAAGTGAAAGTTGGAAATAAATAATGAGGACACACTGAATGCACCGGTACATCTCAACTCATAAATATACAATTAGCAGTTCTGAAAACTACCACCTAACCCAATACATACAGAAAGTGGCAAAGCATGCAGCACAGTGGAGCAGAAAGTGAGAGAGACAGTCATATTGATCACAAACAAAAGTGTCAACTGCTGCATCTATGATACAAGTCCATTTACTAAAAATCAGTAGAATGTGACTTCGATATATCAGTGAGTGCATATACTATCAATATAATTGCAATTTATTGCACAATTAAACAGAAACTAAAAAAAGCACACAAGCACGTGATCATTATCAACACAAGCACGCAAAGAAAGGCAAATTTAACTCGTGAATGGGTCATAGAATCAGATTAAATAAACATCTTACAAGTCCAATACAGTAGGAACAAGTCTTGGTAAAGCAGCCTTAATTTGGGTACGCGTTATGAGACCAACCATCTGGCCCAATGCCTCCACAGAAGAAACCCGGACCTATTGAAAGCAAGGAGGTCAGTATGTGACTATTTGCACTACATGGTAAAGTGTAACTGGATTAAAATAATTTTTTTAAAAAAAAAAAGCTATTCTTTTGCAAAAGCATATGAGATGTAAATAGGTTGATATGGCATGATCATACAAAAGCTTCAGAATTTTTATTTCTGAAAACAACTCTAATTTCACCGTGCCAAGAGTATATGGTGTCTGTATAATAAATTGATAGTCGCAAAAGTAATAAATACCATTATTTTCCCTTTTGGAAAACCATATAACAAAGATTAAAAATTTCAAATGAGTAGCATTTCATGCAGCAAAATCATGTCATCTCATAAACAATGCTCCAGGGATGCAGACAAACCTCAAAGCTTCTACATCATGAACTAAACTTTTGGTCACAGATACTATTTCTAGCTACATAAGCAAATCGGCAATGATCCCAAAGAGGAGAGCGAACTGGTGACCTAAAGAGGTCAACAATTTAAATTGTGGACAATGTTATAACTATAAATCCAATTGACTTGTTCCTATATTCACATTTCAAAACCATCATATTTCAGTATCACATGCGTTTTCCCCATAGCACATCACAAGATACATTGAAAATTTGTCTAACGCATGCCATGATAAGCCTAATAAAGGTAATTGAAATAAAATTATAATATTATTGATTAAGTTCTTGCTAATTATATGCATAGTATGCTACAAACGCTGACATGCCTAAACCTTTACTGAAGCCTAGACAGATCGGTTATACTTCTAAAGTAGATGCCCACCACAGTGTATAAGTGTTTGCACTACTGCACACTAGAAAAATGAAAATGTTATATCTTATTTGGAAATATTGTGGGAAGTTGTTAGAAGTTATGAAAACGAAGTTATGTGAAGTTATCATTTTTTTATTTAATTTTATTTTTTCCTTTTCCATTTTCAGATGCATTTCACACAATAAATTCATATTATCGACCTCGCGCCAAGAAAAGCCTTCAAGTCTACCTATTGCAGCTCAAAAATCATGAAATAAACCGCAAAAACGGACTTGCAGAAAGTTGAAGTGTGCATTCAGGTAACCTCCTCTAAAGATTATTTAGTCTTGAAGTCAGTCGGCTAAAAAAGAACATTTGGTGAGCTGGGACCAGGTTTCAAAAAATCTTTGTGGTTTGGATCTTGGTAATGTAATATCTGGCAAGCAAGTGGCTTTGGAGATTCCCCATAAACCCAATTTTTTGTGGCAAAGGGTGATAAGATTAAGTATTGATCTCCGACATAATGGATGGTAAGTATTGGTCTCCAACATAATGGATGGTTTACCAATACTAGAGTGAGAATTTCTTTATTCTTTGGAATTTTGTACATTCCTTCATAAAATTTAATGTAATCTTGTTTTTCTATTAAGACCAAGCAAGCGAGAGAGAGAGAGAGAGTGACCAAGTGTTATCTAGTAACATTGCATTGACAACAGCATATTATTAGTATTAATTCTGTCAGCCTTACAATCCACACAAAAACCTTAAAATTTGAAGGAATGACTCATCTAATAAACTACTCAAGAAAAGATGGATGGGATGGCTATGGATAAGAATTGGAATTGCTTATATCCTTTACAAGAATTACTCCTCATTGTATCTACAAACTCCATAGTCTTACTTGAACCCTTTCTCAAAAGAAGAGTGAATAAATTTTCACTAAATAGGTTGAATTTTAGTTTAGACTAACAAAGGCATGAACTATGAATGTTTTACTCATAGGAGCTACAACCCTAACTCATGTGAATATGCACCAACATCAAAAAGAGAATCAAACCTTTAGATCCCTTGAAGTGGCCCAAACTCTCAACAATAACTCAAAAGCTGAGTTTAGAAACGACCTGCACTAAATATTGTAGACTGTGGATCAAAGCGAACGCCACACCAAATTCATATGAATGCTAAATTAACTTTGAAGGACATTTAAAAAGGCTCACATGACATCAGCATCCAGAATTGAATGTGAAGGGAAATCAATAGAATATAGCCAAGCAGCTTGACACCAACACCTGAATGCTGAAGAAAACATTAGATATTTCTTTGTTAGGTCACAATTCAGTAAATGGGAAGGACAGGAAAACACAAAATGAGCACAACACAACACAATCACTCCAAGCTAGAATCAAGTGCACAATCAAAGGAGAAGGATACACGCAACATAAATGGATATGATATACATATTCAAACCACTCCACATTCCCAAAAAAATTAAGATTCTAAACTTTCAGCTGATAAAGCCCTTAAAAGCTCCAGCAGATAAGGCACAATGATGCCTAGAAAACAATCTTATCCATAAGACAACGCGTGTCATATTCCATTAAAAAGGAAGAAAAGAAACAGTTACAAGAGTGTTTAGGAAATTTTACAAAATGCAATGTAGCTAGCTTTCAAACTCAGGGATCATGAAGCTAGGCATGGAACTAATGCCAATAAAAAAATAATATGCTAGATGCAACAAATCACATCTCCTTCACCAAATGTAGAGAGAAAAGAGGGGCATAACAAAATTAATTAGTCCTAACAGGAAAGCAAGCAAACTAGATCGGATCATACCATTGGCAAAAATTGTTCGGTGGGCATCCTTGACATTTCCAAGAATAGGCAAAATCCGTGAAAGTACACCTTTTATCCGTGGAGTGAACTGCAAAGCTTTGACGATCAAAAGAAATAAATTAGCTTAACGCAGTAGACCAAAATACTAACAAGCTGACAGTTAAAATACAAAAAGAGAAGCTGGATGACTAACCATCATTAGAAGCAAAATCAGCAAGGATTTGAACCATAGCAGGTAAAGCTGAATGTGAACCGGAAAGATGAAGAAAAATTTCCTCCATCATCTGCCAAAACAAGGAGAATTAAGCATTGAAACAAAGATACACAAAAACTCCAAGGAAATTTCAACAGAAAAATTAACTTTCTAAAGGCCTTCATTAATTCTCAGTATGGAATAAAATTACCAAAACTCACCAGGTTGGGCAGATGTGAACCTATTGACACAAGCAAACCTGATGCAGCCCTTTGCCAGTCAGCATTTAGTTCCTGTATCGAGCCAAAAAGAAGAGACAATGGCCAAGAGAAGCACCAATGTCAAACAATAAAATACATATTTAGAAGATACTTCTGACAGAATTTTATTGGGAAATTTTCAGCCTGCCATCTTAGGTAGGATACCGGTTGGAAGATCTAATTAGAAGCTAAGCATGTGAAATATATTTTCGTATTGTCAGATCATATAAAAATATCTACAGTACTCTGTCCAAAATATTTTAAGACCCATCCCAAAAGCCGTCTGCCTTCAATCAAAGTTGTACAACTACTATAAAGAAGAAAATTGAATTACATACAATGGCAGACAAACGAGGATTAATTCACAATGTAATCCCAGAAACCAGAGCATTTACTAGGCAAAATTGACCATGAAATTACCTTGGAGGAAACAATCTCGGCTGTGGCAATCTTGGCAAGTTTCGACATGAAACAAGAATCAACATCCTTTTTGTCCATAAAACGTACAGCATGTGCCATTACTTGAAACAAACCAGCAATATTCCCAACTCTCTGATTCAAATCCAAATAACCTAATAACACTTTGGGATAAAAAATGCTAAAACCCCACAAACAAGAGAGGAGAAAAACAACGATAATAAATACCCGACGGCCTCCACGTGCAACAATAGAGCAACAGTCAAGAACCAGAAGTGGATTCCTACAATACCCCAGTACTCAATTAAGAGCCAGAGAGACAGAGACGCAGAGAGAGAGAGAGAGAGAGAGAGAGACAGTAGAGATGAGGGAGAAAGATAGGTACAAGGAAGCAATGTCTTTGAGAGAAGACATAGAAGCATCTCTGACTATGGGAGATTCATCCGCGAGAGATGAAACTAAAACTTGAACCGCCTCTGAATTATAAACCCCCAAAAAGATCACAAACTTCAAATTTCAATATTAATTAAATCAAACAATCAAAAATATAGGAAAATTATAAAATTAAAATCGGAAAGTACCAGTAGCAAGAATTGAATTTCCAGAGCTTGAAGAAGCCATTTATGAAACAACTAGGGAAGAGATCACAGCACCAAGAAGAGGAAGCAGCAGAAGAAGAATGACGAGAACAGGGGTAAAATGCAATTTCACAACATTAAATGATGCTTTCTTGCCTTTTTTCTTCGTCTTTCCCTTGTCAGAAAAGGAACTGCAACGAAGAACAAGAAGCCGAATTCTCTAGTTTTCTTTGGGTTCTCTCTCCTCTCTCCCTCTCTCTCTCTCTCTCTCTCTCTCCCTCGATCTCGATCTGCTTATGTGGCGTCGTTTCTCTTGATCTGCTAATGTGGTGTCGTTTCTCTTGATCTGCTTATGTGGTGTCGTTTTGGTGTTTTTCTATTTAGTTTCTTGAGTCTGACAGCTGGCAATAGTTGTCAAACGAATGTATTCTCATTAGGAATTTAACGGATAAACTTTTTTCTTGAAAACCACGTTAATTGTTTCGATTCAATTAGATTTGAATACTAGAAATTTCATCGAAATTGTATTACTGCTTTTATTTTCAAATATCCAGCTTATTTTTCATTTTAAAACAATTTAGAAAATTTATAAATTCATATATAATTTTTTATTTTACTCAATTTATTCTATCATTTTCACAATATTTTGTCTTTACAAAAAATTAGTGAAATTTTAATTATAATTATTATTTATCTTTCTTTACAAAAAGTTAATGAAAATTTAATTATAATTATTATTTGAGTTCATAACTTTCTGAAATATTGAAATGAAAATAGATAAAATTAAAAAACTGCATAATTGGGTAATATAATTTTTCAATTCTCATTAGATCCACCAAAATTTTTATTTAATTTTATCAGTTTTAGTAAAATCATATTGAAATTTTCTCAAAATAAAAACAAAATAAAATAAGTCAATGAGGTAATGCTATTACATTTTGATTGCTATGAAAAATCATTGGCAAAAGGAAAATAAGCACCTGGAACTGGACACATTTGTCAATATCTTGAGTGAAGTCATTTTCACGCATCTTTTCCCTAAAAAAAAAAAAAATGATTAAAAGCTAAATTCCACCTACACAAATTCTAAAAACCTCTTTCAACTCTCTTCTCCACACCGCAATTATTATTTTTTTAATACCTTGTAGCATAAAAATTTTTAAAATAAATAAATGACCGTCTTTTGATTATTGCTAAAACAACTGACATAAACATCCCTGCCACAACTTATGTTTCATCAAAATATCCCTAAAATCCCCATTGCACCTGAGAAAAGGCACGCTTTTCACCAAAAAAGGGGTGGGAGGCACAAAGGTCTAAGAATTCAATGTCCGTTCTTCCCCAGCAAATGGTATGGATCCATATCCACCATTCTAATCAGCAAAGGGTTGACCACAACATCATTTACTTTCCTACAATGTGCAAAGTAGGGCAATGAGAAGCCATTTGAACTCAAAATATTACTGCTATTGGTACTCAGAGCATATTAACAGTCCTGTGAGAAAGGACTATGCATACTTTTGGTCCTTCATGTGTACTTGTACCCACCTACATAGAGTACTACTGTCGGCAAGGATGAAACTGCATTTAGATGTATGGAAATTCAAGAACACCACAGTCATCACAACTCAAATTTCAATTCCGAACCATCACCACAATGAAGAAAACAAAGGGATTAATCTGGAGGAAGTTCATTCGCTACACAACTGAGTTCCAAAATGATTCCAAATACGTAAGACAAGATGTTACAGCACTGGAATTGACTCATCAAGAAGATGACATCATGACAACCAAGTCTCCCATAGCATCTGGAAATGGAAAAGAAATTTCCCTGCTGATCCATGGAATCATTTGAGTCGCACTAAATTTTAAAATTGAGACTTATCAAGGCTGTCAAAATATGGATGGTCCATTGCTGCCTTGGCTGAGATCCTGTCTGCTGGATTGTATGTAAGCATCTTCTGCAATATCCAAACACCACCAACAATGCTAAAAACATCAAAATTGCAATGACTATTGATGCATCTTAGATAGAGAACCATTGTCATAATAATAAATGTCAACTTCTGGGTGGCCCGTACTCTAGGCTGGATAATGTAACAGCAGACAGTTAAAATATGATCATGAAATTTAAGCCAGACGCACCTTACTCAAAACGGGTCATGAGCCTCAGGTCTAGCATTTTGTCAAATTGCATTCCCCCAAAACACCAACGTTACATTTTACAAGTATTGGGCTATTCAGTGAAAGGCAAAACTCCTTAACTTTATCCAAATTGCTCATTCCAAAACATTCAGTAAGAAAATCACATCATTTTTATTTAGTTTTGATACTCGAATCACATGGTTTACTTTGTATTTCTCATTTCAAAATTCAAGATACAGCATTAATTTGATACAAGCTTAAAAATGTTCAAAAAAAAAAATTAACACCAAGAGCAAAAACATTTTGTTTCCAGAAGGGAGAAAAATGAACTAGTTAAATGTAAAAGCTAGTTTTATATTAGATGAAGGAAAAAAGCAATTCCCAGGAAAAGGTTTCACTCATCTGTTTATCTTGTTCACAAAGATAACAACATCCAAAAGAGGTTGACATGGTTCCTCAACTTCAATTGTTTGTCATAACCTAAGAGTCCTACACCACCATCATGAACAAGATCCAACCTCTCTATGTTTTCTAGTCAGCACAACCCAATAACATTAGAAACTGACATTTCTCACATTTTACATCTAGAAGAATCAGTATGGTGCAAGAAAAGAAAGGGACATTAGTACAAAAAAAATCAGCTACACTGAACTTCGCAAAAACCTTATGAGATTAGCCCTGGATAAAGTAATTTACCGAGAGAAGATCAACGCCATCAGGTCCCAGTGTTGGCACAGCTCGTGCTAGATTTTGGGATTCCCACTTGGGATATTCATGCCAATCTCGAAGAGTACTGACTCCTGGCCAATCCTTCTCACTTGGTGTTCCCAACAACCTTGAATCCCAAACATAAGAGTGCAAAAAGAAACATATCAGGTAATCGTGTCAATTAACTAGAGAAAGGAAAAAACAGTAATCCTGTAGCTAACAACCCTCATCATAATCATCAAAATCCATAAAATATTAAGACATTAGAGGAATCTAATCAAGTTTTAACATTTCTTCCGTTCATTATTTCATATAATACATAACAATCGCTAAAACATAAAGATGCATAAGATATGCTTGAATTTGGCCAAGACGAGAGCTTTTTCCATTTGTACTTAATGCAGCCCACGGACAAGTTGTCCAAAACGAGCCAAACCAAACGTAATGCCACTACCACTTCAAACTGATTCTCAAGTACTTTAAGAAAAGCTCAGTCGTTTCAACTGGCGACATTTGATTTTCCAAGACCGAAAAGTACAGAACCAGGCTTGCCTTACATACCCTAAAATGACAGATTGTGTGCAGAAAGTACAGTATAAGCTACATGGAGGAAAGCTTCAACTTCAAAAGAAGAATTGATTACCTGAATATGTGAAGCAGCTGTTGAAATTCAGAATCCCCTGGGAATAAAGCTTGCCTCCTAACCATCTCCGCTGCAAGCAACAAGCCAAATGAAGCCAACAGTAAGGGGGTTAATAGACAAAGAAAAATAGCAAACCAGAACATAAAGGTACAGTAATTGGCTTAAGTACTAAATATGAATTTAGATCTTAATCACGGTTACAGGACACACAGATATACATGGCATACAAGTGACTAATGTCAAAGTTTTGCAAAACAAAATAAAGTACCCCCACAGTTGTTAAAATTTTACAGCCGAAGACAATTTCCAAGACTGGAGTGGCCATTCGGACAGGAAATGACGCCATGTTAAATTTTTCTCAAAAGAATAACTAGAAACACAGAGAGATCATAAACAAATTTCAGTCACAACGAAGAAACAAAAGTTGGTAACCAGAAGTTCTAGAAAAGCAAAGCCTACAAATTTATGAACAGCAGTAAGTTCTATACCATGCGGAAATTTCAATAAGAAGATGATTTGGGGTGAGGACCACAACTTATGTTGGACTAACCACATCCACACATTCATACAAAAAAACATTAAAAGAAAAATTGGAATAAAGGAAAAAAAAAAAAAAAAAAACAAGACAACCCCCCCAAAAAATTTTGTTAAGATTTATCAACAAAGAACATGCTCAGGACTTGAGTGGCCGCAAGCACCAGAAACAACCAATATCCGAATTCAATTTGCTAGCAACATTAACAGGGAAAAAAAAAGAATGGGTAGATTATCAACAAATTCACTCACAGTAAGACCAAGAAAAGAATAAATAGATTTTTGAAAATAGAGGATTTTGTGTGAGAATACCAAAAATACATCCAACGGACCACATATCGACACCAGTAGAGTAATGTGTCGATCCCAAAAGCACCTCCGGAGCTCTGTACCACAGTGTCACAATCTACAAACACAAAATTCGGTTCCAATAACAAAATGATCACAAGACACAAAATTAAAATAAAGAAAAAGGCGCAAAAGACCTCGTGAGTGTAGCTCTTGAGCGGAACAGTGAAGGCCCTTCCAAGCCCTAGATCTGCAATCTTCAAAATCCCCTTTTCCTTATCCACTAGCAGATTCTGCGGCTTCAGATCCCTATCAAAATCAAGATCAAATTGTCTATGAGAGAAGGAGAGAGGGAGAGGGAGAGGGAGAGGGAGAGGGAGAGAGAGAACCTGTGAAGAACACCATGACTGTGACAATGAGCAACGCCCTTACACAACTGATAGAGAAAACTCTGAATCACAGCCGGTGAAAGTGGTCGAGGATTGGGTCCCTTACGATGGGAATCAATGAACTTCTTCAAATCCGTATCCAAGTATTCAAACACCAAATACAAAAGGGGCTTCTGATTAAGACCGTTAGTCTTGTTCGATTCCTTCTTGCGATTACTATCGCTGTCTTCGCTTTCATCGTCGTTGTCGTCATTGAGGTCGCGGATCACGTGTTCAACACAGAGAAGGCGGACGATGTAGAGAGATTGAGAGAGCATTTGGAGGAGAGATACTTCACGGAGAGCGGTGGGAGGAATTCCTTCTTCGTCCATTTCGAGGCGAGTCTTCTTCAGAGCCACCAGTTGTCCTGTGGTCTTGTCTCGAGCCTTGTACACCTTGCCGTATGTTCCTTCCCCGACTTTCTCGACCTTCTCGTACTTCTCCATTGCAGGATTCTGGGTCTGCAGATCTAGAGAGAGAGAGAGAGAGAGAGAGAGAGAGATGGGTGTAAGAAAGAGGGTGGAACTTGGAAGGGGGGGCTTTTTGAAGATCGGCAACGGCTGTGTTTTTGATGAAGAGAGGGCAAACGCAATCCCTCCCCGTTTTCAAATTTTGAATTCTCTTGCCCACGTGGCATCTTTATGGCACCCTTTTTGCTATTTTTTTCACTTTTTTTTAATCTGAAATTTGAAATCTTATTTACTCTTTATTATTTTTTAGGAATCAATAATTACTTTTTCTTTTCTCGGGTGAATTTTGAACGTGGGAGAGCTCCAAACTCAAATTCAAGTTCATTTAATATAGTTAAATTCAATTAATATTAAATAAACTTTTCAATATAAAAGATTATTGATATAATAATTTAAATTCCTTCTAAAAATAAATTTAACTTCTAGTTTCAAATTTTTAATTTCAGATAAAAAATCTTCTATCTTAGTTAAAAATCATTATATATAAATTATACAAAGTAGAATTACGTTAAGCCAAGTTGACAACTTGGGGAAGGTGACTTTAAATAGGATTAAAAGAAAAGGCTTACTGAAGTTGTAAAATGCAAAATAACATTCAAAATATTAAGGGACATTTAAGTTAATACGTCTGGAAATTCTAAGAATGACGAAAAATAATTTGAGAAATCCAATCCATAAAATAAATTTCACAATACTTGAATCAAATTAATCGGATAACCTCCGAATATTAATAATAAAAACCAAAAAAATTAAGTTAATACATTTTTCTTTTATGATTCAAAAATATTTTCATACAACACTACAAAATATGAAAAATATATTTCTTAACATTTTGGCTCAAAAGATAGCCTAAAGCTTGTTATTTATATGTTAATTTGTCTTTATTTTTTTATTTATATATAAAGTGTAGCAAAAAATATATATTAATGTCTATTTTCAAATGAATATTATCTATAACTACACAATTTTCTTTAAAAAAAAATCGTTTTCATAATATGAATATGCATGCAGAAATAGAAAAAAAGAAAAAAAATCGACATGAACAGTTCCATAATAATAATTTTTTCAAAAAAAATAAATTTTCTCACTTTATAACCATAAAAGGAGAGTTTTTTTTTTTTTTTTTTTTTTTTTTTTTGCTTTTCTATGCTTAAATTTGATCAAATTTATTTGAAGTATGGACTTGGCATACCAGCTACGAAAGATGCCCATATATATGCTAGTTATCATTCATCATAAATATTTTAAATTAATAATGATCAAAATCATGTTGATATTATTTTTGATTGAAATTAATGCCGTGGATCTTCCCTCAAGATAAATGCATCAAGCATTATTGATTATTTAATTTACTGATTTTTTTTTTCAAAAAAAATTCACTCATCTGACACATTGCAATTTCATCTTAAATTATTACCATTTATATATTTGGCACTAAAAAATAATAATATTCCCTCGTCTGAGTAAATAAATTATAAGAATGTGACTACTTTGGCAATATTATACACTTAGAAATCGCCTCGTACAATTTAAAAAGTTTCTAAAATTGCCGATTCACTTAGGCTAATTGATAGTGCTCGGCTATATCCTATTCATAAAAAAATTAAGAAAGAGTAAAAGAGAAAATGAAAAGATGTCATTTGATAAGGTAGAATTCCTTTTTTTTTTCCTCAGTGAAAAAATTTATCTTTGATTTACAAAATTTTATATGTTTGCGTGGAGGTATTATAAATATATAATATTTGATTATAAATATATATAATATTTGACGTTAATTTAATTATATTTAAATTTAATTTCAACCCAATTAGGTCTATAATGTTTTATAATTCATATGTTGATATATGAAATGAAAGTATACTTCTTGTTTTTATTTTTTTCGTATGATCGATCGATATTTGATAATTAATTTTTTGATTCAAATTAATCCAATTTGAGTTAATTGTTAAACCCATTAAAGGATAAGATTTTTCGATATTTATTTTTTATTCTCAATATTTGAATCCGATAATTTGATTAAAAAATTTAATTTTTTTTAAATAATGAACCAATAAATCATCAATAAAATGACAGTATATTCCGACTACTCTGCAACTAGATCCAGGTAGACCATATCAAATTTATTAAAAAGCTGGGATTGCAATTTATAAATTACATTTGATACAATAAATCAATTTAGTATTCATATCACATGCCCCAAAAATAAAAGCAAAGTATTTTTGCAATTGAAATTGATTTTTAATTATTTTGCTTTTCCGTTACGCTGTCTTGTGATTAATATTTAAATGCTCTGAAAAGGCTCTTCCCCGAGAACGAAGATTATAACCTTCTTGTGTGCGTTCGTTGCATGATTAAGAAGAAATGACTTCCACAAAGATAATGACTTATTTTTTAAACTATTGTATTAAATTTTTCCACTCGAAATATGTTTTTTAATAAAATTTGAATTCAAAACGTCAAAATTAGAAAAACTACATATATTACTAACTTTAAAATGTGATTTATGAAATTAAAAATAACATAAAGTGAGATTCAGCTCTCCAGTCACGTTTAGGATTAGCAACTACGTTCTGCTTCCCGCACCCAAAGTGAGTTCTTATAACTGTTTCTTCCCAACAATCTCCCAAAATTTTGTCGGACAAAACTAGGGCGCAGAAAATTAGAACGCAAATCTCGAATCTGGAAAACTCCAAGCAATGGCGAAGAAGAAGGTGAAAATTGATAAGATTCCCAAGTATTCTCAACAACCGAGAAGTCCTGCTCCCAAACGCCGCACTGATTTCTCTCTATTCTCTCAAGGTCATCTCTCTCTCTCTCTCTCTCTCTCTCTCTCAATTTCTGTAGTTCCTAATCTATTGTTTTATTTCAATTGTGTTTTCTGTTGTTAATCCAAAGAATTGATGACCCAAAATTTCGCCAATTGGTAGTGGTTATATGAATTTTGAACTGTAGGTCTTCAGCATCAAGTAATTCGCATAATTTGATTTCTGTTGTTTGCAATTGGTGATGAAAATGCTTGGAGTCTGTTTTATGATTGTCAAATTTTCCCCAGCTAGAGAATGCGGTCATATGAGGATCATCTAATGTGAAATTTTGTTATTTTAGGTTAGAAGTACGATTTTTCATAATCCGAATTTAATTTGGTGATCTGGCACGTCGTTAAATACATAAAACAATGTGATGTGATAGTGGTTCACAATGGTTCGAATTCTTTGTTTCTAATCTAAATCAAATAAATCGGGTGGATTCTTAATCTGGTATAGTACAAAAAGGGTGTAAGAGGATGGACTGCTGGGAAGAAAACCTCAAATGTCTTCAGATGTTTCATACTCAAAAGGGCAAGGGTTTCTTTTTTGATGATTTTGTCACTCCTATTGTTTGTTAGATTTGGAATCCCTTTGTTATTTATAATAATGAGTGGGTGGCCATTTGCACGTGCTCCGTTGGTCACCCATGTGCTATCTAAGGGGCATGCGAGGGAGTTTCCTAAATGGAAGTCACATAATGTCAGCAAGGCGTGTTCGAACACTTTAGGATGATCGAAGTAACAAATACTACTGTTGCAGATGCTGGTTCCTGGCTTAAAGGTTAAAGGTACTTGTCCTAAGGTGATAAACATATGATGAGAAACCACCGAGTTCATAGCCTAACTGGTTTAGGCTTTTGCTGTCCTCCAAGTTTGAACCTACTTGCAGTAGTAGTGTGTGATATAGATGCCATTTAGGATGAGATTAACCAAATATAAACTCTGGTGGTGCTATAATAATAGCTTCACCCCTGTTTCACTGAGTTTGGGTCGAGAGCTATGAATCAATCAAGAATTGTAGTGAGGAACAATCCTTATGGTAATGCTCGGGGAGGTTGCTTCTATCAACATGTGTCTCAAGAGCTTTAAGTCTTTAAACACGCGTCACAAGGAAAAAGGTCGACCTCTAGTGTTCAGTTACTTCTTGCAATCTACAATTAAGATCAAGTTGTGCACAGATCCTGTGGAGCAATTAACTTACTTAGGAATTCCAGCTTGTTTGTTCTTTTTCTTTTTCTTTATCCATTGTTTGCTCTATAATCCCGTTTTATGTGATTTGACTTTCTGTTTATTATGCTTTCAATAGGTTTCACCTGCTGCAGAGGCACTTTAGCCAGCACCACCACTGGTAGCTTAAATAATGGAAAGGACAATACTAGAGAAACATCCAAGCTCCCGTTCTTTCAATGCTGCAAGTCTGGGAATGAAGGAAAAAGCCATGCCACAGATTCTGGCAAGGTCCCATTGTTGGAAGTTGAATCAGTAGCACAAAATACTGTTAATGCCCCCTGCATTGATAGGTCCGTATCCTTTATATAAAAGCCAAGATCTTGTTCAGCTGTAAATGGTAGCACCATTTTTTTAAGTTGATTTAAGGGTGAAAATTAATTTTCTGTGTTTTGATTCTGTAGTTTGTTATGTGCAACGTATTAATTTTGCACAGAGAAATGTGTTTGCAGTTGTGGGCGCTATATTGTAATTCTTGGCTGGTAACTTCAAAAATCAGGAAATGAAAGTGTATCTCTATTCTGCTGCGACAGTGGTTGTTGATCTAAGTTTGATTGTCATCCAATTTGAGGCACTTTTCCACGTTAGCTTGCTCCTAACTATTTTATATAATGGAAAATGAGTTGTCCATTTATGTGTATCTCAAGTGACATTTTGTCCGTGATGAAAATATAACATGCTGAAGTTGCGAAACCTATGAATATGCTATTGAGGAGATTGCCATGTACTTGGACATGAACCCCAGGGCGTCATCACTGTCCTATAGGCCCTTTTTAGACTCTAAATGAGCTTTTCATTTATTTGTTTTAGACCTGTTCTGACCACCAGAATGGAAAAGATTGACTCTGATGCCCAGTGAGTAGTGCCTTGATCAACCGTCTCAAGGCGTACTGTTGTATAAATTGAACACCATAATATTAGGTCCAGTTTCAGATCTTTTTCTCCCTTTCCTGGGTAACTCCTTATTCTGAACCATCTAATGCCAAGTGCACTTATGTATGATTAGATGTTCTTCCAAATGCTGTGCAATTGACCGGATGTAGATCGCTGTAGTTTAGATTTGTGGAAATTAGTTTCGAGTTTCCTGTTTGATTCTGTTTATTTAGGATGCCTAATTCTGCTCTCTCTCTCTCTCTCTCTCTCTCTCTCATTCCTTGCAGGAGCTCTTCTAACTTAAGTGATACTGCTGAAACATTATACTCCACCCCTACTAAATCAGAAGTTACAGAATGCCATGGTATCTGCACAACTCCAGGAAGTATGGACTGTTCTAAAACATCTTGCCAAATGCAGCACCCTTCTAAAGTAGGTTTCTGGGTACTGTTTTTGTTTCAACTTTTATAAGCCGCCTTCTTCAAGTATTACTTGCATCTTTGCATTAATTAAGTTCTTGATTTGGACAACATTTTGTTTAAACATTTGACATACATGATCATCAATCAATTTAAAGGCCAATCTGGAAATGACTTCAAAGCTTTGGAAGGCATAATTTTTGGCTTCAGACAGCTTTCGGGAAAGGGGGTTCAAATGGACTTGGTGAATTATGTTTTCCATTATTTAAAAAGTATGATGTTTGAAAACAATAATTTCTTGAAATCTGCAGTTGGGACAGGAGGACTCCTGGGGATGTAAACTAGAGCTTGTCTTGAAAGAAAGGAACAAAAGGACTAAAAACCTTTGATAAACCAAGTAATGAGTATTAACTTCAGGAGCTAAATTATTTTGAGGAGTGACAAAGAAGTACTTTTTTTCCCCCTTATCTATAGTGGTGTCTATAACTTGATAACAGTGACTGTGGTTTTGGTACTCCCTTTGTTGTGTGCAAAGTTGCAAATGATAGAATGTTGCCCTAATCATAAATTTGACGCATTTAATTGAAATGGAATAACTAATTCAGATTCATATTAAACTAACTGAAAGTACTAAGTACCTCATTTTTTTTTAAATATTTTAAATTTGCAATAGCCTATATTGTTGCCTGCTTGTCACGTTTATGAGAACTTTGGGAAGCCCATGTTACCGGACACCATACTAATTTACTGTAAGAATATGAATCGCAATTCTTGTCCTTTTTCCCCTTTGCATTCCACACTTATGGCACATGTTTTTCTATGTTTTGAGGGAAGGAGCTGTGAGTCAAAGGAACATTCTGGAGATTAATTTTGGAAAATTTGTTTCATACATAGCAAACATTCAAATAAGTTAATGCTGCTACTTTGGCAATTCCATTGACTTAATTGTACTGCAGGCTTCACCGACGAACAATCATCTAAGTTCTTGCAGACAATTGATTGAAAGCCTGGATGGTTCTAATAATTCAAATCTGCAAGATCAAGAATCTGGTATACTTTATTTGCACTCTGTTACATTTATAATATTCTTTGAAAATTCAAGAGGACATTGGGCTGCATAAAGCCTCATGGACATTCATTCTGCTTGTATTCTTCGGTATTTTGGAGGGCCAATTGTGTAGAGATTAATTCATTAAAGAACAAAGGACATGCATGGGATGAGTGCAAGTATTAGAGGGCATCCACAAGTAAAATTTAAGATCATCAAGAGTGTTATGCTGAATTTATCCAATAAGTATCTCATCTGTTTAAGGGACCTTTTTTGTGTTTCCATCCAATTCATTTCTGTTTTAGCTCTATATTTTGGATGAGCGAGTTCCTACCATATTCCTTGTATTTTCCTGTTATCAATATATATATGAGGTTTCTTACATCCAAGTTCTGAAGTTGTCCCTATTCTTAAGTAAAAACCTGATACCTAGCCTTGTGAAACCTGCAGCCTAGAATCAACTTTTTCAAGTGGTACAACACCTTCAACATGCAAGTTCAATTTAATGTATGAATAAAAAAGTTTTAGCATGAGATCGATGATCCGGAACATGTTGAATCTTCATACTAGTTATGGAAAGAATGCTTGACCCTGAAGAAGATTTGTTTATTGATTTTGCCTTGTCCATGTTATTACTCAAGTTCCTTAGGCCCCGGCACTAAGGTTTAACTCATCCTTATTGCTCATTTAGTGTGTGAATAGAACTGTCCATGTCATAGGAAAGTAAGAACAAATGTTTTATGCATGTCATGGACTGCAGTGTAACATATGTATGTGCCTTTAATGTTTCGTAGACAATGCTATACCATAGTAATTTGTCTGAATCAGTTCTAATTTTTCTTTTCTGGCCCTAGAAGAGAAATGCAATTCATCCAGTTCAAGCAGATCAGAGGCCTTTTCAGAGAGAGGGAGGGGTAAAAGGAAGCCTAAACCTAAGATCTACTTTGATGTGAGTTTCCCATTCCAAATTTCTGGCTTTGTATTTGGACAATGTCACGATGTTATAACATTGCCATTCACATTCTCTTGTAGGAAGAAACATTCTCAATGCCGGCAAGAAAGGTTCGCAGGTTCAAGATAATGCGGAGCCTCGGCCTCACAGCTCCAGTAGGATCTCCCTATTCACCATCTCACGTCCGAGTTGCTTCCAAGTGGTAAGCAGAAGTGACGTCTATTTTGCTTTTAGACTCTTTCATTTATGTGCTTATAACGAGAGGGCTTCTTTCTTATATTTGTAAAGAATAAACAAGACGGTAGTAATTTAAATCAATGAAAGAATTCTCTTCTGAGTTCAATGCTTGCATAATTGCTAAATTTTATTCATTGAATAAAAAAAAAATTAATGGTAGCAAGCAATCCCATTGGCGAAAATACTTGTTGACTCTGTTTCAGCCCCATGGCATCTTTCTAGATTGATTGATCAATCGTGAATGTGTTTTTCAGAGACAGAATAGTTTTGAAGGCTCCGTCAACTTTTGATTTGGAGGACGAGGGACTAAAGCCTGGTTGAGCTTGTCAACTGAGATTGCAATTTGTTTCCTCGGAAGGGGTTCCAGAAATGTGGATGAATTTATTACTGCACGTTTGGTGTAAAATAAATTGTAAGAGGAGAAAAGATAGAGGCTTAATGTTTTTCTCTTCTTTTCTTTTTGTTTGGGATGCACATTAATATTTCTGTAATCATTATCTCTTTATAATTTAACTATTTTTCTCTTTTCAAATTGAACTTATATAAATTATTCCTCTTAAAAGAAAACACATTATTTCTCTCTCTCTTAAAAAAACAATTTATAGTAATTGTCTCTAAAGGAATTTAGAATAAGAAGGAAACTGCTTTTGTTTCTGATCATTGATTAATTTGATATAGTATCTGATCATTCAATTCAAAAGAATTTAATATAGACTTTTGTTTTTGAATAAGAAGGAAACTGCTTTTGCACCCATAATTAAGATGTCGTGCGATATAAGATATCCTAATAAAATAATAGCTTATCTAAAATTATTTTGAATAGGATGCGTGGTATTTTTATAATTAATATAATAATAAATAAATTACTTAAATGAATCTCTCTTGATCATTTAAAATTAAAAATTTTTCAGAGTTTATTAGAAATTATATATGAATTTTTTTATTTTAGAATTAAACAATTTATAATATGATATGAAGATTTCAGTGGAAAGAAAAGCACAAGTTTTTATAATTAATTGTTTTACTAATCAATGGTATTTGGATAACGTAAAATAGAAAGACGAAGATGACCCAAACGAAATACAAAGAGGGTTTTTCTTTTATAATATTTAACAGGGTTCATATAATTTTCTTTTATAATTTTGTAAAGACAAAGAGGGTTTTTCTTTCTGTTATACATGCATTAATACCACTTGAATAATTTGCTAGGAGTAGGATGGATATACAATTCGACTCGAATCATATTTAATTAGATTTAACGTAATTATGAAATATAAGTAGTTTATAAAAATTAAAAAAAAATGAAATGATGGATGCCCAATGGATTTAAATTGAGATAATGAATTAACTCAAATATAAAAATGATATTTATATCATGATTAATTTGGTGAGAAAAGAATTTGATAACTTTATATGGTTTGTATCGACAACAATTAGACAATATTGATCTCTGCTCATTTTGAGAATCGCACCTTAGAAATTTTTGTACAATGTTTCTGCTTCCTCGTCTTTTCACTTATAGACTCATATTAGGTGATATAAACAAAAGCTAAATATTCATTAAGCAACCCCTAAACTTGTTTGTTTCTGAGTTAAAAAAAAAAAAAAAAAAAAAAACACTCGCAATCGCAACATGAAATCAGGGGCAAAAAGTGATGACATAACCAGCACCGGAGGGGCAAGTAAAAGTGCTGGTCTTATCATCATAAGCATAACTGTAAGCCTGGGGACACTGCGCCTTAAAAATTTTGGAATACTCGGTGGGCGAGCAAGTCTTGGGCGTGCCATAGGAACCGGTACAACAATACTGTGGCTTATTGAGAGCCAAGCATGCACTCTTGCAAGCTACAGTTCTCCCATTTGCCCCCTTCACAGCCAACTCAGGCGGGCACACACCATTTATATCTCCTCCACAGCTTGTCGCTTTGCAGTCCTCGTAGCCTATCAGCATCATGTATGAATCAAGTTTATGTTATATGACATGATTATAGTTAATAAATTTGAAAAAAATAATGATAAAAAATAATAAAATACATAAATTTGCGTAAAAAGCTCTGAACAAATTAGGGTAAAAACCAGGGTAAATATAAAAGAATTCCACTTCACTCAACAGTCTATACCATATAAGATAAATAAAATTAGAATAATTAAAATTAATTAGTACCTGCAGGTGAGATAGAGGCTGGCACATTGAAGCCATCAACAAGACTGATGTCGTAGAAGTCTTGATCCTTATATCCATTAAGTGTAAGTTCAATGAGAGTCGCAGGCGGGATCCCACCTGCCCCGTTGCAGGAGACTTGTCCTGAGGCACAATCCCCCGTGGCACAATTGAACTTGCCGGTAGTAGCATCAATGGAGCAGTTAGTTCTGCCCCACAAGCGGCCTGACCATGATCGTGCAACGTTGAGGGCAAAGAAGTTTCTGGAGGGTAGCTCAAACCCAGTGTTGTCTAGGGCCGGACCGCTGCTGGTTAAGATTCCTGGCCAGACTGTGTAAGGGCACTTATTTCTAACTATGAAATTTACTGCTTGAACTCCTGAAAATAAGAAAAAACACATATTCTATCAGCATGAAAACTCTTCATTGAGTGCATTACACACACTATTTTATATATATTTATACCTATAAATATTATATATGTGGAACTTACCAGAGAGGAAAAGGAGGCTCAACGTAAGAATGAACATTGTTTGGGATTCCATTGCTTTTCCTGGCAGTATGCCTTTTCTTCCTTTCTCCAGGTGTGAATCACAAGGGCATTTCATTTATAGTGAGATTGAATCATCTAATTTGGCAAGCTCGAGCGTGCTCATTTTATTAATTATGTATAAACATAAAAAATCTCATCTTTGACGACCTTCGGGGAGGGTATGAACATAATCTCTCAATGTGGAACAGTTGCATATTACTTTTTATTTTTTTTTTAATATTATCAAATGATGAAATTGGATGTTTTAAAATGCTCTTTCTACAAATTTGCAATCAATAACCCTCTTCGTTTTTTTTTCGAAATATATTTACAAAAGAGCATTTTAATCACAATTGAGTATCGATCGATTAGGGCATTGCATGACTCCAACACTTAGTTTATTAACTAAATATTTCAGCTTGTTGAAATAAATAAAATTCAATCTTGGGTCATCTGGTTGAACCAACTCAAAACTTACATTTATAGACCCAAACTGAGAAAAAAAAAAAAGAATTGTAATTTTTAGTCAATATTTTAACATCCAAAAATAGCAAGATTTAATGTGTTACAATGCATTTTTACCATAATTTCAAATTTTTATCACTATAGTATTAAAAGATTTTATTCAAAAAATAAACGTAGTAAATGTTATTTATTTATTTATTTAAATTGTGAATTAAATAAGACTTTCCTTTATTTGTTTTCTCTTGTGGCCGGTCACTTATGGTTTATGCACGTGGTTTATCTTTGTTCTTGATCTTCTTTATTCACATGATTTTATTATTTCCATTGTTTGGAAATTCAATCCTGCAGTGTTTTGAAAATTTTTTCCCCTTAAAAGAATATTTATGACAAAAAAGACTTAATTTAATAAGCTATTTGGACAAGTACTTATCCAAAGCAGTAAGAGTAATTTCAATTTAAGAATATTTATATAGTTTATTGAATATTTATATAGTATCCATTATTGTAAATACAAAATATAAAAATAAATCAAATTAAATATTTTTAGAATCATATTATTACTAATTTATTATTATACTCAATATTTTCTGGCATGTCTCTTAAACTTAATATGATGCAATGACACTACTTGAATTTAAAAAAATAAAATAAATCTTTAATGCATCTGCATGCCCAAAAAACCGTGCGATCCTCTTGTAGAACCACAAAAAAACGTCAAAAAAGGTTCAAAGAGTATGAATACAAATAGGTTGATGAAAGAAAAGTAGGATGTGATAAGAGGATTATACAAATACAAAGCAAAACCTCTGGAAGTAAACTAACACCGTATAAGATGATGCCTTTTTTTTTTTTAATTTGAATTTACAATAACATATTGAATTTTAATTCTAAATTTTAAAATTGATTTTGAAAGATTAATATAAAAGAGAAATTGTTGTTTTTTGATATCTCATTTTGCCCGAGAAGCCCCAACGAAGTCTAGAACTCAAGACACAGTGAGATAGTCATAGATTCGAATACTAAAGAGATTGAAACGAGTGCTACAAATGTTTCCATTAATGCTAGAAAAGATTTTACTGATCGTAATTTCCATTGGTGTTGCTGGTGGGATTGCGTCCGCCAGGATTTGGCCCGAGGCCCAGCCGCGGTGGCACATTTGAAGTTGCCACTGTTGTCGGTTGAGCAGCCAGTTCAGCCACAAAAGCGGCCTGACCATGAGGCTTGGACGCCAAGAGTTGGGGTTCCTTGGGATACCAACTCGAAGTCAGTGTTGTCCAGAGCTGGACAACTGCTTGGAAGGGTTGCAGGCCAGACTCTATGGGGGCAGTTATTTCTCACTGAGAATGTGACCCAGAATACTCCCGCCAAATCAGCCACAATAATGTTAATTTACTAGATAGATTTATGTTCTAATATTTTTGTGAGATAAGAAAAGTGACAAGAAATAAAATTACCATGCACGAAGAGAAGACTCAATGTGAGGACGAGTAGTGCCTAAGCTTCCATTGTTTTTCTGTAAATGTCCAACTTGTTTTACTGTTGTGGATACAAAAACTTACAACTAAAAAGTTAGTCACACGTAGAATTTTATAATAATTAACAACTATAAATTTGATAATAATTTTAGTAATCTTATAGAGAAATATATTTTTCACGTGACTTTAGAATTGATACCAAAGCTTTCAAAAAGAAGGGCCGGACTTCTCCTCCATGCTTGGGTCAAACGATCAAGAACGTAATAAGCTTGCCTCAATAAGAAAGCGGGGTCGAGAATAAATTTTAACCCTGCGTTTGACTTTTTTTTTTCCTCGTTGGAAACCTCGTTCCCCCCAAAAATTCAGATAGTTGACCAAATCCCGTCAACTTTTAAGTGGGCTCGGGCCCACGCCCACAGGCCCCGCCAAATATTCTCATTCTAGTCACGTCGAAACCATGTAACTCAAATAGGTTTTTGAGAAAACCTTCGAATCGTCTCTCGAACTCGATTCTTTAAACCTACACACTAACTCGTCACTGCCACGGCGACGAAAGATATTGCCGACGAACCTCCAAATTCAAGGTTCTCTCCCCCCTCCCTCCCTCTCTCTCTCTCTCTCTCTCTCTCTCTCTCTCTCTCTCTCTCTCTCTCTCTCTCTCTCTCTGTATCAGGATGCAATAGCCGTGTTTATTTTTCATTCTACAGCTGATATCCCCTGCTTCGATAGTTTTAATTATCTAAACTTAATGTGGATGGTCATTTCTTAGTTAGATTAGATCATAAAAAAATTAATGTTTTTCCATTCAAATTTGCAAACTTGATTTTGATTCTTTCTAAGTGCTAGAAAAATTAGGTCTGAAACTGACATTCAAATCCAAAATCTTGCCGTGTTTGACTCTGTTATTTATTAGTGGCAATCACTTTGGATTTTTAGGAATGAGTTCCTCGGACGAATTAGTGGGTAGGCTATTCAGAATCCGAAGGACTGTAATGCAAATGTTGAAGGATAGAGGGTATCTTGTTGGAGATCATGAACTGGGTATGACTAAACACGAGTTCATCAACAAATATGGGGAAAATATGAAAAGGGAGGACCTTGTCATCAACAAAAGCAAGCGAAATGATAGCTCTGATCAGGTATGCTTTGTCTGTACCTTTGGTGTACTTTCCTTTGTCTTTATAGTGGGGCCTTTTTTTTTTTAATTATTTCTAAAGCGCGAACTGACATGGGAGATGGAAGATAACTTGGCACGAGACGCAGTTATAAAATTTCAAAAATTACATTATCTCAAGTTGATATGCGTGTCCGTGGATAGTTGCAAACAATTTTAAGCTAAATACCAACATGTTGCACCAAAATATATGCTCTAGGCTGCACAAAGATTGTCTTACTGTTCTCTATTTCCGTTACTTATAAGGGTTCTCTGCAAATCAGATCTTTGTTTTCTTTCCGGAGGAAGCGAAGGTTGGAGTCAAGACAATGAAGACCTACACAAACCGCATGAAGTCAGAGAATGTTTTCAAAGCAATATTGGTTGTTCAACAAAGTTTGACTCCCTTTGCAAGAACATGCATTGCTGAGATATCTTCAAAATTTCATTTGGAGGTTTTCCAGGTTAAACTTATTTCTTCTATAATTTTTCTGTGAGTTTTTATAGACAATATTTTTGCTCTTTATTTGTGTTAATCAATTAGAATACAACTCAAGAACCCCAACAGAATTTTCACCTTTTAGTCCCACCCCTCCAATTGGATATATTCTACTTTATGAAATCTCCTATAGCAGAGAATCTAAAAAATCATGTCTATAGGAAATATAAACTGCAATCTGATTTTCCCAATGTAGTTATTGCTTTGTTGTGTTGGAAGATCATATTGGTTTACTTGTCATATGATAGCATTTTATTTATACAATTTCAGGCTCCTTACTAAATTCACCTACTTTTGTTCGGTATATTTCATGCAATATGATTGCATGCTGAGACAGCCAAACGGATGAAATACTTGGTAGATTATTTCCCTTTCTACTTCTTTTGCAGACATCTTCTAAACTCGCTTGCTTGTGTTTGGCTGCATATCATATAATTGCACGCTACGAGTATTTTCCTTTGTAATAAAAGTTGTTCTACTTTTGGTTAGGACATTTTTTTTTCTTTTACTTGATTACCAATATCCAAAAACCCGACTAATTTGGTTAGAGTAATTGTGGGACCTAATTTAGGGACTAGGTACCCAATTTAGGGACCAGGTCCCCCAATGTCTGCTTTTTCATTCCCAAGACATCTTGGTTAAGGAAGTTTAGTGTCCACGTATCGTTGCTTGGTTAGGACATGCTTTGTGAGTTCATGTCCTGTCTGTTCATGTTTTATGCTCAATGGACTGCGAATCATGTCTATAATCACATTTGAGCAATAAATGTGTTCAAACTGCCCAATCTTTTATTGAACTTGGCATGATCATGTTCCATGTAGATGTTCACTTCATTGACATTGATACTAGATTGAAAAAATAAAATGAGGGTAGAGAGAAGAGAGAGATCATATCTCTATCTGTTGATTCTCTCTCTCCTCTGCTTCCCCCTCTCCCTCTGGAATTTCTCTCTTATTGCTTCTCTTCTGCTCTCCTTTCTTACTTTCTCTTTTTCTCTCAATTCATCTCTCTATCTCTTCCTGCGTCAGATGGCATCAATGATGATTTTGTTGTTTTTACCAACTTTGTTCACACAGGAAGCAGAATTGTTGGTGAACATCAAAGACCATGTTCTTGTTCCGGAACATCAGGTGCTCACAAATGAAGAAAAGAAAACTTTGCTGGAGAGGTACACTGTAAAAGACACACAGGTTGGTGCTGCATTCCGTACCTATCATGACCTGGAAGCCTTTGGGCTGCTGTGGATGCCTGTGATTCTTTTCCATGGCTTGCTTTAATAAACTTCTCTGTGTTCTTGATTTTGGCATTCTTGTTTGCAAAATGACCATATTTTCAGTTAGTTTATCTTGAAATAACCAGATTTTAGTTTTAGTATTGTTGTTTGCTAATTAATTATCCTTGTGTTACAGCTTCCTCGGATTCAGCTCAGTGATCCAATTGCTAGATACTATGGACTAAAGCGCGGCCAAGTTGTGAAGATAATCAGGCCAAGTGAGACTGCAGGCCGATATATCACCTACCGTTTTGTTGTTTGAACTTCATTGCTATGTTCAACCTGAATGGGCAGTTGAAGGGCCTTTCCCTTAGCTCCGATCCAAGTGTCGTGCCATGGTCTTGTCTGACCCATGACCCATATGTTCACCATTTGTTGAGCTGCTCGGTCAAATTTATATTTGACCGAGTAAATTCTTTAAAAAAAGAGGCTCTTTTTGTGTTTAATAAAGGGAAAGAAAATAAGGCTGAAATCAAGACGCTAAGGATATTGAGTTATTTAAGTATCTGAGTTAAATATGTTGTGTTAAGAAAATCACTTTGGTTGATTTAATTCATTATCTTCTTTTCTCATTGTTCTAAAAATGATTAAGACGTATTTTCCTTACCGTATATTTTCTTTTTCTTGAAAATCAATATTTCATTTTTCATAACTAAAAACTTATACTTAAGTTTTTATTTAAAATTTTCCATTTTATTTTATTTTCAGAATACTATTTAGATTTTCTTTCTATTATTTTTTTAATTTAAAAAACTGTAAAGCAGTCAAGTTTAGTGGTTGCTGCAAAAGGATTATGAATGTAAGATTTGGATCTTTGACATTCAAAATCCGCATCAATATGTTAAAATTAAAGATTCATGAGACCCAATTCTTGCCGATGGGCAAAATTCTTCAAAAGTGGGGCAAGAAATTACTAATCTACCTCCGATGTTTACTCCTAATAACTATTATATAATATTACATTTTAGGTCATGCCCACGTTTTCACTAAACAAATATGGTTTATGATCTAATGAAATCCTTTTCTTTTGAAATTTCTCTCTTTCACACCCAAAAAAAAAAAAAAAAATCCTTAAATTTGTGTGGGCCTGCTCATGGGCTAAATTTGGCCCCATGAAAAAGCATGAGTTTGTGGATACTTCTAACCTTGGTAGCATATTGCACTTGTAGAGGAGGTTGGTGGGAGGATTCAGAAGTTTTGGCAAAAATGTGCAGACCGACATTAAAGATTTTCTGTAGGGGGTATGTTATTCATATTCATACTTTTGTCTCAGAGGTTGAGATTTATAAATTTTTTAATTAAATTCTCTTATTACAAAAAAAAAAATCTGGTTTACCTCATTTAAATAGGCATCTGGTACTTTTATAGAGAGAATTAACAAAATTTAGTTATTTACTTGATTCTCTGTTGTATAAAAAGTACAATAGCATAAGGGTTCAAGAAACCCACATAAAAAATAACGAAAGAAAAATATTTTCTAATATATGAACCTTCTTTTGAACTCAAATATGGTACAAGATCTACTTTAATTAAAAAAAATATGTGCATTAATTAATTAATTAGACAAATGTATTAAGAATGAAAAAGATTTTTTTTTTTTTTGGAATAACTTTTTTTATATTTATAATAATTTCAAATATGATATATGATAACTTACAAATCATTATGTTGGATTTGATCGACACACCACACGCATGCAGAAGCGTAGTAAAAAAATCAAAAATTTCGAGTTATCTTAATATGTAGGGTCGGTCTCCAAAAATCCAATCGTATTGCGAAAACTCTCGAACGGATCATTCGGTCAGATGGTGATCACAAAGTTAAACCATCACTATAGATCCACGATGTCTCAATCTAACGTCCGGTGATCCCAATTTACGTGATTTGAAACTGACATTCAAATCCAATCTTTTATAGATGTGACGTTTTATTTGTTTAAATCATAAAAATAAAAAAATTAGGATCCGACAGAATTAATTTTTTAATAAATACTATGATGAATGTATGAAATAAAATCTAAATATCGGTCATTAAAAGAAAATAATAGTGACACCTTTTCTCTTTTTTTTTTGTGATAAATGCCCTTTCTCTCACTGGGCACTACACGCGCACAAGAAAAAAAAAAAGAAGCAAAACTCTCTCTCTCTCTCTCTCTCTCTCTCTCTCTCTCTCTCTCTCTCTCTCTCTCTCTCTCTCTCTCTCTCTCTCGATTTGTTCAATGAAAATTGGCTTAAAGGGTCAAGGATAAGAGATTTTGTTTTTGTGTTGTGCGTGGGGGTGGTTGAAAAACCAATTTGGAGTGAGAAAACAAAACTGATATTTATTTATTTCGTTTAATGAAGCAAAAAATTGGATAATAAAAATAATTAATTGTCTCTCAATTGTGCAATGCCATTCTTCTGTCTCTCACACGAAAAAAAAAGGTCCATGCTTCTTCTATTTTTGGAGAAGTTGACTCGTCTTAAAAAAATGGGGTGATAGGGAGGTAACGGGATAATGGGAGTTATCCTATTATCCCATATTAATTATTTCTATATATGATAAAAACGTGGTATCACGAAACTCAATCTCAATAACAGTGTCGTTTGTATATTTACCTAAAAACACATACTTTTTTCGCAATCCTAACTTACCGTATGAATGCGAGAAATCACGACACAATCTCATAACCTCAAGTGACTAAACTTAAGCTATCTCCATGTCTAAAGCTCATGTGGGGTACTGACTATATACTTTAATGAGACACAGTTGACAACGTAGGCAGTAGTCAATAAAATATCTTCCCAATAAGAGACGGACATATTGATCTATGCCATCATAGATCTCACCATTTCCAACAAAATCATATTTCTTATCTTAGTTACTCCGTTCTATTGAGAAGTAACATGAATAGTTAGTAATATCGTGATACTCTTATCAAAACAGAGTTTTCTGTGTAGTTTAAACAAATACTCACACCCCTGATTGGTTCTGAGAGTCTCTACTTTCAAGTCTAACTGATTAATCTCATATACGTGCAGCTCGAATCTGATCAGCCGGTCCATCAAACCACTCGCAGCTAACCGATCCATCATCTCTTGCCTTATGTGTCTAAGTCTACTATACCACTCATTTACATTATCATCTATCCAATCAGATGTAAAGCCAATAGAAATGTAACAAGGAAATTATTAGAAGGATCAGCACTCAGTATATACAATCTATTATGGATAAAATCATAAAAAATCAAAAAGCTGTCGTATTTAATAAAATAAATGATTTTTTACATATTCTAGTCAATCTTAGACAATGTACCAAAATTCAAATTCCATCGAATGCTCAGTGTATAAAGAACGTTATAACAAGTGTCGATTCCTCCGATGACGACAAATACTTTGTCCTTCACGTAAATTCTCCTAACTTGAAGATTTACTTGACGGAACTCTATTTAAGCACTCCTGTCTCAAATTACGTGATTGATGGCTCCTAATTTTATAATTTACAAATAAGAGAAATCAACAAATATCACATTAAATAAGCAAAATCTCAAACCACGTAAGAAAAAAGATATTCTTTCTACTCGTCACACTTACGAGTGAAATGACCAAGTTCTCAATGCAATAAGAGAAACATTTGTGACTTAGTGATACTTATTTCACATTTTGTACACCCTACAAATCAACAAATCCAAAATGACTCGAATATACACCCCAAAGTGAGCGTATGAGTCAACGGACACCATATACCACAACTCGAAATCGTATTTTACCATTCGGATTTAGATTCGGTACACAAAAACTCATAAATAGTCATAAATATAGATATAAAACCTTCAAAAAATTGAAAAAATTCAATTTTGTACAACCTGACAGACCGCCGGGGCTGCATGTGTTGCCTTGTGCTGGCAGCAGTCTGGTGCACCTGCCAAACGCGCGGAGCACGTCTCACGTACGCGTTGGGGCCATGCCCACGCGTTGACGTGCTGCATGGCTTGGACGATCCTACACGCGCCAAGCCCACTCACGGCGCGTGGGTCATGTGCACACACATGCTCCCTGGTCACTCCCTGGTCAAAGCTCGAACCCGGGTCCGCTCCGACCCGAATCACCCTAGGGTTTTCAGTCGCCTTAGCGCGTGAAGTCCACGCGCTCGCTTGTTGCGTCCACGCGCTCGCTTGTTGCAGCATTCTGGCGCATGCATCTCACGCGCCCCCACTCCAACTTCCCAGACGTGCCTCCTCGCGCGTGCAATGCACGCGGCTGTAGGTTTGGAGCAGGTTTTTTTCGCCTGACGGGTTCTATAACGGGTCTTTTGATTCGGTTTTCGGAACACTCATTTCTGTCTCATTTTTCACACGATTTTCAACTGGAAATTATAATTGTGCATCCTCTAAACATGCTAAACTTGATTTTTTGGAGGATTGAAGCCCCAATCTCGGCAAATCTAACATCCAAGGTTTCAACCCTTCGCGACAATTTTTTAAACCCAATTTTTAGCAATCGAAATTAATAGTAAAATGCATCAAAATGTAGATCTATGAATGAGGAACATGTATAAACCCTTCTCACAAATCAGTTTGCTCTCTAAAGCCGTAGATTTAAGATTTTAAGTTTCGGCCACCATTAGGGTATGAAACTTTGGTTTCACATTTCATAGCCTTAAAGTGTTTAAAAAATTGTGAAAATTTATTTTCATGATCTACACATTATAGGCAACATCATGGTATGATCGGATTCAAGAAACTCATCCGTGATCCGAATTCCAAATTCTTAACTTTATATGTCCAAAAATTCCGAAAAAATTTTAATTAACTCTAACGAACGATCTGATAGTAATGTTGGATTTAATCGACACAGCATGTGCATGCGGAAGCATAGTTAAAAGATCGAAATTTTTAGGTTATCTCAATGTGTAGGATTGGTCTCCAAAAATCTAATTGCGTCGCGAAAACTCTCGAACGGATCGCTCGGTCAGATGGTAATCACAAAGTTGAACCACCACCGTATATCCACGATATCTCAATCCAATGTCCGATGATCCCAATGATTGAGCATTTTACTGCATGAAAATATCATAATCCCTCCATATATTTTTCTCTCTCACTTGAGAGTTGTCTCTCAATTGTGCAATTTCATTCTTCTATCTCTCACGTGACAAAAAGGTTAATGCTTCTTCCGTTTTTTTAGAAGTTGAGTCGTCCTCAAAATTAGAATCATTTGGAGGTAATGGGATAATGGAGTCTCCTATTATCCCATATTAATTATTTCTTTATACAGTAAAATGCCCCTTCATGGGCATTTACCAAGACGTTTAAACTAAATAAATTTTATGTTTCACATTTAATCTTTAATTAATTATAGGTAAATTAAGATTCCAAACATTGTTGGTATTTTTGGTCAAATACTGGAATTAATATTTGTTGATTGTATTATTCATAATCCATTATTTAGAGGGGCGAAAGTTGGTGGACAAGACAAACAAACCCGAGACAGACAAAAGTTAAGTATTCATATCAGATTGCAACGTTACAAAAAGGTCATTTGATTTTCTGCTGTCAAGTCATAACGGTTTTTGGAGATTCGTGCCAATAAGCAATGATTGACTTCCGCTTTCCGTTGTAGTATGAACAAGAACCAGAACAGGCTGGAATTCGTAAAATTAAAATTTTGTTACTAAAAAACTACAAATTGAACAATAAATAGAGTCAGAAACTCATTTGTCGTCAAACTTGGAAAAATAACTTCTTGAGAGAGAGAGAGAGAGAGATGGAGAAATTTTCAGAGCTGAGAGAAGAAATAGAGAGATTAGAGCTTGTGGATGAACATGCCCACATTATCGTCGCCCTTGATTCCACCTTCCCATTCATCAATGTTTCTCTGAAGCAGAAGAAGAGGCCTTGTCTCAAGTTATTCACTCTCTCTCCTTTAAGGTGCATACACTTCTCTTTGTTTCTATTCTTTTTTTTTTCTTTTTAAATACCTGAAATTGTCGTGCGCTGTATATGTTCAAATTCTTCCTCAACTTGAGTTGCACCCCAATTTGGAAGTATGTACCCACTATCTCACATATCTCATTTAGTCCAAATTCTTCTCAATTTGAGTTGATCAAATAAGACCCACTTTTCACCTGAGTGATTTTTTATACAATCTTAGTAGTACCGGGTATATATTATATGTATGATGCTTTTTTTTTATGCGAGACAAGAATATGAAGTCAAGATTGAGAAACGTGTGATTTGGGGTTCAAGATTGCGTTCAATATGAATTGGGTTTTAGTGGTGTTTTGTGTGATGTTTTAATTTTTTTAATACAATCTTAGCAGTTCCAGGTATATATATATTACATGTATGATGTTTTATCTTTGCATGTTAGACAGAATAGGAAGTCAAGATTGAGAAAAGTGTGATTTAGGGTTCAAGATTGAGTTCAATGTGAATGGGGTTTTAGTGGTGTTGCACAAATAGAATAGATGTGAAGATTTGGGAACTTTTTGGTCTTTCTGTGTTTGTAATTTTATAATGCACACAGGGCATAGGCACATAAGCTTGTGTGTAGGTAGTCTCTTCCATATTACTCTTGCATAGGTGCCTATTTAGTGGCTTTTTTTTTTTGATCCGTATGATAGAAAAGACAGGGATGGATTGATGAAGGGCCTGATCATGCTCGGATGGGTTGATGAAGGGCCTGATAATGCTCAGCCACATGCCATAAATGGAAACACAGCCCCTTTTTGAGATCTCTCATTCACTATAAGGAGCGAACGAATTTAACATGCCATGACTTTAGAATGCAATAACTATGGTGGTGGAAATGATAAAGAGGGACCTGATGCAAAAGCTGCTAGAACTTTTGACTTCTTACACATTTATGTTTATGGTTATAGGATTAAGTGCATGGATACTTAACATGACAGGCTTCGACATTATTGGTATGTGCCTATAATGAGAATATTTTTCCATCAACTACTCATGAAACGGATCTTGTAATCAGATCCAAAGAGATGCTATGTGGCACCAAATCCAAAGCACAAATTACGTGGTGAAAGTCTACACCAATACATTTTTAAAATTTCCAAGACATAGAAGGTACAGATTTGTTCCACATCAGTTGCGCAGTGGATTTGGGCTCCAAATTTGTGTCATCTAGCATTTGCCTGTAAATGTCCAAAGGTTGGAATTCTCCATCTCCCTTATTTAATTTGTAGCCATGGAAATATGATTTCAAGTTCATTCACTCAATGCAAATTCATAGCCTCAATACTTTTATTTGTTGTGTGTTCCCATTTAACAGAAAAAGCTTGGTATGAACTCATTGTTTCAAAGCTGTTATCGACTTGTCCAAGATGGTGCATGTCATTATGCTCAGGAAATGGTTTGAATCGCTGCCTTGGGCTTAATTGCCATTCAACCGTCTTAACGAACTTGCTAACAAGGACATCCTTGCAATTGCAACCATGTTACAGTGTTGCATCTGTGTAGAGTTTTTGCAACTCTGTGTGACTAGAGAACTATTGGGTGTCCTTTTGGGAGCTAATTCTGAAATCCCCCCTTTTCTTGTTGCAGAGAAGCTTGAGAGACATTGCTGAGCTGTATGGAGCAGAGTCTTCCTTGGACAGAGTTGTAGAATATTGTAGAGGCACAGGATCACAATGAATTTGTTCAAAATGCTTTCAGTCAGCAAGAATCTCTGCTTTACTTCTTGATGATGGAATCGTGCTTGACAAGAATCATGACATTGAGTGGCATCGAAGTTTCTTACCAACTGTTGCTCGAGTATTACGAATTGAGCGTCTTGCTGAGGAGATTCTTGATGAGGTGAAATTTTATCAGTCTTCGGTTGAACTATTTAATTGCTGAATAATATCCAGGGGAAGACAATTTGGGGAAAAATTATAACCAGATTGTCCCCTTTAATCCAAGGTTATAAACATCAAACAAAAGTAAGGAAGTGCTATTTTCTGAATTTGACATTTGCAGTAAAGTATTCATGCGTTTCAAGACAATCTGATGTTGTTCCTAATATTTGATTTAGTTTTAATACATAGTTTTGGATGTTCCTCATATGTTTTCTTCTTGCTTAGTCACTAACACCACGACTTTGGCTTTAAGAGCACAGCATGGTTGGCTCCATCATGCTTAGAGAGAGAGAGAGAGAGAGAATTGCAACACTTTGAATTTTTCTATGACTAAAGAAGAAGGGGAAAAGAGAAATATTTTGGTGATACCATTGGCAATATCCTCCTGTTGGCTATGTTGATTTATTAAAAAAGAGTAAATTACTAAGAAGTATGGCATATAGCTCTCAATCTATTATGATGACAGATTGAATAATCAGTTTGATTTCTGCCACTCTCTACTTCCTTTTTGAATTTTGTTTTAGTTTTGGGTGTGGTTGGGAGCTGAGGTGCTTTATAAATATTTCTAATCACCATTCTAAGTATTATATTTTAAATCACCATGCTTTGAGAATCTTGTTTGAAATGGTTTGGGTATGTGCAACAAAAACTTAAAAATGTATCGGTTAGGAAGATCGAGAATTTAAATATAGGAGATATAATAAAATATAGAGGCAGGCTGCTGAAAACTTGGATACAAATTATCCATAAAGACATGATAGTTAAGGATCTAGTTGAGGAGATAGTTTTCGATAGGAATAAGTGGCATAGGAGAATCCGCATCAACTAAATCAACAATTATTTTATTTTATTTTATTTTATTTTATTTTCCTTTTACCATATATTTGTCTCTTATGGCCAACCCTAAAATTTGGGATGTCTAGTTTGTTGTTGTTATTGTTGTATTCATTTGAAGACCATCTAAGAGATTCATTTATATTTCCTTGAATAACAAGAGTTAGATTCATGAGGGTTCTCTTTTGGAGCTTTCTTGTAGGGGACACAAGATGGAAAAGCTTGGACATTGGCAAAATTCACATAAGTTTTTGTTGGAAAATTAAACTCGTATCCTTTTTGGTTTAATAGTTGATGCTTTTGGTTTTGTTGTCTTTTGATTGGTTGGAAATGAATCGTACAAGTCTGTTCCCTTATCATGCCACAGTTGCTGGTAGTATTGTTGCTTTGAAAAGCATAGCTGCTTACTGTAGTGGCCTTGAGATTGATACACGTGTGACTGAAAAAGATGCTGAAGATGGTCTTTTTGAAGTTTTAAGTGGTAAGTTGGCATGTGGGTTAGAATATCTTCATATTTTCCCAATGACAAATTTTATATGTATGTTCCAGCTGGGAAGCCCGTCTGTATCACAAACAAGAACTTTATCGATTACGTATTTACATGAAGTTTGGAGGTTGCTTTGTGCTTTGACTTGCCAGTGCAAATACATACTGGGTAACAAAGTGTTTTGGACTAGTTGATTGGTTTCACTATCACATGCACAACTTTATGGAAATACATTTTGCCTTCACTTACATTTAATCTCTTTTATTGTTTTGTGTCAGATTTGGTGATAAGGATTTAGATTTGAGGCTGTCCAATCCCCTTCATCTCCGAAGCCTTCTTGATGACAATAGATTTTTGAAATGCTGGATAGTGCTACTGCATGCATCTTATCCCTTCTCTAGGGAAGCATCATATCTAGCTTCTGTTTACTCTCAAGTAAGAATTCTATCATTTCTAATTAAGATGTTCTCTTTAAACATGAATTAGGATTAAGTTGTATTTTCTTTAACAGAGGTGCATGTGACTTGGACAGGTCTACCTCGATTTTGGGTTGGCAGTTCCAAAGCTTAGTGTTCATGGGATGACATCTTCAGTTAAAGAATTATTTGAGCTTGCTCCCATAAAGAAGGTACTGTTTTTTAACAGGATGAGGTTTCTTCAATGCTTGTTCATGGCATTCACTGCACAAGCGTCCTACAATTTTGTAGTTTAACGAGAGTGGGATGGCGGCTTATGCCTTACCTACAAGAAGAGGAGCTGGTATTTCATTGGAAGCTATCATCCTTTTGTTAAAATGGAAATATCTTACTTTTTTGCTTAGGGCCATCCTCTAGATTCGTGAAACACCTGCACTGAAGTGGTTATATAGGAATATGGAAAATCAGTACTAATATGCTGAACATAGATGCTCTCCAACATACAAATACGATCCTTTCAGTACCATGACACTCAAGTCTGACATCATAGATGATAATTAACGACTTAGATTAGAATCACAAATACAAGAACAAGGTAGAACAAATAATTGACAGCCTTCTGACATGTACAACTCACACAAATATGCAGGTCATGTTCAGCACCGATGGCTATGCATTTCCTGAAGCTTACTACTTAGGTTTGTTATATGGATGATAATCATTTGCTTGTTCTCTTTTAAATAAATCAGGATTGTATACATCATTATATCATTATAGAAGGGGCTATGCCAGTAGCATTTACATAAAGTACTTATTTTACATTTAAGACGGTAGGACTATGAAATGATAACATCAAAATGGTGATATTGGGCAGAATTTGACACCTGGATACTGGCTTTTTTGGGACAATCTTACTTAGGACGGTAAAAGTAACATGTGGTTGTAGATAATTCTGGAGATAGGGGTGCTCAATGCACTATCTCCTGGACTTTAGTTGTGGTAAATTTTGTGGGGTATTTCATTTTATTGTAATTAGTAATTTCATGAATCAAACTAGAGCAAAATGGTGTTGGATCATTTGAGGAATTTTTGAAAATTTTCTGTTTATCCGCTGTTAAGAATAATATGCTTCCACTTGCCAAATAATTTACACTACTCATACCTTCAGGGGCCAGGAGAGCTTGTGAAGTGGTTTTTACAGTTCTGCATGATGCATGCATTGAAGGAGATCTTTCAATATCTGACGCTGCTGAAGCATCTAAAGACATCTTTCCACAAAATGCAAAGGAGTTTTACAAGATCGATGTGACTGCCAGATCCTGTGGTACTATCAAGACTGAATCTCATAATATCTTGGAGAGAGGCTCTAGTGCCTCAAAAGGTGATATTGTATACGTCCGAATCATCTGGACTGATACATCGGGGCAGCAAAGATGTCGTGTAAGCTTTTTTTCCATTCCCCGAAGCCATTATGAATTGATTGTTGAAAATCTGGTATATATCACTTTTATTATTTTTGCCACTTCGGATAATTATTAAGATGAATACCTCATTCATAAATGAATAACAGCCATTGCCCCTTGGTACCTGCACTCTTTCAGGGTCCTGGAAATGTTAATTGGGTCTGAACAACTCTGTTTTAATTAAAAAGGAGCTTCTCTATTAGGTTAGCCTCTGATTGCCTGTTTTATAGGAAACAGGAGGATATGCCTATTTCAAAACATACAGCGCAAAAGCCTGTTATTTTCTTTTGGTTGTGAGGAACACACTATGATGTTATAGAATGCCTATATCAGCTGAAGGAAGAATTTAACGAGTCAAGTCCTAAGATGAGAGGTAGTTGGCAATGTAAGGATGGCAAATTGTATGTTTACATTTCATCCATGGACCAATTTTACACCCGAACATAATTTTGCATTTAGAGAAGAATTCAGCAACCTTGGTTATTTAATTATTTTTTCATATGATAAAGGGTATTAGGCTTTTTTTTTTCTTCCTTCACTGAAGATCTTTTTGTAGAGATTAGTTCAGAATGCCTGCAATTCATGCATCTTTAATTAAGTTAAACTGCTAAAATTCCTGCAGTAGATTTGCTAGGACCCCTTTTGCCCATCTATCTTTGTGTGCTTCTTTTGATGAATATGGAGAACTAGGGCCATCTTAGATGTGATATGATAGCAGTTCAATGCGTGTGATATCGCCTAATGCTTGGAACCCATGGGCTTTTAACTCGTAATGTTATAATAATCAAAATATGCATTCAACTGCATTTCTTAAACTCCCTCAGTGGAGACATATGCGCATTCCCTCTCTCTCTCTCTCTCTCTCTCTCTCTCTTCTATTTATTCCAATTTCATTATCATTTCAGGTTGTTCCATCTAATCGCTTCTATGATGTTGTTACAAAGAATGGTGTTGGTTTAACATATGCATGTATGGGAATGACTTCATTTACTGATGGTCCAGCTGATGGGACTACTCTCACTGGTGTGGGTGAGATTCGGTTAATACCTGATTTAACAACTAAGTGGGGGATTCCATGGTACAGTATGCTATAAGTTGCTATTTTATTCATGTATTTTCCTCTTGTCAGCATTATTGTATGTTCATTCCCCGGTATGCACTGGCTATTGAGCTTTGAAAATTTCCTATCCAAAAGAAAAGATTCAGGTGCTTTGCTCATCTTCTTACTATTTCGTGTACTATGGTGTGGATCAGGAGTGAAATTGAGTTGTCTAGATGGTACAAAAAGTTTATATGTAATGTGCCTTTATTCACCACACTAGTGGTTAACTGTTTTACCCCAAGCATTATAGAACATAATCTGATGAATAACATCATTAATGGTGGGTGATTGCTACAAAGATGGGAACACAATTGCTTGTGGGACAACCGAGTGTTAGCATACATAATTCCATATAAAAGACTATCTTGGGATATATAATTCTCCACTGATTACATGCTTATAATGGTATAAGAGATGATACTGACCCCTTTTTCTAGTGTGATTGCTAAATGATTCTTAGAGAAGCACATGCTACATTGAATCTTTACCATCATCTCAAAATGTCTGGTAGGATATTTCTTTAGACAGCGTGATTTAATGCTCTTTGTCCTCTATTATAGTCTGCCTGGTCACGTACAAGAGCTAGAAATGCATTTTGTAGATCTTGGACATCACTCTGGACATACAATACCTGGATAAGATGAATTCAGTATTAGTTTTTTCATTTGTTAGAAGTAATTAAAATTATTAAATTTCAAAAAGCAAGTAAGCAGATTATAAAACTACTTTTTGTTGTATGAACCAATGGAAGTCAACTTTGGCGAATTGTTTTATTTTGTCTTTATACTTTTACATTCTTCACATATTTCTATATAATAGTCGATTGTCCTTTCCCACTAGTACACATGCTAAGTCTCATACTAATTGAATTTTAGTAAATTTTTCCATGTTGTGTGCCATCCTATATTGTTTTACTGTGTTGTGATGTCTTATCCTGCATCTTGCTTGTGCTTCATAGGCAGTTATGTATGCTGAGAAGACAATAAAAGAGGGGATTTACTTTGTATGAAAATAAAAGAGCATGCTGTCAAAATCTGTGGCAATGATGAAAAAAGCTGTAAATGATTTGACTGATTGGATAGTTTGGTTGATGGCAAATTCAGAGAGCCACACAGCCAATTCCATGCATCACTTCAATCTCATAGCTCAAATCGTCACTGCCCTCTTCTAATTGTTCACTGTGAATATCAATATATGCAACAAATTTCATTTTTCAGTTGCGCATGTCACTTTTCAGTTGATGCAAACAACTATCTAGCAAAGTAGTACCTAGACAACTGTTTTTAACTGTTAACCTCTCTGCCTTCAGCTAATTGTCTAGTATATGCAGTTTTGTCCTTTATTTTATTGAGTTTCTATTCGTGTGATACATTATGTCCAGGCAAACCATTGTGGTCATAAAGGCACTCAATCTGTGTGTATCTCTCTATGCAAATAGAGATTTACATGCTGTGAGTGAGAGTATATATTGTCAAGCAATCTCATTTCTCTCATTTATCCATGCCTAATTTCCTCAACAGGAGAAGCGGGGAGGAAATGGTTCTGGCTGACATGCATCTTAAGCCTGGTGAACCATGGGACATTTGCCCAAGAGATACCTTACGTAGAGTTTCAAAAATTCTGAAAGATAAATTTCACTTGTTAAGTCAGGAACAGTGCTTATATGTGCAATTGACCTTTTCGTTTATTTCAACCATGGCATTTTCAGGTGATGAATGCAGGCTTTGAAAATGAATTCTATCTATTCAAAGGCGTTCAAAGGTTTCTGAAAATTACTTCTCGATGCTAATTTGATTTTCAAATTTCTCCTAAGTCAATATATTCATAACAATAAAACCTGCAGGGAAGGGAAAGAAGATGGACGCCATTTGACTTGACGCCATACTTCTCCACATCAAGTTTTGATTCTGCTTCTCCCATGTTTTGTGAAGTTGTTACTGCCCTCCAGTCGTTGCACACTCCTGTAGAACAGGTAAAAGGAAGGCCTATGGATGGATTTTTATGCAAAAATATGCACAAAGAAATGCAGATTAAGTTTCTACTGGCCCTGTTGTTATTGTATAGATGTCACACACAAACACATCAGACATACGCGGACAGCACATAGATAGACACATGTATGCACAGGAAAAGGCATGCACATCCTTCTGTTTGTGTGGTTGCATGTCCGTGCACCGTATCCCATATCGAGTCTTTTTGCAAAGGGTTTGCAAATTTTTTCTAGGATTGGCTTCCTCTTATTTCTTTTGTCAGCATTTGGTTCCTAAACTTCATTTACTCATATACTAGTCAAACAAAATGATGGTCGAACTCATGTATGGCAATACTTACTTTATAAGTAACTACCAACATCTACACATTTAAGGCGATATTCTTTTTGTAAGTAACTACAGATATTTACACAATTAAGGTATTATTGTCTCCCCCCCAAAAAAAATCTCTTTACTGGAGATTGTGAGCATGCCATGTTATATATTCTGATTGAGGGTTTATTGTGTTTGACATAATGATCCAATAATCCTTAAATTGAGTCTCCTGTGTTGGAAATTGTAAATTAAAGCTACTGATAGGGAGTCTGACAATGTCTTGCAGCAGTCTTGAGAATAGAGCATAATTGTGAAAAAGATAAATTTTGGTGAATAAGTGATGTAAATATAAAAGATAAATAGAGGAAGCAGGCATTCAGCAAAAGCTTTTCTGTTATCGAGGATAAGAAGAGGAAAGATGATGCCTCGTTCACCGTCTACATGGATATACAATCCTTTCTTGTTGGGAATGCTTTTATTAGCATATGACCGCAAAATTTGGGGGGGAACAAAAAAGAAGAAAAGAAAAAAGATGGAAAGACCTACTGAAATTGATACAATATGAATCTTGAAGAACATGAGCCAGTTCAAACATTAGTATGGGTTGGAGGACATTTCCAGCCAGCCCAACTAGTCAGTGCCGCCCCTCTGAGTGAATTGAGGGAAGAAGCCATGGTGATGGAATGTTATGAAGGATCTAATTTTCATTGCCACTAAAGAACTGGGCTTTTAATATGCCGACGGAAATGAGTGCTTTCTTGAATTTAATGGACAGACATACTTGTCTTTTGTAATTTCATTCATACTTCTTGATATCGTCTTGAAGTCATTCTCAATCCTCTTTCCTTGCTAAATATATAAATTTTTGAAATTGTCTAGCTGCATGCAGAAGCTGGGAAAGGTCGGTTTGAATTGTCACTGGGACATGCCATCTGTACTTCTGCTGCTGACTACTTAGTTTTCACACGATAGGTTGTTTGAGATTAGGGTTGTTATGACACCCGGGTCGAGCCCGGGTATCACAATACCCGAGCTCGGCTCGAGTTTGCGGGAGGTGAGCTCGAGCTCGTCGAGCCTGTGATTCTAGAGCTCGAGCTCGACTCGAAGTGTCATCGAGGAGCTCGAGCTCGAGTGTCGCGGGTCTCTGACAAGATTGTGCCCGAGCCCGAGCCCAAAACCGTATCCAAACCCGAGCCCAAATCGAAACCCGAAACCGGGATCACGACAACCGGAAGGCGGAAGGCGGAACTCAGAGAGAGAGAGAGAGAGAGAGAGAGAGAGCGCAAATCTGGAAAACCCTAGAATGAGAAGGAGAGCAAATCTGAAAAACCCTAGAGAGAGAGAGAGAGCGAGAGTTTTACCTTCGAGGAGATGATCGTCGCACACAGAAATTGAAGAAGACCTTCGAAGCCGATGAGAGTTGAGATCTTAGAGAGACAGAGAGAGACAGAGACATGAAACCCTAACCCTAGAGAGAGAGAGAGAGACAAAGAGAGACAGAGTACCTTCGAGGAGACCTTCGATCGCGATGGTGAGATGAAGAGGAGATCTTCGATCGCGATGGTGACAGGAGGAGGACCATCGCGCGATGGTGAGAGGAGCATAGACCTTCGAATCGAAGCAGGCGATCGCGATGGCGAAGGAGCAGAGACCTTCAATCGCGATGGTGAGAGAGCAGACCTTCGATCGCCCTTCGCCCTTCGCCTTTGCCTTCGCCTTCGCCTTCGCCTTCGCCTTCGCCTTCGCCTTCGCCTTCGCCTTCGCCTTCGCCCTTCGCCTTCGCCTTCGCCTTCGCCTTCGCCCTTCGAACAGAGATGGGTATGCAGGTGTGCGGGGAAAATGAGAATAGGAAGAAGGAAGTAGGTTTTGAGAGGGACGGGTAGCTTGACGAGCTTCGGGCCTGAAGAAATGTAGGCTCGAGCTCGAGCTCGAGAGAGGAATCACTGAGCTCGAGCTCGACCCGAGCTCGAGTTGACCGAGCTCGAGCTCGGGCTTTGACCGGGTAGTGTCACGGGTACCCGTGACACTACCCGGGTGTCATAACAGGCCTATTTGAGATATTGCAAGGAAATATGGGTTGCAGGCACCTTTTGTGCCAAAGTAAGTTTTCTGGTTATTAAAGCTTGCTATTCCAGTCAATTGTGCTGCATTCTCATCTCATCCTTGTAAAGTGTCCAAGTTATAAATCTCTACATATTTTTCCTCAAGGCACTTAATAATCCTATGAAATACCAGTAGCTTTTCTAGTCTCACAATGAATACTTATATTATCATGGTGATCATATTATCATGGTGATCATTTGAGACTGGAAATACTATGAAACTGTTCTCACACTTCAGCCTTCAAGCTTCAATCCTGAAGGCAACATCTATGGCGTCTAAAAGTGATGTGTAGGAATAACCAAAAGTGGCCTCTCCAATGTATCTCCTGGAAAGCATATTTTGAAGTTCTACAAGATGTTTCCAATTCAATTCCTAGATAGTACCCCTTTCAGTGCTCTCCCTATGCATTTAAATTTTACAGTACATCCATGAAGCTACAGATCATTGTTTTAGTCACTTTCACTGCAGAACATTGTGGTTCCTCCTTATGTGCCAGGTACACACTGGTGAACTGTGGTTCTGGATCTCATGTGCATATCAGTCTCTGGAGAAATGGAAAAGATATTTGTATGGCATCTGATGGGTCCTCATGCCACGGGATGTCCAAAACTGGGCAGAGTTCATGGCGGGGGTTATCTTCCTGCAATTTTGGCATTTGCTGCACCTATCCCAAATAGGTTGACTTTTTTGTTCCTCCCACCAAGCTTTTCTGTTTTATTTAGTGTTGTATTATAGTGCTCTATCAGATTAACAGGAGGAAAAGATGAGATTAAGAAACTTTGAACCATGCAAGTAAATATAAATGACATTAACAACTAACGGCCTACTAGTCCATGAGCTAGAAAACACCTTACCACTAGCATGCCTATTCCTCAGGAAACTTATCATTCTGCAGGTTCCCATTACTTGTATGTGCAGATTTTGTCAACCCCCTCCCTTCTCCTTTAGTCTTTCCAAATCTGTAACCATAGAAGACACTAGCTAGGTCCAACCACTCATAACTTAACCCCCAGGCTAATCCTCTCTCACAGACGGCCAGGAGGGGAAGTTATCACAGCAGCTGAACTAGTTGGCTGGGTTATGTAACTGATATTGTGAGCTGAGTCTCACAGCAGCTGAACAGGCTGGGTTATGTAACTGATATTGTGAGCTGAGTCTTAACTCATTATCTTTGCTATTATTATGGCAACTAACTTGGTCCACATTTAGATCTTTCCATCCATTTTCTTTGTTAAGCTTTTGATATATCTTATTTTCTTAGCTAGGGGGTGGGCTTTCCATACATATATTCTTTTTCCAGGATGCATAAATTTTTGGCTGTAATTGTCAATATTTAAAACAATGTTGTGTTGTGCCATATGCCAAGCATTCCATTTTCTCCTTTCATATTTATGCAAATTGACTGATTTTGCTGACATTTGCTGTTGATACTCTTATTTAGTAATTTTTTACTATCAGATTTTGAATAGTTGTCAGCTGCTGAATGTTTTGATTAAAATATAATTTTGTGTCCCTGTAGTCTCTCCAACTTTTGAAACTAACATTGACTAAGTTCCCTTGTTGACTTTTCTTGGTCTGTAGTTATGATAGGATCCAACCTAACACGTGGAGTGGAGCATTCCTTGCTGGGGAAAGGAAAACAGAGAAGCCCCAATTAGAACAGCGTGTCCACCTGGAATTCCTGATGGACTTGTCAGCAACTTTGAGATCAAGTCATTTGATGGATGTGCTAATCCATATTTTGGTTTAGCCTCTATTCTTGCTGCTGGAATTGATGGTCTATGGTGACACTAGACATTACCAGAGCCCATTGGTGAGATTATTGAGTCTTTTAGGAGATTTAATTTGTGAACGCCATACATTTCCATGGTCAGTGATTTATGTTAATACAAACTTTACGCCTTTCAAATCCATCCAGAATTACATATTAATATTCCATTGATTTTGGATGTTCATTATCATGGATATTCATTATCACGATTTTTTAATAGTATCGCTTCTGTTTCTTCATGACCCTAACGAATGTAGGCCCTGGCCTCAGTTCAGCTACATTTCCGCATTTGCTTCATGACCATGACCAAATCTCTGTCTTGGTCATTAGTTCCATTTCAAGTGACTTGGATTTGACCATTAGCTTTCATGGCCTTTCCTTTCTAGCCCTTTAGGCAATTCATTTACTTTCCAATTTGAGAGGACATTATGAATGCATAGAGAGTGGTCTTTGTGACTGAAGTTTAGCTTGTACTGACATTTTATTTGCATTGTAAAGGCCGGAAAAAGAGAACACTTCTATAGCCAACTCTTAAATATTTAGGCTCTTGAAATTTAACATCAATAAGCTGTTTGCATCTCTGGAAAAAAAAAGTATTAAAAAAAAGAGGAGTTCAGTATTTAATGTGGCTATAGTGCGGTCTTATAACTTCCACTTTGCAGTGCATATTGGGACAAAAGACATAGCTATGGTTCCTATGAAGCATGCTTTATCACTTTCTATGGCAGTTAATTGTAACCCGGCGTGCTCATGATTTTTTTCTTTTTCCACAGATGAAAACCCTGCCAATCTTGATGCCAAGCTACAAAGATTGCCCAAATCACTTGCTGAATCGGTAGAAGCTATTGAGAAAGATGACATCTTCAAAGATCTCATTGATGAAAGGCTATTGACAGCAGTAAAAGGGGTTCGCAAGGTACTTTTCTTCCATAATCACACTTAATACTATGTGGTCCTTTAATATCTCCTAATCAGAAACACAACATCATGGATTAAGACAAACCATACTAACCACACAAAAAAAAGGTCATGTACTGTTATTCTCGCAGCTAGATGTGAATCTGGGTGAGTGCAAATAAACTGAAGTTCCTAATGTGACTTTCTTTTTTTTTTTCAGGCTGATGTCGAATACTACTCTCAAAATGAAGATGCCTACAAGCAACTCATACATAGATACTGAGGAAAGTTCTTCAAACATTAATATTGGAATTTCAGATTATCTATTTATTTTAGAAAGGATCTTACTATTTCCGGTATTTTCTTAGATTCACGCCAAGGAATAAATTCCAAAATTATATTTCAAATGTGAGGAATTTTACTTCTCCACAAGTATAATCTTTTGAAATTTCCACTATTCCAGAATGTAACTTTTACTTGAAGATTGTTATAATAGAAGTTTTTTTTTTTTTTTTCAGTTTATTCTTTTGTGTATGTGTGTGTGTTTCTTTTTTTCTTCTTTTTTTTTTTATTTTTTTATTTTTTTACCTCCCTGAGATTTCAATATTTTGTATCGATGTATGATATTTGGTTTGTAAGAGTTTCTTTTTTCTTTGGTATTATATCAACCGGTATCCGGAATCATATTGTGATTAATCCGATTTACGACTTGCAGTGGTCCATTCAGGGGTTACCCTCCCATTGTCATGTTCATGTCTTGCATTTCGCCATTGTTATTTGTATAGCCTTAATTTATTATCTCTATAAAACTTATGTTTCTGCCTCTCCCTCTCTCCCTTTTTTATTTTTGATTATCATCATCGGTATGTAAATTTTACCCGATTAATTCGATTCGAGCACTGTGGGGGCCATTTTAGGAACTGGCTCTCTCAAATCATTTTTCGTCATTTTCAGAACTCAAACTTGAAACCTCTAGTTAAGGGGGTAGAGTATCCGACTACTCAACCCAAAAGAGTTTGGTTCTCTCTTTTTCTCTGTGTTTTTTTTTTCACCACTGGTATCCAGATTTTACTCGATTCGAACACTATAGGACTTATTTTAAGGATTGACTCTTTCAAATCTTTTTTTATTATTCCTAAAACTTAAACTCAAGACCTTTATTTAAAAAGATAGAATATTCAATCACTCGATTTAAAAGAGTTTGATCTCTTTGTCTGTGTGTTACAGAAGAAGCTGCCACCTCGATCATGAGTCCGGTGGTTCGGCACTCTTGGGTGGGCCATGGGTCAATTGTTCGAGCACTAGTACAGGCAAGGACCGGAGACAAAGGAGAGGCTTCGAAGCCCAAAAGCAAAATACTTATTAACGTCCCAATTCAATTGCATCCTTTGGTTTTTGACTTTTTCCTCCGATGCCGTACTATAAAGAACTTTCTTAACACTAAACTCCTTTGGTTGAGTGTTTGAGTGGTCGAATACTCTATTTTTTAATTAGAAATCTTAAATTCGAGGAATAACAAAAAAATATTTAAGAGAGTAAATCCTTCAAATAAATATTATAGTACTCAAATCGGATTAATTAAATAAAACTCGGATATCAATAATAAAAAAAAAATTACCTCGTGCCCTTAAATATAGCTTTTGTTTCTATCAAAAAAAAAAATGTAGCTTTTGTTCGTGAAATAGATGCCTCACAAGAATCCTCGCACATTCATTGAATACTCAGAAAAATCTCCTGAAGCACTAAGTTCAAGCCATCCTGGCTTTGCCCTTACGAGCTTTATCCATCACGCTGTTGTTGTTTTCTCGTTCTCCGTCCAAGCGACACCATCCATACCATGGCACAGGGGGCATAAAATATAATCATCTTAGGGCTGTCTATTATGGAAGCGGGCCCCAGGGTCGTCAGGCCAGAGGAAATCATTCAGCTCGATCCCATCGCGAACCCCACATCATCGAGAAGCATTAAGGAGAGACCCAGTCCTTTTGTAAAGGACCATGTTTTATATGCTAGAGATACATTTTGTGCAGCATCCAATGGTAAACCCGCTGGAGAAGAAAATATAGACGTGCACGTGTTAATGTTAATGCTATGACTCCTTTTTTTTTTCACCACCGATATTCGATTTTTATATGATTAATTTGATTCGAATACTGTGAAATTTATTTTAGAGATTAACTCTCTTAAATCTTTTTTCGTTATTTTCAGAATTCGAACTCGAAATCTTTAATTAAAAAAGTAGTGTATCCAACCACTCAATTTTAAGGAGTTTGGTATGCTATAACTCCTTTGAAAACTTTTTAAACGTAACCAAAATTATGAGTTCGATTCGTGATTTGGATTTGGAGCAAACTATATTGGGAGGGTAGCCCTCTTAAATAGGTGACTACAAATCTCGGATCGTATTAATCAAAATATGATTTCGAATACTAATTAGTATAGTACTAAAAAAAAAAACTTTCTAGGCTCATGAAACGCCCATCCATGATGATAAGCATAGATGTTGAAAACTTGAGATCTAATGGTACAAACCTTTCCCTATTTCGAAGATTTCAAATTCAAATTATTATATAACTTAAAAAAATAAAAAACTTAAGGCCCACCAAAAGCCCATTAGACGAGTCATTAATGGGTTAGGGACCTCTTTGTGGATGGTTGAGAATGAATCATGTCAAAAGTAAGCCAAACCAAGCTTAATTTTGAAGATCTTATTCAAACATTTTTAACAGGTAAATAAACTAATTCGAGTTTTAAATGATTAAACATATCTTCAAACAAACCAAATGCATCTATCTCAGGGAAACCATGAGTCGTATAGTTGTGACACACATAGATATTATAATAATATATATACATACGAATATACATACATATATATATATATATATATATTTGATTACTAAGAAATTCGAATTTGAAATCACTAGATTAGAGAAAGAAGTTGTGACCACTAAAACTATCCCCTTAAAAACACATGCATACATATATACATAGAAAGAGAGAGAGAGAGAGAGAGAGAATGTGTGTACAACATAGGATGGAAAGAGTGGTATAGATGTGACACAGATAGATATTATAATAATATATACATACACACACACACACACACACACATATATATATAGAGAGAGTGTGTGTATGTGCGGGTGTGTGTGTGTGAGTGTGTGTACAACATAGGATGAAACAATATGTTAAAAATGAAACTAAAATTCATGTATATTTTTTTCCTTGTCCAAAGATGACTAAACCCCGCAAGAGAATGATTCCCCCATTGCCAATAAGGCCACTCCCCTCAGAATCCTGGTGCAAGTGAAATTTAAGTCAAAACCTCTTGGCAACTGAAAAAATCTTTACCGAGTGAATTAGCACTCCCAAAAATGAATCTAAAATTTCATTAACTTAAATAGTTTTATTAAACATATTAGGGAAAAGACAATAAACAAAACAAAACAAAACAAAACAAATCCCATAAATCGACACAGCCATGTCTCATACTTGGCCATTCAAAATACAAACACTACCCTGCGATCAAAATTTTAAGGCTCAGATGTAACCTCTTGCCTGATGACAAACAGCAGTACCATCAAGCCATATGTTCTCCAAGCTGTATCCATACATACGTATTTTCAACAATCACATCAAAGCTTCATCGTCTTCATTACACTCTTCAACAGTAAGTTCAATCATGCATCTCATGCATGTCACTCGCTATCAACTGCAGCAGTTGATGTCATTAAGTTCAATCTTGGTCTTTGCATCACAGAAGAGAGCATCTGTCCTTAATGACATCAACTGCTGCAGTTGTAAAAGCATATATAGATGAGCATCCATTTTCAGTAGAGAAGAATGACAATCATCATCTAAGGACATGCAACATAGAAAGTTAATGTTAAAAGGAAAGGTACCTTGAGATGATCCATTGCTGCAAGATTGAAACCAGGCATATCCTTGCATCCCTGAAAGTGTAGAATACCAATTCATCTCTTAAAAATTTGATGGTTTTTTACCAAGAAAAACTTGAAAATGGAAATCCTGGCCTTTTGCTTTCTTCCTCACTGATGTTTTTGGGAAGACAACAGGCAGGAGGCACAAATAATCGGTTAATCAAATTTAGTGATTAATATTCACCAAGTTCTTTTTATAACAAAGCACTTCAAACTTTGGAGACTTTGTTGCAAATCCAAACTTGGCCCAATGATCACAGGGGCATTGATTGAACCCTAAGCTGTAGTATGTCAAGGGTCCAAATTTCTCCCTCCCCTCCCTCAAATATAAAATGAAATGAACCCAAAGATAATTGCAGAATCGTTTCATTCTCAAGTACTGTAAGACTTAAAAGTAAACTAGAGGCAGTTTAGAACTTACAGAACTCAACCCAAACTACATGTCCAATTATGGGAGGAAGACTCATCTAGAAACAAACTCCACCTATCTGGAAATGCCCAATTATACAAAAAATTAATTTTGGGAGAAGTGTTTTAAAGCAATTCTTTCTACCTTTTTCAAACAAGAAAGGCAAGGCACCAAAAAACAGGAAGTACATGAAAATTTGAACCAATACGGACTGTCTGCTGTTAGTTTGTATTGCAAAAAACATTAAAGAGAAACGGTTGAAACATCCTTAAAAAGTCGAAAGGACTTCACCTCCATAAAAAGTTTTTCCATTTGTCTTACACAAGACTTACCAAATAATGGCTAAAGGATTAATTGAATGATAAATTTTCCATCTATACAGCACCATTTCTTCCAACTCGCTCACACATCTCTAATAAATTTGGTTATCAAATCAGAAACGTTCAACAGAGAGAAGTCATCCCATGCATCCTAGTCAATGAGTACAGAACCAACAAGCAATCAACTAATCTGCAGATACTAATCACGTGTATTTTCGACTAATATGCTCTATTCCAATAAAAGAATAAATCTTTGTTTAAGTACATAAGAGGTTGAATAATACCGTATGCAAATGAATATAACTTGTACTTGACCATTCAAAGCAGGAAGAAATGAGACCAAATAAAGTCCAGTATGCATGCAACAACATTCCATTTGTTTCACTTCTGGAAACAGACAGATCAAACAACTATTTTACCAACAATCAGCTATATTGTGCCACCAAAGCAAGAATGGAGTTACCGTTATTTGAGAATAAAGAATGTCCTTCAGAGAAGTCAAGATAGGCCTGGCAGCAGAGGTAGTGACTAACTGGTTATAATGTGTTTGCAATAGCACTGTTGCTATTCTAGAGACAAGCTCAACCTGCATTACATGAATTCAATGACATTGCAGTTAATATCCTACCTGTGAAAATCATTATTAATCTAATGTGCTAGAATGTTGTTCCTAAAACACACAAATAGTCTTTGACAACCTGAGCAATATTATTGGTAAAAACTATTCAAATTTGCATTAATTTTTTTGGTAAGCAATCTCATGGAAAGTTATCTAAAAATATCCGAGGCACATATGGACCCAATAGTGAAAAAGAGCATCAAACATCATTGTTGAAGATACATAGGGGATATTCATTTTTTTGGTTCAATAGGAGGCCCATGGGCTTGAGGCTACACAATCGGTGCTAGCCTTCCCCATACAACCACCAAATAAAACAAGTGTCACTGCTAGAACTCAAACTTGCTTCCATGAACGAAGCTAATGGGTACACCAACAGCCGGCCTATGCAATACATGGGGGATATAAAAACCGAGGTTTTCTTTTTAAAATTTTTTTGGATAATAAAGAGAAAGAAAAGAACGCATCAGATTACATGGCAATGGATTAACAAACACAACTCTCTGCCTTTTGAATTAAACCCCTTTTCTATTTGACTCTTTATTGGCAGAGCTCCTCTTGCAATTAAATTGATCTCATTAAACAGGTCCAGAGAGAGATAAAAAGTGAATATGAAAAAAAAAGCCATTATACTTGGCAGAGGTATTAACAAGTATTTTTAGTTGTCTAACTCTTTTGATCTGATAAGGGCTCATCAGTTACAGATGTTCTGCTAGCAACCACACCTATCTTTCGCTTAGACACTTCTAATAATCTTGGTGTAACAGAAATGCAACCACCTAACTAAACCTCTAGCATGATAGGGTAATTTGAGCCATGCAAAGAGATTGAGAGTAACATCCATGCAACTTAAATGCTTGGGGGTTGATCACTGGGTACTCTTCTGCCCCTCAATTTTTTACAGAAATCCATGCGAAACTTGAGTCCAGGTCACGGATAATGTAGTAGAAAATAATCAAAATTAATGGTGAAAGGATTGGAGAAGTGGCAGTTGTTCGGAAAATCATTTTCCCACATGACTCATGCATGTATATTCCAAATTAAATATTTGTACTAACTTTAAGTGCATATACCTTATCTGGAATCATAGCCCAATTCCCCAAGTAAGACATGAGCTTCAAGGCATCTGAAAAGGGTAAAGACTGGAAAGAAAATCACACTAGGTTAGAAACAATCCTTCCAATTTCAGTGTGCTAGACTAATATGCAAAGGGGAGGTAATTGCTAAAAAAGCCAATCTATAACTTTTTTCCTTTGAAAGAAGAGAAGAATTTGCAAATTATACAAATGAGGGGCAACATTTGCAGCCTAATATATGAGTGAAGAATCTACAAACGATGGAAATCCTCCTTGGTTCTAAAAGACTAAGAAGGTAACAAGATAAAAAGAGATATAAACCAAAAATCTTTAAAGAAAAAAAAGGGAATTACGGGGTCACTTTTAACCCTGAAAAGTTCTGAACAAAGAGACAATATTACAATTAGTGAGTATATATTTGGAACTATCCAGGACAAACACTCCCAGCCAACCATTCTACAGAAACTTTCATCTATCAATCCACACACATCCAAGTAAACATCAGCAGAGCTATCTTTAAAAGACGCAGTGATGGAACTCAATTATACACAATCAACAGCATTAGTCCCTTTAAACTAATTGGCAAGAAATTCTCTTTTAGCTTTCTGTGTATTGGTTCCGATTAAGAGGATTTATCATGCTCTTAGATTCTTTGTGTAATCTTTGTCCCTCGTAGAACTTCTCTATCCAAAAAGGCACTTCCTGGAAATCATTTTATTCGGTACAATGAACTACACGATGATGAGATTAACTACCTCAGCAAAAAAATAAAAATAAAAATACAGTAAAGATGTCCATCCATACCAGTAACGCCTGCTCTAAATCATTCGTGCATACATTTGAAATTCCACGAAGAACATAATCAGATGGAGAAAGCCCAAGCATAAGAACATTTGGGCGGAAATCAGCAATCAGTCCTTTGGCTTTCTCCTCCTGCAAATAAAAACAGAGAAAGTCAACCATGACAGAATCATTTCGGATAAGGAACCAAGCCTCTAGCATTTCAATGTTTAAAGCAAATACAAATGAGAACACAACCATTTTAAGCATTATTAGATAAGTATTATAAAAAATCCAACAGAATCTTAAACTGAAATCTAACAAAACAGGGCTATCTTATTCTTGAAATCCTTTAGGAATTTCAACAATAAGACTGCTAGAAACAATCATCCCCTGAAAAGTAGAAATAACAATTTAGGAGCCAAGTAAACCCAAACAGACCCATGAACATGCAGATGAGGTCCATGAGGACCAGGAAAACAATATTCACAACTGAAAATTTTTTACTTCATGAAACTCAAAACACTTAAAATATCACCTTAAATTGCTTCAGAATTCACCTGGAATAGGGCCATCAAGAATCTAATAAATCCCAGACCTTGAGTGTGCACCCATTTAATGCCTGTAAACTACCCCCCCCCCAAAAAAAAAGGTCTTCAATCAACTTCATAAGTCTAAGTCCCCAAGTTTCCTCGCCTTGATAAAGCACTTTTTAAGAAGCCACATATATCCTCCTCCTGATTATCCAGCCAGCTCAATGCCCTCACCTTTAACTTTGAATAAAATGTACCAAATTGAAAACACTGGCCATCTTATGAGAGAACTTTTTACTCCTCCTTTCCTTCAAGTCATATATCTGCCGATAATCCTGCCCAAGAGTTCAGCTTGAGGTCCATCTTCCTCCATTGACGGACAAAGTGAACCCCCCCCCCCCCAAAAAAAATAAATAAAAGAACGGAAAGGGAAATGTTTATAGAGATTAATTGTTTAAATCATAAAGAAATGGGACTGCCTATGTTGTTACCAATAATATAGTCCAGGACCCCTGGAGGGATTCGTCTTCACAAAATAAGGGAAAAAGGATAATTATAGCTCAATAAATTTACCACTTGCAACAATAACTTTTTCCCCCATTTCTAATTTAAGGGGAATACATACTTTTCAAAGTTACGACCACATGTTTTCCTCATTTCTAGACTAAAATACCTGGTCTTCATCATCCATACACATTTGAACAACAAGTTTTCTCTAACAAATAATTGTTAGAAAGAAAAATGCCTAGCAGGACTCCTCAGGGTATCATTAAAAAGCATCAGAGAAACCAAACTTATTGCCATTTCAAGTGAAAGATGAAGAATAATCTACTATTCTTATTTGGAAAGCATAGCAAAATCTAGCAACAATTTGAATAGAACCCATAAGTAGAAAGCTTAAATATGCACACCTCACATTCAGCAATGCGCTTCAACTCTATATCTGCCAAGTCTAATGCTTCAATAATAGAGTTGGTTGCTGTGAGAGTTTCCTGAGTTCTCTTCCCAGCAATGGCTACAGCTCCCTCTTCTGGAATTTCCTTCTTAGTTGCATACCTGCTCTCTAAGGAATTGTCCAAGTCTGACTCAAACATTTCTTCCAACCTTTTCTCTTTCTCTTCCTGCATATTTAAGTTTAGCATTACTTGTTTAGAAGACTCTGCAGCATCATATGTTAAATTTGACTGGTACATGGCATACTTTAATAAAGACTAAAAGATTCCTCATTGCAACATCAAAAACCCTAATTAAAATATATATAAAAAAATTTATCCTTCATATGGATGAAAAGAGGACACAGTACCTCAATAAAAAAAGGTTCATCAATACGATCCCAGCGTTGTATAGAACGGTCAAGAGATCCAGTAAAAATGAAATCCCCTCGGTTGCTAACTGAAAGGCACCATACTTCAGAATGATGTCCCTCAAGAGTAAGAAGCAACTCAAATTTATCTGCATCTCAATACTTTACAAGGCGATCCTTTCCAACACTGAAAAGATAGTGAGAATTGCCGACAAATTGCACTGCCATGACACTGTCATGGAAAACAGATATGTTAATATTCTCAATAACATAAAACGAATACAGCACAAAATGCTCTAGAGATCATTCATCTAGTGCTCTTTTAACAGAACTATATGAATTACCTATCAGCATCGGCAAAGATGGACTTATGGCAATCACCAAAATCTAAACCCCAAATCTTCAAGCTTTTGTCTGCGGAACCAGTAACGATCAAAGCCCCATCTAATGAGATATCCGTACATAGCACAGGTAGTTTGTGGCCATACAGGGTAAGGAAAATTTTGCGAGAATCCATAAACAAAACCTGTTTCCATGAAGCCAACATTAGAAGTTCATCCAGACAAGGACCAACAATGCTCAAAAGAGTTTCCAACTAAAAGTTACTTGTAAAGTTGAATACCCCAGTTAGTTCATCGCAATGGAGTTTAAACCCCTTCCCAACCCTTGCTAGATGCAAGCTTCGACCTCATTTTTTGATGGCATGTTTTAGAGGTAAGAATATCTGGGTGACTGAATGGTTCAAAGAGAACAATTAAAATTACAAATACGCATGCAAATTAAGGCAAAGATAATAGAAATAGATTAATATCATTAAGTCCTGTTTATAGAACATGAACCACACTACTAACATAAAGTGGTAGCATTCCTAGAGCCTTGCCAACCTATTGATAAAAATTTGGCTCTGATTTTTTTTCTCCATTTTAAATCAACTTATATGTCATTCTCACTGTTAAACATAGTCCTCTCTCTCACATTAATCACAACATCAACCTTCTCATCATCATAAGCAGATTGCTTACTATCAAGTTTTCCTACTCCAGCCTCCTCTCTCCCCGCCTAAAAGCTGGCTCATCTTCATGTACTAAGAAAATCAATGTCCTCAATCTCACATTTCAATGTGGCCAAGAACCTGGTCACTAGCTTTCTTTCCCCAACCAAGAATGAATCATTTTCACAATATAGATATTCTTCCTTCAATCCCTCTTACTTAGGCATGAAGCCTGCAACTGTTTGATTTCTTGAGTTTCAAATTTTGCTATGGGTCAACTTTTTTAAGAAAAAGAAGACTATGAATCATTTTCACAATATAGATATTCTTCCTTCAACCCCTCTTACTTAGGCATGAAGCTTGCAACTGTTTGATTTCTTGCGTTTCAAATTTTTCTATGGGTCAACTTTTTTAAGAAAAAGAAGACTCATTAGAAAGAGACGTCTAATGTTCCGATGAGCAACCTACAATTTATGATCGTTGTGTGTCTATGAGAATCTAACTCCTTACAACCAAAAAGAAAAGGACATAATTCTTCAGCCAAAACAAACAAAGACAAAAATGGGGCCATGTTTGCCATTGGCAAAACACACCGGAATGGCCACATTTGCCATTGGCAAAACACACCAGAATGACTGTTTAGAATTCTTATTTGCAACTGGCTTGGCTCATGGTTTTTACACACCAATTAGCTCAATTTAACTGTGATGTCTCCGTGAAAACAGTTCACCCTTACCTCATACTTAAGGCCAAAGAGAGTTTTTTCAGCACTTAAACGTAAACAATGGTTTTCTACACCATTTTTGTCTAAGAGATTTATTATCCTCTTTCCATAACACTCTTTAGTCTTTATAATATAGCTCTTCTTTTTCTATCACACACACTCAATATTCCAAATGGTCATATTGGTTGACACAGTTCACAAAATATTCAAAGTTTCAGGTTTCATTACAATGAGGATGAGGAACTTCCCCCAAAAGGCAAGTAATCCATTGAGATTAAAAAGATATCGGTTTCTTCTACAAGTTTATTACATGTGAGACCCTTTTTGCCAAAAACCTATATTGTGATGGCACTTCTAAATGAAGCCATGTCCATGGGAACACATCTTCAGACATGATATCCGTACAACACTTTGACAACACATATTGAAAACATCTCAGCAGTATCCATATTTCTTTTTTTTTTTGGGGGGGGGTTTGGAAAGAATTACCCATATTTTTAATACTTTATTTTCAACTAGAACTTCTTCAGCATTCATAGGACATATGATTCATATATTTTTTGTTACAGCTGCAATGCATCCATCAAAGAATATCATTGGATATTGAAATCAATCACAAACAGACTACCAGACCAGATAGAAAAATGAAACAAGTTAGGAATTAAAAACAAGACATATTGGCATTATGAATCTAATGTGAAAAGAAATAACTGCTGCATCACTTAATTTTCTCATCTTTGCCTAGGATTAGAGTACCTAAAGGAGAATAAGAAACTGCATGGCTCTACATGTTTGATATATTCACATTTGAAACAATTTGAGGTAACAATAATGAGGATCTAATACTCATTCAAAGTCCATACATTTTTATGCGCATATTCACATAATATTACAAGACATCAGCATGCACACAAATCTGACCATCTGAAATGCTGAAAGTCATGCAGTATCCTGGGAGCATAGACAACCATGGCAACTAGTGCCCATTTAGACCTTATCACTCCAAAGTCCAAACTAGATTTTGTGCTCCTAGTTGTCAATGACAATTCAGTGCTAACAGCATTATACAACAAATCCACTAACTAAACAGCATTATACATTATGTTTATCTTGAATAAGACTGAACAGTTTCGCTCTAACCTTCACTGTGCAGTCTAAAAGAGCAACAGCAACATATTTGGCATCAGGGCTAACAGCGACCACCTAAACATCATCATCCATTGTCTTACTTCCTACATTTTGTAAAAGATGTTCAGAATCCTGTAAGACAAAGGGAAAACATGATAAATTAGCATAGTCAGATAGTCAGAAACTTAGGAGCATCTGAGCACATAACCAGAAATATTTGTTGAAACATTTACTCAAGATTAGAACATTATATAATGAAAAACAAGGAATATACCACATGAAAAGAAAAAGGGAAGAGGATAAAAGTTAGGAATTTATTTCTACTCATTCTTCTAGAATTAGGACCAACAATGACAAGCAGCCATTTTTCCAAAGCCAGAAGAGTATCTGAGTATTAGGAGGATACAGGTCATTCATCGTGATCAAGTATTATTAAGATCCAAGTACTTACAAAGTCAGACGGAAAGGGAGATCCAAAGAATTCACTTGTGTGATTACAGTTGCAAAAAATAATAATAAATAAATAAAATAAAAAATAAAAACTTACAAAAAGAGTATAAAGAGGCTAGAGGTTCAATATATTGATGATGCATGTACAAGGTACAAAGAACTTACATGAGCAGGGTTCTGCAAATTTCGAAACTCCCAAAATTTAACCTCATGATCAGCACTCCCTGTGACAAAACCATTTTCCTCTGGAATCATTGCAATTGACTGAATGGCACCACCATGAGCTTCCACCACATCCACTTGAGTACCACTCCAGACATCAAAGACTTCTAAGGTCCCATCCTTTGTTCCAACCACAGCATACTTATCATTACAGTGAGGAAGAAATGAACTACACAGACCGTAACCAGAATCAATAGTTCGAAGGCAGGTACAAGAACTTGGGTTCCAAATCTTTACAGCATTGTGACTAGTTGACAACAAAAGCGTGTTATCTGAGCCAAGTGCAAGACTTCTGACAACAGATCGATGTCCTGGAAGCTCAATAGCAAGAGTTTTTGCATTTGAATCTCTTTCAATGGAATAAATTTCTAACAAATTATTGTTCAAAGACATTGCCAAAGTAGCAAGTGATCTTTTTGAAGTGATGGGACAGAAAGAAATAGAGGATATGTTCTTGCTTGCTCGAACAGTTTGAAGAAGCTTAAAAACACCAGCGACTGTAACAATGGGGACATCCACTAATCCATTTTCATGAATTGCATCTCCATTTTCAATGGCACAAACTTCCCCTTTTCCTGCTTTCTTCTCTTTTTTTCTGCGCATTCTTCGTTTGGCTTTGTGCTTGGACTTTGCTTCATCCAATACACGAAATATCTCAACCGTCCTACCAGCCACTTGACCGGCCAACAGATTACCAGATTTGTTGAATCTCACAAACGCTACTCTTTCCTTCTTGCATTGCCATGAAATTTCACCAAAATGTCTCAACACTTCCCATTGATTTTCTGCAAACAAATCCCCATCAATCAAAGTACCATTTTCCTTCAAACGGGAAACATGTTCATTGACTCCCAACTCATGCTTTACCGTGTAAAACCGAAGTTCAACGTCTACTGACCCGGTAACAAGATATCTCTCTTCTGGATCAATGTCAATGGACCAAATTTCACTATGATGCCAACCAATAATTTGCATGCAATGTTGGGTTTCAAGATCCCACACCCTCAAAAATTTATCCTTGGAGGAACTACCGAGTTTTTTACCAGAGTCCAAGAAAAGAACATCCGTAACCTACAGAAATTAATTAAGAGATCATAACATTTTACAGCATGGATACTTAACACTCACAGAAAAAATCTAAAACTTGAAAGAAAATTTAAAAACCTGGTCACGATGACTGCAAAGACGAAAGAGTCCAGTTTCACCAACACGTCCCATAGGATAATATCATTATCCTTGCTACCAGATGCAAGGGGAGATCCTGATTTGTTATAACGAAAAGCAGTCACAGTCCCCTTGTGCCCATTAAATGTGACTTCACAAGTCCCTTTTTCGCAATCCCATATTCTTATACTACCATCAGCATAACCACTAGCAATCTGGTTGAAAGAGGGGTAAGAAAATTACTGGCTGTTGCAACCATAGACAGAGTGGAAGTTAAATACTAGTCCACCAGTTTGAAGCAATGGGCACAATATACTCACTTCTTACCTGTAGACATGCATACTCAGATAATTGCTTGAAATTTGAGGCAAAAACAAATAAATAAATAAGGCTTTATTACAAATTCAAATGAATACATTTGATTGGAACCAAAAGGCTGTTGATTTAATTCCTCTGCTTGCAACACGAGAACAACACAATGCAAATTAAATTCTATAATTAGTTGCCCTCATGATATAATTATGTGAAACCCACAAAGTCTCCTAAATTTCATTTACAAATTCCTTGTTTTATTTTTGATGATTGTTTCATTTTTGGCTTCCAAGCAAGCCAAACTAGATTTGAACTCCATAATTGCAGGGGAATTCATTTGTTTCCAACTAGGGTGTTAAGTTAACTAACCACTTTTTTTTTTCTTTTTCTAGCCCTAGAACAACTAAGTCTAATAATTCATTCCGTTAATCAATTTCAGAACCTTAAATTCTTCAACCAAACCTGTTTAGGTAATTGTATTAGTCATTGCTTCACAAAGACTGGTTAAATTCGGATATCCAATGCGCCACCAATTAAAGAAACTAAACAATTTTCAAAGAAAATTCAAAATTTAACCATCATTATGTTCTTTCATCCAATTTGCAGAAACGTTCGAAATCTAATATCTTAGAGCACAAAATTCAAACATAATTCTACAAACAGTATTCACCTCACAAAATTGAAGAAAACTAAGCAAATTTTCAGAGAGAGAGAGAGTACCAGAGAAGAAGGAGAAGGAGCGATAGAGGTGACGGCGAGAGAAGGGCCACGAGAGGAAGGAGAAGGAGAGAGAGTTTTGGTGCAGATGCCTTGACGGACGTTCCAAACTCCGACTTTCTCAAGAGCCGGAGCGAGGAGGTGTCGGCAGGAGCTGTCGTATGAGATGTTCCCGTCAACGGAAACCACCACCCCGAAAGCCGCCGCCGGTTCGTACCTCAAGTAGGATTTCACCATTGCTGCTGCTACTGTCGCTACTGCTACTGCTACTGCTACTGCCGCTTCTTCTTCACAACTCTTTTTGAGGGTTTAAGAGCAGCGAAGTGCAAACTAAACCCTCCGTTCAGCCCATCGGATCGGGTTAGCCCGATGATTCTTCTTCCAGGATTGGGAGTTGGGACAGTAATGGGATCGACCTGATGGGTCTACATAGTGTTTATTGGGCTGTTAAGTGCTCCTCCTGTGAGATGTCTCTAGCTCAATTCAAGCTGTTATGGACATGTGTCTCTTGTCTTCCCCTCACAAAAATTTAGTTGGGCCTACCTGCCCAGCTTAGAACACCAAGTTACTACCAGCTGGTTTGATCTCGTGGGGGGAGGAAAAAAAAAAACAAATTTACCAACCAACCTTGTGCAGAAATTATTTTATCATCTTGGAGTTGGGTTGACCACTAATATGGCAGCTTTCTGAAAAGAACACTAATTTTCAGCGTATTTATAAAATTGAAAGTTTAAATTTTAAATATTTTATAGATCACTCAACTTACAAATAAATGATTAACTATTAGTATTATGACATAATGTAAAAATATAATTATCTAATTAATAATAATTATAACTAAAACTGAATATTTTTTTTTTATAAATACGGAGATATTTAGCCTAGTTCATCTCTTAACAATTAGCATCCAAATTTCCATAAAGTCCCACAAGGTTTGGATTTGGGGTTGCTTTGTCATCCAAAAAGCAACCGTTCCAAAGCCAAAAGACTTTGCTCAGAGGTGGACATTTATGCAAAGAGGACAGACAAATTTACTTGTTTGAAATGTCATCACTTTGACTAAAGTGCAGAGTCAGACAAATGATAATCAACTAAATAATTTTTGTGGGTAGTTGTGTGGTAAATAGTAAACATGTCATTGCCACGTACATTAGCAATATGTTCAAATAAGTCAATTTTCGTAATCTACCCAAAGTATTATTTTCTAATCCACTCAAAGAAAAGTATTATTTTTTAAATTGTTTTAGCTGGGAAGATTTATCTGGGAACATGTTGAATCAAGAAATTAGTCCAAATTGTTCATTAAAATTGCAATTTATCTTTCGAGCTTGAGAGGGGACAAAGAGTACCCACTCCAATTTTTGTGGAGTGTTTTCGCACACAAAATATGTAAAAATTTATTTTATTTTATATTATCAAAATAAGTGAGAGTCAAATAATTATAATTAAAAGAATCAAGCATTTTGCCTTCTCAGTATTCTAGAATCGCTAATAATAAATTGCAATTCAAATTCCCAATTTATATCCTTTAATTGAACTATCTGTGTGATTACTTAAATTAAATATTTATGTTTACTATAATGTTTGAGTACTTTGCGTGTGTATTAAAATCCTTACTTTCCTTGAATATTGGAGTCATCCCTAACTAACCACCATATCTGGCATACTCAATATACTAAGATTATGAGCTTCACGGTGCCATGTCAAATTTAAAATGGTGGAGAAATTTCCGATTATTTTGCTCATGTGTCCGTTTCTTTCAGCCTGAGAATATACCTTTTTTTCTTCCTTATACATATCGACCCACTATTTTTTTCAACCTCACATTGAAAAAGACATTTTTTTTTTTGTTTGGATTTAGGTTGCTTTCACATTCAGATTGTTTTGGCATTGGCATAGCCTAGGTTCATGAAAAATGAACCACAGATTCTCGTGTTTGATGGGTAAACTTGGCAACAGATCAATTTTGCATAGTCAGACTCTACATGATTGTTAATGTAGGAGTGTGCCGAATTAAGGGTTCTTTGCTATAGCCTCTCCATTGCTTGGACTTAAATTAAAAAGATGCTGAAGCACAAATGGACTTCAAAGCAGCTGTGGCCCAGACTGAATGTCCTCTTGAGTGAAGATTTTTGATAATTCCTGATCATCCTTAAATGAGACCATATAAACACCTCTTAGAGGAGATGGCATCGTCGACTTTTTTAATTTTTTGGTTATAACAAGATTTAAATCCCAATTCTCGGGATTGCGGAAGGGAACATAACCAATAGATTGTATTCTTGAGATGTGATAATTTTTTAAAACATTTTTGTCTCTTAATTAGATCGAGAGTTCAACTCCCATTGGTTACAGAAAAAACATTATTGGAAGAGGATCCCCCCAATTGAGTTTTGATAGATTTCTCGATTCAGATTAATCATAACGAAACTTCATGTTCAAATTACAAAAAAAAAATGGACTTACTCTCTTGCATCCAGATTCCAGACACTCACTCTCGTAGTCTTTTTTAAAATGAAAATAAAAAAAAAAAGTAATTATGGTAAACAACGACCTCTCTCTCTCTCTCATTCACAAATTATGAAGGCGTGCCAATTTTTTATTACAAATTTTTCTCCATAGCAATTTAAATTGAAGTAGTAACTCTTTATAGATGCTTTTTTTGTCTTAAATTCGGATAACCATCTAAAATCCTATTTTTTCTCGATTGCTTTAAATGTGTATTTTCCCTCTTTAAAACAATAAAATTAATCTACTAAAATTTTGCACTTTTTCTTGTCTTATCTTTTTCCCTTTTGTTTTTGTCTGCGGCACGATTTTACTTCTTAAAAGGAACACGAACATAGACATAGACATTTAACTACATGTATCTCCATTGTTTATACTTTTATCTCATATTAATTTTAATATATATTTTTTTAATTTTTAAATCAATTTTATTGTATTTTATCTATACCCATCACCTATACCTACTACTTCCTAGAAGAACACAAAGCATCAAGTGAGGGTACAAAAACACAAATTTGCTTGGTGACAACCCCATAAAGATATCAAAAACAAGGATGCCAGACCCACCCGGGGTGTTACTCTTCAAGAGAAAGTTCTTCTGTTTAGTGAGGTGCAGTGTAGTCATTCGTTATGATTTCATGCATTTTCTGAATCATGTTCCATTTGACCTAGCTACACCTTGGCATTATCTAAAGCTTTACTTAAGTTTTGATGATTGCACAGTGGGAAATGGCACATTACAATTAAGTCACTTTCTAAAATTATTTCCTAATTTTGCCCGGATGTTGTTGTTTTGTTGAAAACTACACCATATCTTGCAATTCATGATAAATTTTCACGTGTAAGTCTCATTGGAATCATCATATCAAAAAATAAAATAATTTCTTTATGAGAAAGCTCTACAAAAATAGATGTGATACCAATTCGTAAAAGTTGGAGAAAAATTCATTTAATCACTATTAGTTTATTGCTTTATTCATGAAATTTAGCCCAAGGAATTTTTCATGATTGATCCTCCTTCTTTGGGTGGCACCTTCCCCTCCCATTATGTAATAGGTTCGGGTTCAATCCTAGTTTGCACCAAAAAAACAAAAATAGTCATACTTTCGGTGTGTTAATAGATAAGACGAGGGTAGTGATCAATGAATAATGATCATGACCAAAAATCTTACACAGGTAGGACGATAACACCTAGAGAAGTTGGACTTCAAAATAAAACGCCAAAACCATCTTATGATGTGTGTTTTATTCACAAAAAGGTGGTGAGGTCATTCTGCACGAGAGAGAGAGAGAGAGAGGGAGAGAGAGAGAGATTGAAAAAATAGGGTGGCGGTGGAAATGGTCGGTTGCCGGTAGGACAGCCAGATGAAGATGAGAAAACTTGGTAGTTATAGAAGGTCGAAAGTGACACGAAGCTAAATTCCCCCCCCCCCAAAAAAAATGTATATTATATATCTTTTAATTAGTACCAAAACCTTTAACTTAATTAATTTAACTATTTCTCTCTCTCTCTCTCTCTCTCTCTCTCTCTCTCTCTCTCTCTCTCTCTCTCTCTCTCTCTCTCTCTCTCTCTCTCTCATGGATGACAAAGACGAAAGTGGGGGTAAGAAAAATATTCGGGGTCCTATTTTTGTCTAAGCTGTCCCAGTCACAAGTTTACCGACCAAATTATTATTTTCCATGTGAATGAGCATGCATTTCCTAAGCTCTTTGTAGTGGAATGTGATTTTTCCTAGAATCAAAATATTATAAAAGTAGTGTTGCTTTCAATCATTTCTAGTGTTGCATTGTGGAGTCGCCTTTGTCCGTTCTCATCCATAGCATTATTTCATACAAATTTTGCATGTTTAACCTACCTAGTATCAATGATATTTTCTGAATTGCTATAATTGGTCCCTCTCCACACCATCCATCATTTTCATTAATGTGGCCATAGACTTTAATCTTTCTTTCCTAATCAAAAGGGTGAAGATCCAAATATATTTGGATGTTTACAATGAAAGTTTTCACCGCCATAAACAAGAATATACACAATTACTTATAAGGACCCTATTTGTCTGATAGATAATCTCCATACTTTGCGAAATATATTTCTAGAGCAAATGGTTTATTGGAAAATATACATAAGTGTTGTTTGATTTCTTTCTTTCTTTTTCCTTTTCAAATGTTACGGAATAAGACAAACATGAACAACATTATTAGCAACAAAAAGTGAAAAAAAAAATCCCTTAACCACTCCTCTTTTCTCTTTTCATCTAATTAAAACAACCCTACTTGGTTTTTCACATGAACATAATTTAAAAAAAAAAAAAAACACACAAGCAGATATGGCTCACAATTAGTATATTTGATAATTTCATTTACAAATGGTTCGAATTCTAACAATCACTCTATTTTATTTCGTGTTTGTTATATAATCCCAAATTTATGAATTTTCTATTAAATAAAAAAATTGAACAGAAGAAAATGAAAAGCAATGAAAACCTACTGCTTTTTTATTTTTGGTAAGAAATGAAAACCTACTGCTAACCATACAAACAGGTATTAGAAACACTGAGTCCAACTAGTGTCTTTTAACTTAAACTAGTTGGATTCTGTTAAAATTGTGTTAGAGGTGTCATCTCAAATTGTAAGGTGGGTCTCAAATTCAAAATTCAAAATTTAATTTTCTTCTTTTTCTTTCTCGGAAAAGGTATTAATAAGGACAAATCAGTTAAAATCTACTAATAATCCAAAAGTTCTAGAGATTAAATGTGTAAATTGATAAGGATATACTCCAAAAACTAATCTTTCTATCCGTAAAAGAGGGAAAGGAGCATGTGGAGTGCAATCGGACATTCCATGAAAATAAAGATAATCTGTTTTCAATTCTAAAAGGCTGTGTGTTAGGTAAAGACCGCTCTTGAATGGGCCAAAATTTGTAGTCTTCCTCTCTAAACTACTCATGCGACTTGCAGTTTTAGGACATCTAGGATCTTGTCCTCTATCAATCCATTTGCTAGATTTTGCATGCAACTAGGCATTAGATTGGCAATATAATATAATATGATAAAGGCTAAAAATGCTTATCGCAATTATATTAACTAAAGATGTTTGGTGTACTTCGGGAGAGAGGTGGGGTTGGTTGAGGTTTAGGAGACTAACCATCATCTACTAAAGAAAGTAATTCTCTCCTTTTAGCTAGAACTAAATGATTTTCCCTAGATCTCACGTTTCTAATTTTACATTTCCCCTTCATTTCAACTCTTTTTTATGCCTCTTTAGCCGAGATATACTCTTCTCCCACTTATATATAAAGGGTTACAAATATTAAAAAGAAAATAAGAACAAAATAAAATAAAAATTTTAAGAATTTAGTTGTGAGTAATGGGTGTTCCCCGTGTATTGGGTAGATCAAAAACAATTAGATTATATGAAAATTTTCCTTTTCAATAGCATAAATGAAAATCATAATTTTTTATTAAATATTGGTGAGAAAGGATTTTTAGCGATGAAAATCAATAAATTTTGAATACTAATATGAGCTTTATTTTATTTTATATTTCTTCCTTTTTTTTTGAATTTTGCAAATTCTAATCCATAAAGGCGGATAGTGCAACCCCCAGTTTTTTCATAAGCATGCTTCGTGTGCCCCATCTCAGCCATTGCATGCCCTATATAATTCATTGGTCTCCTTCCGAGGGGGTCAATATAATGAAGATGAAGGCTGAAGATAACGAGCAAGGCATGAAGAATAATGTGTGCCTAGAGCAATTCTAGTAATGGAAAATAGTAGCCCCGTTAATCATACTTAATACTTCCACGAGACAGCTTTGTACTTGAAAATTTATTATTATCCTTTAGTTGTGAATACAATTAAGGTATGAAAATGTATACTTTTTTGCTGTAATTTAGAAGAGTTAGATTTCCACAATGTAAACTGACTCTATGGTATATGAGATTTCGTGTGCAAGATATTAACTTATTGGCTTTTCCAGGTCAACACATGTTTAATGGTTGATCAAAATAGGCATCTCTCAACTTTGTTGCCGACAACGTTTCAAACTTAGGTTTTTTGGTACCATTTCACTCGGAGCAAAAGCCGATGAATGCTAAATGACGCAATCAACTTTTGTTGAGATATCACATATTGTAATTGTAAATTTATTTTCCTTTCTCTAGTTAATTAACAATTCCATCCTAGTTCGAAATTTGTTTATGACACTTATCTTATATGTAAATCTTTAGCTTTAATATCAACTTAACTATTTTTTACTGAAATTTGTTGGCATGAGTGGATGGACACTTTCGTTTTTTAATCATCAGATCGGAAATTCAACTCTTTTTGAGTATAGAAAAAATAATATTAGGAAATCTACCCCCGATTATGCCCTAACAACGGTTGATTCAGATTAGTTGGGGTGAAACTCCAAATACTAAATGGTGACGAAACCAAAATAAAAAAAAATAAAAAAAAAACAAAAACTTAACTATTTTTGTTAGTAGAGTGTTGTTGATATCTTTATTCACTACTTTCTTTTCAAAAGAGTTCTGTAAACCTAATAATAAAGAAAACTAAAGGGGTATACAGAGTTTTAAAAGTGAGAATCGAACCAAACCTCTTTATTCCAAATCGAGAGCATATACGGAGGTTCCAAACCTCTTTCCATATCAAATGCCTATTCTTTTCATTAATCAAAAGAATCTTTATGCAATATCTTGTCTATAATTGTTATTGGATAGTGGATGCTGGAATATTTAAAAATATAACTATGAAGTAAGAGTGGTTTCTTTTCCTTTTTTTTTTTCCAATTCCCGTTTAATATGCCTTAAATATTTCTGTTGTTGCAAGCTATCAGTTTTAAGGCTAATCTTTTTGTTTTTCTTGCAAATTGGCTCGTACTTTCCATATATTTTAATACCTTAATTTTGAGAGTTCAACCTCCCATTTTAGGTCTCATCTGTTAGATAAAAAACATGAATGAGCTCACCACCAATAATAGTCCCGACTAATTTTTAGATTAGTCATTCCCAATTCAAAGGTTTAATTATAAACAAATTGCCTAATCAAGGGGTCATTATAATAGCCTCCTGAACCTTTTCTTTTAATGTGTTAAATTAGTAATATCTTCAAATCTTGTACTCTAATACAAATCTTTCCTTAGCTGACAGCCTTCCTATGAGCTCAGTTCAGAAGTTCTAGATTAGCCAAATGACCTCATGATTATTACTATAATAATTTTAAATTATTTTTGTAATTATTTGAGTTAAGTTTTTTAATAATCGAAACTTTTTTGGTATGATTTCACAAATATCAGTAAAGTAAAATGAAAAACAAGTTTTGATCAGAAATATACAAGTAAAAATTGGACTGGTGTAATTAAATCACTACAAAACTTTCTTAGCAAATGATAATTTTAAAAAATATTTTTCTTGTTTAAAATTGTATTATAACAATGATTACAATTAAGCGTGAGCAGATAGAATTTAGTAAATAGTGCATTTGATAATTCTTTTTATGGGGAATAAATTGAAGTTTTATTTTAAATTTAGTTTATTTAATAATTATATAAAAATTTTATTCATAAAATAATATTAAATTCAAGTATTTTTTTAATTAAAGATTATATAATTTATTAAATCATTAAAAAAAATCAGGCAATTCCTTGGTGGTGGTGTCGACGTGGCGATCTAAAGAGCGCGTGTGGATGGAGAAGCAGTGAATCATAGGCCTAGCCAAAAGATCAACGCCTTTTTGAAAACATCCTAGGTAGGACCCACCGACTCCTGATAACTAATCACCACAGAAAGGCCCGTCGAAACGAATGCGATTCCAAATTGAACAGTGCGTGAGAAACAGTTAACTTATCTTATTTAATAAATTTATATTAAAAGTAAGAATTTAAACGTTATCCTTTAGATATCCCAATAATTATTTATTCAATTAAATAGTCTTAAGCATAATTCCAAAATTACCCTTTATTAAAAAATATTTGGGAGGATAGACCTATCTCATGATCCAATTATATGATACAACCCATAATTTTTTCAAGTGCATATTTACCCTATTTTAATTCAATCAATTCAATATTCTAATTGAAAATAATACTGTAGTATAAATATTATTGCATTATGTAATATTGTCTATTTAAATGGATTTATTTTATGATATGATGTAATAGTATTGTATAATTAAAATCTTTAAATATAAAATAAATTCATTCTTATTGCAAAGATTTTTAATTTAATGAGTTAGAAATTGAAAAATCAAAAGGTTGAGATGATTGTTATAGTAAAATGCCTAATATATCCGCTATTTTACATAGAGGTGGTCTGGTTGGCCCGGTTTTACTCTTCGTTTAGAGGAGGCGATGTGGGTAACTTCGTCTTTTCATAAGATGAATTAATTAGTGAGTAAAGTTTTAGTGGAGAAAGAGATCGGAAAAAGTAGAAAATGGAATAACTGAGTATTTTAAAATACGAAAAGATATATTCTGTGGAGAAAAGCGTTTGGCCCTGAGCGTAGATTCCATTTCGATTTCGATCTGTTGGAAACAAATTGAAAAGCCAAACAGAGACCGGGGAGAGAGAGAGAGAGAGAACGAGTACTGAAAATCTAACCACCAACGACCAAGATCACGACGACCACCACTGCCTCTCCCAAACGAACCGGCACCACCAACGCCCTGTCCTCGGTACTCTCTCTCTCTCTCTGTCTACAATTTAGCGAAAGACTCTTGGATATTTTCAATTTTGGGCATATTTAGAGAGAGAGAGGGAGGAAGAGGGAGAATGTTATTGTACTATCTGAATCTGTTTGGACATTTTCATTATCTTCGCTTTCAAGTGATGGACTGTGAATAAGTATTCTTTTGTTTACTTTATTTTTTTTATTTATTGTTTTGATAATTATGGAGCTGCTAATTGGCCATCTAAGTTGATCTATGTCTATTTGTGAACTTCAATTATGTTCGGAAAATGTCAAAAATATCTGGTTTTCACATGTTTTCAGTATTCTTTGTGAATCATTCGAGTTGATTTTCTGTTTTTCCTACGCTATATGAACCGTGTTTCCTTAAAGTGCAGGAAAAGTAGAAAGCAATTTTTCCTTGAAGAATAGGAAAAGTAGAAATTTGTATTACTGATTTTGTGTTGAATGTTCATAGTCAACTAAAGTTCTCTTCTAGGTTGAAAATCTTGTTTGTTGATTAGAATGGTTTGAGGTATTTGGATAGTAGTAAATTTCGGAACGCATGAAAATATGTGTGATTCATAAACTGCTGTTAACATCGTTCTTTCATTGTTTGTTGAGTTTAAAATTTAACAATTCAATTCAAAATCTTATTTTCATTTTGTGTATCTTTTGATCTCTTCAAATTGTTCGAGAGATTGGAAATCAAGTCAGTGATAGGTGATCCTATACGTGCATCAAATCGATGCAAAATTTTTTAACATTTTTATCCCCTAATGCATCTTCTTATGTATTTCAACACATGACAGTGAATCCTAGTATCATATTTAGACGCATCGTCATGTATGAGGGGAGAGTAAATTTGATGTATGCATAGCTTTTTGTTTGCCGATACATATGAATTATTCCTTTTCCACATACGTCGTGTATGCATTGGCATCTGTACCTCTTTCACTACATAATATGTGATGTGGGGTACTTTGTTTAACGATTATTGAAGGTGAATGTTTCCTTTTCTTTTTTGAATCCCATTTTTAGTTTTAAATGGCATGTTTTAATTTTCCTTTGTTTTTGTTTAATAAATTTCTGAGTATATGGTTTCTCCTTTTGCCTTTTTTAGGTGAAGGAAGAATCGATCCTCAAGTTGTACATACGGCATCACGTATTGTTATATAGCTCATGAGAACATTTGGGACATTTTCCATCTTATAAGAAACTGAAATTTTCTGGGCAATTATGCATGTCTGGCCCTGGGGCCACCGGTGGTGATGTAGGAGGAGCACTTTCTCTTTCAGAAAGGACAAAATCTCTTGACGCCATAGCCTGCAATGACAAAGACCACCGATCGAGATTAAACAATGGGGAACATGCCTCGTCTGAAGCAGCTGGATTTAGAGTTGGGGACCTCTTACTTCCCAATGGTGAATACTATTCAGGGTCATTACTTGGAAACATGCCGGAAGGTTCAGGGAAGTATGTCTGGTATGATGGTTGTTTATATGAGGGTGAGTGGAGAAGGGGGATGAGACAGGGAAAAGGAAAATTTCAGTTTCCATCTGGAGCCTTCTATGAAGGTGAATTTTCTGGTGGCTATATACATGGTACAGGAACTTATGTTTCACCTGATAAGACCACCTACAATGGAAGATGGCGCTTGAATCTTAAGCATGGGCTGGGATACCAAACCTATCCCAATGGGGATGTCTTTGAAGGCTCATGGATTCAAGGAACACCAGAAGGGCCTGGTAAGTACACCTGGGCTAATGGGAATGTATATCTCGGTAACATGAAAGGAGGGAGGATGTCGGGAAAGGGGACTCTTACTTGGATAAATGGCGACTCTTTTGAAGGAAATTGGTTAAATGGCATGATGAATGGATTTGGGGTGTATACATGGAGTGATGGAGGGTGCTATGTTGGAACCTGGACAAGGGGCCTGAAGGATGGCAAAGGATCATTTTATCCAAAAGGAAGCAGACTTCCAGTTGTCCACGAATTGTACTTGAATGCACTTAGGGGAAGGGGATTGTTACCTGACTTGAGAAAGCCGAGCCAGGTTTCACATCTTCACCATGCTACTACAGTTGATATGGGAAATGTCAAGGTTGGCGGGGACAGTGGATCTGATCGTGTGTCTTCTGGTAATTTCTCACAGGGAGAACTGATAAATTTGGAGCAGACTCGTCCGAGAAATGTTTCTCTAGAAAGACGCTGGAGTCTTGAGGTGTCCATTGAAAAACTAATTGGCAATGTTGCATCACTGCATCGATCCGAATCTAACCTGAGAGGTAGTTTCAAAGAGGTTGATGCTAACATACCCATCTTAGAGAGGGAATATATGCAAGGTGTCTTGATCAGTGAGGTTGTCTTGAGCACTAGCTTTTCATCACCCAGAAAAGAAAAACGGCGACAAAAGAAACTTGCAAAGGAGGTGAAAAGGCCAGGTGAAGCAATTATCAAAGGTCATAGGAGTTATGATCTGATGCTCAGCCTGCAGCTTGGAATCAGGTTTTATGAGCTTAATTAGTCTAATTATCCCCTACATAATCAATCACTTGGTGTCTCTGTTTAGACTTGGTTAACTCAGTATATATTGTTTTGGATTTTCTTAAAGTTATTTCATTGGTTTTGCCTCCCAGATGATACTTGATATAACTGCAGCTGTAAAACTTGTCATCTGTATTTCCATTTCTTTGTTCTTGGGCTGATCAACCTTCAGCTTAGTTGAGGGAAGGAAAAAAAAGAAATTATGCCAAAATAAGAAATGGAATATTGAAGGTCATGTATTAGCACCATGTCTAGATGGTGATGCTTTTGCTTTTTAGCACCCTCTTTTACGCATATAAAAATTTTACACTTATGTATGTTGTATCCATAAACATTGCCATGGTCAAAATAAGAATTATGTTTTTTGGTTGCTTTAGATATTCTTCCAAGTATGAAATGCATTTTCCTTCTTTCAAAAGCTTAATATATTGACCTTTTGGGATGTATCCTTCCTATTTATTATTTCTATCCAAGATTACAAGCCTACTTGTTAAAATGGATTGTTTCTATTCATAACACGCATTATGTCATCAGATATACAGTGGGGAAAATTACTCCCATACAAAGGCGAGAAGTTCGGGCATCAGATTTTGGTCCCAGGGCCAGCTTCTGGATGAATTTTCCTAAAGGGGGATCACAGCTGACACCCCCTCACCAGTCTGATGATTTCAAGTGGAAGGACTATTGTCCAATGGTTTTCAGGTTAAGAGTTGCTTTCCATTTGCCAAAATTGTATAAAATTCTATATATGGCCATTTGTCATTTGCTGGACTAGTCACAGTTGTGTGTTTCCTCCTAGCTTCTGCTGGATTTCTTTTTGGATATATTTACTTACAAGCTAAGTTTGGAAATAGTGATGAGAGAAGATACTGTGAAGTTAGTAACTGTGGCTGTAGTTTTTGATCTAGTTGTCTGCGGAAACCTCCAGTTGCCAGGTGTCAGCCACATGTTGGACGTATGTCACTTCAAACAGACCGTCATATACCTTATATTTGAATCTAGACTCGTTTCGATTTAAATTTCAGCACCAAACTATTTCAGTGCTTTACTATTATTTTAGTGAGCCGGTCCCTTAATGTTGCTCCAGAGTTTCCACTTTAGCTGCCCCTTCAATTTTGTGAATCGGATGTTTGGACTGTTGAAATACTTGCACATTGGAAGAGCTACAGATTAAGATTATTGATAAGTTTTCTAGTTAGTGTTATGTCCTCAATCATTCTAATACTATCAATTTACCAATGGAATGGAAATATTAATTTTAAGAATGTGTCTATGCGCAGTAACTTCTGAAATAAAGTCTTCTGATGATGTACTCTTGTTTCTTAACGTTATTTGATGCAGTGATGCTTATGCTGCTTAAGAAACTAAGTGCGGATGCTTATGTATCAATTCATCCAAATTGGAATGTTTGAATATTTTACACTTTAGCCACCAGCCATTCATGACTTAATAATCACCAACTTCCATTACAGGAATCTAAGGGAGCTGTTCAAGATTGATGCTGCAGACTACATGATGTCCATTTGCGGTAATGATGCTCTGAGGGAACTGTCATCTCCTGGAAAAAGTGGAAGTGTTTTTTTCCACTCTCAAGATGACCGTTTCATGATTAAGACTCTCCGAAAATCTGAAGTAAAGGTATGTATTTGGTTTTACTGAATATTAAATACAAATGTTTTGCACTAGGAGCCCTCCCTTCTGTTCCTCAGATTGTTTTTTATTGTTTTTCATTGTTTTATTGATTTTGCTTTTTCCCTTTTTTTGTGAGGGCGGTTATGGGAACTACTTGCTTCTGAGTCCATTTGTATCAATCTAAGTGATATTTTCTCATGTATGTGCATCTGAAGTTTAATGCACTCCAATTTCTGTTTGTTGTTTCTTCCTTTTCTCTGTTTAATAGATATTTTGTCCTTTTCTTTGTCATATTCATTTTTGTGGAGAGTTGTGTCATCAAAAGTTGTGATGCCCAAAAGTGTTGGATGGAATGTGAAGAATCCATTTATGTTCTAGGCATAAATGCTTTCAGTCTCTATGCCAGTTCTAATGTGGCTTATGGGTGGATACCTGACTTTCAGATGTGGCTTCTTTGTGGAACTCTGTTTCTATGTTTTCCATATCAGTTGTGGCAATGGCTGAAGTATGTGGCAGGTCAGAAATAACAGAAATGGGACAAATTGCACATACTAGAAGAATTTACCAATATAAAATTGCCTTTTGCACTATTTGGTTTCTTGGTCGAGATATGGATACAATAGATAGATGAAGTGAGGTGGCATAACTTTTGTTTTACTCTGAATAAACTGCCCCTAAATATTAGTTGTGGTTATACATTTTTCTATATAGCTAGAGTGAACTCTCTGTTGCATTTTTGGAAGTATGCATTCAGTAACGGTCATGGTAGTAGAAAGTTATGATGGAAATATGTAGTTAAATTGTCATTGAAGAAGATTCTGATATGCAGGTTCTTCTACGAATGCTTCCAAACTATCACCATCATGTGCGAACTTACGAGAACACACTAATAACTAAATTCTTTGGTCTTCACAGAATCAAGCCTTCTAGTGGTCAAAAGGTAATTATTGTATTATACTGTAAACTCTTTATTGAATATCTGGAGATGCCATATTAGATCATAGAGTAATAAGATTCAGTATCCATATGCGTGCATGTAATCATAAACTCATTATATTTTTAAGGACTCAACTTTTGGCATCACCTTGTCTTGAGAAATCATCAGAAGACAACTTAATATAACTGATATGTATGACTACCAAATGAGCAGACTTCAGTTGTATTTTTATTTTTATTTTATTTTATTTTATTTTTTGTGGAGGGGGAATGTTTTCAAGTTCTCTGAATCTAATAATTTCACACAAATTTCTGTTACAGTTTCGCTTTGTCGTAATGGGAAATATGTTCTGCACAGAATTGCGGATCCATAGAAGATTTGATCTAAAAGGCTCATCTCTAGGGCGTTCTGCAGACAATGTTGAAATAGACGAGAACACCACCCTTAAAGACTTGGATTTAAATTATTGTTTTTTCTTGGAACCCTCCTGGAGAGAAGCACTGTTAACGTAAGTGACATTTTAGATATGTTGTTTCATTCTTCTATATGTACTGATTTCAAGTTCCTATGATGCTGTAATAAAATATCTTAGCTGTGACCAAAGATGAAGTATTTCAAGATTTCCATACTCCTGCCATATTATATTTCATCAGAAAGATGCTATTACTTATATGGTGAAGCTTTTATCTACACATTTTTTGGTCTGCATCTGGAACATGCCCAGTTGGAACTAGTGCTCATTTTTTATAAAAAAGATTATCAGTCTTTGCAAGTGAAGGGTACATATTCCCAAAGAAAGGAAAGAAAATAGACTTGGGGAAGTAGCATTTAGGGCACAGGAAAAGTGATGCCCAGCTGGAAATCATAGCTATTGGAATTTTATAGCAATAAAGGCAATACAAACCATCGTATTGCCGTAAAGATATGATAGTTAAGGGTTTAGACAAGAAAATGACTTTAGATAGCAATGACATGATAGTTAAGGGTTTAGACAAAAAGATGATTTTAGATAGGAATGGGTGGCGTAGAAGAATCCGCACAAATTAATCGTATTTATTTATTTATTTTTATCTATTCATTTTTTAAAATTTATATTTATATTTTTACTTTTATTTATATTTATATTTTTTATTTTAAATCCTCATACTTGTCTCTCAAATGACTAATTTTAAATTGTTGGGATTAAGATTCAGATTGTTGTTGTTGTTGTTGTTGTTGTTGTAACGGCAATACAAACCATTGTAGTTTTGAGCCATTCTTACAGAAACAACAACCATAGAAAGCTATAATTTGGTGGTTGTGGTGGTGGTGGGGGGGGGGGAACTATTTACAGCTATTATAGGTAACAGTAAAAGCATTTACTTCTTATAAGACATATTATAGATTACTTTTCTGCATCTAATTTTTGTTTTGGGAGGGGGAATTTGTAAAAGAAACAGCATCCAGGGATTCAGGAATTACAAGAATGTTTATACTGGTAAGGCTAATCTGGACTGGGCTTTGTCTTATATAAAAATAAAATAAAATCTGTTGGCATGGACCTAGGAGGTGGGGAAAAAAGTGGTGGTTGGGTGTCTCGAGGTTGGGATATTAATAGTTTTGTGTGGAGCTGGATAAGAAGGATGAGATGAGCTTTTCTAGGGTTATAAGTTCAATCCTGAATTGAAACTATTCTGGCCAGTAGGGATTAAGGCTTTTGGAGAAAAGTATTAGGGAAATTTGGTAAACATTTATGTTGCAAAAGAAATGTGTTAGAAGGAATCACTGGGTGGCATTTCACAATAAGTGTGTGAAGAAAAATTAAAATTTAAGTTTGTCTCTCTCCACTGGGTTTAAGATGTGAGACTTTCTCTTTTAGTTGACTTCCGAGATCGAATTGCTGGAAATTGTAATTGGGCAATTTATAGTAATAACCTTAATGGAAGAAGTATGAGTTCTAAAACCTAATGTTGTTTTCTTGAAGAAGAAGATTGATTACTTTGGACTTTGGAGATATATTTGATCCTATTCCAGTCCTTTGTTGCAAGGTTAAAGCCCAAAAAGATTTCTTGCTTTTTCTTGATCTATGAATAACTCTTGCCTTTGTGGATATGCATGATGTGCCTTTTTTTTTATTCCCTTTATTTTGCTCATCAGTACTAATCTTGATCCTTATTCTAGTAAAATTCCATTTTACAAATCAAAAGAATTTGTGCATATCACTGAATTATGACTTTGTGCATGTAGATTCGGTGTTATTGAGTGGGAAAGGATCATAATCATGTACATGAGTTGTGCTAGTGTGTATGCCGTCTCTGAGAAGGTGGACTTACTCAACATTGCCAAAGCAAAACCAAATTCCACCTAATTTTGTGGGAAAGTTCTTGTGAGAAAGTATCGGGCCTCTCACAATGAATTTTCTTCAGAAATCTAACCAAATTTGTCATCTAATCTTCTCACACAAACATAATGTCCTTATCAACACCACTGTCTTAATTCTTTTTCTTCTTTTGGTTAAATGCCCAGTTGGATAATTCATTTGGCAGATTAGATAAGGATGTGTGTCCTCAATTTCGGTTCGTGATTTCTGGCTAATAGGTGGAATGTCTTTAACCAAAATCAATTAATAAGTTACAGTGTAAACTGATTTATCTGAAAGACTTGTAAGGTTAGAAAGTCCTAAGGTCTAAGGTTGTCAATAAGTATCTAAGCATGGTTCAAGAGATCCATTGCTTGAGGTATGAAATGGTGGGGAGGTTTAAGTTTTGTCCATATATTTGGGGTGCAGGTGCTGCCTTAACGATAGTCCCTAGGGCTTTTTGTTTGATTTATTTTTTTTCTTTGGGAGAAATAACTGTTCTCTACCTTGCGTTGCATGGGCTTTATTTGTGCATTTGCTTCTTGAACTCCTTTTTTGTTGCAGCATAAAGAAGTTTAACTTTCATTCTCATCAAAGTGTTAGATGACATTTTGGTGAAAATAATCACCCCAAAGGGTCTTCAATCCTAACGTTTTAAGCCACAGGAGCAATAAGAGAAATGGTAGATCATCTTTGTCTTGTGAATTATATTCTCAGGTGCTATGATATGGTATTGCCTTAACTAGGGATTCCATTGTTGATCCAGAAAAGGCTGATTTTTGTGGTGAGAAATGTAAAGGCATTAGGTTAGTTATATGCAGGACCATGATGTGGGTGAATGGGCTGTTATAAGTTTCAAGAACAATGTAGAATGGGATAAACTTTCTGGATTTTCGTGGGGGAGTTCTCAATTGTTAAGCTTTTCAAATTTTCACTTGAGATCCCAGTTTCTTGTGGTGGGTTCTGCATTGTTGGTTCATTGACTGTATTGACTTTTGTTGCTATATTGATATCCAATGGGATCATATTTATTGTGAATAACATTGACAAAATAAGAAAGCCAGAGAAGCATAAGCTGACAAAAATTAGCATGGTTTCTACACAGAGTACCTTCACAGCCACAGACAGAAATAATCAAGTATAGGGAAACAGTGGAGGCATAAATATGATTGAATTTCTTCTGAAAACCCTGAGCTGTAAATACATCCTAACATGATCTTAGAAACGTGCAAGCACCAGAAATCAGAAATGGGTTGAGTAGGAGAAATCCATAATGCCCCAGCTCTTCCACTAAAATTTATGGATATGTGGAAACCAGTAGTTCGTGTTGCTTTCTGAGGGATTGGATCATCAAATCACTAGTGACAAAATCAATGCATTCTCTATGTATTTTCCTGTGCTTTGGGCTTTCCTGATGACCTAGCTATGATTTCATCAACCCTCCAACCCTTAAAGGGGAACACCTACTGGATCTGCCATGTCAGCCTGATTACAGTAATCATGGTGCCACATGAGTGGCCATATACAATCTATTGGTGATAATCTTAATTCCTCACCTATTACTATTCGAAAGAGCAGTTTAGAATTGCAGCTGCATGCATATGGCATTTTACAAAGAACCTATTTATTTTGAGCAGTCGTATGCTTCTTATAGTGTATGCGAGATATAGTGTAGTTGATAAAACTAGGGAAGGTATTAATGCTAAATTAGAGCTATGGAGGGTCACACTGGAATCTCGAGGGTTTAGACTGAATAGATTGAAAACTGAGTATATGGGATGTATGTTTAGCAACAATAATCGGAATGATGAAGAAACGATTAAACTAGATGGACAAGATATACCAAAAAGTGAACGATTTATATATTTAGGTTTTATTATTCAAAACGATGGCAATATAGATGTAGATGTGAATCATAGAGTATAAGCAGGTTGGATGAAATGAAGAAAGGTATCCGAAATTCTTTGTGATCGTATGATGCCGATGCATTTGAAGGGAAAGTTCTATAGACTCGTGATTAGACCTGTACTATTGTATAGTACTGAGTATAACAAGAATAAAAAATGATCGTAACAGAAATGAGAATGTTTAGATGGATGTGTAGCAAAACTAGAAGAGATAGAATTAGAAACGAAGAGATTTGTAATAAGTTGAGAGTTAGTTTAATTGTGGATAACATGTGAGAGTGACGTCTAAGGTGGTTTGGGCATGTGCAAAGAAAACCTATGGACGTACCGGTTAGAAGAACCAATAACTTAAATATAGGAAATCTAGTAAAACGTAGGGGTAGACCGTTAAAAATATAGATACAAGTTATTCGTAAATACATAATAGTTAAGAGTTTAGAAGAGAAGATAACTTTGGATACGAATGAGTGGCGTAGAAGAATCCGCACAAATTAAACTATCATATTATATATATATTTATTTATTCATTTTTATTTTTATTTATTTATTTTTATTTTTATTTATTTATTAATTAATTTATTATTTATCTTTGTATTTATTTATTTATTTTAATTATCTTCATATTTGTCTCTCAAATAATTGACTCCAAAATATTGGAATCAAGGTTCAGTTTGTTATTATAACCGTATGCTTCTTATTACTTGTCCACTTCTCATACATGTCTTTGTGCAGGCAGATTGAGATAGATAGCAAGTTCTTGGAAGAACAGCATATCATGGATTATAGCCTTCTCTTAGGTGTTCATTATCGAGCCCCCCAACATTTGCAAACTCTAATGAGACATAATGGAAGTATACAAGCAGATGGATTGGGAGTTCTTGCAGAAGATGGTAGGTTCCCTTTAAATCATGCTTTTTACCTGCTCACATAACAGCTTATAACATTTCTTGAATGTGATAATGGTTTGACTTGGAATGATGGTCAAAATAAATCTGTGAATTAGACAATTGAGCAGAACTGTAATGCATCTAGCTAACACATAATTTTGTTGCCGTAAGCATGTACACACTTTATAACAGAAAGGACGTGAATGCAAATAGATATTGATAGATGCTATACATCTGAAATGAATACTGTAGCCAGAGTCATCATATTTGTGTCAGTAATTTATAATCTAGATATTACTTGAAACTAAAAATCAGGACATCAATTTCCATTCCTACATTCTTTATGATAATCCAGTATTTGTTGTGGCTATCAGTAGCATTAGCATCCCTAAGCCCTAGCAGTGTCTGATGCTGTTGCTTTCCATAAGAATAGCATTAATACATTCAACATCCATAAACTTGTCAATTACCTTTATGCTGCCTTATATATACTAGTTTCATAATTTTGTTGTCTTTCTGAGGTAATTAGTTTCTGTCGGAAAGTGAGCACAGATACACAAGAAGAATGTGAAACCAATCAAAAAGAGCATGCTTTCTAATAAAGCTTTTAACACAAGATAAAAGGGGGAAGCAGATCCAGGTTCTAGCCATCCCAGTAATATCAAGGAAATGTAAAGTAAAACCTCATGTAACAGAACTAACACATGGTGAAGAGAGAATGTTCAATACTTGCTAAGAAAATCCTACATACTACAACTTGCCGACAATTCAAGCAATATGTGTATTTGATTAATTATGCAGGCCTGTCTCATGCATGATACTGCATAATGTTAGGATTCAGATGTTATGAATTGTCCTAGTGGCAGTCTTGTTTCTGCATACATCTTTCACCTGTCCTTTAATATTGCACTATCAACTAATATTCAAAAACTAATATGTGAAAACTAATTGCTGAGTCGGTGTTTGATTTAATGCAGATGCTCTAGAAGATGAAATCTCCAGGTACCCTCAAGGTCTTGTTTTGGTTCCTCGGGGAAGTGATGATGGTAGTGTTGTTGTGGGTCCTCATATAAGAGGTAGCCGGCTCCGAGCTTCATCCTCTACTGGTGCTGAGGAGGTTGATCTCCTGCTTCCTGGCACAGCAAGGTATGATACATGTTTTGCTTGAGAATCTTTGCTTCAAACTCCAGACAACATGTCCTAGAGCTTAAAAGTGCATGCTAAATGTCTTTTGCAAACTATGAACGCTTAAAAGGGTAGATATTTTAAATTGTTTGTATCTAAAATTTAAGTATAAACATAGAGCAAAGGCATAGTGGCATGAGATAGGGACAAAAATTGTTAGCACAGCATTATCTGAAGGAGATAAATGCATATTGAAATAGGCGTTATATTTATATACATTAATCGAGCCCCTTAGAGTGCCTTGGCCTTTATTGAATTGTATATACGAGAATATAGTACAAAATCTCATTTTTCTGCTGTGCGTGTTGAAATAGTCACAAATTTCAAATTTTCCCTTTATGATTGAGAAAATTCTTTTGCCGTATCTGGATAAGCAGACTACAGATCCAGTTAGGGGTGAACATGCCAGCAAGAGCAGAACTTATCCCGGGAAAAGAGGCAAAAGAGATGTTTCATCAAGTCTATGATGTTGTTCTGTACCTCGGAATTATTGACATTTTGCAAGATTACAACATGACTAAGAAAATTGAACATGCATTCAAATCCCTGCAGTTTGATTCTGTTTCTATCTCTGCAGTTGATCCTACCTTCTATTCTGTACGCTTCTTAGGATTCATTCAAAAGGTGTTTCCTCCAAATGCTGTACCCACTCGAGAGGAATGAAATTTTCTCATTGATCATTTCCACTTGAAACAGGATAGGTCATTTGTTTAAGGATTATTATCCTGTTCTTGTATCATTGTTAAATAGCGGAATACATGTCCTGCATTTCCTTTCTAGTGAATATTTTTTTCTGAACCAATATGAAGGATTGTAGGCTGAGAAAGAAATTATGATCAGGTCAATCTCTATAAAAAAAAAATAAAAAAAAAATAAAAATAAATGTTAAAAGAATTTAAGTTCTATCCCACTTTGCAGAATTCTTTGTCATGAATAATTTTGTGCAGTTAGACCTGCACAAATTACGGATCAATTCCTTGAGAGTGTCTTGTGCACAAGTAGCTGACACTGCATTGCTTCTAGGTCACTCTGCAGCTGCTAATGCACAGCATAAACTTAAATCTCCTGCATACGAGACTTTTGGCTGGTTTCCACCAGCGGCCTTTGAATACCATCCCAACTGAAGTCTGCCTTGCAGAGACGCTTCATTTGACACCTGCCTATATTTGACTCAATTCAACCTGGAGATGCATAAGGAAAAATAATTTATTCAGAAGAAAAGGCCTTATACATACAATTCATAACGCCATAACCAAGGTCACTGCCCTCTAAAACAACATAATCATTCTCGATACAAGCCGGTCAATTTGTCTACACAATTTAGTCAATCAACAATCCAGAGCCATTATGCTGCTTTAAGTATATGTATATTACAAAACAAATGGCCCATGTGCCAGCTTTCCCATGGGAGATGGACGAACACCTTGACCCTGCATTTGTTGACCCGGAAAACCTTGGGGAGGTGGTGGCATTGAAGGCCTTGTCATTTGAGCACCGGGAGTGAAGTTTGCCATTGTGCCACTTCCAACTGGAGGTGGAGGTGGGACAGGCAGAGCCCCACCAGGGGGCATAGGTCTAGGGCCATTTGCCATTGGTGGTGGCGGTGGTGGCGGCAATGACCCTGGGACAGGTGGTGGTGGAGCCCGTGGAGCCCGTGGAGCACCTGGGGGTAGGCCTTGAGAAGGGGGTGGTGGAGGAGCTTGGGGTGGGGGCGGCAAGGGCCTTGGTGGAGCACCAGGGGCTGCTGTGCCGTTAGCTGATGGGGGAGGTTGAGATTTGTTTGCTTCTGGGGGCTTGGCCTTAAAATATAGCTGCAACTGCAAAGTACCAATCCAGAACAAACAATCATATCAAGCTCATAAACTGCTGCATTGTATAAGTACACTGACAACTTCATTAAATCATAAGTATTACAAATTCAAATAAATTCTTATTGGTATCCATCTCCAAGAAATAACTGTGATCTGTTCCCAGTGACTAACAATTGAAGTATAGTGTTAGGAAAGATAAAGATGAAGAACCGTAAGTTCTTGAAAGATCAAAAACCCCATTTCATTGAAAGCTGAAAATTTACAAAAAAAAATAAATCAGTCTGCCACTAAGATCAAGACTGCCCAACACTCAGCCGAAAGCTACACTTTTTTTTCCTCCCCTCTCCTGCTATCATTCTCCCTTATTTATAGCTTACTTTTCCCTCCCATATTGTCTCCTAACTGCTTAAGAATCTCATATTCTATTCTATATTCTCTCCTAACAACAAACTGTTATCCTTCCCTTCCATACCTTCTACGCTAATATACCATCAGTTTTCTAGGTTCCGCCACCTCATCTGCTTGGTCAGCAACTACTTCATCCTTTGGTGCCACTTCATTACCCAGCTGGACATCTATAGATCCTTTCGTAACATTGTCTCCCAACTGAAGCTTCAACCTTGTCCTCAAGGCTGTAGGCAGGAAAATGCCTTTTAAAGTCTGAGAGATTCATCCATGTCGCATCATCCCTGGTCCCATTTTTCCAACGGATCAGCAATTGTGTTATGGGTTATCCCCCTGTTGTGACCACTTTTTCATCAAGAATTTTAGCTGGTTCACAAAAGCTTCCTTCAACTTCAAGATTACGGGGTAGTGCTAGTTCTGGGGCATGACTTCCGATCAATCGTTTCAGCTGAGATACATGAAAAACGAGATGAATTCGAGAACCTTCCGACAGCTGTAATTTGTAAGCTACTGTCCCTATCTTTTGAACTATAAGAAAGGGACCATAGTACTTGGCGCTCAGCTTTGCATTGTCCCTTTTGCGAACTGAAAGCTGCCTATATGGTCGCAGCTTTAAGAAAACCAGTTCTCCTACTTCAAATTGTACATCTCTCCTGTGAGCATTGGCAAACTTCATCATTTGCTGCTGTACCCTCTTGAGATTGTGCTGAAGTTGCCTGAAAACTTCATCCCTGTCCATCAGCTCTCTTGCTACTGCTTCTACTCGTGTTTCCCCCAGAAGGAACCTATGTATTGTAGGAGGAAGTCGTCCATACACCACTTGGAAAGGAGTCATTCCGATGGAGGTATGGAAGTTCGTATTGTAGTTGAATTCCGCCCATGACAACCAAGTGTACCATCCCTTAGGTTGTTCTGAAGCAAAGCAACGAAGGTAAGTTTCGAGGCCTCTGTTCAATACTTTTGTTTGTCCATCTGTTTCTGGATGATAAGTACTACTCATTTTCAGCTTTGTGCCTTGTAAACGAAACGATTCGGCCCAAAATCGACTAAGAAATATAGGGTCACGGTCACTAACAATTGACCTTGGCAGACCATGTAGACAGACCACTTCCTTAACAAATACCTCAGCTACTATCTTAGCTGTGTAGGGGTGTTTCAAACCCACAAAATATCCATATTTGGATAATCGATCAACCACCACGAATATGCAATCCTTCCCATGTGACCGAGGAAGTCCATTGATAAAATCCATTGAAATATCCTCCCAAACTGTTGTTGGGATTGGCAAAGGTTGCAAAAGTCCTGCTAGGGTCCTTGCTTCATACTTTTGACGTTGACAAACTAAACACGCTGTCACATAGGATAGAACGGACTTCATCATTCCTTTCCGATATAAGTTTGCAGCCAATCGTTTATATGTTTTCAAGGCGCCATTATGACCTGCACTCGGTGTCTCATGAAACTCAGCTAGTAAGGTAGGGATCCAGCATGAGTTTTCAGGAATTACCACTCGATTTTTGTGCAACAAAGTGCCATTTTCCAGCGAGTATGGTGGTCTGCAGTGAGGATCCTTTTGCAGTAGAAGTTTGAGTGTAGACAGCCCTCTATCCTTAGTGATTTCTTCCTCAATAAGCTTCCAATCATTCCGTAGTTGCCATGTCAATGCTAAACAGGCTGCTGTCTCCTGCAGTCGAGAGAGTGAATCCGCGACTGCTGAACAGGCTGCTGTCTCCTGCAGTCGAGAGAGTGAATCCGCGACCTTGTTGGAGCTTCCTGGTTTGTACAGCACCTTGAAATCATAACCCAACAACTTAGAGACCCAATGTTGCTGGGCAGGTGTTGAAATTTTCTGCTCCGATAAGAATTTTAAACTCTTTTGATCTGTTTTGACTTCAAAATGTCGTCCTATGAGATATGGTCGTCAATGTTGGATGGCTAAGACCAGAGCCATCAGTTCCTTCTTATATGCGGATTTAGAGAGGGATTTTTCGGAAAGGCCTTTACTAAAGAAGGCTATGGGTCTCCCATTTTGTAGGAGGACCGCCCTACTCCTTTTCCTGAATCATCACATTTAATTGTGAATAATTGAGTAAAATCCGGCATTGCCAATATTGGGGCAGGAGTCATCGCGGATTGTAATGCCTCAAAAGCTTGGCTAGCTTCCATAGACCACATAAACTTGAGCTGTCCTTCTTTCCTTAATAGTTCCGTGAGAGACTTGGCTATCTTCCCATAGTCACGAATAAATCCTCTATAGTAGCCGGTTAAGCCTAGGAATCCACGAATCTCTTTTGTGGAGCGGGGAGTTGGCCACTTTATAATACAAGTGATCTTTCCCGAATCCACTTTTACTCCGTTCAAAGAGATTATGTGGCCCAAATATTCAATGTCCCGCTACCCAAATTGACACTTCTTCTTGTTGGCCACTAAAGAATTTGCTGCTAAGGTTCGTAGGGCTGCCTCCAAGTGTTTCAAATGGTCATCCCAAGTGTGACTATAGACAAGAATATCATAAAAAAAAACCAAGATGAACTTCGGGAGGTAGGGTCGGAACACATCATTCATGATCGCTTGAAAAGTGGTGGGAGCATTCATAAGCCCGAAGGGCATTACAATAAACTCATAATGGCCCGAATAAGTTCGAAAAGCTGTCTTAGGAATGTCAGACTCCGTAACTCGGATTTGATGGTAGCCGGATCGCAAGCCTAGTTTGGAGAAGTATCGGGCACCATGTAGTTCGTCAAGGAGCTCATAAACCACCGGAATTGGGGTATAATAGCCTTGTTCAACTCCCTCTAGTCCACACAAAAACGCCAACTACCATCCTTCTTGCGGACCAGAACCACCGGGCTGGAGAAGGGGCTGGAACTAGGTCGAATGATCCCAGCAGTTAGCATATCCGTCACCAACTTCTCAATCTCATTTTTTTGCTCATAACTATAGCGATAGGGTCTGCAGCTGACAGGACCGCATTCTGGTCGCAAGGGAATTTGGTGATCTGTCGCACGGCAAGGAGATAGCTGAGTGTCTTCCAAGAATACCACAGCAAAATTGGAGAGGAGGGACTGCAGTGTGTCGTGTTGGTCACGGGATAGGGAAGTATCTGTGGAGTGCAGCTCATTGTCCTCCATGTTGGCCTCCCATAACCATACACCAAAGTCTACTGCCAGTAACTTTTTTAACCCTTTGGATCAGAGGTCCACAATTTCCTAGTGGGTTAATTGACGGAAGCCGCGGTTGGAAGGTGCCTGGTGTTGCAGAGGAGGAACGAAGGAAGAGGATCGTTGATTTTGAAAAGTGGTTGTGTGTTGGAGCGGGTTAAATGACAATTGATTGCGGGTCGTGGTTTTCAGGTGGAAGTGGGTGTCGGATCCTCCGAGAGCCAAGTAGGACCCGCTCCAATTTCGGGACCCAGCTGAGAGGTGGGCCCCGTCGTCCCTACCCTGGAAAAGCCCCGTTATAAAGTAGTCATTCTCTCATTCGACCTCCCGAGCGAGTTTCATCGTCTCGAAGAGCAAGAGAGCTTCGTGGGAGCGAATCCGAACTCGAATCTCGTCCTTGAGACCATTGAGGAAGAGCCCCAATAGGATCGAAGAGTGCATCCCTTTGATGAGAGCAGCCCTAGCAACGAATTCGTCGATGTAAGTATCGACTAGTCCTGATTGTTTGATCGACGCCAGAGCTTCAAAAGAGTTCGCTGATAGCCCTCCCCCGAACCGATCAAAGAGTTCGGTAGTGAGATCGCACCAAGAGAGCGAGGGTTTTTGGGCCAACATCCATTGTACTCAATGGAGTGCAGAGCCATCCATGGAGAGCATGGCGACAACGACTTTTGAATCTTCCGCAACGTGATTAATGATGAAGAATTACTCCGCACGTACGACCCAAGCCGCGGGATCATGGCCATTGAAGCAAGGGAGATCCAACCGACGCAACGCGAAAGGTACGTCTTCCGGTACTGGGTTTCTGGGTTGAGGGTGACTATGGGTCCCGAAAACGGGAAAGGACCCTATCTTGAGAGAAGGGCTTCCCGGAACCCCATGGATGGTGGAGGCAGAGGAACTAGCGTCCTCTCGACCACCACTCTTTTGGCGTAACAGTGCGGCAACCAAATCTTCCAAAGAGTCAAGCTTGTCCATCTTAGTGCGATGGACAGTCATCTCCTCGACAATCATCGAGACACTCTTCCCCAGATCCGCAAGGCTCTTTTCAATGGATTCCAGTTTGGCGTCCATTCGGGTGTTGGTCATGAGGGAAGCGAAGAGAAAGCGATGGAGAGAACAGCGTGAGAGAGAGAGAGGGGGAAGAGAAGGGCAGGTCGGACCAAAATGTTAGGAAAGAAAAAGATGAAGAACCGTAAGTTCTTGAAAGATCAAGAACCCCCTTTCATTGAAAGCTGAAAATTTACAAAAAAAAAATAAATCAATCTGCCACTAAGAGCAAGACTGCCCAGCACTCAGCCGAAAGCTACACTATTTTTTCCTCCCCTCTCCTTCTGTCATTCTCCCTTATTTATAGCTTACTTTTCCCTCCCATATTCTCTCCTAACTGCTTAAGAATCTCATATTCTATTCATATTCTCTCCTAACAACAAACTGTTATCCTCCCTTCCATGCCTTCTGCGCTGATATACCATCAGTTTTCTAGGTTCCGCCACCTCATCTGCTTGGTCAGCAACTACTTCATCCTTTGGTGCCACTTCATTACCCAGCTGGACAACTGTAGATCCTTTCGTAACATATAGCAGTTGATGTCAGGAATGCTTTAAAAACAGCCTAAACACCACTTGTAAACTACACATGAATTGGATTGTAGTCCAGTCCATTTGTTTCTTTCTTTAAACTAGTTGTTTACCATGCGAAAATGAGCTTGATTAAAAAGAAATCAAAACCATCATGATTATAACACTTTGGCAGCATCATTAATACATGCAACCCACGTGTATAAGTGTGTAGTCACATGGTGCCCTGGGAATTAGGGCACACAGGAGGCCTTATAGTCTCTTCCATGGAGTCTAGGTGGAAACCAGGATAAAGGTTGGGATATAATCTAAAAGAAACAATTAAGCAGGGATTCCAAGTCGGAAATAAGAAGTAAAAAAGGGACAGCAGTATAAAAAATAGGAATGATGTAATTAAACACTAACAGTGAAATAATTAAGCAGGGTTTCCCAGGAGCCCAAAGCCTAAAAGTAGGAAATAAAAACCACGAAAAAGATAAGCAGCATTATAAAAAGTAGGAATGATGTAATTAAACAATTACAGTGAACATTTTTGTATCCGGATCCCAATGTGAAAAGAATTTGGGAGTTGATTTGTCGATTTCTGTACTAGGAACCTGAAATAGGGCATGAAAAGGCGAAATCAACGGTTTTACTTGATTACATACTCCAGCTGAAAATGAGATGAGACATTAATAAAGGTGTGATTGTACAATATAAATTACCTTAAATGCAATAATCTCATAAGGCTCTGCTGCAAAAAGAAGATACTGGTACTTTTTGTCAAAAGATTCAATCCTCTGCATGCAATAAAATAAACATATGACACAATTCTTTATGAGAAATAATCCTAAAGAGAAAATTATATTGTTTTTGGGCAACAATCTGAATGTTCAATGTCTGTTTCCATGTATCACAATGCCAGCATCATGTTATATGGAAAATTCATGTAGTAAGTATTTTAGTCTAAGCTCCTGAGGACAGCTCAGAATGAGAGAATATTGCATGCCTGCTCAAAAGATGACATAAACCTATGCCTTGGCTTTGCATTATCTTCAATTTCAGGATATTCAATCTGCATTAAAAGGGAAAAAAAATTACCAGAAAATAAGAGAAGGCAACAGCGAAACAAAAAAGATGACATTATTCACTAAATGTTAAGAACAATATAGATTGCGCTCTTAAGCCTAAGAAAAGGTGAACAATATTCTTGAGGAAATTGCTACGACAGTTTTCAATTGTCTCATTAAATCATTGTATCAAATCAAGCATATAATATGCACCTGAAAAAGCAGAGATCTCTGCTTTGTCTCTGGATCAAATTGTTTAGTCACCCGATATCCAGGTCGGCCAATCTTAACTGCAGTAACATCCACAAAAATACACATTGATAATATCAAAACCAAAAGGCCAGGGTGATAGTCAAACCACTTCTGTTACAGTGTAAATCAGTCATTGAGAAGTATATGAATATTGTAACTAGACAAGATACAGCAATCAAGCAGCATAGAGACTGCACAGGAGAAAACAAGACACTATTGAAATTCACATTATGCACTGCCCGTGTTCTGATTTTGATAGATAAATGGCTTAAGAAAGTAAATTAGCAGATGGGATGTGTGCAAACCAACAAAGAATGGAGGAACAAAGTATCCATATTTGCTCCAATCAGAAAAACTGAATCTATTTATGAAAAAGAAAAGAAAAGGTCACAGTTTCAAAGATGGCCGTAATGGGCCAAATGGCAGACATGGTTTCCTAAGGATCTAGGAAACAGTCATAAATGGTCAAAATATAAGAGCCAGGTCCATCAAGTTGAATAACAGGTAACAAAGCAAGTTTCAGGCCAACTCTTAACCTGACACAAGTAACATGTCTGCTCAGAACAAACAACCATTATAGTTTCTTGTTGTCAGCACAACAAATTAAACCAAGACAATCTCAACTCTTAGCACTGATTAACTAATGGAAGAAAAGAAGCCAATAACATAAGTGCAGATATCTTGACGCAACAGTTTCCCCTGCTTACAACACCAGCTACATGAGCACATTGCCTCCATTTAACTATTTTCAAGTCATTTCATCATCAAATAAAAAAAATTCATGTTGTCTCACTTAATCCATATAACCGTATTCCTCCTGAACTGCATTTAGCTTGTTATTTCACTGTGACCACTTCATCTGATCCTTAGCTTCTGCCACAGGGAAACTGCGGCGGATATGTTTATTTCATATTTCTCAATATATCATAACGTACAATTACTACCAAAAGACCATGTCCCAATATCCTCATTGATTAAGATTGACCAACAGCTCCCACAAAGTCATCTAAACAAAAGCCTGGAAAGTGTTACAAATGCAAAAACTTCGAAAGTGCAGGCTTTGCTTTGAATGTCTCTCTTGTCAGATTGATGACATAAGTATTCAGTATGACATGTTATCTAACTAAGATGACCAAAATGAACATTTCTCTATACTCAAACTTATAAAATCTTTAATTTTCCATGTTGATAAAATACTTATTTTTGTGAGCAGGATGATGCCTCATCATATTTATTGCAATCAGTCCCTGGTGAACCTTATAGAGAAAATTAACTTCTCATGATCTTCAAAGAAAAGTTGAGGTACATCTGGCCAACAACAACAACAACAACACTCCGAGTCTTAATCCCAACAACTAGGGTCAGCCATTTGAGAGACAAATATGGAGATAAAATAAATAATAATATAATAATAAAGAAATATATATAATATGTTGATTTAATTTGTGCGAATTCTTTTACGCCACTTATTTCTATCTAAAATCATTTTCTCGTATAAACCCTTAATTATCATGTCTTTACGAATAACTTGTATCCAAATTTTCAGCAGTCTATCTCTACGCTTTATTAGATTTCATATATTTAATTTCTCGATTTTTCTAATTAGTGCATTTTCGGATATTCTTATCTAAAGTCATTTTCTCATCTAAACCTTTAACTATCATGTCTTTACGAATAACTTGTATCCAAATTTTCAGCAGTCTATCTCTACGCTTTACTAAATTTTCTATATTTAAGTTCTCGATTTTCCTAACCGATGCATATTCGGGTTTTCTTTGCATATGACCAAACCACCTAAGACGATATTTTCGCATCTTATCCACAATTAAATTAACTTCCAACTTATTACGAATCTCTTCATTTCTAATTCTATCTATTCTAATTTTGCCACACGTCCATCCAAGTATCATCATTTCTACTACAACCATTTTTTTTCTTATTGTTGTTTAATAGCTCAACATTTATTACCATACAATAGTGCAGGTCCTATCACGGTTTTATAGAACTTTCCTTTTAAATGCAATGGTATCGTACGATCGCATAGAACTCCTGATGCTCTTCTCCATTTCATCTAACCCGCTTAAATCCTATGGTTCACATCTCTACCTATATTGCCACCAGGAAACAAAAAAAGGGAACTTGATTTATAGGGATCTTTTAAAATAAAACAAGTTACAAGTGCTCCAACAACCATTATGAGGACACACAAGATTGATCAGCCACAAACTCATTGATTACCTTAAGATATGTAAAATTCTAGATATTTCAATCCACTGATATTAAAGTAGTTCACATATTACATCCAAAATGATCTGCATGAGCTATAGTCTAAATATCACTAGAACTAAATAAACCTTACCCTGAAAACAAGTCAAAGTCATCAGTATAAATCTGCCTTTATTATGATTAACTCCATTAAATGCCAAATAAATCTTCAAATCTCAAATTAGCATATCATTTCTATCCTAAAGTTTTTGTTGCCCTTCTTCACTTCAGTTTATATTATCACTACCCCTTTTACAGGGGAATTTCTAGTACATGTATAGACCATCTTAATGTATTCTCTCATTTTATCACCAATAGCATGAGTTTTCTGCATTTTTTATACATAGTTCGAACCAAAAGCATTCTTGTCAGAGTTAACAGCTTTAAAAGCTCCCTGACTGCATGCTTGACGGTGTACAAATATCTGAAAGAATAGAGTAACAGAGGTCCCACTCTCAATGTGTCGTTGAAAATGAAAAACTTTCAAAGAAAAATTAATCATGAAGGTCCAAAAAGTAATAAAAAGCAAAAATGGCTTTCTTTGCGTAAATGAATGTTGTGAACACTTTTTTCCTCCACTTCAGCCGTAGTTAAGATCATATCCCATCATCTGAACATCAAATTCAGTTTAAGTTCACATCTGCATTAATGGGGTAAGGATTTCACTAGCTAGCAACCACCTCAATCCAACCCAACTTGTCCCTTGACCTAGAAGTTGATACGGTATTGACAGATTTTGAAATAATGACCATAATGATGTTGTATTCAATGCTTGCCGGGAGCATGTTCGACAAAATGACTTATTATACTGATGCTTCAATCAAGTATAACCTTAACTCCGAGAAGCTTTTAAAACCAATAGAGGGACATATTTACGTACGTTCGTACATATATATAATCGAATAAGTCACAAAACACGAAATTTGGATTCGTGAAGATCAATAACAATGCCTGTCTTGCGCGGCGCAACTTTGCGCTTGTGAGGCTGAGGCTGCGCAGGCGCATCTTTCGCCTCCCGAGCGGCTCTCTTAGCCAAATTGGTCTGGTGTCGCTTCCCTTGCGTATGTGCCAAGTAGTTACCCTCATTGTTATGCAGTGTCAGACACAGCTTACACTCATAGCTACAAGAACAAACACATTAAACCATCATTCCACAAACAATAACAAAAACAGATGCAGAATACTAGGGTTTGGAGAGAGAGTTAGGGTTTGACCTGCCAAGGTGATTGCGCATAAAATAGGGATCTTTGGCGAGATCGATAGTCTCGAGAGCGAGTCTTCGGAGACGCTCTCGCCGGTCGATGGCTTCATTTTGCGCCGACGCTGCGCCTCCACTCCCGGGCTTCGACCCCCAGTCTCTATCCATCTTTCTCCCTCCCCCCCTCTCACTCTCAATCTGCTTATGTAGTGTCGTTTTGGTGTTTCTATTTTTTTCTGCCTTTGCAAAGTGACAGGCTGGCAATTAGTTGTCAAACTCGCATAACCGTTTCAATTGTATTAGATTTGAAAAATAGAAAGAAACTTATTTCAAATATCTAAGCTTATTTTTCATTTTCAAATAATTTAAAATCTTCACTATATATATATATATAGTTCTTTATTACGTACAATATTGGATAAATTGAAAAATATAAAAACTATATCAATATAATTATAATTAAATTTTATCGTTTTGCGTCAATGTTGGACCTCAACTCCCCGGCTTCTACCCAGTCTCTTAAGCCAATGGTTTGATCTAAGCTCAATTTGCTTAGATCTCAACCAGACAATCACGGTATTAAACTTAAAAGGCCGAGTTCACTCACTATTTTTTTTTTTTTTTACAGAGATTCGAATCTGGGATCTCTAGATTAGGAGAAGGAAATTTTGACAACTACGCTATCCTCTTGAAGATAAATTTTTTTTAACCACTAAAAGAAAATAGAAAAGGCCGAGTTCTCTCACTAATTTTTTTTTTATATAATAAAGTACAATCAAACGAAATCAAATAGAAAAAAAAAAAAAAGAGAGATTCTATCGCTTAATCTGAACGAATTCACTCACTATTGGCATGTAATCTATTTCATCTAACAACTTGTTTTAAATAATAAGCAAATTAGGTACAAAATATATATATATAATAAGCAAATTTAGAGTAAATATATAATTTTAATTATTAAATATTCTTGTTCGATTTATTTAAGTTCAAATTCATTTATTGCTTTGTTCAACAATAAGTCAGCGGTGAAAAAACTATTTCAAGATTTGATGGATTTAATCATGCTAGAAAAGTAGCTTTCGCTGATAAAGGACTTTTGAAAAATTAAAAATTTGAATTAAAAATAAAATACTATTGAATATTTAGGAAATTCTAGAGACATATTTACTCTTTAAGATTATGATTCAAAGAAAAACAAATCTTTAATTTTTATATTAAGTTTAGGACTTTTTTTTTACAAATTGATGTAAATGCCTGTTAAAGAAAACTTAATCTCTTCTCTCCTCTTTGTGCGCCTCTCCTCAGCTGAATTCTTTCTCCCATTTCACTCTTCTTTTCACCAAAAAAACCTTCGATTCAAATAACACCTTTCGCCTCCTCATATATAATATGCTCAAATTCAAACTCCAACGTAAAATAAAATATTTCGCTCTCCTTTATTTTCTTTCTCTCTCCTCGCTCATTCCCCTCCCATTTGTCTCCCTCTCTCCCTTCTCTCTCTTATCTATCTTCCCGCGACGGTTTCTCTCTCCTCTTTAATCTCTCTTCTCTCTCTCATCTCTCCCCCTTGGGCCAAAAGTTGTCGAGCTACCTTGTTTGAATTTGGAAGATATGCAATATAAAAGATAGGAGGGGAAATTTTGTCTTTTCAAAAAGATCCTTAATCCTAAAAATTAAATATATAATATCAACGTCTGATAACTCAATTGATTCAGAAATTTACGCTCGTTAGTCATGATTGGGAGTTTAATCTCCCATAAAAACAAAAAAATCAGTACTGAAAGACCTACCCCTCAATTGGCCCCTACAAGTAGTCGACACAAATTAATCAAGACAAAATCTCGAATACTGAGTTGATGATGTAACCATAATTCAAATATATATATATCTATAATATCAAAGATTACAACATTAACTAATATTTTCTTTTAATCTAAATCTTTAATTTTGCTAGGGAGCTATCCTTATTCCTCGGCCATGGTGCGGGACAAGACATCAAATATGCGAATTTTTTCCCATATTTTTTAGATGATTTTGTGTTTCTAATAAAAAACTAACAGAACTCAAAGCTTAAAAAGTTGTGATGAGAATGTTAATGTATATATATATATAAATGTTAAAATTTGTTCATTTTCAACAAATGATTAACAAGGTGTGTAAATCCGACTTTTATTATATGTTATTAATTTAGAAAAACAAATGTGGGATCTAAAAGACACTTTGCGGGCATTTTATGTTCCAAGAAAGAAGGAATTATTTTTTTCTTTCCTTTTTTTTTTGATTTTTGGTAGTCTTGCTAAAGAGGGAATAGGGAAGGAAAGCAAAGGCAAGGTACCATAATCTTCTCTTTTTATGCATTATCGAAGAAGGCATCTTATATTATGGTGTCTCAAATTGATCTTTAAATATATTATAATTTGACCAAGAAAATGTGTGGAGATATGAAGTAGCAAATCTTGCTCGTAGCGAACTTACAATTTTAGACATGTAATTTTTTTTTTTTTTGTTTTAGTACAAAAATTTGAATTTAAAATCATTAGATTGGGAAGAGAGATTTGTACCATTATGTTATCCCATTGGGAATTTAGTCACATAATATTGTGAACATCTAAAATGACTAATAATTATAATAGGATCCTAAGAATAATTATTTCAACTTAAAAAGAGAGAGAGAGAGAATGTAATTGACACATTTCTTCAATATGGTTATAATCATTATTTTTTACCTGTTTTCATGTGACAATTTTGTTACATAGATTACCAAAGTTCTTTAACAAGTGCAAATTAACTGGTCAGTAAAAAAATACCCAACAATAATTCTTGAAAAAAATATACATATGTTACATATATTTCCAATTTAACCCACCATCTTTTTAGTAAACTTTGATAGTACTTGTCCACGAGAGTGCTATTGCTAGTATACCTCCACATACATAGGACAAGTAATTAAAATGCTACCGTAAGAAAGACTCTCTGCTAATAAATATCTTCTATGGATAATTATGTTGAAAAACCAAACAATAGCAGAGAATAGAAGATAAAAATTATAAGTTTATAATGCAAAACGACAATTACACCACTCAAGGTTTGTAGCAAGTAAAATTAGGAGCCTCATGGAAAGAAATTTTGAAATGGAAATTTTTGTATGTTCGCCGGACATTCTTTTGCTTGATGTTGCTCCCCTTAGCCTTCGAATTGGGACAGATGATGGTTCCATGGTGAAGGTTATTCGGAGAAACTCGGTCATCCCGACCAAGAAGTATGCAATCTTCACCACAAGCTACGACAACCAAATTATTGTGGGCTTTACGGTAGCACAATCATGGATGCTTTGCAAGTATTTAACTTTAAATGAATACCTCTGATCTGCAGCTTTTGCGGATGTGATAGACAAACAATCTGTATAACTTTCAGGCGTATCAAGGTGAAAGAAGTTTGGCAAAGGACTGCCACGAGCTTGGGACCTTTTCCTTAACTGGCATTCCACGCGCACCATGGTAAGTTAATTTTTTTTTGTTTTTTAGTAAGTAAAGCGAGTGCAATTTATGAGTTGGTCAAAAACTTTAGCATGCAAGTTGAACACAGGAATAAGGTGGATCTATTATTTGTTAAGAACTCTCTTGCAGGGAGGTGACAAATTTGGAGGTCACCTTTGAGATTGACGCAAATGGTATGCGGCGGGTGGGAGCAATGGACGAGGCAACAAAGAGGTCCGAGTCAATTACCATTGTCAACTACCGAGGGCATTTAAGACGAGGAGATAGAGCAGATGGTGAGGGACACAGAGCAGTTTGCAGAAGAAGACAGCATTGCCAGGGAAAGAATTGAGTCAAAGTATGCGTTGGAGGCATACCCATATGACATGTACAGCTCATATGCTAACCAGGCAAAGCTAACAAAAAATGCCAGAGAAAGATTCGTAAATGAAACAATTCAATGGTTGGATGATAACCCTAGTGCAGAGAGGTGACTGAGAGAAGAAAATGAAGAGGTTTAAGTCCTTTTCAGCCTTGTGATCATTAAGGCAAGAGGGCCTGCCTGAACAGCCGAGGGAACTCGAGTTCAAACCCCATAAGCACTGCTTTTGAACAGCCAAAAAAAGAAATACTTACCACTCAACTCTATTTTAATGGTTTCCTGCGGCCATTGTGAACCAATAAGGAAAATTTTTGTGATTTTGAAATTGATTTTTGTAAATGTTCATTTTTATTGGTAATAAAAAATTATTTTTTTGTTGAATAATGATTATGGCAGGATTTAAAGTTTACAAGCATAATTAGTGAAATCACCATTTTGTCACCTCATTTGCTAAATAAGTGGAGCTTCATTCTCACCGATTGGTGCTAAAATATTGACGGTCGCTGGCGTAGAGCTCAAATTAAACAGCAGAAAAGGAAAATATTCGGGGAGACTACGTAAATCATCTTTTTCTACGGTAAAAAAAACAACCAGTTACAGATTGTGCCGTATAATGATGTTCTATTTTTAAAGCAACTCAATAATAAAATCCCTCAAAAATGTGAGGGCCTCTGCCAATGATGAGTATAGAAACATTTCGAATATCTAGAGTCAAACGGGGTAATCACAAGCAATCACCTTTTCCTTTCTTTTTTCTCTCACTCCCAATCAATCGTTCATTCTCTCAATGTAGACCGTCGATTATCTTAAATTTTTTGCCTTTATCCATTGAAATTGGGTCATTGAGTTATTTCTCAAAATATTAAAAAAATGGTCAGAAACTATAAAAATAGTATTATTTTTTTTCACCCAAAACTACTGATCACTGAACCTAAATTTATCAAAATATTGTGAATTTTATAAAATTTTAAAACTAACGAAGTTGATTTCGTGAAAATCAACTTTGAAATAGATTTTTAAGAAATTGATTCAAAACTGAAGTCGATTTGTCCAAAGTTGACTTTAAATCTCACCCTCTCTTCCATTAAATACCCTTACTCTCTCCTCCCATAAGTGTCCTCTCTCTCCTATTAAATACCCTTTGTCTCTCTCTCACCTATTAAATGTCCTACTACTGCCCTTTTCTCCCCTTTTTTCCCCTTTTACTTTATTTTACTTACGAGGTATTAGCAATTCAAATGCTCTTTTTTTGTTTTAGACATTTACCTCTCTTATTGGATATGAATTGCAAAAATTTCCTGGGAAAAAATGTTCCAACCCAAATATTCTGCATGAGTGCGCGAATAATGAACAGACTTGGATAGACGACCATCGTTATGGGATTCACATATAACCGCGGGACTGGAAGATCATTCTGTTCACATTCACAATAAAAACGCCTCCAGAGGAACCTGATATAGACCGATTATGCTTCTAGCAATACTCAGAGAAGATTTTTCCTCTTATCCTTAAAGTTAGAATTGAGTTATAATATTATAACTCAATTATGACTTTAAAGTTGATATTAAGGAGATCGACTTTAGAGCCTCAAAATGAAATATATTCCACTCTAGTCAGAATCATTTGGCCAGCGAGGCTAAAAAATGGAAACTTTTCATCAGTCGATATAATCAATCTAAAATCGATAATCTTGAAATCGACTTTAAAGTTGATTTTCAGGAAATACACTTTGAAATCGATTTCTGAAAAATCTTCATTGCAATTTTTTTTTCTTTTAACTATTATTACCAGAGTAGGGTTTAAGCAACCATGAGTTGATTTTAAGGAATCCACTTCAAAGCCAATTTTTTCAAAATCGAATTCATTAGTTTTGAAATTCCAATAAGAACCACAATATTCAAATAAATTGAACCCCAAACCCTAATATTTTGGGAAATAACGCCTCACTTTTTTGTAGATAGTAATCTTGCAAAATAATGCATCTAAAATTAAAAATCAACTTGTGCCCCAATTTTCTGTTTATTTGTTAAATTTATCTTTATAGATTTCTGAGCACGTCTACTGCACATGCTCCCCCCAACCCCACCCACATCACCGTAGCCACGAGCACCAGCACCCCCACAACCACCACCAGCACCACCATGCGGTCATTGTCAAAGAATGAGCCACAAGCAGAAGATGCTGAACCTGAAGTACCAAACCCTGGAGATTCAAAAAGCCCATGGGTCATGGACAAGGGGCCAAAATTAAGACATACCAACAATGCCTTTGAATTAATTAAATTTAAGTTCTAAATTTTAAATAAAACGATATGTATTACTTTTATAATTTCATTTAAGCCATTAATCCATCTCAACTAAAATCAGATGAGACAAAGTAAAACGGATAGCATGTTTTCATAATTTGACTGCACATTTTGATTTATAGATTTCCATCACTAAAACAAACAGATTAAGACGGTATAATACCATGCTTTAAGAAATTACTAAATTTGAAAATAGGTTTATAAAGAGGAGACTGAGATATGGCATTGGAAGGGAGGAGAGCCCAATCAGTAAGCAGCAGAATTATCAGCCAATGATCCACTTTTGACTGTTCTTAAGCAGTCACTTTGACTGCTTTGAACTACATACTTTTGTTAAGCTGTAGTTTGTGACCGACTCGAGAAGTGTTTGTTAATATGCTATTCCTGGTTGAATGACTTCTTTGTTATATTCACGGAATCCACCTCTCTATTGGATTCTCTTGATTCATGTCATTTGATAGAATGAATGATGTTTATTTTGATAGAAGGTTTTATTTAGAACAGATTGTAGGCAATAGAATATGTTTATGTACATATATGTGTTCGCCTATACTAGGGTTGTCAAGTGATCAAATTCCACTAAACTAAACCCTCTGTAACAGTTATATTGCATTCTCTTAATTCATGTCATTTGATATGTGATGGTTCGTGATTAGAATGAATGATGTTCATTTTGAGAGAAAGTTTTATATAGCACAGGAGGAAGGCGATGGAATATGGTTGTATCCATACGTGTTACGCCTATACTAGGGCTCTCAAATTATCAACTCCAATACTAGGGCTCTCATATAATCAATTCCGGTAAACTAAACCCTCTATAACAATTATCAAGAATGCCAATTTACAGACATCATTAACCAATCCAAAAAAGAACATCCAAATATCATATAGAAAAGGATAAGGACTGTACCTTTAAGAAAGATTTATTTAAGGAATGCCCAAGTTCTGGATATCGTGCACCTTCCATGGAGCCAGGATTGTCCCAGGATTAAAAAGGACATCATGGACATCATTCAACTCCGATAAGCCTGCCAGAAAGCAGACCCCTGTGGCGTTTCCTTCTGAAAGGAGAAGCATATTCATCAAAGAGAAAATCGATAAAGAACACCCAACTAGCAAAAAGAAAATGATACAACTTTTTACCTTTGATGGATCTAATCAAATAATGCCCAAGGTCTGGAAAAATTGAATTTACAACACGGACCAAAAAGAACAAATCGATCAGGATCAATCGAATCTGAAAGACGGACCAAAGAGATCAAACCTTCAATAAAATCAAAGAAAAGAGAAAAGATAAAAAATTATAAAAGTAAAACCTTCAAGCACAAAAAATAACAATCTTGTTCGCACCTTCCATGGTCCTGTCTCTCCACTACATCGGATGCGCCATGCCATCCCAAAAAAACAGATCCATCAAACTCGCTAAGTTCCCTTCTGAAGGCGAAGCATCATGCCATCCACCCATCGAGTTAGAGAGCTATCCACTGGATCCGTAAAAATGGAGAATCTTTTTGAAAGATCTCAACCAAGAAGAAATCGGAAGAGAAGGTCTCAATCGATCTACAGATCATGTTTGAAGACTGCAATAGAGAGAAGGATTTCAGTCGATCCATAGATCGTGTTTGAAGGATTGAGAGAGAGGAGTCGAGATCTAGACGAGAGAGAGAGAGAGAGAGAGATGTGAAAGGACACAGTGCATATGGTCAGCGAAAAACTAAGGTCGAACGGGGGTCGTCCACCAAGTCCCTTGTGATTTTACATAAATAACCCTAATGTTGTTTCTTTTGTCCCTCGTCGTCTCGGGATTTTTTTTTTTTTTTTTTTTTGGTAATATATGAATATTTTTGTTGCAACTAATAATATCGTTAAATGCACCCAAGATAGGGTTCATAAAATGGGTAATTGTTGAGCAAGTTTAAATCGGTGAATCTAATATGTTAAATAAATTAATTTTAAACAATTTTTATACTCATTTATTAAATAAAATGAAAATTTATTTAGAATGTATTTAAACATTTTACAATTCAGTTCCCATTTACAACTTCCTTCTAAAAAGGAAAAAAATTAACATAAATTTATAATCTTAAAATGTTCAATTTAAAATAAAAAACCAAAATAACAGGTCAAAATTAAGGGAAAAAATAAAAGATGAATTAATTTTTCTGGAGGCAAATTTCTTCCTTGAATTAGTCCCACCTTATTAGTAATTTTCCTTGCCTCCTTTGGTAACTTAGCCTCAATCTAGACTACCTAGAAATGAAAACGAAAATGAGACGGTGAAAACTGTTTTATAAATATAAAAAATATAAAAATTTTATATAAATATTAATTATTTTATAAAAATAATAAAATAATTATATTTTATAATAAAAATCTAAAATGATCAAATATATAATTATTAATCATAAAAATAATATAAAAATAAAAATTATAATCGAATAAGTAAATAATTTTTTAAATATAAAAAATTATATAAATATAAAAAAATATATATAAGAATCTTTATGAAATATTAATTAATTTAATATGTTGAGATATTTCAAAAATAAAAAATATTTCTGAAGTGGGAAATATTAATATTAAGAAATTTTCATACATCAAAACTCAACTTACTTGTTGTTTAATGGATATAATTAATCATGCAAACTCAATAGAGAAAATGAAATAGCTAATATTTATAGCATAAATAGTACACACGTTAATTTTTTTCACCTACTCACATGAATAGCATAATTCAGTTTATACTAAAAGAATAAATAAATATGTACAAGTGAAAAAAAAAAAAAGTGAAGCCTAAACAGTGGGCCGGTAGGGTCGTCCCCTCCCCCGCCGTCTTTGTTGGGAACTATGGAGTTGGCGGGCAGTTCCCTTTTCTTTTTTCTTTTTGACAGTACCTGGGATCACTTAAAGAAAAAATTTATAACCACTAACCTATTCCTCGAAATAATTCCTCTTTTTGTAAAATGTCCCATTCATTGACAGATCGCAATTATTTTTTCGACAGAGGCCCAACTAGTCAGCTCATAGTCAGGATACTAGCTTGGCCCAAGAAGGGCCGAAACAGATGTAAGTGGCCATTATTTAAAATTTCGAACAATTTTAACAATATTTGGTTATAAAAAAAATAATACACAAATTTTAAGGCCACACATGATGTGTCCTAATCAACCATTATTTTATTTTATATTCTCTTTTATTACAATAATCCACAATTAAAGTAGATCATTTTTAATTTAAAAAAATAAAGGATTCAAAAGGGCCTTTTCAAGAAAAATGAGAAAGTTTGAGAGTTACACCTTCAAAAAAATTTAATACAATAATTTTAATATTTTATAGAAAAAATTAATTTTACATTTGCAAAATGGGTGTTCACGAGGAATGTTTGTAGGTTTACTACGTGAATTGTATCGAAGATACTACACTCGTTTAAAGTATTAATAGAGGAAGTGGTAGGTCTTATAGCCTAGCGAGTCTGCGAGTGATTGTGACTTGAGAATTGTGATGGTTGCTGTTGTAAATTTACAAAAGAGGCGCTTTCTTTGATTCCAAACGAAGGGAAGGGACTGCCAACAAACTGCCTAAAAACCACTAATTTTCTCTCTATGAATTTGTGCACAACCTTTTCTAGATCATGGTAAAGCTTGACCACAACGTACCACGCATTTGGATTTTGGGCTGCAGAGAAATATTTTGTCTTTGTGACCAAATGCCTCGGAACTTTCCCTCTCACAACCGCATAATTGGGTGCATCCTGCATATATGTTCTCACACTATCTCAATTTGCCTCTATTGGATTCTTATTCCTGTTTTTATTTCCCAGTGTGATAAATAGCTCTCCGACTAAGCACTTCTAATATTACGTAAGATAAAAACAATTCTTAATATAGAAATGGACGCATGATTTTTTCTTTGAATTTCTATTAAAGCAAAATGATGAGCGTTCTATCTGTCAAAATGTACAAAACCTCTATCATGAGACATGGGACGGTTTTCATCATCCGGACAAATAAGGAGTCCTCGGAAAGGACTAGTCACGGGAATCATGAATGAAATGTCTAGGACTAGAATTGCAGCAGGAAATGGAAATAACAAAGTAGACAAGAAAATGTTGTTTCAGTACTTCCTCATTGCTCGTGGATTTTGAAGGACTTTCAGTCTGGTGTCTGGTTGACATATCAAATCTCACCCATCCATGGCCCACACCCAAAAGCAAATCAAACCGCCCCCATCACAGCGGACACTTGGGGTCCAAATTTAATATTTCAACCATCTGAGATGTAATCATGGCACGCCTTTGTGAACAGGCATATGCTATTCTTTTGTTTGTATTTTATAATTCAAAGCCCAACATTTCACTTAATGGTTCCCCATACCTTCTAGAGGTTACAGTAAGATATCCTATCTATCTAGGTGTGCAAAGCGACGTCGTCTTATTTTATATAATATGCAAATTTTGAAGGCAGATCAATAATTTTATAAAAATATTATGTAAATTACATATGTTAAATGATACGTTTAAGTCTAGTATTGCCTAATTAACCTATTTGAAAGTAGTGTAATGTTTTACATATTCAACTAATGAACAGTTAGTTTAATAAATAAAAATATTAAATTTTTTAAATAAGTTTTAGATTTAAAAATAAAAAAAATTATATTGTAAGAGTGATTCTCTTAAAATAGATTCGATAAATACTCGAATCGGATTAATCAAAATATGATTTCAAATACCTATTAATATAATAAAAAAAAATTATGCATTCAAAATTAGGCTTTTTGAAGTCATGATAGTTAATTAGGTCCAAATAATCATCTGATGTTAGATAAGGTTTAAAAGGAAATCTTTTTTCTTGTTTAAGAAGAGAATGTTGCTCATCTCAGTTTAACTACTATTGTGGACTAAGCAGATGCTTTTCATATTTGACAGAAGGAAACGTTGGAAGTTTGCATTCCCTCTCTCTTCTTTAAAAAAAAAAAAAAAAAAACATCATGGTACTGATGTTAATTAGATTTTAGTTTCTAAAATTGCGAAAGTTATAATTTCTGTAAGGTTCCATCTAAAATTATTATTTTTTAAATTAAAATTTTATTTATTTTAGCAATTACATATATTTCTCCATTCTTGTCTATAACGAAGCTGTAATGTATTTTATTTGTTATTTTTGTATTGTATATATTTTATTTGTTTAATGTTGAAAATAATATTAGAAAAATATAAACGTACAAGATTCTCATAATTAAAAATGAAATTACAAGTGAAGATTATCTTTACCATGGGAAAGAAGGAGCCAAAAATCCAAAATCATGACAAATGTAATACCATCCGGACAATGCCACATGACACAACGGTAGGAGCGTCGAGCCACGCATGATCCAAGGCGCGCGTATAAAATTAAACAACGGAAATGCCACTCTGTCTTAGAGAGAGAGAGAGAGAGAGAGAGAGAGAGAGAGAGAGAGAGACGGTGGGGGTTTTTTGTTGGGACCCAAACCCAAGTCTCACGAGTTCCTGGGAAAACGGAATCGCACCTGACCGTAGCGAAAAGCTAAAGAAAAGAATACCCTCTCTCTCTCTCTCTCTCTCTCCCTCCCTCTCTGCTGCTGAGAGCTAGCCGTTTTCTTTTGGAATAAGAATTAGATGCCCGTTTCTCCTTTACTCTTTTAGCTCTCCGTTTTGTTCCGTCTCTCTCTCTCTCGCTTCCCGTTATATTCGCAACGCACGCATTGTCATTGTTAACGACGGTAGAGAGAGAGAGAGAGAATCTAGAGAGAGAAAGAGAGGGAGGAATGGGATCGTCATCGACAGGACAGACTAGTAGTAGTTACGATCTGTCATTTAAGATACTGCTCATCGGAGATTCAGGAGTTGGTAAGAGCAGTCTATTGGTCAGTTTCATCTCCAATTCCGTTGATGATCTCGCTCCCACCATTGGTAAGTCTTTCTTTATTTCTAAATCGAGAGATTTGCGATCTCCCTGTCAAGTAAGCAATGACAGTTTTGCTGGATTTGCCAATTGCTTTTGATTTCGATCTCAATTTCAATTTTCCAATTTCAGTCTGATTAGGATGCCGATGAACTACACGTACCTTTCAAAAAAAAAAAGTATGCTAATTGAAGTCTCTCGGGAAGCCTCTTTTATGATCTTGAACATTGCTGGAATAATGAAAATCGTGAATGCTTTCTTTGGGTTGGGGTTATTTACGGATGGGGAATAAAGGGCTCTCTACATTTTGAACAAACTTTACTGCTACTCATTTGGGTCCATAAGAAGAGTTTTCCATTTTTTTCCCCCTCTGGGGGTAAGACTTTCAACATCTTGAGAGAGGATTCAAAGATTTGTACTTCCATTCAGAAAAGGGACTAACCAGTCTTATTATGAACCTTCTATTCCTACTCAGGGACCCAATTGCTGCGGTCACCATGGCCACAGCAGCAATCATACTGCACTTTTCCAATTTCTTGTTAACAACCATTTCCAGCTTTATTTCAGGGCAATTTTTTTTTCTTTTCTGCTTGGTTAGACATGTTTTGAATGCTTTGTTTACACTGACATGCAATCTTTTCATGCTGGTTTATAATTGACAAAGGTTTTGTTTGTGAATTTCAAGAATTTGGACTTTCCTTTACTAGAAGGGTCTTACTTAGTTGCCATTCAATTGTTTTCTTATTTTTCTATTACCTATCAAAACTTTGATTGTTTAGTTATATTTGAGTAAATACAGTCATGCTCTCTATTTTGTGGGTTCTATAGCATTCTCATCAGATGATTTATTGAAATGTTTTCTAAAAGGGATCTTGTCTTACTCAGGTGTGGATTTTAAGATCAAGCTGCTCGCAGTTGGAGGAAAGAGATTAAAGCTTACAATCTGGGACACTGGTAATATAGCTTTCAATTTTCTTTAACTTGTCTCCATCAATTACATTGAATCGTAAAATTTTTAGATGTTATTTGTATTTATTTTTCATATCATGGTAAATTTTACTTGCATCGAGTTGGCATGATATTTTATATGTACTATTCCTTGATCAATTCGTGTCTGTTGCTTTTTTCCCCGTTATCTTTGGTTATGAATTACTGGAAACAACACTAATTTTCCAACAAAATACTTCTTCCATTTTTTCTTTTTGGGGGTGGGGGAAGATGGGCGGCAGGTAAGCAGGTTCTCCTCTCCAACCTAAAACAGCTGAAATTCAGTTATAATCAAGTACACGGTACACCCAACATTGGTGTGAAGTGAGGATGGCTTTATTTAATATATGAATAGCATTTCAGATGTGCTATGATTCATTAAGATGTTTTACTCATTTTTGTCATCCATCATTGGCTGCTAGAAGTCAAATTTCGAAATTGTTATTAAATGGTTACTGGACGGCAGTGAGACATTGAAATTTGTTAAATGTGAATCCCCAGAGAAGCTTGTGCTTCTTATATACAAAAATACAGTCTCATCAAGGTCAATCACATGTATTCCTTTTCCTTTTAATCTCAATATTTTCATAGACTTCTATCTGTACTTATATGAGCCACAAAAATTATCTCACTACTAAGTGAAACATCGTGAGAAGCAAATGAAATATTGTGTATCCTTTATTTTAATATGTAAAGGGGTGGTTATATTAACATGATTTTCAAAGTTCAGTGGATCCTGGAATATTGAAGTTTTGGAGATCATTGACTACGATTCTCAAATTTTTTCAATTCCATAATAGATGATTTTCCTTCTTCATTCCTCCAGGTTTTGTCTCATATATATATATTTTTTCTTTTCTTTTCAGTCATAACTTTTCTGCAGTCTGATGACAATTATAATACATTAGCTAGTGCTCTGCCTCCATTTGTTTACCTTCGTGATTTTGATCATTTTGCAGCCGGACAAGAGAGGTTTAGAACATTGACGAGCTCCTACTACAGAGGTGCCCAAGGCATTATTCTAGGTAAGCCTTGATTATTAGATTATCTCTCTGCTTTTGTTGTCAGGAAAGATGAACAATCAGTTAATCCTGTGATAGATTTCTGTAGTTTCTCCAATCTTATATGTGATAATTAGAGATATAATCAGTGATCTTCTCTTTACCCATCACTTTGCTTGTTATCTTTGAGAGTATTCTTTGAAAGGTGCTTATTCATTGTTATTGCTTGCATTGCAATCTGAAAATTTTCACTTGGTGTCTTATAATGCTGTTGAACTCGTAAAACTTTGGTATCTAACAGATATTATTGCTTTGATTTTTTTTTTTTTTTTTTTTTTTTTTTTGTGCTGGCAATATGTTTTTCTTGACAAGCAAGAATGTAAATGGCTTATCTCTCTCTTTTCATTTCAGGCATGCATTTTATGATAACCATTCATAGTTCCTAACTAGTGTCATCTACTCGAAACCTATGAAATAAATTCTTTATCACTTAATTTTCATCCACCATTTCGATCATTGTCATTCCATTTTAATGTTGGTAAATTCCTCCATCAGCTTTTGGTCATTGGTTCAAACAACAGCATGCCAGATTTAGATGATATTAAATGCCAAACACTGATTTCTTGGAAGCATGACATCTGATGTTTGTTCCATAGGGATGCACGTATGCCCATGGATTCACATTAGAATGGCTTATCTCCAACATCTGCTCCGACAGTGGCCTATCTCTCACTTCCTTGCACCCCATCTAGAAAGGCTTTCCTCCTCTTTCATTTTCGTCATAGGAGGGTTTGGAGGGAACCAGCCAAATTTCAATTTCTTGGTTGTGTATTTCAAAAATGTATAGATTTTGAACAGAAATAGGTGTAATGGGTGAAACTTCATGCCCGTATAATCTAGGATGTGTCAGCAAGAGACTGGACTAGAAGAAACTAACCCATTTAAACATCAAATTTGGTAGTGCTACTTAGATTTGTGCCAATATCCAGTTTTATTATAATATTCTCTTACTCAATTGGTGTGGTAGGTTGACACCTTTATTCATAATATGAAAGATTATCAAAGCTCAAAGGCTGATGAAATTATGGGATGTGAAATAGAAAAATTTCAACAAAAAATTAAATGAATGTTAAGAAATACCTATGGTCAGCAGTCTCTCTAAGTATGTTTTATGTATTTAAACTATGTCCATGCATCAGATTTCTGTTTCTTGTTTACTTAACATTGCTCTCTCTCTCTCTCTCTCTCTCTTGGGGGTGGGGGGTTTGGTATAGTATCTTTATTTGATGAACCAGGACTACAATGTACAGTCATCATTTGTAATTCAAGAATTAAAAGCAAGAGTAAAAATGGTTAAAACTTGTAAGAGTACATAGAATGGAAAGACTTGATGTGTTTACTTTTTTTTCTTAACTTACCGTCTCTTGCTTTTATCAATTATTAGTGGTAGTAAAGAAACGAAGATTTTTGTTGATTTTCATACATAGAAATAACCATGTGCAAAAGATGTGTCATCAAAGATAAAAAAATATCTTTGTTTTCTGTTCCATCATTCCGCTAAAAGATGTTAAATGATTTTGTTTTGTTAACTACATTTTTATACATAGCTTGAACCTTTCTTTATGCAGCTTATGCCTTGCGAACTTGGTAGCCTCTGCCATGCGTGATTATTTGTTAGTAAACTTTCTATGTCAATAGCTGGAGTAATTGAATACTGGTTGTTGGACATCATTTAATTTTTAAGACCTGTTAACCATGATGTTCATGTACATACATAGAAAACCTCCAAATGCCAAATGGTAATTAAATGGTTAAAAATTCATTGTTTTGTCTGAAAATATATATTTTTTCCACTTGATATTAACTGATTTTAACCTTACGTTTTAACTTTCCTCTTGACCCTTCCTTTCCAGTATATGATGTGACGCGAAGAGAAACCTTCACAAACTTGTCAGATGTATGGGCTAAAGAAGTGGAACTTTATTCCACCAATCAGGATTGTGTCAAGATGCTTGTGGGTAATAAAGTTGATAAAGTAAGTTCAGCAACTTATCTTATCCTTATGCTCGAGAATTTTATATTCGGTATCAAGCAAAGGACCCAATAATGTAACATCACTTTGGGTGATCTTTATTGCCAAGTGTACATTACTCATTGTAGTTCATGTGGTGGTTTTTCAACAAGAGGGTTGCCTGCTACAGTGATATTTTATTATGATAATGTTCATTCTCTTTGTTAAAAAGAATAAGTGCTCCAGCAGCATATAGCTAGAATATCTATTGGAACTAAAAATGGTCTTCTCTTGAATTTGTGAATAGCTTTAGAGAACCTTAGAAAATGTTAAAATAACTAAATAGATAGATAAATAAATAAATAAATAAATGAAACTAAAAGTTTTGGGATTTGTCAGTATATTGGAAGGCTACCATTTGTTTTTGCTGTTGTTCTTATTGGGCCTCCAATGCCTTGTAGAAACTTTCAGAGTTGGCAGCATTGAGTTGATTGTAGAAAGCTCCACTCATTTGCCATATTGGTCTCATCAATATCTCATCCTGGGAACTCTTCTTGCACAAGTGTATATATTTTCTTCCTTGCATGAAATGCTGGGGGAAGTCCATCCATGTAATAAGTAACTTGTTGTAGCTTCTCCCATTGGTTAAGTGTAGCTACAGGACTAGTTTAAAAATTGTTATGTGAATTTTTCTGACCAAGGTAAAATGGGAAGAATGTTTATGAACTGCTATGTCTGCTGAGCCGATGATCATTTATTTAAATATGCTGTTCATTGTTGCAAGCAGATGATTATTTAAAAATGATCAGTGGACAACTGCTATGTCTACTGAAGGGGCATTTCAATTTTAAACAGTGTTTAGTCTTAGTGGTATCATGAAAAAGTACTTTTTGCATTGGTCAGAGAAGTGCAATACATGATGCTCCCATAAAATTTTAAGTGACCAAAGAAGGACAGAGGATCAACCCTGTCCTCCCCACAGGGTGGGGGGGGGGAAGGGTTGGGGTTGCTGGGGTGGAGTATAAATTGTCTTTAAACATTTCAGTGTCTCTTGTTAGAAACTTCATAGTTGTCAACAATGAGTACATATGTTTTAGTTTTTACATCTTGATCTATAAATGAACTTCTTTGGTTTTGACATTTGTCTTCTCTTTGAATTGACATGCCATGGCAGAACAATCTTCCTTGTCTTATGTCATTCATTCTTTACAACAGGAATCTGAGAGAGTAGTTAGCAGAGAAGAAGGGATTGCGCTCGCAAAGGAGCTTGGTTCTTTATTTCTTGAGTGCAGCGCTAAAACTCGAGAAAACGTGGAGCAATGTTTTGAAGAGCTTGCTTTGAAGGTAAACAACCTCTATCCATTATTTCTAACTGTCGCATTGATTACAATTCCAAGTTGGAAATTGGTCTAGATTGTCAAGTGTGTAGGACTATTGGTGCAGGCATGGTATTGCCTTGATTGATGTTATCATGATTGTGGTTTGTTATGTTATGCAGTACAGGTGAGAGTATGGGTTTTGTTACTTTTTGGATTTCATGGTTTGGAGGGGTTAATCTTAGTCGGATCACTATTTCGGACTGCAGTTAGATAGTAACCATATATTTAAGTTGTTAACATATATGGAATATTTTTGTGTAGAAAAATTTAATGATATGTAGGATAGAACAGAAAGGGAATTTAGCATTAAAATTTCAAAGAACTAGGAAGCAATTTATGACATACTGTATGATCAATAATCTAGGACTGCTAACCTGTGAGATAAGCTTGTGTCTTCTCAGAACTAGAGTTCTTCTGATGTTGAAGTGGGAGTAGAAACATGGGATGACACCTTTCACCTTCCAGAAATTTCCATCGCATATTGTCTAGTATAACACTCAGCTCATCTATATAAGTGTCCTCTATATCAACATCCCATTCGCTATATAACCCATCGTTTTAGCTCTCTGTGTACACTTCAATTCCATTCATACTATTAAAAATGAAAAAGAAGTTTTTTATGCAATATACTTGTAGATAATGGAGGTTCCTAGTCTTTTGGAGGAAGGATCTTCAACAGTAGTCAAGAGAAATATTTTAAAACAGAAGCAAGAAAGCCAGCCACCACCAGCCGGTGGTTGCTGCTCTTGAAAGGCTTCAACAATGGCTTTGTTAAAAATTAGCCATGACTCTGCCACCAATTGAAAGGCTTCAGCGGCACAACTGATAGTACTTTCTCTTTAACCCTTGAAGTGTTTGTATATCATGTGTTCATGTTTGTACCATCATCGGAGAATATTGTGCTCAAATAACATTTGATCATTAGCAGGTGTAAATTTGCTTGTGTTTTGTTATTCACTGATCTTGTTTAAAAGCTGTAATGCAAAAACAAAGTGACATGTATCACTTTTTTAATTGTGATTTCTGTAAATTATTCTCGCATGAAGTCTGATTTTCATTCTTTCATCTAACGTGGTATTTGGTTTGGCTTTCATTTTTTATTCGGAGAATTGTAGTTTGCAGCAAACTCATGACTTCTAATGAAGGTTAGCGTGGAATGCGTGAGAACCTTGTGGTTTTATCTTCAAGGAATCAAGGGCCTAAGATTTCCACATAATTGGTACAAAATAACAGAATCTTAAGCGGTGTTTGGCAGTTTCAACTTATTTAAAAGAAGATGAAGAAAATAATGGTATAATATATTTGGATGTAACCATGAAAGGATTTCATATAGCATCCTTTCCTCCCGATATTCCAATGCTATATTCTGCATTAGCCAGCATCATGCGGCCGTGTTTTTTTTTTTTTGGTCCTCATCCGGTCTCAAGTTTTTGAAACATGGGCCTAGGCCGATTTATTCATGTATAGAATGGTGTTCATAATTCTTATAGCAAACAGGCCCAATTAAGCCACCCACCCTACCATTCGGTAAGCTGGACATCAAGCATAGGACCATGTTTCGACTTGACTCGGCCCAACTCAACTCAAAAACACAGCCTGGTCCATTCAGTGCAAAACCAAGAGGGAAAAGGGGAAAACCAAGAAAAGAAAGGCCACACGAGCCCACACACGGCCCAACACTAGACAGGCTTGCTCGAGCCCCTGCTTCTCATTCTCTCTCTCTGTTTTTTTTTTTTTTGGTGCAGCTTCTCATTCTCTCCAACCCCTCCCCTATCTTCCATCAGCAAAACATCCAGAGCCTGAGGAGGATCCTCCAGAATGGTAACACCAGGGGCAGTGTTTGATCCCACATTCACGAGGAAGTCGGCGCACCTATTCATCTCACGGTAAACATGGAAAACACGGGTGACTTTCAGCTCGACCAGGAGGTCTTTGCACTCTATCCTGATAAGGTGTAACGGGTGCTCAGGATCCTTATCATTCTCCAGAAGGTGAACAAGATCCATGCAATCTGTTTCCACTTGCAGATGACTAACTTGCAGTCTTTTCGCCAGCGCAAACCTTCTCTTAACCCCCATAACTCAGCAGTTGTAGCATCAGTATTTCCTACATTGACAACATAACCTCTAATCCAGTTTCATTTATTTTTTTTTGGTAAACCTCTAATCCAGTTTCATTTATCATCCCTCAGTAAACCTCCGGAACTGGCTTTCCTAGAAAGCCGGGACAATGCACCATCTGAATTCAATTTAATTCCACCCCAGGTAATTGCCACTTTACCCAAATACTTGGTTTATCAGTGACCTCCCTATCCTTCGCGAAAGCTTCAAACCACTCTTTACTCATGCTGCGAATTCTTTTAGCAATCACCAGACTTTCTTCCCTCTTGTTTTCCAATGCCAGTTCACATCTTCTCTTCCACAGCACCCAAATGGAAGCTGCGAAGAAATAGCTGCCTCTTCTCCTCCCTGCTCCTCTCATGCTCCCTAGACCACATCTAATCCGGCTTCCTATATAACCTCTCCAAAAACCCTCCTCCCCATCAATTTCCGACCTCAACAACTTCCAGACTTCCTTAGCTTCCCTGCAGTCTCCAGGCACATGGAGTAAGATTTTGGTATTCTCTTCGCATTGGAGACATTCATCATCATCCGAGATGCCTCTTTTCATCCTCTCCTCATTGGTTAGGCATTTGGTTATCTCTTTTCATCCTCTCCTCATTGGTTAGGTATTTACCTATAACTGCAGCACACATGAAGAATTTCCCCCTTTCTGGACTGCCTATCCTTCAAATCCCATTTCCGTCTACTCCCCAATGCTTTGATCCTCCTGCAAACTGCCATAAGCACTAGCTACTGTAAACCTTCCATCGTTAGAACACTTCCAGATGAGGGAATCCTCTGCTCCTTCCCTCCTGGGGATCATTATTCCTTTTGTCTTCTACATTATCAACTAACACCCATTCTCTGAGGTCCTGTACCTTCCATTTACCTTCGTCATCAATGAAATCCCCCTCTTTAAACTGAGGAAGCGAGGAAGCTGTCTTGGCTGAGGTAAGACTACCTAGCCTGCAACGCTTTCATTCCCGTTCTTCGCCTTTGCATGGCTCATCTAATTTTGAACACCTAGCAGCACAAGACACTGGCCATCTTAAGAGAACAACAAGTGTATCCCACTAAATCAATGGCAAAAATATTTGGCACTATCTTATACAAATGCAGGTAACAAGCAGAAACGCCTGCCATTGGTAACATTCACCAAAACTTTAACATGCCAATCAGGAAGTCTCTGGAAAGGTGAAGAATCTGAAAGAAAATTAGGACAAGCACACACATCAATAAAATTTGAAGGAAATCCTATGTGGATTGGAGGACCAGAATCCTGAATTATAAAACATTCTGAAAGAATCCCTCCCTACGGTATAAGGGAGAATTACAACACCCAAGGTCTAAAAGAAGAGCGGCCAGTGTGGAAATGATTCGCACAAATTGGAAAGACTAACACATATACAAAGTAATCTTAGGTCACTATGAAGACATCACGATCCGCAGCATGCTGATTTCTCTGCAGTGGCAGTTGTGCCCTTAGCAGTGTCAGGTTTGCTGATCTTGATGGTTTGAGGCTGCATAAAGAAAGGCCAATACTATGAATTTTTACTTGCAAAGAATAAAATGAAATCAACCCACATAGCTTTCCAATAGAAACAGACCACAACTAAAAAAAAACAGAGAGAACTAGATATCTACCTCCACTCTGGAGTCACTCTCTGCGAGTCTTTGTTTTATGTCTCGGGCAATGGTGAAGAAGACCTGCTCCACATTGAAGTTTGTTTTTGCACTCTGCTCAAACAATCTCAAGTGTCAATGCAAAGAAACCCCTGGATTTCTAAAACATACACATCTTGGGAGTACAGTAAGGTGAAAGAAGAATGCATACAAAATTTACCACTCATGGCTGAAGCCAATAACAACTAATCTGTCTGGTGCATGCTTTCCTTTTCTGTTTGGTCTAACTAATGGAGCTACTAGATCCACAATAAGGAGCGCAGTGTTATGTCATCTAATGCAAATTCTTACCGTCTCAAAAAATTTGATGCCATATTCATCGGCAAGAGCCTGACCCCGAGATGTTGGCACAGCCTAGCCATGGATAACATATATGTTAATACAAGGAACAAAAACATGCCTCTAGGTTATTTATTTATTTTTGGTCGGGGGTAGGATCTCCAATCAGAATGCTCTGAATCATTACCCTTTTGCTCTCATCCATGTCAGCTTTGTTGCCTACCAAAATCTTATTAACATTGTCAGAGGCGTGTTGCTCAATGTTCCGGATCCAATTCCTGATGTCTGTAAAATTTAAAATGCACAAAAACATAGAAATGGCAATTTTAGATTTGAGACTTCCAATTAGTGATTAAAAAAAAAGGGGAAATTAAAAATATAGCCTTAAAGAGGAGAAAAGCTAGAAAACGAATAATAAGAAAATATACTGTTAAAGGATGATTCATCCGTGACATCATAGACCAACAATATCCCCATTGCTCCACGGTAATAAGCTGCACAAAACCAAGAAGCAAATATTACGATCCAAAGGATATCATATCATCAGCCACAGGTCATTTAACAATTTCTAAAGAAGTGGAGATCTATAAAATGTTTATCTCCTTTATGGATAGAATCGGATGAATAACCTAGCTCTTGCTAAACAAATGTCAGATGACAGATGGGAGTCTTCAATATTATTTTAGAGACATACTAGAAGTATTCACTTTTTAATAGTATCTGAGAATGTAAACAATCAATCTATCATTGACCAGTTAAGTGAACTATGAACAAAAAAAAAAAAAAAAATTATCTTCAACAATGACAGAATTAAAATAAAAGCATTTGCCACCAGAATCTAACTGAAGCATTTTTAATAGCTACATAAGTTTCAATCTAACAAAGATTTATAGCAAAAGATAGCACAACTCCACCAACTAACAATTAATCAAGCAAATATAAAAATCATATTTTCATAATCATCCAACAAAGCAAGGGAAAAATAGGATTGCATGCTTTCAATATAAACCCATAGAAAAAATCCCTAAAAAGAGGTACCCGTTGTGATTGTTCGGAAACGCTCTTGTCCAGCAGTGTCCCAGATTTGTAACTTGATACGCTTTCCATCAAGTTCAATAGTCCTGATTTTAAAGTCAATCCTGATGGAAACAATACTTCAGAAACCGCATACATGTTTACTAATCCATAAAAGAGTTCAAAATGAAGACCTTTCACACACCCAATCGTGGTTATAAAACTTGTGGTAAAAGAATCATCTGAGAAACGCAATAGCAGGCAGCTCTTTCCAACCCCTGAAAGTACAACCAGAAGAGATGAGGGAAGAATTATATAGTATTGTTCTCAAAGCTACAAAGCAGGTCAATTTAACTAAACATAATAAACAAGAAAAAGGAGAGTACGAAGCATAAAAAGCAATGTAAATGAAGAAAACTTCAATAACCAAGGACAAACTTTGGAAAGCTTAAAAGAGGTTTCTTGACAACAGTACAATTACACAGATCATATTATCATATAAAAGCAAGTTTGTGTTGATCCATTTCCATATTTTAAACCTAATTAGAACCAAATTAAGAGAATGGTCCTAATAAAGAAGAATATATCAGAATAGAAAAGGAATGTACAAAGACTCCTAAGGATGCAAAATCCACAGAAGAAAAGGACAGAGCAAAACAAACAAAAAATTGATACATAATTGCTCCCCAATCTCTCTTCAAATCTTAACAACTATATATTCATAAATCCACGAGACCTAAGCACATAAAGAAAAATAAAAAAAACTACTTTGTCCATAAAAGAGAGGCATAAATGGTCTGACCATGGAAAATACTAGTATTCGGCTCCCTCCAAATATACCAAAGGATAGCCAAAAGCAAACATTTCCTTAGCAACCAAGCATCTGTCTTCCCTCAAAACCCCTAAACTTCGTGAGGAATGAATCAGAAATTCTATTAGGGCAAACCTAAACATTGTCACACACAGCAAAGAGGTGGTTCCGCAACTCTCTCGCAATAGTGCAATGTAAAAATAAGTGATCGCTAGTTCTGAAATTTGCATAGCACAAATCCTAACATTAATCTTTTACTATATTTTGTGAAAGCATAACAATGTGGGAAACAAGCATCCCCGTTATCGGATCAAACTGAGCACATAACTACTCTTAATATCTAAAAGTGATCCCAAACTCCACAGCTCTTCATTCACACACTATCCACACCACACAAGCAAGATAAGTAGGTTGAACAATAACTCCTGTCCTTAGACCTCATGAAGCATGTACACAAACACAGTGACATGATGACTAATGAAATATTATAGATCATAAAGGGTAAAACTGTGTGGTGTCCAAAGATGTACCCATGGTCATGGTTCATTTTTATAGATGTCGGTGCAACATAGATAGTGTCCATACTCCACGACAGACCACTCTTGGTCCATGCTCAACCAAAAGAACCATCACCACAGAGACACCCTTAATAACAAAAGCAATGTCCCAAATTTTGTAAAACTCAATTGCGTTGCGAAAATAAGAAAGCCAGTTCTCCACCCTCATACAGCGAAAGAGAGAAAGGAAAAACCAATTTAATAGTGTTTTTGCTCTTTTGAATGTAATTTGACGTAAATACTCTTCACCTGAGTCAATTCTCAGAAACAAAACACTGCCTTAGTTCGATCCCAAGTATTTCAAATGAACTTCCACAGAAAGGTAAACTCTTATTGAGAATCCTCCTCTCCATAAGCATCCTATGAAAGGAGTGACTTTAAATGTCCAATGCAGAGCTCAACACCAAATGGAATGGCCCTTCAAGGATTTCCCCATGTCCAATATCACATTAATGCTCAATATTAAACTTCATACTAAAGGTGTTTCCATGAAGGGTATATCCAATTTCCATTTACAACATGAACACCAACTCCTGCTGAAGGATTTCTATCTTTAATAACAAAAATGGACCAAGAAATTGATCCTTGAGGGAAGATATATCACACTAATATGCGTCCAAAATGACACTGCAAAACCACAACTGACATCAAACCTAGTGTAATGATAACCGTCCACAACTGTATCTAATTGCCTTCCATGAAGGGTATAACCCTCCGCAACATGAACAACTGCATACCTTGTATTGTAAATGTATCTTCCTCCAAGAAGATATAAGCGTACTACCCTAAGAGGGCTTTGTTTGAAAGGATAATTGATTCTGTCCCAAAGATTCTGTTCTACCAAGGTCTCTTAATTCTATTAAAAGCACATTAGTTAAGCTTCCTCTCTCAATTCACTAAACCGCTATATGGGGATAAAAGGTATAGCACCTGTATGTCATTCACTAAAAGGCTAATTCGCATGCACAAGTGAGTGAACATGTGCCCGCAGTCAAATGAGGTCACACAAGGACTTAAAGATCATGCTAAGAACAAAGTTTTACTAAGCATAACTTCTACATCCTGGTCTCTTCATTATAGGAAGGCATTTAACCCTACCCCAATACCCCTCAGTCTGCACATAGTTACAGAGTTAATTTGAGGCTACAGAAGTCAGAACACCACTTCGTAATAGGCATTCATATAACCATCTCAAATTCCGATTGAAACATCCATAAAAGTGACAAGAATAAAGAAAACCATAGCATATTTAGAGATCTGGGCTGAGAGAGAGAGAGAGAGAGAGAGAGAGAGAGATAGCGAGTAATCATTGTTCAACACATAGATAAGGTACTTATGATAGACGGGACGATTTGAATTGACATTTCTTTCTCATTGGCTTCCACCTTCGCTGCAACTATTCTAGGCAGCCGTTATTTGGGTTCAGAACATTAATTTTGAAGTAAAACACAATGCAAAAACAATAAAAGATAGCATCGGGCAGACAAAATTAATATATAGGATTGACCAAGATGACTGTCAGAAAAGAAGAATGACCATAAACAAACGAGAGGTTACCTCCATAAACTGCACCAAGTTAAATCACACACTGGCCCACTGATAACCTGTCCAAAGTTATACAATCCACATAACAAAGTACCACTGCAAAAACAAAGACCCCAAAAATTCCGCAAAGCACCGATCCTATATCTCTAATACTTCAATGGCAAAATCACAACCTAGAGAATCTACCACTGGTACATTTTCTTATCCGCGATGCACTTCGTATAATCAATCACCACTCTCAGGTTCCAATTAACCCCGAGTCCTCCAATGACATCAACCCTAATCCTTTTATACTAAGCATGAATCCACCTTAACAAAGATTTAAGAAGCCAGCTTACAATTCTTGACTCATGACAAACACACAATTTCGTGCAATTTAAGAGTCAATTAATAATTAAATACAAAGTTATCATGTCAGATCCACAAATCAAAAACCTCAATTTCACCAATTAAACATGTATTTCATCGTATTCGTACCAAATTCAAATTAAAAGGCACGGTTAGGTCAAACAATTGACAGCAAAGCAATCATATAGAGAGAGAGAGAGAGAGAGAGAGAACTTACCGCTATCGCCGATAAGAAGGAGCTTGATAAGGTAATCATAATCGGCGCGAGCTCGTGTGGGAGGAGCTGCCATTTCTTAAAACGCTGTCCTTTAGATAACCTTCTTCTCCTTCTTGAAGTTTCGAGATCTCAAAGAGTGAAGGATTTGATCGATGAGAAGCAAGCGAAGCCAATCGATCGATCAAACGCACACTCCTCTCTCCCTCTTCCCGCAGAGAGTTGTGCTCGACTAAGGACTGACTCGAGAGAGAGAGAGAGAGAGAGAGAGAGAGAGAAAGAGAGAGAATCTAACCAGAGTTAGGTTTTGTTGATGGGTTAGAAGAGAAGAGAAGAGAAGAGAAGAGACGAGAAGGAATCTGGTGTCTCTCGGACGACAAACACCGATTCTTGTTTGCTGACGTGCTCTCATTATGACCCGACTGATTACCTAATTATTGGTTGGATTTCCTTATTCATATCGGAAGAAGACAGTGTTTGGTTGGCGTGAACAAACAAGGATTTAATATCAATATCATTTAGTTTCAAACCCCAATCTCATAATTTATCCGTCATTGTTATTGTTAAGGATTATAATGAACTCCTTTCATCAAACCTCCCGACTTGTTCACAGAGCTTAGATAAGTTTTTTGACTCCTAAAAATGATAGCTGTATTTTCAATTTCTTTGTTTTCTTTATTTATTTATTTTTATGTGTGAAAGTTAGAATTTAAGGTTTATAGTTCTAAAAAGAGGTAGGTAGATATGTTCACACTTCTAAAAATAGTTTCTGATTTTTAATTTAAAAAAAAAAATCAAATAAAGAGACAATTTCGTTTTCAACCTTCCAGCCATGTTTTAATTTTTTCAAACTCTAACATTTCATACTTCAGTTTTTGTAAGTATAATTATAGAAAGCCATTTGATTGAAAATTCAATTTATTGAATTTAAGTTAAAATCATATTAAAAAATAAATGCAATTCTGTTGTTTTAAATAGTGTGTACCAATAAAAATTTTATATTTCCACATTAGCATACAAAATTATTCATCAAGGACTAACAAACCATACATGCAATACTTTGCAAACTACAAATTATATGCATAAAGTAAGTACACTTATGTTACCAAACTTTAACCTTATTTATGGAGAAGGTGAGATTTAGATGCAGCTCTTACTAGTTACGATGGGATTCGGATGCAAGACTCCATAACCAATGCAATTACAAGTTGAATAACCCATCGAACTTGGTATGTTTCTTGTGGTGTGGACACACCATGACCATAGCAAGTTCCTTGTGGGGGTGGGCACACCATGACTATGGTTTGTGGACCTGATGTCATTGTTCCCATATTAGTTTAGCATTATCATTTTTCAATCGAAGCCCAAAAGGCATCAATATGGTTCTAATGTTCATGTTAGAAACACACAAATTGCCTTATAATGACCCAAAAGTCATTTGAACTTACTACTAAACACAAAACCTTTTGTAGAAATTACAAACTACACAGGCATAAGATAATCCCTATGTCCCACTGCAGATTTAGCTGGAAAAATGGAGACATCCATGCAAACACAATTCCTTTCCCATCTCAATCGTTCAAAGTGCGATGGTGTAACAACTCATTGTAACTCTCGCAGATCACCGACATGCAACAGCTACACATTTGTTTTTTTTTTTTTTTTTTTTGGTGCTCACGGCTTCACATTTGTTTGATTGTCTGTTTTGGGTTATCTTCAATTTTCTTCCTAATATTCCTAAATTCATGTGCCTCCGAGAATATATTCTTGGCTCCAGGTTTTCAGCATAGAGAGAACATCGTCTGCTAAGCTACTCGTTGACCATATAATACAACTGCATGTGCAGGTGCATATGCAAGCTAAGAGTGAGAAATGAGAAAACCTCTTCATAATTGTGTATGGACAACAGTGTCTGGTCAAAATCTAAGAGATAAAAAATGCCCCACATAATGTCTGCCCCGCATAATGTCACCTGTTTTCTGGTTGTCCACGAGTGCTTAAACAAAAATTTGGATAATAATCTTCAGCACATAATGGAGTAACAAAAATTTGAGCAAAAGGCATCTATTGAACCAGCGATTGTGGACATCAAAAATAAAATAACAAAGAGGACCTTAAATCCATTCTCTCATTTGTGGCTGATAAAAAGACAATGACATAGCCGTAGCAGAAAAAAGTAGTATAGCTTATTGGATCATTTCACTAGCCGCAGCTTCCAGAATGCGCCTAACATCAGTGTTTAGATCCGCTAGCTCACTTGGTACCTGATCTAAAATTTGTAAGAAACTTGACAGAAGAAAGGAAATTGTAGAAGTAATCAATGATCAATTTCTAACCTTCCCATAGATATTTTCCTTCGTAGGAGAGGCTCCCAAAGCCAATAGCAATCTTATGATATCAACATGCTCACCTCTTGCTGCATGATGAAGAGGCTGCAGATGCAAAAAATCAGTAGATGAATAAAATCAAAAAATAAATGCTCATTTGCAATAAAAGAACAGAAATATTAGAGGTATAGGTTATACTCACAGTATCACCTTCTACATCAACTGTTTCAAGCATTCTTTTCACGACTTCTGAGCTGTTTGCGCTGCTGATCAAAAGTTGGACAATTTCAGTAAATCCTACACACAACCAAAAAATAAAATTAAAATAAAATAAAATTGAAAAGCTCTTGCACAGAATGGAGATTAGCCTACCGCTTGCACAGGCATCATGAAGAGGAATTGCCCCATCTTCATCCTTGCTCTCCAGGTTTGCTCCTCTTTCTAACAATAGCTACATAAGAAAAAGCTTAACACAGCAAATATTGAAACTAGTAATCATTACATATCATAGCAACATCCCGTGATGTAGACAAACCCGAACACAGGGCAGATAACCATAAAGACAAGTCAAATGCAAGGCAGTATCCCCATCCTCCACAGGCTCATCAATGCTGCCATCCAGAGTGTCTGTGTCCAAGCAAAAAGTAATAAAGTATCAGAACTGATAGCATGTTGAATCTCACAAACTTTAAGAAGTAAAACATATGATCTATAATCCTATATCCGAGTAGTGGGGGGATAAAAGATTGTAATTGTTAAGAAAATTGTTGTCAAATTCTAATATTTTGATAATAACAAGACCCTATATATGTTACTAATCAATTTATCAAGTGTACAGGTTTTTAGAAAAATATTAAGCTAAGGTTTTATAAAAGTTTTCATGAAAAAAGCAGCTGCATACAAGATATGGGCATAGAAGCTGCTTCTATGGGTAGAAGCAGTTGAAAATCAGAATTTAAGGACAAATGTGAGCTGCTGTGTTTTTGATTCATTTTCAAGGCCTAACTCAGCAAATTAAGTACAGAACTATACTTAATCTCAGATATATTTAAATGAGTTGATCAAGATCCAAACAATTATAGGACTTCAAATTCAAATTTTTACTGAAAGTGAGATCTGAATTCAAAAATTTGAAGTTAACTTCCAGAACTTAAAGGCTGATTTTTAAAAGGTATTCTCTTAAGTGCAACTTCTTTATCAACAAAAAGGATTTCAAATTTGAAAATTCTGCATTTTAGGATGATTATTAGAATTCAAATCTAAACATTTACAACAATAAAAATCAGAAAATCTGAAGGAGAAAAGCTTGCTGAAAATCGGATCTCAACTATTCTTTCCTCTATGCAAGCAGATCCTGAAGCTAGGTTTAAGACTTTATATCTTCTTGGATGCAACCTGTTTTCGTATGACTTGAAGTGGGTTTCAAAGAGCAATATTCAAACGTTCATTAGAGATTTTTACACAAAATATACGAATTATATACAAAGAGTTATTTGATCTAAAAGATCCCTTAAGGATCAACTTTGTCTGTTAAATTGTCTATGACAGAAATTGGTTTTTGGGTTTTCTTGGGTCTGTAATCTGTTGTTTCAAGTTTGTAATGTCTTAGAAAGTTGGAGAGAGTGAAGAGAATTCTCTTGAGTAGATAGACTAGGTGTGAGAGAGTTTGGATTTGAGTTAATGTTGGACTAAGTCATCTTCAAAGGTGAAAGGTGTAGATTGTCAACGTTAGAGGATTGAAATTGTCTCTTTAACTCTCCTTGCATAGTGGAAACTAGCTATTGCTAGACATTGGCTTGCTGAGTTGGAAGAGTGGACGTAAGCACAATATCGAACCACTATAAATTGGGCTTGTTTTCTTCTCCTTTTTATTTTTCTTACACTTTTGCATGAATTTTTGGCATTAGGTTTACTTAGATGAATTTTAGATACTGTCAATTCAACCACCCTTCTTGATTGCCCAAGAGACCAACAGTAATCGTTAAAAAAGCCAAAAAACCACAAAGGATCCTCCTACAGAGAAAATATGGACCGGACAATCTGAATAGCCTAGCCCAACATACTGGAAGGCTTGAGGCTCTGTTGATCCAAAAGGGTCTGTTGGGTTGTAGTTCGATGCTTGAACAAAGCAAACTTCCGGAGTAACAGAACACGTCCAACAAAAGCTCACCCAACCTCAAAGCAAATTTTCACTTGGGAGGACCACACTAGCATTATTATGCTCATGTACATGCACACTGTGATTGCTGTTTACAATAACTTGAAGGTAGGCAATGAGTAATGAACTTAAAAAGTTTGTAGGACATCATGTCGAGCTTGTCAGTGCCTTTGAAGAAAATTTAGTCAGGCTTGCATACACAAGATTGAGGTCCTAGAATTGGGCCAGAAATAAAGGCATCGTGTTCCTTTAGATTCTATTAATCCAGGCCTAAAGCCAATAGTAAAAAACATTGGCTTTGACAAACAAAACAGACCGCAACAACAAATTCTTTCAAAAGAAATGCCAGAGAGGAGTGGCTTTGATCTGGTCAAGCGTGTTGACGGAACTAACCAGACAGAACACGGCTACATGTCCCAGACAGAAGCCCACCCCTTGGTCCGGGAAGGGAAAAAAAAGGTTGAGTGGGGATATTTTGAAAGCTGACTTGTTGGTCCAATTGATCAAGCGAATGTCATCCCTGTGCCAGAGTTGGAGGTGGTAAATTCTAGGTCTGGACCATTTACAAATCATTATTCTACCTTATCAAAGCACCATCGGAAAGCCAGGAACCTATGTAGACTATCCAATTCCAAAGGCTAAAAAGAAACCACATAAAAGGGACATACAACAGAACTCTAACTAGAATGGAGCTGCGATTGTCCTCATTAAGGGAAGGATCACAGAAGCAGATAAGCATGAAAGATCTACAATAATCTTGACACGCAAGATCCTTGAACACACTATTGTTAGCTAAATTAGATAATATTTTGAAGTAGCAAATGGTGCTTTATGTTTGGCAAAAAATGTAGAAAGGAATAGTAGAAAAAGGACATTATTCAAAGAATTCTGCTGAAGAGGTGTTTAAAGTAGGCTTAGGCACAAGTACTCCCTTTGCATGTTTGCACACATTATCCACCCCCAAGACTTCATTCTGTGACATGCATGACAATCTACTCCCAAGTGCTTAACTTTTGCAATTGGATCAGACTAATGACCCAACATTCAAGTGAAAAATCTTATAGGATTCAACCTAATGGTTTACCAACTATAATCTGATGCATCATGACATGACTTATTTTCTGAATGAAAGGGAACACACATAACATTTGGCTTGCAACATGACATGACATGGCTTGCTATGCAACACTAGAGCCATCCTAGCATGTCATAAACTCAACATAGTACAACTAATTATCCAAATCATTTTGTCATCATTACAAACTATTTACAAATTTCCATCTAAGAAGCCTGCACCAGCTACTTGCATAAGGAGTAATCCTTTAATGGCTGGAAAAGTTAAATGAACAAATTGACAAACTGACATGGCATCATTATAATAGGGTTGTAAAGTTAAAAGAGTCCATCCTGTTCAATTGCCAATTAAATCACATAATATTGGATTATGTCAATTTGGTCATTCACCTGGGGGCCGGGGGGGGGGGGTCACCATAAAACCATTAACCACCAAAATTTCTTAATTGTGGCTTCTCTAATTGAAATTGACGACCTCAGTAACCAATAAAAATTCTTTCATTAAGCAAAACGCACATTATCATTATCGTTTGGCAATTGGAATCCTCCCCCCCCAAAAAAAATCCAAAATTAACATGATTGGACTTCAATATACAACAAAACCCTAAACCCTAATCTATGTTGGTGTTTTTTGTATTTTTGAATACTAAGGCCACTAGCAGTTGCCTAACAGTACTCAACATCTGAGAATGAAAGTATTAACAAACATGGAAGATTTATAGTTTGCAAAAAAAATACTAATTGCATTTATGCATCAAAACTATTAAAAACTTGATTAGATTTTGCGCAAAACATAATTTTGAGGACGAGAGAGAAAGGAGACCTAGGGCATGGCGAAGAGCGTTGACGTCGCCGAGCTGAGCAGCGGCAGCGAGGTCTCTGAGATGAGGAGGAGTGTCGGATAAAGGCTCGACGGCCTCGGCGAGGAAAATTTCCTGGTCTACATCGTCCTCCTCCATCTGTCCATTTATCCTTCCTGGCACCGCCATTAATCTACTGATAATCACGCAGTGGGGGGGAGAGAGAGACAGAGAACAGAGACAGAGACAGAGACAGACTTCGCTTTGAGGCTTCGACAGCGGAGAATTACGGGCATTCCCCCGATGGATCCCATGCCCCTGCAAGATATTCTAAGTCGAGCACATTGGGTGGGCCATCGGGTTTAATCGGGTCTAATTCGGGCTGAATAAAACGTTTTGATTTCAGGGCCCGGCCCAGCTTCAATTCTGGTCATTACATATTTTGACCAAATCCACGTAATTGAAAAGGAGGGTGAGCCAGTTAGGCCCAATGTATAACACATGCAGAAGTAGTTAAATAAATTGAAAATAAAGTTTTTAATCGGAATATGAATTAAACCGAACGAACCCTTAACTCTAAAAGGGTTAACAGAATGAATCATACTTTTACCACTAAACTATACCCACTACAACATGATTATTGTATATAAATTGTTCTTTTATCGAATAAAGGAATCGGACAAAATGAATAGATAAAAATCATGAAAATTTGAATGTTGATATCTTTTAGGCGGAATCTTAATAATATTAGGAATTAGGAAAAAGAGCACTTTTTATTTAAATAATGTCATTTTAAGTTATTTAAATAATGAATAAAAAGTTCTATCTTTTTCTTTGATATAACAGTTTTAAAATATTTGATTCAATAAAACAAAAATAACGAAGTTATAAAATAAAATGGGATTATGCAAGTAAGTTTGACATATCAAGTTATGCCAATAATTCAGTTTATACCTAATCTTATTGATGGGTATTTTTTATTGGTTAAAGTAGGTATTTAGTATTTTATTGTACCATTTCTATACATAATTGTAGTTGTGCTTCCAAATTAATATTGAAAATTTTTAAATACTACACATAATCAATTCATATAGATTCATATATATTTACAATATATTTTTCTTGATTAATTATTTGTATACAAAATTAAAATTGATTCCTACTTGTTTAATAAATAATTACATATCATGGTGCATGAATTATTGTACATGCAAAATTCTTCCTCTAGGATTGCATTAAAAATGCTTCCAGCGTGCAATAAATATGTGCCGGATCCTATAATCATGGGCATTTTTTTTTGTTATATAGGTATCACAAAATTTATGAATATATATATATATATATATATGAAACTTCGAATATATCTCGATCTCAAAAAATACATTTGAATAAGAACTTTTTACCACTTGAGTGTCTCTACAACGACTAGCAAATTAACATTAAGGATGAATAACTAAGAGGTGCTTGCATTAAAAGTAATCCTATTTTCCAGGGTTTACTAGGTTTCAGTAACATCGAAAATGAAGGTAGTCACACGCAACCAGTCCTTAACAAGGAAATATTCACTAGATGGAAATGATGGCAAAACCATACTTGTGCCCTAACCTTATTGCAACATAATTGTTTGAATTTGAAGATTCACATGGAAAATGAACATCGAGGACAAGGTTGGAAACATCCAAAACAAAACAAAAACTCTTTCCTCCATCCAAAGTTATACCTTTCAATAGTCTCCTAGAAATCTTCACGTTTCCAATTCCCCAAATTTAGAGATGAAGACGATAATATAATCTTGTACTTGAGTAAACATATAATAAGTTATTCATGTGTAACATGTTGGATGTGACACACTTCGTTCGAGGAGTAAACTCTCCCACCAGGTACTTTTCTCTTACCTTCACGTCTTCTTTGGAATAAAACCTATGATACGATGATGCCAAAATATTAAATTTATTACGGATTACCACAATTTCCGGCCATTGCTAAGGTGACATCATAGATCAATTAGCATAGTCACAAGCCAACGTAATCATTAACAACTAGTAAAATCTAAACAAAACCCAGATGAATTTCAGTGTAAGTTTCACATATTTGGTTTTTAATTTTATCTTTTTGGCTGGTTAAATAAATGACATTCAATGGGTGCAATTATGCAGCGATAGAAAAGAGTAAAGGCTTGCAATTCATGTGTAGTACAGTGAGTTGCGTGCAAGTAGGAATCCTACTTGGGGGACTGCAAGTGGATCCATGAAAAAAGGATAGGGAAGTTGCTTACTGGCTTCCTATCCGTTTGTTTTTGTTGTGATTTTCATGGAGGAGAGAGACAGACAAACAGACATTGAAAAAAGTTCTTGGCTTCCTTGTACACTAAACTAGGCCAACCTCTAAACCACCACACTTACTTGTGGTGGGTGCTGCTTGTTGACAAAAGGTCACGAAATCCATGCTCTCTCTCTCCCTCCCTCCCTCCCTCCCTCCCTCTCTCTCTCTCTCTCTCTCTCTCTCTCTCTCTCTCTCTCTCTCTCTCTCTCTCTTTCTCTCTCCAATTCACACATTACCGAAGAGAAGGATCAAAAATTTAGGACCAAAGATGATCATATACTATTGTGTAACAAATTTCTTGTGTTGAATTTTTTAGTACCCAACTTTAGATAGTATAAAATTCAAGTAAAAATACTTCTCATATTCTTAATTTATGATCCCAAATTGTACATTTGCGCGATCCCACCTTGTACATTTAACTATGTATGACTATATCTAAGTTTTTATGATCCCAACTTCTACATAATTACTTAAGTTGATTATGCTCTTAGACTTCCATTTTCATATTCGTGCACCACCGGCCTAACTCATGAAAAAGTTCAGGTCCATGAGCTTGTGGCATATGATAATTGAGATTGCATTTTATCGCAGTTAATATGAAATTAGAGAAAGAATATTTTGGGAGTGGTAAACAAAACATAAAAGGTTTTTCCTTTTTTTTTGGTAAAAAAAATGAAAATTTGTGGAACTTTAGGGGGTAAATACATTATTATTTATAAAACAATAAGAATCTTATTGAGAAGAAAATTATAATTTTCACAATTTGGGGGATGCCACTTTTAAACAAGACATTTCCAAAGTAGCACCATTGCCACCATGGAAAGAGAGTTTATCCATTATTTTTAATATACAGAGGAGACTGAAGCGTTGATAGTAGCTGAGGTATAATTTATCAGTGAAGAGAGAGTTTATCGTCATAACAATTACGAGGTAGAACTATCGCACGAAGGAATTGTGAAATAATCAAAAACTTCAAAGAATGAATTAAGCTGAAATTTTCAAATAATTCACATTTAACAATATTGAATACGTATTTTTGGAGACAATAAAAAAGAATGATCACTGATTTAGTAATGGCAATCAACAAGAGAAGACGCGGAGAATACAAGGGTTTGCTCTTTCCCTGTAACGAATGAGAATTTGGATTCTCTATGATCATCTTCGGACGCCGGCGCCGGTAAATTGAGGTCAAGGGAAAGAATAGTTCTAGGTTTTTTGTCCATTTGACGAGAATCTGAAACCATACTTGATGAACAACCCAAAGTCATCATTGCTGTCGCTTTAGGAATACCCGAAGAAGATGATCTATGCCTTCTCATGTGGCCTCCCAAGGCCTGACCAGACGTGAACCCGACTCCACAAATGGAGCATTCATGATGCTTGTTAGCCTTGTTAGCACTACAAGTTAGCTTTGGAGGAGACATAATTTCTAACGAAAGGGTTGTTGTGGTATTTTCAAAAACCTCGTCTTCATTTTCATGATCGTACATAACGAACTTCGATGACAAAGCTCTTTTCTCCTCAGCAGCACGACTTACTTTTTTGTGACTAGCTCTATGTCCTCCTAAAGCCTGAAAGGAGGGGAAACAGCGGTCACACGTTTTACATTGGTAAACGTATAATCCGCTTGTTGCGGTTTTGGTATGCTTTTGGTGTGTAGCGTTGCCTTGTGCCAAGAGAATTAGGCAATTAGCCATGTCTTCTTCTTCTGTGCTTGAGGCAAATTCTGCTGAATTGTCACTGAAATGGCCACCATCACTAACAACCTCGCCGCTTGATGAGGTTGAAGCCATGGTTAAAGCGAGTGAAGAGGATAATCTCTGTCGCTTTGTTCGCTTGCCTTTGATGATCATAGTGTTGTCCCCCAGGATCATTTCTTCTTGATGAGCTAAGTCCATGTTTCGGAAAGAGAGTTAGACTTTTGGAGAAAGAAAGAGAGAGAGAGAGAAAGAGAGAGAGAGAGAGAGAGAGAAAGGGTGGTTGAGGACGCAAGGTAGGAGAGTGGACGCTAATATATAAAGAGAGAGTGAAAAGGGCAAGCGAAGCGTTATATCAGTAGAGTCCAAAAGCCGCCCCTGTGAATTTTATTTCCAACCTTGGAAGTTATATATTAATAGCAAAAGCGGGAAAAAAAAAAAATTAGAGAGGGGGATGCCAAATGCAAGAATGAGGAGGCGAGGAAAGGAGTGAGATTCTGTTGCTTTTGAAGCAAACCCACACCTTTTGCGCAACTATTCCCTCTGGCCCGAATTAGATTGCAAGCCTGGAACCACACATTTTGCACTTCTCTTAATTTCCACCATCCCTTTCTCCTCTGTTTACTTTCCTAATTTAGTATGGTACAGTACTTTTTTATTGTTATTATATTGATCGGTATTCAAAATTATATTTCGACTAATTCAATTCGAAACTTATAGTGTATTATTTATAGGATTACCTCCCAACATAATATGTTTTATAGTCAATTCACGAGTCGGATTCAGAATCTTATTTAAAAGATCTAATGTCACATTCTACTAAATCAACTGACCGTTAATACTTAGTACGATACAATACACTATCCAAACCAAATTTTATACAATAATCTATATAAGTACGTATCTATTAACTCTTAATTCAATAATTGACATGTTTAATTAATTAAAATAAATATTTTATTAAGAATATATTAAAACTTATCGATATATATTATCATATAAAATTTAATCTATTTAATACATAATCCATTTGCTCCAAACTTTAAAAACCATTACTTATGTGGGGATGCTTAGTGCCTCATAGTCATGCAAACACAAGGAAAATTACTATTAATTATTTTTGGGTTAATTCTAATTTGTTGGAAAATTAGATATGATGTATTTTTCTTTCTATGCAGTGTTTGAACACATCAAACAACGATATATACGAATTCTAATGCAATCGAAATCAAAACTCTGAGGAAGAACATAACCATTATCATTATCTTACCCAACTTGCATAATATGTGGAAGTATTAGTGAGAGAAAATGTGGGCTTATATATATAGATGTATATATATTGAATATGGGAACCAGTGGGTTTTAGCTAAATTCTAATTAGTGTGGCTAAGGTACATTAATTATATAAAAAAGGAGATCATGTGGAGTTGACCCAGCCACTTCATAAAAGTAATGTAGTTCTAAATCACTTGCCAGGGGGAGCATAATGCAAAAATTGCGCCGGCTTTATGAATTCCAATTATTGGGATTAATGTCTTATGCTCTATGCTTCACGCAATCATTAGGCTGCTGGCAAATGATAGACTGCGCACCATGTTAACTAGAGCGCAAATAATGGTTAATTAGATTACTTGCCAGTACTTCTACTTCTGGGGTTTATACTTTCATTAATCCTGTGTCCACCATTCATATTTTCATATGTGTGTGCCCTTTCCCATACACTGATGACAACGAGATCCAGCACTTTATCCATCCTTTGCTTCTGTGGTAATATTATTATTTACCTTTTCTTAATTTGTGACTTCTAAACTTATTATGTTTTACATAATCTATATGATATATAAATTCAAAACCATAATCTTTTTAGATTTTTGTTTATTTTTCAATCAAAATCATGAATGAGTTTGTGATATCCTTAATGATATCAACAAATGTCATCTTATTTGTTTTTTAGACTTTAAAGAAAAGATTTGGAAGAAAAACTATCATATGCATAATGTATAAAACTGAATCACATATAGTGTCATACACCCAGATGACAAATGGGTGCTTTTCTTCCCCCTCCTTGATAATATTAATAGCATTGTGATTGTGTCCAAGTAGCAAATCAAATCAAATTTAAAGTAGATTATGGGTGAATTCAATAATACAATGACATATTTTTGTGAGTTATTAATCTCTGGACCTATGCCATGAAAAACTGACAGTTGGGACCAGGTAAAGAGACAAGGTTTGTACTCAATATGTTGTTAAAGATAGAAAATTCCTTGTTAATCATTCACAGGGTGACGCAAATTGACCTATTTTTTCCATAATTAAATTAATGCGATGCTGAATAATTCACGTTATAATGTCTACTCCATGATAGCTTGAAACTAGTAATTGGAATAAACAATGAAAGTTTAACTATGAGGGCACCAAAATCCCTCGGACTAGAAATTTAATTATATATATATATTAGCTTGCAGAATATGGTCGGTACGATTAATCAGTTAATATGTTTATTTGTAGTCAAACATGATGGATGTTCCATGCACATGCATAGCTAGAACAACAGTTTAATGTTCTATTTCTTTTTTTTTTTTGTATTATTATTTGTTTTTTTCCCCCTTTCTTGTGGTGTACAAGAAAGGAAGATCAAAGGAAACTGAGACGCAAATACAAAGTCAATTCAAAGGCCACTATATGATTCCTAAGATTTTTTTTTCCAGCACAAAGTTAGAAATTAGGGAGGCAACATTATAATTTTTAAAATTCTCAAATACCAAGTCGATTGAAAGGCCGACATCTGTAGGATTTAGACATTAAAAATGGTATTAAGTTTGGGTTTAAGGGTCGAATCTTGATAAAAAGGGATTAACGGTAATTTTTCGTAGGGAACCAATTTTAAAATACAATTATTTTAACAAAATGACAACGAATTAAAAGATTGTTGGATGGTGTGGGAGAAGGTAGGGATTGAAGTGAAAGGAGACGGAGTGGAGGTGGAGATTCTTGGCGTAAGGAATCAAATGAGGCAATAGGGTTGCAAGAGGCACATAATAAGCATAAGCAATAGTTAGTTTGACAAGTAAAGCATCACTTTGTGTTTATTTGTATTTTTCTTGTTTGGGTTGGTGAACTTAACATGCTTTCTTGCTCTCCTCTACTTCTCTTCTTCCATAATGCAAACCCTTTTTGGTTCCCTAAATTTACCATTACCTCTCTCTCTCTCTCTCAATCTTTTTTTTTTTCTTTGTTATAAACGTAATGTAGATTATACAATAACGGCATTTCTTCTAAATAATGGATAGAAAAATCAAATATGCAAGAGACTAACAAATCGGTATCCAAATCAAAAAATTTTAAATTTAGTAATATTTAGAGTTTTTTCTTAAATTCGAATTTCACTTATTATTTTTTTAAAACAATATCCTCCTATTTAAACAATCAAGTGCTTGAAAATATGAATAACAAAAGAGTAATACTTATTTACCGAATAGAAGAGACTATAAAGTAATACAATTTTTTTTAATCATTAAAAATTTTTGAGAAATAGGTAATAGAAATCCTAACCAAAAAATTATCAAGTCAAATTTTTATCATTTCTATAACAATTTTTTTTTTTAATCCTCAAACTTTTTCTTTTTAATCCGGATGACATTATGGAGATGAATCCCCGTGATCTATCGCTACGGATGAGAGATACCCTTAAAAGGAAATGTTAGTACCCCGATGCCATTCCATATGTTTCTTTGATTTTTAATATTCGAATTTTATTCGATTAATTTAATTTGAATATTGTGATATTCATTTTAGAGATTAATTTTTAAAAATTTTTTTTATCAGAATTTAAAACTTTTAATTAAAAGAATATAGAATAACACTATTTAATTTAAAGAAATTTGATGTTATTATATATATTTCACCATTCCCAGTTGGGAACTTTTTCGTATAGAGTCAGAAAGGAAGCCGGTAGAGAGTAGCTACGTTGCTTTTTCATTGCATCACAAGGGCACAAACTTTTGAGGAAAGAGGGGTTACAACTTGCATTTAACTGGTGTGTTTTCCCAAAAGTGAGAGAGATTATGAACAGTACAAAAGGGGGTTCCTTCTTTGTGCTGATGTATGGCAAAAGGGGGTTATCTTTTTGAGAAAACAACATCGGAGGTTGCAACAAATACACACGGGATGACAAAGGGTCAGTAAAATAATGACTTTATGCCTACTCCAGCCCCCATTTAATTTGCTTCAGCACGGTACAATGTCCCTATTTCTTTTGCATCTATTCATCATGTTCCCAGCATGATGCTTAGACACGTACAGTTGTTATTTAAGGCGCGTCCAATTAGAGAACCCAATCAGTATAGCCACCGATCCGAATATTATTTCAAACTCAATTTTTACATACTAATTTTATTTTATTGTATTTATGTTATAATTAAAATTAAACAATCTTATTCGAGGTTAGCACTGAATGATAACTTTGTCCAAGCAAAGCTGGGTCCATGTGACTTCAGAAATTAAGAATAATTTATCCAAAAAAATAGTCCTGATCACAAATTTTTTTCCTAATTTGACAGTTTCGGATTCAAATCCCAATGCAACAAAAAAAATCGTGGAAAACTTCTAGTTCGAACTCTACCCTTTGCTCGTGTATACACTCTGGGGGAATTTTAATCAAGGGCAGGAGGGACACTTAGAACAGTTTTAATCTAGTGTGCTGGTATTCTATCCGGGATTTCCCCGGAGCCAACGATAACACTCTGGAGAACAAATCCATGTTTCATGCCATGCATTCAGCCGGTTTAGTAGTTTTCTTTTTAATAAAAATATCCGAGACAGGCCACATTCATGCATATATGAGAGAGAGAGAGAGAGAGAGAGAGAGTCTCAATGGATTGTCAAACTATTCTTGATATTAAAATTGAACAGTGAATGCATTCACAAGTCGAAAAGAGAAGGATAATATTTTAAGATAATTAATCCCTAACCTAAATGCATAATCTTGGACAGTGGCCAATCCCATTTAGTTGCAAACTAAGATATGAAAGACACTGCTCGACCTGAGGCATCTGACAACATACGTCGTTGGATGCAAGAAAAACAATGGGAAAGGAAACATTAAACGTATAGTCCAACAAATGGTTCATTCACACAGAACCAGGCATTGAATTGGCAGCATATTTCCAGCTCAACTTAATGAAGCACTGAAGGTCAATTCATAGACAACATTATATACAATGACAGCGCAACCAATGGCCCGACTTAAGCGAGTTCAAGTTGCAGGCGACAGCGTTGTTATTTTCACCTAATCCTAACAAAAATTAAGCCAGAGATGGATATTTGGAATCCACCATGCCAAAGTCTTGGCTTGCATAGTCATCTTTACAAGAAAGACAAGGAAAAAGAATTTGCCTTGAAACCACTTGATTGATCTCTTCAAAATTAAAAGTTGTACTAGCTTTTACAATTCTACTTCTCCAAAAATTTCCCCGTTTGGGTTGCCATGAGAGATACACTAACAATACAATCAACAGGCTTTAACCATAAAATCGGGAAAATATTATTGAATTGGGGACAAACCTATTACATCTAAAAATTAATAACAATAACAATAAATTGAATTTTAATCCCAATATATCTAAAAATTAATGTCGACAAATACAATTATACAACTATTACAACAAAATAGTTAAAAAAAATAATCAGAGTGGAATTCTTTAGGAGAAACAAGAGATTGATTGACGTCTAGTATGGTGGAACTCAACTATCATAGCATGCTTATAATCTAGTTCATGAAATTGATTATAGGCGAGTTACAGTTTTGTTCTTCAAGAGTTATACAGGAAAGTGAATTTTTGAGCATTTAAAAGCTAAACAAAAGGGAAACGAACGAGAAAAGAAAAAAGAAAAAATGTGACACCCAAAATTTGGGGATGATAAACCTCCATAATATAAGCTTTATGCTTGGTGTTAATGTGACTTCCAAGTTGCTAGAGAAGAAGTGGTTTCAAAAGGCAAGAGAGTGAACCCTCTGATTAGATCAATGGGTAAACAAATGGTGAGAAAAGAGATAATGCGGCATCTAATTTGTTTCTGTGCAAAACGCAAGAGGCCTAAAATTCTTTCCCAAATTAATTCCAAAACTATACAAAGTGTTCAAAGGCATATTCTTCTCCATTTTTTTTTTCAATATCCGCACAGGATATTGGAAAGATGAAAGGAATTTGGCAAAACAATTTCTTCACTCCAAAGCAAGTACTGCACTTCTGGAGAAATATTCTTGCTTTTCAGGAAAGCTTTAGAGACGAATTCTTACATTAGAAGGGCAATACTGAGGCAATTTCTAACAATCTTGCTTGAGCTAGGTCATCTGGTAAGTAGTGCACGGCTTCGGGCTCTCTCGTTGAAGTATGTCCTAAAGGCCATTATAAAAAGTCCTAAACATAGCAGACGCTGAAATAAAATGGGTTTCTTCTATTCCAAAAGAATACAAAAATATCTTCAATCTTGCAAGAAACTCTAACCTTTTGTTTCTGTTTATTCTAAAATATAACTCATAAAATCATAACCCTCAGGCAAAGTGGCAACAATGAAGAAACATCTGTTGACCTTACTAATGCAGAGAAAACCAAAGTATAATCTCAAACAGCTAGTGAATTTGGTAGTCTTGAATGTCTAAGTCAGTTTTCATCAGATCACTACCATAAGTTGTCTCTCTCCTTAAAGTGACCACCCTCAAGACTCCAGAGGGCTTTCACGGTTCCAAGATCAAACCAACAACTGTTTGGGTTTGTATAACTCCGAGAAGTACACCACAACAAAGGAATCAAGTTGTATTCAGAAAATGGTGAGATAACTGGCATCAGCAATGACCATGATAAACAAAAAAAAAGAAAAAAGAAATCCTAATTATATATTTCTGTGTTTTACTTCTACAGAAGCAAACCTAGAAAATTGTTCCAGCAAGCCCCGCAACAAAGCAACTTTAGTTGTTTTGCATCAAATTATTGTTCATATTGCTAAGTGCGCGTTACTTACATAGAAGCAAACCTACAAAATTGTTCCGGGAAACTCACTAACTTAGGAAGTTTTGTTGTTTTGCAACACAATATACTTCAGCCGAAAGAATGACAGAAGACAACTCCCATTATTATTATTTTATTATAAGCTAGTGCATATGCAATATTTTCTAGTAAATTGCGAAAGGGAGAAACGTAGATTAAAGTGTGGCATGCCACATGCCAATCTTCCTCCTGCATTTCTAGTGGTAAGGCTGAGTTCAACTCCACCTATATACATAAATAACAAATAAATTCATAGAGCATGGGAAATATCACAAGACGGATACCAAAAGTTAAATCAATCTAAAAGGGCATACCCTTTCCGAGGTCATCCTCGAGCTCATGAACCGGGAAAGCTCTTCCAATGATTGCATTAGGCCCCCTAAGAGGTATCTATAAGAAGTTGAGAAAGATTATAGATTCAATACAAAAATTAACAACAAACAACAACAATTAGTAGAATAAAAACCTGATTGTTAACTATTGTTGTCTCTGCTATGCCTGCATTGAGCAAAACCAATTTCAAAATTGGGCAAAAAAGTAACAAACAATTGGGTATTTGCATTATAGTAGGGCGTAACCATCCAAACCATCGGCATTAGCATAGCAAGTATGTTTCCCTGGTCACCGCATGGCGAATTTTATCCCCAGGAGCCCCATATTTCAATTTATTTGGATTGAAATGTGACCCTAAAAAAATTCAAAAAATACATCATAGTCAAATTTTTAAACAGGCTTAACAATAATAGTATTATTGATACTGATACTCAAACACATAAATAAAAATTCTAATAAAAAAAAAAAGACAAAATGGAGGAACGAGACAAACAAGTGAAATTAAATTAGAAAAATTGAACCAGTTGAAATGCACCCATTGGTTTATTTTGTTGTCCAGAAATTCAAACATGAGATTTCCAAATTGAAGGATATAGATTTTGACTATTATGCTGTCTCATTGGAGACAAAATGCACCCATTGGTGGTGTCACCAAACTCATGTTGCAAATCGCCCCCAAAAAAAAAAAAAACCCTAAAAGGGGTAATATTAAAAAAATATAAAAGAGAACGTGAACATGAAAGCATAAGACATTTTAGTTTTACCACATGCAAAACATGAGGTCCAGGTTTGAGACCTGTGACTCGGACATTTACCGTGGTAGGACCTGTAACCAAAAAAAACAATTAGTCTATGAAAAACCTGCGGTGCTTTTGGTTTATATTTGAGAATCGGAATAAAAAACTTTGGGAATCAGAATCGGAATCAAAATCTAATACTCTTATTCGATTTGAAATCTAAAATGGATTTGATTACCGATATTGATATTTGTTTATATATTTTTTGAAATGAAAATCATATAATTATCAATTTTATCCTTGATAAAAAATATATTAAAATTTTATTTTATTTTGTAAAATTAAAATTACAATTATTATCTATTTTATTTTTTTATTTAATTTTATTTTTTAAAATTAAAACATTTTTAAAATTAATATTTTATTTTATTTTTAAAAATGTTTTAAAAGTGCCTTGATAAAATTAATATTTTAGTTTATTTTTTTAATATTAAAACTAAAATTATAATATTTTTAAAATATTTTAATTCATGGATTTCAATCAAAACCCATAATTTTACTTATGTTTCATAAAATCCATAGATCGAAGATTTCATATTCATACCTTGATTTACATTTCCTTAATCCAAACAATTTATATGAGCTTCAAATCTATTCATGATTCGTGTATCCATTAACTAAACACTACCGCAACATACGACATGGGGAGAGAGAGAGAAAGCATTGGTTGGTTGGGAGAGAGATAAGACCTTGAGCTTGGGAGCTGCCTTTAATGATGGCAACGGCATTTTTAGTCTTAGCAGCAACGGCAACTGAAATTGGCGTAAATGTTGGGTTTAAGTGGATAGAAAAGCAGTGAATTAAATTAGAAAATTGAATCAGTTGAAATTAAATTAGAAAATTGAACCAGTTGAAATGCACCCATCGGTGGTGTCACCAAACTCATGCTGCAAATTGAGAAAAAGAAAAAAAAAGAAGGAAACAAAAAACCTGAAAAGGGTAATCATGCATGCTAAAAAAAAAAAGACCCCTTTACCCTTGCTCAATACGGTCCGTTTAAGCAGAACCAAGAGGATTCCACTTATGATATTAAAAATATAAATAAATTTTTTTAAAAAAATTTAATTTATTTTTTATTAAAAGGATTTAATGTCCAACGCCCGGATTTCAGGAGTGTGTGTCATGTACGTCCTCTTCACCTACTGTTCAAATTATTTTTAAATAATGAGGATCTATCGTTTGACACGTCACTCATGTCGCACAATGTACCTTACTAATGCAATTTTAACTTATTTTCATACTATTTTTGAGTAATGGTGTTTGATCGTTCAATGTGATGTTAACATGCCTTGTCAATTTTTTTTTTTTTAAGTGAAATAGTTTGAAAACCAACGTAAAAATAAGATTTTTTTATATTTTTTATATTTAGTTTTTTTATCCAAAGGTGCAAAATTAGAATTTTTGAAGGTAAAATTTTAATTAATTACTATTTTAGAATAATGTTAAAATTATTTTTTATTTAAGGGGTTTTACACTTCACCACTTTTTCCATACTATTTCTGGTGATGATGTTGGACCCGCCAGCATAATTGGAAATAATTTAAAAGTAATATTAAAATCGGGAGTATTCTTTTTTTTTTCCTAAGATTTTGCTCATAAAGGGACAGCGAAAAGTTTCTATCCCAATGCAAAGTCGAGTGTGGAATGTCTATAAACTTTAACTATAAATATTTTTAAAAAATAAAAAGAACAAAATTGTTCGAATTTACTTATTTAATAAATGCATCTATAATCACAATATTATCCGGCTTATTTAATTAGCTGAGAGAATCAAATCAAATCATAGATGAGCCAGGCAGCCATTCTTCATGTGTGAACTGAACTTTTTTTTTTTTTTTTTATCACATAAAATTTGAATTCTGAATTACGGGATTATAGAAAAAGATTGTGATTACTAAATTATCTCCTTGGGGACGTATGAACTGAAATATTAGGTCATAAAATTCACAGATAATCAGTATAATAAGATAAAATATTAAATCTGTTAATCAAATATCAATTTAAAATTAAAAAATGAAAAAGAGTATACTATGAAAACCGCTCCCCCAAATAAAGTCCCAATAGACTCTCAAATCAGACTAGTGGGAGTATGGTTCTAGAGACCCACAGTGGAAAAAAGAAAAAGAAATGTTGGGCCACACCAACACTTATTTATTTATTTATTTTTGTGAAAACACCAACACTTATTGGGATGGGTAAAATGGGCACCTTCGTCCCTAAACTAACTAGGATCGATTTCCCCTAGGCACAGAGACGGAAAAAACAATGTTAGGAGACCCGCCCCTATAAAGTGAACTCTGTAATACTTGATCTATATTAGTCGAGATAGAATTTTGAATATCGAGTGATGGCCAAGCCATCGTACAACAAAAAAAATGTTGGGCCACAAAGCCGGATCAGCTGGGTCAGAAAACTGTAACGTTGGGCCTTCACTTTTGAGGATCCTGGGCTGGACTTGAAATAGTCCATCCACTAAAAAGGTCTGGCCCATTATTCCTTTTTCTTTTTTTCTTTCCTTTTTATACACAAGGATTTGAATTCGAAATCAGCGGATTGAGAAGGGGTCGTGACCATTAGTCTATCCTCGTGAGACGTTATTTCCTTTTCTTGTTTTTGAAAAATTAAACTTGACATTGTTTGTTGATATCCAAACATCACAGTCCAACAAGATTTAAAAATTTTAATATTAGTTCTCTTTTAAGTATAATTTTATTGATCAGATAGAAGATCAACGACCCGCATCTTTCCTTTACTGGTTCGTAGTCAGCGATTTCTGGTTGATCCAACACTGGTACCTTGAAACAAGTAATTGGATTTGGGTTTTATGTATAAAAAAATAAATATCGAGAGAATTTTATTTCATAAAAATTTAATTCAATTTGAACCGTATTGATTTGGGCTCGACATAATTATGTACCAATAATTTTAAAATAAAAATCCCATTGGTTCCTGGTTTGAGTCCCGAGCAACCCATTATCGTATCAAAATCCAATGTAATTGGGTTGGGCTTTATAGTCGTGCTCTCTGGTGCGTAATTCTTTAATTCCATAAGAACATCTTTTTTTTTTTTTGCGCTACCATAAGAATATATATATATATATATATGTTAGAAAATAATGGTAAATCAAAGAAAATGACAAAAAGGAAGAATACCAAGATTTACGTGAAAAACCCAAGTCGGGAAAAATCACGGACAGAGAAAAGCTGTAAATCCACTATTTCAAAAAATGGTACAAAGAAAGAGAGTGCAAAAAAAGTGCAGCTACAAAGTATCTAATGATGTTGAAATCCTAAAAATCAATATTGCATAGATAACCTTAACCTATAAATGATAAACGGTCCAATAGTAAAGGTCCATACTATGGGGCAAACCCCCCACACCCCCCAACAGGATCATTTGTGGGCTACGGTCGGGCCTATCGACCCGAGATTTCTGCTACCACAATAGATCTCCAATTTTTTGTTCAAAATATTTTTTTCACCAGATAGGTCGCACTGCCAAATAGGTCGCACTGCAAACTTTCGGGCTGGGCAAAAAATTCAGTCACCAACACTAACAATATTGAAAAACAGAGTAATTTTTATAATGGTGAGATGAACCGTGCTTACCCAGAAATGACCCAGATTAGGAAGCCTAAACAAACATGAGAAGAGACAACAGGAATACAAATATCACCCTCCTACAATGAATAAGGACGTGCCTACTCTTGCTCATCGGTGCTTTGTGGCGCTTGTTGTTAGAAAAATTCTAATTTTGGTATTGGTGGTAAAAATTAAAAATAAAAAATAAAAAATTCTAATTTTGATATTTTAAAAGAAAGACTCTTAATTTTGAAGTTTTTTTAATTATTTTCGATATTAGAGATTTGACTTATCACATTATATGACATTATTATTATTATTATTATTATTTTACTACGTACAACTATGATAATACTTTTTGACTCAGTACGATATTAAAACAATTTTTAAGATCGACAAATATTTAGTGGCATGTGGGAAAAAAAATTATGTCACATCTCATGGTTTTGACATGATAAGTAATGTTTCAAGATCGACAAATATTTTAAATAACAAACGACACAGTTTAATGGTATAAATTTTATATATAATAATTTTAAATTTAAATATTTATATAATTAAAAAAATTGATAAATATTTTATGAAAATCCAAAATTAAGATTTTTTTTATTTGTTAATATTAGAATTATGATTTTCTCCTCACTGGTCTAAAAAATATTGCCATAATTTGAACGTTTGATATGTCATCCTCATCTATCTAATGCATGTGAATGAAAAATGGTGATAATCATCACGTTCCACCAGGTTCCACCGCCCCCACACCGACCATCGAGCCCCCGCAAACATATATTGAATAAGTCTTGGCCATTGATGAATTTTAAATGTGGCCACAAAATTATTTCTCTTTTTTAATTAAAGGGTTTCACGAGAACAGATACATCCCATTCAACCGGCATTTTTCAGCCACATGCATTGATTTTGATTACTTTTCTTCTTCTTCCTTCTTTTTTTTTTCTTTTTTTCCTAAGAAAAAAAATTCTATTCATTTTGAAATTACTAATGTTTGTTGCTAAAATGACCTTGATTTATTTCATGAATAGCACACTTTAATTATTTCAAGTTATAATTTTGAAATTATACATATAATTTAAAAAAAAAAAAAGGAGAGAGAGAGCCTTCGCCACTCATCCCGGGGATAAAACATAGTAGTTGAATGAATTTCTAGCCACGAGTCTCTGACTTGTAGGTGAGGTGGATCTTTAATTCTTTGCATTTATATCTTGGCTGAAAAGGACCTGCTTTGGACGGAAGCTCATGAAGAACTCTCTGGTCCTCGTCTGTGAAGAGAAAAAAGATGCTGCCCATGAGTGGTTTTCACTTATCATTTGACTGAAACGTTCCTTAATGAGGTCAGATCCTACAATTGATGGGTTTTCTGAATTTACAATCTTCAAATTGAAGCCTTGTTTTCTAATACTTAGAAATGAATACTCCGCTGATGAACTCAACTCAAGTAATATCAATCTCCAACTTTTTTATAATTGAATCGGATTCAAGTCTAGTAGTAAATCAAAAAACAAAAAAAAAGAAATGAATATTCCGGAGAGCCAAGAGAAAAGTTGATGACATCATTCTTACAGCACGCCTAGATAAGGAGAGACCAAATGATGAATACTCGAGTAACCAGAAGAATCCGAGACTCTTGAGAAAAGTCTACACATCATTTGAATGAGACCCTTGATTCTCCCAAACCCCAAAAAAGCATACCTTCGTGATCTTCTGCTTGTATTAGAGATCCCTCACTTTGGATTAATGAGGTTGATTACGAATGCTTATCCAACCTTTGTTCCTCCAAAAAGCATGCATTCTTAAAGTAGAATTTCTTATTCACTTTCCCCTACAGTTCAGTTCTAGGTGGGGCTGAAATCTAAAATGTGATTTTGCCGTAGTTTAGACATACAACAACTTCTTTGAAATTGTCTACCAATATATATATTGGTAAATTCAATAAATATGCATTAAGCTTAGAATATGAAACGAAAATTACACACATATTGGAAAAATATTTGCCAAACATAATTAAAAAAGAAAACTAAGAGTTTCATCGATCACTTCCCATTTTTAAAACAAGAATTGCTAAAAGAAAGCTCATGCAAGGATTAATTAATGTTGAATACCCTTTTCATTTTCAAGTTACAATTGGGGAGAGCAGAACAAAAATGGGATCCCCAAAATCCGGAGAAAAATATATTGGCCCCTCGAGAGTCACGTTGTACCTTGGTCCCCACCCCAGTCAAAAGTAGTGAAAGCTGGGATTGTCTAAAGCCTGTCCATCTCCAGTGCAACGGACTCAATTCTTTTTTATTACTTGGATATTATTATGTCGACCACCCAATCACAGATGGCCAACCTCGCACCCATATCCAATTATTTCCCCCCAATTCGACGAAAGACGAAGCTGACCCTACATTCTCATCCCAGCCAGAGGCGTGGTCTTCATCGTCCACTTCTTTTGGGCGCAGAATATTGTATAGGATCAAGAATATTATCATGTCTTTATAAAGAATCAATTAGGTTAGCCACATACTTATCCCGTGCGTCGGATAAGACTGCAAGTAACCTGATTCAAGCCAAGGGCTGGAATTTTTTATATTCTTCGAAGAAAAAAATATGGCTTGAGCATGTTGTGCTCGTGACGGAGCTGAGAAAATTAAATTCATCAAAATGTGATATTTTTATATTTTTCTTCAAATTTGTGCAATTAACTATTTCTTCATGGATAACAGAAGAAGGGTGCCTCGTAAAGTCAAAATTTCTCACGTGGTAAATGTAGCCGTCCGAGAATACTAACCGTTGAAATCAAGAATAAGGCCTTGGTCTGCGAGGTATTATATCAGTATTTGGCCATGAATCACCAGAGACAAGTGGTACATACTATTAAATCACCATGTGAAATAACGTATTAAGTCAAAAACAAAAATATAAAACAAAATAGAAGAAAGAGAGAGAGAGAGAGAAAATTATGGAGGAATCGATTTAGCTATGTTGGTTTGGCGAACACCCCAGCTGTTTTGGGTTCGATTTTAAACATAAAACACGATGAATACATTGGAGTGATGCTCAATCGGAGTAAACTTGAGAATATTTATTATGTAGAAATTCTAAAACAGTAATTTCAGAAAATTCAGGGTGTAAGAAGTCAAGTTACAGATCAACACGAAGTGGGACGTCTTTTCGTTGCGGTTGAAAAGAATGGTGAAAATTGAGGTGATTAGACCTTTTGTTTCTAACACATTAATTTCATTTATATGTATCTACAGATGTACTTCATTGAATTTGAATATAAATAAAAACATAGGGTTGATGTTGATTTCATATGTCGAACCAAAAATAATTATCTGTGGACCACATTACAACAGTTTTGATATTGACACTCCCTCCAAATTCCAATGCCTTGCTTCTCCATTGCAATTTGGCACCTATCATGATATTCCGATCACAAAATCCTTTCGATTAAAAATTAATAACACGAATAAAGAGAAGGAAAATAAGAGTATGGAGGGTTTCATTATTTTGGGTGGGGGGGGGGTGGATTTATTTTTTTATTTTTTTATTTTTTATTCTTATCAATGTTATCCGAATTTTATCCGATTAATTTAATTTGAGTATTGTGAAACTTATTTTTAAGAATTAACTCTTCCAAATTCTTTTTCGTCATTTTTTAAATTTGAAATTGAGATCTCTAATTAAAGAATTAAAGTATTTGACCACTTAATTCAAAAGAGTTTATTTAAAAAATTTTATTTTATGAATATATATTTTATTTGACAACATTGATACAGAAAATATAAGTAAATTTTGTAATTAGTCAAAATTTTTAATTAAGTATGATTAATTTTTTTGTGAAAAATAACCAAATTACCCTAAAAATTTATTTTTCGAGCTTCTGCGGTTGTACCACAACAATGAATTAAAGCAAGAGAAGCAGGGAGATAGAAAATTGCACAATCATGAATGACTAGTTAATAGATCAGCTAACAACCCTTAGTCAAATCAATCGTGCCCTAATAAACAAATTATTACAACAATTAAAAATCCATTAATCTCATCCGAGGACACATCATCCCATCCAGAACTTATCATTATGGTTTTTCGTTTTTTAAATCTTAAAAATGTAATTCTATCTCGAAGCCTCTGAGCCGTCCGATCATCAAGATTGTCAGAATTCTGGTGCGCCTCACACATAGACTAATCGGGTTGTTAAACTTTTGGAAATTTATTTAATTTTTGATAAAAAAACCGAATTAGAAAAGATGCGATTCAATCATTCCAGTTTGATGGTTACATTTTTCACCCTTGCTCCCGTCACACGAGAATCAAATCTCATTATAAAAAATAAAAAATAAAAAAAAAATCATTCCAGAGACGAATGAAAAGAGGACAAAAGACACGGTGAAACCATGTTTCGTGTCCCTTATCCTCTTGTCCCACATGTCATCTATGATCATGACAGCTCTGCGTTTGCGTTGCTGTACGAGTACTAATACCTAATTGATTTCCATAAAAACAAAATCCATAAATTATAAAAATGGGGATGATGTTTATCATGACCATACTTTGGGATGGACGGTTCGCTTGAAAATTTTGAAAATAATTAAAATTATTATTTTTCTCTTGATAAATTTTGATTTTAATTCAATCACAAAGTTTTCGATATAATTATTTATTTTAAGGATTTTCTTTTCTTCATTGGCTTTTACTAAAGTTTTCGCCTGTGAAAGTATGATTCTTCGTGATTAAAGAACTTTTGTGAAATATTAAAGAATAAATTTGGAATATTCTATCTTATTTCAGAATTATTTCTTCTTCTTGCACTGTTCTACAATGATTTATTCTTTTTTTAATTTTATTGTTAAAATTAATATATTGTATTACTTTTGAAGGCACACCACTTTTTAATAATAATTAAATAAACAGTATATGCATATATATATATATATATACATATATATAAAAACATAAATAATTATGTGGTTTATAAAAATTGAATGATGGACCGGGGCCGTCATCATTTTATTTTTATAATTCTATTTTTTAAATATAAATATGATTTCCTCCTCACCCATAAACCGGCTACACCTGGTCACCAAAGTCCCCCACACTCCCATTATAAGTACCCTCGCCATACTCTCCAACACAAAAGTCAGTGGCATCACTATCATTTCCACTCCAGCAAGAGAGAGAGAGAGAGAGAGAGAGAGAGAGAGAGAGAGAATCTGTGCCGTGTGATCTCAATCGGACGATACAAAATGCCGATCAGAAACATCGCAGTAGGGAGGCCAGAAGAAGCAACACACCCAGATGCACTGAAGGCTGCACTGGCCGAGTTCATCTCCACGTTGATCTTCGTCTTTGCCGGTGAGGGCTCAGGCATGGCGTTCAACAAGCTGACAGACAACGGGTCCACCACCCCGTCTGGGCTTGTAGCTGCCGCGCTGGCTCACGGTTTCGCTCTCTTCGTAGCCGTCGCCGTCGGCGCCAACATCTCCGGTGGCCACGTCAACCCTGCTGTCACCTTTGGTGCCTTCGTTGGTGGGAATATCACTCTCCTACGTGGGATCCTCTACTGGATTGCTCAGCTTCTTGGCTCAACTGTCGCTTGCTTACTCCTGAAATTCGCTACTGGTGGCCTGGTATGACCGGTTTTATGACAGTCAAAAAAAATGAAATGCTTTTTTATTTCCCCACTAATTTTTGTGTTCGAAAGTCTGTAGCAGATAGGAAAGGTATTAACCATTTCAAAAATAAAAAATAAAAAAAAAAATCTTAAAAAAAGATGCCCAAACCCGCTACCCGTTGGTTTTTACAATTTTTAATATGATGTTACTCTCAACAAAAATCAACTTTTAGATTTTTTTTTTTTTTTTTTTTTTTTTGCTTATATAGTAATCCGGATAGAATTCAAAATTTTAAAAAGTATATAGAACATTATTTTAAAGCCTGAATTTAAAAATTGGCTTGAGTTAGACTTCAAACTCTCTTTACAATCTAAAATCAACTTTAATAAAATAATTTTCAAAATTAACACTTTAATGGAGTCATCTTATTATCAAATTTACCCTGAACAAAAGGCCGGACTTGATTTGAAGGCCGCGCTGATCCAAATATCGGTGTTGTAGAAAACAAATATTTTGGTTCATTTTGTTTGAACTCTTATTTTTTAAGAAAAAAAAGTTTTTGGTTGCTTAAATAATTTTTGTGTTTTTGGCAGACCACTTCGGCATTTTCCCTATCATCCGGTGTGAGTGTGTGGAATGCATTCGTGCTTGAGATTGTGATGACATTCGGACTCGTTTACACAGTGTACGCGACCGCAGTAGACCCAAAGAAGGGCAGTTTGGGAATTATAGCACCAATTGCAATTGGTTTCATTGTGGGTGCTAATATTCTTGCTGGTGGTGCCTTTGATGGGGCTTCAATGAACCCAGCCGTTTCGTTTGGGCCGGCCTTGGTGAGCTGGTCCTGGACCAACCACTGGGTCTACTGGGCTGGTCCTCTCGTTGGTGGTGGACTTGCTGGGCTCGTCTATGAGTTGTTCTTCATTGGCCACTCTCACGAGCAGCTTCCAGCCGCTGATTACTAGGCGAAAATGTCTGGAGCCATTGGATTGGATGGATTTGGACACGGATTTGGTTTGGTGTATTTATTTGGGTTTGAGGTTGCTTTTGTATGTGCATTGTCGACGGTAGATCTTTCCATCATAATCATCATCCCTCACCATTGTACCTCCTCCGAGTCTTTAAGCTTGATTGTGTTTTTGTTCTGCTTCGGGTGTAAAATTCAAGTTTTAGTTTCTTTCACCGGTATTATTTTCTTTTTCATTTCACCCCTATTTGGGACTCTCGAAAAGGAAAGGAAATAACTTGGCTCAAATATTTGCTCGGCAGGACCATGAACTTGACCCTCTCACACTTTTAACATCCAAATTCACTTCCAACTCTCCTAAGGATTCATAGCTATGTCTCCTTTACAAAGGGCTAGGTAAGTTGATTTTACTGAGCAAATTTTCGATGACAACTCCATCTAGCAAACATGATCATCCGAGTTATAGTCCGGAGGAATAGAAATTGCCCTAATCTTGTCAATGATGTTTGCCGGGAGAATTACCTCAAGTCTGGATAAATCTCAGACTCTATTGATGATGATAAAATTACTAACACGCATTAGTCAAATCAGGTGGAACATCACCATGTATTCTCTGAGAAAACGGATTCAAACCCATCCAAGTGTCATCCCGGATGTGCATAGAGTGTTATTATTATTTTAGGCAAATTCTCTTTACACTTTTTCTCTTTTATATTAAGAAATTATTCAAAAATTTTAATCGAGTTCATATTTAATATTCAATATTTCTCTCGATTTGGAAAAATAAAATTTTTATTATTAAGAATATTGACATTTTTAAATTGAAAAAATCTCATTAAACAAATTTTGAAGATTTTTAAATCGTAAAAATCTTGAAAATATTCACATTCCGAAATTTCAATATTTGAATATTTCATTTATTTTTAACAATTTTGTAAATATTTTATTTTACCTTTTGGAGCCATTGCTTGGGTTCATTTGTCATCACAGGAGTATCTTGAAGCATGGATTGGAAATGTAGTTTAAGCAAGTGGAGTTAATTTGAGGATGAAATTTCTGTTATTACACCACAGTAGTTTCTATTATTAATAAAAAAAGAAATCCAGCTGAAGCGCTTACATTTCTTTAATATTATTTATGGTAAAAGATTAAAAAAATAAAATAGAGGTGATCATTAATTAGTTGAGTCAATGAAATAATGTAATGCTATGCTTTGCAAGTTAAAAGAATCAAGGATTAAATCAAATAAAATAAATAAAATAAATTATGACATTTTCTTGGTAGTAAACAAACTTTCAATTTCATGTAACAAAGAATATTTTTCGGCTCATCGTATTCTTGTAACGGTCATATATATATATATATTGCATTTTAACGTTCAATGTTTTGCAAAAATGTACTTCTGTGTGCATGACCTGCAACTGCATGACACAGGTTAAACATGTACCAAATTATGAATACTTATTGAGCTCTTCGGAAGTTTTTCGAATCTCTTAGGTCTTCAACTTGATGCTTTGGATCACAGAGACGACATGCCAGTCATCTTTCTGGTTGCAACGGCCTTGCATTTTCCTCTGCATACTGCAATGGGATCATAATTATATTACGACTTCTTGATCAATACAAGCATAAGCATATATCTTACTATGTACGGGCTGGGCCTGGTTTCGACACGCCCAAATACAAATTCTTGGCCCCATTCTCGATCTAGGTTGGGCAAATTCCTCTTGCTCGAGACCCATTATTTGGGTCGAGGGGCAAACTTGTTAATTAAAAAGATACGAGTATTACATATATAAAAGTATTGAATTTTTTTTTTAGTACCAAAAAATAAGTATTGAATTTTTTAACAAAAGTTTTGATTTTGAATTCAAAAAATAAAACAAAAAAATATTACAGAGTTCATTTTTTAATGGATCCAATAATTAACACTATCAAGAATAATTGGAACTAGTTATGGAATATTGGTGAATCAAACAGTAAAATAGATGCAGCAAAAACTCGCGTTTTATTGGATGCGACGGTTAAGTCGAACTGAAATATTGGGATCAATAAAATTGGTTGCGACAATAACATCCTAATTGGTTGCCGGATACGGATAAAAAAATTCAGCTCGGGGGCAAACTTGTCAATTAAAAAGATTAAGACTATTAAAACTCATTTTAATTAGGGCCACAGCCTAGATAAAAAGACTTCCAAACCAACAAGTCAGCTAATGGGGTTAAATGGATAGTTAAGTCATTCTGAAGTCGGTAATTTGGCCCAAATTATGCACTACAACTACAACCTCGCATAGATTTTGTGATTTTGTGCACTTACATCATGAACAGCATCCCGCAATAGCTTCACTTGTTTATGCGAAACTGTCCCCATCTGTGTTCAAATCCACAGATTGATTAAGGCTCAGATGAGAAGCCAAAGAATGAAGGCCAAAATCAGAACTTATGTTGGGAACTTGTGATGTTTACCATTTTGTTGATAGTCCAAATAACACCTTCAGTGCAAGGAGGGACAGTGAGTGAACCCATGTATCTGTAAATTTTGCTGCCTCCCAACTTGACCTCTCTTGGATCAAGACGTCCTATGTTTATTTCTTCTTCTTTGTCCACGATGGACCTGATGCTCTTACCCAACTGACAAAAATATATTAAAAAAAAAAAAATACACCCGAGTTATTATTTTTCTTTTACCCAATTTGACCTCTCTTGGATCAAGACGTCCTATGTTGATACAGTGATACGAGAAAAGACCTCGTTTTGTGAGGCTTTATCGGACTTAAACCGGACATGTCAATAAGGGGAGAGCAGGTGGTCTCATGACATGATGGAGATGTTAACTACTAAAATCTGAATAAAAATGACTAATATATATATATACAGGGTGGATCTGTGTTACCTTGGCAAGAAAATGGTCAGGATGACCAAATTTGTAAAGCAGTCCAATAACAGCTGTCCCGTTGGTCTTGGGGTCCACGTGAACCATATGCAATTCCAAGGCATACCTAATTAGCAAAGTAGTCTTTGGTTAGATTAACTAAAAGATGACAATATTGGTTTACTTAAGAGAGAGAGAGAGAGAGAGAGAGAGAGAGAGAGAGAGAGAGAGAGAGAGAGACCTTCTTCCATTGATGGAATGCTCAGTAGGTGTATGCCAATGAAATTGTTGCAGGTAGTACTGAGTGCCACTGATCTCAATTGATCCAGCATCACCATTTCCTTCCCAACGAAGCTGCATGTGTTCAATAGCATCATCAATCAAATTATGATAAATTAGTATAGGGTTGGGTCTACCAACCCATAATGGCCAAATGCGTGGAGGCTCACCCAAGTCTCTCTTTTTATTACTTTTTTCTATTCACATAATTAAAACGATGAAACGTATGGTTTTCCAATCTTGCCCAGTGCTAGTTGTCGACAAAAAGAAAAAAACAAAGCTATTGTGGGTTTCGAATCAACCAAAGTATTTGACTTTGCAATACAAATTAGGGTTTTGAGCATGAAGGAGACTAACCATTATATCATGGCCTCTATTTTTGATAGTGGCATTACAAGGCTTGTGTTTCCTCTCTATATCTCCCTTCTTTGCGACCATCTTCACTCTTCTATTTGACATATCTATGGGAGACTGCATTTTGCCATTTTTACACACTTTCCATTCTTTCTTCAACTCTCCCCATCGCTTTGGTCCCTTCTCGCTCCCTCTGATGTAATCAAATTCTCTCTCATCCTCTGCAAGAAGAAAATATATTCATACTTAAAAAAAAATTCAAATCACAAACCGAAAGGAAAATCAAAAGCATAATAAATCGGGCATTACCAACTTCTTGAGCTATGCCTGTGGAACGCAAGCATAGAAGGCAGACGAGCAGAACACTAAAAAGGAAATTGCTCATCTTTAGTGACAAGTTAAACCAAAAGAAATGAGTGTGGGAAGCGAAAGAGAGATCAATTTTGTTGCTGTCTGAAGAGAGGTCTATGTTGGGTTGGGTATATATAACACCCTCAAGTCTCAACAGAGAACATTTGTTGGACAAGTGACGACGAAAGGAAGAACTCTCCTCCAAGTTTCTCTTGGAGTCAAAATTTTAAATGCGTGTGGATGTAAGAATATCCGATTATATGGTACATAAAAGGACAGTTGCCGCGTGGGAACAAGACGAGTAAATGAATAAAGAAAACGGGTTTTACCAACCCTTTTAGCTACTTTTGACCCGAGGAAAATTCGAGTTTGTCCTCTTTTTTTTTTTTTTTTTTTTGGCCTTTTCTTTTACAGGTGTTTGCTTTTCTTTTTTTCCCAACAAAAGTTAAAAATGATTGACCAATACAATGACTTCAAGAAAAGCGATTGAAGTATTAAAGGTCTCAAACCATCCATATGCTTGCAGTTACAAAAATATTAATTTCGTTTATATACCACTGTTGGATATATCTTTATTAGATTATTTTTAAATAAATCATACGTAATTATAAATCAAATAAATTAAATTTCACCTACAATTAATATTAATATATTTTAATAAATTTTTAATTAAATATTTAACTAATGAATAATGTTTTTGAAACCGAACCAATGAACTATTTGTCTACCTTATCGGTTTATTGATTCATTGATCGGATCGATTAGATCGTTTTCGAACCGAATGATATCATGAAATCACATTTGTAATTTGATTATTGTATATTTTAAAATAAAATAAACTCTATATATATTTATGAAAAAAAATAAATTTGTTTTATCAATAATGATTTATATATTATATAATTTTTTTCTTTGAACCAATTTGAAAAAAATAAAAAAAAAGTGAATTTATATATTATAATTTTTTCTCTTTTAGATTGATTTGAACGGTTCATTGATTTTATTGATTTTAAATTGTTATGACTGGATTTGACTTAATCGGTTTAATAGTAAAAATCAAACTAGTGAATTGTTCACGATCGAACCGGTCAAATTGGTCGGTCCGGTTCGATTTTGAAAACACTGTTAACCAGCACTTTTATATAAAATTTGGTATAATTAAAACGTTTAACGTGGTTCATTTGGATAAGTCCGTTAAGCAGGGTAGGTGTGTCGGGGTGTCAACAGAGTGTTGCGCAATATATAATGTTGGATTAGAACATAAAAATTGTGTGAAAAGCGTTCAACAACCAAAGAAAACCAACATCTACAAGACCAAATCGAAGAAAAGAACAAAAATGAGCTGTTCGCTGGTGACCAGACGAACGTTACGGAATTGTTTTCAAAATGAAATGATAAATGAGGTTTCCGAGATAAATAATTTGAAATTCTTATTCTTCTTGTGGGAAGATTATCACCAAACGTCGTGTCTTAAAAAAAAAATTTGTAAATTTGTTCAATTCTGAAGCAATTTCGATCTTGTGAGTATGGACACGTCTTCGGCCAAATAATTGGATGCCATTATGGTTTCTTGGTTGTGACTCTCGAACACAAAATATCTGAATTATTGTCACACCTTATGGTTGTTGTGGCAAAGTAAAATTCCTTTTAGAAAAGGGGAAAAAGACAGAATGCCAAGATTAATGTACGAATGAACCTTCTAGGAAACGAGGAAAAAAAAAAAACACCATAATTTACAACCTCACGTGGGATTTGTAACTTGTGTATTCTGTTCAAGGACGCGGTGACAGCTAAGCTTCTTTTGTTGTCGAGTGAGTATGAAGGCCACAATTTTGAACTACTATTTTACGAGTTACAATACCGATTTAAATATTTAGTGAAACGAAATATTAAATTTTTTAATAGAATCTCATATTTAAAATTTAAAAAAATATATCAAAATGGTTGTTTCAAAATAAAATTATCACAAATATTCAAATCGATTAATTAGAATACCAATATTAAAATCATAAAAAATAATCTTATTTAGGATAGATTGCGTAAAGCTATGAGTAAAAAGATCAAATACATTCGCAAATATAAACCCTTGTATGAATGGGAATCAATTTAGGGATTAAGTATTACTTTCAATGTGTTAATGATAAAAATCACTTTATTAACGAATTAAGTAATAGAATGTGTTGGAATATGTCCATTGAGGTAGGTATTTGGGTAATTTAGGAATAGGGTAACTTTTATCCTTAATTACCCTATTAACCACTCAATCAAGTGGTAACTCCCAAAATAATAAAACCATTATTCCTTGATTGAATTTGAGGAAAAACAAGGCTCTCCTTCCTTGTGGCGTGAACAGTAACAATGAGAGAAAAAGATGTGAGAAAATGGTTAGGGTTTTCAACATTCTTTAGAGAGAGAAAATAGAGAGAGGGATGGAGATTTTCGCATAGGAAAATCTCCCATCGTTAAATGATTCACCGAACATGAGACTTGTGGCGTCGTGGAATTGCGGTGGTGGTTCGATTGCGTGATCACCATCCGACCGTGCGATCCGTTCGAGAGACATCACGACACGGTGGATTTTGGAGACTGCTCTATCGAGGTATTTATCCTGAAAATTTCGAATTATTTAATTCACACTTCCGCATACGCGATTAAATCCAATAGAATGATTATTTTTTGTTGTATAAATTTCAATTAAAGTTATTTTATGGCACGAAAACTTTGTTTGGGGTTCATATAATTAATACACTACACACATAAGAACAATTACATAAATTTATCAAATAAATAAATTAATGTTTATTCAATTTTTTTTCCTAGGTACCCAAAAAAAAAAAAAGGTCGGATCCCTCAATCTCAAGTCCTGCAATGGGCCGTTCCTTCATAGGCGACCGAGGTTTTTCAAACTGAACCATTTAGACGGGCTGAACAAATGAGTTTGATCAGTCCGGATAGCAAGGCCTTGTGCCCCGAGGCCCAGGGGCCGTTGTGAGGTCTTTTTTTTTTTTTTTTTTTTGATTTTCATATCTGATATTCGGATTTTGTCTGATTAATCCGGTTCGAGTACTATAGAGTTCGTTTTAGGGATTAACTCTCTCAAATCCTTTTTTGCTATTCCCAGAACTCGAACTCAAAACCTCTGATTAAGGGGTAAAGTGTCCGACCACTCAAGTTAAAAGAGTTTGGTGTTGTGAGGTCTTCTGCTCCTTGGCTATTACATGCCGCAATCAAGATTGACAATTCACCGATAGATAGTCGAATTAATAAGATGAGATACTAAATTTATTAATCAAGTCTCGATTTTAAAAATAAAAAAAAACTATATTGAATGAATTTTCTCCTAAAATAGAATTTATGTAAACGTTTGAACTAAGAAACATGAATTATGATAAAAAGATAAAAAAATCAAAATCGGTAATCCATCACGCAAAAGATGCAATTGACCGGCGAAAGGGGTACAATCGTTGGAATACAGAGTGACCGTATGCACAAAACGTAAAAAATTTTAAGAACTGTGTCTCATGCCTAATCATAAATTTAGTTAAAGCCTTCTTAGCCAAGAGATCAAGCGGTCATGAATTTAAAAAAACGATATTTCATATAATTCATTTCTTATAAAATAAGTATGACAAAATGGTAAATTTTGAAATCCGATCAATTATATTCTAATTAAATTTGATGAGCATAGTACCCAAAAAAAAAATTAAATTTGATGAGCAACATATTTATTGTAAATCACCTTCACAAATGGGACGTGGAAATGGCTACAATACCACCACATGGCACTGAGGACCACTGAAAATACCTTCGGATCTAACTCATTTTCCTTGTAACTATAACTACAACCAAATTTGAAGCAATGCCTCACCCACTTCCCTTTGCTATTTCAATTCAAACAATCATGCACTTTTCTTTTTTACTTTATCTTATTATAATTCAATTTGAGAACTGGAGCTGGGATTTGAACCTTACAACAAAAGGTATTTTAAAAAACTTTCGGATAACCATTTGAGTCCCTTTTTGCGGTCCATGCTACTTGAGAATTGGTGCTCAGCTTTCTAATACTTGTACACAACAAGATTGTACATTTAACATAACGTAACCATGCACATCCACATCTGTTCCATCCTAAGATGGAGTATTATCCGCCTCTCCATGTTGATCTTGGCCTTGGTCTTCCCAAGCACCTAATGCTTGCCTTGGAATACTAAGGTGATTTTTTACACCAAGCTGTTCATCTTCCAAGCTCTTCTTCACTGCAGTCTCCTCCCTTTCATCGCTCGCTTTCTGAGTGCGATCTTCACTCATCATTAACATTTTCCTATTCTCAGCACAAACCACCTCGGTTGTCATCACAAGCAGAACCATTGACAACAAAATTGTGATCTTGCTCTCATGGTTTCAGGAGGGGAGTTCTTTGCCTAAAATATTGATGCTTTACGAAGAAGACACTGGAACTTGTAGTGCAGATATGAGAGAGAGAGAGAGTTTGGTGGGGAGAGAGAGAAAAAAATCTAAGTGTGGATTTTCTTCGTGCAGTTCTCAATGGGACAGCCTAGTGATACAAACTCCTCTTTCTTAATATGATAATTCCATATTTAAATTTTTGTACGACTAAAAAAAACATTTTCTTCACGCACAAAGGAGGCCACCTGCATTTGTTACATTGGTTTTTCGTTAATAAACTATGAAGGTGCTAGATCCAATTATAAAAGGGAGAAAGAACCCCCCCGCGCCCCCCCCCCCCCCGCCAACATATATCCAGCACGTAAGCATGCTTTATTAGGAGTATAGGTAGATAATAATTAAGACAATTATTTTTACTAGTTTGAATTTGCGGTAACATGCTCAGACAGGCTGAGCAAAAGCCCAAGTAAGCGAATATGATTAGGCAGCCCCACTAAGATCCAGTACAATAGGGATCCACGCCGAGGCCCACGGAGGCTTTTTTTTTGGGGGAGGGGGATATGAGATTTGAAATCAAATCACGGATTAAAGAATGGAAATTATAACTACAAAACTGTTTGACCAGTGACACTGAGGCTTTTCCTCTCCTACACTCGACCCTTTCTCTCTTCATTTCCAACATGAGGGAAAGGAAGAAGGAACACGTCTCTTCCCAGGCTTCCTCGCTCCCTCGCTGATTTGTAGCTTTATCCAGCAGTAAATGGCTTGCTCGTAAAAGTGCAAACGCCATTAAAACAGGTTTGTAAGTCCGATATTAGTCACCCAGCTTGGGACTCCACCATCACCACCCATCCATGACAAGAATTTAATACGCCAATAAGTACCTCCCAAGTATTTCTAAAGTTTATGTACATCTTTCTTAAAGAAATCCACAGTTTAAATAACAATAAATAGTTTGCAAAAGCTTTAAACCAACTCATTTAATTTATTTAACTTTAAATCTATAACAAGAGAAATGTGTAGGTGTGTATTTAAACCACGAGCTCTGTGTGATCGAGTCAAATTAAAACAGTTTTTGAATGGAATTTGGCTTATGATTAATTGACTTAACAAAGTCATCAAAACAAAGACCTTAATAAAAATATGACTACAAGCTTGAATTTGGGTTTCAATTACCTCCCGTCGGTCCGCAAATTGAAAATGTAAGCAGTAAAAGCAATTAACGACTTGTGTATATATATATATATATTTTTTTTGATTTTCATATTCGGGTTTTGTTCGATTAATTCGGTTTGAGTATTGTAAAATTAATTTTTAGAGATTAACTCTCTCAAATTTTTTTCATCATTTTCAAAACTCGAATTCGAGATTTTTTATTAAAAAGATAGAATATTCTTAATTATTCAATCCAAAAAGAGTTTGTTTTATATATATTTTCTCTAAAGGCGTTCCGTATCCACACTTTCGTCTCTTAGTCATCGGTGGAAACATTTACTCGCAAAATGAGGATAAGTTTTAATCTAATAAAAGGGAAGGGTAACGAGATAGGAAAAGTCCAAAATAATAAACAAAATAAAACTGAAACAAAAAGTTTTTCCCCCTCTTTTTATGACGTTGAATTTAGTGTTTTGTGAGAGAAAATTTTAACGTAAATATATTTAGAAAAATAAACTTTAAAATAATTTAGAAAGAGAAACTTAATAATTTAGAAAAATAAACTATATGGTTTTTTTAGAGAGAAAAAAAATTTAAAACTAACAAAATTTTAAAAAAATAAATTTTTTTGGAGAGAGAAAAATAATATTTTTAATTAAAAAGTGAAAAATTAAATTTTATTTTTTAGAGATAAAAATTCAAAATAAATGTGCTTGATTTTTTAAAGGGATAAATTTAATATGTTTAATTCTAAAAAGAGAAAAACTAAATTTCTTTTTCTTTTTTAGAAAGAAAAAACTTAAAATCAATTTCTTTTTTTTTTAGAAAGTAAAAACTTAAAATCAATGTGTGAAGAGAGAAAACAAGAATTAAATTAATTATTTTGAAAAAATTTCGTTTGATTAATTCAATCAAATATTATAAATGTTATATAAAATGTTATCTCTTTCAAATCTTATTTTTTTATTCTGATAGTTAAAATCTGAGATCTATAATTAAGAAAGTTCAACACTCTATCATTATATTTATGAGAATTTGATTCAATACTTAAATATTGATAAATCGGAAGAGATCCTAAAAAGGTATTCGTATTCCTAAAACTGAGATCCCTCTTTTCCAAATATTCAAGTTCGGATAGTTGTAATATTTGGAATCCGTCCCCTTTTGGTGTGTCATTCTCAGCCCCTTTCTCTTATTGATTAATATAGTTTTTTTAGTCAATTTTAAATAATCTTTTAAAATTAATATTATAAGCTAAACTCTCCATAATCAAGAAGCACCTTGATATAAAGTGGCAACAAAATTTTTTAATTCTTGTTATGGGAAAATATGAAAGCAAATTTAATAGTTGGTTTCGTTTAATTTGAATCTTAATTAATAAATTTATTAAAAAATAGAAAATGAACATAATTTTTTGATAATATAATTAACATTTGGGGATCTCGTCATCATAGGATAATTATTGGAGTTTGTAAACGGTGGAGGAAATTGTCAATGCTTTCGTATTTTTTAGTAGAGTAGTTTCCTTATATATTGGGATTTTCTTATAAGAATTAAAAAAATATATTTTTTTCGTTTTAAACTAGGGTACTTTTTAATTATAAAACAAAATTAATTTAAAATATTAAACCATAAAATTATTGTTCAAAAATAACAAAAAAATAATATTAACCATGAATGAGGTAGGGACCGGAGAATCGAAAGGAGACAAGAAATCCGCGGTACTATTTTTAAATTTAAATTTTTTAATTAAAATTTTAAATTAAATTTAAAAAAAGTAAAAAATTAAATACTAAAAATGTTCGAATCTTAATGAAATCGGCAATTAACTTAAAATGGAGTAGTCGAGATTAATAAATTAATCATCAAAATATCGATTGATTAATAAAAAAATACATATAAGAGATTAAACGATTCAAATGCAATTTTGATCGATTCTTTATTTTAGTAAAGTCTAATGAGGTCAACGCAATATTAAGCAACAGAGAATTACAGTTTTGCATGCGACTGTACGCATGTCTCATCAAGTTCTTGAAGCAAAACCCTAAAATTGATTTTTTTTTTTTTTTTTTTTGGGAAAAATAAGGCTTCAAAAATTTGTGACGTGACAATAATGATGATGTTTTCATTGGCGAAGCGCAGGTTCTGTGAAGCCAATCAATGCCTAGAGATTTGTGGGGGAGAAGGGGAATCCAGATGGCTAGTCATTGACGGCTAGATAGAAAAAGAAGGAAGGGGAAGCGAAGGGGAAAAAAAAAAAAAAAGGAAATTGAGAAACAAAAGAAAAACACATGCCTTTTATTTTAATTGTAAATTTTACACATGTATTTTTTAATTTTTAATTTTTGTAATACCTCGGTGGAGACAGGGCATTTTGCTTATGTTGCAGGCCACGCAGGCACTTTGCGACTTCTGAAATCTTTGGATTTGTATGAATTATCTGCTGCTTAATAATAATATTTCCGCATTGATTCAGTTTAGAACTGGGTCAAGTTAATATTCATGAGTCATGACAAATGTTGAGAGATTGATGTTAATCTAGAAATATTTTTCAAATGACTTTATGCTTAATTTCGTCTTCAAAATATTCAATTTTAATCGATTAGTTTATGATTATTTTATTAAAATTTTAATTTAATTTAATTCAACTTAAATATCTAAAATTTTGATTAATAAAATTGATATAACCTATTTGGAAGCAAAATATTAGTTTTAGGTATTTCTATTTTTGGATTATTTTTAAATTTTATCTGATCAGATAGATTGAATCGTTAATTTTCTTTTAAGCTTAAAATAGGTTGATGGTATATTAACGTGATACCGAGGTGGGATTGGCATGATTTTGTGACTATCAATCTACATTTTTTAATTAGAAATAATTTGGTGGTAATTCCAAAATTGAGATTATTTATAATAATCCAAGCAATTAAACATATAGAAAAATGAAAATCAGACAATATAATGGGTGGGCCCACATAAGAGTGGATCTTATTCTTATGCCATAAAAATAAATTAATCCGTTCATAATCTAATCTCTCCTCCCCAAATTTAGATGATTTTTCTCCTCCCATTTTCGCAAGAAAAAAAGGACGCAATCTCTCTCTCTCTTTCTCTGCAATCATTTCACAGCATTACCTTCTTTTTTCCCTCTTTCTCTTTCACACCTCACGTCCCAGGCCTTGAGCTTCCTCTCTCATTATCCCATGTAATCATCCTCCACACACTCATCACTCACTCTCTCTCTAAAAAGCACTCGCACGGTTTCTCTCTCCCTAACTTCCTCTGCAATTCTTTATATTAACCGCCGGAGGAGAGAAGTGCCGTGCATTCCGATGACTCGCGTCTCTGATTCATTCCTCGTCGAAACACTCGGCGATCTGATCCCCCAAACGGCCTCGTTTTCCCTCCCTCCTTCTTTCGTCTCCTAGATCCAGACATTCCAGACCAAATTTAGGGTCTGTTGACTTCGTTTTTCGTTCTCTCTCATCAATTTCGAAATTCCCCAAGCGACAATTAGGGTTTTTGATCATAGAGAAAATGTTTAACAAGATTATGAAGCGAGGGCATCGAAAAGGCTCGAAATCGGATGCTCACGACGTTTATGGTTTGAATTCTCGGAATTCTGGAGCGGTTTTGACATCAAATGTCGTCGTCAATCACGCCTCCAGAACGGCGTCGATTGCAATCTCTTCTATACAGCCTCCGGTTTCCCCCAGCGGAACAGCGGCGCCACCGCCGACCGGACCGATCGAGAACCTTCCTTTTTTCCGTGAGGTGCCGGTATCCGATCGGCAGAACCTCTTTCTCCGCAAACTGCAGGTTTGCTGCGTCCAATTCGACTTCTCCGACGCTCTGAAATCGGTTCGCGAGAAGGAGATTAAGCGGCAAACCCTAGTCGACCTCGTTGATTTCGTGCAATCGGGTTCAGGTAAAATAACTGAACAAGTTCAAGAAGAAATGATCAGAATGATAGCTATGAACATTTTCCGGTGCTTGCCACCAGCATCGCATGAGAATACAGGGTCTGAAAACACGGACCCTGAGGAAGAAGAACCCTATTTGGAGCCTTCATGGCCACATTTGCAATTAGTGTATGAATTGTTGCTGAGATATGTTGTTTCATCAGATACTGATACCAAAGTTGCGAAACGGTACATAGATCACTCGTTTGTGTTGAAATTGTTGGATTTATTTGATTCTGAGGACCCAAGAGAGCGTGAATTTTTGAAAACTATACTTCACAGGATATATGGGAAGTTCATGGTTCATCGCCCGTTTATTAGGAAAGCGATTAATAATATATTTTATCGGTTTATATATGAGACAGAGAGGCACAGCGGAATTGGGGAGTTGTTGGAGATTCTAGGAAGTATAATTAATGGGTTTGCTTTGCCTATGAAAGAGGAGCATAAGTTGTTTCTGGTTCGGGCGCTTATACCTCTTCATAAGCCAAAGCCAATTGCAATGTATCATCAGCAGTTGTCGTATTGTATAGTGCAGTTTGTGGAAAAAGATTACAAGTTGGCAGATACAGTCATTAGGGGCTTGTTGAAATATTGGCCTCTCACTAATTGTCAGAAGGAAGTTCTCTTTCTTGGGGAGTTAGAAGAAGTGTTGGAAGCCACCCGGCCTGCAGAGTTCCAGCGCTGCATGGTACCTCTTTTCAGACAGATTGCTCGTTGTCTTAATAGCTCTCACTTCCAGGTTTGGAAAATTTTTCACTTTCCCTGTTCTCATTACATTTTCATGGCCGCTTATATGCTAGTATTACTGTGGGTGATCTTCCAAATGTGTATGATTGGTTGGGGGTTGGTTTTGTATTTTTTACATTATATGGAAATTTAAATTTTTTTGAGCTGTAACATAGCCATTGCTGAAAGTTTTCGTTTATTTATTTGTACCATATTTTGTCAGTTACTTTGACACCTTATTTGGATGGTTATTGCTCATTAAGATTTGCTTTTCTCATTTCATGAGTAAAACTTATTGTTCCCCCTTTTTTGGTACTCCACTTATTTTCTTCGCTCATTGCATAATGCAATTGTCTCTACTTGGGAGTCGTCCGCAATTGGTGGACATGGCTACATATTGAATTTTTTTATTGTGTCATGTTCTTGTACCATTGCACCGTCCAATGCACCATGATATAAACTGCCGTTGTAAGTTTCTGTGGACTTTTCTAAACACGAAGTTGATTATGTTCTAGTTGGTGATTCTATCGTTCATTTTTCCTTCAATGGTTGTTGAAAAGGATTCTTTATGACTGCTTCATTTTGGATGATGATTTGTTTATTTTTGTTGGCTTAGCTGTCACCCTTCCAATTTAAGTGATTTTTTTCTTTACTCCTTTTCTGGTGAGCAGATAAACAAAATCATTTACATGTTACTCCCATACGGGAAAGGCACAGTCTCCATCTCTCCAATTGAATATATTTTTTTTCTCCTTTTATGTATTGTGTAGCATTTCGGTAAGCTCCTTATTTCTGCTTATCATAGATGCGAATGTACAAAATAGGAAGATTGGTGGGTGATCAACATTGTTGGAAAGAAGCCCATTCCTTACCTAATTGTCCTCATTCCATTGTTTATATATATATATATATATATATATATGTATATATATATATATATATATTATAAATGAGCTAAATACAAAGCATCTTGGCCAAAATTCTTTTCCAACTCATGGCATATCCACATGGAAGCTTGTGGTGGTAGCTTCTCTGCTCAACTTTTTGAACTGGCTCTTTAGATGATTTATATTATCCCCATGCATGTTTCTATTTTTGGGCCTGAGATTTTGTCTAGAAAAAATGGGTTTCCTACAAATATTTTAGTTAAAATTTTGGAAAATTTTAGCAACGCTAATACAAAAATCTCTCTCTCTCTCTCTCTCCCCTTTTTTTTTAATACCATTTGATAATGGTTCAGTTATTAGCTTTGTTGCACATGCACAAGAATTATGTCTGTTTGTGTAAGTCATAGTTGCTCAATGAGCAGCTCCTACATTTTTAGCTTATGATTATTATTTGGCCATACGACCTGTCTAAGGATATACAGCATCTATGCTTTTCTCGTTTATTTGTCATGTGCATGTGTTGTTGATATGCTCATATGATTGTCTTCTAAGATCATCTACAACAACCTGTAGACATTAGAGCAAATGGAAAAGTTGACTCTTGTGGTTGGCTTTTCTACCATGCATGGGGCTACACTTGTTTTTGGAATTTCTGACTTGGTACTTATGATGCTTTAGACAAAATTTAATTATTTCTAGCTTTGCATATGGATGATGGATAGGAGCAAGCTCTTAAACACGAAATCAAGTTATGATATTTCTAAACTTTTTATACAATCAATGCATGGTCATAATTACTTATTTTTCTAGATTAGTAACTTTATGTTGTGTAAGAGGCTAAGGATGTGGACTAAAGCATTGATTTTGACATGAAGGCCTCAGAGAGAATATAAAGGCAGATATGGCGTCCTTGCCTAGGAAGAATGCAACATATGAAATCTACAAGATAAGAGCGACAGAAAAATTAGATAACTGAGCCCTTTGATTTCTCTTGATGTCCTCTGGAGATTGAACTTAAAACGCCTCCAACATAGAGCACCTTAATGATGACATGAAGACATGTGATGTACGACATAAGCTTTTTGACCTTTATATGGTTAATTTGGAGAGAATGTGATAAATTGGTTATTGAGAGAGAGGAATGCCTCCTTCATTGTGTGTGCTCAAAACTTAGTATTCTTTGTGGTAAGGGATCTGGCATGCACTTTGCTTGTTCTCTTTGTTTTTTAAGTTTTATGTTGTACTTCCCAACATCCTTTTGGTGAGTTTCTGATGATATTTTCTTTACCCATTTAAAGAAAAAGCAAAGGTATTAAAGATGGCAAGAAACATCTTTGATAATTGTTATGGCTATAGGAAATGTTTTACGGTTAGGAGGTTCTAGTGAGAGCCAGAATAGGGCGTTGGATTCCGGAAGATATAAAGACGATCTTGGGGGGGGGGGGAAGGTGCAAAGATAGGAAAGAAAAAAAGGAAAGTGAGGCAAGTGCTCCCATTAATTTTACTTTGGCATAGATGTTGTACGGGCTTAGCTAGAACTATAGAAAGCAAACAACTAAAATAAGGTCTTATCATGTGTGAGATAAGGTAGTCATAGAAGAATTATAATTTTATCTTTTGGAATATTTTTAATTTTTTTTTAATTGTTGGAGAAACATAATTGCTAAAAGTGTTAAGGAGGTGCAGCTTTAAGTTGATAGTTCTAATGTAGCAAAGCTCATTAAAGTAAAGTATTTGGATTAGATTAATTGATGTGGGATGGGAATGTATGAATGCTCTCCCTCTCTTTTTCCATTTTCTTTTGAGTTTTTTGACTGGAAGCTATATGTTTTGCTGTACTTCATGCCATCATCAGGAAATGCATCAAAGTTGGGAGATGTGGGGAGTTTGGGTGATAGAATTTGGTTATTAAACAAACAAAAAACTAGTTCAGAGGATAAAGTTAGGTTGACAATTGAAGAGAAGAAAAAGAATAACAAAGGCAGTTTTACTTAACAAAGAAAAACAAGATGACTTGTAATTAGGGATGGTATCCCACAGGTTTGGTCTGGGTGGCCCCTACCCCTCTCCGTCCTGGCGGGGGAAAACACATCCCTGCCCCCCATTCCTCTTCCCATCCCTGTCTCCTTTGGGGCTCACTGCAGTGATGGGGTCTCGTGTCCCATGGTTTAGAGAGAGAGAGAGAGAGATGGAGATGATTTAGATCCTTGATTTATGATGGCAAATAGATTAATCTAGTGATTTTAGAAGATGAAACTTGCTGGACAGCACAAGTTGTGGTGGCAACCGGGGGATGAAGAACTACCGCTTTGAGACACTACCAAAGAAGATTCAAGCATGCTTAGTTGATTAAGCATAATATATCTAAACTTATGTAGCCTGTGAACCCTCTTACTTTTTCCTTGAAAAGAGAGACAAAGAGAGAGAGAGAGAGAGGTAGTAGATTTGAGGATCTGCCTATGTGGGGTTATAAAAAAGATTCACTGAACAAGAGTAGTTTCAATGAACTTGATTGGCAGCAGTTTATATTACCTTATGCTAGATTTGGAAGAACAATATGAGCCCTTCATATTACAAATTTTCAATAAGTTATCTCTTTGTATATCATTTTTCTTTGGCCAAGTATTGTCTTATTTGATTAAAGTGGGGAAGAAAGTGGGCCGCTAGCTCAATGCTAGCAAATGCCTATTCCTAGATACTTCTACTGCATTTATTTCCTTTTTCCTGGGTGTGCTTTGGGAAACAAAGTTTTCAACTGCTAAGCCTTGTACATCCATGCAGTATTGCTCTCTCAATCTCTTGCCTGTTGCAGAGTATTACCTTCTCCTAATTGCCACCTTTGTTGTCAGTTGTGATTGTCTAGGCCTAGTGCCGTTTATTTTTTCAAACCACTTAGGCGCCATCTGGAAAGAGAAAAGAATGATACAAGCCAAAGAATAAGAACTTCTGTTTCTCAAAAAACAGAAAGGTAAAAAAGATACAAAAGACTGGCAGTAAAACATAAAGAAGTAAATGAGGACTGCGAAAGTCTCAAATCTATGTTCATGTACTGTATGTTTTATGTTTTGAAAGCCCGTCATGTTGTGGAACCATAAAGAAGCATAAAAATCAATTTGTCCCATAAGACATTGGAATGAGCTAATGTTTGAGAATCCTTGCATTTCTTTCCTTCGAAGTGTGGCGGATTAAGGACCGTGGCACTATTTCATAATAATTTAGGTTTGTTTCCACTTTCGAAACCTCTAAAGTTTGTCATGAGAAGATCATTCACTCCTCCCAGAAACCCATGGCTCGCCAAAGGTGCAACTTCTTTTGGCAGATTCTTCCTTCTACACCTTATTCTGTCTTATATGTGCATCCATATTGTGGAGTCCATGCATAGAAAATAGACAACTTGGCAAATTGAAGCTGTCTTAGTAGCCCGAGGAATATACTCGTCAGAGGAGCTGCCTAGACTGTGAAAACAAGTTAGTGGGAGATGACCAATACAGGTAAGAAAACAAGAACTAGAGTAGAAAATTTTACCCCACCTTTGAGTGAAAATTTCATAGCAGCCTCATTAGACATAAATGTTGGATGTCAAGGTCCTCAGAGAAGGTATATGTTTAGAATTTTGATAGCTGAACCAACAAAAATGATTTGTATTATACCCAGATTGCTCACTGTAATTGTGCAATAAATTTTGCGGATGGTTCTTGAAAACTAATGGACTTCAATCACCAAATTGCTAACAGTAGGGATATGCCTATTCAAGAACTAGATCAAAGTATTTCCATTGGGATACACCTATTCAAGAACTAGATCAAAATATTTCCATTTATTGAAAAGTTTGTTTGTATTGTGCCTCCCTGGTCAGTTTGTGGGTCAAACTGTAGAATTTGGATTAAGATTCTATGAATTTGTGGGGTAAAAGATTCTAAGACTGTATATGCTGAACAGGCATTTTGATATAAATATATATATTTTAATGTTGAGAAGATGGATTATTGAAATATACATTCAACATGTTGGAACTTGTGATTTCACGATAGACGAATTTAAATTTTTAGAGAATCCCAATGAGATCCTATGATTTTTTTGCTGCAAACAGGTGAGATAGGATCCTATTTTAGTAACTTGGGTTGATGAGTCTTTGTTCCTCTGTATGTCAAATCTTTTGTAAGTGGTGATCATTTTATGATCTAAGTTTTACTCTACTCTTGGAGACTTTTGAAAGGTATTGAATGTAAACAGGGTAATGAGGTAGAAATATACTTATTTTGTTCAATTCACTTAGGGATCTATAGAGTGAAATTATATTGAAAAAGTGTCGAGGTACAGTTTTTTACCCCAGGTGCATTAAATATCCAACTGTAAGGGAAGAAACATGGTAGATTGGCAATCATGATAAGAGATGCCAGGAAACAAGAGAGGGCTTCTCAATCATATATGCCTTACTGCCAATTTTGGAATTATATTATAAGATCTTTCACAAAACAACAGATGCTTGAAGGGGTTGTCGACTGATGAGTTGTCTTCCAAGGTTATAGAGTTCCTCTTAGTTGGGCCTTGCTTGATCTTATGTGTTGTGTCTGAGTCATTTCTATTAGTTGATATTTTAAGCCTGCTCTGTTGAAACCATCTTGACATGGATTTCTGAATACGGAAGTTATAGGTCACATAGCATTAGATATCCAGCTTGTAAGCTTCAGGATTCAAGCATACAGCTTGATTTGTTTGTGTTTTAGGTTTTTGAATCTTGTGAACTATGTACACTCAGCACCCGGTTTCACCCCATTCACCCACACTAAGTAGAACTTGAAATGAGCTTTGTCACCCTGGCTTGGGTCCAGCTCCAGTAATGACCTTCCTTTGTGCTACAAAGGTTTTGCAACTTTTGTCTGTCTGCCTGTTTGTTTTGTTTCGTTTCATTTCGTTTTTTTTGTGTTTTTTTTTGGGGGGGGGTCAATGTTTCTGTTTGTTTTTCTTTTTGCTTTAATGTGCTCTCTGATTTGTTTTTGGTATAACATTGTATTATGAAAGAGCAACAAAGTACTCATTGTTTGTTGATCTGCACCAGGTACAGAGAAATTCCGTGTGGACCTATGTTTGACATGTTTCTCTACATTCCATATCTTGAAACTAGAATGCCATCCTCCGTTGCTATGGATGTGATTTTCTGAATTGATTGGCATGATTGTTTGTTCCTCTATAATTATTCACAGGGCCTGGATCCACTTGGAATTTTTTCAAATACTTCTCTGAATCAACTCCATATTTCAGGTTGCTGAACGAGCTCTCTTTTTGTGGAACAATGAGCACATTGTCCAACTAATTGCACAGAATCGGCCTGTCATTCTGCCAATTATATTTGATGCAATGGAGAAGAACATTCAGTCTCACTGGAATCAGGCAGTCCACGGTTTGACTGTCAATGTCAGGAAAATGTTCATGGAAATGGATCTTGAGTTGTTTGAAGAGTGCCAAAAGCAGTATGCCGAGAAAGAAGCCAAAGCCAAAGAGTTAAAAGAATTACGAGAGATGACATGGAAGAGATTGGCAGAAGCTGCTGATGAGGGAGGGATTGAAGATATGGTAACAACCTAACTTGTAGCCAGAGATGGAAAAGGGATACATCAATACTAGACACGAGCATAGACACGGACACAGAGAGAGAGAGAGAGAGAGAGAGAGATGTATGATGGGTGGCTGTGGTTTCCCTCCATTTTGTGGGGGTCTCTTCCCGTTTTCTTTTACTAGTTTTGTTTTTGGCTTTTTCTTTTTTTTTTTTTAATTTTATTTTCTTATTTCATATTCATGAAAAAATCTTGAATCTGATTATTAGAAAGATATCAGGAAAAAAAGCAGCTGAGTAATGTAAGTTAAAAAAATGTAATGGAAAATTGAGTAGTATGCTGCAGTTTGGAAATTATTTGTGGTGTATTCCTTTGCATTGTAATTACCGCTCTTACCCATGTTTTCTCCCTACTAAAAGATACGTACGCAACTGGTTGTTATCCACAGAGACGATTTGTATTTTAATTGAGATCAAGGTGTAACATAAAGGCCAGATTTTTGCCCTTATTTTGTTATTTTAAAGCTTTGAATAATGACCCCCCGGGACTTGCAGATTTTTTCTATCAGGCTCCTGGCTGAGAGCTATCTTTATTCTTTGGATACTCTGTGCATGCAAGTTTCCTGAGGCATGAATGTGCAGGTCTGAATTGTACTCTATTTCCTGGAATATGCTAGAGTGTTTTGATGTGGAACCTACATTCAGTTCATCATTTAAGTGAATGATGGTGTTTTTCTTTATTTCTACTTGTTTTGTTTTTGTTTTTGTTTTTGTTTTGCTTTTTTTTTTTTTTTTTTTTTTTCCTCTTCCTTCTAAGAAATGGTGAGAGAGTGCACCAATACTGCTACTCTTTGTTTTGTGGGTGTCTTGATCCTTTTTACAGAATGTTTAACTTGAATTAGGATTATTGTTTTAAGGTTGAGATCATCGGGGAAATGGGTGGATAGATGACGTATGTTGAATGCAGAAGCTCAGATCTTGCGGATAATAGCTTCATACAAGAGATGAGTTGAGTGCTGATGTTATCGCAAGATAACAAGAGCAAGCTACGTGTGATTGTGCGATTTATCCTCCCATGGCTCCCTAGCCCTTGTATGCTAGACAAAGGCATTTCCAGTTTTGAGTCCTATGGTTGACTGAATGCAGATATGGAGAAAAAAATCAATAAAATAAGAACATGCATGAGCCAAATGACAAGACATGAATTCCATCCAGAATATTAAAATTTTATTTCTAACATGAGAGAAGTAAATAACCACATACAACCAAAAAAAAAAAAAAAAGTAAATAACCACTTATCTGGAAAAGGATATGTGATGGGGAGGGGATAAACAATCACCAGAAATATTGTACTTGTAGAAAAATAATGTATATAAGAAGACAACCTCTCTCCTCTAATATGATAATTTGTGTTCAAATCTTAGTGTAAAAAAAAAAAAAAAAAGGGTAATTTCCTTTAAAATTTTTTCAGATGCTATCTGAACTGAATCCACTAATATAACCCAAACTTTTTGGGCCAAACCAGGTTAAACGTTTCAAAATAAACATAAACCCAATTCAACCTTAAAAAAATTACGTTCGAGCCTTGGGAACCCGGGCCAAATTTGAGATCCCAAGCCCGCCGGCTGGCTGCAGGTCTCTTTTCTCGCATCTGACGGTACAAGTCACTCCTCCAAAAAAAAAAAAAAAAACCAGAGGCAATTATTCATAAAATTCCAGAAGCCCTAATCTACTGGATTGAAAGATTTAATCAAAAAGGACCATAGGAATAAGATCCCACGTTTGGCATCTTCTCTCTGAGCCTCCCATCCTTCTTCCCTTTGCCTTCCCCATATCTCTAATCTTATTCCCCTCTATTTAAAAACTGTTTTTTTTTCCCTTTTTTTTGTGGGCTTTCTACATTGTGTATTAGATATTATATTAGTATATACTGATACTTATCTTGTGCTCTATTGAGAAAAAAAAAGTTAATTAATTCAAGGAAATAAATTGTGGGTTTTGTTATCACAAAAACTTCTTCCGAGGGTTTCTGCTAAAAGCTAATTGGTAGTGGTGAGAGGGTGGGATTCAATTTTCAATTGCAATGTCCAGAAAGGGGAGTGGTGCTGTGCTTCAAAAGGATGTGCCATGGAGGGCTTCCCCTGCCGGAAAACCCATTCCTAGAATTCATCAGTCCCCTGTTCTTCGCCTCCCCCAAACCCCTTATTCTAATTATGCCCTGTCTCTCATGAAGGTATTCTCTCTCTCTCTCTCATGTTTCTTTCGTATTGGTAGTTGGACAGTTTGATGAGGGTATATGATTTTTTTTGCAGCATCCAGACCCAATTGGAGATGGGTTAGCAACTGCTGCTATTGTGGAAGCAGCTGGGCCTGAATGTATTGTGCCTGGACAAGCGACCCCTATTAAATTATTGGGTTTGAAGGTATTTCTCTTTGTCTTTAATCTGCCCTCGTTTTCGGTTTCCTTCTTCTTTTGCTATTAAGGGTTTTTAGTGTCATTGAAATTCCTTTCTGGGTTGATAAGTTTTAGGTTTATTATCCTATTTTATCATATTTTAACCTGTTCTTCTTACCTTCTTAATTTCTCAGTTGAATTGCATTTCTAAAAGTTGATGAAAAATACTGGGGCCCTCATTCTTTAAGTATTGCATAAGGGGTGGCAGCGCTGTCTCTTTTGTAGTGTAAAATGATTGTCGCACAAAAGTGAATTACAATCCAGGCTTTATATGCTTAGATTTTGATAATTATTTGTTATTTGTTATGACGCCTATTGCTGGTCAAAGTATTAGTTCTAAAGCTTAACTATCAACACCATTTTAATGGTATTATCAGAAAAGATGATTTCTTATTCATGCGAAGAAGCTTGATCCCATTTGGTCAATTAGATGCCCCACGCCCTGATTAGCATGTTTATTGGAGAATCTTAATTTTGGAAAATTATTTCTTGGATTTGGATAAGGAAAAGACTACTCAATGTTTGCTCTGCATTGAGCCTCATCTCTGTATCATAGTCCTTGATGATTATGCTGAAGTTTATATATAGTGTTATGCATCGTGTGCGAGACTGAGATTCTGTATGACACTTTCTGGCATATTATCACTCCTAAGTCTATTTTGATCACTTCTACCATAAACTGATTCTCTAGAACTCTGAAGATTTTGATAATTTTGGTCAAATATAAAGTTGAGGCCAATATTTGATGAGCTTGTACAAGGTGAGGAACTCTTCAACAGAGCCATTGTCCTATTCTTCTTTAAATCCCTTATTTCCCTTCCCATTTTAGCAATTAAAGATTCCCAAAATGCATTGAGAATTGTGAGAGTTGTGTTGAATGCACAAGAAAGGCTGAGTGTGTTGTTTGTGTCATCACCATTTGTCATGTTGATGAACAAAATTGGAACTAGAATTTGCAAACTTCTATTGGTTGAAAAGATTGTTTTGATGTTTCCAAGGGGGCCTCCAATGAAGCATGGATACGTCAAGGTGGAGTTATATGTGTGCAAAACATTTGATATGATGCTTGCTAAATGTTTCTGATATTGATAATGGCAATCCAGATTCTTGGTAAAAGTTTTTCAGATACTCAAGAAATGCTCGACAGAGTTAGCATGACAGAGATTTTGATGTTTCTCTCATTGAAATGTTCCTTAGAGGATAATTTTCAATATTTATCTTGTGAAAACTATTTATAAAACATGAGAATTACTTTCATGGGAAACATTCTTAATACCTATGATCCGGGCCAAGTGGCATTATCTAAACCATATGGATGCTACTTGATTTTGCTCCAAACCTCTTCAGGGTTGTGAATTTTCCTTTTTGTATCATATGCATAAAAATTATTCCATTCTATTGATGTATTGTGCTGTACCTTCTTTATTTCTTGAATCCCACCATTTTTAAAGTCTGCATCATTTCATATACATATCTGAGCTTCATATATTGTTGTGATAATTCAGTTGGGATAAGTTGATACTAATTCTTTGGATCAACATTGGAAACCCTGCTTTCCAGTGTGAAGATTCTGTTGGTATTTGGGGCTTGATAGACACAGAGCCAGGGGCAGAGGGGGCAACTCCACCCCGGAAATTTTAAGGAAAAAATTTTAAGGGAAAAGTGCAAAGATACCTTCTAAACTATAGCCGAAATACAAAAGACCTCTAAATTTCAAAAAAAAAAAAATACAAAAACCTCCCCTCAACTACGTAAAACTGCAGTTTTAATCCATCCATTTAGATTCCGTTAAATTTTTAATGGTAAATAGTAAAATAATAATAATAAAAACAAAATTATAAAAAAATTAAAACCAAATTGGGAAAAAAAAAAAAAACTAACTCTCTCTCTCTCTCTGTGCCCAAAATCAAGATTTCACTCTCCTCCACCCACTTCTGAAACCACCACCTGCACCAACACCCTTGTACTGCCTTTGTGAAGACCAAGATGAGCAATTTCAAAAAATTCTTCATCCACCAATTCGTTTTGCACTTAAAAACCAGAAATGTATCATCTTCTTCGTCTGTGCATATGTTGGTCAATCTCACCAATCTCTGTTTCAACTTGACCCTTTGTTCGATATTCAGCCTTCAATTCCACCGAATTCACCAATTCGCCATTCTCCACTGCCGTTCACCACCAACTCTTTGCCGGTCTTCTTCGATTTCGCTGCCGCCGATTCGTCATTTTCAACCATCATCTGACTTCAATTCCAAATGCCAGTTGATTCATCTTCATAGTTGCCACATTCATTGACTTCAATTCCACCACTCTCTTCAATTTCATCTGTTTTCAATTGCCGTCTACACCCTTTCACCATTCGATCCCACCATCGTCTTAATCACTAATCGCCGAGGATTCAGATCATTGATTCAAGCTTGGTGCTAGTATTTGCCACCGTTCAACCGCTGCTGCATATTCTTCACCATTCAAATTTCAGCTATTGGTGCTACTTCAGTCCATCATCAGCCACCATCCGTTCGCCATCTTCATTCAGTTGCCACTTCAACTTCACCTTCACTACCTCTTGTTCAATCGCCTTCGATTTCTCCGATGATTCTTCATCATCCCTGCCATGCGCCATTATTGAAACTTCAAGCTTCAAGCTTCAAGCACCAAGATTTTCCTTTTGCTTATAAATTGTCTTTCCAATCTCCCAAAACTTGTCATGCAAAAAAATCACGATTTTATCATCTTTTTTCTCCACTGATAAGTCCCACGCTGCCATTAAAGCTTCCTGTGAAAGGTTCAAATCTCGGTACATTAACTTCAATTCTGCTTCAATTCAATTTGAAACTTAATGTTTAACACTTCTAAAGCATTATTTGAAAGAAATTTTATGTCTTGACAAAAACTGATGGCTTCCAAAATTCTATTATGAAATTTCATCGTCTGCCATTCTGAGATTGCGCCTTCAATTGTGAAGACTTGGAACAGAATGAGAAAGAATCCGGAGATGGAGGGCAGGATGTGGAGGGACAATGTGAGGAAGATACTGCTGGAGGTTGCTCCTAAGAGGGATGTAGTAGCAGACTAGGAACATCTTGTGTGTGTGTGACAGTGTGTTGTGTTCACCACTAGTGCTTCAAGTGAAAGTCCCAACTCTATCTCTCAATTTCAGATTACTTAAAAAACTTGTGATTGTGGGTAATGTGGATGACTTGAGAAGCTGAATATATATAGAGAGAGAAAGAGAAAAAAAGGGTGAGAGAGAAGGAGAGAGAAAGAGAGAGAGTTAGATTTTTTTTATTACCTTCAATTTCTTACATAAAAAATTAAAATTTTAATAATTTTTTTTTATTACTTAAACCAACAGAACTAGCCAGAAGGATTAACTTTATATATCTTTGTAGTTAAGGGGTGATTTTTGTATTTTTTGGAATTTTTGAGGGGGTTTTGTATTTCGTCTATAGTTTAGGGGGCATTTTGTACTATTCCCAAATTTTAATATGTACACTTTTAGTGACATTTGTGCAAAAAGCTTAGAAAGTCCACTAGATGTAACAAAAATACCACTAAAAGCCACAGGAATGCATTAAGTGCTGTTAAAATCCATTTGTTCCCTAAGAATTATGGCATTTTCCCTCTACACCCCTTTCCCCTACATTTTGCGTTTTCCCCCCAAGAATTATGGCATTTGTAAATATGAAATCTGTATATTCCTGCCAATAGGCACAATATGTAATGAGTCAGTTCTTATTAGGGGAATGAATCAGAAATTAAGCTTAATGGAAATGTAGTTTTGCATTGCAAGTTAGCATTCAGCTTGTGTGAGATAATAAAGTGCATGTCAATTTAGTATCATAAGAGGTCCCTCAGGGACAGCTCAAGCAGTAGATCCTCCCCACTTCTATCTTTCCCCGATTCGATCCCGTTTGGTTGTATCTCTTTGTACCCAAAAAAAAAAAAAAATTATCATAAGAGATATTTAATGGCCTGTTCACAGATTAAAAGGAGATGGATAAGTATTGCATGAACTTCATAAATTGCAAACCTGTCCTTGCTGCAATGTTTCAACTTGACCAAAGCTTCTTTGGAGGCACCCAAAAAAAAAAAAAAAAAAACAAAAAAATTGTATCGGAGCCTAACTTGTAGTAGTAAAGGTTTTAGATCAGAAGGATGGACCTTCCTGTTGACTTAAAGGGTAATGTCCAGATTTGTTAGATATGCATCTGGAAAACGTAATCCCCTATTTGAGTTCATCATTAGTTCTAGTTAAAGTTGGAATAGGGTTTGACATTTTACTGTAGTAAACATTTCATCTCCTTAATCTGAATTCATACATATTATATGAGACATTCCATCTCAATTTTGTTTTGTATATTTCTCCTACATGGAGATATGGCAAGCTTATTATATCTGCATCATAGACCTAGACGCAAACATCCTGATTCGACCCAGCTTAAAGGAGACTGAATCATTTCAATTTCCTACTTGTTCTTGCGCTTCACTTGATTATTTTGGTTCAAATACAGTGGAGCTGGAATTCTATATTCTTGAATCAAACAGTTATAATCTTTTTCTATGCTGGGTTTGTCTCATATTTAGTTGTTATCTTGTACTCGCTTGAGATTAAGCAAGTTTGGAGCAAAATTGATGTCATTCAACCTTTTCTCTTCTACCCTTTTCTCCCCAGAAGCCTCCCTGCTTCAATCGGGCCATTTATGGTCGTCAAATATACTTCTTTCTCTTTTAAAGGCCCAAACTTCCATCTGGTTCTTTGTTCTTTTATATAAACATATCGAAAATTTGGAAACATCAGAGAGAAAGTATCAGTATATGCCGGTTGAAAATGTACCTTTGCTTGCTGTTTACAAAATGGAAATGGCAAGAAAAGATGTAAATCATGTTTTCTTTCCCCTTTCTGAACTTGTCCATCAAGTTTCAACTCTTTTGGTTTCACATTTACTTCACTCGGTGGAGGTTCACATTAAATTAAGTTTCATATTCAGGCCGTAAACTTAAAGCCTGTGCACACTCCTGATCTAATTGGCCATTTGCAACCACTGTTATCAATTGTCTCCCGCACCATCTTGGAAAAGAAACGAATTTTGCCTCTTTTTTCATAATTTCTTATTAAGATATCATGGCTTTGTTAAATCTCAATCTGGTTGCACTTGGTGCCCACTGAAATATTCGACTTTTGGATACATTAGGATCGATCCTCTTTGTGCATATACTTTTCAAGACAGACCCAGGCCATTGATATTTCTCTTTTCTTCTTTATTCATGTTGCCCTTGGTGGTGGTAATGTGCTGTCTTTAAGCCTCATCTAGTTTTTGTATTCCTGACATTCTTGATTGTGTATGTACAGGTATGGCCTATTGAGGTCAACTTAAAGTTTATGGAACCAGTTGGACGAGAACTCAAGTCAATTGGCAAGGTGAAGATCTTGGTTTGATACTTCCTTTTATCCCAATAATATAGAAATGATTAGGAAGGAGAACATTATTGGCAAAAATGTCAGACTTGATATCTCATTTGTCAGAGTGAAAGTAGATTTGCTCAAGGGTGAACATTAAGAGTGCAACTTTGCTATAGTCAAAGCAAAGCTGGTCATGCCCTGTTGCCAATGTGGCAACTGGGTTGGGGCATCATGTCCTTGACCGTGGGTTCGAGAACCATATGAGTCCTCCAAGAATAAAGAACTGCCTATCATGTGGGCTTGGTGTCCGGAGCAAAGCCAATTCCAAACATTTGTGCAAGATTAGCATTTAGGACAACATATGCACAACTTTATGATCAAGGCTGCCCATTTGTCAGAAAGAGGGAGAGCAAACTAACCTTGTTGAAAGTCGGTTGATTCACTCCTTCCCAGCCATAAAGAAACTCTAGGGAGAGAGAGAGAGAGGGAGAAAGTAAAACTGTTTGAATAGACTGATTCATGACCCCTGAATGGAAAACTCCTATATTTGTAGCAGTCTTACATCTGAGATCTGTTATTTTGGTATCTATCTTATATGAAGAAATATAACGGTTGTCAACATCATCCGGTATTTGTATTCATTCCTACCCGGTTGTATATTTTCATAAAGAAAAAGAAAAGGAAACTAAAAACCAATAATGTCATATGATTGTTTTCCACACCAACTATTCTATCAGGTCATCAATTGCAGGCTTAATAATACACTCATACATAGAACTTATGGTGCTGTTTACCCAACCATTTTCTCTATGTGCAGTTCATGGACAATGCTGTTGATCTTATGAACAAATCATTTATTGATCGTTGAAGCTTGGTGGAATTTTGTATTTCTTCTGGAAGAATCTGCTGCCTCCTTTCTCTCGAGATGGTTTTTTGCAGTTCTATATAATAGATTTTTCCTTTTTCCTTCTCTGTCTTGTGTATTGGTGGCTCGTACCAATGTAAACATGGATGTATTCTACTTCATGGAAATAAAAGTTTTGTTTTCACCAATGCCTTCTCCTAATATCTGTTTACTTCTGCATTCGTTGATCTTGCTAGGAAATGGTAAACGAACAATGTTCTCCGCCATGAGTACTACTCTTCATTGCATGCAAACTGTGTTCCTTGGTTCACCAAAATTCTATCTAGGGTTCTTGAGCATGTCCTTTGAATCATTCATTATATGAAAAAATCAGAGATCTAGGATAAGTAATAGCATTAGCCTTTGCATCGGGGAAAGTTGTCCCAATAATTAGGTCAAAATGTTAAGAGCACTGACAGTGTTTCGCATTGGTTCTATTTTCATCCAAACTCCTTTCTATCTCGATCCCTTTTCCTCCCATCGTATCCTAAATCATGGGGCTTGGAAATATTATAATGAGCAGAGAGTCTAAAGCGATTTGCAGGCTGCAGTACTGCTGCAAGGTGGTGGTTGTAGAAGAACTTGAAGACAATCTTCGCACTACAATCCAAATCCAAAACCAGTGACGCAAAAAGGTGAGCAGATCGAACTTATCCATTTTTTCCGCAGTAAAAAGAACATAGAAATATATCTAGATGACATACTTAAAAGCTTCTTAGCATGCAAAACGTGGATTCGTTTAAGCCAGTGGTGGTGCTTCGACAAAGCAGTGTCATCCACCAAATAAGCAGTTGATATTCTAGAAACTGACTGGACTAGCTACTTGCCACTTCAATACCTTAAAATTAGCTAGCGATACAATAGCTGAATTTGAGGATTCACAAACGATTCAAACCAAGTATTTTAGTCGAGAGAATGAGTATCTTGTTGCCGTTTTGAATGAGTAGCTAACCATATGATCCGTGAAATCTCTCTCTCTCTCTCTCTCTCTCTCTCTCTCTCTCTCTCTCTTCTGTGCATAGTGGTGGTGGGTTTTCATCCATTACAGTATAAACTTTGAGCAAATAATTGAGTCACTTTACGTTGACACATACAATCAAGTCCCTCTTTAATCTTATAGGGAGGGTAAAACCTTTTTTTCCCTTTTGGGGGTGGGGGGATTGCTCAATTGCAGGCTTAATAGTCAGAAAACAAAAATTTATACCATTCGGTCAAAGTTACTGATGATGGAAAACCCATTTCCATATTTGAGACATCACACGTATTTGGGATAGGGATGGAAAACCCAAAAGGGCTCGTGGCACCATGCCCACAGGTAAAAACCCTAGATTCTCTCTATCATCCTTTTTCCGGTTTTTTCTTCATTATTGTTAGAAATATGGATATAAACAAGTTTTTATGTAGAAATAAGATCAGAGCAGAAATAGAGTTAATAACCTGACTTCTTTCTTTCCTACCTTTTTTTTTTCCTGGTTAAAGACAATGATGTCGGCAGTGCACGAAAACAAGGGCCAAAACAACCAGAATAGCCCAAAGATTGGGTAAAAGGAGGAGACAGCTGCCAGACATGTCAACATCATACTCCACATTTTTTTTTTTCTGTGAAAAGCAGGGGCACAACCCCAGCAACGAGAACAGGGGAAAGCAAAAGGAAACAAAGCTAAATTACAAACAGGAACCGACTATCAAGGAGGATACTTCTGAAGCCTCCTCACTCGGCCCACACCAGCAGCATCAGTCTTTAGCAACTCCTCAACCTCCATTGGAGGAAAAGCAGCTTCGTGCAGTCCTTCTGGAGCTTCTTGCCCCATCTGCGCAAGCTTGTCAGCGCACATGTGCGCCTCCCTGAAAACGTCGAGGATCTCATTGATTCCCAACTCTTGGAGAATATCTCTGCAGTCCGAGATCAAATTCCTCCATGGGTGGTTATCTCCCACACCACTGTTGACAGCATTAACGATGTTGAGAGCATCGCATTCGACCACTAAAGGACCCAGTCTCTGCCTTTTAGCAATGTTTAACCCCAGAGTCAAACCCCACAATTCAGCCATCTCCCCATTGGAATTGCCAACATTGGCCCAAAAACCATACACCCAATCGCCTAGGCTGTCTTTGAAGACACCCGCAGCTCCCGCCGTACCACCCTCTAGCCGAGCAGCACCATCAATATTCAGCTTGAGGAAACCTTCGCTGGGCCATAGCCAATAGACCTCTAACGTAATCTTACTGTGAATGCTCGAATCATCCTCCCTCTTCGTCAGCTCCCTCGAGCTCAACACTCTGTTAACAATTTTTAAGGGAGACTCTCGCCACTTTTGATACACCAAAGTGCATCTGGACTTCCAAATATACCGCACCATCAACCCAAAGACAAAAGAGTCCCTCATTGGGGTCAACTTATACTTCTCCACCAAACCAGCTTTCAGCCAATAACAGCAATCCTCATTCCAAAACTCCACCAGCTTGCCGACATCACGAGTCAAACTAGACCAGATTGCTTTCGCATGAACACAATCCCTTAAGGCATGAGACAGTTTCCTCCGCTTCTTGACAGATCGAACAGGTGCCATTCTCAGTTACATTCCTCTTCTTCAACTCTGCGTTCGTCATGAGTCTTCCCTTAGCTGACAACCACAGAAAGACTTTCACTCTCTCAGGGCATCTAGACCTCCACACCCAATTCCAATGTTCCTCAGTCTCTTGAAGACCCAGAGACGCCTTCTTTTGGAGCCAATAAGCTGAACCCACTGAGAATTGGCCATCAGACCTTCCACTCCAAAAAATGGAGTCATTTCTGCTTTTGTCCCTGGGAATTGGCACGGCTCAATCTTCTCAACGCAATGGCGCGGCAGAACAGAAGACAGCAGCTCTAAGTTCCAGCCTCCATCCTCATTCCAGAAGTGCTTAACTCTGGTGTCAGTAGAGCAATTCTCTTGCGGGATGATGGCCTCTTCCCTAAGCTTCTCATTACCCAACCATCTGTCAAACCAAAATCTAATGCCCCCACCGTTTCCTAACCTCCATTTGATACCATTCCGCAAACAAGTTCTGCTTTTACATATCCCTCCCCATAAAGCCGAAGTAGCTGCCCTTTTTTATGACTTAGCAGATCCTTACCTTTCAGGTTTTTCCTCTTCTCATCATTACTCCCCCATAAAAATTCCATGTTCATCTTGTCTATTCTCTTGCACGTGCTCTCAGGCAACCAAGCAGACTGCATAGTATAGATGGGGATAGCAGCTTCACCAATTGAATCAGACTTTTCCTTCCCGCTGTACTTAAAAGCTTGGCTCTCCAATTGCAAAGCTTCTTTTGTACTTTCTCCAACACCTGGTTATAGAAATTTTTGTTTACTCTCCCGTGGATCACCAGCACACCCAGATAAGAGTCGAGGTTCTCGGAGATGGTAAACTTGCTGCACGCAGCTAAAGAAGCCTTGAGATGCCTTAGGGCTCTTGGAGACATCCAAATTTTAGATTTTTTCGGGTTAACTTGAAAACCACTCTCTTCAGAAAACTCTTTAAGACAACTTAGAACATTACTAAGGTTCAAGTGCTCTGCTTCTGCAAAAATAATTAAATCATCTGCAAAGAACAGGTGAGAGACCCCAGGGGCATCTTTACTCACTTTGACGGCATTCCAAACACCTTTATGAACTTTCTCTTGGATCATGCTAGCCAACCTCTCCATCACCGGTAAGAAGAGATAAGGAGAGAGAGGGTCACCCTGTCTTAAGCCCCTACTAGTTTTAAACAGGGGAAGAACCTCCCCGTTCCAAATAATAGACATGTCGCCACCGGAAACAGTAAACATAATGAGTTTGATTAACTTCACTGGGACATTTACTTCCAAAAGAACTTTACCTAAGTATTCCCAACTCACATTGTCGTAAGCTTTCCTAAGATCAATTTTGAGTATCATAGAGTTCGTTTTCAATCCGGAGGAGCACAACTCCCTTTGCAGTAGGTTCACAGAGGAAGAAATTAGAATGACGGTCTTCTCCATGAAAAGCCTAGAAGTCCCAGGTCCCGATGGCATTCAACCTATCTTTTACTAGAAGTTATGGCCAGTAATGAAGAAGAAGGTTTGTGAGTTTGTGAACAAGGCCTTTGACGATGGACACTTCTGCCCATTAATGGCTAGAGCTCTCTTGATTCTTATTCCCAAAGCTAATAATCCTATGGATATTGCAGACTTCAGATCCATTAGTTTGTTAAATACCTCCTACAAGATCTTGAGCAAGTGTTTGGTTGCTAGACTGAGACCAATTATTCAAAACTTGGTCTGCCTTCACCAAAATAGTTTCCTTTCGGGTAGAGGGACGATGGACAATGTGATTGTGCCGCAAGAAGTGGTCCACTCCATTGGGCTCTCTAAAATATCATACTCCACATCTCCATTAGAATCAGCCTTCCACTTGCCCTTGCCTAAACTGTTGTCCCTACACGGTTCCATTTTCTCACATAAAATAGGCCCGACTTCGAGAATCAGCTCGACTCCTTGGCCCATGCTATAAGTTGGGCTGGGCTAGATATAGACTTTTAAGTGGGCCTCAATTGGGTAAAGTAGGATGAACCCATTTTCCTTTTTCTTTTTCTTTTTCTTTTTCTTTTTCTTTTTTGTGCTATACCGACCAGTATCTATTACTATGTTCCGACTATCCGGTTCGGGACTTACAGTGGTCCATTAAGAGAGTTACCCTATCAATGTAATTTTTTTATGTCCAAACTACGAGTTGAGATCGAAAATTTGATTAAGAGATCCAGCGTCATATCTCAACTACCTACTGATACCTTTTTCTTTTTCGGGATTGGGGGGAGGGGGGAGAAGCTTGAGAAAGATCGGCATTTTAATGAAATTTACGTGAATAATTTTATAAGTGAACTAAATATAAAGATGTTATGTACTTAAAATAATTGAATTTGAGGCTACTAAGGGAGTATTGAACCAAACAGTTTTAAGGGTTTAAATAGTTTAAAATTTATGTGGTAATTAATTGAAACATTTTAATCAGATATTTATGAGTTTTTTTTTTAAATATATAAAATTTTAATTAAAAATTACTGAAAGAGACTATCATATAGAATAATCCGCTTAATCATTGATTCATTCGGTTCACATACAATATTATTCCTTATTTTACACGTAATAAAGCTCAATCTGATCCTCAGAAGGGCAGGCCTTGGGCAAAGGATATGTATGCTAGACATTTAGACCCACCAGACTAAGAAAAGCATTTCGGTGGTTTCATGTTTTATTATTTATTTATTTATTACCATGGTGGCATCTGGGGTAATTATTATTACCTAGAGAGCATCGGAGAGGTGAAATAAGTGAATCCAAAAGTAAAAAGGATAAAGCGAAAGTAGAAAGAAGAAAAAGAGAAAGGAAGGAAGAAAGAAAGCCAGGGACATAATTTTTTTAGGTGTGAGTGATTAAGGGGTATTTTATTTATTTAATCAGAGATTTTGAATTTGATTTATCAGAATGATGAAAAAGAATTTAAGAAAATCAATTTTTAAAATTGATTTTATAATATTTAAGTTAAATTAATCGAATAAAATTTAGATATAAATCGTCAAACCAAAAAAGATAAAAAAGAAAGATAGGGAAGGAATAGGGTACTGCTGCCGAGGACGCCGGCGTTCATGGTAAGATGGTCTATAAAAACACAGCCTTGGGCTCCACACCAAATGCCTTTTCATATTTGACCTATAGACCCTCACACAAAGAACCCATTTACCGTTATATCATCCCCTTCACTTCTCCGATTCCAAGCCCTCCATTCCTTTTCTGCGGTGCTTACTCTCTGTCACCTGCCCCAATCATAAGAATCACAATATATCAAAATACAAAGGAAACAACAATGTCACACACAATAAAATACATTACTTATCGAATGATTTAAATTTCACAGTCCAATCAATATCAATATATATTGATTAAATATTTTATTAATATATATTTTTTAAAAATATTGATATAAATCATCATATTTTATAATTTATTTGATTTATATAGTATTTTAAAAAAAAAAAAAGTTTTATTTCATATTTTAGTACTAAATTTTAATACGGTTGCAACAATTTTTTTGAGAAATCGACATGTTGGTCCCCAAGCTTTGTTCAAAATTGGGTAATAAGGTTTACTTAAATGAGTGGGTTTATAGGATTCTATCCAAAGGCCTACATGAAAAATTAGGCACTTTGTCCATGGCATTGGATCCTGCAAATACGCCTGACCCGACCCCACGACCTTTCTCATAATAATTCAATTATAGCATTATTCATTTTTGATAACTCGAGGTCTCGTAATTTTTTCTGTAGTGATCTGCTCACTTCATCAAATACTACACGCTTGGTTCCTCGTTTGCTTAAAAATTTACAAGATTTCTTAAATTTATTGTAACAACCAATTCCTCAATTGAACACGAATAGGAAGATGAAACAGAGAAAAGAAAAACGAATCCCAAATATAAATCCAATGAGAACAGACTAAAATCCCGAAATAAGAGCCGAATTCAAAAAAAAAAGAGAGAAAGACCCGAAACCCAAACGATCAGAATGGGTGGAGCAAAATGAAGAAACGATTTACTTGCAGTATCCTCATCCACGATTCTAAGGTTATGGCTTCGGAAACGATCGAACTCAATGTCTACAACGACAAGAATAGAGAATAACAGTATACTTTCCTCGGGAAAGTCACCATCGACGGGAGGAGGCATGGAAAGTGTCAAGCCTTTTAAGGTCCACTGTTCAGGTTCTCTGCCCCAAGAAGTCCTTGATCGGCTTCTGCAATTCTTCTGTCCAGAGGAAGAGGGAGAACTGCACGACATCGTTTTAACATCCTCCTTCACAAAATGATGTCGTTTTCGTCCACCTCCGTTAACAGGAGTGCTGTCCAGTCATCATCCACGTGGCCACACCCACCAGGTGTCGCTCAGTCATTAGCCATCAGCTGTACAGTTAGCCGAGGTCATCCAGTCATCAGCCACGTGATGTCCAGTCAGTAGAGGTTGATCAGTTTTCAGCCACGTGGGTCCAGTCAGACGAGCTTGTCCGGTCATTTGTGACCTGGCGTCGTCACCCGAGTTCGTCCGGACATCAGTGACCTGGTATCCAGTCAGCATCAGTGGACCGGTCAGCAACACACGAGGCAAGCAGTTGCCGGGTGTCACTAATGCATTAGTGATAAAGTTGTACAGTCAGCCGAGTGGTCTCCTATCATCAATGTGTTGCCCTGTCATTTTCCACATATGTCCAATGAGACAAGGTCATCCGGTCATCAGAAACATGGCATCTAGTCAGCTATTTGTTGACAAGTCAACGGACCACCACGTGGCCACCAGGTGCCACATGTTGCTAAGTCATCAACCATGTGGTGCCCAGTCAGCTTTGTTGGACCAATTGTTCGCCACATGTCTTGTCATCAAGGACGTGGCGTCCAGTCAGCTGGTGTCCTGTCATAATCCTTGTTGCAAAGAGTCACAAGGTATCGCAAATACATTGGTGAGAAAGTTGTACAGTTAGCCGATTTCGTCCGGTCAATAGCCAGGTGTGCACAGTAAGCCACGTGTTGAGATGTCATCAAACATATGGCATCAAGTCAGCATAGGTTGACATATCATTCCACGTGGCCAGCAGACACCACTTGTCTCTCCAACATTGGCCATTATGTGTAAAGTCATTCGATGTAGTCCAGTCACGGTCCACATGGCACCAGTCAGCCGCGGTCGACAAGTCAGGATCAAACATGGCTAAGAGTCACCAGATGTCACTCATGCATTGGCAATAAACCGAGTTCATCCGATCATCGCCACATGGTGTTGAGTCAGCCACATGTACCCTGCTATAAACCAGGCGGCATCCAGTCAACCTATGTCATCCAGTCACCAGAACATTGCGTGGAGTAAGCATACCTAGTACCCAGTCAGCATTGGTGGACCATAAAAAACAACCATAAAAAATATATTATCAAATTCACAATTTCTGTTACGCGCCATATTTCAAGGTAACAAATTTAATATCATGACTCTAATACAGTCCGTTTTTAGCGAGTTATCATGTATATCAACACCCTGCATGAAAAAAAATTATAGGCACGGCTGCTGAGTCCTGTACATTAAGACCAACCTGTCATTCCTCTCAATACCCTATCGGCTACACTAGAGAATACCAACTAGCCATTGCAGGGCAACATACGTTCATTGCATTGCCATTCAGAGAACATGAAACATTCAGCCGAAACTCACGCAAATTCGAATAAGTAATAAAGAAAAGGTGCTCCTGTTGGCCTCCCATCCCTAATGGGGTCTATACAGCATTAAAGTGGAATTGAGTATAACAAAATGGATGAACAAGATATCCCCAAGGGACAACCTAGTGATACAAATCATTCTACAACCAATAAAAAATAATGGATGAACAAAACATCAGACAAACTGAAAAAGAACCAATGAATGCAAGCGGAAAGTTACTACATCAAGAAGTTAAACCTGGATATGACCATTTCTCCTGCAGCTTCTCCCATTTTCATATGTCATACGCAGTGGAAGAACCAAAAGTTATAGATAAATCCTTTCATCATCTGATCATCTGGCAAATCTTTCAGCAATTGTTGTTGGCAACACTGTAAAATATCTCTAATTTGCATTCCCCCGACTAACAAAATTTCGACTTCTCTGAAGCTCCGAATCAATAGGCCATGCATGGAAAAACAGCCACTGACCTCCATTTTACTCGCAAAAACACCTGGTTTTAAAACATTGCAAGGGATGCAAGAGAACAACTTTGAAAGGTGATCCATCAGTGCTCAGGTTAGTTACAAAAGGGACCAACATGAAAGTTTCAAATATACACTATAGCATAGTGACAAATTGAGGCTTGAAAAAGTCCACACCTAGTACCGATCATAAGATGGCCGGCCCTCTCTCCTAGGCCGGACATAAGGACCAACTCTGTCCCGGTAACTTCCCCCGTCAAAACGGGCAGGCCCACCACTTCCATATCTGTCACCAGCACCTATTGGGCCTCCATCCCTGTGATAATCTTTTCCTTTGTCAAATCCATTATGAGGAATTCGGTCCATGTATCTGCCATCTGAAAAACGATCCCCAGCAGGAGGGAACCTCCCATTTTCATAACGACCACGATTGTCATACCTGTCGTCCTTGCTATCAATTCGATCCCTGTCTCCGTACTGCCCCATGTCATATCGGTCTTCATGACAATTAGCACCATAGCGATCACTAAAGCTACCAGTGCCACCGCCATTGCCATTAAACCTAGACTCTGAAGAAAATTGGCCACCTTCACTACTTCTACCACCACCAGTCCTACCACCAACACCATAACCACCAACTACTGAAGGGCATTCACGAGCAAAATGGCCCAAACGTCCACACTTGAAGCATTCTAACCACCCTCCTGACCAATCATCTCCTCTATATCCACCCTACCACCAGAAGTATGGTCCCTACTGTAGCCATAGTCAGGATCATCACCAGCCATTTTAGACTGTGCTCTGCTCACTGAAACTATCCGGCCATCCAATTCCCTACCATGCATCTCCCTGATAGCATCATCCATGGCCTGACGATCTGCAAAAGTTATAAATCCAAATCCACGGGAGCGGCCAGTATCTCTTTCCACCATGACCTATATAATTGTCAGATTAACCTGACTATGAAACTTCCAACATAGCTATAGTCAAATAACTTTCGGGCAACACAAAAGACACATGAACATTATTGCAAGAAAATCTCACCCTTTCTACCACTATGATTAGCAATAAATATGCACGTCAACCAATACATTACAAAGATTTCATTATTACAGTGATAAGATGTAATAATGGCACAATTTGCAAAGGGCAGCTTTGCTCAATACAAATACACACTAAACACTTAACTAAATGAAAACAATCAGACAATGACAATGCTAGCAACGCTAGTAGTGTGATAAAGTGCCAGGCCAATCATCTAAAATGTATCACACTTATGTTCATGGCCACTAAAGTGCAAACAGGAAAGGAAAATCCATAACCCCTTAACTTGATCATCAAATATTTACAGCAATTCAGGTATTCCACAGGAAATACCTTACGCACAGCCAGCATGCCATCCAACTTCATCTCTGAAATGCCAAGGAAAGACCCAAGACACTTACGGGTTGAGAGACATGAAAGCCATAACGTGCCATACCTTTCAGTATCAAATTATTCCGCAAAACTGAAAATATGACACCACCTACAGATAAGACCATCCTGTACGTTGCAGCATGGTATTTCACAACGTATTTGTGCTATAAAAGGAAGAAGCCAGATCTGTAGCACTTAAATTCAAATCAAAGGGAGGCCTAATGTCCTAGAATCCATAAATTCAAGCCCTTCTATGTAAAGGACTGAAAGTACAAACACAAAACAACCATTTACAGGAGATTTTGAAAGGCCTGACCATGAAAATTTTCTGGATTTAAAGGGACAAAAAGGCATGCCAATCCCCTAATAAGAAACTGGCTACTAGAACACTTTAGCCTCTGGCATGTTTTCTTCTACTTCATCTTCTGAAGACCAAGCATGGAATAGCTAGTTCATATTTCTGATGCAAGATCATAAATACAGAAATGCTTGCCAGTGTTAGTCTTAGTCCACCAGGAACAACATCACAATATTTCTCGTCTAATGAAAAGGTTTCATGAAAAAGAGCCAGATGGAATTCAGCAATGAAATAGGAAAAGTAAATAAATGCCACCAATGAGAACATGACTCTGGACCTCAACGAGTATCCCAAAGTGTACAGAGCTGCATAAAGAACAAGTGAACCAAGCGTATGATTTCAACTGAACAAACAGACATCTTTGGCAAGCCAATACGACAGAGTATGTCTAACTGAAGATATCACAATGAAAAGAAGGACCACAGAAATTTAAAAACAAAAATGCATTGCCTTGGAAGAATTTAGATGGTATAGTACAGAAATAAAACTTACTCTCAAATGAAGAAATCCTTCAATTTTGTTACTATGAGTCTATGCAGCACAGACAACAGTGAGATGCAGAACAGAAGATGCCACAAGACATGAATAAAAATAAAAACAAAAAGATACAATATGGCATGGGTACATAAGTTAGAAATGTGTATATATTTGAAAATAGAGTGCTATATAAATGTACAGAATCAACACATGTTCAGACAATAGTAAGATATCTTGTACATGTAACATACTGTTACCCATAGAAACCTTATTTTCCTTCAGTTTGTGCTCAGTATAGCTGTACTTTGAAATCCATAACTTCAAAAATATACAAATAACTATGCCCATCATGTGATTTTAGTGTAATGGAAGTGTCCTAGAACTGTCTAGTTGAAAATGAAATGTAAATAAAAAAAAAATGCCACCACAGCTGACACAATTCAGTGCATCTCTTCAAAAGACCCTATGAGCATCCTGTCAGAGGACAAGGCTCATTTCCACAGGTGTCAGTGTACAAAGATTGAGATTCACATCAAGGAAACCCCCAAGAAAATGAAGCAAGATAATAGTTCTGGTTTCAACCAATATCGATCATATCTCTTCCATTTCATTCTAGTTGGCATTGAATCAAAGAGAAAAATAAATATATAAATAATCCCCTCCAATAGGCAATACAACAACAACAACAAACTGGGCCTCCCTCCAATAGGCAATAAAAAGAAATATTCCTAGTCCAAATTTTGATGACTAGTAAGAAAGGAAAGGAAAACCAACTCAATGCCTTTCTTGCTTCTTCAAAGAAAGCTAGAGCAACTAAACTGTTCCATCAATTATGCAACAGCTTTTAGAAACGTTTGTACCCATAAATAGTCATCTAATAAGAGCATTGTGGCAATTCTCTCTGTAAATATATTCAGCGAAAGGATCCTAGCTCATTCGCATCTTCTAAAACTTGTATTGATTAATCATCTTAGTAGCCAATGGCTGATAGTTTCATTCCCCTTACTCTTATAGGTAAAATGAAATCTAAAGTGATAGCCATTTTGCAAATCGGTCTGAAAACATTTTTTTTGTCCTCAATCCTAAAAGTTCAAACTAAAAATTTAGAACAATTTTTTTTGCTTTATGATCACATCAAGATATCAGACATAATTTTTATTGTAACTAGAAAGAAGACTAGGGTAACTTGTTGAAATTACAATTGCATGTCAAACTCCATATTTAACTGGAACATGCAAATATTAGAAGGATCCAAGGTCCAAGATTACATGCTCATGGTAAATGCCGTGTTTCAGGATCTGTGTGAAATTTAGTAGGATAAATACCTATGTTTGTACTTGAAAATGTTGCAAGGGGTTAAAAGATAATGAAATGTAACAAGTAATCTAACCGGAAAGATTGATAGTGAAATCATATCTCTAGATCGATGCTTTTCCTCACTTTCCTGTCATGTATCTCAGATCCTGGCATAGTTCAAGCACAAACATCCCAGTAGAATAAACGATCTTTGTCCTATGTCTCCAACTCTCCATGACTCAAGAGGGCTTACATACAGTAAGCTGAGTCAAAAATAATGGTCAGGACTAGGATAGAAGGCTGAATTGAAATTCAATATCAACATCTATGACATAGAAAATAAAGAGAGGTTATTTCATTCAGTCGTAAGGAACTTGGAATTCCTTCCTTGACATCTAAATACTACCAAATGGAACTAAACACATTGGTCAGTGTGCCTGCTACATCTCTGATCTGCACCCAGATGAAAGAAGCTCATATTGAATGTGCTCTCCCAAAGCCTAGCTTTGTGATTTATGAATTTTAACCCCATTGGTTGCATCTATCAAAAAACCCAAATTATACAAAGGATAGGAAATCCCCATCTCAAAAAAAAAAAAAAAGAACAGACAACCGAGATAAAAATGGACACTAAAAGAGAACTGATCATTAATTTAGAGTCACTGGGGGCACTTAAAGCATGAGGCCATAAGTTAGCATAAAACAGAATCCTGTCGCATGGAATGCTTATCCTACATCCACCAATTGCGCCTCAAAGACAGTCACGTAAATGCCAACACCAACACCAAAATCAACTATCAAAATCCACAACCATGAAACCCTAGAAAACAATTTGACAAAGAGAATAAATAGGAACCAATTTCAATCACAACGATTCTCCGTACATATCATAGCGACGAGAATGCTGGCCTGAAAAGAACCTCGCAATTCACTTATTTGAAACCCGAGAGAGAGAGACAGAGAGTATACCAGACATTCGAGAATTTTCCCATAGCGACGAAATGCATCGTCAAGATGTCTCTCGGTGGTATTCCACGCCAAACCCCATCAAAAATTCAATTATCTTCCCTTCCTGCCATCTCTACACGAAACCCTAGAAAGATTAAACGAATCAAACACAATTTACTTGATCTTCAACTCAAAAAATAGGCAAAAGAGAGAGGGACGATTAGTCTGCTCACAGTACTCTCTCTCTCTTTCTCAAGAAATCAAGAGAGGGTGTTTGGCTTAGAGTTGAAGAAATTGAATAGGAAGGGTACGAAGCAGAAACACGCGTGCAAACTGGAGCGCATGCTTCGTGTGAATAAAACCCTAGACTAGACTTAAAAGGGATTCGGTTCCCAATCTCGCGACACATTCACCAATTGGAGCCGAGCCAACCGAGCTGGCCAGAGTTGTGTTTGGAAAATCTCGCTCATCTTCCTCAAATTTATGTTTACATTTACTTTATTATGCTTATAATATTATTTAATTAAAATGAAAAATTTTAGCAAAAAATATAAACTTTACAAATAAAAATTCTCGTAGAAAAAATTAACATTATATTAATAATTTTTTACCTTAAAATTAACTAAGTCTAATTTCATCACGTCTAGCTTTCATCAAATTTTGTTTATTTTATTTTAAACTTTAATAGTTTTAATAAATTTTTAACTTTTTATTATTCTCTAATGATCTAATTTTAGTTTTAATTGAGACAAATAATATAAAAAGATCAATTATTCTTTTATTTCACAATAACATAATATAATAAATATAAAATAAATAATAAATATAAAAGACAGTCACGTAAAAAATTTATGTTACCTAACACGACAACTGATTTTTGAAAAATAAAAATCGAACCAATCAAACCTGAAATCGGAACAAGGGAGTAAAGGTTCCAATTCATAATTCTCCATTAAGAATCGAAACAGAAACGGTAGAATCAAATCCGTTTTTCATAAAAAGAAATGAGCTTGATTCTTGAACAAAAATTAAAATATCTTTTTAGATAGTCAAAAATATCTAATTTATAATTTTTTTAATCAATAACAACTAGCAAAATTGTTAAAAAAAAAAAATTATATCAACTTGGAATGGTAAGAATTAGAACGAGAACCAAATTGAGTAGCAAGAGTATATATATTGAATCCCTCTTCCCCATCTATTACTGAATTTTATCTTTTACAAATTTAGTAGAAAAACCTCCGATCAATTATTTTTGTTGGCGTTTTGGAGAGGCTAAAAATTTAAACCAATTCGTAGAAATTAATTTTTAATCTTTTAATTTTAATCATTTTTAACATTAGTTTGTCTTACTACATGTCATGTTTAAACATATTCGCATACCCCAAATCCTAATTTGATCATTTTAGAAATTAAATCTCATTTATCACTATAAAAAAAATTTTTGAACCTTGGAAAATGGTAGACGGTGTGCTGACCACCCACACGGGACATGATGCGACATAGCTGCGGGATCAAAGGTTCACAATCTAGACATCCCCTTCCCATTCGATGTGGGACTCCCTGATTTTACTTTTGAACCCAATCATTTCAAACCAAAAAATGCCACTCCACCCACCCCATCGGAAAGTTTGGGCTCCTCTGATCATGGCCCCAAAATCATCCACTGCAATTTCGCCTCACACGGCTAAGAAACCCATAATTTTTGTTCCGTGCAATAACAAATTTACCCCCCCCCCCCACCCAAAAAAAATTATCCAACTGAGAAAATCCAAAAATTTTTGTTGGCTCTTTATTTTATAGTATTTGAAGAGATTTTAAATTTAATCATATCTTGATCCCCTATTTCTTAGTTTTGATCAACTTAGAAATAATGAACATTAATTTCTCTTTATACACACCATGTCTAAACATATGCTTATACCTTAATTCTTAATTTTGATCATTTTAGAAAATAATCTTTATTCCAAATCATACTAACCACTCTCTCTCTATCTAAAAATTTGTAAGGAAAAAATGGTAAGCGACGAGCACACGGTATTAAAGAGCAAAACAGTAGTTTACCGTGCTCTCAGTACGTCGCTGCGTGACCGGACATGATATATGGAATACTAAAAAAATATCAAAGTTGGACTTCTGCATTTGCCTTTTTCTTATCAGCACAATTATTTCAAGCTCAAAAGTTTGGAAAATTTTCGGATCCTTTAATCATGGACCCAAAATTACCCATTCCAATTCCACGGTTCTAAAAGTATAATCAAGACTAATAATTGATATTAATATTTTCTTTTGTTTATATTGGATCTCGAATATAAACCTATTACATAAAAGGAGGAAGGGATCACTTGAACCACAGCTCATCGGCATAATTGCTACCGATATAACAAGTATTCTACTTGGTCAAGGCATGAAATACCGGAGTCTATCCATCCAATTCCCCTTCCCTTTCTATGTCAAATTTGGTCTCTCCTGCTTCTCTTAAAAATTTACCCAAACAACTTATCCTGCCAAGAAAACCCAATATTCAATAATTTTTATTGGTGTTTTATTATCTAGTTAGTATTTGAAGAGACTCTAAATTTAAAAGTCTCTAAAAAGTAAAACCCAATCGATTGATCATGATCAATTTAGAAATTAATTTTTTATTTCTTAATTTTTATCATTTTTAACAAGACGTGTTTATCTTAGTTGTTTGTATAGGATTAATTTCCCTTTACCAGATTGTGTTTCAATATACAATCCTTTCCGAGCTTTCACCTCTCGTGAAACAAGACCTGAAAGTGCTGGACTCTTCCCCTTGGCAAACTTGGTAAAACCAGGATAAACTACCCCGGCAAGGGGTGGACCGTGGACCTGGGACCTGAGAGGGATTGACGTTAAAAGCTCATTCAAACATAATCAAATTGAGGACATTAATGGAAAGGAATAACTAGTTACATCATCATCAGTTTTTTCTTCCATGATTTACACGATTTGAGTGCGCCCTGTTTCCCAATAGAATGTCCTAGGAAGAGATTCAAATTTTTAAGAATTACACTATGCTAAATGATATTATATTCTAAACAAATAAATGCGTCCCATGTCAAAAGACATCAGTAAAAATTGGCATTGATAACCAACAAAACCTGCAGATAACAAATTTCAAATGATCAATTAACTTCAGCCCAACTTTGGTGGCACCAGAACTCCCATGGGATGTCTTCGATATTGTGAGCTTCAGTCTCCTCCAAAGGGTCTTCAATCCCTTCGATCTGCCACTTAATTTCCCTAATATATCGTAACATTCGCTCCCTAATAATTTTTATGAATTTTAGATATCAATAACTACACCTCGTTTGCAATAATCGGAAATTCCTAATTTCACAAAAACCCGTTGGTTGGTCTCCTCGTCAAGAAGACTCAAAAGGGCGCTAATCCAGATTTGAAGGTTGAACTCGCCCGCAAATTCAACCTTCCAAACATCGAATTCTCTCTCACCAATTCCTACAAAAAAGTGGTTGTTGGGTTGAGAAGGCTCACTGGGACTTGTTGGGCTTCGAGAGAACCGGCTCGTTATCCTTCCACCGTCGAGAGAGGGAGGTATTCGCTGCTCTGTGAAGCCAGCCTGATGCAGTACCCTCCTCATTATGAACCACGCACTCCAAGCGTTTGCCCGGAGGTCATGACCCACAAATTCAACCTTCCCAACATCGAATTTTCTCTCCAATTCCTACAAAAAAGTAGTTGTTGGGTTGAGAAGGCTCATTGGGACTTGTTAGGCTTCGAGAGAACCGGCTCGTTATCCTTCCACCGTCGAGAGAGGGAGGTATTCGCTGCTCTGTGAAGCCAGCCTGACGCAGTACCCTCCTCATTATGAACCACGCACTCCAAGCGTTTGCCCGAAGGTCATGACCCACTCTCTGCTTGGACCGGGCGAGCCAGCGGCTTCACCCGAGAGCCCATCCCTCTGGGTCCCACCAACGTTCAACCACCTTCATGCTCTCACTTGAGTCACAAGCCCACGTTACTGAGCCCAGCGCTGACGTTGCGTTAAAAACTAACTTATAATGAGCCATATATTCATTTAACAAACCTATGTGGGAAGGTCATGACAACGTCATTTCCTCCTCCCTCTCTCTTCCATGTATTGAAGATTTCTTTTTAGTCTTGTTTGCAGAATGATACACTTAATCGATCATACAATCTCAATATCCTTCTCAATACTTCTTGGCACCATCATTCCAAGCCCAAAAATGCCACTGTCAAGTCTTATGGTTCGGCTGCTTGTTTCTCATGCTATTCACATAGAAAATTCTTGATAGAAAAAGTATAGGATACACAGTCACAAAATTACTCAGGTGAAATGAAGAATCAGTTATCCAAGACAAAGTGAAAATGTATGATTGAATTGCTACTTGAACAAGATTAATGTCTTGTACCAGACTTTGTTTCAATGTTCAAATGGAGGTCATAGTTCTCAAAAATACCTATGGGCTACCCAACTTCATACACTCGTTTTTGAGCTTACACCTCTTGTAGAACTAGCCAAGGCATGCTTGACCCTGCCCTTTGGCTGGAGAATCAATTGAGTTTGAGAAAGCCGGATCAATACCGGGGCTAAACTTGGGATATATTTGTGAGATCCAAACATTGACATTTGGTGGAAAAAAGGGAAATAAAGATGATCAGAAATCTTCTTGGTCAATTATAAAATTAAAAATTGGATTTTTTCCGGTGTCAGCAATTGTATATGTGTTTCTCCTTGTATGGTGGGAGGAAAAAAGAAAGAGTTGAAACCCTCAATAGAGTAGTTAGTCATATAAATTTTGATCCAAGAAGTGACAGTTTTGTCAAAGATAGCCAAAAAGGTTCTTTGTTGATTAATTAATTCATCCCACAAGCCGTCCCCGGGGAACAACATAGTGGTCACAATTCCTTTCCCCCGATCCAGTGATCCAGGTTCAATTCTCGGTGTAACAAAAAAAATAAAAATCATCCCACAAGCCGTGCATGCACAAAAAGTTGTTTTCACAGCCATTTCCTCACAAAGTGGATTACTTTCTTGTCTTACCTTGTCAAGCATCATTAGTCTGTAGGAATCACCAATCTTCCACGCCATCCCTGAATGTTGGTAGTTCTTTGCCCCATCGCAACACCCGAAGCCCAATGACCCCACTTAGGCCGGCCTTTTGACTCTAGCATTGTCTCCCTCTATGCTACTTAAGCTCTCTAAATGCACACCTTTCTCATTCACTCACTCTCTCACACAGCACAAAGAAGAGAGAGAGCGAGGTGATGGAGGATCCTAAGAGGTTAGAAGAAGGATTAGGAAAGGTTGGTAACGAAGAAGTACGTGAATGTGGTGTCGGAGAGAAAGATGGGGCGAGCTACGGCGATGAGAAAATAGAGAAAGAAAAGAATGAAGAAAACGTAATACAAACTGCCGAACAAAATCAAGAAGGGGTATTGATAAAGCAGAAGAGCAAGAGGGTTGCAACCTTGGATGCATTTAGAGGCCTCACTATTGTGGTAATTAGTAATTTATATATTCATTGACTTATTAAATACTGTTTTATAAAATTTTATCAGAAGAAAAATACCTTTTTCACTTTTACTCTGATAAAAATTTTCTCTTTTAACAGAGCTATTTCATAGGTTGTAATGGCATAATTGTAGCACTTAAATGCATTTTGTAGACTAATGAGGCCAATTTGAATTGGGATAAGTATACAGTTGATGATATTAGTAGATGATGCTGGGGCCGCATACTCAAAAATTGACCACTCACCATGGAATGGCTGCACATTGGCTGATTTTGTTATGCCATTCTTTCTATTCATTGTTGGGGTCTCCATCGCCCTTGCCCTCAAGGTATATTTTCTGTGTGATAAATTTATCCTGTGAATGCTGTTTGATTTAAATATTTAAAACAAAGTAAAAAGAAAAGAAAAGAAAAGAAAATTCTTATATTTAAAAAAGTTCTATGATTCATATTTCATTGTTGGAATTCATATAACACAATTTTATTCACAAATGTTATAACTAGAAAATGTGAGTTCATATATAGGGTTTTCGATATAACTGGTTGAGGTTGAAAAGTATTATACAAGAATATTTTTGTGGATAGACAATATTTTCCTTACAAGGGTAATGGTTTTGCTTGATTACAACTAATAAATTCTGAGGCTTTACAAAATTTGAATGATGTCAATTCGAATCGCAGCCAATTCCCTGTCTAATTGGAATTATTAAATCAAAGACAGCAGGAGGTGAAAGGGACATCAACGCTATCATTAATCAACAAATGATTAATTATGAGATAATCAAACAAACGAGAATTATTAAATCAATCAACAGAGTCAAGGTTGCAACCAATAAATAGATTCTGTCATTTCATTCTAGCATTACGTGTGTATCCACTGAAATGATTAAATTAAACAAATGTTGACTGATACTGATATGATGGGTGCAGAAAATAACAAAGCTTGATGATGCAATTAAGAAGATAATCATTAGGACACTGAAGCTTCTTTTCTGGGGTATTCTCTTGCAAGGTATTGATTAACTCGTTCATAATTCTCTCTTTACTTTTATCATAATAAACCTGATTAGTAAAAAGTAGTGTGTTAATCTTCACTTAACTAACATTAGAAAGTGCTAAAAGATTTTGAACAATATTAATAATAAAAATTATTTTTGTTGTTAATACCATTTATCACAAACACAATATCGACCACTCTCAAAAAGAGGGGAAAAAAATCTTGGATCAGAAAAATAGCAACCCTCTAGGAGAGTGTTCAATTAAGAGGTCATAAAAATCACAGAATATTCAATTTCATAAAATGAGTTCTATTTTAAATTTGGATTTGGGATATAAATTATATTGTATGACTTATTGCAGGAGGGTATTCTCATGCGCCTGATGATTTGTCTTATGGTGTTGACATGAAACAAATCAGATGGTGTGGCATCCTCCAGGTCTCTCTCTCCATCTCTCTCTCCAAAATTTTATTACAACTAGCATTATGAAAAGCACTAGAACTTATCATGTTATGCTTTAGTAAAAGACGAAAGAATAGTTCGATCTGTGCTTATTACACGGCTGCGTGTTATCAAGTTATGCTAATAATGTTAGAAGTATCAATTCTTATGTCCCGAGACAAATCACATTTTGAGCAGAGAAAAGCATAATCGGATAAGCATTGTTATTAATCCTATCTTCTCTATTCGTATGTAAAGCAGAGAATAGCATTGGTGTACATGGTTGTGGCTCTAATAGAAGCTCTAACCAACAAGTTCAGACCGGTGCCCGCTGTCCTAGACCGAGGCCATTTCGCAATTTTCACCGCATATAAATGGCAATGGTAAGTTCCAATTATACAAAACAATACAATTTTCAGTTTATACTAATCATAAATCTTATGGTGCAGGTTTGGTGGATTCATCGCTTTCCTCATTTACATGATCACAATATATTCACTCTATGTTCCGGATTGGAGTTTTGTGCATCATGGTCATCATGAGGCCAAAAGATACATAGTAGGTCACCTTTGAATTAGGAAGTCTAAAATAGTGTGTGTATCTTGGTGTAACAAGACAAAATGATTTTTTTATATATATATAAATTGAAATTAGGTAAAATGTGGGATGAGAGGACACTTAGGGCCAGCCTGCAATGCTGTTGGGTATGTGGATCGCCAAGTGTGGGGCATTAACCATCTTTACTCGGACCCAGTTTGGAAACGCTTAAAGGTTCAATTATCTGTAATTTAACAAAATCTGATTTTATTTATTTGTTTTTTGTCTAAAGTGAATGAAACTTAAATTTGTTTAAACTTGCAGGCCTGTACTCTTAGTTCTCCAAATGCAGGACCCCTTCGCCCTGATGCTCCTGCTTGGTGCCTTGCTCCATTTGAGCCTGAAGGGCTGTTAAGGTCCGTGTCATGCATCAGCATATTAAAATTATAACCAAAAAAAAAAATGCTGAATGTATTTTGGATAAAATAGGCATGGCAAGAATTTAATATAACTTTTTTTGTGGGTTTTGCTCAGTACAATTTCAGCTATCCTCTCGGGCAAAGAATTTAATATGACTTTTTTTGTGGGTTTTGCTCAGTACAATTTCAGCTATCCTCTCGGGCACGATTGGGATCCATTATGGACATGTCTTGATCCATTTCAAGGTAGAAAGAACTTTTGTTTCGAATTCAAATCCGCTTTGCTCCATCTCCACCTGAGAATATCAATAATTTTAATCTGGATTTTTTTAATTCCTTTTGGGCAGGGTCACGCCGAGAGACTAAAGCACTGGGTATCAATGGGGTTTGTCTTGTTAATTGTAGCCATCATTCTCCATTTTACAGATGGTCAGTTGACGATATAATTACGTGTGAATTATGAGAAAACAGTTTATACGTACATGAAAACCAACTCTAGTCTTACATTAATATGCAGCTATTCCCATTAACAAGCAACTCTACAGCTTCAGCTATGTATGCTTCACAGCAGGGGCAGCTGGAATTGTGTTCTCTGGATTCTATATAGTGGTAAAGAAACATTTTCCAATCACAGTGACATTATAATGGACATAATGTATGATACTAATTATATTATAATAATTGTGCAGATCGATATTTTGGGATTCCGAACACCATTCCTATTCCTAGAATGGATTGGCATGAATGCAATGCTCATTTTTGTGATGGCGGCACAAGGCATATTTGCAGCTCTTGTGAATGGATGGTATTACAAGTCCCCGGATAGGTCACTTGTAAGTTGTTGTCCCATCTTTTGATCCTTACCCAAAAATTGTTACCCTTAATTGAGCTACTTATATGAAATCTTGTGTTAATAATCAGGTGCATTGGATCCAAAACCATGTTTTCATTGATGTTTGGCACTCTTGGAGGCTTGGGACTCTTTTATATGTGATTTTTGCTGAGATTACATTTTGGGCAGTTGTGGCCGGCATACTGCACAGATTGGGACTATACTGGAAACTCTGAAAAATGATCGAAAAATGAAGTGAAGGGTTTGTAGCATTGTGGTGTATTTTAGGTATTTGCAGTGTTCAAGTGTGACTATAACGTTCACTTCAACTCAAAATGGTTATTACAAAAATGTTGTCCATATTAAATTTCTTAACTCACAACAGACACTTTAACACAACCATATACGCTGGCACAAACCAGCAGCTGCACAAAATCTCCACGCCCCCCAGCCTAAGTGCCATGGCCATCTTCCAATTTACTTTCATGTTTGCCATCCACCTACTTCCAAGATCATCCCAAATATTCTAAGTAGACCAGAATACAAGCTGAATTTGGAATCTTTGGGTGAATAATATTAAGCTTGAAACTCACTTTATACTTTAGTTTAGGTACCATTGTCATAATCAGTGCAAAGTTTAGATATAAAAATCCAGCGTATTTAGATACAAAACACTTAATAATGTCTCTTTTCATTAGATTAAATTTTTTAAATGAAAGGTAATTAAAAAAATATAGTACACTATTGGAGTCATTTAAAAATTTCATGCGATTGGATGTATTTGTCCACACATGTGAGAAGGAGTGTTAAAATACAAAATAATTAATAATTTTTTTTCAAGACAAAAGTCTTAAAATGTAAAAGAATAAATAATGTGTCTGTTCACCAATTTAAATTTTCGCAATGTTTAGTAATTGCATATGATATCATAATTCTTTTTTTCAAGAGAAAGTGTTAAAACATAAAAGAATAAATGATGTGTGTGTTCACAGATTTAAACTTTTGCAATGTCTAGTAGTTTCATATGATATCAAACAGATGAAAACTTCGGCTCTACCTCAACCCAACATTTAACTAAGTTTGGTCAGTTAAGAGATGGGGCTAAACCACCAAGCTAAGTCCAAAGAAGGCCAGGCCGAGCCCATGGCAGCTCAACAGTAAAAAGTTTGACGTAGACCAGAGATTTGAGTTGACCTAACCTTGCATTTAAGTGGAATCAACTAAATAAATTAAAGAACAAGTTGAGAGGGGATTGGACTTGAGTTTTAGATTTTTACGTTACCACATATATAAGCACGAGTCTTTATGTAAAATGAGGCATGTTTCTTCGGTACACAACTCTTGTATAAACCAGAATAATCATTTGCCTTCCTGGTTTTGTGTAATCTGGTATTTTCTGCTCTTTTCGACAAAATTGTGTGGTGCTAAGACCAGACAGAAAATTCAGGTCCAATTTGTTAAATAAAGAAGGTTCAACCTATCACTAAGATTTGAGTTTGACAGAATTGCTGACCTAGTCATCCATGCTGAGATACGTTGCTACTTCACAGAAATAATGGATTTGCCAAGACCAATTTTTTATATGCCCCCAATTAGATTTATGTTTGGTATTCGACAATGGGACTCAATGGAATGGTTCCATTGAGTCAAAAAGCACAAGTCAGGCCAGTTTCAGCTGATGAGAAACAAGCACATACATGTGTTTTAGAACATTAAGCGCAGCTGGTTCTGATATGACCTAATATTTTAATATCTGACCTCACCATGCAAGGCTTGACAAAGAAAGAACCAAGAAATTCAGGAGCAGATATGCTTTACTTATGAAGATACCAAAGTCTTTATCAGCTTCGCAAGACAACCAAAAAAAAAATATAAAGAAACTACACCGATTAACTTGGAAACAGATTGTGTTCACATGCAACCTTCTCAAAGGTATGGGAATACTCATCAAAATGATAAATAATCAAAGCTGCAGAGAACACAAAGCCTTCATATAGGTCATGACTAAGATGAACTCTTCAAAGAAACAGACGACAGTGAGGGAGGAGATGCACACCTACTCAGCACAATTTGCATGATTTCAGCTGGAGCCACAAATTAGGTTTTTAATTATTGCAACAGCAGAAGAAAACCGGGTTCCTGCAAAAATTTTGTTATAATAACATCCTGCCACCCAAAAAGCGAATATCCAGAAAGAAAAACAACTGACAGGAGTTGGAAGGCACATTTCAAAAGGCTAAGCTTACATTCATGAAAACTTGCATTCGAGAAGCAAATCTCCACGTAGATATAAGTTTCAAGAATCATTAATAGTTAAAATATTTACATCAATATTATTTACTAATAGTTTCCAAGTGAATAGTGAGTACAACCCTCTTCTCCAACTCCAAGATCTAGGATTCAAATCTTTGTATAACAAATATATATATATTATTTACTAACAGGTATATTCAACGCATACATGAGGGTGAACATCTACAAGAAAATCAAGAAATGGCAAGCGAGTGCCCTCTATAGTATACAAGGGAAGGATAGCTCTACTTTCCTCTTCTTCCTACTAACTTGCTCTCTCACTTTTAACTGCTAAGTTAGTCATACAAAGGAGCTGTTTTTGCAGTGGAACAGCTCCACTATTTTACATCGTCTTTACCGGCATTTACAACTAGTAGAAACTCGAACAGATAATTTACTGTACATGGCATTGATTTGGCCTTGTAGCAATCAAGCAGATTAGTATTGGCAAACTCGTTTCATTCCCAGCCCATCAACATCTTCCAAACTCCTTCCACAACTTTGCTCCTGGGAACACTTCGACCATCGCCTTCATCAAGCAGGATTCTGTATACTTCAAATTCACGATCTCCAATCAAATGCCTCCCAATCTCAGCCTGCAAAGCGTCGACACAATTCAATTTTTTTCCCCATCTAGTAACAAAAACAAGCTGACAATTATAATCAGATGACTTCTACATCTTTCTTTTTCCATTTTTTTCTCTTTTACAGAGATGTTCCCCGAGTAAGTCCAAAAGAATGAATCACTAAGTGCTGTTCAAGTACATAGCATACCAGCAAGACTTTCTGCATCAAGAACTTTTCTGGTCAAAGCCAACATGGGAAAGTGTCGAGCGCTTACGACAACAGCAAGAATATGATTTACAATAGAATTTTGCGATGTGGCAGTGCTGCAGTTTTTCTTGATGTATAATTTTTTAAGGTCAAAACCCACATGGGCAACTGTCAAATTTCTAAAGTGTTGGGACTCGGGATGACAGTCATGCACGATATGGTGTCTACCCCACCAATCAGATGGTACCAGAACCCCATCACAAAGATGTTACACTACTATTTTATACTTCTGAGCAGAAAAAGTTATTCTAAAGGGTCACCTCGGTTGTGATTTGATTAGTATGAGATGCCACGCCTTGATCAGCAAGATATTTTGCTGCCTGTCTTTTTATACAATGGCCTGACCAATAGGAGGATGTCAACTCAGGCCCTGATGAAAAAAAGGCCCAAGGAATGAAGAATCACGCATCTCTTTTCTTGAACGTACTGTCATCTAGTGTTCTTCACAGGTAGAAGCCACAAAAAGAGCCATAAATTTTGTAGGAATGGCCCAAGGAATGGGCACATCATGGCATTGTAAGATACTCAATTTAATGGTATCAGGTAAATGGCTGATGTGGTTAATCCTTTGTTATAGGTCAACTGGGGATAACTGGGTCAAAACTGGATGAAAACTACTAAAATGCAGTAAAGGATATTCAGTCAAGATATAACTGATATTAATGCTACACATCAAGGAGAAGCGGGGAGTACCGAGAATATGCATATGTTTAGCATCTTGAGAGCCAGGGTTATGTCATGAAAAACAAGTGGCCGACCCTTTCCAGATAACTCCACTGGGTTCGCGACCAGCAATTCAGTATCAGGACCCCGATTAACCACTACTACTCTGAGAGGACGAAATAGTTCCATCTTTAATCGAGACATCAAAGCTTTCTGCTTATTAGGATCAACAATTTTCTTCCCATCTGATTGCATTATGAATAAGTCCACCTCACAGGTTCCCCTTTTTTTCTCAGTGAAACGCCCGTAAGATATCTGGTCATTCAAGTGAATTGCAAATCAGACGCTATTCTAAGGCATTCTAGGTATCAGAGCATGCAATAATAAGCACAAATAAGGAAGTGTTTGATGATCATGTTGCAGCATACGAAAATGTTCCACATGATGGGCAATAGATGGAAGGCAAAAATAATAAAACCATTTAATGAAACTAAAACTAGTAACTTAACATTTAGTACATAGTTAAGCATGTTAAAAACATGATAGAGGTGAAGGAAGTATAATCACTTAAGAGTTTCTCCTAGTGGTTTTCATACAGATCTCTGGCATGAAAGAATGACATAAACTAAGGAGAAAAACAATGTACATTTGGAAGAATTTCACCAGCACTAAACTAAGGCATTCAAATCTGTGTCTTATTCATTGTATTGAATGGTTACCATGATATGACACACTATATGTCAATCAGCTGAGTTAAGGCTAACATATAAATTAGGGGTTCAAATAAGGAAAAAAAGTCATTCTCATATTTTCCACATATATTATTTAAGATGTTAGGCAAATGATTAGAATGTCTACCTGGATATTGTAATCTTTCAGAGTTCTGAAGATATCATAGAGGAGACCTTTGTGATCTTGGCATACCATTTGGATAAGCGTATGAGCAGGACTTAGGGAGTTGTCCATCGTTATTGATACCCTGTTGGAGGTAAAAGATCCATTTAATTGCTCATAGGGCGAATCAGCATCAAATACCTCCTCTGTGATTTCGGCAGGGAGGAAGGAGACCTGTGAGCATGCTGTCACCTCAGGGCCCACCATTTCTATCTCACAACTTATCGATTCACCCAAAATGGCTCTTAAATTGTCTTTTGTATCCTCCTGTCTCTTCTTGGTATGCATAAGTCCCCTGTTATATTCGAGACAGCAAACAATTTGTTAATTTCCAATTGCCAAAAGAAGAGCATTAAATGTAGCAAGAGAATATTAGGAAGGATATTCTCCACAATTGTTTATTTTACTAGGTCCCAGAGACCATTTTATGAGTGTGAAGTATGTATCAGAAATTAGATCAACCTTTTCCAAAGAATAGGGTGATCTATATGAAGAGAGATAGTTCATTAAATAAAAAGAGTTTCAACATCGATTATGCAATCGTCGCCCCCACCCCAAAACATAATGGATAAACAATTAAGTGAAGAGTGGGGTTCCAAACATCCCAATGCAGCATAAGACTGGAAGACTGAAGTACCATTTAAGAAACAAGAAGATAGTGTAACATATGTAAAGACAGTTCATAAAAACACTGCCACGTACACAATAATAACCGCTTATTTTAACTAGATGATCATCAAATTGATGCTATCATACCACTAGGGCCACTATCAAAAAATTTGAATTCACTGTTATATAGCAGACAAAGAAGCTGTTCCAAATATAGAGAAGAAAATGAGAAAGAACAAGCATGAGACAAAACACGGTACAATATTGGAATCTTTAGAGAGAATATGCTGAGTATGTATAACCTGGTGTCTGTGATGAAAAAGAGGTCCATAACTCTCCCATCTGGGGTTGTTGAAACCTTCACTCTCTTTATAGTAAGCTCCAACTCGCAAAGAACTTGTGTCACATCTGCCACAACAAGTTCCTTTGAAATTAAGCAACCAAAATAGTCCTCTCAGTTCAAAAATTCAAACTAGTCCAAAACCAAACCCAAGTTCAAAATACCAAGACAGCATAGAACTTCAAACAAGTTATCTACAATTTTTGAAATAATTCCCCTGAAAGCCCTCTTGTTGACTACAAAATTTGAAGGACGACCAAAATCACATACTCATCTGAATTCTAGCAGAGCAAAAATGGAAACATTTTATTACATTAAAAAACCCCTGAACTCTCTGAAATCGGTAGGCCCAACATAGGTAAACCTGCTTAGTCCCTAGGAGAAGACTTACTAAGACAGACAAGGCCCAGGAACCCCCTTATTCATAACCAAAAGAAAAAGGCCCAACAATCTAAAGTAAACCAAGAAATTAAGGAACAATTAAAATCAACGAACAGAAAAAAGGTGGAGAGAATGGAATCACGAGTTTACCATGTAAAAGCCCTCTTCGATCAAAACAGCAAAACTTCAAGAGAAACACGTCAGGAGGCCTAGAAGACTGTGATTCAGACTGGTAGAACGACAGCCCAGAAGCTGAAGAACAAGAAGGACATGCCTCCAATAACCTCTTCTTTAATAAACCCCATCTGGTTGAAGGTTTACCCACCACCCAAACCACTACGTAACACCATTTTCCATCCGTGGATGAATCTAAGTCAACAGAAAAAGTTCGAAAACTAATCATCTATAATACAGCAAAACTAGTTTTGAGAGATACCCATTAAAAGATTTGTAAAATTAAACGAAGCACAAGTTCAGGAAGAGGGATTAAAAACCGAGAAAATTTTAGGAAAATTTTCAGAAAACGTAAACTCGAAAAAGAAAAGGTGAACAAAACTACGAACTTCTCAAAATTTGATAAGATTTGTCAAATGCTTAATTAAACGAACCCCAACAATAGGACGAGGGATTAACCAAGTTTTGATTCCAGAAAAAAACCAAATAATGTCCGCATCTAAAGAAAGGGAAAAAAATTGTAACAAGGGCGTAAATGTTTTCGAAAACTCATTAAATGCTTTGTAAAATTTAACAAAACTAGGTTTGGGAAGAGGGATTAATCTAGTTTTGATTCCTCAGAAAACCACATAGTATAAACCAACGAAATTGAACAGTACTAAAATATTTCGCTCCCCATTTTTTTTTTTTTTTTTTTTTGGTGAAAGTAAACGACTCGGTGTTAAGAAATAGGATTTTACCAACTCGAACAATGCTCAAACCGAAGAAAAGAATGATACGGCAGAGGTCGCAGCCTAATCCTGTTTTGTCAGGACAATTAACAGTAATAACACTCGGCTCTCCTTCTTTTTCGGACTGTCGGATAAGCACTACATCATCGTACAAAATCCCCATCTCTTCGCCTGTTCTCCTTCCCAGCTTTCTTGTCCCCGTTTCTTGTTCAATCGTTGAAGAAAATTGCGACGAAAGAGAATCCAACTTCTAGGTTTTGTTCTCCGTGGTTGAATCTAAGATGGGTTTGAGTTTTTTTAAGATAAAAACCGTGTGAAACCTGATTGCTATAGGGGACTCCGAGGAAAACATACTCCTTTTTTTTTGGGCGGGGGGGGGGGGGGGGTTATGATGTATTTTTTTCTTCTCCTCCACTTCTTGGCAGTGGTGATGAGGTGTACAGGCTTTGTTGGTAGTGTTCTTGGTGTGTACTTGTCGTTGTTGTTTCTCTGTCTAATTCTTAATTTTTCTAATTCTGATTTGTTTTTCGGTTCGACGATTGCGAGAGGATTTTGGAGTGTCTTTGTGAATACATGTGTGGTATGAAATGGAGAGCTCATTTTCTCTCAAGTGAAACAATATCAAGTTCAAATACTTGTGTCATGGTAATTACTAATTATTTAATTTTTCTAATTTGCACAGAGTTTGTCTATTATATTTATTAATACACATAAATGAATTTTAGATAAATTTATCAATTCATACTTAACAGATAATAATTAAAATTATTATGATTGAAAAGCAAAAAATAATAATTGTAATTATAATTATAATATTCATATCGGTAATAATAAGAATAAAGACTAAGGATCACCAACCGTGTTTAAGGTAATAATTGTAATTATAATATTCATATTGGCAAAAAATTGTCATGATTGAAAAGCGAGAGGGCAATCCAGTCGATAACTCGCTGTGTCGCTTATACGGACAAGTTGGAACGCTGTCGGGCGTCGATAATTTGACGATATATTGAACCGGATATTCTCTCTCTCTCTCTCTCTCTCTCTCTCTTCAAAAGGTATTTAAAAGTAGTGCAGAAAAGCAGGGCCTCACGGACCTTAGCCGCCGTCACGTGTCTTATTAGGTGGCCGGTCCCCTCACGTGCTGATCGCCACGGCGGCTTCGAGAGATGTTCGTTTAATCAACGCATTATTTTTCACTGATTTAACTTTTTGGTCCTTCACAAAATATAAATTTAGTTGTTATTTTTTTGAACTACACAATTTTTCTTTTTAAGATTTTAACTAAAAAAAACCAATATTAATTTTACAAGAATTACAGTGAACATTTTGAGACAATATCTGTGTGTAATTTAATTTCGAAATTTGAGTGAGTCGGAGAGATATTTTGGATTGAGACCAATATGGGAATGAATTGTTTAATTGCAAGTTGGGCATATGCTTTAAATTGGGGCATGTTCTCACTTGGACCACAATGGTGTGACGTCTAGCTCGATGAACTTGGAGACATCGTAAGACTTTCTTCCATTTATTTCTTCATAATTTCAATAGTTTCCATTACCTTGTTTTAGTATTCTTTTATGAATATTTAAGCGATAAAATATTTTTATTTAAATATTTTTTCTTTATTTTAACAATCTTGTAAGAATACTCAAATGATAAAAAGTTCTTTATTTAACTATCTTTTTTTATATTTAATATTTAAATTCTTGTACGCATGTTTATTTTCATAATTATATTAAAAAAAAAAAATACCTTGTTGTTTTGTAGCACCTGGAATCTAACCGGTATCCGCTTATGTATTCATATCTCTATATTTGTCTATTTTATTATTATCTGAAAAATTAAGTACACGTATCTATTGATATGAGGTGAAGGGGCTTTGATGTGATTTTTCGTCTTTATTTATTCTAAAACTAATTAGCATTCTCCAACTTTGAACGAAACCTTTCGATTGCTTTTTGAAAAAATAATAATAATAATTATTGTACCAGTAGACTAAACATTCCCGGGATAAATATGGATAAAGCGCTAATCAAGCTATTGTGATACTTATGTCGGGAAAAGTTAACATCAAAACTAAGTGACTTCATTGGTGCATAAAATATTTTATATAATTTTTTATTTAATAAAAGTTCTGTAAAATTATAATTACGTTAGACTTTACTGAAAACTTCTTTGAATTTTAAAGAGTAATAATTCGTGATGGAATCACACCATTAAAAGGTCAAAAGACTTCATTTCAATATTTTTTTTTTTTAACTTTTTAAAACTTTTGAGTAATAATTCATATAAAAAACAATTATATATGTGAATATGTGAATATGTGAATATGAAATAGAATACAATAATATAGAATGATACGTATAACTGATCTTATTTAGTGAGATAGAGGTTTAATTGTTATTATTATAAATTAATAGTAATGTTTTTGAATGACTCTTATATTATAATTTTGGCATAATAATAGAGGGTTCTTAACTCTTTTCTATTTAATTAATTAAATTCAAAACAAAATTAAAATTAAAATTATTCGGACTTGTCTTATTTTGACGCGACAAAAAACAAGGATAAGAATGAGTCCACGTTCCAGAATAATTAACTCAAGTTGGGCAAATAATGCAGCAAGTCAATACATCAGAAATGTCGAATTTTATAAACGAGCGATGGAGACTCGGACCACATGGAGAAGACTGTTTATAAAGTTGTTAGTCTCTTTTGTCATCCCCCAATAAAAATCAGATTGTGTGAGACATTATGGCAAATTGCACCATTCATTAGATAATCTAAACAGAGTTGCTTTCCCCATCGTCCCTTTCCCTTTGATAATATAAAGTTTTGATGATCTGATGTGATGCTACCTTGTGACGATACGGATTACTTCATCTGTCCGACAAATGATCCCGTGAAACATCTACATGCCCAAACTAGTGTGCATGTGCACTCTAGGGTTTTAAGAACAATTCTAATTTATTAGGTTTATAATTTAATTATCATATTGTTGATAGTATAATTCAAACTATTAAAATTTTGATTATAAGTAGTAATAAAAATAAAAGAATGATCATGCAAGCATGTCATATGGATCAAAAAAAACAAAACATTTGCTTTTGATTTTTCCATATATAGGGTGATCCACGTCATAGGAGGGCTTGGAACATCCACATCATAGGATTGTGCTATAATAAAAGCCAAAACTTTCATCTCACGCTGCTGGCCGCTCATGCTCATGCGGTTGGCTAGCCGTTCATGCATGAGCGGTTGGGCTCGGAAGCTTCATAATTTTCTTATTTTTTCTATTAACATTTAGCTAAAATTAAAAAAAAAAAGAAGGAAAATTTTTTCAACAAAACCTTTTTAATTTTTTCTATTTATTGGGGTCCTTCCCTTGTTACTAAGACCCTTTTTTAATTCAGTTTTTTTTTTTTCATTCAAGTCATAAAAAATGAGTCACGAAAAAAGGAAAAAAACCCTAAGAAAGAAAAAAATTAAAAAAAAAGGAAAAAATCCAAAAAAAGACAACCAGTTGAACATTGAAAAGCTAACGGTTAAAAAAAGACTAGAAAAATAGAAGTAAAAAAAAAAAAAGAAAAATCAGAAAAAAGGGCAAAAAAAGGGCACCAGCTGACCCAAAAAAAAAAAAAAACCAGAAAAAAAAAAAAAGAAAAACCAAAGAAAAAAAAAAAGAAAAACAAACCAAAAAAAAAGACAACAGACTGACTAGTGGACAGTGAATTGTATCGGCACATGCCGATCACATGATGGACGACCATGGGACCTGGAAGTAAAAAAAAACAGAGAAAAGTGTATGCAAAAACAAGAGGGTCACACGGCTGGTCGCTTGAGGGCTCGGGGCTGGCCGCTCATCCGCATGCGGCTGGCCATTTGGAAATTTTATGATATTTTTAATTTTTTTATTAACATTTAGTTAAAATTACAAAAAGAAATTTTTTTCAATAAAGCCCCCTTTTCTAATTTTTTAAATCTTTAAATTTTTTCTACATTTGGATCCTTCATTTGTTTTTGGGACCCTTTTTTTAATTGAAAAAACTAGAACAAAGGGCGAAGACCCAAAAGAAAGGAAAAAACCCCCAAAAAAAAAAAAAAAAAAGACATCCGGCTAAATAGTGTTAAAAGCGTACAGCAAAAAAGACTAAAAAAAAAAAGAAAAAACCAGGAAAAACAAGGAAAAAAAACCCAGAAAAAAGAGCACCTGGCTGACCCAAAAAAATGAAAAAAAGAAGACCCAGAAAAAAGAAAAACAAAAAGGGACGGCGAATAGTGAACAGTACTGGTACATGCTCTTCACGTGAAGGACGACCACTAGGTGCAAAAGAGAAAAAAAACAAGGTCACGTGGGGGTGTGCTCACGTGCTCGGTCGACCTCACCGAAGCCCCTTTTTAAGGGCATACGTAGGCATAAATAATTTATATGAATCAACGTATTAAATTTGTATAATTTTATTAATTGAAAAATTGTTTGTATCATTATATGCTTCTAAATTCTGATTGCATTATACTAAATTTAGCATTCTCGAACTTTGAACAAAACCTCTCGATTGCTTTTTGAAAATAATAATAATAATAATAATAATAAAATATAATTGTAATATTGTAATATTTATATTGTGAATATAAAACAAGTTAACATCAAAACTAAGTGATTTTATTGGTGCATAAAATATTTTACACATATTTTTTTAATTTAATAGAAGTTCTGTAAAATTAGAATTATTCAATAAAAAAGTAAAATTTTTATATAATTATTAAATAAATTAGAATTATTATTCAAAATTTGAATTCATTTACATGCGCCTAATTCACCCCGCGAACCTTTTTTTTTTCCTCATGTGTCAAAATACATTCAGTTCTATTCATTAATTTTGGTTCATTCCTTAACGTGGAACATGTATTACGTTTATATGATCTCATCTCTGAAGCCCATGTATGGTTGAGAACCAACATAATTCGTTTATTCAACAATACAAAACTGGGCATGCTTGGCTTTACAGGTTTCACCGATTGCAAAGAGCTTGAACTTCGCTTTAAAGAAAACAAGATATTTTGTGTCTCGATTTGATCAGTTTCATTTCTGACCTTATTGTTGTGGAGCAATTTCACCAACAATTAATGTATAATCTAAATAATTTTCTCATTGTCCCAATGTCAATGGAGAAGAAAATTATTTGTTTGCATTGAATTTTTAACTTGTCAATAGTTAGTCTCCCCTCTAACTTTTCTTTTGTTCTTTTTTTTTTTCCTCAGAAATTCTCCTCGTGCATTGACCCCGTCAAATTAAAAAAAAATGGAAGTAAATTTACTATAATCTAAAATAATTTAATATATTTTTTCATTAAAAAAAACTAAAATTGTTAGTATATTAATTGCATTACAGGTATATATAATATAAATTGAAACCAATTTCAATTTTTGCAAATGGGACAACGAAGTATATTTATATTGTGCAGCATAGGATGTTGATTAATTTGTGTTGGAGATAGCTGGTTGGTTTGTCGGCTGCCACACATTCGTGGTCCGAAGGTCGTGACGCTAGCAAATGTATAGCTAGTGGTGGAGATTTATTTTATAACACACCACCTCATGGCTGATGCCATTTAAACCCATGGTAGCAGAACCAATATTCAATTTCTCTCCCCTTTTATTTTTTAATTTTATATGACTAATTTAAATACTATGAGATTTATTAAAAAATTAATTCTCTAAAATTTTATTTTTCTTTTTTTTTTTAATCAAATTTCATTTCTTTAATTTTATAAATCAAAATCAAAATCAAAATATAATATTTTATCACTACAACCATCGATATACAATCTCTCTTCTCTCTCTCTCTCTATCTATCTGTCTTCTGCTTTCAAGGAATTCATTTTACTCTTAGAGTCTCATGTGGTACCATCAAAAGATCGCGGAAGATCTCGAGTACACCAAGATTGAGGTTCTGTTTATACGAGAATAATCATCTCCTTTTATATTGTTAAAAGTTTGACAGTTACATTTAGATTAACTTGAAATTGAGAACAAAAGGTGTCTTTTTATAACGAGGTTTTTTTTATAATAATAGTCAAAAAAAAATTTTATCGATAATTATAATGAATGCCCAAAAAGTTGGTACGTATAAAATAACATATGGGCCTAGATAAAAGTTGGTGCGTATGAACCTTACTTACATGACGTCACAAATCTTAACCATCCAGATTTTATGCGACACCAAAATTTGGTGCTTGCTTATGTTCTTAACAAAATGTGCAACTAGAATCTAGTGTATGGTTTAAATTTTTAAAATGACATGTAATATTTGTTAAATTGGTTATCCATTAAATCTATATGGAGAAATAGTGTACTAATAAACAGTCGAGTTGAGTTTAAGGATAAGAATGTTATATTTTTTAATTAAATTTAAAATTTAAAATTTAAGGATAAAAAAAAAATTATGTTCTGAGATTTACATTAAAGAAAAAAAAAAGGCCAGCGCTGTGTTTACCGGCGGCACTTGCAAAAGTTATGTAAACAACTGGACGGGTGGGAAAGTGAGAGACTGCAAAATTCCGAGGTAAGTGGGAAAGTGAGAGAGAGAGAGAGAGGTGAGTGGACCAGGATTCCATTCAAAGATGCATTTGGATACTGGTCTTGTATTTTCCGCTTTGGCTCCAAAGAAAAAGAAAAGGGGGTAATAAAAACTTGAATGTTGTGGTGTGGACGCAAGACTTAACTTTCAAAAAAAAATTGAAGTGGGCACCCATGACGTGTCTAATTCATAGCTCCTACCTACTAGCTTATAATAACAAAATATCCAGACACATAGTTTGGCAAGTTCCTAGGTTCCTATTGGCAGTTCCCCAGATTCCACCCATCCCAACCCAACTCCATTAAAAAGAACCGATACTTGTTACCAAAGAAACCATCTACACTATCTTAGCTTGCTAGCCAGCTCTGAAATCATCTCTTTATTTGACCCCCCTTTGTACAATTAATTAAATGAAGGGGTAGCCACGCATTTCATAAACACATTTTTCAACATTTATAAATAAGAGAAAAGAATTTGGGAAGAGAAGATGGATCGAGAAGAAGAGAGAGAGAATGGATGGCATGGATTCATAGAGAGAGAAAAATAGATTGATCAACTCTTTTACCAACAAACTTATTTAATTAATTAAATGAATTAAACTACTAAACTAGTATCTTAAGCAAAAAACTACTTATTTTTCAACAATAAATAACAAATTTAACTATAATTAAATAAACTCGTTTCTGATAATACGGTTTCAGATCAATTTTTAGGAGAAGGGGTATTGGGTGATTAACATCTTGGTAGAAATATAATAACAATCTCACCATTATAAATCTGAAGATATTCAACATCAGAACTATAATTCTTTTGTTTTGTGAGGTTTAGATGGGAATCAAAACTATACCGGTTTAAACTCATTGCTCACGTAAGTCACTTGATTTTTCTTGTCGTCCAAGTCTAGCTTAGCCATATATCAGCGCCAAGTCACACTCACTCATTGAAGGAACAAAAAGAAAATTTTGAGGTCAAATGAATTGTGGATGCAAAAGTCTTCATAAACTACCATGTTTGATTTACGTTAACCGAAATTGTCAACACATGAGCAGACAACAATCTAATAAATAGAATCAGAATATTCATCCTACTAGACTAGACTAGAAAGTCAAAAAAAGGGGGTTAACAAGTCCGAATCTTAAGAATGACATCAGTGGGCATGTCAGCAAGGCAGTGTTATTTATGTATTTATGTAGTTCCATTGCACACTTAAGATCAAACACGTTGCACTACCCAAATATTTATAATGTCCGCATCATCTGACCATGTCTCCAAATAAAAGTGTATTATTTCATATTTTAGTAAGACCTTCGTAACAAGTGAAAGAATTAACACTAAGAAAAAAAAAGGATTTTCATGGTTAAGGAGCAAGGATTTTCTGGAGAGTGGTCATCTCTCTTTTGAGTTAACCCTCTACAAGCCATTGTTAAAGATTTAAGATCACTTGGTGTCATCTTTTGATAGCAGCCAATATATATGATGTCACTCGTACTTTTGTTACATGTTCCACAGTGTTTTAATTCAATCTACTACCAAAAAATCAAGAAAGATTTTTTTTTTTTTTTTAATTTAATCAACGATATTGTTCTTTTAAATAAGATAAAATATTCCACAAAATAATTATAACAAAATAACCAAAGACCAACCCGAAAAACGTTAATGTTATGCTGCATGGGTAGATGGAATTTTTAATACAAGAGATAAGTAACATAATATTCCTTTTAAGAAAATTTAATTTCTCCTTGTGAAATCTTATGCTTTAGATTAAAAATTATTATTTTAATTAAAATATCAGAAATAGAATAGAAGTAATTTATAAAATTGCATATCACAAAATTTAAAATCAAAATATTTTTATCAAAATAATGGAATGAATTGAAAAGAGAAAAAATCCCACATTGCTTAGAGAAAGAGAAGAGATGAGGAGAGAGAAACATAAGAGGCTGCCTCCGAGATGGTGAGACTCATCTTTGCGCTTGGGGCAATGACGCAGCCAGTGAGGTAACAACCGAGGCGCGTCAATTGCTGGTTGAAAACTATTTCCAAACCCCCTCTTTGGCCTCGGTTTAACCCCAGGCCATTGAGAATTTCTGGCAGGGCTCCTTTTGTGGTAAAGCCCTACAATTCTTAGTTAAAACCGTTTTAGAGGGCTTATGAATTGCCTGTGTCATCAAAATTGCTAATAATTATAAGCCTTTTCTAGACTATGTAATTTTAGATTGTCCATTGTCAATTTTACCTATTGAAATTACATTGTTTAATCTTTCACCATTCTCTTATTAGCACCCTTTTCACGTCAAGTCATTAAAATATATTTACAAATAATATCTTCCATATCACTATAGAATGAAATTTTGAAAGAAAATAATACCCCTCCCTTCGCAACCACGGCAGCCCCACCAAACAGAAGTAAGAAACTAAATCAAGTCAATAAAGCAAAGCAGGAATTGGTGCAATCAAATCGAGTTAGTAAAGGTAAAAGTTAGCTCAGCTTTGGATTTCATTTAACATAAGAACCAACCTCCAACGCGCATTCAATAAATTAAGTTTCGACTCAAATCTGAAAGAGCTCTGATTGTTCTCAAACCTACCGGGCCTGAATCACATAAATAGTCCTATCCTAGTTTTTGCCGAAACATGAACAGGCCTTCAATAATACAGGATTTGGTCCCCACATGCTGTTGCTGGGTATTGAGAAAGGCCAACAGCAACGCCAACAGTGTGGAAAATCCACATTTAGGAGTTCCCAAAATAAAAGTCACACGCCCCTAATAATAAAATATTAAGGGAAGATATTAAGTACGAGTACCAAGATATGGGTGTCCCGATTGAAGAAACATAGTTTGAATTATGTTGCTCAGTGGACCTAGGATATTGAATGAGATTTTGGCCCTACTTGTTCGGGACAAATTAGCCTTAGCTGGAGTTGCTTGCCATGAAAAGGATAGAACTTGGGTTCCTCGTATTTTACCAGAGACGGCGAGGCACGGTCTCTGTGCAAGTATCAGAGAGAGGTCCATGCTAGTGACTTTTAACATGAATGAGAAAATATACCGACAAGAGACAGAATGCACCCCTTCTGAATTGTTTATACGAGTATTAACCTGTTTAACCAAATATCAAAGACATTTTTGCTCAAACAACAGAATAAGTGCACTAGAAAGTTTACATTCGACAATTGTGGCTCCAAAGGTTACAAAGAGAACTAATATGTCAATCGCTCTTCGCACTATCTGCTTCAACACCGTTATTTGATTCTTTTGAAAGGGGCTGTGTTTTACTTGTCTCGGGCTCAACTCCAACCTGTTAAACTACGAGGTATTAATGATAATAGAAGAACAATAAGTACATAGAACAGTAGATTTGCACAAAATAAATCGCACCAAAGGATATTCAGTGGGTAAAGCAAGAGGAGATTATATCAATTTTGACAATCTTAACACTACTGACAGAATTAATTGGACAAAACTAGCAAAAAGACTGTAAGAGCCTTTGATTCTAGTTTGAAAAAGTCTTTAGCAGGCAATATCAACAAAGTCTGAGAGATTCAGGAGACCACTCGATCTAAAACATAAACTAACACTTAAACTAACCCTTATCAGGAGTTTTGATGTAGCGGATGAGACCAAAATGATACCCGTTCCAAATCATTCAACATTTGGAGTTTCGTGCCAGGCCAGCTAGCATGATGTCACATCCGCTGGCCTGGCACGAAACTCCAAATGATATCACACATTTAGCTGATGTAACATAAACTAACACTCCAAATGATGTAGCGGATGAGACCAAAATGATACCCGTTCCAAATCATTCAACATTCCAAGTCTCAAATGCAGAACTATAAAACTATGAATCATATCTCACTAAATATGAAGCACAAATATATTACAGGGAATCGAGAAACTCATAACATGGTAAAGCAATTGTTGCACTTAAAACATCTCTCTGCCTACCCATGCATTACCAAGAGATCAAGGGAGTTCAAACTTCCTCTTACTAGACCACATAGTTAGCCTTGCTTGAAATGCTTGGTTATCTTCATCAAGCCTAGTGCACAAATGAAGACGGCACTGCCTCACATACTTAAAAGAGTTGCATCGCACATTCTTACAGCAGTTGGCTACAAAACGGGAAATCTTCTACCAAAGGATCACACATATTTCCCAAGCCAAATTGTGCATGTTAACTTCCATGCTCGATGAAAGAGCTACAACATTCAAGAGTATTGCTAGAGGCAATTCTGGTCCCACATAAGGGCTTCAAAAATCATTGGATGGTCCACAGGATTTTGCATCGACTGTGTTTGGTTGTGTGTTGGGGGATGATGAGAACCTACAATTCTCAAACTCCCCTGAGTAGATAAGAAGCCCCCAATCCATGAGAGCACAACATAATACAATCGCCTTTCCCTTTATAAGATTCCTAAGAACAATGAAAACTTTGACTTTCTGATAGCTTTACAAAGAGAAATGTATGTTCACTTTATATGTAGGAGAGGCTCTACTAGAAAAGCCCACTGGTTTGCACTCTTCTTTCCATTTGCTCATGCTTTTTCTTTCTAACCAACTCGAAAATTTGTTAAATAACAATGAAAAATTCCAAAGATTCTCGCAGACCAAGAATTGATGAATGCAAACAAAGATTAGCTCATACTCCTGCACTATCATTTAACGGAACACGAACAAGAGATATAGGACAATGGGTGACAGTTGGTCAAGTACTTATCAGTTAAATTTGTACTAAAATGCAAGAGATGGAGAAAGCTTGAGTTTCACAATCTCAGACAAGTTTCATTTTGCTTTGGTCTCTAGCTACCAACTGATGATGTAGGGTTGCAGCAGGAGAAAGAAATCTCAACCTCCATGCCTTGCGTCCCTATTTTTGTAATAGTGACTTCAAAATTGATAAAGATACTTCGTTTTCAATCATGCATTAACGCACAGTTCTCATCAACTTAGATAAATGTGAACATTAGGAATTATATAGCGTTTGAAATGCCAGAATTCCAACATGACATCTGAATCATCAAGGTGATCATTTTATTTTATTAACTTTATATGTTCACAGGATGGATGAATCAATGGATTTTTAAGAAATGTGTCAAGAGAATTATGAAACGAAGATACTCAGTGAACCTTCTCATTTTTTTGTTCAATTCCCACCTAGGTTTAAAACATTTTGGAAAGAAAATGATTGAAACATGTTGAGTATTTTCAAGTCCAATAACACACATATGTTTATCCCTCCCTCCCTTTCCCCCAAAAAAAAAAAAAAAGTTCTCAACCCAACCATGGAATTCTTGGAGCAATGTCGAATGAATTAAAAAATGTGAAGAGAAAAATGCATTTAATTGCTCATCCTAGCCTATCTTTTGCCCAAACCATTAACAATTGAAACCAAATTTACGCGCCACAACAAAAGGTTCCAAATCAGTGAACAGAAATAAAAATGCCAAATCAAAACGAAGTGCAATTAGAAGGCATTAATTCGCTCACTTGACTTATTTTGTCAGCAGCAGGTTTGTAAGGACAAGAGGAAGGTACCCTCTCAGGCTTTCTATATTCCCATCCAAACAGCCCATACACTCTTGCCTGAAAAACCAAAATTCGGGATTAAATCATGCAAACCAAAACACAAAATCCATAATTGGAAATCGAAAATACAACCGACTGGGTCCCCGAAGAATAGAAATTGAACAATCCTATGAAGAAATTGTTGATTTCATAAAAGACCCAGACAAGAAAACATGGGAATAAACAAGGTAATTGGTCTTACCATGATCATGTCAAACAAAACTGGAATGAGATTGACGATAGGGATGAGGAAGAGAGGCAACAAACACGCCAAGCAAACCTAGAAATGAATTATTGCATATACCCAAAATCAAATCATCAAAAATCAATTCCTATACTTAAAGAGATTATTGAAGTGTTATCAAATGAAAGGGAAGAAGAGAATTGGATTTACCATTTTTAAGCTTGTTGAGAATTCGGGTCTTCGATTTCTTGGAGTTTCTCTGTTTTTTTCTGAAGCAGAAACCGACTTGCGATGGATCTTCAAAACGGCGAGATCAAAGCACTCTGATCTTTTTTTTTTTTTTTTTTTTTAATGCAATCTACTTGGAAAAAAAATAAGAAACGAAATGTCATTTTTAACCTTGGCACCGGGTTACATCCCCCCTCCCTCCCCCCCCCCCCCCCAAAAAAAAACCCCCTTTGGGGAGGAGTACTTTAGTCATTTCGTTTTTCCGCTTTGTGTCATGGATGTCCAAAAAATTGAGTAATATGCACTGCCCAAAATAACTTAAATTTACTTGTTAAATTCTTTTAAACATAAATCAAAGTCGTGAAAATTTTTCAGATGTAACAAATAAATATTTATGAGAATTCCTACAATTAATAAAATTTAATATTTATTTTTCATATTACGATGACAAATCTTGTTCAAGTGTTCTTTACTAACTTATGACTGATGTTTGTGAACCCTTCGTCCTCCCTCCAGACCTATGAGTCAGCTTCTACTTTGGTGCACTTAGTTCTAGGCAGTAACACCCTCATCCTCTTATATAGGGGAGGGGGATGGTTTCAATTTCACCCAGATTAAGCATGGCTCCAAAAGACAGCGTCATCTTGTCTATGAGACCAACCTTTTTTTTTTGGCCAACACTTCAGGCCCCTCGTAAGGTGCTGCAGGGTCAGCGCTCATCAAATTGCTACATTGGTGAGTGGTTGAATAAAATTTTATTCTAGCTAGGATCAGAAAGGTAATCAATGATTTATCAGAATGATAGGTTGAACAGAACTTGACCATTCTTTAGAAAAGGCCAACCTTGACCAGAAAGATGAGTGGGTTGGCTCAGGCTGCAAGCCTGATCAAACCTAGCCGGCCATTGCATCCAAAAATGCAAATCCCATTTTATTTCCCATAGCAACTTTCTGCAGATGCAGCTGCAAGGGAAATGTGCTCATCAGATTGATCCCCAGTGTCAAGGGAAAAAATTGATGGCATTAGTTCGGTATAAACTTACTTCATGTAAAATGCCACCATACATTTCAGCAGAGGACTTCAAGCAAAAATTTTCAATAAAATATATATACATACCAGTAACAAAATTGATTCATAACAACTTTCACAGTTGAATTACTACATGATCACATTTATATTTCAGTGTAACCATTAGATCAGTAAAAAGGATAAGTTCTCTTCCTAATAATCATAGTGTCTCCATCATTAAGAAAGAGTTCATGGTAGCCAAGATAGATATCCACACCATGACGATTTCTTCATCAAATAAACTTCTAAGCAGTGTCACTTTTACAAGAAGTCTCAGTGCAGCGACATACAGGTTTTCCAGAAGACTCCCAACCATTGAAGCCCCTTTCCAGTACCATTATGTTTTTTATACCCACATCAGCCTTCACGTCTGCAAGATAGTCTGCAAGCCTTCGTGCACAAGTTGGGCCACGAACCTACAATAATATTGAAAAGCAGTTTTTGGGTCAAGACTCCAACATTAAATTCGGGCTGCGAAATTACTGAAGTAAATTGTGAAAATTAAACAAATCTTTAGAAGGCCCCAGTGACATTTTTGAAGCATAACAAAATAATGATATGTACTGTTAGGACAAGTGGTACCAGGGGAACTACTTTTGACGCAAGATTTTAATCCCTTCCCGTGGGCTATGCCCTCCTTTTAAAAAAAAAAAAAGTGAGATGTACTATCCTTCTCTGGCATATAATTGATGAGATACTCTTTATATGTGGAGTCCCAAATTTTTTGCAAATACACCAATTCCATTGTTAGGTGCAACCAAAGGGCTTCTGGAATGCTAAAATCAATAACAGCATTCAACTAACTGGCCAAAGAATTTTTGAAGCACCATCATGGATGTTGATTGTGTTATAATTGAGGATGAATGAATTGGGGAGGGTAAAGATGGATGAGACAGAAAAGAGGAAAATACAAATCACCATGACAGATTTCCTAAGCTCTAGAGACAGAATTAGAATGTTGAACTGAGTGAAGTGTTCAATTGATCCTTTCAGTACACGTGACTTTTCCCTACTTGCTTGAGACCACTAAAGCTTTTCTACATTAACTCTCCTGGATCTCCAACCTGGCTAGAGCAGACTGGCTGATCTGGTTAGGGCTGACTTTGCCATCGAACTGACCTTGGGCCTATGCACAAACTTGTAACTGTCTTTGTAACCAACCTTGTAAATCCCAGTTTTGCCCCTCGCATTCTGCCATCATCCAATTACACTCTCATAAATGGATAAGGATCATTCTGAATATCCTCACTGCTTTTGGGACCCCTTTAATTGTTCAGATGGAATAACCTATTTTACTTCCACAAAGCTTCTATTGCTACTCATGAAAGCTTGGCAGGTTCCACAGAAAAAGTGAATTAACATTGTCATAAAATGGAGTCCCTGTCTAAAAGTATCACAAAGAAGTAAGATTGTTTTATCTGTCATTCTTAACACCAAAAGGTTGGTCTCTCTCATCCAACCTGCTAGTGATTTGCTGATGAGCCCATTATACTTGGGGCGGTGATCAAGTTATCAGGGTAGTCAAGAATATTTTATACTCTCTATTTGATATCTGCACATAACATGTATGCTACCAAAGTGGCTTTCACTTCATATGAGAAAAGAAGATGCACAGCTGTGCAATACCAGTAGCCATTAGGATTTAAAAATAGTGAGCACTGAGCATTTTACAAATGAGTCAACCGTACCAATCCCAGCAAATTTATAAGAAGCTGATTTTAAACCACTGATAGATGGCCTACTAATTAATATAAACATTAAAAAAAATCCCTTAAAGTGGATTAATAAACCGATTTGGAAATCATAGTGATTCCATAATCAATTAATTAGCTGGCTAGCCATTATCAATATACCGCCAAGGGCATTTGGCAAAAATGGGATTCGATGTCCTTTTGATGCACAAGACAAAAAGAATATAACTAAAAGGCTCAAGGGGAGGCTTCTTCACAACCTTAAGAACTAGCAATCAATGTACAAACAATAAAGATATTTACCAAGTGACAGGAATTGAGGGCTTATCAATACATCGTTCAGAAAAATCTGTTGGGTACTAGAAACATGGAGGCAAAGTAACCCATGAAGAATTCATGCAGCATTAACAGGGAAATTCTCAAAATATCAACAACCAGTTTCTAGTGGAAAACTCTGATGATGGTTGTCTGCTGGCTTTGCATAGCAGCCAAGGCAGATCAAATCTTCTTTTCACATCAGATGCTACTTATTCATTATCAAGAAAGTGAGATAAAAATACGATGACAACAACAAGATGATATTTATATAATTGTGACATCAAATAAACTTAAGCAACATTGGGCAACTAAAAACTTATCAGCAAATCAAATTAGCATGTTTCTTTTCAAAATCCTCCACTAGAATTGCTTATGGTGAACTACTAGTTGACACCAATATCACCTGGTTAAGCTAAAAGTCCTCAGGCAGGTCATTCCTATAAGGAGTTAGCAGATGAATTTATCGAGTTAACATAATACATGTTAACATCAAAAGGAAGGTAATAATAGGCATTAGCATGGGCTAGAAAACAAAATTTACATTATCACCCGCAATCACGTAGCTACAATGTATAATTATATCTGGACTACCATGAGCAGTCTATTAAATGCGTTATCATATATAACACCCAAATAAGTTGGATAATTGCATTGTGTCAAAGAAAAATCAAAAAAATCAAAATACTTCGTCAAGGGTCTACCAAATCCCGTGAAACCTATACAACCCTAGCAAAGGTCAAGTCCCTAAATACAAAATTGTAACTTACAATAGTACGGCATAAATCTTTCTCATGTGTGTGTGTTCGTATTGTGTTGTGTCCCGTGGTTTTGTCGGTGCTACATAGCCATTGTCCAAAATCACCTGTGCACTATCACGATCTTAATAATTGGGCAAGATAGAGCTCTTCGATTGTCAACTTTAAAGCATCTATGGATATCCTTAAATAAAGCTAACTTAAAATCCTTTCACAAATTGACTAACAACCTTGTCATCCTAAAACACACACTGGTAGTATCAATGACACCAAATGGCTTATGAAAGACAAGTCATCCCAATTCATGCGACTCAGTATACAATCAAAATAAAACTACATTGTGAAGTGAAGAGCAAAAGAATAAAACCTGGCTGAGAGCACAATGGAAAACAAGGGTATCCTTGCCTTTGACTGCCTGAATCAAACTGGGGATTTTCTCATAGAAAGTGTCACTTGCATAATGAAGTGACCCACCTATGTGCGCATCATAACTCCTCTCATCGTCCCTATCATAGCAAATTTCACCAAAAAAAAAACAAAAATCAACGTTAATCGAATCTTTAAAAAAAATCCAAGAACCAAAAGAAGAAAAATCAAAAGAAATTAAAAACAAGGGGTGGGGTTTTTATATAAGACCTGACGTCAACAATGGCGATGTTAGGACGACGCTTGAGAGAGAGAAGCTGAGACCCTGTTATGTATGTAATGCTTCGTGCCATCCGTGAGTCCTCTCTCCTTTCTTTCCCTTTTGTTTGGAAGCAAACCATTCAGAGAATCAGAGAAGGACCGGGTATAAAGGTCTCGCTGAGCACAAGAAACGAATCGTTTTCTCTCCCTCCTTGTCTCTGATATCGACACGAGAGTGGGACATACCAAATCTAAAGCGCGCCGTATTCGTCCTAATTTGGAACAAGTCGCTTCCTTTCGAAGAATATAATATATTACCCTAAATCCAAATGATGCTGGAGCAGGGTTACTGTTCATGCGCTTTTTCACCCAAGTCACTCGATGGTTGTTCCACTGTCCATGCGGAAGCTCGTTATCACTCAAGTCTTTCGTTTTTGGGGTCCGCTATATTTTTACACCTTGCTATTTTTCCCCACTGTTTTTTTTTCCATTTTGATCCTTTCACTTTTTTCTTGTCCGGATTTTTTCTTTTTTTTCTTTTTTTTTTAACTTAAATCCTTCGTATTTTAAGAGACCCACTATATTTTTTTTTTATTTAAGACCCATAATTTTTTCGTTCAAATCCATATAATTTAGATTCCTATGCTTTTTTGTGGACTATACTTTCTACATGAACCATACTTTTATTTTTTATTTAGCTTCTTATACTTTTTTTATACTCTTTTATTGCTCAAGTACTTTGTCTATTTTGAACCGCACTTGATTTTTTTTCCTTGTTCAGGTCCTTTGACTTTTTTAAACCTTTTTTTTTTACTTAAATCCTTTATCATTTTGTGATATAAGTTTTTCTCCTTTCATTGACTCCACGGATAGTCATTTCTTTATTTTCAGAACTCAACTTTTTATTTTTTCCCGTTCAATTCCTTACTTTTTTTTTATTTTTTAACCTAGTTTTTTTCTTTTAAATCTTTCATATTTTTCAGATATAGATTTTTTCTCTTTTAGTTTTTGGGCCTTGTAGATGGTCATCTCTTTATTTTTAAGCCACGGGTTTTTTTTTTCATTTAAATTTTTACTCCTTTTATTTTTTATTTTATTTTTTCCTTAAATCGTTTATTCTTTTTGGACATAAATTTTTTCCCTTTTTAGACCCAACTTGTCCATTTAGATCCTTAGTTTTTTTATCTATTTTTCTTAACTTTAGTCTTTCGACATTTTTGAATATAGATTTTTCCCCTTTTATTTTATTTGACCTCACAGATAATCGTCTATTTATTTTAAAATCACGATTTTTTATTTTTTTTCCATTCAAATCCTTTTTTTATTTTTTTATTTTTTTTCTCTTCAATCGTTCTTTTTTTAACATAGATTTTTCGCCTTTTATTTTTTTTAGAACCCCACGGATGATTATCTTTTTATTTCTTTATTTTTTTACTCAATGCATTACCCTTTTTATCTCATTTATTGGTCTTTTTTAGAATTGCAGTTGGTTAGATTTTTTTTTCTATCACTGATATATGTTATATTTTTTACTGATTTGGATAATAATTTCATTCAAATATTAGATTTATTATAAATCTAATAAATATTTATATAATTAAAAAATACAATCCAAATCTTGTGGGTCTCCCACACGTTAGTTGATCACTGGTATATGTATATCGACATGCAAATACATATCTATCTCATTGCAAGGATTAGTTTTCTAAATTATCAATTTATCATCATGTTACAGAATTTGGAACAAAAAAGTGTTTGACTCATTTGGAATAAGTTGTATTATTTTCTCTTATTTAGATAAAGTATATCAGTGTTTCAATTGAACCACTAGTACAAGGGAATTCTAGAATAAGACTAACTCTTTTTTTAAAGGTGATTGAATCATAGAAGAAGACTAACTCTTTTTTAAATATAAAGTTCTCTTTTCTCAAATATTAATTCTAAAAGTTTTTAATAAAATCTCAAAATGTTTGTTTGGAGAACTAGTAGTACAGTGTACCTTGAACATTAGAGTTCTAATGTCAGTAAATCACCTTCTGTCCACAGGTTCCCAAATTCTGATGAATTTTCTTCGAAGTCGGAAATCCTAAGCAGAGTTAGAATAGGAAATTACCACCACCCTTATAAATTCTCAAACCCACACTGCTTGAATTCAATTCCTAAAATTCACAATGGACTACTTTCAGTTTCAAGTCCAGCAACTTCATCTAATTTTGAATACCTGTCTTTTACCATGGAAAGCCAAGATCTTGCTTCTGGAGCTAGAGTTCAGGGAGAGACTACAGAGACCACGCCAACAGCAAGAACCTCCTTATGGATTACCACAGCCACGGGCAAACGAGGTAGAAGACCGGAGTTTGCTTCGATATTTGCAAAAGAGGATTGCCGAAGCACATTATCTTCCGATTGATTCACCATCGAGATTTATTGGATATGACGATCCGCTGTTCGGTTTAGGAATGAGGGTTTTGCATAGCAAAAGTGATAGCTGCTGTCGAATTATGCTTGAGATTCTGTCATATATAACTTTAATCAGGGTACCAAATATGTAAGTTTATCGTGTTATATGTAGAATTTTGGGGTTCATATATATATATATATATATATATATTTATTTTTTTTATTAGTGAATAAATATATAAGATACTGTATATTTTTTTTTTTTGGGTCTTTTGAATTTGGTCCATTATCGAATATTTGAAACTTTACTCTAACTAATCTCGACTCATATGGTTCGGCAACATCAACATGAAGGAAGTTCAAGAAAGGTATTTTGTGATTTTTGATTTTTTATAATTACATAATTATCATGAAATTTCGACCATTATAATTTCTTTTATATTGATACTTGATTTTCATTTTCGGCGTCTCGATGCAATAGAAATATCTATATAGACAATGCCAGGAAGGTCTATGGGTCATCAATTTCATGGTTTTCGACTTGGCTACATTGGTTTCTGTATCTATCGGTACAAAATTAAAAGATATGGTTAAAGTTATAAAGGATATGAAGGCACATCCGTTATTTATTTATTTATTTTTATTTTACTTTTCTAACTTAATCTCTACTAAATCTTGTTCTCTTTCATCAGTATTAATTATCCAACTTAAACCTAATCACTTTCCCAACTTTCTTAATCATTTATAATTCGTCGACTAAATAAGTCTCATTCTTTCATTTATATTAATTATCTAACTATATTATCCACCAAAAAATAATTGTTAGAAGAAATTGATTATAAAATTTTAATAAAGTTAGAAAAATATATTTCAAATAAAAGGTTATAACAATCTTATTAAAAATATTTTGAATAAGTTTGGCTCCGCCATTCCATTCTCTCAAGCCACCCTTAATACGTTTAACTTTAAATTATTATATTATTACATAAAAACGTGTCTTATAAAAATTTATTACGACGCACAAATTCAATTAAAAGAAAAGGTAATTAACTATTAAATTAATGAAACTATGATGCCAAAAATCAACATAATGTAATAAAAATTTTAAAATTTATTTTTGCGGTTAATACACAATTAACTTTTTAAAAAAAGCAGATTAAAATTATAGTAATGATTTAATTTTATTTAATAATTATATAATGTATTTTTAATTCAAAAGACCACCTATTGTGTAAAAAAAGAAAAATTTTAATTTTAATGTTAATGCATTGATAAAATCTCAAATTGAATTTTGTTTTGACTTTTTTTTTTTTTTTTAATTCCTTATGACTCACATAAAGAATTGTTGGAATAACAAATCATTTCAATTAATTTGAGAAGGATGATCTCTAACTCACAAATAGGATCTTCTTCTGTCTCCAAACAGTGTTAAAATTTTCAATGCATATGATAATCTCAATTACATTAATAATATATTTTCTTAAGCTTCTAATTCGTAAATTGTAGAAATAATCCAACGGCTGTGCCGGTTAAGACAAAGACACCAACAACATTTAAAAAAAAAAAAAATGAGAGAGAGAGTGAAATCAAGAATTTCAAGAATTTCAAGAAAACAAGGAAGAGGAAGGAGACGAAGAAACAGAAGAGCAACAATCTATGGAAGAGGAAGACCATTCAACTTGTTCTCCTCCTTCTCAACAACGGACGACGTCGGATGTTCATGGCAATCTAAACAATTTTGAGGACTGCGATACGAGTCAATGTGGCTTGTTCTGCCCTATTGGCACGAATGCTTGGACTGCTGATGGCGACCATTATTTTTGGTATCTCTCTCTCTCACTCACTCACTCACTCTCTCTGTCTAAGTTCACTTAAAGTTGATAATCCTTAGGGCATAAATTTGGGTATTAATCTTTTTGTTCGTAATTTATAAACTCCTGTTTTGCTAGTGAATTTAATCTGCAATTTATGTAATTACCTTTATGTTGTCTAGTGTTGGATCTAAATTTTGATTCCGCCTTAATAGTCTCGAGTTGAAATTATCATAACATTCAATTTGTTGTAATTTATTTTTTCATTCAGCCTAGTATCAAAGAGGTCATTTCTGTTAGAATTATTTAAAAAAAACTAAAAAGAAAAGAACCTTTACCAAACTTCATTGTGATGCTTGGTAGAGAGACTAGATGGAGTCTATCAAAAACCCTCTAACGAAAAGAAAAAAAAAAAAAAAAAAAGAAGAAAGAAGAAAGAAGAAAGAAGAAAGAAAGAACAAAAGAACCTTTGGCAAGAATGGGTTAGCTCTATAATTTTTTTGTCTGCGGACTCCTTTTATGGCTAACAATTGCAAATGCTCGGTGCATTTACTAAAATTTCATTCAGTCTAAAGAAGAAGGAAACATGATTTCCAAAGGGCACTAATATACTATTTTGGATTTGACTGATTGCAAATTATATTATTTTCCCTAGATGTTTAAGCACGGTACTGTCTCATAGAGGGGTTACGTTTTAAGGGGTTATCTCCTTGTTCAATATATGTATGATAACCAATTGAACTTTTGCATGGAATAGTTCTAGTCAAACTTAGTTACACTTACCTATTGCTGTGAGCAATATATGTATAACCGTTATACTTTGACTACTGCAGTTCTCTGCCTTATGGACCCTTATTTGGCACGTCTTGTGTAAAGAGATGGTTAGAATTGTGTGGAAAAAAATTCTGGAAAGGTAATCTTTGTTTTCTTGTTAGCATTGATGAAATTATTTCATTAAAGTTTTAATTTTCAATATCTTTTTCAGTGCCCTCAGTTCAATACCAAATACAAAATGAAGGATATTAGGAAAATCTTTGCATCTTAGGTGGTTGTTGCTATGAAGATTTAAATAAGGTCATATTCGATCTCAAAGAAAATGCATTTAGGGAATTTTGTGTGAATAATCAACTAATTGATGGAATTGTCCCGTTTGCAGAAACTTCAGGTTGCTGAGACTAACTGCACTCTTCTTGAGGAAAAGTAACAATATACTATTGGTAAAATGCCACTCTCTTTTCCTCACAGCTTCTATTCATGTTCTTGTGTAATCTGCCAATTGACAATAATGTGTATTTCCCTGTCTTTTTGTAAAAGTTCCAGTGTAAACATGTCCTTTATATTCTCGTCCCAACATGTGTGCATTTTGTCAGCCTAAGGTAAAGCAATGGAATTCTCTCTTATAATATATATATATATATATATTAATCAGGTTAAATTTGACTTCTCAAACTAGCATTAATAACCCAATCCGATCCTCATACTGGTACTTGACTTTTTTCTTTTGCCAAATTTATAAAATGCGTACCATACAGCTGTATACCACCCATACAAGATGTTTTAGATGCTTTGTGCTTTATTGTAAATTAAATAGGACTCTGCTATGAAATGTAGCCAACTGGAAAATGACCATCAATAATATGCTGGGGTTGGTTACACATCATGGCTAGACTAGCATAACTGCAGGTAGGGAACAATACCTATAACTTAGTAGAAGTCAGGGAAGAGAAAGATTAGGGAAAATGGGAGAGCATACCCATGCATGGTAGCCTCCAGTATTTTTATTAATAAAGTTGAGTGCATAATGCCATTAATAGCACAATAGTCAGTAATCTTTCACTCGAGCAGGTTTAAGCTTATCAAGTCTAGCAGGTATATCAGGTTGAAAAATATAAACATGTTCTGGGATTGTGGTTGAAACCAATAATAGTTATTCATGTTACTAACTTTAATCTTGCTGTATGGTTTTTGGACACTTATTATTTACACATCATTTTTGGCACATGGACCTCTTTCACTGCTTGTACTCCCACTTCATTTATGTACGTCAAGTATTGATAAATTTTTAATTGGATGGTCCTCCAACTTATACAGAGTCTTCAAGGAGTTGTTTTATTATTCATTGAATAAGCAAATAATTGAAAATCCAGATTGTCTTCAAAATACTCAGAGTTTTCCAAGTGTATCTAATATAAATACCAGAATGCATCATTTGTTGAGCCCCTGTTAACAGTGCAAGAGCCAAAGCAGTAAATGAAAATAGAAAGTCTGTGGAAAGGATGTGATATTAGGAGGAACCTCTTTCTCTCTGCTCTTCAAAGGCCAACAAGGAGATTGGGGCTGGGTTTATATCCCAGCTAAGACATTAAGGCTTGATGCAGTGGGTTAGGGCCTGTGGTCACAGCTAGCATGTGAGCTAGGGGTAGAAAACTACCAGCAGAGCGCAAAAGTGTTGAGAGTGTTCGCCAATGTATAAGGTTTCATTAAGCTCATGAATTCTCAAATTTTCTTTCCTTTTTTTTTATCACTTCAGCAAGGCCTAAGATTTTGTTGAAAATTGTTTAAATTCATTGTGTTTCTTCAGTAGTTGTCTCTACAACTTTTCAGATGCCGTTGCCAGTCTCTTTTGGCTCTTTGCCTGTCATCCTTCTAGGCTATACGCAAAACATAGAGCATATCTGAAATTGGTTCAAGATATGCCTGACTTATTGCCAACTCCTTTGACTTGTAAATGACATGAATATGATATCCACAAAATTGGGCTGATAATCCTTTTTCTCAAATAAACAGTAAAAGTTTATTATAACTGATTTTACATGAATAGCTTGCTTGATAAATTTTCTTACTTTTGTTATGTAAAGGAAGCAGATTGGCATAGAAAAGAAGAGGAGTAGCACAAGAGAGAGAATGCATTGTGCTTAGAATTACACCAACTTAAGGAGGTAACCCTTGTTCTAATTTGTTTGGCATTTTGAATGTTGTTTATGGAGTTACTCACTTGAAAAAAATTTATGCCTAAAGCATTACAATGATTATCTTATTCAATTTGGATGGTAACTATGTAGTTACTCCTCCTTGATCTGAATTGTGAATCGATTCCCTTTTTTATTTTTTATTTTTTATTTTTTGATAGCAAAAGAAATTGTATTAGATAAGAGAGGAATGTATAAAACTCCTAGGATGTGAAATCCTTAGAGGAAGATAAAGCATAACCTGTGAATAATTGCTCTTGAAATTCTTTGTAAATCCCTAAAATATGAGCCCGTAAAGAAATATAAAAAACAATTTTGTCCCGAAAAAGAGAAGAAACAATAAACTAATTCCTAAAAATTCGGGCATTTCATTCTGTTCAATGTACTAAGAAATAACCATAATTGCACATTTTCAAAGCAAGCAAGCAAGCAAGCATCTTTTTTTCTTTCAGAAGCTTCTAAAATTCATAAGAAGTAAATTGGGGAGGCTCCGAGGACAAATCTAATCAATATCACCCACAACAAAGTGGAGGCTCCACATCTCCTGAGCAAAAGGATATTGCACTATCGAAATTGTTGAAACACATAACACAAACATCTGGAGAGAGTTTTAAAACATCTCCTTTTTCATAACAGATCATTTTTATTGATCTTGTTAAACTCCATGAGCCAAGTAAGGTGTTGGTAACGATCTCGTTAACCTTGATAGGAACATTTGTCTTCCAAATAAAATTATTGAAAATGAAAGAAAGGTGATGGGATCTACTAATAAGATGTTGAAAAAAAGGATTTGAAAGTAAAGCACCCAAGAAATCGAGACTCTAAATTGTAGTGTCTGGAGCATTGTGTGAAGATTCATTCTTTGTGGGAAACTAGAGAGGAAAACTTTGCTAGCTCTCTATCATTAAGGTTTCTTAAAAAATGAAAGTTTCAATAAAAAATCTTCAGTAGGAGCCGAAAGAAGTTTAGATAACCTACATAGTCGAGGAAAAGAGATGGACAAGGGAAAATCTCTGATCCAAAGGATCCTCCCAAAAAAGGACACAGAACCCATTGCTCACTTCAAAAGACACAAGAGGTAAAAAGGTATTATACAATTTAGAGATGATTGCCAAGGACTACAATGTGAAACTCATGCTTCAGCATTGACATCCCATCCATTATGTTGGAGACTGTACTTACTTCTAACAACATTATGCCATAGAGAATGGGCTCTAAGGGGAGTCTCCAAAGCCATTTACTAACAAGGGAAATATTCTTGGACAGCAGTGAATCCTTTTTATCATTTCTTCAGTGTTCTTAAAACGTAGTAGTTGTTACTCCTTTAATTGGTATTTATTTTGTTTGATTTTCTCTTAAATTTCTGGTCATTATGGTAGATCATGCCTTTATTGCTCTAGTACTTGATGCGTGGCTTGCATTTCTTTTGCTTCTGAATATTGAAGTTTTGGCTCTATTGAGACTTCTGAATATTGAAGTTTTGGCTCTATAGAGAATGAAAGAAATAGAGGAGTCACTGCACCATTCGCCCAACCTTTCCAGAAGGAGGATCATCTCACCACTTTCTGTTGGAGGTCAGGCACTTGTCGTGCATATCATGTCTGTTGGATCTACAGTATCGATGTGGGTATGAATTGCATTTTGAGCAATTATTCTCCTTTAATTGCTTATCCTTGCCATGACATGAGACTAGAGAGGTGCTTATTGGGATAGAAGGTTGTTGATCATTTCTTTACTATCTCTAACTATTGATTACGACCATAAATAATTTTCATTACTCAAGCTTGTCCTCGTTGATTCTACAGAAACAACATCCTCAGTGGAGGGAGAAAAAAAAAATAAAGGTGTAAGAGAGAATGAGAGAGTCGAGCCAAAAATTTATAAAGCTGTAGATAGGCCTCTTACAATTCTAGCCATGCTTTCTTTTGTTGTAAAGCATCCCACATGCCTCTAAGCCATGATTCACTATGCAAATCTTTCGCAGCACCACCGATGCATGAAAAAAAAAAAAAAAAAAAACCCACAATCATCTGGTCCACGAAGAAGAATCAAAGTATCGTCTAACAATTCAAAGTCTCTTGCTAAGGGGACACCTTATCTCTCCTAATTATCTCAAGTCTGACATGGTTATTTTGATGCTTTTCAACTATGAATTACTTATAAATTGCAATAAACAATTTGTTATTCACTCACTTTTTTGTATTTGTTTAGACTTAGGGTCTATTGTTTCTTATTTTTTACTATATTGTGGTTTTTTAGGCAAATTTTATCTTCGTGTTACTCTGCTTTCTGAAAGAGCTGCAGCTAGAGAGTGCACGGTTATTTGACATAGATGCTTCAGGTCAAACTCTGATAATTGCTCGAAGATTGTCTGGCATGGGTGGGGATCATTTCCTTTCAAAGTACGGTAATTTGGTTGTTAATTGACTTTTTTTGTAGATTTGCGATTGTATATACCATCCTTGACTCCCTGGACCATGCAGATGAGCTTGATACCACCCTATGCAAATCAAAATATATTCCTTCCACCTAATACAAAAGCCTGTAGAGACCTGCGAGTTACTTCTTTATTTGCTAGGCTTGCATTATTGGCTACTTTGGGGAAAAAATTGTCCGATTCTCAGGTATTCTACTTGGCTACTCTCTAGATGAATCTATGTTGATACTCTTTACTTTTACCGATCTCTATCAATTTTTAAGCTCTTAGTTCTTCCTCATTATGCTTCCTTCTCCTTTCCTGATGCAATCTGGAGAGCAACAACGTTGTTCTTGCATATGATTTACCAGTGATTGTTCTGTCAGTTTCTTGTAATTTGTCTATCTTCAAATTGTGAATTGATGGATCTGTTGATTTGGCTTGCACTTCCTGTTGCGTGATTCTTAAAGGGACCAAGCTAAGATGTTTTGTGTGCATGTGTTTTTATTTTTTGGGGGGGGGGAGGGGGACATACTACATATTGTCGAGATAGAATGCTTCACAAACTGATCAAGGGTAAAGTTGATGGTCTAATACTCTTCCTGATCCCAATCTATATAAACAAATGGCATAATGGTGGATGTATGATTTATACGGATAAATTTTGGAGGTCATATACATAGAGAATCTTTTACACCATGTTGTTTTATAGATCTTTTGTTTGGTTAAAATTTGTTCAATTGCCTTTGTGTATATAGGCTGCTGCATGGTCAAGCTTATGGGATCTGAACAATCCACACAATGTATATGCTGGGTTGCAGGTTCTAATCTTTTTTGTCATTTGGTTATTAATAAGTTTACAAGCAAATTAGTGGTCCTGATCTTATTGTTTTTCTACTTCCGAATAATTTAAATAAACTCAGAATGGCATGCTTTTCCAATTTGATATGCACCAAACTGGAAGGCTGGTAGAATCCAAGACTGGGTTAGCATACAACCCTGTTCATTCCATCCACTCTGTTTTATGTAATCCTAGCAGTCTTTGCGGTGTAAATACTCTTTTATCAGCTTCTGCGGTTGGCTTGTGTCTGTGGAATTTAAGGTAATTTGTCATGCTTGAACTCTAGCAATTGTAGATTTTGGCTGTGAATGTTGTTACGTCATTAGGTCATCCCATCTTGTATTATACTCTGTCCCCCCCCCCCAACTTTCTTAATCATCCATATTTCTTTCTCTCTGTGGTACTTAGAGGTGGGTGGGTGGTTGGTTGGATAAGCCACCAGACATGTAGTGGATAGCAATTAGGTGTCCTCAGCTGCTGTTCTTCCTTAGCTGCCATAGGCTGGGAACATGGTTTTAGTGGCAAGTCAGCTATTGAGTTAGGGTGTCAACTGGTGTAGAGCGGCTTGCTTAAGACTAGTTGACATTCTGGTTAATATTAACAACCTCTGAACTCATAAAGAGGGAAGGGATCTGAATGACTGACCTGTGTCCCATGATGGTTCCATTATCAAATAATCGGCAGTACCCACTGGGCAAGAGAAATAGAAACTGTTGAATGCATTTAAAGTCCACATCAATCAGTACTCTTGATATTCTGTTGTATGAAGTTTGTTTTGATAGCTTAACCTAGATGTAATAATGTTGTCATGTGAATTCTTGAGATGACCAGAGGTCAATTAGAGTTGATCAATAGGTGGGGAGGTCAATTCGAGTTGATCAATAGGTGGGGTTCATTAGCACGACACAAAAGGGTATTTTTTTTAATCTTTTTCTTCTCCTTTTTTTTTTCTCTTTTGGCTAGGAAAAGAAGAAATATTGTTAAAAGAGAGTATATACTAGGGAAGAACAAGATACCCTCCTGGGAACAGGGAGACAAAAGGGGTTTTAGCATTATAATATGTTTGAAGTGCCATTATATTTAACTGAAGCATGAGAAAAAAGAAGCTGCTGCTGTTTCGTGAAATGAAATATTGCTTCCACAATCTTCCATTGAAGTTGAATAGCATTTTGTACATATCTTGCTATTTTATTTTGAAGGTATATAATGTCCAGTAGGTGGAAGTTATACATGAAGTGATTGTTTAAAAGTAATACGCTTATGCAGAATTTTTTTGAAATGCAATCTTGGGATAGATTAACAATAGAAGGATGGTTTTGTTACCTTCCATAGTAATGTGTATAGGGACATTTATCTGTAGTGTGGAGAGGAAGAAGGTAGAGATTTATTTATTTATTTGTTATTTATTTTTTCTTCTAATGTTGTCGTACCTAATGACATTCATTATCTAGAGGATGAAAAGCTCAATTTCCTGATTGTTACTTTGCTCTGGCTAAGTTTGTTGTCATGCTAACATTGTTGGAAACTACTTCATTGAAGGCAAAGTCAAGTTCCTGAGAAGTGTGCATATCTCTTGCATATTCACCATCAAATGATGACATTGTTGCTTCATCCTGTTCCAAAGTTGAGATGCTAAATGAGATAGTGGTTTCTCAACCTATTCTAACTCCGGCTCCCACTGGTTTGGGCAAGGGGTACTGGGTTCTCATGTTCACTTGAAGAGAGTAGGTAACAATATTATCAGTTGGGATTTTCTCATGGGAATGTGAATGAAATTCGATTGCTAAAATCTCTGATTATTGAAAGGAAGAATGAGAGGCCAGTATTTGCAGCTGGCGATGAATTAACCAGTGAACTGTTCTTGCAAGATTTGCCATCATTAGCAGTTGTTCAGTGTCTTCCGTCATTTCCATTTTCTCCAATTTCTCCTATCCTTGATGTAAAACACACAAATGCGTGGAGTCCTCGTTTCCTTTGTTGTCTAGGTTAGGACAACTTGCAACTTTTCTCTTCCAAGCCCTCGCCATAAAGGTCAACTAGTTGAACTTGTGTCATTGTAGTGTAGGAATGACACTGTTGGATCCTTGTGCCTACTATTGTTTGTTTCTCTTGAATTTGGTTGCAGATAGGTCATGACATGGGAGAGGATGAACTTTGAGTCATTCTAGTGGTGATACTAGCAGCACTCTCAATTTTTGGTGAGTTGGACAAAAGAGGATTGTTTATGGCATGTTTTATTGCTTTGTATTTAGATTAGTTGAGAACAAGGTCTAGCAGGAAGCTCCCCAAGTGCTTTAGTTCCTGTGTACAGAACTTGCTTATGTAACAGTAATAATACATTGCTAGTTTATATGACAGGGGAACGTTTTTTCTTTTTTTTTCTTGGGGGGGGGGCTTGGACAGAATTACTAAAAGTAATGAAGATTGATACTTAGAAATGCAATGACTTACCTTTCAATGAGTTTTATATTCAGATATAAGTTATGTTCTGAATTTTATATGTCAGCTTGAGGATAAAGGATGGTGGTTTAAGGAAATTGAACCCATTAACTTGCTTAGATTCATTGTTAAGGAAAATTTGAGTGATGTATAACCTAAGACAATATGTTAATATGTTTTCATATGTGCTAAAAATCATAGTTGTATCCCTAAAAGTCATTAGTCAAAGGCACTTGAATGTTTAATCCAGTTTGACAAAGAACCATATTTCTTCTTACATGTTTCAAGTTTGTGTCAAATGAATTAATTTTAATAACTAATAAATTTTGTAGAAATGCTTGTCATATAAATAAATGAAGATTTTAGTTACTATTTTTTCTCTAATGGGTAAGGGCAAAATGAAAAAAAAAAAAATAATTTCTGTTAGACAGAAACATAATAGAGAAAATTTGCAAAACAAAAAATTGGCAGGCAAAAAAAAAAAACAAAAAGAAAAATTGAACAGAAAGTAGAATAGAAAAAATAAAAGCATCCGACCTGCCGGATTCGAACCAGCGACCTAAGGATATCTGTGTTGCACACTACAGTCCTCCGCTCTACCAACTGAGCTAAGGTCGGCTTGTTGTGCACTCTCCAAATATATATTATGTAATAAGTCTAGAATCCAAAATTGGGCGATTACGATTTTTCCCAATTTTTATTTAATTTGTTGGCTTCCTCTTCATTCAATTATTGTGAAAATGATTGAATATAACATGATATTGAAGTCCTCTTTTCTCCCTCCCTCTCTCTCTTGTGGAAGTATGCTCTTTTTAAATTATTGCTTCCTCATCCTTCTCCATTTGGGGTCCCCTCATAATGCTTTGACATAGCTCATGCCATAACATGCAGACTCTCATTAGATGCAACAACTCAATCTCGACATGACATGGCACAAAGAGCTCACCAAAAGTGCTTCTATCCATCTCCCTCTGAAATCAATAGTCATTTCTTATTATAACACTACAAATATCAAAAAAGAAAAAAAAAAAAAGCTAACCAAATTATAAAGCGACGTAGGTAGTTTGTTTTACTCAATAATTTGCCAATTGAATTTATTTATAATTATTGGAAGAAAAATGTGATAATATCACTCATCATAAAATGCCAAAGAAGGAAAAGTGTGGGTGTTCATGAGGGGATGGACTTGTGCTTAAACTCTCTCTCTCTCTCTCTCTCTCTCTCTCTCTCTCTTTTTGGAAACATTCCGTCCTTGCAATGTTTTTAAGCACAAAAGTCCTCCGCCAATGATCCAATCTGTGACTTGATATCTTTGAACTCAGTTAACGAATTGCAACGATAAATAAATTGGTGCCGGCGAAAATTCATTTCTAAGGGTTCAAAAACTCTCTCTCTGTTTGACCCAAGTGGTTCCAACTGAGACCTCTCTCTCTCTCTCTCTCTCTGTTTCTGTTGGGAGACCTCCCAATTCTTTTTTTTTTTTTTTAATTCAAATCATAGCCTAAAGCTTGCACAATTGGTTGCTAAAGCATCTCCTATAAATCACATCCAATTTTAAAGGTTGACAGTTTGCAGAAAGCAACATCTTATTGCTTTCAATATTTTCAAATCTCTATTCATGTTCTAATCATATAATGCTCACTTTTGTTGAATGAGTGTTGTGTTGTCAAAGTCCGATTAAAATGGTGGGTCACACAAACATTTGGACGGCAGTAATGCAGCCTCAATTTTTTTTTTTTTTTGTTTTTGTTACGTAAGAATTCAAACTCTAAATTTTAGGATTTGAGAAAAAAAATTGTAACCATTAAATTGTTCCATGCAGTCTCTATATTTGGATGTGCAGAATATTTTGAGCTCGACCCATTGTTTTCAAGTGGTGTTTGCTTCTTACTCTATGCCATTTTGTATTGGTTGTCTCGTAGAAATCCATGAGTTGGTACAAATTGACTTCAGGAAAGAGAGTTGGTTTTTAAAAAATCAAAGTACTTGAAAGGCGATTTTCAAATATTGAATTTTTTTTTTTTTTGATTAGGTTAGTCATGTATGGTTTATTCCTAGAACACTAAATTATAAACATTGAATTTTTTTATATTATATTAATTAATATTTAAAATTATATTCCGATAGTTCTTTGGATTCGTCAGAGAAAACGCACAATTTTTGTACTTTCTCTCTCTCTCTCTCTCTCTCTCTCTCTCTCTCTCTCTCTCTCGGGAGCAACAGGAACCAGGTTAAAAATGATTGATGCTACGGAAAGCGCGTTCACATGTAAACAGCATTTGTCGATAAATCCCCCAATACCTATTCGTTTCCTGTCACGAAAAATTTTGTCAATCACATTTTCAGTCCCCCTTTTTATATCCTTTAATCTCATTTATTTTTACTATGTAGGTTTAAAGAATTGCTAAATTAGAGGGGAAATCTCATTATTTACCCTTCGATGGAAAAAATTAGAAGGGAAATTATGTCTAAAATTTTTTTAAAAAGTGTAAACCTTGGTGACAATGGCTAAAATTATCTTAAGTTTAAACATTTTGAATAATATTTTGTAGCATGCAGAGAATTTCATAGAATAAGTAGTTAAGTGTTGGTACTCCTTTTGCATCCTTTATTGCATAGCAAAAGGGGGGGGGGGTTTGTACATTCTGTATCATGAATAAAAATTCAGCAACCATATTTGTTAATTGGAGAAATAGGTGAACTTCACCTGAAGTTTGACACGATTTCGACCTTAAACAGGATAGAGTTGCAGTGAATCTTGAGGTTGCTTAATGCAGTAGTTTAAGCGTGGTGGGGCGTAGTTTTGGATGCCCATGGGTTCTTTAAATGTATAACACTTTTTTTTTTTACTTGAATCGATCGGTATTTAAAATCTATCGGATCTTCTTTGATGAAAACTTTTCAGATATTATTTTTTTTATTTTTAAATTTTAAATTAAAAGGCTTAACGTTCTTTTCACTAAACTAATTATTTATCGCTCTTTAACTTTTTTGTTAGCTTATCAAAATACTATAAATAGTTCTTGGGATCGAAAACAGAAGCAAAAGAATTGGGAACAATTAATTTAAGGATTTGGGCCACTCATGTAATCTATCGACCATGATCAATCATAAAGTTCACAGACTTTTATGTCATGCAAGGCAACATTACATTACATACTCAATAAAATCATATTCAAATAAGAGCTTTTTCTCCTTTTATTGACTTATTACAAATTGACGAAGTGAATACTACTCTCTCACTCAAACCCCATGACTCTCTCTCTCTCTCTCTCTCTCTCTCTCTCTATTCACCTCTCACTTTCTCTCATGCATTGTGTAGTATAAATATACACTGAAAAGGCATAATAATAAGAAAAAACCCCACACACATATTTCGTCTACCTTTCTTCTTTAGAGGCTCAGAAACCCAACTACTCTGGCGCCCATAATGTTGGCTAAGTGAGAGACCCCACCTCAAAATTACAACCCCCCACAAATAGAAAGGTGTTTCGTTTTTTTAACACAAGGTATTTTATTTTTCACTCTTGATATAAATGAGTTCTTTTAAATATCATCAAACAATAGAGGGGTCCTTTTTTTCTTTTAACTTTTTAACCCCAGCACTCGGGTGTATTTGAATGGTCTCTTTTATTGTCCCTGCAATAGTCATAAACCATATAGTACCTCTGCACCCAATACATTGCCCTATATTGCTGCCAGGTCAGTCCGCCGGACTGATAGGGCGAGACGGAGACAGGGCGACACCACGGCGAAGCGTAGGCGGTGCAACCACTTGCCTTGAAATTCGTGTATCGCCCCACGAAAGGTTGATATCGATAATCAACTCTATATTTACCGTCCTCGGTGGCCCAGGACGAGGCATCCCAAATTGAGCCATAGAGCCACATTGGCCTTAAGGGGAATGTTGTTGCACTCTTCCTAGGGAACCTCCTTATGGGCACGTCATCTACAAGGAATCTACAAAGGAAACAAGAACAATGTTACGCATGACATTAATATCTATAGTATAGATGATCGTGATAGGACATTTAACATGTTTCGAATCTGTGCCCATTCGTACGTACACATTACCATTAAATTATGAAAATGAAATCCAAAGGCCATATTATTAAAAGTCCAATTTTTTTTTTAAACGCCCTTATAATACTATTAAATTCTTTGTCACTCTTTCCCCTTGTCAAATCAATTCCCCATTGCCATAACTTTCATAAAAATTCTACTTTACTATTAAATTCTTTGTTACCCTTTCCCCTTTGTCAAATCAATTCCCCATTTCCATAACTTTCATAAAGATTTTACCTTTTCTTGATTCCATTGTTTACCCTTTTACGTAAGTCGGCAATTGTACGAAAGTTGGTAATTGGATACTCTGCCTCTTAATAAAATAAGAATTCTTAAATTTAAATTTTAAAAATAATAAAAAAATTAAAAAAGTAAATATCTAAAATAAATTTCACAGTATTCAAACTAGTTTAATCACATAAAATCCTAGATATTAATAATAATAATAATAAAATTTGTTACTCATTCTACCCAAAAAAGCCTTCATTGGTGGCCTTTCCAAAGAGAAAAAATCCTACCCTTGCTTGTAAATTTGCAATCATCCGATTAAGGTTTCAATTTTCATCGATTACCCTTAATAAAAAGAACATTTATTTGCTGCAAAAATCAAGCAGATAAATTGTAAATATATGTTTTGGCTTGTAAATATCATAATGTTACCATATTTGGAATATATAATTGTGATCAGTTCTAATTAAGATTAAAACAATTACTCTGGCAAATCATAAAAGTGGATAAAAAGAAGAGAAAGTAGAGATTAAACATGAGAAGTTGATTAGTTTAGACATTACTCACATGATCTCCTTAGGACTCCAAAAGATGGCGTAGTGATGAAAGTTTTGGGTAGGATCAAACCATAGATGAAACTTCATCTCTCTTCCTATGATTTTCCCATCCCCACTTCCTCTAACATAAACGTTGGTCTGCAAAGTATAGGGTTTCCCAAATGTTGTTCCGAGAAATTCAATGTCCACTTCATCATGAAATCCTGGATGGGCTTCATTGTTTGATAGCTGAACATTGCCCAACCACAATAAATAAATTAATTGAAAATTTAAATCTAAATTCATAATACATTTAATTAAAAGAAAATAAAAAAGAACATTAATTTCCATGGCAATGTCACGATTTCTTGTCCAGTCCATACATAAAAAGACGTTATGACCCCTGCAGTGTAACCAGGTTGAAGCTTGATTGAAGCACCAAAGTAGCCGGACCTAAATGGCTTGACTGATTTGAATCCACTTCCTGTTTTTTTAAGAAATTAATTAATGAAAAATGCATAAGTATTAAATACCCATCAAGGAATGTAATCAAAAATAGTGAATAACACGTCGACCTGAACTTATACAAAGAAAAAGAAAAGTACTAGTCGTGACCTGAATTTTGATCAAGCCAAATTGTTAATGCATTTTGGTCAACACTTTGATGCTGAGGACCCCAAATATTTCTGAACCCTTGGTAAAAGCTCATTGACCTAAATTTAGTACTTGGGTAGTAGCCTGGCGAAGGAGGCCAAGAAGCCATACTTGAAGGGATTGTAAGGATGAGGATAAGGAAGTTGAGGAGAGCCATGAATTTGAGGCTTCACAGGGAGGGGAGACAGAGAGAGAAATTTTGTACAACAATTGTGAAGTTGTGAATGATTGTGTGTGACAAGAGAAGAAAAGAGAGTGTGATGAAGGCTCAGTGTCTGTGTGAGAGAAAAAGAATGGCAGTACGGTTTGATTTAAATAAAGGCAATTCAGTGGAACCCACAAAAATTGAGAGGTGATAATCAATACCCAGGGCTACATATTTGGATAGCAAGCAAACACAATAAATGACTTAAAATTTTATGGAAAAGAAAAAAGAGGATGAACAAAATTAATAGAGAACCCTAAAATTAAAAGTGAAATTTAATTTGAATTACATATATTTTTTTTCGACTGAACTTAATTGACACCATCACATTTTCTTTTTAAATTTTGATTTGAAGTCTTTTTAATGTATAAAAAAAAAACCACATACAAATTAAATAGGATAAGATTCATAAGGTGGATGAATGGGCCATATGAAGAATTATACTGGTGGATTTATAATTTAAAATGCATATTATATTTTGCTTTTTAATATGAATTTATAATTTTTTTTTGTAATTCCAATTTCAAAGCAAACAAGGACAAAAATAATTATCATAAATAGTAAAAGAAAATAAGGATATGGCAGTGTATGTATGAAGTTTTTGGGAGTTCAGAAGAGCTTTGAATAAGGGCTGAATTCAGTATCCAGAAAGCAACCTATGGTGATTGAAAGCCACGCATGCATTGCTGTCTCTTGAGTGTGAGGCCTTGCCTTTGAAGCCAAAATTGGTGGATTAACCTCCCAACATTGAGTGCGTTTTTACCGTTTTATACATTCCTCTATATTGGTTTAGGTGTGTATGTGTGTCAGAATTTCCGGCCAGTGGTGGACCAATACTCGCATGCGTGTTCTCTCTCTCTCTCTCTCGATATTTAAAATCATAATTTAATTAATTTAATTTTAATATTTATAAAATCATATTTAAGTAACGATTATCTTAATATAATTTTTTTTATTTTTAAATTTTAAATTTAAAATTTGATTAAAAATTTTATCATCCCATCCCATGCCATTAGTCAATTGGATCTCTCTCTCTTCTCTCTCTCTCTCCCCCTCTCCGTAGTCAATTTAGATGTTTCACAATTGTGAGCAATCATGTTATTTTGAACCTGTGAGCTTCATTTATTTTGGTGGGTCAGGGTGCATGCCATTATGGGCTCCACTTTCGATTTAATTATTTTCCAAGTACACTGTTGGTTTTGGTCTTATTGCCCAATAGGAATGGGCCTTCCGTGTACAAAAGAGTGACTGCCCTTCCTAATTAGTCGGTACCCCTTGCCATACACACTCACCACACGCCAACAAGCTTCGCTCAAGTAACACAAATTTCCCTACTCTTGTAATAGTGTTAAATTCGAATTTTACTGTAAACAAAAAAAAATACACAACCACGACACCAAATTGGAGATGCTTCTCATCATTAGCCATTTCCGTTGGGTCATATTAGCAAAAAAAAAAGTGCTATTAATCCACCAAATGATTTATAAATAAAAATTTTTAGTAATTTTAAATTAGACAAAAATCTATATTAGTAAAAAAAAATCCAAATTTTTAAATTTGAATAATTTTAAATTAGTCAAATATTTTTTAAATCAAACAAAAAAATAAAAACATAAAATAATAGCCTGTCATACAAAATTTTAATACATAAATTATTTTTTCTATGTACCATTACATTACTCACATAAAAAGTAGGAATTATTATTTTTTTAAGTCAATGTTTTTTCTTACCTTGGCATTCTCAAATCTCAACAAGTCAACATGTTGATAAAGCCTACAAAAGGGGGAAAAAAATTCTAAGTAGTCGACTATTTGTCTCTCTCTGCATGCATCTTTCGGCAATTCTTCTTAGCACACCGAGCAGAGGAAAAGGAAAGGAACATTTTCATATGTATAAGTTAAAAATAATATTAAAGTTGATGTGACAGTGATTTTATTGATTTATGAATTCATATTTTATATATTTGAGTACATCCGATATAACCCAAAGAAAGTGCTCCTACTAATTTGAAAAGCTTTCATTCATCTTATTTTGAGAAATTTTAATATGTCAAGTAAAAATCGTTAGAATGCACCAAATTCATATAAAACAAAATGTAATGCTACCGAATTTTTTTGAATTGAGTGATCGGATATTTTATTTCTCGAGTTTGAGCCCTAAAAAAAACGAAAAATAATTTAAAAGAGTCAATATTTAAAATGAGATCCATAATGTTTAAAACAGATTAATCAGGTAAAATCCAGATACCGATAATGAAAAAATAAAAAATAAAAACAAAATGCAACGCTATCATCTATGACATATTGTTATTATTATTTTTTCTTTTTTTTTTCTTACTGATATATTAATAAATATCACTAAAAGTTTTGATGTCAATTTTAAATTAATTAAAAATATTAAAATTGCTACTAAAATTTTTTAAAATGTTGTTTAATCCCCTACATAAATCATGACCGTGCCCCTGCATGCTGTAATTTGCCATATAATACACATATATATATTTTTTTCAATTTCTACATAATAAAGGTTTTTACCCCAACTAAGGAGACAAATTTTAATCTCATTGTCTTGAAAGTATTTGTTTAAAAATTATATGTATCAAAAACTTGGAAACAAAATTTAAAACATAACAAGGAAAAAGGCATTCAATCAAAGCAAATTAAGATACTAACCCCTACAAATCATGATAATAAATTTCACCCCAGATACTGATGGGTACCCAGAAGATTAAAATCAGAATTGTGACATTGACAAGACTGTCATATGTTATGGGATTATTTTTCATTTACCCTATTATAATAATCACATAAAAATAATTATTTCCACAAATAGTGAAAAAGTGAGAATTTGTGTCCACAATGGACAAAGTCAAAAGAGATTGCGATGCACAAACAGAGGGATAGAACTGAAACTGGGTGATGGGCAAAGGAGGAAGCGTGGAAATGGCAAAATTTTTAGAAAACTTATATAAATATATAAAAAAATATATATAATTTTATTTATATTAATGTTTTTGACAGTACCAAAAATTATAGACTTCCTTTGTTAAAATTATAATTCAGAATATATATTGTATTTCACTATCAATATAGTTTTTTTGGTTTCACAATCATATTAGAAATCGTTTAAGGGGATCGAGATGTTTAATTTATTTTTTATTTTAGTTTTTTGCTGGGGAAAAACCACAAAACTAGTTTTAAACAAAATTTCAATCTCCCTCTTCAAAAATGAAAAATCAACATATGCACCAATTCCAAAGGTATAAAATGTAGGCAATTTTATTTCTGTAGCTTTATTCGATTTACTCGGAGGGGAAAATAGCTATGCGGTACTGTCCCTATCTGGTTTTTGTCGAAGATCAAGATGCCCTTTCTTAAGTGTCTTTGATTTGGTGGTGCATTGGTTCCAATTTTGTGCTAGTTCAGAACAGAATTTGTTTTCTGTCTTCGCTAAACGCCTACGTATGACCCGAAAATAGTGAAGAGGACCACAAATAGGTCATGAAAATTGTGAGCAGAAAACTATGTGAGCTACGACCAGGACATCGACAGATTTAGACTAATGTTTCTGTCTTCGTTATGCCCCATTATCACTCTAACCCACTCCTCTACACCTCTTTTCGTTCTGCTTTTTTACACAAATTAAGAAATACAATAAATAATATGTCAAATTATTCAAATGAAAAGTAATCTTACAATATTGCCCTTTTGAAAAAGAATGATTGTGAATGATTAATTATTTTATTGAGAAAATATCAATAAATTGATTTAAAAAATGTGGAGGACACAATTTTCTTAACATTAATGAAGTGTCAAAAAAAAATAAATGAACAGATATTTTGAAACATTTCAAAATGTTAAATGAACAGATATTTTCAAACACCCGAAAAAAAGAAATAGTAAGATAGAATATTATTTTTTATTAATACAAGTCGTAATAACTCTTCACAATCACTAGTTTGTGATTGTGAATTAGTTTAATTATGTTGTGATTTATTTTTGTACGTTAGCTTTGCTGCATTATTGCTGAATAAATGACAGTTCTCCTTCTTCATGTAATATGCTTGAATTCGAACCCATATGTATATATAAAAAAAGTTGAATTTCTTTATTTTTATTATCGATATCTAAATTTTACTCGATTAATTCGATTCAAATATTATATGACATACTTTTAAAAATTGATTTTTTTAATACTTTTTCTTCATTTTTAAGATTTAAATTCGATATCTCTACTTAAAAGGTAAAATATTCTTGATTACTTTAACTCAAGAGAGTTTGGTAAAGTTAAATTTCTTTAGTCATCAAGCATCTTGACATTAAAGTTACCTCTCCCTATCAATGTTTGCTTTCCAAGAAATAATGCACGCGTTTTTCTTTTAATAAAAACCTAAGCTGATTGCGAAAGAGTGTGATTTTATGCTAACTCGAAATTATATGGACAAGAGGGTGGTTGTACTGTTGTGTCGGCCGTAGCAAGAGAGAGAGAGAGATTTCACCAAAAAAAACAGAGAGAGAGAGAGAGAGAGGTGGGCTGGGGCCCAAGTGGCCGACAGATCAAAGGGACTCTCCACAGGATTCACAGGACAGTTGCGGAACAGATCTCCTTGCCAATTAAGTCAGGGGCCCTTTCCAATGTGGTAACAATTCATATTCATGTTCCTAACACATCAAATTATGGAATCAAGTACTCATATTTTTCATTTTATTGTTGACCATATTGTGCCTTATTCTTGCCTTTCCACCCTTTTAAAATATGATCCAATAAATTAGTACCGTCTCCTTTTCTCTTATAAAGATTGTAAGCACGAGACTTATCAAAAAAAAAAAAAATTAAAGTTATTATATATAACTTTGAATCTATTACCACCGTATTAAGTATTCATAAACTTTTATATAACTTTTCAATATTTAGATATTAGCCCGCATCCATGAAAAAGTCTCACGCATCCTCCTTCATAAGTCACTATGCATTTTCCACCTCTTCCCTTTGTCTCGGCCACCTCCCATATTTATAATTTTCATTAAAAAGGTTAAATATTAAAAAAAAAAAAACCTTCTAATTGGCCATATATAATTTTCTTTTATTGTTTGTGGTTAACAACATCTCATTCTCATCCATTGCAAGATATAGAAAGACACAATCGATGCCATTTTAACGAGAGAAATATGGAACAAGTTGGTTATTTGTACCATATTTCACTGTCTCAACCAAAACAAAAGCATCTTTTAAATTCATAAGTTTTTCTCAAAGAAAAAAACAGTCTTTCGGTGCTTTTAATAGTCAAACTCTATAAATCCCCGACAAGTACATCCATAGGGATGAAGAACCTTGCCGCCAAAATCGCTGTTATGGTTAAATGACTCACAGTTGTACCTTTGAAAATTATTATTAACAGTAAAAAAAATTAAAAATACTAAATAAGATAAAAATAAATGATATTAATAATATTCGATAATAGAGTACTAGGGGATGACATCAATCATTTTATTTTTATAATAAGGATTTGGAATGTACCAAACCTACCTGGATGTAACATCATTTAGGCAATGCTACAGGCCTAGCAAGCGTTTATGATAAATGCAAAACATATATATATATACATATAATATATTAGAAAAACTTATTTGAAGATGTCACCTATTAATGCTATGATTTTGCTGCTATTATTTGCTTGGTTGTAGCTGTGGTACTAGAAGTACTGCCTTGAAGGGAAAATCTTATCATAGATTTTGAATATTTGTCCTTTTTTCATAGGTTCCGCCCCTCCAAAATGGACATCTTTTTTTCCACAAATGCAGCACAGCCACATGTAATGGATGGCAACTTCAGAAGGAAGTCGAATTAAGGTAAAAGAATGCACTATTATACCCTTATTTCATTGGACAAACTCCAACAAAATATAAGGGTGAAATGGTAGAATTAACTCAAATTTTTAACTTAGTCTTTTTTTTTTGAGTTTCTAAGTAACATATATAGAGATAGAAAAGAAAATTACAGGATGATAACCTCCCGGGTACAAAGGTACGGACGCCCCCAAAAGGGTCATCTTTCAAAGCGGTGCCACTTGTTGTCGAGCAAAAGCGTGCCGCATTGATCAAGCATGAAACAATTCAAAGAACCCCGCAAGGAACTATTGTTAGTACAATAATTTTGTGCTGAGAAGAAATCACATAGGAAATGGATGTATGTACAATATACGATCATAGTAAAAAAAAAAAAATTACACTCTTGTACCTGTAGATTAACTTGAAATAAGTGTATGATGTATGTGCGTGACATCTCGTCCAGTTGCCCATCACAAAAATAAGCTTATCATTGAGTCGACACTTCCCTCCTTACATTCCATTCTAAAGATGGTGCGCAACAAAAGTAATGAATTCTGACTTTAACATGTTTCAAAACAGTCCTTTTTCAAATGACAACCTCTTTCAATTAATTGGTTTGTGTTAACAGACAGAATGGCTCAATTTTATTTTTTCTTTTTTGGCTCACTTCTTAGATCAGAGAACTGGTTTATCTTCCAACACTCATGGTTTTTCATGGGCAATTCAGGTCTTTAGGGAACTAGAGGCCTTGTTCGAAAGCACCTAAATCAATACCAACGTCTGATAGATCAATTAGTTTGAGAACTGACGCCTCTTAATCATGGTTAGAAGTTCAATCACCCATAGAAACGAAAAAATCAACTCTAAGAGAGCTGCTCCACCAATTGGTCCCTACAAGCGGTCAAACCAGATTAGTCGGAACGAATTCCCGGATACTTGGTTGGTGGTCTAGCCGTGGGGTTTCTTTTGTCTACCGAGTTTTGGGTCTTCAGAGATGTTTTATTTTTATTTCCAAAAAAAAAGGAATTAAAAAGTTAATTGAAATTAATTATGGGGTTTGATTCTCGAGTGGCTATTCTACTCATTTTATTTTATAACTAAATTCATAAATTTCTGTTTGTTATTAAGGATTACAGGTCATTAATACAAGACTTATCACACTATTGGATGAAAGAAATGAATAGGTCTGCTAATGATCTCGCCCAACCATGTTTGATGGAGAAGTCTCTGAAGACACATAGCCCTTATATGCATGCGAGTAATAATTTTATTTTATTATAATTGTTTCTATATACTTTACCCGCGGATTATGTTTTTAATTTTTCCGTTTTAATTAATGAATGATTGAGATTTCCATCTTGAGAGAGAGAGAGAGAGAGAGAGAGAGAGAGAGAGAGAGAGAGAGAGAGAGAGAGAGGGTGACAGTTCAAGGCAGTGCTCGTCACCGACACTCATAGGTTTGGAAGCAGCAATTTTGGGTGATGACAAATTGAGAACTCAAATTTTAAGCTAGGTCCAGTTTTACATAAAATTTTCCTTTTGAATTAATTCTTTTTTTCTTTATGGTTTGAATAGTACACCTCTGTGTGGGTGGGACAACCATCCCTTCCTCTTTGACTCAAACCTTTTCTTAGCTTAGAAGCAGTGCTTGCTTGGTCTGATGCAGGCATTGAATATGGACCTAATCCATTCGGTGCTCACCTCAAGATACCACTTGTCCCCATTACATGACCCTTTCTTTGGGCAACTTTAAAGCACAAGCCACCTATTCATGGGTATCACGAAAGTCCTCGACAATGCTCATGGGTATTACAAAAAACTCGGTCCTCTGCAGAGGTACATTTGGAAAATACTCAAAAGAAAAAAAGAAAAAAAAAATCATGATTAATTTCATTTTGTCTAGAATTTCAAATCATCTTAGATTTCTCGTCAAATGCTAGTTAAGATATACCAAATATATTTATTAGTTTGGCTCCAAATCAAAGAAGCATGTAACTAAAATTAAGAAAAACGAACAGCTAAATTTTGAAATTTATTTAATTTTCAGAGGTTTATTAGATCATTGCAAAATGTGACATTAATTTATCTCTGAGTTTGAATTAGAATTTATGCATCTTGGCTTAATATTTTGAAATATAAATTATATACATAATATACCTTAGTAAATATACCATAAAAAATTAAAAAATAAATACTAAGCCAAATAAGATCGACAAAGTTGAATGATGCCCGTACTATTTAAGCACTTCTTGGAAAATCGTGAAACTTGAAACTATATTTCAGTTTAATTTCAAATTTCCCATTTGTAGAACCAATAATAATATTAATTCCAGGAAAAAAAGAAGTAATAATTTTGATATCTTAGCCTATTTTTTTTAATCTACCAAAAGTAAAAGACAAAATTAGATATAAATTGAGAGTTATAATTACATTTTTGAAAAATTTATGAGCTTTCTCGATGAAAATTTATCAATGAGGGCGGACATTGTAGAGCAAGCTCGATGTATTGAATTTAGTGATAGGACAATGTGGAAACGACGCGTAAGATGGATTGCCTAGGATTTAATTCTTAATAACCACGTACTTCTGCCAAGAACAACGTTGGAACAATTCTCGTGATTTTAGAAGTTAACAATACGTTTCGTTTTCTTACTGAGTGTTTATTCATTAATATTCACATCAAATTTATCTCTCCCTCTGTCTACGTTTCTCTCTGTACACCTCCAACATGAATACACTAAATCATGTGAACTAAATTAAGCAACCTCCAGGAGTGAAAAGTATTAATTGATTTGTCCACGAATTTCATGTAGCCACTGCTCAATAACAGAGTTCAAATTGCTCATGAAACAAATTTAGTTCGGGCCCATGGAAAGGGGGGAAATTTTCCACCGCGGACTTGGGGGTTTTGAGAGCATTGGCTTCTTTTTAAGGTTGCGAATGGTGTGGTGGTATTGGTGGATTGCAGTAGTTGAAGAAAGCAGAAAGAATTGGAGGGGGTCAAGATCGCGAATTTGAAGAGGAGTGACAATCGCGACTGGCGAGAGAGAAGGAGAGGCGAATTGCTGTAGCCGGCGTTGAAGGATGTGATGTCGCCGGAGTTGATGAACGGTCGCATAAATTGGGGGACTTGGTGGGAAGAATGGTAAATTTTGCCGCTGTTGATGGAAAATTTTTTAACAAATATGGGAGTTTTGGCCGAAATTGAATGAGGAATGGGGAATTTGGGAATCTCTCTTCTCTTTCTCCCTCTACAATGGGAATTTCGGCCAAATTGGAATGAGGAAGTCAGTTGATTGTATATTGTTCATAATTGAACTGGATTCTCAAGTGGGTTTTTGATGTTTTTTTTTTGGGGTGGGGGGGTTTGTACTTTTGTTTCTTAGGTTGAAGATTGCAAGCCATTGATTTGTTTGGGAAAGTCAACATTTATTGCCTGTTTGTCGTTCTTAATTGAACTTTATCTCAAAATGATTTTTTCTTATTTCTTATGTTTTTGAGTTCTTGAAATTGTTGTTGTTTGGTGGAAGGTCGCCGGTGCCAATCATTAGTGTGGGAAGTTCGTCGTGGGGACGTAATCGGAAGACGCTAATGGGGGAGTTCACTTCACAGTTCTCGTTGATTTTGGACATTTTGCATAGAAGACGATGACGACGGGAAGAGGGCGGGTATTTTGGTCTTTTCATCGAAGCCGACGGCTTATATTTTGACAGCTCGAAAATTGAAGTGACCAGTAAGGGGATGGTGAAAAGTGAAATCGCAAATTGAAGCAAGGCGTAACTAGAATTGAAATTTCAAGGTGAAAAATGTAATTTTCTCAAATAATGTAATAATTAATTTTTATAAATAACAAAACAATAGCAATTAATAATTTAAAAAAAAAAAGTGAGAGAGAGAGAGAAAGAGAGAGAGAGAAATAGAGAAGGATCAGAACGTCTGGCTAAAATAAAATTAGAAATAGCGCAAATATTATCAGATTCGATCATCTGAGGAAAGTCTCATCACCTCCCTCTCTATTTCTTCCTTAAAACCCTACTAAAGAATTAAAAAAAAAAAAAGAAAAATATAATCTCAAAAGGCCGTGAGTAGTGAAGACAAACTAAGAATAGAGAGAGAAACGAAGTGGATATCGCGTCGGACTGCAAGACCACCGATAATCAGTATGCGACGCATTCCATCATAATGCATACAAGATCATGACGAAAACTAATAGAAGCTTCAACGAGAAGCGACAAGGGAACAAAGACTTAGACGCCATCAATGAGAATGCAAACCGAGAGAAACTGCTATCAGAAGCGAGAAGCAAGAAACGAGAAGCGAATGAGAAGAGAGAGCAACATTTATTCCCATCAAATTATGGCCTAACACCGACCCTAACCATAATTTTAAAAGTGCTTCTTGGGCCTCCCCTTTTTGTGAGTCGTACTATTTGGGCCTACTTTCAGGTTAGAGACTCGGCCTGTTACTTCAGCCCAATTCTCCACTAACCCATCACGGCTGTGAAAAGAGAGCGAGATAAGAGGCTTTCTTAGGCGTAGCATCAGCACCCCCAAAATAATACCAGATTGACCGGCTTAAATTTTACAGAGAAAAAATTTATGACTTTTTAACATATTTGTAAATACTTTTGATCATATCATTTCAATTCCTCAATTTAAAATTAATTAATTATTTAAATTGGAACAAAGGGTAATTTTAATCTAAATGTAAGATAATTTTTTTTTCCAAAGCCATTTTGAGTATGAAACGCAGTGCCCAGACCCAACACTTAAGGTGTCGCGGAATCACCACGATAGTTACAACAAAATTGCTCCTCAACTGTATCCCCCCATGGTCCCACCAAGAATCTCTTTTGGATTGCAGATATTTGACCATGCTTCACGCGCTTGCTCCTTTTCTTTTCTTCTCATTTTGGATTGCTCTTCACCATGCTTCCATGATGTGTAAAAATGATGTATAATATATCTTTTCAAATAAGAAGAGCACTCCCGTGGTTTTACCGCATAGAGTGCCCGTAGCAGATATTGGACTCCATCTTGCCAAATGCCAAAGTTAGGTTTATTAGATTAAGCAAATTACTACAAAATATAATTATTTGCTTGTTAATATAAAAAATTGGCTCAATTTTTAACCGGAACTATAATTGGTATTTTCAAAATTTTGTATAAGGCATTGAGGGCATTTTTTCCAAGTGGCTTGATAAGTGCGCTTGCTTATGCTCGATCACTTCCCACTTACAAGTTCAGAATAGGACCAAAAAGGACTCCTCATTTGTTCTAGAAACTACCGAGCACAATGCCCAGCGGTGGGAAGTCATTTTACATGTATGTTCGCTTCGGTGCTTGAGTCGGACCTCCTGCTTGTCCGTTACATTATAAGCGGAGACACAGGATAATCCTAAATTCTAATGCCAAAAAGGAATACCACCTACTGCACACTTATGCTTTGTATTTTTTTGTTTTTTGTTTTTATCGAATTAAGAAAAAAATAAATAAAAGCGGAGAACTTTTATCGCTTGAACTGTTCTTGAGGAGCCACACTTACGCTTTGTTAGGAGGGTGTAACCTCTTGCCTAAATATTTATTTACATTTTTAGCACATGTTTAGTAAGAAGAAATTTTTTTTTTTAAAAAAAAAATATATATATATATATATATATATAAATAATATTTTAATAAATAAATGTTACTCTCGTAATATTTTTACTCTTTTCTATTTGGTGAAATAAAAGTAATATTTGATGTACATTATTTTGCATATAAGACTCGATGGATACAGAAATCTAAGTTCGTATAAGAGGTATAACTCAATTTAGGTTGGCAATCACAAATTTTCCAACATGATTGTGCGTTGTTGTGATAATGAATTATTTTGCAATTTGTTTTTTTCTTATAATATAATAGTAGTGATCTTAATTGCTAACCTCGGCAAACTTGCTAAATATTTTAAAGTGTCCAACTCGAAAGCAATAGCTATTATTGTACTCTCCGGCTAAGGTTCGGATTTCAGAATAAAATTAAAGTAATTTAAGATCGTTTGATCATTAAATTGATTGATGTGTCACAAGTATTGAATTTAAAATTTTCTTAATATATCTATTGAAATTTAAAATTTGAATTTTATCTTACCGGTTTTAATTCAAAATTTTCTTGTGATTTTGTAGTCTTTTCATACTGAATCTAAGAGATTTTCTTTTTCTATATAGCTAACATTACAAAGAAAGAAATTCTAATTTTGAACATGGAAAATTCTGCAATAATTTGAAGGAAAGAAAAAACAAGACAAACCCCCTTTTCTTCTCGGCGTTTTCCTCTCGTTTTTGTGAATACAAAACAACTGAAACATAAAATAATTGAAACTTTCATCCTGGGAAGATAAAATTTATTTTTTGTACACTCCAAATTTAGAATATTCATCTTATTTAGGACAAATGAAAACAAGAAAAGCGAAAAGGAGCAATAGTATCGTATCCTGTGAGTGCCATTATAAAAAATCATTATTGACTTACTATTCTAAGTCTACTTTTATTTTTCCGCCAATTCTCTCTACTTGGTAACTTCATCATATTCAAATTTGGTGCAGGTGGTCAACTGGGAGTTGGTGGAAAATAGCGTATTGACCACGCCGAATGAACGCGGGTGTAGCTTATCCGACTTAAGATGGGCAGATTCCAAATAAAAAATGAAAAAGACATTTTGGTCCTGGAGAGGTGAACTGAAATCTCTTGCATCTTTTACTCGCGCATCCAAATCACAACTAATCTTGCGAAATCACACGATCACCTGACCATTCATCCTACAAAAATCAAACCTTGATAACATCGACTCGACTCGACTTGACTCGGTTTTCGTCAAAAAGGCAAAAGCCATCTGGAATCTTCGAACAGGGCCACCTTGGCATACTCCAAAACCCCCATACGCTTCCAAACACACTGTCAAGAGAGCCCGGTGTCAACCCCGAACATGGTTCCTTGCTTCTATTTGTCAGGTTTGTTCACTGTTCTTGGATTTTTCTCATCTGGGTTTTCTTTTTTCATTTTAGTTTTAAGTTTCTGATCCTGAAATATGCTGTGTATCTTGTATCGTTAATGGGGTTTGCCGTTTCCAACTGTGATTTGTTTATTGTAATGAATGCTGATTTTTTTTTCTCATGTTGTACTGTTCCTTCTACTTCTTGAGGATTTTTCTGGATTTTCTTTTCTGGTGCGGAAATTTTGAGTTTATGATTCTGAATTCTGTTGCTTATGTTGTAAACTTGTAATGTCAATTGGGTTTCTCTGGTTTTTTGTTTGCATTTATGCAGATTTTTATCCTTTGTCTTTTTTTGTTTTTTTCGTAAATTTGTGTCTGCCTTTTTGTTACTATGATGTAAACTTCAAAAATTTTGAAGTTGGATTCTTGTCGAGGAACTGATGGAATGGCAAATGGGTTTCTATTGGTTGTGGCATTTACTGAATTGGTCTTACCGGGAAACCTAATGATATCAAGAAGATTTCAGGGGCTTTTCAGATTTTCTTGGCTTATGGATTTCACAAAAAATGCAAGGAGAAGGCTCCATACATATATGCACACCCTCTCCCTATCCTCGCACTAAGCGCGGGGCACTTTGTGCACCGGGGCACTTTGTGGATTTCACAATTTTCATCATTTTTTCAATTGCCTGTTATTGATCAAATGTTGCAGTTGTGATACTGCTATTACCTTGTGTAATTTTTGTGGGATTTTTAGCATAGTATTGCCTGGTGGTAGGAAACAGAATATATTGAAATAGCTTTCGGATATCCACTAGAATGGTGTTTAATTTAGGTGGTTTTTTAGTAGCTTCTTGGCCCACAGTTGCTATCTTTGCAAGTTAGGTTAACCTTAAAGAACCCGCAAATCCACCTGCTTATTCATGAGCAGAATTTGTGCAGTCAACTTCGGATGAGGTTTAGAATTTTGTTGTGATTGCTTGTTCGAATAGTTCTCTGAGCAAATATTTTGTCACAGGTAAAAGGCAATGATCATCCCTCTTGGATGCAATGGAAACCAATGGAAGCAATTCTCATTCCCATGAAAAGTGGAATTCTGGACATGTCAAGACTGAGGTTGAGGATAAGAAGTCTTCTGAGCAAGGCATTCATAGTACTGTTTTCGTGAACCATGGTACATTTTATCTTTTGATCTCCGTTGGTTTGACTCACAACCTTGGATTTGAAGTCCTCTAATTACAACAATCTCTAAAACTTCACAGCTGCCCTTGCTGGCAAATGTTTAGCAGATTATTAGTAGAATGCCCCGCATCACGCACTGGATCAATTTCTGCTTCAACCATATTAAAGGTTTTCATTATCATGTGAATCCATTAAAGTGTGACGTAGTGGTTCTTATGGATCTGTTTGGTGTAATTTGGTTTTTACTGTATCTTTGGTAAAATAAAGGATTCCTACTTACAACTTCTGGTGCAATGCAGATTGTATTAGTTATTGTTATGGAAGCACTAGTATTGATATCCAAGTCTAGAAATATGGATGAAGCAAAAAGTTGGACTACTTGATCTTTTCAATGAATAAGACAAGAAAAACATATATAAAAGAAGCACCAAGGCTATGCTCCCTTCACAATCCAAAAGACTAACAATAAACTGGGACTTGAGAACATCCTCCTCTGGGAAAAGAAAAAAAGGAGAAACAATAATCCTCAAAACAAAAGTCAAGAAAACTGATGTATTGCTTCCCAGTGCCCTTGAAAACGCCTATTCCTTCCCCTTGCTGCATTGCATACAGCCCCTCGTACTGAACCATGTCTGAGATTAACTATGCACACATTTAACAGGCACCTATTGGATATGAAGCATGGAGAAAGGGAACAAAATACAGTTCTTGTACTTCCATGAAGTTCTTCTTTCTCTTGTTGTGTTATATGGCATTTATTTATAATTGAAATATTATAATATCTTGGTGAGTATGGCATGGATGACCTTACTTCGCAGCTGAGATTGCTTGGCATGAAAGCAGAAAAGAGTGGGTTGGTGACCAATCACAGAAGACACGGAGATTGCCCAGGGATCCGGTTATGAGGTAAGATTTCCTGTCTTTTACAGCTGGCATTGATTTTGATTTGCTGCATCTTAATCTGCTAGAGGTCATACAAGGCTTTCAAGCATGTCCTTGTTGGAAATATGCCATCATTTGAATTCAGTTCTAAGGATCCTTATAATCCCTTCCCTCCCTGTTGCTAATTAAGTCCAATACGTCTTGCAGCTGGACGACAACTTATGAGGATTTGCTTCTCTCAACTGAGCCTTTTGAACAACCAATTCCATTAGCTGTGAGTTTCCCTCAAGGATCAACTGGTCTCATTTTACATTTTCTATGTCAATGTTCTGAACACTGCCTGATTGTGTACAGGAGATGGTGGACTTTTTAGTTGATATTTGGCATGAGGAGGGACTCTATGACTAGGAAGTGGGGATTTAAAGCTTGAAATCTGTACTTAGCACACATCATAACATCCTGGAATTCTTCCAATTGACAATATTAGTTCTAACTGATATTGTTCTTGATCGGAAATGACTGTTTTCTGTTCATCTGATGTTTACACAGTTACGCACTAATTTCAAGAGGAAAGTAAACTTCTGTTTTTTGAAGATTGTCATTTCATTTCAAGATGGCTATAATAATGCTTAGTCCACTATTTTGGCCTTCACTATGAATCTTGCATATTCCCGTGTCTGTGAAAGTATTGAAAAGATCTATCATCTGCATATTTTGTTCAGAGGACATCCGATGCAATTGGAATGATAGAAGATTCACATAGCCCTTGCGAAAGTTTGACATGCACAAATTGAAAAAAAAAAATATATTGAAAAGATCTCTTGGAAGTGAAGCAATGAGAGTATATGATAAATGTAGGAAAATATATTTCTCATGGCCAATAATGTCTTGATTATTTGAAGGTTTGAAGTGTCTGACCCAATTTTCTTGTTTTGTCCAATAACTAATGAAAAATGTCACAGGAACTTTTTAGAAAATTGAAATTTTAGGGTGTATGCTACTTTGAAGGGGAGAATTCAAGGTCTAAATCTGACAAACCCCATATCTGAACTAGAAGTATATTATGTTTGTTCTTAAAAGTTCTACAGAACTCTCGGGGCTCGGATGTTAAAGAGAGAAACGAAGTAACTAGATAAATAGTTAGTTAATCCAGTGTGATGTGACGTTAAATCTATTAATTAAGATTTTGAGTTCGACTTATGATTTGAATATAGAGTAGATTATATTAGAAGAGTAATTCTTAAATGGGTCATTATAAGTTTTTGATCGAATTAATTATGACTCCGGATATCGATTTGTATAATATCAAAAAGAAAAAAACCAAGTAACTAGGGGAATTTTCAACGTTGGCAGCCACAAAATCTGGCAACGTTAGAAAGCGGCCAAGTCTATATTTGAAAATCCACTTTGTTCAATTATGCTTGTGCTAGACGAACATGTGATTGGCCTTTTGGTTGGGCGGTCTACTTCACATCAGAACCTTTTTGAGTGACCGGAAGTTTAAGGAATTGAACGAGGAAAATGAATCTAAGATTTTTGAAACCAGAGTTATAAGGTCAATGAATAGAACAAGAGTTATACGGTCAATGAATTATGATTAGAATCGGGATTATAAGATCAATAAATTATGATTCAATTGATATCATTCTGATTTTTCTTTGCAAAGTCTCATCTTTCTTCTCTTTTGTAAAAATCTTGAGTTTGAGACTCTTCGTGTATCAAAAAAAAAAAATGGAGCCATAAGTTCTTTCATTTGTGGCAAATATGTCAAAGAAAATTTCATGGAGAAGACTTTGGTATAAGATGAGACAGTGGTGGATGCAAAGGTTGCTAGTGTACGTTAACAAGAAGCACAAGTAATGGACTCGGTCTAGTCCAGGTTTGCGTCGAATGGAATTGGCAAACTTTGAAGTTTCTAAGGCGTATTGTAACACGAGTTTCCCAGTAATTTCAGCGTAGCTGGTTTTAAAAGACTCCATAAATTTAAGATAATTTAGGGTATGTGGTCTCAAATTCACTAAGGGAAGTGCTTGTTTATCGGCGTGAGAGTTACCAACAAATACTCCGAGACATGTGACAATGTTGTTTAGTCCGAAAAGTTAGAGTGACAATTTACGATAGAAATTCTCGTGGGAAGTCATCACGAACAAAATAATTAAAAGGTAAGCATCACTGTCCATTTTATTTTTGTCCCAACGGATATATTCTTTGTTTTTGACTTTTGACCAAAACTGATAATCAAACTTGATGTGACATCAGAAACAATGGATTTTTGTCTGAGTCATCTAATTACTCTTTATATTTTTCTCTCAAATTTAAATTACAGCTATCTTTGCTGATATGAAATTTTATTACCCAGTTGAAAGATAGGTTTAATTCTTTTCATAATATTTTTTTCACTTTTTTTTATTTTTATTTTTTAAGACAACCTTCTTCAAACATTAATGCTATTAGATTATTTTCATGATAACCTTATTTTATAAAATAATATAGTTGTTGTACATTTTCTGTTAGATTGAAAAATACTAATCGACACTTTCATTATAATTATATACTTTTTTCTCTCAAACTCTTTTTTTCTCTTTCTATTTTGAAAAATGAAAATTCTTAATAATAAAAAGAAAATCTTTGAATATACCTTAAATTTAGGAAAAAGGTTAAAAGACCATCCTCTCTTAACAGAAATTAAAATGACAAAAACAAAACCCTGTCACAAAATTATTAGAAATTAAAATGGCAAGCATGTATGTTGTTTTTATTTATTTCTTTATTCAATTGAATTTCACTTAATAGGAGAACAAATGAAGACCGAATTCCCCAATTAAATATCTCCGCACAAGTACCCAAATGGGACCCAACAAATTATATACTTCATTCCAAAGCGCAGAAAAAGAAAACAAAAATGTCGAATTTTTTCTTCCTAATTCTCAATAGATAACCCGCATGTGGCATAACCTCTCGTCTCTCTCTCTCTCTCATTTTTAATAATCTCTCTGCTCACGGAATATCTCTTGTACATTTATTCAGATTCTGACTCATAAATAAACCCCCCTCACAAAACCGCCCACACCCACACCCCTCAAATTCATTTCTTTTTCTCCCTCCGCTCAGAATTCGATTTAAAGATGGAGATTGATAAAGCAATTAGAGAGTGTAATGACAAGAGACTCAAGACCAAGTACAACAACGCCATCTACGTCATTCAGAGAGCTCTTGCTCTTTACTCGTGAGATTTTTTAACCCCTTTACTGCTTTTTATGTGTTTTGTTTTTTTCACTGTTTTTTGTTAGGTTTTGGTTAATGGGATGTTTTTGTTTTTGGGTTTTAAAGCTTACTTGGTTCTGAATTTGATGTAAATTTTATGGGTTTGTCTTTATTTTCTTGATTCCAATTCCCCATCAAAATCTTGAATCTTTCTATCTGGAGTGATTTTTGTGGTTGCATTGTAATGGGTTTCGAAATTCTGGAAATGTAAGATGAAATTTGTGCATGCATGTCTACCGACTGAATTGTTTTTTACGTTTTTTGTCGTGTTTTGTTTAATGGGTATTTTAGTTTCTGGATTTCTATAGAGTCTTGGGTTTGAATTTGATATAATTTTGATGTGATTTTCATATCTGGTTTTCCTTTTCTTCTTCTTCTTCTTTATTTATTTTATTTTATTTTATTTTTTGGTGGCATTGATTTGGGATACAATATGTAAGATGAAATTTGTTTATGCATGTCAACTGACAGAATCTGTTCAATGATTTTGACCTTGAGAGAGATTTAATCCTTTATCTTGATTGGTACTGTATCACTTTTGTGGGTTCTGACAAGCGAATGTGCATTGCCAGTTAACCAATTTGATAGCCAAAGACGGAGTAATTTGGTGTCTTGGAATTTGTTATAAGGTAGATTTTGTCTGAGTGAAGTGTCCACATTCGGTAGATCATATCTATAAATAGACTTTTAGTATTAATTCTGGACAGAATTTATATTTTTAGAAGTGGATTAGATGCAGATTGTTGTATATGGACATCATAAATGTCTTGATTCTTTGTGAATAGATTCGATAGGATTAATTCCGGACAGCATTTATATTTTTAGAAGTGGATTAGATGCAGATTGTCGTACATGGACATCATAAATGTCTTGATTCTTTGTGAATAGATTCGATAGCCAACACATTCCATTTTAGTTGGATGCTTTTGAGATGCTTAAAATGTCATCTATTACGTGTCATGGGCTGTTTCGGGGTTGTGGAATTAGGTTTTTTTAATGTGCAAGAGGTTTTGACTCTTGGATGGGAAGGAAACAATGTTATTCCTGTGATTATGTTGGTTCAATTGCCATAGGGGCCCTAGCTTCCTGTTAGGAAGTAGATTCCCCAAGCAATTCTAGTTTGTTGCTATTGTTGGAAGCTGCTTTACATGTTGCATTTTCTGCATAAAGCGTTGTAGTTCGTTATTTTATGTTTCTATTGTGGGGCTTCCGTGGTGGTGGAGCATGGTTTGTGACAATCCATTTCAGTGGATTTGTATATACCACTAGACTTCTGAAAGAATGCATTCTTGTAGAATAAATTCTCAACCATGTTCTTGAATTTCAGTTCTCACTCCCTTATTGCGGAACAAGTGCTAATGAGTGAATTAATGGAGTAATGAAAATGAGAAATATGAAAAGAGACCTCTTCATTGACCTAGGAAAGGAACAGGGAACAAGAAAGAGGTAATGATTGAGCAAAAGGGCTTGTTCTTGGTAAGCCTATGCTTCTGTCTTGATGAGTCTGCAATGATGTAGTGACTCCCTTGGAAGGGACATTGTTTTCAGAAATGCTACCTTTGGAACTTGAGAAAAGCGGCGCTCACTTAAAGTTTAAACTCTCTGTATGTCTTCCTTTCCACATGGTCATGTTTCCGACAGCTACTCGCACTTCAGGAGTTCTGCAACATGATTCAGAGCAAACTTTAGATACAACAGGCTCTTTTATGCTGTCTTGTTCTATGGGCTGATCCTGTATCAAAGGATGACTGTTAGTCAACATTTATTGCTGCCTAGAAAGGCCTTTGGGAAGGGCATAAATATCATGTTAGGTAAAGAAATGTTGAAAACAATTAGGACATACTTTTTGTCGTTGTAGAATCCTATGATAAAAAGCATGAAGTCTTAAATTTTTTTATGTATTCTTAAGAGAGGAACTTTATTAAAATTGAATCATCATAGAGTTTTTTTCTCAATGAAACATCAGTGGCTGGAACTCCTTGCATGACCGCTTTTTGTGGAATCCATTGTCAAAGGCCTGTAGGCCTGCTACATGTTTTACACCCACGATACACATCACCAGAACTTTCCACCAATACTTTGGACAGTATTTATCCCTCATTTTGGTGCATAGTTTGAAGAAAGTTCCTTTGTTGGAAATGGAACATGAGTCTTGTACATAACTTTTTATAGAACATTGGGCTGTTGCATCCCCTTGTATCACTAATCGTCACACCATGGTTGGAGGTCATTCCAAAAGCTTCTGTTAGAGAATGCATCCATTTAGTACTGTCTTCCACCTAGAAAATCCTTTCGTGAGGCCTATGAAGTCAACAAAGTTGGTCTTCCCCCCAAATTTCATTTAAGGAGGAGAGGAGAGTAAATTCACAATGTCAAGTAGGTTATTAAGTGCTTTCAATTTTTTTTCTTTGTTTTATCAGCTTCTTATTTCTTATTCCATGCAAACCTGTCCAATCTGTTGCTGAGTTACATATAGCAGCTACTGCTTGCTTTAAACACCATAAAAGTGAATTAGGTTGTTCATTTTTCTTTTAATAGGAACCAAGGTTGCTTCCTTGACGTCTTTTGTCTTGAATAACACAAAAAATGTATTACTTTTGGATGTTTACTAGTATTTGGATTGCTAAACAGGCATTAACATATAAAACTATTGTTTGGAGATATTGAATAGTCATTATGGATGAGTATAATGGATGAAGTTGACAAACAAAAGGAAGACTGCTGAAATTTAAATAATCTTCTGGCCTCGAGTCCTTTTTCAGTTTTTAACAGAGTTGGGTTTTTTGGGAATTCAGAATATGTTATTGAGATGTTTTCTACAAATGGTACCATTTTCATGAATATTTCCCCTAAGCCTCATGACTCTTGCAAAAGTTTTCTGTACCCCCGATTTCATTTTCCTTCATCTTGTTTTGAGTGCTAAAATACTTTTTGCAGATTATGCTGAACGCACTTCATTGATATGCTAGAAAAGACCATCAACTGACTACTTTTTAATTGTTTGAAAGACACAGTTACGGACTTCAGAAATTGAGTGGACACTCTTGGCTATTCATTCAAGTTCCAGTCTGGGCCAATTTAAGATTCTTTTTGGGATCAGAACTCATGAAGTTTCTGTGGAAGTGCATTTGGGTCTTATTATGTATTAACATTGAGAGACGCAATTTTTAATAGGTTTTGGTGTATCATCATGCTAGTTTGTGGTTATAGATATATCCTTGCTGTGAAATGTGGTAAAGTAAATTAAATAGTAAATGAGAGGTCAGAGTTTGGTTCTTTCAAAAAAGGAGTTCAGAGTTTGGTTATAGGTGTTCAAGGAAAGTTTGGATTGGCTTTCATAGTCTTGGTGTTTTCTTCTTCTTAATTGATCCTTGCATGCTTAATCGTTAAAAATTCCTTGAACCTTGTGCGAAATTTTATCCCCCAAGTGTTCTTTGAATATAGAAAATTTCAAATCTCTTCAAAATACAAACCCTGAGTTTTTCCTTTATCCATCATTCTTTCAGTTTTATGTTGCCTTACCGTCTTGTCGTGCATCACTTAAACTCATGTTTGTCATGTTGACCCTCTGGCTGGACAAAGAAAAAAGTTCATTTATCTGCTCTGTAGCAGCAAAATGACGTTGAGCCTTCTTGAAGATTGTAGGAATTCCAGATAAATTTCTAGGACTGAATAAGTTTGTTGTAGACATCTTGTCATATTTTTGTTTGATCAATTATGCTATTAGCAAATTACCACATAAATTGATCGAATGCAAATTTCGTTTCAATTCATGACTTGTATACTTTCTCATACTTATTTGTCAGCACGAGTAACTTATGGTGATAATTTGGTGAACAGGATTGAAGAGGTAGCCTTCAGTTTTAATGGAGGAAAGGACTCCACTGTAAGTGTTTATAGACTTTTTTTGAGTAAGGCTTGTCATAGTATTGTCTTGTTGTTACGTATTATAAACTTGATTTGTAGGTTTTGTTGCACCTGCTTAGGGCTGGCTATGTTTTGCATAAAGGGAAAGAATGTTGTTCCAATGGGGATCTTGTGGATCATGAATCTGTATTTCCCATCCGAACGATATATTTTGAGAGTGCTTCTGCATTTCCAGAAATAAACTCATTTACCTATGGAACAGCTACTACGTAAGAAAGCTCATCTCTGGGTCATTTTTCTTTCTTTGTTTTTGGTTGTGTTCGTAGTTTTCATGGGGAGATTCTTTTCACACAAAGAGTTCACCAAATGTTTGACCACATTTCATGCTACTGAATCTGGATTCTTTTTTCACACCACATTACTTTGTGTAGCTATGGTTTGCACTTGGAGATAATACGCACCGATTTCAAATCTGGCTTGGAGGCTTTATTGAAGGCCAAACCAATTAGGGCAATTTTTCTTGGTGTTCGAATTGGTGATCCTACTGCGGTATATAATTGTCTCTTCTTACTAACTTTCCTACTGTCATTTTGTTTTGTTTTTGTTTTTGTTTTTGTTTTTGTTTTTGTTTTTTTGGGTGGTTTTAACATTCATGTTGGATTGAATTGGCCGCAGTAGCTTTATTGTGTTGCCCATATGCTTATGTTTTCTTTAAGTAGTTCCTAAAGAGGTGCTGGCAGGGGTTAATGATGCTTTGCTATTTTAACATGTTCATTGTCTGCAGATAGGCCAGGAGCAGTTTACCCCAAGTTCCCCTGGGTGGCCTCCTTTTATGAGAGTGAATCCTATCCTTGACTGGTCATACAGGTTTCTTCTTTTCTTTAAGCTTGTATAGACAAATTTATATTTCAAGGCTTTGAACTTTGTTTTGGGAATAAGAAATGGCCAGTGACCCTAAAGCTACTGAACTGTTGCTTATAATTATGTGGAAAATCACACAACTAATCCTAGGTTGTAAGGTTAAATGATATGAATTTTATAATACTCATACGGCTAAAATAATCATCATGAGGCATAACATTTTTATATTTGTGGCAAGTTGTGCTTTTCCATATCCATTTTTATCTTCTGTGGCATGCATATTGTGGCAACCATCTAGTTTTACCCTTTTGTCAGCATGCTTTAGTAAATGAATAAAAGAATGGAGGATCTATTTGTTCTCAATTGCATTAGTTTGGGGATTTTGTGAAGAAGTTGGATAATTTTCAAAGTGGAAATGGATACATAAATTCGATTAAAATCCTAGGGACTGTTAGCAAAGGGGCAATTTTTACTTAGTTTCTGTTATTTATGTAATTTTGTGACTTACACACATATCTATGTTTCCTATGCAACAGAGAAGGTGTCTCAGTTAATAGCTTAATATTGTGATACTAATAGGGCAACTGGCCCTAGAATATTTAAAAGCACACTATATTGCCTATTTCCAATAAAATTTAAGTGAAAAATAGTATATCCTAATTGTAACATCTTGGTATGGAAAGAGAGATCTTGTAGATTTATCAACATAGGAACTTGACTTTGTCAAGAGGAGTACTTGGATTGGCTTCATAAAAATTAGTTGCAATTCTCTTAGTATCATTTGTAATATAATAAATGGACTTCGGCGGCAATGTTGGTAGTGTTGAACAGTTGCAAATGGTTTTGCACAAATGTAGGTGTAAATTTAACATTTCTACGAAGCTAGCATAATTATTTATACGTTAAGCAAAAACTGATAGCTTATGAAGTGATACTAAGAGAATTTCAAATGAACTCCACAATTCATTTGAAATGAACTGAATGCTGGCTCAGTTTTCAATTATGAAATTCATGATTCTTATATGCCTTTTTTTTTTGGTTGGGGAGGGGGTAGGGGTGCGTATGGGTTTCATAGATCTGACTTTTTGCCATTTTAAATTTCTTTGGCAGAGATGTATGGGCTTTCCTTCTTATTTGCAAGGTCAGTTACTGCAGTCTTTATGATCAAGGGTAATCCTTCTTCCCTAGAGCTTGAAAGATTTTTTGACTTAAAATATAGGATTTCTCTATGTACAAGATAAACATCTGGTTTATGTCTGCAGTGTACATAGTGTCTGTCTGTCTGTATGTATGTATGTAGTTGAATGTGATTTTATATATTGTTTCATACGGTAAAATTCGGGTCCTGATATGCTTGGTGAGGGTCCATCCTTTCCGGTTCCGAGAGCTGCTACTGGTCACTTTGTTTCTTTTTTAACTTCTTGGTGCTTCTCTTGCCCTTCTAGATATTGAAGCCCATGTTTGATTCCCCCCTTCTGTTTGTTAAATTAACCGAGTTTAATTGTTGCCTTTATGTCTTAATTCTCCTTTTAATTATAGAAAAGAAAAATCACATGTACTGTTCTCATGTTGCTTGAATCACTTGTTTTGTGCCTCAATGTTGACATATTGTATTTCCTTTCTTTTCGCAGTTACACTTCAATTGGGAGCATATATGACACAGTTCCCAATTCATTATTGAGTGTCACCAATCCATCTGGTACTGCTGAACAATTTAGACCTGCATACTTGCTTTCAGATGGAAGATTAGAAAGAGCAGGTAGGACGAAAAAGATTTCGCTTTCAGCAAGTGGGCAAGTTAGCAACGGTCTTGATTCGCATCAACACAGTGGCATGCTTTCAGCTTCAGTTATTGCTGTTGGAGATGAGATTCTGTATGTTCCTTGTTTATCTCACACCGTCAAGAATATTAAAGAATATCTCCCACAAAAAAGGAAAAAAAAATTTTTGAAGTGAAATTATGGGCTCAAAACTCCTCATGAGACCCCCAACCCTTCATGAATGTGAAGTCCTTTTCTTAAAGTGAAATTCTTGGAAGTGAAATTATGGGCTCAAAAATTCGTAATCTTATCACATGAAATGAAAAGTAGCATGGTGGCTTGAAATCTTTACCCCACCTTTTGGTTTTTATATGAGAGAAGGATATACCATTGAGAGTGGGAGATTCCTCACCATAACATCTCTGCATCTTTGGGTCTCAGATACTGTTTGAGAGAGATTGTTTTTTGTTGTTCTGGAGTAATCATATGTATAACTCATGTTTGATTTGAGAAAATGATACTTCAAGCCATCATTATAATATGCCAACAATATTGTACTACGCTATAAATTGTTCACTCTGGGCCTGTTCACCTAGTGGTATAAGTGTCTTGATCTAGGGTAAGGGGACAACCAAAGAAAAGAAGACAATTGTTCACTTAAGTTGTTTTTCACAATTTTATTTGACTATCAAGCTTGTTGGATTCACCTCCAGATTTATCTATTTAATAAAGATCCACAAACTGGTGTAATTGTTTAAATTCTGGGATTATCATTTAATAACTGTTTGATCTATCTCATTGTCCTGGGGTTCAAACATGATTGTTTGGACGGATAAATGCATACTTATGTACACATCTCTTATTGTGTGGGTGTTGTGTATGGGTGATTTTTCATCCAACTGTTGCTGTTGGAGTGTTTGAATCTCTCAGCATGTTCCATAGCTCAGGTCTGGCACTGTTGAGGACGAAATAGGACCGGCTTTGCGCGGAAAGCTTTATTCTTTGGGTTGGGCTGTTTCATTTGCTGCTGTAGTTAAAAATGATGTAAGTTATTGTCAATGAATAATCATGCCTTCTGTTATGGTATTCATCTCTGTAAGTTTTTTTCTTACGAGTTTTGTCTTGACAGCTGCATTGGATTGTCTAAGTGTAAGAGTTACTTGGCGTTAATTGAATAGTCAGGAAAAGAAATGCCAGCAATAGAGTGAGATAACAAAATGGTCATCCTACTAAATTGGCTGTAATAAGGTTCTTCATAAAGGATCAGTAATGTAGTATCTTAGCCGGTGCATGAGAGACGGGGACCCTTACATTTTGAAAAATTTGTTGTGTATTATCTTATTGACTTTTCTTTCTAAAAATATTAAGTCTTTTATTTTGTTATTTATTTATTGATCGATAACTATTTAATCTTTTGCTGTAATTTAGATGGATTCTGTAGCAGATGAAGTTGAACGACACAAGTGTGTGAGCAATATGGTAAGAAGTAATAATGTCTGGCCACAATTTAAGTTGTTTCCTTTACGCTCCATTTCTATCTTGTAAAATGACTTTTAGAAAAATATCATTGTCATTTTCTTGTGTCTGACATCTGAAAAATGATTTGGTGAATGCAAAATATATATGGTTATTATGAAGAACAAAGCCAATTTGGAGCTTATTTTCTTTCTGCTCAAAGAGCGGATTAAACCTTGTTGATCAAATGAATTAGTTGTTGTCACATTTTAGTTTCTTATAACCCATGCTTGAATTTTTGCTCATAGGTGTTCTTATATGGTGGAGTTGGACCATTGCACTCCGATGTCACTCTTGCCGGTGTTGCTAAAGCATTTGGGGTTCGCTTGGTGCGTTTTATCTAGGATTATAATATTCTCCTCTTTTACATTAAGTAATGGTTGCATCAGCAATATCCAAATATCAATATTTGTTATGACAACTACTATTGATGTGGACATGACATGATATGTATGCTAACACGGGAAACCATTCAAAGTAAGAAATGAAGATCATAGGAGCACACTTTGACAAAGATCTCCACTCCCACGTCACTAAGATTTTCTTGAGCTTCTCAAGATCCCAAATCTTAATCTCTGAAATGTAACTATAACCTCCCTACCTTCAGAAGTACTTTGGGAGGCAAAGTTACACTTCCAACTGCCTTCAAAACTTTGGCCAACACTTTCAGTCCAAGTTGATAATTACTTCTCACCAAGTTTATTGATCTGAAGTCTATCTCCATGAATGCTGCAATCCATGACAGCGTTTAGAATTTCTTCTAACATCTAAAATAGGCAAAAATAATCCTTACTAAGATGCTTATTTCCTGAAATACTAATTTTGTTAGCTTTAATGACTTTATTTCCTGAACTGTGTCCTTGAAATTTTGACTCTAGGCTCCTGATGAAGAATTTGAAGAACATCTGCGACATCTCATCGGTGACCATTGCACAGGGGACAGGAATGAGGTAGTGTGTTCTCAGAAGTTTGGTTTACTTGAATTTCTCAGGGGCTGTGGAGAGCTACATACATTCACATATACGGATGCTGTAATATGCCTCATTAAATGTAATTTGTCAAGTAGATCCCACCATTAGATGGCATACAGATGCATGTTTTAGTGAAATGGACCTTTTAGTCAGTGAAAAACAGTGTATTACCAATTGCTGGTATAGGTTTAGAGTTTTCATCATCTTCTTTGAGCTTCTTATGATCTACTCCAGTGGCATTTAGCCCAAGTTTGTTTTACTCCTGTTGCGGAGGTGCTCTTTTAGCTCCTTTTCATTTGTCACTTCATTTTGTTAATTAGTTTTGATCACTTGATCCTTCTATTGATTAGTCTTCATTAGTCTTTTTGCACAATTTCATTTCCATTTTCTAGAAATTTTTTTTGCTAGAAAATTGAATAAAGTGGACTCTTATTCTACCAATACAATGAATTTTACATGTTTCACAAGTTTCATTAAGGAAATTGCATTTTAATTGCCCAAAGACATTCTTTTACCCTGCTGAAGCTTGACTTTGGCTCTAAAACTTGGCCAGGACCTAGCCTAGCCAAACTAACCAGTGGATGAGTGGATGGACGTTAGCCTGTAGCTGATGTGGTCCATGTTGTGGCAAGAATTTAAAGTTAAAAATCTGTGATGGAATTATGGGTGCTACATATGCTTTGGAAATTGGATCCATATACTAGTTTCATGCATGATTTTAGTGGATATTTATGTATTGAATCATATTTCTGCCTCTATTTTGCTGCATGAGACTAGCTAACCTTTAGCTATTTTCATTATTTCATTCAGATGGCTCAGTTGCCTGAGGGGATTACTGAATTATTGCATCATGACAAGTTGAGAGTGCCTCTGGTATGTGTTTAGTAAATATTATTACTGATTATGTGCAACAGCTGATAGAATCTCAATTTCCATGTCAAAGAATGAAATGACAAGACATCCAGATTTTATTTACTCCATGGTTATTCATTTAAATTGCTTTTCATGTTATTTGATGTGTATTCTTCCTTTTCTCCACTCAGGCTAAGTATTTCTGGTTTTCAGGGGCGAAGTGTAAAACTAGTAAACAATCGAAATTATTAATGTAGAAATTGTGAATATATCTACCCCTATGTATGACTTATTGAGGAAATTTCGGGTCTCTACCGGTATTTAAATTGGTTTTTACAGAATCTTTTGGGGTAATGCGGTGATTTACAATGTGATTTCTGTCTTCTCATCTCGTAGAACTATTGAGAGTGCATATGGATACATATGGATTCATTTTCATATGCATATTGAACTTAGAAATACCCTATTTTCCTCTCATTTCAGATAAAGTGCCAAAATGTAATTGTCCTTACTGCAACAAATGTTACTGAGCTTGACAAGGAGTGGGACTGTCTGATCGAGTTAACAAGATCGAGTGGCCTACTTGGGTCAGTGGAACCATTTGTGGCAAAGCATTTGGCCACAAAACTTGCAGATGTATGTCCTACTTGTCTTTTAGTGCATTCAACTGCCTTCTTTATTTTTTTTCTTCATCTTTACTTGCCTTATCGATCTTAGAAATGCAACATGAGATGAAGTTGTGAACCTAAGATGTCAAGATGCTTTCTAAAGGATATAATGCTTAAGCATTAGCAACAGACTACAAATATGCCAGAACCTAATCTCCGCACTTCGATGACGAATATTCACCACGATTTTCCTGGTGCATGGGGTCATAATATTACTCGAGCTATTTTAAGCATTTTATATATTTATAGAATTATTCATGTACCATCTTTGACCGCTCGTGGCATCACGTTGAATTCATTTGTTTCATAATGCAGGTTGAAACTGCTCAACCTCTCTCAAAACTTCGTTTCGAATTCCCAGATATTTACATTGGTAATTATTTCTACAATCAATTCAGCTTGTTAATATTACTCAACTCCTCATCCTTGTTCTTCTGATTGTGATTCGAAGGGTGTCATCGTAAATCCAGATGCGGACCTCTCATAATCACTTTAAAGGGCAAGGTACGAGTACACATCAATCTTTGCTTTTAGCAGGTCATGTGGTACTTAATTGTGAAGTTTGAGTTACTTTGATGTTTTGCAATTTTTGCAGGACTATCCAAGGGTAGAATTAGCTGCAGAAGCACTTCGCAGCAAGTTCAAGCCAGGGGCTTTTTGGGAGTTCAACCGAGTTTCCCTTTGAAGTTTTCTCTGCCGAGCACTCAATACTCCTCGGGAACTCTAAGTTTTGGTGAACCCACACATGGAGTGGAAGTGCTAGTTTTCGTGGATGCAGATCGTGAGATAGAAGGGTCGGTTGGATTTCCATCAAGAAAAGATAAATTTCAGGAGGAACAAATGAAGGGTTTTTATTTTGGGGGGGGGGGGGAGGCAGTATAGAACCGAGACAGAAAATTAAAATGAGGAGGAAAATTGGGGGAGGAAGATGTGGAAGGTGTAGGGCAGGGTCTTGAAGTGACGGGCTTAGACCCAAAACTTTGTAATAGCATTTGGAAAGACAAAAATGCAATCAGTTTAACAGCTATATTGAATTGGATGATTAAAAGCATTTAAATTGAAAATCGATCTGCTTTCTTATATTTATGCGCACACACAGAGACACATGATTGTAATAATATATATATATATATATAATTTCTGCATATATATTTAAAATTGGTGAACAGTATAAACTTTTTTTTTTATTTTTTTATAGTTTTCACATATTGATACTAAATGCACTTTTGAAAATTACAAATTATTAATTGCTTATTGAAGGATAACGTTGGATCATGCAGAACAAATTGCCTACGCTCTGTAGGATTCACACTGGTCTAGAATGTAGTGTGGGTTAATACTTCTTGTCATTCTTTATTATGAAAATCATGCTGCATAAAATTAATGAGCTAATCAAAATAATCTTTCTATTGATGATATGTTTGGTAATAGAATAACAATTTAGATATAAAATTTTACACCCATAATTCTTTTTTCCTTGGTGTGGTTGAATTAATAGAAATTTCGACAAGAGAGAGAGTTGTCTTGAAAATGGCGAGGGGGGGGGGGGGGGGGAGAGGAATAAAAAACATAAATTTCTCATGTTTTGTAATTAATTTTCTTTCTCCCAACTAAAGTAACATTTTACCCACTTTGATATAAATCACAACTGTTTATTAAATAGACTTAAAATGAAGATGCAATTTAATTTTAGAAGAGTAATATTTTACCTTTTCTACCTCCTATACTTACACGAGTCCACTATCAGAAATACAAATAGCTCTTTATCCTCTTAAAAGAGAACTACATAATATGCCGACTTTCCCTTCATTCATGGAGTTGAATAAATAAGAACAAATTCATATAATTAATTTGAATTAACTTAATTTTTTTTTTCAAAAAAATGTGAATTTCTAATGAAGAAATTATTTTGGAGTTGAGCTGATGATTAGGGCTCTTGAATTGCTAATGTAAATTAATAGGATCACAAGAGAAGGAAAAACGCTATGTCTGTCTGATAACCTTTTTCTTTAACGACTCTAAATATATAGCAATTGTTAAATTAAATATTTTCTACAACAAAATGTTCTCCTAAAAAACCAAACTCTGCTTCAAGTGATCCGTGATCCAACCTGCGGATGACGCAGTGGGCCGGGTCTTTTGGTTTTTTCTCTCCCATTAATAAATAAAAAAAGGAAAATTGATGACAATCGACCACAGTGGGAGTCGAACCCACGACCTTTTGATCCGAAGTCAAACGCGCTAATCCACTGCGCTATGCGGTCTTGAGTGTCCAATGTTGACTCCATTTTCCTCTCCTTGTTCGCCTAAACCAGCCACATGTTTGCGGAGAGTGCCGTGGCTTCTTCAAATGGCAAAGAAGAGAGCAGAAAACGAGGTTTGGAGGACACTGATTTATCTCTTCCGATCAACAAACATGGGAATCTAAGAAGTGCTTCAAGCGACGATGATTTCAGAGATATCCTTCAACGCTTCGAAACCTGTAAAGCCCCGTAAGTAATCAGAACAAGCTCTTCTTTTTTCACCTCACACTTTTATTTTATTTAGATTTTTGCGATGCATAATTATTGTTTGGAGTTGGTTAATGTCGGTGGATTTTGACTGATGGGTATTGTGTGTTTTTATGTTTTGATTAAAGGGTTTTTTTTTTGTGACTTATTTGAGATTTGGGTGTCTATAGTTGCAGACTATGATCAGTTATGGTGCATCCTGGTATCATTCGAACTTTCCTTAAAAAGACTTTTCTTGTGCTTTTTGCATCTATTTTTACCTTTTTTGTTCACAAAAATGAAAATTATGTTTGGCAACAGTCGGTAGGTAAGAATATGTCTGTACCCGTTGAGTACTTATGTGTTGAAGGAGTTCACACACGCACAAAGAGACGGGCGTCATGATTGATGAATACAATGAGTTTGATGAGGACGTTCTCTAACTAATGATATGCTAAGTTGTCCAACATGAGATTTGGTAAACGTTGAAACAAAATATCTGTCTATATTTTGAATGTAACATGTTGGTGTTAGATGTGATATAACTCGAATTGCCTCCACACAGAGGAAAATAGGCATGAAATGACATCTAAGATCGAAAAGTAGAATTGAAAATAGGCATGAAAGAGATTTTGTGGCTTATATTTGGAGGAAGCAGAATGTTAAAATTTTTTGAAGTCAGACTATTGGTTCTCTCCTTGGAGATGAAGTTATATTTTATACTTTTCTCTTGTCATATGATTCATGGGATTCATAAAGATTACGATGTAAAAGAATTAGAGATTGGAAGGTAAGTCTTTTAACTCTCTATGTATTGCTATTGTTTTACTCATTGTTGAGGATTTCTCATCCTTTGATATATTCTTTATTGCATTTAATACAGTTCTTTTTTTGTCAAAGGAAAAAAAAAAAGTATCACCAATATAAAGATTCATATATCACCTTATATTTTTCAAAACCGAATTGGAAGATTCATGTTATGGTAAATTGGAAGATGATAGTCATTAGTAAATTAGAGTAGTAGAATTTTTATTTAGTAGCCATCAATTTTTTCTTGATCTATTCAGATACCCGGTGCTCATAGAAAGATAGGTTAATATTTTCTTTGGAGCTATTAAGATTTGATTCATGCTATACTTCTTAGCCATATGCGTGAACTAGAGCCAACGAGTTATAACTCAATTGGTACCGTCCCCCTTCCCCTTCTCTAAATATCTCGAGTTTGAACCTTCCTGATGTACCAAAAAAAAATATGCGTGAACTAGATTATTAGGTCTAATAGGCTTACTCTCAGAATGGCCGGGCTGCTTATGTTGTTTGAATGTTAGATTTTCTTTTGCATAATAAATCACTTACAACTTAAGAGTTCAAAGTCTGTCGTATGGCTTGACTGTGGAAATTTCTTGCAAACAGGCCTTGCATGATCGTATAGGCTTCATGCATATCTCAACTTATGGATATTGTTTGTTAATGATAGCAGAGCAGTACTTTAATTTCTTTTGCCCATTATTAAGGATCCGCTTGTAAAATGGGAAGTGTAGCACCTAGTTTGGTTGTGTTGAAGTGAGTTGTTGCAAGAGTCATTGCATTTTTGAATTTGTCAATGTACTTACAAAGTCACTCCTGATTCCAAATTGACTAGTTGATGATAAATTCTGTTTTGCAATGCTCGGGTGTCGGGTCCGCAGAAAGACCCTTCCTGTATTTTGCAGGTTGAGTAACGAGCTCCCAAAACTCTCCTTTGTATATGCAGACATAGATGAATGCCCAGAAACAATGTAGCACATCCGCTACATGCCCACTTTTCAATTTTATCGAGATGGGGAAAGAGTTGAAGAGATGTATGGTGCCGGTGAAGAGCGGCTACATGATCATTTATGGCTGTATTCCTAGCCTGAAATGTTGCTATTTGCAACAGGAAGCAGCTGAACCACGAGTGTTTGAAGCTGATGAAGGAGCTATAGGTACATTTATGGTTCAAAATAAAAAACTGTCCTTGTTCAAGTCATATACAACTCTACGCTTTTCTTGTAGGTCACATTTGTTTAGTAATTTGCTGCTTAACATAAATTTAGAGTTAATTCTACAATCCGCATGAGATTGATGAAAGCTCAAAATATACATCAATCAAATAAACTGATAATAGTGATCAGAAATTTTAAAGAGAACTCAATATCAATGGAATAAATAATGAGAATTTCAGTAAAATCCCAGCAACCAAATATGTTGGTTGTTTTGCCGAAACAATTACCAACTTAAAAACATAGGAAAAGCAGCAGAAAACGAGAAAAGAAAAAAAAAAAGTCGCAAACAAAAAGAATATATGCTCCTAAACGGAGCCAGTTCCTGGTCTAGAGCCTCTAAACCTTGTATCTCTCAATCCTTTGCTTCATAACTAAACCCTAAACATCCAACAAAAGCAAATGAGTGCTTTATTATATGTATCCGCAAAACGAATGCCACAGCAAATGGTGAGGAAAGCCCAAGAATTAAGCCTTGGGCTTGAGGGGCTTGACGACCTCCCAGGTGAAATCAGGGTCATCACGGCCGAAATGTCCATAAGCAGCAGTCTTCTGGAACCTGAACTTGCCTCCCCTCTTCAGGTCAAGATTGATGGAAATCATTCCCGGCCTGAAGTCGAAGTTCTCCTTGATCAGAGCCAAGATATCCTTGTCTGGAATCTTTCCAGTCTTGTAAGTGTCAACAAACACAGACAATGGTTCGGGCACACCAATAGCATAAGAAACCTGCACTAGGCAGCGGCGAGCAAGCCCTGAAGCCACGACACTCTTAGCTGCCTGCCTAGCAATATAGGCACCGCTCCTGTCCACCTTGGTGGGATCCTTTCCGGAGAAGGCACCGCCACCATGAGCACCCCACCCGCCGTAGGTGTCGATGATGATCTTTCGGCCAGTGAGTCCTGCATCACCGTGTGGACCACCAATGACAAAGCGGCCTGATGGGTTTAGGTGGAAGATGGTCTTGTCATCGAGATACTTGGCTGGGACGACGGGTTTAATCACATGCTCTTTCAGATCACGGGCAATCTGTTCATTGGTGACTGTCTCATCGTGTTGAGTTGATACCAGGATGGTGTGTACCCTCAAGGGGACCATGGCTCCATTGTCATTACGATATTCAACTGTCACTTGGGTCTTCCCATCAGGCCTCACCCACGAGCAAGTTCCATTCTTTCTCACCTCAGTAAGCTTAGCACCAATTTGTGTAGCAAGGACATGAGTAAGAGGCATGAACTCAGGGGTTTCATCAGTAGCATAGCCAAACATGTGTCCTTGGTCACCAGCCCCGATCTCCTCAGGTTTCTTTGTGAGATGGCCGTGGACTCCCTGGGCAATGTCGGGGCTTTGTTGCTCAATGTTGACAAGGACCTTGCAATTGTCAGCATCAAGGCCAACGTCAGCTGATGTGAACCCAATGCCTCTGCAGGTGTCACGAACTATTTTCTCATAGTTTACTTTGGCTTTGGTTGTGATCTCACCAAAGACCATGACCATGTTTGTTTTTGTACATGTTTCGCAGGCAACCTTGCTATCTGGATCTTGCTCTAGGCAAGCATCAAGGATGGCATCTGACACTTGGTCACAGAGCTTGTCGGGGTGGCCTTCGTTGACAGATTCAGAAGTAAATAGGAAGGTATCCATCTGTAGATCAGATCAGTTATCCAGAAAACTTTAGTTCTTCTGAATTAAACACAGAAAAACATTTATAATGCAATAGCTCACGAGCTTTGCAGCAAAATATGTATGTATAACCTAACAAAAGCCGATATGCAAATTATGGACATTTGACAATTTTTCGATGGATCAGAAAACAGAAATATAGTTGCTCAAGTGCTTTCCAAGATCAAAAGGGAGTCGAGGGAGAGATTTATCTAAAAAGTAATGTTAAACCATTGCTACAAGGGAACAAACCAGAACAGCGATTGACCATATTAAGAATTATCAAGTTATAGATCATTTTTTTACAACAATAACAAATAGAGAATGGAACAAGAACTACAATGGAGATAAGCCATCGCAAGGAACATGCCAAGCGCAAATGATTGTCTTTTTCCTATTAGATTGCATTATTTTCCTTTTTCAAAATAACAAAAAAGAACAACCTATAAGAAACATGTTGTAAAACTTAAAAGATCTGCTGCTTTTCGTTGACGTATTTTTACATTGACAAACCATCAATAAATTAAACCAAAATCGATTAAAGATTCAAATGGGGTGTTAAGTGAGAGAAGCAGTTCCAATAAAAAATGTCCCCTTAATGTGATCCAATTGCGTATCAGATATATATCCATGGATACACATCCATAGCTATGATCTTAATCACATACATACCATCATGCATGTAAAGATTGTCGCGAATTTTGAGCAATCTTTGATTGTTCCTTCCTTTTTAGGATTGAAAAAGTCCTGAATTCTAATTCCAATGTTCATAAATCCAAATTTTCAGTGCGAAGAATTCCAGCAATGCATACAATCGAACAAGTAGAATGCAATGCTAAATCTAAGCAATTCAACCACCTTTGTTTTTACCAGAGGCACAAATAGAAAATGAAGAATCCACAAGCAAACGGATCTCTAATTGCACAACCTTGCGTTTTCAAACCAAAGATATGAAGAAACAGAATTCAAAGATAAGAAATGTAGAGGCAGATTCAGATCTGGAGAAAGAGGCACCTTTGAATTAACAGCGGTGGATCTGAAACAAGAGCGAGATATGGAGAGGGAGAGATCCAAGTGAGATGAGAAGAAAGAGAAGGAATAAAGAAGAGGGAATGCGGAAGGATATATATATAGAGGGAGAGAGTAAGTCCTTTGACTCGCTCTCTCTCTCTCTCTCTCCCGATCTACTCGGTGGAGGGTGGGGGCATTCGGAGTGATGCTTTCGAACCAACCAACTCACGTGTGGGTCCCATCCACCCCCTCACCGTCACCTCACCTGCTTATACATATGGAAATAATTTATGATTGGTAATTTTTTGGTATTTATTATTATTATTCGGATCCGCAGCCTCTCGATTTATCCGCTCCATCTATCAATATATATATATTTTTTTTCTTTTTCTTTACCAAAACTTTCTCCATACATTTAACTAAACTTACTTAACCAAAATAGCATGGAAAATTGAAACTGACAAAATTTAAAATTTCTAATTTTATGCCTTTATTTTTTAAATAATTTCGTTAAATATTTGGATTTTTTTGGGAAAAAAAAAAGGAACGTTGGAAGATGAAATACAGAATTGAAGTGGGGGATGTTGGCGGATGATTAAAAATAAAAAAATAAAAAAAAATCAGCAATTCAAGTCACCAATTTGGGAAAACTAATTTAGAAGAGATTGAAGTGTTTCGTGGAATATTTTGAATTAGGGATTTTATTGAGCCACTTTGGTAAGAGCTGTAGCATTGAGGAATAAATTATTAAAGGTGCGGGGATGGGGATGGGGGTACTTGGCCTTTACTTGAAAGAATATCCCACTTTCCAAATTTTCTACTCTTTTAATTATAAGTCTTACATTCAAATCATGATAATGGAGAAATAAAATTTTAGAGAGTCAATCCTTTAATGGGTCTTACAGTGTTTGAATCGGATTAATTGAATAAAATTCGAATATCGACCGATAAAATATGCTAATATAATACTTATTTTTTATATACATATTTTCAACTATAACTAATTATTTTAAATATAATAATAAAATTAACTCATATATATTTATGAGTTTTTTGTGTCATTGTGTGAAATTTTCTACCCTGTCAATAGTCCTTAGATGGTGTATCCAAAGTTTTTTCTTGTTAAAAAATTTTTAATTTTTCATAATTATCATTCCCTTGAGTATTAATATTAGATGCTAGAATAAACCCAATTATTAAAATGTAGATGGGTGTCTCCATGTGCTGACCCCATACATTACAATGTCAAACTCCTCAGGTATTTCCCATTCTCTTCATTCACCTGGACTAGAACAAGGACCAGATCTAATTTTGAACTGAACAATAATTGAAGACTCCGATCAAATCTGGAAGGGTCAAGGTAATACTTTTCCATAGCTTTATTAGGTATTAATGCATCCATCATCACTATACGGAAATTTTACAAAATTTACGTTCAAAATTCAAATTGCCATTTTTGAGAAAGTTGAAATATATAAAGAGTGCAAAGCTCTTTGAATTCCAAGTTGTCCTATGCAGTTGGAGAGAAGGAAAGGAACTAGTAACTTAGGCCAAGCTGAAGACCAAGGGCGGCATGGACCAGAAACAGCGTCATGATTCCGCTTCCTAGGATCCCATGAACGTTCCTAAGTCCAGGATTACCCTGTGTGCAGTCAAAGATAGATAAAACAAGAATAAGTTGCACAACTAAAATGTTGTACTCATGTGCTAAGAGGATAAAATGGATTTTCAGGCCTAGAAGATAACCAAGTCACCACTGTCCCCTAATAAAAATAAGTTGACTCATAACCTATGATACACTGAACATAGACCTAACATAACGAAAGACCATAAAATTTTAAAAAAATTACACTAATATAATTTACAAGAATGTATCTGACCCGAACACAATCATTTTTCAAAATGTCAGATGAAACATAAATGATTTGATTTGTTTACCTCGAATAGTGATGGCAAGATGGTCTGGATCGTTAGAAGGGCTAGGCCAATGAAGCCGGTAACAGCGTGTGGACTGCAACAGAGGGAGACTTGCAGCAATCAAAAAAGATGAGGCACGCAAACCTACTAGGTCCTTACTATAGTATTACAACTTGAAAAAGAGGGTTGACGTGTGTAGGAGTTACCTTTCAAAAATGGGTCTGTCGGAAGTGAGGAGTGATGTTATCCCACCAGTTGCTCCAAGAGCAAAGAAGAAAAACATTCCTCCAAGAAGTTTAGGGTGCAGATCTTTGGCGTTAGCCTTCTCTTCCTAGTATTCATTACCAGAGAGCACTACTCAGTAAGCATCACTCATTCCCCGGTTATTGGCCTTAGGAGGGTTAAAATTGGACTTACCAAATCATCTGAAAAACGAATTCGAAAGCCCAGATATGTGCCATAACCACCCATAGCAAATAGCACAACAGCCTAAAACAATCAAGAAACAAAACTTGTGATCCAGCTCAAAGTGCAGGGTTGATGAAACTGCATAGGTAAAATCATACCATGTTGCCAGGATGACCCCAGTGCACAAGCCAATCTGGAAGGTTCCATGATTTCACAAGCTCAACAAAAGGCCCAAACAAGGATCTCACAGTTCCAGCTGAAATATTTAATCAAACTTGTTAAAAGTTGCACGCAATGCAATTACAAAAGACACCGCACAGGAAATTCTATACTAAATTGATGTATCATATGGGGTCCTAAATTTATGCTTCTTTGGTCAAATGTCTAACATTCTGATCTTAGGTATCAAAACAAGTTACTTGCGGAGGATGTGCCAAACCAATGATCCTAGTGTCTCAAGTTTGGGACTTCAAATTTTTGGTACCATCCTCTCATGGTTTAGATACCACCACTTTTTGCTTTCTATGTATTGATACATACATTCTACTTTCTTTACGGAAAAAAGAAAACCAAGTGAGCTGTTCAGTCAAAGTACGCCAAGTTTGCCATAAATTCTGAGGTAGAAATTAAGCTTCAGCGCTCACGAATGACGGGCATTGGGAAATGAAGATGCGAAGGTTTAAACAAAAAAAAAAGGAGAGGGCAACAATAGGGGTGTATTCGAGTCATGCCGAGCCAAGTATCCCTCAACTCGAGCGTGAGCTGAATGTGTAATTTGTATATATACAATATATATTAATATACGTTATCGAGATATTTGATGAATTTTCAAATTTAAAATTCTATTATTTGAAGTCGGCTCGATTGATCTCGAACTTGACTCGAAGTCGATCAAAATCGAGTTAAGTCGAGCTGTTAATCGAGCTGCTCAAACTCAACTCGGTTAGTATAATAGCCCTCCAACAAGGGAATAGATGTGGGGTAGGGAAGACAAAAAGATAAAGCCAAATAATATCATGAAAGTCATCGAAAATCAACAATATCAATCAGTAAATCGACGTTGATTAGAAATGGGATTGAGTAGTACTTACCTCCAGGAAGAGCAGCAAAAAGAAACAGAGGCAAAGGAGAAAAGGAGTACAGCAATGTCTCACTCTGCTTCCCCGCATCTTCACAGTCTTCTTCTCCAACTTCACAAGACTTCTTCAGAGCAAAGGGTGTGATTAAAGATCCTCTCTTTCTATCAGAAGGCAACGCACAAGAGAAGCACTCTGTTGAAACTCTTGAAATGGTTGCTAAAGAAGTGGGAAATGAAGAAGGCAAAAGCAGAGATTTGTTTGAACATATGGTGTTTATTGAAGCATTCATGACCATTGCCATTTGATTTCCCCAAAACCCAGAAGAACCCAAGAGAGAATATGGTATAGGAGTGGCTGTCACACTGCTAATTAGCCACCTCTCTCTCTCTACCTCTCTGCAAAGTAGCAACAAAAGGCGCAGATAGGGGTAATAAAAACTTCAGAAAAGGGAAAGGCAGGCGTAAAGACACGCCAATACAGGTGCACGATCATTTGAAGATTCCACGTGGTCACAACACGCCCCAATCAACAACAATAGTATAACGGCAGACAACAATTTACCACGCCAGTACGCTTCCGTTCTTTGGATGAGATGACCCTCTCTTTGTTTGGGAGTATCAGTCTTGTCACCATCGTTGAGTGGGTCAGTTTGTGTATGATTCCCCAAACTCAACATCCTAAGCGAACATTCTTGATGGATCTCATCTTACAAACACCAAATATAATAGGGGGGGAGGATTGAGGAACTTCAAATTCTAATAATTTGCTCGGAAAGGAGCTGTACCAGAATGGCCATGGCCAAAATTCAGGTGCTCCCTCCAACATGCGTGGCGCTTTGTGCCGATATGGTTTCAAAGAAATTTTTTTTTTAAAAAAAAACATGCCTGATTGTTAAAAAATTTCAAAATAACACGTTATGTCGAATCTTGAAAACTTGATACGGTACTGTTCATTGAATAACGCGCATGGTTCATTGAACAGTACCATATCGAGTTTTAAAAACTCAACATGAGATGATTATGAACAATACTATGTCGAGATTTCAAAACTCGACATGATACTGTTCCCGAAATAGTGTATATATGTCAAATCTTGAACACTTAGACGTGATATTTTTAAAATTAGGTTACCACGAGAGATGTTTTAAATTTTTTTTTTCCATTCAAGGCCACATCCGTACAAAGGTCAACATGCGTGTGCCCATTTTCGGCCCATAAGCCACAAGACGTTAATAGGGTGCCGGGATATCACCATCCATTCTGGGTTATCAAGAAATGTTGTTGACGCCCTAACACTGGCAATCATATCAGACAGCAACAGCAGAATACAAAATGATTTTGAAGTAGCACGCTTGGATTTATACAAAATTAAACATTTATTAAGCATGTCAATGCCAGATCTTAGCAAGACATTGCAAGGGGCAGTTTAATGCTCTCAGACCCGTTTTCTCAGTAGCCCCTAAATATAAAAAAAATAGACATGGTACACATCGGGGCCATAGCAATGACAATGCAAGCGGCAGTTCAATGCCTAGATACCCTATTTTACAAAATTAGCTCTGAATCTGAACTCCGCGCAATCCCGCCCACTGATGTTCCTTCATGGAATAAATATCCAAACATTGATTTTTGGCATTCTGCTGAGATGGGTAGACGGCCATGGCTTGTTTATCCTGGCCCACAAAAGGGACAGCTAACGAGAGTGGCAAATAAGTAGGTCGGCTGAGCCACCAATTATGATGCCACAGATTGGCTGCCAAAGAAACCAAGAGAAAGGCAAATTAACATCAGTCTCCATACCTTGAAATTGAGTTTCAGCATGGGAAAATCTGCTATCAAAACTCCAAGCATGCACATTGCACATTTATGATCATAATCCCCTCAAATGTGAAAATTAAGAATGCTCTTCAATTTCTTTAAATTGATCTCTTTTCTCTCCTTTATTATAGATGCAATGTCAGGAGTCAGCCAATAGAAGAACGACACACATAAAGTGCCAAGAATTCACTTATGATGGTTAAATAGCAGTACTTTGTATATGAAATCTGGATATAAGTTCATCCAAACCAAGCTAGTTGAATCAGAAAGCAAAAAGTGACTTCTGTTTCAACTAGGAATTGAATAAGGCAATTTGAAGTTAATGCAAAGATATACTCCAAAATTTATCACACAAAATAAAATAAAACAAAACAAAACAATAAAGACCAATTTACCTCTGTCTAGACAAGGCAATAAAAATTTCCAACTGAAGGCATGTCATCTGTCAACTCGAAGAATATTGTTAAGAATGGATCCCTTGGTAACTGTCTCCTTCTGAGGGTCGATTCTCCAATGGCCGTCAACAATGAATTTTATCTGCCAATTACAAATCCCAAGGTTATTGGATTGCATAGACGGTTGTTTAAACTTGGAGAGCCCAATTTTGATGGAAGGAAGAGCAGACATGGTAGACATTTATGCATTATATCAGACCATTACTCGCTTCAAACCTCATAAATATCAAATCAGCCCTGGTACTTAGAAATGCAAGATCTTCAATTATTTTCTCAAAATGCTAAAGCAGAACATTAACTTTAGGGGAAGAGCATCCGCACCTCATAGACACCAGGATAGAGCCACAACACTACGGACCAAAGTCTGGATCTCCTGAATAAATTAGCAATATACAATCATGTTTCATAATCAGCCTCTTAGGGAACAAAATAAATAATTGATAAAATAAAGCAAAACAGAGAATCAAAATTCAGAAATGTAATATGTTTCAGACAAGAAGTTGTCACAATTTGTTCCCTACATAAGAATGTAAATACTTGCATTTTAGCATGATGTAATGTGCATGAACTATTTGTCCTGGATATTCAAACTTTGTAGCAGCATGCCAATATGACCTCAATTTACCAACACAAAGTTACAGAACTAAAGCAGAAAATAGTTAGAGATATGATATCCTTTTTCATGCACTATTGAGTGATGCTTTATTTTCTTTTCTTTAAATTATTTTCAGTAAAATAAAAAATATAATAAGAGGATAGCACATTAGGCTCACAATATCATGCTACGATGCAGAGATAACAATTGAAAAGCAATTAGTAACCTACAGTGGCAAGCAAGAGTAGCCATGTAAATTCAATTCATGTATAACAAAAGTAGTTCTGATATTTTGAATAGGAATGGTTAGTCATCTCAAAATCTACTCCTCCGTGGCACCAAGGCTTCCAATTGAATCTGAGTAACAAGATAAATATGATGTGCATGGCCTCCGTGGCAACATTCTAAGGCACATGGCCAGGTAGTGGATAATGCAGCACTAGATGGCAGCCACACCTCATCTTGTCATGGCATCAGATTTTTTCACTCTGAGATGGAGGTTATAGGTTCAAATGATAAAAATAGCCTCCGTTTGACAGAACAGCATCCAGAGTAGGAATCCTTCATTGTTGAAAAAGGAGGACAAATTAAAAGCAAAGTTCGACAGGGTAAGGAATATCATGGACCTGGTTCCCACATGTCCTGAGACACTTGATAACGGCTGCAGCTCCATTTTTATAGGATGATGCCAACCATTAAAGCTGCCTGCTACCTCCACAGTTTCACCTTCTCCAGAGTATTGAATCTCTACCTGATATAATAGGCAAATTTAGCAATCACCATAAAAACTGGCTGCAGAGAGACAACTAACCATTTGCATCCCATTAATATTAAATGGTATATGTAAAGCAACTCCCCAAACCCCAAGCTGTTGAATTTCCTAATAACAAAGAACAAGTTAAAACGAGAAAATAAGGCAGCTTAGAGTTGTGAACATGCAAAAATCTTAAATCTCCATCTACAATCTAACATTTCCTCAGTTCTTGTTATGAAAGCATTTGATATCAAGATAAAACCTTAAATAAATGTGTTATCTTTGATCACGTTGAAGCACATTAGACGAACCGATATTTCACAAAGAAATGCATTTTAAAACCAGATAACTTAATTTGAGGACATATGAGTGTCATTCATCAAATATAAGTGGGGCATGGGCATGTCATGTACACTGAAACTACCCCTTTGTTCATTCTAGCATCCATCAGTTTCATTTATGAAGAAAAAACAAAAACAAAACAATACACACAACAAAGCAACGAAGGGTACCTCAAAGACTGAATTGACTAACGAGAAACATCTCACATAGGTTGAAGACATTATAAGGGCAAAAACAATAGTCCCCATGCAAATTCACATAGAGCCCAACAAACCACATAGGCTTAGGTTGTTCATATTTTACATAACTTTTCAAAAATTAGAAATCAAAACATGCATAATCATAACCAACAACAAAAGCATTGTTTAAATTAAACAACTACAAAAATGCAAAATTATTCTCAAATTATTAAAAAAAAAAGTTCTACCTCGGACCACACATCACAACAACAACAGCAACAATAACGAAGCCTTTATCCCACTAACTAGGGTCAGCTATATGGATCATTCTATATCATTGTACTTTATTTCATATTGCATGCTCATCTATATAATTGTTTTCTTTATACGACAACAATAATTGTGCTTTTATCCCACTAAGTGGGATTGACGATATGGATACCTAAAACCAAACATCCAGAAAAAAAAAAAAAAATAAACAACAAACACGAGGTCATGACAAGATAAAGACCTAGATGCTGCAACAAATATCAAGCACCAGTTCCAGTTTTAGAATGGCAGGACAAGAAACAGGAAAGAAATGGAGGCATTATGGCTTTTTCTACAAGGGTACCAGGGTGTTTCAAGGTGAAATGGAGATGGTTAGGGAAGCAATGTAAAGATTTAAGTAAAGGAAGAAAAACAAAATGTGCATCCTTTTCGGTAGTCATGACCACCTTAATGGGCTATGCCTAGGTATTTCTTTGAGACTGAGCAGCATCCAGGAATAGATTTTGGGATGAGAAGTCCATGTCAGACAAGCAGAGATATGGCCATGATTCTGGGTGGTTTAAAACAAACGTGATACCTCCTCTAATCCTGAAAGACTTTCTTCAGCCGCAAGTAAATCTGCATCTTTCTCCAAGATAAGCTTCTGAGCATTGTTAATCTCTGTTTCAGCCTTTGTTTGCAAGATGGCCAATGCAAGCTGAGACCAAATAAAATGCAGTCAAGATATTTTCCTGAGTCCACACCATATATAAGATGAAAAGTACTCAGATATGATGAGAGATATACATCAACATATTTGCAGCAGCATTGGCACTTACCACATCAGACAAGCATTATCACGTTACCTTGCATGGACCAAGATAAAAGTAAGGGTTAACAGGGGTGAGTGTCAAATGAGAAGACATGCATGTGCACAAGGGTGAGTTTGAAAATAGGCAGACATGAAAGAGCACAGGGTTAACAAGCTCCCTGAAAACGCTCATACATTTTTTGCATTTGGGTGGGGTAGATAAGAATAATGCTTTTTAAAAATATTAACTCCAAACTTCACATTACTAAATCAATGATTAAATAGAACCAATGGTCAAGAACTAGAAGTAGTTAGCAAATACATTTAAAGCAGCAAATGTTTTCCTCATAGTACCTTTAGTGAAGTAAATGATAATCCATAACTAACTTGACAATTTCAAAAACAACAAGACCCAAGTTCTTGGTCAATTTAAAAATACAATAATTAACATGTATTTTGTAGCACGGTGAAATAGAGTATTAACACCTAGATGACAGAAAATCCAACTACATGGTTAATACAACACTTCTACATACTATATCAGCAAGTTTCTATGGTTCTCAGCGCATCAATTCAAGTGCTGACAATCAGATGATAGCATGCAATACCAATTGAAGTAATTCAATACACCATATCCATGGCAGAAAAGATAGGATACTTAGTTACCTTTTCCTTCTCAATTTGCTCCTTCAGTCTAGTCAATTCCAACTCCTTCTGATGCTAAGCATAGTCAATAATGCCAAAGGAGAGAGAACAAATAGATTAGAATTTAAGGCTATGCAGTTAACAGGCAACATATCACTACAATGCAACATAAACAAATTCAAAGAGTATTACCAGCATGAATTTGAGGTGATCAACTTCAACTTGATTCTCTTTTTGGCTGGTCTGCTCCACAACAACAAAAGCAAAATTTCAACCAGATATTAAAAAGGAAGAAGAAGAAGAAGAGGCTAAAATTTGTTACACAGATTACGATGATCACCTCAACATCCAAATCCTTATCATAATCAGCATTAATACGTTCTCCAGCAAATAGATGATCGTCACTGCAGAAAAACTGACAAATGTCATACCAGCTTTCCAAGGAGAGAGAGTAGAAGTATAAAAGGTGTTTGAGAACTTGGTGGAGAAGTGCTTATGGTGAATAAATACTTTAATTTTTAACTTGCTGAACACATGTTTTTCAAGTAATGAAAATTTTAAAAACTTTGTCCAAAAATTTTAGTTTGTTAAGGAAAATCAAGCATTTGCCCTATAAAAGCCCCCCCCCCCAAAAAAAAAGATGGAAGAATTCTGGTAAGTGCTTTTGGAACATATCCATTGAAGTAACCATACCTAATGGATTTTTCCCTTCAATACAGAAGAAAGATCCACAAAAAATACGATACTCGGGATGCATGAAGAGATACACTAAACTAAGAAGCTTTTAGAAGGTTCTCTATGGATCTTCAAGCATCAGGCCCTATATTCAGGGAATCCATCAAATCAAATGACCAGTGGAAGTGATTAATGTTGTAATATAGGCTATCCAATGATCAAAAATGAGAGAAAAGAAGAGCTTAGATGGCAAAATGATTGATTCATAATCCACAAGACACATCACCATCTCAAACTTAGGTTCAATCTTTCATTTAGGTTGACCATTTCTTTCAACTAAGGGAAATAAGTAAAAAAAATTCCTCCTGCTTCTAAGAGCAAGTAAAATGTCAGCAGTAAATATAGCAATCTCGAAGATACTTCAGTCAGAGAGACAAGCACGCATGTATGGTGTTAAAAAGCAACTAATGACATTTGTGTACAATTGGTCCAATCGGTCCAAGCAAGGAAAGAGAATTTGCACATGACATTGTGGCAGTGTAAACAGACAAAGTCAGGCTGACCTTTGAGGGCTATTTATGGTGGTAGTAGTAGTAGTAATCTTCTTGGTTATCAATGTACTTCCATTGAATGAAGTAGCAATCTCACTTCCACCAAGCTCATCTTCTGAGTGTTCTTCACCAATAGTCCCTGATTCTGTTTCAATCTTCATGTGGACAACTTCTTCAGCATTGCTCTCTGTGGATATAGAGTGGCTATCATACAACCAACCTGAAACAATCAAATGCTCTGTTCCATATCCAAGCCACAGACTACTGAACATAGAAACGGTCAAATGCAGATTGCTCCAAAGATCCATACATCATAGTGCCACAGTTGAACATATTTCGAAAAGAAATAAAGCAATTTAGTCATCAAAAGTGCACTGTCTTTGTTTGACATCAAGAAAGTACATAAAAAATCATTGGTGGTACAATTGGATGAAGGCAAGCTGCAATAATATATCATGTGTTGAAATTAAGGAATATATAGCAGAAAATAAAAATTTATATCTCTGGTAATTAGATTTGCATAACTAAATTCTATGCATAATATCCAAGTAATGAGCATGAATGATTGGTCCAGCAAAAAAGACACAGATCACAAATGCCAATGAGCATGCTGCTACACAACATCAACATTTGGAGCTCTTTTAGTATGTTAATTTAACTACAAAATGACATTAATCAACATTTAATCAACCGTCCCTCATTTTGTGAAGATCCAAGAGGGGAAACCATGGGATGATAGCTAATCACCAAAAAAATATATATATGTACGGCCTTTTCAAGAGCTTCTTTCATTGCAATCTTCCTACTAAAGGAGACAATGGACAAAATTTTGACTTCATATTACTTATATTACTATTATTATTATTCTTTGGGGGGAATAACAAACTTTACATTATTGTCAAAGCAGAGAATCTACATATGTAAGAAAATAAGAAGCAGGTGGAATCGGCAAGGTAAATGAGGTGGTTGTGAAGGATGGCTTGGTGCTGATACCTATTTGTCAGCATTCAATATGTAAGATGTCCATGGGCATGGAGCAGCATAAGGACAGCAGAGAAGTGTGTGCCACATGATAGAGGTTTTCATAAACATCAAAACAACAAAACCAGTAGAGAGATGAGAAAGCAGGACCAAAATGAAACAATCCAAAGAAAATGGCAACACACTACTTCAAAATACATAAAGAAAGCTTCTTTAAGAGTCAAGACCAAATACCAGAAGCTGTCACCAGGTTTCTAACATATTATAGCACTCCATGGCAACAATAATAATAATCAACCACTTCCGATATCAACCATATTAGTCCTCTAGACGGGAAAGGAACATGAGAGTTCCATATCCGAAAGTTGTGCTCTAATGTCCAGCAGCTAGACAAATACCAACTAAGGCATCAACAAGTAAGTTCCCTAGGTCTATTTCTTCTCCACTCTAACAAGAGGAACCCTCTATCTAAACTGGAAATTTGTGTGGCTGAACAATTACAAGCACAAAACATTGACAAAATATAAAAGTAGCACTCAATGGATGGGCTAGATCTATAGGTTGGAAACCAACATAAGTGCCCAGGTCACATTGAACTCATTATTCAAGGATGAATCAACAGTGGAATCATAGTGTCCGAGTAGTTACCTTCTAAAGAATCCAGTTCTCCATTCTCAATAAACTTTGCCACCTGTTCTGGTAAGGAAATGGTTAAAGAATGTTCTGAGACATCTATCTCATCAGCAGAAGAGACACTTGAAAAACTATTTGAACCACCACAATAGATTTCCACAACAGTATCTTCGCTTGACAAAGGTATATCTTCAGTCAAAGGGTTTACCGTTTCATCATGACCTTTTAAAAGAGTCAGAAGACTGTCAATCACAATGAAATGATCTTCCAACACAAGAATCAAACACAACGCTCAACAAAGAAAAAGTGATCAGTTGGTGCGTCCTCACAATTAGCAGGTCCAAGTTGTTTCTCAGTTGATGCTTCCTCCATTTCAGATCTACCACTACTTGATTTTATTGCATTTGTCAGAAGTTCTCGTATCAGTTTGTATCCTCTCCGTCTCACAATGTTTGCAAGGTCTTTCCTATAAAATTTGCAAGAAAAAACTTAGTCAAAATTAGAAATAATTTTTTTGACTTCTATGAAGGAAGGGGTGGGAGGAACAATCCCACTCCTCCTAGTTCTAGCAGAACACAGAATGTAACCAGTTTCTCTTTCTAAGGAGCCTATATCATCCACATTCAATTAGCATAGAAAGTATCTAGCATGCAAAATTAATGGTTATGGGTAGAGTAAAGTGAGCAAACTGGTAATGTGTTGTGAGGTTGATTTAGTAGTAATGATTGAATAATATTGCTATTGCTAGTGATGAAACATGCAAAAATTTGTGCATCTGATGTTTTTTTTTTTTGTTTTTGCTATCGTGCATGTTCGTCGTGGCTGAGCAGTTTTCCTAGAAAGATATGGACACGTGAAAAATATATATGGTGCTTTTTCATACATATATTAAGTGCTGCCCCAAAAATTCAGCTACATTGTGCTCAATTCTCCATACATCCCCTTTGAACAAAAGTTAAACACCCAAATTGCGGATTGAAATTTATTAAAAAAAGGAAAGACAACCAAATTTAAGTTATTGCTATTCAACTTGTTCATACAAGGAAACAGCACTACCATATGCCTCATGCGGGTTGCAAAACAAAATTAGCTAATCCACAATAATTGGAATTTTGTGGAGAGGATAAGTGCTTTACTGAGAAGCAGACTATCACATAGGCAGTGAAGGACCATAACAGAGTACAAGTTGAAAAATAACAACTGTGGAGATGCCTGGTATAACACGGCATGAAGTAGTAAACAGGAATTCAATTACTTGTGATCAATAAATAAGCCTTATTAAGAGCCAAAAGAATTACTGAAAAGTCAAGCTACCAACTCTTTTTGTTCATCAAGAGAATGCAACCAGCTCCTATTAGATGGAATATACAATTAATTATTGATCCACTGAATTAAATAATGACATGTTCCTCTTGTCTGTCTGTTCACTAAAACAGCTGCTCCTGAAATTAAGCAATTGCATCACAAAAAAAATAAAAAAATAAAAAAATAAAAATGCGAGCTTATTCATTACTACATTGTCCAACCGAAAAATTCACTATGTAAGCAATGGACTTTGTGGGTTGCGCGTATTAGTATCACAAAAAATTAATATAAATATTAGTAGGCCACTTGTAACCCTCATGACTCTATCCAGAAGCAGAAGGTTTAACAAAAGAGGATAAGACAAGAGGTTTTACCACAATGTATGTACTTTTCCAATCTGTTGCTCGAGTGCCCTACTTTGACCCAGTCGCTTTTGAAAGTTCCAATTATAATTATGCTAATAAAGAATAGTAAATTTCTAACAGTTAACGAGGCTTAACCTCAATGATGAAGGAAACTTTGGGACTTGTCCAAGTTCCAGCATGCCCCCTACGTTATCTTGCTGCTTCACTTTGCCTGGCCACACTTATGTCCACTGGACAAGATATGTTTTTGGATATACATATGAGTGTTGGAAACTTCATTTTAGTACAACTTTTGTGTAAATGAGGCAAGTACCCACATAAGAAGCGTAACAGAACCTGTGTAATATAGCATACCACAATGCAAACTCAATGAAAATAATTACTTGCATCAATCTATATCAGCGACTTTCCCTTCATTTCCACCTGTTTCCCATCCAGTTATCCTAAGTCCAGTAATTACATTTTCAGAGGTCCTGTTGGGAATTTTAATGGCTTCAGTTTTATCAATGCTAAATTTTAAAAGGAAGCCTATTGCTGCAAATTATATACCCATCATTTTAGAAGAAAATCCATTTTTCCTTATACGAGAAATGCCCACTTGTGACTTAATTATAATTCAAACATAATGAATTTCATTATTCATATTCACAAATGAAAATGAAACCATTTCACTAAAATCGAACAATCAAATATGCCCCCAATTTTTTCTCAACGTAGTTATAAAGCCATACTACACACAAATTCCAGATTGCAGTATTACTCAGTAAAACCTAGAAATAATGCAATCAAAATAAATAATAATAATAATAAAAGAAAATTTTAAAAGAAACCTTCCATGACGCGAAAGCTCATTCATTGAAGGAACGTGACCGTCTGGCAAACCAACTGATGCAACAAACTCAAGCAGATCATTGCAGAGCTCTTCATCACTCTTAACCTTTTTCTTAGCCCTGAAAATTAAACGAACAAAACTTCAACAAACCAAAACCCTAAAACTCGAGAAAGAGAGAGAGAGAGAGAGAGAGAGAGAGAGAGAGAGAGAGAGAGGGTAAAGACAATAAAATGGACCTGGATTTCTTGGTAGAAGAAGCAGAGATTAAGGGCTGAGTTCTTGGTTGATGATTTTGATTCGCATAACAAGGGAGTTTCCACGGTTGCTGGTCTAGAGAGAGAAACGAGAGCTTATTTTGTGGGAGAGAGAAAATGGAGGGGGTAAGGGAAGCCATGAGAGAAACATGAGTGATTGAGGAGGGAGAGAGAGAAGTTTGCAGCATTGACAGTTTGTGTTTCAATGTTGTGTTTCTTTTAGGGTATTATTTTGCAGTCTCTGAAACGAAGAATGTGATTCTGTTCAAGATAATGAGACATTTGGGAACTCGCAATTCCCGTTCCCTTCTGCTGCTCGTTGAAGAAGATAAACTCTCTCTCTCTCTCTCTCTCTCTCCTCCCTCTTTCTACCTTTTTCGTTTTTTTGGGTATAACTTTCTACCTTTTTCGTTCGTTATCTTTCTTTAAAACCCCATTGAGTTCGCCCGGTAAAAGCTTAAAAGCATCCCACCCTAGAGTATATTACTTATTTATCTTATCTTAATCTTTATAAAAAAAAAAAAAAAAAAAAGGCAGTATATACTCAGGGAGGTAGTGGGCTTGCTTGGGATAACATGTGCACAAGCCCCATTCTGGCACTCATATTCCCCAATGGCCTGGCCCATTAATATGCATGCGGGCTTGCATCGTCTGTCACTATCAAATCCAATAACTTTTTTTTTTTTTTGGTACTAAAATTCAATAACTTTAGCTTATCCTTACCTCTTATCATTTTTTTTTTTTGGTGAGAACCTCTTATCAATTTAATGGTGTCAGTTAAAAATTACTTTAACTTACCGATCATCAATTTCTCTAATAAAAAAAAATATTAAATCTCTTAACTTTAATTTGAGTTTAAATTTAAAAAAAAAAGAAATTATACTGAAAGAATTTTCTTATAAAAGATTCGATACTAATTTAAATTAAATTAATCGAAATATATCAATTGGTTAAACATAAAAAAAAAAAACTTAACTCAATTTATCTTAATCTTTTGTTTTCCTTACAATAATATTTTATACATGGCATTGAATTTCTTGAATAGAAATAAATTTTTTGAAAATAATTTAAATAATCATTATGTTACTATTTATTTATTTATATCGAAAATTATATTTAATTTAATTAAATTGATTTCAACTTTTTCAATTTTCTCTCATTATTATTAATGACTTAAAATAAGTATTTTCTTTCGTTAAATCGACTTAAATTTAAAATATTTTAAGACCTTATGGCATTAATTGCTAACAAATAGTGAAAAATATCTTTATAAATTCCCTACTCTTGTCCAACCCCCCCCCCCCTTCTCTCTAATGTTTTGTGTTTTAGTTCACGCGGGTGATAGATCTGAATTCGAACCTTAATGTGGATAATATTATTACAGTAAAATTGGTCGAGAGGTATCTATTTTTTTTTACCGAGGGCCGAACGATGGATTAACTGACTGATTGATCACCAACTCCCACTTTATTGTGATTCCTCCAAATCAACGCTTGGAGATCGTTCAGACCAAAATTAGCTTTGAAGTTTGATCCACTCGATTCTCTGGGTCAGTGCCAGCCCGCAGCCCACGATTAATTTCACTTGGTATCCTTCTCACGTGCGCTGGAGTATGGAATACGCACCCATAATGGCGTCACTCAGACGACAAGACCTTTCAAGTCAAGTCACATCCCATTTTCCCAATTAGCCTCCTCGTTTTCCCAAATAGCAAAATTGCCACCAAATAGGGCAGCCCATATTTATTTTGGATCATGGGCCAGGGGCCGTTACTGTTAAATTTTTGGACATATATAATTAGGGTCCACTAGCATCATTGATTTTTAAGGATATATTAATCCGAAATAAACCGATTGAGATCCTATTTGAAGGATAAACCTTGTTTTTTTTTTTTTTTTTTTATGTAATTTGTTCTATTTTCATGTTTAAATCACCTATTCAGCGGACCAATTGAGTGTTGGTGCTTTTTGAGGATCTGAATCGTTCACTTGGTTGACTTGTGTCTTTGTAACCCAATCAAATCTCAGAGTCTCAGTTGTCCACTCAGAGAAATTGTTCAAGTACAATGCAAAAGCTTTCAATGATTATGCTTTCCAGACATTTCCAATTTATTAGCATTGTCTGATGGGATGACACTATAATTATTGTAGAAGGAATGGATAAGGCCAAAATTTGAGAATTTTCCCGCACCGTTGTCTAGTTTCTTATGGCTTTCCGGTCAAAATTGGTAAACTTCGGAGATCTTTCTCTTTTCTTTTTATTTTTTCCCAGAACCAAAAATTTATGTAAACTCTAAAATATGACATTCACTTGAGTTATAATTTTAAAGATAACAAATATTATAAATTTTTTAAAATATAAATAATATTAAATTATAATTTTTAAAATTATGTATATAAATATACATATTTTTCAAAATTTTTGGGACAACTAACATTACCTCTCTCCTTTTGCCCGTGACAATGCCACTATATTAACAATTCAGATGTAAATAAAAAAACAAAGGCTTCTTAAGTAATTAAGATTACTTGAGTACGGAGCTATTTTTTTTTGTTTACATAAAAATCATGAAATTTATGAAAATACATGAATTTATAAATATTCAAACATTGGATTTCAGGAAGCCTACAAATATTCAAACACTAAATTTTATGAAAAAACACTTAAATAAGAGTTTTTTGTCATTTGGGTGTCCTTACAAGAGCAGTGATTTTGTTTTTGAACCTTGAAAAATTAGTAAGCCGTAAGTTTTTGAGGTAATGATAAGGGGTTATTTGGTTCCTTCAAAATTCAAAGATCCGAAGGACATATAAAGATGTTTGTATCAGCCATGTGCACGATAGTCTCAATACAAATTTGATGTTAACTTGGTGATTCTATTCTAAAGCTAATGCCTTGAAGGGGCCGGGGAGGGGGGTGTCGAGGACTTGAATCGGATATACTGTCTATTTTATGCATTTTTAGCCGCCTCAATTATGGGCTTGATTAACTGTGCAAAATTGCAAATTGAGTGGTGGCCAGACTAGCCCGGCACACAGAGAGAGAGAGAGAGATTCTTTTCCAAACAGAAGATAACAAGAAAAAGCAAGTATGACACAAGTAACCTAACACGACCAACTTTGAGAGGACTTTGTAACTTATATATGCTACAATTGCCAGTTGCTTCTGCTTCACTTTATCCATATCATTTTCTTACTAAACACCCTACCTTTTGGCCTCATGTCCCACACACTTTCTTTCTTTTTTTTTTTTTGTTGTTGAGGAACTTGCCTCGCACATTTTGGAACGGCACATCATCATTAATCCCAATTCGTGTCGATTTCACGAGACCAAGGCAGGCTAATGTTGTTAAACATGGTCGTCAACAAGCAGCAAAAATGCCAAGGAAAAAAAAATCTCAAATTGAGCTACGCAACATTTCCTTTAGTGCAAGCAAATCTCCAACCTTTTCTTACTCTTTTGTATGTCGTGTATGTATTTTATTATTTAAGATGAAAAACGCAGAACATAGTTCGCCATATATGCATAAAGAAATTAAAGATTGCTAAGAAAACTGAACCACTCGGGACAGAGGTCAAAACCTTCTACATTAACTCATTATAAAATTTCTAAAAAGTATCACAAACGACAGTAAACCACCCAAAATTTTCAATTACTACTCAAAAGCTAAAATGATCTTTATGAAAAAAAAAATCCTTGAAATTGAAACCCGGTTGTTATAGAGATAATCCATAGTTTATTATCTTGTAATTCTCTCCCTCTCTCTCTCTCTCTCTCTCTCTCTCTCTCTACGTTGCTAGAAGGTCTTCACATTGGGTGCAAAATTGCGAATCATTAGTGGAGCAATCAATCAAATTTGCTTACTTTTTCACATTTTTATAGCCAAAAGTGGAAGGGCCCTCTAAATAGTTCAAATCCGTTCAACAGTTCTCACCTTCGTGATTGATTTGAGTTTTCACCTCTAGTGTTCAATTCTTCAACATATGCGACACAAATTTAGATTTAAAAATTTCATTGATAAAACATTACATAGTATGCATGCAAGAGTTTTTCCGAATAAGCAAACAATAATTACATAAAATATAAAACCAAACATTAATAAAGAAAAAATGACTATCCCCATTGTGATATTTATACACATGTACCCATACACTTTGTCTAAGCTAATGGCTCCATTAGACAATAATTAATCTGCATGTTCAACACCCATTTTCATATTGTTCATGGACTTTTGCTTCTCTAAGTGTTAGACCAGCAATTACGAAATATAATTGAATACCCTTCACCAATATGATCATGACCATTAAATCGAATCATTGATTTCTTTACTGGCAATTGATCATCATGCCTGACGTCTTCATAGTTGGTCCAATTAATTTGACCAATGAGAAGCAAATTGATCCACGCTTCTCTCCCTAGTTTCCCCCCAAAATTTAAAATTTCCGCACAACAAAATGTATATTATTAATAGACAATTAATATAATGGAATGAATTATTAGATCTTTTAATCAAATCTCGAGTTCAAAACTTAGAAATAAAAAAAAAAAACTATATTAAGAGAGCTACTCTTTAAATAGAGCTCCGCAAGCATTCGAATTGTATTAGTCAGATTATGACTGCGAATACCAATGACGGGAATAAAAAAATAATTGTGATCAAGGAGAAAATAATAAAAGTATGAAGTTCTAAATGAAGTTCATATCCCCGAAAATAGTATAGAATTCAAGTATGACAAGTACTTGTATGAAATTACTTCAAAAAGAAAGAAAACAAATACAAAATAAACAATCTAGAATAAAACAAATATATTCAAGTATAGTAATGTAAAAATTACAATTTATAAATATTAAAAAAATAATAATATATAATAAAATATATAATTACACATATGGTGAGTGGATCAGTCTTGAGGTGATCATCTAACCGAAATACAAACAGATAGTAAAATTTTAAATTGTGATCAATTATATAATAGTATAAACAAGCATCTAATTTTTTTTTAATAAATTATCGGTATCTGATATTTATATTAGATCTGATTAAATCTAGTTTGAATCAGATTAACACTTTAAGAAGTAAAACTCTCCGAATATCTTATTTTGTTTATATATATAATATTTGAATTCGAAACTTTGTTAAAGAAATCGCCAACTAATTTGTTGAAGCTATGTTCCCCTCGGCTCGGGACTCTACACTATACTTTTAATGCTGGGAGGACCACTACCCATGGAGTCTGAGCCCTGCCGTGCATGCATGCCAAGACAACTTATTTAAAGTTCATAATTCATAAGATTTTCAGAAGACACCGAGGTTTTAAGGTTCCCATCTAACGTTCCGTTGCTACTTTGATTTGTAGTGTACAACAATTTACAGGCTTTTATTAATTGACGTATAGTTGGAAATTGGCAAGGTCCTACATATATATACATCACACCTTAAAAAAGTAAGGAAGTAATTAATACATTGTCTAAAAAGGAAGAAAAATTAACGTGTGGTCCTCCCAACGTTAGTTTCAAAAATTCAAAAGTAGCGTTTACTTTGAAAATAAAGCAATTTCTTCTTCTTTTTTTTTTTTTTTTTTTTTTAATGAAATTGGTAGAAGTTTAATTTATTATTGAGTAGCTTTCAAAAATTGAAACTAAAGCAACAAGGAGACAATTTTCGAGCATAAAAGGGGACACCCCCAAAATTTATAAAATTAAAAATAAAATGCTGATAATGAGAGGACAAAAGACAAAGGGCAAATTGACAGGTAGAGACTTTCTTGAAAGATAAGTCTCTGTGTGTGTATGTGTGTGTGTGTGTTTTTTTTTTTTTTTTAATAATATTCCAAAAAAATGAGATACACATTTGGGCCTCCAAATTATATAATTAAATGTGTATCTCATTAGTCATGCTTAAAGAAAATATTAACTTTTTTTTTTAGTTTGGCATGAAAAATGATGTTGCAATATTATATGTACATTGAAATTGACATTACTTATTAATCCATGAACTTTGGATTGTTGTGTATTAAAGAAGATTTGAAAGGCGATAAACTCGACTTCTATTATTAAGCTACAGAAGCTTACCAAATAAATCATAATCTAAATAGATCAAAATTTTTATACTATTTTATATCAAATCAATAAATTTTAACTAATTCATAATCGATTTTTTGTTCGAATTAGTGAAAAAATATTAATAATTTGATTAAAAATAATAAATATACAATGATATAAAGTATTATATAAAATTTGATTCATTATTCTTTTGGTTTATCTTGTATTATTGAAAGCTGCTACATAAACAAAAAAAGTCAATAAATAAAATGTAATTAATACTAGATGATGCATTTTTTTTTAATTACTAGAGTGTCTGAAAGGAGTTCTAGACTATTTTATTCAAGAAAATTTTATAATATTTAAAATTTGCCCCCTTAAAAATACTTTTTTCTGGCCCAAATGGTATTAAAGAAGTTTCAAATCGTGAGATATTATTAGCCCCTGTGAAATTGCATCAAAATTTCGTGGAAGACTTTGGATTCTTTAGGGGAGGGTTAGAGTAGGTCTCTATTGCAGATGGGATGGAATTTTTTATGTATACACAAAACACAGTTTTCTTTATGTAGACATCAGAGGAGAGATTGCACCAGTGATGATTAAATTAAGGGAGAGAGGCCCGTACTTTGACTTCTGTAACTCTTTTTATTATTTTTTCTTTGTATATATATCATATGGTCCTTGTGTCCCAAAGCCTAGTCTTCCTTCCATAAAGAAAAGAGAAGGTTCCTTGCAGACCCATCAAGAACCTCATCTTAATAGCACCTTTTGAGAGAGAGAGAGAGAGAGAGAGAGAGAGAGAATGGGAAGAGCTCCATGTTGTGACAAGGCAAATGTGAAGAAAGGACCATGGTCACCTGAAGAGGATGCTAAGTTGAAGGAGTACATAGAGAAGTATGGGACCGGTGGCAATTGGATTGCTCTACCACACAAAGCGGGTATATGTTAAGATTTAAACAGAAAACCAACACTTTTCTTGAGAATCAATTTCAGCGGTTTCATTTATTTTTTCTTTCTTATCAATTTACTCAGTGGGTGTGGGTTTTTTTTATAGGTTTGAAAAGATGTGGGAAAAGTTGCAGATTGAGATGGCTTAACTATCTAAGACCAAATATTAAACATGGAGAATTCTCCGACGATGAAGATAGAATTATCTATGGTCTTTATGCAAACATTGGAAGCAGGTACTCTCTCTCTCTCTCTCTCTCTACTTTTTCTTTTTTCTTTTCTTTTCTTTCCTTTTTTTTCTCAGAACACCATTGATTTTCTTGACCCATACCCATATCTTCTAGCTCAATCCTTAATTGATCTTGGTTTTTCCTTTATCTAAAAGACAATCATATTCCTCAAAAGGGTATTTATTTATTTTTTTTTTGCATGTTGAAAATTTTTTATGTATTTTTTTATCATTTAATTGTTGCTCTACATGCATGCCAAGTGTAGATCTTGAGTACCCTATGTTTTGATGGGATTCTAATAATGGGAACTTGGTGTTTATTTTTGCATCAAAGTGCAGGTGGTCAATAATTGCATCTCAGTTACCTGGCAGGACCGATAATGATATTAAGAACTACTGGAACACAAAGCTCAAGAAAAAATTCACGGGCATGGCATCATCATCATCATCATCCTCACATAGAAAACCTCAACAACAACTCACTTTCCCTTCTCTTCTTCACAACACCATTTACAACTATAACAACAATGTCTCAACGATTATTCATCATCATCAACCCCAAGAGGGCATTTTGGGAACTATGAATAATATTCACCATAGTCCTTATCGAGTGAATCATGACAATAGTCTCATCATGTTCGGTGGTGGTGGTGATCAAGCAAGTTGTAGTTCATCAGATGGAAGCAAAGAAATAGAGTATGACTATGGAAGATCATCTTCAAGTGATCATCATCCTCAACAACAACAAATTGGGAGTTTTCAAAATTACAATTATTTTTATGGGGTAGATGAAAATTTTCAAAAATTGATCATGCCTTCAAGTGCGGGTGGTAATTTGAGTAGTGGGTTTTGGTCGGAGACTACTACTACTGCAACAACTGAACATCAGCTAGACTTGTATGGCCTTGAAGAAATAAAGCAACCTATTGGAACATCAAATGTCTGCAACAACAATCTCAACAATTTATTTTATGTTGACGAAAACAGGGCTGAGGAAAAGGTAATGTACTACTGATCATGAGGTAATTTGATGTTGACTGTGAGTACAATCAAAGGAAGATTTTTGGAAGGGGTAAAGGTGGATGGTGGTGATCATGTTCAAGATTCAGTTTCAGAGAGGACTATATCTTTTATTTTCCTTTTTATTTTTGAGGGGTGGGGAGTTATGGGCTTTTTGTGTGGATGGGAACAAAACCTTTTTGGACAGTCCATGGGGTAAAAGAAAATTTCCTTTGTGCACTTCTTTTTGGGAAATGATGTATGTGATGTTAGTACAGTTCCACTGCACCATTCAGAAATAAATGTCATGGAAACTAGAGTACATCTTCTTTCGAGAATCAGACTTCGAAAATAGTATAAATAATCTCCCCCCTCCTCCCCCCCCCCCGGCCTAATTTTTTTGAGTATATATAAATTGAATTTATTAGACATGATCAATAATAAAGCACTTAGTCATTTAATATACAGTTAATTAAATATATAATTGGAGTTTTAACATGGTCAGTCTACGATGAAAAGCTTGGATCTTTGTGGGTACAAGAATTAAAAACTAACTTGATGTTAATCCTAATCCCCAGTCTTTAAAAATAAGAGCCAAAATTATTTAAAATCTCAATTTAAATAAGAAGATTCTCATGCAATGATCAACTTTAGATATTGAAAAACGTCTCATCATCAGCCTCATCATGATTAAGAATATTATTTATGCATTGATCAGGTAATACGCAAAGCATGATTCTCGAAATATCGAGCAATCAGACATTGCTTAACACTGCAATTATTGTATAAATTAAACTCACATGATTAAAAGTTTTATATTTTGAATAATCAAAGACCTATTATCTGATCAATGCTCCGCTAAATCAATGATTAAGACTTCTGGGGTTCAGAATATGGCAAAGGGCTTTGTATTTAGAAAGTGAGAGTAAATGATATACAAATTCAACTTGGGAACGGAGATTTCTGAAGGAAGGAAACATAGAAGTCTTCAATAGTGCGAGTGATAGAGAATCCTCATGTAGGAAGAAGTCCAAAAGAGCTCTAGATGTGTATGATCTCATCATATGATGCATGGATAGAAATTTTGTTAATGACTGAGCTGTTTTAAGCTGATTTTTCAATATTTTACTTAATTTAATTAAATGAGTCGAGTTATTAATTATTCAAGATCAATTTAATTTAATGGTGGGCTAATTTTGTTGAACTGGGTAGACAAAAATGAGCTCTCAAGGGAAATAGTAAAAATAAATCAGCACATTGACCTCATCACAACTTTGTTTGTTTCCCACATCATACATAAGTATTATAAAAATATACAAATGAGTGTTGCCAGCTATGGATTCGTTTAAAATGCAAAATGTGTCATGAAGCTAAGAGGAAAAGGGAAATGTTCTTTCCAGGAATGCCTTTCCTAGTGGAGTGTACATAGGTCAAAAGGTGTGGCACCCACTTGTCCCAAGAAGATGTTAAGCAACTTTCTGGTGTGCAGTTTCTTGAGCCTCTGGCTTTGTTTTTCTCCATTTATGCAGAGGAAGGATAAGTGTTGAACAGATGGTATTTTGGACTCTTGTATTATAAGGCTTCCTCACAACGTTGCTTAGGATTTATAATTTTGATCATTTCACATTTATAATCTATTAATTTAATCATCTAATCAAACCCCACTTTCTCAAAGTCTAATTTAGTCTACCAATGGCACATCGAATTACAATACACCCGGCACCTAGTTGATCTAGTGGCTGGGTACAGTTGTCTATTTGCTCAATAAGTTTCTATTTATTTATTTTTGTTTGTTCACTGTTAATGGGCTCGATTGACGGACATTCATATTAATAGAAGAGTACGTAACACTTAAATATTAATATTAGCACAGTACAGAAATAATATTAAAGTTGTTTGATTCAATTTTGATCAAAATATTTGTCATTAATTAGAGGGAGGGAAATCAAAGTGATTATAAAGTCGAACTGTGTGAAAGCTCTGATCAAAATTAGATGAATCTCTAATTTCAGGTCAAGTTTTCTGTTGTCAAGTTGCAGTCCAAAGAGTTCCCCACCAACCCACCCGCATTGATGCATCAAGAAATACCTAAAAAGTGTCACGATTCTTTGTAAAAATATTATCAAATCAATGCCTAGAGATCAAGCTAGTATTAAACTTTCACCGAGTCTTCAGCTGCCATTCTAGACTTTAGAAATGATAGCGCATCATTTTAAACATTGCCCAAGATAAAAAGCAACTGACCAAAGAAAGTACAAATGCGCCTAAAGGAAAACACAGAAATGACAAATTTGCATAGGAATCAATAGAAAGATTTGTTGACACTTTTTGGTCTACGTTAAAGTTGGAAATCACTTGATTCGAGATTAATAGAAAATTGTTCAAATTTAGTGCATTTTTTACATAATATGAGATAATTTAAAAAATTTTTGAGCTCAAACCAGTTGAATTAACTAGCCAAAGAAGTTAAATTGAATAAGAAATGAATCATTTTTGTGTAATTTGATTCACTTGTAGTTTTACAAGTTCTTGCCCCTCAAGTTCTTATATTTACTTAAAAATATGCCTAACTTATGAAATGAAATCCTTTTAACATGATGCAGACCTTGCAACATAGGCACTAAAAGGAACTGAAGCCATCCTTGCCTTGGATGCAGCGATTGGATATTAAATCTACTTAACTACGGTCTTGAATTCGAATCTTGGTTATAAAAAGACAAATATTAAGAGAGTTAATCTTTCAATGAGTTCTATAATACTCGGTTGAATTAGTCAGATTAAACTCAAATACGAGTCGATAAAAAGTATTCACTTATACCAAAAAGAAAAAAAGATAAAAAAAGGCCACCTTGCCCCATATGGTAAATGGGCATGTCTTGACAAGCCTCAAATTTCAACACCTTTTTAATAGAAGTAGCCAAGCCCAAAAAGCAAAGGCACTAAAATTCCACAAAAAAGACGCTCTTTACTTTCATCCACAAAAGGATAACATTGATTTTATGGGACATCTGGGTATCACCCAGCTCTGGCTTTTCATTCTATTTGATACAGAAGACAGAGACAACCTGCCTCTCTCCAGCATCCAGGTCAGTCAACAAACAAATAATAATCAAAATAAACATTAAATAAAACATTAGACAGATCCATCAGAAAAAATGCCTATTTACCCCTTGAAGGGGCCATCACTGGGTGAAGTTTTTTCCTTGACCCGCCACTACTAACACACATCACTTCCGCATTTGATTCATTGCCGACTTTAATTTTCTGGGGTAGGGTCTGATTTTTTTCAAGCTTCGAAGAAATTTAGAAGGTTTCATTAAATTTTAAGTCATTGGACGGTGAGATTTTTGTGTCCCATGATGACTATTTTCATATATAACTGTCATATATTTCAAAAAGATTTAAAATATGACTATTTTCATGTATTAAAATATAAATTTTAAATAATTATGTGTTTCAAAGTAAACGAAAGAATAGTATTTTGTATGACTATATTTTCGTGTGAATCCATATTACAGTGTGAATTCAGAATAAAGATTTGTCTTATTATGTTGTTCCAACAATTTAAACCTTCCCCTTTGTAATTTACTATATTGGATACACGAAAGTTCCTTTTTTTTTTTCTTTTAATGAGAACATTATTTAAGCATTAAATTGATTTTTTGGCTATAGAATGAGGAAAATGGCCAAAGTGAGAACACTTTACCTGAGTGGTATGAAAATAGAAACTCCTGCTATGCCATACAGCAGGTTTCAACAAACCCAAAGTCAAAAGGGAACTTCGTTTTTTCCTCTCTCATCAAGTGAAAGCAAATCATTTCTTTCAAGCATTCAAAACAAAGATTTAAAATTATGATGTTTCGATAGACTCTTTGAACACATCAACCAGTAAGGTTTGCTTTGTTTGCAGGACACTAAAATTTTAATCTTTTGTTTGGAATTAAAACATGGGATTTTAATATGGACGGTTTGATTACTCCAAGGATGGTGAGACAGTGACCACAACTTAATTAACATGGGATTCCGATAACATAAATGTTTACATTGAATAATTGGGATGAACACTTAATTAAAACATGATGAACACGTGGAGGCAAGAGGGAAATTTAAACTACCTTCAAAGAGACATTACGAGAAAATAAGAAAAAAAAACCTTTGACTCTTCTTTTTTTTTTTGTGTCCCTTGGTTTCGGTCTATCACCCGGTATATGGACTAAATTAACCGAGATCTCTCTAAAACTCTTCCAATATAATCTACTTTATTTTTAAAATTCGAATTTGAAACCTTTGAATTATCCATTGAACAGACTCACCTGGTAAAGTTGGGAAGAGCATATTAAATTGGGGTTTTTGCCGTGTTTCATCCCCACTGTCCGCTAGCCCCAGGCATCAACGGATCACTTCTACGCGTAGTTGATTTTAATGTATTGATTTATGAGTAAAGATTTATACAAAAAGGGTTCTTTTGCATTTTTTGAATTTTAAATGTCTAACATTTTTAAAAATTACCAAAATTTATAATTAAAAGTAAATAAGAATAATGTTAAAAATTAAAAATCATATACAAAACATCTCTTGTTAATTAAGCATTATGTGTACACCCTTTTAAAACTTATTTTTTAGCATAATAATTATTTTTGAAGGTTATGCCACACATAGAAATATATTAAAAATATTATCGGTGATTACATTTAAAGAAAATATATGCCTTCTCTTTCTTCTATCACAAATAACTCCGATTTTAATAGATTTACTGCAGTTAGATAAGATTTATTTTATTCTGGAATAAATAAAATCAAATTCATTCCAGGAATGGACGTTTGCTTTTTATTTTTATTTTTTTATTTTTTACAAAGAGATATAATTAAACGAAATTAAATCAAAAAATGAATAATGGAAATGAAGAGACTTGAGCTGTCCCTTAGGACGATATTTGCCTTTCATTGAGAGAGAGAGAGTTCTACCATATTTGTTGGCGTAGGTGCGATAGAAATTTTTATCTCTTAATCAGGTCGGGAGTTCGACTTTCTCTAGATATGGAAAAAATAATATTGAGAGATCTGTCCCAAAATGGATCCTGTAACGATCGATTCAGATTAGTCGGGATAATACTTTAAATACTGGTCGGTGACTAAATCAAGGTACTTGATAAAGAGAGAGAGAGAGATACGAAAAAGTAAAATGAGACCAATTATAGTACAACTAATATTTTAGGAGACAATTATAGTGAAACTATCCATATTATTATTATTATTATTATTATTATTATTATTATTATTATTATTATTATTATAAAACGAAGAACAACCTCCCCACCTATAAAAGTCTAGGAGAACAACCTCCAAATCTACGACCAATTTTATCTTTCATATACAAAAAGAAGAGAAATTATTTTTAGCCACCATGGATACGCTACCAAAAGTCATTGCCTTTCTCCTTCTGGTATATATCACTGGATTGACCGACGCATGGGAATTGAGGTCCATATCCGGAATCAGTTGCCCAACAATGTAGACCTCAAACTACGGTGTCATGGCCGACAATTACTCCATCCTAATGCTGGACGTAGTTTTCGTTTTGAACTACATAAATTTCGTCCTGTTTCGGATTTTTTTGGGGGGGGTCATAAAATGAAATATTTTGCTGTCAACGACCAAGGCAGAGATAAGTTGGCATTCACTTATTGCTTTTTTTATATATACATAAAAATATTTAAATTTAAGATTTTTATAAAGGAAGAGAAACTGCACTTGTTGAACTAAACTCATCGGCCACTTATAGCAATTATGATGTCCATACAAATGGACTCTACAGATGGAATCCTCACGCCAAGCATTATGATACTTTCTTTCCATGGATAAGGCGAGCAGAGGAGGCTTATGGGTAATAAAATAATAAGGGAGTGTAATAATATTTATGATACAGAATTTATAGGCATCCGCGAGCGGAAACAAGTATGGTCTGATGATTAGGGCACCTGATAGTTTTATTCAATGAGCATATGCTCGGATCTTAATACATACTCTGCTTTATTAAGTGGGTAATTAGAAAAGTTACCGTTTACATACTTTTAGGTAAACGGAACTCCTATTAAACTAAAAAATATTATAGGCATCTTCTAATAATAATCAAATAAATGGCACTCTTATATCTCCAAATCTTGTTTTTGTTATTAATTTTTTCAGGTTTCATACTTTTATTTTTATTTATTTATTTTTGTCTTTTGCCTTTTGAGTAATTGGATTTTTTCATGTTTCATACTTTCATATCTCATTCTTTTTTTTTTTGGTTTATAGTGAGACTCAAATCTGAATCTATTAAAAGAAGGAGGGGGATTGGTGTTACTTGAGCAAAAACTCATTGACATAGTAAATGTCAGCACATAAGGTTACAAACGTTAGTATTTTATCATGTATGACATGTGTAGTAAGAGAGAAAAAAAAGTAAAAATTTCCCTTTTAAATTTTCTCTCTGTTATGTAATTTATGGATAAAAATTCTATGTGATTTATAATTTTGGGGTAATTCATCACCTATGTGTGGGCCTCTAAGACTGGGCGATAAACTTGTCCACTAAACTCGGAAGCTGTCAATGGGCCAGATCGGTGTTCGAGCATAACCAGACAGAGCCGGGAACCCCCCCCCCCCAACTGTAAGACCAAACAAGGAAACCAAAATTTAAACCCTCCCCGGCCCACCTCCCCCCCCTTGTCTGCAACTCAGCAGCCCTCTCCCGCAACTAAACAGGTCTCTACCTCCCTCTCTCTCTCTCTCTCTCTCTTTCTCTCTCTCAAGCAAATCCATTCATATAATTATAAGGAGATGGTGGGAGTTCTACTTAATACATGTGTTCATTAACATAATATTTTAAATATTACCCACCAAAAAAAATATTTTAAATATTTTAAATTCATCACATCGTATAAAAACCTAATCAATTTGTTTAGATTTTTTTTAATTCAAATATATTTTAATTTCAAAATTTTACTACATTAGAAATAATTTACTTTTTTAGATATTAAATTTTTTTTTATCTTAACTTTTTAAGATACTCAAACCATGCATCTTATGCTCTATCCATCCTCAAAGTATTTTTTGACACTACCCTGGCCGCAGACCCAACAAAATAAACACAGACAGACTAGAGGCCAGATACACCAAGCCCTAGAGGAGCCCAGACCAAGCATATCATTTTTTTTCCCATACACACAGGTATCCAAAATCATATTCTAACTAATCTAATTCGATTATTTACAGAACCCTATTTAGAGATGACTCTTTCAACATAATTTTTTTTATTTTTAAATTTTAATTCTAAAACTTAATTAATAGATTTAACGCTACCTGAACCGGTTATCTATTAAACCAAACATACCGTACAACAAAAGAAAAGTACATAACAGAAGGGGGTGCGTCCAGAGAGCATACGCATGATCCACGGAGCCCTATATTTCTAAAAGAACCTTCCCCTCTCAAAACATAATAACTAAACCACCCTTATACCAAAAAAAAAAAAGAAATAATAATAAATTACTGGTGAACCGTATAATAAACTAAATAAGTTATAATTTAACTGGCACCGCTATTCTCTTTAGAGATATCGAGTTCAAATCTCTTCTATATAAAATAAATAAATAAATAAATAATACCACGTAATAAATACAATATTCAAGTTAGCGCATCATAAGGTTCAAAAAGTTGCAATTAATTAACCTATCTATTAGCATTATATTATCCCCGTATTAAACGCTTGGTAAAAAAATTTCACGTCCAAAATTTTGCTATTACTCCCTAAATCCATTTGAAAATGGTCTGATTTTGATTTAATTGATCAATTAAGGAATAGAATTTTCATAATTCAGAGCATCATTGTAGGGCTTTAAATAGAAAAATTGTTTCAAATGATCAAATCAAGAATGGATTGATTGATGACACAGACAAAGGCAATGATGCCAGGGAAGGCCCAGAATGAAAATTCATGTAGCTGCTCTACATAAGGTGTTTTCCATCATTGGGCATCAAGGATGGATTTGGAGTTAAAGAGAGCAGTCACGTACAAGTTTTTCTAATAGAAGGTGGCAAATGCTAATAAAGGTAACCTAATGGAATTAAGAACATGTACAGCCTTCAATATTTCAGCCCTCAGTCCATGTGGTAGCTTTTCTGCTCATAACGCTTCATTTCATTTCTGCACACAATTTGATTCTATTGAGGAGCAGAATTGATCAAGAAAAAGGACAACCCACAATAAATAAATAACTGGCCTCACCTTACATCCTGCTGTTGAAACAGATGTTCCTGTTTAGCGGAAGCATCCCCTATTGTATCTTGTTTTCGTGGAAATCATACTCAAGAATAACCAATGTGTGGATATTCTTTCAAGTAAAGCCAAATAAACTCTGAAAGAGAGTTGACGATTCTTGATATTCACCCAAATAGTGAATTGCTTGTATTTTGTATTAATACCAATAATTAAGAACAATAATCGAGTTTGTACAAGGAAGAATATTAGGTTTATGTACGTAAATGCACAAAGTAGGCTAAAACGGAACTCCATCAGTTTTATTTACAAGAAGTCCCATTGCCAATAGATCTTTTCAACAATCCCTCCACCACTTCGAACAGCAAGGTGAAGTGTTTCAGAAGCAGGAGGGACGCCCCAAAGCAGAGGCACTGCAACTGTCATGGTTAGCTTTTCATGTAAACCACCATTAGTTGCCTTCTCTGCAGCCACAACCTGTACATTGCACAGGTCCGAACATATTAGCCAACATTGTACTGTATGGTCTCAAATTAGGGCATTCAAAATTCAATATGGAACACAACATCATACCTCCCCACCGTTTTCCAAAACAGTATCTTCCACCACGTCACTTAACATTTCGATGGACCTGCAGAATCCAAAGATACAAAGCCTTCGACCCATGTCAAGCCCCTGAGATGCATTGATCACAATGAGCTTACAAGCGTGACTTAAATATCTTAAGGACGACCCGAAAGTGCAAATATTGCTAGCTTACATTGGTTGCTGCAATATCAAATAGTGCACCAAGACACAGTTGCTGATTTGGGTCCATGTAATCACTCTCTTGAAATCGTTGAAATCTATGAGAACCCTTCGATTTTCCTTGCCTTTTCTGCTTGAATAACATACATAGGATCCCAAGGAAAGGTCAAATGACACCAATCAAGTCCGAAAATCATTGTTAGGTCTGGTATAAACTTTCCCTATCAACTAGGAAGTAATTTATTACACTATAAGCATGAGCAGGACTCATTTATTCCCTATCAAATGAGGGACAAACAAAAAGGCCTACAAGAACACAATCTGCCATACATCTGAAGGGACACGACGAGAGACCATTGACCCTCCAATCTGAACAAGTCCATCAGCAGTAAAAAGTGTCACCTTCTCCTCAGGCACCCATTGAGTAGCTGCAAATGCACGCATAGAGTAAAGTATATAAGATTCATAAACTGAAAACCACGTTGTCCTACTCTCCCAAACTTAATCGTCAAATTGGCAAACGACAATTTCAAAATTGGAACAATCCTGCAGATTCACAAACCCTAAGATGAGGATTCATCCTAGAATGTTGATAATTCTACAATTCGACAACAAAGTATCGGTATCCTCAACATCCCAATTTTGCGAATTCTCATGCAAAGAACACAAATTACCAAAAGAAACCCTTAAAAAAAAAAAAAAAAAAAACTAATCACAACAACAAGAAGTTGTAAAGAAAAGAACCAAACCTCCATCTGCGTCGGAGGAGGGAGAATTCCAAGGAAAGAAACCAGGTGGATCATCGTCGCCACCAAGAAAATTACTCGAATTGGAAGAAGCATTGACACTGAAATTACGCCGTTGGGGGGTACGATTGCATGAAATTTTGCGAGGAAACCCAAAAGGTGAAAGGGAAGATGAAAAGGCGTCCTTAGAAGAAGAAATTGAAACTGCCGAGAAGAGGGAGAAATAGAGAGCTGAAGTTTCCGCCATGAGAGAGAGAGAGAGAGAGAGAGAGAGAGAGAGAGGAAAAGGAATGGTTGATTTAGAGAAATGGAATTAATTGGGAATCAAATTCGAAAGTATTTGGGGGAAGAGAAATGAAGGACTCATGTTTCCAGTGCCACGTGTAGTCCGAGGCCAACCGAGTTGTGATATTTTCGTTTGTTGCGGTCGTTTAGGGTGAACGTCGTATGCGCTCTTGGCTGGGCTGCAACATCAACTTTGCAAATTTGAAATTCTATTCATTGGGCGACAGTGACACTGACACTGACACGTATCAACCATGCACTGCATTGCCATAATAAAAGTCCTTAAAAACATAAATATTATTCAAAGAGATAATTTTTCTCTATTCATAAAAAAACGAAAATTTATCAATTAAAATAGAATAATACATTCGATTAAAACATCTCGATTGCAAACTAGAGGATTCAGAGTTTCCTTAGCATCTAAAACCAGAAACAACTGATAATAATGAGATGTTTCAAGTGAATACCAACAAGTTCCGTTCCGTTTCGTTTGGGTCCAAGATTTACTTGCTTGCACCAATAGAACAGTAAAAGTAAGGAATTTGAAATTAAGTGTCATCGTTTCTCTTTAGGGTTCAATCTAGGCTTTGGCAATTTGTTAGTTAAGATATTTTTATTTAAAAAGTCAAATAAAAAATCCTCTCAAGAGTTTTTTTTTTTTTTTTTTTTATTTCTTCGGTTTGTTTTTAAAAAATTTCTTTGATTATTTTAGTTTTAAATTAAAAAAAAAAAGATAAATCAAACAGATAATTAGCGGAGGGTGATGCTAATAATCAAAATCAAGACCCTTTGACCAAATTTCAATGAATATAATTATCGGGCGTTGCATTGTCTCGAGTTTAAATTATGAGAATGAAAGAAAAAGATTTAGAAAAATCGATCCTATAACGGATCCCACGGAGCTCGGGCTAACCCTAATAAACCAAAAAAAATAAAAATCAAGACCCTTTGTAGGCCCACATAATCAAAATTCTGGTTTTAAATTCAAGTTTGCAGGAAGCAGGCAGGAGGGTTTTATTGTGGTTTCCTCGAAGGATATACATTGCTTTTGCTTACAAGACTGTTTTAAATCAGATCAACCCCAAATTCTTCAAATTTTCAATTTCAGCCAAAGAAGTAGGTCCTATTACATTCACTTATTTAAACTTGCAAATCGCTTTAATATTGTTGAAATTAAACAATTGGAAAACATGATCAACGCTAAACCTTGAGTTTGTTATGGAGCAGTACAGATAGTAGATCCATCAAAAAAGGATTACGTACGCCATAGATTCCTGGTTAAGACGCACAATTAATACAAAGTACTCTCTATCCACTCGTCTCTCAGTTCATTTCCAGTTTCCTTCCTCGAAGAACATGTACTGCTAATAAAGGTGGCAAATGCTAAACCTTTGAGTTTGTTATGGAGCAGTACAGATAGTAGATCCATCCAAAAAGGATTACGTAAGCCATAGATTCCTGGTTAGGCATTAGTTATCATGCAATCCAACTCAACTGTTGCAAATCCCTATCGATCCAAATACAAGCATGCATGAAAATTATGACACTAATTGCCCTCCAAAATTATATTTGTATCTCATCCACAAACCCATTAGATAACGTGTGAAAGCTAAACAAGCCAAGAATAATAAGTGCCTTTCTACGATAAGTCCATACACATTGCTCAATTACGACCGTTTCTCTCTAAATTTAAAACCACAATTAATACAAAGTACTCTCTATCCACTCGTCTCTCAGTTCCTTCTCGTCCTCTGTCATTTCTTGCCAAACTTCTCGTAAAATGAAATCATTCTACGGAAAGGACGGAATATTCTGTTCACCAAGACCGCCTCTGGTCCTCCCGCGCGACCAAAACACCACCCTCGTTTCCTTCCTCTTCCGCAACTTATCTCTATATCCCAACACCCCCGCTCTCATCGACCACGATGCCAACGAGTCACTCACTTTCCAACAACTGAAAATCGCCATCGCCAAATTCTCCCACGCTCTCATTCGCCTTAACATTAAAAAATCCGACGTCGTACTCATCCTAGCTCCTAATTCTGCTAAATTCGCCGTTTGTTTCCTAGGAATCACAGCAATTGGAGGCGTAGCAACCACGGTAAATCCCTTGTACACCACAACAGAAGTCGGAAAGCAAATCAAAGATTGCAATCCCAAACTGATTATAACTGTCCCTGATCTGTTCGACAAAATCGAACAATTCAATCTCCCTGTAATTTTCCTTAATTCCCCCACCTCACCATTGTCAAATTTTCGGAATCTCAAAATTCATTCCTACGCTAACATAACCGATGAAATGAAAAATATTACGGAATTTCCGAAAACTGAAACCAAACAGAGCGATGTCGCGGGCCTGTTGTATTCCTCGGGAAAAACGGGAGTCAGCAAAGGGGCGGTTCTCACGCATCGGAATTTCATAGCTGCCGGATTAATGACGATTTCGGATCAAGAATTCTACGAAGAGAAGAAGAATGTTTTCTTGTGTTTTCTTCCGATGTTTCATATATTTGGATGGTGTGTGGTTACGTATTCGCAGTTACTGAGGGGGAATACCGTGATTACGATGTCGAGGTTTGAGATGGAGAGGGTTCTGAGCGCGATAGACAAGTACAAAGTTACGCATATGTTTGCTGTTCCTCCGGTGGTTATTGCTCTCGCCAAACAGGGTGCCGAGAAGACGAAGTATGATTTATCTTCGCTGAGGTTTATTGGATCTGGTGCGGCTCCTTTGAGCAAGGAGGTCATGGATGATTGTTACAAGAATTTCCCCAACGCAGCCGTTGTTCAGGTATTCTCTCGATTTTTTTTTTTAAAATTTTTTTGAAGTATATGATTTTTTAAAATTTTTTTTGCAAAGGTATCTTCTTACCTTTTGTTATATGATTTATGATATTTGGGTTTTATTTTTTTAATTTAATTTAATAATCTTTTTGTAATTTTTTATTAGAATAAAATTTTTATAATTAAAAAATAAAATATTTGATAGAAATACTAAAATTTCATCACTAATGATGTTTTATTAGAAATGTCATTTAATGTTTATCTGCACTACCTTAACAAGCGGGCATCTTTGAATTTTCATATTGAGAAAAATAATAATCATGGAACTATTTTGACCACAATTTATAGGTCATTGTAAGTTGCACAAGATCCGAGTGATTGGCTCAAAATTATAATTATTTTTTTCTTTTGCTTCGCCTTTAAGCACAATCGCAGGGTTGTTTTAGCTTACAATATTGGGATTTGAATTTTGATAATAGTAAAAATAATATTGGGAGAACTCCCTTCCGATTGGGATCTAACAGTAACTCGACCAAAATTAATCAGAGTAAAACTCTAAATACTTGATGGTGGGTCAAATTCAAGAACAAGAAAAAAAAAAAGAAAAAGATAAGAGAGAAATGAGTGAACCGGTTATTAAAATTTTAGGTTATAAATAATTGGAAAGAGGAAACTTTATGTCTGAATGAAATTACTTTTCATGCGGTATCAGTTAATGAAATTTTGCATTGAATTGTTATCTGGCATTATGCGAAAGGGTCCGGTATCCTTATCCTGAAAGGCCTGGCATTCAACTGTGGCAGTGACTGGCTTGACCTTGTCCTGCAGTTACGTCAATCAAGGAAATAATGTAGAGCAAGTACGTGCGCGCTTGCGTCCTTGTTCACGTTTGCTCTCGGTTTTGTACTTTGAGCATTTTTCTTTTTCTTTACTCGGCAATGCTGATGTAGGTTACCCTTTTTTTTTTATTTTTATGTGAGCAAAAAAGATGGAGAGGTAAGCAGCAATCCTTTTCTAAATATCATCGTAAGAGTGAAATGTTTGACTTCAAAAATAACAATATTGTTTACGGGGATGAACCTGTTGATATTATTTAATTTAAATTATTAGATATTCAACACTTATTTACAAGATATGTGTTTCAGAAACTATTTATCCCAAATAGATTAAAACTTATCACTTTGTAAATATATAAAAGATCAGTGTTATTGTCTCCATACTCCTATGTTAGTAGTGTTATGGTAAAATATCAGAAACAAAAACTTCTTTGGATGTGTGGTAAGAGGTGAACAACCGTTGCCTCAATATGTCGAGCATGCTTCTCTTGAAAAAACCTTCCAACCACCAAACTATTCTTGTTAATGTCATATAGTGGATATTTTATACTATTCTCAGTTATTTACGAGGTGTTTAGTCTATAAAATACTATTGCTAGTAGATTAAAATTTGTGAATTTGCAAATATACAAAATATTAGTGTTGATGTTCCTGCACTACTATCTTAATGGTGTTATGGTAAAATATAGGAAAAATACTATTTTGGATGTCGGAACATGTGACAAACCGTTGAGTGAACATAAGAAAGTACATTTTTTCCCTCACAACATTGATTTTAACATCAGGTGAATGTTCTATGCTATTCATCTTAGAATGCCCTATAGCTGTGTCCTGTTCTTTCCAAATGATGGGAACGATTAGCATGAGCATCGAAACTAGGTGAATTCTGGTTGTTGATTTTCAAATGTAGTTACAAGTTCGATGGACTTGATTCCTTTGGAACTGCCTTCTGTTTGAGTTGCTTATTTTTTATGAGCTCTATTGTTTTCTGGCAGGGTTATGGTATGACAGAAACTTGTGGAATTATTTCTCTGGAAAATGATAAAGCAGGAGGGCTCAATTCTGGATCAACCGGGCACCTTGTTCCGGGAGTTGAAGCACAAATAATTAGCGTAGACACATTGAAGCCCCTTCCTCCGAATAAGTTGGGGGAGATTTGGGTCAGAGGACCAAATATGATATCAGGTAGCATTTTGGTGAAATGGTTTTCATGTTTGTTGGACTTTGGTTTTGCGACACTATTAAGTAGTTATGTTAATTTCGAGACCCCAATAAATTACCGCACAGTATTCATCTCTTCTGCAGGATGTTTATCAATGTGTTTTCTAAGTGTCTGCTACGTTGTTTTTCTGTGTCATATTTTTAAGGAGACCTCTCTCTCTCTCTCTCTCTCTCTCTCTCTCTCTCTCTCTCTCTCTCTCTCTCTCTCTCCTTGTGAACTTTGACCGTTCTTGAGGGGTTAAAGTTTTTCTGTTTAGATTAGACAGATTTAAAAAATTTGGAGCAGACTTTGAAGACTGCATAGCTAAGAGTTCCATGTTGTCTTCAATTTTGTAGACTCAAGCCTGAAGTAAATGAGATAACGTGTGCAAATCCTGTTGGTCAATTATGCAGCCTCCCGGCTTACTTGGATTTTTGTAGTTTTTTTGTCAGGCTTGTGTGTGCTGACTAATGATTTGCAATATTTTTTTTTTTTTTTTTTTTCACTTTGAGGTTTCTTAGTCGTGTTGTAAATTGATAAACATGTTTTTCAACAATTTTTCTACTTGTGTGGTGCAAATTTTCCAATTCTAACTCACGATTGACTACACGATTAGTTGACTCAAAGAATATAGACAGGCCATAGGCATTTCAAGAAATTTGTCAGGTAAAAGAATAAAAAAATTCTGGGTATGAGTTTTCTAAGTCATGTTACTTGTGTTGCCGAGGCTTCTCGATAGTTATTTATATTGCCTAATATCCCTCTTTTAGGTTACTTTAACAATCCACAGGCTACAAAGCTGACCATAGATAAACAAGGATGGGTACACACAGGAGATCTAGGATACTTTGATGAGGAAGGGCAGTTATTTGTCGTGGACCGAATTAAAGAGCTCATCAAATATAAAGGGTTCAAGGTAACTTTCATTTTGGAAATGTAATTAGTTTTTGCATTGGCCTAGCCTCTCCTGCCAGGTTTTAGTTCTTCATCTCTCTTATTTTTATTTATTTAGTTCTTATGTATATAACACCCATAGAGCCTGATTGTATATATAACCTGGCTGGAGGTTCTTTTTCTAGCTTGCTTGAGCATACAACATTTGTTCTGAACCTTAGGATTGATTTCAGTCTAGTAATCTTTGAATCTCAAGTTCTCAATAGACCATACTCCCGGGATGGTTTGATGGTAAATAGTTTGTGAAGTTTTGTAGTTTCCTTGCATGATTTCAATTGGCATTCAACTTGGCAGAAAACTTAGCCACATGTCCATTGTTCTCTGCATCCATAGTCGCCATACGCTTTTGAGTGTGAGGCTAGCTGACCTTAGTCTCAGACAATTTAGTGTCCTCTCCTCATGAATCTAGATTAAGATGAACTTGATAGCCGAGGGGCATTATTGATTTTTTTTTTTTTTGAAAAAAGTTTTTGATTTTTTGATTTTTTAATTTTTTAATTTTTTGAGTGACGATAACACTTTTGGGTAGAATGTCCTTTTGCAAATCTGGTGATCAGATTCAGATAGACAGGCATGAGGCATTTGGATATCGAGTTAGGATTAGAATTTTGTCTAGAATGACCTCATGTCGATTTAACCATCTCTATTTCAGGTTGCACCTGCGGAGCTTGAAGGACTGCTTCTTTCTCATCCTGATATATTGGATGCTGTTGTTATCCCGTAAGCAGATTTTCCTAATAATATTATCTGCAATTCTGAAATTATAGTATTCATTTATATGCTTTATATTAATATCTCCCACTTGCACACGAGGGCATTTTATTTCCGTCATAAGATCACAACTCATGCGATCCACCATATCACCCTACAGGGTTTTTATACAGGGTTGGACGTCGTGCGACTAGCGAGTACACCTGCAAACAAAAACTGCTCGACACACCTGTTAGGATGATCGAGTAGTCACCGTTAATATCATAAGAAAGCTCGCTGTACCCCAGATCCAAGACTAATTACATTCATCGAGTTACTTTCCTCACCGAAAGTAATCCCCAGATATCACTCGATTATGTATTCACTATCATGTTCAAATCCCTACATGGATGAACATAAAAGACCAGTCGGTGAATACAACATAACAATGCATTGTCAATTGGTCTTCCTTTTCCCAAACTCGAATCTATCGATCTCAATTCGGCTGCTTTCCTAGACCTGTCCCTCAGATCTCAATTTATCTTCCGGGGGTGACTCAATCACGCAACGGAAGCAATAATTAACACTTTAAACATTATTCCATCATCATTTTCTGTTTGTAGGTTTCCTGATGCTGACGCTGGGGAGGTCCCAATAGGTTATGTGGTTCGTTCGCCCAATAGCTCTCTAACTGAAGTCGATGTTCAGAATTTTATAGCAAAGCAGGTGAGGGTGAGCTATGCTGATGTGCAGGCATTCTATGCTCGCATGTGAGTAACCTTGTTCACAATTTGACATTTCTTTTTTGGTCGCAGGTTTCGCCTTTCAAGAGGTTGCGGAGAGTAACATTTATCTACAGTGTTCCCAAGTCGGCCTCAGGCAAGATCCTCAGAAGAGTGCTAATAGAAAAGGTCCGGTCAAAGATGTGAGCGAGCTACTAATAGACCAACCCTTTTTTCTGTGTATCCCTATCTGCTTGATCAGCAAATGCCTTACGAGTCAGGGTCCCTCTTTTTGGGCAGAGGCCTCCAGTTATTGTGACTGATTAGTGAACCACATGGGAATTTTACATAATTTTATTATTATTATTTTTTTGAATAAAAAAAAATTTCATTAACCCAATCACCCGATAAATCATCTACAATGGAAGGAGGGAAGAGAAACCCCAATCTCCTTGATGTGACCTGGAACTTGTTGCCCTGGCTAATAAGTGGATAACACTATTCACAGACCTTGTGACATAGTTAAAAGAAATTGGAATTCAGAGGCAAGAACCTGACAATCCCCAGCAAGATCAAAGTAAGATAAGGAAGAATTAGCCCCTTAATTGCACTAATGACAGCCAAAGCATCTGACTTAATAATGACATTGCTCCACTCGAGTCTTTAATCTAAACCAATACCCTCTTAGATATTCAAGGCCTTATAGCCAGTTTAGGAGAAAAATTACCCCCCAATTTGCAGACACGGAGCTGCCTACATGGAGTTGTTGCTATCCTGAGCCACTATATTGATACAGGAAGCGAGGACCTTGATGTTTTGTAGCAGCTCAATATTGATCTTTAGCCAACCAACCGCCGGCTTATCCCACCTCACACTACCTGCATTAACAGCTACTTGCCCCTTGATCCTCCACATGAGCCTCTTTCCAATCCTGGTAGAAAGAAGCAGCCTATCGCAAAAGCTGATAAATGGCCTATATGCTTCGACTGCCAAACTAACTCATTCCTATGCTGCCATAAGCACCAACATAATGAAGAAAAGGACCCGCAAAGAACTTCATTCTAAGAAAGATGATGCCGCTCAAAGACTAAAGCCAAACTGCAAAGACATCCAGCATTCTTTTGCAAAGGGACAAAGAACCAACACATAGAAAATGGATTCCTCATCACGTTGACAGACCGATCATATGCTAAACACTTGCACTTGCTTTGTCCCAAGTAAATCAGTCATAGAAAGGACCCCACTGCAAGCACTCGAGATCAAGTTACGCACCTTAGAGGATACTCTTAGGCCCCACACTCTCAGCCACAAGGATTGCACCCATCAGGTTGGTGGGGGTGGATCCCTCATTTAAGCAAGGAAATAAGAAAAAAGAACCACTTCATGTAGTGGTTTCCTTGACAATGAGGAGTTCCAGATGTTATGGCTGCATTCATTTGGAGAGCTTGGTTCTTTTCATTTTTCTGTCCCTGCTGGTAAAGGCTTTATGTCAAAGGGAAATCACAGGTGTGGTTATAGAAGGCAGTAGATTAGAGCAATTACCTTCTTTCAACAAGAAGGATACAACCCGACTACGTGCTTTGTCTTAAACATTCATTTTGATGATTTGAAATTCTTGAATACTTTTACCATTATTCACTCGAAATTATATTCCAGTCAGTAACCATGAACTTTAACAGAGCGGTAGCATATTATGAATATTTAGCACAATTTAAATGGGCTAAGTTGACAATGAAGAGGGTGTCTAAACTAGCAGACCCAAAATTGAGTAAAAGCTGCCCATCAAAATAACAGAATACGGTAAAAGTTATCACAAAGACCTTATGGGTGCTGTTAAGTCCATGCTAAGAATCATTGAGGATTGGTGATGGCAAGTGGAGGGATCATATGATGAAGTAAAGCTGCACTGCAGGCGAAAAGGGGTAAACTAAAGAAGATAAAAAAGAGAATGGTAAGTCTGCAAAATAAAGCTGGTGACTGACTCTATTGGAGAACAAAATGCTGGAAATAATGCAAGACATATGGACATAGAAAGAACTCATCATGACAGAACCAAAATTGTGTTTCTAAGGACTGTCTTCAAGGGTACACGATGCGCCTCCTTTACCAAGCACAAACACAAGAATACTCTGATATGCTCATATCATTCAAGAAGAAGAAAGAGGAAGAGGAAGATTCCTTCATGTACCTAAGAGAAGGCCCATTAGCTTTCCAAAAGCCTGAACCTGTCACTAATTCCCTTTTTTTTTATATATCGAGATTTGAATCTAGAATCATTGGGTTGAAAGAAGAGATGGGTTGAGAGGGGTTATGATCACTAAAGTGTCATATTGGGACTGTCACTAATTCTTTTGGTCCACTTTAATTTGCCTTTTAGTTTCGGCTCTAAAACTCACTCAAAATTTTTGGGCTTTGCCTGCATATTTTAGGGAAATGGGCTTTTTTGACTGTGAAAGAGCCCAAGTCTTTAAGGGTATGAAAAGGCCAATCCCAGTGTTGAAAATGGAAAGGGTTAAGATTGATGCCCAAAGAGTAGGCTCCACTCCATAGATTTTGAGCGGTGGGGTTAGAAAAATTAATGAGAAAAATTAGTAGAATATTGATACGATAAATTGGTATATTTAATTAAAAAATTCTCTTACATATTTAATTTTACTAATTTTTTATTTAACTTTTTTTAATAAAATAATAATTCCGAGGTTCTCTTTTTGGGGTTGAAAATACATAAAAAAAAAAGTGGACATTCCTAGAAAAGCATAAATAAGGAAAAGAATTACAAATAAAAGTTTGATGCAAAATCAATGTGATTTGTTAGGTTTGACGATGACTCAAGAGCCAGCCAAGTACTGGGTCCAAAATGTTTTAAACTATAGGGGACAAAACCTCACAAGCAAGCAGCACCTTTTCTTTTCTTGTTTTTCTTCTCCTCCATCTCTCCTAGACTTTTGACATTGAGAGATTCCCTTGCAAAATAAAGTAGGAGTTCAATTATACATTCTGCACATGCAACCACAAATTCACACATTTTGCCATTGAGCTGAAATGAAATCTCTCTCTCTCTCTCTCTCTCTCTCTCTCTCTCTCTTGATTAGTTTATTTCACATCTTTTGGCATATTTGAGTAGGAATGCAACTTTCGAATTTTGTCTAAGCCCGTCCATAGAATTCCTGATTAATCAACATCAAATCGTAAGGTAGGACACAATGTTGTCCCGTGTTATTTATATATTTAGCTACTGTGCATGAAGTATGTTGTATATATCAACTAATTATAATCCAAATGTTTTTCTTGAAATGATTATGAATTAGAAAATATTTCCATGCATTTTGATTCATTATGAATCCATTGACCCTAACTTCAAAGCTTTTTCTTTGCTATTAACCAAAAAAAAAAAAAAATCACATGAACAATAGCTCAAATGGGCAAATTCATCTACACGAGCACCTCCACTCAATTTCCAAATTCACTCCCCCACTTGGAACTAGACACTTCATCTATAACTTACCATTCAAAAACGATGACTGGTAACTACCAGTGTGCATGCATTTTAATGCAAGATATTGGACAACGTTGGATCAATTATTCAACATTATTGTTGCAAAGGTGTCCCTTTTTCATGGAAATATGGTACTAAGAGTTGATCGGCCCATTCGTTTATCTCAAGTCTAAATTTTTTTTAGATCTTTTGGTACCGTTGGTGTGGCTTTGACTAAATTTTGTTAGATGATGACCTTCATCCAAATTGGAATATCTCTTTCTTGATGGTAACCATTTTATGATCGATCTTTGGATAATCTTTGAAATTTTTATTTTCTTCTCCCACCATATAATGGTAACACAGTCACATATGTCTAACCATGCACATGGAAGAGGGCCATGACATTGTCTTTGAAGGACTTGAATTCCCCCACAACCCCTTTTTGCATTGGCTTCGGAGAGATAGATGGGACAGTGATAGTTGCCTGAATTCTCATGGCTTCATAATTTCGTTTGAGAAAGTAGAATCCAACCAAAACATACAAAGGATGCACATAGAAATAAGGGGTCAGATCTTTCTGATTCCTCAACTTGCATACAGAGGCAAAAGGTATATGGGGTTCGAATTCAATGGTAAGATATTGGTCTATTGTGGTATTCACGGGTGACAAAGAATTAGAATTCGATTCCGGAAAGGGAGTATGAGAAACTGCTACATTTTTTAACAAAAGATCTCCAAAACTTAATGCTAAAATAAGGGTTCCAATATCAAACTCTCCTTGTCATGTAGAGAGAGATATGCTAAGCCAAGGAAGAAGATGAAATGTTGTGAAGAGAGATGCCAGGTTGCGAAAATTGAGCTCAATTCAGTTTAGACCAAATAGATTTGAATTGAAAAGTTTGTGGTTTAATAATAATTTTAATTATTTTTATGAAATTTTTTATTTCTATTCATAAAATTTTATATTATTTATAAAAAAAATTCAATTAGTTAAAAATCATTATAAATAAAATAAGAATAAAAATAAGTTCACGCAAAAAATACGAATATGGTAAAAAAAAATATTATTAACTGGAAATGATGAGTTACTACTCTGAAAAGCCTATGAATTGGTTTTTTTTTTTGGGGGGGGGGGGGTACCATTAAAAACCTATGAATATGAGAAAAACAAAAGAAAAGGTCAATGCAATAACCAATTAGGCCTAGTGGTATTTCATTAAGCCTACAAAAGGTACGCATTTAGGCTGTAAAAGTAATGTTTATATTAAGATAAAAAGAACCCAAGGTTTTATTTAAAAAAAAAAAAAATGCAAAAGAAGAACGGGTGTAATTCTAGTGACTCACAGCTGAGCTGAGAGAAAAGGTTCCCCACCTATGGACGCATGACCCGATCCCCGCGTCCGTACTATCAAAATTAGGTTCTGTGTTGTTTTGCTTCGACAAAAAGAAAAAGTGGGCACAATAATTTTGAAATAAAAGCAAAATCCCTAAATAAATAATTTAATTAGATGACTTATTTATCTCGTATTATTTATTTAAATTAATAAATCAAGCATTAGAGCACTAACTGAATAACAACATTCATAACTAAAATGACTAAAATTGACATAAGGTATGATTTTTTGCTCAAAATATTCTACTGTGGTTTGGTAGGTATAGAGAGAGAGAGATAGATAGGACAAAAAGGGAATGGCTACAGCTCAAAGCGGAGGAAGAGTTGATTTTTTTTTTATTATATAAGAATTTGAATCTAAAATTATCAAATTAAAAAAAAATGATTTGTATTATTAGATTGTTCCTCAGAAATAAAGCGAAGGAGATAGCGTGGGAACATTGGAAGTGGTCACACAATTGGAACAAAGTGCATATGATCACTAACGTGCACACATGGAAACCAACTCCCGATTATGGATCACCCAACACCTAAAAAGAAAACGGAAAAAAAACAAAACAACATAAATAATAGTAAATAATCGGACACCATCATAGGATTACATAAGACTTTTTGTCATTTGTCACTTAAGGTCAACTTTCATCAAATACCCTACATGGCCCCATCTATTTCTCCACTACCCCTTCCATTGAAATTTCAAGCTTCTTCCCTTCTTCTTAAGTATACTATTTTATATTTAAATCTCACCGAACTATTGCTAATTTATTAAACATGTTGTTTAGATTGTTCTGTTAAATTTTATTTATTTATTATTTTCTAAATCTATTAGGTTGCGAAGATATGGAAAGAATATATCATGCTTTTTTTGGGGGGGGGGGTGGGTTAGGCTCACTAGCTACTTTATCAATTTGTTTTAGGAATCCAAGAGAAATAAGTTACCATTCGTACTTTTAAAAAAATAAAATCAGACCAACCGTTCATATATATATATTCCTGGCTCCCCGGTGGCTTCTTTACTACATGAATCTCTTCATTCCTCTGTCCCTCCTGCCCTCATTGCAAACCCCATTGTTGAACATGTCTCCCTCCCTTTCATTCCGATTATCAAAATATTCCATTTCCCTACATGTCAATTTTTGAACCATAAAGTTTTATAATTTAGTCGTACTAGAATTATTCAGTTTTATATAAGATTAATTAATTATGTGTTTCTAGAAATTTAGTACTTCCATTCCAACAATTAAACCAGATAAAAGGAAAGTTGGCAGCTGACTAAACATAAGTTCAAATTTGGACCTTAATTGTGATGAGAACACATTCGAGGACAAAGGAATAGGTTTATCGAGGACAAAGAAGATCAACATTAAACGGCTAGCCTAAATGGATTCTCTCAAAATCTTCTCTTTTTCCCTTATGCTAACATTTTTTCGAGTACATCGAACACTTGTTTTGACAAATGTAACCGTGCATCTACAACGTATCGCACGTTTAGACAAAAATAATATAGATTTCACAAATGAATACATTAAAAAATTAATATTAATATGACTTACAAAGTTTTGATCAACAAAGAAAAGATGCCTTGTGCATGTGGCCTCAACATTTACTTATGCAACTCAAGAGCCAACTAAGAAAGCACAACAAACCATTGTGGATACCACCTAAAAGTGAAGTGATTCCTTAATTAAAATATTAAGTTCTTCTTAATCTAGGGTTTGCGATCGTTAAGGATACCGACTTTTTAAGTGATGATTCTTAGTAGGATTCCCACAAAGCCAAGTAGAAAATATATTTATAGGAAGATATGTTTATTGTTCTGCTCTTGGATTAGTGTTCTAATAAGGTTAAAAAAGTGGGTATTTGTTGTGCTGTAAGGAAAATTAGAAATTGCGTGATATGCGTTTGCATTGTTATTTAGTTTAGTTGGAATTGGAACCTTTAACAGGTTGATGTCCATGGTGGACCAGCCTAAAGTTCGGGATCTAAATGATTTGAACCTTTTTGAGATTATTATTATTATTATTTAATACTACCACATCATATTAGAATTGAGGAAATATAACATACACTCAAAATTATAATTTTAAGGATAAAATTATAATTTTTATTAGATAAATAATATTTTAAGATATAATTTTTGAATATATATATAATTTTTTTAAAAAAAATTGAAGGGTCTAGTGCCTCCATACCCACCACCGAAGCACAAGTTCATGTTGGATTAGAGGTGAACAGAGTAATTCTCTGCATTGCAGTCCTCCACCCAAGTTTTTTTGTTTTTTTTTTATACCATATATCGGATACCGTCTTATATTCAGAATTTTGTTCCTATTAATTCGAATCGATCGTTGTAGTGGCTCATTTTGGAGGATGGATCTCCTAACGGGAAATACTTCATACACATGAGGGTCCGATACTCCCAATGAGAATCAAATCTCAATCATATTTAAAAATATTTAACTCCACGACCAATTGAACTAATTTACATCGGTGTCCTTCACCAAGTTTGATCGGTGCTTAGGCACTTAAATGGTCGTTTTACTATACGACAAAAATGGGCTCCATTTTAGTTGAGCAATTCCAATAGCTTTTCAACATCATGTGGATTGTTGATTTTCTACGTATGCCTACCTATCCAAATCTTGTGACCCAGATATACCACCAGCGATTGTTCTCTTCGGAGGAAAATAGATATTCTTCTTCTTCATCAAATCGTGAAAGATGCCTCTCACTGATCATCTCCAGTGGCAGGATAGAATATTTCCATTGAGATGATTCAACAACAAATTGAAAATTTTCACCTAAAACATGACTTCTATTAATAAGAAGCCGAAAAAATTTTGATATGTAATTTTTAAAACATACAAAAGGTTTTCAAACGCCTCACTTGATACAGAATGATAATCATAAATATAGGTATTGCACTAATAATTTTAGTACTAAAAATGGGTCAGCTTCCAATTTAAGGAAAAATTAACCTTTTTTTAATAGTTATTAATGTAAATTAAACCTAAAGCGGCTCGCTTGTTATGTGTGTTAATGGGCCAACATTAGTCTAGGTGGGGGCCTTTGGACCTAACAGGCATATATTATTGTGATGAAATGCCATGAGCCCTTGACAACATGGAAGACTATGCAGGATCAAAAAGGTCACCAACTTTGCTTATCTTTAAGTCGAAGACAACAGCACTAGAGAGAGAGAGAGAGAGAGAGAGAGAGAGTCCAAATGAGGTGGGACCCAAAATCAATTTTTTTGAACATAATAATCTAGAAAAATAAAATAAACCATGTTCCTCTGCTCTCACTCACATGCCCTAAACAAAGTGTACCCACCAAATTTCAGATCAACTATTATCTATCTCGAGTCTCGCTGCTCAAGAAAAATGAAATCATTCCATGCTCTCTATGAAGGCTTTTTTTTTGGGGGGGGGGGATTTCACTTAATTTATATTTACTATTTAAGGAATGTCTATTACATAACATTGCTTGGTTTGTCTCGCGAGAGATTATCTAATAATTGAGTCATTAGATTGAATTTTACATTATCACAAATTGGTTAATGGGTCCTCAATGGAATTTGAGGTCCAACTATTATTACTTGGAACACTTTTTTCCCCCTTAAAAATCATTTTTTCAATTAATAAAATTTTATTGCAATTGAGTTTTAAATTTAAATTTGTAGAGGTAAAATGAATTTAAAATAGAATTAAAATTTAAAAATATCTATTAGTAATTTATTAATTGCTACAAACCTAAAACTGAGAACTAATATATTTTTTTTCTCTTTTGGGGGGATTTTGAGAAAAATAAAGTTGTGGTGTTAATATTCGCATATATAATTTGAAATTATGTATCTACATAAATTTTTTTAATGTTTTTTTTTTCCCTTGCTTTTCTCTTTCATTTTTCCAATGCTCATACTTTAACGTCAACAGACCAACTTGCCGAGGAACGGAGTATATCGGATCCAAGTTAATTAATTAATATTTTACTTTTAACACCATAGTTAGGCCTAAATGACTTTTTTAAACAAAAAAAAAAAAGATTATTCGGAAAAATCTCAAAAAAAAAATAATTAAATGACACTTGGAAGCTTGTGGGAGAAGCCACATCGGCAGCATAGAGTGGTCTGGGTTGTACCTTAAAGTGCCAAATGAGTAAAGCTTTTCAACCAAGATTACACAATCTTCGTTAGTATTCATAAGCATGATTATATAAAAATGGCACACCCTAATTAAACCCGAGAAAGACAATTGACGGGCATAATGAATGGCACATGCATCGCTTTTGAGAGAAGTATTTGAGTGGGCACTTGAGTGTTTACCATTTGAATCCACAGAGAGAGAGAGAGAGCGATGTTCTCTTTTGACTTCTTCGATCAAAGTCTTCCTTCAAATTTGGCAGATAAACTGCCAAATAAAATGGGTCTATAACTTAAATTAAAATTACTTTTGCTACGCCCACACCGAACCTGCTCCGCCTTGCACCTAATCTGACAAAGACCTTATCGGGTGTTGAACATTTACCACGAGTAATGCCCCAATCCTATTTATTTTATTTATTTGGTTAAAAATGTCATATGTTCTCTGTTAACACTTGGAGAGTCTGGTGAAACAAATTGGATTGATTTTTCTATTTCCTCCAACTCCACCCACAATCATGGGTCTGCTTAACTCGCATATTAATCCATTCTTATTTTATTTTAGAGGGTTAACCTCGAAAACCAATAATGAATGTCTAGAATATAAGATTAAACGATATTTAATAATTTCTAATTTGTCATCGTATTTCTGAATGAAAATAAAATAAAACTGGAATGTTGAGAAGGAAATTTATTTTAGATATTTCGGAGAAAATGGAATGAAATTGCACATCAAAGTCAAGCTTTGCATCACATGATGTTTTACTTTATGCTTGGTAAGTGGGTAACATGGGTGACCTCAGCTCAACATGGGTATCCCCCCCGCCCCCCCCACAGCATTTCAACAAGTGAAGTGGAGCTGGAGTTTTGTATTCAGATAACCTTGGTCAATGGTCAATGCCTTCTATCAGTTTCACTAGTGATCTCAGTCCACAATTAATCACACATTAATTTCCAGATCTTAAGTGTAAGAAGTAATCTCGATAAAACAAGCATTAGGAAATCAATGTTTTACGTGATGTGGTAACCAACCACATTGACCTAATCCAACACTTCATTATTAAGTCACATCTATTGCTTCCGGATGAGATAATTCGGGATAGGGATGATCTATATTTAGGGTGAACTCATAAATTTTGTTTTAATCCGGGTGGCACAGAATACAATAGTGAAGCAAATGGTATATTTTTTTGGATAATCAATAGGTATTTTTAGGATTTTTAGTTGTATTTTTTTTTTTTTAAATTTTAAGCATTTTTAAAAATTGTTATATTATTGTACAAGGGGGTAATTACGTCATTTCACACCTGCGGTAGAATCAAAATGGAAAATAAATTGGATGGGAGCAAAGTCAAAGTTCAAATCATTTTGGAAAATTAATATTTAGTCGTTAATTGATTTAAAATGTGAAGATAAGACAGGAGTTCAACGGCTGGGACAAGAAGAGTGGGAGTCTGGTAATCTTTCTTCATGGCTTCTAAAATTGGATTCACGTAAATGTCTGTATCCTATGTTACAGGAGTTGTTAGGGTTAGACTACTCACTTCCATTTTATTTTATTTTTTTCCTTTTAATTATCTTTTTACTATTTGTGATGGGTTCCTTTCCTCAAGCAGAATCTGTTGTTTCGCTTTTCTAAGTTTTAGTAAAATTAGTACTCTCTGGATTTTTTTTTGGGACGATCCAAGATAGGGAAAAAATGTCGTAAACTTTAATATCAAGAACTAATGATGATAATAATAATAATAACTTGAATCTTAATCTCAATAGTATATAAAAAATAAATTTTCAAAAAATTTAGGGCCATCAGATTTAGGGATATAGAATGAGAATTACCCATCACGTATAACTATTAGATAAAGTAATGGCGACTATTAAGATTCTAAATCTATTATCTATCTATTAAAATTTAATATAGTATTTAGAATCAAATAATCAGGTCTTTTATTGATGACTTAGCTTATCAGAATGCACTCTATGTAACACCGAAATGGGAAAATTAGAAAAATTGCATTGTTTTTTTTTTTTCCATAAAATTCAAGTTCCTAATCTACCGGTATAACGAGCCCTCTTAAATTTTCCAATGAATTTACAGCTGCAAAGGAATTTTTGCAATAAAGTTGGGGACTTGGGTTGGTTTGCTTTACTTGCTGCAGATCTCTCTTATTTCAATGCCACTGGTCTTGGCAGAACAAAGCGTGAAAAAAGTTCTCTCTCTCTCTCTCTCTCTCTCGCCATTTCACAGCATTCAGATGCCTAAAACTTAGCTTAATTTAGAAGTCTTGGCAAAACATGGTACTCTCTGACTTGAAACCAAAGTGATTAATTATACACACTTGAGCATTTGGCTGTCAAATTTAATCGAAGAATTTAATTACATACACATTAATCCAATAGGATTGGTTTATTAAGGGAAACCCTCAGATTCCGCAACCAAAAATTTTTATTTCTTTTAATCATCTGATTAAGTTGCTATACGATTAGATGATTAAGTCATTCTAGGCTTTTGATTGAATTGGTCTCCTAGTACGAATGAAGTCATATGTTTGACTCAAATAATGACGTCACCCCGCTATAAAAAGGAACATTTAAATCTTATATGTGATCCTAAAATAAGAAAAAAGATTTATATACTAAGTAATTGGTAAGGAGACAACATAAACAAAAGATTCAAGGATGTTACATACATAATAAAAGGAGTTCCCTTTTGGAAGTGAAGAGATATTGAGGACAAGTTTAGTGTATGATCTGATTCTGAGTTGAATTTTTGGCCCAACAAAATTTTATTAAATAGGAACTTTGAATCTTCCCACATTTTATTGTATTTTATTTTTCTTTTCTTCTTTTTTTTTTTTAAAAAGTATTGTTATTATATAAGTCTAGAGGCCTGTATTTATTTGGCCTATGCTAAAGAACCCTCTAAAAAAGTTGAGATTATGTTGGGTTTTTAATATAAAAAATATTAATATATAACAATAATTTTAGTTTTTATTAAAAAAAATTTATTTTTACATACAAACATTTTTTATTTTAACTAAAAAATTTCATAAATAAAGTAAAATAAATTGAGATAAATTAAAATTTTCTAATGGTATCTACAATTTTGGAGTCTGGTTTGGATGAGGATATTGATAATGTTTGAAATGATATATATTGGGGAAGAGGTACAAATGAGTTAGAAAATATCATATTTGGTTTTCGTAAATAAAACCAAAATAAAATTTTATTTCAATTCTCAAAATAAAAATGAGTTAAATTTCTGTACTTTCCTCTTTAGGGAACATGTGGAAAAAGATAGAAAATTTTTATTTTTATTTTACAACTTTATTCTCATATATTATCAAAATTCGTATCATCCAACTAGTAATTTATAAATTATTCATAAGAAGTTAATATCTTACAAGCAAATTTATAATTATATTAATGTAAATATTAAAATTTAAATTTTGTTTAGAGAAAGAATAATGAAACTTTATCATTATTCTTCAGTTCTGTAGATATTGTGTATCATACAACCTCACTTAACAAAATCCGTATAAACTCAAGATCAACATAATTACTAATATTCAATAAATTTCTATAAATTCAAAATACACAAAATTATTGATATTGAAATTTTACACTCAAGTTGATATCTCCTTTGTGATAAAACTAAAGATGCAACCGTTCTTTTTTTAATTAATGTGATGCGTATGAAATGATTTATGATGTAATAATTTATTTTTAACTAAATTACTAACATAAAAATTGATAAAAATAAACTAATATAAACTCTTATATAAAATTTTTATCTATTTAATTATTAAATTATTTAGTTCACATGATGATAGTAATAATATTTATTTAATAGGAGGTTCTTGAATTTAAACATAAAACCTTAAATACGTCAGAATGACATCACTGAAGAACGAGACAAGGATAGGGTGATTCAATTTTTTCACCGAATCACAAACAATACCACAAGCCACAAGACAAAAAGTCATGCACGCAATTGCAAACCCTCTATAATCACAGTGGGAGCATTCAAACTCTGAAATGAAACTTATGACTTTTTGTTTCTTTGCAGAGTGGGAGAGGAGAAAACGCCGGATTTAAAGGACGAGACAGAATGATATGAGAGAGAGAGAGAGAGAGGGAGGCGTGCTTCAAGTCAAGTATTATTTCTTTCTTCTTTACTTTATACCCTCCTTTTCTCTCCTTTTCTATGTTTTTCCCTTGCACAAGAAGCCAATGCAAAAGAATTCCTGCAACCTTTTTCTTAAAATAAATAAAAAATAATTATAAATTGGCCCTTACGCGAAAACAAATCATAGTTTTGTTTTACCTGTGTTAGGAGATATGATTTTTGTAGGTGTAAAAAATTTTAAAGAGGATCATTGCTCTCTTGGCTTCCCTTCATATAAAATGCAGTGCCCTCTTAATCTAAGCAAATATATATATATATATATATATATATATATATATATATTTATAGATACAGAAGAGTAATGATCATAATAATTTATCAATATATGACCCCCGAGATTTCAATTTTCACCTGTAAATAATATTATCGGATTTTGATTAGTTTATGTTTTCTTAAAGGAATTTTTTTTTTCTCCTTAGAAGTAAAGTTATTTTATTTTATTTCAAATATAATATTTTTAATAAATTTTGAATTTTTATATAAAATATATTATTATATCAGACCCAAATTCTTTTTTTTTTTTTAATAAAAATTAACTTTTTACAAATGCCTCCGAGCTGCAGCACGGCCTGGATAACTCGTGAAGTACCGACTTGGGTAGTTATATTAGTGATGTTTTAAATTTATATACAAATTGTTTAAGATATTTTTAAATTATTATATTATGAGAACAAATTTATAGTCATAGCTATTGGGAGGCTACGCATACCCTAACAAGTTAAAAAACAAAAAAACAAAAAAAAAACAAAAATGGAAAAGATAGTAGTAATTATCATTTTACTCTGTGCATATGCTTTGGTCAAAATTACCCATTTGCCATTTTTGCAGTTTTCAACTTTTCACACACTACTCGGTTCTCAGTTTCCTCTCTCTTCCCTTCAAAGGACCAATCTTCAAGTGTTCACACAGTTCTCTGTCGGGTTGACAGTCTCTCTCTCTCTCTCTCTCTCTCTCTCTCTCTCTCTCAATTGTATGTTTTTTCACGGAAGAAAGAGACAAAACAAATCTACTGTGAAAAAAAAAGGTCTTGGGTGTGCTTTCCTCGTATTGAAGAATCCAAAAGAAAAAGGAAAAAAAAAAAAATTTACCTCTATGCAACCTATAACAAATTGAGATTAATTAAGGTAGAGAGAGAGAGAGAGAGATAAAAAGGGTGAGTTGTGGGGGAGTGGATTATTTGTTAAAAAAGCAAAAGAATTTTAAGCAAATGTCACAAGATTCTCCACAGATAAAGACGATAGTAGAGCAGTGGAGATGGTCTGAAATTCAAGGTTTAGAACTTGTGTCCCCTCATTCACAACAACCATTTAAACCCCAATTCCACTTGGTCTCCCCCACACCAATTTTTACTGATTCAAACCCAACACCACTACTTCCACCCCTTGAAAAAACAGAGGAAAACAGAGGGGAAAGAGCAGAAGAAGATATGGAGGTTTCTGATTCAAAAAAAGAGAGTTCTTCTTCTAGTTCTGAAAAGCCTAATTCTTCTCTTCCTTCAGTTGGTTTTAAAGATCTTTTCAGATTTGCTGATGGGTTGGATTATGTTTTGATGACTATTGGCTCCATCGGGGCAATTGTTCATGGTTCTTCTTTGCCTCTTTTTCTTCGGTTCTTCGCTGATCTTGTCAATTCTTTTGGTGCTAATGCTAACAATGTTGATAAAATGATGCACGAAGTGATCAAGGTAATGCCCAGAAACATCAAATTTTGAATCAAATTCATGAATTTTGGAGAAAACCCATTATTATTGGATGCTTTTTTATTTACTTCAGAGCCCAAAAAGTGGTTTCAAAAATCAAAATTTTAAGTTCTAGAGAGCACCTGTGTTCGTTTTGATAAATTTTTGCAGTGCGCGTTTCATTTTAGCCCAAGAAAAAAGAAAACTATGAATCCAAGTTATGAGTTTGAGTAAATACCCATTATTTAACAAATGTTTCTATTTAAAAAAAAGAAGAATTTTTATATGATGCATATTACTTTAGCTGAAAGAATAATCCAATTTTGTATCAAATTCGTGTAAGTGAATGTCAGTCGCTGAAAAAGTGTTTATTCGATGATTTTTTTTTTTTTTTTGGTAGTATGCGTTTTACTTTCTTGTTGTTGGAGCTGCAATTTGCGCTTCTTCTTGGGCAGGTCAGTTAGTTCTTCACAACCTTTATCTATTTTAGAACTAAATAATTCCATTCTTAAGTTTAAATTCATCTGGGTGTTTTGTAATTTTGAAGAAGTTGGCCAATTTTCGGTGTTTTGCAGAAATTTCATGTTGGATGTGGACTGGGGAGAGACAATCAACAAAAATGAGAATCAAGTACTTAGAAGCAGCTCTTAACCAAGATATCCAATACTTCGATACACAAGTTAGAACATCAGATGTTGTTTTCGCAATTAACACTGATGCAGTTATGGTTCAAGATGCCATTAGTGAAAAAGTAAAGCAAAATTCCGAAAGAAAAAAACCTTTTTTTTTCCCCCAAACATTTCATATTCCAATTTTGAATATCTGAGTTTTTGTTGCAGTTGGGAAACTTCCTTCACTACATGGCAACATTTGTCTCAGGATTTGTGGTCGGCTTCACTGCAGTTTGGCAGTTAGCTTTAGTTACACTCGCTGTTGTTCCTCTCATTGCCGTGATTGGAGGCATTCACACTGCCACATTGACCAAACTCTCCGGAAAATCCCAAGAAGCTCTTTCACAAGCCGGAAATATAGCAGAGCAAGTAAGAGAACCGAGTCTGTAGTTAAATTTTCAAAATCCTGTCTCTCTCACCTGCGTATTGCTGATTTTGATCCCAAATTGCAGACAATTGTTCAAATTAGGACTGTTTTGGCATATGTTGGCGAATCAAGAGCATTACAAGCTTATTCTTCGGCATTGGGGATCTCGCAGAGGATTGGTTACAAGAGTGGTTTTGCGAAAGGATTGGGATTAGGAGCAACATATTTCACTGTGTTTTGTTGTTATGCTCTTTTGTTATGGTACGGAGGCTATCTAGTTCGACATCATTTCACCAATGGAGGACTTGCCATAGCCACTATGTTTGCTGTTATGATTGGGGGACTGTAAGAACTCTGTTTTCCTCTGTTTTACGCTGTCTTAGTTCAGTCCTGTTTTTAGCTTAAAATTTTGTTTTTGATTCATAGGGCTTTAGGACAGTCGGCACCAAGTATGACAGCATTTGCCAAAGCAAAAGTTGCCGCAGCTAAGATTTTCCAAATAATTGATCACAAACCTAGTATTGATCGAAACAGCGAATCAGGTTTGGAGTTAGAATCAGTGACGGGTTCACTGGAGCTAAAAAATGTGGATTTTGCATACCCGTCTAGACCAGATGTTAAAATCCTCAACAATTTCACACTAAACGTCCAAGCAGGAAAGACCATTGCTTTGGTCGGAAGCAGTGGCTCTGGTAAGAGCACTGTTGTCTCTCTCATCGAGAGATTCTACGATCCAATTTCAGGTAAGCGAATCAACCATGTTAGATAGTAACCCACAAAATTTCTCTGTTTTTTAGGGTTTAATCTTAATTTTCCAACACGTATTTTAGTTGCATTTATTTGTTTCACTTAGCTTATGTAGTCCATGCTGTTATGTTTTGTGAAATGAAAAAAAAAAAAAAAAAAAAAAGAATCTGTCATTGAATGAACTACTCCTGCAGGAGAAGTTATGCTTGATGGCCATGACATAAAGACGCTGAAATTAAGATGGCTGAGGCAGCAAATTGGTCTTGTAAGTCAAGAGCCTGCATTGTTTGCCACCACCATTAAAGAAAACATACTTCTAGGTAGGCCCGACGCATCTCAAGTGGAGATTGAAGAGGCTGCTAGAGTTGCCAATGCTCATTCTTTCATTGTCAAGCTTCCCGATGGCTTTGAAACTCAGGTCAGCTCACTTGGCATCTTTCACTAATATTCAATTCTCATTAGACCCAGCAACAAACAGTCCTTTTGACTAGTGTGAAGCATGGAACTTCTGTTAGTTCACTAGGCATTTTCTCTCACTTCATTTCTCTCCGGACCCGACAACAACAAAAAGTCGTATAGACGCTCTCCGAAAGTCACTATAGATCAAATCTCTCTAGGGATGAGTCCGTTGGTCCATGCCCACGAAAAATTGTAGTTGTATGGTTAGCTTTATTATGGTATGGTATGCACGTATGATGGTCCTTTCACTAAGATGAATTTTGAAGTAAATGTTAACCATCTATATTGTACTATGATATATGAACTTTGCAATTATGTAGTAACTTTAATGGCCCATACAGAGGAGGAGAGTAAGAAGTGTCAGAAATTGAAACTTTCACTTTTGAATTTTGACCAAGATGGGACCTTCATGGATGAGATTTTTGTAGATTGTGAACCCCCGTTTTTATATTTCGTGGATGGTTGGTTGGTTTGGTCAACAAACATGACCGATCCTTATCATATGAGAAGTCAAAATAAGCAAGGTGTTTTGATTTAAAGTTGGAAAAAAAGAAGGGTAACATGGTCTCAGTCAACATTGCATGTGCAGATTTTTTTTTGGGGGGGGGGGGGGTGTTTACTGTATATTCAGGAACAAGATATATATATATATATTATGATTTTCTTCTTAGTAGAAAACAATAGGAAAATGTACATGTCTGGTCTACCAAACAGTAGGAAGATGGAACAATTGCCTAGTTCAATTCAAAGTACTGTTAGTTCTCCATTCTAGGAGTAAATAATGGTAAGAGTTGCTTTTCTGAAAATGATTAAAAATATAATTTACAAGATAAACTTTAATTGTAAACATAAGAACTAGGTAAAAACTGTCAACTCACACAAAGCAAAAGGTGGAAAGACAAGGAAAAGAAAAACTTTGATTAAAGTTTTGCATTGATAACAACAATACGACATGGAAAGAGATACTTTATCGGAATGAGAAACTAAATAAGCGAAGAACATACAATTTAGGGAAGAAAAAAAAGAAAAAGAAACAAAATCTTGGAAGTAATATAATTGGAAAATGACAGGTTGGAGAAAGAGGGTTGCAACTCTCAGGAGGACAGAAGCAGAGAATTGCAATAGCAAGAGCAATGCTGAAAAACCCAGCAATTTTGCTCTTAGATGAAGCAACAAGTGCTTTGGATTCGGAGTCGGAGAAACTAGTGCAGGAGGCCCTTGACCGGTTCATGATAGGAAGAACAACTCTGGTCATTGCACATCGACTCTCCACAATCCGTAAGGCTGATCTTGTGGCAGTCTTACAGCAGGGAAGTGTTTCAGAAATGGGTACTCATGATGAGCTGATTGCCAAAGGAGAAAATAGTGTTTATGCTAAGCTTATTAGGATGCAAGAAGCGGCACATGAAACTGCCATGAACAGTGCTAGAAAGAGCAGTGCAAGGTAATCCCATGATACATATTGAACATTTCTTGATGTTCTCAAGTCTAGGACATAGTGCTTATTGAATGGAATTTTTGTGGCAGGCCTTCTAGTGCTAGGAACTCGGTAAGCTCACCAATAATAACACGAAATTCCTCTTATGGCCGATCACCATACTCTCGAAGACTATCTGACTTCTCAACATCAGACTTCAGTCTCTCTTTCGATGCTACGCATCCCAATTACCGTCTTGAGAGGCTTGCATTCAAAGAGCAAGCTAGTTCCTTTTGGCGCTTGGCAAAAATGAATTCACCCGAATGGGCTTATGCCTTAGTAGGTTCAATAGGTTCTGTCATGTGTGGCTCTCTCAGTGCCTTCTTTGCTTACGTTCTAAGTGCTGTCCTCAGTGTCTACTACAATCCAAATCACGCCTACATGAGCAAACAGATTGGAAAATACTGCTACTTGCTAATTGGGGTTTCATCAGCAGCACTTCTCTTCAACACACTTCAACATTTCTTCTGGGATGTTGTGGGAGAGAATTTGACAAAAAGGGTGAGAGAGAAAATGCTTGAAGCAGTATTGAAAAATGAAATGGCATGGTTTGATCAGGAGGAGAATGAGAGTGGTAGAATTGCAGCAAGACTGGCTCTCGATGCCAACAATGTCAGATCAGCTATAGGTGACCGCATTTCCGTAATTATGCAGAATTCAGCCCTTATGCTTGTTGCCTGCACTGCTGGTTTTGTTCTGCAATGGCGCCTCTCTCTTGTTCTCATTGCTGTATTCCCTGTTGTTGTTGCGGCCACTGTTTTACAGGTCAGTCTTTTCTTGTGGATCTGCTTCTGTGCTTATTAACAGTATTAGTCAATAACATATGCTCTTTGACAGAAAATGTTCATGACTGGGTTCTCTGGAGACTTAGAAGCTGCACATGCAAAAGCAACACAACTAGCTGGAGAAGCAGTAGCCAATGTGAGGACCGTTTCTGCATTCAACTCTGAAGCAAAAATAGTCAGCCTCTTCACCACCAACCTCGAAAGCCCACTTAGACGATGCTTCTGGAAGGGCCAAATTGCTGGAAGTGGGTATGGAATGGCTCAGTTCTTCCTCTATGCATCCTATGCCCTAGGCCTTTGGTATGCTTCATGGCTAGTAAAGCATGGCATTTCAGATTTTTCAAAGACAATCAGAGTCTTCATGGTCCTGATGGTTTCAGCCAACGGAGCAGCCGAAACCCTAACCTTAGCTCCCGACTTTATTAAGGGTGGTCGAGCCATGAAATCTGTGTTTGACCTACTAGACCGCAAAACAGAGATTGAACCAGATGATCAAGATGCTACCCCTCTTCCTGACCGCATCCGGGGTGAAGTTGAATTTAAGCACGTGGACTTTTCTTACCCTTCTAGGCCCGATGTATCAATCTTCCGGGACTTGTCCCTTAGAGCCAGGGCTGGTAAAACCCTAGCTCTTGTGGGTCCAAGTGGGTGTGGCAAGAGTTCAGTTATTGCCCTAATTCAGAGGTTCTATGATCCATCATCTGGAAGGGTACTCATTGATGGCAAGGACATTAGGAAGTACAATCTCAAGTCGTTGAGAAAACACATTGCTGTTGTTCCACAAGAGCCATGCCTCTTTGCTACCACCATTTATGAAAACATCGCTTATGGGCACGAATCAGCAAGTGAAGCGGAGATCATCGAGGCTGCAACATTGGCAAATGCCCACAAGTTCATATCCTCGTTGCCAGATGGGTACAAGACATTTGTTGGTGAAAGAGGAGTTCAGTTGTCTGGAGGACAGAAGCAAAGGATTGCACTTGCTAGAGCTTTTGTGAGAAAAGCTGAGCTTATGTTGCTTGATGAAGCAACTAGTGCACTCGATGCCGAGTCCGAAAAATGCGTCCAAGAAGCCTTGGAACGCGCTTGTTCAGGCAAGACCACAATTGTTGTGGCTCACCGTCTCTCAACCATAAGAAATGCGCACATTATTGCAGTAATCGATGATGGGAAAGTAGCCGAACAAGGATCTCACTCACATCTGTTGAAAAACTACCCTGATGGTATCTATGCAAGAATGATACAATTACAGAGGTTCACACATGGGCAGGCCATGGAATTGGCATCCGGATCAAGTTCCTCGGCACGCCCTAAGGACGAAGAGGACAGAGAAGGCAAGTGAGACAGCTAGTAATAAGCAAAATCTTGGCAGTAAAGAGTACTACCGCTCATACCTCATTATAATTTTATTAATTGGGCTTTTGTTCTCCGTTTCTCTGTTTTGGTATAGCAGAGTCTGTGAATTATTCGATTTTACCATATATAAGATCTTATGATCTTTTTTCTCCGGGTACAAATGACAAACACTACATTGGTTTTTTAACATTGTAAAGCATTTATTCAGATCAAATGGCTTAAACTAGGCAGCCCCCGCGCGCTTCATTTCTCGTTCTGTGGGTCCAAAGGATAATGATGTGGGATAAGCGTGACATAGCTTTGGAAAGAGAATAATGTCAATTCGTTATCTTCTACAAGTTTGACATTCCGAGCTCCAAATGTGTTCATCGAGTGCAATCCATATGAAGCACGTACATCATTATCTGGCATGAACGAGAATGTCGGGACGTTGTGAACAGAGCATTATTAGGTTTTGTTTCACATGGTGGTTGCACTGGCGCGTTAGGGAGGGACCCAGAGGGATAGCAATGGCCGTAAGGAAGTAGGAAATGAAGAATTGGACAAAAACATACAGCTAAATACTGTGCTTGCTGATGGAGTGTGCTCCAAAAAGAGGAGAGCAAACAAAGGATTGGAAGATGACATGAAGATGATGGTGTTTTAGGCATCGGATGCTTCGTGCGCTAAGGGTCCCACCTAATTTCTTTTGTTTTGAATTGGTAACAAGGGGTGGCGAGTGGCCACGGATGGATTTCCCCATGTTTGTTTGTCCTTTCTAGCTTTGTGAAGTGGGGGGAGAGAGAGAGAGAGAGAGAGAGAGAATGATGGTTTTTCTTTCTTTTTCTTTTCTTTTTTTTTTTAATGTATACTTTCTAGGTAAAGTTCTCGGCTAGGATGTCCTCGCTTAGGGATACTTTTGAAAGTTAGGACTAGAAACGAAGATTACAATTGGAATCTGACAGACACAACAGAGAAACAGCTCACGAATCTACATAGCTGTAAACTCTGTACTACCCAACAAAAAGTCAAAACATCCATTACTGGACATCCGAAATCAAAGTGAAATCGAAGACGAGCACAATGAGAAACTCCCAAGTGCAGAAAGACAAACAGAATTGATCCAAACAGTGTCAGCAGACCAAACCTTCCCCGGACCTGACGTGTAGATTTGGTCTCAGCCACCCAATCTAACACATCACAAATTTAATTATCTCAACCAACAAATCATCTAGACTACAATGTCATATTCGCCTGAAAAGCACCAACCATAACTCCGAAACATTATACACTGTTTGGGGTTCTCACGTTAACATCCTTCCCCCTCAAACTTTTTAATTAGCAAAAAAATTAATATTAAAATTAAAAAAAAGGTCTAAACAATTAATGCAGACCGCCGCAAGCATGCAAGTTTTGTGGTGGTTTTAATCAAAGCACCTCCAAGACCATTTGTATGATGCAAAATCAATCCTCTTTACCTTTCCCACTCAACCAGGGTATTTTCTGAATTACATGGAAACATATTGCGGCTGCAACATATAAGAAAAGGTCAAGAAATGGCAATGCAGAGACATACATCCATTGCAAAAGCAAGACACTAGGCATCTGATCCAGAAAACAGTCAAAGATGCCTCATGAAAACAGAAGCCTATCCCAGGAATAGACAAAACCTCAAAGGATTACAAAACAAAACAACCAAGAAAGGAGGCAACAACATCTGCAGCCACTAATCCATCATTTGATGGGTTGCATATGCTACATGGCTTGTTTTACAATTAATCTGAAAGCAGATTTAATATATATGGAAGCACCTATAACAGGAACAAGAGGGATCACTCTTTAATCTACATCATTTTCTAAAATACACGACTGGGATTGGGTTAGTTGTCCCACATATTGTCTGGCAAACATCAACTGAAAAAAAAAGAAAGAAAAGAAAAAACCAACAAAACCATAGGCTTACATTATCATTAACTTTGGACCATTATCTGGCATACCCATCCCAGCAGCCAGCTCAGCATCGAGTTGTGTATGAGGTGCAGGGCCCATCGTTTGCTTTACCCTACCAGAAAGGAGACTGCAGTTAATAAGTAACTTATCCAAGTCTTGCCACATATGTCGAGGGGTTGAGGCAAATGCAGTTTAAAACTTGGAAGTATGCATTTTTACAATAGTTGAGTGCCAAGATGAACCGATAAAGCCAAGGAAATTTGTTAGATGTGGAGTTAGGCTTGCAGTATAAATAGTCTATCGCCCAAGTGAACTACCAAAAACCTTGAAAGGAGACCCTGCATAAAAACCCGTATGTTTCTTTTATCCTGACATCAGCTGAACACAAATTACAGAGATTAATGACAAAGACCTTGAATGGATATGGTCCAATTGTAAGGGGGGGGGGGAAGAGCTGTCCGCAAACAAATTGAATTATGCTTCATAAAAGCTCAGTTCAGGTTAGCTCAAGCCTCAATTTGCATTAGCCCAAACTTTAACACTTCAAACCTCAGTTTATTTACACTTGAAAAGGGGGTAGCGAAAGCCTTGACTTGGTTACCCCTTATCCCCGATAGATAAAAAATGCCCAAAGTGTCTGGCTCAATTACCATAATAACATATTTTCTATGCAGATCACATCCAGTATGACTCATATTCCCATGCTCACAAAACTTGGCACAGAGGAAACCACCTTCTTATTGGCTTTAGCTTCTTCTATTGTATGGTTAAGATAAAACCTTCTGTGTCTTTTACTTTTACCCCACTAGTTTAGAAAAGATCTTTCTAAGAGTTTCTCCAGAACTGAGAAGCAATTCCTCATCATTTTTGACATGCCAAATCAGTAGCAGAAGACATCCTGAGAAAATCCTATGCAGTAATCACTACATTTATAGAGGCCTATCCAACCAGAACCCCTTGCATGTATAGGCCAGTACCTAAGGCATGAACTATGAGGATCATGGGCATCTAAATGGTCACAATTGGTCCAAACTTAAATACTTTAGGTCAATCTTATCCCATGTCCTCAACATATATATATCTGATAAAAAGTTAAGAATCTCAACATAGAAAAGTGTGTCAATTCACTCATCAGTGTCCGACAAATTACATTGGCAATTGCAGCAAGAGAAATCAGAGAACTATGGATACATCCAAATAGTATTGCGGGATTCTGGCATGGTATAAAATGAACTACACTCCATGCAACCAAAAATCTCCAATCCAATGAGCCCAAACAAGCAAAAAGTTCTCAGTTCAAGTTATCTGAACAATAGAATGTTGTATATTTGAACATTGGCAAAACCGCGGTGAGGTTACAACTGGTCCTTAGACAAGGCAGAAGTGGACTGCCTAAACCTTTTAGGCTAGGAAAGAATCAGTCACTGGTGATCAGCTCAAACAACCACCCTGGGGGGTTTGTTTCTCCACCAAGAAGTTTAAATTTAGAAGAAAAGCAGACAGTTGTAACATAATTCTCTTATCTTCCAAACTGTACCTCCACAAATCTATTCCAAAGAAAGTCACTGATACCTATTGCATCAGTATTTTCAAAAATTAAGAGCAGTAACGTAAGTGTGATTCTAGAATGATAGGACCTGCCCCCTACTATAACTTTACAAATTCAACATATACTTCTACAAATCCTAGGCATTTTAATAAAAAAATTATTTTATATGTAAAATTTAATTTCAAAAACCTTATTCTGAGAGACTTCTAAAGAGGAATTTTATACTTGAGATCCTAGTAAACTTAAACTAAGATGAGTAAACACGCTAAAGGGAAGACTAGTTGACAAGAGGCCAATGAGTGTGGGGTACAGGAAGGGTTCAAAGGCCAACCCTAACTAAACAAATTTGTCTCACAAAATTTATTTATTATGTGAAACAAAACGACCAAAGCCAAACTCAAGGGGCTGTAAATTTTGTTGAAATAGATTAACATCCCACAGAATATTTTTTATATGACTACACTCTAAGGGAACACAACAAGAAGCAAAATTGTAATAAATTCTAAAATACTACAGTTATCCTATTCAGTAGCAATCTAACTATGGACTGATTGTGGGTTATGACACTGCTGTGTGCAGAAATATTGGTGCAAGACTAACTTGCAACCACAACAGTAATCCCATCTCAATTAGAACAAGGGAGCATCTTGTAAAGAAAATGATACAGCCAATTTGGTTTTAGGATGTCCCACTCCCATGAGAATGCTGTGATCCTCATAGATGGTATTCACCACATTTCCCCATTACACTTTTTGTCTTCTTTTGCTAATGTAAAGATAGATCTTATACATCACTCCTTAATTTACATCATATTTTCGAAATGTGGGAAATGATAAAGGTATGAAATGGCAACATGCTTAAATAGATCAGTGTAATCAATCAAGAAAAAAGAGGGGAAAAAAGTGATGAAGCATAAGATTTATAGTTTGGTCAAGCGAATTTGTTGGAAACTTCATGTCAACTTTCAATAAAGGCTTTATTTTTTAATAGAATATGGAAAATTTGATTATTAAGATGAAGAGAACCAAACTTAGTAAAGTTATTTCAGCAGATCTTTATCAATCCTAACCGATCAAAGAATTAGAATAACTTCCCACTAGGGAAAAAAAAAAGCAAACCAATGGATGCAGCCCAAATAGAAACAAAAGCAATTAAAATCACAAATATCACCTTGAAAAACAAAGACCCAGAATAAATCGAAGATATTGGAATGGAGTGAAATCAATGCCCAATTGTAATAGAATTTAAGTGAAGGTTTCAAACAATGGTGAGGGAAACTGAAGAAGACACAATAATTAATTTACTCGACTGAAGTCAAAAGAAATATTTTTTTCCTAATGCCCCTACCTCTACAAACTGAGTGCTATTTAAGAAACAAGATATACAAACTATTAACATGTCATTTAATCGATTACAAGCAGACCACAAACTTAGGGCACCTTTTTATTTTTATTTTGAATAAAGAAGGAAGGACAATTATACAGACTTCAACGCAGTTAGTTGACTTATCATTTCCAGACATTTTTGAAAAAGCTCTGCTACTAAACTGTGAATTGCAAATCTAAAATAGCTGGACCTTCTGCGATGGAACTGCTGGGAGAAGACAAACCTAAAGAATAAAACAACTAGGATTGGAATCCCGTACATCATTGACATAGATAAATCCAACAATAGCATCAGGGAGACCCATTAGGCCTTAATCATTATTATTCATCATGAAGGGCATATTTTTGGAATATTCTCAGTCTCAAAGTGGACACTTTTTCTTGGAATTAAAAAGGTCCAAAAAGTGCATAGATCATTTTTTTGCCACTTCATCAAATTGTAAGAAAGGATAGTTGCCCGTGACATATTTTGGGCTCTCACTTGGTGCGGGATCCCATTGTGGATCCATTAGAGAAGTACGGCTAAGTTATAAAGAAACCACTTGTTTCACGAATAAGGGGAGGTTAGCATAGTAAAAATCATGCTCTCAAGCATAATCTCCTTCCAAGAGTTGATGTCCGAGCAAATATTACATTCAAAATCAATTTGATGGAAAGTATTCACCCGAGTTAACCCCTAGTTTGGATGGAGGGATTGAGATGGATGAGGAAGGGAGTGTGCATAATTCCCTATCTATCACATCTGAATCTGTTTGCTAGTAGGAGTGAAAAGGGATCAAAGGGAGCCCAATCCCTCCCAGTACTTTAAAATGTTTCCCTCAAATTTAAAGAGGAGGAAAGGAAAGAGCTCTAATGAAATTTGAACTGTCTTCCAAAAATATTCCAATCTTTTCAACATTAACAGAAACTAAGAGGTTTCTAATGTGATACAACTCTCTCTCTCTGCCTTCCTACTCACCACTAAAACAAATAAGACATTACATCCCACCTCCTACCCCTCCAACAGCTAGTTTAATTATCCAAACAAGTGGAAGGTACCCTCCCTTCTGTCCTCTCTCTCCCTTCTCTTACTGCCCAATCTCCTCCCTCTAGTAATCCTACTCATATATTCTGGACTATTATGGATAAACCATGGGCCTTATATCCCAATGGTACTTAGATTCCTCTCCAACCCATAGGTGGGGCCTTGGAATGTTCCCCTCCCCTACCCTTTCCACAACTTGTGCAAGGACCAAAAGAAACTATTTGGAATAGGTAACATAAATATTTTATTCCAATTCCCTTCTATTTAAGAATGTATAAGGAATAACCTAGGGATCTTGTTTCTTACTAACAAGAAGTATGAATTGGGCCAAAGAAAAACAAATTGCATTAGACATCAAAATGACAACAAACGCATTCAACCGGACTCGATGAAACCACTTTAAATTCAATAAGAACCAATGACTGAGAAGTAAATGTAAACAATAGAGGGAGAGGCTAGAATGTGTTGTACCGTTTCTTGTGGCGTTTTGTCTTGAAATGTTCATCCCTTACCGCCACAGTCGAAAAATACCGACTAGACAGATTTACAGAAAAAGGAAGCAGACCAGTACATAAATTACTCATTCTTAGACAGAAGGAATTTACAATTAGAGAGAGAGAGAGAGAGAGAGAGTTATACTCGCAGTGTAAGCAGTAATATTGACCCATGCCAGGAAGGTCTTCGTCGAAAGGCAATGGCTTCTTTTCCTCATCAGCCTTTTGAAGTTCATCGTAAACCGCATCGTCGCGTGATTCGTCGATAAACAAAGTCAAGGGAATTCAAACTACAGAGAAATTAATTCATACAAACAAACGCAAAACACAAATCAATTGAGAGAGAGAGAGAGAGAAGGATATCTTTGCGAAGGAACTTAGTAAGGCGAGCAGACTTATGAGAGAAACGTCTCTTCTTCACCTTCCTGTGCGGGCACTTTCCTCCCATTCTCTCTCTCTCTCTCTGCAACTACGATTAGGGTTTCCTTCCCCCCCCCCCCTCTCCCCGGGGGCTGCACCACTTCACCCCTCGCCCCGGGTCAAAACCCTAGAGAACCGACTTCAATTCAAGCGACGCAGATTAGAGAAGGCACAGAAAATTTAAACGACAACGTTTTGGTGGTGAGCCCGGGCGGGTGTTGTTTGAACAAGCGCACCGTTTTGGACCCGTTTGGGCCACTTATTTGCGGGCCATTTCTAATGACCCGTAAGGTGGATGGGCCGTTCAATTTCTTTTTTTTTTTATATATATTATATTAATCGGTATTTTAAATCATACTCTAATTAATTTAGTCTGGAATTTATAGTAACTCATTTAGGAGGTTATTCTTCTAACGTAGTCTGTTCTATACCCAAATCGTGAGTCAAACTCAAGATTTTAATTAAAAGATTTGATACCATATTTTATTAAGTCAACTGACTACTGTTAATTAATTTATATTTTAGTGATAGTAGTAGGCTTACCAAATAAATAGAAGGTTGTGTTTAGTATGCTTATTCAATGCGGAGTAGTTTATAATTTCTCAATATCCCCTTCTTTTTCGAATTCTTCCAAGAATTTATGCATCACTTTCCCCCTTCTTCATTTTCGTCTCTCTCTCTATATCTCTACACGGGTTTTTCTCATGCACAGTGGGAAATATATATATATATATATATATTTTTTTTCAAACATGGTGCAATGTGTGCCTGCGGGTGGTATAATATGAAAATGTAAAACCAATCACAATGGATTTTGAACGGGACAGCAAGTAAACTTGAATCCTACAATGACAACCGAATGATTTTGCTACTGAAATGATCTCATGTTTGTTGAGTTCGAACAAAAGGTTTGATATTTGCGAATGTGAGGTTTATCACTTCAAGGTGCCATTCTCATCTTTCAGCATTTATTGCTTAAACTAGAAGAGCTTAAAGTAGAAGAGAAACATGATGTTACTGATGGACAATTTAGTGGTCACAATTTGTATCACAATTCGTCTCTTTCGATCTGATAATTTTATATTTAAATTTTTGTGTAAAAAAAAAAAGGGAAACATGGTTTTGAATGAGAGAGAGAGAGATTTCACAAAAAAAAAACAGAGAGAGACACACAGAGAAGATCCTTGTAAAAATTAACGAAGGAACAGACTAATTAAATATATGAGATTTAAGAGAATTCTTAAAAAAATAATATAACATATCTAATTATATTTATAACAATTTAGAGTATATAAAATATATAATTTAACGGTTAATACATGCTACAATTTCTCTTAAAAAATTAAATTCAAATTATAATTGTGATTATAATTTATTTAATAATTGTATAAAAAATTATTATATATTGGTTTGTTTTAAACCAGTTAACCTTAGAAATAAAATGGCTTACTCTAATATAAGCGGATCATTTACATGTATATTCCGTGAATGGGGTTTATGATATATGTATATATGTATCCCCCCTTACCTACATATATAAAGATATTAGGTTGTAAAGGGAACAATCTAATAATATAAATTCTCTCTTCTAATATGATGATTTCAAGTTCAAATGCTTATATAATCAAAAAATACATATATATATATAATCAAGAATTTTTTTTCTTTGAAAAATTTGTTTCAAAAATCTATTTTGGTTGTTAAGAGAAAATAGAAAGGTAACATTTTAAAATTTGTTAATATTTTATTACTTTGGAACATTATAACAAGATCAACTTGCCAATAATCAGTGGATAGAAAAGTAACATTTTAAAATTTCTTTTATTTTATTAAAAGATATTGTCTACCAATAAATCAGGAAAGAAAAAGGGAAAAAATCTAATTGCACTAAAAAAGTTTTAAATTCGATTTAGAGTTTACGCAATGTATTTTTCAGAATGCATGATCTTGACCAATATTTTGAGCATTAATGAAAAAAAGGAAAAGGGAAGAAGGTTAAACTATAGTTCCAAACCACCAACAAAACTAGCGTACATGATAAGGGATCTGTTATCTTTTAACTATGCGGGAGTTTAATTTCTCATGAAAATAGAGAGGAATTTATTAAGAGATCCCCTCATCTCGTACAAACGATGAACAAGCCATGGTACCAAAAGAACCTATAATTCCAAACCCAAAGGATAAGTAGTTTGTATCTTCCCGTGGGACACAGTAGGAGTTAAGGGGTGGGGGGCACTTACCCTCATGAATATTTTCGGGAAAAAACAAACTAATATATTTTTGTAGATTATGATTTCAAATATTATTCGCAGAAGTAAAAATTATAATTTCACCCATATAAATTTATAATTTAAATTGCATATATTATTTTTTTTCTTTTTTTTTTTTTTTTACTGAAATATGAAGAAATCGGTATCTTGTCTTAAAAGATAAATACAAATACAGGGACATGTACGATCTGTCCCTTTGCAATGGGACTTGTTTACACCCTCTATGTCCCTTGCTTTGCGTGGGCTTGTCTGTATCTCCCACTCGCGCCCTTCTCGCACCCGCAGAGACAAACACAACGGAACACTTGTATGGATATGCATAAAATAAAAAATAAAATTAAATGATCATTACTAGACAATTTTTTTGGAAATCTCTTTTGGCAATATTCTACATGAGCTTGCTTGCTTAGATTTTGTTGCAATAATTTTTTCCGAAAAATTGAGGTTAATTTCGAATTTTCATACAAAGTAATATTAAAATAATAATAATTTTAGTTTTTTTATAAACAAATTTAATTCATTATTTTATAAAATTGTTACTTTAACTAAAAGACCACCGGTTTGATTTCAACTTTGCAACTGATAATTCTTTCAAGGTCTCTGTTCCATTTGCAATCCCAACGGCCGAGTGGATTGGACTTGGCAGGAGAACATGAGCAACCTCCTTTTCTTTTTCTGGTTTACAACCAAAGAAAACTGAAATTTATGATTTCATAATTGGGGTGTTTATTATATATCATTCAACTAAATAATTCGTGGTAATATGAGTAAACTTTGAAATTAAATAATGTTGGGAAATTATTCTTTTTGGATAAAAGAGAAATAAAATTCCTTTTTTATGAGTTAATAGATCTGGATGAAAAACTAGAATTCATATCCCCATTGATGGCTTCTTGATGATAATTATGACTAATATTCAGCGAAAGGAAAACTTAGAATATATGCAACATAACTCACCATCATTCACGTGAGTCACATGTACAGTACTACTACTGCTAAATGCAGGGCAAGCCCACCCCCACAAGGGAAATGAAACTCATTTTTCATCAAATTATGTAAGTACAGGTTCACGTGGGCATTACAGCCACATCCTCCTCCCTGTCCTCACAAATTTGTGCCTGGCTCTCGATAAGAAAGCTCTCACTCACATCAGTTCAGTCACCAGCCTGTCATTTGTCAAACCAGGAAAAGTACCCATCCAGTGTTTTGTAGTTTTCAGCATTGCAGTAACGTCCTCAAAACATTTTGGGGATATGGCTCTTCAATGTTTTATCGTATATCCTTGCATCATGTCTTGGGACCAACCTAGTTGTTTAAACTAGCTTTCATAAACATGATATTTTATGTAAAATCTCATAGAATTCAAATAGTCTTCTCAGGAAATGATGTAGAAATTATGATTTTCAAGAAACAAACAACATTTTATAGGCCTTCAGCAACATTTTCAAATGTTTTCAGTTTTACCACAAGGTATGTGATTTGTTGACCAGTTTAACATTTTATCGTCAGGTTAATTCATGAAGAAATAATGATCATAATCAAAAAATGTAAAGGCCGCAACCACGCCTCAATTGTTGATATTTTCATATTCAATAATCCAATGGCATCAAAGGACCATGACATGACCCAAATGTAAACAGCCAGCCAGACAAAGATGGGGGAAAAATGGAACAAAAATCCAAGACTTGCAAACAAGTTAAGTGGGAGAGGAATCCAAGGCTTGCAAACAACGCAAGTGGGAGAGAAATTAAGACCCCATCTAGGGGATTTGACACCAATGTTGAAAGCGACCATGATGAGACAGACTTTTCGCTCTCAAGAGAATAATAAATCAAATCCATGCATCGAATTCAATCCCAAGAGAATTATTGATCAAACATAAATCATTAAAGAGACAAGATTATGACAATGATGACCCTGCTGTAAATAGGTTACTCTTTACAAATGCATATAAAGTAAGGTACATCCAACATGAATTGATTCCATATATCCAGTTGGAACAGTTCTCTATGGTCTAATACAGATTAAAAAAGAAAAACCCTTAATTTCCTAGCAAATAAGGTGAGTAAGAGAATAAAACAACTCTGTAACTAAAAGCAAGTACAAATAGCTGATCATGGACATGCAAAGCTCAATTTGTAAAGCAAGTACCAAGCCTGAAGCTAGTAAACTAATGCTCATGCTTGACACGCGCTTTAAGTATTCCTGGCAGCGGGGGTGAGGTTGGGGGCCTACCCGGTGTGTTTGGCACGGATGTGTTAGGGATCTGAGGTTGGTAGCCACCATGCATGCTGGATCCTTCGCCATCGGTAGGAAAATTGTGAGCCTCATTATCACCTTGTGGTCTTTCACAGAATTTCATTGCCTTGAGAACATAATTGTCATCATGTAGCTCAAAAGGAGTGCTGCAACACGAATAGTAGACAGTTTAGAAAATGAAAAGAATGCGAGATGCCTTGTATGCAATGCCCCTAAAAATGGTCTTGAGAAGGTAATAAGATTTAAAAGAGAATCAAAACAACCCCCCAATTCAAAAGGAATATGTATATCTCCTGCATGAAGGCGAGCCCAGAAGAGAGATTGAATGAATTTGTCATGGATTCCAGAGACCAAGTTTAAACAAAATTTTCTGAGAATAATTCTATGGACAGAGTAATAATGAAGATTCTACATAGGAAGGGGGTTGATCCATCAGGAGCAAATGTAAAAGGCTAAACCTTTGAAGCTTACCAAATATGAGGCATTTGAATGATTTTCTATATCCTAAAAACAATTCTATTTGATCCCAAAAGGCCAAGGTAATGCATCATGGTCGATTTAGAGAATCAAATTATGAGAAATTTCCATTAGCAAACAAAAACTTAAAAGACACATTTGGAGCTAATCCCATTGTAAATTCTGCAAGCAGAAGCCAACCTTCACTTTTGTCACTGCAATTTGGAAAAATGAAAACTTGTTAACCGGGTTCACTTGCCTGTTGAAATCAAAATGCACCAGTTGCATATCTTCAGATATTTCTACCTCAACAGTTGCATGTGGCCGTGTCTACATTTTCAAAATGCAAAATCAAAGTGTGATTGCCGAAAAAACTGGTATCAATTATACAAATCAGTGCAAAATTATGGTTGCAACAACTAGGTAATGGAGGTCTAACTGGACCATAGCTTGAACTAATAAATCACCAGTTAAAAGTTAACATTGACATAGCCCTGTTAACAAAAGTGTGTGCACAAAATGAAAATAGCAAGCAATTGTACCTGAACCAGAATAAAGGGTAATGCCACACCCCCGCTGGGTGCATTTCCTGAGCTGTATAATTGTTCATTGCGTTGAATCAGGTTTTGAAGGCCTATGAACTTGAAAGACAAAAATTATAAGTTACAAAAGTGATATTTATCATCTACACAGCAAGAAAAGTCTCAGCTGCTACCATACATGATGTTATTGCTATTTCAATGACTACCTTATCTTTTTTCTATTAGGAAAACAAGAGGATACAAAAACATAAGAGCACAAAAGGGAGCACACCTACAACTTAATAAAAAATATAGTAACAAATATAATAGGAAGTTCATACCAAAACAGTAAGATATGACACAAACAAAGAATAACAGCAGCTCTTACTTGCTCCTGTAGTTCTTGCAAATATGCTGCTTTCTTTTCAATCCTACTCCTTAGTGCTATACGCTCTGTCTGCAGTCACCTTATTACGTGAATAAAAATCACTCAGATTAGACCCAAACCACTAGCCAAGAAAATTCAACTAAGCTGGTAAAGACTTGCATTAAAAGGGAAGATTTGGACCTTTAACTCTTCAATATCACTCAAGCTAGTGCGAGGTAGACCTCTCCACTGAATTTCCTTTTTATCCTTTGAAATAATATCCATCGCCATAAGAACATTAAGGGCATCATATACTCTCCGGCGTATATTTTTCTCATCATATTGTTGCTGCCACAAACATCACAAAAGAATAAAAATAGCTCAAATAGATAAGTGCTTTCTGCAACTTCAAAATCAAACAAAGGATCCAACTGCAAACCTGATCTGGGGATGACACACAATTGCAAGGGTCAGAAAATTCAGCAACTAGCTCATCTGCAACCTGAAAAGAATTTCAATCTCAGGTTTAGGAACAACATCTTAAAGGAAATAACAAATGAAGAACTGAAAATTGATAGGATTTACACCACAATTGTCAAAAAACCTGGCTCTATCTACTTATCCCTTTTTAGTCCCGAGGGAAGGGAACCAATCACCAATTCAAAACTAGACATCAAGCAAATTTGTGGTTCCATAAAATTGCAACATGAATAACTTAAGTTGAGTTAAGTTGCGAGGACTGCAGGTAAGGTAAATGTTACATTAGCCAGGCAAGTTACATGAAAACCAGAAACAGCTATCAGAAAACCCAAGATGTCAGATAATATTGCACTGCTAACAATTGCACAGCTCGACTCTACTTTTATGCTTCAAAAGGTGCAAAACTTAGCCGTGGACAATTTGTTAGGTAGAAAGAAATGCAAAAGAATAATAAGGAGGAGAATAATACACCCTCCAAAAGAAACAAGAAGAAAGATGAAAGAAAAAACTAGACAAAAGAATATCCACAAAAAGATTACCAACGCAAATTTCCGACCCCCTTATGCAACCCTTTGAAAAACCTTGCAGCCAGACACCATATAAAACCGAAACAATCTTACAACAAAGCAAGGAAACCGGAATGAAACGATCTTTCAAAATTCCAAAGTATCTTTCACACCTAAGGCACCATAAAATCATATTTCCACAACAGGACTAGTAAGCATGAAGAAGGGTAATGCAACCAGCTACACCAAGAAGAAACCCCTCCACCTATCTGGTCTTTAAGAGATCTTAAGCTCTTTAGCATGATGCACAACTCGTTAATCTATAAGCCACCAAAATTTGATTCCTGATGCTTATAAATCCAAAATCCCCTTCTTATATTTAACTTGAAGATTACCATATACAATGCATGATTGCAGCATTTGAGAGTACTGGGTGACTGTAAATTAGATATGCAAGGGTCTGTTTCTAAAAGTAATTATCAGATTCTCCTACTCCAGCATTATTTGAGGTGGCAATTCAACATGCATTGCATGATCAAATATTCCAGATAATTTTAGAATAGAACATTCATTATAGTGTCATTAAGTTCAGAGGAAAGTATTGTTTCTGATCATTGATGAATTCAAATTAATCCTGAATTTCTTAATTTGCAGTTCTTGCCACAGATATATTGGTGAATTTTGATGTGCAAAAGAAAAGATATTTGCCATGAACTCTACGATTTTATAAGCACTAGAATAACCTCACTAATGGGGATCACGCTGGGGGGGGGGAATTTAGGCAGATACATATCCAGCTCATGTTTTAATGACAGGTAAGGCAGTCAAACTACCTGCACCTGCATGGTCCAATCATTTCATGGCTCTTTCTAACATAGTAGTTTTCATGGCGAGGGACAGATTGCAATCTGCCGGCCAACCTTGTACATGACATGATAAACAGTGAAACTGCATTTCTGACTTCTCATCCATTAATAATCACAGTTGGTCTTGTGGATTTTGAAGGAAAGTGGATACCATGAACACCATTCATGAAGGATCACATCTCCGCAAGAAAGCCAACAAGAAAACAGCAATGTGGCACCAATAACATTGCATTTTGCATAGCATTGGGTCAAAACCTACATATTATATGCTTCTCAAAGCTACCAAAGTACCAGCATAAACTACCTCGACTATATCCATGACCAATTTGAAAATTCTACACAAACCATTGGCATTGTTATATAAGAATTGAAGAATCACATTGAGCTGAAAACATCTAGATTATAGAACAACCAGTCCATAACAAAATTGCAGCCATCACTTCTAATTGCACTATAGACAAACAAAATCCAAGGTTGTGATGATCAATTTTGGTTTCTCCAAGCTATTACAACCACTTTCAATGAAATTCCTACACTCGTAGTGAAGTAGAGGTTGCACTAAGATTTGAATTAAAATGCAAGCAACTTTACATCAAGCTAATGTGACGTCTTTTCTAACTTTTCTTTCGCTCATGATTGTGATGAGACAAGGTACTTATGCAACTTTATAGAGAATACTCCGAAATCAGAAAGAATTTCATGGTAAGGAAATCAATTGGTAACAAATTAGAAGTCAATATATCTTTCATGACTTATAGAATTAAGTCACACCATAAGCAAAACAATTTTTTTTTAAGACATTAAAAGTTCAATTTGCATGAAACAATTACCTCATTATACGTGGTTCTTCCCTTGCTTTCAACTTTTTCACAAACTAGACAAAAGTACAAAATATCAGAAAAAGAATTAGTAATAAAAAAAAACCTGCAATCTACTAGATGAGATAAGCATTTATTTAATAAAACATGTGAAACAAGATAAGCACCTTTCATGCTAAACTGACGAAGCCCTCTACCTCCCTTATCACCTCCAGTGGCACGCTGACCCCTCTTTTTTTTCTTGGCACTGTTTAGAGACATCAATCAGTTTGTGTGAGTGAGTGTGTGTGTGTGTGTGTGTGTGGGACAATAAAGTTCAACTCAAAGTTAGAAAAAGTTTGAACTATTCAACTCAACACAGTGCCCCAACTTCTAAAGACATACCCGAAAAGTTCTAGTCACCAATTATACCTTTAAATAGCCAAGGAAGCAATCCTATCCCTTGATTAGAAGGTTTTAATCCTTGAAATTCTGGACAGTGGCAGCATAAAACTGCCATCATAATACATTTCGAAAATGTTTTTGCATCCTTATTCTGCCACAATGTAGAAATTTATGAAAAGGACTCCTAAAGAGCATCCATATAAACCCAACTTTCTCCAAAAAGATCGATATGTCCATTCCATAATACCATAGTTCAAACTTGCAAATAAATTAGAACCTTCAGCGACAAGATACATGGCAGATTAAATTAAAAAAAAAAAAGCATTTACGTTGGTAATAGCTTAAGTCCAAACTCCCCAAAATTCATGAAGTCATAAGTTAAGAAAGTGATGCCAAGCCAATCACCGAGTGCCCCCTGAACATGTATATGGGAGATATAGATGTGGTCATGAGGTATGAAGTGTTGTACGGCAAAGAGGAAAGTTTTTAGCTTCTTCCCATTAGCTATTTTTCAGCTTGTCCAGCGTGGAGAGACAGGAACAAGAGAGTGCTCATGACAAGTTCTGCAGATAGTTTAAGACTGACAGAGACAAAGGTGGCCACCAGCCCACCCCACCCCCAATTCGAATTACTGTAGAAATGTTAAAAAGGCCATAAATGATATTCTCCCACAAAATATATATATATATATATATATATATATAATCTGCCCACATAAAAATTAAAATTTTCCCCCTATTTTTTTGAAAATAAATCAAAAGGTATTTGCCTGCTAAAATTTTTCATTTACAAACGATTGGATGCTGATCAAGGCCCCAAGGCATAAAAAAAATAATAAAAATAAAAATAAAAAACCAAACAGTCACCAGCAAACCAAACACTACTCATTATTTTATTTTATTTTTTTCTGTTTTCTGCTCTCTTCTTTGACCTCTCCTTCACATCTCTCCTCTCTCTCTCTCTCTCCTACCTATCCCAGCCCCAGCACCATCTAAGCCCCCCGCCCTTCTCTCTCCAGTTGTAGGGTTGCCTTTGCATGGCATCTGTTGATTCCTTGGCCCAAAAATTCGAACTATCTGGGAGTTGGAATCTTATTCATCTGTTTTATGGTAAGATTTGGGGTTTTGAATGTTTTTCATCAAAATTTTTAATTTTTTGGTGTAATTTTTTGGTGGTTGTTAATTTTTGGTGTTGTGTGTGGATGGATTTGATGAGAAAAATTGGTTACAAAAAGGTTGTAGGAACTTGTTAAAATGAAATTAGGGTTTTTCCTTGCCGCATGTGAGTCTGAATTCTGATTGTGGACCTGGAGGATTTGGAGGCTGAGAAGGGAAGGACCAACGTGACACGTCCTGGTTTTAGTATTGCTGATGAAATTAGTATAAGATTGAAAAGCACAAACAACAGAACTCATTGTGTAATATATTCTATCGTAATATGTACCAAGGATATACTAGGGACATAGCTTTAAAACCACTTTTTGAAAACCTGATGCAGTGACCAGTTAGAACAATAAGCAGTAAAAGAGGGCGAGAGGGACTTAGCATGAGAAATCCTACAAGCTTTGGTTTCAATGGTACATAGAATTGGCAACACTTTTTCATAAACCATATGGAGGAGAGGGACTGCTTTGAAACCACAAGCACAAACAAGGAGCCGATAGGTGGGGACAAATTGCACTATGTGCTTGTGCAGATACCTGTGGCAATGATCAGATTCTGTAACAGACAATAGTAGAATAGAACAAGGTTCAGGTCTTCAAGGATTCGCAATTACAAGAGGGAGTTAACCAGTCAGTAAATCCACAATTACAAAAGGGAGTTAACTAGTCAGTAAATCTACAAGTTTACTGTTATCCAGGTTTAAACAAACCTGCATGCAAAAAATTGGAAATGTTTTCTGTGCCTGAAGAAATACTTGGCCTTGAAATGAGCAATCAACAGACAACTATTGGTCTAAAAAACCGGACAGGAAATGAAAGCCTTTGGTTTTTTCTATCAATTTTTTATTAATTAATAGATTCCTCCTTTTTGTCCTTCTCTTTACTTCATAGATTAATCAATTAATATATTATCAAAAATGATTTACTCTGTTAGATATTAAAAGTTTTTAAGCTTAATTTTTTTAAAGCGCTTGAGGCATCCATATTATTCTATACTCCACCCCTCCATTTTTTTTTATCAGCTCTCGTGGATTAATATCCTCTTTCTTAGGCTTCTTGACAATCCAACCTTACATATTGTAAAAAGCATTTTTATAACAAAAGATTAGCTGACTAACACTGAAGCCTTACAACAACCAAAATGCTTATAGCCAATGAAGCCACAATACAGTTGAATTGCACAAGGTTTTATACTTGACAGCCAAAACACACATATGAAGATCCATCCTTTGACCCCAATTTCAGTACCCAAACCTGCTGAACCAATGCGGGTGCCAAAAAAAACCAATGTCGAAAACAAGCAATATGCACAAAATTCAAGCCAAAATGCAAAATGCGAACAAAAGAGATCGAAAAAACATAAAACTGACCTAACATCCCCTTGAGATCCAGCATCATCGCCATGAATATCAAGATGATTCAATCTAAGCAATGTACTCTCACTTGAAGGTGTTGCAACCGCCACAGGCTCGCTTCGGCTTGACGGAGACCCCACGCTTCCGCTTGTGGAAACAGATTGCCCGGAAATCGACCTGGAGACAGCTCTGGACACGCCTGGTGGATTTCTCACCCCACCTTCCCTATTATTTCCTCCCGTCACCATACCTAGAAAATCCTAAAAAAAAAAAAAAAAAAGAATTGATTAACTAATTTGAAAAGAACTTAAATTTGAGAAAGACCCAGATGAAAAACTGAACTTAAAAAATTCTGGATTTTGAAAAAATTGAAGACGGTCTGAGATTAACGAGCATCGGTGGCAGAAGTTGCGTCTCTGTTTCTCTCTCTCCTCTCTTCGGCGGTTGTCCCAGTGATAGAGGGAGACAATGTGCGTGCGGTGAACTGACAGCAGGATAGGAGAAGAGGGAAGAGAAACGAAACGGGTCGCGAGGGAAGTGAGGGTTTTGGTTTGGTGCTGCGAAACTTCGTTTATGGTTTTTTATTTAACTTTTCTTCCTCGGTCCGACATTAATTTATTATTCATATAAAAAAATAATAATAATAATAACTCTTACGGAGATGAAAAAGGTATGGTCTTAAAAGAAGGATGATTCATCATACCCACGAAGATATAAGTTATTAGGAATTTTTATTATTTAAAACTTTTTACAAATATAATTTTAAATAAACATAATTTATCTTTTCAACTGTTAATATTTTTATAAATATCAATATCCATAAACAATTAATATTCAAAAAAAAAAAAAAAACTATTAGAATGTGCATAATGAACAAGTATGGTATGATATTTAGAAAATACAGGACAGCAGAATAACGTTTAAAAAAATAATAAAAAAAGCAAGCATGATGAACAAGTATATTGATTTTAGGGCTCAATTTGACTTTGTTGTGATATCATATCAATAACCCGTATACTTCTAATAAATAATAGAAAATTATCATTATCACAATTCTGTCACCTTATAAAAGATACCCATAATGATTAAAGACAACCAATTCTACTTTAATTAGAGTGAACTTTGATTTATTTTTTTCTATTCATATATATTATATAATATATATACATATAATTGAGTACTATAAAATTAGAAAAACTAATAATATGTGAAAATTCCAATATTACGTTTTTTTTTTTGGTAAAAAAAAAAAAACATTTTGGCCGATTTAGATCTAAAATTTTTGAAATTTTTACGATTAATTATTAGATTATAATGCAATAGTTATTATTTCTTATAAATAATAAAATAATAAAATGATCGATAACCTGGAATAACAATTGATCAGTTACAAATCTCAATGCCCATTAGCCAAATGTTTGCATACATTATTCACTAATGAAGTGTTTGTATTATGTTCATTTGAAATACATGATTTAAATACCATATGATGTTCTCTTCAAATTAAACCTCATAATTTTATTATTGTATCCCATATATATGCTTCAGGATGAATTGCTGCCCCGGTCATGGCGAGGTCCATGGATAAATGTGAGAGCCTACCCCCTTCGGGCGGGTACCTTCACTCAAGATATTGTCTCTGTCGGTCATTCGACCCTTCGCATCCCTGCAGGGCCTTGGCGTCGAACCCGCAACCTACTCCTTTACACCCCCCTCAGGAGGTCGCCTCTCACCAATTGGGCTCCCAATTGGTGAGAGGCGACCTCCTGAGGGGGGTGTAAAGGAGTAGGTTGCGGATTCGACGCCAAGGCCCTGCAGAGATGCGAAGGGTCGAATGGCCGGCCTACAGAGATAACCCAATTGGTGAGAGGCGACCTCCTGAGGGGGTGTAAAGGAGTAGGTTGCGGGTTCGACGCCAAGGCCCTGCAGGGATGCGAAGGGTCGAATGACCGGCCTACAGAGACAATACCTTGAGTGAAGGTACCCGCCCGAAGGGGGTAGGCTCTCACAATAAAAGTTACGCTAGTGCTTTATTAAGGAAAAGCCAGAGGAACCCTAACGTAAGCCTGATGGTTTCAATCCTCACCCACCAAATTTTCAGAATGTGATGACGGTGGTTGGTGGCAATAAAGTGAAATGATTGAGTTGGAATAGAACAGCATGATGCCATTAGTAAAATAGGATAAGACTAGTTATCCCATTAATCTCATAGAACTAGATTGGTTCACAAGCTTTGACAGATGATCTCAAGGTTCCAAGCTCAAAAGTATCCAGATGGAAGCTTTGCAGGCCCAAGACTCATTCCTAACCATTGAAATTACCATCACAGGATTAGACCTTAAGATTGACATTCTAATCCTCAAGAAAAGATGTGAAAGCCAGGTTAAACAGATATCAGAGCCAAAGGGATCTAGTCCAGCAGCATTAAATCAATTAAAGATCCCCAATTTGAGGAAGCTGAGATTGTTCAATTAACTGCACAGTATTTGGCGAAACTTGTATCTGCTGCAAATATGCTAAAAAGGCACATGAATACTGGGAGAAGGCAAATATCACAGGGGCTTAAGATAATAGAACAATCACAGAAAACTTCATGATACACTAACAGGAGAATACAGAGGGCATCATTGTTCCAGAAGAGCCAAACTGTCTACACTCTCCTATCTTACTAATAGGCCCTTTTTTTTCTTTTTCTTTTCATAAAGTGATTTAGTGAAATGGAAACTCCACAATTTCCAAGAGCAAGAAAAATTAAAAAGATAAATAAAAATGACTAAATACCTTAATGTTATCTCTTCTTAGTGCAATATCCAAAATCAAATTCTAATTAACTTGAAGATTCACCGAAAGCCCTAGAGAAATAGAAAATGTGTAAGGCACACCAATAGATAAGACTGGTCCTAAGGTAAAAAACAATGAATTCAAAACATAAAAATGGAAGGTCTAAATCATGTTCATCCATTTAACCAAAACTAACAATCTAAATTGGAACTTTTATTTCTATCCAAAAATGGATCTAGAGAACATAATGTGGATGATACTCGAAATAGCATATCACCTACTTTTGTGAATTCATGTCCTCTTTTTACCTGGAACCAAGGAAAACAAACTGCAGAACTCCTTAAGAGCATGGTTAGAAAAGACATAATCAGGATACATATAAGATGGTTATAGTGTCATGAAAGAAGAAAAGGATCCTGAGCATGAAATAGGATACTAAATACTGTATAGTGAAGCTTCTAAGAATACATAAAACTTTATTAAATCAACGGAAAATATAGAATAGCTGGAGCAGTATACTGATAACTAGAGAAAGGACTTAAGCATATTAAATGGGGCAGAGATAATAAGGTCAAAAATCTTGAACACTATCTAAGAATCAAACAAATGAGGAAAATATTCCAATAACGTCATAATTTTTATGCACTATGGTACTAAAATCTCAAGTCCTAACACATACTATTACAGTAAACATGCTCCAGCAAACACAATTCAACAACCTAATTATCAAAGTAGTTTATGTCATGGATGATCAATATCTCAACAAATTGTCCACAACTTCCAAACATGACACATCATTTAAACCCAAATTTCAAGCAGGAGCTGTGCATAGCAATAGCAGACATCGTCAATCATCTGTCCATCATAATTCTCAAGAACAATTATATTCATAGTAAGAACAGGTACAAAAAAATAGCTTAAACATAGAACACGGGCTTATTTTCAATTCAAGCAGTGCTGAAATTGCATTGAGACTCCACAGCATACATCTTTTTGGATGTGAGGTGGCTGCATGTTCTTCATGGGAGGACTGGTACTAAGCTTTAGTTTCTTCCCTTCCATTTTATTTTATTTTTACATTTTGTATACCTCATGGACTTCTACTTTAATGTTTATGATATCAACCTCAAATTTAGTGCATGTGTTTTTTCTTTTTATCATTTTTTACATGCTGCAGTACAAATGCAACAAGTCCATGCTTTATACTTGATTCAGTCAATGAGTACTGTAATCATGAAAGATACTCAGGAGATTTCATAGACCAAGGAAAAAAGGGGGAATTCAAGGTTAAAAAATTTTGGATAGGCAGCAAAAGAGACAATAAAACTGGCAACTTGTTTTTGTTGTAAGTTTCTGACAGCTACACTTGCTAACTTCCACATACCATAATTCGCATGAATACGAAAACTCAAGTAAATCCACTAACACGCACAAATGGAAAAAGAGAGAGACGACAGAGAGAGCGACTATGATCATAACCAGTTAAAATTGTAGTAAAATTGTCGATCAGAGTCGGCGAGAAAAGCCAGAAGCCCATCTATCAAGCTTATACGTTGCAGGCTTGAAGCTCCTTTACCTGCATGTAGACCGTGAGTCTTTCAATCATAACATCCTCGCTCCTAACAGTTCAATCCTCGTACTTCATTCTTCCACCTAAACCCACCTATGTCTTCATCTCCTACACTATGCCTTCTTTGCATTTAAAGCAAAAGACTGATACTCAAAACAAATCACACCGGCCTTACCACTCCTTGTTCAAAAATTTCCAGGTGATACCATCTTTCTGGCTCTATCATCAGGCTCTTCTTTTCTATAACAAGAAAAGTTAGAGACTATGAGAAATTTAATTATTCAAGAGCCTGAGGTGGTGGAGGCCAATGATGTAACAAACAGCTTGAGTCAGGCTTGGCAATGCATACGTCTTCGATTAATTGTACCACTTCTCCGCCTTGCAATCATCATATGTGCAATTATGTCTGTCATGCTTTTTATTGAGCATGTTTACATGGCAATTGTGATCTTCTGTGTCAAAGTATTGGGAAGGAAAAGATATACCAAGTACAGGTTGGAAGCTATGAAGGAAGAACAAGAGCGTAACAAAAGCCACCCAGTGGTATTGATTCAGATACCCATGTATAATGAAAAGGAGGTAAGAACATATCCCATGCACTTGTCTCCTACTTCACTTGAGAATATACCATCAAATGAACTGAATATTTCACGTAAGCCACTATCCTGACTCGATTGACCCGCTTTAAATTCAATCAACTTCAGCTCTTTAGTTCTACTAAGTCTTCGCCCTTTACCAGCCTATTAATACATCATAAACTGAAAGAATGATGGTGTTTGTTTTTTCAATTTGTCTAATTAATCTTGTACGACTATCACATAATCTTTTCTTAGTAAACTTGCATCAGTTTAAATTTTAAGGAGCAAATGTTTTGATATGTATTCTATCCAAAAAAAAAGTTTTGTACATTGCATAGAACTTTTAAATGACTTTACTTCAATACACATACTAATTATAACTAAACAAAAACAAATTATTAACTATAAATTTCATCATGTATTTATAAGCAAAGAAGGATCGGTAAGGAGCACTATTAGTAACAATCTAAGAACTAAAGAAACTGAAGAGATAATATATTTTGCTTAATTTATATGCTTTGTCCTCATCAGAATCCATAAATCAGACCTCTAAATTAATAGTTATGGTATTCCAAAGGCTTTTCTACAACGTATATTCTTTCCCTTTATATGTGTGAAAGCACAAGAATGTAAGTGTCGCTGCTCGTGCAAGTATATTTTATAAAAAGGAAAAAAATTATGAAGTCATGCTCACATAATATTTACTTGTTAAGTGAAGCATTTAATGCCACCATGTGTCAGTCCCTTGGAATCTAATTTCTACCAAAGAATAAATAATTGTTCACCTTTAATGTTTCCCTGACAGCCAACAAGAAAAGAGAAAAATGGTATAAGGGGAAAAAAGGAGGAACAACAACAGTAAATCTTGAGAGTCATATAGAATGACTGCGGTAATTAATAACTTCAACTGCTAAGTTGTCCATATTAAGCAAAAGATCTTGGTGTTGATTTTCCAAAAGATGGGGCCCTTTTTGTTATCAATCTACTGTCTTGATCATGATACAGAAGCAGCCAAATAACCTTCATGATCATAATCACATCTAAGATAGTTTCTGTCTAATTTACAGCCTAACATGGCCAAATGTAAAAATAGTAGCCGTACATAAGAACAAACAGAGCTGGAATCATTTTGGAGGCATTGAAATGTTCTAGCGGCAGGCTGGAGAATTATCCTAAAAGATAGAAAACAAGAGAAAATTTCTTTTTCTGAGAATTATTTTTCACTAATTAGACCAGGACCGTACATCAGGCATCGGTCTATGCAGGATCTTATGACCATGGTCACCATGTGCATCGAGTATACAGCTTGTCACTGCATATTCTTACTGCACTTGACAGACATCTATGCTATATCATATCATACTCTTTTTCTGGTAAACAAAGGTTTACAAGCTTTCTATAGGAGCTACATGTGGGTTATCATGGCCGGCAGACCGTTTCATCGTACAAGTTCTTGATGACTCCACAAATGAACCCCTGAGGGTATCTCTACATATTCAGTATGTCTTATTTTAACACATGTAGAGTTTCAAAGATATAGGCTTACATTTTACACAATCACAGGAAATGGTGGAACTGGAATGCTACAAGTGGATGGAAAAGGGTGTGAATGTGAAATACGAAACTCGTGACAACAGGATCGGTTACAAAGCTGATGCTCTTCGAGAAGGTTTACAGAAAGAATATGTTAAAAACTGTGAATTTGTGGTGATCTTTGATACCGACTTTCAACCTGACCAAGATTTCCTCCAGAGGACTATTCCTTATCTTCTCAAGAATCCGGAGCTGGGTTTGGTTCAGGCTCGGTGGAAATTTGGTAAGGCCATACAATTCAATATTTCTTTTGTCCATTTTTGTATGTCATGAACATACATATTTGTAGTTGCTAACAGCTGGAGAAGAGAAGTATGACATTTGAGGTCAAAACCGTATATTAACCATAGGACATGATGAGTTGGAATAGACATTATGCTGTGGTTTAAAAATATGACACTAGACTTATAATCAGCCCAAGCTTTTAGAAAGGGTATGACCAGTTTCATTCTCTAGCTCATGGACAGAAGACTGAATTCCATCTTTTTCTGAACTTTTCCATAACGTGACTATTCTTACTCAGTTGCCCTGTCACCAGCTTATCATTGTCTATTATTTCATATTTATAGCTCCAACATGTTGCGGCTTGATGTGTGATGATCAGTGATGACCAAAGCTGAAAGATTGGCCGATAAGGACTCATACATGACGCCAACAGGTTTTATACACTATTGTTCATGATGGAGACTAAATGAATGGCCCCATTGTTTGTTTCTATCACCTTGAGCGACACTGTCACCTTAGCTGAATTTTCTTGTTTGATAGTAGTACTTTAGCCAGGACAACAGACAAAAAACTTGTTCTTTCGTGCTTGATGTCACACCTGTTCATTAAGTGGAAAACTCCACAGTCTACACCATCTTTCCGCTTATATGTTGACCATCACAGTCTAAGTGTAAATGCTAGTCAACATAGCTTTGATGTTTTACCAGTGATACAGAACTGTGAGGTAATCTTCATATATTTAAGAGAGACTATGAATTCCGTCCAGGCAGGGAGGATTTTCCAGAAGGCATAAACCAATTTCTAAATCCCATGTATTCTTCTTTTCCATGTAAGAAACATTAGCTTTGTATGCTAAGAGAAAAATCAAAATGCCATTGGATGGATAAAGGAGAAACCCTCACAATAACTCTCCTCATATCTCCTATGTCTATCCTTTTCTTTTCACATTTACACCACCTTTAACTCTTTTAAACCAGACATAATGTTTTCACTTTAAAACTGTCCCTTTTCTGGTTAGGATAATTTGCATTTTTTTTGAGTCATTCGTTTTTTGTTATAATCTGCAGTCAATGCAGATGAATGCCTTATGACTCGGCTTCAAGAACTGTCACTAGACTATCACTTCAGTGTTGAGCAAGAAGTGGGCTCCTCAACATGTTCGTTCTTTGGGTTCAATGGTAGACAGACTTGTAATTTCTGCTTCATACAAGATCCGAACAATGTACGATTATCACACTTATTTCATTTATTGGCATTTGTAGGGACAGCAGGTGTATGGAGGATTCAAGTGGTAATTGATGCTGGTGGATGGAAAGATAGAACCACAGTTGAAGACATGGATCTTGCAGTTAGAGCCAGTCTTAAAGGCTGGAAATTCATCTTTGTGGGTGACCTAGCAATGAGAATTCTAATTCCATCTATGAATACTTCAGATTCAACTATGTACAGAGATTAGAAAGCAATAGAACAATGAGCTATCACTTTAGTATTCCTACTGTCTATAGGTCAAAAATGAACTCCCGAGTACTTATAAAGCATATCGTTATCAGCAGCATCGCTGGTCATGTGGCCCTGCTAATCTCTTCAGAAAAATGACTAAGGAAATCATCCTCTGTGAGGTCAGTAAACTTGTACCTTTTTCTATATCTAACAGAGAAAAATACAATAAGTAGATGAACGAAACTGAAACTAGATTTCCCTCAGGGTGTTTCATCATTTTCAATTTTTTTTTGGGGGGGGGGCGTGCTTGAAGCTGAGAACTGACACGGTCATTTTCATCTAATGCAGAGGGTATCAATCTGGAAGAAATTTCATGTCATCGATGCATTTTGTTTGTAAGAAAGATAGAGGCGCACTGGGTCACTTTCTTCTTCTATTGCATTATTATCCCACTAAGTGTCCTGGTTCCTGAAGTGTATCTCCCAAAAATAATAGCAATATAAATTCCAGCAACAATTACTATTCTGAATGCAATCTACACCCCAAGGTAACGCTGCAATGTCTACTTTGTAATTCATTCATTCATTTTCTCTATTTTTATTTGTATCATCTAGCTACAACATTTGCTTCCTCTTTCCACAAGCTCTCTGCATCTCCTTGTCTTCTGGATTCTTTTTGAGAATGTCATGTCCCTTCATAGAGAAAAGGCAGCAATTATAGGTCTCCTAGAAGCCAACCGTGTCAATGAATGGGTTGTAACCGAAAAACTAGGGAGTGCCATGAAGAAGAAGATCAGTGCAGGAACAACAAAGAAACCTAGATCACAAATAAGGGAAAGGTAACTTTTCTTCCTTGATGACACAATTGAAAATAATTTTCCAAAATCCTCATAGTACCATAGTAAGATGGTCCATAAAGTAGGATGAAACATGAAGTAGCTAAACTATTAATGTTTTCAGTCATCTGTCTTCCGAGGCTTCACCTTTTGATTTTACAAACAGGGTCCATGTCTTGGAGCTGTTAATGGGACTTTTTATGCTTCACTGTGCACTGTATAATCTGCTCTAAGGAAACGATCATTTCTTCATATACCTATTACTGCAAGCAGGAGCTTTCTTCATTATGGGGATAGGGTATGTTGGGACATTTGTACCGAACTAGAGGCAAAGACAACAAGATCCAATTGGAGGCCAGGATATGGATATGCGTCTACAGGGGGGCTTATCACTATTCAGATGGCAAGTGTACACCTAGTAGATTCCTATTACTATATGTATAATTGTACATCAGAGCCTACATTCCATGCTCATGTCCTCTATTAGACCACCTAATTGCCAGAAGTCCACAATATATTCTAATGAATGCATAGCTTGGCTTGTTCATCAGAACCCAGATTCTCAGAAAACCAGACTTTTGTTGGTCTTATAATGTTGGGCAAAACAAAAATGCAAAAGCCTAAACGAACATCTTGATAAGATGTTCAAGTCCCCAGTCATTTTCATCCAAAGTCTCCGAGTCCAACCAAAAAATATGGCAAGTAGAGTAATGGAGACATATACAACAATGGATGTGCAATCCCAACTTAGACCAGATCGAGTGTTACAAAAACTCCAATTGTGATACTTTAACAAAGCCTCTCCGAGAGAAAAAAACTGGAAGCATTTGAGGACTGATACACAAACAGAAGGCCACAGTTCAAGGGTGGAGGACAAACTCCAACTTCTAATGGACCAGAAGAAGTCCAGCTTCCAAATTTAAAGACCTAGCCTTTAGACGGTTGCTCCCATCTCTATGACACCATATGTGGGAATTGCGTAATGGATTTTGAACCGACACACAGGAAAAAGTTTTATAAAAATTCAGTTTGACCTCATTTTAAAATGTCAGTAAAATTAAAATAATTTAATAGTACCAGAAATCAACTTAGAGATGAAAAACAACCATTTCTTTCTAGCCATCAATACAGCTAAAACCCATCTCTAGAGAAGATTACTGCACAACACTGCAGTATCTATTTGATGTTTAAATGTAGGACCATTTAGTCTCATAGATCACGATATAAAACTCTACGAGCCTTTTGGTATCTAGGATGAATTCTCTATTCAATCACAGATCAAGAAAGCACCACTGACATCAAGAGTCACAAAGCCATATTCAATATTTTGCTTTTTTATATTATTAATAAAACATTGACTCAACTCCACATGGCAAAACCAACTCAACTGTATGTAGCAGAGGCACCGTTTGGATATACCTGAGAAGCTCATCTCCTCTATTTCTCATTTGTCGCCCCATTATTAAACCATTCAAAACCAATGGACAGTCTTTTACCACCTCTCCTGGAACCATGGAGCAGCATTATGAAAAGCACAAGGCACACTCATGGCACGGAGATTCACAAAGCGAATGGTGCCAGGCCTAAACCTTGACATCGTCTTCTCTGCTTAAAACAATTAGACATATTTAGGCATGCCTCAACTTGCAAAAGGCCTTAGGGAGCCAGGAAACACTACCAATCAATGCATAGCCTTTAAAGATACAGCCAGAGAGAACATAGGTCATAAAATTAGCTTAGTCATTCACACTAAAGTAAATTTGGGCATCCCAGCAAACTAATGAAAAATAGTACCCTGTGCATACCTCTATGCAATGAAAGGCCTTCATAATAGTTTGTACTCTAGATTGAGAACACAAATGGAAGGAGAAAAGACAACTTAAGAACCCTCATCTGTTTTGTTTGTAAATTGTTTCTTTAAATGTAACTATCATTTTTTTTTCTCTCTCTCTCTTATATGTCTAATTGCTTAATGCAGGGAAAGGGTCAAGAATCACAGTATGAGAATACCATTCTGTGGATTGTTTTTCTAAAATGTTTAATGATTTTGCCCCCAGTCTTGCAGGATTGGGTAAAAGCTGACCGGTTGAAGTAAGAAAATGTTGAGAGTTTCGCCTAATCTCTTTTCCTTTTTGTTGTTCACCAGCACACCAAACAATAAATAAGCAGCAAGTGCAGGATAGGAAACAGGTGACAATGCAAGGAAGCAACTGATTCATACCCCAAATTAAATTATTTTTCAGTACATTCATTGCTAAGAGCATATGTAAGCAACTATCTAAAAATTGAATAACTACCATTGGTGATTATCCAAAAAGAATACAAAAGGCATACATGTTCCCAAAAGATTCACTCAAGCTCATCTAGTTTGGTTTCATATTGTTCACCGGAAGAGAGAATTTTCACACCAACCATACCTCTTTGCCATTCAGAACTGCCCACCAATATCAACCTGCATGCATTGATCCGAGATGCCCGTTTGAACACCCTAAAGAAAAGGGGGAAGAGAGAAAGGGAGTTACAGTACTCATTATAGACCAGAAACTGGCAAAAATTGATTGTACAAACAAAAAAGGAAGATGGACCATGTTACGCACCACTTGAGTGGCTTGCTCTCCAATACCAAATCAACACTTTGACCCTTTCCCCTGAGCATTGTAGCAACCCTAGCAGCTGCCCCTTGTAGTTCAGGATCCAGAGAGCACACAATGTTCTCTACCTGGAGCCCAAGATCTGGTAGTAGCCCCTTTTCCTTGAGCAACTACAACAACAGAAAAGACAATAGATATAATGAACGACAATGACTCCTAGTAAACACAGCGCTACACCCTAAGCCCTATTGGGAAACTAGGAACTAGTATTTTTTGGACTCTTCACACCAAACTATAAAAGCTTTTTTTTTTTTTTCTATCAGAAGCTTCCATTTTTGCATGTGGTGTGTGGGGGTGATGCTTTTTTGGAGGCAGGAAGGGAGGCAACCTTAAGTCTACTGAAAGGTAAATGGTTTAGCATCAGATAAAACTCCACAATACCATGGCCAGATTCTTAATCTCTTAAGCCTCCTGGGGGAATTGGGAATAGCAGTGTTTTAGAATAAGCTAGCCAACTACATCTAGCACTAAAATTATATCCCTGAAACCTAATCACGAATTTTACGTTCTCATTACAAGCATACATAGGAAAATTTTTTACCACATGGTCTTCAAATTCAACTCACTTCTACTATGACAGCATCCCCAAAACCAAAGCCACAAGCTGGAAGGTTGTCACCTCCGAAAGTAGAAAGCAAGCGGTCATATCGTCCACCACCACAAATGGCTCGCAATTTCCCTTCCCTATCAAATCCCTACGGAAAAAATAATGAGAATGGAAAGGACAGGATGTATACTCTTATCAGCTGCATCATGTGCATCTCAGTGCACATGTAACACATCTCTCAGACAGAGTATGACTCCTAATCATCACAGTAACTCAAGGAGATGCAAAATTTTATCTCCAACCATGAAGAGTACAAATTATGTGGAGTCTCCAAAATTTTATCTCCAACCATGAAGAGTATAAATCATGCAGTCTCCCACTTTTAATTATTATGCAAAAATTTAATAAACCAAAGAGTAACACATTTTTTTTTTTTGGTACATAGGAAGACTCGAGCTCAAGACTTTTACAAGGGGAGAGGGGACGGTGCTAGTTAAGCTAGAGCTCATTGGCACCAAAGAGTACACATTAATCATTTCAGGAAGTGGGCCTCAGGATCAATTAATCACTCAGATTACATTGTTGACCACAACAATGGCATACAAAGTTATGTTGATATGCACATCCTCTGAACACATGAAAGTTGGGACTTGTCATTCGGATTAGGAACTTATGTTTAACAGGACACCATATCATCAGTTCAGATTGAAATCTTATTTTCACATAGGTTTGACAAGTTATGGAATAGATATGGTCTTTTCCTAACCAGTTGGCCTTCTGTATGAAGCTTGAGATATAATACAGACTCAAACCTCACGATGAATGAGACATATATTACTTAGGTTTTGAAACATATAACTCCTAAAAATGATGTAATATAATGAAAACAACCTAAAATTTAAGTGTTATTGTCTAGTCAAATGTATATAAATGAATATACAATATACAAATTAACTATTACAAAAAATTTTGTTTTATATGGTACAAAAAGTCATTAACCAATGTAATTTGTATTTACTATACAACTAATTATCAATTGCCATTAAAACATAATTCTAAACAATTATCAACTATTTCAATTGCAGGTTCTGAAGACCCTGGCAGTTTGGGCAGGTCGCATAAAAACCCAGCAAATTTGATCAAGCCTCATGTTTGTCCGATTCTATTACTGCCCTGGACCAGTTTAGAGTCCAGGTTTCCCCTTCAAACCAGCTAATCTGATTCGGGTTTGATAACACTAGCATTAATGATTTTTGTTTCTCAAGCAATATTATAAATATTTCTGCAATATAATACTAAGGAATGAGGAGAAAGCTTATGGTGCAAATTCAAACCTCAAACACGATTCCAGTGTAATAAGCTAGGCCACGGACGACGGATGCATCAAACTGAATCCATTCAGAGAAACCAAAGTCCTTGGCTAAAGAGAATAATTTTTTAAGATCAGCCACTGCCTCACCTCCAGCTCCAAGTACCTCTACATTTATGCAAAGCATGACTTATATATAAGATATAATTCATCATTTGTGATGCTAATTTTGGTTCAAAACTTGTTTTAGATGAACTGGAAGTGTGCGTGTGCGTGTGCGTGTCTTGTCTTTTCTTTTTTTTTTGGGGGGAGGGTGTTAGAGAGGTCATATTCACTAAGAAGCACCAAGAGGTAGCCCCTAATTAACACTAAAATCAGCAAGAAACAGAAAATTACTCAATAATTATCAACATCCCCATTTTGCACACATGAGGAAATGAAATTCCTCAAGCCAAATCCAAAAAATTGCACAAAGGCTTCTATTGCCGTCAACTGTTTACCTCCACACATTAAGTAGGACCAATAGCATGAAACCTGTTCTTGTAACTCTGAAACTCCCTGTGAAGCCCAGAAATACTCCCAACTAGAACATGCTACAATCCACTCAATTCCCACAATGCATAAGTTAAGGATGTTTTTGTCTACTGCAAAAGTAAAAAGTACATATTCTGCATCCCTTTTACATAAAAGGTGAATTCCTCATTCATTTTTTAACATTGTCGACTCCACAAACTTAACCTGTTTTACCATTCAAGTAACAAAAGCAACTTTAGAAGGTATATCCACTTTCCAAATTGCCTACCAAGGAAAGGACTTTGAAGATCACCTTTACTGGAAAAAATATCAAATAAACATAAATCATATGGTGCATCATTTTGCACCTTTTTCACTTTAAGTTGATATTGTTCAAGGAGTCAATGTTCAAATGATTATTTAAATCTCAAACTAAGTTGACTTCAATAATCTTGCACGAATACCCATGACGACCAATTGTCAAAAAGATGAAGAAAAAGCAAACAAAGATTACCAGAATTTCTTTCAATAGAAGCCCTTAAGAAGTACTCTTTCACCGAACTCTCAACCATTTAAAGGCTAATACGAAACCTTGGTCAAGCTATAAATTCTTAAAATTCACACCATGCTCACATGGATATTACTCCACAGGGGAGCTTAGCTTACAGACTTCTAATCTACCCTTTCAAATTTAAAAATTTCAATTGTTGCATGTAGTTAATTTCTAGGATTTTCAGAGTTGCAGACTGGGGAATTGCAGTTAAGAAGTATCCTCGGCAAAACTCTCAGCTTGCAGCACCTTACCTAAGAATGGAGTCCATGGCCCTCAAATCGTGAGAGCAGATCAGCACAACCAACATTTTCTCAACTTACTACCTATTGGTGCTTTTTCAACAAAATTCCAAACCCCTAGGCTCACTTAGGAGTCAACCTTCAAATAAGCATGACCATTCTTAAGACATTTTGAGAAAATTTTAAATTTTGTCTGGTGGTCAAAATAGTCAGCTAGCAATTAGATAAGGAGACCTTGTAAATCTCAAACCACAAAAGAGAAATACTGTAAACTGGAAAATGCAATTACACTTCATCAACATCAGCTTTTGTATGATCTGTTAATGTCAAACTTTCTATGACAAGTTATGTTACACCAAAGTCACACTAAATAATCTCATTGCCTTATTACTCTAAAAACAGGCTATCCTATTTTCTATTACATTTGCTTAAGATTAGTCGGTCAAAATGGACATATAAAATAATCTACGGTCCTACAATCACCATTCTGGACAATATTTATGATGCAAAAAACGAGGCTACCACAAATAATACCCTCAACTATGATATAAAACAAGTTACGAACGTAAAGGATAAAAAAATAGATGGATAAAAGTAAAACGAGAGGAAAAGAATCATGAACTTTGTTTCCAAGGAAATGCAATATCAACAAAGGTCCGTGTTTCATAACAAGATTTTGCATAGGAAAGAAGAGAAATAAATTAGTACCAGAGAGGTGGACAAAGAAACTGCATAATTTGTCTTTTTTCCAGCAACTATCCCACTATTCCCATAAAACATTTCAGCTATTGTGCAACTCTATATTTAAATGTACTTTTACCTACAAAGAAAAGTACAAAGCTTAAAATAACTTGGCATATGTATCTAAATAGAATTTGGAAAGAAGCCTATCCCAATAATTTTACCAAAAAAAGATTTTATAAAATGGCTATACTCTAATCATGTCTTCTGATTTGATCATTCAGGATAAGCCCATCTAAAATCTCATAACCTAAAGTCAAACAAAACAGAACCATCCATATTTTCCAATCGAAACAATAAGGATTATAACAGGGAAGTTTCTTGCAAAAGTGAAGCAACTAACCTTCTAACTTTGACAAGGATCTTATAGACAGTACTTTCAAGAGCTCCTCAATGGCCTGCTCTGATATCCCCACAGACCCCAAGTCTTTCTTAATCTCATCTAAAGGCAGCTTTTCCATCTATGTCCACATAGATCCCAACAAAAGCATGAAATGGAGAAAAGTTAATACAAAATATTGCAAAAGCATGCGTGAAAACCAGATAACCAGTACGGCAAACCAATTCTACAATTTGCAAATGTTCTCAAAAACTCAGAGTAGTTTGAATACTTGTCAACACCTAAATGAAAATATAAAATAAAATAAGAAATTGGCATCAGCAACATAAAACTGCGAGGATAATTCAAAAGGGATCATCACTAACAGGCAAAGTAATGGTTTCCCCTAAAGTTTTATTTCCAAAGAAAGAAAATACACAAAAAGAAAGCAACTTATTGCCCTCCAACACCAATACAATGCTTTCTATGCTGCTTATGCAAGGCTTCTGAAAACCAGTAATCTGATGGGATAGAACAATAGCCATGACAGAAAACAACAACATTTTGGTAAAAAAAAGATGACCGAATTGAACAATCAAAACCATTGCAAATAGCTCTGGTGCAAGGGTTAAGCTAATACAATAATATTATTCAATTTGAACCTTATATGCAAGTCAAGCCAAAACCTTTTGGAAAGTCTTTTATCTGCCCATCAAAGGAAAAGAAGAGATTCAAGTGATGACGGCAGCCACTTAAAAAAATATGGAGCATATAATGGTGCCCAAATTGCCCCATCAGGACTACCTAAAAAATATGTGGCCCAAGTATATATCGAGTCAACCAGTGTACCTATTTGGGAGATCCATTATATTGCTTCAATTTTATTGCACACAATTTAATGAGGAGATTGATGGTTTTCAAAAAGCTAAGCTAATGCGGCATAATAGATAGGCAAACAAGACACAGAACTAGAAGTGCACAGATGTTTTCATAAACCAATTCCACAAAAGAATAAAATGACTTTGCATTGATGTAATCATCATAACCCAGTAAAGAATGAAGATCACCCATAAGATGGCAAAACTTGCCAAATACCAATATAATTAAGCATGCCCTGTCCTTTGATTGATCATTTGACCACGAAGATAATGACTATTCAGGTGTTCAACTCAATCGAGCACAAAAAGGTTTCACAGGTGCAAAGTAACAACAGCCAATGCAGTGGAAGAACGACAACAAAATCAAAATGATATTAAAACCTGCAACATACCTTATCTATGATGATGCAAACCTTTCCGAATAAATTGTCTGGTATAGAGTAGCACCTCAATAACTCTTGCAAAACCTACACTTGTGAAGGAACAGAAATTTGGAGACATATATCAACAGTACCCTCACTTCAGTAAATAGAGTAAAGACTAAATTTTGTTTTTTGCATATTAATTTGCAGAAAGATGCCAGTTTTGGACACTGTTCTGCAATGAATTCATACAATCAAACCCACTTATCTGGAATTAAGACTTTGTTAGGTTAAATACCTTACGGCTAGAAACTTTGAATCCCACATCTAATGCGGTTATGCCCAATCGCTTGAAGAAGGTGACAATAGAAGAAATAAGCTCAGCTTCAGCCTAGAGCACCAAGGTCAAAGGTTAGACTAAGAAACAGATGAGGATTAATAAAAAAAGCACAATGGACAATGTTATCCACATATTAAGAAGAAAAAGATGATACGGGTTTCACTAGAAGGTGGCAAGCAACAATGACAGAAAAAGGGGCAAACCTTCAATGGCATATGTGTATAAATATTTCTTTAGAAAAAGTCATATTGTTCCAACCAGCACATAGGCAACCCTATTACTTATATTTGAAACAATCGAACTAGAAAATATTGCTACCATTCTCAGTTAGCTTAAACATTTTAAAGCAGTTGACTGTTTCACATCTTTTAAACAGCTGCATTGCAAACTCCTATACCTCCTTGGACATCTACACCTTACCCTCAACCTCATACATAATCACAACTCTCCGAAGATGATATCTGATATCCCTACCCCATGAATATCCATAACCATTTACCAGAGAGAAAATAAACTCCATCAGCAATTTTAAGTCTCACCAACCTCCATCAGTGCCTCACTGATTTCTTACCTAAACAGACTAGATTTTGTGCTTTCATTCTATTAAACTTTACTGCAAAATCATATGTTCCAATCTGCTCAATTCATTAGTCAGACAGCCATATAGTCTAAGTTAAAACAATTGATATATGTGAAGGAGTAAGCCACCAACTTTTGATAGATATTCATTCACTTAAGCAAGATTCTCAAATTTCCTGTTATCATATCCCTGAATCTTGACTAGGAAACTTAGCATGCTTGCTCCATATATCATCATTCATATATCTTCGGCACACACGCAGCTAAGTACTGGGATCTTGTCTATCATAAAGCAAAAATATCACACACAGATCAACTCACTTTTTGATAGGACAATCTTAAGCATTGCCACCACGTCAAGCAAAGAAACATACATCTGAAAAAGGTAAGATTTGCCTCTCTTAACCTGGCAAGTAAGAGTATTGTCTCAAAATAACAAGTGTTCTCACCTCGATTCCTCCCCTCCCCCAATACAAATAATCTGTTTTGTCTTAGGAAAAATTAGCTCAGCAGATTGATTAAACATCTTACTTAAAATTCCAATGCAAAAATGAACCGGGAAAGAAGGCAAGAGGTCCACCTGCCTCAGGCAGTAGGAGGAGTGAAAAATATTTGCTCGGAAAACTGCAGACACATGGGGAAAAAGAGTACTGCACATATTAATTACATCCTCCACAACCAAATCCCATCCTATGTAAGATGAATGAGTAGAAAACCTCCGAGATACATAGTCATTCACCTCCTCATATCCAAATAAGAAACTGTCAATATATTCTTCTTTTCTTATTTAGTTTTATTATAACTGTATATTTTTGTATTATCTCTCTAAAGATTTTCATTACTATTGTACATATTCTTACTCTAATTACTGTTGTATTTTTTCTTATAATAGGCCTAAAACTAAAGGATTTGATTATGCTTACTATATTAGATTCTAGAATTAAGGGATTTGATAATTCTTGATATCTATATATTGTAATTCTCTTAGTGAAATGAGCAGAATATTTTTTTCATAAATTCTCTTTTATTTTTTTGTCACGGTATCAGAGCCAAAAGTCTGAGATCATGGTTCCTTGTCTATCTCCAAGATCTGAGTGATTTGTTCTTTTTTTTTTGTATTCTTCTATTCTGTTTTCTTGGACTTGATCTCTTAGTTCTTGTTTCTAGTTGAATCATGTCTTTGGAACGATCTGAACAATTTCTTGTTCGATTTAATGGCAAGAACTATTCTGTCTGAACATTCTAATTTCAGATTTTTGTCAAGGGAAAGGAATTATAGGGTCATATTGATGGGACAGATCCTGCACCTAACAGCTAGAAGGAGAAAGAGAAATATGTGAAATGGGAGGTGAAGAATGCTCAGATTATGTCTTGGATCCTTGGAAGTGTAGAACCCTCCATGCTTCTCAATCTCAAGCCATATAAGACCTCTAGAGAAATGTGGGATTACTTGAAAAAAATTTACAACCAAAACAATACAGCACGAAAGTTTCAATTGGAACTCGAGTCGGGTCAACTCATTCAAGGGAGTATGTCGATCAAAGAGTTTTATTCTTCCTTTGGAAATCTTTGGGCTGAGTACACTAATATTGTGTCTGCAAGTGTACCTCCTGAACGACTCATTGCTATCCAACATGTGCATGAGACTAGCAAGCGTGACCAGTTTTAATGAAGTTAAGGGGGGAGTTTAAAGTAATCAGGTCCAACCTGGTGAACAGAGAATCGGTTTCTTTATTAGATATTTGTGTATGAGTGTTTCTCAAGGAAGAACTATGGCTAATTACACAAGTTGTCTTGGAGCAGAAAGCTCAAAATTCTGTTTTAATTCCTATTGCCTACGCTACTCAAGAGAGATCTAAAGGAGGCAGAGATATGACTAATGTCAAGTGCTATAGTTGCAAAGGATTTGGGCACATTGTCACTAATTGTACTAAAAAATTTTGCAATTATTGTAAGAAAACAGGGCATATCATCAAAGATTATTCCATTCGGGCTTCAAAGAAATTTGAAACTGCCTACAATATCTCTATTGGTTCCTCAAATGCCCCTAGTCCTGGTCAGTCTTCTATTACTCCTGAAATGGTCCAACAAATGATAGTTTCTGCCCTTTCTGCTTTAAACCTTTCAGGTAACAAAAATTCTAATCCTAAGTTTTGGTATTTTGATTTTGGTGCTTCCAATCACATAACTAACACTGCCTTACCTTTAAATAATGTTAAAAAATATAAAGAAGATCTTTAGATTCATACTGTCAATGGTAATTCCTTACTTATCATAGCTGTTGGTGATATTTCAGCCTCTTTAAATACTGTTTTTGTATCTCCTAAGCTGTCCACTAATCTTATATCTGTCGGCCAATTAGTTGACAACAATTGTAGTGTTCAATTTTCAAATTTTGATTGTCTTGTGTAGGATCAAGTGTTCAGAAAGATGATCGCAAAGGGACCTAAAGTGGGACGTCTCTTTCCTTTGTTTTTGTCTCCCTCTCCGGTGTCAATGCTGTTCAATGTGATAATCAGGTGTGACATAGACGTTTAAAGCATCCTAATCCTCATGTACTTCGAGTCTTGCTTAAATTTAGTTTACTTGGAAATAAAAATTTGACTTCTTCAAATAATGATATTGTTGATTGCGCATCTTGCAAACTTGGTAAAGGCAAAACGCTTCCTTTTCCTTTGCATAAAACCCGCACCACCAAACCTTTTGAACTTGTACATACTGATGCATGGGGTATTACATCTGTAATTTCTCATGAACATTACAAATACTTTGTTACATTTATCGATGATTTCACTTGCTTTATTTGGGTATATTTCCTTCGGTCAAAAAGTGAGATTTTCTTTGTGTTTAAAGTCTTTCTTGCTTTAGTTGAAACACAATTTTCTGTCAAAATCAAAATTTTGCAATCTGATTCAAGTGGTGAATATATGTCAAATGAATTTCAATTTTTCTTCAAAGTCATAGACTCATATTACAACGTTCTTGTCCTTTCACTTCACAACAAAACGGTGAGACTGAAAGAAAGAATCGTCATCTTCTTGAAGTTGGTCGAACTCTTCTAATTGAGTCTTGTGTTCCTTCTCATTTTTGGTGCGAAGTTTTGTCTACTGCAGTTTATTTGATTAATAGATTACATTCTACCAACTTGAACAATGATTCTTCCTACTTTCGTTTGTTTGGGCATGCACCAAATTATTCCAATCGTCATATTTTTGGATGTGTTTGTTTTGTTCACCTTCTTGCACATGAGAGAAATAAACTTAGTGCCCAATCTGTCAAGCGTGCTCTTTTAGGATATGCTGGAAACCAAAAAGTATTTGTTTGCTATGATCCTCATGCCCGTTGAACTCGTGTCTCTAGGAATGTCATTTTTTTAAAAAAAAATCAGTCCTTCTTTAGCACACAATAGACTTCAGAATTCCCTTCTCTATCGGCTTTACCACATTTTCTTGAGTCGCCAACATCAGTCCAAAGGTTTAAACCTGGTTATGTTTATCATCGACACACTCCTACATCTGATCCTCTTACTGATCTCACTGAGGTCCCTCCATATCTTTTTGCGGCATCTAATTCTGTTTACCCATTTCCAATGATCCACCTCCTCTTCGAAGAAACTCTAGACATCACAAACCTCCTAAAAGGTATGGTTTTTACCACTTTGTCTTCTATTTCCATTCCCACTTGTTATAAACAGGCTATGAAACATGAGTGTTGGCAACAAGTAATGGAAGCAGAACTTCAAGCACTTGAGGAAAACCATACCTGGGACATTGTTTCTTGTCCTCCAAATGTTAAGCATATTGGTAGTAAGTGGGTCTATACAGTGAAACTCAAGTCTGATGGCTCTTTAGATATATACAAAGCTCGATTGGTTGCTCTTGACAATAAACAGGAATATGGCCTTAACTATGAAGAAACATTCGCACCAATTGCTAAGATGACGACGTTGAGAACCATTCTTGCTATTGCATCTTCTAAATCTTGGCCTTTACATCAGATGGATGTAAAAAATGTCTTCTTGAATGGGGATCTTAAGAAAGAGATTTATATGAAACTTCCACCAGCTATGTCAATGATGGCTTCTCATGAAGTTTGCAAGCTAAGACGCTCTTCGTATGGGTTGAAGCAAGCACCTAGAGTCTGGTTTGAGAAGTTTCGTAACACTCTTCTCACCTTCTCTTTCACACAAAGTCAATATGATTCATCACTCTTCTTTCACAAGATAGCCACTGGTATGGTCTTTCTCTTAGTCTATGTTGATGATATTATCATCACTGGTGATGATAATGGGCTAATCATAAAATTTCAAAATATGTTGCATAGTATATTTAAAATGAAAGATCTTGGGACATCTCACATATTTTTTGGGGCTGGAAATTCACTCTCGAGATCATAGTTTGTTCTTAAATCAATATAAATATATCCAAAATTTCATTGAATTAGCTAATTTAAAGGATGCTACTGCAATTGATATGCCAATGGAGGTGAATGTGAAATACCAAAAAGATGAAGGCGAGCATTGGCCTGATCCTTTTTTATATAATTGTTGGTAGTCTTATCTACCTAACAATTACAAGACCCGATATCTCATATGCTGTCCATATAGGCAGAAAATTTATGCAATCACCTCAACATCTTCATCTTGCTATAGTTCGTCGCATTATTCGATACTTAATTAGGTCACCTGCTAGTGGGTTGTTTTTTCCTACAAAATCTGCTCTTCATTTGACTACATATAGTGATGCAGATTGGGCTGGCTGCACAGATACTAGACAACAGGCTGGTGCATCTTTCTTGGAGATGCCTTGATTTCTTGGAAGTGAAAGAAGCAGGATTGTGTCTATCTTCCACGAAAGCTGAGTATAGAGCCATATCTTTCAAATACCTGATATCTTTACGACAGTTTTGACACGCCAGCGACACAAGTTTCTTAGTAGCAAATTGATGCCGATCGACTTACCCGCATCAGCTACTTTTGTAGGCACTAAGAAATAACAAACTCTCCAAAAGATTACAATACATCAAAAATATTTTATAATATTATACCCACCATCTTCAAGATTAATTTTATACTAGTTTTTAAGTTTGCTCTTGGTATAAAATTTTTTTAAAATGACTCATGAGTTCTATGTCCTTAGTTGATTGGAAAAGAGACATTGTGCCTACTCTCCAGCAAAACTGTCTAGAGCTTAAAATGAATTATCTTCACAAAAGGGCCTTTCGAACCAATCCCCCCCCCACCGATCTTTGCCTCATTTGGCCTCCTACTCCTCCTAAAAGGGATGCCTTTGTGCAGCATCTTTATAAATCATTAGTGCTTCATTCATCATGGTCCATTCATCAAACACATTCCATCCAATCTCATATTCCATAAGGTTAGATGATGATCTATACCATTTTAGCTTATAGAAAAAGGTCAAAGAAAATCTATAAAGACCTAGACGACCTAGCTTTTCCCACAAGCTTTTGTTTTTATACACCAAATTTCAGATGCTCAAATCCCCCTTGGTCTTAGTTCTAGTTACCCCATCCATCAAACTAATAATCCTTCTTGGCTATACCCACTATAGACTAAAGAAATCTCTCATCAACTTCTCAATTTCTTCAGCCAACACGAGCAATAAAGAGGAATAGTAAAAGCATGCATGAAAAAGTGTGTTGTCATGACTTAAAAGGGAGAACAAAACCCTTCCATCCATCTAACCTTTTAGGTATCTTAATAGTCATAGGACCCCAAAAGGAACCCCCTGCCCCCCTGCCCAATCCCCAAAAGGAACGTGTAAAATTGAAACCAAAACTAAACTTTGGCCATTTTTGTAAAATATAACATTTACGTTATTAGTATTTTTATACTTTTTTTTGTTATGATCATTACTTATGGAGAGGTATTACAATGTGGGACCTATGTATTGTAGTTTATAGTAAATTACTGATAAGATACCTCAACAATGTTGTCAAAAAATGTAAAACTATGGGCTGAACTTTGGGAATTAACATGTTCATTTTAATATTATGAGTCGAACAACCATGTGCTCACATTCCTTGGAAAAAGTAATACCTGAACTTTCTGCAATATCAAACAGGTTAACTTCAACACATGATTTTACCCTTAATCAATCAACTTCCAATATGATTTAGAAATGGATCAAAGTAATCTTGAGACTCACATCAATTAGAAAAAGCAGACCCTTGCTTACAGCATTTCCAATGAAAAGCATTGAATGGACCATTGGTGCAAATGGAAATAAGAACAGAAAAGTACTTCACGCATTCTAAATTACAAGCAAGTAAACTTCTGTTAAATGCATCAAGTAAAATGAAATTTTCCAACAAAAAATTTTGGTGAAAGGATTGTAAAAAAGCTTTCCAAAGTACAAAATTTTGATAGCACAAACCGTAACATCTGGTACCCCAATAATATCCATATTCCACTGATAGTGCTCACGACGACGGCCTCTTGTCATCCTCTCGTATCGCCAGCATTGTCCTACTGCAAACCATTTCAATGGGAGAGAAACGGACTTTCTGGACAGGAAAAAAAATGGACATTAAATTCCAGCTTCTGCACCTGGATACAAGATATAAATGAAGGAATAAACAAACAAGCACAAAATGTGTGTAAAAGACTTGGACATGAAATAAAAAAGGGGAAATGGAAAAGAAACTGAGAAAATGGAACATAAAATTTTAACTTCTTTGCCATCCCAACAAGAAATTAAAATTTAGTACCCTTTTTGTATCACAAGCCTTGCCAAAGACGGAGTAAGCTCAGGCCTCAATGCAACACGACGGTTCCCCCGATCCTCAAAACAGTATAGCTATGACACATATAAAATAAACAATATTGTAAGATTAGGAACATAGACTCCGTAAACCCAGAGTTTCAAATATATTTCCCAAAGTACCACATTCCTATTTTCTAATATACTGCCCAGTTGGTGGCAATCCAATAGTTCTGAAATGACACCTTGAACCTTCAAAGAGGTATCATACCTAATACAGTAGACCAAAAGATACAATGCAAATTTAACATCAACAAGAACAATTGATTCTGTTAAATGTCAATTCGGCCACCAAAGTTTTCAAGTTCTTCTAGAACTGCAATGCATGTGGCTCTGGGATGAAAATACATCAGGCATAGTTTTCAGATTTTACACTTTGGGCGCTTTATGACCGGAAAAAGTGTACGGTGTCCACTATGACGACACATTCAAAAAATAAATGCCGACCTTGCCACAACAAGTCTATTAGTATTACCTAAGCACATTTAATTAGCACTGCCAACATGATGGAAGGTTGGGATAATATTAAATAGGTTGAACCAAACCAAATGTGCCACCCTCCCAAGCTAATAGAAATGGTTTTCTTTATTAAATTGAAGAGCTAACTAACATTAAAACCCTCATACATCCAAAGTAACAGATAAATATTTCAAGTTTTAGTTGAAAAAGGTTAAGATACGAGCATGACTAAGGTTTATCCATATTTACTATAGGACCTCATAAAGACAAATACCAAGGAGGCAACCATGGCTTTGGTGATAATTTGATACCAATGATGATGCTATCTCTCCTATACGCAGATTAACATCCTTTCAAGGACTAATGCCGAACAATTGATATGTTCTTTTTTTGACATTAGAAGCATTTAGGATTCAAATTAAACCATAAGTTTAATTATCATATATGTGACCCCATATTATACAAATAAGAAGGAATTAATTTGATTGCCGAAATACTTATATTTTGAATTTTGTTAAAATTAAAAAAAAAAAACAAACAAACCTGGTCTCTTATCTCCTCCCCAGCTTTTCTAATGAATAAAGCCTCAGACTCCAGTACGGGAAAATCGACTTCTTCGAAACCAAACTGTTGGGAAACCTGCAATTCCAACGATAAACAAAACCAATCTCCAGAAAAACGAAAAACAACAGCCCTGAATCAAAAATCTAACCTCTTTGAAGTTCTGAAAAAGCCAGTTGCGCAATCGCATCTCCTCTGGGGGGAAATCCCTCGTTCCTTTCGGAGGATTCACGTCGATCCTCTCCACTGCCTCGGCAATCGGCGGTGGAGAGAAAGCACCGGATCTGCCACCGGTATTTTCTGTTGTGCATTCGGATTGTGCAGAACATAGTGAACATAACGTTCGGCTAGGGTTTTGAGTTAGGGTTTTTGAGAAAGAGAAGAAGAAGAAGGGAGAGCTAGGGTTTGAAGAGATAGAGAAGGGCTTTAGAGAAAGAGAGAAGCGGGAACGAAGGACAGTGAGACGCGGGCAGTGGTTGATAAGGAGAGAGGGAGTCGCAGGCATTTTTTGAGAGAGAGAGAGAGAGTTGGTCTCACCCTCACGTGTTTGCGCGAGACTTCTTGATGACGGTGGTCGCTTCTTTATTTTGTGCCGTTAGAAGGAGGAAAAGGGTTCAGCCTTGTCTTGTCAGCCAAGACTTCCAAATCTCTCTCCCCCCCCCCCCCCCCCGCCCCCAAAAAAAATTCTAATAAATTTGAATTTTAGGACATTGGTGGAGAATTTTAGGACTTTCTATTTCTACGAGGTTTAGCTTTGCTCTCTCTCTCTCTCTCTCTCTCTCTCTCTCTCTCTCTCTCTCTCTCTCTCTCTTTTCCCCATTTGGATTTCTGCCTTTATTCCTCTTATGAAAATAATTGCAAACTACATGTAATAAAACACTATTAAAAAAATTTGTGTATTAATTTTTAAAATATTCGATTTTAATTAAAATTATATAATTATATCAGGATACTAATTTATTTCTATTTTAACTGGTAAATGTCCATATCTAATTATCAAATAATATCCTTAATTAAAAATAATCATACCTTAAGTAGAATGAGTTAGATTAATATAAGTTATATATATGTCTTGTTTTGAAATTGAAGTAAATATATGGCTACGGACAAGAATTATTACATTATTCTTTTTTTTTTCAAGGGAGATTTGAGTTAGAAGGATGGTTTCCTGTAAATGGTTATGACCTAATAACATATTATGATTCAGTTGGTTCGGGAATTGACGTTCCTTAATCATGGTCGGAGTTTCGATCTCCATGGAAACGGAAAAATCAGTGTTGGGAGATCTGTCCCCTAAAGTAGACCATGTAAGTAGTCGACCTAGATTAATCGGGATAAAATTTTAAATATCGGATCAGTGATCGAGTAATGATATCAAAAAAACAAAGTAAATGATTATGACTGTTGCCTTTCCCCCGCAAAGTTACCAAGTAGATAAAGAAAAGTCTCTTTACTTGGGAGAAAAAAGGCTCCCGATAGGCCCAAAAGATGGCTAGTCGAATTAGATAACAATCATTTGGGCTTGTATATGGGCCAGAAACTCCACTCTATCTGCAGTATCCAGGGGGCATACCTCCTGAATGAGCAGTTTGGCAAAGCGTACACAGAGAGACCAGCACCACCGAAAATGGATGGAGCTGAGAGGAGTCCTCCATTATAATTTCAGCGGCTGAAAGTGATTGACCAAAAATAAAAAATGATTGCGTGGTTTGAACCCGGAACCAAACATCAATCATAAATTGTGCACCTCTAACCATATTCTTGATAAGTAGTCATTTTCCAACTTCGGAGTCTTCCGCACATTAGACTAGGCATATGTTTGTACCTTTAACTATATTCTTGGCTCTTCATGCAAAGAAGTTCCCCCACTCCCCCACAAAATGGCTTTGATTTGATATACACAAAGTGATTATTTTTCAACTTGTGTGGTAGCTTGGTCCAAGAGTTGGCTCATTGTCATCCACTCGGGTCCATGCGGCCTGGCTAGGCTCAATGGAAGCTGCGGCCATCTCTCTCTCTCTCTCTCTCAAGTTCAAATGTTCTAAGCGGTTCTAGAAAGAAATTCTGATACTTTTGGCGAGGTTTGACGTAAATAATTTTGTTGGGGATATGATAAGAAACTACTGAAACGAAATCTAATAGATTTCTCCAGGGTAAAGTGCCATTTCTCCTTGTTCAGACGTGGAATATTGGAACCAAACGAACACTCTAGAGATTTTATCAAATATATCTATGCGCATATTCTAAGGTTCTCGTTGGAGCAAAATTTCCACACACGCATAGGTAAGGTCCCCACACGTTACACACCACGAGTATAATCAAGTATCTCATTAGTTGAACAAGCACCCCAACCCAGAATCACCAACCCCAGTTTCAACCTCCTTTTTAGCTTTGAACTTCTAATTTCATAGTTTTGTGGGCATTCTGTCTATTGGATCTGGTTGAATAAATTGTTGCATCATTCATGTCTCAAGCGTTGTCAACCCTTTCTGGTCCACCGAAATTTATTTTTGACTTTGAGTTGAGAATCGCAGCTTATGATGTTGTGTCTATGTTTCTTATGTTGTTGTGTTTGTGAATTCTAAAAACAAAATTTTTGGTCGGCGGTCGACTCTAATATCACGATTTCATAACATTATAACACGGTTTTTTTTTTTTTTTTTTCAAATTGAAGGAGGGACACATAGGCGGAATAACAATTGATTTTTTTTGGCAAAAGAATAGCATATTTATCTTGTCTGTGAAGGGCGTGTTATGGCGTTAGTAAAACATACAATATTTTGGGTAAAAGAATAGCATTCATTTTGTTTTAAAATGAAGGGAACAAAATGTAAAAAGATGAAGACAATTTTAGGTATTGTTTCCTCTTTCTCTTCTCTCACAACATCATACCCAACCATGATTGAGAATTTGAAAGTATGATCTCTCATTTTTTTTTCAAAAAAAAAAAAAAAAGAACTCCCATAATGTATATAGATATAATGAACTAGTTCCCTTGATAGATTTAATGAACCATCCTCCAATCGACGTTTGGTCTAAATATTTTGCAAAATACCAACCTCTCCAAAAATCGAATGAAGAAGATATTATGGCAGGATTTTCCGAAGAAATTTGAAATTTTCATTCAGGGAAATCTTGAGAAAAATGGGAAGGAAATATCAAAAATGGCAAAAGCAAAACATGAAAGTTCTTGCCATAATGAATAGAAATGTTCATGTAAATCGAACATATCTCTTAGCAATTTAGACAAGTTGCTTAATTAGCAATGAATATCCTAAATTAACAATAATTGTATAATTTAATTTTTTGCCAAGAAAATAATCACATGATTATGAATTGTTCGTAGACGATGAAGTGGTCAAAGGTTGCCATAAAAACCGTTTAAGATTAGTACAACATTTTAGACTAGAAAAAATTGCTTTTAATTGATGACAAGAAAATCGGGTGAGAAGTGATTTTGAGTGCTTTGATTAGTACACCTCAATTTTCTCATTTTAATTAAGGATTGCGTTGAACCTAGTTTAGCATCTGATTCATCATTCTTGCATTTGAAAAATCTGAATTTTGAAAAAACAAAAATTAAATATCTAACAACGGTGCAAAGCAACCACCCAAAAACACACCTCCTAGCACTCACCTCTTCTCCTCCTCTTGAATCTTATTGCTCCCCACACACAATTAATTTAAATTAATTTAGTTCTTACATACTTTTAATCAATACAAAAATAATTTTTTTATAAAACACCCATATCCGAAAATATATTAAATTTGATTCGAGTTAAATTAGATTTTTAAATGACAAAATTTTTTCAAATTCCATTTTCTCCAAATATAAAATTTGAATCAGAAATCATAATTAATTGATACCGGATGATTTTTGATATTCTATATTTGTTAATACAAAAACATATTATTATGTGTAAGAATCTAAAACGTTGAATCCAATCAAAAACTTGATTGTCCCATGATACTATACTCATTATCCGGAGTTACTTATTCCCAAGTATATTACTGTGAATGATAAAAAAGAATTTAAGAGGGTTAATTCTTAAAATTAAGTTTTATAATATTCAAAACGGATTAATCAGACAAAACTCGAATAACGATGATAAAAATAAAAAGAAAAAAGAAAGAAAAAGAATTTAGAAATACATACAAATTATCTATTAAGATTTTAGTATCAATTAATTTAAATAGTAATTTTTAGCCAAAAAAAAAATATCAAATATACCAATCCAAATCACGTGTTTAGGTGGGGCAGACACGAAAAAAAAAATGCTCTAAATCATTTTAAATCAATAAAATACATTATTATACTCAGCATAAAAACAAAGAAAAAAGGAAACACAAATTATTTTTGGATCGAAAATGTGTTTTGAAGCAACTTGGCAATGATAAACCCTCTTTTGTTTTGATTCCAACGTGCAATAATAAACTTAATAATTCAACATGGGGTATTTCATTCATTCGATAATCTGTAATAATTCTAAATAATATAATTTGAAGTATGAGTTATTTTTTAAGGAGAGTTCTTGTCCTATTCTTAAAAACTTTATTAACTTTTTAATATTTGTCAATTTTGGCAAAGAAATATTACACGAAAAATGATTTCTCACATCAAATCAATTCAAATTTTCAATATTATTATAATTTTAAGTAATTTTTACAGAAATTTTTATTCATGAAAATAGTAACGAAGTCACGGAACCAAGAGACAAAAATGGGGATCACTTCAAATGTCAAACAGTGAAGCCCGTGGACAAAAATGCCATCGTCTTCACATAAGAGAGAGGGCAATATAGTCATTTCGCTATTGCCAAATGTTGAAGAGCACCCTATGAGTTAAGTTGAATGATTGGTCACGGCGTCATCATCATCCGCACCGTCGTGTTTAACGAGGCGGCACATTCATCGTCGGATAGACCCCACAACACATTAACATCATCATGTCACATACATACATACGCATAGACACATAAATGCATACATATTACATGAAAATTAGCTACTACCCCCCAACACAAGAGGCCTATAAATTCTCGTCCTCGCTTCCAATATAGCTCTTCACAACCAAACCTCTTAGGTCCCGAATAGCATAATTCCCATTGGCACACAAACCATTTTTCTTAAAAAATGGGTGAGGTAAGTTTTGAAAATTGACAAAATTTTCCCAACCCAAAAAAGATATTCTTCATTTTTTGTTCACTTTTCTAGATTTAATTGAATTGTTGTGATTTTTATTGGGATTTACAGAAAGAGGGAGGAGATAAAAATGAAGGAGAGAAGAAACAAGAAAAGAAAGCAGACGACGGAAAGGTCACTGCAGTTTTCAAGGTCGATTTGCATTGTGAGGGATGTGCCAAGAAAGTCAAACGTTATGTTTCCAAACTCGATGGTAAATTTTAATTTTTACTTGTAATCAATGTATCGGGTATTCAAATTCATGTCCAATTTCTCAATACCCATATCACAGTTTTGAGGTTTTATTTGTAAAATTTGAGAAAAATTTTCCCGAAGTTCGGAATTTTGGAATGTTAGTATTTTTCTTGTACATGCTTGTTCGTTGTTCTGTCTCTTCAATCTCTTCTGATGTGTCGTTTGTGGATGTTTAGGCGTTGACGATGTTAAGGTCGATGGTTCTGCCGGCAAACTAACAGTGACCGGAAATATGGACCCTGCAAAATTGAGAGAGAAAGTGGCAGGGAAAACTAATAAGAAGGTCGATCTTGTTTCTCCGGCGGCGGCGAAAAAGGAAGGCGGCGGCGGCGATAAGAAGCCTGATGAAAAGGGTGAGAAGAAGGCTGAAGGGAAGAAACCCGAAGAGAAAAAACCCGAAGAGAAAAAACCCAAAGAGGTACAAATATTAAAAATAATTTGGTAATTTTTTTTACCCATAATTAATTAGAATTAATTGGAGTCCGTTTTCCTTCAAAAGAACGTCGAGGTTTGGTCAACACATGGCACGTGTTAGAAACGTGTGATTCCTAATTACGAGAGCGAATTAAAGTTATAATACATTGTTATTATCGTACGAATTTGTATAACCCAATGTTACTAATTATGTTTTGCTGCTTGTATTTGCAGACTACAGTGGTTTTAAAGATTCGTTTACACTGCGAGGGATGCATTTCAAAGATTAGGAAAATTATTTCTAAGTACGATGGTGAGATTATCAAAACCCTTTCAATTATTATTTCTTAATTTTGAGATTTTAAAATTATGTTAATTTAGTTGTTGGTTGCATCATCACTATGTAAGCATCCTTATCCAATCAAACAAAATTTGCATTTTTTTTTTTTTTTTTTTTTTATAAAATTTATGTTTTATAAACTTTGAAGATTCTTGATTCTTCCCTTTGGATTCCCTTGAGCTTCTTCTCAGAACGTTTTCACACTTTTCGCTCCTCATACCAACCTAGACTTGTGATGGTTTCTCTCCCGTAGTGCATTTATCCTAAGAGGACTTGGTCTTAATAGGTTTCTATTGTTTTTAATGTTGGATTTGACTTTATTCTGTTTGAAAATTATTATAAAAATATTATATATATTTATTTTACTTATGCTTGTCTTACTGCAATTGTCACAAAATTAATGAAGAAATAATTAGAGAAGTGCTTGATGAGCAAAGCATTTTCCTATTATTGTGTTTTTCTATGGTGTCAAGATTAATAATGTTTTTTTTCCTCAAGATTATATAAGAGATGTAATTGGGTTGTAAAAAAAATCACACTGTTTAATGTTTTGACAATTTTGACTGAATAATTCTGACGTGGCCGAACAGGAGTGGACAGCGTGGCAATAGAAGCCCAAAAAGACCTGGTAACCGTCAAAGGCACAATGGACGTCAAAGACTTCGTTCCTTTCTTAAAACAGAAGCTTAAACGCAGCGTTGATGTTGTTCCTCCCGCAGGCGGCGGAGGCGATAAAAAAGACAAAGAAGCCGGCGGTGGCGGTGGTGACAAGAAAGACAATAAAGGCAAAGAAGCTTCTGGTAGCGCCGGCGGAGACGGCGGAGCTAAGAAGGATGATGCCCCGAAAGTGGAAGTCAACAAAATGGAGTATTATGGATATCCGAATCCGCCACCGCCGATGTTTTTCTACCAACAACCGCCACCACAACAAGTGTATGCATATCAGCACGCGCCGCCTCAACCAATGATGATGTACGGTGGAGGATATCATGATCAAGGACACGTGTACGGACAGGGTTACCCCGTGGACTACAGTTTGCACGCGCCGCAGATGTTTAGTGACGAGAATCCGAATGCTTGCTCAGTCATGTAAACGCAAATTACTGTTCTTCGGACGGTTATAAATGTTAAGGAAAAAATAATAATGTTTTGTTTTCTCATAATTGTAAATAAAACTTATGTGAAGAGACTCGGTAAATGCGAGGAATTTACTGAGGAAATAGATGGGAATTTTTGAAATTTCAGTTTTTCGGGTAGGACCAGGTTTACTGGTAGCCGGCGGGCCCGCCTGGTCAGCCGCCGGTGAGGTTGGTGGAGTTGGTTGGTGCGTACTCTCGTTTGACAGTCTATCAATTTTTTTAGCTGGGTATCTATTCGGTTCCTCCTTCTAATCTCAATCAACATTGCTTAATTAGTTGTTTTCTCTATAATTGCATAAGGTACTAAAAATATGTCATTGTCATTATGGTTTGACCATTTAATTTTACAAAATGTTTAGATTCCTAGTTGATGCGCAGATCACGCGAATGATTATTGAATTTTACTTGTTTCATCTTTGATTATGAATAAATATTTTCTAGGCACCTTTTTGTTCGTTCACAAAGGGTTTTTTTTTTTTTTTATTTTGCATTAAATACTCATAGTGTTCGTACTTCTTTAATTATAGGTCTCAAATTCAAACTATAGAAATAGAGAAATGAAATCTGAATTGAGAAATAAAATCTGAAAGAATCAATTTTTTAACGAACTTCATATTACTTTGAGCAATTAATTAAATAAAATCTAAATACAAGTTCATATGTCTATGTGCTGTAGGTGGTACCACAACCAATGTACAATTCCTTTTGCACTACTGTGACCATGTATCCACAATTTGACCTTTTGTATTCATTGAGCTTATGTCAAAATTTCAATAATTTTACAAAAATAGTTTTACTATAGTTAGAATATATTTGATTAAAAATTGACATGGCAGGGGCTACTGAAAACATCCAAAAAAATATAAAAGACAGAGCTAAATCTTTACATAAAATCCATTTATTTACGTATCAACTTAGTTCGAATGTAAGAAAAATGAAATAAAAGAATGTTATTATGGTACTTAAAATAAAAGAATGTTAAACAAACTGCCCAATGAATTCCAACCACAGGGGGGGTGAGGGGGAGAGAGAGAGAGATCTGTACATGGGGTCCTCAACCATTTGCTCAATTCTATGGATATGATCATAAGCTTATCTCCATTGGCGCGATTGCCATAGAAAAATGATAGTGATCTCCCCGTCCAATCAATTTCCAGGACATTGTAAAATGTTGGGTGGTAGAGTTTCTTTTGTATACAACTCTAGCTCTTTCAGGGGATTTGGATATTATTCATGTGGTGCATTTCGTGTGAGTTTCTCCGTTACCTGGTAATATCTTGGACGAACCCTGAGGCAAGTATCTTGGATGTGACTAAAAATTTGGAATTAACCTGGATTACACCAATACAACACCATCACAACTTCTATGCAATTCTGCGATATCTAGTTACTTAATTCAAAACACCAAAGTAACCATCGAGAAGTTTGATGCTTCTTTTACATTTGTCCTTCCATTGCCAATGCGATGAAAAGAGAGAAATTTCTATGAAAAACACCATTTCTCTCTCAACATTTCCACAATTTTAAAGAATTTTGTTCAGTCATCCCTATCAGTTTTGAAGTGTATTCACCGGGGCATCTTGGCCCCTCGGGACCTTCCTTCACGCTCCTTGAACATGGACGGGTTTGAGCAGCGTCACCCCCAAAATTTACCCAAAAAAATAATAAATAAAAAAGTGTAAAAATACTCATAGAACTATAGGTAATAATATATATATATATATATATATTTAAATTTTTTTAAAAAATCTATGTATATAAATCTTCCCCAAATATATAAAATTAACCCTTACGCCTACGTAGTTTGTCAAAGTAATAAAAAAGATTAAAATTTTATTTTATTATTTAAAAAACAAAGGATAAAAAAGGATGAACGCCCGGTCTCTCTCTCCCCCTCTTCTTTCTCATTCCAACAAATTTTCATTTAGAAAAAGGAAAAAAAAAAAAAAAAAAAGTAAGAAGAAGAAGATTGTTCGTTAGTCTTCCCCGAGCAAGCTCTGTTTCTCTAATTGTGGACAAAATGTTTGGTTGTTGGGAAATTTGCCGAACACTGGGAGTACACATTAGCAGTAATTCCACGTACTATGAGGCATATATAGAAGCCAAAGCATCACTTGATTTCCTGTTGCACCTATTTGGGTCTAGTTCATCCGACATCTTGAAATTGAGTTCAACTAAGGGTAGTCTGACTCAAAATTGAGAATACATAGAGGTCGAGAAAATATAATTTAGCTTTGAATATGCTGAAGAGGCTGAGATAATATAGCTTTAATTTTGAAGATCAGATGCTCACCTTGGAGAGCAACAGTGGTGTTTCTCTCGTAATTAATGCCAGGTTTTATACTTTTTTAAAATTTAAATACTTTATATATAGAGTATTTTTTTTTTTTTACATTTTCATAAATAAATAAATCAATATATATATATATATATATATATATATGATACCAAGTACGATATAAATCAGTAACTAAATAGACTATTTTAATTCAATTTATATTTCGCTTTGGAGTAATTACCTTGGATTAATTATTTAATATTGCTAAAAAAGTAAGGAAAAACTCTAAACTTCGCGTATCGTACGTGTGCATGCGTGAGAAAAACGGCGAAGGGACATAAGCGAACGACAATTTACAACCGTTGAGAATTCAAATTTTGTCCAATGCCAAAGTTCTGAGAGGTTAAATCAGGGGACTTTCATTTAAGGTTGCATTTATTGAATTTATACATGGATTTTATATTAATAGTTCAAGTCCATTGATTTCAAATGCTAAAATTCGAAATATGTTGTTGGAATATATTATAAGATTTGAAATTTTTGTATTCTAATTATATTTATATTTTAAATATATGCCAAATGAATTTTAGGAATAGAAAGAAAGAGAGAGAATCGGAGAGAGTGAGTCTGAAACATGATTATTTTCTATCGGTAAAAGGAGAGAGATTTAAAAAATGGAATATTTTTAGAGAGAGAATTATAATTTTGATTATTTTTTAGAGAGAGAAAGAAAAGGAAATAGAAAAGTTTTGTGAGACCTAACCAGATTTATCTTTCATTAAGTTGCATAGCTTTAATGAATTTATAATTAGGAAACAAAATATCGTATGTACCTGTTTTTTTGAGGTCTCCAAATGCGATTACAATCTAGAGCGGCTTCTTAATGCTCCAAACAGGCACGTCTTTTTGGGATTCTAGATACCAAAAGCCTCCTCTTGTGTGTGTGTGTGTGTGTGTGTCTCTCTCTCTCTCTCTCTCTCTCAAAATATATATAAACTACTTTTTGCCTTTCCATCTCATGGAAAGCTAAGCAACTCCAGGGGCTTTGAGTTGATTACTCAGGGTGATCTAAAAAATTCACCGAACCACAATTAAGATGGGGTTTAGGCGGATCCAACTTGAAAATGAGATCACTCAATGAGTACAACCAAAAGAATTATAATTAATCTTCTGTAGTCACATATTACGAGAGAGAAAATGATGTTTTTTAAGAACAAATATAATTACATATTATAAGTAAATTCAAATTCACACAATAGAAAATTAAGGAATGTGACTTGCTTATGTAGAAATAGAGACTAATTTTATATCCTATCCCAACTAGGATCAATTAAGTACAAATTAATAACAATTAGCAATCCTCAAGAATATCAAGTTGATTTTATTTTATTTTTAATTAAAAAATAAATAAAGAATGGCGTGTGGGTCATGAAAGACTTTTTGCATTTAAGGTGGTAAGGTGGTAGGTGGACAAAATTTGCATACAATTAATTCTTTTTGGTTGTCAAATCTTCCGAATAAAATGAATTTGAATAATTCTTTTTTCTTATTCTGAAAAATTTTAATGGGTCTATGGATTACGAAAAGACTGTGGGCATTTAAGATGGCAAAGAAATATGGGACAATTCCTGTGTGCTATATTAGTCTGCAAATGTCTATCGTTGTCTCATGTTTCCCGACGGGTATTATCTCAAACACGTATTATTTGTGGAAGGCACCTAATTTCTTAGAAAGGAAAGCCCTCTCGTAGAATATTATTTGACATAATATTCAATATGTTGACTTCGAACATTTAATGAGGTCTGAAAAACCATATCCATTTATATTCAACAACACCAAAAGCTTGTTGACAATTCTTCTATATGCATTTTCTTCCCATGATATACTATTAATTTTATTTTATTTTTGGTTAGAAGACATTTGAATTCGATGTCCCTACCGCAATATTAGGATCATCAGCCATAAAGGAAGTTAATCAAGTTTCTATGTCCGCTTGTATTTAATTTTTCTTTTAAAACAAAGAAAGAAAATACTAATTTTAAAGATAAAAGAAAAGAGAATGTTACGTGAAAAGGAAGCTAACGAATTTATATGAATTTTTTACAGGTTCCTTTGAAGAAATCAACCTCAAAGTTTTTTTTTTTTTTTTTTTTTTTTTAAATTACCTTAACGACCAAATTGTATATGGACTTAAAAGTAAAAAATTTTTTTGTTCAAACAATAAAAATTTCCTAATTACATGATACTAAAAAGTAACTGTTAAACATAAATCGATAAAATTTCGGATCACATTTAAAATTTTATTCCAAGTCTTGTCGGACTAAGGTGGTCTTCTGGACAATCTTAAACCGTGGATTAATTTCTATGCAAATTTTCTACGTTTCACTGTTCACAAAGTACTAGGTTAACATTGACTAATTGGTTACTAGGTGGGGAACATAGGAAAGAGAGAAAAACAGAAGGCCTAAAGCTAAGGCATGGAGGGGACCTTTTGAACTTTTAAAGTCATTTCTTGCAAAGCAAACCAAACCCAACTTTTCTTGATGTGCATAAGTCGAAAGGGTATCCAAGGTGATTTTTTTTATTATTATTATTAACTGAAAAAACTATAGGATGTATATTATCCATGTAATAATTACGTGGTGACGAATTCGTAACGCAAGCTATTAGCGAAAATCCTCAATCATTAAAGAAGATAAGAGACTAACCAATCACTTTCTTTGGAAGTTGAATAGTTACGTACTGTAGGCAGGCCATCGCATTTCCATGCGTCATCTTGCATGTCTAATAGCGATGTATAGGGCCACCGAATTCAAGTCCAGGACTGTGATCGATGATAAGATAGTATTTCAAAAACTTCGATTTCTTTTAATTTATTTATTTATATTCTATTTTATTTTATTTGTGATATTTTATATCTAAATTAAAAAATAATAATAAAAGTATATAATAAAATTCAAATATTATGATAAAAGGTATTCAAATAGTATAGTACCTTTGAAATGCCAATTCTCCACATGTAATATTGGATGAATTTATTTCAATGTGACTTGGAATTTGTTTGCCTGTATCTGTGCAATCAATTCTACGTTAGCTGTAATGCCTCCATCAACGTGATTAGGAAGATGACCCTTTTTTTTTTGGTTTTTAGCAATAAAGCAAAAAAGGAAAAGAGGAAAAAGCCAAGCTATTCAATTTAGGTGCACCGTAGAAAATGTCAAAATTTTTGGACAATTCCTAGAAATATAGCAAAGGACATTAAGCATGATGAAGATTTTGTTCTTTTTTCCTTGATTAAATTAAATTACTTTGTTTTTTTACTATATCTTGGACACCGTCTGATATCAGGGGTTTTACCCCGATTAATCCGGACCGACCGCTGCAGTAGCTCCTTTTCAGAGGATGGGTCTCCCAATAGGGAACGCTTCATACACATGAGGGTTTGATACTCCCGGCGGGATTCAAATCTCGGTCATGTTTAAAAAAACTCAACCCCTAATCCAGTTAAGTCAACCCACGGTGATTGATTAATAATGTTAAAGCTATTTTTGATATTAATAAGTATACCGACTTTTGGTCTCATGCGGCCCTTGTCAGCATATGCACTCAGAATCATGAGAAATCCATGGAAACAATTCATTAATCTTTAAGGAAAGCAAATGGGATTCATTAACCAAATTATGCTATGCATTATTAGTAACTACAATTAAATATGTAGACATTATGTGGTTTAGGAGCATGACTCACGACACAACCGTGCTAAATGGAGATTCACCTAAGCATCTACATCATATGAGAGAGAGAGAGAGAGAGAGAGAGAGAGAGAGAGAGAGAGAGAGAGCTGGCTCTGTACGTAGAAGACAATTGCTGGGATGCTTCATGGTGGATTAGCTAATGATGTTACAATTTCCATCCCAGGCATCCCCCACCTAAACAAAATTTTAATATTTGTACTAAATTACTCTCATTTTATTTTATTTAAAGTAATTGTTGTCGAAAGAAAGATGTTGCGATATGAGTTGCCCAAAGATAGGATCACCCTGAAGGATTGGTGCTTTGGTGATGGCAAATTAGGCCACACAGTGCCTTGCGATCTATGGGCCCTAGATGGTCTGCATCCCTTTTTTCTGTGTTCTCTTTAAAGATGGAGTTAAAGTATGAACATAAAGTCTGTATCAACGTATGTTGACGTACGTGAAAAGAATAATTTCATCCCTTAATTAAGTTAGGAGTTTGATTTTCATTGGGTACGAAAAAAAACATTATTGAGAGAGAACCTCCTTAATTAAGGCCTGACAGACTCTTCGATCCAGAGTAATCGGGGTGAAACTCTAAATACCGGACGATCAAATTAAAAAAAAAAATACAGTGTATTTAAGTGTATTTAAGCACAAAAGAAACAATGCATTGTAAGATAATGTTATAAATAATAATAATATTAAAAAAATATCCCCTTTTCAAGCTTTCAATTCCAAGACGATTGATCTTTTCCCCTTTTATTGTCACATGGTACAAGCGATTTAATTTTCCCCATTCAACCTTATAATGACATCTTTGTGGGTGGGTTTGGGTTAAAACACAATTAATCATAATCACATCAAAAGATAAAATTAAAAAATGTTGGAATCGATGTTAAGCTGCTAAAATATGCAACATTAAAATGGCTGCTTGTTTCATTTTTAATCAAATTATTATAAAATTAAAGCATAGAAAATTTTGAAAAAACAATGAATAAATAATAAAAAATTCCAATTGAACTCTGCCCATTGGATAAAAGTGACTATAGTTAGCTAATTCATCGTCATAAGGGTATGTATATTAGGAAGGCTTTTCTTAAACCACAATATAATATAAAATTACTTAAGACATTATTTAAAATTTTTTTATTACAGTAGTGAAAATCATAAAAATATACATATTTATAAAAATTCAAATATCAAATCTCCATTTCAAAAAATAATATTTAAATAAAAATTCTTCATCGTATTGAAAATTTTTATACTTTACTATTATATAATAATATTAAGGTGATGTAAATTGTGGAACCCTCATAAAGGACAGCACTGGTTTTAACTGCACCGACACTAGCTGTTGGATCCGTCATTAAGGCCTAATAAAGAATCTGAACTTTCCTAATCCATGGAAAATAGGGATTAAAAAAATAAATATATTCCATGGCCTATGTATATGTGGTCAAGAAACTATCCAACCTAGCTAAAAAAAAATTAATTTAAATAGTTTATGTAATGCCAAAATGAAAGTTAGAAAATGAGGGGTGTGATTAATTTGGACCAATTTGATATATTCTAATTTATTTGCTAAAAGAAAAATGGTAGAAATAATAGATTTTATGCACACGTAATAACAAGCTCGAGCTCTATTGGAATAAATAATTAATTGGATAACCTAATTTTGGCAGGTATTATTAAGAAGATAATCTTTATGAAATGATATGGGTTAGGGGAATGGAATACATCAACATCAATGTAAAGGACATATGCTAAAAATTATATTTGTGGTTTTAGAGTCCTAAGATTGACCGTCTTTTGAGTCTGACTCAGCTCCAACTATGACTAAAGCATTGTGGGACTTGTTCTCGACGTTATCACATACATACATGCATACATGCATATTCATCGTTATGACGTGGAATGGTTGATGATGATGATGGTCATACATGCATGCGAGGGAAGAGTTCATAAAAATGGAGTAGGCGGGTTTTTCTTAGAAGTGGGACAAACTCTGGACTCACGTGAGAAAATTACAAAAACCACCGGGAAAATTAAAGAAATGATTATGGAAATAAGATTTTTTTAAAAAAATCTATTTTACGACGTGAAAAGAGGAAACGTGAAAAGTTCCATAATTGTAATAAATAATTAAAATTTTCAATTATTTCATTTACAAATTATATTCACGTACCCGCATGGTAATTATTATTAAGTCACTCTACCTTGAATACAGATAGAGACAAAACTTCTTTGTGTCGAGTGATCGTATACTCTATTCTCTTAACTAGAGATCTCAAATTCGAGATTTAGAATTATAAAAAAATAATTTGAAAGAATAACTCTTCAAAATTGATCTCGTAATATTAGAAGCGAATTAGTCGAATAAAATTCAGATACTTGTGGTTAAAAAAAACAGAGGGAGAGAGAGTTTGTCCCTAGGAGACAGTCTAGTAATACAAATCCATCTTTTTTCAACCTGGTGATCTCAATTAGAGAGAGAGAGAGAGAGAGAGAGAGAGAGAGAGAGCGCCCCTAGTGGGCCTTACGGTGGGTTAGGGATTGTGGACTTTGGGAGATGGAATTGAAAATGAATGAATTACGTTTGACACGTCAGATCGCCACCAGACACGACAGTAACGTGGTGGGACCCTTCCACGTCACCAACACATGGATTTTGAATTTGCACGGCACGTCCCTTTTTGTTGTTTTCCAATTCCAGCCCTCAAATTCTCAAAATTCCCCTTTTCTTTTTCTTTTTTTCATAATTTCATTTATTTGTGGGGTACTGGATAGAATAAAAACAGTTAATCTATCAGACACGTGTTTGACAAAGAGTGAGGAATTTTTCACCTTAAAAAAAAAGAGAAAAATATTGGACTAACAAAAATTTTATGCTTTTTTGACCCAACGTATGATCATAAAATCAATGTCTTTTATACAGTTTTTTAAAATGGTTGCCATGTATCTCATTTTCTATTTAAAAAGCATATATTATAGATGTTTTAGTGAAGATTTGAATGAGATAAATGAATTTTTCCAAACTTTACATATTTTATATTTGATTCATGTACTGAAACACATTTAACATTGTTAATCCCGACAACCTTTGTCTCATACAAAACATTTCAATGCAAAACACAACTGGGGTTCTTTTCCCCTGTTTAGCCCAACTATGTGGGTATAAAGACAAAGAAAATATCAAAAGATATTTTAAAAATTGGCCATATTGGAAAGAGAATTTTGAAAATAATTTGAAATCTTGAAAATTGGATTTCGAGATAAGCTAATACAAAGGAATGAAATATCAAACAATAGAAAATTACTTTTTTTTTAATTTTTTGTTTATAATGGAGGCGTTACTCTAAATAAGGGGAATATAGATTCGAATTCAATACTTGAGAGGAGGTTTTGATACCATCCACCCTTAATAAAAATTATAAACTATTTAATCACTTAAATGAAACCCTTTTTTAAGTTAAACTGGGCCTACTTTACATTACATAAACTCAAGAAAAATCTCTCTAAAAACAATTTTTTTTTTTTTTTAAAAAAAAAGCAACAACTACAATAACTCCTTTTACAATAAATATTTAAAAAGATTAGAGAAAAAGAAGAGTATCTCAACATGTGAACTGGTGTATCTTCTAATAATACATCCGTAGCTCTATTGGAGTATTGTTTGGTAGCCGAATCGTTTCAAGATCTTTAAGGTTGTCTGTATTCAAAATGTGGGGCTAATTAAGAGATATGGCCCCATCATTCGGAAAAAAATGATATTAAAATACAGAACTCGATAGGCATTTGGTAGGTTACTAATACAACATTAGGCTTTGGATTGATTTTCAAAAGTGCAAAATACCCAAAAAAAAAAAAAAAAAAAAAAATCAATCAAGTGATTGTCCTATCAAAAGAAATGTTGGAAACCTAACCTTTTCTTTCTTTCTTTCTTTCATTCACTCTTTTACTAAAGTTTGTTTCCTTTTGCTACAAAATTGCGTTCTTGAAAAATGAAATTATATATGACTATTCATAGGAGGCCAATTTAAGCATAAGAAAAATGATTTCCACGTAGAGACATTTATCTCTGGACAACTTACAAAATTTCGATGCCCACATTTACAAAATGATGTTTCTCACTTACAAATTATGAGTTTATTTGTGAAACATTTTGGTTTGGTTTGGTTTGGTTTGGTTTGGTATGGTCAAGAGTGAAAGGAAATTACAGCTTGTGACTCTCTTTCGTATTCTCCAAGTGTAAAATGAATTGGGTGTGGCGATGCGGCCGGTGGAAATTCACAAAATAAGACGAGATACGAGTGAGAGAGAGAGACGCAAAAACAAACATTGCCTCTTTTTTTGACCTCAAGATGATTCAGTGAGGTGGTGATAAGGATTTCCCATAATTACAAAATAAGTCCACCAAAAGTGGGGAAGGGGGTTTTGAATTCTTGTCTTTCAAACTTCTACGCACACGAATGCTTGGAGCATTCATTGGTTGGTGCAGTCACAAGAGGAAGAAAGAATCAAAAGGGAAAGGCAAATTCAGAATTTGGTTTTTGACTGTTCAATTCAAACACGCCACTATCAAGTACGAGTGCTCCTGCTGCGGCGTGCTGTTTTATATTCAAGTCAGACCAATTTTACTCTCTCTCTCTCTCTCTCTCTCTCTCTCTATCTTGTTCTGACTTGTAGGTACATGTGATTTCGGAACAAGATACTTTAGTCGGCATTGCACATTGAACTCATGGGATAGTGGGGTAGGGTAAAAAACTACTTAGAAATAGGTTCAGTTTCCAAATGGAAAACATGGTTGATTGTCCATCTGTGGCGTCGTGGTAGGGAAGCTTCGCTGCGCAAGCTGCATAAAATAAAGGGCCAATTATGTCAATAAATAAAATAAAATAAAGGGCCAAGGTACAACAGGAGTGGGTTCGGCCCCACCTCCCCCAAATGCTCTTTCGGGTAACGTGGATTTTGGGGATTTTCGAACAGCTAGATATAGATAGGTTCAATTTGGGCTCCACCCAATTGAAATTGAGCCCATGCCAGTTAGCCTATTTTTTTTTTTTATCCGTGGACTGCCAGTTAGTCTATCCATTCTATTTGTTTCATTTTTTTTTTTTGATTACACACGAACCCTGTATTTCAAGATTGAGGGAGGGGATTGTGACTATCAAACTATTCCCTTATTCCCTTATGCATCAAACTATTCCCTTGTGGACATCCATTCTATTTGTTTCATTGGGTAAAGGTGGGGGCTTTTTTTTGGGGTAAATTTTTCTAAATTAATAGTAAAGATGTATAAGCAAAATGGATGCAAGTTCACGACATGTGGCAATACGAGAGACGCAAAAGAAAACATCCGATGCCCATTTCTCATTCGTGTTTGAGCTTGAGCTTTCGTCCTTCAAATTTCTTATGCGCAGGCACGGGAGATCATGAGCAGTCGTTGCTCATTTTTTTTTTCCCTTTTAGTTATAGTTATACAGACATTTGAATTTAGGTCACAATATTAGAGGTGAGGATTGTGACCAACAGGTTATTCCATACTCATTGCTCAATGTCATTAGTCAGTCCATCACAGCAAATTTTGAATTCGGTTTTTGACTGTTCAATTCAAACACGCCACTATCGAGCATGGGTGCCACTCAGCTTCTCTATGCTACTTTATATTCAACCCAACTCTCACTCTCTCTCTCACTTCGTGGCCGAGTGAAATTGAAAATTTGGGATCGAGACCATGCAAGTGAGCTTGCTCATTTTACACTGGGGTTTTAAGCGTTCATCATTGCAAGACTAGCAATCCATTGAGCCCTATGGAGTACAGGAATGGGTAACCCAATACTAGTCCTTTGCCCATTGCTCCATAGCCCACAATAACTCAACTCAACCCCAAGTTTCCTTCACGATCGAAAATTAGTTACGTACATATTTAGAAATATAAACCCCAGTGAATTTGATATTTGCATTTTTAATATAGGTGTGTAAAACCACAATTTGTCTTAACCTGCCTTCTATAACTACTCATAATTTCTCTTTTCCACACTCTTTTCTCAATTTATATTTTTAAAATTCTCTTTTTTCTTCATTTAGTCTTAATTAAACTTATTTTAATCTTTTACGCATAGCGGTAACTTATTGTTGATCATGGTAACTACAACATTGCGAGAGTGGATCCTAATAATAAAACTGATGGGGGCAACGAATAAACAGAAGAGAAGTTTATTTTGTTTCATTGTATGGAAGCATATACTTGGATCGTTAACCTACTCAAATTGAAGATGGTAATTGAGATGCTAAACAAAATTACTTCAAAAAATATATTTAAAATATTTTAAAATCATATAACGTATGAAAGACAGAGGTAGAACTCCAATCCTGGGCTCAACCTTTTAGCTCAACAGAATAAGGATTTTTATTTTGTTTAAGAGGATGCGAATTATTAATATCTAGTTGTTTCAATATTTGAATAATATTATTCTTTAAATAAGTTTTAAGGTTCGAGTTTTGCATATGATAAAAATGGGTGACGAGAGAGTTTTTTCTTTTAAGAATTTAATTTATTTTGAATTATAATTAGATTTAATATAATTGTACGATGTAAGTAATTTATTAAAAATAAAAAGGAGGATAAGAATTTTAACCGGTTGGGTTGATTGTTGGACCAAAGAATTGTTGCTCAACTAGCCAACCTTGAACTGGGCTTTTCAAGTTCTGGGGAACATTTTCGAGTTATTGTTTACAGGCCCGATCTTCAAGAGGTTGAAAAAGAGTTTCTTGGGAGTACAGGCCGGCCCAGTCTTTGATTCCGACTTCAATTCTGAGCTTGGCTTCAGACTATGCTGAAAAGAGAGGGGAAGCGCCAAGCCACCACATGAGCGTATGTGACGCCTTTAATTTGTTTCAATTTATTTTGATTTTATTATATATATTATTTTTAATTAAAATAATATTTACAAAATATTAACCATTATTATATTAATAATTTTTTATATTAGAAAACTATACTTAATCTCAATTCATTTCACTTTACTTCAATTTTTCTTGATGAAAAGGATGGTTTTGAGAAAGATGGTAAGAAAAGTTTAAACTCCTTTGCTCATGGTTCCTGTAACAGTACCCCAAATCCAAAATCTTACCCTAAAAATGGATTATCAACATTTTATTATCCTTTTAGGCAACAAAAATATGCCACATTCAATTTTATAATATTCCATCATTTACTTTTTCCCTTTTAAAAATGGACCCTTTACCAATGTCCGAATAATTATTGGAAAAAATGCAAATATGCTTGTATTGTTTGAACTTATTTCTAGTAATATTTTGTAAATCACATATTTTGATAATAAGGGTTAAATTACTAATTTTTTTTAAAATGATAGTAGGAAATTTACTATATAGTAGTTATTGATTAATCTTTTCAATCACATTTGGTGGCATTTGTCCACAAGTCCTTCAAATCTTTTACCACAAGACTTTTGAACTTAAAAAAAAAAAAGAGTATATATCGCACTTTCAAATCGCAGTTTCTCTCTCTATCCCCCTCTCGCGCGGCTACTTCCAAACCATAGAATTTGGCAATATGTCCGTTTTGCTTCTCCACTTAAAAGAAAAAAAAAATAAATAAAAAAATAGCACACACAAAGCGAGTCGAGTGCAGAAAAAACCAGATCATTCCTGGGTCGGGCTCAGATGTTGACCTTTTCACCGCGACCCACGAACAGAAACTTCGACGGCAGAAACAAATGATCAAAAATCAAAAGCCCCGATCCAATAAAATGTCACCAACAGTCCCGACAATCCCCAAAATACATTCAACCCCTAAAATTCTGCAAAAATCTAAGAGAATGGACTTGTACAAATTTCACTCCTATCAGACCCAGAAGCCGTTTCGTTCTTTTTTTTTTTTTGGTAGGACGTTTCGTTCTATTTCCACGCTCTCATTCTTGTCATCCTCTTAATCTTCCTCCTCCGCGCATCTCTTATCGTCCTCGTCCTTCTTTTCCTCTTTATCCTCTCCTCAGACCTTATTCACCTCATCATCTTTCTTTTCTGTCCTCACCCACCATGACCCTTAAGTCCTCTCCTGACCCTCCTCAATCCTCTGCTAAAACTGTGAGTATTTCCCTAACCCTCTCTTCTTGTTTTTGCCCAATGTGTATTTTTCCTATTTTAGTCCAAGTGGGTACATTCTTTATTTGTCCATTAACTTTGATTTGTCTAATTTGTCTAATCTTGTCAATCCTTTTGATTTCTTGATGCTTTCATTATGAACTATGTAATTTTTTTTCGTTTTAGTCTAGGTACGTATTCAATAAAATTTGAATATTACTTGCTTCCATTGCCAAAAATTTCGTATCTTGACACTGACTTGTTCCAATTCATATTATAGCTTAGGTGGGTATTCTGTGAATTTTGTAGATTCCACCTTATGGGCATCTAATTGTTATTTTCTCCACTAATTTGTGTCATTTTTTCTCGCTAGTTTACTCATTTGAAATTTGGGTGGTATAGTTTTGTGGATATTTCAAATATGCAATATTTTTGACTCAGTGTGGATTTGTGAATTCTATCTTGTGTGCTGGCATTCATTATCTGTGTTTGGTATTTTTGGACACTGATATCTTTCTCTTGATTTATGGGTTGTAGGTTAAGTTAGTGATAAAGGGTCGTGTGCAGGGAGTGTGCTATAGAGACTGGACTGTGGAAAATGCCAAGGAATTGGGGTTAAAGGGTTGGGTTAGGAACAAAAGAGATGGGTCTGTTGAAGCCCTTTTTTCTGGGAATTCAGATTCTGTTCAAGAGATGGAGCAACGGTGTCGCCGTGGTCCACCGGCTGCAATGGTCACTGGTCTTGATGTCTTCCCTTCTGTTGAAGATCCTGGTTCGGGATTTGAGCGGAGGCCAACTGTTTGATCAACTTCCCAGATTAGTCTTCTTCTCCATTTGACACCGCTGCAATGGTCACCCGTCTTGATGTTTTCCCATCTGGTGAAGATCCTGGTTCGGGATTTGAGCGGAGGCCAACTGTTTGATCAATTTCCAGATTAGTATCTTCTCCATTTTGTCTCATATAGGATACAGTTTTATGCTTTAAGCTATATGATGCTACTGTATATGAACCCTTTTTCATGGAGAAATAAATTTGCTGATGGATCTAGTTGTTTTGTATGTATGTTTTTGAATGGAAGACATAGAACTTCGGCTCAACTTTGATAGTCCCCATTTAGTTGAAATGGATTATGTAGATTCATTTCATGTGAACCTCTTCAGCCATTTCAATATGTCTACCTTGTCCTTCTGAGCTCAATTATAGAACACAATTCCCTTCCTTTTTCTGTCTGTTTTGTGATATGGATTCCTTGTGAGCTTTGTTCTAGTTCGGATAAAGTAGTTCTTATTGGATTATATGAGGTGCTGTAGAGGAAACAGGTTCATGTTCTTATCTGTCATATTAGGGACGAAATGCATTTGCATTCAGTTGTGGGACTCATTGGAAACCTGAATTCTCATGTCCTAATGTGTGGGGTTTGGGCTGTGGGAACCATATATTTGGCTTTGACAGTTTTGAAGATAACTGGGTCTGCATATTTTGTTCTTCTGTTTCGAAGTTAACAGTGTTCTTGATGTCTGTTCCCTTTCTCCCTAACCCTTGCAAAATTCCCCTCCAACTACTTTATGTCTATCATGAAGGAAACTTTACTCGATGGAGGAACTTGAAAGTTACAGTTTGCCAATCGGGTGGAAAATCTACTGGCATGTTAAGCTCAATTTTACAGGTCATTTCGCATGGCCTTTTCACCTCGTTTAATTTCTTTCTTTGGAGAGGGTGAGCCTGGGAACAAGACACTTAAAACTTGTCAAATTGTGACCATAGCTTTCATTAGTATCTCTCTCTCTTCAGAGCTGATTTGTATATATATATATCTGATGCTGGTAGGATCAATTGCATCTGGTCTTTACATAATCAGAAATGATGAGCTAACCTCTTCCCCCCTCTCTCTCTCATATGTCTGAGATAAGGTAGTCAGTTAATAAGGAGTCAATTTTGATTTATACTTGAGGCAAACAAAATTCAGTACCGGGTGCTTATGTCAATGAGTTTTAGTTCAAGTGATACCAATCATTTTTCTCTTTATAATAGGTTCGAGTTCAAGCCTCGCTATCAACCATTAAAAAAAAAAAGAAGTACCGAGTGTTTACAATTCAGTTTCATGGGTTTTGGGTTGGACTCCAACTGTAACGTCAGTTTCATGGGTTTTGATCTGTAACGTAATCTGGGCCCAATTTTTTTGGAGCTGAAACCCAGCCATGCCGGGAATTTGTTGCTACATCCACGTGCCAAGCCCTTTTTTTTTTTTCATTTTTTTTAATTATAACGAGATTTGAATCCAAATTATGATATTAGGGAAGAGATTATGATCATTAAACTATCATTTTGGAACATCCATGTGCCAAGCCTTTTCGGGTTCGATTTGCGACTTGAATATGAAGCAGATTATATTGGAAGGGTAACCTTTTTAAATGAGTCACTATAAGTTTCGAATTTGATTAATCGAAACATGATTTTGGATACCGATTTATACAATATGAAAAAGAAAATAGGGCGAGAAAAAAAAAAGGACAGCGACAATACCATGGTCCTTACGAAATGGCTTCGCTTAGGTCACCATCCCTCTCTTCTCTCCCTCAACTGTGTTACTAAAGAGGGAAGGTTGTGATGCGGCATGAATTCATGGCGCTACATAGCAACTTATGATACTCGAATCAATTTCAAGATTTTTTTTCCCCTTTCGGAGTTTAATAGGGTCTAGAAGTTGCATCGTGCGAACTTGAATATGAATCGTCCTCTGGAGTCGGCTCTTGGCCGATATGTTCTCGGGGAGATTCAGGTAGTTTTTTGCAAAAGGACCACAGTTTTGCTTTTCTTTTTCAATCTTCCCGTTTCTTTAATTTGTATGCAAGAAATCAATTTAGAACTTTCTTGTTGATACCGAAAAGTTTCGGGACTTGGTCAAAATGATTGGATCGTATCAAGTCATGTCTAAGACTTTCTGCGTGGGCGGTGCCATTTAGGCCTTTTTTGGGCAACACACCATCGCCGTCATCATTATTTTATCCAAGACGGGTCCTTTTCTCAAATTAGATTAATATATATATATATTGCTTTTGTAACCTGTGGGATTTCTAAGAAATTGGGGTAGTATTTTACATACAAGGGGCGGTTAGACGACATCAACCAAGTGGTATTAAACAGTGTACTATAACAACCATTTGATTGGAACTTACAAATAAGGTAGGTAGACGTTTCCACCTGTGGCGAGGAGTTTTACTTTGCCCGCAAGTTATTTGAATGGCCTCATTAGCATATAAATGACATATTCGCACGATTAATATACTTTATAGATTTTTAAAGAGAATAAATTTAAGTTTTAATATTAATTTTATTTTATGTAAGAATTGTATTAAAACTTATAGCTCTCTTTCTGGGACTCGGTTGAGCTGTGGCATATTTGATAGCATTAAAGATTGTAGTTAGTTCGGGAGAAATTCCAAATGAATCTGGCGTTGTGAAATGAACTCATCCTAACATATTCAATCTTTTCTCGTATAATGATATATAATTACTTTTCTCTTTTCCCTTTTCGGGGTTGGGGGGTTTGAATTGTGAGGTCTCAATCATTAAATGATTTAAGCCACATCATCATTGAATAAGTTGGGTTGGTAAAAGGTATTTGCCGAAGAGCTTAGTTTATTTTAAGAGTGAGGAAAATTCTCGGAGGTTTGTAGGGTGGAGGGCGCAAAAAGAAACACCATCTTCTATGTAGAAGCCGTTGTTTTTAATGCGTTAACCAAGACTTGGAAGTTCGGTGGAACCCTTCTGTGATGCCTTCGGTTCATATTCATACTCGAGAATGAGACAATGCTATGGCCCAGCCGTGTGTTTTTTAATGCGTTAACCAAGACTTGGAAGTTCGGTGGATACTCGAGAATGAGACAAGGGTATGGCCCGCCCCAAACTGACCATCTGTACGGAAATTTCCCCTCCAAACACCTCTCTCTCTCTCTCTCTCTATAAATATAAACACTTCTCTCCTGGGACTCATTTAGCTTCAAGCTTTCTAATCTCCTCTGGGTGACAATAAACTTTTACACCTTTTTCTGAAGCCAATTCTAGGATCCTCCACAAGACAAAAGGTTGACGTATTTGAGAGAGAGAGAGAGAGAGAGAGAGAGAGAGAATGGTCTTATTTTACGTATTCCTGGCAAAATTTTAATTTCCAAGACAAGAGTTTGATATTTTTGGCCGCAGGAAATGGTTTTTGTGTGCAAGACATTTCATGCCCATCCAGTAGACGATGCCACCGTCTCGACTGATAAAAGGGGAACTCATAAGGTATTTCTTTTCTTTTGTTGTCTTCATCTCCACAAAAGTCCCTTTCAACAAACTCATGTGGTGTTCATAAACAGGGACCACCGGATTCTTCTGAACTTCTATACTAACTCTTATTTGGTTTACTGTTTTTGTTTAGGAGGTGATGCCTAAATCAAGCAAGAGGAGGGATGCCTCTCCCTATGGTATTAACCATACTACCCAAACATAAACATATAAAGAATAGAATCTTGTTCAAACTTATGTATTCCAAAAATGAAAGAGTACTCTTAGAGTATATATCTAGATTATATGAAAATTATTTTTTGCAACTAGTTTTATAAGAATTATTCTGAATTAGTTATTGATTTTACTTGGTAAAATCTTAGCAGTATACTTTCAGTTTCGATAATAAATGAGTTTCTTGGTTTCCAATAATACAAATTCTTATCCCCAATTTGATGATTTCAGATTTAAATCCGTTTACAACAAAAAGAAAAATAAATGAGTTTTTTGTATAAAAAAGTAAAATGTTCAAAAATTAACTTATTTTATATTTTTTTTTAGTTAATAAAATAATATGCTAGAAATTAGTTATTAATTAATCCACGTCATATACAATACGCAGTGAATGATGGGAAGAAAGACGAGGACCAGGCAAAGGAACCAAACGTGGGACTGGAATTACGTTCCCTCCCGTCGACCAAAAGTAGGAAGGGGAAAAGTAACACTGAGGGTAAAATGGTCAGAGAAAGCAAGTCAAACGATGGACGGCCAGAAGAGGTAAACTACAAACATCCCGACGTGCCTATGCTTGAAGCGACCACCATTTGTGGCTTACCAGCCAAGCCATTGCACCCCTTTTTCCTACCATTCTTAATCTCATCATTTTTTTTTGTTCATTTAATTATCTACTGAAGTTTTTGTTGTTATTTATTTATCACCATAAGATTTGAATTCTTGAGCTTGAGATTTAAAAACTTTAGTAAATGTAATTATTTCTGTAAAAATTTTTAATACAGTATTTACAGGTCAAAAAGCATTGTGGTTTTGCGTGAAGGAAATCTTTCAAACATTTCCAGTAATTTTTGCACATATTATAGGAAGTGATTACATATTTACATATAAGTATATGTATATGTATATAATATTTGTGAAAGCCCTGTTCATGGTAGTTGATCTTAATTTTACGATTTTGTTAGGTGAGGGTAGTGGTATTGAGCATGCAATTGCACTGCGAAGGCTGCAAAAAAAGAATTAGGAGAGACATTTTGAGAATCCCAGGTCAGATCCTAATCCTCATTAAATCAGATGCAAAATCCACGAATTAAATATATATATATATATACACACACACCACCACAAATTACATTATGCCGTAAATTTTACAGAGTCAAGGGTTTAATCGTCAATTTATGTGCTGACATTAAAAGGATTTGACATGGAATATAATAGGAGTAAAATCTGTGGAGATAGATGCATTCGATGATCAAGTGACTGTGGAAGGTTCACTCCTCATGGATGATATAGCCTTCGCAAATCACCTTAAAGAAAAATTCAAACGCCCAGTGAGAGTAGTGACCCCACCAAAGAAGCTCGACCATGGGGACGGGAACAAAGATGAACAGCCTTGTGAAAATAAGGAAAGTGAATATGAAAAAATCGAAGAGGAAGAAGAAAATGAAGGAAGTGAGAACGATAAAGACGGCGATAAGGAAGAAGAACAAGAACCAGAAGAAAAGGAACAGACAAGGAAAACGGAGATATTTAAGGGTTACCCTCTTTACGATGACCTAGTCATTGTACCGAATCCATGGCAACAATTTCATGGTTGGTACTACTTGAATGGTCAGTATCACGCTGATCCATACACACATGCATCTCAAATGTTTAGCGATGAAAATCCTAATGCTTGTTCCATTGTGTAATGCTGGGATTTTTTTTATTTTTTATTTTATTTGATAGACGAGATGTATAGGATACAATCATTTACATGATTATTGAGTTTATACTTATCGAGAAATAGAAGTTAAAAAAGAGTATTAAGAAAGATTAATTTATATCTGACAGCATTCTGTGTGATTTAATTCAAAATTATTTTAAAGTATATAGATATACTTGTGCCCCTCCAAAACATATAACCTCAATCAAGACAGGAATGTTAGGCCAGAGGGAAGGAAGCTTTGCCTGTCGATTTCCATAGACCATCCGATCTTCTAGTGTATGTTCTCTCTCTCTCTCTCTCTCTCTCTCTCTCTCTCTCTCTAAGAGGGCTCTTTGAAAATTACCACAACTTTCTCAAGCCCCACCAAGGTGTGAAAATTACCATAACTTTCAATAGATCAAGGTTTGACCCAATAGATTTCTCAAACCTAATCATAGGACAAGTTAAGCAAAAGAACCAGGCCGACCGATTGGTGGGCCACCAAACAAACTGATTGAAAAGGCAGAAGGGTTTTTCCAGGAAAATGGCAAGAAGGCTAGCCTGAATTGAATTTGATTTGTTTTCATTAAATGTGCATAAGTCCTCCGACCCCAACAATTGTCCTTCACTGACGTTACCGTTCGTTGCCTTTTTGGCAAATTACAAGTTCGTCACGCAGGTTTATATCTGCTAAAATCCAGGTTTTATGTAATAATTTCCTATTGTAATAAGAATTTACTTTAAAATTTATGTGAGGTGAATTGTACAAACCGGATCCTTGGAATGTACGAATGAATCAACAGAATGATAGACCGGATTATATTGCCATGATTAAATATAATTTTTTTTCTTGTTGGATCAGATAGAATATATTTGTATTTATGAATGTATATTTGTACACGTGACTAGTGCACATACACACATATTCCACTAACACGCATGTATGTTTTATTGTAGAGTTACATACATGACGAGGCCAGAAATATATATACATATATACACATACACACACATACACACGTACGTGTGCATATATATATATATGTGAACAATGAACAATTATAAATTCGACAAGTTTGTATGGCCCTACCCAATATGCAACTCATTAAATCGAACAGAGTAGACAAAGTTGTGGCAAAGCTCAAATTATGTAAAATTAATATTAGATAGACTTATAAAATAGATAAACATTAATATTAGGATGAATTTAATAATTTTTAGAAAAAATTAACTTTTTCTTATAAAACTTCATATTTTTTAAATAAAAATTGACTATAAGCAAAAAAGATAAATTATAAGTAAGTTGAGAAAGAGGTTGAGGAAATAAACATTGCCTAATCCTGCATAACTTGCTATTGATCTTTATGGTAGGATTAATTAAAAGTAACCTAAGGTCTAGTATGGATTGTAGGTAAACCCTTGTAAAAACCAAAAAACATGATAAAGAAAAAATAAAATCTAGAGAAAGCATGGACATGACATGTAAACCGTATGCATTTAGCATTAGGGTTCCTTTAGCAATACTTAATATTTGGGATCAGAGGCCTAAATTACTCAAAATGAGAATGGTTCTGTTATATGCAAGTGATCATATGAAATATCATCTGAATTTGTAGATTTTCTAATGTTCTACTTGGATCCTTTTGGTGAGCAGGATTATTATAACATGCTTGCAATACATCCTTCTCTCCCTTCTCAAACAAATAGTGTGGCTACATTTGGTGCAAATTGAGATTAAACTTAATTAAATTTAAATCAAGTTTTAATATAAAAGGAATCCCTCAATGTTAGGCGTAGGAAGATGAAGTATACTAGTAGCTCAAGAGCTCCCTTTCATTAATAATTCGAAAAGAGCATTATAGTAGAAAAAAAAAAAAAAAAACAAAACTTAGTCTCTTTCTAATAGCACTGTCTACACTTAGTTGAAACTATTCATCTTTGTTTTCCCTTTTTTTTCTTTTTCCTTCCTACCTTATTTATAGCCTAAATTTTCTCCGAAGCACTCAAGATTCTTTTAATAGATTGTTTTACTCTAACACCCTTTTTTTATGCTCCTTGTTTTCAGCGTAGGCAAACTGGCCTCCTGCAGTGACTTGCCTACACTCAACCCGTTTCAGATGGGACCTACGCGTATCAGCAATATGTGGACAAAAATAGTTAGGACCCCCCACATTGGCTCCTTTCCCTCGAATTTCCTAATTCATACTGGTCTCGCCGACCGACCCAACCTCGAATTGGCTCCTTCCTTTTCGTTTCCTATGTATACTTCAACCCTTAGATAGGGACTTTGGTTGCTAATTAAATAGCTAGCCATTGCAGTGTCCGAGCTCTCACCCCAAAAGCAAGGTCGGTCTTCCTTCTTCGGGTACATGGGAGAGCATCCATTGGGTTTAGTTGTTCTGTTCACCTTGTTATCAAATTGAATTTTCTTCTGATCTTCATTTCTGATATTGTTAAGGTGCCAAAAGATGGTTTTTCTGTGCAAGACATTTAAGACCCAAGTCAATGATGAAGCTGTGGTCACCCTAGAGAACAGGCAATCAGAGGTAAAACCCGATGGAATTTTTTTTCCCTTTAAGTCCACTCTGGCATCTATAATAAAACTAGTTCATCTTGTTGTTTGATTCATGACTTTTGCTCTGTGATAATTTAATTTTGCTTGATAAACTACACAGATTGACGGGTCTGACGAATCAGAAATCAACAACAAAAGCAATGGCGGAAATAAAGACTTAGGTGTGTATGATCGAAATTCGATTCATGTAATCAAAGCGGGCTTAAAATTTTTACCAAAGATCGTACTCGAAGTAACATTTTTTAAATGATCTCGTTCTAATTCATCTCAACTTGTTATGTTCTATATATAGGAAAGACTAAGGTGGAATCTCCAACTTCAAGAGTCAAAGATGAGAACAGAAAGCAAAGGCCAAAGATGGAGAAGAAGGCCTCAATGGAATCTCCAACTTCAAAGCTCAAAGACAAGAAGACAGCGCAAAAGCCAAAGATGGAGGAGAAGGCCAAATCTTCAACTTGGAGAGTAAAAGATGAGGAGACAAAACAGAGGCCGAAGATAGAGAGGGCCTCTCCAACTTTAAATTTACCATCAGAGAAGAAGAATGAAAAGGGCAACACTGACAACATACAAACTATAGACGAGTCTACTAACCAGCAGGTCCATTTGAAGACCAAAGAAGAGGTACTCATGCTTGGTCCTTCAACTACCAACCATTCAACAACTTGGTGCCCCAGTTTTATCTCCTGGTAGCGAACAAACGCGTTTAAGAATATCCCTCTCTTTCGCATGTAGCACATCAAATGAGTTAAAATTAAATGAACCAAATTTTAAATAAGATAAGTTTCAATTTATCTTAATTTTTTTTTTTATTTAAAAGACATTTTGATCCGTTTAAAATTATTCAAATTTGAAAATTATTTATTTTTGTCAATATAAATTGTCATATGAATTACTTCTCTCTCTCATGAATAGATTTCATAGCACGACCCATCATTTTCATGGAGTTTTTTTTTCTTTCAATCAGTAACTCTAGAATTTATCCTCCCATTAAGAACCCGATCATATGCCCTGCTAGAATATTTTGAGTTTGTTTAGGAGGAATAGGCTACATTTAATGGTTGGGCTTGGTCAGGTTTCAACCCAAAACTATTTCTTTTGAGCCAGACCAGTCCCAACCGGACCCGCTTAATGTTCAAGTCCATGCAAATAACTCCCAAGATTGTTTCCTTAAGCTTTGGAACGAGGTATAATCAAGGGCACAATCTTCTTTTTTTTTTTTTTTTTTTTTTAAAGAAAGAACAAAGTTTATTATTATTATTATTATTTTTTTTTTTTTTACCACTGGTATCCAGAGTTATATTTCGACTAATTTGATTTGAACGCCTGCGAAAACCCTATTTAGGGACGACTTTCCCAGTATAGTTTTTTTCATTTTTAAGTTTTAAACCTGATACTTAGTTAACGTCTCATGTCACTGGACCGACTGTTTGCATGTGGGAAATGCTTTTGAGTTTACATGATTAAGTCAATGCGCTTGACTGTAATCATTTAAAAAACTCAGAACTTAAACTAGGAAGTATAAACAAATAAAAGAGTATACATTTAATTTCCTCATATTGAAAATTTTGATACAAATAAAAGAAAGCTTCTATAATGTCATTCATCAATTAGTACTACATGAGGTTTTCTTAGCTGTGGTTCTAGGTTTTGCAGACTACATTGGTGTTGAAGAATCCTATGAACTGTAAGTGTGATGGATGTACTGGCAAACTGTGGTATAAAATCAAAGGTTTCAAAGGTACATGCAGATCACCAAATATAGTGCACTTTCCTGATATGATTTACCCTTTTTTGGTTTCTTAATATATGATAGATACTTTAAAATGCACTTTTCTGACTTGTTTTCCAGGTGTAGAGAGACTAAAGTTCGAGAATGAGAGAGATTTGGTGAAAATAGTAGGCACCATATCAGCAGAGGAGCTAGAGGAACTGGAAAGAAAGTGTAAGAAGAAGATAGAGATTATAACTCCCCCAAAACACTATGACAAAACCAATTTTGGAGATGGTAATCACTTGGCCTTAAAAAACCCTACACCCATTATAAGACTCATTATATTCAACGTTCCTTTGAAACATGTATTTCACTTGTATCACAGGAACTAAGACCAAAGCGATGCACTCCCAAGAGGCCACATCAAAGACCACAGGCTCCAAAGATTTCAGGGACATGGAATGCAGAGAAAAGTCGACAAGGGAAATAAAGAACCCCTCAGAAACCAAAGAGGATGGCAACAACGGTTGCTGTGATAGTCGCAATAGAATTAATTCTAAGACAAAGAGAGATGACAGCGGCAGTGACTATAGCGATAACAGCAATCCTAAGACAACCATCAAAGCTATTGGCAAAGGCGTAGGCCATGATAGAAGCAAAAATGTTGTTAGTAGCAACAGTGACATTGGCAGTGGCAGTGCAAGAGCTACTGAGACTGCTGTGGTGAACATAATAGGTCAAACTCATTCACCTTATTGGACCTACCCTAGGCCCGCCTATGGACAAGATTACAGTAGTGATTACTCACGTGCACCTCAAATTTTCAGCGACGAGAATCCCAATTCTTGTTCAATCATGTGAGTGTGAGCTTTGGGCATCAACTACCTTAGGTAATAAATTCATACAAAGTGCTCCAGGGTCTGAAGTGTCTCAACTTCATGTCTTGTAATAACCTTTGTTTGCATCATTAACTCAGAAAAAAAGAAATAGCATGAGCAGGGATTATCGTGAAGAGTCATTTTTGCTGTGTTCTCTAGTACTAGGGTCAAGTTCTTTGACAGTCCTTGGTTTTGATTGTATTAAATTTTCCCGGTCGTTCTGGATTTAATTCTCTGTTGCATCCTCATCTGTAGCTATTACAACTCCTTTGTTTAGTCATGCAAAAGAAGCCAGGTTATTGCATTTTCATGGAAGAGTTCACTTTATTCCGTTGTTAGAAAAGCTTGTTTTCAACTAATTAGACACTGAAAGCAAGGATAATACGACTGACAATCCGCAGAAAACACCTTATTTTTTCTGAGGTACATCCCAAAAAAAGGCTAATTAAATTGATCCTTCTTCAGACTTCTCATGTTAATGACCATAAATCAAAATACTTCAATGATGCTGATTCTGAAGAGAGGTTTGGCAACGATGACAATGGTTTGATAAGGAGCACAATGAAAGACAAGTTTGTTTTAATGTTACAGAAAGGTGCTTCTTCTGCCGGGCAGTAAAAGGGAAAAGCAACCCTTCCATATGTCTGCTGAGGTTTCAAAAGACAAGCTTAAAGAAAATGGATTGAGATGAATGCTCACACAAATCTAGCTGCCCAACTTTGACAAATTCAAATTTTGCCAAAATTAAGGCACAAGAACCTAAAAGAAAATAAGGCCCAGCTTCAATTCTCTCTAAGTTCTGCACTGGACGCCTAATAGATTTTCATTGTGTAATATGAAATAGTCCCATGGTCATTGGATCACTTGATTAGTCTAATATTTGAATTGATTGCTCGGTTTGCCCGCTTCTTACAAATTAATGAAGCCAATTAGGTTAATCGAACAGTAACAAGCACACTTTTCCAACTCAGTGAAAAAATATCAGCACAGGAAAAAACTGAGGTAGAAAGAAGGCTGGGAAAACTTTATGCGCTTTAGCGAACATGGATCACCGTAGTGGTGACCGCTTTGAGACAATAGAGCATACAAGTCATTGAATCAGAAAAATGAGTCTGAGAAGTCTTTCCAATTTATCCAAATGGTTCATACAAACATTTGTGTGTAGCCAAGTACACAATTGAAGTTTTGTCATACAAATTATTATTTATGATTCTCACCAAATTACTATGTTTAATCCTCAACAGAAAACTCAGTTCAACCCAGTATTATAGAAAGTAAAAGTAAGATAGAAGGTCTAATCATTTTGTGGGATAGCTGCAAATCAATCAATCTCATTGTCAGCACAAAATGAGAGAGAGAGAGAGAGAGAGAGAGAGAGAGAGAGAGAGAGCATTTTCGCGTTCCAGAGAGGGCCGATTTCAGATAGAAGAGACCCTAGTTTCAAAGACCCTGATCTACAAATAAGGAATTGCAGGAGAAGGCATCACATGAAAAGCAAGGATTCTTGGACACCAAGTTTTCTGACAAAATGTCGTGCCACACTCTTTTCCACTTTTTCATCCCTAATAAAATTGTGCCACATCAATATTTTTATCATTTTTTTTTAAAAAAATTTTACTAAGATTTTAATAAATTTTTTTCAAGTGTTTGATAACTTCGAGATTTTATGATAACGGAGAGCCACCAACTTATGTTGCCCATACCTTAAAAAGCTATTAGTGTTTGATTACTCCCAAAAAAAAAAAAACAAAAAAAACAAAAAAACATTTGATGAAATTTTAAGTGGGAGAAAAAAAAACTGGCAATAGATTTGAAGTTTAAAAATACCCTTTTGTCCTTATAAATTACATTTAGCAAAATTATAAACAATTATTTTTTCTTCATCAAAAGGGTCAAGATTTAGAGTTCGACAAAATAATTCTTCCTACATAATAAAAAAAAATTAAAATTTAAATATATTTCTTAAAAAATTAATCAGATATACATCAGTGAAATTATATCAACTAAGATATATACACGATTTCAATTAAACGGTATTTAGCAAATATTTTTGAGCTAAGCATGAAAACTAAAAATTCTTACCCCAGTCCTAAAAATTTTTGAGAGAAATAATTTTGTTTATGTAGAGATTACCAATGATGATCAAGATGGGAGATCTATAATCTGATTCAACTTTATTTGTGTTTTTTTTTTTTATGATTTATGTTCTCTAATTGAATTCCACAAGGATAAGAGGTGTACATTAATGTCGCATTAGAATAGTCTGATAGGGTAAGAGTGCAAAAGACAACCAGCCTCCATAAAAGAATTTCTAAATTTTAGGGTGGAGCTTAGAGCTATTATGCAAGTCGAGTCAAGTTTGCGTTGCTTAATCAATTGCTTGACTCAACTCGATTTTAATCGAACTAGAGTCAATTTTGACCAATATCGTTATATAATCGAATCAAATTCGAATAATAGAATTTTAAACTTGAAAACTCGTTTTCGATAACATATATTAATATTATATATATTTATATATGATTATAATATAAAAAATTAAATTAAATAAAATATATTAATATATTATATAAAAATCAAAATTTTGAATCGAATTCGAATGATTTTATTATACAATCGAGTTGAGTTTGAGTATTATTATTATTATTCATTAAATTTGAGTTTGAACACAGAGATATTCAAGATTTACTCGGCAAGAATATATCCCGTGGAGCTTATTTGTTAAGGTGAAAAAAAAATCCACAGCAAGAGTAAAAGTAGTCCACCGTTATTGAATGCAAAAGAGGTGTACAGTGACACGAGGGAAAAAGACAAAATTCCCTTAAAATTGTTTATTTTATATAAAAAAATTTAAATTAATTTTGTAAGAGAAAATTGATATATTCATTTTTTTTAGATAGAAAGAAACTTTAATTTTGATTTTTTTAGAGAAGAAAATTAAAACAAATATATTTGTACACAAAAAATATGAATTAATATTTTTAGTTTTGAAAAGAAAAGGTTAATATTTTAGTTTAAAAAAAATAAGAATCTACGTATTTACAGTGATAAGATTTAAAATAAATTATTTTCTTAAAGAAAGAAAAACAATTTGTTTATTTTTAAAGAGGAAAAAAAATTAAATTTTGTACTTTAAAGAGAGGAGACAACTAATGTATTTAAAAAGAAAAAATTTAATCCATTCCAACACTTAAAGAAAATTTCCATCTATATTTGTCTCCCATACGCTTCAGGCTCCCTAATACTCTTATCCTAGAAGAATACAGTACTTCCCAGTTTCAAAAATTGATCTCATCTCAACCGTCTAATATGATCAAGAAAAGCGAAGAGAGGAACAGACGCGTACCTAAGTTTTTCTCAGGAGGCTCCTACCTCCGACAATCTCCGAGACTGGCTATCGGTGAAGCCAAGCCCCAAAAAGGGGGAAGCACCAAAAATGGTTCCAGATTATGTGAAGGAAAGACATTTTGCAGTTTTCGCAGCTAAAGGTAGAAAACCTAAAAGATTCATCATCAAACTGGAATACCTGGCTGATCCTTCATTTTTAGGGTTACTAGACAGGGCTGGTGAGGAATATGGATTCAGAGAGAAGGGGAACTTGCAGTCCCCTGTCAGCCTGAAGAGTTGACATTCTAGATGGATAGCAGACAAGCACAGATGAGGGAAGTTAGAGTACCATTTTGTACAATAATTGAGAACACAATAAATGTGACCTGATAGTCATTTATCCTACTCCAGGAAGTCAGAAAAATCAAGATTTCCGGTCCTATATTATTGATCTTAGGATGGCAATTACGTGTCAGGGAGTAGGAATCCTAATTTTTCATATGTTTTGTAAGATATCAAAGAAGTGGTTAACATATGGAGTCATACAAATCATAATAAATAAGCACGTACCTTCACAACCCAATTGTTTCTGCATAATAACTGGAAGTTTAGAAGCATCCGTAGACCTGAAATATGATTACCACCGCCTCTAAACCAAAAGAATTTAGCTGGAAATCACATGGCCCCCAGAAATAAATATTGATACTTCCAGTATTTACACCTTAAGATGAATCTTGAACTTGATATATACCACCGCCCCCAGTCAAATCTAGCAAACTGGAGTGGGCCACATAGACACATGCCTCAGTCTCTAAGCTGGAGGCTGCCTACGAGTCATGCGACACGATGTACAAAATCCAATGCACTACCTTATCAGAGGATATAACTAACAGTCAACTTGAGGAACTAATAAATCTGGATGAAGAACTCAATCAGAATTTAGAGTCCTCCGTCTAATAGAGGAGGGAAGTGGTTTAAAATTACGTTTAATGACAACCGCTGTCGCCCTAAAAGAGGACAGATGCGGAAGTTTACCACTACACTAAGATTTTTTTTTTTTTTTTGGCTAGTCACCAGATTAACCATTTGCTCACAACAAAACTAGAATGACTGACTTAAACTTCATGGTTACCAGGAATATTTCCCATTGTCACTTTCATTTTTTCAAATTTCCTTCTAAACATTACCATAGAACAATAGAATAACATACCAATTACAAGAAATAAGATCAGGACATCTTTCAAACGGGGGGTTTTGAGATAATTAAAAAAATAAAAAATAAAAAAAATCAGATCTCAACACAAGCTATGCTGGCAATGTGCCCCAAACTCCAAGTCACACCCTGTTTAAAGAAACAACGTAATCTTAAACCAATAGAATGTCAAATCCCAAACTATGGTATCTTCTTGTGGTGCGACATAGGCTTCTTAACATAAGCCTTCTCAAATAATAAGTTGCTTTATTTCAGTTTTACTCATCCAAAAAAAAAGTTGCTTTTATTGATCGAAAAATAGAATCATTTTATTGACAGGTACAAATATGCAACAAAATTGCAAAATGTGAAATGCAGAGAAACAGCATCATGAAACTACTACTTTATTTCTGAGCAATTACTCGGGCCCACAGGTTCTCTCAGGCAATGTGAAATGGCCATAACAGCAGCTTCAATTGACGCATCTTCTCCCTGTTTCACTAGCAGTAAAAGTGTGCTTGAAGAACTCAAAACAGAGAGAAAGGGAGAGTATCAAAATATGAGCAAGGGCAGAAGCAAATCTTCACCTTCTCCTTCCAATAGAACACATTTCCATATTTACCCGCCAAACGGCTCCAAAAGCTACGTGGTATGTCCAAATCAACTGATTCCCCTACATTGAAATTCAAAATATTTCCTGGATGAGAGAATCTTGTTAGTATCTTACCAAGCAAAATTGTAAATTAGTAGCCGACACTATTGCAATAAAGCATTACCAAATGTTGGATCAGCAACGAATACAATTGTTCTATCATCCACCTGCCAATAATCTTTGATTGCCAACCCTGAAACCCAAGGCAGGATATAACATAAACAGGATATGAGGGATTTTTTGCCAAATAGGATTAAATACATCAAATAGGAAGTTTAAACAAGATATTGGCACAATGTAACAGGTGTTATGTTTACCTGGTGTGTCAGGATAATTCTGTGCTAGCACTCGCAACTTGAATCCTGTATCCTTTTCAATATCAGCAATCTCCTGGGCAATTCTTTTCTCCTGAATTTTATCCAAGCAGAATGAGTCCATGCCCATTGCAAATTTCCCTAATGGCTTACATTATCCTGCTATTCCACCATAGCACAACTTTATCCCCTTTTTTTGTTAACCCCACCCGCAATTAAAATTAGACAAATGCAGCACAGGCACGGGACATCAGAGATAACACACTGCGAAGGCAGCAACACATCAAAGTTCCACAAATTTTTCACTATTCTGAGTCACAAATTGATGTGATTATCAAGACTGCAAGAAATTTACAAGATTCAACTCAAGTTCCAGTTGTGTCAGTAACAAAAGTTCGAGTTAAAAGGTCCAAAGAAGTACTGAATAACTTAATTCAGAGGGTTTTACAATAAGAAATTGAAACCCAAATGAATGAAGAACCAAAAGGGGCCTCAATTATGCTCATGCAATCCCAGTTGGAAGAATAAAAGGCCCAAAACTACCCAAAACCAAGAGAGGACGAAAATAAAGAAAAATAATAGCAAAATTTGGTCAAAATAATTTGATTTATTTAATTTCCTAATTTTTATTTTTTTATAATTTATATTTAGTTTCCTAATTCTTTATTGTTTAGGGAGTTACTAAATTTTTAATTGTCAATTATGTTTTTACCTTTAGACTATAAATAAACCATTATACATTGTGTAAAAAAAAAAAACACTTTTGAGAGAATTAATAAAATTATGAGGATTCTTCACACAGTTCTTGTTCTTTTGAGAACTTGAACTTATTCAAGATATGAGTGTTATTTAGTTCTTTAACTTATCAATCTAGGTTTCGAACCATCTAGATTGTGGCGTCATTTATTCCATCTTTATACCAAGATTCTTGATCTAGTGAGAAATGGGTCTAAGGTCATATACCTTAGGTTCTACCTCCTTTAGGGCAAGGGTTGAGGTTTTAAATTCCATCGGTTCAAATAATTCGTTGGGACGATTTTTGGGCTAAATTAACTTGTTCGTGGGTTCTAGAGTTTTTATACTCAACGGGTTCACATCAGTTGGTATCAGAGCAATTTCGGATTACCCTTCGAGTTGTTCATACTTGTCTATAATTGTTCATATTTGTCTATAATTTTTTATAAAACAAAGGTAGCTTCCAATTTTTTTTCTTTTCTTTTATTGTTTCTTCTTTATTTCTTTTTTTTCCTTATTTGTTCACCTTCCTTTATTTTCTTCCTTTATTCACTTTTCTTATTCAATTCATTCCATCTTTGTTTCTTTCTTAATTTGGAAATTTTCCAAATTTGCGACTTCCTTATTTCTCACTTATTTTCATTCTTTATTTTTCTTGTTATTCTTTCTGTGAATTTCACAAGACAATTATTTTTAAGTTAAATTCAAAGAGTTGTTAATTCATTAAGATGGTAAGAGACATGTTCGATGGATTGAATTCGTTGAGACTTTTTCTAAGCAAAATGCGGCTGCGGATGCATTTTCACACAGGTGACGATTTGGGGACAAATCGTTGTCAAGAAGGGGGGAATGATGTGATTATCAAGACTGCAAGAAATTTACAACATTCAACTCAAATTCCAGTTGGGCTAGTAACAAAAGTTCGAGTTAAAAGGTCCAAAGAAGTACTGAATAACTTAATTCAGAGGGTTTTACAATAAAAAATTGAAGTCCAAATGAATGAAGAACCAAAAGGGGCCTCAATTATGTTCATGCAATCCCAGTTGGAAGAATAAAATGCCCAAAACTACCCAAAACCAAGGGAGGACGAAAATAAAGAAAAATATCAGCAAAATTTGGTCAAAATAGTTTGATTTATTTAGTTTCCTAATTTTTTTTTTTTGTAATTTATATTTAGTTTTCTAATTCTTTATTGTTTAGGGAGTTACTAAATTTTTATTTGTCAATTATGTTTTTACCTTTAGACTATAAATAAACCATTATACATTGTGTAAAAAAAAAACATTTTTTAAAGAATTAATAAAATTATGAGGATTCTTCATACAGGTCTTATTCTTTTGAGAACTTGATCTTATTCAAGATATGAGTCTTGTTTAGTTCTTTGACTTATCAATTTAGGTTTCGAACCATCTAGATTGTGGCGTCATTCATTCCATCTTTATACCAAGATTCTTGATCTAGTGAGAAACGGGTTTAAGGTCATATACCTTAGGTTCTTCCTCCTTTAGGGCAAGGGTTGAGGTTTTAAATTCCACCGGTTCAAATAATTCGTTGGGACGATTTTTGGGCTAAATTAACTTGTTCGTGGGTTCTAGGGTTTTTATACCCAACGGGTTCACATCACAAATTGTCCAATCATGTTGTCTCCAAAGGGCAATATCTGACATGGACACAACACAGAGATGCTCAATTTTTAGATGTCTGTATACAACATAGGAAGAAGGGAACTCATTGATTCAGGTCAAGATTAAAAGCAATTCTCGTGCTAAATTTCCCATAAATGGATTGCTAAGCTTAACATGCATAAGAGGTATGCAGTGCTTTCCTTCCATTGGTCATTCTGGAAAAAATCGGCAATGCCCTAAAAGAAGTATGGAATTGGCTTAGAAGCCCTGATGACAGGCTGTAAATACAGAGAACCTACTCTCACAGTCTGAAAAATATGCTTACAATGATACTCATGTATGGAACTCCGGCCCCAAGTTTGTAATATCTGAAGTATGGAATGATTTGAGGGCTAGGAACACAAAGATAGGATGGCACAAACTGCTTCAGTTTACTGGACATATCCCTAGAGTGTCCTTTGTAGCTTGGCTTGTTGTTTTGGATTGTTTGGCCACTAAGAAAAGATTGCAGACACGGGGATGTTTCCAAGGTTCGGTCTTATGTGAATTTTGTATAGTCAAAGAGGAAACATGCGATCACCTCTTCTCTGGTTGCACCATGACCAGAGGCATTTGCAAAGAGATGGTAAGTAACTCTCTGAGGCAAGTGGGTGACTGGACACAAGAATTCACCCATATGACACATTACAAGGGCGAAAAGTTGGAAGCAATTCTTAAAAAATTGTGTTATTTTATTTTGAGAATTGCGTTTCTCAAAAAGAGAAAAGGGGGGGGGGGGGGTAACATGCATCCGCTCATAAAGCTTGCTCAGAATTGCACAAAAAGACCCAAGTTCCAACATGTCAATAGGTGTCAAGCAAGCCCTATAGGTTATAAAAAATATTGTTAACATAAACAAGAGAGATGAAGAAACACGGTACTACTATTTAGGGGAAGGTCACTATACGCCCAAACTACAACAATTAGAAAAATATAGGTATATGTAAAGGAACTGAGCTAATACCGATGAATAAAGAATAGTGCTAGTATTTAGGAAGCAAACCTGGCCTGAAGAAAGAAACCCAGCAGCATCAATAACAGTAGTAAACTCTTTAGGAAGTAACTCTGGCTTGTTAACCCCAACTTTCGCCTCAGCTAATCCAACTCCTACAAAATGTTGAAAAAATAGGCAATTAAGAAAAATGAAAGACATTCAAAATTGAGAGAAAGAGAGAGAGAGAGAGAGAGAGAGAATTGGGACTGCTTGCCAGAGAGAGAAAGGCCAAGAGAGAGAGCGACTGAGAGTGAGAAACTGAGGGATTTGGATTGAAATTCGGATGCCCATTTGAAGAAATTAGTCTGAGAGAAGTGTGATAAAGGTGTAGTGGGTATGGTGGAGTGGTTTCGAAACGTCGGAGGGCGGAGGTGAAGATGATGAAGAAACGCCATCTTTCATTGGACCGTCATACTCGCTTGAATTGGATAACGGAAAACGATTACAGATCCATGATTGTCCCTGACCTGGATCTCTGCATGTAAACGGCGTCGTTTTAAACCTGCATCCGTTTACCAATATTTTCGAAACGCGGAGTTTATGCTGTAAGTAACTCGATCACCAATAAAAATGGAAGAAAAACCCTTTTTGCTCGATGAATCAAAAAACTTAACGGACGATGATAAAAGGGACGAGTTTCGAGTCCCGTCGTTAGTCTTCCACTAGGTCCAAAACAGTTTATAGGAGTCATGTTTCCGATCTCTCATTGATTTCAAATAATTCATAAAATTCCCTAAAATAACATATTTTAAAATGTGAAGGTAGAACAGATTTCCAAGTTTTGATTGTGGAAACGGGAGGAAAACCCACAAGGAAAAATTCCCAAAAAGCTGTTCTTCTAGACATCAGTGAAGAGACGAGATATGAATTGAGACCTTAATTTAGAGAAAAGATTTATGAGGGGAAACATTGTAATGAAGTATAGTTTACCAAATGTAGCCAAACAAGAAACAAGCAGGCAAGCAAGTCCAGCTTGACTGTGAATGAGGTGCAGCGTATCAACCAATCCAAATTGCATAAACTTAATAAGCTTAACCCATTTATTCAGCCAGATCCACCACAACCAGTCTGGTCTACAAATCTTACACACCATTTCGGCAACCACATAGATGAGTCATGCAATTCTTTTTTCCTGCTCAGTGTCATGGTTCCATGTTAGCACAGAACGGTCGAATAGCAAGCACTAAGTTGAGGATTGAAAAAGGTATTAATACAAGAATCGATACTCCAATGAAGGAAAAAGTAAAGCATTTGCAATTGATCCATGGTTTACAAGAGCCATTGCCCTCAGAGTTTATCTGAATATGTTAAAGTGTAGAATGCAGTGAAACAAAAGTTCTAAGGGAAATAGACAGGCCAGTTGTAGTAGTATGAATCTCGGACTTCCCTGGGCAACTCATTCCACTGCAAAGACAAATAAAAGAAATTTTCATTAGAAAAGTAAACATCTGATTGGACCTCACAACACAATCATGCAGTGAACATATCCACCATTTTTAAAACAATTACAGCAATTCCTACAAAAAGGTAACAGGAACACAATACCTTGAACTTATAAGGCTGCCCCTTTTTCATTGCCTTCTTCCAGTGGTACTGCTCAAATAGCATTGCCTTGTCATGCCAACTACATACAAATATTCAATTTGAATGATGTTAAAGAAGCTGGAAAATGACTAAAATGAAAGAATCATTGCCCCTCAACAATCAAGCTGCTGTAGGCTAATTTCAAATATTAGTGGCCACATGCAGACCAACCAGCAACTTACATTAGTGGCTGGCCAACTTGATCAGGTCCTCTCAACAACGTTCAGATATTGTCTATTAAAATAACAGCATCAAATTAAAATAAACCAGATTTCACTTTTCAAATTTTGTTATGGCCAAGAGGCTAAAGCTCCTTATGCCTCATATCAACATCCGTGCATTCCTAACATCATCTCCTTCTTCCCCTCTTTCTCTCACTTCTACTACGCAACATGTTAATCGTCACATTCTGCAGGCTGGAAAAATGAGGGAAACAAAAGTTTTTTTTTTCCTTGACAAATAATAGAGAAAGCCATCAGAAAGCACGACTATGCTGATATGTAGCATGAGATTTCATTCATTATTCAGATGAAAAATTATGCTGACAACCCAGTTACACATTAATGAAGGACTATAATATGCTACCTCAAGTATAATATTTTGCTTTCACTTTTCAAAAAACATCAGGTTAAAACATGGCACCATAGTCCAAAAAAGCAGCCCAAAGCCTATACCAATCCCATCATCATCAGCAGATAATAGGGGATAGAATGGTTTAAACAAGAAAGATAAAACTTTATCCCTTTTTTGTAACAAAGACAAGAAATCAAGCAAAACAAAACCTTGAAGAAAACCAGAAGCATACGCCACCAGAAGATACATCAAATGGTCATCTTAAAAGTTTCCAGCATTAGTACCCACATTTCCCATATATTTTCACAATGATTCCCATTCCTCTACAGGAGAGATCCGCATTCATTATGTCATCCAGGGGATTTTTTTTTTGAGGAATAAAAATTTGGACCATTTCTCGAATTGTGCGTGTCATCCTTGCACAGAGGCCATGCTAATCTTCATTGTATCATTCCAATTTTATCATGTCCCCAAAGGGACATGTCATCTGGGGGATTAAGATCCATGGAAACATCCTTAATTGAACAAATAACAGCAGCTGAAGGCTCTACTGAAGGCTCTTTGAGGTCTTAGTAAATGACCCTAATCTATCTGCCAGGAACGAAAATACAGTCCAAAAACAACTCTTTTATCTCTAGGCGGTTCAGAAATTAGTCTTACCCTCGTCAAGAAGAAATGTCAGGGATGGTAGCCTTATCAAGGTTTTATGTGGTTGGTCTCTTCATGCATGTTCATGCATATCCTATGAGTGGAAAAGGGGTGCGTTTGTTGTCCAGTGAAATATATTAAATCTATTTTCATTGCGAGTAAAACCACTAATGAGAACTGAACTCAAAGGTGATATGATACAAACTAATTGTATTTAATATCTAGACTTATGGTTAGACATGGACAACCACTTCTAATAAGAGAAGGAACGGTTTTATCTTAAAAAAATAGCATCATGCACCTTCTCGGATAAGCATTTCATAATAAGCAATCATTTACAGCGAGAGATTAACATCTGTAATTTAGCTTAGAATTATGAAACAACGACTTCAACAAGACAAAGTTGTAAGAAAATTTTACACCATAGTAAGATTAAAGTGTCTTTCCAACATAAGCATAGACCAATCAATAAGCACCTTTATGATCAAAGCAAGCTCCAAAAGCATAAAAATGACATGTTCCACCTTCAAAGCATGGTTCTCGTCCAAACTCCTTCCCACCCCACCCCCAATAAAACGAAGAGCAACCCCATGACGGTAATTTTCGACAGTGACAAATCAAGATGAATCAAAATACCTCGCTTAATCATCTACGCACCAATTTCCAATACAATTGAACAAAATTAAGTATTAACATTCAAATTCTGTGAACTGTACAGGAATGGAGAAGTAAGAACACGAAGTGAAAAAACCCTAGTTCAGTAACAAGAATCAACTACTATCAATCAGTATGATACAGAAAAAATAAATAAAAAATAAACATTAAGAGAGAGAGAGAGAGAGAACTTGAATTGGTTGGAGAGCTGCCAAAGGTACGGATTGAACCAGGTGAGAACAGAGAAGGCGGCGGAACCAATCCATATGTTAACAAACCGTTCTGGGTCTGCGTGTGGCACTCCCGGGTCTCCCCTATACGCGTTCCCGAAGTACTTCTCCATCTCTCTCTCTCCCTCTCTCTCTCTCTCTCTCTAAATTCCGTTCTGTGACTGGGTGACTACCCGGTTCTAACCTTCGTATTTAGCCGTCTTATCCTGCAAAGATAAGACTGCTATGATTTCTCCAGAACGAAATACAAACGCCATATTTCAAACAATGTTGATAAAGGACGAGGACCAATTCTGGAAAATTGAACTCCATTCGCTTCACATGGGCGTCCACAAAAACGACTCGTTTCCAAGTGCTTCTTGGTTGTTTTCAAGTAAACGACGCCGTTTAGTTGGGATGATCCTTCAGAATTCAAGTCGACGTCCAGGATACAGATATTGCCTCCCATAGTGTACACAAATTTTCCTCATTATGTATCTGAATAACACCACTTACCTAAGATTTCCCTTAAAAATTTATAAATTTTTATTATATAAATTTACTTAACACAATAATGGTGATATTACTAGAACATCACACCATTAACATTAACCGGTCTCACAAATTATTATTATTATTATTATTACAAAAGAAAATATATATCGACTAAATATCCGATATCACGTTAAATGGGACTTGATGCAAGAGAGAAAACCTCCTTTTATAGAAATGTCATTCTTTGTCTATCAGACTGCTTTGAGTTGAGTGGTGAAGGGCACTCTACCCTTTAACTGATGGTCTCGAATTCAAGCTCTGAAAATGACAAAAAAGAATTTAATAGAGTCAATTCTTAAAAATAGGTCATACAGTACTTAAACCGATTTAGTCAAATAAAATCCGAATAAACAAACCCTAGATACCAGTTATAAAAACCAAAAAAGAAATGTCACTCTTTGTCCAGTGCGCGAGAGATGAGAACAAAGGATACATTGTGTCTCTCCGATTTAATTGAAGAAATCCCAAATGCACACTCTATCTTTCAATTTAATCCATGTTGGGATTACATTTCATTGGCCAGTAGTCTATCCTAACAAAACATGTAAAATCCTATTTTTGGTGATCAAGTACTTGAAACTTTTTTTATAACTAACGTTTGGAAGAACATTGGATCAGAAATTTTGCAACTGCTATATGAGAGATCAATTTGGATTGTTTCTTGATCTTGACAGCTACACGAGAGAATTCTTTGGAGTTCACAAGGTTGACAAGGTATGACAAGAACTCCTTGCTGAGAAAATCCGTATTCTTGTTCTGCTCTTTCTAGTAACTTGACAAATGGAGGATGTGTGAGATACTGCAAAGCAACCTGGAACTTTCTCGGCTCTCCGTTACACATTGTAAGCACCGGAAAGTATCCATCCCGAGTGTTGCAGTCTTCTACCTCGTACCTTAGAAGGCAAAGAAAATACTTCTGCAGCTGTCTTAGCATATTCTTAACTCTATGAAATCCCAAGTTTTGAAACCTTTTTTTTGCTCAATATTGAAAAGCTTTGATTTTGTCTGAGCCTAAAAAGTTCTGTTAATATATAGATCAAGAGGTTTAGTTTAACTAGTCCACTCTTGCTCTGTTATAGCTGTATCATTCAGAGGATAGCCGCAGATGATCTCACATTTGGTTTGTGGTCCTTAAAGTTGGATGATTACTACTGTCCATGAGCATACAACCACACGTAGGATCTAAGTGCGTGAATGTGGAAACTCCCTTTCCTTGGAGTGCATGCATTTGGGATAAGACTTTCTCATTCTGTAATGCAGTCACTTTCATCACATAGAAGACTTCACTGTTTGGTTATGCTGTATATGTCAAATTCTTCGAGGAATTTTCCCCTCATAATTGAGGTGGCTAAACCCTATCCTATTACTATTATTTTATTTATTTATTTATTTTTTACTCGTCTTGTGTGAACAAATAGGCATTCTCATCTTACCACATGCCAATCAACAAAAAATATGATCAACTTGGCAACAACATGATTTTCGAGTTCGAAATTATATTGCCACAAAATACAATCAATTTCTTGTAATAGGACAGCTAATCATTCTCACTTCCAAATGTCTCAGAATACGAATAAGTCACATTTCATCTGCCAGAGACTACAATTTATCTATAGGTTGAAAAGGTTGCAGGGAAATTACCACAAAGGGAGCTCCCCATAAACAAACACTTATCGAAAATCAGACGAATAAGAATGAAAACGAAAACTGTTAATGCTTCAGCTTCAGATCTTTTTCTGATGGGAATGCTTTCCCACGATGGTTGAATATCATGAAGTCGAGATTGGCCATTAAAGAAACAATCCTGCACACAATAATATTACAATCTTAACACAACCTCAACTGATTCACAGATAGAGATTCTAATTAATGCTTATATGTCTAGGTCAAACTGAATTTCTAGATTAATCTGCCTATTCTAGGTCATTGATGATTTATACATGCAAGGGATTTTTAAGTGGTAGCCATTCTAGAGTTTTTTACTTTATCTGATATTTCTCAAAGCAAAAAATGCATGGAAGACATACCACATTATGTTAACATATTTTGTTTTTAATAGCAAAGAAAGCACCAACGCACCCTCTCATTTTGCCGACTCCAAAATTTGGGATTAAGTCTCAATTTGTTGTTGTAACAAAGAAAGCACCAGGATTGTGCAAAGAGAAAACACATTATATCAAAAATTCTTTAAGAGAAGTTTAAATGGTGCATATGTGATGTGAAATTTGGTGCCCATAAAGCATAGGCATGGGGCATAGGATGCAATAGGACACTAAATCAATATGGCCAGAGTCATTTATAAAAGCATCAATGCAGTATGATTCGGTGCAATATCATGCCTTAGAGTATCCATTTCAGAAATACATGATAGTAGTGTTTTACTATATATTGAACAACATAACTCATTAATTACATCTTCAAGACTTTTTTTTTTTTAATCAATGCATCTTTAAGACTATGATAAGTTGTAAACTTTGAAATTATATCAACGATACCAAATTAAACCAACTCTTGTGGTGTTTATATGATGCCTTTACAGAAATCTCTTCAAACTGGTATATTATTTCATTCAAATACAAAAATAAAAAGAGCAGAATTATTAGATTAGTAATAAATTTAAAAAACCACTCTATCATCCCTAACCAGATAAAAGGGCAGTAGGCATCTGATGTCAATCATAGAGTATTTGAGTCTAGGTGAATGTGGTATCTGGTTGACAATTCTCATGAAGATTTATAAGTTTTCTAATTTTGATGGGGTTTGATTTTAAGTGCAACACTTGAGTAGATAACGTTTTAGTAGCACCATGTACAGTGACTGATTCGAGTTCCCTTTCTTTAACAGCGAGAGAGAGAGAGAGAGAGAGAGAGAGAGACCCATTAAAATATCACACTATCTTTTCGACCTTCCCAATTCTGAAAAGCTATATTTGGTCGAAGAGAATTACTGATAATATTCTTGGATTTTTCATCATTGTCTACGCAACTTTGATTAACATGGAAATCTAAATTTGATGGAGTTTGATTTTAAGTGCAACACTTGAGTAGATAACGTCATATTAGCTCCATGTATAGTGCCTCTGATTCAAGTTCCCTTTTTTTTCAGAGAGAGAGAGAGAGAGAGAGAGAATAAAGGGAAACCCATTAAAATATCAAACTATCTTTTCGACCTTCCCAATTTATATTTGGTCGAAGAGAATTACATGATAATATTCTTGGATTTTCATCATTGTCTAAGCAATTTTGATTAACGTGGAAATCTAATAATTAACACCACTCTCAACTTTGAGTCAATTCCAACAAATAGACCTCTAAGACTTCAAATTCTGCAGAACCGTCAATTTTAAGAATACAAAACCACACTCACAAGTTACCATGGTAGCACTGAATCTTTCAATGCAAAAATCGGTAACATATTTTATGTATCAATCAATCCAAACTAATGAAGCGTGTGTGCGTCCAAAACAAAAAACAAAAACAGATAAAAAAAATACCTATTTTCTTGAGAATCAGGATGAATCGACTTAAATTTTCCGGGCACGGTTAGGGAAGCCCACATGCATAAAATTAGCCCTAGAAGCAATTCAACAATCACCTGAAACACCCCCAAACAAGAAACCCTAATTAATCACTAAAACATGAACTATTCAACTGCAAAAACGCAAATTTGAAGGTAAAAGGGACGAAAACTGAATGGGGGATGGCGAATTTACATTCATGGGAGGTCCAGAGAACTCCTCTTCTGTAATCTTCAACAATCCTCTATCTGTAAATTACATCAAAATTAAACACAAAATCAACCACTTATGCTAAATTAAAAGACTTTTCAAGAGGGAGAGAGAAGCCCTAAACTGGAATTAGTGAACTGAGAGAGAGAGAGAGAAGTACACTGGATGGTGGAGTAGACCGCTTGGGAGAGGATTAAAACTCCAAGAACGCCGGCTACGAAGCCCAATCCCATTTTTCAAAATCGCCGGCGGTGTGGGATCGGCTTCAACGGACTACGTCGGGGTTTGAGAGAGAGAGAGAGAGAGAGAGAGAGAGAGGCGTGTGGGGTTTAAGGTCGATGAATGATCTAAGGAATTCCAAGAAAACTCGATTTCTCGCTCTGTCTCTCTCTCGTGCCTAGATCTGTTTGATCATAGGAAATTACAAACCAAGAAATCCTCGCATGAAAACCAAGAATTTAGAATTTGATACAATTTTCTCCATTTCTCCGATATCAATAACTGGTTATGGATAACAAGTGTAGGCCCAATTAATGGGCTCAGCTAAGCCCATTGAGCCCAAGCATAGAATCACCCAACAGACTCCGTTTAAAATTTTTAAATTTAGTTGCATTTAATTCGAGTTATAATGTAGAAATATATAAATAGATTTAGATTTTTAATAAAAAATAATTTCATAGCCAATTATTTAAATTAATTTAATAATTAGATTGGAACAAAGTAGAGTTATTTGAAAAAAAAAAATTTATAAATTAAATTTTATACAATAATTTATATTGATATTTTAATAATTTATTGATTAAATATTTTTAAATCAATTAAAATAAATTGATAATTTAATTAAAATTAATTAATATATACAAATATACATTATTACGTAAAATTAAATGAGTCTGGTATAATCTAAAATCGAAATTTCTTTGGGCTGGGTGAATACTATAACTGGTGCTTTGGTACAGGTCCAAAAGCATCCTTGTGAATATTATATGTATGCATATGATATATTGACATTATTTTAAAGAAAAGAAACCCAGAAAAACAAAGGAGCGAGATCTTATGGCGGATAAAAATGGGAGAGGCAAAAACCCTTAATCTCTCCCTCTTTTCTCTGTTTCTCTCTCATCAAATTCTAGAGGCTTCGACTTGGAGCATCTTTACTATCACCTTGTTTTCACAAAAAAAAAAAAAAAAAAAAAATCTCTACCAACACCTTGTTGGTATAATGTGAAGGGCATTCGATTCTCTTAAATAAGTTTTAAGTTTAAATTGGTTACCAGATAAAGAAAAAATAAGTTAGAGCCCCTTTTGAGAATTCGAACGCAAAAGGAAACAGGGTTTATCTTTATCTGCCTCCTCTGTCTTCCCGCTTGCAAACCAATCAATGCCTCAAACCCAACAATTAAGAATTTCCCAAAAAACATTGTTAGGCCTTTGGGCTCTTGTTTACGAGGTATCTATTCAGTCCCCTATCCTTATGTTATGTTGCGAATGCACTACTTGGTTTTCTTACCGTTTGATGGTTTTAACTTTACCTTTACAGAAAGCAGTGAAGTGATTGATGACACCCACAGCCCGTTGCTTCATTCCAAGGTACTTGTTTTGTTGTTAACATTTCAAATATGGGTTTGGTATTTTATTCTATGTTTTTGGCATCTGACGGTTGTCTTTGCTAATTTTGACAATGACACCAAAATGAGCATTAACATCGTTCATTTAACTATTTGAATAATATATACTTGTAATAACACTTAAAACGGGTAACTATGTATTAAAAAAAGCGGATAACAATAGTGATCGACTTTCACCATTCATTCTATTGGCAATAATAATAAACCAAAAATTGTCACGTAGTCTTCAGGACAAAAATAAGCCAAATTTCTGTATCTTCTTGACAGAAAGGAAAATTTAATAATTTTTCTCAACTTTGCCCTCAGCCCTCATGCATTTTCAAAATCTACTTCCTGCTCTTTCTGTCCTATTTCGTCTCTTCTGTCTCGTACTCGAAACCAAACACTACCAAAGATTTTAAAACCAAATGACGCCACTCTTGATTGAATTTATTTGGTTAAAATCTCCCTCTTCACTTCTGTCATTATTCAAAGTACTAAATTTTTTTTATGGGAAGGGACCGTCTCATTGAAAGTAGAATAATTCCCATATATTCAGGAATAATCCATGTTAACTCCTTTTTCTTGGTTTCTCTTATTGATCATGAATCACGCAGTGTGAGTGGGTAATGGTTCTGAAAGAAAACTATCCGAGTTCCTCTCTGCTGCAATTTTGTGGGCTTGATGTTGAAACAATCGTGTTGATGCATGGACTCTCCTGTCAAATGTTGTTAATTAGTGCAGTCTTTGTTTTTTTTCAATGCTTTTCGCCATCCCTTGATTTTCCTAGTCATCAATTGTAATATTTTAGTCTTCTCCAATAGCAGTCTTTTTTTGTGTAGGATAAAGTTATTGATGGAGAATTCTATAGCTTGCTACTGGTACGAACTCTTAGAGAATTTCCTAAGCAGGAGCTTTTTGCCAAAATAGTCTTGGACAGATTTGATTCTGCAATCCTGCTTCAGGATGAACGGGGGACAGACGTTTGTGCAAGAAACAATGCCTCTTTTACCAATAAGTACTAAGCTGGGGCAAAAGTAGTTCTTCTAAGCAATTGGAATGCACTGACTAATTCGAAGCTTCTTGATGTAGATTCTGTTGCAGGTACCATGTGTTAAGCCATTTTGCGATTTCTATGGTGGATATGAAACAAATTGCATTCTGTAATGTTTGTTAGCTTTGGCCTTTGCTTAATTTGCAAACCAATAGCCCGTATAGGATGTAAACTAGAATAGAAGTCGATTGGAAACCACTATGTGCAGTGTGGATGTAGCTTTACTTAAGCACTTTAGAGTCCAATCTCATTTTTTAAGACATTTATGGCTAGTTATTGATATTATTTGTGTTTTAGAGTTTCTGTCATCAGTTTTGGAACTTAAAGTTGAACCTTTGAAATCCAGTTTCTCTGAGAGGCAATCTGATATTGAGGAACTAGAGAAAGCTACTGTTATTCTCTGGGACAATCTTTTTGAATGTAAACCATAACTTTGCAATTGTTCAAAATTTGCTAAACAATTATCTTTAGGAGTTGATATCTTTGTCAATGAGGCCTTCTCTCAATCTCAAAAAATTCTTGCATCCACTGTTGATGTTGCCAGTTTTTGTTATACCTTGCTTGCTGGTTTTGACTTTGAGGAAGTCCCATATCAACTAAAGGAGGCTGCCAGAACCAACAAAAATCCAATCGTTGCAATTGTTTGCTCTTTCTGCTGCTTAAAATATACTTGACTAGTATGTTGGGGCTAGCATTGTACATGAAAACCTTTTAATGCTTTTTTGGAGTTCTGTTTCCCAAGTTCATGCTTCAAAATATCTTGTACAAATAATGGTTGAGGCATTGTACATCAAATTGATAGGTAGATTGTGACTTTAGTTAAATAAAATTCTCCTTTTATTCTCCTTTTCGGTGTCCAAATCCTGATTTCAACAAACCAGACCAAAGATGGGGAATGGTACAAAGATCACAAGTGGAAGCAGGAGCAGACCTACTTGCATCTAAAGGGAAGGTGACACTGCATTTAATCTTCTCTCTTGGAATTCCAATTTCGCAAGTTATGTCTTCAACCCTTGAATTAGTTTATATTTAGGTGCAAGTATCGTGGTTTTTTTCTTTTTCTTAATGGTGAGAACCTCAGCCACTATCCTTCGGGTTTACCAGTAAACCTATAGGCGGGGGTTCAAAATCTTCCTAAAATCAAATCTTGGACCTTGACTGGAGACAGGTGCATCTCGCACCAATTGACCTAGATTTGGATGTAAATATCATGGTTTACCAGAAAGTGATATTACCTCATGTTGTAATCTAATTAGAGACTATAGATATCTGAAATATCCGCTACTTTCTGAAATGCGGGTTTTCCTGCAATCTGATGTTGAAGCAGTTGCAGAGAGCATGGTGGGAGAATTTATGAAATATAAGGCAAACTTGCTGTCGTGAACCAGCATGCTGATGCCACGCATGGTTCCAGGCAATGGCTTAAGGAGAACCCTTTTGGAATACGGTTAGATTGGGAGCAACATGTCCTTGATCGCGAAGCTCCAATGTATAGATTGATGCTTTCTCAAGTCGACCAATGCTAAAGCAAGTGATAGAAGTAGGTCTTATGTTGGACTGCAAGGTCATTCACATACAATTCTGTCTTAACACTCATTCACCGGATCTTTCAAGTTCGCGGTAGATGATCCGCCATGTCTGTATCTTCAGGGTTTGTGTTATGATTGTGAGATGCCTTGGTTATTGCCTTCGCCGTTTTGCTTGCGTTTTATCTGTGATAGCAGAGAGACAAATACTTAGCTTCTAAGAAGGTGAAACTTGCGGGGGGAAGATTCTAGTAGATGACATATTGGGCTACTTTGGGGTAGAGAATCTGTACTTAACATTACAAGGTTTACGATACCAGTTTTTCCCCTTGATTCTTGAAGAGCCTCATTTTCTTTTCTTTTCTTTTCTTTTCTTTTCTTTTCTTTTCTTTTCTTTTTCATTTATCATCATGATATTCTGAATTCCAATATGGGTCTCTTTGGTTGTTGTATAGTAATGTTGGGGGCATGCCCTAAACTTCCTCTGATTCCTTTGGACGGCATCAATTAGCCCGATTGATTATTTTCTTCCGGACAAAGTTAGCCCAATGAATTATTCTGCAAGCAAGTTACTGTAGCATGCACATCTTCCTTTCTGGGGCAACATGTACATAAATAAGGCCGGCGAGCCGTCTGAATGGTATATTGTAATGTATTTGTGATTAGGGACTCTTTCTTTTGTCCAGTCATCTTAGATTAGACTGAACCCACATTATTTTTATCACTTGTAGCAAAATTTCTTTAAATGAAGGACATGAAAATGACCCACATGCATGAGATTCCATCTTGGACTGATTCTAATTAATGGAGGGAAAATCCCCTTTTGTGCTAATTTTAAGTTATTACCATTAATATTGCATAAAAGAACATAAATCAAAATTGCATTATAGAAGGAAATTATAATTTTTGGCCCCATAGCCATAGCTAATGATTTTTCTTTGATATTTGTTATGATTTTTAGGCTTTATTTTTTCCATATATAAATAAAAGATATACTAATTAAAGTATATTATATTGATATTTTATTTTAAATAAAATATAGGTACAGAACATAAATAATTTTTTATTATTTGTACTTTGCCCCCAACATATTTTTTATTATTATTTTTATCTTTTGGAAAGCCGATTAGAATTCAAATTTTGAAAATTTTATTGAGAAGCACTTGGCAAAAAGGCTTTTTTATTTTTTTTAAACATCCAAAGGAAAAAAGAAAAAGAAAAAGAGGAAAGCCCTTGAATTTTTCACCTCCTTTCTTTTGCGTTCTCCTCCTTCGCCCTTCCTTGACTTTCCGGCAACTGGCGCACTGGGATTTATTATTTTTTTTTTCTAAAGAGAAAGAAAAATCTCTCCTAGCAAACCCTAGTTAAAAATCTTAGTCTTCTTCTTCGCTCTCTTTTTTGTGTTGTCTTGACCGAGAACGAAATTTCAAACCCTAGACAGGTTAAATTCCAGATCAATTGTCGAAACCCTAGAATTTCTCTGTCCTCGCCGTCTTGGACTCTCATCGCTTCGTTTACAATTTGATTTTCACTGTAAGTAGTTCATTTTCACTATAATTTCAATCTCTCTCTACTGACATTAGGGTTTGAACGTTATCGCGATCCGCCTTTTTCCTTTGGCAGGTACTGAATTGCTTGGACGAATATTCCAATCTGCTCAGGGTATATACATATAGTCTCTCTCTCCGTGTCTCTCTGTGTGTGTGTGCGCGCGCGCGCGCGGGCGTGGGAAGATTTGTGATTTTGTTCCAGAGTATTAATCAGAAATCAAGTAAATTATTTTGTTCAGAAATTTGTAATTCCTTCCTTCCTCTTCCTTTTTGAATACAACTACATCTCGCATTTGAGCTGATCCGTGTTTTATTGAGCAAGCGGAGTATTAACCCTTGGAAAACATCTGATGAACCATAGATTGTTAATGTGGGATCAATTGGTATTTATCAGATATTGATGGGTATCTCCTAATTTTATTGTTGCTATTGATGTTATTTACGTAATGAGATGCAAGTATATGACTACATTGCGGAAATTACATGGCTTTATGGTCCCCCCCCCCCCAAAAAGGTATTACATAGTTTTAGGTGTTGTTGTGTTGTTTTAGCAGATTCAATGAGTTCCTATGTTGGGCTATATCTTCACATTAAGAAAGATGGTAATGTTTTTGTAATGATATTTATTGACTTCCTTATATGTGCTTGATTGGCAATAGAAATGCCTGCAATAAGATTATCTGATCAGAACATGCTTGCAATAATATTTACTCTTATACAACATAGACCGAACTCATTTTTAATGAGTTTTTTATGTCTTGCCATGGATTGCTCATTTTGTTGATATTTTCTAGGCCAATATTTACATAAGATATATTATTATTAGTTAATTTCTATGTGCTAGTGTGGAAATTGCCTTTAGTGTTTCTCTATGTACTCCTATATTTTTATGTGAAGTGAATCTTAAGCTTCTTAGGTTTCTGTTTGGATACAACATTGTATCGTGTTGTATTCTTTTTCTTGTTTCTGTCTCCTACTCTGTTATACCAAGTAAATTTATGTAGACTATACAATGAATAATTTGGGGTTTATGAAGCTTCGTGGTTTGGTAGAATGTTTATTTGTTGTCTTTATTTAGAATCAGATGGATGTTATGTACAAATGGAGCATTAGAATCAGATGGATGTTATGTGCAAATGGAGCAATAAAATTGAGTCAAATATAGTATTAGAAATTTTCCTACTTTTATACTTTGAATCTTTGTATATTAGGTTTTCTGCACTTGGAAGTTGGCATATTTGGAGGTCCAAAAGATATTCGCACAAGACTTTCGGTTTTTAAGCATGGAAATCTAGTCTTGTTGTCATGTCATTAAGATGCAAACGGAGTCACAGGTGTCCTTGGACCATGTGGAAAGCGTTCATCCAGAAAACATCTCCACTAAGGATGGAGAGGCCGAGATCATTCCACACATCACCACTGCCCCAAACCCTGTTACACCAAAGCAGCCTGGTAGATAACCCATTGTGTACATTATAAGTTTTAATGATTTGGCGTTCTTAGTAGGATAATGTATTACCACGCTTCCGTTCACTATCATGCTAATTCTCCATGCAGCAAAAAGGCAAACAAGGCAATGGGCTGCTTGGACCCATCAGGAGGAGCAGAGTTTCTTTACTGCACTTCGCCAAGTTGGCAAGGCATGTTCTCTTGATGGATGCGTGTACATTTGGCTTCTCATTTTTTTTTTTAATTGTTCTAACCATGTTGACACAATGTCTTCATTGCAGAATTTTGAGAAGATCACTTCTCGCGTCCAAAGTAAAAATAAGGATCAGGTGATCCCCTTGCACTTGATTTCTCACTCTTCTTATGTGGCATTTCTGATATCTTGGTTGCCTGAATGTTGCAAATTTGGGAATCTCCTGTTCTTGTTCTCTACAGGTCAGACATTACTACTATCGTCTCGTGAGGCGAATGAATAAGTTGCTGGGTCCAGGAGTTTGTCTAGATGCTAAAAACTCAAAAGATACTAATTCTGCGATGCTTCGTTGGTAAGATGGTTTATTGTACCTGCATGATTTATATATTTTTAATGCTCCTACTTTCGTTAGCAACCCCCTTTCTCTTTCCAATTGAACTTTGCATTTATTATTATTATTATTATTATTATTATTATTATTATTATTTTTTCCGAAGCTTATACCCAATTAAGGCTAACAACTCCTGTACTTGACTTTCCCTTGTAAATATCTCTCATCTTATCCTTTGAGATCATGCTAAGATGGTAATCTGTATGGCATATTTTGTTAGATAGTAATGCTTGGTGTTCAACGTTTAAATTCTTCCTATTGATTTGTTGTGGAATAGGATTGTATTTCTCATCCCTTTGGCCCTTGGGTGGGTTGCCTGACAATGATATTCTTTGCATGATATTGAACAAGATTAATTAGCTATCTTATTCTTTATTGTGATTTCTCATCTTTAATAAGGATGTCTTATTACCCCTTAAAATCTATGTGCATTCTTGTTTTCTTCAATGACATACTATTCCCTTTTTTAATATTGTTATTATTAGAAATACGGTCTCTCAACTCATTTATAGCATTTCCAGCTATGTTGCATAAAGGAGTGTGTTTATGTGTCCAATTTGTCTTGTTCTTCACACATGATACAATGACACTTTTAGACTTATAATAGTGTAAAGAGTTTTTTATAACTTTGGCATGTCGTTGTGTTAGTGTTGTGTTATGTCCCATGTATGTGTCGGACCTTTCCTAGTTTTATACAAATAACTCTTCCCTTCCCTCCTATTCATACACAAAACAAACAAGAGGAGGGTACATCTGCCCCCTTTTGTGCAATTATTTTAATTCTTCAAGCAAGGCTAGGGTACCTCCCTTCCCTTCTCCTCTGCCCCCACTACCTCCTTGAGAAATTGTAATAAAATCTTGGGATGCTTGTTCGACACGTGGAAAATGATCCAGAGATTTTTCATCTAATTGTATTGGTGTGGATTTTGGATGCTTTTATGATATAATGCATTTACTAAAGCAGCAAAGCTGAAAGAAAGGGCCATTATTAATCATTTTCACCTTTTTTTTTATTTCCATAAGCGGAATACTTGTAAGAGAGAAGATTATGTATAACCACCCAAATAACCTTATTATATGCTCTAATCTTTCAGTATTTTTCCTAGGAATTTGTCCTGCTGCTGTGTTAACTGGATCGAATTTTATGCCATAAATTGTGGAGTTCTCACAAGTTATAGATTTTGTGCGATTTGAGTATCTATGATCCTTTTCAATTTGTAGCTTTTGGCTGATCATCAGGGAAATTTGGAACAAGTTTGGATACTTTATAATACAGTTTTGCATTTGACACCACTTCAGATAGGATACCGAAGTAATATTAGTCTTATACATGCTAAATACTTTACTTGGCATATTCAGTTGCTTTTTTACTACTCTCTCTCTCTCTCTCTCTCTCTCTCTCTCTCTCCCTCTCTCTCTCTTTTCAAACATCAAATGCTTCTCACATGTTTATCATATTGTCAAATCATAACTCATCATATTTTTCCAAATATAAACTCTAAATGCTTTAATCGATTTTTTTCATAATCTTATAGCCAAAGGGAAATCTCACTGATAATTCTTTTTGATTTGTGGAAATTGGGTTGTTAAATTTGAAAAAGCAATCAAAAGCTTTTGATTGATAATGGTAGTTTGTAACTTGTTGTCTTGTGTCCATTCTTTTCTGGGGAACTTTTTCTATAATGGTTACCGTAGGAACATAAACTGTTTTCACATCTCATTTTTGTATTCATATTCTTGATTAATGGTTAACAGCAAACCTTATGAAGGAGAATTGATTCTCGGAAACCAAAAAATGAAATTAAAAATGTGCTGTTGTAATTGGCAGATGTTTTTGTTGATTCTTACCTTACAACTACAACCCCTTCCAGTTTTGATTGATATAGAGATGGGCTAGATGATGGTGGATACCATTTTGATGGAAAGATCTTACTGCTAAGTGTGGAATTTAAAAGCTCACTTCCTGATAATAAGGGTGGTGAATAGCATGATTACTTTCATGTTTCAGGAACGGTTTATAGGAAATGCCATGTTGTAGGCTTTTGGGAACATGTGGTATGAAAGAAGTTGCTTGTTTCATTCAAGTTAAGCTATCATTGGAGGTCCTTAAAATCACATCCCTTAATTCAGTCTACTATTACCTATCACCTGACTGCACCATCATGACCTGTTTAAGTGGCTTCTTGATTTTCACATTCAACAGTTGCTTCATTTGTATATTTATGATGCAGTATTATTTCTCATGCTAACTGATGTGGTGAATAACTATTCCGTGGTCCTCTCATCCTATATTGGAATTTGTATTTAAATGGTATGGGAAACTTAAGTTAGTGTAATTAGATATCCTTTTTTATCTGTTAATTGTGTGATTTGTGTCACAGGTGGTCTTTACTTGAAAAATATAGCTGCAAAGCCTCAAAACTTCACCTAAAGCCTCGAAGATTTAAGTTATTTATTGAGGATTTGGTTAGTCAGTGCCCTAAATGCTCCTTTTTGGATGCTTTCCTGTATATAGAACTTGATTTACTGAGTACAGTACTAAGTTGGTTGGGTTTTATTGGCTTGAAGGAGCACCAACTCTTGAAAGTTCGGAAAAAGAGAAGGCCATCCCATGCAGAAAATATTTGTCCTACTGCTTCAACAAATGTCCCCAATCAGACTAGAGCATCTGGACATGATTCTCGTGCTGTTAAATTGGTTTTTACCGACTCTCAAAATGTTCAGAAAATCGCTCCTGGGAAAGGATCTTCTCTGAAGCGCAATGTAAATATAGGTGTTAACCGCAACAGCTGCAAAGGAGAGTCTGCTGTGAAATCAGTGAGGCAACGGAGAAAACCTGGTGATCACTTGTTTTTATCTTTACCACCATAGATATAATTCCATATTCTCTCTCTCTCTCTCTCTCTCTCTCCCCCTCCCCTTTGCTTTTTCTATTGCACTAGTGTGTTTTTGTGTAATCAGTCCTATTTAAAGACTTCTTTGAGTTGGGTTTCTATTTAGTTAGCATTATGCCAGCTTGGAAAATTTATTGCATTTGGCTTTTATGTTGTTTTGTTTCTATATTTTGCGAGCACAAATGGAGATGCACATATTTTGTTGACTTCTGTCAGAGGAAAGCTGTCAAATACTTTCTTTTCCATGGGGACCTGTTCTGATCTGGTATCTATATTATCACCCTGATAGCATTTCAAGAAGTTGTTGTCAATTAAAACTCTAAGTCATATTCACTTTCGATACTTGTTAGATAGATACTCTTTAGATAGTTGCCTTATAATGCGATTGATACTCCATGGGCTTCTCCCTTTTCAAAAACTTTTTAGGCTTTAGATATAATAATGACAAGAAAAAGGTCTCATTAAGAATCGCTCCAAATTTTGTAAATTTCTTAATTGCAAATGTATGAAATACATCAGAAGAAGGATATGAAACAACAATATGGTTAGTGTCGCACTATTTTGCACCAAGGGATTTGTCCTATTGATGTATCATTCTCCATCCAATGTTCGTGTTGAAAATTGTGTAGTTATCATGAGTTCCAATATTCAAGCTTTAGAGTTGGAGCATCTATAATCCTTTTCAAAACAATGTAGTTACAAGAGAGAGAGAGGGGGGGGGGGGGAGAGAGGGAGAGGCTAAGCAAGGACAAGTATGCATATAACCCCATGTATGTACAAGTGTTTGCATAAGTAGTAATGTCAATATTGTATGTTGTACTTCAAGGTCCTTTAGGCCAATTCTTGTGTTATTTGAAGTTCCACATCATTTTTAGGGGGCACTGAACCCTTTAAAATGTAACAGCTGATGGGGCCATATTGCAACAATACACCTGACAGAGTCTTTAGATATTCTTAACCAGGAGATGTGAATCTTTTAAATTGGTGGGGGAAATTCTAATAATTAGTGAAATCTTACATGTTCAGCAAAATAATTGGACCATCTAAAAATTAGTGAGAACTTATTCAATGGTACCTTTGGCTTTGGTGAAAGGTTGCCAAATAAAGCAGCTATGCTCATTTCTTACGAGATAAATATCAACTGAATTTTTGCACTGCATAATCCTAACAAATGTATAGACATTAGTATCTCTTCTGTTTGTGTTGCATCCCTTTTGCAGGTTTGTCATGGCACCTTATGTCCATATTCTTTTGTATTCTTAAATAGCGTACTCCATCAATTACATATAAAGTGATGTTATTCTGGCTGTCAATCAGGGAATATCTCATCAATGGCTTATAAAAGATGGGAAAGGGCTGCAATTGCTGGCGTCTCCTTGGTTGCAGATGCTGCTGAGCATTTGGAGCGAATAGCTACTGATAAAGAGGCTGAACAGGAAATCAGACTGGACGAGTCTTTTATAACACCAGATGTTCCTGCCAGTGGTATGTAGTTTGGAAACAGAAGAATTTTAATGTTAACTTTGTGATATTTGCTTATATCTTCAATCCCATCTCCAGGGCTTATACGTTCTGACAATGTGGAAGAAGTTCTGCCCCCAAAGCTTGTACCACCTTGTTTGCAAAATTTTCCTGTTGAAAATAATGTACAATTGTCAATGAAACTAAAGCTCCAGTTGTTCCCAATTGATGAAAATACTCGCAGAGCCTTGGAAGAGGTTGGTTTTAATTAAGTCTAACGTCTGTTGAACTTGTTATCGGCATGGATTTAAATTGGATATTTTGGTTGGATTTGGATGTGATTGTGTAGGACAAACACAATCCCCACTTGGAACTCACTTTAAGCATGCGGAAGAAGATATCATCAGTTTTGGAACATCTTAATCGGAAGTGGGGAAATTCAAGAATAGCATGTGGGGAGCTGGTGCTCTTCCCTTACAATGTTCAAAGGGAAAGCTTGGCTTCTTACCACAAGTGGACTCAGGATTCTATAGTCAGTGCAGCAGACGTACATGCAATGATAGGAAGCCCTCCTTTGTTTCGCTTGAGGTTTTCTCTTCAACTTTCTGATGCAAGAGAAGCTTTCCTCCTTCCCCCCCCCCCCCCCCGGGTCTCTCTCTTAAGGTTATTTTTTAAATTTAGTTTTTGTCTGTTAAAGGTATGGTTGGTTTTCCAACACTGAGCTTGCGACTCTGAAATGTCAAGCACCTTTGAAGTCCTGCCATATCACTGGTGAGCAAATGGCGAACAAGAATTGTGGGAAGGAACAGATCAGTCTATCTGTGTCAACACCTGTAGAGAAACCATTAGATGCATCCAAGGATCAACGAACTTCCCTAACAAGAAAAACTGACCTTCCACACTCTCTCATGAATATGTCTGAAAAGGCAATTGAACACATAGGATCAGCTCATCAGAATAACATTCTACGATCCTCTGCTTGTGAAGGTTGTACTTCAAGCCACAGAAGGGGGGCGAACACTTGCAGGACTATCACAACTCAAGTGGAAGATCCGGTATTTACCTCAGTCACCTTATATCATTGTAATTGTGTTGCTCAATGTCCTAGAACTTTCTTTACATTGATGTCCTTCCATGCTAGTTGTTGCAAAATTTGTGATGTGCCATTCTACTGTGTCTGAAGCATACTTCGTCTAAAGCAACTTCTATATTTCAAGATGTATCATATTATTTTCACAAGCCGTTTTCTTTTCTCTCATTGTGGGCCTTCTTGACACAACTCATTGCATCAATTACTGGCAATTTGGTCTTCATACATATCTTCAAACCTTTGTAATTGTTCTCCATCTATTCTTCACCTTCTGGTGTTTTGTTGTATCTGCTAACTAAAATCCCAAATTTTCACTGTTTTTTCCGCATATGTTACCATTCACTATCACTACATGGTTTTCTGACTTGAACAAAGTAGATACTTTCGTTTCTTTGGATGCTTTCGTTTCTTTGGATGCTTTCTTAGGCTTGTGTACTGTGATCAACTATTCTAATTGTATCAGCTATTCTAGACAGCTCTCTGTGTAATTTTGTCATGTACATTTCAGCATTTGTGTCTAAATTTTAATATATACTTGATAACAATCAGCCGCTGCTGGCTTGATAATATGAGCTAGCATATTTTTGATAAATATATCTGCCTTCAACACCATGTTAGTTATGTCACTCCCTTATTTGTATCAGATACTGTATGGAACTGTTAAAATGTTTATTGTTATAATCTTTTAGATCCAAATGCTTGTTAGAAGTTATTTACTTACTGCATAAATATTCTGTATACCTGTGGCATTTTCTAAAATTTTGCTGCATCCCATATGTGGATACTCAATATGGTTTCTTTTCATACTTGCATCTATGCTCCATTACTATCGATGCTTTTTGTTGAGTAGACAGAGACATTTATGACAAGTGACTTTAGATTTTAATTTGAATATTAAGAAAAATGTTTTGAAGGACATCAATTACTGGTGTAACTGCAGGATGACCTGAAATTGAGCAGCTGTACGACATTGTCAGCTGGTGAGTGGGCTGATAGCCTTACAAATATTAGCGTTGGTGATCTTCTTTCAGAAATGTCTCCTGAGATGGATGCCAATTGTGTTGACCCCCCTATTGCTGGAAGCTCTTGTTTTCCACCACAGTTCCCATTCAGTTGTGATTCATTTGATGCTGCAATTGCTGCACATCTGTCCAAGCATCAGGAGAGAACAGGCTTTCAGTCTGTCCTTGCATCCCATGAATCTTCCATATGGGAAGCTGAAGATACCTGTGATGCCTTCTCATTCCAAAAGAATCATGTATTCCATAAAAGTTGCCCTAGATTTTCTGGAGAGAATTTTGGTGACCCGTGTCAACAAACTGCTCAAGCAGGCTTGGAGGGTCCTAGGAGTTTCACTGAGGTTCGTTTCGTGGCATTCTCTTTCTTTAGTAATCTCTCACTGCATCTAAAATGGCAACAAGTATGATGTTACATTATTCTTTCTTATGTAGGAGTTACATACAGCAGAGGAGCCTGTGAGTGAGCATCCTCAAGGAGTCACTGATGAATGTCAGCCTGACACGCCTGTCTTAGAAAATTCTTCTGAGGATCTCAATGGACTTACTGATATGTACTGGGTATGTATCCTTTCAATTGCCAAATCCTTTTTAATTGTACTTTTCAGGCTTTGTATCATGTGCTAAAGTATTTTCATTCGTGTCGTGTTTCACTAGCTCAGGATAAAAGAAATAATCTGATTTTGTGGAAGAAAGATGTTATCTGAATACATCTTCTTGTTTTGCAGCCCGACTCTTTAGGACCATTAGACTTGGATGCACCTTCCTGTAGATACCATAGGGAAGATATGATTTTAAGTGATAGCTTAAGCGGTTTGAACCGCCTAATAGCCAGCAGTCTGGATGCATTTCAAAATTGCTCGTTCTTTGGGTTGGACAGGAAAGAAATTGGATCATCTACGGAAACTCAAGCGGCTACCTCATTTGCAGATTATAAAATTGGAAATGACGTTTGAGACATCTCTGATCAGAGCTCAAGCAAACACAAGGAACATGAGCTTTTTCTGGAAGCCTGGAACTTACATTTCTCGGTTAATTTAGCTAACCCAGGGTGACAAGGGTGCATGTTATCCGGAGCATGCTAGAAATTCTAGCTTCTCTATGTTTGTTGAGCTCCCTGGCCCCATATGTATAGAAACAGACATGGAATTACTTTGTATACAAAACCTTGTTTCGCATCTGTGATTTTAGAATATACATATTCTGTGATACTGTGTTTCAGGGGTTGGATGTTTTGCAGAAGCTATGCTCTGCATTGACATAAAATAATTAACAGGATAATGGTTTTTGTTACTGATGAGACTTCATGTTGTGTTATTAATTTATTTATTGTAACTCATGACGTTGTTGAGGGTAATTCAGTGTTGTTGCCATTAGATTACTTTCTCAATAACCGGGAAGTTGATGTGTGTGTATGCTGTTGAGGGTTCATAGATTTAAAATTATACGATACTAATAATATTTTTTCTTACAATTATTAAATGAATTAAAATTACTATCAATTTATCAGGTGCTCCACCGATCACAGTTCGATGTTTTAACTTATAAAATTTGCAGAGGAGAACGGCGTACTCTCTGCATTTTGGTTTTTGTCATTAACCCTCGGTTGTCTTAAGATTTTAGGTATGACATCATGCATTCAAAAACCAGATCATGAGACAAAACAAATAAATCTCATGGTTCTTCCACTAAAAATCTCTTGATCTTTTCATTTTGAATCAACACCCAAATCACGGTACTTCAGAAAATGTCTACCCCGAAATAACATTCCCACTTGTAACCATTCATTTTCACAGGGTCCAGGGTCATCTGATATTTTCTTTCTCAATTTAATGAATGGAGTTTCTTCTGTTTCTTGATAGGTGCTTAATCAACACATACGACTAAGCATTATTGTGTCCTTATCATCACCATCATCGTCGTCGAGCATTATTGAGTGCTTTTTTTCTGCTCGAGAGACCCCATTTCATTTTGAGACACCCATTTTTCCTTTTCCATTTCCCCAGATGTGACAGCAATTGAATGATTGTCTAGCATTATCTTTTTTCTTGGAAAATTCATCTTAGTTCCTAAACTTCTTATCCTTCTTCCTTTTTTGGATTTTTATTAGGAATTCAATCTAACCACTTCAGTTGGTGCTGGCTTAGGAACGTTGATGCAACTTCTGTAAATTGCTTTCAGGGAGATGTCCTTGTAAATCTTTTCAAGTGGCACATCTCCAAGCTAGTTTGTTACTGTAGACAAAAAAGATCCATCAATTTATACAAAATCTCTAAAATTTTTATAAAAATTATATTTATTTAGATTTGCTTCCTTTTTTCTCTCTCTCCTTTAATTGAATTATTTATTTGAATATGTGGGTCGATAATTACATGCTTATGACTTTATGTGCAATAAAATTTTTGATCCATAGCTTTAAGACATTTTTCATATTTTGTAACGCATGATCAATTGTTCACTTAGATGGCTATGAATTTAAAAATCTAGACTACAATTAACATTATAAGTATACATTTTTCATATATTTTATTGGTAGTAGCAATAAATAAATAAATAAATAACAACCAATTATGAAAAGCCAATGTGTGAAAATTGTTAAACCACCATGAACTTATCCGAATTGTGTGTGTGGAGGAAATATTAGAGTTTTAAGTACTTATTCTTCTTTCCTAGTTTATCTAGAAAAGAATCCAAAATAAGAATATTGTCCTAAACTAGGAATAGGATAAGAAAACGCCGTTGACTTATAGTCATCTGTTTGTATCAGCACCACTGACCTTTACGTATGTGAAATGGAAGAGTATGGAGTCCGTATCTTCCTATCTATTCTACATACAGAACGAGCCAATATAATAAAATCACTATATTACCTTTATCATTGCCAGCTTATTAGTTTTTTTTTTTTTTTTTCAATAATTCCAGTTTAAACCTAATTATAATGGAAGAAAAACAATGGGTTTTTTATACGGTAAGTAAACATTTAATCATATCATGTAATTTTTTTATTTATAAAAGTTTATATTTTCAGTTAAAAGATTTTATTTTTAACTTAAAAATATTATAAATAGAAGAAAAAATTAAGATTCAAACATTAGTCGGGTTAAGTTCGGTGCACTACCTACTGATCAACAATGACAGTGCAATGATAAATACACAACACACACTGGCACCTGGGGCACCTGTTAGTGGTCTGAACTGACATGTTGATAGGATCCTGATCTTGAGGCCATGGGCTGGTGTTTGTGCTCCCTCTCTCGTGTCTTGCACGTGACATACACTCAAAACACTCTCCATCATATCATAAGGGTTGCTTGATATAAATAAAACACTCTCTTAACAACACACACACACACAACAATAACAACAGCAACATGAAGAGCCAACACCAAAAAATTCATGCCATGATGGTACCCTATCCTCTCCAAGGACATGTCATCCCCTTTGTTCATCTTGCCATGAAACTTGCCTCCAGAGGCCTCACCATCACTTTCATCAACACTCACTCTGTCCACCACCAAATTTCCCAGGCCCAAACCGGCAACCCCATAGATGATATCTTCGTTGACGCACGAGAATCGGGTTTTGACATACGTTACATGACGGTGCACGACGGCCTTCCTCTTGGGTTTGATAGGTCCCTTAACCATGATCAATACATGGAGTGCATATTGCATGTTTTCTCGGCCCATGTTGATGAGCTTGTTGGCTCCATAGCACGATCCGACCCGCCCATCAATTGCTTAATAAGTGATACATTTTATGTTTGGTCTTCTATGATAGCTCACAAGTATAATCTAGTTAATGTGTCCTTTTGGACAGAACCTGCTTTAGTTTTAACCTTATATTATCACTTGGGGTTATTAAGAGAAAAGGGTCATTTTGGTTCACCAGGTAATTCTTTTTCCTTCTTTTTTTTCCCTGAATTATTACTTAGTTTGTATCGAGTTAATTGATAATAATTAAGGTTTTTTCCCCCTTCACATGCAGCAAAATGCAAAGATATCATTGATTACATACCTGGGGTCTCAGCAATCAAGCCAATGGATATGATGTCATACCTCCAAGCAGAGGATACATCCACCGTCGTGCACAGGATAATTTTCAAGGCATTCGAAGATGTGAAAAAAGCAGATATTATTGTTTGCAACACCATTCAAGAGCTTGAATCTGATACAATCTCGGCCCTCGATCAAAAACAGCCCTGTTACGCCATTGGGCCCATTTTCACTACTGGGCTCACCAAGAGTTCAGTCTTTATGAACATGTGGGCCGAGATGGATTGCACGAAATGGCTTGGCGGTAAGCCCAACGGGTCTGTACTGTACATCTCCTTTGGTAGCTATGCTCATACTAGTAAAGAAGAGCTCCATGAGATCGCCCATGGGCTTTTACTTAGTAAAGTGGGTTTTGTCTGGGTGCTACGCGAGGACATCGTAAGCTCCGATGATCCCGATCCCTTACCCGTTGGATTTCGAGATCAGACCAAAGAGCGAGGTCTGATCGTGCCATGGTGCAATCAGACGGCAGTGATCTCCCATCAGGCAATCGGAGGCTTTTTAACACATTGTGGGTGGAATTCTATTTTGGAGAGCATATGGTACACGGTGCCACTAATTTGCTACCCTTTGTTGACGGATCAATTCACAAATAGAAAATTAGTGGTGGATGATTGGAAAATTGGGATTAATCTTTGCGATGATAAACCCGTGAGCAGAAAAGAAGTTGCAGAGAAAATTGAACGTCTGATGACAAAAAGAGGGGGCGATGAAATGAAAGAGAAAATCAAGGAGGTAAAAAAGATATTGGAAAATGCATGGGCCACTGGCGGATCATCAGAAATAAATTTCAATCAGTTCTTTGAAGATGTTGAGATCAAGATTCAACGGAAACGCGCAATCTCCAATGGCCAATGGGAGCAAAAATGCCAGAATAATCAGGAAGATCTAACGGCCCAATCCACCAATGGATCAAATTTGGTGTCTTTTCCATGTTAATTGTACTGGTGGGTTTGGTGGTTGTGGTTATCAACCGGCTAAGGTTCGATTCCTGGTACCAACATACTAGTGGGCTTAGTGGGCTTCACTGGGCCCATTGAAAAAATAATCCTCGAGACCTGTTGGGTCCATTCATTGAGGATTAGTTTTAAGGAAAAATTGCTGTTTAAGATTGCTTGAATTTGGGTAATGAGATTCCCTCTCACTAATCTCGTTTGAGTATAATCGAATCCAAATTTAATCTAATTTGAGTACTGTTGGACCCAAATTAAGGATATCTCTCCCAATTTAATCTTTTTTCATTTTAGTTTTGAATCAGAGATTTAATTAAAAGATCGGCATCCATTTTCACTATGCCGACTCTCCGTTGGTACGTGATTTCCCCCATCATCTTATAATATCACACCACAAGATAGAATTTTGGAAAATTTTGATAAATTTATAACCTTAACGGATGTCACATTATTCAATCCCAATTTCCTTTCATAAATAAATAGGTTAAGTAATGCATTGCTCTTGTTGAATGCACCATGTCTTGCTTTGCTTCACAAGAGTCCAATCAGTGAGAGTTTTTAGCTTTTTTATCTTTTGGTGCAAAAAAAGGGCAATGAGCACCGAGAGATTGGATCATTGGCACTTTAGTTCAAAAACTTCCATGCCAAGCCCAAATAAAATTTTATTATATAATTAATTAGTGCCCAAATCCAAACTAGGTTACAACTTTCATGAACTTACTTATGAAGAAAGGGATCGAATGAGTGAGTGAGTTGGCATCAGCTATGCTTGGAGTTTGGTTTACTGAAAAGCGTAAACCAAATAAACATCGTAAAAAATTTGTGTCAGCAAAGCATTTGTGTCAAAAGCAACATCCCCCATATCCCAACCGACAAGAGATATGAGAAAAACATTGAATCCCACGTAAAAAGAAAACAAGACTCTTGCTACATCTTACATGTGTCTGCAAACAACAAAAAACCCTTTTCAAGAATGGAGACTTGGGATGCTTTCTTATCAAAGATAAAACTTTTCGTTTAACTTTACTAATTTGTTTTGCAAAAAGTTTTGATTTTACGTATAAAATTTGGGGTTAATCATTTACAGAAATAAATTATCTATATATTTAATGGTTAATTATTAAGTCATAATCGAGTTTACGAGTAATGTACATACATAATCATTGTATGGTGTTATTTCAAGCAACTCTGAAAATATAAAGAAATTTCACGAAATTAAAGTGTCATTCCTAGCAAACATACAAATGGGTCTCCATCATATTCTTGCTTAACTAAGAGTAAAAGGATGGAATTTTGGGTCCTCTTTTTGTTGATGCAGACAAGATAAAAACCTTAACCATAAAGCCGTGGCTGAGAATATCTTACCTCGGAGGCAATATTTAAATTCTCGAACCCAGTCTCCTACATGGTATCCTTAATTCTAAACCAAGTTGAGAAATACGAGAATTATGAGGGTCCATAAACTTGCGAATTTCATTTGTTTCCCAACCTTGGTTTTCCACTTTTTTTTTTTCAGAAATTTTCAGCATATTTCGTGAGTCTTCGATAATTACTAGAATTATTTTCTTTCTCCTATCTTTAAATCAAAAACCATACCGAGCCATAAAAACAGAAACTCAACACTCCTTTTGAATCTTAATCAGGTGAAATTCATTATCGTTAATTACTTTTGTAATTTGAATGCATTTTCGTTGATATAAGTATTAATTCAATTGACACCATTCTCTATTCTTTTCATAAAAGTTTCAAATTTAAAGATTTCTACGTACCAAAAAAAAAAGTGTCTCTCGCGACTTAACTTGATTATACTTATATTATTTAGCTTTGATTATACTTATATTGTTTAGCTTAACTAATTATTTTTACTGTTTTACCCCTTTAAATTTTATCTTTTTACAAGGCAAGTCGGATAATGAATTTGGCATTTTGAATGGTATACAAATAGATGAGTACCGAAACAGAAAACATTATTTTAATTTGTGGAGACGAATATAAAATTAAAAAATCGTTTCTGTCTCCCTAACAAAAACGAATGAAACAAATTTATAAGCCTTCTTTTTTTTTTTTCAAGAAATATGGAAATGGAGTTAGAGAAAAAATTTCAATATTTTTTTTTCAATTTTCTTTTTTAATTTTCAAAATTTTCATTCCACTAATTCTATTTTATTTTATCCATTTTATTTCGTTCTTTGGTACTCCAACTCAAATATTATTAAAATCCCATATCATTAATATAAAAATAAAAATTTTAAAATGAGTTTTAGATTCAAAAATTTGATAGTTTGGATTTTATTTCGGATTTCATTTTTTTTCTATTAATTTAAATAAATTATATAAGTATAAATTTAATTTTTAATTTTGATTCATTGTATCCAAACGTATTTTAAATTTATTGATTAAGAAAATCTCTTACTATTAAAAAAAATTAAAGATTAAATTTCAATGGATATTATTCACCGAACCAACGAAAAGGAAGAAACATTATTTATGAAAGCAACAAGAATTGACCGGTAAATTGGTTGTCATTGTCTTTAAAAAAAAAAACAGTTTAGTAGTATAAACTCTCTCCTGATTTAATAATTCTAAATTTAAATTTTTGTATAATCAAAATAAAAATCGACTGCCGTTGTCCCGTAACGGGGGTTACGACGTGTGTAACCTGCCGCCATAGACGGCGTTATCTTTTTTCGTTTTTTTGTGGATATCTTGTTGGAGGCAGCGGCCGAACCGAACATTCTAGAAATTCGCAATCCCTTGTTTTCTTTTTCCTAAAACGAAATTATGTAATAATGACCACATTCATGAAATTAGTCAAAAGCTTGCATTTACTAAGTTACATATAAAATGATTTTTCCTTTTTCTCGTCCACAAACAAATTGAAATTATGCTGTCTAAGCATTTATTAAGAGATGAATATACTGTTTGAGAAATAAAATATATCTAGTAGACATAATTTGACCGTTGTGTATCTAATAATTTATTTTAATATAATAATTTTAAAATTTAATATTAATTTTAACTTATTTAATAGTGATATAAAAATATTATTTCTTGTTATGTAATTTTATAATTAATCAAAATAATAATAAATTACACCTTATGGCATAATATTATTTTAGATAATTATTCATTTAATTTTTAAATTTTGACCACGGGACTATCTCAACTACCAAAATTTTATGGGTTTTGGATACTTCCGATTAGAAAAAACCTCCGGTATCCTACGCATTCTTTGGAATAAAAATGGGAACAAAATATCCTAAGATTCCCATTTTTTTTTCATTTTTCTATTTAAAGCCTTAAATAAAAAAAGAAACTTGAATTCTTTTTTTTTTTAACCACAAGGATAATGAAATAAATAAAAATATTATAAGTTATTTTCTTTTATCAATTTATTGTATTAAATTAATTAAAACTCAAATAAAGAACTTAGAAACTTAAAAAGTATTTTCTTCGAAAAGGATCTAGAAATTTCTATATTATAAAAAAAAGGGAAAGATCTAAAAGTCCCAATTTTATCTCGCTTCATTATTTTATTTATATTTAAATCCGTACATTAAAATTTTAGAAACTTGAGCAATTTTTTATTTTAAAAAAATATTTCTAAAAATCAAAATTAATTATATTGGAAGGACAAAATGAAGAACCCAAGTTTCCCAAGTTTCCAAAATATGCAAGTAAACACAAAATAGAAAAACCTTTCTTTTGAAACAAGAAACAGAGCTGCGTACGCTCTCTCTCTCTCTCTCTCCCCTTTTTTATAAATACCCCGTTTCTCTCTCGCTTTAGCCCATCTTCAGATCCCTTTCTCTTTCTTCTCTCTTTCTCTCTCTCTCTCTCTATTCGTCAAATCCAAGCATTATTCGTCAAGTCCCAGCATGAGTGATCAGGCGGAGTCCTCCGATTCGTAAGTTTCTCTCGATCTTCTCTCCACAAACCCTAATTTCTAATGCCCCAGTTTTTTCCTTTTCTTGACCGATTGCTGTTATTTGGCAGAAAGGGGACCAAGAGAGATTTCAGTACTGCGATTTTAGAGAGGAAGAAGGCACCGAATCGGCTTATTGTTGATGAAGCAATCAACGATGACAACTCCGTTGTTGCGATGCATCCTGAGACTATGGAGAAGCTCCAGCTCTTCCGCGGCGATACGATCTTGATCAAGGTAATGCTTCTTTAGGAGTCTTTGGTGATTCTGGGGTTGATTTGGGTTTTTTACAAATTAGGGTTTTTTTTTTTTGCTGAATTTGTTGACTATTTATGGTGATGTATTGTTCTAGGGTTTAGGATCTGGGATTAGTCCATGATTTGTCGAATTCTGTCTAGTAGAATAACCCCGTCTAGAGTGTAATTGCCTAGGTTTTTTTGGCCTTTCCACAAACAATTTGAGCAAGATTGATTGATTTTCTCGGTGTTTTGACTTGTCTTTAACCTTTTGTTGATTCATGTGTGCAGTATGATGATAGTTGTTTGAATTCTAACTGGCATAGATTGAAATCCACCAAAGCGAAGAACAACAATACATTGTATCTAGAACAATGCCCCGTATTTGTGGGTTGGATGTTGCCTATGAATCTTTGAACTTTAGAAACAGGTCTTCACTTAGTTTCCTAGTGTTTTTCCACAAACAATTTTGAGAAGAGTAAGCGTGTGGTGTATTGGTTCTCTTCATCCTTTTCTGAACTGATGTTTGCAGTAGCTGAGAGTTGTTGAATTCTAACTTTTAGATGTTAGCACAGATTGAATTTCCCATCCCACAAAGGAAAGAACCACCAAATTAAACTAAATTGTTTCCAACCAAACTATTTTTGCTTTCCTGCAACTTACATATTTGTGCTTTTTGAATAGTTTTCATGTTTATATTTTATGTGGACACAATTTGTGGGCTTGAGTTTCGTCTACATCTTGTCTGGTTGTTCAGGGAAAGAAGAGGAGGGATACAATTTGCATTGCTCTTGCTGATGACACCTGTGATGAGCCAAAGATTAGAATGAACAAAGTTGTCAGATCAAACTTGAGGGTTAGGCTTGGAGACGTGGTTTCTGTTCATCAATGTCCTGATGTCAAATATGGAAAGCGTGTGCATATTCTTCCTATTGATGATACCATTGAAGGTGTCACTGGGAATCTGTTTGATGCCTACTTGAAACGTGAGTTTCTATATTCAATTTTGTTTTTACCTTTGCTATTGAATTCATGGTTTATTGTTTTCAGCATTACCAAATTCACAGTTTATAATTCTTTCCTTCTTGTCCTACATAGTGTGCTTCCCCTAAAACCTTTTGAGGTTTATGAGATGTGAGATTCAAGCTTTTTCTATTGTAAGCAACACTTGTGCACATTATCGATATGACTATGGCCATTCCTAACCTTGATGTATGAAATTTTAGGGGTCTGGTATAGCTTATGAAACTGGTAGACTATTATGAAAGTACTTCCTGCTTCCTTGCAAGTGAGCCAAAAATTATTCTGTTGGTGCCAAGGGCTGCATATGCATTTAAGGATATTTTAGTAAATTAATCATCCTCTGGTTTCATGCCTCTTATGATTTCTTGTGCATGATTGTTTGAAGCTGTTGGTGCTGTACTGTATTTGCTAGTTAAACCCTGAGTGTACAATGGAGCCATTGTACTCTTACTGAAGCATCTATTATGTATGTGTCTATGTGTTCCTGGGATTTATACTTTATCTTTATGGTAATTGTGATGAAGCTAACCATGTTTGTTTCCATATTACTGTTTTTTCTGTCCTTTGACAATGACCCTGTGGGCCATCTGCCTTCAGTAGCCCAAACATGTTGATTTTGTGTAATCAATTAGCCTTTTTAGCTGCTTGGATGGGTAATATTCAATTGTCTTAATGATGTTTGTTATTAGCAGGTAGAATGACCTAATTGCGATAATGGTGTGCTTCTAATTTCACTATAATATACTCACTGGTGAATGTAGTTTTTGATTCATTTGGTTATCTCTTGCAGCTTATTTCTTGGAGGCATATCGCCCTGTCAGGAAAGGTGATCTTTTCTTGGTGAGAGGAGGGATGAGAAGTGTTGAGTTTAAGGTTATTGAAACGGACCCCGCCGAGTACTGTGTGGTGGCCCCAGACACTGAGATCTTCTGTGAGGGAGAGCCTGTCCGAAGGGAGGATGAAAATAGACTAGATGAGGTTGGTTATGATGATGTTGGTGGAGTTAGGAAACAGATGGCTCAAATTCGTGAGTTGGTGGAGCTCCCATTGAGGCATCCCCAGCTATTCAAATCTATTGGTGTGAAGCCCCCAAAAGGAATCCTGCTATATGGACCTCCTGGTTCAGGGAAAACCTTAATAGCTAGAGCTGTTGCTAATGAAACTGGTGCTTTCTTCTTTTGCATCAATGGACCAGAAATTATGTCAAAGTTAGCTGGAGAGAGTGAGAGCAATCTTAGGAAAGCTTTTGAGGAGGCAGAGAAGAATGCCCCTTCCATTATCTTCATTGATGAGATCGATTCAATTGCTCCCAAGAGAGAGAAGACGCATGGAGAAGTTGAGAGGCGCATAGTTTCCCAGCTCTTGACACTTATGGATGGACTTAAGGCCCGTGCTCATATCATTGTTATTGGTGCCACCAATCGTCCTAACAGTATTGACCCTGCCTTGAGAAGGTTTGGCAGATTTGATAGAGAAATAGATATTGGTGTCCCCGATGAAGTTGGGCGTCTTGAAGTCCTGCGTATCCATACCAAAAACATGAAACTCTCTGAGGATGTAAGGCTGATTCTTACAGAAGTTCTTTAGACGTTGTTAAGTTCTTTTTATTCATTGCAGAAAGAACTTGTTCTGACTAAATTCTACCCACCTGATCTTACAGGTTGACCTTGAAAGAATTGCAAAGGATACACATGGTTATGTTGGTGCAGATCTTGCAGCATTGTGTACGGAAGCTGCTCTTCAGTGCATCAGAGAGAAGATGGATGTTATTGATTTGGAGGATGAAACCATTGATGCAGAGGTTCTCAACTCCATGGCTGTAACAGATGAGCACTTTAAGACTGCTCTTGGAACTAGCAATCCTTCTGCTCTGCGTGAAACGGTAAGAGGAGCTTTTAATAATTATTATCTGATGATTACTTTTTGAGCCTACTGCTGTTTGTGATCCTAATGGGTGATTAAAATGATAATGAACAGGTTGTCGAAGTTCCCAATGTCAGCTGGGAGGATATTGGGGGTCTTGAGAATGTTAAAAGGGAGCTTCAAGAGGTGATTATAGTTACCTTTAAGTATGATGTTATATGTCTCTGGGATCTGACGTGCATCTAACATTATATGCTTTTGTAGACTGTTCAATATCCTGTGGAGCATCCTGAAAAGTTCGAGAAGTTTGGAATGTCACCCTCAAAAGGAGTTTTGTTCTATGGACCTCCTGGATGCGGAAAGACTCTGCTTGCCAAGGCTATTGCAAATGAGTGCCAGGCCAACTTCATCAGTGTCAAGGGTCCTGAACTGCTCACCATGTGGTTTGGAGAAAGTGAGGCCAATGTCCGAGAAATATTTGATAAGGCTCGCCAGTCTGCTCCCTGTGTGCTATTCTTTGATGAGCTTGACTCTATTGCTACACAGGTTAGCATATCTATTTAGTTTGCTTAATTTTGGTGTTGTGAATGTAGCTTATGGTTATTCTTGGGCAACAGAAGTAGAATGCCATAATTGTCCTGTGTGTGGAAGTCTTGTGAACTGCTAGGGAAAAGTAAAAGAGTGTAAAGAAGGAGCTGTAGCGACTAAGTTTTGCTGATTGTCCACCTATTTAGACAAAGAACCTGAAAAGAAAAATGGTTCTGATGAACTACAAATATCAATAGACATGATTAAAATATGTTAAAATCTGTTCTGTTGTGGAATTCGAGAAGTTTTCTTACTCCTTTATGGGGCAATTGTTCAAACAAGTTGCTTACATCTTACATTAATTTGTAATTTCTTGCAGAGAGGAAGCAGTGTTGGAGATGCCGGTGGTGCTGCTGATAGAGTTCTGAACCAACTCTTGACTGAAATGGATGGAATGTCTGCAAAGAAGACTGTTTTCATAATTGGGGCCACTAACAGACCCGACATTATTGATCCTGCCCTTCTTCGTCCAGGACGTCTTGATCAGTTGATTTATATCCCTCTCCCTGATGAGGAGTCTCGGCTGCAGATTTTCAAGGCCTGCTTGAGGAAATCTCCAGTTTCCAAGGATGTTGATCTTAGAGCTCTTGCCAAGTATACTCAAGGATTTAGCGGTGCTGATATCACTGAGATTTGCCAGCGTGCTTGCAAATATGCTATACGAGAGAATATTGAGAAGGTACATTTTCTGACTTCTTATCAAGTAGGTCATTTGTGGGTTCTTATATTGCTGTCTATTTTTGGTACCTGTTCAGAAAATTTGTATGTTTTGTTCAAAGTTGCTACCCTTAAATTTGAACTCACTTAGTTTGATAGTGGACTTCTTAGGAGTTAACTGTTTGTTAGGGCCTCATTTTATAACTAATACTTCTTCAGGATTGGCTTGGTAACCTGGTATGAAAGCCCTAGATTTATTGTGTAGAGCAGCATAGGTGTCTTTCGAATGTGAAATCTGCATATCATGTTTTGCTTTGTGTTTGGTTTGGGGATCATATTTTAGCCATTTAAATTGGACTAATCCATTTATTATATCATATAGGATATCATTAGAATATGGGGATCCACTCATTGAGCAGAATAAAAATGAGCTGGTTGCTCTTTGTAGAAGACATGGCAACCTCCCATACCATGAGAAAATTGATCTTGTCATGGGACACTTTCGGCGTCTTTTTTTTTTTTTTTTTTTTGACAGTGCCACAGTATGTTATGTTGTCAGTTAGTGTAAGCAAACTCTAAATTGATTTATTATTATGTTTGCTTGTTTTAGGATATTGAGAGGGAGAAGAGAAGAAGGGAGAATCCCGAGGCTATGGAGGAAGACGTTGAGGATGAAGTGGCAGAGATCAAGGCTGCTCATTTCGAGGAATCAATGAAGTATGCTAGGAGGAGTGTGAGCGATGCTGATATCCGCAAGTACCAGGCATTCGCTCAGACGTTGCAGCAATCAAGAGGGTTTGGCTCAGAATTCCGATTCTCTGAGGTCAGTTCTGGAGCTGGGGCAGCTGACCCATTTGCAGCTCCTGCGGGTGGGGCCGATGACGACGATCTATATAGTTAGGTTATGTTAATGCATTTGTTATGAATTGCACTTTCTTTAGGTTTATTCTGTTGCTTCCCTGTCGTATTTGGGTGGAAGCGACAATGGTGTCATGTTTAAAATTGAGCCCAGGATTGGGATGTTGGATTATTTCCTCGCTTTTTGGCGGGCTTCTGAACCTGAAATTTATAATGAACCGGGAACACCACGAACTTAATTTATTTTTCTATCTTTGAAACTTCTTAACATTTAATGTATCGCCGTTTTGGCCATTTCATATTTCCGAAGATGAAGCTTTCTGATTTGTCTGGGGGAGGCAACGGTGAAGATAATCGTTGAGAGGAATTATGAGAAGGTTGTGGGGGGGGGGGTATAATTCTAATTATAGGGTTAAAATCAAAATTTATTCTCATTTCGGTTATTAAAGTTGAATGCGTGAGTTACAGTGGGAGCCTTATTTATTTTATATCTTGATGTTCTAAACCAAGAAACCAGACCTTTTTTCTTTTTTTTTTTTTTTCCTTTTTTCCTTGTTTTTCTTCCTTCTCCTTTCTCTCTCCTTCTTCTTCTAACTTCTTTCTATTGTTTCTTCCTCCTTTTTCCAATGCCCTACCATTATCACCATGTGATATTTTGTCCTTCGGAGTTTTGATCACCATCACCTGTGGTGCCTCCGAATTAGAATTCGGAAATCAACAAAATGGAAATTGAATTTGATGGACTGGAAGAAATTTTTGCTGATTTCAAAATCAAAAAATTTTGTTTCTTTATGGAGGAATGAAATGTTCTTTGAAATCAAAATCTGGTTACCTAGGTTTGGATGGTGATAAGAATGTTGGGGAAGAAGGAAGAGCAAAAGAGGAACAAGGATAGTGAACACGGGGGTAAAAAGGTACTTTCAGTTTTTTAGTTTAAAAGCATAGTTAGGATTAATTATATATTCGACCTTAGTCAAAAACTTTGCCCCACGCGTGATGCTAAAATAATGTCATAATAATAATAAAAAAAAATGGATGTCAATATTCAAGGGAGAATGAACATATTTGCGTGTATACATTTATATTTTTATATATTTTGTAACGAACAAGCCAACCTTCTGTTGTCATTATTTGAACGATAATATGGGTAGAGTTGGGGGAAGGGGTTTAGGATCAAAAGTTCATACCGAGTATGTCACAGGTTAGGTCCCCACTGGGCCACTCACAGCAATTTGGAGTCCGAGAAATTGTTGGTGCCAAAATTTGCCACGACAATGCTCTTCCCTACTCTAATATAAATGCACCAATGGACCATACAATGGTCGGTGGTTCGGTGATACAGTAAAATATTAAATCGTTTAATTAAATTTTAAATTTAAAATTTAATAATAAAAAAATTATGTTGAGAAAATAATTTTTTAAATAAAATTTTATAGTTATCGGAATTAAATTAATTAAAATATAATTTTAATAAAAACCCAAAAATAAATGCACCAACGGTACTCGTCGTCAAATTCTAGTGGGGGAGGTGCGTTGTCTCTGTATTGTAACTTGTAAGTAGGCCACACATTGATTGTGTGGGCAATAATAACCCACGTTTTGATTTGCAGGAGAAAGGGAGTCATCTCTCTCAAAGTTGAACAAGAACGTGGTTGAAGGATAGAAAGGGTGGATTCTTGTATTTTCATAGATTTGTAGGCATTGTGTTTGATTGGATTAAACCCACTTCTTACTAGATTAAACACCCCCACATAAAAATTTTTAGATTTAACGTGTCCACTCCTAAGATGGTTGAACAATTTTCAATTTTCAATCCTCTGTGTCTCAAGCCTTCAAAAACAACAATATTTTAGCTCGTGGTTCTTGTTTGGCCTAGTCACTTGTACCCCACTTATCATAAAGGATACGTCTGGATTTTTAATCAATCTAATCCAACCTTCAACAACAGAATTTTCAAACCCCAGTGTTCGGGTGAAGTGGGGTTTGAGTATATCATATTATTATTATCTTCAAGGCCTGTGTTGTTTTTCAAAAATGGTATATCGGGGCATTTAGACGTCAATTTAATAGGGTATTGTTTTAAGAAAATCATATATGGGTATCAATTTGGTAGGATTTATGGTAAGTGTTGTCAGTGATCCATATAGGTCTTTGCTTACATCCAGTGATAAGGTTTTTTGCTGATGATTTAAATTTCTGCCATTTGTTTTAGTGTCTGCTTTTATTCTTGAATTTGTTTTGTTTTGTGTAATTTGTGCTCTTTACAATCTTAGTTGTTTGGTTAGATTGTTTTCTTCTCATAATCTTAATCTTGTTGATGCATTTAACCATTTGAGCCTTTTTATTTTAAAAGAAATTGTAAGTTAATTGACAACATACAAAGTTTACAGTCTTATAAAATCAACAAATAGTTAATTTAATAAAAAAAATATTAAAATTTTTAATTAAAATTTATTTTTAAATTTTAAAAATAAAAAAATTATTTTGAGAGAGTTTTTCTTTTAAATGATCATATAATAATTTGAATCAAATTAATTAGAATATTCTAGATATCGATTACTCTAATAAAAAATAATAATAATAACAATAATGTTTATAGGTAGGTCGACAGAGAATCACACAAGCAAGAGTGTTTCTACTCCTAATGCAGAATAGGGGAATCTTTTCATGTGTGATAGCCTGGAAACCAATTATTACGGCTGCTTTTATGGCTGCCTTAACATTTCAAAAACATCATAGGAGTAGGATTGGAATTTAGCCCTTTTGACATGTGACATGTTTATTTTCTTTATCTCACTGGTGTGGTTCATTATCTAAAACTTAATTAAAATCTAATGCTTCAAATTTATGTTTTTGCTTTTTCTTTCGGTTCTAAGGATTTTGATCCTAGGCCCTGTTAGCAACAGCAACAGCAAACGTTTTCATTTTTCTATTTCTAATTCCATTTTCAATAGAAAATTAGAAAACTTATCAATTTCTCAAAATTTTAAGATATTTTTCTGTTACTCCTTAGTTAATGGAAAATTTTAGTAAATATCTTTTGCATGTTTTTTTAAGATGAAGCATTTATTTTAGATAAATGAAAAGACTCTTTTCCTTTTTCCTTTTCCTATTTTATAAAAAAACTTGTAGAGTAATCCGGTAGTGAATTTTTGTTCTGCAAAATTTGAAGGTCGATGTTCATATTGTCTATGCCTATGCCCAAAACTTTTCATTTGCATCTCACCAACTTTTCAGCAAACAACCATGTGCTTGGAAATTTTGGCGACACCAAACAATGTATCTAAAATCAAAGGCTGCAGTCTGAAATGGGATCTTAAAGAAATCCATCAAAGCCTATAGAAATGATACTTGTCATCTCTTAATCTCCAGTCAGCCAAACATCTGTCTGAAATACAGTTCTACGCATAGCATTTAATGGTTTCAAACTCGAATTCAATCGTCATATTTCTTGTACGCACGGGTGAGTACAGACGATCGCTCAAGTTAGTAGTTAAAGGCGTATGTTGATACTTGCATTAGAATTCACACTTCGCATATAATATTGTGCTTTTTTTTGGAAGGTGGAGTAATATCCTAACTAATTTTTTGTAGACTAGTGGAAAAAAGAATCCAGAGTATCCACATGATGTAATTCCGAAGAGGATGCGAGATGTGTTTGTTAAAATAATAATAATAATAATAATAATAATAATACTAAATCAAAGAAAACGAAAAAGAGAAAAAAACACTAAGATTTACGTGGAAAAACTCAAATTGAGAAAAAAATCACAGGTAGAGGAGAACTGTAAATCCACTATCTCAAAGAATAGTACAAGGGAAGAAAGTAATAAGGAAGTACGGCTACAAAAGCATCTCATGCTAAAATCCAAAAAGTAAAATATATATACATGCATAAATAATCCTAATCCATAAATGATAAACGGCCCAACAGCAAAATATTTCTATTCATCCGTTATACAACACCATTTTGCTGTGGCGCTTTTGATTTGCATAAGGTATTAAACTCGTCTGAACAAAACTCTAAACTATTATCGGTGCGGAAACGTTTTATCTACTTCCCTATCTGCTTCTCGATCATAATCTTCCGCTCTTTGAACGTCGCCAGAGTATCACTCTTGTGCTTTAAGAAGAAGGCCCAAACTCTCCTAGAAAAATCGTCAATGATAGTCAACATGTAACTAGCACCTTCTTAAGAAGGCACTCTAGATGACCCCTAAAGATCAGAGTGTAAATAATCAAGTGTTCCCTTGGTGTTGTGAATTTCCCTAGAGAACTTGACTCGTTTTTGCTTCTCAAAAACACAATGCTCACAGAATTTCAATCTGCTAATACTCTGACCATCAAGTAACCCTCTTCAGCTCAATTAAGTTATGCCATTCTCACTCATATGCCCAAGACGCATATGCCACAATCTAGTAACATCACAATCTGAAATGGACTCAGAGACAAAAGCAGCATCTCCTGTAACTGTAGTACCTTGCAAGACATATAAGATGGCAGTTTTTCTTCATTCTTTCATCACAACAAGAGCACCTTTACAAACCTTCAAGACTCCACCTTTTGAATCAAGAGTACTCAACGAGATGAGATTTCTCTTCAAATCTTGGACGTGCTTCACATCTCCTAATTTTCTAACAACTCTATCAAATATCTTGATCTTCATTGTACCAACACCTGCAATCTTACAGGATGCATCATTACCCATTACTACAACACCTTTGGAGATAGTTTCATATGTTGAAAACCAGTCCCGATTGTGACACATATGAAATGTGCAACCAGAATCAAGAATCCATTCCTCAACAGGTCTGGAGTAAGGAGTTGACCATCACTGTAATCATCTTTTGCAACACTGACTTGGCCGGAGTTCATCGATTGTTTTCCTTTTTGATTCACAGCCACCTTATTGTTATTATTCTGTAGTTTATAACAATCATCAATAACGTGCCCATTTTTCTTGTAATACTTGCAGGATTTGTTTTTGTTCTTGGACTTTGATCTGCTTTTATCATTACTCCCAAAACTTTTCACCGAAGACCTTCCTCTAGCAACTAGACCTCAGCCTTCGGTTCAGATCCATTAACAAGTTGCTTCATCGTTTCTTTAGAACGCAGGGCTTCATAAACCTCTTCTAAGGTAAAAGTATCACGACTATACAAAATAGTGTCTCTAAAAGTCGTGTATGAAGAAGGCAAAGAACACAACAGAATCAATCCTAAATCCTCTTCATCGTATTTGACCTCCATGGTCTCTAAATCAGCAACAATTTCCTTAAACGTTGAAATGTGATCATTCACAGACGTACCTTCCGCCAAACGATGAGAGTATCGTATTTGACCTCCATGGTCTCTAAATCAGCAACAATTTCCTTAAACGTTGAAATGTGATCATTCACAGACGTACCTTCCGCCAAACGATGAGAGTAGAGTCGTGGCTTTAGATGCAACTTGCTGGGCAGACTCTTCGTCATACACAATTGCTCCAGCAACAACCATAACGCAGCAGCACTCTTCTCCTTCAAAACATCTTGCAAAATATCATTCGCTAGATGGAGGTGAATCTGAGATATAGTTTTATTATCCTTTTTCCGTTTCTCTTCTGCTGTCCAAGAAGAGGGCATCTTATCAAACCCTAACAACGCCTCTTCCAAATCCATCTGAGTAAGAATAGTCCGCATCTTAACCTACTATAGAGTAAACCTGGTGTTGTGATCTAACAGCGAAATATCGTATTTCATAGATGCCATTATTATGGCAAAACTGAGCAAACCAAATATTATTCTGATACCAGTTTGTTAATAATAATGATGATGATGATGGTAAATCAAAGAAAACGAAAAAGTGGAAGAATACCAAGATTTACGTGAAAAACCCAAATCGGGAAAAAAAACCACGGGTAAAAGAGAACTGTAAATCCACTATCTCAAAAAATAGTACAAGGGAAGAGAGTACTAAGGAAGTGCGGCTACAAAAGCATCTCATGCTAAAATCCAAAAAATACAATATATATACATACACAGATAAGACTAACCCATAAATGGTAAACAGCCCAACAGTAAAATATTTTTTCACTGAATAAGTTGCACCGTAAACTTTCAGGTTGGGTCAAAAATTCGGTTCACCAACACTAACATTGTTAGTATACTTGTGCATCCCCGCGCGCGCGCACACACACACTCACACACACACACACATGAAGTGAGATACGGCACTAGGACATATAGCATTAGTGTCAAATTGATTTAGAGAGAGAGAGAGAGAGAGATCACAATACAAAAAGATGAAGTGAGAGAGAAAAGATGTAATATAAGACCATTAATTGTTTTACCGGAAGATGAAAAAGAATTAATGATAGGTCTTACTCCCCAAAATGCAACAATTTGGAGGTTATTCTATTAAGATTAGGATGAGACTTCCATACACTATGGCAGTGGAATGTAGTCTTTCTAGTGGTATTATTAATTTGTTTACTTTTGGGCCGGGGGGGATTCAAATTATGAACATTGGTACAGCAGGAGGTGGAATCATCACTCTCAGAAGAAAACTAGGACAATGGATTAAAAGGAGAGGAAAATAATTGTGAAAAGCACCATCAAATCACATCATGTCAGCATACAAATGTTGGGGGTACTTGAATACTATTAACGGTGAGAACCCACATCATGTCATTCCCGCTTTGGATCGATCATTATCTTTTGGGTTATTACCTCCTCTCTCTTCTTGTGCAACCCCAATACGATCAATGCCTGTCATCTTTGGTATTTCTGCCTTCGCCTTTTCTATCTTTAGGTAAAATTTAAGTGGATGAATTTTCACCGACAAAATAAAATCATTTGACAATCAAAACGCAAAGAAGCTATAAGGTGTCAGATTTTTACTAAAAATGCCAATGTCAACTATTGGGTAATATCTCCATGCACGGTAAAATCCCACCAAAACATAATCTTTGGTCATGTCTCGAGAAATGCTATAAAACTCATAGTCATGACTTAATGATGTATCTTGCATAAAATTGTCATAATGTCTCATAAAGGCATTTTTAGTTAATTTTCCTTAAACCATCTCTTCTTTTGCAAAACGCTCCGCGTTCAATCTAAAAAGTTCATAAAATAAATACACGTTCATGTAAAGTATTGATTTTTATCGTGTAAGGCATGTATAATCTAACAACTATGTACTTGATAATTTTATTAAACAAATTCAAAATTTAATAATAATTTTAATTTATTTAATAATTATACAAAAAATTACTTATATTATATAATTATAGATACTTGGGCCTCTTATTGAACTAAAAAAATATCGATTTCATCATACTAATCTAATCATAACCCATTAATAGAAGAAGAAAAGAGAATTTAAAATTTTTTCCTGAATCAAATTTGACATATTAATCGGGACAAAACCCCGAATACTGAATTGGTGGTCTAGTCATGGTATCAAAATAAATTTGGCATTATAATTTGTTGTTTAGGCTCAGCTTCACCTGAACCTGTCCAATGCTTCTGACTAGATTCAGCGAGAATCAAAATATTTCAATAGTCTCATTTGTCGGTTAAATCGGTTTATTCATTAGTTTTTACATTAAAATTTTGTTTTATAATCAGATTAGAATACCTTGTATTTATACATAATAAATTTTGGCACAAAACAAAGGTAGAATGATAGACCACAAAAGGTTAATCGAATTATTGAATTCCTTCCGCCCCACCCTGTTGTTATTTATTACAACTGCACTAAGAAATTCAAAGGGGGCATCCGATTAACAAATCGATCAGAGGTGCACGTGTGATACCTTAATATAGGTCCCATGAATGTGCCAAATTATATTTTTTCCTGCTGCCACACAGCCATATCGAAACAATTCATAGGCGGTACAAAATTTTGATATTTACGGGTACAATTAAAATTTTTTAAATAAATTATCAATGATAATCATATTAAATTTAATTAAATCTGATTCGAATTAAATTGAATTTTTAAGAAACAAAACTCTTAATACTTTTTTTTTTATATATAAAACTTGAATCTGAAATTTTATTTAAGAGATACTAATATTTAATTATCGAACTAATTAGATGTTGATCTAAATACAATTCTAATTTTAAGCCATACTAACGTTACAATGACCACATTGATTTGGAAAATCAAATTTTATTTTATTTTATATATAGTATTTTTAATTAAAATAAAAATTTATAAAGTATAAAACATTGCAAGTGAAAATTATTTTTTTCTTTTATAAAAACTAGAATTATTATTACATTAATAATTTTTTATATTAAAGTTACTCATAATTTAAACTAAAATTTTAAATATGATCTCAATTCTTCCAAACCATGGATATGTGCCTTATATTTTCTCGGTTTACTTACCTTCCATCTGGATAGAGGGTTTTGGTGGAAAAGAAAGAAAAAGAGAGGATTTTTAGAAAATTTCTCCATGTTTGGTAAAACAGCTTATTGGAGGGAAAGCTTTCGGAGGGTTTTAGAAACCCTCCAAACCTAATTTTTTAATTTCACCGAATCGATATGTTTTGAAGCAAAGAGATTTTTTTTTTTTAAATTCTAAATACTAAATTTAGATTTATATCATCTATTTTACAAAAAAAAAAAATCAAAAAAATAAAACAATAAATTTATATATTTTTTAAATATATTCTCTCATATTCCTTCGTCGAACCAAATGTAGTTTTTGATTTTATTTATTTTTACCTTTCTTTCTCGTCATATTTGTTATTGTCACATGTGATTTTTAATTTAATTTTCCTGTCCCTCCCTCCCTTTTCTTTACTCCCTTGCCCATGAGATTGTCAAACACACCGACGGTTAGTAATTCCCTCCAATGAGATTCATCAACACTAGTTTTTACAAATAAAATTAAACTTGAAAATTTTAAGATATTAAACGATTTGCCATAATCTTATTCTTACATGCTTTCTTCTTCTTCTTCTTCTTTTAATAAAATTGTTCTGAATGTGATAATAACTTAGTTACTTGATGGGCAGAATCTGACCACATTATTTATTGAAAATAGTTACTTGCCCTGCCACCATTGTCGGTCCGGATAGAAATTCCTTAAGCGGAATCTAAGTTTGTCTAAAAATGACACCTCAAGGATATAGAGATTTGTGATTGCGTCCACACATCGCCTCTCGCACTCCGAATGCACAGAATGAATGGTACATCAGCACATTGTTTCATACTTGGCCAGATCGAATGCGGGAGCAAATTGTAAGGAGTACTTTTAATTCACTTCGATCGCGTCTCAATCACTTATCATGCTTTCAGGATAATGCAATTTTTTATATAAATCTATAATAATATTGCATCCCCCCCCCCCAAAAAAAAAAAAGTTAGGCGTGTCTCATGTTTGCTTTGGATGACCTAAAGTAAAAATTGAGATAAATGGTGAATGATTGACAAGATGAAAATAAAATGGTGCAAAAGTCATAATTAGGGGGAAGCAGAAGCATTTTTTCAGTAAAATAGATTCTGAATCATAATAATAATGATAATATATGATAATTATATAAAAAATATTTTTATTATATAATTTTAAATAAAAACCAGGGTGGAGAGGAGTTGGGAAATTAATGATGGGGGGACAATAGAAAGTGCAGGATGTGGAACTACAAAGGGAAAAGGATAGGGGCCGCACGAGGGGTCCTGGGAGTGGTGGCCGTGAAGGTTGTACATGGCTTCACATATCCCTAAGGATTCTTGCGGTCGGCTCTATCCACACTTTTCCTCCGCCACTTGACCCTTGGACAAATATTCATCCCTGGTCCAGTTAAAGGGTCTCCAAAGTTATAATTGACACTACATACCTAGTCTCTTTTGGAGAATACGTAGTTCTTTTTTCTTGCACTGACTCCTACTTTTGCAAAGCGGACGACCCTATAGATTTGTTGGTACCTTTGTCCCTTTGCCCAGTGAAATATTGCCTTAAGTGGCACAAAAAATATCTTGCAATTTTTTTTTATTGAAAAATACATTTTTATAATTCTCCCAAATGGCTTGGCGTGCCCAGATTATACTTGGTGACCTTTGATTTGGATGCCCAAGGTTAAATAAAGTACTCCGCCCATCTTGCTAAAATTTTTAAAAGCCAACCCATAGCAACAAATTTCTAGAAATTAAAGATCTGCAATTTTTTTTAGAGCGGATTTTTCAGAATCGGTCAATTTTATAAGTTTTTAGAATAATTATATCGCAAGATTTTAAGTAATTATTAACACAATATCACATATTTAATAAGTATATGAATAGATTTAACTTACAGATTAGGGTAAAGATTATTACTTATATCTAATAAACTTACTTGGTGCATACTCAAAATTTTTTAATGAATTTATACTATTATTAGAATTTCGAAAGATCTTCGATCAATTATATTTTATTATGCATTTAATCAGTTATATTATATTATATTTTATATCATATCAATTTCACAATAAACAAACAAACAAACAAAAACAAAAAGAGTACAATTTATCTTTGCCTTCTACGGTCCAAAAATGATAACCATTCCTTTGGTTTTCCCACTTTTCTTCCAAACAGAGCCTTATTGTTGTTGGAAGAAAAGAAACATTTAGGCCAGAAGATGAACGCTGAGGGCCGCAAAGTCATGCCACGAAGGACATAGTTCAATCGAAATAATTAAGAAAAATGATGCCGGCTCTTGTCTCCGGATTCGGAAACACCAAGTTCCCTTGATTGGATTGTCCCAATATGTACAATTTGTTAGGTTATGGTTCGACCATCTATTATTGCACTGTATAATTCACTTTTTATTGAAAGTTTATATCTCCTTGATTGAAGACACTCAATTATAGACCCTCCATCAAGTTACAATAATTTATACTTCAATTAGATTTTGTTATCACCACAGATGTCGATTAAGTTCAATTTATAAATCATTAATCTGACGACTGATATATAATTTAATATTTTGATCTTATTTAATTAACTAAAAAAAACTAAATACGAAAATAGTTTTATATTCATTTAAATAGATAAAATTATTAATTATTAAATTGACCCGTAATTTAGCTTTACAAGGTTATGAATTATGATTCGATTGGTATTTTCTCTTTTTACTTAAACATCTCGAGTTTGAGTCTCCCTTATATATATATAAAAAAAATAATAATAATTTAGCAACAATCATTGTTCTTATTTTAGGATTAATGGTCATTGAAAAAGGGCTAAACCGGAAGAAACTCTATGGTTGAAACAACTTCAATTTGGCGCATATTCGCTTTTGCACAATCAATAGTACAACAAAGGCAAAAAATATTTAACCAATTTATGAAAAAATACATATACGGTTGGTAAGTAAAGAATGATATCAAAAAGAATCAAAATGAAGGAAGGATGGGGATAAAAGAGGGGCTCTCATCTCTGTTAATGTCAAAGGAAACGCACCCAAGGATCATCGGTCATCCTCATCATCATAGTCATAATACCAAATTAACAAATCCCAGATTTCAGAGAGTTGAAGAAATTAATGAAGCCCAAACTGTGTAAAGATGAATTGAATTGGTATATGAATTTCATACCATAAGCATTCAAAGTAGGTCTTTAAAGTATAAAATTTTACAAGCCTAAGCTAGAAATAACAGAGCAATAATAGTGTTTACAGAAAAACATACAATAAGAGTACAAGTATTTCGTTTTGGGGAATTAGATCATGGGTCACCTCGTTCATGCCAGCACACTAGCATAGCAATGCAGCGTCGAAGGATGTAAAATTTGGCTCTCTGCTTCTTCACCATATGGTTGCACTTCTGTCCAAATGATTTGCAAGTGTGCACTCCCTCGTGCCTCCTTCTGATGTTTTCTTTATCATAATCAACATCATCACCTTCCATCAATCTCTCTCTCTCTCTCTCCCTCTTTCTCTCTTCTATGACATGTATAAATTTTACATGCTTTTAGGCATATATGGTTTTGGATCCCCTGCGATGCGTAGAATTTGCCCTTGCTTGTCTTGGAATATTACAGATTTAGAACCATTTTTTGAACCTAAACAAATTAAATTGTTATACCATATATCTTATATCTTTGATATATATGTCCCTCAAGAACAGCTCAAGCGGTAGAGTCTCTCCACTCTCATCCTCCATTTCCCGATTCAAACCCGCTTGGTTATATCTCATTGTAAAAAAAATATATCTTTAATATATATAAATCGAAAAGATTTAATTCGAACAAATTTCAAATTCAAAAGAAAAATTTATTGATTTGTTAAAATTGATAAAACTCTTTCAATTTGTATGCATGCTAAAATGAAAATAAAGCTCTCAATATCCCAACATGACATTTTTTTCCTATGATAATTACTAATAGAATTTTTGTATTCAAACATTTGTAATTTTGAAATTTCAGGCTAACATGGAGAAACACCTTTGGGTTTCGAGGGGTAGCTGTGGGTCGAATTGAATTGCCCTTCCATTTCAGAATGTGTAGGTCCACTCTTGAAAACAGTTGCAGTACCTAGAGAATATGTACAAGATTAGCAACCTATTAGGCTATAGCTTGCCCCTTCAAATTATGTTAATCTCATTCAATAACAACGACTAATCATCAATTGGCTAAGATAACATTAATCCAATTGGGTACTTGAATTTATTTTGTTGGTACTCTCTAAAAAAAAATATTGTCGAGCAAAGTTTAATGCCTGACTATATCTGAATTTGAAGATATTTTAAATGCATAATTTTAAATATTTTTTTTTAAATGTAACTTATGGGAAAAGCCGGGTCGGGTCGCCATGTGGGTTTGACCCAAACCCATTTTCCTTATTTTGAATTTGCCAAAGGAGGGAAGGGAGGGAGTGGTTTTTTATGAAAAAAACCAACTCCAACTCCCCATAATAACCATCCCCATTTTTCCATCCATGGTGCTCTAAGAGGGTTGAGAGAAAAATGAAAAAGTAAGGAAGAAGATCTACATACATCATATACCATTCTATCAAAAAGACTCTTGGATTGTGAAAGAGAAAGGAGATTGATCCATTGGTGACATTTTTCGGACCCGTATATCGAAAAGGTTAGTGATCCGACCCTAGATCTTGGGACATTCAACATTTATTTCGCTGTAAATGCATAAGAGAATGCTTTCATTGGTATCAGAGCATGATTTAGGGTGTTTTCTATTTTTGGTGTATTTTTCGAGTTTTCATTTTTCTTAAAAAATTGAAAATGGTAACTTTCATTATAGACCACGAAATGCTTTGAAATTTGAAAGGTAGAGTACCCATGATGTTAGGAATTGATCTGCAAAATTTCATGCATAGCCGTTATGTATTTTTGGAGAAAAATGAAACCCTAGTCGAAAATAAAAATGTTCATATCTATTTGTATGATAGGTTTCATGATTTAATATTTGTATGGTTAAATTCCCCATCAAAAATCCTTTCCAACCATATAAAGAACATGCGAAACGGTTCAGAAATGAATGAGATATGGTTTAGGGAAATTAGGGTTAAAATACAGAAAAATTTTTTCTGCATGAACAAGACGAAGTGACGTCAGCAGTGACGTCAGCGATGACGTCAGCACAAATCCCACTCTCGGGCCGTGGGTTACGAAGCCCAAACGTCATGATCCAAACCTCGGATCAGAAAACTAAAAGCACCATTAGATTCAGAGACCCCAAAAATGGGGGGTAGGCAAAATCCGGTGGCCGGATTCCGCCGAGAAGGCGGCGCGTGGGTTTCACGCGCCACCTGGGTGCGTGGGCGAGTCACCCACGCGCCGCCGCAACCAAGCAGCGCGTGAGGGCGCGTGAAGCACCCTCTCAGGCCCCTGTTTTTTTATTTATTTTTATTATTTTTTGATTGTTTTTTCTGTATTTTTAAATTATTTTTTTGACTGAAAATATTCATTAAATTATAAATTTTATTTGAAAATTGCAGAAAAATCAATTAACAAGTGAGACAAAATTATGAAAATTTCTCACATGTTTAAATATATATATATATATATATATATTCCAGATTATATCTACCCGAATTAAATTGTATAACACATATTTGATTTGTACTCATTAATTTAAGTATAAATTGTGAATGGTGTTTTTAAAAAAAAAAAAAAATTTTTTTTGGTTGGCTTCGTGACCAATCCAATATTTACCCCATTTTAGGGATATGGTGAGAATCAGACGTACCCTTGCACCTCTCCGGGGGAGATGCCGAGATGAGAGGACCCCAGAACGTTTGACAAAACTATATATGATATTGCATTATAAGATGAAAGCAACGCATACTTTGCCGCAACATTTGTGGGTTATGAGTCGAAAACGTTATGAACTTCGACGTTTGGGTCACTGGTTTGGAGGCGACGAAGCCGAGATTAAAATTATAAGAAACTCTCTCTCTGATCATTTGGTTGGAATGGCTGACAAAATATTAGAGGACAATAAGCGTCTCTACCTTAAATATTTCAGACTAAAATTGCTTAAGATGTGGAGAGCTAAAGAGATAGAGACTAAAATGAAAAGGGCGTTATCTCTAAAGATCAATGGCTCTACACCCCAAGCTGTTAGGAGATTTACTCCGAGAGATAGACTTTCAGTTGGGATGGTCAATATGGTCACTCGCATGTATATGGAAGATAAGAAAGACAAGAAAAAAGAAATTTGATTATATATTTTTTTTCTTTCTTTCTTTGTGCATAGTTATCTACTGTAATGAGAACAATGCCATGAACATATGATGTAATTTTTTGTATCAACAATGTGCATACTTTGTATATTTATGCGAGCATGTGAAGAGATATGTTCTAAATTCACATGATTTTTTTTTGTGGGAGTTTTTAGGTTGGAAGAATTTAAGTAATTCTCACCTAAAACTAAAAGAATTTTGTTACTTTGAAATCAAATTTATGATAATCAAACATTTGGATGATGGATGATGATTGGGAACTTAGTGATCTTTCGAGTTTACACCTTATGTTCGTTTATGATAAATTTATTAGATTTCATGTACAAAATTATATGAATGAATGACAATGAATACTTATAATAGTCTCTCTTTGAAAACCCAGACCATGGCATCAAAATCAATAATAGCAGATTTGAATAAAGGTGATAAGTTTAATGGCGACAATTATGACATTTGGCGCCACAAGATATGGTATGTGCTGGAAGAGCAGGATGCCTTGGAGGGTATCAACCATATCATGCAAGACCCTGGAATTGGAAACACTGCTCAACAAAGAAGAGATCAAGAAGCTTACCAGGCGTGGAAGAAAAAAAATTCCACTGCACGTGGCATTCTGGTTAGTTCTGTAGTTGATGATCTCATACATGAATGTGAGCAATTCCCTACTGCTCATGACATATGGGTGTACCTCAGAGAGAAGTATGGAGGTACCAGTGTGACCCGTCCGAGACAGTTGACTATCAAGTTTGACACGTACAAAAAGAAGTCCGATCACAATATCAAACTACACTTCAGAACCATGTCAAACATGATAAGGGAATTGAAGTCAGCAGGTCATGTTTTATCTGATGAGCAACAGGTTCAAGCTTTAATCCGATCCCTTCCAGACCAGTGGGAGCACTTGAAGGTCAATCTGACTCACAATGATAGCATTAAGACTTTCGCTGATGCTGCTCGCCACGTAGAACTCGAAGATGAGCGGCTTGGTGCTGCAAAATCGATTTCTAATGCCTTTGTAGCTGAGTCAAGTTCCCAAAAAGTTGCGGGCTTTAAACGGAAAAGGAACAAGAACAAGGGCAAGAAAGGGAAGGACATTGCGGAAGGGTTTAAGAAGAGCAATTCCAACCGCAAGAACAAGCGCAAGCGGTTTTGGAAAAAGAAGGATAAGAGCAAACTGAAGTGCTACAATTGTAAAGCTCTTGGTCATTTCGCTCGAGAATGTCCCGAGCTGAAAAAGGTAGCACCTTGTAACGCTTCTCTAAGTGTTATATATGTCTCTAGCACTGTTTTACTTTCTGAATCATATCCTGTGTGGATTATAAACTCAGGAGCAACAGACCATGTGACAAGAGATCGAGAAACGTTCGTGGACTTTCGTCGAGTTCCTCCTGGTGCAAGATAGATATACGTAGGAAACAATACAAAAGTAGAAGTCAAAGGAATTGGCACTTGTAAACTGGAGTTACGAAGTGGCCAAACTCTAATCTTACATGATGTTCTCTTTGCACCAGAAATTCGACGAAATTTAGTCTATGTTATTGTTCTTCTTAAACTTGGCTATGACTTGAACTTTACTCGTGATAGGGTTTGTATTTATAATAGTGGTGTGTTTTATGGTACTGGACATCTGTTAAATGGATTTCTTACTTTAGATTGTGACAGACAAATGTTTAACTGTTATACTGATCCTTATATTTCGTTAAATGTTTGCTCTTCTAGTAATGCTAATATAGATGATAAAGTATGGCATGCTAGACTTGGTCACATAGGGCAGGACAGGATGAATCGACTTCTGAAAGCAGGACTATTGGGTTCGCTTACTAAAGTTGATTTACCGAATTGTGAATATTGTCTTGCCGGGAAGATGACTCGAAAACCTTTTGGAAAAGCCGTGAGGGTTGAACTTCCATTACAATTGGTTCACTTTGACATTTGTGGTCCAATGAATGTGAAGGCTAGGCATGGAGCGTCATATTTCATTACTTTTATTGATGATTTCACGTGTTTTGGTCATGTCTATTTGATTACTCACAAGTCTGAAGCACTTGAGTATTTTCGACGTTATATGAATGAAGTAGAGAATCAAATGGATAGAACGATTAAAGCCTTAAGAACAGATCGAGGGCGTGAATATCTATCAGATCAGTTCAATGATCTGTGTAATGAAAAAAGAATAATTAGACAATTGACTATTCCCCACACGCCTCAACAAAATGGTGTTGCTGAGAGGAGGAATAAGACGTTGTTAGAAATGACGAGATCTATGATGGCGCAGGCTAACTTGCCAATTTCCTTTTGGGGAGATGCATTATTAACTGCGACCTATATTTTAAATAGAGTGCCTTCAAAAACAGTACCCACAACACCGTACGAACTATGGACTGGTAGGACACCAAGTCTGACTGATCTTAGACCTTGGGGATCGGCAGCATATGTTCATGATCCTTCTAATAAATTTGGAAAGCTTGGTCCCTGGGGGAAGAAATGTATCTTTATTAGATATTCTCATCAGTCAAAAGGTTATGTGTTTATCGGTGAAAGAGAAGATGGTACTGTAACCGAAATTGAATCACGAAATGTAACATTATTGGAAAATGATTTTCCTAGTAAAGGTGATATAACAAAAGGAGAACCTTTGTTTGAATTAAATAATTCAAATGATAGTTCCGTGCAGAATGGATCAAGAGAATTACGAGAAGTTGAATCCCCAGATGATCCCAGTGGGAGAGATTCAAATTCTAACGATCCAACCGAATCATCAATTCGGAAAAGTACTAGGAAAGTTGTACCCAAACGTCATTACGAAATTGAAGGGCACACCTTCATCATTTCTCCACAGGACGAGGATGAGCCGAAAAATGTGAACGAGGCTTTATCTTGTCCTGCCAAGGATGAGTAGATAAAAGCAATGGAGGAAGAAATAGAGTCGATGGATTCCAACTATGTTTGGGAACTGGTTGATCTTCCACCTGGGCGCAAACCTATTGGGAACAAATGGGTTCTTAAAATTAAACGTAAAGCTGATGGAACAATTGAGAGATACAAAGCTCGATTGGTGGCAAAAGGTTATACCCAACAAGAGGGTATTGATTATGAAGAAACATTTTCACCAGTAGTGAGATTTGCCTCTATTCGCTTATTATTAGCTATTGTAGCCAATTTAGATTTAGAATTATATCAAATGGATGTGAAGACTGCGTTTCTCAACGGAGAACTTAAAGAAGAAATCTACATGAAACAACCAGTAGGTTTCATTGTTAAAGGTCAAGAAAATAAAGTTTGTAAATTGAATAGATCAATTTATGGCCTTAAACAGTCTTCAAGACAATGGTATTTGAGATTTCATAGATCCGTAATCTTTTACGACTTCGTAATGATAGACGAAGACCATTGTGTTTATGTGAAAAAGTCCAATGATAAATTTGTAATTCTAAATCTGTATGTCGATGACATATTGTTAGCCGGAAATGATATGGAGTATGTCCTGAATATCAAAAGTTGGTTATCATCAAATTTTGAAATGAAGGACATGGGTGAAGCAGAGTACATACTGGGTGTTAAGATCCACAGAGATCGTTCTAAGAGATTGTTAACTTTATTTCAAGAATCTTATATTCAAAAGATTTTGGAACGATTTAGGATGGATAGCTGTAAACCTATTGATACTCCTGTGGCTAAAGGCGAAAGTTTAAGTTTAGCTATGTACCCAAAGACCGCTGAAGAAAAACATGAGATGTCAAAAGTACTGTATTCCAGCGCTGTTGGGAGTCTGATGTACGCTATGATGTGTACTCGCCCTGACATCTGCTATGCCGTGGGTTTGGTCAGCAGGTATCAATCCAATCCAGGTAAAGGTCACTGGACAGCTGTGAAGAGGATTCTAAGATATCTGAAAGAAACTGCGAATTATTCCCTTTGTTATCAAGGAAATGACTTGTTATTGAGCGGATACACAGATGCTGATTGGGGTGGTGACTTAGATGAACGTAAGTCCACCTCAGGTTATGTTTTCTTGCTAAATAAAGGCGTCATCTCTTGGAGAAGTAAGAAACAAACATGTGTATCACTGTCGACGATGGAAGCAGAGTTTGTAGCTTGTGTTTCAGCAGTTCAGGAGTGTATTTGGTTGAAACATTTTTTACAGTATTTAGGGATCGTAAGCGACACAGTGGGAGCTGTGACAATTTATTGTGATAGTCAAGCAGCAATCGCTTATACGAGAGATCCCAAATATCATGGGAAAACCAAACACATTGATACGAAATTCAACTTTATTCGAGACATTGTTGAAAAAGGAGAGGTGACATTGAAGTATTTATCTACGCATTTAATGGTGGCTGATCCATTTACGAAACCGATACCTAGAGATGTATTTCTGAAACATGTAAAATCTCTAGGATTGCGTAGAGTGTAATTGTATGTATAAGCAATGAACGTGATGTAATGCTCATTATTATATGACATTTGAATTTCTTTGCATTTGCGAGTTCTTATGTCTTGATTAAAAAGTATGTCGGACAAGTTTGGAAGATTGGCTCTCTCACACGAGCAATCGCCTCTAATATCTATGTGATATGTAGAGATGAGACAATGTTAATTTTGGATAATTAACATAAATTAGCCACCTTAGTACAGAACTAAGATGAGATTATCGTTGACATTTACTTATTGGATAATCGAAATGGATTTCCCACAATCCATTACACTTGTCTAGAAGCCAGGTGTGGTTCTCTCTTGGAAAAGTTTTTGGAGGAATTATAAGAAGAGAGAATCAAGTCAGTATCGTGATATACTTGGACTAAAATCTGTACGATGTATTATAATTTTGAAATAGACATACGCTTCTAAATAAATAGAAAAGGCATCGTAGCACGTGTTCATACCACGTGTGTTTTCAGTGACCCTATGGGAAATGAGTTGATAAATCCCTCTATCTCATTGTGTGAGACCCAGAGGTTTGTAATTAACCTCATTTAATACCCTTAAGACTTTCGCCTGTTTCTTGAAAGTTTATTTTTAGTGTTGCTACTTTAGCATGTAACCAATAGATCATGCGTGATTCGATTTTGCAGTGCATGACTAGGAAAGCAGCTAAAATGAAGTGGAAAGATAGTAGTGCGAAAGGAAGACTGTCTTAAAGTTTGTACATAATTTTTGTATTCACAGACTGGCCAGTTATGTTTTTAACTTGATGTTCTGAAATATAATTGTGAATGCATAGTTGAGATGAGTCAAGTATGCTCTCATTTATTAATAGAGGGATAAAAGGTACAGTGACTCTATATATATATAGTAAAAAGAGGTCTGGGGTATAGCGAGACTTGATGTCCTCATAATATTAGATCTTGAGCTGCTATATATCCTTAAACGGTGTGTAGTTATGAGCTCTTGATGTACTCGCTGGTCACACGATCCATTTGTCTGTATGAAATTGATGGTATATGGAAGTGATTGAGTAAAATGTAGGTCTAACCCTCATGTGCGAGTGGGAGATGTAAGTTATGGGAAAAGCCGGGTCGGGTCGCCCATGTGGGTTTGACCCAAACCCATTTTTCTTATTTTGAATTTGCCAAAGGAGGGAAGGGAGGGAGTGGTTTTTTATGAAAAAAACCAACTCCAACTCCCCATAATAACCATCCCCATTTTTCCATCCATGGTGCTCTAAGAGGGTTGAGAGAAAAATGAAAAAGTAAGGAAGAAGATCTACATACATCATATACCATTCTATCAAAAATACTCTTGGATTGTGAAAGAGAAAGGAGATTGATCCATTTGTGACATTCTTCGGACCCGTATATCGAAAAGGTTAGTGATCCGACCCTAGATCTTGGGACATTCAACATTTATTTCGCTGTAAATGTATAAGAGAATGCTTTCAATTTTTTTTTTAAAAAAAAAAAAATCAAATGTGTTTACTTTACTCTCTCTATTTTTACATATATTTCGAATTCAAAAATCTAAACACATAAAATTAGGAATTATATTTGTAATAATAAAATATTTCAAGTTCAACCGGTTAAAAATTTGGTTAAGCAGGTACAAACTAATATTTACTGGGCAAATGGAGTTTTGCTCGACTTGAAAAAGGTATATTTAAGCTTGACTCTTAGATTAATAAGTCGAGCTTGAGCTTGGGCTCGAGCTTGTCAACTACAGATAAGAATTGTGCTTTTTCTTTTGTGTTTTTGTTTTTATTTTTAAGTATCGTGATAGTTGGCCTGATCGATTGCATCCGATTAGAGCAACGGTTTGGGGCTTCTTGGGCTTTGGCTCAATCTATGTAAGATAATTGGATCCGGCGAAGGGAGGATGTGGGTCTCATGTTTGACTAAATAAGTAACATATACAGCATTAGGTGTTGGCAGGTAAGGATTTAATTCACGTTGGAACTGGGTCAATCTTGCCTTAACTGCTTCCTTAAAATTCTTCTTCCCATCCTTGTTGAGAAAGAGCATATTTGTTTCATTAATGTTGCTTGAAAACTTGTTTTGATCATACATCCTGCCTAATTTAGAGTACAGATTCCAAAGATCCAATTATTTATAATATTTATTTGTTAATATAACCCATTACTACTGTTAATGAAGCCCTACTTTACTTTACCTCATGATTAACAGTCAACATGCCTGCACTTTACAACTGGTTATAATCTTTTAATTTTCTGGATATGGACGTTTGGCAATGCCCTTGATCCATTATTATTATTATTATTATTATTATTATTATTATTATTATTTCATTTCTCACTAGATTGAGCTATAACATTAGTGGTAGTTCTCCTCGTACCCATAAATTCCATAACTTAGTATTTGTGAGATTTGATCCTAGAATCTCTTGATAGGAGTCTCGCGTACATAACTGGTTGAGCTAGCAAATAATCGGATTAGTACAGAAAAAGTGGCAGATTTCTTAACATGCCCCTGCGAAAAACTATTGGCTTCTTATTCAAATTACACTTAGAAATCACTTGCACCTCCTTTCAAATGATATCAAATACTCGCACATTACAAAAATTTTTTAACAAGAGAAGCAACTTACACTTGTACGATCAAATGAGAAGCTCATGATTTCGGGAGCAATAGGGCAATTGAATTCAAGCTGTTCTATTGTCCTTATTTTTTTCTTGTCCATATAGAAAGAAACAAGATATTATGTACTGTTAACACACAAAATTTTAGCAAAGCAGCGACGAATCAAGTTTGGGCACTGTAGCATTTACGCACAAGACCATAAGATAATGAAGAAGTGGACTACGCAGGTTAATCAATCAAAGGAGCAGTGCGAGTACAATCAAATTGGACACACACACACACACACACACATATCAGAATCCATATAAGAGGCAAAACATGCTTTGCCCATGCAGAAAAATGCATCATCAAATTGGAAAGATACTAGATGTTAACTTTAGTGACAATCTCTAGCAAACTCTTGAAATTCTCTGTGGAACTTCCACCTGATTCAACAGCCATCTCAGCCAAACCCTTCAACTTTCCTATTTTGTTTCTTATCTTTTTTCCTTCTTCTCCCACCAAAGTCCGCTCCAAGACACTAATCATCTCATATTTTGCAATCACACCACTCTTAATTCCAAAACCTATCCCCCAAACATCCTCCACAATCCTTGTATTAAGCGCTTGATCACCGAAAAACGGCCTGCAAATCATAGGCACACCACCTGCAATGCTCTCACAAATGGACTTCCAACCACTATGAGTCACAAAAGCACCGACAGACTCATGTGCCAGAACCTGCGTTTGGGGAGTCCATGGCACGATTTTCCCTCTCTCTGCCGTCCTTTCCAAGAACCTTTTTGGTATCAACTCTTTCGAGTTTCCCCTGACAGACCATAGGAATGGAAATCCACTTTCCTCCAATGCCTCTGTCAAGGGAATTACCTCGCTTGGTGGCAATGGAATGACCGATCCAAAACTGATGTATACTACTGAGGCTGGTTTGTGCTTGTCAAGCCATGGAAGGCAATCATATTCATCAGAGGCAGGCTGAGAAGACATTGTCAAAGACAGCGGACCAACGCAGAGGAGTTTTTTGAAGTTGGATTTTAGAACATTAGTGACTGTGGGGTCGATTTCTTCGAATGAGTTTACACAAACTGCAGTTGCTTTTGGTAGCATTCTTGACATGTTGTGGAGCATTTTTGGGAATTCTGATTCTAAGTTTCCAGACAGGATGCCTTCTGGTAAGTCCTTCACTAATACTGATGATAGCCCTGGAATGAATTTTAGAGGCTCCTTCTCACATTCTTCGAGGCCTGTAAGTGGATCAAATAAATGTTAGTTCTGATAATGGCAACTATATATACGTAATAATCAATTGAAAGATCTTCGTACCAGAATTAGTTCTAGTGCTGCAAACGTTGTTTGTGCTAATTTTTCCATTCAATTATATTTTTTTCCGAATAAAAAGAGCATAAGAAATGAAATATCCCAGTTTCATTCATCAATGATGATGATGATGGTGATGATGATGTTTTTACTTACTACAAACCTCACCATGCCTCTCAGTATTTGCTCCAGAAATATTTTCCCCTTTACCAAATTGTACCCAATCTCTCTCTCTCTCTCTCTCTCTCTCTCTCTCTCTCTCACACACACACACACACACACACAAATGCACAACTTATTAATTATAAATAGACCATTAACTTACGATCTTAGTCACGGCCATTTTTGTTGAGATCATGCAACATCAATTTTGTTTCTTTGACTTTTTCAAGTTTTAATATCGGATTAAATGAGTAATAAATAGACCATTAACTTACTTTTGTTGCCAAAGGTTTGTCTAATGACATCAGTGTAAAGATGAGCCGTGAGAGCAAAAGGACCACCAGTGATGAGAGCAATCCAAGGAACACCCTTTTCATCGGCCATTTCTCCACAAAACCATAAAAATGCATCACTCAATACACAGGTAACTTCCCTTCCTATTTCAGTCACGGCCACTTCTATGCTTTTCTTGAAGTTATTTGGTGTTGCCTTTAAGAATAACTCAACAGGCTCTTGTGGACGTCCCTTGGGAGTGAAACCCTCTGGCAAGCCATCTTCTACTTCAAAGGGCTTTATGTTGTGAAGGAACTCTTCATCGGAGAAGTTTGCTTTATTTGACTTTTGTGTGGCAAAAAATGAGAACATGACCTCCGGGGCCTTTGCTGCGAGCCGCTTCACAAGGCCGAGGAGCGGCCCTACATGGCTAGAGAATGGGAAGGCGATCACGGCAACATGGCCTCCTTCTATGGAGTTGTTCACAGACATTGTTGAGAGAGAGAGAGAGAGAGAGAGAGAGAGAGACAATTTGAGTAAAGAGCAGAGAGAGGGGACAAAATACCATTTCTCCCAGAGGCAAAATTGTCATTTCACATTGAAATGAAAACTCCGCAAAATCTTCGACTTAACTTTCTTTTTTTGGTTTTTTTTGGGGGGGGGGGGTTGGATTTCGGTGCATCGACCCTAGTCGTGGCCCTTACGTAACGTTCAAAAACTTCGATTTTGAGGGTAATTTGTAATTTCTTAGACATGCCTTCACGTTAACTCTAATTTTCTAATAATTTTAGTTTCTTTTTGCGGGAGTAAAATTCCTTGGTCTTCCCTATTACCCATACAAAAATAAAGGAAAGAAGTGAGTTTAATAGAAACCCAATTAATTATACTAATTGAAACATAAAGCCTTTGCAGTTGTAGTGAAGAATGCCAAATTTGTACATGTATTTGCATTACTTCTAAACTTCAACAGCATAATTTACTAATTTATTATCCTCATATACTTTTTAAATTACAAAGTACAAGGTAATAAAATTCCTTTTCACAAAATACAAATATAAAAAATCCGTAAATTGTTGGACTAATAAATATATATATTTTCAAAATTTATTATAATAATAAAAATTTTAGAGTTGTTGGAAATAAATTTTGGTTTGGTAGAAAAGTCTTCGGTCATGTACGAAGAGTTGGACATTTTGAAAAGCTATTTTTGCAATCGGTAGGTTCCAAAAAGTTGCTTTCAAAAAAGTTACACCAAGCGTTGAAGGTACTCCGGTTTCTATATTGGACTCGAACCGCTACTCCTCCTCCATAGAATCGCACGGTTGATTATGGCATCCACATGGTGAACCATGGAGGAAACGTGGACCATTGAAGAGCACATAAAACTAAGTGGTCCGACATCTTTTGGTTGACGTGACACCAAAAACACAGCTACCCTCTTTACTCCGGCCGACACCTCCTAAGTTAATGCCAAATAACCCATGTCTAAATAATAAAACAAATAAAATTAAAATGAATCTCTGGTATATTTTGCAGAGCCTGTCCTATGTAATTTAGTTGGCCAACATCGTAATGTGGTGGAACCCTGCGTATCGGATTTTAAAATGAGGCTAAGGTGAAATATATATATATATTTTTTATTTTCGATATTAGTATTTAGATTTTATGTGATTAATCTGGTTCAATTATTATAAAGTCTATTTTAAGGGTTAGCTCTTTTAAATTCTTTTTTATTATTTTAATTCGAGATTTTTAATTAAGAAGATAGAGTATTCGATCATCTAATATAAACAAGTTTGGTGCTACGGTGAAATTTTGTTATGTAAATATTGGGTCCTTATCCACGCCACCTATGAGGATGAATGCATTTATTACATACCAGCTACTACATAACCAACCCGTTGCTGCAGGAAAAAATCTAGCAAATTTATGGTATTGATAAGGTACGTTCGTGGAACAATCCCGATCCCTAAGGTTTCCAATTGATTTTTAATGTCTTCTTCTATCCGCTTGCTACTTTATCAGCCTCCAAACACCTTCGAGACCATTTTTGAATGCTTATGTATGTGACCTCCTTAATGTAGAATTCGTCTTGTAATGTGTTTATCATCCTAACAAAAAGGATAAAGTCTTACAGCCTATAAAAATTAAATTAACTTAGTTATAATAATAATAATAATTCAAAATTAGGACGCATTTGCTTAGACTAATCTCTTAATTAAGGCAATCCTAAAACGGCCCTTTAAAAATGAAAACACCCCATTCTTCCGAAATTATTTTTTTTAAAAAAAATACCGATAATATATTTTTTTTATATACAATAATTTGAATTTAGAATTATCAAGTTAGAGAATGAGAGTTTGTACCATTAAACTGTTTATTTAGAGATCCGATAATATGAATCCAATCTATCAGTAAGGTAACTCGAACATACTTAGATTTAGATCCAAACGCAACTAACATGACTGGTGTGATGGCTCAGTTGATTCGGAGACTAACGTCCCTTAACCATGATCGGGAGTTCGATCCCTATGGGAACGGAAAAATCAACGTCGGGAAACCTATCCCCTCAATTGGGCCCTACAAACGATAGACCAAGATTAGTCAGAGTGAAATCCCAGATACTAAGTGGTGGCCTAGCCATGATATAAAAAAAAAAAAAAAAAAGGTTTTTTTCACTGATCTCTCAAACCCATTTGAAGGTCCTCGTCTTATCAAAAGCTGAAAACCAAATAAGTACCTTCTACCCGTTTCGTTGGATTCCACTCCCCACAGAAATAAAAATGAAAATTCATGATTTTCATTTCATAGAAATAAATAATAAATTATCTGAAGATATCATATGATTAACCAAACTTTTTAAAATTAAGTAGTCGGATATTCTATTTCTTTAATCAGAAATCTCGAGCTTAAACTATGAAAATTACGAAAAATGACTTGGAAGATCCAATCTTTAAAATAAGTCCTATAATATTTGAATTGAATTAATCGAATAAAATCCGAATATTGGTGATAAAAACAAAAAAATATATATCATACCATTAAACAAACCTTTGTAGCTTCTATTGAATTTAAATAAAACATAAAAAAAATGATGTTTGACCGCTTAAGATTTTAATAAGATTGTAGTGATGAAATTATTTTATGAATATTAGTTAGTTATAATGGGAAAAAAAATTACACTTGGCTTTAAATGTTTTGAGCCAATATACTTGTCATTTATGTCGGTCATGTGTTAAAAGGCCAAAAGACAGAAGAGAAGGGGATCTAATGGAGTCTCCCCACAACAAAGAAACAAATGAAGATTCTGTTTCCAATGTATTAAGACAATTGTATTCTAATATCATCATTCTTGTATATATCAATTGCAACACCAACACGAGAGAGAGAGAGAGAGAGAGAGAGAGAGAGAGAGGTAAAATGGATTGGGTCGAGAACGAAGCAATGCGACTTTCGCAATCACCGCTTTGCAGGGACACTTCTGGAGAGATGTTATCGCATATCATCTGCCTTCCAAAAGTACCAGAACATTGTATTAATAGAATAATTAATAATATTATTTTAATAATTCAAAATATAAAAAGAACATAAAATAAAAATATATTATTAAAGTTGAAGGTTTTAAATTTAAATTATATCAAGTTTTTCTTTATTTTATTTAAAAATTTTGCTTGATTAAATGAATTAGTTAATATATAAAGATGAATATTAAAAATACAAAATAATAAATAATATTTTTTTATTAATTTAAAATTTTAAAATATATCATAATTAGGTATAAAATATACAGAGAGAAAGTACAATAATTGTATCAACTACAGAGACGGAGCCCTCTGGCCCGTGAAAAATGATAGGGTCGGCCTAGAAAAGGTGATTTGTCCCGTGTTGTGTTACAAAAGGAAGGAATGGTGCTTTCGCAAGACATGATCACATGGGGGGAGGAGGAACCAATAGTACAAGTACAAGCTACAGAGACAGAGAGCCCTCTTGCCTGACCCACAAGCATTCACTACCGCCCTTTTCATCGAATCTCATTCTCTCTTAACATTCTCTTTTAAAATGAGAAGATAAAATACTTAATAATTATTAAATTAAAAATTTTATAATATTAATACCCAGTAAATTACAGAATTACTCCATCTCATGTTCTGCAATAATGTTTAAGATAAAGGTCCGCACTAGCCCAATTGCCAAGTAATGACATCAATGGCTCAAATACACAAGAAAATGAAGAAGATTACTACACGGTACTTCCGATCAATTCCCTTGAAGATTTGGGGCGATGATTTTGTTGTCTGCAGTAATTTGAAGATAAAGTTCCTACTAGCCCAGATGATAATATTAATGACTCATGTACTCAGGAAAATGAAGATGACTACTCTGGTATTTTTGATCCAATCCCTTGAAGATTTCATGTAAAAATCTTTGTTTTTTCCAGTACTGTTCAGGATAAAAGGTTTCTACTAACCCAACTGTGAGATGATAACATTAATCACCCATATAGTCCGAGAAAATGTGCGATTCTCATGAAGATTTTGGGCATAGATTTCCATTTCTACAATAATGTCCAGGACTAAGGTTTCTATTAATGATTTCCATTTCTTCCAACGTTTTCATCCTCAAATTCGGTTAAAAATCCCAGTGTCAAATGTCTAGTTGCTTCGTGCAAATTTCTCAAAATATCTATTCCAACCTCAAATATCTCAAATTTGGATGCGGTGATGTTAGAAATCAAAGAATTCAAAGGGATTCCTTACTTTGCTTATGGACAGAGAGAAGATCAGGACCAAGTTATGTCAAAGGCAAATGCTCTATTTTCTCTTCTATGAACCAAGATAAGAATCATAATTTCTTCTCTCCAAGATTACAAGAAATCGTGGCAAATTTCTTGTCACGGGTTGCAAGTCTTCGAGCAGGCACAAGTTTGCAAGTTCGCGAGCATTTTCTCTAGATAAGTCACGGGTAATCAAAAGTTAATTGGATTCTTGTGTGCTGTCGGCCTCGGGTCATTTGTTCAACAGTGGGGGGAATGAAGATTCTCTTTTAGATGGACCAAAGACAAATTGTATTATCATTCTCTATATCTCTCTCTCTCTCTCAACAAGTTATTTTCATGTCACAATCTTTGCAAAAGAATGTTAATCAAAGCTATTTCAAAGTTTAATGTTGGGTTTAGGATATTTTATTATTGTTCTCATAACATTCATATATATTGTATATATACCCAATATCTTATAAATCACTTGATTATTTTTTATTTTTTAAATACGGAAATTACCTAGAAAAAGATACTGTAATTCTCCTCGCAGATTTGATCACGTGTTTTGGGCGGCTAACCAAGTGAATCGCAGGAAAGCTGATTGCTAAGCCCGAGGGTAGCAAACTTCAACGGTGATATAATATTATTCTTTAAATTTAAATTATAAAAATAAAGGAATAAAATTTAAAAAAATTAATTTTTAAATGAGTTTTATAATATTCTGATTAAATTAATCAGATAAATCAAAAAAAAAAAAAAGAAAAACACACGTGCACCAAGCGTGAGGGCAAATTACGGAAGTTGTGAACAGGGAGGGTGTGAACAAGGGGGGGTTGGTAGAGTTTTCTTAAAAAATAATAATTTTTAGGCGGCTAATAAAATCACAGCAAGCCACCTCAATAAAATATCGACTGAAGGGTAAAATATCAGCACCCCTCATCATTATCATCAAAAAATAATAAAAAAAATTCTGGATGCCTAATAAAACCACAATAAGGAACCTTAGAAAATAGCATCCAATGTCCACTTAATGTTCTTAGTACCTTAATGTTCTTAGTACCTATTTAACAGGGTTTTTTAATTTCTCTTCTCTTTTTAAATAAAAACTCTACCAAATAATTTTTTATAAAATCTTTAAAAAAACATTTTTATAAAGAAAACAAAAAAAAAAGCAAAAACTTCTTAGAAGACTTTTTACTTCTGCTTTTAAAAATATGCCAATTTTTTTAAAAATTTATTTCTTTTTATTCTATTTATATTCTCATTTGAAGGATATAAAATTTTAAATATGTCAATATCATAAATTTATTTACCATCATATCCTCTCTTTATCTTTAATTTTAATTTTTAATTTTTAATTTTTAATTTTATTTAAAAATTATAAAATCAGTTTATTTTTAAAAATAAAAATATCAAACAACTTTTAAATTAATTTCTAAAATTATTAATTTTATTTCTCTTAATAAAAAAAAATTTACCAAGTGCTTCATCTCCCACTTCCCATAAAAGCACCAAACCCAAAATATTTGCAATAAAGTATTCCCAAGAAAAAAAAAAGCAATAGGACTATTCTATTATCTCATGCATATTTTTTTATAAAATTAGTAATTATTAAATTATTATTATATATTAAATAATAATTCAAGAAACACTAAAAATCTTTAATATATCACAAATATTCATAATAAAATATTGGTTTTTTTTTTTTTATTTTGACCAAAAGGATAAGTTAGACGGGGCCGTGCACCGACTCACGAACCTAATCTAATTCAAAGGACGAGAAATGTCCCAAACTAGAGGCAATAATTTCAACCAAATGGGACACTTCATGGACGATAACGACAAAATCGCTCCGTCATAACGTGAACGGCGTAATTGGGTGGAGGATATGACGGTGCCTATTGACTCCGTCTACGCCTCTACTTCCTCGTTGTTTCCGCTTTAATTTAGGTCATCCAACTCCGTCTTCATGTCGGTCTTCTCTCATCTATAAACGCTCCCTTCCTCTCCCATCTTTACTCGTCTCATTCTCTTTCTTATTTTCATCGATTCTACAGAAGCGCCTCTCTCTCTCTCTCTCTCTTTCCCTCTCTCTCAAGGTTCTCAATCTCTCTCTCTTTTTCTCTCTCTTCCTTGTTGTGTATTGTTGTGATGTTAATTGATTAATCGACCGTAATGATCTAATTGATTCTTGATTCGTTTTGATCTTCCGTATATCTGAATCTTCACGTTTTCTTTCACAGATTTACCAGATCTGTTGATTTTTTATATTCGATGATGAAATTGTTTATCTTGTTCGAATTGATTCGGTTTTGAGATTTTCTAGATCTGAATCCTTAGTACTTTTGTTCCTCCGTTTTGTAAACTTTTGATCAAAATCTTATTTTTGTTTGATAATTAAGTCTTCAGATCTAGAATCTTCTAATGAATCAATCTTTTATCTGATCTTGATGCTTTGATTGGATTCCGATTATGATCTGATCAGGTCTTTTCTCTTCCTGTAGTTTCAACCCTCAGATTTAATAGTTCAATTTCGGACATGTTTTTATTGTTTTGTTTGTTTAAAGTAGAATCCTTTTCCCCCGTGATGATCGTATCATCTCTCAGTTGATATCTTTCTTTTGTATGATTTTATATCTGAAAGTGTAATCAGTAGTCTAGCAATTTTTTGTTTTTTTTTTTTTTTAATGCTTTTGTTGATCATCTTGTAGCTTTATTTCCTGATCTGTGTTTTTGATACAATATACAGATGCAGATCTTCGTTAAGACTTTGACAGGCAAGACCATCACTCTCGAAGTCGAGAGCTCCGACACCATCGACAACGTTAAGGCCAAGATCCAGGACAAGGAAGGAATTCCCCCGGACCAGCAACGATTGATCTTCGCCGGAAAGCAGTTGGAAGACGGCAGGACCCTCGCCGACTACAATATCCAGAAGGAGTCAACCCTCCACCTTGTCCTCCGTCTCCGTGGAGGCATGCAGATCTTCGTCAAGACTTTGACTGGCAAGACCATCACCCTTGAGGTCGAGTCTTCTGACACCATCGACAACGTCAAAGCTAAGATCCAGGACAAGGAAGGCATTCCCCCAGATCAGCAGAGGCTTATCTTCGCTGGGAAGCAGCTCGAGGATGGCCGCACCCTTGCTGACTACAATATCCAGAAGGAATCCACCCTTCACCTTGTTCTCCGCTTACGTGGCGGAATGCAGATTTTTGTCAAAACCCTGACGGGAAAGACCATCACCCTTGAGGTCGAGTCCTCCGACACCATCGACAACGTGAAAGCTAAAATCCAGGATAAGGAAGGCATCCCCCCAGACCAGCAGCGTTTGATCTTTGCTGGAAAGCAGCTTGAGGATGGCCGCACCCTTGCCGACTACAACATCCAGAAGGAATCTACTCTTCACCTTGTTCTCAGGCTTCGGGGTGGAATGCAGATCTTTGTTAAGACCCTGACAGGAAAGACCATTACCCTCGAGGTTGAGTCCTCTGACACCATTGACAACGTAAAAGCTAAGATCCAGGATAAGGAGGGAATTCCACCAGATCAGCAGAGGTTGATCTTCGCTGGTAAGCAGCTCGAGGATGGTCGCACCCTTGCAGATTACAACATCCAGAAGGAGTCCACCCTTCACCTTGTTCTCAGGCTCCGTGGTGGGATGCAGATCTTCGTGAAGACCCTTACTGGGAAGACCATCACCCTGGAGGTCGAGAGCTCAGACACCATCGATAATGTGAAGGCTAAGATCCAGGACAAGGAAGGAATTCCTCCGGACCAGCAAAGGCTCATTTTTGCTGGCAAGCAGCTCGAGGATGGTCGTACTCTTGCAGATTATAACATCCAGAAGGAGTCGACCCTCCACCTTGTCCTCCGTCTCCGTGGTGGTGATTTTTGAGGTGTCTGGTGGTTCCTTGTGTTGGTTTGTTATGGTTTTCTGAATTTGTGATATGTTCATAAGGCCTCTCTAGGCCATTTCACTACTTATCTTTGTCGTGAATTTGCTTGTATGGTTTCTTTTTTGGTTTTCATGGTTACAGTTTGTGAAGTTGGCCCGTAGGCCTGTTGGTAATATGATTTGCCGTTTAATTATACACCAATGGTAAAATTACGCTCTTTTTTTTGTTTTTGTTTTTGGGGGGGGGGTTGTTTGAAGCCCGGACCAAGTTGCGTGTGATCATTACCTTCAATTACGGTAGCATGTAATTTTTGTTTATTTCGGTTATATGCCCATTCAAGCCCCTCGTACGCCAACAGGGCGGCGTAAAGACTACTTCCAAATCAGCAAATCCTTTCTCCGGTTTCTGCAACGAATGACTCGAAAACGCAAAACCGGTCGTGTCTGATTGAAGATTTCTGCATTTCCTTATCTTCAAATGTCAACCCGGTAAGTCCTCAAAACCCCCAGGCATTCAACTCTAGCTCCCAATCAAAGAATTGCAAAAGAACATCTGCACCATATGAAAATACTCTGATCTTAAATGGCGGAGATCCAAAAATTTGCTCTATTATCTCAATTCCGATGTAATTCACCTTGTTCTTTCAAACCCAGATCTGAAAATTCAACCTTGTTTATTCTCTCTACAAATTTCTCCAAAAGAAATTTAAGGGTTTGTTCTTACAAACCAGACCTTCAAACCTATGTTATGTTAATTTCTAGATTGTCAACAGCAAGAAAGTTTGCAGAAGCAAAAATTATGTTGAATTCTGTTGTTATTAATGACAATCTTAGAAACCCAGTTTCGGTTATTGTTGATTTAGTGGATGAATATGATCATAAAAAAAAAAAAAAAATTAGTCCAAAATTGTTAGATATGTTATTTAGGCTGATAATGAGTTGTTTAATGAGGCTTTGGAGGTTTTTCATTATATGAAAAATAATGGGGTTGAGCTTGATGAGAGGTCTTGTATGGTTTTCTTCCGTGCCCTTAAAGAGGGCAAATAATGTAGAAATGTTGGTGAATTCTTTTCAGCAGATGGTTGATCTGGTGTTCATATTACGGTTTATGCAATGAGTGTGGTAGTTGATGTTTTGTGTAAGATAGGAGTTGGAAAGGCTAGGAAGTTGATCGATGAAATGGGTGGTAGAGGAGTGAAGCCTAATGTTTTCACTTATAATTCTTTGCTAGATGCTTGCATCAGGAAGCATGATACGACAGGTGGAAATGAGGTAGCTATGGCGGGCGTAGATGAAACATTGGGATTGATGGAGAGGGATGGAGTGTGGCACAATGTCGCAATATATAGGGTTTTATGGCACTGGTAAGATTGAGGAAGAGAGGTTATTTAAGGAAATGTCTGAGAAAGGAATAAATGTTGATGTCAATGCCTATACAACGGTTTTAAATTGGAATTGTAGGTTAGGGAAATTGAAAAGGGATTTGAATTGTTTGATGAAATGACTGAGAAAGGCCTTACTCCTAGTATTCAAACATAAGGGGCTTTGATTAGTGGGCTCCGTAAAGGAAGGCAGATGGAGGCGGCTGAAATTTTGGTGAAAGAGACGCAAAACAAAGGGATTGAATTTAACTTGGTCATAATTAACACACTTGTTGATGGCTATTGCAAGAAAGGAATGATAGATGAAGCTTTAAAGCTGCAAGATGTCATGGTAAAAGAAAGGAATATCTGCATATGTATTTTTCTATAGCACCATTTCCAATGGTCTTTGCAAATTGAACCGTTACGATGCAGCAAAAAACCTGTTGTTCAAGATGGAAGAAAAGGGAAAAAGGTGTTGCTCATAATGCCGTGACTTTTACCGCTCTCATTGACATATATTGCAAGGAAGGAAACATTTCTGCAGCAAAGAGCGTGTTTCGAGAATTCGAGAGGAAAGGTGAACACCCCAGCACTGTTACATAAAATGCTTTAATAGATGGCTATGTCAAGAAAGGGAGGATGAAAGAAGCTCAAAAAATTATAGATGAGATGGAGTGCATGAAATTGATGCCAGATGTATATACCTCCACATCAATTATACATGGGGAATGCATAATTGGAAACATGGATGAGGCTCTGAAACTTTCTGGTGACATGTCTAACAAGGGATTAGTTCCAAATGTTGTCACTTATACGGCCTTCATTTCTGGGTTGTCTAAGAGAGGGAGATCTGAGGAAGCATTCAAACTGTATGATGAGATGATCGTGGCTGGTCTGACTCCTGATGACAGTGTATATTCCTCACTTGTGGGTAGTCTTCATCCAACTGCAGCATAGCTCATCTTCGGTAGTTGCAACAGGTCCGGTGAGGACCGGATCAGATGCACATGGTTCAAACACTCATTAGCAATCTCTGTTACTGGTTAATATGGTTGATCAATGGGAGCTAGCACAATAATATTTCAAGTGCAACATTACTTGCTGGTAGCCTGCACTTCTGCAGGGACTCGCACTAATTTCACTTGCTGTGGTTAGTTATAAATTTTGAAGGTAATGGTATATTATGCACTTACGACCCTGGCTTATTGAATACAAGATTTTGCTACCAGCCAGTTGTCCTGTCAAAACTTTGACATAAACTCAGGACCTCAGGTGGAGGGATTTTCATTTGCTTGCTGTTTATTTGCTGATCTCTTCAGAGCCTCATGGCCTATTTGCAATATCCACTTCAGATGTTTCAAGCTGGATGCAGATACCTAGGACTGGTTAGTTGACCTACTTGCATTAGTTATTCTCATAATCACAAATTTCGTGGGCTTCTTTTGGTAGTTTGCACGGTTAGAATTTCTAATTTCTCGGCAAACAAAAGGTTCTTGTAGTTCTCCACTCACTTAAAGCAGAGAAGGCCTGTCAGATCTTTTAACAGAGACTGTATATAAAGGATCAGGTGAGTTTTGTGGAAAGATGAAGAAATTCTGATGTCTGATCATCTTTACTATTAATGATCTGAACCTGTAGCTTGTTTAGTCTCCCCCAAGAATTTGATTATTTTTACTCTCTTTTCTGCTACAAAAGTGGAATTGGGGCAGGTATTCTTTACTTCTGCTATTGCATGCCTGGAGAAAGAGCTACTATAAGTTAGGGCAATGAATTTAACCAAGTTGCTCAGTTTCAGGTTGCATCCTGCTCGCTAGTTGAAGCATAGTCCAAGCCAAGTCAAACAAGGGTTCTGTTGATTTCTTGCTCAGGCTTTCTTCCTTAAAATCTGCAATCACCTTGGCTATCATGGCAGCTGCGCTTACATTGCAGATGGACAAACCAATCAGACTTAGATCATTCTTTTCGATGATATGCGGCATGCCCTATTTCTATGATCTTCAAGCACAACATGTGATGATGTTCCATTCTTCTGCTCTGTTATCGGATCTTTGTATGATTGACAGATCGATCCATTTTTAGAGCTGAAACTGACGCCACACCGGATAGCATATCATGTTCAACACATGTAGCAACCATCTTATTATTATTGCCTGAAAACATGGTTGAAAACAAATTGAATTTTTGGAATACTTTCATACAGTCGACCCAAGTAAGTTGTGATCATTTTATGTAGTAAATCATTTGCTAAAAAAATATATTTCACTGAATGACAAAGACTGTCTTTTTTGCTTAGAAAGAAGCTACCGTCTTTCACATTTGCAAACATTTACATCGTCCAAATCATTGGATGTGTCATCATGTAAGGAAAAAATTTATATGGAAGTAAAAATACACATTTTCTGCAGTATATATACACGCACTTTGGGGGGGTGGCTTATACAGTTTGACCACTCCTCATATTGCAGACCACAATAATGAAACTCTATTGGCAATTGCATGCACAGAGGTAAACTACTACTCAAGCATATACGTATATGCTTCAAGTCCTTGACTGCTCAGGCATTGCATGAGCTTATACAAAGCTCGGCACTCTAATTGTCAATTCCTTGGACAGCCCAAACACGTTCTCGACATCAGAAAGAGATTTTTTGTTGTCTTCAATGCCAAATCTTAACCAAATTATCTGCCTCTCTCTTGGGTTGAGAATGCTTGATAGATTTCTGGTGTGCCTCCTCATCAGTTGTTTTACAACACTAAGTTCTGGGATTTCTATTTCCGGGTCTGCAGTGATCTCCTGTAAGCATGAATTATTGCTGTTGATTTGTGAAAGTAGCAGTGCTAAAACATGACAACTTCTTAACTAGGAACTTGCACCCTTAAATCATAACACCAGTTTTCTTTGAATTTTCATTTTTTTTTCCCGCTGGGCCCTAATTTTGAAGTTGTTTATGACATTGTCAGATAAGGTTTTTCATATTTTGGTCAATATACTCTTGTATTTATTTATTTTATTCTCCCTTTTGTGGCGAGTGGACCATACTAGTTCACAAAAGTTTCACCAACCAGAGCAAAGATGGGAGAGAACTTGCAAGTACCAGGAAAGTGGTATCTTGGTTTTGACCACATAGGTTGTTGCATTGATAGAGGCATCTTTGTCGAATGTAACAAATTTTCTAACCTCTCAATGGTATTGGATAGTGATTCCTACCATGCCCAAGAAGGTATACATGTTCTCCTGCAGATGTTTAGGTCATCAGCCAATAACGAGCTACCTGAGTGCGGAAAAATCTTAGTTATCCACATGATTGATATAACTTTTAGGCAAAAGAATTAAGAATAGAGTGGACACACAAAGTTTATTTTATTTTATTTTTCCAAATAACAACCTATATCCTTACTACAGCCTGAAAAGTCCAATCTGAAAATGAGATACTAAATGGCAAGATATTTCAGAAACAAGTAGTTCCCAGGGATGAGAAATGCCTTCCTAATTGATTGTGTTATCCACCAGTACGCATAAGTAGCAAAATGACAACCAGCTTGAGGCTTGAACTTCTCCACACTATTCATAAGACCCATGTTCCCTTCCTAAAACAAATAGACAACAAGACAGAGGCATACCAGGTAAGATGAGAATATAAATTTTGTTCATCTGATCCCGTTTATTCATTACAAACCACCAAGAAGTTGCATGGAACTAGAAAAATGAAAATTGGAATCTAAAATGCTCCAGTTCGATTCTATTAGCCACCCCAAGCAATAAACCATGGTAAAATCATCTTCTTGGGCTCTACAAGCAAACTCATTTTTATAGGCTAACGATAGTTTAATGCCTGGAAGATTTAGATTGGCAATAACAATTATGAATTTAAGCTCTGAAATCCTCCTTCATTGTCAAGCTGGATGAATGGAAGAAGAAACACCCATAATCATGAATTATTTTAGGCTCACTAATGCTTTGCTTTGATACATGATTCTCATATTGCATTATAAAGCCCTAAAACATAATTCTTTACCCAAAGCACTTAATAACATAAAAACTGCAATAGAGCAACCTTAACAAAAGTAAAACTGAGGTTGGTTTTCCCAGACCTGAGTAAACCCGAATTAACAGTAAAACTAATGCTTTCCAGGTAAACGTGCAATAAATCTGTAAGGATGAGACCATGCCCCTGATACTGTTTTGTAATGCGGACCACCATTCTAAAATTAGCATATATCAACTTGTCCTGGCTACTTTTCCCAGACCTGAGTTGCGACTGCAAATCCCAGCAGTTAATGCCAACAGCTTCAGCCCACTCAACTAAAGTTGGCTCATGGTCAAATTCAGCTTGGAGCCTGCTTTTCATTCCTTGTAATCTGTATAGCTCCTGGTTCATAATTGAGAGAGAAGAGACAAATATGTTTGGCTTATAAATCAATCATTTTCCACAGAGAGAAATAGAAAATGATTTTTTTTTTTTTTATACTGAAATTTGAACTCGGGATCACCGGGTTAGAAGAGGGGGATTGTGACCACTAGGCTGTCCCCTTGGGGACAGAAATAGAGAATGATTGTACCTGTATTTAAACAATTAACTCAGATTCCTCCTTACTAGTCAGAAGCTCTGTTGTTTCTGGGCCCGACAAAAGCAACTGGAGGGGGTCATTTAGATCATGTCTTTCAGTCATATTTTTTTGTTGAACTGCCCATTTAGGAAAACAACTCTCATCAACCATCTTTTTAATGGGCGCTCTCCTTGTCCTGGATTGTCTCTCTAGAAGCCAGGTTGACCTTAATATTTTCTCCTCGACAGGGGATGAACTTGTCGATGCCAAACTAAACAGAAGTTTCAGACATCAGAATAACATTTCAACACTGACACTGACATTTCGCCAGGTAGATAGCATACACATTGGCGAAATGATGACCTCAAAGATAATGATTCATCATCTCCATATACTGCAGAATCCTCAGTTAAGGACGCTGCTTCTTATGAAGCTGATAGAGCTTTCTTTGCAAGGGTAACCGCATCACAAGGTGGTTTACTAACATCAACTAGATTTTTCTACTGACTGCTGTAAAGATGGCAATCTGCAGCCAAAATTCAATTCAAGAAGTTAAAATGCGGTCCGGCTTTGGAAAATTGGATAGGATCTATGCTCATAAAATCAAATGAAATGGCAATAGGTTAAGTTGGAACTCTCTTACAACTACCATAAACCATGGCAATGAAGAAAATGGTACTCAAGTTCCTTCAGGTATTGATCATATTCAACCTCATAATCTTTGGAAACAGTCGAACCTGACTTCAATTGCCTCTTGTCAACTATTGCCTTTAACAAGAAAACAATTTAAGTAAATATTCATATATTGTTAAAACAATTTAAGTAAAGATTCATATATAACAAAGAAAAAGATAGAGAAAGCCACGGAAGTGTATTAGAATTCTAAATGTACAAGTGTCGATAATAAAAGTACGGATTTTGCTGAGGAAAACAAAAACTACATACAGCATTAAAATATCCAATCCTAAAACCAGGATGGCATATACATGATCGATCTCCCATACGCCCAAGACTAAGTTCAGAAAATTCACACCAGGGCCATCCTCCCTTCTCTGAGTGTCCGCAAGAATGGCTTGTCCTCATCATGTTGCTCCTGTAAACGAAGTAAGCCAGGAATATGTCGAGTTGTACAAGTACCAATGGGTAGAAGGGCAGGAGCCGCTTGTTCATGAATCATCAGAACTGCAAAATCAACAAGAATACTTGTCTAGATCCCTAATAACAACAGCTACAACAAAAGAAACAACAAGAACAACAGAGTGGCTCTTAGCTAAATGTAACTACCGAAACAAGTACAAACCCTCCCCCAGAGGAGCAAGAGTAAAGCTGGTTAAAATAATTTAGGGTAATAGGCACACAAGTTGCACAGAGAGGAGTTACAAAAGATGCAAATTGAAAACTTTCTCTGTCAAAGACAGCCCAGTAGCTGCAGTATACTCCAAAGTATAAGTCAGTCTTCTCAAATCAATGCCAAGGCATAGTACTAAATAAACGTTAGCCAAAATTTTTTTGATGCAATTACATCAGTCCCTGAATAATCTGATTGGTTTGTCTCAGATCTCAGGAATCAATTGCAGAATTCATGCTTCCCATTCATGCAAACTCAAAGCCACCATCAGAAGTTTAGTGAAGTATCTAATATTACATAATTCCATTTAGCATTCCTTTTCTCTTATGATATATTTAGCATGGCTTACTCCATATCATTTCAATAACGATCTACATGACTCAAATTAATGAAGCCTTAGGCATCAGAAAAGACACAGGGAACTGAGAAACATGGAGAGCTACCACAGCTCTTGATTAATGCCATGCAATCAGTAAAGCAAATGACAAGGAATGTTCGATGTTTGGCTGCAGCTTTTGGTGAGTTGGGCTTTCTGAGATCTGAGCACATTGCAAAATTCCCTTGTTGGAGGCTGGAGCCATTTTGTAAAGAGATATTGTCTCAAACAACATGAAGAAATGCATTCTCACTCACAGACATGGGGAAAAATCCTGTTGCAATATCCCAAATTGTGATGTCAAACCACGACTTCCTTTCAGATTAACAAAAAGCATCGTATTATTTGACACATAGCCATACTAAGCCCAAGAATGCATGACCTTGAATTAATCAGAAATTACTCAAAAAAGAAAAAGAATAATCCATAAGAAAATTTCGATTTTCTTATGAAGACTTTTCTACTAAGAAAACTCCTGGCCTCCATCCCATCTCTCAGTTCTAACACATTCCCCCTGGCCAAATTCTTCCTTTTATCCTCTTAAAACTTAACATATTTCTAGAGCGAAGAAGCTAAATTCTAACTATCAATATGGCATTGGTTGTCATGAACATGGAAACAACAACCTTTTAGGTACATGCATAACAAATCTCATGGATTATTATTAAAAGATGCAGGCCCCTTTCTGTTTGTAGATTTAGTATCCTCACCAAATACCCCCATAGCTCAAGAACATAATGTAAACCCAAAGCCAAGCAATGTAAGCAAAACATCAGATGCTAGGTGTGCACCGTGCACAAACTAAAAATTCAATGACCACGACTCATCCTTATACAACAAAGAAGCACTTCACTTAAAAGTCTATTCTCCTTTCTTAAAAAAATGTTTTCCTCTAGACAAAATTTTCCTTCACTTTTAAAACATACGAAAGCATGAGGGCCATGTACTCCGTTGAAAATATTGGGGGGGGGGCCCTTATTTCGAAAATTTTCAACTTTGGCCAAAAATTTAAAAGAAGGGAGAGAGGAAGGGTGTGAGCATTGGGCTCATGTATGCATGGCTTACCTGCTAAAACTAGCAGGGTCAGCCAGGTAATAATCACATGATTGAAACGTGATTCGGATTTGAAGCATACCTTGGCATTTAATTCCTTCCGGAGATACAAAGGAAAAAAATTTCCCCTCTTGTTATTGATGTCCTTTTAATCGTTCTTTCGATTAGCAACTTTACATATCCCTCCATTAAAAAATATATATATATATATATATATATATATATATATATATATATATATATATATATATATATATATATATATATATTCTTTACCCTTTTGCCTCTCTTCCTCTCTTTTACTGTCTTTCTCTCTTCCTCTTTTCATTTATTTCTTATTAATTTTCTTTGTTTTTTCAATTGTCAATCTATGATCATTTTCTGTTTCTTCCTTTTTCTCTCTCTTCAATTATTTTTTTCTCAATCTATTTATTTGCTGATCGTGATCAACTGAAGGAAGAAAAAGATATCAAGAAAAAAAATCATTGATCGAGAGAGAGAGAAAGAGGCTGATTGGTTGAGGGGTTTGGATAATAGAGAGAAGAGATCAATAAGAGGGAGAGGGAAGGCGGGGGAGAGAGAAAGAATGACGGTCAACAATCTGGAGTCGATTAAGAGAAAGAAAGAGTAAAAAACAAGAAGAGATAGAATGATTTGGAGGAGATCCCTACCGCACATCGATAGATCCATATGAGGGAGATGAGCGTGTAGAGAGAAGAGATGGGAAAGATTGTGAAGAGAGAAGATAGAAAGTGAGTAGTGCAGTGCAGCCATCTTTTTCTCCTTTATTCGTCATTCTCCTTTGGCCAGGGCGAAGACAGAGAGGAGGAGAGACAGTAAAAATGGACAACGAAAAGAAGGTGCGGAAAGAAAATTACTATTTATTTATTTATTTTTATGTTCAATAAAACTTAGTTTTCATGAACATTGGTAAAGGAAAAATCAGCTCAAGTAAAAGCAAAATTCAGAGTGATGAGTCAGACGCATCAGAGTAGACTCATCGATCCATTCGACTGACTGTGGCATGCCAGCCCAGACCCAGAGCAGAGGTTTTCTCTCAGGCCCCGCACGAAACACCAGACCAGACCAGACCAGACCACCATTACATGTGCGTTACATTTGGTTTTGTTCCATTGCCAATACTTAAGTTTGACTCATACATACATGGTATTGGCCACTCTTGACCGTCGATCAGAAACAACAGCACCGATAATTCTGATTTTGATTCACGTGACCTGCGATGGAAATGAACGGGACCCACCAGCCATCTTTTGTACAGGAACCACTTTGAACAACAGCATTCAGTCTTCTCGTGTTATTGTGGGCCCACATATTCGGTGGGTCCCCTCGGGGCCCAACATCCCCGTCCAAAAGTCCAAAGAAGCAAGAGCTACTCTCTCTCTCTCTTACTCAAAAAGTGTCAAATCTCACGTTCACAAACAAAACCCAAATAAAATCTCTAACAAGTTTTCTACTTCAGCCATGTGGGGTCAGTAAATTCCACGTCCCGTCTCTCTCTATCTCTCTACCCTAAAAACAGAACCCTAAATTCTCTCTCCTCTCTCCTAGTCCTCACCAAGTCAGTCCCCTTCCTCCAAACCGAACATACTCCCACAAAAATGGGATCATCGGATATAGTTCTTCACAAGTTTGCAAACACAGACCAACAACAACAACAACCAAACCCTATCTCCACCCAGTCACCCGCAAGCACTCAACTTACCCTACCTCGCAAGCCCTCCCACTCTACCAAAGACCGCCACACAAAAGTCAACGGCCGCGGCCGCCGCGTGCGGATGCCGGCTCTCTGCGCCGCCCGGATTTTCCAACTCACTCGTGAGCTCGGCCACCGCTCCGACGGCGAAACCATCGAGTGGCTTCTCCGCCAAGCCGAGCCCTCCATCATCGCAGCCACCGGCACCGGCACCGTTCCGGCTGTTCTGGTATCGACCACATCCGGTGTGATTCCGATCTCGTCTTCTTCCGCTTCGGCTTCTGCCCCCGTGCATGGCGAAGTGACGGCGGCGATGTTCACGATCTCGCCGCCGAGCTGCAAGCTGGACTTGTGTCATCCGGTGAATTACGATCTCCCGGTGGTCGGAGGGTACCGTCACATGCCGTTCACGGCGTTGTTGTTGCAGCCCGCAAATGAGGAAGAGAGACAACAAGAGGAAGTTCTCAGAGACTGATCTATGGTTAGGGTTTTGGTTTCTTGAAGTGTGTTTCTTTAGGGTCTTTTGAAAAGCTAACAAATAGTTAAATATCAGAATGAGCGTTTTATTTTTTTTTTTGGGTTTTTATCTTACGCGGATTTTTTTTTTTTTTTTTGGAGGGTTTAGTGATGATCGGCCTCTGCATCATTTTGTAGAATTTTGGACTCGGGGTGTTAAAAAAAAATGAGGATAAGGTTGAAGTTTTTAGGGTAAATGCATTGGAAACAACTTTTTTGAGTAAGATTGTTAAGCGTTCCTCATGTTTTGAGCCAAGGCCACCCAACCCATCTCAAGTTTTAACTCTGTCGGCTTCAACTTTTTTGAAAATTTGTCCAAATTCTCTTCATTTTTTGATTTTCATAAGTTTGATTAAAAATGAGTATTTTTTTCTCAATTGGGTATATAATTTAATTAGATGCGAGTTTATAATGGATTACAATTGTGGTGCATTTTGGCTATTTCTCATACCACTCCATCAAAATGACATTGGTTTTGTTGTACAAAATATCTAAGTAGTCATTTCTAGGTATTTCATCCCCCCCACAGAATTAAAATATATTTGGGCTTTGAATTACTTTAAATTTACATGAAGGCGTATTTAGAGTTGTAGAAATAGCCAAAATCAGCACAACGCAGCACAGAATTGCGTTCCAAAATTTAATGAAAATTCTTGTAAGAAATAAGGTAATACATAAGAAGGATATCGAGGAAGTTTCAAAAGATCTTTCGGAAATTAGTTTGATAACAAATTTATTTATATCCCCCCCCCCTCCAAATGTTATATGACGAAGGGGCATCATGGTAATTAAATAAACAATTTTTTTATTTGTTTACAATATTATATTATGGCTCACAAAACATTTTACATTTCAGAAATTATTTTATTATTTCAAGAATGGGAAAGAATAAATGAGATAATTTTCTTTTTCATTTTTTTTTATAAGTTTCCCAATGTAGAGACCCCACAATCACAAGTTCTCGCAATAATTCTACAAGCCAATAAAAAATCAAACTCTTTCTCTCCATCCTTAAGTGCCCACAAGCATGCAATTAGGAAAAATGCATGCAACATGGGGTATACAATCGGAACCGCTCAGAATAATGATAATAATGGTGACAGTACTAAGAAAAGGCTTGACTGATAATTTTGCAAGCTATCATTCATCAATGGCTATAGTATGAAATTCTACTCATGGTTGATGTGGCTGCTTTCTGCACCAAATGTAAAGATTTTACATTTTTTTTTTGGGCAAACGATTTGGTTTGCGCACTGCAAAAAGTAGCTACATCAACCATGAATAAAGTCAACTGCAATTTCGGTGATGAAGAATAACATTTTCCAGAATTTTGCCTCGGAGCAAATGCAAAATAATCAAAAGGATGTCGGGATACCATTCATGATGCTGAAGCTGGGGCCTCCAATGATCAGACCTTGACAAGCAAGGGATGCCAGAATTTCGCTAATGGCTATTTCCAAAGTTCCACCATCTTTTTTTCTTCTTATGCTCCGGTGTTGGAAGATCTGGATCAAATAAGAACGGAAGGGTATAAATTACTGTTTCTGTAACCACAGTGCATCCAAGTGAAAAGTTAGGTCCACAGGTTGGCAACAAGTCGAGTCAAAGACACGGACAGAACCAACACCGGGAGAGCTCATCCCTTAATAGACAATAGACCGATTCGAGTCGAATTAGTCGGAACTAATAAATTGATAACAAATATGAGTCTGTTAAGTACAAAAAATAAAAATAAACAGGGATAGGCCTACTATCCTCGCCCCTCCTTTGAATAGAGTCGGGACACTTGGGGGTTTTTTGGTGGCCTGTAACCACCGGTATATGTATTGCAGGTAGACACAGACACCCTTTATTCAAATTTAATAAATTTCAATAAAACAAATAACAATGTTCTCCCTATAATGCTAAAAGGTCAAACTAGTTATGACGTGAATTCACCGATTCATAACCAATTTGTTAATAAAGTCAACAGAATGATAATCCATTGAGAATTCAATATCAAATATAGTTTATAATCAATTCCACCGACTAAAATTACTAAAATTACTATGTAACCAATGATGATCATATATATATACATACAAAGGTGCAAGTTAGGAAGATTACATAGCAGTGTGGTTTTGGACCGTAATCACTCCATAACCCATTAGAATAATTGGTTACGAGACAATTACTGGGGTAGGACACAATCAACGTGTTGACCCTCAAACCACTAGAGTCTAGTGGCGGTCTAGGTAAGCCGGGTATAGGTTTTTTTTTTTTTTTTTTTTGGTTAGAAAAGCCGGGTATAGGTTATTTAGCCATTCCTAGGTCCATGTGAACAACATACAAAAATTTGTGGCAGAACATCCTCATTTATTGCCATAAGGGAGTGAAGGCAAGATTATTTATGGAAATGCCTAGACATAATTCCTCATCATGTTGGGCAAAATACAAGGGTTATTTTAGTTGGAAACTCGGCACCACACCGAAACGCAAGAGAGTGCATGTGTGGACAAGGGGACCGGCTTTGCTCCAATAGGAACACAACTAATCAAGGCCCAAATGCCATGTAGCAACTGGACCAAGACACCAAAGCTGAACGAGCCTCATGTGAGGTGCCCCAAAAAAATTAGGAAAACTCATGTGGGGCCCGCTTTACCCCTGCAGTTGCTTGGTCCAATTACGACGAAATGATTCACTCCACTCGCTATTCCTCTCGTAGCCACACCCCTGGACAGCGGGATAATCTTATCTGTCCAAACTGTTCATGACGTTTATGGACAACAATTTCATCATGGAAATAACTCCCTATCCTTAATTTCCGGGTGGATTAGGTCATTTACATAGAGAGGATGCTGAACCAAAGGTCAGTCGGCGCAGTGGGAAGAGTTCTACGTTCCTTAACCAAGTGCTCGGGTTCAAGCCTCCTTGGCAATGGAAAAGACTATTTTGGGAAAGCTCCCCCTTTATAAGAGGCCCGATAGTCAGGTCGATCCGAATTAATCAGAACAAAACTCCGGGTACCGAGTCCAGGGACCCATAAAAAAGAGAGGATGCTGAATTGGAGGCCCAGAATCATATTTGAGGAGGAAGAGGAGGAAAAGTGTGCATGTCACCCAGTGAGTTTGTACACACAAAAGATCATTCATTTCAACTCAACGAGACTACAACAAATCTTATGGGCAACCATTTCATTAAAGGGGTGGAACCCTTCAAAAAAAGCCAACCTAGATTGAATGAAAATAAAATGCTCGGTGCACTGAGATACTAATGCCGAACCATTTTCCTTGTAATTTCTCAACCATGGGTGAAACACAATTTCAGTAGAAGCATAAAGTGAAAAGGAAGACACGTACCTCCATTAGGATAAATTGAGTTATAGTGCACTTCTGCCCAAAAGCTCAAAAAGATAACTGCAAGAAAACCATAATTTTAAGTAGCCTTTGGGCCAACAATTGTTAACAAGTTTTGTTTCATATTCACAATTTTCCACATGAAAAGGTTGTTTGAATAATGCAGGAAAAGCAATGATGAAATCATCCTCTAATGGCAGTCCCTGCTCCTAGAGACATGCCAGATAAATTACTAGAGCTAGAATTCAGCACATCATTTCCTCTGATCTATGAAGGTAGAACTAACTCTTGGGAATGCCACAATAGATCTATCTAAAAAATTACTCCACTGAACACACTCACCTCTAGATCCAGGAATACCCAGAAAAAAACTTACAAGTGATAATTGAGATGGGATTCGACATGCTTAAACCTCACAATGTCTCATGAAAGATCTCACTACCCTCACTAGCAGGAACTATCTGCAAAATCTTAGTCACTAAACGCTTGTACTCCACGCTTCTAGCTACCCATTAAGCTATGATACCCTATGCATTTTCCCAAGATGTCCTAGAGTTCTTCCAACGTACTGGTGTGGAATTAACTGCAAAGAACTTAGAACGCCTCCACATCCAAAACTTAAAAAGTAAATTAAATCACCTATCTTTCAAAAACTAACCCAAGGTTTATAGTCATCATCATCCTCCTATTCAACTACTTCAATCATTTATGATAATCTTGTTATGTACGGCTGGATTTATCATTTATGTATGGCTGGATTTCTTTCTCGTTCCATTCACAAGGTGCAACGAACACACCACAAAAAGTGGGAAAGAGCTACAATAACTACAACATAAAAAACCTTGTTATGAAATGTTACCTCTTTTTGACGTCTGGGCATTAGGAATAATCTCAATGAAGCAGGTATCTTTAAAAGAAGTTACAACACATATCTTTACACCATACTGCAAGTTCAAAAGATAAGTATCAGGAAAATATGAACAAAGAAGCCCAAACAGGTAAACACTATTGAATTGTCACAGATCAACAACAACAGCAACAGCAAACTAAACCTTAATTCTAATATTTGGAGTCGGTCATTTGAGAGACAAATTTGAAAAAGATAGATAAAAGAAAAATAAATTAAAAATAAATAAATATATAAAGAATAAAGAATATATATATATATATATAATAAAATAAACTAAAACAAAATTAAAAATAAAAATAAAAATAAAATAAAAATAAATGAATAAATCAATAGATAAATATCTAAAATATATTAATTTAATTTGTGCGGATTTTTCTACACCAATCATTTCTATCCAAAACCATTTCCTCTTCTAGACCCTTAACTTTCATATCTTTGCGGATAACTTGTATCCAAATTTTTAGCGGTTTATCTCTACGTTTTAATAGATCTCCTATATTACTCAAACTGAAACATGCTTTACAATGTGCGAGTGCAATAAGCAGTATTAGTAAAATAACACACGTTATGCTTACACATCCATTCCTGCAGATAAAGCCATTTGATTCACCAATATGATAATTGACAAAACCTGCTCATCTTTTCTAATTAAAATGGGAGTAGAAACTTTTCAAGGATATTAAGTTGAAAGCTACAGGAACATAGTAGCTAAGTCTGAAGATATTTCTGTGCTACTTTCACTAACTTAAAATAAACCAAGCCTAAGATTTGGATTGCACAATAACCTATAAGAAAAAAAGAAACAAGCTGCAGAGACTATATCATGGCGAAAATGCTGTACAATGACAGAAAACTTCTAGAGTATCCACTTCACTGTTGGATTTCAAGTGACCACCATATCATGGTAAAGAAGCTACTTGGCTCAAGAATTTTGAAAACAATCTAGACCTCAAAACTTTGCAAATTTGTGAATTTGCAGAATGTGCCAGAGCAATTAAGTAGCTGACAGAAATGTGCTAAACCAGTGAATGAAAGGTTTTGAACATTATTAAGATATTCCAATTCACATTCATTGATGTGGAACATGAAGAGATGTAGTGGAAATTGCAAAGTTTAGTTTCATTAAGAACATAACATAATATAGCAACTACAAAAACAAACAGAAACAAAAATAGAAGCAGTCCATGTTGAGGAAAAAAAAAGTGTGTGATGGACAATTCATACCGAATCTGCGGCTGCTTGCAGTGTGACATGATCACCCCACTCACCGCTCCTAGTTAAATAGAGAAAGAGGGTAAAGGGTAAAAGAACGAAAAACACAAATCTTGGCAATTATTGCTTGAAACTTTAGGAAGAGAATCAAAAGGAAACAAAATTGGAAATACTTTGACATCTTCCTCAGATAGTCACCATATTCCATGGGAACATATCCCTCATAAATCTCTCGGTGAGCCTTTAGCTGTGCAGAAAAAGGTGTCCAAAGGCATTAGCATGTAAATACACTGAGCTATATGAACTGATAGACAACATACGTAAATTATATATAAAAAATAACCTGATTTACAATTTCTCTTCTCACAAATTTATGGTGCTCAGGTGAACGGTAAAATTGATCTGATAAAGCACGAAACTAGAAAAAACCAAGGATATTACAATGTCAGGAACTTGAGCCAAGAAAAACAAAAGAATATGAAGTAACAGACTTTTAGGCATCAAGTGAACAGTTTTGCTCTAACACTAACCTGACAATTACCATCGCCTTGAACCTTGTGTTCAACTAAGTCATATAATTGCAACCTAATCAAGCAACAGTTGCCAAGAGTTATAGAGCAATTTGTGTGAAAGAAATTAAGGAAATGAAAATTCTGTTAACCATAGAAGTCATATAAAGATGCATCCACAACAATGAAAAAGGTTCTAAAACACATTTGGGTTCAATACCATGGTACCATTACCAGGAAAAAAAAAAGGGTTCCCACCTGATATGAAAGTCCCATTTTCCACGGAAAAGAACTAACATGTAACCTATTCAGGTTCCATATTTTTCATTGCCACTACAACTGAAATCATCTGGTCAGTCCACAATTTTCAAATGTAATATTAATTTCCTCAAACTGGACTGACCATATGCCTAGCCATGATTATCCATTTTAAAATAGCACATATAGAAGGTAGAGCACTTCAAGACACAATTGTTAGCCATTTTAAAGCACATTTTAGATAGCATCACCACTCCCAACGTATAATGATTAATCTACAAACTTGCAACTATTATGAGCAAACTAAAGGAATGGTGACACTCAGTACATCTATAATGCACAGAAAACACACACTTGCGTTGTTCTTGATAACTTTTCAGTTAAAAGGTACTAGTATATATAATAAGCCTATTGACAAAACATAACAAATAACACAGTTAGTGCTGGCAGATACAAGCACTGAACTACGATGAATGGAGGAGTTGATAGGCATTCTAAGATATGCAATTGAATAAAAGGAATAACATTGAGGATCATCAATGACACAAAACTATACACATGCCTCAGTTCAAAATTAATCGCTTTTGCAATTACATGCCCGCCAGCTTAAACTGCGTATGCAAAAAAAATTCTTAATAGCAATACCTGTCAAGAAGCCTTTGATGATCTGACGTGGCTTCATCAACTGAAGGTATTTCCCCATTTATTCTGGGAACATGCTGGATTCAAAACACCCACCCCCCAAAAAATTAAAAAAAAAAAAAAAAAAAAAGAGCAAAAGTAAGTAGCTTCTCAACTCAAGACAATATTGTACATATGATCAAGTACATCATAGCACAAAACAATACAGATAATCTTAAAAGAATTGATGGCCATATTACAAAACTTAGATCACTTACTCACTGCAAGTCTAGCATTTTTAAACCTATACAGTTAAAGGTAAAAAAAGACCAAAATACAATCAAAGCATAATGAGTACAATCCCATTAAGCTAAAAACACAATTTAATACTGTAAAAGAAGTAGTGTGTAACAAAGCATAATCTATTAAAAGGACAAGTGTCAAGGGGCAGAAGGAGTTTTGTGTATCAAGCAGATTTTTTTGTTGACAGAACACTGAGATTAAAAGGGAAAATCACTTTATTTCATGAACATAGGGCAGAAGGCAGAGTTCTGCAAATCTTATTTTTATCTAATGCACACTATCTTAGGGCAGTTCAGAACAAGCTTTACTTACAGGAACAGGAATCATCTGGTTCAACCTCCTGCAAACTTCTCCATCAATACCATATTCATCTGCTAGCTCCAAGGATGTTGAATACTCTGTCCCATCATCAAATCTTTCGCCAGGGCTGGAACACAAACTAGAGGGACTCATCTCATTTGGCTCGTATTCTTCCTCCTCGTGATCTGTACACTTGGCAGTATACGATCAGAATACTCCTACTCTAGACAAGGAAAATGCCAAATAATCAAGGAATCAAGCAAGTGGTAGCTTTTTACATTACCGGGATAATAGTTAGGTGCTGATGAACTCAACCAATCTTGTGAATACATGGACGCATGCAAGGATGCTTCCTCAGCACGTGAAGGTTCAGATTCTTCTGAAATTGTTAGATGAGATAGTTCTTCTTGAAGAGTGTGTGCAATAATCTCATCATTCTCTACACTACAATTATCTAAATCATAATGAGTGTTTCCTACATACTCTCCATGATAAAGTTGATAATTGTCAGCGGAATATGAATATACAGAAGTAAATAGTGGATCAACTTCAAGAAAATTCAGTCCCCAGCGCTCACCATCAGACTCTTGCCCCATCTCCTTTTCAAAAGATAAATTACTCTCTAGAATGATAAAGTGCTGCCCTGCAGGACTGCGACTTCAGTCTCGTTCTCAGATACAAAAAAGATTCTGATGCTTTCTCTTCTGCTTCAGTCCCTTGGCCCGTCAGTCACTTAGAACGGTAAATACAATCATACTCATCTTCTTTCAAGAAAGAAGGATGAAAGACACAAAACAAACAGAGCAGAAAATTAGGTTAAAATAGGAATAGGTGAAACAAAGAGAAAAAAATAGTAGGTGTTGAAACATGGTACATGGTGTTGGTTTATAGTATGAGTACGGACTCATAGATAGCTCATGTAAAATTATATGTTATACATGATCAAAAAATACACCTATTACATTGAATATTGAAATAATCATGTGACATCCAAAACTCTAGAAAGAAGAAAAATTGGCATGTTCTTCATGGGTACTTGAACACTCTAGATGGCATTAATATAGAGGGGACCCAACTCCAAAACTTGTTGAGAGTTGCAAAACCATCGTATCAATCCAACAGACCTCAATCATTTTGACATCAGCATGTTCATAATATCCAACTGGTGATTTAAGGTGGAATAGCAAGGCCAGACAACCACATTAAGCAAAAAATTTATTGAACTGCCATCCTCCTTACCAGTCCCAAAAGTACCTCAGCTTTGTATCAAAGCCAAAGCTGCTTTTTGCTCAAGCAAAGCAACTCTCAAAGTATCATAGATGTCCCGCTAATGAAACCTAACTAGAGCACTTTTGAATTCTCATGTACCAGCATAAAGGCATATCAGGTATCAAACTAAATACCTTCAGATCAGTTGAAAATCCCTCCATACCCTCCAATGTTGAATATACCACTAAATTCCTGAGTTGGAATTAAAAATAAAAAATTTATCGTAACAAGTACTCTTGTAAATTTTGAAAAATATTTATTGCCTTGAAATTAGAACTACCCATGATTTTCAACTATCCACCACCAATATGGTAACCTAATCAGTTAAGGCTTTTAATATCCTCCTATCACAGGTTTGAACCCACATATAATCCTAATGAGATACCCAGATCTCGATGATCACAAGCCTTAAACAGCTATCCACTTTGGTGGCACTGTGCTAAGTCCAGGTTGCCCACTTTGAGTAGCAACGGATGAATCCAAACATTCAAATCCTTGTAGTCATACCCGATGAAGTTTGCCAGCCCCCTCTTACACCAAGAAATACCAATCCATCATCCCTTTTCGCAATCAGAAATTAATTATCATATTTCCTTTCATGGTAAGAACTTCAGCCACTATCGATCAGGTGTGCATTGATAAACCACTCATACACACACAATAGCCCGCAAAACACACACATCGGGCAAGGCAAACCCTCTGTGTGAACTCAAACCCTTCCTAGTGCAATACTCAAGGATTGATCTCGGATCCTATCTACAGACAGGTGCATCTCCTACCTATTGGTCTGGGATTTGGACGCATGAGAAATCAATTAACTAATTGAATTGTTTCTCAACCTACCGATACTTAATGAGATAAAATTGCAACATTTGGGATATCCTATATATCACCATGTTTACATACAAACCCACGCCCCCCCCCCCAAAAAAAATTTCAAACTTCAAATCACCAATTTACAAGTGTCAGAAATAACATCAGTCAGAAAAAATAAAGATTCTTGAAATCACCAATTGTTAATTTCTCAGAAATAGCATCAATCATAATACAAGAGCTGCGGGGGAAAAAAAGGTCACCAACCAATCAAACCAGAAACATAACAGATGCACACAAAACTTAAGCACCAATAAATTTTTCAAATCACTATCCAATCAACTTCCAATAATTTAAGTAATCAAATTTTCAAATCCCTATCCAATCAACTTCCAATAATTTAAGTAATCAAGTCCTTAAGACTAAAAGGAATATGATAAGTTGAAAACTGAGGGGGGAAGGGAAAAAAAAAACAAAAGCTTACCCTTCTGAATTCTAAACACCTGAAAATTACTTCCACCGAACAATCGATTAAAAAAATTCGAATTCGATCCCAAAACAAGAAGTCGAGAAACGAGGAGAGAAGATAACGATGTAGAAAGAGAGGGGAGAGAGAGAGATTGGAATTTACGGAACCGAAGCGATGGGGGAAAACGGAGTGCCAACAGTTCGTCCCAACGATAATATACAGTTCTTCCTGTGTTAAAGATCAAGCAAGTTTGGACGAACCGGATGGAGTCGACGGTGGATGATGGGTTGAATTGGTGGAAATTACCCGCACGTTTAGTGATATTTGATTGAACTTGGAAAATCTTGACCTTTCGAAGTTAAGGATAGGAATGGAATTTGATATTTATATTGAAGATGGAGAATTATGGGACCGTTGAAAGGGAGCGGCGGCCAAATTAGATGGTCATGAATTTCTTGTGGGCCCCCAAAACATTTAATCTTTTTTTTTTTTTTAATCAAAAACTAAGGTCGCAAATTCCCATCTTTGAAAAGACCGTTATAATTTTAAAATAAAAACTTTAATTTTAATTAAATATTTAATTTGAAAGACAGTTATAATGATGTAAATTAGGTATTTATAATAATTTAAAACTCTTATTGTTAACTGTTAATTAATTAGATGCGTTGTATATAGTTTTTATTTGTAACATTTTTTTTAATTAAAGTGAAATATAGAGTTGCACGAACAAAAATTAAATTTTTTATAAAAAACTTAAATAATTATTTATATCAACAAATATTTCAAATCCATATGTCTTTTACGAAATCGCATGGAACCCCTTTTTGGAAAAAAAATTAATTTAATAGCCAAGAAGTGTGATTATTGAAACTACAATGATTTTATTTTTTATTAAAATATATTAATTTGATGTGGAAATCATAATTTTCATATATCATCGGAGAGGCCAAGACGTGTGCAGTGCATCGTACCGGCCACCGACATTTTTCTTTATTATTATTATTATTATACAAGAATTTAAATCTTAAATTTTAAAATTAAGAAAAAAAATTATAATCATAAGATTATTCTCTCCGAAACACTTCCGGAAAGTTTTCTCCTCAGCCTATCTTTCATTGATTACTCTTCACGACGACTTGGCGGTTTCGAAAAGCAGCCCCTGCTGCCGTCCAAAGAAAAGAAAATCTTAACGTAGGAGAAAAACATACACGCAGAGCCAAGTAAAAAAATTTTATTAAAGGATAATTATTAAAAAGGGTGGGTGAGATTATTATTTTAAAAGATCAGATTCATAAATTTTCATAAAATAATAATTTTTAAAAGTAAATGCTAATTTTTTTTTAAAAAAAATTAGGATATGGATGCCCCTTGTCACCCTTCCCTTTTCTCTAGTCACACAAGTCAAAAGAAGGTTTGGATTTGATCTTTATAGAATTTTTTTTGTAAAAATTATATTAATTCTGCTAGTAAAATAATTATTTTATATTTATTCATAAAACATTTTTAGACCTTTTGTGAAAAGATCATATTTTTTATAAAGAAAATTTGTCTTAAAAGAATACTATAAATAATATATAACATTAGATTCATATAAAATAATATTTTAAAAAAAAAAAAAAAAGGGTATAAATTAATACCTTATTTGGGTAGTTTATTTAGGTATAATTTTGTTAGTAAAAGTATGACACCCTTTTAAATGATGTTGTTTTTTTCCCTGTTTCTGGATTAAGTTTTTAAAGATATTTGAATCTGGATCAAACCCGAATTGTTCACTTCCTGGCGGAGTGTGTATGTTCATCACTCGAGCAACTCTTAAGCCCTTTCTTTGAAACTTGTGAATTGTGAAACCAGGACCATGCAAGGAATGAAGCATAATGTCGGCGAAAGTTGATTGACCCACATAACTGTCCTCAAAAAAATGCATCAAGTTGCATCATGCATGTGCGTCCAGCAATCTTAGCATTAACTTGTGAAAAGAAATTAAATGTCATCTGCTTATAACAAGCTCTTAAAACTACAACCCTAGTCCAACAATGCAAATACGTTATGCTATATCGAAATGTAACCAGAAACTGGAAAATGTTCTGACTACATATTTACATCGTTAACAACTTGAAAATAATTTTACACATTACCTTGTGCTTTGACAGGAATGCTTGCTCAACCCCCTATTCTAGATCTCCATTCACTTACAAGCTTCATCAACTATACGGCACTCAAAAATTATCAGCATTTCATGCTTTATGCCTTTCTAATCAAGCAAACCATTGAATTGACCGGAGCTACTAAAACTTCTTGTCGGGTTGGGATGGGAAATGAATTCCATCTCACGTTTTTTTTTAATATATCCATCCACACAAAACTTCTGCATCACACCCCTTCATGCAGATATACACATCTATAGAACAAACATGCATCTCTCTCTTGCACTTCAGATGGAGCATGGTGCGAAACCTAGACATGCCCTTTTCGATTAAGTAGCTGAGGCCAAGGGATTCGTTGTGTCTTTATAAGCTTCAGTCCCAACACCCTTCTCAAACCCATATTTCGTCTCTTACCCTTGTGTTCGTCATCTTCAAGAGACAATGGATTCCTGATGGATGGTTTGGGACTCCCAGTTTCTGATGATTCCATTACCTTATTAACCATTTCCATCACCTCGCTCATCTTTGGACGTGATTTTGGATTTTTGACCAAGCAGCGATTAGCAACTATAGCAAGCTTTTGGACAGACTTTTGTGAGTACTTTCCTTCAAGCCTTGGGTCGACAATTTGTTGGAACTTCTTGGCATCCGACAGGTATGGTCTAACCCATTCCAGAAGCTTTCGCTCACTCTTTGGGCGATTTGTATCGAATGGATGTCTACCTGTGATGAGTTCATAAAGGAAGACCCCAAAGCTCCATACGTCGTTCTTTGATGTGAGATGTCCAGTCCGGATATATTCAGGAGCTGCATATCCTATGGTTCCTACAACCTGTGTTCCAATTAGCCAGATAGGCTAGCATCAGGTCCTATAATTGGACATCAAGGCTGATTCTCAAAGAATTAAGCCTACAGATACAGAACACTATGGATGACTAAGTCTTATGTACCATGCACTATAAGTTTTAAACAGGATACTCAGATTTTGCATTCTAATTCCTAATGGAATATAAAAAAGAGAAAAGAACATATCAGCATTCAATATATTAACTATATCTTAAATCCATGGAAGGAACTAGTTTGTAGCTCATCCAGGACACCCAAATCAACAACCAAAAATAAGTAAACACTCCTGATTTTGTGACACTTGAGATGTCACGACTAAAAGAATGATCAATTGCTCAATTAGTGAATAGTTGTAATGTAATCTATACCAAGATTTAAGCCCAACAGTGAAACCTCACTTGGTTAAATACAGATAATTTTGCCAGTATTTGAGATATGAATCCTTATGACATTGAGCTCATCAGTATCATTTGAGATCCATCATCTTATATGCAGGAAACTTGGTTTGTCTCACCTAAGTTGGCGAAGCAATCAAACGGGCTTTGCCTTAAACTTAAAAATCATCAAGAACCGACTGTTATACTTTTGTGAACATACCGCTGTTGAGACATGAGTCAATCCTTCCAAAGGGCCCTGTCTAGCTAGTCCAAAGTCTGACAGCTTAGCATTCCACTGCTCATCCAGTAGAATATTTGAAGATTTGAAGTCTCTAAAAATTATCTGCAGGAAATAATTGTTGATTGCTCAAGGAACTTAAGAACCAGAGAAGGTAAAGACTATTTTAAACCTAAGGTGTAAAGCAACAGAAGCACTAGAAGATTGGAATATGGAGAATTTATATTGAAAGATTACCTGAAACTCCATTCCCTCATGCAGGTATGTTAAGCCACGAGCTGCATCCTGAGCTATCTTCAGTCTCATAGACCATGGAAGAACTGTTGTTGAGTGAGCTGACAAATGGTCATCTACACTTCCATTTGGCATGTATTCATAAATTAGGAGTCGCTGCATCCCTCTCTCGTCATCTTCTGCACAGTAACCTATTAGTTTTACAAGGTTAGGATGCTCGACCACCCCAAGAACATTGACCTCGGTAACCCATTCCCTGTGTCCCTGTCAAGTGGAATGTAGACTACTAAGTCAGTCATACATTAATCAAATGCTCAATCAAACAAGGTCCTACATATCAAGACTTAACCACTGACAGCAAGAATGGTTTTGACTAGAATCGTATTCAACATAACAAACTAGTGGAGATCTAATCATTATCACACAATCATGTGACAAATATTAATAATTACACAACACTTCACGATTACGTTATGCCTCCTAGGTTGTTCCTGGATTCTTTTAGTACAAGATGCCAGTGCCTAATCTTTTGAAGCAATTCAAGTAAAAGAAAACAGCTTATTGTCAAAATCATAAAGCATTCATTTGAATGTATCCAACCCATGCTGCACATACTTGTAAAAATACACTTTATGGTCAACTACCTTAAAACCAGCTTCTCAATGAAAGCTAAAAATCAACACGTACAATTAAGAGTAAAGCTAAACATCAACACGTACAATTAAGACTAACTCTTAAAAGGGCATCCTAGGCCATCAAACTAATGTAAAATCCTTAGGAGGGTATACTGAACTATGAATTTACATAGCACTATACTAAACTAACTAATTTATGATCCTTAAATTTCATCAATTTCCAAATGTAAATTACGAAAATGAGAAAGAAAAGCCTTGCCTGCACTCCTCTTTTACCCAACTTTTTTATGGCAACATCGAGCTTAGCATTAGGATTTTCTGCACTTTTAATAACACCCTTATAAACACACCCAAAACCACCCTCTCCAATTGAGACAGAGCGACTGAAATTCTTCGTGGCCAACTTCAATTCTGAAAAGGTGAACATCCTGAGATTGCTAGATTTTTGAGACATAATAGGAAACAGGGACCTCCCCAATGAATCAGTGCTATTAACAATGGTATTCTGCGAGTCGAATTCCATTGGAAACTCGTGACTGGTAACTGCAGAAAAGGAGCTCAGAGCTGAGACATTTTTTGGGTTCGTTGTTTCATCCTTTTTGTCTCCAAACCAAAATTGAAAACACTTCATAGCCTGTATTAAAACAGCAACACTATCACCTCCAAATTCAGCGGAGACTCCAAAAAGACTTTGGAGTTCTTATTAGGTCGTGAAAAACAATAGTTAATACACAAGGGATGCACAAATAGCACAAACATTGGGGAAAAAAAATCCCTCCCCCCCCCCAAAAAAAAAATGTACTACTTTTCTATATGTGCAATAAATGGATCCTAATTCTTCTCCATAAAAGGCCAAATGAAATATTCATCCACAAATTAGCAACTTAGCAATTGGCAGAACAAAAAAAAAGCCCATATTTCGATCATCACTGATTAGCAGAAAAATGAAAAATTCACACATACCCATTGTCTCAAACAGAAGAAGAATTTCCAAAAACAACATGAAATTCAAGTTACAAGAGTCTGATACCTCTTTTCGCTGTTTCTCTTTTCTGGGTCTCTGGATTCCAAATTCCTGGAAATGGAAGGCTGAGAAATTTTGATTGCAGGAGCTGTCTGTTTTGCCCAATAACCTCCGAAGGAAATCGACAAAAATGGTTGAACAAATGGACGTTTTTTATGGTCTTACATGAAAGTCCATTCAGGCAGCTGGAATTGAACCCAGTCAGCCTCACAACGCAGTGCATCTAAGGAGGAGTGTAGTTTTGGACACGGTGACATTAAAATCCGAACATAATCTTAGGTGTGAAACGAGGAAACTGAGGAGAAACGGAGTGGGACTCTGTTTGCCGGTCTTCGGTCCCACTCTAAAAAGGTTTCTTGGAAATATTCTGGTCCTGTTACTCTAAGGTGTCTAGAACAATAATTTGGGGAGAATTAAAAAAAGTATATTCTTTTTCCCTTTTTTCTCTTAGTAGCTTGAGAGATGACAAAACTCGCTTCATGCCGAAAATTGAAAAAGAGTAAATTACTAAGGTAATTATCTAAAACAACTTTTAATAATTCTTTTTTGGCTTTTAATAATATAATCCCAATAACTTTATAATTTTAATTAAATAATATTTTTTGCCTCTTCCGATTTACGACCAACTTGGTAAATTAACAATTAATTAAATTTATACAAGAATATATTTTTGTGAGACCTTTGTCAAATATGCATCAAATATTATTTATTTCCTCTTTTCATTGGATTTAATCTCCTTAACATTCATTTACTTTTTTGGTTAAACAAATACATAGAACAATGATAATTGTCTTTCACTAATTCTGTAATATTTGTATGATCACAATATATACAATTATATATATATATATATATATATATATATATATATGCATTTAAGTTCAATGTTTTTGATAACTAAAATACTGAATGTGTCTCATGAATTATATTAATCTGTAGGATTAAATTATATTTCTATTGTTTTTCATAACTTAAATTAACATATTACTATTTAAAAGTGAAAGTTATTAGTATAGTATATCCATACTTGAATTACTTACATAGTATTTTATTTGAAATTATTTTAGTTGAAAAAAATATTGGCTTCCGAAATGGTATAGATCTAAAAAGTGTTAAAATCCATTTTTAAAAGAACAGTTTAGTGATCATAATCTCTCAACCCTGAAATTTAAAGTTTAAATATTCGTATAACAAAAAAAATATTAAAATTAATAAATTTTGTTCAATCATATTAACTAGAGACAGAATACTATAAATAATGTAAACTAGGTATCACAATCATTAAGTTTAAGGATTAAGTTATTATTATTTTTATTATATTTTAGGTGAAATTTTGACTTAATAGTAAAAATGTTTGGCTTTCAAAGAATGCATACACCCTAAGTGTAAAAAAATAAAAATAAAATAAAATGAATAATTTTTTCTTTTTCTTCCCCAATTAATTGGGGGGAAATAACAACTTCAAAGGCTGCATTGCATGTTGACTTGGCTCCGCATTTATGGATCAGGCTCAACAGAGTAGAGTACCATTTGATGCATCTGTGCTTGTGGTGTGGGCCTTAATCGGACCCGCCAACGGGCTTTGACCCGTTATTGACCCAACCCAGCAACTGCCAACGCACCCAACTGCACGAATCGCTAACGGTCGTTATACTGTCAACCGAGTCTGCAATCGCACACTACACCCCCCTCTCTCTCTCTCTCCGGCCACCAAAATGCTTTTTCCTTCAACTTCGCCGTTCATTTCTCTCCTCCAAATCTTCCTCCAAAATTCAGGTCCTTCCCTTCCAAACCCTAGACTCTTGTCAACGCACATTCTCTCCCCCAAAAATAGAAAAAAGAAAACAAAATTCCCCAAAAATCATCATCATCATCATCCTCATCGTCTTCATCAATCTTTGCAACTTCTTACTCAATTCTCAACTAAATTCAAGTTTTAGCCGTAATTTTTTGGGCAATGCATTCATTCAATGTGAATAGGGCGTTTTTAGGAAGAGAGAGAATCCAAAACTTTCAACCCCATTTTTTGCATTACTATCCATGCCCTAAGTCTTTATTCCCTACATTTGACATTCTTCTTCTTCTTCTTTGCATCAATCTCCATGGTGAATTGCCCAAGGGTTTGGATGTATGTATCTAGTTATTCAGAGAGACTCAAATAGAAGGAAAAAAATGAAAATTTTTAGGGCAAATGTGATTATTGTATTTTGCATCACATTGGTTTTGAGTTTAGCATTGCAAATAAGGTGCGTGAGTGAGGATGAGTATAGTCAGACTGGTAATCCGGCTGTGGTTCCTGAGGTCACCAAATTGATCTATAGTCACCTCACCAACCTCACCCAAGCTTTCATCTCCGAATTCAATAACGAACTTGGATTTTGCGTTAAGGATAAGTAAGCCTTGATCTCAATACAATTGATTTCTTTATGTTTTTAAGACTTCTAAGGCATATTTCCTTGTTGTCTGCAGTCAGGAGGATTGGCAAAACACATTCAAATTTGAAAAGGATCTCTCTTACGTATCTAATTGTGTCAAGAATACAGAAGGTAACGAGTTCTTGCTACTTTAGAGCCCAATTCGATCTTGTTGGAATGTATGACAAATGTATGCCTCCCATAATAATCGTTGAAACCTAAGAAATGCAGCCTACAGTGCCAGACTAATTTTCTATGTCCACAAGGTCATGATTTCAGGCCTGCTTGTGTTGGTAGAGGCTTAACTAAGCACTGTGTGGCATCTTAGTATGACTCTGGATAGCTATGGGCCTATGGCTCAAATTGTAGCATGTGGGACTCCCACAATTGTGCCCGAAGGGAATTATTACACTATTTGCTCCATTCCACGCACTTGACCTTAAAAAAAAAAAAGAAAAGGAAAAACACTAGGACATGCCTGGCTTTACTTGGTAATTTCTCTACCATTTGATCAATTAAAGGGAAATGCAGAAGTATTCTGTTTCAAACTGGATACCAAATTTACACGAACTAAATGAAGTAATAGTTCTCCTGAACAGCATTGTACTTATTCAACACCAAGACAAAATACTAGGATTATCACTTTGTTCAGAAGATCATTCATTTGTTTCCTGACCATGATCTTTTAATACAAACAGGAGACATCACACAACGAATATGTACAGCAGCAGAAATAAGATTTTATTTTGAGAGTGTCTTTGGAAAGACGCAAACAGGGACCAACTATTTAAAGCCCAACAAGAACTGCAACTTGACCTATTGGTCTTCTGGATGTGAACCGGGATGGAATTGTGCTACTAGTACAAAAGAGAAGGTAGATCTAAGGTCAAAGGTCATGCCCACAAGAACTCAAGATTGCAAGCCTTGCTGCGAGGGGTTTTTCTGTCCCCAGGGACTTACATGCATGTTCCGTAAGTACTTAATAGAACCTTGATGAATGATGTCACAACCTTTTCCAACTTCTTTCTTCTACTATCTTGACAGGCTTGTTTGGTGTTTCATTGTTGAGACTCTGTTAAAGAAAGTGCATTGGTTATGCTAATGTTTAGTCAAAGTTGCATAAGTTGCATCATGAAAATTGTATCTCTAAACTCTTAAGTAAAATCAGTGTGCTGCACAATTGTGTGAAGTAGAAAATGAGGAGACAAGTTTTAGAGAAAATAAAACAGGATAAATTGTGGTGATATAGTTAGTATAAAAAACATAAGGATGAAAGGATGAATTGATCACTGAGATACGTGCCTTGGCCAGGTTTCTTGGTTCTTGTCTTATTCTATGCTTATGAATTCATATTGTCAACCCATGACTCCGGCAAGAAATGACTGATAAAATTCATATTCTAGCATGTAAATCTGGAGTTATTCATGCATCTTAAGATCTGTAGCCAACATTAGCTTGAAGTCTTTACTACTGATATATGTATATGTTACATTCTCCGAAGCTTTTCTTATTTCCTTGTACCAGGCAGACCATATTTCTGTTTATGGGGCAGTCCTTCCTGTCATCTTTATAGCAAACAATAGCTCGGTGCAAATTTGGTTTTGCTGCAAAATATATGAGATTTCAGATTCAGTGAAATTTGGGACCTGCATTCCTTGCCCTTAAGCATGTGGCGAACTCGTTCTTTTTTTTTTAGAAAATTTTGTTTTACATGCATGTGCCTTTTTTTTTGTTACATGCTCGCATGCTTAAATCAAATGCCTTTCTCTAACTTGGTTTTCCATAGGTGTATGTTTGTGTACCACATAGAGGAAACAGTATATACATGACACTGCAAAGCTATCCATTACATTTAAGGAAAATCATATCAAGTGTCTGACATGTTCTTGAACCACCATTTTTGGTTCAAAGGATATGGTATCATGGATGATACAGTATTTGTTTCTCAATCCTACCGGACTGTAAAGAAGCTTGATAGTTTATACTCCCTTTAATCACCATGGAAATCCTTAAATGCTTTTTTTCTTTTCCCTTTTTTTTTTTTGCATTGAAGCCTGTCCATTAGGATCTTACTGCCCTCTAGCAAAGCTCAACAAAACTACTGGCGTATGTGAACCGTAAGTTACATTCATTTTAGTTCCTATTATAACACTTCCTTTCAATATGACATGCTGAATTTAAGTGGTATAAATTCTTCAGATACCACTATCAACTACCCCCAGGAAAGAAAAGTCATACATGTGGAGGAGCTGACGTTTGGGCAGACTTAGAGAACAGTATTGAGGTATTCTGCCCAGGAGGATCATACTGTCCATCTACCATCCAAAAGTTTTCTTGTCATCAAGGGTACTGTCATTTTTGCAGCAAAAATTGATTCTTGGCATGCCAAGTGTTAACTGTAGTAAATGAATATTGTGCTTGATGGTGATTTCATTTCTTCTGGGTGCTGAGAATTTGATACTGCATTTTTTTCCCTTTGTTTTTTCAGACATTACTGCAGAATGGGTTCTACTGCTGAGGAAAGTAAGTTATTTGCAGTAATTTTGCTTAGTTCTACACTTCTATACGAAGGGAAATTTGAATTTGCTCTCTCATCCTTTTATGTTCTTTTGGGAGCGGCTTTGAAGGAGGGGGACATCACTTTTTCTATCAATCAGTAATAATTTCTTTAAATTTCAAAACATAAAATGCCAATAGTTGGTAAAACTCAGGATGACACAGATTTATGTAGAAATAACCTAGCAAAATCTCTGTTTCTATGCCTTACTTGAAAGTTTCTGATTACATAACATGAGGGAGTTTCCAACAAATGGTTGCACGTTCTGATTGTATTTCCTATTTAGCTTTATTGCATGTCTTTGCATGGAAGCACTGATCTTTTCACTCTCAATGTGCATCTGTGTTTTCTCTTCGTTTATGGGTTGTGACTATTTGCTAGTTGTTGTTGTTGTTGTTGGTTTTATTTTTTTATTTTTTTCCTAGCCCTTGGAAATAATTTTTAGTTATTGTTCTGTAGGTTGCTTCAAGATGACCACTTGTGAGGCTGGTACTGCAATTCAAAATATTCATGGATATGGGATTAGTCTTGTTGTAAGTTATTGACTATAATAGGCTATCTAATGCAATTAATTTTAATCTTGTTCTTCTCTCCATATACGTGACATATGGCATTTATGGTTGTATTTTAACCCATCTTTCATAACTTACATTATATCAACAACTTTCATCAACATCTGACTTGGATATGTTCCCTTAGGACGGGTTATGGAGCAACTTGCTGCTTGACCTCTATTTGTTTTTGCATTCAATGTGGTCAAATTTTCATATCTCCTGTACTTTATGATTGGTTAATGTGATAGTCTGTTGAGCACCCGTCATGATAGTATGAAGTAATGCATATATAGGCCATACAATCACCAAAGGCATATTTTTTTAGAATGCTTAGTGTTCTTCTTTGAGGTATAAAAGTTTCTTTAATTTACTGATTTATGTTTTCTCCTTGTCTCCTGTCACATTGCCACTGGAGTTTTAATATTCTTATCCCATAATTTAGGTAGCTTTGAGTAGTGTGTTGCTTATTATATACAACTGTTCGGACCAAGTGTTAACCACCCGTGAAAGAAGACAAGCTAAATCAAGGGAGCGTGCCGCCAGAAGTGCACAAGAAACTGCACAAGCTCGTGAAAGGTGGAAATCTGCAAAAGATGTTGCCAAGAAGGGTGCAATAGGATTGCAAACGCAGTTGTCGCGCACATTTTCTCGTAAAAAATCTGTAAAACATTCAGAACCATTGAAGGTTTTGGGTCAAGCCACACCTGATACAAATGATGCCTTACAGCCACTGCCTCCCGGTACATCTCAGCAATCATCTGGTGCTTCACAAGGGAAGAAAAAGGAACCAAGCAACCTGACAAAAATGCTTCGTAAACTTGAGGAGAATCCTGAAAGTAATGAGGGCTTCAATCTGGAAATAGGAGATAAAAATCTTAAAAAGACTGCACCAAAGGCTAAACAATTGCATACTAAGAGCCAAATTTATAAGTACGCATATGGCCAACTTGAAAAGGAGAAAGCCATGCAGGAGAAAAACAAAAACTTGACCTTTTCAGGAATTATTAACATGGCTACTAATGACGAAACTAGAACCAGGCCTCCACTGGAGATTTCTTTTAAAGATTTAACCCTCACACTGAAAGGGAAAAACAAGCATCTGCTGAGATGTGTTTCAGGGAAAATAAGTCCAGGTCGAGTATCTGCTGTAATGGGTCCATCCGGGGCTGGAAAAACAACATTTCTTTCTGCTCTAGCTGGAAAGCCATCTGGATGTACGAGGACAGGATTAATTCTAATAAACGGAAAAAATGAATCCATCCATTCATACAAGAAAATTATTGGCTTTGTGCCTCAGGATGATATTGTGCATGGAAACTTAACAGTGGAAGAGAATCTCAGGTTCAGCGCAAGGTGCAGGTATGGGTCTACGCTCTGCATTGTTTAAACTTTACTTTGATGTTGTAACTTTCTTTTTCTATATATGTCATTTAAGAATAACCAAAGAATTTGGGTAACTGTTGCTGAACTGAATTGAGGAAGAGTTCAAACAAAGCCTCATTAAACTGGTAATTTATTAGATAAGATTGCTGTTTCATATTATGTAACTATATTAAACTAACTTGATATTCCTCGCATGATTTGTACACACATATATCAAATCTAGAGAAAAAATATGTTCTCCAAGATATATATAAATATATATATATATGTATATGTATATAATATTCCTAATTAATTTGTGGTGCTGAAACCAGAACTTATAGAAAACATACCTATTGGTACTCTTATTTTCAGTTTTGGGTTATTTGATTGATAACTAATTTAATAAAAAAAATTTAAAACGTATATTTAATGTACCAAAGGATTGGTTTCTGCTGCTTGAGTAATTTGGCATTTTCTTTTCAAATGATATTAATGGTTAAAATTGAGTTAGAAACAAAAATGCCAATGCATAGTAGGACCTGGTTAATCTGGATGTTGAAAGATTACATATATAATAGAATAGAAGAAGAGAAGTATATTAATAAAATAGGAATAATTTTAGAACTCTGTTGAGGAGAAACTACTCAGATATGGGTGGATTACAAGATATTGAGAAAAAAGAGGAAAATATTTTAAAGATTCAAAGGAGGAATATCATTCTAGTTTTCTTGCCTTTTTGTCATAAACATTTCCTGGGAAACAAGTAAAGGGCCTTTTTCTCCCCTTTCATTTTTCAGAATGATTTTTTTTTTTTGGCCCAAATAATGTTGTTTGAAGGTGGATACATTAGAATTATTTTTACTTGCCTAATTTGAATGACCACGCTTAATTCCAATGTGCTTTTGCCACTCTAAAGTACCTAATCAGATGTGCCCTTCCTTTGGTAAGTATGTGACGAACTAATTATAATCCAAAGAAAGGGAAGCATGGCAGTCCTCTTGCTTTTTTGAGTAATAAATTCTGTTATAATGCATGCTGATCTTCTTCCCTCCCTTTTCTTGTCAAATACCTTCTCCTATCTTTTTCTATTTTGATAGAAAAGAAAGACAAATTCTTTCTCTTACTTAGAGCCATGGATACGATCGGTGGCAGACTGTAGATGTTTTTGATTTCTTTCCTTATATAATCAAATTTCTGCTATGACTTCAAGGTCTAATTGTTCTGGTACCATTTGTTTTTTTTAAGAGCAATACACTGAATGCCTTCTCCCTTTCCTCTCTTGTTGGATTCCCAATTTCCGAAGACTAGCTGCTGAGATGCCAAAACCAGACAAGGTTCTGGTTGTTGAAAGGGTTATCGAGTGCCTGGGCCTCCAGAATGTTCGGGATTCCCTAGTAGGGACAGTAGAGAAGCGTGGAATATCTGGTGGACAGAGGAAACGTGTCAATGTTGGGCTGGAAATGGTCATGGAACCTTCACTATTGATCTTGGATGAGCCCACAACTGGTTTGGATAGCGCATCTTCCCAGTTACTTCTTAGAGCTCTCAGACGTGAAGCACTTGAAGGGGTAAACATCTCCATGGTTCTACACCAACCAAGGTTAATTCCTGTGATCACAAAATCCTTTTTATTTTTTGTCTATGAGAATATATTCACACAGTAAGTGTTAGCTCTCCTCTGGGAGTTATTGTATGGAAAAGAATAAATTCAAAGGGGAAGTACAGGAAGAGCCGGGGCTTTGCAAGAATTAGAGGTGAAAGAGTCTCAACAGTGAAAGAACATGAGTAATTAACGGGATCTATTGGCTTGTACAAAATAGACTGGTATTGAACTTTTTAAAATTCTAAGGTGCAATCTAGCTAAGGACCGGTTGGAACTGATGACCATACATAGAGCCTCCTCACTGATGGATGTGTCATGATCTCCCTGCTTGGTCCAGAATCTTTAAGGTCCTTCATTTGTACCTGTGGTGAAATTTTGAAGTTTAGCTAATTGTACTCAATAAAAACCTGCAAAGTGGACAAGCATATCAAGGGGTTGGGTGTAGTTCCAAGGCCAGTCAACTATGAATATACATTCCCATTCAAAGTGCACAGGTTTGTGCCACCTTATGGCGAGCAGGCCCATACCATTTTTATTGGTTGGCTGATTCTTGGGTGCAGATGCATTCATCGAACTCTAGTCCCGAGGATACATGTTTAGGATAGACTGCTTATTGTCCCTTGATAGGGATGAAGGTTGCATTCATTTGTTCCACCGCCAAGTGCACAGATATGTTGGTGTGCACACAAAGCGAGGTTATTATACCAATCCAAAACAATAAATTAGCAGCCAATAGTCTTAAAAGGTGAACAAATAACTTTTTTTACTCATCAAAATTTGAAGTGTTGTCTGGCCTAATAGGATAGATTAGTTTGTTTTTCAAGGTCTCATTGAATGTACACTTCTGTTAGTCTATCATTGATGTGAACCCCCTATAGAGGGTGGAAACAGGAGCATTATAAGATGAAAATAAGAAGTGAATGTGCAAGTTCTTTAACCATTTTTGTTTCTTGGGCTTCTTCAAATGTCCAAAACAACATCTGGTCTCTTCATCACAGTCAATCAGGACAATATATGCAAAATTCATGGTGCTTGTTGTCCAAATGATTTCATTAGCCATAACATTCTGTCTATATTCTGTCATTCTGCACTTGACGTGCTTAGAGATAATAGTAGCAATTGTCAAGATCAGGTATATATTCTAATTCAGAGTTAGTCCTTTCCTTATATTGTCAAAACCAAAACTAAGTCCAAATGTAAGCTTCTCCATAGAACTGTTGATCATAGTTAATCCTATATATATATTATGTGTATGTTGTTCTCCAGAGTTAATGCCAGTCGAGAAACCTTGAGAACTGTGACTCTGTTGTCATAATACTCGGGGAGAGGGGAACCATATTTGAAATTGTAATTGGAATGTGAGGTTGAAGGTGGAGAGGGCTGTGATTGTCATTAATTGATTATATACTTACTGTAACTCTGATCCCAATAATCCTTGCCATGATAAATAAATTTACAGATTGTGGTTATTTACTACTTTCTCATTTTGTTGGTCTTGAATGTATCATTGACATGCTTGTGTCTTCAGCTATGCGTTATTCAAGATGTTCGATGATCTAATACTTTTAGCAAAGGGTGGTCTCACTGTTTATCATGGGTCGGCAAAGAAAGTTGAAGAATACTTTAGTGGCATTGGAATCACTGTACCAGAACGTGTAAATCCTCCAGATCACTACATTGATATCCTGGAGGGAATGGTGAAGCCAAGCTCAGGTGTAACCCGTGAGCAGCTTCCGATCAGATGGATGCTTCACAACGGTTATGCAATACCACCAGACATGCTGCATTTGGCTGATGGACTTTCTTCTTCATCTCCAAGTACAAATGCAAGTAGTGCTGAAGGTAATGCTGATGGAGCTCTTGAGCAGTCTTTTGCAGGAGATCTATGGCAGGATATGAAGTATAATGTTGAGATGCAGCGGGATAATCTAGCACTAAATTTTCTGAAATCCCAGGATCTGTCAAACAGGACAACACCTGGTATATTAAGGCAGTTCAGATATTTTCTGGGGAGGTAAAAAATAAATTCTAGTCTTCTGTAGTAATATTTTAATCATGTGATCGGCAACAAAAATTATTTATTTATTTATTTATTTATTTTTGTATAAACCGCGGGTATCCGGTGACCATGTGGATCCCGACTAAATCGTGTTCAAGTCGGGTTGAGCCCTTATGGGAGCATAGCTCTCCTGGCCTATTTTCTCCTTACACAACATTTGAACTCGAGACCTTGTTTAAACAGAACCGGTGCCGGGCCACCAGACAAAATTATAAATTATTTTATATACTATTTCCATGAATAGTTTCCATAATATGTATTATTCAATGTTCCTTCCATGAATAGTTTCCATAATATGTATAATTCAATGTTCCCAGTTATTTTCCTTTTTTTTGGGGGGGGGGGTTCCAAGAAATGTGTGTAACTTTCTGGCAAGCACTGAGGTGAAATACCCACTGAACTGATTTCATAAGTTCTTGGATATGCATTTGCATTCCCAATTTATTTTATGGTAGGTTGATGACATCCAGAAGGTGTAAAACTAGTTTGGTTGGTCAACCTGGAAGATGTCAGTCTCTGCTTTTAGTTTCAAAGAGATTTATAAAAAAATGTCATCAAAGAATTGCAAAATGTTTTTTCGGTCATGTTTGGTCTGATATGAACACTGAACTCAGAACTCAATCTGGGCTGTCTGACATGGTCTCCCTGTGGCTTCTGAATTCTAGACTTTTGAAGTTGTTGATGATTCATCATTGATGTACTTGTTTTCTTTCCAGAGTTAGTAAGCAGCGACTGAGAGAAGCCAAAGTACAAGTGGCCGATTATCTGATCCTTTTGCTTGCTGGAGCCTGCTTGGGAACTCTTGCTAAAGTCAGTGATGGGACCTTCGGATCTCTTGGTTATACCTACACTGTCATTGCTGTTTGTAAGTTGGAAAACAGAACCCTGTTATTCACATACTGCTCCTGAATCTTCCCATCGTTCTCTTCCACTAAAACTACCTAGTGCTGCTTTCTTTCTAGTTCGATAAGAAAAACTTCTTATTCTTGTACGGCTCATGAATTTACTTATTTGTCGATGCTAATCTCCAGCACTTCTATCCAAGATTGGGGCTTTGAGATCATTTTCCCAAGACAAATTGCATTACTGGAGAGAGAGTGCATCAGGCATTAGCAGTTTGGCTTATTTCATGTCCAAGGACACTATCGACCACTTCAACACCATCGTGAAGCCTTTAGTTTATCTCTCCATGTTCTACTTCTTCAATGTTCCTAGATCTTCCTTCATAAGCAATTATGTTATTTTGGTTTGCCTTGTATATTGTGTGACTGGCATGGCCTATGCATTTGCCATTTTCTTTGAACCCAGTCCAGCTCAACTGGTATCTTCTTGAAGACCCCTTTTATGATATTTTCGCCATCCATGAAAAATTTCCTCTATATCTGATTATGTTCCCTTACTGTTAATTTTCTATCGTAGTGGTCCGTGCTTGTTCCTGTTGTTATGACTCTCATTGCAAGCCAAGAGCAAGATAGTGGATTCGTGAATCAAATAGCAAAATTTTGCTATACAAAGTGGGCTCTCGAAGCTTTTGTTATTGCAAATGCTGAAAAGTAAGATATCCTAACAAAATTTGAGGTTATGGTTGAGGAATTTACAAATGATGCACCCCACCCTCACATTCTTGACTTTATTCTCCCTGTCAAAAGCATTAGCGTCACCACAGACATTGTCTATTGGAAATTTTGCCTCAATTTAGGACCTTCATGTGTTTTTCTGTGAGCTAAGTTCATTTTAATTGGGTTGGATGCATATGACAGTTGGCAAAATTTCCATTTTCAGAACTAAGAGGCAAAACTTTTATGAATTCATGCTATGTTTTACCTCTGTAAAGACTGCATTTTTCCTTCTTGTTCATATCCTGCATCACTTTGTTGTGTGAAACAACTGTCCAAAAGATTAAGCTTTTATTATTATTTTTCAACTAAATGCTCTAACCTCACATGTGAACCTGTGACGGTTTATGAAGGGTTCCGGAACCAATGAAATGTTAAATGGCATTGATAAAGTGGTTAGGTATGATCTGAACTGACAAACTTCAGGCTCCGATACCATATGTAACAACTAATTGCTCCAAGAGCTTAAGCCAATGGAGAAGGAATTTTTCTTTTTTTATTTTTATTTATTTATTTTTTTTTTTGAACAAGAGAAGCTGTTTGTGCTATTTTATTACTTAACAAGTTGGAATAGACATAAGATGCTCAATTCCAACCAAATGGAAGACCATGGATAAATGAAGAATGTTGTTTGTGGTTTGCTTTATGACCCTGAAATATGTAGAAGTGGGAACAAAAATGATTTTCCTGGTAATTTCTGTCACATGCCATGAATATACGAGGTCTCAACATTAGCAAGAAAATCCAAATGCAGTTCACATTGACATTGCGCATCAGTTTCTGAATTCGTTTGGCAATTTTACTCTCTTTCGTAGCTGATAAGAGTCATATCACCTGTGTAAAATATGTTGGTTAGCTCACTCTATGCTGCTGTTCAGGTACTCGGGAGTTTGGTTGATAACTCGCTGTGACTCATTAATGCAAAGTGGCTATCATCTACATCACAGCTCTCGTTGTTTAATCATCCTTATTGGCACTGGTTTACTTTGCCGCATCATAGCTTTTTCATTCATGGTGACCTTCCAAAAGAAGTGAGTTCAACATGTACAATTTTCCCACCCCTGTACTATAATGTAGCTCAGCTTAGGATCCAAGCATTTTGATGTGATGATACAGAAGTCTTATATTGTAGCAGTAGATAGCTAGCCAAAAGATAGAAATAGGTAGATATTGTCAAGACCCGACATGGATTTCTCTGATGATTCTCATTGATTTGCTTGTCTATAGTAAGTGGTATACCTGCAAACATTCAGTCTAAAGTGTCCGATGTAACAGCCGATATTTCAATAGGTCACATGACCTAAATCCATACATGTACCTAGTGTTCTCCATGGTTTTTGATGTATGATATCTGGCTAAAGAGTTATGCGAAGATCCAATTTTCTTGCCCCAAAAGAGAGGTGGGGAATGGGAATGTATTTACTGTTTCTCTGGTGTTTTTCTGAGTGATATAACAGGTACTTCTTAGGGCAAATATGAAGGCCATGGTCTTTGCAATATTTCCAAGCTCTATAATCATTATGGGGAAATAGCCAATTTATTACAGTAATTCCATTTCTTTTTGCTGACGAGAAAGTTAAAATGGATAACTGGTGTGACAATTTCTTCTTAGTGTCATCGTGAATTTTTACATTAATTTCCATTTACTGTATAATATCTAATTTAAACAAAAATTTATTTAGTTGATACATTATTAAAATTCCGCAAATTTGGGTCTTTCTTCTTCATGGCATTTGATGAAACTTGATAGTGAAGATGAAGCAAAAGCCTGGTAGCTATAATTTTGTGGCTTATTTACTAAAAAAAGGGCTATTTAATTTTAAAAATAAAATAGAAACTTGTTTAATTAAAACCATAAAAGATTGAAGCGACTGCAAAATTAAATGATTTAATCTTTTTCACCCACCATTTCTTGTTTTTTTTTTTTATTGAGAAGAAATTAAAAAAAATAATAATAAAAATGGATGATTTTTCGGGTGATTTAGAAAACAAATGAAAAATCTCATTTTCTTTTTAAATTAAATCACGTTAATAATACCGCACATTGGAACTTTCCGGTGGCAGATAAAAAATGAAACTGGCGTTTAGAAACCCTAACTTAAACCCTCACTCCCTCTTCCGCTTCACATTCTCAACCCTAAAGATCTCAACTTCCACTTCCATCATCGCTCTCTCTTCAGCCTCACCGTCACGAAACGCCGCGTTTCGCTTCTGCTCACTGTCCTCAACTACTCCTCCATCTTCTTCTTCAATGGCGGGGGGTGAAGCTGACGACGTGCCATCGTCTTCGCTGGAGAAGCAGTTCGAAGAGTTTCGACTTCAGCTGAAAGAGTCTGCAAACGTTAGGGAGCGAATTCGAGCGATTGCGACGGAGATTGAATCGGCGACGAGGCTCATGCATTCTAGTCTTCTTCTCGTTCATCAGTCTCGCCCTGTTCCTGGTATATTCCGTGCCACTTATTCTGTTCTCTTGCTGTTTGGAATGCATTTCAATTTGCATTCACTTTCTTAGGTTTGTTCTTTTTTTTTGTGGGGAATCTCTAAGGCTGTACTTGGAAACATTTTCAAGAAAGAGAATGTGGAATTCATTTCTAACTCAAAGTATGGAATTTCAAATCCGCGAAAAAGGATTTTGCAAATGAATTCCTCAAAAGTTTGTGGGTCTACCTAAAGTTACTTTTAATTACCATATTATCCTAACTCGATAGGAGGGAAAGCCTAATTTTTTTTGGAGGAAACCTAATTTCTTTTTGAGAAAATGCTTGTGAGACTACCAAAATCAATGGTTTTGTATATGAATAACACTTTCTTCACCTATGCTTCATGATCATTTCCCACTGCCTCTCTCTTCACGTATGGTAGTTTAGCATGCTTTAAATTAGCCTGTTAAAATAAATCTTCTTTTCCATTTTCTAATTTTTAAAGTAGAACTGTTGCAAATGGAGATGAGAAATTATGAACCATAGGGCTATTTGGTTTGTTCAATATATTTACATAATCTTTTTGCACGAGGCTTGAATTGAGAACTTTAATGTTGGTTTGGTATTAATTTTTTTTCTTGAATGTTGCTATCAAAATCTATATTTTATTTTTTGGTTCCAAGCACAAGATTTCATTTGCAAATGAACTTCACAACGTAGTTCATTTCAAATGAATTTAACTCTTTTTTCATTTGGTTCCAAGCTTACGGTAGAGTTTTCTTTTATTTGGCTTTATACTAAATTCTCAATTTGAATAGGTTATCATCTATGTTGCAACCAAGGACACTTACATAGCAAATAAGTATACAAAGACATTATGTAGACACTTCCAGATACAACACTTCTTATCCTACAACAGTGGAAAATCTTTTTTAACGCAATTGTATTTGGTGTCCATGTAGTGTCTAACACAAATGGGACAGAGCAGACTAACACAAAACACATCCATTTTGATAGTTTTATTGTGTCCTGTGTCCTGTGCCCATGTCTGTCTCCTGTGGCCCATGTCTTTGTTTGTGCTACATAGGTTATTATAAATAGTTTCATTTCAAAAGGGGTGTACGACGCCTAAGACTAGTTTCAACTCGCAACTAATTGTAGTTTAAAAGTAGTGAGGTCATATGGTTTCATTTTTAATGGGAAAAAATTGATGTCATAGGTCATATGAGTATTTTTTTTTTTTACTTACATACAAATTATTTCATTTAAATGGTTTTGTTATTGGGTTGTGCACCTAATTTTATGTTAAATTACTGAATTGTATTTATCTAACACATAACTTGAATTTATTTGAAGATGGTGAAATAGTCTTTTTTTTTTTTAAAAAAAAAAAAGAGAAAGAAATAGGCCCTCAGTGGTTATCTTTTGTTGATGATCATATGAGTTGGGGTTTGAGATAAAGTTTTCCTGTCGATTACATTATTGTAGCTTTTGTGGATCAGAGGTTTTGGAGAGGGCAAAGGGTCAGGTTGCGGTTATAAAAGAGCTTTTTTGTCAACTATCTGAAGTTCTTCGAGAATGTTCGGGTCAATATTATAGGTGAGTGTGTGTCTAAAACTAAAATGGATTGGCTGTGCTCTTCATTTGTGTCTGTTGTCACTTCTCAGTGATTTTTCTTCTGATTGTACAGGTATCATAATGATTGGAGGAGTGAGACACAGACCGTAGTCTCACTTCTTGGTTTTATGCATTGGTTAGAGACCGGAAACCTTCTCATGCATGATGAAGCTGAGAAAACTCTTGCCTGTAAGTTTGAGCTCTTTGTGTTATGCCTAACGCCCTGGACATTATCTGCCAGTCCAAAGTGATTTTTGTTTCTTTGTTTTATATTTTTGCTTTTTCCTTTTGTATAGTCTGTTCTATCCTTTAAGCATCTTCATTTGTGACTTGTATTTTTTTTTTTGGGGGGGGGGGGAGGGGGGAAGAGGGTTCATGGGGCTCAAATGCTTGACCAAATTTTGGGAAGGAGTCTCCTCTACCAAGCAGCCCAATGGGTTGGTGATCATGTGTGATTTGTATATTTTAGACTTGAATTTTCTTTGCACTTCCTAGATTGTACAGACCAATATCAACTTATTGCATTGGTTTGCTTCCTACCATGCACACTTCTATATGCAAATTTTTATGCATTGTCAATCTCACTTTGAGCCTTTTATTATTGCTATATATGACCCTCAATTTCGCTATTTCACAAGCTCCACTTCCCTTTAGTACAGGTGTTCATGATAATGATGTGAATTGGGGGATGCTTTTTGGTTCTGCATAAGAGATGCAGGATTTGGGCTGTAGAATTAATTGTTCACCATTTGGAGGTCGTAAAATGTTTTGTTACACCACTTTAATTTGGTCACATTTGGTATGATGTGTCATATATTTTTGTCTATTTGCATATCTGGATCTTTGCATGGGCAAACACTAAAAGTTAAAAATGGAAAAAGTCCCTGGAAAAATAGATTATGTTCATGATAGCAAAATAGTTGTCATTTATTCATTGTGAGACAGATTATGTGGAAAATTAGATGACTCTACGCTTGCTACTTTCTCATCACTCTCTTGAAGTTGTTCTAAGGTTTCAACACTGCATGTTTATTTTTTTTTCCTGCATTTATGAAGTTATTTTTTTTTCTTGCATTTATGGAGCTCGTCTGTCCAAATAGAAGTGGAACCTGATAAGAAGAATGCTTTCCTCCATTCTTATGTATGCCCTTTCAAGGATGGGTATAGACTTCCCACATATTTTAATTTTTGTGTGTGCGCGCCGGGGAGCATGGGTAGACAGATTTTAAGCTCTAGAAAGTTCATGAATTGTGTGAAACTGCAGATGGTCATGCTCATACATTGGAGAATGTCAGCTTTTATTGTGCATTCCTTTATAAATTACGTTATTTGCTTGCCCATAAAAATGTTGTCCTCGTAATACTTGAACAATTTTTGTCATTGTTTAGATGTTTGAAAATGTTGCTGTTTACCTTTGCCTTTTTTCCCAACAAGGTATGTGGGTTGCTAGTGGGTTTTCAGTGATTGGACCTCAACACCATTTTTTTTTTTAATATTTATGATTACAGTGAACAGTTCGGAGTTTGGTCTAGATCTTGAAGACTATTTGATTGGTGGGTGCATCATTTCCTGAATGGTATTGATCAGGTCATTTTGTTCGATATTACTAATGTTTTCTTCGTTCTTTTGCTTTTGGTTTATCCTTGCAGGAATTTGTTTCATGTCAAATGAATTGGTTAGTAGCACTCTTTTAAGTTTTAGAACCTGACTTAATGCCTTGCTTTGACTATGAGCATAGTTCTTTTGGTTTCTGATCATTTTAATAATTGATTACTCTGTTTGGAGAAAATCATCCATGATCTATGAGACCTTATAATATTATGGGTATCTATGTTACTTTGGAATATGAAGTAGCTTAGAAAACCATGACCTATGACTTTGTTTGCAGTGTCATTGCAGGCAAGTTTGTAGCTAAAAATTTCAACATTGTACTCTTGGTTTAAGCTCAGGAGTTATAGTTTAGTTTTGATTGGGAGCTACAACTAGGGATTTTGAGATAGGGCAACAAACTTCCATTACAATAAATCAAGGACAGTGCAAGTTACCAAAGATAGGCTGGTTTGAGATCAGACCTTGATATATTATTTCAGGTTTTTGATGCCAATGCTTTCACATTGGTTGTTCAAATAGGCTGTGAATAATGGGCCAAAGCTTATGGGTTTGGGGTCTTAAGACTTGGGTTGAAACGAAAAATGGTGGAACCCGGTGGAAGACCCATGGAGCTTGGGTTGATTAGAGAATGGGAAGATCAGTTTGGCTATTGCTTGCAATCCTGTTGTGGTCAAGAGAAACTCAACATTGACATCCTAACATGATATACAGTCATAGTCAATCTTTGTTGGAAGATGGTAACAGGGCTATAACAAGAAATAAATGCGGCTAACTCAAAAATTCCCCTTGTTATGCAGTCTTCTGGCTTCTGTTGTAGTTTTGATCCAGTAGCCCACATTTTTTGGCTATTTGTGCCTTGCTTAGGAGTGTGCTTGAGGTTTGCTTCAATGGTTGGATTATTGTGGCCTTTACTTTTTTCCCTAATAAGAGAAAAAGCTATTCACTACTAAGATATATTTTCATTTGACTTGAATTTTTCCATTATCATTAATCAAGACTAGAGATATTTGGTGTTCTTTCTAAGCAAAAAGTTTAGCAACGTTTTGCTATGCGGCATTGCTTTTGTAAGAAGTATACAGCTTCTGACCTGTGCGTGCTATTATTGTTTCTTGCAGCCAAGATATGTGGTGAACCAGGTAACAGCCGGGGACTATGATTGTCCAAGAAAGGTTTTGAAGTTTCTGACAGATCTTCATGCTGCCTTCCGGATGCTAAATCTTCGAAATGACTTTTTGAGGAAGAAGTTTGATGGTACGTTGAAAACTCTTTGATCTCTTCTAGAGTCAAATCTCTCTCTCTCTCTCACACATTTATGATGTTTCTCTCGTCTGTGACAGGCTTGAAGTACGACGTGAAAAGAGTTGAAGAAGTTTACTATGATGTAAAGATTCGGGGGTTGACAGCTAACGGGGAATCAATAGGCAACCAAGGACTTCAAGAACAATAATAGTTTGGATCAGGCCTTGCTTTCGCATCTCTCTATGTTGTGCTTATGCGCATGAATATGTTGTTCAAGTGAATAGTCACATGAATCGTTTACCTTACGTAAATGACTTTGGTTGTTACGGGATAAAACTTGAACTCTTGCCAACTTTTTTTGGGGCACCATGACTTTGTAACGGCGTCATTTCTTTTTTTTTTTTTTTTTGGTATCATATGAATCGGTATGTGAAATTATAATCTGACTAATCTAATTTGAGATTTACAGTAGTTCATTTAAGGAGATTATTTTTTTAACGTAATTTTTTTCATATGCATGCTCAATGGTGTATGGTCTTTTAGGGGTTATCTTTTTAACGTAATATTTTTTTATGCTCGTGCCCAACGGTGGTGTCTGGTCCATGAGGTCTCCCCCTTTTCTTTTAATATTTGGCACGTAATTTAGTTTTAAGAGTTAGTAAAACTCCATTTAAAAATGGATTCTTTCATCTCCCAGGATTCGACACTTGCCGTACCCCATGAAACACCTTTGGTTTGAGGGGGCGGGTTTGAGAAAACATTTTAGCTCAATGGCTAGTCTATGTATTCATGGCACGAGACTCAAAAACTTTGTGTTATCCCGACAAATTTGTAGATTTTTTTTTTTTTAATTTTTTAGTTAGTCGGTATAGCACGATTTAAAATGATGGATAATTCGATATCTTGGTTGGAAGGGCTGGAATAGTCACCTTGTTCACCCTTTCCTATCGCAAAATATAAAGAATCAATATCTTTTGGACCATGAAGGTCATACCCTGGGCCTTCCTTGAATCCATGAAATGGAAAATTACACACGCAACGCACCTATACCGGGTTGTGGGTGCATTTTGGGAAGACTCCACTGTCCTCTTCTTTTCTTTGAAATCCTCTATGTATTTTGTTTTACTACCTGTGTAATAATTTTTCTATTACGAAATTAATTAATATATAGTATATCTTTTTATAGCAAAAAAGTGACTGAAAATAAGCAGCATTATTCAAATCCAAAACAAGTAAAAAATTTACTTTGTTCTAAAAAAAAAAATTGAATAACCATATTTAAAAAAAAAAAGTAATATTAATCGACTATTATCAATAACAACAAATAGGGATAAAGCTGAAAAAATAATTAATATTTTGAAAAAATATGTATATATTTAAATGATACTTGAAGTGAGATCATTGTAATAAAAAGTTGCATGTAAAACCAAAGCGTGATTCTAGCAAACAGTAACGATGAAATTAATGATTAGGCTTTAAAAGAAAGCTAAGGGACATGAACTTTTGATAATAGCTCATGCATTGGATAGATAAAACACAACTTGAGCTCAGTTACACTTTTTTTTTTCTTTGTAAAAGAAATGCAAACACAGAGTTGGGGGTTTATTCAAAATTCAGCTGGAAGCAGTTTTGGAGCGGGTTCGATCCGATGGACGGTCGTGTTGCGAGGGAGCAGCTTTTGATTGATCCGGAGGTTTTGGTCTTGGTGCCTGAGTTTGAGAATGATCATCAGTTTTGTTGGAAATGTTTTGAGCCGAAGAGAAGAGATCAACAGGTTCAGAGTCTGCAATTTTGCCACTTTCAAGAGGTGTGCCTGCTTTGTACCCAACCCTCAGCATTTCATCTTCTGATAATTTCGCTTGAGCTGTCCCATACGTGATCTCGTCCTTGCTTGTTGCCATCTCCCTCTCTCTCTTCAACTTTGGTTTCTTTCGTGGTTGTGGGAATCCTTTATAACATCCTCAATTGACAGATTGCTGCTGTCCTACCACTGTTGATACGTGGCATGGCGTTTCTTTTTGTTATTGACACGTTTCAGACGTTTGCCACGTGGATGGTTCTACCTATTGCATGCAAGTTTATCCCGCAGAAGACATAATTTAATAAGTAGTTTTTAATATATAATATTTTGTACCAGTATTGATTTGGAGTATTTTTTTATTTTATCTTTAATCAATAAATAATTTTACAATTTTGTGAAAAAAAATAATGGAACATAGGCATCGAAACTAAAACTAAAACAACGTGCGTAATAATGGAAAGAATTCATATTTAATATATTTATATTAGATTACATGAATAAAGTGAGAAGGAACAGCCAACATAGTAATTTTCAAGTATCACCGTATAAATTCTCACATATTATAAAATCCTCGACTTTAACATTTGTTATTCTAAAAAAATTCATTATTATAGTTTTGCAAAATATGGGAAAAAAATTCATGCAGGTTATCTAATTTACTGACCTGTTAGACGACAGTGTTGGTGCTGTTTCTATCCTTCCCACGAGGATAACTATGCTCAGAAATGGCATATAACATCTGCAATTTTCCAACATGGGGTTATTGTAAAAGGGTGATCAAGGAATTAAGTTGCATCATGGCGGTGATTATGACAGGTGCTGGCAAGCAATTTTTATAGATCCCAGCAAACAAAGTTTTGGGATTATTAATACGTATGATTATGAATCCCGAGGAGTCATCGGTTCTCGTGCTATGATGCTGTCTCCGTTTCCGGCATTCGCTTACATGACAAAGAACATCAAAAAGGATTTTGTCAAAGATTATTAATTATTTTATATTTTAGGCAATTTTTTTAATTTTATTATTAATATTATTGAGATTATAAAAATTATAAAAATATATGTATTTACAGAATTTTAAATACGAGATCATAAAAAATATACTTAAATAAAAATTTTTTACCATTCACGTATCCTTACAATGAAAGTTTCAATTTTATTGTTAAACTTTCGTTCATAATTTAACTTTCAAATTCCTAAGAATTAAATACAAAAATGGTACACTAACAGGTCCTTTCCCTTTTATCTGACTCATGTCTTATGAGCCCAGACATGAGGTAAATCCAAAAACCAAAGACAATTCCTAAACAAAAAACTCCTCGTGTCCACCTCAATCCACAACCTGTTATTAAACAAGAAATCAGGATACCCATGAATAACCAGATTTTCCTTGTCATATTTAGATGTCAGAATCTCAAACATGACATCAGTAAACAAGGCATCACTATCCATCCACTCAACCTCAGGACGAGACGGCATCAATCTCCTCGTTGAAGGCATATGCTTCGCCCGGTACCAAGCATCAGCAACCTCCTCATCCAACTGATTACCAATTTTATACGAAATTTCAATTTCAATCCCATCAAGTTTACAATAATCAATCTTATTCTTAATTGCTTTCAACAAATAATGATCCCCGAGATTGGGAGGTGAACCAGTAACGAGGAAAATTCGAGCCTTGCCCTTCACATAACTTGGAAATTGTGCTGGGTTGCTGTTGAGCCAATTGGTGATTTCGAGATCCAATATGAATTTGGCCGGTTTATTTGGATAGTTGGGATTTCGATTATCAGCGAGAACTCGGTTGGTTGGTTTAACAAGATTCGCGTTTATAACATAGCTTCCCAGGTCTCCGAATCCAATTGTTCCTCGGAGAACAAGGATTGAGACGAAACCACAGAAGATTGTGATCTTGATGTCTTTGAAGGTCTTCTGGAACTTCCGCCCACGTTGGAGTAACCTGCCGTCGCTTGCTCTCCCGTTCCCGGCGGTTGTTGTTGGTAATATTGAAGGGGTCCTCTTCTGAGCCGCGAAATTCTCCTGACCCATTTTACCTCCTCTCTCTCTCTCTCTCTCTCTCTCTTACAATTGTGTAAAGCTAAGAATAAAACTTTAGATGCATGAAATTTTCATGGAAATAATTTCGTTCTTTTTAATCTTTCTCTTAAAAAATCACATTTTTGGGCCCTGTAAACAGTATAGTTGTGTTTCTCTCTCTCTCTCTCTCCTCTCTCAAAACTTAGAGGGAAGTGAATAAAACAATGGAATGGAGACCCCTTAATTTGACCGTTGAATTCCGCCAAGACCGCCATTATAATTATGACTTTCGAGCAAACCAAACGTTTATTGTGCTCCATAATGTCGGCTATTCAACTTGAAGAACGGCATTTTTATACATGAAAGACATTATCTAAGATTTTGTTGAACCCGACCGTTGACCTGGTAGTTCACATTCACGCTCAAAATTAAGATTATTTTTGGTATTATACTAATTAGTATATAAAATTATATTTCAATTAATTTGATTCAAAACTTATAAAAACACATTTAAGAGAGTTATCATTTTAATATAGTTTTTTTTATACTCAATTTATCGGTCAAATTCAAGAATTTAATTAAAAAAACTAATACCATATTTTACTAAATCAAATATATATTCAAAATTAAGATTTCTACCTCTTTCTTTGATGGATTTGTAAGAGGTTGGAATTTGGAAAGCCATCGAAAATCAAACGAATTCTAAATATATTTTTTTTCTTAATTTAAATTTAAAAAAATTAAATACAGATTTAATTATTGACTCATTTTCTCTATATAATTGATGTTATTCATTATTTTATGATTTAATTTAAATTGTTGAAAAAGTGGTTTATTAAATTAAAATAATTTGAATATACCGTAAATCTAAAAGGGTTATTTTAATTAGAACTAAATCAAAATTTCAAATAATTGTACAAGTTTTAATTGGTTTTGCGAGCTGGAATAGGGTTCAAGTCGAACTCAAATTGCCCTCTTTTGCACTCTTCTAAGTCAACAAACTAAACTCTGTTCAGTTACTTCCTCGTCAAGTCCAAAGTTTATTTCCCCAAAAGAAACACTTTTGCTATATTTCACAATCTACGATCAAAGTTGCCCTTTCGATTAAGCAATAATACTTTGATTGATTTTTGACCAGTCAATCAACTTTCAATTTGTACACTAGATAATTAAATAATTATTCCAATATTGTTTCCTCAAAACCATTTTGTTCAATTCCTAGAAAAAAAAAAACGAAAATAAAAGAAATAAGACACCCCCACAAAGAATCCCCAAAAATTCCTAAGTCTTTTTTTTTTCTCAATAATCGATATTCAGACTTTATTCGATCAATTCAATCTAAATATTGTGAGATTTATTAAAGATTTGATTATCTAAAATTTCATTTTTATCATTTTTATAATTCGAATCTAGCTACAATCTAAATAACTTAATCATTTGTCAAGAGAAATGTTTTGTTTCTATTTGATCCGGTCAAACGTTATATGCTTATGTGTTGTTTATAGTTTGGTATGATTTTATCCGATGTTTTTTATATTATTTTATTATTTTTTTGATAACAATACGAGGGAGATGAATTTAATATTTATGTGGGATTTGGCAATCATTTACCTTGACCTGGGTAGCGGTCATTCCATCCCTGTTCCAGAGTAGGTAATATTTTATAAGTTGTCTGCTATTTTATAATTTTCCACCAATACTTCATTTTGTATTATTATAATAAGTCAATTTCTTGCCCTTTCCATTTTTTTTTTAATTGCAATTAGGATGAGGTATATTTGAACTAAGGGTAGTGGTGGAAACATATCAGTGATTTCTCCATTTTTTTCAAAAAAAAGGGGGGGGGGGGGGGAAGGAAGCCGATTAGGTCCTTCTCCTAAAATTCCCACTCGGTCCATAGGCATTAGAGCTCTCTTCAATGAATCCCTGTCTTGGGTGTATGTACGTTTATCGCTGTTCTTTTGCTTGGTTATTTGTTCTTCTCAATGTGCAGTATCCTAGTTGGCCGCATGTCTTCCGCCCAATCCCACCTGCGTATCTCTCTCAGGATCTTGTGAATCAACTCCTATCAGGTCTGACCATTTTTAAAAACGAAACTGGCTTTAATTAAAATTTTCAATTTCCCACTTATATTTTCCTATTGTTTTGAATCTTTGATCATTTTTATGTTAAAGAATCTCCTGGGCATCGCAGTGCATACAACTACTTTACAGGGGAAAACTCAGGTTTAATTATGGTTAATTACCTTTGTTTGTTGTACCAGGTGTAATGATATCGTATGGGTCGCAGGTGCTGTGGGACTACTATGTTGTTCGAACCAATAAAATGGGAGACCATTGGTTAAAAAGAGAGAAGAGCAAATACCAATAATTCTTATTTATCAACGGCACTACAGTTGAGACCTTCCCTGAATCGGCTCCTAGGATGGGACCAAGAAAGGCTTTGGCTTCGGCAGGTAGGGCTAGATGAAGATCCAATTGAAACTCTGTCCTTGTTCTCAAAATGAGTATGGCAAGTCAACTTTAGGTTTTCATTGTCCCTATGCTGGGCAATATCTGGTTCTTTTGGCATTTGCTTTTTATTCATTAGTTAGAACAAGCAATCATATGTTTTGGGCATTGTTTTTGGTAATAAAAATTTTAAACCATATCAGATCCGTCTCTTAGTCTCAGATAATGTTTTATGTGAGGAGAGACCAAAAGTAGAATGAAAAGAAGAATTCTTTGTTGGTTTCATCTTACTCAGAGCTAAAAAAAAGGAAATAATATCAGCTTGAATTCCTAATGCACATCCATAGAAGAAAAGATGTAAAGCTATCGCTATTCCAATTCCAAATGACCAAATTCAAGGGTTTGTGCGTCCATTGTTTGGGACGGTAAAAATGACAGTTGACCTAGAAGCAGGTGTCATTGATGTGATCTTCATGTCACGACAAATCATGGCATCTAATCGGTAGGAACCAACTTGAAAACCTGGTGCTAGTTTATCAAAGTAACGATCCAGGCTACGCCAACTTCATACCCCCAGAAGATAAGTTGATCAATGTAGCAAATACAGTTGTAAGGCTTCGTAAAGCATAGACGGGGAAATAATGTTTTAGTTTTAGGTCTCATATTATTTGCAACAAGACAAAGACAATGACTAGAAACCAAGCACTCATAGCTAGATCATGTTCTATTCACTTCACAGATACCATACAACAGTAACCTACTTACCCACTTCCATTATCATTGTTATTGCTATCATCTCCACCAGAGCTGTCAGCACCACTGCGACCACTGAAGTATTGTCGAGGTATGTTATGGTGATTTTCGATGTTGCCATCTGGGTGTAGAACTTTGTTTTTCTCTTTATGTTTGTCAAGCACTCCTGCCGGTTGATAATTAGCCTCTAAGTGTAGCTCCTGAGACTGAATATCACCCATTACGGTTCTCCTTGGTGCTGCCAAGCAGGAATAGACCATCATCACAACCCAAAAAACTGCTGCTAATCTCATCTTTCTCTCTGATTCACTTGCTTTTAATACAAAGATGAAGCTGCAGCGGTTAATAAGTATGTAAAATAAGTGGTTTTTCTTTTGAGATGAAAGTATTAGATAGAAACACTTACAGCACAAAGAGGATGCACCAGTAAATTTTAGACTTGTTCTTGTATGTAAACTAATGAATTAACAGGGAACGGGATTAACTGATTATATGGGAGGAAAATGAATTGTTTTTGGATTTACGGTTGGTATATAGAATACACTGTGGAGTTCTCAACCAAATGTGTGATGATCGCAAGTGGAACTTTTACGTATGTGTATGTAATTTATATTGATATAAAAGCAGTGGAGGGCAACTTTTGCCCATGATAGCCGCCTAAATAGGGAACTTCCACCTTGAAAGTGGAAATGGAAGGCATGCACAAAGCCAAGTAAATATAGAAGTGGAGTTTCCTGTTTGAGATGGATTATGATATCAAAGGTTAGTTAAAAGTCTTGGAAGCCCAATGCCGACAGAGCATATTTATATGGGTGAGAGATCTAGCAATTCTTTTGATCTCTTATATTTTATTACAATTGTTCCCCCCTCCCCCAAAATTGGTAACAAACTGCCCATATTTTCATGATGTTTGAAGGGTCAGGGGAGTAGTAATCTACTCTTCTTAGATCTTGCATTTTTCTCCTTCTGTAAGACTGGCATTCTTATATTCCAGATGCTTTCAGGGCTTCTTAACCACTTTCTTTTTCTTGTTTTTTTTCATTGGTTGAAGTTGGCAATAGTGCTTTCATAATTAGTAAGCCAAGCAATGGGGTGCATGACGAGGACAGTATTGACATGGTCCACATGCCAAATATGGCATTTAGCACTGAAAAGGGGAATGCTGTTGGCATCCTAGTCTTTCTCTAGTCTGATTCTCAAAGAGCAAATGCCAAAATGACACTTTCTTTTATGAAAAGTTATTTCTAGACAAACAAAGAGAATGAAGATATTATGCATGTTCCGTTTGAATTCAACCTATATACTTTTTAAACTTATTAACTGACACTATCAATCAGTGGATGCGCATGAAGTTTCTAAAAATACTTCTTAACCATTTTGTTCTCAATCTGTAAAAGTTTATGAAATGATCACACTTTCTATGACTAATCATTTTGTTGGATTTCACCAGGCATCCTCCTCATGTCTGCATGCTCAGTTTTTACCTGGCTTAGCATGGTTTCTAGTTCTCGACTCAGTCTTCATCTAATACGTTGGATGATTAAAGATGTATTTGTTTGTCCGCGTGCCCACATTCATACACACATATCACAGCCAGGCGCCCTTTCCTTTTCTGATTTTGTTGCAGAAATGTGAGACGCAACTTTGGAATCGAAGTGATGATGTTGCATCACTAGCCATTGTTCTTGGTGCCCCTTATGGCGTACAAAAGTGGTGGCATGGTCCACGGTCATATTTGTGCTCCTCACTCGCTCATGTTTTAGTGTAAAGGTAACAGTCCTCCCATTATCATTTTTCAATGAACTTATAGCAAATCCATTAATTGCAAAGTTGGCCCAGATATGTCATGCTTCACTTGGGAATGTATCAATGGATTTTAAATCAAGACTTAAAGAAATGTGTAAAATACTCATTTGTTGATTGAGTAATGTTATGGGTCAGCATATAATTGGATTAACGAACCACTAGTGGTCCTCAAGGTCTGGAAATTTGATTTGCTTAAGAAATCTTGTTTGAGACCTAAGACTTAAGTGAAAAGGAACTCCAATCGACCTAGTAAAAGAATTTCTTATGTGAGACTTACTAGAAGATGGTTCTCACCATGGACATAATGGTCTCTTCGTTGGCGTGGGCTTGGAGAAACTGAGTATTTGGTGCCATAACAACAATTCTAGTCTGACTTGGGTTTGATGTGATCCTATCTCTAAGTTTAATGCAAGATAGCCAGGATGCTTTTGGTCAAAGTCTAATGCAGGGAGGTGGAGAGAGATTTTGTCACTTTATGACACATCAAAATAGAATTGCTGCCAAGCATCTCACTTGTTTCAACATCTGTATAACCTGTGACCATATAATTATTTTACTTGCATTCTGCAATGAGTGTCTTGTGGATTTCCAAACAATTAAGAAGCTAATCTAGAAATTCAGGGGGCAATGCATTCTGCTGTAGAAGTGTAAAAACTTAAGTTACATTTACTAAATTAAAGGAGTTACACTTGATCTTAGAATTCAGGTGCTAGCCAATTAAAAAGACTTACAAATATTCACTTGCCCAGAGAAACAAGAAAAAATTGATATTCAGTTGGCAGAATCTGACTATGATGACTATTCTCCGTGAATGCCTCGCACTTGTTTTAGATCGACACACAACAAGAAAACAGACTTTCAACATTAAAAAATTATCGATAAAACAAATTCTATCAAATTTTTCATCGTTAATAATGATAAATCTGTGATAAAATACCGTCGGATAGAATACTAAGCGATTTGCGATGGATTAGTAATGAAAATATTTTCGTCACTGTAGTGGCAACCGTAAAAAAAAAAAAAAAGAAAAAAAAATTTATAAATCTATCAACGACGGATTACTAACGGAATTTTTAGTGATAAAAAATTTCCGTCACTAATTCGTGGGTGTATTGGTGAAGGAAAAAAAATAAAAAATATATATATATACAGCGATCAGCAACGGAAAATTAGCGACGGATTACATACAGAAAAATTAACGACGGATTACCGATGATTTTTTTTTATTTTTTTAAATTTTTAAAAATTTTTAAATTTTTTAAATTTTTTAAATTTTTTAAATTTTTAAATTTTTTAAAATTTTTAAAATTTTTAAAATTTTTAAAATTTTTAAAATTTTTAATTTAAATTTATAAAAATTTAAAATTTTTTTAATTTAACTTTTTAAAATTTTTAAAATTTTTAAAATTTTTAAATTTTTAAATTTTTAAATTTTTTTTTAAATTTTTTAAATTTTTAATTTTATTAATTTTTAAATTTTAATTAATAATTATTTTTATTTTATTTTGTAGAAGAATAATCTTATTTATTTTTTAATTTTTTAATTATTTTATTTTAAGCTAAAATAAAATTATTTTATTATTTTATAATGAATTATAATTTTATATTATTTTATTACTATTAAAAAAATATGAGATAAAGACAATAAGTAAAAAAAAAAAAAATATGATTAGATATCTAACATGGGCCGGTGGTGGTGTTGCTCTTATCATTTCAAGTGTACCCGGATTGGAAGGTCACTGGGATTATGAAAATCGCTTCCAGTGACCTTCAAACCCAAGCACTTTTTTTTTAATTTTTTTTATCAACAACATATTTTTTTCCGTTGCTAATTATCAGCGATAGATAGTAATCCGTCATTGATGACGTATTTTCTAGTAGTGACACTAGAATTCAAAGATTTTAGATTAAGTAGATTGAAAACTAAATATATGAGGTGTATATTTAGCGATAATTATCGGAATGATGAAAAAACGATTAGATTACATTGGCAAAATGTATCAAAAAATAAACGATTTAAATATTTAAGATCTATCATTCAAAATGATAGCAATATAGATGGATATATAAACTATAGGATCCGAGCGGTATGGATGAAATGAAGAAAGGCATCCGGAATTTTTTACGACAGCACGATATCATTACATTTAAAGGGAAAGTTTTACAGAATCACGGTTAGATTTACACTACTATATGGTACCGAGTGCTGAGTTATTAAATAACAACAAAAATAAAAGATCGGTATAACAGAAATGAGAATATTTATATGGATATATAGAAAAACTAGAAAAAATAGAATTATAAATAAAAAGATTCATAATAAGTTGGAAGTTAGTTCAATTATAGAAAAAATGTGAGAATATTATCTAAGATGGTTCGGATATATGCAAAGAAAACACGAAAATATACCGATTAAAAAAACCAAGAATTTAGATATAGATAATCTAGTAAAACATAAAGATAGATCACTGAAATTTTATATATAAGTTATTCGCAAAGACATGAAAATGAAAGATTTAGAAAAGAAAATGGTTTTGGATAGGAATGGATGACGTAAAAGAATCCGTACAAATTAAACGAATATATTTTAAATTTTTATCTATTAATCTATTCATTTATTTTTTTTTTCTTTTCCTTTTCCTTTTTAGTTTTATTTTATTTCATTTCATTTCTATTTATATATATTTTTAAATTTTTTATTTCTTTATTTCACTTTTATTTTTTATTTTTTTTATATTTTTATATTTTTATATTTTTTATATTTTTTTAAATTTGTCTCTCAAATAATCGATATTAAACATTATAATTAAAATTCAATTTATTGTTATTGTTGTTGATATATTAGCCATGTGGTCTTGTTGTTGCCACTCATCGCCTTGCATTTCTTCGACTAATATGCTAAAAGACTTAAAAAAGCTTAAAGTGACAAAAGAGGGTTCTCGCCCAAAAGAAACGAAAATATTAGTGGCCCCAAAGGTTCAGTTTGATAAAGTCATTATTGCCAATAGTTTTTGACAGGATTACAAAGTTTGGGTTTAGCTGTACTATATTAATAAAAAGGAGTGTTGGTTGGGATTTTAGCCTTGATTTGAGAAAGGTTAGTCAAATATGAAGTCTCTCTAATCAACCGAATCTTTAGCCAAGTGAATGCACCTGTAACTAGAGACTACTTTTAGAGAGAGTAAAGAAATTACAAGAGGATACTGCATCCCAACCAGGGGGACAAGAAAAACAAGAAGATAGAAAGAAATGAAAATAACAAGAACATTAGGAGAACAAGGCTTCAAGTGTCTCCATATTTCCGGTAAACACGTTGAAAAAGCTCCGACTGATGGAGATCCTAAAGGCACAGGAAATCAATTTTATGCCCGAACTATAACCTCGGAAAGCTTGGCTAAATGAATATTTTCTCATTTCTTTCTAACCAATCAGCGTTGGATAGCCAACTCAATCAAGTCTGAGCCAAATTTTCTTGTAAGTTAAATAGGCTAGGATAGGATGTTCCAAACACTACATGCAATTTACTCAAAATTTCCTGGAGAGTGCTATATTCTTTTATAATCTCAACATCTTCTAAAGTAACTTTAGAATTCGAGTATTGCAAACGCCGTGAATTTTGGTACCTGATGAGACACTTAAGAGTATATGACTGGAAGGAATCTGGAAATGTTTGGGGCCTGGGGACTGGGCGGGCAACTGGATTACTCAGAATCGTAGGTCAGGCCATATATATTAATTGTATTCTTAGGGATGCTTTTTCTCATTGTACTTGGAAATCTACTACTTAATTTCCTAGTGAGGCTCCATGGTGCCCGATGAATACTATAAATGCTTGAAGTGATGATCCTGCTTTTCCTCTACTTCCCTTAAAACAAAAAAAAAAAAAAAAAGGAAAAAGGAAAAAGATTCAAAAAAAAAAAAAACCCAAATAGTACAGGGAGCCGGCTTATTGTGAAACCATTCCAAAAGATAAACTAGATGTTTACAGACCTTAATTATAGTGTAAGAAAAAGAGACACCGGCCGAGTTATACATTCAGCAAACACATGCAAACAGGAACAGCATATTTGCAAACATCACATTTACCCCGTACATATAGGTAGATGAGGGTACGGTACAAACATTGGACGACTGTATATATAGTTCATTTGACTTGCTAATTACCATTACCGCTGTTATTACTACCATCTCCATCACAACTGCTGGTGCCTTTATCAGTATAGCATTGACGAGGTATTGTATGGTGGTTCTGACCGTCTGGATAGTGCATGTCACTTTTCTCATCACTATTAGCCTCTATGGCAGTTCCATAGTTAACCTGTGATTTTAGCTCCTGAACTTGTATCTCACCCATCAAAGCTTTCCTCGGTGCTGCCATGCACGAGCAGAACAGCATCACAATCAAAAGAAGCTTTAAGATCTTCATCTCTAAACTTGGAGTTTCTGTTATTTACAAAAAGACAAGAGAAACAATAGAGAACAATCAACAAAAAAAAAAAGGAAACCTTCATAGTTGAATTTGTTATTAAAACGGTAGTATACTTTTCATTGCAAGGAATCTGGCTATGTATCTGAGACTTACCTCAACAACTAGTAAATCCCAGAAAATTTAGTGACTAGTTTATCTGAGAGGATTTGGCAATCGGGTCATATATAGTGAGAGATGCATCAACAATGGTAAGCGATAAAAATTTTGATCATTAGCTATCCACCATAAGCGGGATATAAGTGGATCTTGTATTTTTTTCATTTTTTTAACCTAAATTTTTATAATGGTGGAACAAAACTGTGCCTCACATTATTAGTTGCATGAACAGGGAATTTGAATTTTCTCCATCTGGAAAATAATGCACACAACAAATTAAATATTAGGGATATCATTCTCTAGATGACTCCTGATATTAAAATTTCATTCTGATTCTTGGCAGCTAATTGACTGCAATGAAATGTAAATATGGGAAAAGTTAACCCTAAACTTCCTGGTATCTTAGTCCTCTATATCCTTGTTGAGGATTCCCATTGGATAATTGTACTTTAGTAGGTGAGCAAGGTAAGCCAAGCATAGAAGAAGGTGCTGCAGTGCGAAGAAACAGTCTTGTATACATGGTTTCCCTTTAAGGTCTCTTGCTAAGAGACAAGCACATTTGGCCAATCCATGCTGGACTGGTTTATTGGTTTGTCCTTTCATAGAAAGAAGTGAGTATTTTGAACAAAATTCTTTGTAACTTGTCACACTTTAGAATTTGTTCTTGTCATTTCATCGTAGGTGTTTCCCTTCTCTACAGAAGTCAAGTTCCTTGAAAGAAGTCAACATGGTGGAGGCTCTGAGTGGCAGATACGGCTTGGAGTTGAGAGGATCAACGTAACATCAACTCCCATTGTTCTTTGTGTGCTTCTCGTGGGCAAAAAGGGTTGCCGGTGGTCCTTTTTCATTCTCGTGCTCGTGGTATTCAAAAGGTAATAATTCTTTTTAATCACTTGCACTTTAAAAGTTAATTATGAGGGTAAAATTTGACGGTGAAATTATTTCTTCGGTAATCTTGAAATTATAGATTTGAAACGTGAAAATAGTTTTTTTGTAAAAGAAAATGCAATGAGAAAACTGAATACATATATGTTCACCCTCCGTCTATCTCTGTTAAATTGGGAAGCATTTTGTGTATCGAGTGAGTTTTTTTACTTTAAAAGTTAGTTCCACTCATAACAAAGTTGGCCACAAATTTTGGTAGTGGTTAAATCTGATCAGGTACATTCGTTCTAGAGTCAAAATTGATGCATTCTCTTATAATTAGAGTTTGGTAGACCTAAGACAAGTTTTTATTTTCTTTTAATTTAAGATCAAATGACTAGAAGGCTAAGATTAACTGACATCGCTTCTTCAATTCTCCAGTTATGTTAAACAAGAGCATCCTTATTCAAGTGAAAAAGGGAAACAGAGGGGGGGAAAAATAGCTCAAAAATTAGAGGATTCGGTGAAAAAGAAGTTTTCCATTTTGGATAGTCATAAAAGTATGGTCGGATACATCATTTTTCTTTTGTATTATCTCATTCTAAGTATTAATACTTATATATTGTTATTCAATAGTTACCAATCAAACTATTTTCAACTTGCTGGAAAGGGTAATAGTCCGGATCACATCCACCAATCCCCCGTATGGGTATCACCCATGTTAGAAAATATGTGATACTCAAGCAACAAGAGAACAACTTGTGTACATGGATACATATTAAACATAACCATGTACATGGATATGAAAATCTATCAGTATGTGTGTGAAAATATATGTAGGTATACATTTATGTGAAATATTACAGATAGTATATCTAGTGTGTGGGTGTGATATATTTGGATGCATTTGGATATGACATTGGTGTGTACATAGGGTATGTAGGTTGGCTTGAACACACAGATCTCTCTCTCTCTCTCTCTCTCTCTCCTTTTCTTTGTTCTAATTATATCATCTTTGAGCACTAATTCCCGATAATGCTGCTTCGAGAATTATCCAAAGATAAATTTTAGTGGAATAGACCTGGAAGCACAGCACTTCAGTAGAAGCTTCGTCCACCATGTCAGAGAGGTAACGGTAAAGACACTATAAGAAAATCGGGTATCAACGATAAAAAAAAAAAATTTATCGGTAATAGCGACGGATTAACTTCAATAAAAATTATCGAGAGATTAACAATAGATTAGCAACAGATTAGTGACGAAAATATATCTGTCGATAATCCTTCAGTATAATGGTTTAGGGTAAAAAAAAATTATGTAAATTTATCAGCGACGGATTAACGACGAAAGTTAGCTATGGAAATATTTCAGTCAATAATCTATCGGTATAATGGTATAGGGTAAAAAAAAAGCGACGGATTAGTAACGGATTTTTATTTTATTATTTTTTTAATTTTTAATTATTTTATTATTAGTTTATAATTCTTTTTCTTTTTTATTTTATTTATTTTATTAAGTAAATTAAGAAAATAATTTGTTGTTATATTTTAATTAATCAAATTTATGTTTTTGACTCAAAAAATATTTTATTTCTTTATTTAGTACCAATTTAATCAAAAATTGAATTTAAACGGTTAGAAAAATTCAATGAGAATATTCAACGAAAAAAGTACTCTAAGATAAAAAAAAATGAACTGAGATAGTGAAATAAGAAAAAAATGTGAGAGAGATAAATATTAAAAAAATGAGAGTGAGATAATAATATAAAAAAGAACTTCATAAAAGGGATTGTGGTAGCTGAGGTTTGAATCCAGGTGAAGTAATTTTCTTAAAAAAAAAAAGGATAGCAAGAGGGAGGGCACACGGCCGGGTGCGTGTATGCGTAAGCATGTATCAAGAATTAGCGATGAAAAATGGAAAATTTTCGTTATTGATAGTTTTACGTATTATTTACGATCAATGATAAATTTTTTAACGATGAAAATTTTTCGTTGTTGATATTTTTATATATTGTTTTTTTATCAGTGACGAAAAATTTCAGTCATTGATAATTTAGTGACGGATAATATTTCATCAATAATCTTTAGTGAGGAGGTTTCAGTGATAGATTTATTGATAAAATTTTTTATCGATAATACTTTTTAATAGTGGATTCTTTATTATTAGTAACGACTATTATATTTTTTTTTAAGCAAAGAGATAACAAGAAGACAGTGACGTTTTGTCTCATCGACTAGTATATGGGAAACTTAAATCAGTAAATTCCCCACAATCATCCTAAGCCACTGAGTAATGCAGTCCGCACTACTAGACTCACTTAGGCCAAATTGAACGAGGGTGAAGTAACGGCCCTCATAATTTTTGAAAATGATGGTAATAGGAAAGTAAGAATTAAGAGAATTAATTTTTAAATTGAGTTTTAGAATTATTTAAATCAGTTTAGTTAGAATTTTAAATATTCATGACTAAATATCAAAAAAATATATATATTATTCGAAGATGAGGGGAGCTTCAATTCTATTTGGATCTAAGGAGAGTCAAAATATATTTTTGATCAAAGTAAATTGGAGGAAAAAGATGCATGTGACCTCCATTTGTTTTAATCATCTCTCCTGAGGGGACTCTCTTCTTTCTTTCCCCTCTCTCCATCTGTGTTAATTGCTTCTCCCCGGCGTTAATGGTGTTTTTTTGCTAATGAGGGTAATTTTGTCATTTTAAAAATCTAATCTCTTAAAAAAGAAGAAAAAAAAACCCCTCTCCTCAACTCAAAGATTCTCCTTGAATCTAGATAGAATTCTTTAGAAAGCCCCATTCTCCTCAGAAAATATGAATGAGACCCCTGAATTTTGCCTTTGTTTAAATTTGGACTATATATTATAAATATGATGGGTGTGTATGTAACCAAGCAACATAACATGTCATGATGGCCATTTTGCATAGCATTGCATGAGTTGCAATAAGTGTGGGTACGAGGAGGTAAATTATCGGCCATTTTGTTGATGATTAAAGGGAACTTTCTGCTTGCTTATTGATGTTAATATCCAGATTATTAATTTAGATACATTAAGCTTTAAATAAATATTATTTGTCACACTAAAAATAATTCTCCTTCATTGAAATTATATTTCTCTCCCCTAAGTATGTTAATCAATACAAATTTCAACGGGGAAGAGTGAATGTTGGCTTGTATTTCAAGTACCTAAATTTATCCTCCTCTCTGTTGTGTTGGCAAATAAACAGAAGTTTTGTTTGACAGCATTCCATGGGATCTCTCGAGACAAGGTTCCTCATAATCAATGAAATCGAGAATTATTCACTAAATCCTTGACTTCCTCAAAGCCCGAAGAATATTTTGCATAATGAGAGTATTGGTGGAATTACAGCCCATAAATTTGAAGTAAAATAGAAATCGAACAAGAGTCCCATCTTACAGCACAAAGAAAAGACATGCTTGACTTTCCATTCCAAGTCATATATCGGACAGCCAAACACGGTGCAAGAAATTGGGTTTGCATCCCTGGAGGAAGCATGGGTGAGAGTTATGGGTAGAGGGAAGCTTGTTGTGTGTGCAATTAATTCTGAATGTGACAGTAACAAGCCAGCTACCACCTTCTGATTGTTGCACGTGCATAACCTGTCACATCCTCGGCATTAATTAAAAAAAAAACAAATTAACAAATACCATAAAATTACATTGATTTTTTTTTTTTTTTTTTTGGTGCTGGAGAAGAAAAAAAAAATACAACAGAACACAAAAACAAACACTAAATTCTAGAGGTGGAATCACCCCTAGTTCTTTCGAGACCCATGCTATCCTCCCAAATGAGACGAAGCAGCGAGGTAGGAGGATCACTCAGCTCCTGAAGACCGACCCCATTTTGACGGCCTAGCTGGGCTAAGTGATCAGCACACACATTAGCCTCACGAAGAACATGATTGATAGCTTGCACACACAGAAGGTCCATCAACAATCGGCATTCTTGAAGAATGAAAAATAAAGGGTGTTCAGGAGCTGGATGGTCCGCGAGCAAGTCCACCAGCACGGCAGAGTCGGACTCCACTTCCAACTGGTAGAAGCCTCGTTTTTTAGCGAGATGGAGACCTTCTCTAAGCCCCCAGAGTTCAGCAAGGATAACTGAGGACCTCCCAATGTTGATGGTGAACCCTGTTACCCAATCGCCCATACTATTCCTGAAGATACCTCCTGCACTGGCCTTTCCAGAAGGGTGGGACACTGCTCCATCTGTGTTAAGCTTAAGGTAACCCGCACGAGGAAGCTCCCATTTGATCCTTCGCATCTCGGACCTCTTGTCAGAGATTGGATTGTTCAAGAGGAGAAGAGATTCCACAGATAGGTTGATGGCATAGGAAGCCAAATCTTGGGGAGTCCTTTTGATTTTTTGGAAGACTTCGCAGCATCTGCCCTTCCATAAGGACCATGCTGTGTGTATGAAAAGATGATTCATAGGAATCTGACCTTGCAGACCCTTCCAATGGGCTCCTGAATAAAGCCAGTTGTGAAGATTCTTGGTCCAGAAGCCCGGGTTCTGTCCAAGCCTTGGGAAGATTATTTCCCAAGTTTGCTTAGCTCTGTTGCAGTCCCTCAACAAGTGAAGAACAGTTTCGTCGTACTCTCCACAGAGAGGACAGGTAGAGTCTTCACAAAACTTCCGCTTGCATCTTTCCTTGTTTGTCATGAGCTTGTGATGGTTAGCCAACCAAAGAAAGATCTTGATTCTTTCAGAACACTTGAACCTCCAAATCCAAAGCCAGCTCTGATCCTCCTGACAGTCATGCTGAGGTCTCGGAATGCCAGAAGCTAACTTGTAAGCGGAGGCAACCGTGAAGACTCCATCGCTAGATTCTTTCCAAACAACTGAGTCCTTGGCTTCCACACACTTAGGCACCATGATGCCTTTAATTTCTTCCACCTTGTCACTGGGAAGGAGAAGGTTAAACTCGTCATCTTTCCAATAACCTTCGGGAGAGATGAAGTGATTGACATGCTGACTGAGATCACCCTGCTGTCCGCTAGCTGGGATGCATTCTATCAAAGGTTTGCTCCCTACCCAAAGGTCCCTCCAGAAGTTAATGCGGCTGCCATCTCCTAACCTCCACTTGACGCCTCTCCTTATACAATTTCTCGTCTTAAGGATTCCTCTCCAAAGATTGGATCCCCCAGTTGTCCTGTGATAGTCAAGGAAATTATTATCCTTGAGATACTTTTCTTTCACAACTTCACACCACAAGGCTTTGCTACCGGTCATGAGATTCCACCCCAACTTAGCAAGCATTGCGACATTAGTTTCTCTCGCCTTCCTTAGGCCTAGACCTCCTTCAAATTTATCTCTACAGACCTCATCCCACCTCAGCAGGTGAACTTTCTTTTCGGTATTCACTCTGCCCCACAAAAAATTCTTGTTCAAGCTGTCCAATTTGTTGCAGAGGTCCGTCGAAAGCCAAGCGGCTTGCATAGTGTGCACAGGGATGGAAGAGGTGACTGATTGGATGAGGGTCTTCCTACCTGCTATGCTCAGCAGGTTGGCTTTCCAAGCACTCAGCTTCCTTCTAACCTTATCAAGAAGCTGCTGGTAGAACATCTTGTCCACTCTGTTGTGAACCATGGGGACACCGAGGTAAGTTCCTAGATTTTCGGCCAGAGGGAATTTACTGGCGGCAGAAAGGGAGTGCTTTAGGGACCGAGGAGCTCTAGGAGAGATCCACAACTTAGATTTGGTTGAGTTTATGTGAAGGCCGCTCTCGGCAGAGAAATCCTTGAGGCAGGTCATGACAGCACTTAGATTTAAGTGTTCGGCTTCGGCTAGGAGGATGAGATCGTCAGCAAAAAAAAGGTGGGAGATCTTGGGGCCACGTTTGGAAAGAGTGACGGGAGTCCATCTTCCTTTCCTCACCTTCTCTTGAATCATGTAGGCAAGCCGTTCCATGACAAGAATGAAGAGGTACGGGGAGAGAGGGTCGCCTTGGCGGAGGCCTTTTCCTGTCTTAATGGCAGGAAGCATTTCGCCATTCCACATGACGGAAATCTCACCACTAGAGATGGCAAACATGATCAGCTTGGTAAGGGGCAGGGGGACATTAGCATCTAGAAGAACTCGACCGAGATAGTTCCAGCTCACTGTATCAAAGGCCTTCCGAAGATCCACTTTGAGCACCATGCTAAATCTTTTGCTCTTGGAAGTGCGGATGGAGTGGATGGCTTCTTGCAGCACCGCAATATTGTCTACTGTGCTTCGTCCGGGAAGGAAGCTGTTTTGGTGAGGCCCTATAATTCTCTGGAGGTGAGGTCTCAGCCTATTAACAAGCACTTTGGATAGGACTTTGTAAGAGGTGTTGAGGAGGCTTATGGGCCTGAAGTCTTCCATTATGCTTGGACTGATATGCTTGGGGATGAGGACCAAAAGGGTCTTTGCATAGTCCGGATGAAAATAACCGTTCTTAAGGGCATCATTGACAAACGTAAAAGTGGATTCCTTCACAGTCTCCCAGTGTCTTTGAAGGAAGATTGGCTGCAGACCATCTGGACCCGGGGCTTTGAGGCCCTTCATCGAAAACACAGCCTTTTTAATTTCAGATTCCTCGGCCTCTTTGATCAGGCTATCATGGTCCTCATCTCTGATGCGAAGGATCCACCTGTTGAACATGGCACTAGGAGAAACAGTCTGCTCGCTGGAGTAGAGATTGGAGAAAAAAACTAAAGCATGCTCTTTAAGCTTATCTTGATCAGAGCACCAAACACCTTCAATTTTTAAGGCAGCAATTCTGTTGGACTGCCTCCTGATTTTAGCGCAAGCGTGAAAGAACTTAGTGTTCTTTTCTCCGTTTCTCAGCCAGTCTAGTCTGGACTTCTGCATCCAGAAGGTCTCCTCATGTTTCAGGACATGCGTGTACTCCTCCTGCAGCTTATATTCGAGCTTTTGCAGGTAGTTAGAAGTACCATAGTATTTGGACTTTTGGATACCGTAAATCCTGTTTTCGAGATCCCTCTTTTTTCTGAAGATATTACCGAACACCAGCTTGTTCCAGCTCTTAAGCTCTTCGATCGTGCCATTGATTTTATGCAGGAGGGGACCCTCAATTTCGGACCAGGCCTTGACAAAAACCTCAGAGAAGTTGGGATGCTCAAGCCAAGCCGCTTCACATCTGAAGGCTTTACTTTTACTTTTGGGAGGGGAAGTCATGCAGGTGTGCAGCATGATAGGACAGTGATCACCGTGGATGCGGGGCAGATTTATGACTTTCATTTCGGGGAATTTCATTCTGGCTTGAAGATTACACAGCACTCTGTCGAGATTTTGTTGGAGGATAATTTTATCTCCTTCTTTCCTGATCCATGTAAACTTAGCTCCTATAGCATTAGTTGGCATTAGGTTGCAATTCTCCCAAGCCTCTCTAAACCTCTGGCTCCTCTTCCAAACCTTCCTCTGCTTATTAGTGGTATCTTCAATTCCACCAATCTCGTTGAAGTCTCCCATGACGAACCAAGGACCTTCGATGTCCTTAACTATATTATACATCTCGTCCCAAAACCTGGTCTTGGAGGATGGGTAAGGTTGAACATAAACGTAAGTGATTGACCAGTTGTGAAGGCCATTATTCACTTGCACGTGTACCCACTGGTCGGAATGAGCAGTGACTACAAGATTCACAGCCGAGGAGTTCCAGTTGAGCCATAACCCGCCTCTGAAGCCTGCAGCTGGGACAACAAAAGTTCTGTCCATCCCACACTGGGTAAGGAAACTGGGAATGACGTTATTGGCCGCCCGAGTCTCGACCAGGCAAAGAATATCAGGCTTCTGACTTCTGACCATATCTCTACAAGCTCTGCGAAACCTACCGTTGCCAATCCCACGGCAATTCCAAACTATGGACTTATAAGACATATTTGAGGAGGGAGAAGAGGGGAAAGAGGGTTAGCACAGCTCCACTTCCATGCTTTCGTCTCGGGTGACCGCTTCGCATTCCGCATCTGCGTTCCTCTCGTCAAATCCTGCAGAGATCATGCCGTTGTGGATAACAGCACTACCGGTATCCCGCCCTAGCATGACCGTTGTGTTTGAAAATTGGGCCTCGTTATCATCCATCCAACCTGGATCAGGCGACTCTCCGGGGTCATGGTACTGACTTACCCGTTCCAACTGGGCATCGAACTGGCCCAGTCCAGAGCTTCCAGCCCTGCTCCCATCATTTATGTGTGTGTTGGTGTTGCTGCGGACCACTGGGCCTTGAAAGGCCATGGATTTTTCAGTTGACTGCCCTTCATGACTGGGGCCTTGATCACACACGGCCCGATCAACCTGGTCCACCCATTCCATATTTGGCTCTGCCTTATCCCTTGTTTCCTTGAATGATTCTCCTTCTGTACGCTCCGCTCTGGCTTTCACAGCATTACCGGCCTGGGGATGTGTGTATAACTTAGGTTTAGGGTCCTTCTTTTGATGATCTTTCCTTTTCTTCTCTGCTGCCCGGGATTTGCCTCTATCTTGTCTCTGAGCTGTCTCATTTATGGCTTCGTTTCCCTGACCCAGCAGTTCAGAGTTGTCATGCTCCAGACCTAGCGTAGCAGTTCCGTCTCCCGAGGTGTCGTTGACTTTCCTCAGGTTTGTAAACTTGTTGTGCTGCAGCTCTTCTTTCTGATCCTTGCTCTTGAAGTTTCCTGTTTTGGAAGCTCTTTGTCGTCGCTGAACAATCATCCATGGGCCTAACCCATCTTCCTTTCCCTGTTTTTCCGGTGATCGGAGAGTCTCATTCCTCTGACAAGGGTGGGTATCATTTGCAGCGGTACAGTCCGGAGACTGCGATAGAGGCTTACATTGGTCACTGCTGTGGCCTACTTTCCCACACTCAAAGCAAATTAAGTGGAGGCCCTCATACTCAATCCGTTGGATTCTCTTTCTGATTTGGATTCTTGGAACTAATGCTCTCTCCAGGTCGATCTCTACACATATCCTGGCGTATTTGCCTCGCAAAGCATGAGCGGTATTCATGTCTACTTTTATGGGTTTTCCAATGGCTTTCCCGATTTCAAACAAGATCTCTTCATTGAAAAATTCAATGGGTAAGTGCGGAAGCCTAACCCAAACTGCGGTGGATTTTATTCTGTCTGATTCAGGGGAGAACCAAGGTTTCCATTTTCTAACTGTTAGGTAGTGATCGTGGATTAGCCACGGCCCCTCTGTCAGCACATACAGGTAATCTTGCTTGGAGGAAAACTTAGCTAAATAGTACCCCTCGCCCAGGTCCAGGAGGTCTAGAATACCTTCTAAACGCCACAAATTCATGACTTTAGTGAGCATCGATTGGTACCCAATCTGCTTACCTAGGAGTTTGATGATCAGAGAGTGCTGCCATGGCCTCCACAAGGCTCTAAGTTCTTCGTCTGTCACCCTGATTCGAGGCACTCCTTCTGCCGGTTCGGATTCCATTTGGCCCAGCTCTTCTACATCTATGTCCTCCGGATCAGACTCCATATCTACATGGTCCATATTTCCGGCCCTCTGATCTTCAGCTCTCATCAGCATTTCCTTAAATGAGAGCTTTGGCCTGATGGCCATTTCAGTTTCACATGCATTTGATTTTACTTTTTTGTTGCTTCGGTGGAGGTGATCTTCCTCCTCCGCTGTTAAGCTGTCTTCATGAAACGTGGGTGCAAGTGTAGTCATGGATTCTCTCTCTCTCTTACATTGATTTTTTTTCCCCTCTCAACGGGCGGATCCATTAAGAAAGAGCTCTTCCGATGCTCTTTTCTTCTTCTTTTTTTTCTTTCATTTCAAGACTTGTACATGAGAATGTGATCAAAAAAAAAAAATTAATACTCTTATCACTCAACAATCTAGCTAAAATTTCATAGATTTGGCCAGCTGGGAAGAAGCGAATGTGGCTAAGCTGAGGCTCATCAAAATAGCTTTCGCATCTTCTCTGATAGATTTGTACCAACAAAAATCTTCTCTGATAGATTTGGCCCACAGCCCATCATTTGCGGCACACTAATGGGCCTTTTCAAACAAAAGAATCTATTTGATAGACGGGTAAAAACCAGCAAATCCCAACTTAGTAAATTCAAAGTTGAGCTCTAATGAATTTTTAGCGAGTCGAAGTCCGACCCACCTCTATTTTTTATTTTTTATTTTTTATTTTTTATTTTTTATTACACAAAGATTTGAACTCTGGATCTCAGGATTGAAAGAGGGGTATTATGACCACCAAACCGTCCTCTTAGAGACCCCACCTCTGATCATTCTAAACCCTAAACCCTAAACAATTAGGCCCACCTTTAATCATTCAAATTGTTTAATAATCCAACTCTTCATGTTTTGCATTGCCCTTTAAAAATAGAGGATACCTCATTCTTTCTGTGCTCATTTTCCTCCGATAATGACTTTTTTCTCCTATCAGAAAACAAAGAAAACATTGGAACTAAACTATATTAGCCCCCATGACTAATGAATGAATGCTTGTCAAGGGGAAGAGGAGGCTCCAAAGTCCCAAGTCAGATTTTTGCCATATTCATCTCCATTCCTTGGAGATTGGTCCTCACAAGGAGTGCTTCAAACCAACACAGCCTTTGACCCAATGCGAACCCAACTGAACCCGCAGTCCCTTATGCTATATTTTAAGTTTACCAAAATAATAAAACCTTTTTTGAATAATAATACTTTGAACCTCGGAGGATGCCTACTTGGCAAAATCTTTGCCGGAGGATGGCATTGAATTTCTTAGATATTATACAAAGAAAAGACCCCCCCCCCAAAAAAAAATTTAAAAAGTTGACTCCCACTCTGTATTTTTTAAAATTTGAAATGAAAAAAAAAGTACTAAGAAGATTGTGACTCTAGACCTCCCATCAACAAGCCATGCGCAATGTTATCGACCTTTGCGCTGGCATCGAACCTTCTCGATACAGCCATCATCAGTAGACCAACCCACCAAAGATGAGGGAAGAAACTAAATGGTATACTAGTGACATCCTGAAAAGATGCAATAGGCTATATTCTTCTGTATAAAGAACCTTTTTCTCTATCTAAAAGCACCTCCACAGCAGAACTTGTTCGGTGAAAAGTTAGGACATAAAGCACCATTAAGCTATTAGCCGACCACGTGATTAACTATCAGCCCCAGATAAACTTTTTTCTTTTTTTCTTTTTTTAAATATAATAATGAAAGCCATCTATATAAGCTCATAAGTTTTTAAATTAAAAATAGAAACGTTTACAATGTGATGTCTTATGTTTACAGCATCTTCCATTAAGAAAAATAGCTTTGATAATAAACAATGTAATCTGATACAAAATATTACTAAACCAATCGTCGCAGATTAAGCAAACTTTTTTCTGCTAAAGCAGCATAGTTCACTCCATTTGAGTTGTGGTATGATTAATGAGTCTGTCTGGGAATAATTACTTAAAAACTACTACTGAGGTTCACTTTCATGTCTTAGGCATAAAACGTGAAGGGGTACCACTACCAAATGTTTCTATAGCTCTTTAGCTAGCACACATTAATAGCAAATCTCTTGAAAGTATCCCAATCTAACACAGGCTCACATTCCTCGAGCATAGTCTCATTTTTTAATGATACCGCCTCTCCATGGTGATCATGAAGACATAGAAACGGGCAAATAACGCCATGCCAACAGAGCTAAATTAATTCTGCAACCTGGCGCGCATTTTCATGCAAATGCTTGCTAGCGTCTCCAGGGTGCATGGGGTGGATTGAATAAAGGGCAAGCACATAATGGACAATTTGCACAAGTTTAAGAAAATTTAAAGGGGTAGCGGATAGATAGCTCTAATTCCGTTTGTAGCAAAATTTGTATTCACCTGGTTAACCTTTCTAGACTTGTCTCTTCAGCAAAACAAATGGCCAATAGGCACCCTTCTATTTGTTCCATCGTCCACAGCCTAATAGCCTATCTCCTGCATTCAAGGTCAGAAGACAGAAAGATGCCGCAGTTATCCCTGAATCACAACTAGGCAAAGAGCAAGTTGCTGCAGAAGAGAAAACAGTAAATTGTACGGCCCGTAGACGATTAATATTAGCATTTAAGATAACTGAAATCAACTGTAAAGCTAAACAACTTTGTTGACCAGTCAAAGGATCCTATTATTAGGAATAAGTGAGGTCTAAGATCATACGAACCCAGTAAACAGATCTCCATCCCTCTCAAAGGGAGAGATTATTTTACAATATCCCCATGTAACTCTTTACCACCAAGTGGGCATAGTACTTCGCCCGAGAAGCTTATCCCATCCCTCTTTGATATCTCTTATCCCTTTGTCTCAAATTGTGGGGTCTAGCCAACCTCTGATAGATTAGTTGGTTTGGGGATTGACGCTTCTTAATTATGGTAGGGGTTCGATCCCCCATGAAAACAAAAAAATTAACGTCGAAAGATCTGTCCCTCAATTGGGACATGCACACCGAAGAAAAGATTATGTAACCATCACAGTGATACTTCCTACATGAGAAGTTTGTGCTAGTAATGCTAAAAAGGAACATCCATTTTGACTCTAGTGATATTACTTTATAGCCTTGGATCAGGCAATGCGTGTTCGTACAATTTCGTATCAAGGTATAATACTGCAATAAATTTCAAATATATTGCAAAGCAGAGCACCAATCATATACGCTCTGCATATCATACTCATGCTACGCTCGCAGCTTTGCTAGCCATTATTTCGTCATTAAATGCTCCAGAATAGTAGTTCTTTTCATCTCCACGCTTATATAAACCTTCTTCCACTTTCATACCTGCATGCTTCCTACAGTCTTGAAGTCCTTTTCCTTTCCGTACCCGTGTGTGTGCGTGTCTCTCTCTCTCTCTCACAAAAAACACGCATACAAAACAAGTACTCACGTAGACGCATGATTATAAAGGGCAAATTTCTAAAGACGTGCATCAGAAAATGGAGAAAGACGGGAGCTACCGTCACCCCTGCAAATTGTGACTGCTGCTGCAAATGGGGACTATGGTCCTCTGCATATGAAGAAAATGTCCTCCCGAGAGATGTCCCAAAGGGTCACTTGGTAGTCCATGTAGGAGAGAACCATACCAGATATGTAATCAAAATCACTTTGCTCAAGCATCCACTTTTCAAGGCATTGCTGGATCAGGCTGAAGATGAATATGACTTCACCACCGACTCAAAACTCTGCATACCTTGTGATGAGAATATTTTCCTCAGTGTGGTGCGCTGTGCAGGCTCACCACAGTACAAAAAAATATCCCTCTGTTTTTGAGAACTCATCCCTCGAGTTCTTAAGAATTTCAACTATTGTATTGTAACTTCTAATTAAAATGACCATAAATAGCCTTACACAATTGTATACTACCAAAGATGTAAAGCACGTTGTCCAGCTTATTAGTTTGTTCCCTTTAAGATCTCCAAATATGTCTTTCACTATAATAGTATACTATGTGACTCCAGATATGATGCACTGCTACTCAGAGCATTTCATAATGGATAACTAGGTTATGAATAGAAACTAAAACACAAGTCCACAAATAAGCAGGGCTGCAAAGAAAGAAATCCGCAGTGCATTTCCATTTTATTTCACTTAAACTTGGATTGAGTGTGATACGATGTCGTAAGTTCATGAGGATCAGAATCCAAACTGAATATGAGCAAGAAACAACAACAAATTGAATCTTAAACACAATAATTTGTGATCGGTCATTTGAGAGACAGATTATGATTAAAAAGAAAAATAAATAAATAAATACAAAAATAGAAATAAATATAGAAGAGAATAAATAATAATAATAATAATAATAATAATAATAATAATAATAATAAATAAATGAATAAATGAATATGAGCGGGAAGATGCAATAAAACTAGATAAGCAGCCAAAGATTTTCACTAGGCTACCTGAGAAAACTGACTTCAGCAGAAATAGTTTTCAATTATCAATATACAACCAAATCGTTGAGCTTACAACTTCACTCAATCAGTGACCCAAGCATAAAAGTTAACAAGATGGAACAATGGAAATATAACTTCCTAATTGCAAACAGTTAATTCCTTTAAAGCAACACGAGGAAACAAAGAAAAAGGAAAAGAAAATGTAGGATCTCTAAGAATCCCTGAGGTTATAAGTTCTAACAATAATCTGTATCACCAAAAACAATAATCTAATATGTGCATCATCAATTTAGAGTTCCAAATACACCAAAAAGAAGTTCCTAAAACCACAGGAAGATGAGCAAGTGATCAAACAATTCTAGCAGAAGACATCGGAGAGTGGCATAGCGCTGTTTGGCAGTTGACTGTTACATTTGTCACACACATTTTAAACATCTCCATAGGGAAGTCTTAAATAGCCAAGAGCAATATTACCAAAATTCAAACAGTAACCAAAAAAAATGCTTTTGAGATGACAAATGGATCATATACCTGACTGTTACAAGTATAATGTCATCGGGAAGAACAGTTATCCAGTTCCAGAGGACTGTTTACATCGAGGAGTTAAAAAGGGAGACTCTGATAAAGAACCTTTAAGCCAGCAGTATCATTTCTGCATCCGAGATCTGACAGAAAATCAAGCATCACTATTACTATCAGTGCCTGACTAACTAGTACTGCTACATTTGCAAGGAAGGTTGGTTAGAAATATGATTCCCGGGAGATGTCTACAGTACTGCGAATAGAAAAATTATGGAATTCAAATGGAAAGTTATCACCAACAAGCCTATCATGGCACCAAGTCCTCAGCCATAACCACAAGCCTACCTACTAACTACCAGCCAACTAGTACACAGCTTTATAAAATCAGTCCTTAAGCAGCTAGCCAGACACCAAACTAAATCTTGAGGCTCTTCCATGCACCCGGCTGCGGAAAACTGGAAGAAGAAATTTTGATATGATGCAGTGCCACAGAAACCACAACAAACAAGAGCACAAGCAAATATCAGCTAGTAAAGAAATAATTCACTGTTCAAGTCTATAACTAAAGGTTATATAAAGTTCATCTACCAGAAAGAATTGCAGAATATCAATTGTCTGTGAGCTTTTCAGAAAGAGACAGACCAAGGTGTATATTTGAAAGCATCTTAGAGTCATGACTAGGATAACTTAACTGACGCAGGAGCTTTTGTATTGGGTTTCTTTCACTTTTTTTGAAAGTGTTTAATATCCAACATGGATAAAATGTGGGACTAAACTCTGTAGCTAGGTTTATACAAAACCGTTCAGAATGTTATGTAAAACACAGCTTTGAGATAATTTTCAATATAAAGTAAACCGTAAAGCCTTTTTTCTAGATGCCATATGCTCTACACTTACCACCCAGATAAGCTTATAGGGGATGGGAATGGGTAATTGCCACCCCACTATGGTTTGGATGGCCAAGAGGCCAGCCTCAGACGAGTAGACTCCATGGATCCTTGAGGTAAATGCAGCACATACAAGAGCTAGAAAAATTGGGGGAAAAGCACTAACCTTTATATTGAAAAATATATCAAATGTGTGTTTTACATGGTATTTTGAACCCCTTTATGGCTACAGGGATTACTCTCACTTTTTATTCAATATGAGATTATTACACATTATTCGGTCAACAAAAAAGTGAAAGATTCCTAAAACAAAAGCTCCAGCATCCAAGGGACCTCAAGTGAATAATGGATTTATCAATGCCTCAAACTGCTTAATAATAATCTTGATCAGAATCTCAGGCCTGACTATGCAATTAGATTCAAGGGAGCTCACCAAGAAGTAGAAGATATAATAAGCATAAACATATGCCAGGTATTAGTTAGAAATAAACAAGCAAATTATTCAATGGCCAGCTTTACCAATTTCATTAACAATAAATAAGTATCAAAAGACAGAGCCACACAATTCGGAGTTAGTTGAAAGAAACACAAGATGTACTAATAAAGAAAGGAATTCACACTGAGAAGATAAGCAATCCTCCATAAAGACACAGAAGCGCAAGAGTCAAGAATACAAAAATTGTGGAAACACCGTATGGATCCTGCTTCACTAGCTCCAATGAGGTACCATTGAAAGTTCCCGACATAATAAAACCAAAACGATGCTACTAAAATTAATTAAGAATTTGTTCAGACTGAAGAAACACTTCATTTGAAGTTCTAGTGAGAGAGATAGTGAATATGAGCAATTCTATATCAAGTGCCAAGTGCCAAGTGCCCATAACACTACAGAGAAGCTCAGTAATATAGAGGGCATTACATCAGAAAGCTATCCCGGGTTCAAGACCTGAAAGGGCCTCCCCTTGAAGTAGAGAATAGAAATTTTTTTTATCTTTGATTCAACAACAACAACAGTGCAGTCATTTTAATTTTCAGCAATGACAGTGACTTCTATTCTATGTTTTAGTGACACAATAGACATTCATGAATCCTAAAAGAGCTGAACAGTGCATGTAAGATTGGGTTAATGACTTATTTTCATGTACTAGTTTGGTATTTCGTATTCACATTATACTCAATTTGAGATTAGCTACATGAATGTGTCTCCTCATGTGATATCTTCTTCTTTTGTGTCGTGTCCATGTCATGTCACGGCCCATGTTCTCATGCTTCTTCAAAGAGCTAAAACTTCTACTCTCTATGGTTCAGGAGATTAATCAAGCGCGGCCAAATCAATCTAGCAGTTCAATACTCTTATCTAACATGAAAACTAGAATTTTTTTCCTGTATTACGGAGACTCCCTTGTGCCGTTCCATCGCAAGGGCAAGCAGTACATGATTATTGAGAAAAAAGTCATTGGTGTTATGTTGATCAACTCATGAAATAACTCTTTTTAATGCTACAGACTTCAACCTGATGCATATAAACAACTAGGTGAAAAAGACGACAATTTGCTAATGAAATTAAGTTCACCTAGTGATCAAGGCATCCTAACAAACATATAGAGTCCATGATGGGAGCAACCATTTCATTGTGATTTTTGCATGAGAGAAGGTTGAAAGACATCACAGCTGATACTCAACTAGAAGGAACTAAAGTAGAACAAAATCCCTAAAGCTGCAATATTGTTAGGAGCTAGAAAACACTGGCTGCACAGGTACTAGAAGAACTTTACTACATTCCCATTCTTCATAGAGCAATCTAAAATAAATGATATACAACAGAAAAGCTCAAAACAAAATATCTTAAGCACATTATAGCTGTCAATGTCCCATAGTAAGAAAAAATTTTCAAAATTACTAGTAAAGCAAAGCACAGATCTTTTGGTACAGCATAAGCAATACTATTCTATGTCACATATCTAAAGAGATTCCAAGACCATGCAAGACTATAATGTACGAGCACATACACATTATAGTATAGTGATAAGAGAGACAAAATTTTCCGCCATATGCTGCTCACAAATATCTTATCATGCCTCTATGTTTAGTGCTTCAATTACCACCAAAAGAATGCTGTGGATATTTAACAGTAAACTGAAGGAGGATTCTTGAGTTGTGTGTCACCAAAATCAAATAAGTATATATTGCAGGCATAAGAACCATGATTGCAAAAACTGACAGATGAACATTCTCATGAAGATATACACAAATGATATATTGCTTCACAATGAAGACCGCACAACACACACTTGTGAGTGAAGCACATTGCCAATGCTGAAATCACAGGGACTGTTAAACGGAACACGCTAAGCACCAAAGGATTACCGCTATTTCCTGAAGTCCACGAGAGAAATTTTACAAAATGACCGGAAAATATCATCTGAGCCCCTCAATGAAGCCTTCCAAATCTCTTCTTCCAAACCGTCTTCTATCAGAATATGCATCTTTACACCTAACTGCAAAGTAGAACAACAGCCAAGCAACCATAAAATATACTTCTATCGCTGACTGAAACACAGAGGCAAACAATTTCCCACAAGCTCCAGTCAGAATAACTCGCACAAATTGACCACAAAGTATGCCCTCCAGACATTTTATTTGGATAGCCGGGTTCAGCATCATTGAAATCAAATAGCACCCTTCCATCACAACTTCCCTCCCAGTCCTCCTTGAGTCCACTATGGCAATCCAAGAGTCCACCGCAAAAATGAAACCCACAAAAATATCCAACAAAAACCATGCGAACAAAAACCCAGAAATCTCCTTCTCATAACCCCTAATCCACGGTGACATAACTGAGAATGGCATCAACTTCAACCTAACAAACAACTTAAAAAAGGAATACTGATCCTCAATTTCACCAAAGTACCATAAACCAAGAAGCTGAGTTAGGGCATCTCTAACAGCCCATCTCATTAAAATGAACCCCGAAAGCCTCCTAAGACCGATCCTAGAACCGTCCCACACAGTTCCTACGAAGGAATTATACCTCCCTAACCGATCATTAACCACACATACAAAAACAATGCCAAGAACCCATGAGTAAGTCACAAGAAACCCTAGAATCACCCAACCATAAGCAGCAGACAAGAAACTAACAAGAAAAAACAACGCCGCCGCATCACGGCGACCGAGCTCCAAACCCTTGATAAAGAACTGAAAATCAACACCCTTTTCTCTCTCCTGCTCATCGCTTGCGGTTCTATTCTTCCCATTTCCACTATCCTCATCACTCAAAACCTTGAAGTTAAAAAACCCTAATTTCACAACCTCGGAAACCCTAGTCCCACTACCTTCATCCACAAAATTAGAAAACCCTAATCTCACAAACGTACCATTGACCTGACCGGGATGTTTAGACCCAATGATGGAGCGACTATCGTCATCGTCGCCGGAGAAGAAGTCGTCGTCTAGGGTTCCGACGCGGCTGAGGTGGAGAAAGGGGCGGCGACGGCGGTTGATGGCGGCGGGAGAGGGGATTGAGTCGGGCGACTGGAGATTTTTTCCGGCGATGTCGAGACGAGAGAGAAGGGCTTTCAGAGAAGGGTCTTTGTCGATGAAGGAAGTGATGATTAGGGTTCCGTTTTCGACGACAGTGCGGAAAGAAAAAAGGATGAGGGAGAGAAAGAAGAACGTGGTAAGATTTGAGAGGAAGGACGAGGTTGTCTGTCTGAGGAGTTGTGAGGTTGTGCGAAGGTCGAGACGATGATGATGATGATGATGAAGATGATGATGATGAGGGGTCATGGCAGTTTAGAGCTCGCGAGAATCGCGAGTGCTGCGAATTGAATTTGTTTTTCTGTGATTTTGATTTCTAGGGGTTTGTACTTTTTTTTTTTTCCTGAACAGGTTTCGATCTTGATTCAATTCAACAACTTTTTTTTTGAGAAAAAAATTGTTGTTTTTGTTTCTGAAGAGGGAAAAAGAGACAAAATGCTCCGGTCTGGGTTGATCGTACGAGATGGGGGTAAAGGCAAGTGAGTTGGACTCTCACGCGATTGTGATCGCTCGTGGTTCGACGCGACATTTGTTTTTCTTCTCTGGAGGAAATGAATTTAAGTTTAATTTAATTTGAGAAAATAAAGTTAGCAGAGTTGGTTTGGCAACGTTAACGACAAAACGAAAATCAATATGAAATAATATTTTATAAAAATATAAAAAAATTTAAATTTAAATGTATTTACTCAAAAAATTGATACGTCCGTTAACCGATAAAATAAAAATTATCATCACATTATTGCAATCAAGGCATCAAAAGACATTTAGAAATGTAGCATACCAACTTGGGGGGACTTTGAATATGGGGGCGTGGAATTTTGGAGGCTTGTAAATGGAAAGTGGGACTTGGACAATTGGCAAAATCAAGGAATTGAAAATGAAATTTGGGGCGCAATTATGCCGACCACTTCTTTGTGAATGAACGTGAGATGTAATGTAGGGGTCTGTTACAAGTTCTACTGTCGTAAAAATCATCCTATCTTGTTCTCACAATTGATCAATCTGGGTCATCGTTCTCGATAGAGGAAACTCATCGTATAGCAGAGAGTGAAAATGACTTTTTTTCTCACTCAATCTCCCAACAACATATCTTGATGGCATGTAAGATCCACCAAGTGAATGTTGGATATGTGTGATGTTAATTACTTTTTTGCTTTTAGTCGCCCAAGAAGAGATCATGGAATTTGGAAGTGATTTAGTTGTAGAATCGAATCACACAACCATGCAGAGATTTTGAAGGAAGTTCACCATATTAAAGGAAGGATGTTTTGCCCAATATAGAAAATAAGGAAAGGAGATCCATCCAGATATTGCAAAATATTGATTGTAGGTGCAAAAATGGATGCTGTAAATTTGTTTTGAAAACACTAGGAGGGTTTGGCTCCATTTGCCTTTCCCTTCGGTCATCTAAGGGCCAAAACCAGCCCATGTGCGTGTGAGTTTCGCATCCACCACATTGGCGATGGGATCACAACTGAAGATCTAGACTCACAAGATGAGTACTGTTATGGGGCAACTAATGGAAACCTGCATGCGCCAAGAGTACATTCCAAATGATGTCCACCAAGAAAGCAATGAAAAACTTGTACTAGGGCTGTACACAAAATCACTGCACCAGAAGACTGACACTGGCCAGGAATCTTGTTTGTTAGCTGTACTGAAGCAGCATTATATTTCAAAAAATTATACCGAAGTGAAATGGTACAAACATGAAAGGAGAGTAATGATATATGAACCAAATAAATCAATGAGCAAACCAATTCTACATCGATATATTTTCACCAATTTCTGAAATTAGTCAAAACATTATTTATTTTATTTTTACACATTGGATCCACAACATTACTCAAAGGGAGAGAAAGAGGCCTGCATGGTACTACGCAGATGTAGGGAGAACCATCAAGTTCTCAGATATATCGCTACATGCCCTATGCTTGTGGTATGTATCCAACCAGAGTCATGGTCAAGAAAATAGATTTTATTCCAAATGATGGTTCAAAGATAAATTTCACTGATGGCAACTTTCCAGGGTTTCTGCTACAAATTAGGAGTCATAGTACCAATTGTTGCTTCTTGTTTAAGGAAACAAGATTTTCTCAGAAATGGTAGAAACAGCAATACCATGAGACCAATAATGCCACACAACAGAAAAAATAAATACATAATTTTTTTTTTTTTTTACCAGGCCGTGGAACACCAAGTATCATCAATGATTCATAGAAAACGGAAAAGAAACAAAGAAATTTTCATACTTTATTTCATACGTAAAGACAAAAAAATTAGGAATTACCAAACATGGTTTACAATGCCAGCTGCACTCAGATATGGAGTTTGATTCTCCAATAGATCACGACTTAGTAGGATCTCAAATTTCTTCCCATAATTTAGAGTTACAGACCTTTTGTCTGGTGCCACTCCACATCTCATGCGCTAAAGATTATTTCCTCCCGAAATCACCTAAATTACTTGAAGGCAGAATGGCAAGATTATCGCCATGCCCTTTATCATTGGTAGGTGATGTCAGCACATTTTCATATGAAAACAACTAAGAAACTACATTAAAGCTGATGCCAAAGGAAGAGGGATGAGACCCCATCATGACAATTGCTGATGCAGAAAAAAAATCTTAAAGGTGATCACAGACAGCATTTGTGAACTCAGTTGTGGTTGATTTACCACCAAGGTCACCGGTTCTGTACTTCCCCTCTGCTATAGTTTTAAGAATAGCATCCTGGATTTGATCGGCTTTAACATTAAGTTCCAAATGCCGCAACATTGACACAGAACTTAACAGCAATGCGGTTGGGTTCGCAAGATTCTAGACAAATACAACATAACACATAATTAACATAATTGGCCAACCATTTTGTCAAACACAAGAAGAAAATTAAAATAAAATCATTGGATAGCCATTTCTGTTAGAAAAAGGTCAATTAAGCTGCTCAGTCGCTGCAGCAGATTTTGTGCTCATCCAGAAAAGCATTGAGATGGAGTAAATGGGGATTGACATAGATGGAATATGACAGTTGTGCAAAAGGAAAATAAGAGCTTTCCTACCCAAGATATGGCAATAAAAAGTACATTTTCAGGCAGATATCAGAATTATTCATTAAACATGCATTCCAAGGGATGGGCCTATATGAATACATATGACAAAAGGGTGGGAAAGTCCGACTAACATAGCAACTCTCTTAGGCAGTCATAAGGTGAAGCCCATTAACAGAGCCTTACAAAGACTCAACATACCAAGCAAATAAAAACCCCTCCCATAAGTTGGTCAGAAGCCTACAGAATTATGTAGCTAAGCCACTTGGGCTCTTATGGGATGCGCCTATCAAGCATGCATCACAACTGAGAAAAGAACTGAGAAAAGAACATTGTTTTTATTCCTCAGGGCAGTACCTTCATCTTCAAGGTCTTGGCTAAAAAAGGATTTGCCAAGTGCTATACCAATAATGTTGATCCTTTTTTTTATGCTCCTGGGGTTGGGCGAGTATTCCACAATAATAAAAGGAAAGGTCTAGGTAAGAGTCTGAGATGGTTTCTATTTTTAAAAGGGAGGGAGGTGGCTGTGTGGAACCAATCCCCTCGTGAATATTACCATACACAATATTACGTACTAAATTTATAGAGTTAAAGCTTTGTGATTCCTTTTCTTCTTCCCCCCCCCCCAATTTTCTCTATCCAAGAATTCCTTATCTTTGTAATTTCAACTTGAAAAGGTGACAACCTCCCACCCCCACAAAAAAAAATAATAATAATAAAATAAAGGAAAGAAAAAAATGGAAATAGCATCTACAGAATGAAATTGGTTACACAGTAAAGCTGCCTACAGACTTGGATCAGTATTCCACATCATTCACTACTAAATTTTTTACCAAGCAAAGGAATTGATAGACAAAAATCTTCTTTTACCTACTTCTTTTATACCTTTCATCAGCCAGGAGTATTTCATGATTTTATAAATCAAATTTCTCAAAATTTCCAACAGCATAAATTAATTGAGAAATACAAAGGAACGGATCAGCTAACATTACAACAAATAGTAGTAAATTAATATAACTTATTTTCAAAGCAGAACATCCTACTGTATATGACAAACTATTATATGATGTCACAAATGTGTCATTGTCTAACTCAGTGTAACTATAAATTTCATTCTCTTCAACAACTTGCGTGTAACTCTATATAGCTTCATTTGTATATCTTAGCATAATACAATGAACTATAATGCTGTTGTATATATGTGAAAATGTACACCATAATGTACACAAGGAATTGCTGTAGAATGTCACATGCATAGTCATAGCTCTCTCTCAGGTTTACAACTTAAGAATAAAGTGAATTAATAGTATATATTTATATCTGCATGTCAACAATTAGGGTTTTTCGAAATGTTTAGTGACTAGAAACCCCCCCCCCAAAAAAAAACAAAGGAAACCAGTAGACCATGAAAAAAAATCAAATTTCAGCTCATTCACTAGCTGGGGGGCCGATGTTCACCAGCCCAGTCATGTTGGTTTTGCCAATGTTCAACTTAATCCTCTAAGGCTACAGATTTAGTAGCTTACCATCTTCACCATGCAGAATGGTTACTCAAAAAAGGATAATTCTAGAGTAGCTAAATATGGTTAAGGAGGCAAAAAGAACACATAAGTATGTGGCACACAAAGATAGAATCTAAGGTAGAAGTAGCTTTGCGAGTTCACCTTTCCAGCAATATCAGGGGCTGAACCATGAACAGCTTCAGCAAGAGCAATACCTCCCTCACCAATATTGCAGCTGCGCAGAAGATCATACAAGGTGAAAACAATGAGATACAGTCTAGGTTGCCTATGCACATGTGTGCGTGTGTGTGTAAACAATTTATGCACTTCAGGTGTTCGGCAAAGAAAAGAAGGAAGATACCTTGGCGTTAAGCCCAAACCACCAATCAAGCCAGCACAGAGATCACTAATAATGTCACCATATAGGTTAGGCATCACCAACACATCAAACAGTGATGGGTTCTTCACAAGCTGGAAAAGGAAATAATGATTTAGTATTAACTTATAGATTCCATCCAAAATTATCTTTCCCACAAAATTTATTTTCTTGATCCTCAATTGGATGGTGTGTTCCCTTTTCTCAAAAGATGATGCACATGTCAGCATAGCCCTTCCTTCAAAACCAAAAGCTTTAAAATTTATAGGAGTGTCAAGCATGGCTAAGTTTAATTGCTTGTTACATATAAGATCTCTTGATTCTATCCTATGACAACGAGTTATGTTACGGCGTCACATACTTCCCTTAATAAAATATGCAAGTTTGGGAAATCAAAAGAAACCCATGTTCGCACTTTGTTCTTTCACTCCACATCTAAATAAAGGAAAGGCTAATTTACCATCATACAACAGTTATCTATGACTACTTCCTCATACACGATCTCTGGGTATTTCTCCGCAACCTCGCGACAGCACTGAAAAAGGTGCAAATAGATAAATCATTGCATATCTATTTCTCAGAAACATACAGGTAACCAACAACAGAACCAATGAAAGCATATAGACCTTAAGAAAAAGACCATCAGTTTTTTGCATGATGTTGGCTTTATGTATTGCAGACACTCTCTGTCTCCCATGGGTCTTCGCATAGTGAAAAGCATATTCAGCAACCCTCATACTTGCTTGGCGGGTAATGATCTTGAGACTTTCAACAACACCTCTCACAACCTAGCATCACAGATACTTTAGCTAAGGATTACATGTGAAAGACAAGCATCCTTTGTGATAGAACAAACTTACTTGATGTTCAAGTCCACTGTATTCCCCTTCTGTGTTTTCACGAATGGTAATTAGATCAACATTATCATAGCGAGTTTTATAACCAGGGAGACTGTAACATGGTCTGACATTGGCATACAAATTAAGCTCCTTTCTCAACGTAAGATTCAGAGAACGATGCCCTTTTCCAATTGGTGTAGCCATTGGCCCTTTCAAGCCTACCTTATTTCTTCGTACCGATTCTAGACTCTCCCATGTCAGAAAACTCTGGGTTCTAGGATCAATTTCAGTTCCCACGTAGTGTTCTTCCCATTCAATAGGCACACCAGCAGTACTAAACACCTGCATGATGATGATATAACAAAGTTATCACCACTTAAATTCGATGTCACAAAACATCAGCAATGCCACCAATATCCATCTCCCACTATTGACAGGGACTAGCATCACTCAACTTAAAAACATAAGTCTTGAGTTATTTATGTTTGATAGGGACTCATCTAAAAAACTAATTTCTGAGGTCAGTCCAACAAGCATATCAACATGGAGATAGTTAAGGTAGGAACACCATTTCATGCACACTATAATTATGAATTATGCTAGTAAATATTTGTACTTACCCAAATCACAGTCTACAAGCCATCAAATGCATTAAAAGTTTTTGCACATTAAATTTTTTCCCATGTCATTCTTTTATGATGCAAATCTCAGCTCCAGTCCTTTGCATATGTACAGGAAAAGCCTTCTGGCATGTACAGGAAAAGCTTCTGGCATGTACAGTCAGGGATGGAGCCTGATGGGGGCAGATGATTGGATTCCATATCTTTTATACTCGGCACTCACACGATAAATTGATAAATATGCAGAAAAAATTTTTTGAACAAAATAATTGATTCAATAATTCAGACTTATTACTCCAACAACTATCCATATTGAACCGAAAACTGAAAATTGCATGTGCACAAATTGACATCTTGATCACAAGCAACAAAGAAAAATAACATGTACAAAAAAAAATGGCATACTTCACATAAATAGCAACAAATTAATTAGAACCACGATATAAGAGTATTGTTATTGTTCTTCTTCAAAGTCATTTTTTTCAAAAATGTATTCACAATACATCCCCTAACTCCTACAAAATTTGATATGGACCTAAACAAAGCATTTCCCATCACATAAGCATGTCCTATGAATAGAGCAAACAAAAAAAGTAATTGTCACATGGTTAAACAATTTGTTTAATGTTAACATTATCAAGTATCTATATGTGGACTGAGTGGTGGCAAATTTTAAACTTTCCAAAAGCCATTGAGGTATTTTATCAAACATGTGGGTGAACCAAATATTTGTAGATGAAACTTTTTACAGGGACAATAACATTTGAAATATTTTTCATAAAATTCTGAGAGAGCAAATTTTTTCTTGAAATATCAAGGGGCTAATTATAATCTTTGGGAGGCATACTATAATTTTTAAGGGTGAAAGCATCAGTTGGGGGTTAAAATTTTAAATTTTTATGTAGTAATTAAAAAAAATTGGGGGAGGGAGGGAGTCCCCCCCCCCAACCTGTCTCCGCCCTTGACTATAGTTCACGAACAACGTGTACCAATGGGTAGATCAGTTGTGTGGGCCAGGGGCAAATGGAGGAGTTGGTTGGGGGGAGCCACCGTGAGATTAATTTTATATATAATTTCCAGAATTATCTCCAAAAATTATAATCCAAAAGAATGTTGAATTTTGACATTCTATATAAAATTTTCTGCCTTTGCCGTTGGTGTAGGCTCAATCTCCCCAAAGGAATATATCTTGGGAAAAGGAGCATTCTTACAAGCAGGGATGGAAGTCCTTTTCTGTAAACTAGTTTATCTTGAAACCTGATTGGCTAAGTAAACAACAAAACAGTTATAATCTGTGACAATATGTCCAAATAAATTACATACTGCTACACGAAAATAAATGATCTTAGCTATTTAGGAGTTGAGTTATTACAGAACAAACTCCAGAAAAATGGGCAACGAATAAACAATAAGAACACTTAATAATATAAAATTCTTTCTTTTCTCTTCCTAACACAACTCGCCCAGCCTAAGTCAAAACCCAAACAATTTTCGTCAATAACATCATTCCAACCGGGTATTGGATCTAAAATTTGCATTACAAACCCTAAAATATTCAAAAATGAAACCAACAGTTGTAATCATAGATTTGAAGATACGCAAAAACTCTTGGCGACAAATGTCTACCGCGACGAAAATTAAGAACCGAACAAGCGAGGAATGAGAGAGAGGGGGGAGAGAGAGAGAGAGAGAGAGAGAGAGAGAGACCTGTTTGACGGACTGGGCGATTTCAGGGCCGATTCCATCGCCAGGGAAGAGGGTAGCACGAATCAAATTAGAATCGGAAGAAAAAGATCGATCGAGAGAAGAGAAAACCCTAGAACCGTTGTTAGGGTTTCCAAGAACGCGTCGGAAAAGATGGGAAGCCATTGTAAGGGTCCCAAACCGCAAGCAGAAAGATTCAAAGAATAAAACTCAGTTGAGAGAGAGAGAGAGAGAGAGAGAGAGAGAGGAATGCATAGAAGTCACGTAGCCTAAACTAAAATGGAAAAGCGCACCAAAGAAATGGAAGTAATGGAAAGAATTTTGACTTCACGTATTGGGCTGAGCTGAATCGAGCTCCAAAGGTTGGAGAATTTTGGACCGTCCGATAATGTAAAAGTAAAATAACTCTTTTAAATATGTTTTGTAAAATAAAATAAAATAATAATAAAAAAAAAAGAATCATGTTATAGTCTAACACAAAATTAAAGAAAAATTTTCTCCAATAATAACGTTTTTACACTTTGTCAATGGGGGATTTGTCTCCACCGTCTGATCACGGATGGCGTTACGCAGTCACCGTTGGTGAGAGAGAGAGAGAGTTGCTTTGTAGAACATGTGTTTCTTGATCGGACCGTAGTAAGAAGTAAGTTGCCCAGGTAATTATACCTTTTTCCTTCCAATAATATCCTATCCGGAAGTTTTGGAACGAGCATGTCTCGTTCAGGAAGCCTCGTATCAAATATATTATAATTATTAAAAAAATAAATAAATTGTCTAAATGACGAGATTTTCTAATAATTTTTTGGCACTAAAAATATTTACCAAATTCTATCTTATTCCATTTATATTTGGCACGAGGCCGCCTCAACCAGACATGCTTGTTCCAAAACCTCCGAGATTTCTGCTTCTTTTTAATCCCTCCCTTTTGGCAAGAAACACGGCAAACTAACCCAGACATTGCACAAGCAACCACAAATATAAGTTTACCATATGTAACCCCGGAGATCATATGTAAGGGGGCCAACTACTCTGGTATCTCCACCTTCACCCCCAGTAAAAAAATAATATAAATTTGCAGGCCAAAAGGTTTTTTTTTTTTTTTTTATCTTTTCTCAGATTTAACAAGAGAGGGAACCTAAAATAATGAAATCATTCCAACTGCAGCCAACAAAATTAGGTCAGCTTCAGGCGCTACAAAGGGAATGTTGGGAAACCCATAAAGCAACTTGGTCAGTGCATCCAGCTTTAAACATCCAAATTGATGTTGAGGAGAGGAAAAAATGCGCCAGTCACATCAATGGTGATTAAAGAAATTTTAACCGCTCGATTTTTCTCCTATTCAACAGTGCAGATCAACAAGTCCCACTTGAAGATAACCAATAAAAAAAAGGGATTAACAAATAAGTAGCAAAACTAATTTCCCAAGTTACTGAAGGTTATTTTCGACATTTGCACTCTTATTATTATTTTTTTTCCTTTTCTTTCCCTTTTGCAAAGGATGGTATAGATAATGCTACAAAAAGTAACCATGAACCTACATTGACCACGACAAAAAGACTTCTTTTCTACTGAATTTCTTTCTTTCAGCTGCTATTATACATCCAGTCACTTACAATCCTATGTATACATATCAAATACAAGGAAATAAAATTAGCAGCAATGACCTCTACTACATGAGCGAGGGGGAGAGAGAGAGAGAGAGAGAGAGAGATGATTGGCACTTTAAGACTGACACAATGAACTGCTTCTAAAAATCCAACAGCTCATAAACCATGCACTTCATTTGGCGAGAACTAAAGACCTAAGCTATGAGCCATAGGATGTTGACGGTGGAGCCTTGCGCGATGCAGTCCCGCTCTCGCCTACTGATCTGTTGGATAACCTTCGTTTGTACCGTTTAAGGACAGATGCCAAATTCTCTTTTCCCTTGGGGAAGGCAACATCACCAGCTGCGGTGCCTGAACGACCTTTCCGGGAGGAAATTGCAACTTCTACATCCTTGATAATGTCTTGAAGGGTTGATGCTGACGTGCATTTCCCCTTCCCAGCTCTAGCAGTAGGAGGTAAAATGCCATTCAAAACAGGTGGGCTCATCCTCCTTTGTTGTGAAACTGGAATTTCAAGGCAGAAGCAAGTGGGTGTTGGCATTCTAGGTCTAAAGAATGCTGGATCAATGATACCCTGCAACAAATAAAAAGATTGTTCCAAAAACTTCAGCATCCACCTGCCACCAAATTTACTGGATATTTATAACAAAATGGAGACAACAGAAGAGTCCACCATATGCACTAGATAAATGGATTATGCAGGAACTTCCAAGCATCACAGATACCAGAGTCAAGAGAGAAGGGAATTAAAGGCCAAGATAAAGGACATAAAACCTCCCATTTTTCAGGAGGCAATCCCACCTGGAAGCAGGCATGCACCTAGCAGAGCTAATGCCAAGACTCTCATACATCCATAGGTGCAAGAATCTCATGAAGGGTGAGACCCAACGGCGGGAATGTGCTCCTGTGGGTTATAATGGAATCAACAGAACTATTGTAGCCCATGGAATTCTCTAGGCCATAGGGTGCACAGACCAGGTATAACAATGTGTGTCAACTGAAGATATCAGTGTGGAATACAGTCAATATTCATCTGATGTGTCTATCACAGAAAAATCTATCCCAAAAATTTTATGCAGATCATAAGCTCCCAATACCACTTCAAAAAGCAAAAATTTGTCTCAAAGCTGAGTAAGGTATCATTAGTAAGGGTTTCTACAACATTACCTGAAGACGATTAAGCACATAAGTGTATTTTCCCCATAGCTCCGGTCGACTTTCCGTAAGTGACAGCTCCAGAATTCGGTGTATGCACCAGACCCCAAAGCTTACAATAAGGTCTGCTTTCCAAATACATCCTTCTCCACAATGAGGAACTGAAGAGACAAAAATTTTGGTGAATTCTGCCTCATCATTCTTTGACATTGAACTAGATTTCCTGTCAGACAAATAACGAGTGTCCCCTATTTGAACCGCCCTAGCTATCTCTCTAGTTTCAGCTTCATAAAAGAGTCTCTCTCTTGCAGCCACACAATCAATAAGATCCTCATCAGCTCCATCATTCTGTCTAAATAACCAGTCAGACCCTTCCAGTTTCAGGAGCTTCAGAATGCACACTCTGAAAGACTGAAGCAGTTTGACCTCCATATCTGCAACAGAATTTGCTTCCCTGTTACTTATACTTGGCCCACTTCCAACTTCATCCTCACCAATATGGATTTTAGGGGCCACTCCAAACGGCTCTAGAGGCTGTTTAGCCCATGAAGATCTTCTGTCTAGACCAGAGTTCAACTGTAGGGAAAAAGCATCTGTATAGACATTTGATGGTGACAGTTCATCAAAGGCCAAAGGGGCTCCGGCCCTCTGTTTAGGATTTAAATACATGGTATCATAGGCTGTTCGGCCAACGGATGCCCCAGTTCCAATTGAACTTTCCAACTGACCACTCCTATCTACAGAATATAGATTTCGGCAGGCAAGCGAGATTCCTGAAATGTCAGGCATACTACGGAATTTCTTAGTGTTTGCTTGAGTCCATGGGTCCTGACCAAACCCAGGTGGAAAGAGATCATAACTTCTTTCAACTCGCAATGGGCTATTTCTAGACACTGCAAGGTTTTGACTGCTCGATGGTTGTAGAGAACTAAAACCATTCTGGGGTTTTCGCACCGAACCAAATCCAAATGTATCTGCATACCTTATAGGACCCAATGGCATGGATTTGGGGGATAATGACTCTGTTTGACCATTAAAAAAAGAAGAGTTTCTGTCCTTGGTGATCCGATCAACATAGGAAGCCATCTTATAGCCATGTACGGTGGCTGGCTGATAATCATAACCGTCTGAAGATGTTGGGATGCGCAAGCTGTGATAACGCCTTTCCCCTGCATCATGTACATTGCGGCTAGAATTCTGCACATATGCGTTCAACAACTCCACATGATTATTCCACAACAACGATGATCCCCTTTGAGCATTAAAAGAAGACTCTATACTGCTATGCATTCTCTGCTGCCTGGAAGTGTCAAGTGAATTGAAACCACTCAGTGAATCAGATCCTCTTCCCCCAGGTGATGGGAAGCATCCAGTATATTCCTTCCCAAGAGTGTCCACTTTCAGTGTGGAAGTGTCAGGCTTCGGATCTATCCCCAGCAACACATCAAATTTTTTTGCCTTGGCTTCTTGAGTTGTCTGCCCATGAAAATTATATAACTGCCCCCAGAATTCATCAAGGACTGCAGCTAATTGACGCCTTGCAGCACGGGCCAATCCTGACAATCTGGAAAGACTTCCAGGACCATTTCCACCTTCATCACTTTTTCCACTTAAAGTCCTAAAGGATCCTGGACCCTCAGATGTGGGAGGACTGGTCATGAAAATACCTTTAGATGGCTCCTCAGATTCCCATGTTTCCCCCTCCTCATCTTCTTTTTCAGTCAGTAAGTCTCCTTCAACTCTCAGAGTCTTCTCAACAGGGATGGCAGTCTCAAGTGTTGAGATAGTTGTATCTAGAGATTCACCTTCAGAAACCTCATTAACAACTGATCCATTGTCCGACTCTGCAGTTGAAATTGACTCCTCTAGGTGGCATACTGAGGAGCTTGAAACCATGCGCTCAGAACAAGTATCCTCAACTGTTGTTAAATGAGATTCCTGATCAGAAATTATTGTTTCCGGCAACTTAGAATCAATATCTGGAACTAGTACATCAGAATGACTCAGCAAAGACCTTCCGGTTGATGCCACTGGCTCTCGTTTTTCTACAGGCTCCTCCATGTGATGTTTAGTTTCACTAACATTGGTTTCCTCTTTCTCTGCAGATGCCTCTGAAACAGACTTTGCTACATCCAAGTCCCACATCTGAGAATCTATTCTCGCACTTGCAGATTTTAAAGGTGTAGCTGCCAGCCAAAGCATCATACCAAGTGAGGCACAAGCGATGACAAGAAGAATTACATAAGGCAGGCCAATGTTATTTCCCATATTCCAACTCAAATTGACCACCCAATCGCTATCTCCGAATATCATCTCCACAATGAATATGATCTTCAAGCCAAGTATAGCTATAAAAGTGATCAACGCTAGGAACTCCAGAAATGGAGAAACCTTGTATGCACCCATTATTGACCGAGATGTCGCAACACGAAAAAGAGGAACCATAGATGATGGAAGCAGCAGGGCAACCATAACCTGCACATATATGAGTAGCTGGTATATTCCCTCGGCTCCTAAATCTTTTGAACAACAATAGGCTGGAACAATGGCGATAATTCTAATTGCAAAACGATGAAGCCAACCAGGGACATCAATTTTGATGAAATCTTGCAACACCACTTGTCCACTTATATTCCAGGTGAAAGTTGTGATTTGACTAGATAAAATGAGTAGTAGTACAAATGCAAAAGGTGCAAACGTACTTCTAAGCATCTGTAATTTCAGGAGAGTCAACACGTAAGGAAATAGACAAGAATGGAAATAGCAGATTGGAATGATGTAAATTACTATAAATATTAACGCATAATGCATTTGGAAAATGACTTCACCTGGTCCATTAGGGACATTGCATCCTGAATAGTGAGTAGAACAAGACCGGTACTGTAGAACACATTAGCTGCCGAGTTCATCAGCACGTAATTAACAAGAAAAATGCCACTGAAGATGCATAAGATGGCAAAAAAATGTTCATGACAAAGGGCATCCTTTGATACATTTGGTGGTAGCTGATGCTGCAGCGGGCATAAGGAAGCCATGTCATATTCAAGAGAAAACATAAATGAACTTAAGATTTTAATAATTCGATATGTATAAGTGAACATTAAACAAAACATATAATACCGACACAAATACACTCCTAAGAACAATTTGAAAGACCTCTCCACTCCTGAAATTGAAATATCGCCCTAGGGTTGTTTTTAAAATTTTTTTACACTTCCATCAGGAGAAGTAAATAAAAAACTTTACATATTTCAATAATTATTTAGAAGATTAATTTTTTGGCATTACTCTTCTAAGTATCTAAGAAGGTTGCCTGCCACTGATTGAAGTAGGAAGTCATGGAGTTGACTGGGACTGGAGAAAAAAAATTTAAACCAATGGTCCTTTGGTCTCTGCCCATTTCAAATCAAGGAGTCAAGCATATAGTAACCAAGTAAATATAACTAATGCATTTGATCTTTTGGCCACATGTAGCTGATGAGGGCAATCAAGAGCATGCATCTATCCAGAATCTAATAGATGAGGGCACAGACAGCGTAAAAGCATTACTTCAGGGAACAACATAGCAGGTGGCAGAAGTGTGACCCTTCACTCACATCACCAAAAGAAAGGCTCAAATTCAACTTAAAGTGGTATCAGTACATTGGTTCAATGTATCAACAAGCAATATGAATTATATCTCTAGCCAATTGTCCAATCCATTGAGCAATGCAATTATGAAAAGGCTGACATAGAGACACCAACTAGACAAAATAAGCACTTAACACCGTTAACTTTTAGAACAATCGTTATCATCAAAAGATTACATCACTTGTTGCGGGACTTATTTATGCCTAACTTTGAGAAAAGTAATGCGGCGGTATTACTCTGCAGGTAGTCACAGTATGTGTGAGGTATACACTTTAAAACTTGAAAGACTGTAAAAACCAATGCAAATGAATGCATGTAGGAATAAACCACATCAAGATAGGCTTTTGCAATAAGTCATAAATATTGGGAGCAAAATAAAGATAAACAAACACATGTTTCCACCTCCACAAAATAACTTTCGGTTAAGTTTAGCATCTCACAACCAAACTAACAGAACCAAAATGGTAGGAGTACTATCAACCATTTTCCTACAGAAGCAAGGCAAACTAAGAAGAGAGCTTAAAGGGAGGGGGGGAACCAAGAACAACAACAAACCCTAAGAAAATAATTAGTCCATGCCCCCAAACTTCCCCATACTTTTTTTTGAAGAGAAGATTATATTGAAGAAAGAAGAATGTTGCTAGAGATGTAAAGAAGATAAGAACTCCTTTTAGAAAGATACAAGATGACAAATAAAAACTAGATGAGGATTGCTTTGCAATCTCTCTTTAAATCCTCCATACAATAATCCCTAGAAGCCCCTGAAACATTAGCATTAAGACATTTAAAAAACCAAAATGAGAGATATAAATAGCCTGATAATCAGTTTTAGTTTTATCTTTCCTCCACCTTCAGAAGAATAAAGCCTGGGCATTTCCCTAGAGTCTTAAAATTTTCTGAAACTTCTAAAAACCGTAGCATTCATTTCCATCCGAATACACCAAAGAAATGCTTTTCGAGTATTTCAAACAAATGTCATTTTTGTGCATATAGTACATCTAATACCTGAACAATTGAAGAATGGAGGTAAAAGTTATGAGGCATTATGCTAGCTCCAAGAAGACCCATAAGTGCAAAAGCACTCTCTCCACTCAACTTTGTCACCATCCCATTCATCGAGAGAGGGATTTCTGGTTGACTAATAAGCACTCCAAGAACATAACAGAGCAATATAAATCCTGACAAAATTATCCAGACAATTTTGGCCTGGCAGTTTTCCTGGAAAAGAAGAAAACAGTAAAGCTATATAATATGAGACTTGTGATGATGTAGTGAGTGTTGCAATTTCACAGAATACATATAAGAAGACTTACCAGGAAGGTGGTGACAACAGGAAATAAAACAGCATCAATAGCTGTCAAAAAGACACAAGTTGACAAGTCTATCCCAAGTACGAGACTTAGTCCTTGTGCAATGCCCAGAGTCTAGAAAAAGAAAAGTCACCAGACTTTAGAATATGATAGCCACACATTTAAATAATAAAAGATTTCAGGAATACAGCAAAAGACAAAATAAAGATCCGTTCCCTACCATTGTCAGGTCCAAAGCAATTAGGGAGAGCTCTGTTTGAACTCCTAGTAATATGCATCTTGCTCTGTCATATTCCTCACTGCAAATCTTTGGCATTTAAAAAGAAAAAAGAGAAATTACTAGACATTAGACGGTCCATATTGCAAGGGAAGTATTAAGGATAAAGTCACATAATTAACATGGAACAAGCATGTGCTATGGATGGTAAATTGAGACCAAAGAAAAAAAAAAGATTGGTCATAACACATCCTGGGCCATAGATGCATGTGGCCCCGTCAAAGAGAAGGAAATAGGGATTGCAACCAACCACTCAGTATAGGACAAGCATCATACTAGAATATGAATGGGCAAAGATGATCCTATGAACGCAAAATTCAAAAGCCTCACATTTCTTCAGGGAAGTTTGTGGTGGCTTATGAGATAATGAAAAAGAAGAACTCTTAATATGACCAATTTATATGCCCACTAACTAAAATGCCCTCTTTTCTGGATTGAACTACATTTTCACAGATAACATAATGATCAGAACACAAATGCGACACCAGGGCTTGTATTTCAATTTTTTTTTTAACAAAGTCCTTGAGGTACAAACGGTTGGGTGAAGAATTGAAACAGGATATTTTTCCGTCAAATAATGAGAATCGCAATACCTGTGCAAGATCTCTTCCTGTGACGACACCAATACGCACTGAAAGGTACTGGCACAAAATAGCAGCAAAACTAAATAGAAGCACTGGTACAATTAGATCAAACCCAAAACGGGCACCTCCATCAACAACCGTAGCCCACTTTCCAGGATCAATATATCCGATTGAAATAAGCAGCACTGGTACAACAGCAGGAGATAGCCGCTGAAAAATGCCTGGCATCTGGTTAGCACTTCTACTCTCCACCTCCATCTGATTCGCTGACTCTAGTAAAGAATAACAACAAACAAGAGATAAATACGATACTTGAGTTATTTATCCACATAACCAAAACATTGCTAATTATTGCCCCGTACGATAATTTACATGATCACTTATAGCGGGATTACTTTAGCATCACAAGTCATCTAACACATCATTGCCATATTCTCCATCCACAGAGAATACTAGCAAGTGATCACGCCTCAAGTAAAGCTCTTCACAGTGCAATTGGCCAGATCAGTCCTACAAACTTCTCTTGCACTACATCAATGCGATTTATCCTGTCACCAAGCAAGTCAGTAGTTCTAACAATATTTATCACGCACCACTGAACCTGGTGCAATTAAATGCACCAACAGTAGATACCCAGAAGTTTGATGAACCTTCCAACTATCCTTATTATTTCAGCATGACCTCAACATCGATCTAAATCATGTACAGCAACTGCCTGTATCTTGGAGCATCATGCAACACTCGAAGCAAATTTCTATGCTGGTTCCTCTTCTGCCCCTCAACTTCACTCAACGTGGTACTCTGATACATTTTGAAACAACAATTTGCAATCAGAAGTATATCAAGACTACTAATAGCCAACCCACACAAGAATTCTATATCAACAATCATGGCATGAACTAAACTTGGTATGCTGCGACGTAACAACATACACCTAATCAAAAATTACGACATGCAATTCAAGAACCAACATATGAACTCGAACATCATTTCGCATGCCAGAATTCAACATTCTAGCCAATGGGGTTCAAAACATCATGATTTCATTTGAAGAAACTTGGTCGTGTAGCATCCAAATCCATATTTCTCAACAATCACATCAAATTACTTCCTTAAAAGTTTCTAACATTTCCGAATCAAGAGGTTATCCTAAAATTATACAAAACCAAGGTTTACTGTGCTTTCCACTTTATCACTACTTTTCTTGGTTTTAAAACGACTAATATCTCAAATCACTGTATTTATCTCCCAATATGCTAATAACCAAAAAAGCGATAGAAAAACCAAAACCCACCAACAAAAGTTGAAAATTAAAAAAAAAAAAAAGTAGAAAAATCACACTACCCAGATCTTCAAACTAAAATATAAGCACTAATTTCACAAAAAAAAAAGAGGTACCAAAGCCCTAAACCTGTCGCAATTATAAATACACATGAACAATCTGGATCCGATTCTCACTCGGATTACACAGACAAAATACACGCACGGTATCCGGGCAGACACAAGTCCGTGACTATAATTAGGGTTTCAAAAAGAAACTTTTACCTTTTGAGAGTTTCCCTTTTTCGCTTCTGCAGTATTTCTTTCTGCTCAGTTCGGATCAGAACCCTTTTATGAGAACTCCCACGGGTAAAATCATCAATAGAGAGAGACAGAGAGAGAGAGAGACAGAGAGAAGAGAGTGTGTTTCGTTTCTATATAGAGAGAGACAGAAGCTGCTCATACCCCCTAGGAGAGAAGGGTAGACCGGTAGGAATAAAAAAATAATAATAATAATAATAAAAGTTTCACATTGAAGAGAGAGAGAGAGAGAGAAGTAAATATATGATGACGTTTTTTTTATTATTATTACTTTTTCATTTATTTGAAAAGCTATGGAGCCATCGCCTATCACGCTTTTTGTCTTCTAACTTCCATTTTTTTTTTGGTTGCATTTATTATATTAATATAATACTGTTTCAGATATAGCGTGTTGAAAATAATAAAAATCATTTATAATATAGTATTAAAACTTGAATAAAAATTTTAATCTTTGGGTTAGATTAGTAAAACTCCATCTAACCACGACATTTCCAACATTAATGGCTCTTTGTCGGTCGCTAGAAGACCTAAACGGTATTTAAAATTAATAATATGGCCATTTTTCTAAATATGCTTCGTCCCATATTAAGAAACTTGAAAACAACTTACCCCGAGATGGGGTACCAGAAAGGGTACTAAAGTCTTTCAAATTCAACACAGTAGTGTAAATGAATGTTCCCTGCGGAAATATGTACAAAGCAAGAGTACGGATGGATAATTTACACGGTAAGATATGATATTAGATTTTTTAATTAAATTTTTGAATTCGATCAGTGACTTGAATATGAAAAAAATTACGTTTGAAGGTGATCATCTTAATGGGTCATTATAAATTTCGAAACAAATTAATCAAAATATGACTCTAAATATAATTAATATAGCACAAAAAAAATAAAAAAAACAAAACAGGAATTCTACTTTCCTATCAGTTGGGCACTTCATATTTTAACTTCAATATATTTATTCTAATTTATTTTATGAAAGAATTATACAATTTTTTTTGAATTTCTTTTTAAATGATTGACTATTTTTTTAATTAAACAATGCTATGTATCATACCTTAAATTTTACTAGTTTGTCACACATTTATTTATAAGGAAAAAAATTTTTAGGGTATTTTTTTCATTCAAAAAATTAAAGAAGAAGATATTTTTTTTTCACATATTTATCAATTATAACAAAAAAAATATGAATCTCACCACTAATATCATGTCATATTGTTTGCTAAATTTGTCTCCAAAAATTTAAAAAAAAAAAACAAAAATAAAAATATTCATCATATTTATCGACGCATTTTTGCTGAAAAATCAATTATTTGATTTTTGCAACTAACTAATAAAAATATTCATAAATATGTTATCCTTTTTAACTAACTATTTTGCAACTAACGAAGTCGGACGCTGTTGAGAAGATATTTTCTTCCAATACCATAATAATTTATTCAGAAAGATTATGATCTGAGGGAAAACAGCAAAATTGATTTAAAGAAAAATTCCGGAGAAGTCAAAGTTTGGCCAAGAATAATCCAGAGTCCAGACTCCAGACCCAGCACTCCTGCTTCTCGTCTACCTAAAAGATTAGGTGGGTCCCCCTGTTTCATCTCCCTCTCTCTCTCTCTCTCTCGCTCTCTCTCACAGTAAAAATTATATAATACTTCCCGTAAATTTCTCGAATTTGCAAAGAAAAACCAAAACCTGTCTTTTGCACGAAACTGTTTGGCTGTTTTATGCATTATTCATGAAAATATGAAAGTCTGCGTTTAGAGATTTTTCCCCCCAAAGGGGTTTATGTTTTTTTTTTTTTTTCTTGAAAAGTATGTAAAACGATAACTAAGGCAATAATCTTTGAATAATATATGTTAGAAAAATAGAAATAGGAATGGGTTTGGAGCTTTTTACTCTAAAGAGATTACTTTTCTTTTTTGTTAATAAATAATCCAAAAAAAACTGATATAATAATATGAGAATTATGATCATAATTTTAATAAAATAGTAGAAGAAAGAAAGAGTGGATGATAGGAGTTGGGATATTATTTCGTCGGTTTGCTATTTGTGGTAACGTTATATTAATATTAAAAGTGCTAAGGTCCTATCTGGATAAGTATGATAACCCAGAGAGAGCTATGCTGACTTATGATAAATGGCAAACAGCTAGCAGAGTTGTGCACAGACAAACTTGGTGATGCCCGAAATTATAATAAACTTATGAGAGAGAATTATTTATGACATTGCTCCACGCAAATCATGTCTGGCTGGGGCTCCTGCACTCACTGGCTCGTGAAGTAGCACTACCTTCTCCTTTGGGGGTCTGGTGGAGTGGTCACACTGAAGGAAAGCATCATATTTTTGGGAATTAAGGTTATTCTCCTCTCTTTAATATAGAGAGAGAGATTTTCAAAATCAATGTCTCGTTTATTTAGTGAAAGGATATTGAATTTTTTAATCAATTTTTAATAATGAAAACAAAAGATATTTGAAGAATTCATCGTCGATAGTTAACTCAGATCAAAATAATTAGAATTAATAAATTAAATATCAGATATGGTCGATTGATATATCATTTTTGAATTTTTTCTGTCATCTCAATTGAGTTTGATTTTTGATGGGCTAGAATCAAATTCTAACCAGGTTTAGATTACATTTTGACGTATTTCATGTTCACAAATTCTTAATAAATAATAATATATATGCTACAATATCATCTTTTTCAATACGGTTTATAAATTTTTAAAAACTTGTAGGATATTTGTTGATTGTATAAATTCTTATATTTTATTTTTAAAATAAATTATTAAAATATTTAAATAAAATAAGATAAAGCAATTAATTAGATATTATGTGAATTTATAAGTTATTGTTATATTTGATAATAATAAGTTTTTATAAACTCTTTTTAGTGTTTACTAAAAATGACAAAATACCTTTATATCATATAAATACTATTTATTGACATGGAAAGAGTAATATAGGATAATAAAATCTTTATAAGGGTAATTTTGTCGGTTTATAGCTTAAAATAAAATAATTTATAAGTTGCATAAAAAAGTTTTTATTGAACTATATTTTTTAAACAGTTTATAAATTTGAAATATTTTATTTTTAGAATTTATAAATTATTTTTAAAAAAATATTAATCAAAATTCTTAATTTTTTTTTAATTTATAAGATTAGTCAAATACCTTAAAATGAAAAAGAAAAAAAAAAGAAAAAGGAACTATGTGTTTCTCTAGTAGTGCTGCGGTCTTCCTCCGTGTCGCTTTTGCCTGGTGTTAATAGCTAATCGCGTTTAGTTGATGATTAACACTCTTTGCTTCTCTGACACCTCAAGATTTCTATTGACCCTCTCTCTCTCTCTCTCCGATCCCCACATGCCATCCACAGCATTGGCAATTCAATGCATTCTCCCGCAATTCCTACGCACAAGGGTATGATACTTCAGTTCCTTCTCACCTTTCCTTTTCCCTTTTTTATGATCTGTCCTTTCGTAGACATATATGAGGGGATGACACAGTACCTAGTAACATGTTGATGCTGCAACCAAAGTAAACAGGATATGATATGAGGTTTTTGAACATGTTCATTGAACGCACATCACATGAAAACTCTTAAAAAGATTGAACACCCATTTTATTTTTATCTCTAAAAAAAGAATAATCGTGCAAAACCAGATAATAATTGCCATTGAAATCACAAAACTATGGTTCATCACCCTCTCTTTGGCAGTTAAAGGGAGACAAATCCCCCTATAACCAACATGGCTCGGATCACCGTGCTGCAAACAATCTAGTTATGTACTGTCGTTTACTACAATGGGATTTTTGAGGCTTTGTGGGTATAACAATTTAATATCTAAAATAAAATAAAGTTTTGGTTGGAAAATCTGGTTCATTGCATCTCATATCATCTTAGCCAAACACATGATTATATGACGTGGTTTATTTCTTAATCCAATAATTACAAGACTCAAAAGATCTTGCTTAAATTTTCTCTTAGATTTGATGTTTTCAATTATTGGGTTTGTCAATTTTCAAATTTTCCATAGGAATGTTCAAGAGCCTGAAAGTTAGGTTTCGGGAGATAATAGTCTCTTCATACATTTATTCATATCCTTGCCTCTCTTTCCAATTTCTTCGGAGAGCCCATATGGGGAAGCCAAAATCCCAATTTTTGTAACACAGTTTCTTGAATAGTAAAAATGTTTTGCACATGAACTCCAAAAGAAAAAAGTGTTTTGACTACGACTAGCTTTTTTCGAAGTGGGGTTGCGAGAGTCAAGATAAGAATGCAGGTAAACCTGTGGAAAAGGTACTCAGGAGAGGGTCCAGGCCAAGAGAAATGGTATGGGGGGCTTTAATTGATTAAACATTTGTCCCCTCCGCGTGTACGAATGTGTCCAATCACTTATTCCCTATTTGCCAGATGGCTTGATTAAACATCTGTTTTATGTCTGCACTGCACCGGTTGGTTTTCAACATTTGGATCTTCAAATTTGCACCTAACAAGTCATAACCCTAGTCTGTAAAAGCCCATACCATGATATTTTTTATTTTTAATATTTTAGTTTGATTGTATTTGAAATCTTGCCCATGAGATTAGAAACTATGATCAAACCGCATCAAAAGGTTCATTAGCCATTCTATGGTTTTGCTTTGGAATGCTTTGGGTGGAGCATCAACTTGAGTTTAATTTTTTGATTATATAAGGATTTAAATTTAAAATTACGTTTAATTAACTTGAGTTTCATGTTCTTAACCTAACCTATTGACATGTTTTTATGGTAATCGAAAAGATTCATTAGTTACAATTAATTCTTTTGTTTTTCTTGTGAAAATGATGAAATCATTAACATTATTATATATTTTTCTCTACTTAAAAATACTGAAGTTATTAATGTTATATATCAAAATTAGCAAAGCAATACTATTTTTGTCTTGAAAAGTGTAGACATCTGCCCCCAAAAAAGGGAAAGGAAAATGCTACTAAGGTAAATTTGTACGCAATGATGACTAGCATTTGTACATTTATTTATTTATTTTATGTTCTCAACATGAAAGATATATTTCTTCAGGAGGGGGAAAAAAAAACATGGAGGATACAGACTGCATATCGTTTTGTCCCATTATTTTCTTGCGGGCAGCAATGGAGATTTAGATATCTCTGTTCCTCTCTTGATTGTGCACCAGTCATGGCCAATTATTACAATTACTTTTCTAATAATGGGCAAAAAAAGGAGGAAACAAATATTTTCACGCAAGGATGGGTCCACTCACAAAAAACATACCATGTGGTCTTGCCTTTTGCCTTTCATGATTCAATGAGTAAATCACACAAATAGAAAGAGAGAGAGAGAGAGAGTGTATTAGATAAGGGTTAGGCAATTCCTCCCAAGTCTATTCAAAAATTTGATAAATAATTAAGGACAAGAGTGAATTTCAATTATGTCACTAAAAATTTATGAATTAATTTTATTTTTGATTGCGGTTGATATGTTAAAAGATCTGCAAGTTTTTACTTTCTTCATGTTGCTAGTGTTTATATAAATGCGCTGTTGAACTGCGCGTGCCATACTCTGCTTTGTGGGGGAGGAGGAAGGGACTCCGCACGCCCTCCATAGTCCTTGAACACGAGGAGGCATGCCCAATCTTTGATTTGACATTTGAGTCCCTTGAAAACCCACGAAGTCCAGAAGGCATAAATTTGTTAATCTTTTTCTATATAAAAAAAAATACCCATGATATTGTTATTAAATTTCATGATGGTTTCTATAAATATAAAGAGGAAAAAGAAAAAGTCAAAACCATGAACTTCCTCCAAAGACTATGTGATCGGTCAATGCAACTGCACAAAACCCACATGACACATGGGCCAAAGGAAGAAAATAATAATAATAATAATAAAATAAAGAAAAAGATCACAGCAACCTTTCTTTTTTTTTTTCGAATAGATTTATTAAAATAATTTTGTTGAATTTGGCTGTTTTAATTCAAACATCATTGGACTTTCCGTTACGTTTCATAAAACTCTGATGTTATTTCTTGCAAGGCTAATCCTATGGTTGCTTGCAAGGCTAATCCTATGGTTATAACTTGCATGTGTTTTCTGTTCTAGTGTAAACCCTTACTCCCAACACAAATATCTCTGCAGTTATACTTCCAATTGTTTTCATTTCAAATGTTTGCGCTGGGCTTCATGAAAAAAGAAACATGGGACTTGTGAGTTCGTTGTTGGGAATCATAGGATTTGTAATAGGAATTCCGGCAGGCCTCTTCTTGGGATTCTTCTTATTCATTTACTCAAAACCCAAAGACATTGCGGTACAGAATACTTCCTCTAATTCTCTGCTCTCATTTTCTTTTTTGGGGGACCCGCCCCGGGGGGAGGTTCAATTTTCAGCGGTATTTATGTAAATGTTTGTGTTTTTCGATCAAATTCTGTTCTAGGTTTTTTATTTAATCACGTTAACCTTCAACCGGTGTTTTTAAAAATCAAACAGGATTGATTGATTTGATCGTAAATTGTTTTATAGTTTGATTTGATTCTTATAATTAAATCAGATAAATTTGATATGATCAAGATCGTTTAAAACAGATTAAGACAGATAAAACTGAATCGGTCCGATCGATCTTTTATTGCGTGCTGAGATTTTTTATAAGTTACTAACGAAACAAAATCATTTTTTTAAAATATATATATATATATATATTTTATATATATATATTTTTTTTTATTTTAAAATATATAATATATAAATTATATATATGATATAATGATAACGTCATCTAACTTGTAAAATGATCCGATTAATTTGATCAATAAATCAATAAACTGATAAATTGATCAAATTATTTACTGATTCCGTTTTAAAAACGATGCTTTCAACCCCACTTGAAATCTTTTCTTCAAAATTGTGCGGATATTATGAAATTAAGTTTTATTGATCAAATGAAGATTCATTAAAAGTGGGATTGCGATAGCGATTCGGCTGTTTTCTTCCCTGAATTACAGGGCAGATCATGTCGATATACGGCTTGTGTTGTTTGTTCTCTCATGAATGTTAGGTTTGACAAAACCCTCAACCATGCTCATGATTGGAGAACTGTTCTCCTTTAATTGGGCCTCTGCGCCTGTTTGTGTATGGGCGTGTGGCTGTATGTTAGTCATAGTTATTCACAAGTGTTGACATTCACAAATTATTGCGTACTTTTTGTCTGGTTTATGAGGTTTAAGGAAATAAATCCTAGAATACACAAAACAAAACTATTGACTTATATAAAATCTTCTATAAAACTGTTTGTTCCCTTTCTTGTTTCTGCAAAGAAAACCTTAGGACTATGAATTCTAAAAATAAGTTACTTTTCTTATGTATGTTTTAGCCTTTTAGGGGACAAATAAATAGGTTCTGTTTAGACTGGAACACTTGTTGATTAAATCGTGTTTTCGATACTTCTCTCTCTCTCTCTCTCTCTCTAAAACGTTGGAGTTTGCTTTTGCAGGAACCGCTTGATACACGACTTGACCAACTAAATTCAACATCATTATTGGAGCTCTTGCCCGACCTACCAATGTGGGCAAAGAACCCGGACTATGAAAGGGTTAGTCTTTGTTAAGTCCTGAAGTGATTCACTCATAACATAATATTAATGTATATCCAAAGTTTTGTCAAAGCATATTTCAGGTTGAGTGGCTGAACAAGTTCATTGCCAACATGTGGCCTTACGTTGACAAGGTAACCACCGAATTTGGAGCAAATTGTATGATTTTGTGACCATATTGACTTGTTTGTTTGATTGACCTGGCTGGACAGGCGATATGTGGCATAATAAGAAGCATTTCAAAGCCTACATTTGAGAAATATATTGGCAAGTTCCAGATAAGGTCAGCAGATTTTGAGACTTTGAGTCTTGGTACTCTTCCTCCAACATTACAGGGTAGGCAGAGTTCCAACACTATCGCTTCTTGGTGGCTTTCCACTACTTACAGGCCCGTTTTGACATGTCTTTCAAGAAATTGACTTCTTCAAAGATTTCCTCCCAAACTTCAAAATATTGCCTTGAACCTATCACAACCTTATGCACATTTTATAATACTGCTATGTCAAAGACGTGCTTCTTTGTTTATTGTTAAGCATGCCATGAGCTGGGGGTGTCATTGACTTGTCTCATGCTTATTTTCTTTTAGGATTTCATGAAGTTTTTTAAGCCAAAGAACGAAAATTTTAGTATTTTTCCTGTGTTACTTTGAGTGCACTAATTAGATAATACATATGAACTTGGCAGGTATCAAAATATATGAAACAAATGAAAATGAACTGGTAATTGAGCCTGCAGTTAGATGGGCCGGAAATCCCAACATAACCCTGGCAATGAAACTCTTGTTCCTACGCATTACTGTTCAGGTAGAAGAGAATGCAGGTTGGAAAAGCCTCCCATTCATTTATTTGCACAATAATTTATCATTTCTTTAGGCGACTTTACATTTATATGGCCAAGGACGGACCTAGAATGCCCTATTAGGACCTAGCATGTACAAGGTGTTGAAGTTTTCTTACTGCATTTGTCTTGTGCCGCTTGGCAGATCATGGATTTGCAAATATCTCTGGAACCGCGGATTGTTTTGAAGCCGCTTGTGCCCGCTTTCCCCTGTTTTGCTAACATCGCTGTGTCTTTGATGAATAAGGTGAACGTTTGATGCATTATTAGATTATTTATTAACTTGATTTTGAGTTTTAATGGAAATGAATCGACGTAATTTGTATTAATTTTTATAATTTATTTTTAATTTTTTAATCTATATATAGCCAGAGATAGATTTTGGATTTAAATTATTAGACGGAGATCTCATGGCAATCCCTGGTTTGTATCAATTTATTCAGGTTCTCTCTCTCTCTCTCTTTTTTTTTTTTGGTGATACATCTCTCTGTCTCTCTCTCTCTTCCAAAGTCGGTTGACCTCTATTATACTAAGTTATGGTTGACCTTGTGAGTGTTGGCAACATTTTCTATTACAGCTCTGCTTTGTCTTGATTATTAACAAAACAATATGCAAATCAAAACTTAAAACCTCAACATATATACATATATACATCAATCTCGTTGAAATCCGTGGTCCTTTATTTTTATTTTAAACAAGAAACTGGTATTGGAAAGAGACCATGTAATATCATAAGGTTGTAATTGTCAAAGTAGTTCACTAGAAGGAAGCAACCTGCTGTACATCAGTTGACACATCAATATGCATAATGGTAGAATAGAATCCGTGAAGCAGTAGTTGTTAACACATACTCCCAACAATACATGTGCATCTCTCTTCTATAATTTGTATTTATCTCCTCGATATCTCATCTTTTGTCATAGGCCCAGGCGAGTCTTTGAGATAGAAATTTATATTAAGAGTGGTAGAGTAAAAATTGCATTTTAAATGATAATTTGGCGCAGGAGATAATTTTTGAGGAGGTTAAAAATATTTTAAAGGTTATAATTGTAAAATTGTATTTATTATTCTTTCTTAAAATTTAAGAAAAATAATATATGACTTAATTTTTAATTTGATCCTAATTATTCCAATGGGGGATTTATTTTGGTCTAAGCAGGAAATTTTGCCGAAAAAACTAGCAATTCTCTATCATTGGCCTCGAACTCTTGAAGTTCCTATTCTTGATGGTTCAGTGTAAGCTGTTCAAGAATTAAGCCTTGTACCCAGAACTTACTTTCTCATTTTTTATACTTTTAGTATTTGTGTTTTTTTTTTTCCTTTTTTTGGTACAGAGGTGCTATGAAGAAGCCTGTTGGTATATTACAAGTAAAGGTTGTACGCGCAATAAAACTAGTAGATATGGACTTGCTGGGAACATCTGATCCTTATGTCAAGCTCAAACTTAGTGGCGAGAGGCTTCCAGCAAAGAAAACTTCTGTCAAAATGAAGAACTTGAACCCTGAATGGAATGAAGACTTCAAGCTCATTGTCAAGGATCCTCATTCTCAGAGACTTGAGTTACAAGTCTATGACTGGGAAAAGGTTGAGCATACCTCTTTAGCATTTTAAACTTGGTTAAATTTTAAAAATTTAGTGAGTAACTTGGTGTGTTTATCTGTTGTACAGATTGGTAAACATGCCAAATTGGGAATGCAGGTAGTGCCACTAGAATCGCTCGTGCCACATGAAACTAAAAATCTAACGCTTGATTTACACCAGAACGTGAATCCTAATGATCCCCAAAACAAGAAATGGAAAGGACAGGTCGTGATAGAGATGACCTTCAATCCTTTCAAAGAAGAAAATGATGAATCAACCGGGTTAGGAGGTTTGCTTCTGTTAAGAGTCATAGGTGCTCGGGATGTTGAGGGAAGGCGCCATACAAATCCTTATGCATTGGTTCTTTTCAAAGGAGAACGTAAAAAAACCAAGGTGAGCAATTTTTCATGTTAAAAAACTTGATATTCCAACTTTGTTGTGATTTTGAGTGTGGTCTATGCAGGTGATAAAGAAAACCAGAGATCCAAATTGGAATGAGGAATTCCAATTTATGCTAGAAGAGGCTCCGGTGAACGAGAGTATCCATATAGAAGTAGTAAGCAAGAGAAAATGCTTGGGGTATGATTTCAAGGTGGGTTTATATTTTTCAATCTGCACATGTTATGTTATTTCTTATGGTTAAAATACCTTTTGATTTTCTCAGAATTGATATGACTTTTTCTAATTATCTGTAGTTGCAATTATAACAGGAATCTCTGGGTTTCGTGGATATCAATCTTGGAGATGTAGTGTATAATAGTCGGATCAATGATAAGTATGACTTGATCAATTCAAGAAATGGAGTCATCCACATTGAGATGGAATGGGAAGTGACATGAAGGGCTGTTTGTTTTTGCTGCAAATATATATTACCTCTACTTCCCATTTTGCTCATTTATGCACACTAATTACTTCGGCCTCAACAACATAATTGGTGTTCAAGCCCGCTCTAGCCCAAAGTTTGGGACCATTCTGTAGATGGTCATGCTTTTCCATACAAGCTAAGGCGCGGAGCCTAACCCTTGGACGATTTTGACAGGTCCGAGTTCGGCCATGACAACCCACTAACGAGGCGGATTTGGGCTATCCACTTGAGCAAGCAATCTCGCCAATGGTTAGATCTAAGGGTAAATCATTGGTCCATCCGAAATGTGTGCCTTATTTACTTACCTTTTCACTTAGGTTAATAAGAAAGAGCTTTGATTGGGTCCATGTGGAATTCCAACATAAAAGAAAATTGAGAGTATTTAATAAGGCACTAAGGTGATCATTAGGAAAATATAACGGCAACATCATTGATGGGTCCTCGTAGTCGAAATTGATAGCCAAACGTATTTGAAATTGATAGCCAATCTGGGTTTTGGGCGTGCCCTCAGAATTTCATAAATAATCGTGGACGAGATAATATTTGGAAATTTTCCTGTCAACACTGTTTAGATTTTGAAGCCCAAATTTCTTCCGAGATCATTCTCTGTTCTTATGCTTTATTTGTTTCTTTAGATTAGGCTATGGTCCTCCCTTGCTTCTTTTTTTCATTACATTATCAAAAAAGATCTTTAAAACAAAAGGAGAGGAGGACATAAAAGAGGTGCCAACCAGCATCTTACAAGAGTATCAACAAATTTCGGTTGTGATTATAAAGCAAAGGGTTGAAAATTTCAAGAAACTATATACACAAAAAAGAGAAGGAAACCATGACCCCGAGAGAGAGAGAGAGAGAGAGAGAGAGAGAGAGAGAGAGAGAGAGAGAGAGAGAGAGAGAGAGAGAGAGAGAGAGAGAGAGAGTGAGAGAGAGAGAGAGAGAGAGAGATAATGCACTCTTTTTTTTTTTTATTACAACGAGATTTTAACCACAGATCATGTGGTTTGGAGAAGGAAATTATGATCAGTAAATTGTCTCCTTTAGGAAAGAGAGATCATGTATTTTCAATATACATATTATTTACCAAATTCACTCCCTGCCCATAATTCCTTATCAATCAATATGTATTTTTTTTTTAGTTACACAAGATTTGAACCCTAAAGGAATCTACTAAACTATTCCCTCGGACCTTATCTATCAAAATTGATGTTTAGAAGAGTTCCCATTTGAACGTGCCTTCTATCCAATTTATTAGCCTAAAGAGAGTTCAAGTTTTTGGGACTTGATGATATTACTAATTTTGGTATAATTCCCGATCCACAATGTGCCGATAATTTAGTTGGACCCTACCGTCCAATTGGTGACTCGGTGCTTGAACAATGGCCCTGGGCGTGGTCTCTTTGTTGGCTCAATGTTTGATCCAAGTTCCCCCGCTTCGGCTCATAAAATCTGCGCATGGTTATTTCTCAAAATTCGCCCGATATTGAAAGTGGCAACGAGACTTAAATCTTTTTTCTTTTTATTGATCTCATCTTATCGACTACATGCTACCGCCTGATTCAAAGCTGCTCTTGAAGCCTGAATGTTGCTTTGAACCCCCTTGTTGTTAGGAGCGTGGGACGGGCCATGTCATGATCTACTCCTACAAATACGAAATTTTGAATAGACCGAAATTTTTGTTAGAACCAAAATAGTGATAAAAAATTAGCTCTATTGCCAATAAACTTTAACATTACCGTTTCCTTCCCTATATAAATTTCAAATTCGAATATATGATGTAATAAATAAATAAATAAATAAATAAAAATCCATTTAGTCGAGTCCAAGTCAAATTTTCAAAGGCCCGAATAGGAGCCCAAACCCATCAAATTAGCTAGACAAAGACAAAGGACGAAGAAGGTTATGTATTTGTTTTAAAACTAAAAATTAAAGTCAAATTATTTTTCAAAAGGTGATTAAAGGAGAAAAAAAAGAGAGGAGAAACTCCTTATAAAAATTTTTGCTTATCTACTCTTTTATTTTTTTTAATGAAAATATGATCACAAAATCATCATTAATTATTTTAAATATTACAATTTTGTAATATATATTAGCTAAAAATATTTAAATATTTATGAATGTTTAATAACTAAAAAATGCTAACATATTTATGAATAATTAAAAAATATTTAAATAAACCCAAAAATATTTTATCAAATATATGTTCAATTTTACTGTTTATGAATATATTAGAATATTTATAACTTAAAATATTATTTTTAATTTATGAATATTTTAGAATTATTTATAAATCTATTTATTTTATATATTATTTGTGAAACTTTTGTATTAATTATCCTTTATTATAATTTCATTAAATATTAAAAGTTATATAAATTATTTTGTTACACAATTTATTTGAGAAAATGAATTTTTTAAGTAAAGTTGATAAATAGTTTCTCACTTAAATTTTAAATTTTAAAATTTTCATTTTAACTTATAAACTAAAAATAACAACTTTTAACGTAAAAAAAAAAAAAAAAAAAAAAAAATCGTTCAAATGCCAAAACCTTTTGAGGACTCGTTTGGTATTTTAACAATCATAGGGTCGTTTTCGTCATAAAAGCAAAATCAGATGTTTTCAAAATCGGGCCGCGTGATACCCGGGTTTGCGAGAGGGAGAGGGGGAGAGGCCTCTTCCTACGGTCTTTCTTAAACCCTAAACCGACTAAGGAGAGAGGCTACGGAGAAAAACTGCAACAACCTTGTTAGGGCAAGAAACCGATTTCGCGTGGCCTCTGGTAAGTATCCCCAATGGCTTACATCGCGCAGAGATCGAAGACCAAATTCAATCCGTTCATTTCGAGAGTTTCAACCCCTTCATCTTTCCCAAATCTTCGTGGGTTTTGCTCAATCACTTCCTCAGATCCACCTCTTGAATCCTTTGAACCAATCAAACAAGTTGCTGATTCTGAATCAACCCTATCAATTGAAAATGCTCAATCAGAATCAATCCAGACGGTTGAAAATGCTCAATCTGAATCAACCCAGAGAGTTGAAAATGCTGAATCCAAGTCGACCCAGAGAGTTTTACGAGGTGAATCTGAGATGACCCGGAGAGTTTTACGAGGTAAGCGACAAAACCCTGAAAAATTAGAGGATATTATATGCAGAATGATCGCTAATCGTGCTTGGACTACTAGATTACAGAACTCAATTCGTAATTTAGTTCCCGAGTTTGATCACTCACTTGTTTACAATGTGTTACATGGGTCAAAGAATTTTGAACATGCACTTAGGTTTTTCAGATGGGTTGAGCGTGCTGGTTTATTTGAGCATGATAGAGAGACCCATTTGAAAATTATTGAGATTTTGGGTAGAGCTTCAAAGCTCAACCATGCTAGATGTATTTTGTTGGATATGCCAAAAAAAGGGGTTGAATTGGATGAGGATTTGTTTGTTGTGATGATTGAAAGTTATGGGAAAGCTGGGATTGTTCAGGAGGCGGTTAAGATGTTTTTGAAAATGAAGGATTTTGGGGTTGAGAGAAGTGTAAAGAGTTATGATACTTTGTTTAAGGTGATTTTGAGGCGGGGTCGATATATGATGGCAAAAAGGTATTTTAATGCTATGTTGAATGAGGGGATACAGCCCACTAGGCATACTTACAATATTATGATCTGGGGTTTCTTCCTTTCGCTAAAGGTTGAGACTGCGAATAGGTTTTGGGAGGATATGCAGAGTCGGGGGATTTTGCCTGATGTGGTTACATATAATACAATGATTAATGGTTATTCTCGGGTGAAGAAGATGGATGAGGCGGAGAAGTTGTTTGTGGACATGAAGGGGAAAAATATTGCCCCCACTGTGATTAGCTATACTACTATGATTAAAGGGTATGTTTCAGTGGGGAGAGTTGATGATGGATTAAGATTGTTGGAAGAGATGGCGTCTTATGGCATTAAGCCAAATGCAGTCACGTATTCGACTTTGTTACCTGGGCTTTGTGATGCTGGGAAGATGCCTGAAGCTAGAAAGATGTTGAAGGAGATGGTGGAGAGGCACATTGCTCCAAAGGACAACTCAATTTTCATCAGACTGCTCACTTGCCAGTGTGAGTCAGGGGACTTAAATGCAGCAGCTGATGTGCTGAAGGCAATGATTCGGTTGAGCATTCCGACAGAGGCGGGGCATTACGGTGTATTAATTGAACATGCTTGCAAGGCTGGAATGCATGATCAGGTGATTAAATATCTGGATAAGCTTATTGAAAAGGAGATCATTTTGAGGCCACAGAGTACCTTGGAGATGGAACCTAGTGCTTACAATCCAATAATCAAGTATCTTTGTAACAATGGGCAAACAGAAAAGGCAGAAACCTTATTCAGGCAGTTGATGAAGAAGGGTGTCCAGGATCCAATCGCATTCAATCATTTGATTCATGGGCACTCGAAACAGGGGACTCCAGAATCTGCATTTGAAATTATGAAGATCATGAGCCGTAGAGGTGTGCCTCGTGAAGCACATTCTTACAAGCAGCTAATTGGTAGCTTCTTGAAGAAAGGTGAGCCAGCTGATGCTAAGACAACTTTGGATAGCATGATCGAAGATGGGCACCTACCTGACTCATCACTATTCAGGTCAGTAATGGAAAGTTTATTTGAGGATGGGCGTGTTCAAACTGCCAGCCGTGTGATGAAAAGTATGGTGGAGAAGGGGGTTAATGACAATATGGACTTGGTTTCTAAGATCTTGGAAGCTCTACTAATGAGAGGACATGTTGAGGAAGCCCTTGGTAGAATTGAAATGCTAATTAATACTAGCTGTCCAGTTGATCTTGATAGTCTTCTATCTGTTTTGTGTGAGAAAGGAAAGACAATTGCTGCTCTCAAGCTTTTAGACTTTGGCTTGGAGAGGGACTGTAACATAGACTTTTCCAGCTATGATAAGGTCCTGGATGCTCTTTTAGAAGCGGGGAAGACCTTGAATGCATATTCAATACTATGTAAAATAATGGAGAAAGGAGGGGTCACTGATTGGAGCAGCCGCGATGACCTTATCCGGAGCCTCAATCAGCAGGGAAACACAAAGCAAGCTGATATTCTCTCAAGGATGATTGCTGGTGGAGACAAGGCTCACGCAAACAAAAAGGGGAAGAAACAAGTATCCAACCTGTTATGATTTTCTTTTCTTGTGAACCTTCTCCATAATTAAGATGATCGCTGGTGGAGATAAGGCTCACGCAATCAAAAAGGGGAAGAAACAAGTATCCAGCCTGATATGATTTTCTTTTCTTGTGAACCTTCTCCATAATTGTTGGGTTAAATCAATTTTTACATTTTTTTTGCTAGCAGCACTGGAATGTTCAGTTATGAACAAAATAAGTCATGACGAATGCTGTCTAATTTGTAACTCTTACCCCTTTTGAGTTCAAGAGCTTGGATACTCCTTGCATAGGTTCTGATTTCTCTTGCTGGCATTTTCATTGAGAATTTCATTGCATGCATTCACTCATCATTAAACCTGTTCAATTCTTTTTTTCCTAGTAACAGTTTGAATTTAGTCATTTAGCATTCATTATGAGGCCTCAGTAGTAACCTTCCTTCTTTTACTTTTATCTGCTGGTGCTGTGTCTAGTAAGTTGTGGTAACAAACAACAGTTACTTTTTATTAACTGGCACAAAACACCTGAGCCTTTTGTTGTGACTTCATCCTAACCTTTAAGAATTCTCTCCTACAGCTTAATTTGTTTTAGCCGGTAAACTATGTGTCCTAAATCTCCTTGAAATGTTATCCAATGCTAGAAACTGGTCTTGTTTCATTGAGTTGGTTGTTTCTTTCATTTGTTATGCAAGAAAGGTCTGTGATCGTTTATAATAGAACTGCAGGGGAAATAGAGCATTGTAATGCCACTGACAAGCAGGGCTGGGCTCATGACACCGTCTGGTGTCTTGGATTTTTTTGGCAGGGTTGAATGGTTGATTTGCCTGTTATGGTGATGAAGTGATTTATGCCATCTTCTAAGAATATCTCTGAGCATCCTTTGCAAGGTGAGTCCACAACTGTTTCATATTGATTAATTATGCTGGTGAGGCTGTTCTAATTGGAATTTGGAATGTTTCGACGATCACAGTGATCACAGTGTGCATGATCCGCATACATTCACCTGATATTCCCCCACTTGGGATGGCACCCTGCATATTTTTGTCTTTCACTCCATCAGGAAGTCATTAGCAGACTGAGTTTGTTCTAGGTTATGCATCAAGTTTAACACTTCTTTTTCCTGGATTATTGATGTTTCTCTACGAGTTAAACTTCAATTTTTCAAGTGTTGGCATGCTAAATTGCAAATGTCATTAACGTTAATTATACTCATGCCAAGGTTGCTCTATCCTCTCAATACTTCCTGATTCTAATCTCATTGTTCTTCAGAGCCTTTCCTTGGGAAGGACTCTTAAGCCCATCCTTTTCTTCAATTATACAAAGAGGTTTTGAGTGGTTTCAGCTCCTTCTTTCGCACATTGTCAGGCGACCTTGCCTGATTCTCCCTTTAATTCAGTGAAGGAACTGAGTGGCTTTTGGCTTTTGCTCCTAGGTCTATTTTTTATGTATGTCTTGCCCCATCCCATCTTTAATCATCGCATGTGATACACTTAACGAAGGAATAGGTCAACTCTTGGCGACTTCAGAGGCATTGCTTATTTTGTTTGGCTATTAGTACAAGAAATATCAAATAAGCATGGCCAATGTGGCTCTCTTTTTTATTTTTTATTTTTTATTTTTGGGTGAAACAATGTGGCTCTTTAGGAACCACTGCTCAATAGCACATCATGAGGACTCAGCCAAGGAGGAATTGAGCGAGCAGCTTAAGTCAACGATTCGACTCTACTAAAGTCCCTAGCCTCAAGGGATAAGTCGATATGGTTTGCCTGAAGTCATGAAATCTTGTAAAAGCGGAGCATAACTTTGACGCAAGTTGCATCCCAAACGTTGTGTGCATCTGTTCACCATGCTACAGGCCGAAGAGGGGGGCACCCACAATTCTTTAAAAAAAAAAAACACTAAATTTTATTAAAAGTTTTAAAAATGACACTAAAAAAAATTGAAGGGTTATTAAAATTTTTTATAATGTTATTTATCCCCTGCAAATTGTAATTTCTGTTCGCTCTCTAACACAAATTTTGTGTTTTGCCTGTGTCCATGGCTGGGTGCAAGCCCCATGCGACGCCTTCTTTTTCTTCCTTCTTCTCGGCATCTTGTGTGAGACTTGGAAGTACTTCGGCCTTGGTTTGGCCGTGACCGGATATTTAACCAGCATTACTAGAATCATGGTAGCAAAGCCCGTCCAATAAAAGGGTGCATAATGGGCAAATCCAGTTTAAATCCACATCCTTTAAAATCTACTTCCGGGTTGTCTTGAAGCGGAGTCATTAAATTTTGAGCAAGGAGATATTTGATTTGTGTCGGTAAATATCTTCACTCGTTTGTCTTCAGTCTTCACTGGATGCTTGCTTTTTGTGCTCTGTCTGGCATCACAAAGAGTAGAGAAGATAAACTGGGTGTTTGATTTACGATCTTCGTTTTTTGGTATATTCAAGACCAAATATATTACTAATTATATAATATTCCCATATATATAAAGCGCCAAGAGGTGTTATTGTTCACCGCTACTGTTCACAAGATTTCGGACGCCCTCGAATTGTTGTCTCATAAGTTTTTTATCGCAGTTTTTTTTTTTTTTTTGTTCAAGTTCTTATTGTTTTTTTAACCCAATTTTCTTTCATTTAAATCTTTCGTCTTTCTTAATCACAGTTTTTTTTTTCATTCAGCACTTTGATCTTTTTTTTACCTTTATTTTTTACTTAAGTCTTTCATCTTTTTTTACCCTAATTTTTTTTTTCTTTCAGATTCGTACTCTTTTTTGACCCAACCTTTTCAAAGTCTTTTGTCTTTTTTATTAGACCATAGTTTTTTTTTTTTTAATTATTTAGGTTCTTGCTCTTTTTCTTGATCCAATTCTTTTTTTTATTTAAATCTTTTATCTTTTTCGTATATAAGTTTTTCACTTTTGTTTTTTCGACCCCACGGTTGGTCTAACCATAGTTTTTTTTTTTTTTTTTTTTAAATTTAGGTTCTTACTCTTTTTGATCGATTTTTTTAGTAAAATTCTTCGTCCTTTTTAGATCATAGTTTTTCTTTTTTTTTTTTTCTGTCTTTACTCATTTTTATCCATTTTTTCTACTTATGTCATTTATTTTTTTGAACATAGATTTTTTCTTTTTATTTTTTTACCCCATAGATCATTGTCCATTTGTTTTTAAACCACAATTTTTCTTTTTTTCATTCAGATTCTTACTCTTTTTATTTTTTAATCCAATTTTTTTCTCTTAAAATTTTCATCTTTTTTTATATAGGTTTTTTCCTTTTTGTTTTTTTAGCCCCATATATGATTGTCTCTTTATTTTTAAACTATATATTTTTTATTTTTTTATTCAAATCCTCACTCTTTTTATTTTTTGACATTTTTTTCTCTTAAATCCTTTGTCCCTTTTTTTTTACAAAAGTTTTTCCCTTTTTTATTTGGTTAGTCTCTTTTTTTTTTTTAATCCAGTTTTTTTTTCTCTTCTTTTTTGACCAACTTGTTAGTCTCATATATATTTTCTATTATTTTTTTACTCCTTTTATTACACATATTTTTACTCATTCGTTGGCTATTTTTTAGAATTCTAACAGTTAGATTTTTTTTTCGATCATATATATATATTATATTTTTTACTGATTTAGATAATAATTTAATTCAGATATTGAATTAATTATAAATTTAATAAATATTTATATAATAAAAAAATACAATCATTATCTTGCGAGGACAATAATTAGTGTTTATATACATAGAATTATGGGTCATGAGAAAATATAACTAGATTTTTACAACCCTTCGTCTTCAAATGTTGGTCCCGCTCACCATAAATATCTAATTATTTAGGGGTATTATGACACTCAAATTGAGTTAGGTAATGTAGTTATCCGAACTCAGTTCTAATGTTGGTTAGATAAACTCGAGTTCGGGATTGACTTAAACTGTCATGGATAATGTTATGAGTAGTGTCATTAATTCTAATAAAATTATATTATATTTTAATTAATCGATATCAAGTAATATATTTAAATATATATATATATAAATATAAATATATATATATAAATTATTTTAAAAAATATAATCAATCGATTTCAAACCGCTTGACGATACTTTGAACTCAACACAGTTGCATTCGAGCTCGAGTTTGCTGCCGAACTATCTCGAGCTCAATTTGACCGAGCCCAGGTCGAACTTTGATCGTGTATTATCCGAGGATCATAACACCCTAGATTCACCCATAGGTTACGCTCTCTGTCTCATTCTCTCGCTCCGCTACCCCTGAACTCATTCTCTCTCCAACTTTGGCGTTTCGAAACCCTATCCTTTCAAGAAACGGCCATGTCTTCCTCATCCTTCGTCCTCCAATCCTTCACACCTAGAACCCTCTCTCTCCCCAAACCCAAACCCAAATCCCATCCCTCACTCTATCTCCTCTACTTCCCTTCTTCCCAATTCAACTCTTGCTCCCTCTCAATTTCCCATACCTGCTTTTTCCGAAACTTGTCCTCACGTTTCGCCCCGAACGTGGTAGCTTCATCGGATTTTGAGCAAGAAGAAGAGGTTTTCAGCGATGAAAACGAAGAGAGCTTCTCTCCAAAGCTCAAACTCTTTGTGGGTAATCTTCCTTTTAGCGTCGACAGCGCTGCTCTCGCTGGATTGTTTGAACGCGCTGGAGAGGTTGAAATGGCTGAGGTTCGTCTCTCACTCTCTCTCTCTCTCTCCCCTCCCTCCCTCCCTCCCTCCCTCCCTCCCTCCTAACTTTTTTCCTCGCAATTTTTACCATAAAAATTGTGGTTCTTTCCAATTCTAGGTTTTTCTATGTCTTTGAGAAGTGGGGTTTTCTGGGTTTATCTATTTATTTGATTTGTTTTGATTTTTTTCTGAATATCTCAGTTTTTTGGAGGTTTTTTAAGGTTAGATTTGTGAGTTTCTTGGGAGAATTTAGGGCTTTTGCCTTTTCTTTTTATGGCTTAATTTTCTAAGTGTTGGGCTCTAAATGGGGAGAAAAGGCTGGGTTTTCAATGAACGGTGCTGATTCTTGTTTGCAGGTAATATATGACAAGTCGACTGGAAAAAGCAGAGGTTTTGGTTTTGTGACCATGTCTACACTTGAGGAAGTTGAAGAGGCTGCTCAGCAGTTTAATGGCTTTGTAATCACATTGTCACTCTATGCTTGAACTTTTGTCTGTTGCGTTCTGGTGCTTTATTCGTTTACTAGGGTTTTTTCTCCACTCCCTAGGGTTTAATACAGTAGTAGTAGATTGCTAAGTGGCATGAATACTCGTAGAAATGAGCGTGACTATGTCTTATGCGTGTTGGACATGTCCTGTGTCACAACCTAGTACTTTGTATCTTACACTAGTTTAAAAGGTTTATAACTTTGTGATGCTTCTGTGCCAGTGTTCTATTCCATGTCTCATGTCCTCAGTCCGTGCTTTATGGTATAGGTACTATCCAACTACTATTTTGGTCGGAAAATGTAAATTGTAAGCTGGTTTGGCCGATCGCTTGGGACATAAATATGGGGATTTTGAGTATTATTTCTTTTTTATGCTTACAAGTCAGTAAATTGCAAGTTTGCTTATTTGTGTTAGTTTTATCAGTTTGTTTTTATTGAAAGTATTTTGCTACTAAGCTTGCATCTGCTGAAATGTAACAGGAATTGGAAGGTAGAGCATTGAGGGTGAATTCTGGACCACCTCCTCCTAGGAGGCAAGATTCATTCCCTAGGGGACCCAGAGGGGGCGGGGCAAGTTTTGATTCATCTAATCGTGTTTATGTGGGGAATCTTTCATGGGGTGTTGATGATTTGGCACTTGAGACCTTGTTTAGTGAGCAAGGAAAGGTAATGGAGGCCAAAGTTGTTTATGACAGGGAGAGTGGTAGGTCACGGGGCTTTGGGTTTGTAACTTACAGCTCTGCTGAAGAGGTCAATAGCGCAATTGAGTCCTTGGATGGTGTTGTAAGTATATCTTGAGCTTGCAATGTTGCTCATATTCAGTATCTCCATTGGATTTCAATTATATATATATATATATATTTGTTAATATTGGGCAATGTCATGTATGCCGTTTGATTCCCAAAACAAAAAAAATGTAACATAGAAATTAACCTGTCTACAACCAGTAAGAAACTTAAATTATGAGAACTTATCCTGATAAATCATTTTCCTCATTAATTTTTAGTTAAACTTGGTGCTGTTGTATTGTAGTAGTTGCAATTAGGATAGAGTCCATCCCTTCCCCACCTCCTCCCCTGCGGGCATGGGAGCTCTTAAAGGATCCCTATAGCTTTACACAAGGGAAGGGGTTGATTTGAACTTAAACCTCATCATCTGCCATTTGACCACATTTGTCTTCCAGTGGATTGTCTGCCCTTGCTTATTTTTGTAAATGTAGCTTGAGGTGGCTCATTATTCTTTGAACAAAAGAGACTAATATTTGGTTGTAATGTTTGTAATATTAAGTCACAAATTCCTTTATGCCACTAATAATCTCAATATTGCAGGATTTTAATGGAAGAGCCATCCGAGTTACCGTTGCTGAATCAAGGCCAAGGCGGCAATTTTGATTACAGAATCTCTTGGACTTTGGGTATAGCTCTAAGCCAATTATATTGAACCATGATGAATCATTGAGGGCAAGAGGAGATAATTTATGAAAATTGACCAAATTGCTCTGTTTTAGATTGCAATAAGATACATACAAGCCTACATTTGGAGCATCACTTCCGATGCTTACCATGCTTTATGAGCTACCACATATCTTACCCGCCACAGTCAATTGGTTGTTTTTTTTAACCGTCTGTGTTCTGTGTGGTTAACAATGGACTGCAGAATGGTTGCCATTCTACTATTTTAAGTTCAAATTTCTAATGGTATCATTCACTAGTTAAATGAACAAGGTTTTCTAACGTGTCTTTTTCTTTGATATGTGATCCTAAATTCCTTTATGTTTTCAAACAGTGGATGCCCTAGAAATATGCTGCTGCACTCTGTGGCGGGTCAGAGATGATTGAACACGCACTCTTTGCACCAGAGACAAACTACCACTTGTGGCCTTTCATATATGGGGTTTTTGAATCTCTAGGGGCGTGTTGAGAGCTGAGAGTTGCATGTTGAAACTTCCAATGTATGTTATGATTTCCAAGTGTCATGATTGAAAGAAAGGCTACTGGTCTAATTTGTTTTACTACAGTTAATAGAAGCTGAATATGGTTTATTGAGTAAGTTGGCTTCCTTTGTACTGCTGGGAAAATAGTTGCAGGCCAGCACTATTGACAAACAGGACTCATGAAACTGCTAGTATCTTGAGTATGGCAGTGTTGAATGGTTTATCAGCTTGGTAGGGGGATAAAGTATCCTAAGTCATCATCGGGGAGTATCTCAAAGAGCATCCTATGCAAGGTGAGTGCATAAATGTTTCCTATTGATTGATCATGCTTTTTGCTGCCATGTGTCCTTGTTGGAATGCATGGTCTGTGTTTGTTCTCTCACTTGAGGTTCAATCAACTACATGAGGGTGGTTCCCTTAACATTTTTGCTCTTCCAATCGTCAGCAGGGGAATAGCAGTCTGAGTCTTGTTCTAAGTTAAATATCAGGCTTAGCAGTTGTTGCTTTCCCTGGATTATCAGTGTTTAGCTCTGAGTTTAATCGAGTCTATGTCAAATAGCACAAAGTCGTGTGGATGTTGATTATAGGCTCAAGGTTGTTTTAATGTGGCGATGCCTGATTCTAAACTTGTTATTCTTATGGATCTTTGTTTTGGAGTCCTGAAAGATTTGAGTGGTTTCAGCCCCATCTCTGACAATGTCAATGTAGCTGCCTTCTGCTCTCTTTCATTTGGCAAAAGAAACGGAACTGAACGTCCTTGCTCCTTGGATGTATTTTCTTAAGTTATGTGCAGTTCCACCTCTCTTTGGGGAGAGAGAGAGAGATGAAGAAATAGGTCTCTTGTTGGTAACTTTGGGAGCTTTTTATTTTGTGGGCATTCCACTGCCCTATGGCGTTGCTTGTTTGCATCAACTCATGAAAATGTGAACATGGTTAAGGTGATATAACTACGAAGCATTGTTTGACTTCGTATTATGTGCATGTTTTATGGAACTTGCAGGCAGTTGAGGATTTTGGACTCCCAAATAAATCCATTTTTAGGTGGATTCAAATTTGTTATGCGAATGTCATCTTTCAGGCATTTTTTTTAATTTGTTTATTTTCTTTTCTTAACCGATGCTAAACCACAAGAGTGTTCAGGAGACAAATACAAGTCAGAAGAGGCTCTCAGATACTATTTAAAATCACTTCGTTGACTGCCTTGTTTGTTATGGGCATGTATCTGTGTATTCGTGAAGTATTGGGTAAAGAAAATGATAATCCCGTTTTTAGTTGGGAACATTATTTTTCCCATCAGTCAAAACCTGCGGATTAACTCAGAGATTTGTTAAAAGTAATTGAAAATTAAGTTCTGCGCCCCTTGCGTTAGGTTTTGTCTGCATGCACATCAATTTATCCTTATTTGATGCCAGATTTGATAGGTTACCCTTTTTTTTGGGGGTTTAAGGATGCCAAACTACTTATTTTGACATCTCAAATGGAAATTTGCCTAGAACCCTTTTTTTTTTTTTTTTGAGAGAGAGAGAGAGAGAGAGAGAGGAGCTAACGAAGGATTTGGTTGGCCAGCTAAGTCTTAATTCTCTGAATATTTCTGACAAATTTCTTGAGATGAAGTCTAAAATAAAAGGGATTGTTTAAAAAATTATGTTAAAAAAATGAGAATACCCTCCGGTGTAAAGGGAATTGTATAAATAGGGAAAAAAAAAAAAATTGATTATGATCCGGATCATAATCCAAGGCCGGATGATCCGTAAGCAGCAACATTGGTGTTGTCATTTTTTCAGTATTTTATTAGAATTATGATAATCATTTTATTTAAAAATAATAGCTATAATTCAAATTTGTACCCTTTATCATTTTTTATAAAAACAAAAATAACAATTATTATTAGTTGAAACTCGAAATGTAACTATGACCATCCACCAACAATTAATATATAAACAGCTCACATAATTTGATCTGAATTATAAATGTTAGTATTCATTCATTACTATTTTTTTATTTTAAAAAGAAAATACAAATTTTCCTTTCTTTTAAAAATGGTTAATCATTAATTTTTTTGCTTATGATTCCGGTGAAGGATTGAAACCTGATAAGCCGGAATAACTTTGTTCAAATTGAGTTACATGGTCAACTTCCATGGTACGGCTAACGCCGAAACATTAACATTTACTTGCATCAATGGGTCAATTAACTCTCTGTTTCTCCAGAAGCTTTGATCAGAGTGCCATTAACAACCATAATTGTCATTTTGAGCTTGACTACCCATTTGCAAGGAAGAAGAGAATCTATGTATAAATGGTTCAATAAAATATAATATTAGATTTTTTAATTAAATTTTTTAATTTGATTTATCTTTTAGATATAAAAAAACTATATTGAGAGAATAATTTCTTTAAATAAGTTACTGTAAATGTTAAATCAGATTAATTAAAATATGATTTTGGATATAAAAAAAAATTGTAAGAAAGAAGAGATTCAATCTCTTGACTTTTCAAAAGTTATTCAAAAACCCACTTTCTCGTCTAATTTTTTCTAGAAGCCCAATTGATTGTGACATTTGTAAAATTACAAATAAGTCCCTCGAATTCATGCAGCCAAAGGTTGAAGCCCCAAAGTCCAAGGAGTGACTATTTTAGTCATCATATATGCAAGTTTTACGTTTCGTGGGGTATAAAGAAAAGAGTATCCAATTCTCATGAGTCATGCAACTGCAATTGGGTCCACACAAATTGATTACATTGCATAAAATTTTTCTTTCCCGCTTTGACCCTCCAATAATCTGATCTGATCTGGCCTCCAAATTTGTTCTCCTCTTTGTTTGTGTCGCATTAAAAAATTTTGTAATGTGGGGATTGTTGTTGACATGTTCATAAATATAATGAGTGTGGCTTATTTGAAACAAAAATTAACCTATTATTCAATCAACTTTGACAAATTTTTTCTTAGTTTTTGTTGGTGTTTCTCAAGTTTCAAAGCTCATGATTTAAATGGGACAAAACCATAAGCAATTTTTTACCAAATAAAATTAAGGTTAAGGTCAATTGGCTTTGACAAAAAGTGACTGTCTTGCTCTTCCCACTGGTAATATTCCCTGGCCTGTTTTTGGTGGTTCTTTTTAAATTCTCCAGAGCTTCCACCATTTTTCACGGGTGAGCAATCTTGGCTGTGGATTTTGGAGCAAAAGGCTCATTGTAAGTTCTCTCTCTCTCTTTCTCTAAATTTTATGCCCACATGAAACTAGCAATGGTTTCCTGGTTCTCCAATCCAAGAAAAAGAAACCCAAAACTTCTTTCTTATATTTAATCTTTTCTGGTTTTGTTTATGGGCATTTAAAGGGGGTGTCGGATCATGCTATGTGCTTTTTGTCTGATGGTGCTGGTCATATGGTTGCCACGTTTGATTTAAATCTTATGTCTCTGTGCAAATTGTAGTGTTAAATTTACCCTTGTCATGAAAAATCTCAAATGTTGTTAGTAGTTTCTGTGATTCATGAGTTGATGAACTGTAAACTCACATGTTCTACCTGCACTAAAGAAAGTACTTTTTGCTGCTTGAAGTAATTACGCTTCTCACGTGAAAAGTTTTACTTTTTCTTTTTTGTGGATTATTAACTCTCAAATTCATTATTTGTATAATCATTCGCGCACCTAAAATTCAGGAAGGTATGATTGTATTTTTCATGGGCAGATGCAATTCTGTTGCTGAAAATCGCAACTCTTTTGTCTTGCCAAGCACCATGGTGGTCTCTGGTTCTAGTTCGAGTTCTGTGAGGTGTGCCTTGCTGCAAATTTTTTATATTCTCAGTTAGTAAACTAGGATGCGTTTCTGCTAATACTCAATAATTTTGTCCTGAATTCTCGTCTTAATTTTCAGATTTCGAGACGACGTTGATACTGTAAAGTATGTTGCGCCTGCAAAAAGTAAGACATTAGGCAAAATGGATTCACCGGGCAAGTTCTTTAAGGCAAAGGTTCTGTCCAGAGTGTTCTCTGAAGACTATGGATCAACCGAAAATAAGATATTTGATCCTCGAGGGTCAATTGTGAATAGATGGAACAAAATTTTCTTAGTAGCTTGTTTGGTCTCTCTCTTTCTTGATCCTCTATTCTTCTTCTTACCGGGAGTTAGTGAAGGACAGTGTGTGGATGTAAGCCTATCTCTTGAAATTGCTCTCACATTGGTTCGCTCCGTGGTGGATGCATTTTACATGATCCAGATCTTTATGAGGTTCAGAACAGCCTTTGTTGCTCCTTCCTCTCGCGTATTTGGGAGAGGAGAGCTTATTATAGACTCATCCAAAGTCTCAGCTAGGTATCTAAAGAGAGACTTCTGGCTTGATCTTCTCGCAGCTCTTCCTGTTCCTCAGGTATATAAGTCCGACTAATTTATGACTCTCTTTACGTTCTGAACTGCCTCAATTTACATTCTGAATTTCTGTCATGCCTAATATTTCAGATTTTGGTTTGGACTACGATTCCCAATCTGCGAGATCCAATGAGCAGTGCTAAATTTGCACTTTGCTTCATCATTATAATACAGTACCTCCTGAGGCTGTATCTTACCTTTCCACTCTCTTCACAAATTATAAAAACCGTTGGTGTCGTGACTGAAACTGCTTGGGCTGGAGCAGCTTATAATCTGATGCTTTTCATGTTGGCTAGCCATGTACGCCTTTTTTTTCCCATCGATTCATTTTGTTGCAGGTTTGGCGTGCCTTTCTAGTTTGTCATAACCTTTTCTTTTTTTGTTTCCCTTTCCAAATAGGTTATCGGATCTTGTTGGTATCTTTTAGCAGTAGAGAGGGAAGAAGAGTGTTGGAAGATCGCTTGCGATCTTCCAAATATGAACTGTGACCCTACATATTTCAGCTGCAGCAGTGCTAATAACCCACGGAGAATTTCTTGGTTTAAGTCGAGCAACATCACTAGCCTATGTGATCCAAGTAGTGACTTCTTTCAGTTTGGTATATATGGTGATGCATTAACATATAGAATTACATCATCACCTGTCCTTAACAAGTACTTCTACTGCCTCTGGTGGGGATTGAGGAATTTAAGGTATGTAAAAAATACATAGCATTTGAAAGCACAGATTCATTGTTAAATAATTTTGAACAACTTTAGTCTAACTTGTGCAGCTCTCTAGGACAAAATCTTATGACAAGCATTTACATCGGGGAAAATTGTTTTGCCATACTGATTGCAATTCTTGGTTTGGTGTTTTTTGCACTTCTCATAGGAAACATGCAAGTAAGTTCACTAGCTAATCCATGTTCAATCAAAGAATTTTCATTCTAAACATATTCATTGATATTATCCTATAAAACAGGCATATCTTCAATCCACAACAGCACGGATAGAGGAGTGGAGAATCAAGAGGAATGATACAGAACAGTGGATGCGCCATAGGCAGCTTCCACATGACCTTAGACAGAAAGTGCGAAGATATGACCAGTATAAATGGTATGCAATGCGAGGAGTCGATGAAGCATCCATTCTCAATGGCCTCCCCAAGGATCTCAGACGTGACATCAAGCGCCATCTCTGTCTTGACTTAGTCAGAGGAGTAAGCCAAGTTCAATGTTTTCCTTCTAAGTCTTAAATTAGCACCATAATTCAGTTGATTTATGCTATAAATGGAAACAGGTTCCACTGTTTGATCAGATGGATGATATAATGTTGGATGCTATTTGCGAAAGGCTGAGACCTTCATTATGTACACAAGGCACTTGCCTAGTACGAGAGGGTGACCCTGTGAGTGAAATGGTCTTCATCATCAGAGGTCGCTTAGATTCTTACACCACAAATGGTGGAAGGACTGGTTTCTTCAATAGCTGTCGCATTGGCCCTGGTGACTTCTGTGGTGAAGAACTCCTCCCTTGGGCCTTGGACCCAAGACCAAGCGCCATCCTTCCACTTTCAACACGCACGGTCAAAGCCATCACTGAAGTTGAGGCATTTGCTCTTGGTGCAGATGACCTAAAGTTTGTAGCATCACAATACCGAAGATTGCATAGCAAAAAACTAAGGCAGACATTTAGGTTCTACTCCCACCAATGGAGGACATGGGCTGCTTGCTTTATACAAGCAGCTTGGTTTAGCTATAAAAGAAGGAAAGAGGCAGCTGAGTTGAAGGCTCTGGAGAAAAGCCTCACAAGTTCATCTACTGACCCACCAAAGGTACAAAATCCTACAGCATTTTCTCCACGAATCTCAAGTTTTACGGCATACCTGGCAGCGAGCAATAAGAGAGGAGGAAGCATTAGGAATGGTGCAGATATGGACATTCTCAGCTTACAGAAACCAAAGGAACCCGAATTTTCGGTGGAGGATAGATGAAGAGATCTCAGTACATGCTGCATAGTCACTATCATTTCAAGGAAGCTCTAGATTAGTGCACATTGTAAATACATGAGAGCTTAGTCATTGGAAAGTTGGTTTATATACATGAGGTCACAAAACTACTAATGTAGCTCCGATTGTGTATGTACGTCTGTATCTATGTTAAATTATACAATCACATACTTGTGGGAGAGGTCATTGTTGTTAATGTCATTTTTTAGAGGCTACCCTAATTGGGTGTGTTAGTGTTGGAACCTTATCTTGTTCTTTTATTTTCTTCTATGCTTTTGTCCCTCTGTCTTGAGAAATTTGTGGGAAGAGAATTGGAGAATTTAAATAAATATTGATATCAATCTGGTGGAGATTTTCATTTAATAGTGAGGGGGATTGAAGAACCAGTTGCCAACATTTATCTCAAAATTAAATTTTATCATGATTTATATGGGAAATGAATTTTTCTCATAGGAGAAATTAATAAGTTAGTTGAGATTAAATTGACATTTTCATGAGAGTAAACGAATAGAGAGAGAGTAAGAAATAAGAAAAATGGGATTGGGATAAAAAGAAATGAAGATAAAAGAAAAAAATACACTAGTAGTCAACATTTGAGATTATAAAATAATTAAAATAGTTTAAATTTATGATTCAACTCGTACAAAAATTATTTAAATTTATCTTTAATATATTAAATTTCTTTTATTTATATTATAAAAACCAAAATAAATTTAATTTCTTACTTATATTATGATAAACGAGTCAAGTTAAGAGTTAAAGTCCACTATTAATTTCTTTTTTCACTGGTCAAAGTTCATCACTATTATTGTTTTGTGTTTAATTTTACTAAGAATTTGAATTTTGAATTTTAGCACTTTTGTTATGTTGACATTGATTGGAGCAAGATGGCCGGTTTGCTTTTATTTTCGGATATATAGAAAGATTTAAATATGAGACCTTTACGATGCGAGAAGAGATGATATTAATCGAGCTATAGCTCATTGCGGATGGACCAAATTTCGGGGAATTAATTAATAAGACTTTCTCGGGCCGAGCCCGGGCTAGCTTTTAAAAGTAAAAGGAGAGACCAGGTTCACCCAAATGGTTAGCTGGACGAGTCACCCGGACTGGAAAAAAAAAAAACCCAACCGAGACAAATACGGATCGGATAATGATTTTTCATAAAGACCCCTCCGCGGAAGTTCTCCCATCTTCTTCACCTTAAAAACCCTAATCCTCAAACGTCCAATTTCTTAATGTCTTTTGACGATCTCTATGAAACCAGCGGCTGTTGTATGATTTATGGTGAACCTTTTAATTGTATTTACTACGAGGAACCATGATAAATGCAACATGTACTTTCGATTGCACAGCGGAAATGCGCGAATTAGCTGTTTATTTGTTGCCCTAAATTTCCTATGTAGGAGGAACCTACTGTCTTTTGTTGATTCTCGGACTTATAAGAAGGAAGATTTAGTGATTGTGACGAAGAAAATATTAGATTACTCCGTCAGAGGAGACGTAAAGCAGGCTAGAAAGATATTTGATGGGATGGTTTATCGGGACATTGTTGCATGGAATGTGATGATCAAGGGTTTTATTGAGAACAATAGGATATCGGATGCAAGGGAGTTGTTTGATAAAATGCCTGAAAGAAGTTCAGTTTCTTGGAATTCCATGATCATGGGCTATATCAAAGAAAGGAAACCACATATAGCTTTGAAACTCTTTATAGTCATGCCATGTAGAGATGCTTTTAGTTGGACAGTTATTATTACTGGCTTATCTCGAGTTTTGTCGGTTGAAGATGCATGGCGCTTGTTTCGACAAATGCCGGATCCAGATTCTGTTTCATGGTCTTCGATTATATCGGCTTTCCAACAAAATGGATTGGCCTTTGAAACCCTGAATCTCTTTAAGAAAATGTTGCTGTTGGGCATCCAGCCTACTTCTCATTCGTTTACTAGTGCTTTAACTGCTTCTGCAGATCTGACCATTCTCTCAACTAGCCTGCAACTCTACACTCAACTCATCAAAAGGGGATTTGGAAGCAACTTCCATGTTGGGAATTCTGCCATTTCCATGTTCATTAAATCTGGTAGCATTATCGACGCTGAACATGTTTTTATGGATTTTCCCAAACCTGATATTGTCACTTGGAATGCTATGATAATGGGCTATGGGCTTCATGGTTTTGGGAGGGAAGCAATTAATACTTTTCATCAGATGCAGAAGGCTCATATCGTGCCAGATCGTATCAGTTTCCTGGGGTTATTACATGGATGCAGTCATTGTGGTTTTTTAGATGAAGGGAGAGAATATTTCAACAGGATGGAAGTGGATTACGGGATACCCCAGGGACCAGAGCACTATGCTTGCATGGTTGACCTCCTTGCACGTGCTGGGTTGCTTAACGAGGCATTTCAGATTATAATGGAGATGCCTTTTGAGCGAACACCTCTCTATTGGAGGACATTGCTGAGTGGCTGTAGAAAATGGGGTGATTTGGAACTAGGTATCTATGCAGCTGATTGTATTTTAGAATTAGAACCTAGTAACTCTAGTGCGTTCTTGATGCTTATTGATATCTATTCATCAGCAGGGAAATGTCAAAAAGCTTTGGAGTTAAGAAGACATATGCGGGAAAGGGAAGCAGTGAAAGAGTTGGGTAGTAGTTGGGTTGAGATAGAAGGAAGCACACATTCATTTACTACAAGGGATGAATCACATCCTCAAATTGATCATATATACCTGACTCTAGAGTTATTATCTTATGACATGTCTGAGTCTTTCCAGGATTGACAGGGAAGAATATCATAGATTTGTCATGCCAGTCAAAGGGATCATTGTGTCCATGTTCATAAAGTAGTATTCATTTCTCTCTGATTTTTCTGTGGATAGAGTCAAGGATGCCAAATCCCTAAAGCTCATTTTGCTGATTAAAACTTCTGAAAGACATGGAATCACCACAATAAGGGTTTCTCAGAAGAATAAAGAATGCAAATTCTCTTCGAATTGAAAACATTTCGACTGGCGGGCATGCTACATAGGCAAAGAGAATTAAACACAGGCCTTAAGGGTTCACTGTTCTAGATGGGTTGTTTTCAGGTGTGGGCATGTCCTTGAAAAGGGTTAAGTAACTGGTTTCTAACATGGAAACCGCATCAGAAAGCAGCAAAGCAGTATTCCCGAAATCTAGTTGCGGATCCATTGTATTATGGATAGGCCAGAAGCAGGAATGATGCTCTCTGCCTGAAAAGTTCTCCAACAATACCAATACTGGGGAAGGTGTTTCTGGTAACACCTGGGACTTCGAGTATGAGCCCACTTTCCCTTAGTCTGTAACTAAAATTGTCTTTATTTTGTTTTATCAATTCAATTGTATAATTTGTAGATGCGTCATATAAGGTTATTATTTCTTGAACTCCATGTTATATCAGCCAGCTATAGAAGTTATGAAAATTCTTTGAGTTTTATGGTAATTTTGTCCGAATTAAGCCATAAAGATGGTATATTTCTATGTCTCTTGTATTCTGATAAGTTCCTTGATGCATCACGTTGCTGGACTAGTAAAAGAATCAACTGGCACTTAGGTACCATTCACAGGACAGGTTATCAATGACTAAGCGCTATATATAATTAGAACAAGGATGGAATGACTAAACTCTTTGAATGTTGTGGTCATTTTGTCCAAATTAAGCGCTAAAGATGGTATATCTCTATATTTCATGTGATTTTGATAACTTCTTAGATGCATCTCATAGCCATTTCAAAGAAGCAACTGGTTAGGCTTGTAGTCTATAATAAGCTGACCTGGTTGTTAGGCTTGTGGGCTAGTCATGTGACATTGTCTTGGAGACTTGGTTGGAGATCATGGGTATCAGTTGTTTATTATTAAGGAGAAGAAAGTATGGTCATTGATAGATTGACCTCTGTTTTGATGCAATTTTATTTAGCATACACTTAATCATGGCTTGCTTTCTGCTTATTACTTGACGATATTTGTAGTACTTATTTGAATTTTTCATTGCAATGGTTTGTTGATAATGTCTGTGAACCTTATCTGGAGCTTCTCTGTCCAGTGGCCTGGCACCATCAAAATAGGCCAAGATTGAGCTAGAACGTTATGAGTTTAACATGTTGAACTTAGTTGCACCTTGGGCCCAATTATAAGTATTGATCCTGGAGCTGCAAAGCTTCATTGTTGTACTGATCCATTGGATCAGTCAGAGAATAAGAAAGTGCCCTTGTCTTACTGCCCTGAGTTGCTGCTTTCTGTTCTGTCTTTAACTAGGAAAAATACAGTAATTGTGTTACAGAACTTGAGGAATTTCCACTATTCATAAACTGTTACGCATTTACAAATACTTGTTTGAATGTCTACCTGAATTCACTGACATTTATATCAACTGTGAATTTTTTATGTGCTTGTTCTGGACTAGAAACTTAGGCTACTTATGAAGGGTTCAAAGATTTGATGTTTACTAGGTTGATTTATTGGTTTATGGACTCTGGCTAGTAAATAACAGGAATTACTGGGTCCCCAGGGAAAGGTTAAAATTAGATTGCATGTTCCATTACAATCAAGAATGAAATTACAAAACACGAAGGGAGAATTCTATAGAGAAGCTTGTTCTTGCCAACCATGCATTCACAAGTCAAGTTATGCAGGTATTACTCTCTCTAACTTCTCATGTACAACTCAAGTATGATTAAAAGATTTGTTAATGTTCGATTAAGTAAATATGGTTCGAAATTTTCATTTAGTTCAGTTCAAAGGACCAAATAGAAAAGGCTATCTCATGATAGCATTTCAGCAAACAACAAAATTATGAGTGGTTGAGAAAATTATGCTCCTACATTACCTTATGATTTGCATGGGTACAAATATTATGCCTCCAAACTAGGTCTTTGGCTATTGTTATTCAGTTTCAAGACTTTCTATAAAGTTGTTTAAGTGAAACCCAAGGCAAAAAGTTGTGAGGTCAATGATTTTAGGGGATGCTTTCCAAATTCATAACCTTTGACTTATACCCTTAGAGTACTCCAAAAAGTTACTATATTAGAATTTTGTTAAAGCCTGGTGTAACTGTATAAGACCTGTTGCTCTGATTTAGATTACAAGTTTATGGTTCTTATTTGTCTAAAAGAGATTAAATCTATCTTTTCTCATGCGTGCAGCAACTTTACAATTTGACATACAAAGTATATAGTCAGATTACCTTTACCATTCTATGACAACTGACTGATTTGAATTTGTGCACCAACTTGAAACAGGCCTTAAAATCCCCACATATCAAGGCACCAATTTTGTCCATAAGATAAAATGGTAGCTTTCATTTTGAAAGTGCATGAACAATTGTAATCATGGTTGTTTATTGCATTTTTTTCCGTAATGTAAAATCGTCAAACAGTTGCTGAAACCAAGGGTTTATATTGATTTTGCAGTTAAAATCTTATGCTCTGGAGAATTATGCTGAATAAAAATCAGAATGTGTTTTCTTTTCATGGTAACTGTTCACTTCTGCGCTCTTGCTATGGAGAATCCTGCAAGTAAGCTTAATCTAATTTTAGCACACAGTATGACAATAATTTCACCTTTATACCAAAGACAATCTTAGTTGTTTACCTATCTTGCACATCAATCTGTTTAATTTGAAGTGATCATGTAGTTTTTTGGGTCCATCTTTTTGCTTTCATTATGTGATATTTGTGCAACTGCATATGATCATTGTGATACTTTTCTTTTCTTTTTGAATATTTATGTCAGTTCTTTAAGCAAAGTGATTTTAAGCACATGGTTAAACTTGATGAGTGATTAATTTGGCATAAGAATGGGGGCAAAAGTTGGAAGCTTGTGTTAGAAGAAAACTCAGACCAAAGCCAAATAGATTAAAAAAAAAAGGGGGGACGTGAGAGAGAGGAAATGAAATTCAATCTGAAATGAATGTGAACTTTGGGGGGGGGGGGGGGGGGGGTAGACAAACTGATGAGGATGAAACATCAGATAGTATCCTAAAGGGGGACAAGGCCAAAAAAAAAGTGGGAAACCACACAATGGGTCCCAAACCTAGGACGAGACTTTCCATCACTCTCTGTTTTCTATTTATGCTTAAACATTTATATTACAATTGCCTAGGCTTGGGACCCCATTGTTTTTGTCACTCTAGAATCCCATGCCTTTTGGTGGGAGCTTTGTCACATAGTAATTTGGTCCCACTTTGACTATTGGCCTGCTTGAGTTAGCATGTAGGGGTTTGTCATTATACCTAAAACAAGTGAGTGTGAAACTATATTATGATTGGTAAAGGCCAATTTGAGAGTCGATTGCACAGAGGACGGAATCCCAAAGGCATCTGAACCACGTTTCTGACCAACAATGGAGGCCACACGTTATTTAAAGTAGTTGCTCCTTTAGTTACTGGCTACTGTGCTCTGTATACATTGGAGAGTTTTAAGAAGAGTGAGTGTATTTCCAACATTTTGTTCTTGCTACTAAGATTACTTAATTTCAGTTTCAAGTAACAACAAGACTGTTTCACCGCTCTGTTATTCATTTAGTATTTTTTTCGTGTTCCAAATGAATTCCTTGATTCTTTTTACTAGTTATGCCAAACCCTATTTGAAAATATAGTAGACTGCAAGTCCAATATTGTCCAGATGGGCTGAACCAATTTAAAATGAACTCTTCTTTTTTCCACATTTGGGTAGTGAGTTGAGCACTTAATTTCTTATGCAGTGCAAATTTACCTAAAAACCAATGTAGCATGGAATTAAAAACAGGTTATTGCTGGGACCACCATTGCTGCCGTCAAATTTGAGCATGGCGTGGTGCTGATGATTAATCCCATCTAGAGATCAGCGATTGCTACTTTCTTGCAGGCCAAACGATACCCCTCTTAAAAAATATCCTTCTTCTTATACTATACTCCCAATTGAGTTTGGGCCATTATGAGAGAGATGGCAACAATGTTGTAAATCCATTATGTATGCTTAACCTCTTAACAAAGAAGAGGAAACGAAAATAAAGACAAAGCAATCCATGTCTTTTAGTTCAATTTTTGCCATTTCTATTTTCTTTTTTTCTGTTTAAAATGGACTGATGTACCTATCAAACTCCACTTATTTGTGTTGAAAAATGTACCGTATTCGTTCTGCAGTTGTATGATTGTCTTGTACCTGTTTGACTTGCAGAATGATAGATGCTTTATAAATATTTTTAAATGGAAATTGGAGGTAAAGAGTAAATGTGAAGAAACTTGTGCAGCTGTAGCGGGAAAGATCTGGGGAGTGAAAAAGAGTTGATGATAAAAAGTATTTTTGGTTCATCAGCCATGTCTCTGCATCTAGGGACAGGGGCCTTTCAAGGAAACCGAATAAGGTAACTAACTGCTCATCATGTTTTGCTTTATCTTTGGCCCCTCCCTGGAAATAAGCATACTCCATCAGTGCGACTACCATTGTAGCTCTCTCTTAAGAATAACTATGATATTTCCTTTAATTCAAAAAAAAAAAAAAGATCTAGACTAGTTTGGTTACCTTCTAGAGATCCTAATTACCATATGTAGCTCATGAGTGCATGGACATGGTCATGAAAATGACGATTCTACCTGACTGATATTAAGGATGAAATCCTAGAATAAGGTAAAAATTCTATGAAAAATCATTTACAAAATCATAAAATCTTGTCAGCACGAGTGATAAGATGTGTGGAAACATTTACAATTACTTTAGTGAGAAGAAATGAAGGCACTAATTAGAGGTCTGGTGCCTACTCTTTTGGGTCAAACAATTGGGCGTTATTTAATCTTGTTGTACCTAAAGATAGTTGTTTTTTTTTAATGGGCAGTTTCAGTTGATCCCACTTTAGCCATTAAATTTGAAAACTTTATATCTTAATTTAGGTATTTAAGTTAGTAGGAACCAGTAGCAGATAGAGACCGCAATAATGTGGCTATTATGGTGTACTGAGACATGCTTGTATTTATGTAATCAAAATTTAAGAGCGGAGTAGTTTATAAGCAAGATATCTGCTGTCATTCTGTAATGGAGACATTATTTTTCTCTTTATCTTAGATTGTTTGACAATTATGTCAAGAAAAATATCCTAAGTTCTGTTGATTTAGAATATTTTAGATTACTGGGAGAGAGTGAGTCTAGGAATTATTGCCGCACTCTTAAACCATGAGAATCTATGGTTGTACAGTGGCTGTAGACACAGATATAGAATCTTGACTTGGTGGATGATGGGGCATTAAAATATTACCTCCCAAATAGAGAGAACATATCTACAAGAAAGAATCAGAATTTGGGTCATAGATTATTAAAGCAGCATTCTTACTTTCTTTCTTTTTTTTTGGGCAAACTAAAACATAGATTTATGTGACATAAGAAATAGCATATTCGTGGTATTTGTTTGTTAGTCCATGTTTTATTTGATTGTCTTTGAATTTATGTTTTGAGTTTGAAAACATGTTGTTTAACTGGCAAGTACATCCTACTTTGACTTTTAAAACTGTATTAACTGTCAGATACTTTTCAAAAAGGAAAGGGTTTGATTTATTTAGTGGGGTCAAGAGAATCTTTCAACTTTATGATCCCTTTCTTGTCTCGTATTTCAATTTCCATATGATAATCAATCGACTAACTCTGATACAAAGAACATCATGTTGTTCTTCAAATTCCTCTGTTCCAAGCATATTCTATTGCATAGAATGCTAAGCAGATCCACTTAAAAACCACAATACTTCTATTATATTTATTCAAATGACATGTGAAACCATTCATTTTCTAACGAAATTTTCTGTGTTTTTACGATTCTAGTCAAGTTAAAATAAACATATTTTAAGTTTATTTTTTTAATGGGTCAACTCTTAAAAGACATTTACAAATAAAACTTAAAATCTTGTTTAACCTCAGTTTCAAATTATCCCAATTGACCCAAACTTAAACTTGAAGTCATGTTAAGTTTGTATCTTTGGACACAATAATATTTAGAATGTGAGAACGCACCATGGTCAATAAAGTGCTGAAATCCACATGTTGGTGCCACACATTGCGGCTCAAATCAAGAGAATGTGAACTTTGAAAGAAAAAAGAAATAAACCGACCACACAGGAAGGGCAGAGGAGGGGTTTTGTCTTGTTTAGGAAAGCAGAGAAGCATCCAATAGTTAGCATTATTTTCCAAGCACTCTTTGCCAACCAACTTTGAAGTTCGAAGATTTCCCCATGACTTTGTGTATTAATTCATTTATTTATTGGGCATATTTATACATATACTTATCTCATTTAGTATTCAAGAGATACGTAAGAAATAATGATTAAACCAAAATTCAATAAAAAATAAGTATTAAGAGAGTTTTGTTCTTTAGGATTAATCCGAATCAAATCAAATTTAGGTATACCTTAATTATCTTTCTAGAGTTTACTTAAAGAGTAATCATCTAAAACAACCCAAATTGAAGTCGAACAAGATAAAGAAATGAGCAAAAAATGACCCACTTCATCTCTTCTCCAAAGCATTATTTTTCTTTTTTTCATTAATAGAGAAATGCAGTGACAGAGTTAGAAATTTTTTAAAATAGGTAATGGCAAGAGTTGGTGTGAGTGGCTTGGTGGGGAGGGAATCTAGGGAACTGGAATATATAATGATTAGTTGTATGTTTAGTCGTTTCTTCCTGAGTAGTTTCTTGTTCTTCCTAGAGGCTTTGGTCTGCCTGAGTAGTTTCCTCCTTTTGTTTCTCCTCTTTACTCACCAAAAAAAATTAGTTGTATGTTTGGTAGGTTGAGTTTAATCGGAAAATGTGAATTGTCTGGTAACTTTGAATCAACGTCTTCTAATTTTTTGAAAATAGGTAAAACAAGGGAGCAGGAGCTACATGTTTGTGTGGGGAAGAGACATGTCTTTTTGACTTAGTTTGGCATCGGACGTCAAGCACTTGCACCAGGAATAATCGTATTCTTTTCTTTTCTTTTATGATTTTTCACCTATTGATATTTAAAATTTATTTAACTAATTCAATCTAAATATTATAAAATTTATTAAAAAATTAATTTTTTAAATCTCATTTCCTTATTTTCATGATTTAATTTTAAATTAATAATTAAGAAAATATAACGCATTACCGTTATTTGATAGTGTTATTTTTTTCTTGTGTGTATAGATGATCAAGTTCTCAAAAATTAAAAGCCTTTTTATCTATCCCCTGAACTAAAATACAAAAAAGATTTGCAAGGAAGAGTTCATAAGTATTAGGCCAATGGTTCGTATTTTTGGAGTAAAATAAACATTAGTAAGGGTAGGAGAATCCAATCCCCGAGGGTGGGAGGGGAGAATTTAAAGTGTAAGCAGATTTCTAAATTAGGGTTATCTTTTAATGTTTCATTTTTGAATATTTTTCATTCATTCAGAGTGTGCCTAGACAAATAAAATAGCATTTTTTTTTTTAATATTTTTCTTATTTTTTATATTATACCAATCAATATTCAGATTTATATTCTAATTAATTCAGTTCGGGATTTATAATAATCTATTTAAAGGGATTATCCTGTTAATATAGTTTTTTTCATACCCAAACAATAAATCAAATTATAAAATTTAATTAAGAAATTTAGCTACACGGCTGTAATCTCTTTATGTTTCTCTCTCTATGCATTTCTTTTTCTCATCTTTATGTCATGTCTGTCTCTAGTTTTTTTTTTTAATTTTATGATCCTTTTATGTCGTTTCTAATATTTGATAAAGTATTAAAATGGCAAATGACAAAACACATGCCATTGTACCATCTCTCTCTCTCTCTCTGACATGGACACCACCAAAACGGTAAAACAACGGGGGCGGATCTCCGGGTGAGATTGTGGAATCAGACCTAAGTTGCAAAAAGTAGCCCTAGGTTAGGGTTGGAAAAAAGGTTCAAGTTAGAAGACGTGACTGAAACAAAGTCAGTATTCTTTTTTGAATTATTTCAATACCCCATATCTTTTTTATGAACTTACAAAATTATTATTAATAATAAAAAATTATTAAAGAACAAAAATTCTAAAACTAATTTAGTTTATTCAACCCTCATTTTTTTTTATATAAAATAAGAATATAATATATAATTAGATATAATAGTTTATTTATAAAGGAGCAACAATCTTCTTTCTTTATTACTCCCTCCCTCATCTCTTCAATTCTCACGACTAAGTTTCGAATAGCGACAAAGACATAACATCCACCAAAATTTCTGAACAAGATCACTTCAGAAAAACACAATTATGGCATTAGCCAGTACCTTCCACCAGTTCCCTCTTCACATCCCCCAGATTTGCATTGAATTGAAGTCCTGCAAAAAAGAGATATTGAAGCAGGCAAAGATAACTTTAATTAATAAAACTTATTGTTACTTTTAATCTTATGTTATTTACTTGATTTATTTATTATTGCATTGTTCAATCCTTTTATACTTATAATAATACATTGTACTTTAATTGACATTTTAAATTTTTTTATTTAATCGATCATTATTTAAAATTATATTTCGATTAATTCGATTAGAGTATTGTCGGGTCTAATTTAAAAAGAACTTTCTTAATATAATTTTTTTCTATTTTTAAATTTCTAATATAGTATTTTTACCTACTAAATTGATGTTGATCACATTTTTGAATTATTTTAGTCAAGTGCCTGTCCTAAGTTATTAGATTTTATTAAAATCTGTCTCATTTAGTGAATTTCTATTGTAAGAGAATGGATTTGATAATACAGAAATTTTTTTTTTCATTTGAAAATACTCATTAATTTTTTTTTTTGTTTCTGGCTTGACAACCGTCTAGTATCTGAGATGTCGTATCGACTGATTTGAATCAATCCCCTGTCAGGTCCACTTTTGGAGGATCTCTCAATATAATTTTTTCTGTTTCTATACCAAGTTGAATCTGAATATGATTAAAGGGTTTTGCCACAAAAAATACCCGTTATGAAATGATAACTACCCCCCCGGGGGAAAAAAGTAAAGAGTATATGGCTAAATTATTAAGAGGAATAGGGTTTCGGTGAAATTCCAAAAGACCAAATTACCCCTTATCATGTCCTTCGATAGATGACACCACAAAAAATGGTGCCTGATATCAAGAGGAAGACATGGTGGTCCATCTCATGTTCCAACTTTCTACCATCACCAAAAGGAAAAGATATGCATACTGATAAACACCAATCGAGTCTTCGTTTTCTTTTTTTTGTTTTTAGTTTTTTTTTTTTTTTTATGAAAAGAAGCACAATTGAGTTATATGTGACTATCACATCTTCTGTCTTCACCAAAACGACAATACTCATCTCCCCATCCAAATTTATATAAAAATGTTGAATTAAAAAAAAAATACAGACTTATTGTTCCAAAATAAGAAAACACTAACTCACAGTGGGGGAAGCCGCAATTGGGCGGTGGGGTAAAGGAATATTTTAATATTTATAATTCGAGTAACATGTCAAAAAAGTACTGCTAAATATTTTAAAAATACCAACAAATATCATACTAACATTGTTAAAAATTCTATATAAAAAAAAACCATTAAAAATTTTTAAAATATTATGTATTTTTTTTTTTTAAATTATAATATCCATCTACCTCTTCATGTTATATTTGATCCATTATCTTTCAAATAAATTAAAATTCTTAATTTTCCTCCTCGTAGCGCCAATAGAAAATAATGGGGGATGCCTGGAGTAGTATCATTAGTAATAAGAAAAAAGGCAAGAAGCATCCAACAAAGTTTCATGCAAATTCAATGTGATTGGGTAGTGTAACCAGAGAACAAATGGGGCCACGTGTCAATAGAGGGTCAATTCTTGATCCAAAATTTGTAGAAAGTGTATAAAGGGCCAAAAAGGCTCCGGACAAATTGTTGTTTTCGCAGCCTTTTTACCATAGGAGATGGTGTGTATTTTTTTTGCATCAATGCATCTGCAACGTTTCAGCAAAGAAGATTTCATCTTCTTTCCCCCCCCCTCTCTCTCTCTCTCTCCCCCCTCTCTCTCTCTTCTTTTTTTTTTTTTACCTAATGTGTGTAAAAGTAATTGATCTTTTTTTTTTTTTTACATGAAATTTAAATTTTAAATTATGAGATTAGAAGAGAAAATATAAACTGTTTCATTGAGAGGTAAAATTAATCAATCTTATCCCTCTTATGCTGTTCCATGGGAATTACTTATGTCACCAGTGACATACTGCCACCTTGGCTTCATTACTATTTCTCTTGTCCATTATGTACGTTCAACTGCAAACGGCAACAACACCTTTTTTTCTCTGTTTCCTCAATTATGATTTTTTTTTCTAAGCACCTCAATAATGCTTGTTTTCCCACAAAAAAATGAAAAATGAAAAAAAATAAAAAAAGAGAGTACCGTCCTCTGCATATGTTCTACGATCTCTACAAATCCCAAAAATTAAAAATTAAAAGCCTCCATACCACATATGGCTTAATTATGTTCGACGGATGTGGGCACCAAGATCAATATCTTTGTCTGGTCGAATACGTACACTTGAGCATTATCAAATCTTGAAAACCCTAATAATAAATTTGGAAAACATAACATTGTTCACCGGTTAGAATTCCCTTCACCAGCAAGTGCAGCGCATTGTCTTGTGGGTTCTTGAGACTTGAGAGGGAGAGAGAGAGAGAGAGAGAGAGAGAGAGAGAGAAGAGAGCAATCGAATGCCTATGTAGTAGCTATATTGTGACTCGAGGACAGCATGGAGATAAGAATTCTAATAATTAGCATTCACTCTGATTCATAAAAACAGAAAGAATCCAACAAGTTATGGGACATTATGAACAGGGTTACATTGGGAAGTGAAGGCAATTAAATGACTAGGTTGGGTTTTGGTAAGACTCAAAACAACGGCATTGCCTGCTACACAGCACCATTTGTTTATGATAGTTTTTGTTCAAGCTGGTTTGGATTTTGCTCATGTCTTCATGTTCTTATATATCTGTTCATCATGCTTGCGAGACACCTTTTCATAGCATTATATCTTCTTGTTCTGTTACAAACTTACTAAGAAGAGGGACGACAGGAACCTTTAATAGTGGAGACAATACAATAATTCATAAATTTAAATTACGTAAATTTTGCAAAGATAATAAATAAATTTACTATAAATTTAAAATGGTGTATATTCTTTTAACATTAGTTCATTTGGATATTACCGATGAATTATAATTTAACTATAATAATTTTTTTTTTTTACAAATCTTATTTTCTGTCCATAAAAAAAAAATTATCTTGACATGCTGAGCAATTTGCAGTGTTGTGTTGCCACCCTTTTTGTTCTCATTACAACTGGGAAGGAAGAGAGACAAATAACACTTTTGTACTGAAATTAGTATTATGAAGGTAGCAACTTTTCACTACTAAGTAAAGCCTGCGAATGCAAAGGCCTCAACCTTTTTGATACCCAAGATTACTTAGTCTATGCGCAACAATATATAGATTTTTTAATTTACTTAATTAAAAACCTGAGCTTCGTTTAATAAGATATTGGTAAGTTAACATAATGCGATTGTGAGCTGTCAACTGTGAAATCATTTCTTAAGTAATTATTTATTGTTAAAATGAATTGAATTTATAATAAATTTTGGGGTTAAAAAAAGTCTTTAAGTTGCCCACTTACACATACACGTGCTGTTGCCCAAAAACATGCGATAAATACGCATGCAAGCATGCACAAGCCACACCAAATTATTTAAAAGGGCTCTGCATTTGCTCGACCACCCCCTCCCCCACAAATCATTTTTCTTTAAAAAAATAATTAAGGGCAATAAAAAAAAGGGTTTTTGACTGCAAAACACAAGGACTGGTCTTTTAAGCCTGTTGGAGACAGACAAAATTTGAGGAGTCAAGGTAAAAGCCTTAACTTCATTTGGGGATTGTGAACCTTTGCTTTGAATATATATATAATACATGTTTAAACTCAAAAGCATGGGTCAGCTCCTGCAATCCTGGCAAGCCACCAAGACATAAAAATATGAGCATTAAAAATCACAATCCAAATAAACAAAAGGCATAAAGTAAGTAGAAAATAAAGAAGTTGGGCAAAGACCCATATTCCATTTAGTGCTAATTAAAAATCATGAAATTGCTGCAAGATTATTTGTTTTAAAGAAAATAAAATTATACTTATGTCTTCTTGTTTTTTTTTCATAACCATGGCGGAACATTATTCTAGGCTTAAAAACTAGACTTGGACTCCCTCTCAAGGAGGTAGGATCGCTAATATTAGAGATATTCCCATCCGAACTTTAATCTTGGACTGGAGAGTCTCTTTCGATTAATTTTGAGGGATTGTTGCCCCCTGAGAATTTTCTGAAGTTGCTCCGGACTTTCTGTAATTTGTTCTTGTCATGTCAATAGTTTTTTAGTCATGTGATTTGCTTTGAATTTGGATGGAAATATCTCTAATAGCTCATTAGTTGTGTACGTTTGTGATGTATTTATGGTTTCTTAATTAGAAGTAACTGGGTGAAGAGAGGAATATGATGGAGGAGACGCAAAGGAATTGATCAGGGAAAGATGGAGTCGGGGACAGCATGCAGAAGTGGGGATATGGGGAGGAGAAGGGAAGGAGTGGATTAAAAATATAATGTTTCCTATGCACACAACAACCGTGTCTAGTGAGAGAGGTGGATGAGGGTACAGCTTAATTCGAAGGCCATAACCCCACATCACATATGTTCCTGTTCAATTATCAATTAATGCCATTGCCAAGACATCATTGAGGCCATAACCCTCTCACCTAGGTCATCTAAGTTCGATATAAGTGCGCATGATAAAGAAAATACAAATATAGCAACATCTTTGGTGCCTTATTGAAGGGTTTTTTGTACTCTTGCTCTTTAGAGAATATTCGGATAATGAAGAAAGTATCAAGATTCTCTAATCTAGGGGTTGAAAATTAGGGTAGTCTTAAAGATCTCGGATCCCATGTTACCTACACTAGAAGTGGAAGTTTATGCGGCTATCTGGGAAAAGAAAATTCCTTAACGAGTATAATCCTGTTTAAGAATATAAGATCATAAATGGTCAGAAGGATTTGTCATATTTTTATGCAAATGAAGTATGAATACAAAATATGGGGCACCGCACATTACGCTGGCATGCTTCAAATCAAAAATCAAACCTAATTTCTCATTTGTAATACCCAATGGTCAGCATGAGTGCGTCTTATAGATATTCAAATTATCATTATTCGTCAACTTCTCTCTTTTTTTTTTAAGTATTTAAAAAAAAAAAAGAAATCCTAAAAGATAATTGAATCCTATACTTAGTTACCTTTATCCACGTTAGTCTCTAATATAAAATAAAATTAAGGTTACATAATCTTAATGATTTGCTCTTTATTATTTTGTTTTCTTAACTTGAGAGCTTCTGACTTTTGTTTTCTTTTTTATTTGGGTTTTGGATGTGGGGAGAAAAATGTAATAATTGTACTATTTCCCTCTGTGTGGCCTGCGGGTGGGGGGGAAGAGAAAGCGTGCCAAACAGGCTCACGCGTGTGACGACGCTTATTTATACGCATTGGAGCGGCAGGGCAAAAAAGCAAATTAGAGAGAGAGTACTAGACACTTCGTAAGGTTTCGTGACACATGTAAAGACAGGAAACGAAGGGCTGATTCTTCCTGATTTCTTTGTTCTCTTATGGGCTTATTTTTGTAGAATCATCGTAATAAAGCAACTAAAAGGAAGAAGAGAGAGAGAGGGAGAGACAGATGGAGAGAGAAGGAGAAATGAGATCATCGAGGTTCAAGAGGATTTGTGTGTTCTGTGGGAGTAGCCAAGGCAAGAAGAGTAGCTATCAGGATGCTGCTATTGAGCTTGGCAAAGAATTGGTAACTAAAAAACACCCTCCTTTTCTTGTTTTGATCATTTTAGGACAATTTTCGCCTCGTTTGTTATTGTGCATTTGTTTGTCGTCTGATTTAGGCTTTTTCCACGTATGGGTTTTCTTTAGAACTTTTGTTTTGTGCATTTTTTTCAAGAGTTCTCATGGGTCTTTTAAGTTCTAATTTTTATTTTTTACTTTTTGGGGATTCGCACATTTGGTTTGGGATTCTATTCTTCCGGCATTTTTTGGTTTCTGGGGTTTTGATTTTGATGCTAATGTGATGATTCTAAGCTTGTTTGAGCAGCATATGCACATCAATGTCCTTTACTCTGTTACCTTAACAGAGTCTCTCTCTCTCTCGCCCATCGTAGAGATGTAAGGAATGTGTCATCTTTCATGTTATGAGCATTTATTTACTCATCTCATACATTCTATGCTTGTGTATTTTCTACTACATCTACTAATTTTGAAATAGACTGTCTTTGATATAGTACAATTTTTTTCACTTTATTGAAGATTCCACTCAGCCATTTCTCTGAAATCTTGGTAGCGGTACAGTAGAGGCAACAGTGAATTTCAATATCAGTTGGATTTCTTACACGTGCCACCCAGACCAAAGCCCCCCCCCCCCCCCCGGGGCAAATTTTCCCACTAAATTTTGCCTTTTAATTTCTACTTTTTTTATATTTTTTCTTTTCTGAAGGTTTTAAGGAACATTGATCTTGTTTATGGAGGAGGTAGCATAGGCTTGATGGGCTTGGTTTCTCAAGCTGTTCATGATGGTGGTCGTCATGTTATGGGGTAAAAAATTCTATTTTGTCTTCAAATTCATATTTTTAATTAACAATTCAGTGACTGAGGTCTGTTTTTGTTCTTCATTAAAACTGATTTTTTGTCATGTTACTGTCTCTCGCTTTCTCTCTCTGCAGAGTTATTCCCAAGACGCTCATGCCTCGAGAGGTATGTCTTGTATTGCCAAAAAGTCTGTAAGCTTTTCTTTTTATTATTTTAAGTGAATAGCATAGTTTAATCTCTCTCTGTCTCTGTCTCTCTCGTTTGAGAGGGTATTTTCCAAGCTTGAGTTTGGTCTAAAAGATTTATTCGATTTCCTTTTCTTTTTCACTTTCTTTCTTTTTCAAAGGGGTTCTTTTTCTTTTTTGTTTGATTTTTTTTTTTGTTTCATATTACTTTTTTTTTTTTTTTTTTTTTAAATAGTAAATTTCCCCAAGTTCATTTTGTTTCGAAGGGTTAATTTCTGAATTATGAAATTCTATTATTATGTAGACTTGTCTTACGTTTCTCTTTGGTTTTTATCAAGTTTTAGTTCCTGGAAAACCTAATCCAAAATCTCCATTTGGGTTATTTGTACGATTTTCTATTTCTGATGTCTCCTTGCCCTTGGATTATCTTTTGTTGATCAGTTGAGCTCTGACTTTGAGTGTTCATTTCTTGTGTTTTTATCTTCCTTGGCCTTTTGTTGAGAAATTTTTTAGCACAGGAATTGCCTGGTTCAAAATCATGTGTTAGTCCATTGCAAGAGTCATCATTGCTTCATTGCACAATAATCCATGAGAGAAATTCCAAAAAAAAAATTGAAATCTCTCTCTCTCTCTCTCTCTCTCTCTCTCTCTCTCTCTCTCTACATTTTCTTGGGTACGCTTTTGCAGATAACTGGTGAGACAGTAGGGGAAGTGAAGGCAGTTGCAGATATGCACCAAAGGAAGGCTGAGATGGCTAAGCATTCTGATGCCTTTATTGCCTTACCTGGTTAGTATAAGTCCTGAACCCTTAATTCTATGGGAAAAATGAAGAGAACTTCAGATGCTTATACTTTTTCTAGTTTTAGCATACGAGATTGTCTTTTACCTTGTTCTGATCTGATGGTTTTGTCCATTTGTTGAAACTGTCACGAAAATAGATTTGGCCATCTTCTCAGTGAAACTATAATGATCCCTTTGCCTAGAAAATTGCATCTTCTTCGTTTGATTGAAATTGGGAATGGAGTCCATTTTTTTTGGGGGGGGTATTTAAATTTTGCAATAGGCCTCCTCAGGATGACGATGGAGTTATGGAATATAATAATCAAGATAAAATAATGCCGTTTTGACATTTTATAACGGGGTTGTATTGAAAGGGGGAGTCAACAGTACAGGGAAAATTATGAAGACATTGAAAGAAGCCTATTTAAGAAGGGAAGGTTGTTCGTAATGAGAAAGCATCTCAGATTGTCATCATATTCTGATGTTCTGGCTCTGTTGCTACTTGTAGTATTGCTTATGGTGGGTGGGAAAGCAACTGTTTCAGCCCAAAATAGTCATCTCTCTCTCTCTCTCTCTCTCTCTCTCTCTCTCTCTCACAAACCCCAAGATCGATGATTAGAGAGCAAGCCTCTTGAACCTACCTTTTGACCCATCAACATCGTTACACTGAAAATTAGACCCTTCTGATGAACCCAAGTTCCTAATCACCTTTTTTCCCTTTGAATGCAGTCCGCAGACTGTGATTGGCTGTCCCTTCTCCCCCCTTATCATGTTAGTGGGAAAAAATGGAAAAAAATATAAGTAACATACGGGCCAGAAATCACACTTCATCAAATTGCTTTTGACAACTAGCACCTATTACCCAACAGGTAAATCATGTTCACCATTTTCAAAGACTCTTCTTATCTTCTTGAGCCTTAAAAAAATATATACTTAACATATATGGATATTGCAATGCATATAGACATTGCACTAGAAAATGAGAGACATTGTGGTCTGACTTGGTTGGCAGAGAAAGATCATGTCTGTGTTCACTAAGCATGGGAGCAATAAATACTATGTTTTTTCTATGTGGAAATATTTGCCAACTTTCATGATAAGCAGCATGAACTCATAGACATCATGTGGTGGTAGTCCGTGATAATCCTTGGTCAAAGTGAATTTCACTGATTATCAAATGCAACTGAGTAAACTGACAGTCAAGTCTAAAATAAGTGATTGATTACTACATTAAAAACCATTATTAGCAGCACCAATTGGTGAAAGTTTATGTTGAGGCTATTTTTAACCTAGGTCTGCTAGCGTGGTATGATGGCCTTTGGTAATTCCAGCAACTATTGGTGGAGGCAGTGAAATTTATTATGTTTCTCTCTTCCATTTTTTTAATGAATTGAATTATAGTCAATTTTTTTTAGAGAGTAAGAGTGCTTCGTTAGAACTAATGCACATAATTTTAGTGCAGGTGGTTATGGTACTCTTGAGGAGTTACTTGAAGTGATTACCTGGGCTCAACTTGGCATTCATGAAAAACCAGTATGTATTGTCCAAAGTAATGAATGTAAATGATGGATGTTTCTCTGATGGGATTTTTTTTTTTAAGTGTAACATATATTTATGTATGCCTTTTTGGGCAGGTTGGTTTACTGAATGTGGATGGATACTACAATTCATTGTTGTCATTCATCGACAAAGCTGTGGAGGAAGGCTTCATTAGGCCTAATGCACGCCATATCATTGTATCTGCACCAACAGCCAAGGAGTTGGTGAAGAAGTTGGAGGTAATCCTCGAGGAAATCAATGCTTTTTCACTGTTTACTGCCCTGCTTATTTTCCTTTTTGTCAATTTTTTTAAAGGGTATTATTGGTTAAAAAAAAAATTGTGTGATAATATTGGAGAATTATTCTTTGACCCTTTTTTTTATTGTAGGAGTATATTCCGTGCCATGACAGTGTTGTTTCCAAATTGAACTGGGAGACAGAGCAGCTTGCCTACCCTCAAAAGTATGATATCTCCAGATAGAAATGGGGATTTCTGCCATTGAAGATCAGTAGCAAATTCTTAACGAGCTAATTTGGGGAAAAAAGGGTTTACAAATTTGTGTAATGGGGACTTCCTTTTTGTTTTGTAAATTTCACCAAAATTACCTCAATATGTGTAGTTTCAATATTCCCCATCTTTTGGATATTTGGTTTATCTTTCAAGTTGTAAGTACTAGAGGCTAATGAAAATTTCCCGTTGACAATGCTAGCTTAACTTAACCTCTCTCTCTCTCTCTCTCTCTCTCTCTCTCTCATGAATCATGATCTCATACGGACTAAGATTATTCAAGAAAGCCATGAAATTTCATTAATTATCAAAAACTACATGCAATATTTATTTATTCATTCAGTCCCAAAGAAGACGAAGGTAATGTTATTTTTTAAATAAACTTAAAAATCAATTTCTTAATTTTAGTGACTTAAAACGCCAATTGTGCTTTTTTATTGCGCATGTGAATTAGCCCTTTGAAAATAGGGGAGATGTGAGGAACCCTATCATTCAAGGTCACAAAACTCTATCGAAGAACCAGTAAATGTGTCAAGAGACGACCACTCAAGGCCAGCAAGGAATGAGCTAGTGTTAGTATTTCTAGTGCTATGTTTTGGAACAATCTAAAAATGTAAAAATATATATATAAAAAGCCTTTCCAGTTAAAATAATTATAGAAAATTAAAAAAAAAAAATTATAGATGGGGAACGAAAATTTTATATTGTAAAATTTTGAGAAAAATATTTGTATAATATACAAGTATTTACTCTTTTACATGCAAAACATTATCTTAGGGTTAGATTTTAAAGATGGGTCATGGTATGATCTAGAGAGAAAAAAAGAGAGAACAAGGAACGATATGATTCTGAGAGAAGAGAAAGGAGAGGTCCAACAACAACATTAATTAGGCATGTCGAGGAACCCTACTAGAGGGTGCTTGTTTGCTGTTAAAGGTTCGAGTTTGGGACAACAGACATAACTCAACGCAACCAACGACCATCAACTGAAATTGGACCAAATGGGTATTCATGAGAGAGAGAGTGAGAGAGAGAGAAGGGGGCCGATCGGCCCACAGATGGTATAAGGACGAGTGCATTTTTGGGTACATTTTATTGGATTGAGAGGAGAGATTAAGACCATGTGACATTGTCATTTTCGGACACCATGATGACAAATTTCTTTTCACAATTAGGTTGCCGTGTTCAATTGCTTTGCCACCAACGTTTTCAAATTTTTGTGCCATTTTTGCTTCGAAAAAATTAAAACCAAAGGCATATATTTGGTCGGCAATGAATCACTTCTCTTGTGGAGAAATGGTGTTCTCTCTACGGTTTTTGAGATTGGCTTGAATTACTAACAAAGACTTATGTTGGCATGATGTCCAAAAAAATGGGAGATCAGGAAAAAGAAAAAGAAGATGCCCAGTCATTTAGTTCTTTTTCCATGTTTGATGATTGCCATGCCATGTCAAATCAATGATAACCAATTGGAGAAATCGTTTAGGAAACAAATTTTAATTTATTTGAATAGTTATTTGTGGATTTCCTGAGGTTTCGAGTTTATATTTCAAATTCATTTTTTCTTTAAGGTGGTGCATAGAGTTTGATAATTGGAGCAATTGGTTATCATTGTTTATCATTGATTTGATTAGTAGAGTTTACATGCATCCATCGATGATTCCCCACTTCATATAATGTTAAAACTCTTTTCCCTCACTTCTTCCAAATTTAGAAATGAAATCAAATAATTGGAGCAAATTTTGATATCAAAAGCTTCTATGGAGGCGGCCTTATTTGGATGAGTAAGAGGAAGACGCTATCCTAAAGCTGCCAAAGAAATTAAGGTTGGGGGTGGGGGATTCAGATAGGGTTACAATCAATATCGTGACTGGCTTTTCTTGCCACAATTGACATATTGTAATTAGGACATTTGATGGGTCTATGACGAATAGAAGAAAAAACCATTCATATCTCTGGTTCATACTCTCACATTTTACTTGTGTGTGTGTGTGTGTGTTTTTTTTTCACCACCAATATTCAGAGTCATATTCTAACGGTTTGAATATTTATATGAGTCTTATTTAAAAATTGACTCTTCTAATATAATCTTTTCTATTCTTAAATTTTGAAATCAAGATTTGATTAATAAATCTAATACTCCATCCCATTAATTCGACCGTCGGTCATATGTTACTTTTGTCACTAACTCAGTAGTTACCTCTACTAATCCTAAGTTCTATATCGAATACAAATTCATACTGTTCGCTTTATTAATCTCCATTTATTTCAAAAATTCCTTCTGAAACAATTGTTGAATATAAAAATTCAAGAAAATTACTAGTACCGTTTTACATAAACATGAAGTTAGGTAATTTAGATATCAATCAAGGGTTGCTCGGCTGTAGTCTCCATGTTTAAGCTTGGATGTGCACTTCACCAGAGCATAGACACAACCACCTGCTGAGTGGGCCTGACCAGTTTCCACTGTCTCTCTATGCAGGATTTCACTCTCAAGTGTGGCCCAGGCCCATTAACATAATGGGCCGACAGTGGTGGTCCGGTCACCAACCGCTCCTTTGATTTTCATATTCTCTTCCTTTGATTTTCCAACCGCTCCAATTTTCTCAACGGAACAACCTTCCCAGAAACTGATTCTATTCCCTGAAAATTAGTGGTGCAATTTAAATGAGTTGGACCCGCCCAATACAATGGAGACAGCTGGTGGGCTTACTTGGATTTCGACCACATAGTTTCGACCTCGTTTCCCTAGGACTGTTTTGCCCTTGTTTTTGTATAACTTCGCTCATGAATGACATGTAAGGGCTAGAAAACCTCGTACATAAATCGTAACATGATGATGATGATGATGATGATGAAGATGATTTAGATTCCAGAAAAAGACACGTTGCGTTGTCTCTACTCCCATTGACATAAGTGATTAACGCACGATCGATTTAGAAAATGTTTAGAATTACTTATAAACTAGTCGAATCGGCTCATAAACTAAAATTAAAATTAAAATTATTTGATAATTAAAATTCATAAAAATACTTATAAAACCAAAAAAACGTTTATAAACCAAAAAAACATAAGTTGCTTCCACTAGCGATGTTTTTAAGCACAACTAAAATAAATTATTTTGACCAATAAAAATATATTTTCATATTTTTATTTTTAACAAAAATTATAATTATGTCACATTTTGTATCCACTATGTTTTTTCTCTATTTTATATAATTTATAAGTATTTATTTTACCAAATAATTAACTATTTTAAAACAATATTTACCTAGACAGATAACAGCTTATTTTTTGAAAAAAGTTAAAATGGTCTTATAAGTTAGAAAACTACTTATAAGCATTAAGTGCTTATGAGTAGCATTTTTTAAACAATCCCAAACGCCTCCTAGTAAGATAAGATTTTAGATTTTTTAATTACATTTTAGATTTAAAATTTGAGAAAAAAAAAGATTACGTTGAGAAAACTGCTCTTTAAATAAGATCTATAGATATTCGAATTATATTAGGTAAAATAAATAAATAAATAAATAAATATGGGAAGAATCAAGCTGCTAAGTGGGCCAGTACTGTTCCCGCTAATTGTTCCTTTTGCTGATTTGACCAATGGGCCGATACACTGAAGCTAGGGTATGGCTCCCGCCAGCGTCACAGATTCCACTTCCAAATCTTTGATTGGACACAACACGAAATCTAGGATCAATATCTCACAGGAGATCGATTCTTCTTCCACAAAATTAAGGGTGCAGGTTGGTTGAAATGATTTACTGCCCCATTTCTAATTTTTTTTTTCTTTATTTATTTATACCGTTAGAACATAGATCAGGACAATTAGCAGAGCAACAGTCTAAATCCTTTTTTGGATAAAAAGATGAAGCTATATATTAGAAAAATCAAGCTGATAGGGTAGAAGATGATTGATGATGGAGACTTTTCTACCCAAAGAATTGTTAAGGTGTAAGCTACCATGTTGCAGGATTTTAGAGTAAGAGACCATTGATATTGCCTTCCAAAATATCATTCCAAAACTATTTAACCTTTTTTTTTTTTTTAACACAACCTATCTATCACTCTTTTATGGTCTGATTCAAGCAAACCAAAGTTTGAAGCGAACCGAAATCCATACGAGAAAGCTATCGCCTCTGATACGACTCCAAGCACCGGTAACACTCTTTGAAGTGCACTCCAAAATTCCTCCTCCCCATCTTATTATGGAAATTACACCAAAATCTATCTTCCCCGAACTCCGCTAAGCTAGCTTCTATATTCAACTCAATGATCCCCTCTTGAGGACGCCAACTGTGCATTACCCCGGGAAAATGCCCTACTTCTACATCTTCTCCATCTGTTTGGGAAAACATAGCTTGAACCTGTTAATCATATATCTTGTCCAGTGAGCCAGTACTTGTGCATCTCAAGGAGCACTCTCAAATTCCAAGGGTGCACTTTCTCTTAAGGATCTAGCATCATTTGCTATTGTTTATGATCTGGTTTATGAGAAATAACAGCTCAGTCTAATTATAAAATATTTCTATCTATTATAATATATTCAATCTAATTTATAATTATTATCCACCACTATAACCCAGATTATTTGCAAGATGCTAGATTTATAAGAGACATCTTAGTACCATACGACTCTACGTTACAACCTCAATCGTCCATGCTACCTATTTGCTTAGAACCACTGTTAATTCTCATTTCTCATGTGTCATGTGCCTCAGGACCCTGGTTTGAGAGTGTATGGCGCATGTCCTTTTTTGGTAAAACTTGAGGGGTTGAAAAAACGTTCGAGGCCAACTGCACATGAGAAAAATCACAGCGAAAAGATTTGTGTTCCGCAACAATGGATGGACAATTTTTTTTTTTTCCCTTGGAATGTAGATGATGCCGGTAATCAAGCAAGATCCCCAAAAAAGATTTCCTAGTTTTGATGATTAGATGGAGCTGCTATCAAGTTATTCCTCTACTATCTCATATTTATAAAGCATGGGCACATAGGGAGGGAGAGAGAGAGAGAGAGAGAGATCTACCACCTTCACATTTTTGCTGGTTTTAACGTCCTCAAGTTCTTGTCAAGTGTTCGGAACAAGTCAGGTTTGTCTTCAAGCGTCTGACACAGAATTGTCCTTGCAACATGATTTTGCTTTAATCAGTGATTGAAATCTTATTACTTGTTAATTTGTCAGTACTCACTAATAAACATAAAACGAGAAGCAAACAGTAAATGTGGTTAAGGTCAGGTCAATGATCTCCGGAATTTTACTGGTAAACCAACAAAAGAATCTGAATTATGCACCACCTTATTAGTCAAGTTCAGCATACAATAGATGAGGCTTTCCTGTTGGTTTGAGTATTGAGCATTCATCAACCAACCTCATCAACTTCGTGATTTTGTGGTCTATCCGCAGATGATCGTGGCACTTCGGTGTTTAAGGGCTTTGAGTCCTTCAAGAGAAAAAGAGTGCAAATAAAATAAGACTTCAAACAATAACAATAACAAACTGAGCCTTATTTTCAAAATTTGGGGTCGATCATTTGAGAGACAAATTTATAAAAGATAAAAAAAAGAGAAAAACAAGAATAAAATATATATATATAAATAAATAAAAAGAAAAAGAAAATAAAGAAAATAATTAAAGACCCACCTCACCAATTTCATGCTTTTGTGGTGCACCTGCGGATGATGGTTGTGCTTCTACATTGCAGCGCTGTTGGTTCTTCAAATTTGTAGATCGCCATTTTTCTCCAAAACCAAATGTTCTGGTGAAAAAGTTCCAGCGTCTCTTTGTCTTTCCCAACTTCCGAAGCTCTTGTCTCATGCTCAAACACTCCTTTTCGAGCTCCGAAACACGCTCTCTCATGTCATCAAAGCTTGCAGCATTAGAATGTGCATGCTGGGTATGATCATTCTTGCCGAGTCCAAGGCTCCCACTAGGATTTTGAGTGCTGTCAAGATTGTCAGAGACAAAGAACCACCCAGATATTGATGTACGCAACCTTAGCTGTTCAAAGAAGAGTACTTGGACAACTACTCTGAGAGGTAACCTTTCATTCTGGGCTGCATGAGTGCTAGCATCTAATGAGAGCTTCTGGCAGTTCATAAGCCTGCAAATTTGCTCTCTTTCTGCCTCTGTAAGCCAAGGATGTGACTGAGGTTGCAAAACAAAAGCATTGTTCTGAGTCAGAAACAAACTACACAAACTCACAATATATCAGCTTCTTAGCCTAATAATAATCAAACATTGTGTATCAATCCCTCCTATTGTTTAGTCAAAAAATTGAAGTATCAAGATGAATGTTGATTCAACATGACTACAAAGCTGAATCCATGTAAGCATGATAGAGCCAAGCGTTCTAGTATCTGTTACCTTTAGGTATATGTCGATTGCATGGTAAATGCCATCGGCAAGTGGCCTTGCATAATCAGGAATAACAGCTGCAAGTTGCTGAAATTTTGGGAACTTGAGATTGATATCAGGTGCAACCTCAGCAAGATAAGCATCTACTAAATTAGCCACCATTGTCATGGATGTCAATGAATGTGAACCATCCATCAATTGATCCTCTTCAAGCATACTCGGAGAAGAAATATTGGCCAACTGGTTCAAGGACATAAAGTGATCCACAATCCGCTGGACACAGTCTATGTCATAAAGAGTCTCCACAGTGTATCCTTTATTCGGAATTAGCAAATCCTCAACTGCAGCTTGATCTAATTGTGCACCTGCCCTCTTCTCCAAATTCTCTCTGCAAGAGGGACTTGCATGTAACATCATGGCCATCCGAAGCAGCCTGAGTAGAAACTTGGTCTGTGCTACTCCCTTTTGATTTGGAAGTAAATTCACAATCTCCTCAAGGAAAGCTCTTTGATCTGCCTCAGAAGGAATCGAAATGGTTGTCCCTGGATTGACATGGTTCGTATTGTTTCCACTTTGTTGCCCATTCATCAGTGGTAGATGCCTCATTGCATAGAAAGCGACAGAACCAGCAATTTTCTCAGCCTTCAAACCATTTGAAGTTATTGCCATAATTAGCCGTTTATAGAGTGGAAGACTAAGGAAGGAAACATCCTCATACCACCAATCTTCATTCACAGAGTTTTGCTTAGTTTCAGTAGGTATTCCATTCCATAGAATAGTATCTTTTGAGCTGTTCGCAGTATCCTGTCCTGACACAGGCCAACCAAATAAACTTGGGTCGGAACAAGCTTTCATTGCTAAGGAATTGATGCATCTGGAGACAATGTGAACCTCTTCTGCATAAGGCAGAACTTCTTCACATCTTTCAAGAGCTCTTATCGTGTCTGTCCAGCTGCTAAACACTTCATTTAGAAAAGTCTCAATTTGAGAAATAAGATTTCCCTCTCCATAATCATCGGTCATTTGTAGATACTCAGCAGCACACCTAAGACTAACTACGTTTAATGCCGTGAGCTCAAGTTTTATACCATAGCAAAATTTGGTTGCTAGCTCAAATGCTTTAGCTCCTCCGGGAATATCATGAATTTCTATGATGCAATCTGATCCCTCGTTGGTAGCCTCATTGATAAGCCTTTCTAATAGTCCACTTCTTGAAAGCAACGGAAACTGCCAAAGAATGCAAATGTTAAATCTGAGAGAAATTAAAATAAAACAAGAATGTTCTTAGTGAAGAAATGAATTGACTGAATATCTCAATAGCAAGCAAGCAACAATACAAAAAACCAATCTTTATGCTTTCAGGCTGCAGAAATTTCTTTTGACCAAATAAAATGTACCTTGTGAAGATGAAAGGAGGATTCATTGATTTTCACTGTAAAATCGCTCGGGAGCCCAGACGTGCAATGCCTGAGAATGGAGCATAAGAATGTTACAAAGCTACATTAAATCCCTCTTCCTAGAAAAAGATTTTCCATTGTACTGCAATATGGACTTCGCAAGACAATCAATATTCCATTTATGACCATAGGTTGAATTACTTTGTTTCTGTATCCATGTTGCATTGACTGCTTTAGCAAGACATCCCCTCTAAATAGTCTTCTGTTAGGAAACCGGAAACCAACCATTACTATCACATTTTCTATGGCATGAATAAATTCAAAAACCGGTGGACAACATCTGATCATAAAGCCAAACATCATCAATCTTCTGTTCATGAGTAGAAGCATCAGAAAAGCTAAAAAAGTTGTGTAGGGCATTTAGACCCATTTGAGTGTCTCAAGAGTTGATACCAATGTTTGGCCAAAAACTGTAGTATAAACTTTTATGGCATTTTCCTTGGGTAAAATTAAAGAGACAGAATGACAAAGGTAACAAAAGCAAGAGCCAACACACAACACGAGGCCCCAGAAAAAATAATACTCGGAAATTATCACAAACACAATCCTTATGAGAAAGCACACCACCTTCGTAATACACTATCCAAAAACATAAGATTAGGAAAATTTTAAGCAACGCAACGTAGACCCATTAGGTATTTAGGCAATTTAGGTAGACCCAGACGAATAAATTGGCTTAAAACCCAGAAAAAGATCAAATCGTGAAATGTGGGGTTACCAAGTTTCGCCTTCACGATGAAATGCTTCGGGCTTGGATCCAAGTCTCATACAGGCCATCAGTTACTGTTTTTCTAGAGATGGATAAATTATTTGTAATATGAGAAAACATGGAGAATTTGCAGAAGATTGCATTAGAATGAGGATGAGTATCAATAAAAGATTTAGCAGTCTGTTGGAGAGAAATTTCATGCGAGTCTAATGGTGGAAAATCAAGGGGGGGGGAGAGAGAGAGAGAGAGCTGTTTAGCAGTTCAACCTCGGATCTCTTGCCACGTTAAACATAATACTAGGGTGCTATTAAGAGTACTCCAAATAGGTTACCCTTTTTCCCCTAATCTTCATAAAGACAGTGTAATCTTTAGCTACCTAATACATTAAATCTTTCATAAGTTAAAGTCTAGGTCATAAAGTCCCCGTAATAACATCTAAAGTGGGGTGAAAATGCTCATTGTCCTAGAACCCTTAATCGTTAAAAAAAATACTGGTCGGGAAGAATAGTAAAACACAAGATTCGCGTACAAGATTAACATGATTCGATCCCATCTGGTTGAGGCAAAACCAAATATTATATTTACAATAAAAGCTAGATCTCAAATGAAGCAAATCAAATTGAAGCGTCACCTAATGTGAGGATGAGCAGAGAGTTAAATATATTCGCACAAAAAGTAAGAGCTAATAATCGACCATAAGAGTGAGGGTGAGGTGGTGGAGGTGTGCTCTACTCCCTTATGGTGAACAAGAGTCATTTTAATAAACATCATCATAGTTAATAAATGTGACCAACCAGAAAAATAAGCATGTTTGAAATTAGAGTTGCCGGAAGATAGAAATCCAGCAGAACATTCATGAGTTGAAAAGACTAGGACGGTGCTGCTGCCCAATTATTATTCAAGAAACATTAGTACTCACTGATAATATAGGACTTAAGGGACAGGCTGGTGGTTTTAATTCTTTTCTCCTAAATATGAGATTTAGGGTTCGAATTTTTATGTAAAAAAAAAATAGATAATTTAGGACTTGGCCCATCGTCCACAAGCAAAGCTCAACAGGGTTCAACTAAGAATTTTTTTTTTATTTATATTTAGTGTTACCTTCTGTTTGGTTTAGGTTCAAAAGATGGAGGGCATAGACTACAAATACAATTTGATATTTGTATGCTCTCTCTTTTTTTAAAAATAAATAAATAAATAAATGAGGAAAAATACCATGTATGCTGGTTGAGGCACAAGATTACCAACTAAGGAGATTCTCAATTTAACTCGATTTTCATTTAGTTTAACTTTCTATAAACTTAAAAAAAAAAAAAAAAAAAAAAAAACTGAAGTTAATTAAAATTTAAAAAATATATAAAAAATTATAAATAAAAATTAAAATTTTGACAAAAATATCAAACTTTTTAAAAATTCGCATAAATATTGATATCGATAAAATTTGTGACTGTTGAATTGCCTCCGACCATTGTTATTTCTTATGAGTTGAAAAATTAAAATGACAATGACCGTTGAATGAAAATCCAAAGGTCATAACCCCATAGGTATCTTTGTGATTATAAAATTACTCCAGATATCAACTTTCTGAAAACCAAAAAAAAATAAATAAATAAATAATCTTTCTGATCGAAGACCATCTAAGTTTTCAAAAGGACAGCTTAGCATTCAAAACGACGGTTTAGCAGTCACATCTCCTCTTTTCGAATTCCGTAATCCGAGTTTCAAATTTCATTGAAAAAAAGGGCCACCTAAATTCTAATTTTCCCAACAGGGTCGCTAGGCCCATTAGACAATTAGCTGCTGTTGAAGTTCCAACCTATGGTAACTCAATCCAAAAGATCTAAGTCTTAACGGCCCATGAAACTGAAAGGTTCAGAATTAAGATCCCCAAAAACCATGGCGCTCTCCTCCAAAAAATAAAAAATAAAAAATAAAAAACGATCGCGCGAGCCCACTGTTTTTCTCCTGTGTTGAATTGAAATACCCACGAGTTTTTTGGATTTTGATGATTATTTTTATTAGAAAAAAGTGAGCAAAGCAAAATCCTTAAAAGGGCTGCGCCGGCGGCGGCAGTTGATGAGGCAGTGCAGCCGCCTCGGCACGGCAGATACGTTGACATGTGCCGGAATTAATGTTGTTTGCCGTGCGCACCCCCAGAATCACATCCCTTTTTATTTCATCATATTCTTCTTCTTCTTCTTCTTCTTCTTCTTCTTCTTCTTCTTCTTCTTCTTCTTCTTCTTCTTCTTCTTCTTCTTCTTCTTCTTCTTCTCCTCCTGAAATCATTTTTTAATAATGCACAGATTTTTTAAGTATTATATTATTACATGACAACTTTATTAGTGACCTTAAGGTTGAGTCAATGACATAATCAAGGTTGAGGAGTGATAACATATGAAAATAAACCCATTGGAGGGGCCCAATATTCATGAAATACCAAAATCTGCAAATAAAATAAAATAAGGTCGACAAATAGAAAATAAACAGGTTATCAGAAAGAGAAGACTTTATGTATGCAAGTCATGTGAGAGATGAGGTTAGGTCATTATGTCAGTTGTGAATTCTTTGATTTATTTGAGATGCACATAAATTTGGCAATTTACTTTGCACCATTGAAATGGTACGAGAATTCCGTATACTACAAAAGCGGAAACAAACAAAAATCAGTGAGGGCAAGAAATATGTATATATAGTTGAAATATATTGATAGGGTAATTTTTTAAATATATCACTATAAGTTTTGAATTGGATAAATTAGAATATAAATCTGAATATCAGTTGATATAATAAAAAAAAGGAAACACATTTATCATCACGAGTGAGAGACTAATCCTGGCTTTTGGACTACACAATTTTTGGTTTTTGTTGACTCAAATTAGGTATTTGTAAGACTTGATCTTAAAATCTATAACTAAAAAATTTAAAAGTAAAGTTAAACGTGACTTAATTTGAGTGCACCTAGCAAGGAAATTAACTCGTATCAATTGAATAGATTAGGGCATAGAATTGGGTCAAACCTGTGTCTTAGTCTAAATGGGATTTTCAAAGTTTAATTTTAGAGCTTTGGTGATAAATTAATATAATAAATATATATATTAAGTAAAAACTAAAATGATTTTATTACTTAAGAATGTATGGAAAAGATTAAGATTTTAGTGTTAATTTTAAATGTTGACTCAATTCAAATATTTATAAGGATCGATGTTAATTTATATTTATATAAAAAATTATAAAGTATGTGTTTTTTTTTGTTTTCATTATTAGTATTTGAAATTTACTCGATTAATTTGGTTTAAGTACTGTGGGGTCTATTTTAGGAGTTAGCTCTCTTAAATTCTTTTTTACTATTCTCAAAACTCAGATTCAAAATCTCTGATTAAGATGACAGAATGATTAATCACTAAATCCAAATAAATTTGATTAAAATACGTGTTTTCATTGAGAGCTTAACCAACTCAAAATGCTGTATGTAATAGCTAACACATGTATTATTATTTTTTTTTTGGGGTGAAACTAACACACGTAGCATTCAAAGCGAAGAATACATTGTCACCGTTACTAGTCGATGGATGTTTAGCGTAGTAGGTAGATCATTGTATTCATTAATTAAAGTTACGACTTCGATTTATAATTTGAACATAAAGTTAATTATGTTGAGAGACTCTTACCCCTTTAAGAGAGATCTCAATTAAATCAATCCGGATTAACCAAAACCAAATTTTAAACATAATTCAAAGACACCGGAAAAATAAATTGTCATCCTTCCTATGTCCTACCCCCAACTTCATTGCAACTGGCTCGACCCGGCGCATCGATGTCTCCCGTCTAGTCATGCCCATGTAATTCTAATCTCTGTCACTGTCTCCGTCTCCGTCTCCGTCTCCGTCTCCGTCTCCGTCTCAGTAAAACTGCAGTTATGGGACCACGAAATAACCCACTCTGGTCCACGCTACTCAGACCCTTAAAGAGGCTAGGACTGTTAAAAGTGAGAGAGTGAGAGAGAGAGAGAGGGTCCATTTTTCCACAAGTTTTCCATTTTCCATTCTCAAAACTTCAGTTTATAGGGACGGGTCCATTCTGTCCCATTATGGTCCCATTCCTTCCAAGTTCCAATCCCAAATAAAAAAATAAGCAGACAGAGATTCTGAATATTAAAAAAATAAACATAAAAAATAAGAGAGGGGGAGAGAATACTAGAATAGCATGCGACCAACAGCTGAATACTGACAGTCAGTCACAGGAGGACACAGACACTTATCCCTTTCTGATGGGGACCGTTTCTTGTCCCTATTCTCTTCCGTGCGTCATGAATTCTGACACGTGTCTTTTCCCGACGTCAATAAAATTGTGAGTTGGGTGTAGTCAACCCCCGCTTACGTACACGCTCTCTCAACCGTCAAAAACTTTGCTTTTGTCTTGTTGCTCTCAACTTAGCGTGTTCTCCTTGTTTTGCTTTTGTCCCCTTCTCCTTCCCTTCACATGCCTCTTGCCTTACACACTTGTTCAATTCTCCTCCAATTTTTCCCCTTTGATACTTCCATCAAAAAATACGTGACACCTTCTTAAAAATAAACCATCCCAATTTCATAAAACCATTCTAGATAAAATAACAATTCAACTTGGATGAGTACTTAGAGTTAAAATTTTAAAAAGTTAAAAATAAATTTGAACTATCGAAACAAATTTGAGCATAAGAGAATACATGAAAATATAAATATTTTTTTTATGCATAATATAAAATATAATATTATAAATATAAAAATATAAAATAAGAGAAATCAAATATTTTCAAAATCAATTCAATAATTAATTTGATTTTGATATATAATATATTTTAAAATTCTCTCTCGAAATCAATGTGATATAATGAAATTCAGTTAAATTTTAAAAAAAAATAGGGATAGAGAATTTAAAATTTTATAGATGTTTTTACAATCTTGAAGAGTATTTTTTTCTTGAATGGATTAACTCCGGCTCTTGCTCCAACTTTGGCTTTGGTGCTGGCTCTAGTTGCTCAAGCTCTGGCTCTGATTTCGTGTTCTGGCTCTAACTCTGACTATTTTGGCTCATGATAGAAAAATATGAAAATTGTTCTGATTGTAACACTGTGAGCATATAAATAATCATTTTTTTTGTAAATGGAGCTCCGATATCAAGTTAAAAATAAATTTAAATATATTGAAAGTACTTTGAATATTGGAAGATAAATTAACGTGACTCTCAAACCGTATTAAAAGTGAAAACAATATAATAAATATGAAAACCTAATATTCTATTGTTTAAATTAATTATTATAATAAATTAAATTTATATAGAAAATATGTTATCACATATATAAAAATATAATATTATAAATACAAAAATTTAAAAATATAAAAACTAAATATTTTTTAAAAGTTAAATCAATAATTAATTTGATTTTAATATATAATATATTCTAGAAGTAATAAAAAAACGAAAATTAAACTTATTTTATTAATATCAATAAATTTTTTTCTCACTCTGTTCCATTACCCATCGAAGTACCTATTACTCGTTAATCCGTTATCTATGTCATTAACCCATGAAATTAAAATTAAAATTAATAAAATATTTATCTAAAACAAATTTTTAATTAGAAATTAGTAATTAATTTTTTTAATATTAGTGCCCTAACATAAATTTAATTAAAACCGTATCTTTTCTATCAGTTTTAGTTGCTTCAATCATCAAGACATGAGTCAGTCACCCTCTCAAATCTCAGACTCTGAGTCGGTTAGCTCATCCTTTTGTTCTATGCTTATTAAATTATTTAACTTATCATCACATTTTTTAATTTTAAAAACATTAAAAGACCGACTTGTGAATATTCCCAATCTTATGAGGATAGTCATGGAGAAGATTTCCGGTGATAGGACGGGGACGGAGTTGGGGTTTTTCAGGTGGGGCGAGGCTGGAAATGCGATCCCGCCCCATCCCCACCTCATGACCATCCCTCGAGAGAGAGAGAGAGAGAGATTCATAATTTTTCTTGAACAATTTTTGTTAATCCTAAATTAACTAAAATAATTGGGTTCTTTTTTTCTTTTGGGTTAAAACCAATATTCAGAATTTTCGTTTGTTAGGGTTTTTTGGGGGCAGAAAACCAATTATCCGAATTTTGAAACAAAAACGTCACAAGTGTGTGAATGAAACGACATTACCTTTTCCCTTTTTTCGGTTTTCAACAGAACAATTAAGAAAAAGGCAATTATACACCAACCCTTTAAGGGGGTGGTCCATTGGTCACTTCCATTAAGGTTGACAACTTGATTTGATTTAACGGCGCATTCGAGTTCCTTGTAAAAGTTAAATTTATCCAATTTATCTTAATGAAATTCGATTCGACTTATAATAATATTTTATTAAATTAAATTTAAAGAATATAAAATTTTATGACCTTTTGTCATATAAAAGAATTTATATTACTCATATACAAACAATTTTTAACATTAAAAAACTTATTCAACTTTTGTGAAATTTAGCCTTAACTTTAAAAGTGGACTTCAGTTTGGACTAGAAAAAGCTGGAATGAGACAAAAACAGCACATATTTCACAAAAGGAAAATAAATAAATAAACTCAAACAAATGAAAATGCTTTATTTACGTTCACGTTCTCTCTCTCTTTGAAATTATTTGTCATTGCGAGTACCAGAAAACTAATTTCAAAATTCCAAAATTAAATCAAATTTCTTTGAGTCGAGTGATAGAATATTTTATTTCCTTGATCAGAAGTTTTGAATTTGAGATTTAGAAATGATAAAAAATAATTTGGGAGAATTAACCTTAAAATAAATTTTATAATATTCAAACCAAATTAGTCAGACAAAACCCGAATATCCGGATATCGATAGTAAAAAAAAAAATACATAATTCTAAAACGAAACATTTTATGCCGGAGAAAAAGAAAAATCCATTTGCCAGAATATATCCCCAGACAAATGCAAAATGAAAAGGCGAATACTTTTCCAAATAACTATTTTTTTAAATAAAAAAAAAATTGAGTTGTCACGGAATCCATAAGATACGAACATAGAAAGAAGAGATGATAGTTTTAGAAAAAAGAAATGTGATAACTGCAAACATCAGCAATGAACATAATGAGATTGAGTTAGCATCTGCACTCGCCGGTCGTTTCTCTTGAGACAAACAAGATTAATTGAATTTTAGTATCATACACAAAAGTGATTATTAAACTCAAATCACATAAATACTTTTGTTACAATTATCTTGCTCATGAGAACGAGTTAAAATGCCTAAACTGAGTAGACAACGTCATTCATTATAGTAGAACATTTCCAATACAATGCCAGACCAAGAAAGAGGAATCATACATAGTAAATCCATCCAATTCATGTCAACTACTTCAGTTTCTAGTTGCACGAGAAGGACAAACCTATTCCCAAAAAGAACCAAGTTTAGTGTACGATTATGGGAAGATGCTCGTGCCATATTTAAATCTGCGACTCTTCTTAAGAGTATAGTTGGGTCTGGTGGGAAGTGTTTGTTTCATTAATGTAATACAATACAATATTATTCATGTCCTGAGCTGTTCAAACATTATGGTCTTTGATTATTTAACTTTCGGCTTTGACAATTAATTGGGGTACCCAACGCTGATCGACCCAAATTCGATTACAAACAGGGTTTGAGTGGATAATGAGAATAAGAAAAGTATTTTGTGAGAAATGAGGGGCAGTTCATTCTTAATGGGATGGTCACGAAGTGGGTGAGGATATATTTATTTTAATTAAAGACTTGTTTTAAAAAATATTTTAATTAAATTTGATTTTAATTTCATGATTTAACGAGATGGGTAATAGGTATCCCTATACTCTTTCCAACTCTATTAACATACTTGTCCCCAGTCCATCATCCACAATGGGTAAAGGGGGAAAAATTGTCAGAATTATTGAATTCTCATTGATTAATTAGTTTATTTGAGAAAGTTTTTAAGATAATAAAATAATGGTCATAATCTTTCGCTCTTAATCTGATAATTTTATATTCAAATTTTGATATATTTTATTCGAAAGACTTAAGTAGAACCTAGAGAGGCAAAGGCAAGTTGTAACCTTTTGATTTTAGAGGATGTCAACAAGGAGGGCCCCTTGCATTTTTTAAGTCTTTCAATGTAATTACAACTTGTCTAGTTTCGAAAAACTAGATAAGACCAATATAATGACATAAATCGAGCAATATACATTAAACACCAGACATGATGTCCATGCCCAAATAAAACCCCTCTACCCACGTTGTATTTATGTTCAAGGAAATTACACCTAACACTAACATACAAGATAAAAGATAAAGTTCTGTAGTTAAAAATTTTTATATCTTTTTTGATATTAAGATTTATTATTAAAATTTTCATGAATACATATATTTTGATAATGTTTGTATAATTTTTTTGGGTATACCTAATTTATAAATTATTATATGAATCGAATATTTTATTTGATTTTTTAAAACTCTCATGTTCTTAACATTTGGGGGCAATGATGGTCCAATTTAAAATTTTAAAATTCGATTCACATAAAAAAAAATATTCTTACAGTCTAATATGGTTTCGTATCATAACCTTAAAATTCGTGTGAGATATAATCTTATCTAAACAAGTTTTAGGTGAAAAAAAATATACGAACAAGTAACAAACTAAATTAATTAATTTTCGTATCAGGTCACGTGGCGAACAAAATTGAGCACCGCTTGTCACCCTAGCCCAACCCAACAACAACAAAAAACTAAATTTTAGGATCGTGACCAACAAAATTTTGATTACCTATAGTTAACTAGTGTAGTTAAGTTCAGCTTTACTTTCATAGCAGTGATTCAGAAAGACCGGATTAATTAATATTGTTTGATAAGCCTTTTTTTGACTTCTCTTTTGCTTATAAAAAGAAACCCTACAAAATAAAATTTTTTAAAAAATAAGTTTTTTTATGATAAAAAATTTAAAAAATAGTTTTTAAGAAAAAATTCATCAAAGATTTAGTTTTTTCAAAAATATATATTTTTTTATTCTATTTATATGTTTACATAATTATTTTTATTTTATTAATATTCTCGTTTAAATGATATAAAATTTCAAATTTGATCATTAATTTTTAATTTTTAGTTTTACTTCAAAAATAAAAAAGTAAAAATAAAATTAATTTTTAATTTTTAACTTTATTTTAAAAGTAAAAAATCAAATAACTTTTAATTTTTTAAAATAAATTAATTTTTTATTTCTTCTTAAAAATGAAAAAAAATCAGAGAAGCACTAAAAAAGCTCTCGACTCAATGACTTGTTGCTTCAAAAAATCAAGATAATTTCACTTTTCTAATGTATCGTGATAAATAAAATCCATAGACTCCGTAAGTTAATGAAATATATTATTGTTTGTTTGGGAAGAAGAGAATTAAATTAATATATTTTATGTTGATTTTATTGTATAGCAAATAATAAAAGTATGGGGTAATTTTAATGATAAATAAAATTACAGATTAAAATAAGGGCTTTCGTGACATAAACTTTTTTTTTTTATTTTTTTAATTATATTAGGAAAAATGAGAAAAATATCTTTACCGGCTTTAAGATCTTTGTTGTTGCGCTGGTTTCAGAAGATACAGGCTTTTCCTCAGATCTGAAGAAAGAGAAAACAAACCAAACTCACATAAAAGCACTTCCCCCCGTCTCTCTCTCTCCTCTCTCATCTGATATATTTGTACAACACACGCCTACACACACATACACTGACAGACTTGTTTCACAAAACCAATTCCTAAAATTACAAAAAAAACAAAGAAAAGCATTTAATGATCTTCAAAGTTTCTGCTCCTTATGGTGTGGACTTTTCTCCAACATCAGAAACTAAATTATGAAGGCTCTCTCTCTCTCTCTCTCTCTCTCTCTCTCTCTCCTGCTCTGTCGGTCACTGTGTTATTTCAATTGAATTCATTCATTCACTAAACAAAGCTTGTATTTATTTTTTTTGGGGTTCTCACAACACTATAGTGTTTCTATTTTGAGGGTTTTGATTCTTTCTGGAGTTGAATTGTGTGAAATTTGGAGAGAATGATCAAATGGGTTTTCAGGATTTTTGGTGATTTTAAAGGGTTTTGCGTGATCAGTTGAGTGCTTTTCTTGAGATTTTTGCTTAATTTTAAAAGGAATTTGGCGATAAAGCTGTGAACTGGCTTATTTTCAAGCTCTAACAGGTGTTCTATACAGGGTAAATTTCTAAAATTTCACTTATTCATGTCATGGCTATTTGATTGCCTCTAAATTTTTATTAATTATGAATCTGTTGAGCAAATTTTGATTAATTGTTAATATTCTATTCGATATGTGGTCACAGCAATTACTGGTGATTAGATTCTGGGGTTGTGTTTTAATGAACTGAGGAGTTCTTGAATTTGCCATATTACTTTTGATTTTCACTGATTTTTGAGTTTGGGGAAAACGATGATTACTTTTATGGAAGCTAAGGAGAAAATTAAGGAAAGTGAAAAATGTTTGGATTCACAATTATGGCATGCTTGTGCTGGTGGTATGGTTCAAATGCCACCTGTGAATTCTAGGGTTTTTTACTTCCCTCAGGGTCATGCGGAGCATGCATCCGGCAATGTCGATTTTAGGACTTGCCCTAGAATTCCAGCCTATGTGCTTTGTAGGGTTTCGGCTGTTAAATTCTTGGCTGATAGTGGATCTGATGAGGTTTATGCTAGATTAAGGTTGGCTCCACTTGGTAAGAATGAATATGATTTTGATGATGATGGGATTGTTGGGATTAACGGTTCAGATACTCTTGATAAACCGGCTTCATTTGCCAAGACTTTGACTCAATCAGATGCTAATAATGGTGGGGGATTTTCGGTTCCTCGTTATTGTGCAGAAACAATTTTCCCGCGATTGGATTATTCCGCTGATCCACCGGTTCAGACAATTTTGGCTAAAGATGTTCATGGTGACACTTGGAAGTTTAGGCATATTTACAGAGGAACTCCTAGGCGGCATCTATTGACTACAGGATGGAGTACTTTTGTGAATCATAAGAAGCTTGTTGCTGGGGACTCGATTGTGTTTCTGAGAGCCGAAAATGGTGATCTTTGTGTTGGAATTCGAAGGGCAAAGAGGGTTTTCGGTGGTGGATCAGATTCTTTGTCCGGGTGGAATCCAGCAGGCGGGAATTGTGCTTTGCCATATGGAGGGTTTTCCACTTTTCTGAGAGAAGATGGGAACAAATTGATGAGAAATTGTTCTGGTGACGGATCAAGTTATGGTAGGAGTTTGACAGGAAAGGAGAAAGTAAAGGCTGAATCCGTTATTGAAGCAGCGACACTTGTTGCTAGTGGGCAACCATTTGAGGTTGTTTACCATCCTTGTGCAAGTACCCCCGAGTTCTGTGTCAAAGCCTCATTGGTGAAGACAGCTCTACAAATGCGCTGGTGCTCGGGGATGAAGTTTAAGATGGCATTTGAAACTGACTCTTCGAGGATTAGTTGGTTTACGGGAACAGTTTCATCTGTTCAGGTTGTTGATCCCATTCGCTGGCCTGATTCGCCTTGGAAGCTTCTCCAGGTAAAATCGTTTCAGCTTGTTGTTCCATTCTTTTTGTATAAAGTTTGATTTTTCAATACATTGTATTTCCATTTCAGAGCTTTTCCATCCACCAAGCCTCTGATCTATATACCCATGTTGAGACAAAATATGGAAATTATGGATACATATTTTCTGGTTGTTGATACCATTGACTCGTATATTAATTAAACCTCTAGCGATTGAAACCAAAATTTTAAAATCTTCCTTTTCTTGCATTAAGTTGGAATTCTTTGGATACGACAAGCTTCTTGTCTTCTACTGTGTCCTCGTTCAATCTTTGTAATTTTATAAACCCTAAATTATCTAATTACGATCCTCTTATATGTTCCAATTGCCTCATAAGCAATTCATTATATTATATCACTCAACATTTAAAGCATAAAGGGATATGGCTTTGCATTGATGCTTTAGTTTCTGGCCTGGTGCATGCTATCACTCTCTCACACCCATAGACAAACAGATATTGAATAATTCAGAATAGTTTTGCTTGTTTTATTTGAGCAATTATAGACAAACTGACTAAAAGCATCATTGCTCAGGTGACTTGGGATGAGCCGGATTTGCTTCAAAATGTGAAGCGGGTAAGCCCTTGGCTGGTGGAAGTGGTGTCAAACATACCAGCCATTCATCTCTCTCCTTTCTCACCTCCAAGGAAAAAGCTAAGACTTCCGCAACACCCAGAATTTCCCCTCGATGGCCAACTTCAGTTGCCATCATTTTCAGGCAACATCCTTGGGTCAAGCAATCTATTCAGTTGTCTACCCAATAACACTCCTGCTGGCATGCAGGGAGCCAGGCACGTTCAATATGGTCTATCCTTATTGGATCTCCATCTCAATAAATTGCATTCAGGTCTGTCTTCAGCTAGTTTCCCGGCATTCACTCATGTTGCAACACCCACAAGAGCTTCTAACAATCCAATTCCATTTATTCACAAACCTAGTGAAAGTGAGAGCATTTCTTGCTTGCTAACCATGGGAAATTCTACAGAGACGGAGAAAAAATCTGATAACAATAAAACACCCCAATTTGTTCTTTTTGGTCGTCCAATTCTCACAGAGCAGCAGATCTCTATGAGCTGCTATGGTGACACTGTCTCAACAGTAGGTACTGGAAATAGTTCTTCCGAAGGACATGCAGATAAGACTGCAAACTTTTCTGATGGTTCAGGATCAACAATTCATCAGCAAGGCCTACATGAGCACTCTACTAGTGAAGGGTTACAAAGATTCAAAGACAGTTGTCGAGACAGTGAGCTCAACCTAGAAACTGGTCAGTGCAAGGTATTCATGGAATCAGATGATGTGGGTCGAACTCTTGACGTCTCTGTTCTACAAAGAATTGTACAGAAGACTCGCAGACATGTTTGGAATAGAGAAGTCAGATTTTGAGCCACATTCTCTGCAGGGATGTAACAGGTGCTGTGAGACATTTCGGAGATGAACCAGTCAGGTATAGTCATAAACCTTCACGTATAGAAATTTTCAGTATTTAGAAAAGCCTTGATCTGATTATAGTTTCTGTTGCAGTGATTTTATGAAAACGGCAAGAAGTGTGACGATACTGACAGATTCAGGCAGTGACAATGTAGGGATATGGCTGTGAAAGTAAACCACAATGCGTTGATTGTACAGCTCAATGACCGGACGTTTTGTTTCCCATTTATTTTGTGCTGGCATTTTACCTTTGGGTGGCACCAGAGGAATCCTTCGAATCCAATTTTATAATGTTTGAGAGATAAATATTCCACTTTTATGGTCTTTTTTCTGCATCCACAAAAATGGTATCTTTGAGTTTTGTTGAACTCAGAAGGTCCTAGTTGGTTTTTTTGGCGAAAGCCTTCTGTATTTGTCTTCGATCTCCGGAGATAACTCCAAAACATGAGTAGCATGAAACGCTACATGTTTTAGGACTTGAATCGAGGGAATGAAGAGGGTTGGCTTGCAAGTAGTTTGGAGTTTTTCAGGTAGCAGAGTTCCTTTTGAAAATATTGTACTTTGCAAATTAAATGCATTGGTTTTATTGAGAGAGGGAATGACATCTCTAAATTGGTTTTGGGACATTTTGAAGTTAAACAATGCTCGTCAAACTTCTTGGTTTTTGTTCAATACCCGTATTTTCATTCTATATGTTTTCGGTTTCCTAATTGGCTCCAAGATTTGTTTTGCTAATGTGGGATTTTTCTTTTATTTATTATTTGGTGGGAAATTTTAATGAGACTTTACTTACTAAAGACCCTCTAGTCTGCGAAACCCCGTGCCTCTCTCTATAGTTGTAAAAAGGGGCGCAACCCTTCTGATTTAAATAATAAAAAAAAAAAACTTTGTCCAGCTGAATTGCGTTCAGATAGGCTCTTTTTTTTCCCCTTCTTAAATGGGGAGTGAGTTTTTTAATTTTTAATTTTTAATTTTTGATTAAATTAGTAAATGAGTTTAAAACAGTTTTATACGCTTTTCAGTATAAAATCAATATCTAATTCTAGTATTTATTTATTTATTTTTTACAAAACAAAGTAGAATATATAAATAATCAACATAACTAAACAATGCATAATATTTTCTGATTTAGAGAAAATATATGAAAATCCCATATAATAAGTAAACCTGTTATAAGACACGAGGAAGACGGAGAGATGTACTAGGAAATCAAATCAAATCATACGAGGTAACCAGACCCAGAGTATTTTGGTGGTTATAAAGTGGGTATTTAGACGTTAATGTTTTGTGGAAGAAAAACCTAAACCTTAGTACTTGTATGCTTAAACAAGTGCCATATTATCAAAATTCAAAATTATGTTGGAAACCATGTTAGAAAGGCAAAACTCACTGGTCACTGCTTCACGTGACAGACCAATAGTTTAAAATTTCAGGAACCAATTCCATAAAATCAAAGGTTAAGTAACGAAGGACGACACGGAGGAGGAAGATTGATTAGGCTGAAAAAAGAATTCAAACCCCTCGTGAGGTAGTGACAGGGGAAGGGAGGGTTCACGTGTGGGTGCGTCACCCTAATGGACCCATGCCATTGCCATTGCCAATGCCACTGTTGCGCCGTTTGGATGATCGGGCTGTTCTCCTCTCTCCCTACTCGACCTATGCGCCGTCCTCTCTCTCTCTCTCTCAAATAGTATCATTTCCGATTCGTTTCGTTCAATTGATCGCGAATTAAAGAAATCCACAAAGTAATTCTATCACTCGTAGCATGTAGGTTTTGCAATAGACATTCCACGAAAACAAGAAAAGAAAACGAAGAGTAAAAAAGGACCAAGAGAGAGAAGACAACCTTTTTCAGAGCAAATTTGTTTTGTTTTGTTTTTTACTAAATAATCACAACAGGATCAACTCTTCTCTTCAGCAATGTTTCTTTCCTTGCTTTCAGCACCCACATCCCACCACCGTACTTGCCATTTCTTTTTCCCCAAAAAATTAATAAATAAATAACAATTATTATTTTATTAAATTTTGAAGAGCTAACCATCCCTTGTCTTTGTCTCCCTTCCTCTTCCTACGCCCCTTAATTATAACAATACATCAATTTTAGCATATCCTTGAATCCAAGAAATTTTATACTACTACAAAATGACATATGTTTTGCTCTGAATTTATATTGTTTTTTATTTCTTTAAAAATATTCGTGCAAATTGCAAAAAAATACCAAATGGGGTTTAATCCTCCTAACCCAAGTGGGGTTAACATATCTTCAACTTTACGCTATAGGGTTGCCAGTGTTGTGGTGAAAATAAATAAGTACTGGGGGGATTGATTAGAGAGATCCAAGTCACGAGAAAATTGGGATCGAAGAATGGAGGGACAAAGACGTCATGGTGATCATGGTGAGTCCATTTGGGTCGAAACACAAGGGTGGTCGTGTTCCATTATCTTGTCACCGTCTATTCTATTGTTCTGATAAGAGATTAATGTCAAGAAATTTAAACCGAACCAGGCTACGAGTGGCACTAGTCCCACCATAAGACTTCTAGCTAATTTTTTGTATTTACCCATATATACAAAGAGTTTATACATTTACCCAAAAGTATATACTCTGATGAATTGTTTTAATATTATATTTAACTAATAACACAAATCATATGCCTCTATTGATTTATGAATAGTATTTTTGCAACTCCATTGGTCATGTAGCATGAAATTTGAACCTAACCCCAGAATTTGAACCTCACCGCCCCTCTTAAAAGGGGAATAATTATTGCAACCATGCACCTACGAGGCACAAAAATTCACCCCACATTTCCATTTCTGAAATATTTTCTGATACTATTTCAGTATTCTATGATTTTTTTAATTTTTATATTTTATATTTTAAATTTTATTTTCATAATTTCATATTTAATTTTAGAAAACAAAATAAAAATAAAAATAAAAAATATTAATTTATTTTTAATTTTAGAGTTAGTAATTAGTAAGAAATTGTTTTAAAATTTAGATTTATGTTAATGAATTATTTTCTTATTTAATTATAACTTTTATTCTTAATTTTATTTATTTTATGATTGTACATTTAAATTCTTATTATAAAATATGATTATTTTATTATTTAATTAATAATTACATAAAAATCTTTATATTTTTTTTATATTTACATATTTACATATTTTCTTACTTTTCTTTTTCTTATATTTTTATAAAATATAGTTTCATACCCATTCTTATTTTCGTACGACCTAGGCCAGGTGCACAATGAGAATTAACATGATCCTCCTCCCTAAAACCCAAAAAAAAAAATAAAGTAGAAAAAAAAAAATTCCAAATAGACTCGTCATACATTTAAAGATTGAGAAATTATTGCTTTATATCAAATCATTATTTTTTTTCCCGAATCACAATCACAAAAACTTGTTTCAAATAAAACTTTTTCCCACAATAATTTTAACATCTAATTTATAAAAGCATTCATGAGAAAATCTGATGGAATTACCTATTAATAATTATTTGAAAAATAGAATAGCGGTTGGTATGGGGTGTGACTTTGGTTACAGGATCTTGTCAAATGAAGGCATGGTGATGGTCCACAAAGCATAATATGGAATGTGTTGGTGACATACATTTGCACCAACTAAGGGTTGACTTAGAGGAATTGGATGCTTATTTTTTAATTAATTCTTGAATTCGAAATTTGAAATGAAAAAAATTACGTTGAAAAAATAATCTCTTAAATAGAGTTCTCATAAATATTCAAACTAAATTAGTAAGAAAATGATTTTGAACACCTTTTTTTTTTTTAAAAGACACTTGCCAGGGGTGTCGATGGTTGAGTGCTTTGTGGGGGCCCATCAAAATGATGGAGAGTCGATGACTTTTGTTTGCAATTAGAAAGGCCCAGGCCCTGGCCCAGTACCCAGGCCCGCACTTGGTCCCTAACTTTATTTTCTTTTTGGTTCTTTAGAAAATAAAGTTAGGGACCAAGTGCGGGCCTGGGTACTGGGCCAGGGCCCTAACTTTATTTTCTTTTACCATAATATCTATAACTACACTGTAACTAATCCAATTTGATCATCTACGATAACTTTGTTTAGAAAACGACACACCCGATATTTTCTTTTCCATTTTGATGCGTTTGATCCCTGCTACAGCACTCAATTCACTGTGGCCCCATGCAGTCTCTATCGTTTTGGACGTATCAGAATCACATGATGAATTTAGAAGACGTCCATAAGTATTGGCGACTGTCACTGTCAGACCCGCACGAAATCACAACCACCCCAACGGAGTTTGTGCGACTCCGGAAACCAAACATTGCTAGAAGGATCTTACTATAAAACCGTCCCTTTGGAGACATCCGATAAAATTGGGTCGATACTATAATACTTGTACCTATAGATACCCACAGTACCCCAAAGGCCTTTGGGGTACGACACTAAAGTCCGTGTATACCGCCCTTTACGTTCTCTTAAAGTACCATGCAAAGGTCTTTACATTGTAATTTTAAACCTTCATGTCGTATCATATAAATATCAATCCTTAGAGATAGGTAGAAAAGGGTTGATCCAAATCTCATTCTCATGCAAACCCACTTCTATTTAGATATAATTTAAGACAAGTTTTAATAGAGTTTGCATGAGAAAAATTTTAAACCCTTGCATAGAAAATATCGTCAATAAATCTACCTGTATACGCGTGAGGGAGTATTTGTCTTTAAGTGGGTGAATTTATTTAAAATATATTTACTATGGTGCTTTTTCTTTTCTTTTCTTTTCTTTTTTTTTAAAACTTGGGTAATAGATGGGTGCTCCCGCTCAAGAGTCTTGGATGTCATCATCAGCTCTACAGTCAGATATTAATCTGCCAGCTTCTTTTTCCCCTTTAATCCTTTTAGGAATTTGTCAAGCTCAAAGAACTTTTCCATCTTCCTTTTTGCCTTCTTCAGATGAGCATGTCTATATGTCCTAGTGTGGTCTTTCGCTCATTGATGTAATGATTTCATTTCCACCTTCTTCTGTTAGCCAAACCAAGTTTATGGTATGACCCTTCTTTCACATTCGACCACAAATTTATCATATGCATCTCCTATAGCCACCTGGCCACCGAATGAGGCAGTGGATGCTGAGGGGACCAAGAGATTGAAAAGTATGCATTTAACGAGACTAATGCAGCCACTCGAAATAAGATTATCTTTCTCCCGATATGCTAACTCTCTCTCCAATCTCTGCAGACACTCCAAGAAATAATTGTGCCTAAAAGTTTTCATCCCATATCTAGCCCAAATAGGAAGGAAAAACGCTGCCATTGCGTCAGAGGATAAGCTTCCCTAGACCACCACCAATTAAAAAAAAAAAAAAAAAAACCTATCAAGAACATTGTATAAAAAGAAAAGAACCCATTAAGAGTACCGTCATTGTACCACACTACATAAGACAACATTGTAACCCCCCCGCAAACTCCTACCCAAAAATTCATAGTCCTACACCACACAACGTTTTATATAGCATGTCAAAGCCAATATAAAAGGGAAGGAGATAAGTGATCGCCTCCCAGAAGAACGAGGAAAAAAGACAATAAGCCATAGGACTAGAAAAGAAAATGACAAAAATCTAGTGGAATACATAATCATTTCTCCCCAATACCTTGCTTCAAACATGGCATCTTTAAAAGCTTAATCAAGGACTTACTAGAAACAACGTCACAAGGCCTTATTTTTCAAACAAAGCCTTATTTCCTATCACCTCATCAACCATAAAAAAGCACATAAACCATCTGAGCTGAATACACCCACCTATGTCCCTCAATCTCACATTCCTGGGAATGAAAACTAGGATGTAATTCATTAAATAAGAGACCAATTCTCAATTACAATTAAGTGCTTCCATCACCATCCCATACTTACCTCTACTAAAGGAAAGAGGGAGAAACAAATGGCAAGAGAAACCAGCAAGCCAAGTGTCCTATCCAGTCCCCCATCACTATTTAGAAGAGGTACCCTAATCCTTCTAAAGAAGCCATCTTAACCACCCCTACTTAACAAACCTAGCATTGGGCTCCAAACAACAACCTCCTCATAAAAATTCCTACAAAATCACGATTCGTTCTTCTTCAACTTCCTCCTCCCATCTATGCCAGAAATTAAGTTTGCAAATACATACGAATCAATCATTTTGATCCATAGGTATCTTAAACCAAAGATTCCAAAATTTTTGTTTACATTCACTATAAATGTGCCTACCTGACCTTAATATCTGAGAGGTTTCACTTTGAATTGGAGCCCCATAAAAGTAAATCACAAGGCTTTGCAACTAGTCTTTAACAACCCCCCTTCACTTTTCCTTTCTCTCCACTTTGTTTGGAAACGATTTAGCATTTCTCAATATACTTAACTGCAAAGCATAAGGCAGAACAGAACAAATCCTGATTAATTATTTAGAAACATAGCAGGTCATTCACTATTTTAATACCCTTCACTTACATATCAAATGGTTCACAAATTTTAAATTAGCACCACTGCCTACAGCAAACATATATGAAAGAAAGAGGCTTGAGTTAAAAAATCTTTTAGAAATAATTTCCTTAGATTGAGAATCCTTCGACTCACTACTGATTCACAAATCTGAAATTATCAAAATTTTACCCCCAAGCATTCAATATATTCCATCATCGACACAAGCCAAACGAGGAAGAGTAAGAAGAGGAGAAGAACCTAGGTTAATTAGTTGTAGTAGAGTTCGAGACCCATTCCATCGTGAATCTCGTAGTCTTTGAGAGTGATATGATCCTTGTAGATGGTGTACCACTTCTGAATCCGAATCTTATCCGGTCTCGTCCCAGTCTGTGCCGCAACGAGCTTCTTCAGATCGCCGATCGTGTCGTCCTCGCTACACTTCACCCTCACCTTCTTCTCCAATCGATCGTTCAACACAACCTCGATCATCTCCTTCGCTGTTCCGAAACCCTACCCCTAATTCGGGGAAATTTCTCATACCAGTCTTTCTGGAAATTTAAGCAGGGGAGCATCTTATGTAGAGCGCATCTGGTGCCAATTTAGAAGGTTCGAGATTTTAACTGCTTGACGGTCACGCGAATGGGCCCCATTTGCATGGTTTGAGAGTTTTCCCCCCTTTCCCCTTTTTTATTTAAAATTTTCTTTGTATTTATGTAAATAAATACATAAATGGCAGAAAACAGATTAAAAGTTAGTTTCTTTACCTCAAGGAATTTACATCGGCCCAAAATTGGGTTTTGGCTCAAAGGAAACAATGTAAGAAGAAATGTCGATTAATATTAAGAATATAGATAAGAAGATTTTTAGTGTATCTAATGGTCAGACCTCAATAGGTAAGGAATCATGGTATTAAAACGAAAAAATATAAACTGTTATTCGAAACAAACGAAAGTGTTATAAGAATTTTAAAAATAATATTAGTAGCGATATATATGAAAAATATAAAAGTGTAAAAAAAGATGTAACAAAGATTATCCAAAAATAAAAAAGTGAGGTGTGTAATGAATTATACAAAAGATTAGAAACTAAAGACGAAGAAAGAGACATTTATAGAATTGCCAAGATAAGAAAAAGAAAGGGAAAAAATTTAAATGGCGTTAAATGTATTAAAAGTAGAGCCAATGATATACTTATAAAGAATGAGAACATAAGAAAACGTTAAAGAAATTATTTTGATAATTTTTTCAATATTAAGAACACAATAGATATAAAAAATATCAAAATATCTGTAAAAGAGATTAATAGAGATTTTAAACGTAAAATTCATCCTCATGAAATAAAGGAGGTTTTAAAGAGAATGTAAAATAATAAAACCATAATAGCTAATGGCATTCTCATAGAAATATGTAAATGTTGAGATGAATTTGGTATAATATTGTCAATAGATATTTTTAACAAAATTTGGCAAACCAAGCGAATGTCCCAAATATGAAGAAAAAGTATAATTATACCGTTATATAAAAATAAATGAGATATATAAAATTACTCCAACTATAGAGAAATTAAATTTATGAGTCATACCATGAAACTATAGAAAAGAGTGATAAAATATAGATTGAGATTTGAGATAAATATATCTCAAAATCAATTTGGATTTATATTTAGAAAATCTACCAAGAAAGCAATCAACTCGTTAAAATAGTTGATGGAGATATATAGAACACATAAGAAAAAACTACATATGGTATTTATTGATTTATAAAAAATATACAATAGTGTTTATAGAGACATATTATGGTGAACGCTAATGCAAAAATAGATATTCTTGAAATACATTAATCTCATCAAAGATAAATATGAGAGAATTGTAACCAATGTAAGAACTTGTGAGATTTTGAGGATAGATTCCTCATTAACATTGGGTTTCATCAAGAATCAACATTAAACCCCATTCTATTTGTAATAATAATAGACGAAATCACAAAAAATATTCAAAATAAAATACCATAGTGTATACTTTTTGTAAATGATATAATGTTAATCGATGAAATTAGGGAAAGTTTTAGTGCTAAATTAGAGTTATTGAGGGTCACATTAGAAACTCGAGGATTTAGACTGAATAGATCGAAAATTGAGTATATGAGATGTAAGTTTAACAACAGTTATTGAAATGATAAAAACAAATATCGAAATGATAAAAAAATGATTAAATTAGATGGACAAAATGTACAAAAAAGTGAACGATTTAGATATCTATATTCTATCATTCAAAATAATGGCAATATAGATGGAGATGTGAATCATAGAATACAAGCGGGTCGGATGAAATGGAGAAAGACATCCAGAATTCTTTGTGATCGCATGATACCAATACATTTAAAGGGAAAGTTTTATAGAATCGCGATTAGACCTACACTATTATATGGTAATGAATGTTGAACTATTAAATAATAACAAGAAAAAAAAAATGACCGTAACAGAAATGAGAATGTTTAGATAGATGTGTGACATAACTAGAAGAGATAGAATTAGAAACGAAAAAATTCGCAATAAGTTGAAAGTTAATTCAATTATGGATAAAATGCGAGAGTGTCTGTTAAGATAGTTTGGGCATATGCAAAGATGACCCATGGACGTACCAGTTAGGAGAATCGAGAACTTAAATATATGAGATCTAGTAAAATGTAAGAGTAAATCGCTAAAAATATGGATACAAATTATTCGTAAAAATATAATAGTTAAGAATTTAGAAGAGAAGATAATTTTATATATAAATTAGTGGCGTAAAAAAATCCACACAACTTAAACTATCATATTATATATATATATATATATATATATATATATATATATATTTATTTATTTATTTATTCATTTTTATTTATTTATTTATCTTTATATTTATTTTTTTAATTTTCTTTTTATTGGTCTCTCAAATGACCTACTTTAAAGTATTGGGATTAAATTTTAGTTTTTTGTTATTGTTGTTTTTGTTGTTTGGCACTGAACAGGTAAAGTGAGAAGATGGTTCTATTTTTGACATAATTTTTTTAATCTTAATTATTACATAACACCACTTTTGATTGTTGACTTCAAGCAAAAATAAGAGGTCTTGTCTGATGGGTTACACTGTTTAAAGCAATAATTTTCCATGACAAATAATGTAATCTGATCATAACATAACAATTAGATTTTTTTTTTTTTTTTAAGATTTTCAAACATTTGGTAACATAGCATAATCAAATTGAGAGTCAGAAAATAAGGGTCCATATAAAATAAGATTTAAACAAAAAATCTTATAATTTTAAAATATTCTGTGCATCATTGGACTAAGCGGAGAGTTTGTTAATCCAAATAAATCGAATCTAAAATTTAAATCTTAGAATGTTGAGATATTTATTACATCATACGACTAAGTGGGTCAATAATACTTCAGCTACTCCAAAAACCCCACGTGCAAATTGTAGTTATAACTTAACTACCATCGTTCCCTTCCTAAAATATCAAGTTTGAGTCTTCTTATGTGTAGAAAAAAAAAAAAAAAGAACCATCCACTTGCAAATTGGGCCGAGTGCGTGGGTTGTAACTTGGTTCAGCCTCCAAAACTAAGCCCACAATAGGGCAGGTCGTGCACCTTATCCTGATATCAGTCAGGCCCAAAATGAAAAAGACTAATTCATGTTTTGGGCTGGACGGCCCTATCAATGGCTAGTATCAAGAGGGTTTAAGGTGGTGGGATATTTTTGGGCCCATCAGACATAACACGAGATGTGGCCCAATAAATTGAACAAGCGGAGCGTCTCAATCGTCCTCCCCAAACTCGATTCAAAACGCTCAAAATTCCAACACTATCAACAACAATTCCATGTTATAATTCTCTACGGTATCACTTTCCACTGTAATTATGAAAATAAATAATTTTATTTAAATTAAAGTTTTTAAATAAAAATAATTTAAAAATAATATTAACATGGTACTGATATTATAATACAATACAACTGAAATCTGTACTAAAAAAAAAAAAAAAAACAATACTATTGAAATCCTAACGTGATAATTAATTTTCTTTAATTAACAAAAAATTAATTTTACTACGATTTCCATCTCTCCCTCCTCCTCCTCTCTCTCTCTCTCTCTCTCTCTCTCTAAAGTGGACGAATTCTCCTTAAGACCCACTCTTTCTGATGTCAGTGTAACTCTAATCGAACCCAAACCCCTGAGGAAGGAACAGCCCCCAATCTCAACTACCATAAATCAGCTTCAGCATCACCGGCGACGAATATTTCCCAAATCAGAATCCTTTGGTCGGAGATCGGAGCCGAATCATGGCAATGAACGTGAGCTTGCAAGCTGTGCACCCAATTGAGGCGCCTCCATCGCTGACGAACAATACGCCGCCGCCACTGCTGATGAAGGACATCGAGGGTATGCCGGGCACTTGCGGTGGGCTTCTTCTCCGTCTTTGCCAGTTCGTTTTCGCCGTTATTTCGCTTGTTGTTATGGGCACTACCAGTGACTTCCCTTCAGTCACTGCCTTCCGGTATTGAATTTTCATGATCCTTTTCTTTCGATATGAATGTTTCGTACATTTGTTTTAGTATGGTTGGTAATGAGTATTTTGGTTTCTCGGTGAACTTTGAGAATGATATCCTTTTACCCGGGGGGGGGGGGGAGGGGAGTCAACTGGATTAGGGTAGACCTGAGCTTTTAACTTAACCCCCCTTATATGTACCATATCTTCCCTCTTTCTTGGTTATTCTGCAGATACCTTAGTTTGATGTTGAAATTGCTTGTAATTTACCTGAAGTCTTGGATCCAATTAGCATTTGTATATTAGTGGGCATGCTGTAGTTTAATTACTACTGGGAATTTTGATTTCTTGGTAACTTTCGGTAATGATGTCCTTTTGGTGCTTGGTGCTTTTCTATAGGAAGGCTTGATTTTGAGTTCCACTTTATATGAAGATCATGGTTTAATGGGTGGTGTATGTTTACCTCTTACTTGGTCTTTCCGTTACTTGATTTGGTTAGAAGACTTTTAATGGTTGATCTCCCTTGCACTAGTAAAATGGGTTTTTCTCATGTACACTCAATTCGTATCTGTTTCCTTTTCTTGGGTCGGCTATCTATAAGCGTGTCAGTAAAGCCAAGGAGTTAATGTTGCATGCCAATACAATCCAAGGATTTATGTATATGGTTTGGATTGAAATTATTTTATCTAAATATCTAGAAATTTTTTCAACGATGTCCTATATGTGCATGGTAAGTACATGTAGAAGAAGAGGGGGAAAAAACACTACTGTGGCATCCAATTTTAAAGTTCCCGCTCTCACCCACTAAAACACTCACCCACTAAAACACGAAAATTCTTGATGGTGAAAATAAAAGTTATTTAGTCATTTACTTTTGCTTGCAAACAAATCAAATTCATGTTTATGATTAGATCATTCATTTTTTGTGTTCCATCTCTACCGTTAATCCTTACAACATTTATAATGATTTGCCAATGAGAATTTATAATTTATAACAAATGTTTGTTTTGTTTCTGAATGCAGTTGGCGAATCTTTACCTAGGCAATTGCTGACCACCTTTTTGATTGTTTATTGACATAGTTGTATACCAAGCTTGTACCTTGGTGTTTGCCATGCAGTAGAGCGTGTGTTGGCAATTGTATGAGCATTTCTCTTTGCTAGAAAATGATTTTGATGCTAATGGAGATCGTGTTTAGCCACCTGTGGACTAAATTTCACATCTTCAAAGCTATGAGTAATTTGTATGTGATAGAGGATAGTGTCGTATATAATTTTTCTTGTCACAAAATTTTAAGGAGATAGTTTGAACAGACAAACTTAAAATAATAGAACACTTATTGCATTGCATATTGTGATATGAAGAAAAAGAAGATGATATGAATCCTCCATGCTTTATGTTATTAATACTAGGTCATGGCTATTAACTTTTCTTTTTCCATCAGCTATCTCGTTGCTGCTGTTAGCTTGCAAAGTTTGTGGAGCTTTTTGCTGGCCGCTGTTGATATTTATGCTCTTCTAGTGAAACGAAGCTTGCGAAATCCCAGGGTTGTGAGCTTTTTCACCTTTGGTGATGGGGTAAGAAAAATTTGTACGTAGAATATGCTTTTTCAGCTTTCTGTGTAATAAGACTGGTGATTGGCTATGGGACTGATTCTTCAGTTTCATATTTTGGCTGAACCAATACGAGGGTCTACAACTTTTAGATGTGATTGCATTGGCTATGGGCATGTTTGTCTTTGGTGTTTCTTTGTTTATTTTGTCGGTTTGCTTGTTAGTAAGCAAAAAAGAAAAGGATAATCCGTCTCTCTTGGGTTATTTTTATGAGCCTTTTGAATGTATTTTTGAAGTTTTCTATGCAGTAAATGATATAAAGTTGTCCAGAAATTTTCATTGCCAGAGCACTAAAATTGGTTTAATATGGTGCAGATCACATCTACTCTGACTTTTGCTGCTGCCTGTGCTTCTGCTGGCATTACAGTCCTCATTGGTAATGACCTCAATTTATGTGACATAAACCACTGCACAAAATTTGAGAGTGCCACAGCTATGGCATTCATGAGCTGGTTTCTTGTAATACCATCATTTCTCTTGAACTTTTGGTCTCTGGCATCAAAGCGTTCACCATGAAATCGGATAGAGAGTCTCCACCATCAACTGACGATGATCTCTCCCTCTGTCCTCCCTCCCCCAACAACCTCCAACCTCCCACGGGGCTCATCTGGTATTGATAGTGACATGCTTCCTCTATGTAAATATTAAGTTTTGCCAGAAATTGTTATTTGGATAGATCCCATTTTCGTTGTATCAAACTGCAAAAATTCTGTGGAATGGTGTTAAGGGCTAATATATCATGCAAGAACTTATGGTGCAGCATCTCCTTTTGCCTTATGCCTCTTTTCTAGAAGATACTTTGTTCAAATAATGTGGATCAGTAATCAATCGAATAACGTGGTTGATGCTATATGCGAGTTTGGGTCGCTTTTTTATGTAATCAGCCCAGGTCATTAAAACTATGCCATGCGCTATATTTCTTTTAATTTCGTCAGAAGATTTGTGAATGTGGTTGTCCCTCTGTTAGCTCCAGCTACTCATTCTATGACAGGTTTTGGAGATTGGGGCTCTTCTCCTCATTTCATTGTGGATGCGCTCTTTGGGGATTTAACTTAATATCTCCTCCCCCCCCTCCCCCCCCCCCCCCGGGCAAAAAAAAAAGCCATGCCACAGACTTGATATTAATTTTTGCCAGGTATTGGGGTACGGGGAGATATAGGTTCCATAATGTAGCTTAAAAACAGAGTAAATGAGTGAAGGAGATTTTTCACCATTATGGTTCAACCATGCCTGTGGGTCACATTGAACCGATCTTACCATTGTGATTAGACTTACTCACCCTTTGTAGTATATATTTAGGCCTGCAAATGAAATTGGGCAAAAAAAGGAGTTCAACATCGGTTTATGTTGGTTATTGATGCCCATTATGGGCATTTGGGTAATTAAGGAATGGGGTAACTCCCATCCTTAATTACCATTAACCAATATTTTGGTAACTCCCCACCAATTAAGGGAGTTGGTCTTACCTTCCTTCGGAGTGAGGGAACAATGGAGGAAACTCTCCTTCTCCTACCTTGTGTGTGGAGAGAAGCCATGGGAGGCTACTATGGAGGCTAGGGTTTCACATATTCTCTAGAGAGAGAATAGAGAGAGGGATGGAGATTTTCGCGTAGGAAAATCTCCCATCGTCAGACAAATCACCGGACATGAGGATTGCGGCGTCGTGGATTTGAGGTGGTGGTTCGACTAACCTCGTGATCACCATCCGACCGTGCGATCCGTTCGAGGGACATCGCGACACGGTGGATTTTGGAGACTGCCCTATCGAGGTATTTATCCCGAAAATTCCGAAACTATTTAATTCACGCTTCCGCATGCGCGATTAAATCCAACATTGGTATCAGAACAGGCTGGGGGGTCAGCGGCCGGGTCGGACCCTGACCCGGACCGACCCGCCACCGACCCGACCGGGTAGGGTCGGACCGTTGACCGGGTCAACGGGTCAACCCTGACCCGTTGACCAACCCGGTCAGACCCGGCTCAACACGGCTCAGCGCGTGAAGGCGCGTGAGCCGCGCGCCGCGACTGGGCGCGCGTGAGCCGAGCCGGCCCTGGCGCGTGGCAGCGCGTATGAGCCGCGCCGCGCGTCTGGAGCGTGAGCCAGACTGCTGCCAGCGCGTGGAGGCGCGTGGCAGCGCGTGGAGGCTCACCGCCGGCGCGTGGATGCGCGCGGCGGCGCGTGGATCGCACCGCCGGCAAGCGGCGGCGCGTGTGGGCCCCGGGTGGCGCGTGAAGTCGCTCAAAATTGAATTTTTTCAATTTTTGGGGGGTCCTATATCCATAAATGTGACTTTTTGTGGGTTTTTGTGCGTCAAATCACAGTCCAAATGGTAAGATGCGATTCCAAGTTGTGGTGTATGGTGTCCGTTGACTCATACGCTCGCTTTGGGGTCGTACTCAAGTCATTTTGGTTTTGATGATTCGTAGGGCATACAAAAAAAAAAAAAAAAAAAAAATGTGATAATAAGCATCTCCAAGTCACAAATATCTCTCTTAATGCGTTGAGAACTGTCGTATTAGATTTTTGCAAAGAGAGCAAACTGAATGATGTGATCTACGCGATTTTATCAGAAGATTCAGTTTATTCTCGAGATGCAAAATCTAACGGGAATCTGAGGCACGAGATGATGGGCCTCAGGGTGGGCACCGCGTCTCAGAATATACGAGATAAAGAGATCTATCGTGTATGATATAAAAGATTTGCCAAGTTAGGGCAATGCTTACAGTGGCATACGCGATAACTTAATCTCGTTTTTCGAGTCATATTCTATAGACATGTCGGTTCGACTCGTCCCATAAGAGCATAGTGTTGCTCTCTTCGGCTCCTATGTGAGGATGCAGAAGAAAAGGGTTAATCATACAATGAAACAAATGTCGAGTATGATCACCGAGTTAATATATATGGACGAGTAAATTTCGGATGAAATTTAGGTACTGGATGTGATCCAGTTATTTACCTGATTCATAGGAAACCGTGAAATCCTATCTCACATTTGACGAAAATATTTGTACTTTCGTTGACGTGAGTACATATTGTGAGCTCGATGAGGAGCACCTAGAGGCGAGTAGGCCACACTCGAGTCATGCTTATTCAGAGGAGTCAAGTAAGGACTACCCCGGCGCTAAGTCTAGCGAACGTGACTCGAGATCTAGGTAATAAAAATCATCCGACAAAACCGACAATGAGGTACAAGAACGCAAGAAGAAGGAATTTGATTATACCAAAGTAAATTGCTACGCTTGAGGTAGATTTGGTCATTTCGCTCGTGAGTGTGACGAGCAGAAATAAATATTCTTCTTTTTTTTACGTGGTGTGAGATTTTTCTCATTCACTATAATACTCGCTGATTTCTCTTCTTTGAAATCAGGAGCAACCGACCACGTAACTCGAGATAGGAGTGCGTAATCCGTCAAGTGAATCCTTAAGTTTGGAGGATTTACGTTAAGGACAGAGCATTCGTCGTTGTCAGAGGGAACGACACTTGCTATGACGCCCTCAATATTGTAGGTATTTGACGGATCTACAAATTTTGTACCTTGTCTAAAATTGACTACGATATGCGTGAAATTATTCCTTTCTTTTAATACGACAATTTTCTGAATTATTCTGGTTTTAATCCATGATGGAATGTATGCACTGGGTGTTACTCCTAATGGTTTTTTGTCGTTCTATTATTGTTTTTACATTTGATTGCGTAGATGATAATGTAAATGAATGACAAAGTAAACTTAGACACATGGGGTAAGAGATGATGAATCGGTTAGTAGCGAGAGGTTTCTTGGACCCGCTGACCAGATTCGAGTTACCCGTATGTGAGTTTTGTCTAGCCAACAAAATGACGAGAAAACCATTTGGCGATGCAATGAGAGCTGGGACTCTATTGCAGTTAACTATCATGCCTTCGTTCTTTTTATTGTGGTCTTATGAGCATGAGAGTCAGAAATGGAGTTGTGTAGATAATTATAGATGCTTACGTGCGTTTTGGTTCATCTATTTGATCTCGTATCAGTCTGAGGCATTAAACTGCTTCAGGAGGTTCATAAGCAAGATTGAGAGTCAATTAGACTCTTGGAACCGAGCGAGAACGCAAGTATTCGTCTAAACTACACATGGGACTCTGTTTCAATAAGAGTATTACGAGACTACTGACTAGTAGTCAGTTCCCCATTGAGCTTTGGACAGGGAGGCAGCCTGACCTTAGCCACTTGAGGTTATGGGGTTGTGCCACGATTTCTCGCATTCACACGGTGAGTTAGACCCGCGAGAAAATATGTGTTCCTAGGCGAACACGAACGGCACTATAATCGAGACTGAGTCTCGTAATACTATATTTCTTGAGAATGATTTCCCTAAGAGAGGTGAAATCAATTAGGACCTTACCCTTTATGCGATGGATGAGCCTAGTGGCTCGGGGAGCCTAGCGGCGGGATACAAGAATCCACTACGGATCTTGATCTCAGTGGGAGCGATCCATCAAGAGGTAAAGATTTTTCTCTCCTCCTAAGAGTATCGAGAATGCGTATTTAAACGTTGTTTTCTCGATTGAGGGTGAGACCCTCATTGCGACTCTAGAGGATGATGAGAAATCTAAAACGGTCCGAGAGGCTCTCGAGAGGATGCAAAATACCGTTTATTGAAGGCCATAAATGAAAAGAAAGAATTGATGAGAATCAATGGGGTCTGGGATCTAGTTGATTAGCCTAAGGGCGGAAGGACTATTGGGAACAAGTAGGTTCTCAAAGTCAAGATAAAGGTTAACGGATTGATGAAGAGATACAGAACCCGTCTAGTAACCAAGGGTTACACTTGGACTGAGGGGTGGACTATCGAGGAGTCATAGTCCAATTTATCTCGATCTGTTTATCTTTCAGCGATTGTCACGAACATGGATCAGGTGTCACATCACAAGGATGTAAATACCGCTTTCGTATTGGAAGTCAAGATGAGGCGATCTACATGGAGCATCCCTTTGGGTTCGTTCTAGTAGATCAGGTGGATAAGGTCTATTGATTTTAGAAATCAAAATACGACCTTAAGCCATCATCTAGAAAGCGGCGCTTGAGATTTCACGAGAATGTGATATCTTATGGTTTTGTAATGATCGAGTAGGATCATTGCATATATCTGATACGTCCCGATGACTCCTTTATGAGCATGTTCGCATATGTAGGTGACATTCTATTGGCTGGGAACAACAGAGAGTATCCAATGATCATTGTAACATGGTTGTGAGGTTTTAGTTCATTCTCAGATTTTGGATCCATAGGGATCGCTTGAGAATGGTGTTGACTCTTTAACAAGAGTTTTACATCAGGTAGATTCTTAAGCATTTCGAGAATAACGAACACAACCTAAAAGATACTCTAATCGCTGAAGATAAAAAGACTTGAATCTTGACATATGCCCTAGAATTTATAAAGAAATAAGGGAGATGAGTAGAATCCCTTATTCCAGTGCAAAATACATTTCTAGTGTGTGCGATGAGGTATACACGTGTGATATACAATTTGATGTATGCGATGAGGCATACAAGACCAGATATTTATTTAGCAGTAGATCTTGTGAGTAGGTATTAATAGAATCCTGAAAGGGATCACTGTAGAGCAGTGAAAAAGGATTCTGAAATATCTCATTTGAACTGCAGAGCTCTCCATGTGTTACGGATGAGGTGATTTGCGTTTTGTGGTTGAGATTCAGATACTGACTGGGAGTAGTGATCTGAATAAACGCAAAAGGTTTTATCTTCTTAGAGTAGTAAGAAGAGAACCTGTATATCTCTATTTACGATAGAGACTGAGCTTGTAGTGTGCTCAATTGCAGTTCATAAGAATGGTTGGCTTCAGAAATTTTCTGGAACACTTAGGGGTCGTGACAGATAGTGGGAGGTCAGTGATGATTATTGTGATAATCAGACCGACACTGTCATCAAATGAGACCCTAAGTGTAATAGCAAAGCCAAACACATTAATACCGAAGACCACTATGAGAGATATTACCGAGAAGGGTATTGTGACATCTAAGTACACCTCAGCATGAGAGCTGATCTCTTCAGAAAACCCGTTGTGAGAGATTCCTTTGTGAGGTAAGGAATCATTGGGTTTAGTGTACTTTAACATTTCTCCTTATATATTGTTTTAGATGCTTATTTTAATATATGACATGTATGCAGAATTGAGTCACATATTTATTTCATGCATCATTTGTTGTCATATATTGTGATCTTGTGATTAAAAGATGTGTCAGGCAGGCGTGGTCGACTCTCTCACACGAGTGACCACCTCCGACTCTGAGTGAGCGGAGATGAGACGGATTCTAGTCGTAAGAGGCTTTGAGAGTAGCCCTACTAGAACATAAGTCGCCCTGATATGTGTTCAGGATGAGGTCATATGCGATATGACCGACATGGAAATACCCACATCCATGTTGCCTGTAAGTAGCCAGGTTTGAGATCTCAGATATCACCTGCGATTTGTGATATTGTCTCTGAGATGCTCTCTCTGAGATCTCTGGGTAAAGTCTTAAGTGTAGACTGAGTCCCGTACCTGTACAGTGTTAGAGAAATCTGACATATGCCCTTTGAGAGATGGGGGAATAACACTGTGGCACGTGTTTCATACCACGTGTGATGAGACGACCATGGGATAGTGGGAGCTATTATTTGAGACGATAGTTTGATCATGATCCCCGGTTCCCACTGTGTGAGACCTGAGATCCATTGGGTGGGATCTCTTATGCCCTTATTACTTTCGGCTGTCTCTAGAAGTTTTGGTTCAGTGTTGCTACTTTAGTCTGTTTACCTATGGCCCGGAAGATAAATTGAGGTCTAAGGGGCAGGTCTAGGAAAGCAGCTGAATTGAAACCGATAGATTCGAGTTTGGGAAAAGGAAGGCCAATAGACATTACATCATTGTCATGTATTCATAGGTCGACCTATTATGTTAATCCATGTTGGGATTCAAACATAATAATGAATACATAGTCGAGCAAATTGATTGGGGATCACTTTCGATGAGGAAAGTGGCTCGATGGATGTAAATGCATTGAGTCTGGGGTATAGCGAGTTATTTTTATACTAACAGTGACTCTTCGATCATCCTAACAGGTGTATCGAGAGTCTTTGCTTGCAGGTGTACTCGCCGGTCGCACGACGCCCAATCCAGTATGAAAAGTCCAGTAGGGTGATGTGATAGATCGCATGAGTTGTGATCTTGTGATTGACGGAAATGAAATGCCCTCATGTGCAAGTGGGAGATGTTGGTTATTGATGCCCATTATGGGCATTTGGGTAATTAAGGAATGGGGTAACTCCCATCCTTAATTACCATTAACCAATATTTTGGTAACTCCCCACCAATTAAGGGAGTTGGTCTTACCTTCCTTCGGAGTGAGGGAACAATGGAGGAAACTCTCCTTCTCCTACCTTGTGTGTGGAGAGAAGCCATGGGAGGCTACTATGGAGGCTAGGGTTTCACATATTCTCTAGAGAGAGAATAGAGAGAGGGATGGAGATTTTCGCGTAGGAAAATCTCCCATCGTCAGACAAATCACCGGACATGAGGATTGCGGCGTCGTGGATTTGAGGTGGTGGTTCGACTAACCTCGTGATCACCATCCGACCGTGCGATCCGTTCGAGGGACATCGCGACACGGTGGATTTTGGAGACTGCCCTATCGAGGTATTTATCCCGAAAATTCCGAAACTATTTAATTCACGCTTCCGCATGCGCGATTAAATCCAACAGTTTATTTCCTAAGCCTTCTCAAAAGTCATTTTAAGGACGCAACTTGAGCTTTAAATGAAGCCTACAAAGTATGATCGAATTCATTTGACCAGTTGAACAACACAAGTCACAAGTTGTTCAAATGGCTTGGTTTTTGTAAGTACTCTCTTTTCTTTTTATTTTTTCTTTTTTGGGTTGTTGCATGGAATGATCTAGGCAAAAATGGATCCTGCAAAGAAGTCTAGGAACTTTGAAGGTGGAGGCTCAGGCTTTCATTGTTCGGTCCTTGTTTAAACTCTGTTGCCAGCAAATAGCCGGTGAGTTTCTGGACATTACTCTTCTGTAATACAGTTATGACAGGCAAAATACAACTTCCCAATCAGTTGTGATCACTCTCAACTGTCCAAAGAATGTGAGAAGGGTTTGTTTGTTTCGGCCGTTATCTCTCCACCAATCATCTAACAAATGAATTCCTTATTTTGCTGTTTTTGGATTTATGTGTATGATTGGGTTTTGACCTTGGAACAACCAAAGGTCCAAAAACCTGGACATAAAGTTTCCTTGTATTATGGTAGAAACGTTTTCTAGTGCTTCATATAACTATTGAATATTTGAAATTTAAGAGATGACATCGACAACACCCAATCACGTGATCTTTCTCTTACAACGCGTAAAGAGTAATCATTTTTGGTCCAAAAAGATTTTTGACAAAATGCTGACGTGATAATTACAAATTGATTTACTTTTCTACCAATAAAATTGTGAAATGTCATTATTTTGTCAATTTTGTCGAGGGTCTTCTTTGGGCCAAATAGGACTACTCATGCATAAAGCTAGGAGAGGAAGAGAAACTTAAAGGGCAAGATAACGGTCTCTGAAACTTTACTGTGTTTTGATTAAAATAATATATGTCTTTAGGAGTAACGGTCGACATTAAATTAGTCAAGCCTTCTGATGCAAAAGAAGAGTAGTACTGACAGCATTTTTCTTGAAGGATACCTTTTCACATGATAGTGCCACGCAACTCCCATAAGCTCTCCTCCATATAGTCTATGAAGCTCCACTTTGGTTTCTTAAACTTCCATGCAAGAGGGGGTGGGAGGAGAAGGAGACTCAAACGTACAGAAAATTCTGTGGGGGAGAGAGTGAGAGAGAGAGAGAGAGGTTTGATAATGGCAAGGGAAGATGATGATAAAAGGCAATACGAGTGTTTAAGGAAGTATGAGATAATAGTTAAACAGGTAACATGATGCCCATTATGATGAAGTGAAAGTATTCTATATATAAGCTTTCTTTAAGCTTTTAATATTTCGAAAGAATAGGAAAGTGAATCGCTAAAAATACTATGGCATTTTCTCTTTCTTTACTTCCACAATCTTAGTACTAACCTTTCTGATTGTGTTTCCCTTGGTGGTTTCGGCGTTCTGAGTTCTTACTAGAGGATTCTCTTCCATTTGCATCTTGCAGTTTGACGAGCTGATTGGGATGATGGATGCTAGAAGTAGACTTCCAAAGCGACGAAGGGTATTGTCTGTAAGTCTTTGTAGTAGCATGTATCTTGCTCAAAAGAAGAGAATATGTTCCAAACGTCTAGGGAACGGCCAAGAGTTTTAGCTCGAATTTTCACCCAAATGAGTTGAAATCCTTCCAACGTTAAAGGGTCCAAGGTTTTTACAACCAGGAAAGGGTCCAAGGTTTTTACTGTTGCAACACACCTAAGAAACTACTAATGATCCACTTTGCAGCACCATGCATGAGGTTCGGCTTAAATTGCTAGAAGTGCCAAATCTTAGATATGATGAAAACCCGCGATTATTCTTTTTCGCACAATAAGCTTAGCTTGACCCGACCTAGCTTGGTCGGGCAAAAATTGTAGGCAAGACATCTGGGCCAAGCTTGGCCGGAATTTATTTTTTGTTAGGCCTAGTCTAAACCAGGAGGAGCCTGTTCAGTGCTGAGGTCTTTTTTTTTTTTTTTTTTTTATCCCCTGGACTTGGTCTACCGTCAAGTATCCAGAGCTTTATTCCAATTAATTTTGGCCGAGATGTTGTCGGGTCCTAATCAGGAGAAATCTCTCCCAACATCGTTTTTGTCACTACAAAGACTCAAACCCCGATTTTTAGTGTGGAGTGTTAATGTTCTTCCCACTAGACCATTGGTAGTGCTGAGGTCTATGATGCCCATTGTGATGTGCCTTTTTTTTATCACTAGTATTGGAATTATGTTTCAACTAATTCAATTCTAGCATTTGCTGAAATTCTTATGTAGGAATCGACTCTTCCAGCATAATTATTTCCATTCTCAAATTTTAAATTCAAGATTTTATTATGATATCTAACTTCTCATTTCACTAGGCCGATTGTTCATTAGTTGTGATGTGCTTATATGGGATCATGTGTAAAATGCATTTACCATTACTCTTAGAACACTAATATTCACGACATTGAATTTATACAGGTTTTGAATTTTCACCACCTCATAATGAATGAGTTTCATGTGATTGTAGAGTCCCAAGGAAGGCAGTGGAGGATCTACAAGTCAAGCGAGCAACAATGAAGTACTTGTGCAGAATGTAACCAGATACATACGAGAGCTGAAACCTTCTCCAGACTCCAATCATTCCACGAACACGAACGACAGAAACTAACTGAAGATTGTAGAGGAAGCATGCTATGCATCCAACAAAACCTTAAAACTAATGTTGTGGCGATCTTCATAGACAGTTAATATTTTAACTAGATAACTGTAGGCTGAGGACTGTGACCGTCATCAAAGGAAATTTTGCTTTCCCGTGTTTTTCTTGTTGTAATGCATCTTCTTCATGATTTTTCAACTCACAATCACGTGATAGAGAGAGAGAGAGAGAGAGAGAGAGAGAGAGAGAGAGGAAAATTTTGCTTTCCTGCGTTCTGCCTCTTGTAATGCTTCTTCATGATTTTTCAACTCACAATCATGTGAGAGAGACAGAGATAGAGAGAGAGAGAGAGGAAAAGTCCTGAATAGACATTTAAGAACTAGTGCAGTCGAATCTTACATTTGTATACAGATAATCCACTTATTTGGGAAAATTGGCAAGCAATCTGTGACCAATTTCTAGGTCAAATGCAGTTTGGAATCATTCTTCCTCCAGTATATAGGTAGTGCTATTTGAATAACAATGGCCATTCACATTGCCTTGGAAGTATGTCTGTAGTCAATATCCCAACTGTATCAAGTCTTCCTAGCACCTGCTACTCCTATTGGGATCTACACTTCAGCTTCTCAGCTTCAAGCTCTTTTCTTAGGGTTTCCAATTGTTTGACTAAGCCCATGTTTTCCTGGAAAGTTTGCCACTTGTGAGACGAATATAAACAAAACATACTACCTTAAAATATAAATCATCAATGATCTGCAAGGAGAATAAGGTGAGACACCCAAAAAAAATTAAAAAATCCATTCTAGCTTTGAAGCAACATCATAAATGATTTCTAGTCAGATAAATAGGAACAAATATTTGTGTAGACATGTTAAAAAAATGCTGTAGAGTCTTGACCAGCATAATTACTTTCCGTCTTGTCCAAACTACGTGGAGAATATGAATTGATGATCAAGCATAACAAAGCTGCTGAAAACACAATGAAACACGAGCAGCTGGTTCTACAGCAGTACCTTTTGTAGCATTTCTAGCCTTGTGTTTAAACTGGAATCATCCTCCACCTTCTTTAGAGACTGTTTGACCTGTAAAAAATGCAGGCTTTCAAAATCCATGGATTGATAGAAGTTCTTTTTGGACAAAAGAAAACATACAACAATAAACTGAGTTTTAATCACAAATTTTGGGGTCAGACAAAAGAAAACATAAAAAAAATATAGATTCTTTTTTTTTTTTTTTCTGGCTCAGCAAATAGGAAAACTGATCGTACTACTCTGTAGATATCCCAGGATTCTCCTGAGCTAAATGACTGAGATAAGAGGGGAAAATGCTTTGTGACAAATTAACTTACCAGGATCTAGTGGAATAACTAGGGCCAGAGTACAGATTTTTCTTAAATAAGTTTTATTTTCTGGAAGACATCTAACAGGATAACCAACACACACACACACCCAAAAAAAAAAAAAAAGCAGAAAAGAAGTGCGCAACGCAAAAAACAGATGAAAACACCTAGTAGAGTGGATTCAGGAGCACTTTTATCATATACAAAAAAAAAAAGGATTTAAGGAGACCATTCTTTTAACCAAATTACATATCTAACAGATAAAAAAAGCAAGCAAGGATCATATAATGCCAATTTTAAGACCTTAAGACTACTGGTAATGGCATGTCTCCAGACCACACCGAATCACAGACCTATCAACAAGAAAAAAGGAATTATGCTTTCAGATCCACAAGAAATCCCAAATAAGTTTCTACTAAATTTCCGTCTTAATACAATTTCCAATAGCCAAAATGATTTTACAATTGTGGACCAGTCACAAGTTAGGAAACAAATGGGTAAATAAAAATCTATAGGAAGCTTTTCTTACAATACCCTGTAGTTTTTGCCTATTCATTCAGACCACTTCAATGAGTCTTCCAATATTGAGTTCTCACATTCTTTGGACCGCTCTTTAAAATAAGTAGTTGGGACAATGCAAAGGGATTCCTTTGGTCCGGAAAGCCAGAGTTTAGATTTTGTTCCACGTATAGGAAAATGATAGATGCCCCACAGCACATGGGAAGGGTTGATGTGGCCCTTTTCCCAGGGGAACGAATTATGGAGAAAGTAAGAAGAGCAAAAATTGTGATGGATATGGATAAAGTTGGTCAGAACAGGAGGCTATGGATTTGGAGAAAAATTATGAACCAGTCACAGAGTGTATGTTAGACAGGACAAGGCAGGGGAATAGGACATAAACCCAATATTTCACGGGATGTGGTATTTAAAGGACATATCGCTGTGCTCTTCTTTGAGAGACTGACCAGGCATGCTGGATAGTAGGATGTGGAGTTGATAATCAAGAAGCTCATGATTTTTATATAAAGTTGTTGTTGAGCTCACTAGCATTTGCTCATATGCAAAGAACATGACAGGAAGTATATGTTGGAGACTTATTCAATATATTGGAAAGGCTTGTTAATACTAAGAATACACTTCTATTCAACTGCCAGATTTATTCAAACTAGAGTTTATATCCTAATTGAAGGCGAGTCTTGACGCAATGGTTGAGTTGCTCTTTTGGTGACCTTGAGGTCACGGGTTCAAGGCGTGAAACAGGCTCTTTGCAAAAATGCAAGGGGAAGGCTGTGTACATATACGCCCACCCCCTACCTCCGCATTAAGCTGGGGAGTATTTTGTGCACCAAATGAGGCTTTTTTAGAGTTTATATCCTAATTATTCTGATTTTCACGATGTTAACTGAAGTTCAACCTTTAAAACATTAGTTGGTGGAAAGAGGAGCTGACTCCACTTAGGAACCTTTGATCTTTCAGAGCATAGGGACTTGGGAGTACATATATCAGGCTGGAACTGGATGCGGGAAATAAGTCTTGAATTCAATCATTAAAGGTAAGTTGTACTTGGTTATGAAAAATCTTTTTCCAGCCCCAGTTAGTCGTGCATGGAACTCCCACACTCACAAAATGGTAAGACTCTGTACTGAAACAAAAGTTAGAATCCTTGACATATACAGCTATCAGTTATCATCCACGTCTCTGTCTATCTTCCGGCAAACACTTGAGATAAGAGCCACATATACTATACAGTCCACTGAAAACGAGCAGGACAAGAACCTATCTGCTCTTTCACAAAACTCTTGGTTAAGACTTCAAAGGAAAACATAAGGTGTCTTGGAAATTATGAAACTAACATATATGAAATATGGAACAAACAACTTGGTGACCAGAAAAAGAATTGCTCTGAAAAGAAACCTCGTTTCAAGGGCAACCTCCTGAAAAGATTCAATATATCCTTTCAGTGATTAAGCCACTTGGGCCCTGCAACAGCAACAAAATCCAAATTGCCAATTTCCAACACCCCCTCTTAATTAGAATTTATTCTAAAAGCATTCTCAATTGCCCTATCTAGTTACAAGATCCTTCACAGTTTCACCAATTTGTTTCTTGAAAACTCAGCAACAATATGCCCATATATTATATTTCTACTTTTACAACAGTGCTTCACTAGCTGTAAAAACCTCCATTTCATATTGATAGATCTTCAACTAACTCAATATCCATTTTGTTGAATCTCACTTGCATTTATAGTCTTTTGGTCTTTTCTAGATCATAAAGACACATCGGCCTCTTGAACCAGGTAAAAAGAGTTAAAATTGCCCACATTAAGCTACAACCTAGAGTTTCAAGCCAGTGTGTAACTTATGAATTTTAAGATGATGATGAATTAAGATTGTCACTAAATCATAGGTGGAAACAGAAAGCAAGTAGAATGCTGCAGAATCGCCAATCACTTACTGAAGACTATTTATGTATTTTAACTACAATTCATCAACTTTGTGAAGCAACAAGAATATATATTTGATCTACTTAAAGGTGTCTGTGACTCAAAAATTTTTGGAGATAGAAAATGTGAAGGATCTAGTAGCCACATTGGATGGACTTTTAAGAGATTATTCTATTCTTTTCCTGACAGAACTCTAAATTGAGAAAGGGTCTTGGAAATAGTAATTTATAATGTTTAACATTATGGAATCAGCATAGATTAAATAGGTTCTGGTACTTTATGAGATAAGATTTGATATAAACTTAGAATATTGAGAGTGAATCCGCTTATGAACAGTGTTCTGCATTGAACCATGCATGTCACTCTCACTCCTATGATACACAAATACTTCAATAAATGAGCCTATCCCTGTCGTGTTGTCCATGTCTGACACATCCTTTGGACTTGCCATGAAACGCCACTCCGTAAGTTAAAATAGTGTAAAATTTGAAATAATTTTGTTGCATACCATGCTCATGCTCCATAGCTCCTACTCAAAATGTGTAAGTAATAGAGCATATAGGCCAAAACTAATCAGAAAAAGGCATACCACCGGACCATGTATAATCTTGTCTCCAACAAACACCCAATTTTCAAAACCCATTTAACGCCATTAATGTTTTCCTATAACACAAGGTTAATCCGAATCCTTTGTTTAACCAAGTTTTCTAACAATGATACAAGCCTCACAACATTAACCTAGAAGAAAGTAAAAGAGAGAATTAAGTGAGAAATTAAATAAAATAGAATACCTCAATTAGGTCATTCTGGCATTGGGCGGCAATCTCAACCTGTTGATCATACCTGTATCTCCACTCTGCAGATTCATCCATTGCTTCCTTATTAGCTAGGTCAAACTCCCTTCTACACTTATGAATCAAAAGTAAGAACACAGAATGTCTCAACAAATTCATCAAATTATGGGGGGGGGGGGAACCTAATTCAGAGAAACAAAATTCCAATTTCGATTTCGATTGTGACATATCAGAATTTTACAAATAGTGAGGAGTTACCTAAGAGTGTCTGCGTCGACGGAAGAGATGTTGTAGTCGATGGACCATAATCTGACGTACACTGATACTCCCAGAACCATCACCAGAGCTAGAGCTACTAGTACTGGTCTTCTTCCTCCCATTCTCTTCTCTCTCTCTCTCTCTCTCTCTCTCTCTCTGTGGAAGTGAAAAAGATCATTTTGATGCGACCGAGTATCGAACCGGGGAGAGGAGGACATGCCGGCCACGTTTGGCAGAGGAAATCCAGTGCGATACATATGATACTGTATCCTGTGGGTTCCTTTGTGATTAATGGCGTGGCGAGAAAATGGCCTTCGGATGAAGAATCTGAAACTAAATCCCGATGATGAACGGACAGAGATCAGTGTCGTCCAAAATTTGTTTCGTGTCGTTCAAAACTAAATCCCGCTAAACTACGTTTGGACGTGTGCTTAGGGTTTTGATGACTTTGCCAACAGTCTTGGCATATTTGCAACAAGAAACAGGTTTAACTTTGTTTCAATCGAAATTTAGGTCATTGTATTTTGTTAATTCTCTGCCAATTAGAACGAGGAGAAGAAATTTTTATATATTTTATTAATTATGTAATTAACGTAATCAAACACCACTTTTAGTTTAAACAAAACCCTTTTAAATTCTTCTCTATTAACTTATGAATGAACAACAGCGAGATGAAAAACCCTTGAGCCTATAATTTTGCTCAATTGCATCAATCAAATTGGGTTTGCGGCGTAGAAATAATGAGCACCAAAAACACAATTCGGAATATTCTAAAAACGGACAGCTTACTAATCATAATTTCTCTCTAATTCTATGATTCAAATTCAAATTTCATATAATAAAATAAAAAAATACAATAAACCTTAATTTCAATAATTAAGAAGAGATAAATATGAAAATGATAAAAAAAAAAAAAAAGAGCATTCTATCCGGTAAAAAACATTCTAAAACTCACAAACTCTTAAGATCTCTAAATCCAAAGGGGAGTTAATCTTATCTAACCCAATCTATCTACGAAGACGTTGTTTGATAAGTGAGAGTTAATAAAAACATGTTGTGATCATCTGTGGTGGTAGAAAACAAAGAGGTAATTTTTACATTTTTACTATGTGTGAATTTTACGAGACAATGTCACGATATGTGACGACACTCCATCACATTTTTCGTTGCGTCTATCATTTCATTAAGATTTTTTCAAAGTTTCATTATCCAGACCTTCTTGCCGAACATGATTTGTCATTTTACGTTCTTTGATCTAATGTTCGGCACACAGGATCAAGTACTTTTTCCTTCTTATCCTTGCCCAATGTTTGGCCAAGGCCCATAGATTAACCATAGTTATTCGCTGAGGTGCATACAGGACATGCCGTACATATATTTGTTTTCTTGTAATGAGGAGGAAAAAAATAAGATTACGCAACTGATCGTATCATGTCAACTGCCTATACTGTTACATTTTACATTCTAAGGTTGTTATTTTTTTTTTTTTTTGTTATATGGATCTTTTTCAGTATATGGGATTTCATTTCGATTAATTTAGAATCGATTTGATTGTCGGACTTCCTTTTGAGAGATTTCCTAATATTATTTTTTTCATATCCAGTAAGAATCGAACTTTCGACCTGATTAAGGGACGAAAATATCCTTACCACCTACGTTAACAAGTATCAATACATTCTGGGTTGTTATTTATCCATAAAGGTCTCACCCTATTCCCTTTTCTTTTTTAGGGCAACATTTGTACGCAAGTCATATGGCTCCCCTTTCTGCGCCGGAAGGAGAGGGGATGAAGCTTTGAAAATTTGGTCCTGGTGCAAAGTGTGAAAAGAATGTTAGGCTTGTAGGAGAATGCGTGAGTACAGAGAGAGAGAGAGAAGTGGGTAGGATATGGTTGACACACACAGGTGACAAAGGGGGACATGGATTTAACTTGAAGAGTGGTTTTGGCTGGTTTGTAACTTTCCCACCTACTACTTGGTCCGATTTCCTCCTATCAGTCTTGATCAATCTCTTTTCCAAAAGAAAAGATAATATTGTTATATTTAAAATTCAAATAAAACTACTTAACTTTGGGTTTCCTTGAAATTATATATACTTTATTTCGTTTTCTTTTATTGGTTCTGATCGATACAATTTGAACTAATTATCAGATTTATTAAGAGATGAGCTCTTTGGATAGCTTTTTTTTCCCCAAAAATTTGGTTTAAAAAATTATTCTAAATATAATATCATGTCTTATTTTTTTTTTATTATTTTGTATATGTTACAATAAGACATACCATTTGCTTTTAAAATGACTTACAAGGGCAAAGATGATCCAAAAAGAAAATTGTCAAATTCTTGCCTAGCAAATATATATATAAATATCCAATTGTAATCTAGAACTTAAAAAAATACAAATAAAAAATTCCTTTTCCCAACTTCAAACTGTTCAGTGAATCAACATAGCTAAGGTAACAAAAAATTTAACAAGAAAAACAAAATACTAGATTGGAAATGGGATTAAAAATTAACCAAAACACCCAAAAAAGCCAAATTATTTTAAAGGAAAAGCACTTGAATTAACTTCATCAAAATGGGTTATTAGAGTTAAATAAATATATATATCATGGTAGTGATCTTATGAAGCTCTTGATCACAACCTTGTTCACAAAAACTTGAACAAAATTAGCAAAATCAAAAAGGAACAATTAACAACATAAGACTAGCGAAGTTATCTGTCTGTCAAGGAATTAATCTTCGAAGCCAACTTTCTTCCAAATTGCATTTCTAACGCGACTTAAATCTCTTCCTTTCAAAGTCCTACCTATGCCTTCATGAACCGAAAGGGAAGCCGTTCTTGTCCTAGCCAAGTACTCATGCGGCGGAATCCGGTCCCCTTCATCGTCATCCTCCTCGTCGTTATCATCGTCAACAGCATCAGAACCTCTTCTTCTAGAACTTTCTCTGGAATTCTCTCTAGGAATCTTCGACCAGTCAGGAATATTTACCGGCAGGGAAGATGATGTCGTAGAGGTTAGAGCAATTTTTTTGGAAAATGAACGTGATGTTGATATAGGCTTTTTGGATTCTGTTGGGATGACATGTGGAGTGGTGTTTGCGTATATGTCGGACTCGTTGAATTCGAAGGTGGTCTCATCGGAGGAAACGGTGGTCTGAATTTTTCTTTGATTGGTGCTAAGATAGAGAAAGTTGTGATTGTAGCTCTTCCTGGACGACATTGTTGAAGATGATAATAGGTTGATCAATTTTTCTTTTTTTTTTTTCTATGCTGGTATTTTATATGGTGTGGTGGGTATGTGGGGAGGGGGAAGAGAGAGAGAGAGAGTAGAGAGAGAATGAGTTACGTTGAGCAACTGGAATACTATGGACCCAGTAAGGTGTTTTTATAATGGTTGTGTATTGGATAAGGCTTTTCTTACTCCGCAATGCATTGTCCGAACACGTTTGAACACATATCATATTTAATGGCTAGTCATGAGGGAAAAAGGTTTTCTGACGAGGGCTACGCTCTTTTGTTCTTATCATGAACTTCGGACCCCATGGACGCGCACGCGTGCACACAGAGAGAGGAGGAGAGATCATTTGTTACGTGTATATTTAAGAAGATCACACCAAAAGGATGGTGCATGAGCTTTAAATTTTGATGCATGATATTATTAATTAGATGTTACGTATGAATGATCTAGAAATAAATAAGATGACTATTCAAATGAATTTTAGAAATTAATAAAAAAGATAAATTTATTAAAATAAAGTGGTTGTGGAGAAATTTATTGAGTTTTCTTTTTTTTTTTTTTTTGGAAAAAAAAGGTAGGGTTATTCAGATATTTAAATTCCTATCTTGCCCTTATATTTTTTAATAAAAAATTTCAAATCTTGACATTTAAGGATACAATGGAAACTAAAATGCTAATACATTTTGAATAACATAACTCTGCTTTCTCCATTAATAGTGACAGATATATGTAGTTTGAAATGGGACTTTGTAATATTGCATTTCTATAACTAAACTCTTTTGGATTGAGTAGTCGGACACTCTATCCCTTAATCAGAAATCTCAAATTTAAGTTTTCGAAATGACAAAAAAAGATTTGGGAGATCTAAACCCTAAAATGGATTTCACAATACTCGAATCGAATTAGTCAGACAAAACCAAGATACTAGTGATGAAAAAAAAATATTGCATTTCTATGCATAGTATGCAATATATTTGAAATTTAGCGGGGAACAATCCCTCATACTTGCATTTTAAGTTTAAAAACTAATATATATATATATATCCCATAAAAAATCAAAATTAAGAAATGCAGTGATAGACCTTGAAAGTGTATTTATGTAGTAGTTGATCTAAATTAATCAGAAAATAAATATACGAGGCAAATGAAAGTTGATCTTCTCCCCTTTTGATATTCTTCAAAAATCTTCACCGGCAGTCCGTGAAAGAACATAAACTTTTAAATGCCAGTTGTGTTTGTTTCTTGTGAAAAAAGGAAAAAGATTTCATAGGAACATATCTTTTTGAACATATTTTGTTTTTTTTTTTTAAAAAAAATTAATATGATTGGAAGTATCTAAAATTCATTTCTCCCCATAAAACATTTCCAACGTGTGGAAAGTATGTTAATTTTGTATCCACAGAGAAAGTATATGACAAATAATACGAAATAAAATAAAAAGAAAATGCTAGGAAGTAATTACAATTAATATATCAATATAATAAATTCCAATGTGTCGAAGAAAAATAAGTGAGTATTTATATTTTTGTTGATCCAAAATAATATAATGTTCGATGTTTTTAAATAAAAACTCAATTTTCTTTTCTAGTTAAACCAGAATAACACATTTTTTTCTTAAATAAAATAAATATTGGATGAACTTAAGTAAATAACTCATGTAACATATTATCAAGCTAGTTCCATTAGGCCATTAAAAATGAATTTTATCTTATATGATATACTTATTTATAAAGAGATGGAAATGGGAATAATGAATACCAGCTTTTCCTTTGTTAGCAATTTTGGCCTATTCTATTATTCTCAAATTTTTTCTTCACTTCTCTCTTTCCCACAAAAAAAAAAAATAATATTTTAAAAAAATTATTTTAGATTTTGAGAGATTTTCATGACATAAGAAAATCTCTCTCTCTCTCTCTCTCTCTCTCTCTCTCTCTCTCACATTTTATCCTATTGAAATTTTTGTGAAATCAAGGATTCACTTTTTACTAATAAGTTAAAGTGAAATTTTGTTTATCAATTTTATTCAAAAATCTCTCTTTTTTTAATAGATTACATGACCAAACTATTTATATAAATTTTAATATTTAATGAAATTAAAATAATATATAAAATAAATAATTTCATAAATAATTTAAAAAATTTAAGGCGATATATTATATTATTTCAACAATTAGCCTACTATATTATTGCATTTTTAGAGAATTATACTATATTTATTATACGTAGTATTTTTATAGGATTTTAAATTACCGTTTAATAGTCACGATTTTTTATATATAAAAAAAATAAAACAATAATTATTAGACAGTGATTTGGGTGTTGCATTTATATTGCAGGAAAAATGAATTTATGGCTCCAAATATAAAGCGTGCCACGTGGTCCAATCCAATCTCTTTACGCGACTTCTCGAAATTGGTAGGTACAACTTTAAATCTGACTTAAATGAAGAAAGTGAGGTCCGCAAAACAGTAGTCTCAACCATTGGCAGTTGGATAAGAACTTACGATTTCTCGTTAAGAAATTATTCTCCTAATATAATTTACTTTACATTCAAATTAAGAGTTAAAATCGAGATTTTGATTAAAAAATTTAAAATCATATCCTATTAAACTGATTGACTATTAATACCCACGTGACAACAGGCAAGGTGAGAAATACTTACACTCAAGGTTTTAATTATTATTTATTTAATTACTTTTGATAAATTATATTTTAATTAATTTGATTTTAATAACTATGGTCTGACTCATAGAGCTTTCCTTGGAGAGGAGACGAAGCTGGTGATATGATCCGGCTAGTAGCTAGCTAATGCACGTTGTCTACACTCACGTCTGATAGTTTAGTTGGTTCAGGAACTGATACCCCTTAACTATGATCAGGAGTTCAATCCCCATGTAAACGAAAAAATCAGTGTTGGGAGACCTGTCCCTAAATAGGGCCTTGCAAGTGGTCGACGCAAATTAATTGGGACGAAATCCCGAATACTTGATTGATGGTTTAGCCATGATACCAAAAAAAAGATACACGTTGTCTACAACAATTATTAATTAATCACAAATGCCTCAGTCGAGTCCAACTCCAACAGACAACCTTGTAACAAATTCAACCTCCCCAATAATGTTGAACACTAATCCAACATTGGCAAACCTATCCTTATCCATTGTGGGATCAAGGAGTGTAGTCTTATAGGTCAAATGTAAGGAGGCCCCACGAGTCAAAATCACTTTGCCAAACTACAATTCAATTATTAACACAAGTGCGTCTTAAAGCTCCCATACATGTTGTGCAAAGATAAATTCAGATATGATTGTGCCAACTCAAAACAACCAATAAGGCACATACTTTATTGCTGTTACACGTAAAACAATATGTAATTGTTGTTACGTAACGGGGTAATTGTACAAACGATTGGTGTTCATATGTTTTCCAATAATTGTTTACCAAACATGTATTAAAATAAGACATGATCAAATCAATCATTGTGAGGAGGAAAGATTTAAAATTGGTTCTCCCTCTGGTTCTATTAATTCTCAATGTTCTTGCTGTCTAGTCCACGTAGTGAACTTGCTGATTGGGTGTGCGCAGCTTGCTCTCTTTGCCAAGATAGCTAAGGTTGGTATGTTTGTCAAGAAATCTCTCTGAGGAAAGATTTAAAAATTTAATTTTTATTTTGATAAAATTCTTGGGAATCGAACTGCCCCCGAGGGTGGGACTGACCACCATGCTACAATGACCGTTTGCCTGTCAATGTCGTTAACAAGCTTCCATTGGGTTATGGTTCAGTCGTTTAATCAAAAACTTAGCGAGCAGACAGAAAACAAACAAAAGTTCAAATTCAAGGAAAACACACGCCTTGCCCGGGATCAAACTCGAGTCTCTTGGTCAAAATAGCTAATGCTGGTATGTTTGAGGATCAAACTACCCCCGGGGTGGTATTGACCACTTGCTTGTCAATGTCGTTAATTGGCTTCCATTGGGATCCGGTTTGGTCATTAGTCAAACCCGGATCTCCCACGACAAAGGTTCTCACCACTATACTATAATGACCTCAGACAAGACTTCAACCCCACATTTCATCAAAATTGTCATGAATTTGCTGATAAGGTATGCACAGCTCGCTATCTTGGCCAAGATAGCTAAAGTTGGCATGTTTGTCAAGAAATCTCATTGAGGAAAGAATTAAAATTTAATTTTTATTTCCATTATTCTTAGGGATTGATCAGCCCTCAAGGGTGGTACTGACAAGATTTCCCATGTGACAGACGGAGATGCTTTCACTATCCGACAACGACCACAACCTAGATTCCAACTCTACATTTCGTCCAAATAAACATTTTTTTTCATTCAAAGATATGGAGAAAATCAAACTTTTTTGGATTAAATGAATATGTACTCTACTATCTTAATCAGAGATCTCAAATTTAAAACCTGAAAATGAGAAAAAAAATTTGAAAAATCCAATTCTTAGAATGAATCCTAAAATGTTCAAATCGAATTAATTGAATAAAATCTGGATATCGGTGATAAAACCTAATAAAAAAAAGAGAGATTTTTGCATGAGGCCCAAATTCAAACCACACGGGATGTGGAGGCCGAAATTTCGATTCCTAAGGAACCCCCTCTTATGGTTTCTTTCAATGTAACCTTTCGTTTCTTTTTTTTTTTTTTTTTTTTTTGAGGTTATGTAACATTTTATATGATAATTCATAGTTTGAGATTATATATAATGTACCTCTTTTGTTTACAGAGATTCTTAAATATGGCTAATCTCTAATTTCATTCATACCTTTAATTCAACAGTGTGTTTCGTTCTTTGCACCTAGTGTCCCCGGAAAAGGGCAAGTAAATGTAATCCAGATACATTGAAATCAGCATATACTTGGCTCTTTAATAAATGCTCGACAGCCCGTGGTAGAAAATGTCTGGCAAGAACAATGTCATAGGAAATATGCAAAATGTAGGGTCGAAAGCAAGAACATCTAAAATGAAGCAAAATTTCAAATCCTACAAATTAAAAACCACTACACTAAAGTACCAACAGTATCAAATTCTCAAAGCAAAGGCTTCCGCATTAGGTAAGCATTCAAACAATTTTTCCAAGCACATTCTGCTACCAACAACAATATATTCAATGTCCAAAAACAGTGTACTTTAATGGTGTACTACATGATATATCATTTCAAAATGTATTTGCATGTGATGCTTATCAATGTATGAGAGACCACCTACCAAAAAAAAAAAAAAAAAATCAATGTTTGAGAGACCAAGTGTAGATATCATTGCAAGTGTAGATATGCACAATGGTGTGGACTGTGTGCGTGTGCACGCATGAAGAAAAAGACACCACCCTTTACATCATTGGACAGAAGAAAGCATGAATAGGGAGGGAATCAAAACTGGAAGTTATAAAACCAATTCGAGTACAGCCATTTTTAGTAACGGCATCAGCAGATAAATTTCTCTCAATGCTTAAAGCTATCCATCTCTATAATAAGCAGCCTACAGTCCACAAGAAGTGATCTAAATTTAGAGGATCTTCATCAATGGGATTAGTAACATTCACTACTGAGAGTTGGACCATAAAACATGAACAGTAAAGAGCAACTTCCTCACAAAGCTTAAGAGAGGTTAAATCTCCTCACATCTTTAAGTTATGCATCTCTACAATAAGCTGCCTACGGTCCACACATAAGTCTAGAAGATCATCATACGCGGTATTAACAAAGATTCACTGCCAACTGAGAGTCGGCCCATAAAACATAGAAAGTTAGAGAGCGACTTCCTTACAAAAGGCTCCCAAAAGAAGCTAAATCTCAACAAGAAAATGATTAATCACAAATAAATGTTCAACAAAAGTCATTGTCGCATTAATAACAAGCTGTCCAAAGATTTGACATCTCTAATTTTATGTCTTAAACTAACTCTGTTATCACGAGAAGGCCAATATGAAACATCTTATGAGTTTATTCTACTGAAAGAACCAAGAAAAAGAAAAATTTTTACCAGACACATGAAAATTTGTTATATGGTAAGTAGGCAAACATATAACATGTGAAGACTAAAGTTGTCTGCTTCAAGAAAGATGGTTAACCTTGTCTCCTGAAAAAACACAAAAGAAGAAAAGGAAAAAAAATGGTACCTTGATGATTTAGAAAACCACCTCTTCAGAAGAGTAGGAAACAGAAATGTGAAAACCACAGATCATGTCAGAATAAGTCGTGCGATTCTTATCGATGACACAGCCACAAAAGACAAGTGTTTGGCTTCCTCCTGTTTGCTTTATGTTGACAGAAGTAAAAGTAAATCCATAGACTAAAGAGAGTTCATATCAACAATTACAAAGTGTGAAGTGAACAACTTTTGCATCTCAACTGAACTTTCCAAGGGAGAAACTTCCAGATTGGATGTGCTTTCTCAAGCAAGTTAGGCCATACCAACCCTCACATTTAGTCAATTCCAAATACCAGTTCAGTCAAATTTCCAGCATAGAAAAATAAATGTTGTACTCAAAGCAAAGGTACAATATACACATGATGATTAAAATTATAATATCCATAATTTAAGGAACAATAAGAAGGAAAAAAAATGAGACTGTTTCTTCAATACCACCAATCAAGGATTCAATATTACAAATCCCATGCATCACTGTTATTAAGTTCATTTCCTTTATAAGACCAAATCAAGACATGGAATTGGTGCAACAAGAGCAGCACATATCAACTGTATCACACTTTACATCAAAGTCCGTATTGTGACTCAACCCACAGACCATACTGTAGCTATCGACAAAGCACAGAGTTGTGGAAGATTAGTAATGACTGCAATCCACGAGCAATATCTGATTTCACGTAATGGAGAATTATATACAAGGGTTCACAAGATTTGGGGCACGGCATGAATTTTAAACATATAGTGCACAATATTCTCCACATGCACAAAAACCCTTTCTACAAGAGTTTGTGCTTCCTCCTTAATTTCATGATTGAACTCATTGGCTTTCAAGGTTGTTCCAAATAAAGAAGTTCAATTAAATTCCAATTTCCACTATTTTAGAACCAAGTAGAATATTTGATAATAGTTAAATAAGAACAATTTACCCCATTTGGTTCCACGCAATGCAGACACAAGCTCAACAATCTTGAGACTGCATTAATGAACGAAAAGTGGAAGTAGGCCCAGTCACAGTTCAGGACTGGAATCAGAACATCCCTCATGGTTACAAAGAAAAGAACCGGAACCAGAACAGCCCTCATGGTTCCAAACCAGAAAATGAAGCTCATAAAAATCTGAATTGCAGACACAAGTTCAACAATCTTGAGACTGCATTAATGAACAAAAAAAGGAGCCCAGTCATGGTTCAGGACAGGGCCAGAACCACAACTGGACTGCCAATTCCAGCTCCAAAGAAATAACCTGAATCAGAACGTTCCTCATGGTTCCAAACCAGAAAATGAAGTTTATAAAAATTGAATTTAGCTGTTTTTAATCACAATTGACTAAAAAACCTTCCAGCTATCCATTTTTTGACCATTAGGATGGGCATTCTGGTCTTTTCCTCCTTTTGAAAACATTCTAATCATCAAGCCCCCCTTTTTTCTGAATTTCACAGTTCAAAACCATGAGGAACCGCCATTCGTTCCCCATTCCGGTTCAGCACATTGCAAACCATAACCAAGCTGTGCACTTCATGGCTCTAGTTCAAACCAGACTGGATTTGAACCAGTCCGGTTCCAGTCAGGTTCACAGGCTGGGTCTAAAGGGAAGCTAGAAAAGATTACCACCGATCAATTTCAACACAACCGTAGTTTTACAAGTAAAAAGCAGCAAAGACAACCCACTATGAAGACATTGAATTTAAAGATCTCAATAGTAAGAAAAACCATATTATCAAATATAGGGTTTCATTTCAATGGCATTTGGGAATGAAATCAAAGGTGTGTGTATGAAACTCTCTGCCTACACTCTACACAATCATCACTTGAAGATTATTTGACAAGAAATGGGAGAGAACACAGAGTCATCAACGTCAAGAGGCAGGAGTGAAGTCAAAAAACGTAGTTCCATCAAGAAGACTTGCACAGATCACAACAGCATGTTTCATTGGAGTATAAGAGAGAATTTGGCCAAGGATGGTATGCTCATTACATCTTCAAAGGGTTAAAATAAAGGTTCTTTGTTACAAAATTTGGGGCTTTAATATATTAAACATAAACCAAGGATTCCAAGTCAACAATTCAGGTCATATTGCGATGTTACATTTCTTCTCTAGATTCATACCATGGGGTTGATGTCTTTTTTTATCATTGTAGATATGCAGATGATGCGCAGAAAATTGACACAACTAAGAACACATACTATCTATGGTCTGCATGCCCTGAATAAATGCTGATTGATTATGGCTAGCACCCTTTCGATCTGTCAGCCAGTACTTTCACTGGTATTTAAGTGCATCACATGAGACTGGCAGGCCTATGTTGTCTTATCACAGGATTAGGTTGAAACTATTACCATCTGGTCCTGGGGCCTTTATAACTGCAGTTTCTCATATAGCATTTTAACTTCATTTTCCTCATAAGTTGCTTCAAGAGCTAATCCATCCTTCAAAGCAGCATTAAAAGACTACCCCATACACAACAGATTTTATCTAACTTTTTCCTCCTTAAATCTTCATATACTGCTGAGCCACTAGATATTTTACTTCTTGTAGATCAGATATCCTACTCCCATTCTGATGTACCTGTACACAACCCATAAAATTTCTAGCTCTCTTATTCAGCAAACATGGAAATAGAAAGAGTTGTACTCCCAGCCTTTTTTCTTGTTAGCATCACCTTTAACCAATGACTTTAAATTGGAGTACTTTCTTTGAGAAATTTCTTCATCGGACGTGTTGCCTCATCTTATCCATCATGAGCCCCCCAGCCTCTTCAATCTTCTACCAATGTTGCCAAAAGGAAAAGGAAAAACAAAAGGGTTGGCTTTCAATCTTTCTACCAATCCATATCAATCTTCATTCCTCCAACTTTTTACTAACCTTTTTGACTCCAGCTTTTCTTTTCGTTTATTTTTCACACTCTTCTACTATAAAAGGATTTCCACCTGCAAAATCAAGTTCATGAAGCCTGCCTTGAGCTGCCACCAACATTAAAAACTCCCTAAGTAACCCCAAATTGGAAGCGTTTAAAATGGAAAAAGGAGATCATTTGAAAAGTTTAAGGAATTGAAGAGCTATAAGGAAAATTTTGAGAAGCAAAACAACTAGAATGAAAAGTAAAATGTAAAACAAGGAAAAGTGATAGAATAAAAATGCGAACATTTGAAAATGATGAATGTGCTTGAAATTGAGAGAGAGAGAGAGAGAGAGAGAGAGAGAGAGAGAGAGAGAGAGAGAGAGCATTTAAAGAGAGAAAAAGAGTGAACAGAAACAAAACAAGATCTAGGGTTACTTGCAAGCCAAGCATCCCGTGGAGGAATATGCACTTCTAAAAGATCTTACTATCCCCAGTCCGGAATTAATTTAGTTTTATGAGATTGTATATCTAATTGAATTGTGGAATAATGAATATGATAATATCCTTCGTGAATTATTAAAAATCAACTAGGCGAGTTCGCATTTTACATTATCTACATTTAAAAGATTAAAGAGAAAAAGTGATCCAAAAAACTAAAGAAGGAAAAAGAAAAATATTTTCAAAAGAGAAATCAATAAAGCAAAAGGGAAATCAATAACATAGATGTAAAGAAGACCATCAAAACATTAATAAATAAAGGCATAGAGGAAATATCCGAATAGAAGATGACAGTGCCAAAAATCAATTAAATAGTGCGCTTGAGCAATCAGAGGAGAAACCACGAATAAAAAGAATACAAATAAATAAATAAATAAAGGGAAGGTAAAAAAATAATTTAAAATGTTGAAAAATAAAAAGAAAAATAGCTAAAATAAGTTCAAATACTGAAAGTAACATAAATAAAAATACAAATCAAAGAGACACGAAACACATCACATTCATAAAAGAATAAAATAAGTGAATACAAAAGATAAAAAAGAAAAGTTAAAGAACAAGTTTAGAATTGGAAGAGGAAGAGAAAGCGAGAGAGGGAGGGAGGGAGGGAGAGAGCATAAATGAAGGAAAAGAATTCAATAGAAGCAAAATATAGAGAGGGTCAATAAGTTGAATATAGAAATTGTAAAAGATTAAATAGAATAAAAAAGTAAAAATTCAAAGATGGAAAAAAGGTAGGAGGAAAGATATTTCTCTAAAGAGAACCAAAAAGGAAAAAGGGGACTAAGAAAAAATATACAAAGAAAGAAAAATAAATAACAAACAATTAATCATAATGGGAGGACTCACCAACAAAAGTGTGAGAAAATAAATGGAGTGAGAGAGAAGCACACAAACCACAAATATGAAAGAACAAAAGAAAAGGAAGATTTAAAAGACTAACCAGAAGAAAAAAAAAAACAATTTGAAACCTGGAAGGAAGAAAAAATTATTAAAAAAAATAGATAATTGAAAGTGCAATATGGAAACAAATTAAAGAGAAATAAAGCAGTTAAGAGGAGACAAAAGGATAAAACAAGAAAAATAAATAAAAAAATGAAAATACAAAAGAATAGAGAAGACAATAAAGACGGAGTGTGAATTTAGAAGAAAGAAAGAGATAATCAAAAGTAAAAGAAGGAAACAAGTTAAATTATAAATGAGTCAAAGGCAAGTAAAAATCATTAAAAATTCAGTACAGTTAAATACAAAAACATGAAAGAGATGGAAAAGGACAAATTAAAAGAATTGAAAATGGAGAAACAAAAAACAAAGCAGCGTAATAGGGAAAATAAGAAAGGAGAGATTAAAAAATTAAAAAAACTGATAACAAAATAAATAGGGAATAAGGATATTAATACTGAACGGGATTATCAATGTAAAAGCAAAATAAAATAAATAATGATAAATCAAAATATGGACAAAAAATTTAAAAGAAAACAAGCACATAGAACATAAAAAACAAAATAAAAGAAGAGAAAAGGTATAAAGCAAGAAGCAAAAATGAAATTGAAATGTTGAAAAAGGTGAAAGAAGTCATTTAAAATGTTAAAGTATTAAAACAACAACAATGCAACAAAACAAAGAGAGAGAAAAAAAGTTAACAGGGAAATATGACATAAGTAAATGCATAAATAAATAAATAAAAGACAAAAAAAAATGAATTTGAAACTTAGAGAGAGAGAGAGAGAGCATCTAAAGTAATGGGGAAGAGTTGAAGGGAAGCAAAATATGAAATGCGTTCAAAACAAGGTAAATTAAGAGAAATAAAATATTGAAAGACCGAAGAGAAGACAAGAAGCAAGTTTTCAAAATTTGGAAAAGGAAAATAATAAAATATATTTTCTAAGGAAAAAGCAATGAAAACAGAAAGGGGAATAAGAAAAATAAATCAAAGAGAAATAAAACAATTAAAAAGAAACAAAAAGGTAAAACCAAATTAAAATAACATATGAAAAGGCAAAAGATAAGATAAGACAGTAACGAAAGGAATGTGAATTTAGAAGAAGAGAAAAGATCATCAAAAGTAAAAGAATCATAAATGAGTCAAGAAAATGAAAATCATTGAAAATTCAATACAACGAAATACTAAAACATTAAAGAGAAGAGAAATAGCAAGTTAAAAGAATTGAAAAATAATAAGTATAAAAAAAAAAAAGCAAGGGAACAAGGAAAATAAGAAAACAGAAGAATTAAAAAAGTGAAAAATTGAGTACAAAAAACATATTAATACTTTGCCAGACAAAATTATCAAAATAAAATAAAATAAAATAAAGATAATCAAAATATATACAAAAAATTTTAAAGAAAAAAGCACATAGAACATAAAGAACAAAATCAAAGGAGAAAAAACACAAAGGGGTAGCAAAAATAAAATTAAAAGGTTGAAAGAGGAGAAGAAGTCATTAAAAATGTTAAAGTATTAAAACAACAAGAAGGCAACAAAACAAAGAGTAAGAAAATGAGTTAACTGTAAAAGAAAAGGTATAACAAGGAAATTTTTTTTAAAAAAAATGACATAAGGAAACGCATAAATAAATAGATAAAGTATAAGATGAATTAGTAGTTCGAAACCGAGAGTAAGAGGGAAAGAGAGGACATTCAAAGTAACGGGGAAGAGTTGAAGAGAACCAAAACATGGAGTGCAGTCAAGACCATGTAAATTAAGGGAAATAAAAAATTGAAAGACCGAAAAGAAAACAAGAAACAAGTTTGGTATAAATACAATGATAAAAATGAGCATAAAACAATTAAGAAAAATAAGGATAATGGTATAAAAAAAATTAAGAAATAAGGGCATCAAGAAAATACTAGAATGAAAGGACCAAGAAATGTCAAGAGAAAAATATGAAGCATGGAGAGAACCAACCAAAGCATGGAGAAAAATAAGCACATAAAAAGAGATCAAAGAAAGAAAAAATGCAAAAATCAGGGGGACGCAAAACACACTTAGAAAAGAATGCAAATAAATAAATAAATAAATAAAAGTAAGGCAAAAAATAATTTGAAATGTTGAAAAAAAAAAGAAAAATAACTAAATTAAGTTCACGTATTGAAAGACTATAAATAAAAATACAAATCAAAGTGCAATGAATCACATAACATCAATAAAAGAATAAAAGTGAATACAAAAAATCAAAAAGAAAAATTAAAGAACGATAAAAGAATAGAAGTGAATACAAAAAATCAAAAAGAAAAATTAAAGAACGGGTTTAGAATTGGAGGAGGAAGAGAAAGCAAGAGAGGGAGGGAGAGAGAGCACAAATGAAGGAAAAGAATTAAATAAAAGCAAAATATAGAGTGGACCAATAAGCTGAATATAGAGATTGTAAAAGATTAAATAGAATAAAAAAGCAAAAGTTCAAAGATGGAAAAAAGTAAGAGGAAAGATATTTTTCTAAAGAGAACCAAAAAAGGAAAAAAGGGACTAAGAAAAAAAATACAAAGAAAGAAAAATAAGTAACAAACAATTAATACCAAAGGAAGGACTCGCTAACAAAAGTGAAATGAAAAAATAAATGGAGCCAGAGAAGAGGACACAAAGCATGGATGTGAAAGAATAAAAGAATAGGAAGATTCAAAGTACAATATGGAAGGAAGAAACCTGGAAGGAAGAAAAATTATTAAAAAAAAACATAGATAATTGAAAAGTGCAATATCATACTAAATTAAAGAGGAGTAAAACAATTAAGAGGAGACAAAAAGGTAAAACAAGAAAAAAATAAAATAAAATATGAAAATACAAAAAATTAGAGGAGACGATAAAGAGGGAGTGTGAATTTAAAAGAACGAAGAGAGAGAGAGATCATCAAAACTAAAAGAAGGAAAAAAGTTAAATCATAAATGAGTCCAAAACAACTAAATCTTTGAAAATTCAATACAAAGAAATACTAAAACATGAAAGAGAGAAAAAAGATCAAGTTAAAAGAATTGAAAAGGGAGAAATGAAAAACAAAATCAAAAAGAAAGCAAGGGAACAAGGGGGAAAGAGATTAAAAAAGTAAAAAATTGAGTACAAAATGAAATTGAAATGTTGAAAAAGGAGAAAGAAGCCATTAAAAACGTAAGTATTAACAGGACAACAAGGCAACAAAATAAAGAGAAATAAAATAAATTAACAGGGAAAGAAAAGGTATAACAAGTTAAAACAAATAAAAACGACTTAAGTAAATGCATAAATAAATATATAAAGTACAAGATGAATGGGTTTCAAAACCGAAAGACAGTGAGAGCATTTAAAGTAATAGGGAGAGTTGAAAAGAAACAAGATATGGCAGGCGGTCATAGCAATGTAAATTGAGGGAAAGAAAATATAGAAAACCGAAAAGAAGACGAGGAAGTTTAAAAAAGTTGAAAAAGGAAAATGATAAAGATGAGCATAAAACAATTAAGAAAAATAAGGATAATGATACAAAGAAAAAAACAATTAAGAAATAACGAATTCAAAAAAATACTATAATGAAAGGACCAAGAAATTTCAAAAGAAGAATATGAAGCATGGAGAGAACCAAACAAAGCATGGAGAAAAATAAAATAAGCGCATAAAAAGAGATCAAAGAAGAAAAAAATGCAAAAATCAGGAGGGCATAAAACACTTTGAAATGTGGAAGGAGGGAAAAATGTTAAAAATTTTGAAGCATTGAAAGTACAACAAAGAGACAAAAAAAGTGGCATGTAAAGAGAAGATAAAACAAGAATAAAATAAACAAAAGAGTAAAATAAGTAAATACAAAAATATTAAAGGAGAACCTAAGAAACGAGTGCTCATGTGAGAGTGGGAGAGTAAAAGAGCATATATATATATGCTTGAGATCCAAAACTACTTAATAAAATTTTCTCATTATCTAATTCACAAACCTAAGGTTTATTTGGATGTGGAGGGATTTAAGGTTATGGAATGGATTTGAAAATCCAAAGTCAAAATTCCTTATTAAGGTCAGAAAGGATTTGAAATGTAAGAAATTATAATATGTTCTGCTAACTTTGTAGAGATATTTAGAGGCATAAAGAACCCAATTAAAATCAAAATCCTCGGTTGACAGGATTTTGTAAAACAGCCAATTTTCAACCTAGAAGTCATACTCTTGCCTCACCTTTCCGGCGACCACTTACATCTCGACCTCTTTTTTTTTCCTCACTTTTCTGGCAACCATTATCCGTGAAGGTGTGAGAATCACCACCATTATTTCCACAATTTTCCTCATCATCAAGCACTAACTACAAAACCCCAAAACCCTATCCTAAACCACCATCTCCATTGCCATCATGATCACCATGATGGCAGCCACAAGCCTCTATTTCCATAATGGCTACAAGCCTTCTTTAGTTCTTCTCCTTCAGCCTATCTCTTACCCTAATATACCACCACCAATCAGCAGCATCACAATCCCAACAAAACCTCTTTCCCTTTTCTACATTTCTCTCATTACAATTTCTCATTCTCAACCAAAAAACTCCCACACACTTAATTATGTCCCTTAATTTAAAACAATCTTTCTCTTTTGATTTAGGGTAGAGAATTGGCCCTGATTTCATCTCACATAGCTCTTTATGCTTTTTCTTTTATGGTCTTTATGCTCTTTCTATGATCGTTTGATGGATTTTGTTTTGCCAAAAAATTGTGCAATTTTATAATAGCAACAAACTTACAAAATTCATCCTAAAATTCCGAACACAAAATTCACTAATTTGTGGAGTTCAAAATGTCATTCATTTCAAAATTCATATGATTTTAAATTAAAACCCACAAAACCACTTAATTTTTAGAAAAAATTCATCAAACTTCCTAATTTGAATCTATCGTGCTTTGTGAAGTGATGATGGGTGTGGAAACAGAGAAGGAAACTTCAGCCAATTGAATGAAAACTTAATATCATATCCTTGAAAGGTTCAAACACGTTACAACCAATAAACAATGAATCTTTGTGCAACAAAGCATCAAGGAATCTTCGGTTGATCTAGAATTCTGTGAAACAAAATCACTTATTTTTTCGAGCACATAAGCTGAGGATAATGTATAGAAAATACAATTATATTACTTAGAGCGTCAATTTCTTAGAGTAATAACATTAATCCCAAAAATTGGACAGTGAAAAGACAAGTATCAAATTAATGACTCCAAAGCATGATATCATTAAAATGTAAGACCGACAAATAAAGGATTGAAGAGAAATGCCTATATAACTAAAGGTGCCGTAGATACATTGTAAATTATTCTAGTTCACAATAATGATATCTCTCAAATACATGCATCAAACCAATCCTAATCATGAAGAAACAAACCATGCATATAAACAATTTGGGGGACATGCATAGATCAACTAATATTCTTTTTCAAAAACCATTAGACGTTCTGGGGTTTCAAACCACCCAAAAAGAACGGATTCATGGCCATTGGGGGCCATTTATACTGAAATGGCAGCATCTTAAGAATGTAAGAAAATAGATCAATAAATACAAGGAAAAGAACCTTAACCCTAGAAGAGACAAACCTTTGAATCTTTTCTTCATTGAATCCATCTTTTCCATTTAAGAACCAGACTTTCCACTTCCTTATTTTGAAACCCTAGTCGAACCCCACCCCCACCCCTAAAAAAGAAAAGTCAAGAATGTTAGAAAACAGACCAACAAACTCAACAATCAAATAATAGAAACAACATAAAACTGATCGTTTACTTGGGGAGAAGAAACAAACCATCAAAATATTGAAAGCTTCTCGTGATGAAATGGATCTTTTTACCCCCTTCCGTCAAAACCCTAACCAATAAAGATTTCGTGAGAGTTAAAAAAAAGAACAAGAAACACAAAAACTAAAAGAATGAATAACAAACCAACCCAAATCGTAACCCCAACCAAGAGTTTAAAATCATTCGCCAGAGGGGGAGAGAAAAGAATTGAATTATGAAATATCACGACGATGTTGGAGAGACAGAGATAGGAGGAAAAGATAGGGAGAGTGGGATATTGGACGCTTTTCTTCATCGAATCTTTTCTCAGCCTCAGAATCTTTTCTTTATTGAATCCATTTTTTCTGTCCAAGAACCAAACCTTCCACTTGCTTATTTTGAAACCCTAGTCGAACCTCACCCCCAACCCCAACCCCAAAAAAGAAAAGTCAAGAATGTTAAAAAACAGACCAAGAAACTCAAAAATCAAATAATAAAAACAAGATTTCGTGACCAACCCTTCGTCAAAACCCTAACAAAGATTTCGTGAGAGATAGAAAGAAAAACAAGAAACACAGAAACCAAACGAATCAATAAGAAACCGGCCCGAATCATAACCCTAACCAAGGGTTTAAAATCGTTCGCTAAAGGGAAAGAGAAAAGAATTAAAATATGAAATATCATGGCGATGCTGAAGAGAGACGGAGGGGGGAGAAGATAGAGAGAGTGCAGAGAGATAGGATTTAAAACAGAGAAATGTAGAGAAATCGAAAAAGAAAGAGAAATTAGAGAGAAGTGACCGATACGCAATAGGAAAATTAATAATAATATAAATATAATAATAAAAATACAATTCATACTTAAATATAATTATAATAATAAAAATTTAAACATAATAATAAAAAAGCCATTATAGAAAATAATTAAAATTATAAATTTTGCATGAATATAGTTAAAAATATCAATTATGAAATATCAACTTAATAACTTTATATTGAAAATGACTTAAAAATATTTTTTAAAAAATATTAATTTTAGGGGATTAAAAGTATAATTAATCTCTAATTTTGAGTTAATAATAAATTCTTTCCGATAAAGTGTGTTTTATCAAGGTATTTTTTTAACAATTAAAACTATTGATCATTAGAATAATTCTATTTTTAATACTATGGTAAGGTTTGGCAGAAACTTAGCATTAGCAGAAACTTAGCATTATATAATGCTAAGTTTCTGCCAAATCTTACCGTAATATTAAAAATAGAATTATTCTAATAATCAATAGTTTTAATTGTTAAAAAAAAATACTTTGATATAACAGAAAGAATTTATTATTAACTCCAAATTAGAGATTGATTATACTTTTAATCCCCAAAAATTAAAAGTTTTTCAAAATATTTTTAAGTCATTTTTAATATAAAATTATTAAATTGATATTCCATAATTGATATTTTTAGCTCTATTCATTCAAAATTTATAATTTTAATTGTTTTCCATAATGGCTTTTATTATTATGTTCAATTCAAGTATGAATTATATTTTTATTATTATAAGTATATTTAAACATGAATTGTATTTTTATTATTATAATTATATTATTATTAATATTCATTTTGCGTATCCGTCACTTCTCTCTATTTTCTATGCCTTTTTCAATTTCTTTCTACTTCTCTATTTTAAATTCTATCCCTCTGCACTATCTCCTCTCTCTTTCTCTCTCTCCCCCAATCTTCTCTCTACTTCTCTATTTTAAATTCTATCCCTCTGCACTCTCTCCTCTATCTCTCTCTCTCTCCCCCCACTCCTCACCCCTCCCTCCGTCTCTCTCCAACATCGCCATGATATTTCATACTTTAATTCTTTTCTCTCCCCTTGTGGTGAACAATTTTAAACCCTTGGTTAGGGTTACGATTCGAACCGATTTCTTATTCATTCGTTTGGTTTCTATATTTTTTATTCTTCTTTCTATCTCTCATGAAATCTTTCTTCGCTGGTTAGGGTTTTGACGGAAGGGCTGGTCACGAAATCTTGTTTCTATTATTTGATTTTTGAGTTTTTTAGTCTGTTTTCTAACATTCTTGATATTTCTTTTATGGGGGTAGGGGGTAGGGGGTGGGGGTGGGGGTGGACTAAGGTTTCAAAATAAGCAAGTGGAAGGTCAGGTACTAGAACGAAAAAAATGGATTCAATGAATAAAAAGATTTTGAGGTTAAGAAAAGATTCGATGAAGAAAAGCATCCAATATCTCGCTCTCAGCCCATCTTCTCCTCCTCTCTATGTCTCTCAAACATCACCATGATATTTCATAATTCAATTTTTTTCTCCCCCTCTGGCGAACGATTTTAAACTCTTGATTGGGGTTACAATTCGGCCTGGTTTGTTATTCATTCGTTTGATTTCTGTGTTTCTTTTTCTTTTTTCTACCTCTTACGAAACTTTTCTTGGTTAGGGTTTTGACGGAAGGGGGTAAAAAGATCCATTTTATCAAGAGAAGCTTCCAATATTATGATGGTTCGTTTCTTCTCTTGTAAAGGATCAGTTTTATGTGTTTCTGTTTCTTGATTTTTGAGTTTGTTGGTCTGTTTTCTAACATTCTTGACTTTTCTTTGGATGCTTTTTTATCAGCTTCTCAATTCTAATTATTTTCCATATGATGAGAGAGAGAGAGTTTTACAAAGGGGGGATTAACCTAGAATTGAAAAATGCACATCTCTTTTCATCCCAACAAAAGAGAGGACCTGCTTTCTTCGTCCCAACAAAGATCATACTCAATGGTCTAAGCAGGATCTCTAGAGAGAGGACCTACTTTCAAAAGACAGGATTTAACTTTACAATGGCTTCGGAGGCAGAATTCCTTGTGGATTTGGGGTGATCGGGGGAAGGGGGTGGCCTTGGACCTCAGGGTTAAAACTTACCATAAATTCCATTATATTTCTTGATAACATTCACTCGCACCTTGTGTAAATTATGAAGCAGGATTTCTCTAGAGAGGACCTGCTTTCAAAGGATCGGATTTAATTTTGCAATGGTTTCAAAGGCAGAATTCATTATGGATTTAAAGTGAAGACGAGGGGCAAGTGTGGCCCGATCCCCCAAAGCTAGATCTTTCAACAGAAAAAGGGAAAATAATCTCAGGAAGAAATCTGTTGATCTGCTTAAAATAAAAAAATATAAAATAAAAAATAAAAATCACTTCATATGCAGCCATATAAGCTAAATGTGATGGACATTAGCAACAAATCAAAAGGATGAAATCTACAGCAACTTTCCATACGATCAAAGAAATATCAGACCGCAGATCATAGATAATCAATTCAAGGACCACATAAAAAGTCCCCCACAATTCCCATCTGGTATGACCTCAAAAGCAAAAGCACAATATGAAGCATAGAAAGTCTTACCATTTCGGGCAGAATTGACAATACACTGAGCTTCTTGTTCTACAGCTAACAACTGTTGAATTCCACCTTGAGCCCTGTTTGATGCCATTTTTCCTGAAACTGTCGCACAAGAATCAGATAAGCAAAGTTCATAGCACAAGGATTTGACCAAAGTCATATAGAAAAAAGGCTTCCAAACACCATACAGTGGACAACAACTAGACAATCTCAACATCTGTGAGCAGATCAAGTTTAATGGTCCCTGCTGGCATCCTTCCTGTCAAGATCTGTGAGAGATCATATCACTTGCATAACAGCCAGGGAAGAAGATAGAAATGGTTATGCTGTCAAGAGTTTGGACAAGTTAAAGAATGGTATGATGGAACAAAAAGCTTGGACAATAAAGTGATATCTAAGCTGATTCCACCCACGAGAAACTGCATTGAGGGGACTTCTACTGGATTCTTTAGATCATTTATCAAAACAAAAAATAAGTATTACCATGAAAAAAATTTACACCGACCATACAACACATTTAAGGGACTTCTGCTAGATTTTAAGTTTTCAGGACAAACTAAGACAGAATAGTTGGGCCATGGGCGGGTTCAAGATGGATAACATAGAAGAAAATAAATCCAGTCAAGACTGGGGTAGCTTAATCCAAAATTCATCAATATTGAGCATTGCTGATGTGATGTCAGTCCACCTAGGGAAACCCCTAACCACTTAACCTATTTAACATGGTTTCTTCACTTTGCCCAGCCGCACTCCTGTCGACTGACTGCACATATGGAAACCGTTATTGGGGGTGGATGCTTGTTTTAGTAGATAGTTTTTTTTTTTTTTTTTTTTTGTCAAATGAAACGCATGTTTTTCCATCCAACTTGTATATGCACCTAACACCAGTACCTAAGTCCATGATCCAGGACTTTAGTAGTTTAAATTGTTCCTCCCGATTGTTACCAAGAACACAACACTATATCTAAATTGATTTTGGTTAGTCCATATTATATAACATAAATCTAAAGGCTCCAAAATTTCTACTGCAAGATCATCCAACTTTGCATAATTAAAGTACAAATTATTCACATAACTAAACGCACAATTCAATTTCAGTTCAATACTACAAAATTGGGGCCAAAAATCTCTGGACACAGTAAACCCCAGCCGATTCAAACCAGCGAACGCATGCAAACGATTTATCGAATTCAACAAAAAATGACTATTTCATGAGAAAATTACAATGTAATGCCCAACAAAAAAAAATATTGGATAATCTTTAGTCGAACATCGAATAAAGCTCATATTCACCGTATGAAACACATTAGCATCGATCCACGGATTACCGAATTCCGAAATTCCCATGATGCTTACAAATCAAGGACATAAAAGCCATAAAAATGAGGAGTCCAGCCGATCGCGATCGTCAAGTTGATTTATAATAGAAAAAAACGGGAGAGAAAAATAAAGGGTGAGAGATTTTAGGGCTTACAGGAAGATACCAGAAGCGGAGGAGTCGGCGGTGAACTGAGAGAGAAACGGACCTTCTGATCTCGATCAATTTCACCGAAGAGTGACAGGCGAGAGCGAGACGGACATGTCGGTTAAAAATATGCTCTCTCCCCCCAATGGTACAGATGCAAACAAAAGGGTTTCCTAGTCTAACTTCTTGGGGATGGTGGGCCACGCCAATCGGCCCAACCCGCGAAGCCCAATTTGTGAATAAATAAAATAGTAAGTTTTTGAAGGGTTTTATTTTAAAAATGATTTCGTAGGCGTTTGAATGATTTTGATTTTTGTTGATTTGTATTTATTTATATTTATTTATTTATAATAATTTATAAATAAAGTATAAGTTTTTTTTTTTTGGAAAAACATAAAATCCCGTAAGTTAAATCAATTTATTTATAAAGAAAATAAATTTATCATTACATTAATAAATGGTTTTGGTAAAAAATTAAATAAATATTAGTATAGTTTACTTTAAACTTTTTAAATAGAATTTTTAACACGGGAGACATGTCATAATTCAATTTTCAAGTGTCTGACATAAGTTCCTTTGGATGCTAAAATTCCCGGTCGCGTCATGAATATGACTAGAGTCAACTCTAAGGTTTCACCTTGATCAAAATCATAAGGAGGAAAAAGAGAAGCCCCTAACAATTCTACCATTATAAACGTTTTATATCATATGTTGATAGAAAAGCTTTTATTAATTTAATAGCCACCACCTGTTTTATAACCTTGCAAAATTTTTAAATTTTTCTCTTGAAGAGAGAGACCAATAAACTATAATTGAACTAATATTGATGTACTTTCTTTTGTAAAAATCTCGAATTTGAGACTCATCGTGTAAAAAAAAAATCTAGAGAGGATGAGAGAGGGGCATACATCACATGATACCCAGAGGCCAATGGCTAGTCTATTAAAGAAAAGAATAGTTAGTGTTTTAGACAGTTTAGTGTCACATTCTTATTTTCAAATTCCGGAGTTTAAATCTCCTTATAACAAAAAATAAATAAATAAATAGTCTATAAGGGGCATTGAATAAAGTGAAAGAAAAACATGAGAAGCTGTGTTGGAAAGTCTCTATTCGAAACCTTAATAAAAAGAATGGCGAGACACACGACACACGACAAAAATGAAACTATTACAGATTTAAATTGTCCAACAGTCTATATTCATAGCCTCCGGATCCCAACTGATGTCTTTTATTAGATCTCTCTCTCCCCTGCCCCTATTTAAAGACACCCTATAGTCAATTATTTTCTCTTTCCCTATAGTCAATTATTTTCATCTCAGCTCTCATTCAACCTCGTCTTAAAGGAAAAGAAACCCTTGTTGATATACAATTCTTCCTACATGCCCTCTCTCTGCCTTCTGAAGCAGGTTGAGAGGTTTATAATTAACACCAACCGCAATTTTTCTTTATTCGGGGGTACAATAAAATGGCAAAAAAGATTAGAAATATGAAGCAGATGAGAAACTTGAATACATGGATGGCTGTTGCTCCAGCACCAATTATTTACCCCTACAAGACATCAAACTCTCCTGGTTTTGAGACCATCACCGAAGACCCAGATGAGGAGTATGATGGAGATTCATAAATCCATAACTCCGCACTGCTATCCCGCATTTGGATTGCACATGTAGCAGAGGAGATTTTGTAAATTACTAGTGCTTCTACCCCAATTTAAATACATTTTGTACTTTTGTCTGCACCCTCATTATTTAGTGACGAGGTGGAGTTCGAAAGAAATGTAAGCCATTCACATTAGAACACAATCCCATGGATTAAAAAGATGAGAAGGCTCAAGCAGAATGGACTTTTTGCTATTTGCATACATAAAATCTTGGAAATCATTTTAATGGACTTCCAAGAAGAACTATATGCAGTTACAAATAATTTCCACCAGAGAGTCCAATCTAATTCCTATGAAACTTGTAGAAATGTATGCCATTCACAATGGAGCATATCACCAGGATAAAGCTCAAACAACAAGAATGGACTGTTTTTTCTTTGCACAGATAAAATCCTGAATATCATTTTAAGGGACTTTCAAGAAGAACTATGTGCAGCGAATGATAAAAGAAAAAAATGCAGACAAGTAAACTAGTATAAGATCCCAAAATGGAACAATTCTCATTAATTTGCAATTCTATAGACAATACAGAAATAGAATCTAATTCCAATAACTAAATTATTGAGTCAGAATTACCTTCTCAATCTATATGATCAAGACCCAACTACAATCAATCTCTGAATCCAATTACACCCGTCAGAAACTTTAAGGAGCTAAAGACTTTGGATACCCCATTCAACCAACACCGCCCTGCACATCAAAACAGCCCAATTTTAAAATTTTGTAAAGAGCCTCGGAAGATACTGTTACAAGGAGGCCGATGCAGTCATTGAAGGCCTCCTTGGCGATGTCTTCTTCTCTGATTTTCCTCGGAGAGAGACCGAGAGGTCCGATTTTGATTGCCAGTGAACTTGCGCCTCCGACTTAAGCTACGATTCTGGGTACAGATCAAATTTTTGGTCGCATTGTTATATACAAATAGAGAGAGGTGAATGCGGAGAGGGTCCTAGGGTTTCGGGGATGGAGAAATGAGATAGGGTTTCGATGGGATGGGTATTTAGGTAATTGTAGTTTAATATCGTTAAACCTAATCTACTTTATTTTTTTGATTTATAACAATTTTTATTATAAAGTATATAATTTTATAAGTAAAAATCAAACTCTTTTTTTTTTTTTTAAGTTTTAAACTATGACACCAAATTCCCTTATATTAAAATTTTTTAATATATGTAATTTAATTTTTTGGGGTGAGAAAAAAATCAAAAGTCACAATCGTGTCATAAGCTTTAAATAGCCGAGAAACTAGGGCAGGCGAAGGAGTAGCTCGGTGGACCTTAGCACAAGTGATTATTCATTTGGAGAATTCAATTTTTCGTTTTTTAAAAACAAAGTTCTTGATTGAGTAACAGCTTTTTACTAAGGATTCGAATTTAGACTTTCCAACACAGCTTCTCATATTTCGCTTTCAATACCTCTTTTAGATCAATTATTTATTATTATTATTATTTTATTATAAGGAGGTTGGAACTCAAATCACATGACTTGCCTCAAAGATACTAACTATTTATTTCTTTATTAAACTAGCCATTGGCCTTTGTGTATCGTGTGATGTATGCCCCTATCTCTCCATCTTTCTCTCTCTCTTCTTTTATTTTTTTAACCACATCGTTCGCTTCAAATTTGAAACTTTTATAAAAAGAGAAAGATCAGCGTTAATTGAATTATAGTTCATTGATCTCTTTTCAAGAGAAAAATTTAAAGATTTTGTAAGGTTACAAAACAAGTGGTGGCTATTAAATTAAATAATTCTTTTCTATCAACCATATGGTGTAAAATGTTTATAATAATAGAATTGCTTGGGGCGTCTCTTTTTCCTCCGTATGATTTTGATCAAGGTGAAACCTTAAAGTTGACTCCAATCATATTCATGACGGGACCAGGAATCATAGCATCCAAAGGAACTTATGTCAAACATTTGAAAATTGAATTATGACATGTCTCCCTTATTAAAAATTCTATTTAAAAAGTTAAAAGTAGACTATATTAATATTTATATAATTTTTTACCAAAACCGATTATTAATCTAAAGATAAATTTATTTTCTTTATAAATAAATTGCTTTTATTTACAGAATTTTATGTTTTTGCAAAAAAAAAAAAGACACTTATACTTTATTTTTAAATTATTATAAATAAATAAATACAAATAAATACAAATCAATGAAAATCAAAATCATTCAAGCGCGTGTGAAATCATTTTAAAAAAATAACTTTCAAATGCCATGATGAGATTCTACCTTAATTTTTGATATATTTTTTTAAAAAATAAAATATATTGATTTATATCAAATATTTTTATGAGGTAATTCTAACTTCCTTTTAAAAACCTTATTGTCTTTGAAATAGTTAACTTAAATTTACACATAGTGCGCAAAAAAGGTCAAAATTAGTTAAGTAATTTTTGTAAAATTTATAATGGAGTTTAATTTTGAATAAAAAATTAAAATTTATTTATTATTAGTATCAAATTTTGTTAATAATTATTAAGTATTATCCGGATATCAACAACACCACAAAATGTGTAATAACGTTTGAAGACTCCAAAATTTTCAAGTTAGATTCCATATATCATAATACTAAATTTCTGCTAAATCTTATCATATTATTAAAAATAGAATTATCATAATGATCAATAATTTTAATTGTTAAAAAAATATCTTGATAAAACACACTTTATCGGAAAGAATTTATTATTAACTCCAAATTAGAAATTAATTATACTTTTAATCCTCTAAATTAATATTTAAAAAAATATATTTTTAAGTCATTTTTAATATAAAATTATTAAGTTGTTATTCCATAATTGATATTTTTAGCTATATTCATATAAAATTTAAAATTTTAATTGTTTTCTATAATGGCTTTTTTATTATTATGTTTAATTTAAGTGCGAATTGTATTTTTATTATTATAATTATATTTAAATATGAATTGTATTTTTATTACTATAATTATATTATTCTTAATTTTCCTATTGCGTATCGTAACCTCTCTCTATTTTCTCTGTCTTTTTCGTTTCTCTCCACTACTCTGTTTTAAATCCTATCCCTCTGTACTCTCTCCCCCCAATCTTCTCCCCTCTCCATCTCTCTCCAGCATTGCCATGATATTTCATACTTTAATTCTTTTCTCTTCCCCTCTGACGAACGATTTTAAATCTTTGGTTAGGGTTACAATTTGGGCCGATTTCTCATTGATCGTTTGGTTTCTGTGTTTTTTGTTTTTCTTTCTATCTTTCACGAAATCTTTGTTAGGGTTTTGACGGAAGGGCTGGTCACGAATTCTTGTTTCTATTCTTTAATTTTTGAGTTTCTTGATTTATTTTTTAACATTCTTGACTTTTCTTTTTTGGGGGTGTGGATGTGGTTCGACTAAGATTTCAAAATAAACAAGTGGAATGTTTGGTTATTGAATAGAAAAAATGAATTCAATGAAGAAAAAATTCTGAGACTAAGAAAAGATTCGATGAAAAAAAGCGTGAAATATCTCGCTCTTTCCCCATCTTCTCCTCCTCTCTTTGTGTCTCTCTATCATCGTTGTGATATTTCATAATTCAATTCTTTTCTCTATCCTTCTAGTGAATGATTTTAAACTATTTATTGGGGTTACAATTCCAGTTAGTTTGTTATTCATTCATTTGGTTTCTGTATTTTTTTGTTCTTTTTTCTAACTCTCGCAAAATCTTTCTTGATTAAAGTCTTGACAGAAGGGGATAAAAAGAGAGGACCTGCTTTCTTCGTCCCAACAAAGATCCTAGTCAACAATCTAAGCAGGATCTCTAGAGAGAGGACCTGATTTCAAAAGATAGGATTTAACTTTACAATGGCTTCAGAGGCAGAATTCCTTGTGGATTTGGGGTGATTGGGGGAAGGGGTGGCCTTGGACCTCAGGGTTAAAACTTATCATAAATTCCATTATATTTCTTGATAACATTCACTCGCACCTTGTGTAATTTATGAAGCAGGATTTCTAGAGAGAGGACCTGCTTTCAAAGGATCGGATTTAATTTGCAATGGTTTCAAAGGCAGAATTCATTATGGATTTAAAGACAAGAGGAGGGGCAAGTGTGGCCTGATCCCCCAAAGTTAGAACTTTCAACAGAAAAAGGGAAAATAATTCAGGAAGAAATCTGTTGATCTGCTAAAAATTAAAAAAAAAAAAAATCACTTCATATGCAGCCATATAAGCTAAATGTGATGGACAGTAGCAACAAATCAAAAGGATGAGATCTACAGCAACTTTCCATATTACTTTTTTTTTTTTCCTGGATTTGATCCATTATCGAGTATCCGGAGTTTTGTTTCGAATAATTTTGGTCAAGCTGCTGTCGGGTCCTAATCAGGAGGGAGCTCTCCTAACGTCGTTTTTATTACTATTAAGAGTCAAACTCCGATTCTTAATATGAGGTGTTAGTGTCTTTCTCGTTAAACAAACGAAGAGTCGGTACTTTTCATATTACTTTTGATATTTTCAAAAACTTACTATTTTATTTATACACAAATTGGGCTTCGCGGGTTGGGCCAATTGGCGTAGCCCACCACCCACAAGAAGTTAGACTAGGAAACCCTTTTGTTTGCATCTGTATTATTGGGGGGAGAGAGGCTATTTTTAACAGACGTGTCCGTTTCGCTCTCGCCTGTCACTCTTCGGTGAATTTGCTCGAGATCAGTAGGTCCGTTTCTCTCTCTGTTCACCTCCGACTCCTCCGCTTCTGGTATCTTCCTGTAAGCCCTAAAATCTCTCACCCTTTATTTTTCTCTCCCGTTTTTTCTCTATTATAAATCAACTGGACGATCGCGATTGGCTGGACTCCTCATTTTTATGACATTTAAGTCCTTGATTTGTAAGCATCATGGGAATTTCGGAATTCGGTAATCCGTGGATCGATGTTAATGTGTTTCATACGGTGAATATGAGCTTTATTCGATGTTCGACTAAAGTTTATCCAATATATTTTTTTTTGTTGGGCATTATATTGTAATTTTCTCATGAAATAGTCTTTTTTTGTTGAATTCGATAAATCGTTTGCATGCGTTTGCTGGTTTGAATCGGCTAGGGTTTACTGTGTCCAGAGATTTTTGGCCCCAATTTTGTAGTATTGAACTGAAATTGAATTGTGCATTTAGTTATGTGAATAATTTGTACTTTAATTATGCAAAGTTGGATGATCTTGCAGTAGAAATTTTGGAGCCTTTAGATTTATGTTATATACTATGGACTAACCAAAATCAATTTAGATATAGTGTTGTGTCCTTGGTAACAATTGGGAGGAACAACTACTAAAGTCCTGGCTCATGGACTTAGGTACTGGTGTGAGGTGCATATACAAGTTGGATGGAAAAACATGCGTTTCATTTGAAAAAAAAAAAACAAGCTATCTGCTAAAACAAGCATCCACCCCCAATAACAGTTTCCATATGTGCAGTCAGTCGACAGGAGTGCGGCTGGGCAAAGTGAAGAAACCATGTTAAATAGGTTAAGTGGTTAGGGGTTTCCCTTGGTGGACTGACATCACATCAGCAATGCTCAATATTGATGAATTTTGGATTTAGCTACCCCAGTCTTGACTGGATTTATTTTCTTCTATGTTATCCATCTTGAACCCGCTTATGGCCCAACTATTCTGTCTTAGTTTGTCCTGAAAACTTAAAATCCAGCAGAAGTTCCTTAAATGTGTTCTATGGTCGGTGTAAATTTTTTTCATGGTAATACTTATTTTTTGTTTTGATAAATGATCTAAAGAATCCAGTAGAAGTCCCCTCAATGCAGTTTCTCGTGGGTCGAATCAGCTTAGATATCACTACATTGTCCAAGCTTTTCGTTCCATCATACCATTCTTTAACTTGTCCAAACTCTTGACAGCATAACCATTTCTATCTTCTTCCCTGGCTGTTATGCAAGTGATATGATCTCTCACAGATCTTAACAGGAAGGATGCCAGCAGGGACCATTAAACTTGATCTGCTCACAGATGTTGAGATTGTCTAGTTGTTGTCCACTGTATGGTGTTTGGAAGCCTTTTTTCTATATGACTTTGGTCAAATCCTTGTGCTGTGAACTTTACTTATCTGATTCTTGTGCGACATTTTCAGGAAAAATGGCATCAAACAGGGCTCAAGGTGGAATTCAACAGTTGTTAGCTGCAGAACAAGAAGCTCAGTGTCTTGTGAATGCTGCCCGAAATGGTAAGACTTTTTATGCTTCATATTGTCCTTTTGCTTTTGAGGTCATATCAGATGGGAATTGTGGGGGACTTTTTATGTGGTCCTTGCATTGTACTATCTATGATCTGCGGTCTGATATTTCTTTGATCGTATGGAAAGTTGCTGTAGATTTCATCCTTTTGATTTGTTGCTACTGTCCATCACATTTAGCTTATATTGCTGCATATGAAGTGATTTATTTTTATTTTTATTTTTATTTTAAGCAGATCAACAGATTTCTTCCTGAGATTATTTTCCCCTTTTCTGTTGAAAGATCTCGCTTTGGGGGATCAGGCCACACTTGCCCCTCCTCTTGTCTTTAAATCCATAATGAATTCTGCCTTTGAAACCATTGCAAAATTAAATCCGATCCTTTGAAAGCAGGTCCTCTCTCTAGAAATCCTGCTTCATAAATTACACAAGGTGCGAGTGAATGTTATCAAGAAATATAATGGAATTTATGGTAAGTTTTAACCCTGAGGTCCAAGGCCACCCCCTTCCCCCGATCACCCCAAATCCACAAGGAATTCTGCCTCTGAAGCCATTGTAAAGTTAAATCCTGTCTTTTGAAAGCAGGTCCTCTCTCTAGAGATCCTGCTTAGACCGTTGAGTATGATCTTTGTTGGGACGAAGAAAGCAGGTCCTCTCTTTTGTTGGGATGAAAAGAGGGTGCATTTTTCAATTATAGGTTAATCCCACCTTTGTAAAACTCTCTCTCTCATCATATGGAAAATAATTAGAATTGAGAAGCTGATAAAAAAGCATCCAAAGAAAAGTCAAGAATGTTAGAAAACAGATCAACAAACTCAAAAATCAAAAAACAGAAATAACGTAAAACTGATCCTTTACAAGAGAAGAAACGAACCATCAAATTATTGGAAGCTTCTCTTGATGAAATGGATCTTTTTTGGCAAAAACATAAAATCCCATAAGTAAAATCAATTTATTTATAAAGAAAATAAATTTATCATTAGATTAATAAATGGTTTTGGAAAAAAATTAAATAAATATTAATATAGTTTACTTTTAACTTAATAGAATTTTTAACAAGGGAGACATGTCATAATTCAATTTTCAAGTGTGTAACATAAGTTCCTTTGGACGCTACAATTCCCGATCCCGTCGTGAATATGATTGGAGTCAAATTTAAGGTTTCACCTTGATCAAAATCATATGGAGGAAAAAGAAAAGCCTCTAGCAATTCTACTATTATAAACGTTTTATATCATATGGTTGATGGAACAACTTTTATTAATTTAATAGCCACAGCCTGTTTTGTAACCCTGCAAAATCTTTAATTATTTCTCTTGAAGAGAGAGACCAATAGGTTATAATTTAATTGACATTGATCTTTTTCGCTTTGTAAAAGTTTTAAGTTTAAGACTTAATATATAAAAAAAGAAAAGAAAAGAAAAAAACAAGAGAGGAAGAGAGAGGGGCATACATCACATGATACCCAAAGGCCAATGGCTAGTCTATTAAAGAAATAAATAGTTAGTGTCTCCGGCCGGGCAATCTAGTGATCACGTTCTCCTTCTTCAATCCCGTAATTTAAGTTCAAATCTCTTTATAACAAAACAAACAATTATAATAAATAATTGGTCTATAAGGGGCATTGAATAAAGTGAAAGCAAAACAAGAAAAGCTGTGTGGGTAAGTCTAGATTCGAATCCTTAATAAAAAGCAACTGTGCTACTTAGTAAAGAACTTTGATTTTAAGAACCAAAAAATTGGATTCTCCAAACGAATAATCACCTATGCTAAGGTCCACCGAGCCTACTCTTATGCCTGCCCTAGTTCGGCTATTTAAAGCTTGTGACATGACTGTGGCTATTGATTTTTTCTCGACCCAAAAAATTAAATTACATATATTAAAAAATTTTAATATAAGGGAATTTAATGTAATAATTTAAATCTTTTTCTGAAAAAAAAGAGTTTGATTTTTATTTATAAAATTATATACTTTATAATAAAAATTGTTATAAATAAAAAAAAAGTAAATGGGTTTAACGATATTAAACTTTACCACTATTACCTAAATACCCCTCCCATCGAAACCCTATCTCATTTTTCCATCCCCAAAACCCTAGTGCCCTCTCTGCACCCCCTCCTACTTGTATATAACAGTGCGACCAAAATTCGACCTGTACCCAGAATTGTACCTTAAGTTGGTGGCGCAAGTTCACTGGCAATCAAAATCAGACCTCTCGGTCTCTCTCCGAGGAAAATCAGAGAAGAAGACATCGCCAAGGAGGCCTTCAATGACTGCATCGGCCTACTTGTAACGGTATCTTCTGAGACTCTCTACAAAATTTTAAAATTGGGTTGTTCCTCGTAACAGTAGTTTACTAGTCTGCATTTATTTTCTTTTATCATTCGCCGCACATAGTTCTTCTTGAAAGTCCCTTAAAATGATTTTCAGGATTTTATCTGTGCAAAGAAAAAACAGTCCATTCTTGTTGTTTGAGCTTTATCCTGGTGATATGCTCCATTGTGAATGGCATACATTTCTACAAGTTTCATAGTAATTAGATTGGACTCTCTGGTGGAAATTATTTGTAACTGCATATAGTTCTTCTTGGAAGTCCATTAAAATGATTTCCAAGATTTTATGTATGCAAATAGCAAAAAGTCCATTCTGCTTGAGCCTTCTCATCTTTTAAATCCATGGGATTGTGTTCTAATGTGAATGGCTTACATTTCTTTCGAACTCCACCTCGTCCCTCTTCCTTCATAAGTACTTTGTTGTTCCCTTTGGATGGTTTTCCCATTCTCTTAAATCATAGGGGCAAGCTGTGTCTCAACAATCTAAAGTCTGTAACAGTTTCATTTTTGTCTTGTGTCTCTGTTTTTTATACCACTACTCCCATATACGATTTAAATTGAAGGTTTTGCCCAAATTTTGGTTCTTGATTTATCACCACGGCCGCTAAATCTATTTTGGAGACGGACAATTCATGGCCTCTGGATCCCAACTGATGTCTTTTATTAGATCTCTCTCTCCCCTGCCCCTATTTAAAGACACCCTATAGTCAATTATTTTCTCTCTCCCTCTTCTCTCTCTCTCTCTTTAAAGAAGACCCCCTATAGTCAATTATTTTCATCTCAGCTCTCATTCAACCTCGTCTTAAAGGAAAAGAAACCCTTGTTGATATACAATTCTTCCTACATGCCCTCTCTCTGCTTTCTGAAGGGGGTGGAGAGGTACATAATTAACACCAACCGCAAATTTTCTTTATTCGGGGTTAAAATAAAATGGCAAAAGAGATTAGAAATGTGAAGCAGATGAGAAACTGGAATACATGGATGGCTGTTGCTCCAGCACCTATTATTTACCCCTACAAGGTATCAAATTCTCCTGGTCTTGATACTATTACCGAAGACCCAGATGAGGAATATGATGGAGATTCATAAATCCATAAACTCTGCACTGCAATCCTGGATTTGGATTGTACATGTAGCAGAGGAGATTTTGTAAATGACTAGTGCTTCTACCCCAGTGTAAATACGTTTTGTACTTTTGTCTGCCCCTTTATTTTTTTGGGTGGTTATAATTTGTAAAAATATCATCATAAAATGGTCTGAACTGAATTGCTCCCATCTTTTATTATTATTTTAATTCTTATTTATGCTTTCTCTCTCGATTTCATGTAGTAACAAAATTAGGAACATATATCAACCCAAAAGCAGAAAAGGATTAAAGGCAGAGAAGTTGAATTTAAATTTCAAAAACAAAATCCCAAAGATTTTGCGTCCCTTAACCCTGTTTTATTGACACCCCATGTTTAGTCTCTCCTTAATAAAGATGTTTCAACCAATATGTAGGTTGTAGTTATTGCTGACAGAACTTGAAAATTTTAAGAAATTTTTTAATAGAAATTTAGATTTTGATAGTATAGGAGCTATGCATTGATGATCTATTATAGGAAACGGATGTTTAAATCTTGTAATAGAACAAAATGAGGAAATTGATATTAAGAGGCATATGTTCCTACTCTTCGCACTCAATATACAGCATTTTCCTCAATATACAGCACAGCCTTTGCACAGGCGACCCGGGTTCGATCTCAGACGACGGTAACTTTCATTTTGTTTCTCTACAATTTTAAAATCGCTACTGAAATAAACGGTTTTGGCTATTTTGGTCAAAACCAGTGACCATAGTAAGCACGTGGCGCACGCGTGTCGTGGGTTCTTGAAACCAAAACCACGAATCAGTCTTTTGTAGACTTCCATGAGGACTTGTGCGTCCTTCCCCTCTGCTGCCACATGGTTTCCTTGTTCATGCGAAGAAACACACCGTACCATTTTTCAACACATACACGACGTCCTCCCCCACCAACTATCCCTCCCCCCCCCCCCCCCCCCCCACAAAGAAAAAAAGTGAAAATAGCCAAACACTCCTCTAATTTCTTCCAAATTTGACCCTATTCTTCAAATTCTGTCTCATGCTTTCTCGCACAAAAACCTCCTCAACGTTTCACAATATAGTTATGGAACTGAAGAATTTGATTCCTTGGACTGAGGTTGCTCCAGCACCCATAATTTTCCCTTCTAAGCCCTCTCATTCTCCTCCACTAGAGACTATCTCCGAGGAGTCCGATGAGGAATGCCATGGTGACTCATAAATTTCCTTCTCTCTCTCTCTCTCTCTTTCATTTTGGATAGAGTTAGATTTTGTAAATTTTTGTAATGCAAGATCTCAAATTCCCTGATATGATCTCGTTACCGTTTTCTTTAGAAAAAATATCAGTAGCTTGTTAATTCGTAGCAACATCCAATTTTTCATATTGCATACTTATCTTATTTATTAATTTTTTTTTTATGTAAGTTTAACAAATTAATTCTTACGTACTTTAATATGAACTAAATGTGATTTGGTTCCTCTATTTGTGTTGTTGGGTTATCATGTGCAAATGTTAGTATTAGGTTAGAATAGATACAAAAGCAAATAAACTGAGAGCTCCGTGTTTAACATTAAACTAAGCAAAAAAGAATATTTATGCAAATTAAATTTTGAAATAAATAAGTATCATAAATATAATTTATGCATCATAATCTACGACTCCAATCCATCGTACATATTAAAGAGATAAAATAAAACAAGAATATAAAAAATAGATGAATATAGTTGTGATACCGTATCAGTAATATAAAAATATTAAAACCTAATTTTCTATTAAATTGAATTTATATAAAAAATACATTATCAAACAGTAATTGATTTGATTTTTAATATATAATATATTTCCTTAAAAAATTATAATTTATTAATAATAAATAATATTTTAAGGGATCTTAATGATATTTTAAAATTTTTATTTGCTCTTTTAAAAATACTATTAAAAATAATGCTAAAAAGTTTAAGGGCAGTTGGGCCCTTTCCCCTTCCCCGCTGGCGTCGCCACCGTTTCCATACAAATAAATGCAGCGCATTGCTTCTTTTTTTTTTTTTTTTAGCATGCATAGAGATTCAAATTTGAATATATTATATGGGGAAGAAAAATGTGTTATTTGAGCTCAAACTCGTTTGCAACGCATTGCTTCATTTGGCTTCTGCTGAGCAAAATCGTGCTCAAAATCCAAAACGAGTTGAGTACAACAAGATGAGGACCAGGATGAGAAGGTAGGGAAGGAAATATTTTCAAAATGGTGACCGTAATTTTTGTTTATTGCTTAAAAAAAATAATTTTAATGTAGAATTAGCCACTCTTCGTCTAGCTCATTGCTATTTAACAGCCATTTTCAACTCCACCCGATCAAATTTCATTCAGAATTTAATCGTGGAATTACCCAAGTTTTTGGTAATCTTGACCATCCATTTGAAAATGGGACCCCAACCAAATGCCATTGCCTAATTTAATCCCCTTTCCTTTTAACCCCAACTTTTACATGTATTACCATCCGAGCCCATGCTCCTTCAATGTTGCTTTTTAATTTTTATTAATTACCAAATTAAATTCACGAGAAACCCATATAATTCAAAGCCAGAAAAGAGAAATTGAAGACATGTATGTACGGTAATATTTTAAATTTTTATGTCATGCTTTTGAAGTCCTTAGGAGTTGCAACCATGGATCCTGTTCCTGATTTGAGAGGGAGAGGCCAATGAGTATTTTCCTGAAACCCAATGCCTTTTTACGAATTAAAACAAGCATGGACCCATTAAAAATAGGAATCAAAATATTGCCAAATTATTAACAAAAATCCCCAAAATTATCGTTTTCAAGAGGAAAGAAAAAAGGAAGAAAGAAATTTGATGGAGCTTGAAGATATGTGAAAAATCAAATGCTGCGGACCAAACAGACATGTTAGGAGAAATTGAAAAAATAAATTATAAACTTATAGTGACGAAACTGGGGTAGGCATAGCAAAAGGCCAGGTGGACCGTCGCAATTAGATATCTTTTAGGGAATTCGCTGCCTTCTTGTGAAAAGTCCAGAAAACCAAGAGCGGTGGGTGAAGAGAGAGGGTTATTTTTGTAAAATCATTGGAAAAAGTAAATTAAGAAAAAATAATAAAAAGAAACCAACTCTCAATAACTTGAATGGTGAATGACTATCATATTCATATTATATAATTGACTCCTTTAATACCAATCTCTCTCTCTCTCTCTCTCTCTCTCTCTCTCTCACAAACATGAAGGGTATGGTCTGTAACACTATCTCGTGTTAAATCCTTCCCGATCTAGGCCACCTTCCTTCCAAATTTCTTTGTTCAATGAAACAAATTATAAATTGGGGAAAAAAAATAATGTGGCCTACGATATCAAACCGCCGACAAATTTTCTGCAACGATTTCAATGTCCCACCATAATCTTAAAAGGACAAAAAATTTCTACATAGGATCTTTGAAATCTGTGTTGTAGTACTTATGATTCACATCACTAAATGCACACATGCAAAAATCTCAGTATCAAACCAATAATGTATGCTTACAGATGACGAATTTATCTAATAACATAAATAAGGAATTGGGATATAAAATTGCATTGTTATGCTCTCACTCATCAAGGTTGTCCATCTTTCATTACTGGGGGTTATAAGTTGAAATGGGGAGAGAAACGAGTTGGCATTGCCATGCAGGAAGTTTAATGATTCGATGTCTTTTAAGCAGCAGTAATTCAATAGCCATAACAAGAAAAGAAAAGGGGTTCTATTTGACTATTTCTTTTTTGGTACCATGTCTTGGACACCGTCCGGTATTCAGGGTTTCGCTCCGACTAATTCGAACCGACAGCTGCAGTGGCTCCTGTTCGGAGGGCGGGTCTCCCAACGGGGAACGTTCCATACACATGAGGGCCAGATATTTTCGATGGGAATCGAATCTCGGTCATATTTAAGAGAACTCAACCCTACATCCAGTTGAGTCAACCCACATTGATATTCTAATTGACTATTGATATTGCCTTAGTCTTAGTACGTCGATCAATGTTTAATTTCTAAGTTTATCACTCTCTTCCCCATCCCCACTACGGCCGATCCCTCAACTACTGACCTCTCTTTCCTTTCTTTCACCGTTCATCTTTGCCTTCGTCATGACTCATTCTCCATAATTGGTGACTAAATAATTTTTTCTTAATTGTATTTTAATTGCCACATAACACTAATGCCAAATCAACAGGTCATGAGATTTAGATTAATCCTAAATGTTTATAGTTTGTAATTTAATTCCAAGTTCCGCCTAACATGAAACCAATCATTCGAAAAATGAACACAAAATTCCCATATTAGGCTTCCCAATCCACCACTTGAGGACAACCGACCATGAGTTGGTCATTGATGATTGGAAGCACAGACTCAAAATACAATATATTCCACCTCACGTCCAACACGTAGCAACACTCCCAACCAGTTAATTAATATAGTAAGCGGATATAACACGCGGCACGATATGAGTGATGGCAAGGATAAAAAAGGAGGAATGAAGTTTGATGGTCGGTGGTGCTTCAACAGTGACCGTCTGTTCTTAACAACAAAATACTCGTGCTGTTTTCAAATGTCATTGTCACAAGAACACGTGGCATTTTGAGAGCCACAACTGGTCGTTAGGAAGTGTAGCTTCGGTGATCGTACGACGTCGTTCGAGTCTTGTTGATATCTGCAGCATTTTTTGACCAAGAGTAGATTAATTTATTCTCAATCCCCCACTTTTGTTTTTTCTTTTCTTTTTTTTTTAATAATAAAAATCGATATTCAACCGAAGGGACAAGAGAGGGATGGCATGGTATGGTCAAATAGACAGCTCCATCAAGCCTAGTTTGGCAAGTGAATTGGCACAATAATTTCTCCCTAATGTTGGGAAGCAATTTGTAATGTACGAACAATGTGAAATTTGAAAAAACTTAGTTGATTTCATTTTTTAAAATTTTATAATATTTTTTAAAATTTTTATTTAAAAGATCTCGATTATTATTATATTAATATATATTTTTTACATTAAAAGCTTATACTTAAATTCAGTTAAGCCAAACTCAACTTTCCCGAATTATAATTATGGCTTGGTCTACAATTTTATGGTAATTTAAAATTTAATAGCATTGAGATATTTAGAAATTAAAATAGAATTTAAATTCATTTTTGTAATTAATTTTTACTTACAAAATTTTATATATATTTAAAAAAATCATTTACTTTAGCTAAATAAAATAGAAATAAGTCTAAAAAAGGCAGAGATTTTCTAAATATAGCCTTAAACAGGTTAATCTATGGGAAATTTATGAAAATTACATTTCCCTGCTTTTCGGTAGATTCCACCTCAGCTAGTCTCTTTGTGCTTGTACCAATTAATCATATTGAGAGAGAGAGAGAGAGAGAGAGAATTTTGTGGTGGAGGAAGAAGAAAAACACTATGATGTGTTTGACAAATGAGTCTCAAGGACAGCAGGCGCATGTTGGATTGGAGTTGGGGGTTGGTAAGGGTCGTCGTGTGAAGCCAAAAGAGGGCAGAGCGCCACGCCAGAGAAGAAATTTTTACTCTCCACTTAAGTGCGGGGGCGGTACGCAATCGCACGGTGAGCACAGATGGGATATTTTTTTTTTATCATACTTATTAAAGTAGTTGAAAAGTTACTTCCTTCCCTTAATTAGATTAGAAATTTGACACTTATTAAATACAAAGAAAATAATATTAGAAAATCTCTCCCTTAAATAAAATTTGATAATTAAATCGATTCTGAATTAAGTAGAGTGAAACTTCAAATATCAAAAAGTCTAAGTATCCAAAAAAAAAAAAAAAAGATGGAGATATTTTTTATCCTTTTCATAAAGAAAAGGGTGCAGGACAGTCAATGTAGTTGGTAAAAGCTTTAACAAGCTTACGAGATACCCAACATATGATTGATACAAAATTACTCTATCAAGGGCAAGAAATAGAGAAAATTGCAACCACTCACCTTTCATCGTTTACAGGATTTCCTATATTGAAATTTAGTAGAGTGAAGTCATATGGGGGTCCATCAAAGAGAGTATACGAAAGTTAGAGATGGTGGGGCGGCAAAACCAAGTAATCATCATCAATTATTTTGGCGAAACACAGAAAAAAGGGCTAGTTGAACACTTCTCTTCTGCTACTCATAAATATCCCCAATCTCTCCTCTCTTTCCCACACGATCCAAACTAGGCTCAACACCCAAACCTCTCTCTCTCTCTCTCTCTCTCTCTCTCTCTCTCTCTCTCTCTAGTAAGTTCTCAAAGTCTTTTAACAGAAAGTCATGGGCAAGGACATTGAAGCCGGAGGACACGGTGATTACGCACTGAAGGACTACTGCGACCCACCACCAGCACCACTAGTAGATGTTGAGGAACTAGGAAAATGGTCATTTTACAGGGCTCTAATTGCGGAGTTCATAGCCACACTCCTGTTCCTTTACATTACCGTATTAACTGTGATTGGGTACAAGAGCCAAACCGACACTACCAAGAATGGTGGTGATGTCTGCGGCGGTGTCGGCATTCTCGGTATTGCTTGGGCCTTTGGTGGCATGATATTTATTCTTGTCTACTGCACTGCTGGTATCTCTGGTTAGTAATCTCTCTCCCTCTCCCTCCCTCTCTCTCTCTCTCTCTCTCTCTCTCTCTCTCTCTCTCTCCCTCCCTCCCTCCCTCCCCGTGTTAAACGTTTTTTCTTGTAATTTTATGATTAATTGTCTTTCATTGTTTGTTTGAAAATTCTCTTTGGGATACAATCGTTTTAGCATCCTAGAAACAAAATGTATTCTAAAATCTTTACTCGTCGTGTGGTGAGAAATAGAAAGCGAATGAGTCCGATGGTCTCTCTAAGCTAAAAAGAACTTTTAATGGGATCTTCTTCAATTTTTTTCAGAAATATTTATTATTTTATTTGTATGTGTTTTACTACTAAGAAAAATACCCTATTAACTCTGTTAGTTTTTTTTTCTTTTATCACAAAGTTTCCCTATTGTTTTTTCTTACCATTTTTGAAAATATTTCTCAAAATATGAAAGTAGCATTAGAAAGAAATTATTTCAAAGAAAAAAAAAACTTCAGAAATAAATTTGATTTTCCAAACTTTATATTATATGATCTATAAATAGACTGCGCCTAAATTTTCCATACAAGAATCCAATATTTGGAATTGTGAATTTCGTTTGTTAAAATAATCAAAGTCTCACTTAGAAAACATAAAATAAAATCGAAGTGTCACAATCTCAAAAAAAGAAAGTCAGAAGAGTTGCTAATCTGTTTTAAATTACGGGCATGACCAAATGAGATGTTGTAAGTTAGACGGAACTTATGGGCATTTTCCTAAAATACGCAGGTGGACACATTAACCCCGCAGTCACGTTCGGGCTGTTTTTGGCAAGGAAGGTGTCATTGGTGAGAGCCGTGATGTATATGGTGGCTCAGTGCTTGGGTGCCATTTGCGGTGTTGGGCTGGTCAAGGCCTTCCAGAATTCTTACTACGACTCTTATGGTGGTGGGGCCAACGAGCTCTCCGTTGGCTACAGCAAGGGCACCGGTTTGGCTGCTGAGATTATCGGCACTTTTGTCCTCGTCTACACCGTCTTCTCTGCCACTGATCCTAAAAGAAATGCTCGCGATTCTCATGTCCCGGTAAGTACTTGGTGCCACTAAGGGAAAATTTTAATAACAGCATTAGAAGTTAAAATAATTTTTATTTTGAGAGTATTTAAAAATTATTTTTGATAGGAATTTTACAGGCAATTTCTATTAGGTGAATACAATGGAACACAATATAGTTAGATCTCTTTCATTAGAAGATGAAAATAGGATTTATATTCGGATTAATATGGTTCGAGCGTATGTGGCATCCTATTTAAGCAATAACTCTCTTAACGTAATTTTTTGTATTCTTAAATTTTGAGTTCAAAACTTAATTAAAGAATTTAACACCGTATTATCCATTGGTTTTTATACTAAATAGTTTAAAAGCAATCTAAAATAAGAAATTATTAAGAATTTTAGAATTTGGATTTTGTTAAGCAGTAGAAAAAAATAATTGCTTTTAAACCAAAAAAATGTTTTAAATGTGTGTATTTTTTTTATGTTTTTAGCAATTTTGATTGATAATTTATTCGTGAATTAATAGGTGTTGGCACCGCTCCCAATTGGATTCGCCGTGTTCATGGTTCACTTGGCCACAATTCCAATTACGGGTACCGGCATCAACCCTGCCCGAAGTCTAGGCGCCGCCGTAATCTACAACAAGGACAAAGCCTGGGATGATCAAGTATGTCTCATGTCCCTCGGTAACATATTTTAATTTAAATGGTTACAAAAAATTCTAAACTATATATTTTTGCAATTTTGCAGTGGATTTTCTGGGTTGGGCCATTCCTTGGGGCAGCAATAGCAGCTTTCTATCACCAGTATATTTTAAGGGCAGCAGCTGTCAGGGCCCTTGGTTCCTACCGTAGCAGTGCCCCTCACATGTGATGTTCTTTGGGATCAAGTGTGTGGAATGGGTAGAGAGTTGAAAGGGCAAGTGTTACTTTTTGTCTTTTGGGAACAATCCAGATGTGAAAAAATGTCTCTGTAGTTATTAACCATCTAAGGATGGGAGTAAGAGTAAGTAGTAGATGAGATTGTTCCTCGCTTGTTGGGTCTATGTTTTTCCTATCTTTTTCTTTCACCGGCACTAGATTTTTATTGTGTGCCCCCCAAATAGTACCCCGCTTTTTTAAGGGTCTATGTTTAAGCATGTATCCTGTATGCTTGTCATCTTTTCAATTTCAATTCAACTAAGTACTTGTGTCATTCTCTCTCTCTCTCTCTCTCTCTCTCTCTCTCAATTATTAATACTGATCGAAATACTGTAATTAATGGTAATGAATGAGCTAATAAAGCTTATCTTTCCTATGATTTGCAGTCAGCTTCTTAAGTGGGTATATTATGTTGATCCCCTCTTGTTTATGCTGACAAATGGATAGTCAAACTCAGCATTACTTGATCCAATGTTCTACACTTCATTTCTTTTTGATAATTTTTCTTATATTTCACAAATAAATAAACCAACTAATCCAGAATGTCCACGTGTCCTCTCTCTCTCTCTCTCTCTCTCTCATATTTTAAGAGGGGAGGTGACCCAACTTAAGGACATCTTGTCTTTGTGATGTCATGACCAGACCACGGTCGTAGGGTCATGCGAAACTTCATCAGCTTCGTCTTTGTCGTGCTTTAGCATGTGGAAGGTAATCAAAATGGGTGAGAATTCTAACATTCTTTAGCAAATTTCTAGGAATTGATGGAAAATATAAGGTTTTTTTTTAAAAAAAAATAAGAAAATCAAGATCGTATTTCTAAAATTGGTAGAATCTGTTGAGAATATTTGTCAACTTGGAAATTATCATCCAAAATCTTCTAGATACTCCAAAAAAGGGTCGAAAGTATTGCATTCGTTATCAATTGTTGCCGATGACCAATCACATTCACAATTAAAGAATAAATTTTAATAGGGATAAAATTATTTTAATACAACATATTGGAGACCGTGAGAAAGAATTTTATAATATATTTTTTTAAAAAAATAAATAATATTATAAAGAATTTTAATAATATTTTAAGACTTTTTATAATAAAATATTATTAAAAATATATACATAAAAACGTCTTCTCAAAATTTCAGTAAAGGTGGTTGCTCTTGCTTTCTCCATCTTTTAGCGGCTTTGCAATTGGCTACACGAACCAAAAGAATTAAGAATTAGATAAACTAAATTCTAAATACCAGTTTATATCAATAAAAAAATTAAAAATTTTAAAAACTGAGTAATTTTGTATTGTTCAACATATATTTTAAATAATATAAAAAGATTAAATATATTAATATCGAACTGATATGTAATAATAAAAAAATAAAATAACATAAATATAAAATAGAGATAAACCTGGTTTTGATATCATATTAGACAACATTGGGAGTAATATAAAAATATTAAAACCTAATGCTCCAATGCTTCAGAGTATTAATTACAATATACCGGGTTTATAAAGAAAAAAAAACCTTATCATTAAAAATATAAAAATAATTATTATAAATATAAAATATAAAAATAAGAAAAATCAAATATATATAAAAATTAAATTAATATTTGATTTGATTTTTATATATAAAATATAATATATTATCTATTACCGTCTCAAATTTAATGTAGTATAATAAAATTTATTTGAATTTAAAAAATAAAATCTAGATAAAAAATCTAAAATGTTAGGGGGGTGTTTTTGTAACCTTAGGCTAGCTCTAGACTCTGGCTATTTCTCTACCTTTGACTTTAGATCTGGATCTAACTCCTGGCTCCAGGTTCAGGCAGAATCAAGTTCTAGCACTTGGGTCAAGCTCTTGGCTCCTGGCCCCGACTCTGTTGACTTTGTTTTTGATTAATTTGTTTTTAGCATTAGTTCTGATCGTTGAAGGCACGTACACGTGCGTGAATAACTCTTTTAGTAAATGGAATTGTGAAAAAATATTAGAAACAATATAAAAATATTAAAACTTGATACTCCATTGTTTCGTTGAATTATTATATTATATTGAATTTATATATAAAATTTATTATCATAAATATAGAAATATATATTATAAATATAGAAATATAAAAATTTAAAAAATCAAATATATATTCAAATAAACCAATATTTGATTTGATTTTGATACGTAATATATTTTTTAACAAGTAAAATCCAATTTATTTACTCTTTAATTGATTTGTTCAATCTTATTATTCTTTAAATTCAAAAATGGCGTAGAACATTCAATTTTGGAATCCACCGTAAACTTGATAGAGCCAGGAAACTAGATTGAAACATGGGCCGAAAATCTAGACTCACTTTATGCACTTTTCTCACTTTTTTTGTGGGTAATTATCAATTTTCATTTATTATATTATATCTCAAATTTTAAATTAATGAGGAATTAAGTAAGAGGTATATATGTATATACATAAAGTAATCCAAAAATACAGATTATTGACTCGAAATCAGTATAGGTTTTATTAATCGAATTGAAATAATTTATTTTGCATTTCCATTTTTTCAAGTACCAAATAAATATTTACCATATTATTTTTGATATTTTCAAAAACTTACTATTTTATATATACACAAATTGGGCTTCGCGGGTTGGGCCTATTGGCGTAGCCCACCAACCCCAAGAAGTTAGACAAGGAATCAGATTTTTAACAGACGTGTCCGTCTCGCTCTCGCCTGTCTCTCTTCGGTGAATTTGATCGAGATCAGAAGGTCCGTTTCTCTCTCAGTTCACCTCCGGCTCCTTCGCTTCTGGTATCTTCCTGTAAGCCCTAAAATCTCTCACCCTTCATTTTTCTCTCCCGTTTTTTCTCTATTATAAATCAAATGGACGATCGCGATTGGCTGGACTCCTCATTTTTATGACATTTATGTCCTTGATTTGTAAGCATCATGTGGAATTTCGGAATTCGGTAATCTGTGGATCGATGTTAATGTGTTACATACGGTGAATATTAGCTTTATTCGATGTCCGACTAAAGATTATCGAATAATTTTTTTTTTCGGCATTACATTGTAATTTTCACATGATATAGTTGTTTTTTGTTGAATTCGATAGCAGAAAATCGTTTGCTGGTTTGAATCGGCTAGGGTTTACTGTGTCCAGAGATTTTTGGCCCCAATTTTGTTGTATTGAACTGAAATTGAATTGTGCATTTAGTTATGTGAATAATTTGTCCTTTAATTACGCGAAGTTGGATGATCTTGCAGTAGAAATTTTGGAGCCTTTAGATTTATGTTATATATTTTGGACTAACCAAAATCAATTTAGATATAGTGTTGTGTCCTTGGTTACAATTGGGAGGAACAATTTAAACTACTAAAGTCCTGGATCATGGACTTAGGTACTGGTGTTAGGTGCATATACATGTTGGATGGAAAAACATGCGTTTCATTTGGGGAAAAAAAAAAGCTATCTGCTAAAAACAAATATCCAGCCCTAATAACAGTATCCATATGTGCAGTCAGTCAGACAGGAGTGTGGACGGCTGGGCAAAGTGAAGAATCCATGTTATATAGGTTAAGTGGTTAGGGTTTCCCTTGGTGGACTGACATCACATTAGCAATGCTCAATATTGATGAATTTTGGATTATGCTGCCGCAGTCTTGACTGGATTTATTTTCTTCTATTTTATCCATCTTGAACCTGCCCATGGCCCAACTATTCTGTCTTAGTTTGTCCTGAAAACTTAAAATCCAGTAGATGTCACTTAAATATGTTCTATGGACAGTGTAAATTTTTTTCATGGTAATACATATTTTTTGTTTTGATAAATGAACTAAAGAATCCAGTAGAAGTCCCCTCAATGCAGTTTCTCCGTGGGTGGAGTCAGCTTAGATATCACTGCATTGTCCAAACTTTTTGTTCCAACATACCATTCTTTAACTTGTCCAAACTCTTGAGAGCATAACCATTTCTATCTTCTTCCCTGGCTGTAATCCAAGTGATATGATCTCTCACAGATGTTGACGGGAAGGATGCCAGCAGGGACCATTAAACTTGATCTTCTCACAGATTTTGAGATTGTCATGTTCTTGTCCACTGGATAGTGTTTGGAAGCCTTTTTTCTATATGACTTTGGTCAAATCCTTGTGCTATGAACTTTACTTATCTGATTCTTGTGCAACAGTTTCAGGAAAAATGGCATCAAACAGGGCTCAAGGTGGAATTCAACAGTTGCTAGCTGCAGAACAAGAAGCTCAGTGTATTGTCAATGCTGCCCGAAATGGTAAGACTTTCTATGCTTCATATTGTCCTTTTGCTTTTGAGGTCATATCAGATGGGAATTGTGGGGGACTTTTTATGTGGTCCTTGCATTGTATTATCTATGATCTGCGGTCTGATATTTCTTTGATCGTTTGGAAAGTTGCTGTAGATTTCATCCTTTTGATTTGTTGCTACTGTCCATCACATTTATCTTATATGGCCGCATATGAAGTGATTTTTTTTTTTTTTTTTTTTAAATTTTTAGCAGATCAACAGATTTCTTCCTGAGATTATTTTCCCTTTTTCTGTTGAAAGTTCTAGCTTTGGGGGATCAGGCCACACTTGACCCTCCTCTTGTCTTTAAATCCATAATGAATTCTGCCTTTGAAACCATTGCCAAAATTAAATCTGATCCTTTGAAAGCAGGTCCTCTCTCTAGAAATCTTGCTTCATAAATTACACAAGGTTCAAGTGAATGTTATCAAGAAATATAATGGAATTTATGGTAAGTTTTAACCTTGAGTAGGATCTTTGTTGGGACGAAGAAAGCAGGTCCTCTCTTTTGTTGGGATGAAAAGAGATATGTATTTTTCAATTATAGGTTAATCCCACCTTTGTAAAACTCTCTCTCTCTCATCATATGGGAAATAATTAGAATTGAGAAGCTGATCAAAAAGCATCCATGGCGCATATGTTTATGGTGGTTTCAACTTGTCATGCTTGAGAAAAAGTTGAACTGGATCAGATGTAATTGAGAGAGCTCTGTTTTTAAAAGAACTTCCGTTTTATCTTCTTTGTATCTGCCACATGTGCAGAGATGCAACTTACTGTTGATTGATCTAATTCGTAAAATGCAATCTCAATTGCCAGGTGTTGTTATACCTCACTTGGCCTCTTAAATTGGTAATGCTCTTGAAATGTGATGTCTCAACTGCTTCCATGTTCTTGTGTTTAGAGAAAATGAACAGGTTGAAGCAAGCTAAAGAGGAGGCAGATAAGGAGGTTGCAGAATTTCGGGCGCAAATGGAGATGGAGTTTCAAAGGAAAGTTGCAGAGGTAGTTACACTACTCAAAACCTCTGTTTGCTTTTCTGTGTTTAAATAGTAAATGACGAACTATTCCGGTTCAGACTTTTTATGTATTTCATTTTGGGGCTTGTTTGTTCAGAGTCCAGTCCTCATTTTCCTTAAGATTTTCATAACCTCATTGCAACATTAGAACTTTGGGAAGCACTTGAGTTTCCTTCAAAAACTTTAGCTTCTCATCTAACTTCTGTAGACTTGTACTTTTTGTCCATTTATTACTAAATTGCCCTTCTACTGTGGTCAACAGAGTAGTGGAGATTCTGGTGCTAATGTGAAGCGGCTCGAGCATGAGACGGAGGGCAAGATCCAGCACCTGAAATTGGAGGCTTCAAGAATATCTCACGATGTTGCCCACATGCTCCTGAAGCACGTGACAAGCGTGAGATACTAAATCTTTTCCCTGTGGTGGTGTTTGGTGTTGCAACTGCTTAGATTATGATATGTTCTTTTGCCTCCTTTGTCCTGGATTTTTTAATGCTCCTGTATGCAATGGTTGTGCCTTTTGTATTGATATAATGTTGTAACTCTGATTCTGCACCTCGCAAAATGGGGTTACTGTCCCTTGCCAAAGGTTTACCTTATTTTGGTCAAATAAAGATACGTGAGTTTTTCCGCAGCTTACATCTCATCTTCGTGGGATTGCTGAACTGATTGATTCTGTTTTCTTACCATACACCCTTGCACGTTTCTTTCTTGTTAACCTTTTAATTGACTACCACTCGCAAGAATTTTGCAGCAAACCAACCGCACCGCCAGCTGCATTATGATCATGGTGGCCACCATCATTTCATATGGTGGATCATTTGATATGGTGGAGCCCGTGTGTCAGTCCTCGGAGTTGTCTAAAAGTGGGGGTTGAGCATGGAAATCCGAGAGGAACTGCAAAACTTGTAGTCCAGTTCATCAATCTTTATTTTATATCATTTATGTGTTCATCTAATTAATGATCTATTCTGGGTTTTTCCTAAGGGAGCTATGTCTTGGTCATGACGTGTCACCAAACCAAATATAAAATTATGAAGTACCTTGATGTACTTTTGATTAGTAGAAAATATGCTCAATAGGAAATTAGCAAATTACAGGTGGAACCAGCCCGTACAATGATCCCTAGTCCTTACACCCCAGCACAGGCTTGGTGGTCCAGTGACATTGTGGTCTCTTTACTCCTTGAACACAGAAAAGGTTTGCGTCGTGATTTTCATATCTGCCCCATTCTTGCAACAAACTCAAATGAGGTGTCTTTGAATTATGCATTTATATTTGGATCACGTTGGTGATTGACTTGCCTTGTTCTACGGGGTGTTTGCTTTAGTTTGAGGGGAAACCAAGTCAACAAATCCATTGTCGTGGAATTGAGGTTTGAGAAGATTTAACTGCCAAAATAGGGGAAACGACTGCAACCTATTTGGCCTCTGAGCTATCGTCTGCTAGAGAGGGCTGCCATAAATTAAGAGTGATTTCTACACATTCATAGACTCTCCAACTCTAATAATCTAATTTTAGAATTTTTTATATTATTTTAAAAAAATTTTACTGACCACCTTAGTTTTTATTTCAACATTCATTGGGTGAATGGTGAAATAGTACGAGAAATATATGCTGATGAGAAGAGTCAAAAGTGATATAATACCAAAAATACCATTTTTGAGGAGAAACATTTTTTTTTTCCAAATCCAATAATTTTATTTTTTACTTTTTATGACAAATCAAATTCTCATCTCCACACCCTGGTCCTCGGATTTGATCCATTCATTAAATAATTTATTGATTGCTTTCCACATATCACCAAATCTTTTCATGGCGTGAAATTGGTCACAAGTATTGAAAATTTTGCCGATATATCTTAAATTCTAAGAACACATCACATGATGATGACAAGGGGACAAGACAGAAATGGAACCCCACTAAAGATTATCATCTATAAATCCCCTAAATAGGCCAACTAGAGACGTATTAAAGTGTCCCATCACGTTCCCATGCAGTTGCGCTTATGTATGCTTGCCGAAATTTGGCTGCAGCCTTGAGTGAGATTGTGACAAAATTGTTACACAATTAACATTGAGAGAGGATCAACGTCTCGTCTGAATGGCTTAATTGGTTTGAAAATTGATACCACTTAATTATAATCAGGATTTTGATCTCTCATAGGAATAGAAAAATTAGCACTGGGAGACCTATCCCCAAAGTAGGTCTTGTAAGCGGTTGACTTAGATTAGTCGGGATAAAATTTTAGATATCGAATTGGTGACAAAGTTATGGTATAAAAAAAACATTGAGAGAGAGAGAGAGAGAGAGAGTGTATCCACCGGACACCAGAGTTCGGGGACCCACAAAGCCAATGTAAATATAATGACCTTTTAAGGGTAGGGTTCACGACAACATGTTAGATAGATTAGTGGACTATTTTTAGGCCAAAATCTGGCAAAATCAACCACAAGATTGCAAAATCCGACCAATCAGAATTTGGTGTTTTCTTCTCTAATAAGAGAAGGACTAGCTCCAAGTGGTCCAAATTTGATTGAAGCCACGGGAAGGTGCACTGCCTTCAAACCCAAAGATCATTTGACCAAAGTGATCATAAGGTCATTCTAGACTATTTTTTTTTTTTTTATCATATCTTGGATACCGTCTGGTATCCGAGATTTCATTCTGATTAATTTGAATAGATCACTGCAGTAGTTTCTTTTAGAGGGTGGATCTCCCAACAGGGAACGCTTCATACACACGAGGGCTCGATATCCTAGTGGGAGTTAAATTTTGATCATATTTAAGGATAATCAACTCCATATCTAATTGAGGTAACTCATATTGTTAAGGTCGTTCTAGACCGTAGGATAAGATGAAAAGTACTTTCCCTTTGATGAGAAAAGGAAAAAGGAAAGTACCATGTGATTGGTGCATTCCTTGTTGAGAATATCTAGGACATTGAGTAGAAGTACATGTCCTCTAGAAGGGAAATGTGCTTGCAAGTTGCAAGTTGCCATGGCTTGAGGATTGAGATAGAGGTCTCGTAGGTTGCAAGTGCCCTGGCTTGAGGATTGAGATGAAGGTCCTTCTCTCTCTCTCTCTCTCTCTCTCTCTCACACACATACAGACAAAGTTGATCACTTAACAACAATAGTCTGTCAAACCCACCAAATTAGCCCAGGAGGAAGTTCAATTTTAATCTCGCAAATTATTAGTAACATTTATAAGTTAATAATTTTATGAATGAGAACTGAATTATTTGCATTAATTAGAGTTGTTTTCCAGTGATAAGACAATAATATCTATAGTTCAAATAAATGAAGAGGATTTCATTCCCTAGTTTCCTCTCCATTAATTATCTAGAAAAAAAAATTAATATTGTAGAAATGGAGAATCGTTATGACATAAAGAATTACTTTTATTTAAACAAAGTTTGACCATTTGCAGAGAGAGAGAGAGAGAGAGAGAGAGAGAGAGAGAGAGAGAGAGAGAGAGAGAGAGAGAGAGAGAGAGCTGTTTCTGACTTTCTCGTTCAATATAATTTTCTCTCAATCGAGAAAGAGGAAAAATTAACAAGAATTCATTTTAGGAAAATAAGCACGAAGCTTTAGCAAATGGGTCACTGGCTATTTAATTTAAACGCCAGGTCTATTCATGATAAAAAAGTCAATTTAAACATAGATAGACATAATAGTAATAATTTTTAATAGAGTAAATTCGAATCCTTATAGTATTTTCAGAAAAATTATATCTAATCGTGTAATCTTAAAATGTAAATATTTAATAAAAAAACTCCATTTACATGACAAATGTCTCTTCTTGTTTCCCCCCCCCCCCAAAAAAAAAATTATATATATATATATATATATGTGTGTGTGTGTGTGTGTGGATGTTTCAAAAAGGTTCTCAACCAGAAGAAGATGACTTGCGCGGAAACAATATTCCGTAAATATGAAAACTTAAAAAGAGAAAAAAAAAAAACAAAAATGTACTAATATATTGCAACCTAAACCTAAAATTAAGTATTCACCGACGCAAACAGCGTACATTAAAAATTTCCAATCCTGCACTGTAGCATTGAAGTCAAAGCAAAAAACGTTTCCCAATTGACCAGAACCGGCTACGTTACCCAATCAGAGATTAGAGTGAAAAATACGAGGAAAATTAAGCAGTAACTACTTCCAGTACTTCCAAGGTTTCCAACGGTCCTAAAAACAACAAAACCCAAAAATTAAAAAATTGCAAAAATTAAACAGCAGAAATGGCGACACCCACGTTCCATCCTCATCAGCATTCAGCTCAGCAGCAGAAACAACAGATCCCCAACTTGAGCTTCACAGACCACAACGCCACCACCACCAGAAAGGCTTTATCTTTCTCATCACTCATGACACTTTTGACTCAAACTAAACAAACCAATAAAAATTCACACTAAAATGTCATCCGGGTATCTTCGATTACCACTTTTTTTGCTTTTAATTCACTTAATTTTGAATTTGGCATCTGGTTTTGGATCAATGGGTCCGATTTCTGCTGCATTTGGGAAAAATGGGTTTTTCTGTGCTATTGATGCGAGTGGGAGACAGGAGGTGATTTGTTGGGGTAAGAACAATTCTATGTCTAGCACTAATGCTGCATTATTTGGTGATATTCCTGCAATGTTTGCTCTCACCGGCGGTGATGGATTTATGTGTGGCATTTTAGCAAACACTTCGACTGTGTATTGCTGGGATTTGCTTGGATCAAATAATGAGGTTCTTGTTCCTGATATTTATAGAAACACAGCTTACTCACATGTGGCTGCTGGTAAAAGCCATGTTTGTGCTATTAGAGGGTCTTATTTTTTGGAAAATGATTGGGGTACTATTGATTGTTGGGAAATTGTTAGAAGATCTAATAGTAGTTTGAGTTCTCTAGCAAGTAGTTCATATTACGATGAGTCTATTACTAATCTTGCGTTCAGAAAGGTCGTCTCTGGTGATGGTTTTAGTTGTGGTGGTGTTAAAGACAGGGGTTTAGTTTGTTGGGGTCCTGAGGCTACTATTTTGGGAGTTTCAGGTGCATCTGAAGATTTTGTGAGTTTGGCTTCAGGTATGGAATCTGTTTGTGGAATTTCTGGGGCTTCTGGTGAGGTTAAGTGTTGGGGTGAGAACCAATCATTCATCGGGAGTCCAGTTGGAAACCGGTTTGTGTCTTTGGCTGCGGGTGCTGAGCATTTTTGTGGGATCCGAGAGGATAACCATGGGATTGAGTGTTGGGGGCATTTTAATACTTCTGCCGTTCCGAAGGGTTCTGGGTTTATGGCAATTGCTTCCTCTGATGTTACTACTTGTGGTATTAGGGAAGATGACTTGGTGCTAGACTGTTGGTTTGTCAATGTGATGTCAACACCTGATTATGATCCTCCGTTGCAGCTGTGCAGTCCAGGTCTATGTACCTCGAGCTCCTGTGCAGAAGGGAAGTATGCCTTCAATGCAAGCACTCTTAGCGAGACAGATTTGACAAGTTTGTGTGTGAGGAAAGATTTGAAAATTTGTTCTCCTTGTGGTTCTAATTGTTCTGAAGGATTCTTCCTGTCTAGTCCATGTAGTGAGAATGCTGATAGGGTGTGCACAGCTTGCTCTCTTTGCCAAAATAGCTCATGTTGGGATGTTTGTCAGCTTCAATCAACACCTGTGAGCCATAAAAGGCATGAGCTAGAGTTGCAAAGATTTGTTCTCATTGTTGGTTCCTTAGCCTTAGGTTTGTTATTGCTGCTAATTAGCCGGTATCTTCTTCCATGTATGATAAGTAGAAGAAAGGAGGAAGGAACGAAAAAATCATTTGCTTCATGCATTGGGAAAGTGGAGTCTGAGAGGGACATAAATGCTGATCCACTTCCTCCTCTGTCAGTGACCCCATGTATTGGGACAGCCCAAGTTTTTCGACTGTCAGAACTGAAGGATGCAACTAATGGTTTCAAGGAGTTCAATGAGCTTGGGAGGGGAAGCTATGGCTTTGTTTACAAGGCTGTCCTTGCAGATGGGCGGCAGGTTGCTGTTAAGAGAGCAAATGCAGCCACCATAATCCACACCAATAGCCGGGACTTTGAAATGGAGCTGGAAGTCCTTTGCAACCTCAGGCATGGCAATATTGTAAACTTATTGGGATACTGCTCAGAGATGGGGGAAAGGTTGCTTGTTTACGAGTATATGCCCCATGGAACACTTCATGACCACCTTCACAGTGGGCTTTCTCCACTGAATTGGAGCCTGAGGTTGAAGATCGCAATGCAGGCTGCAAAGGGGCTTGAGTTTCTTCACAAGGAACAAGTGCCACCTCTTGTCCACAGGGATGTTAAAACTTCTAACATTCTGTTGGACTCTGATTGGGGGGCGAGGATTGCAGATTTTGGACTTCTTTGTCCAAATGAGAGAGAACTAAGTGGAGGCATAAGGACAGATGTTTACAGTTTTGGGATTGTATTGCTGGAGATTTTAAGTGGAAGAAAGGCTTATGACAGGGATTACACACCTCCAAGCATAGTTGAGTGGGCAGTGCCACTAATTAGACATGGAAAGGCAGCTGCAACCATAGATCGAAATGTGGCTCTTCCAAAAAATGTTGAACCCCTTCTTAAACTTGCAGATATTGCAGAGCTTACTCTGAGGGAAAATCCAAGTGAGCATCCTAGTATGTTGGATGTGGCTACTTGGTTGGAGCAAATTTTGAAAGAAGGGCTCATATTATAGCAATTCACAAACAATAATTGGAGATTGAACTGATGGACATTTCAAATGAAATGCAACCAACAATTAAGTAGGTACAATTCTTCAGAAACTGTATATTAGCCATGAGCTTCTTGTACATTATGTTGTTTGCATCTTCCTTTTCTCTCTCTTGTATAATTATTGAAATGCTCAAATTTTCTCCATCAATTGGATGTACCATTGCAAATTCTTTTCTCTTTTTCAATTGTCAATGTATATTGGATTGGATGTTTAAAGATAAAGGTACCTCTTCTGTAAACATCTGGTAACTTGACCCCTTTTCTTTTCTAAGCTTTCTTTTTATACATATTGATGGCCTGAAAAATTAGTTCTCTACACTTCGATGTGTTTTCATGATTCCCCATTTCTAACAGCTAGCCTTGCAATGACTTCAACTCTCCTAAGAAGATGTCCAAACTGGCCTGCCTTTTCTGTAGCTGTGAATATTTGAGCATCCATTCTTGCAGGTGCATTTTTTTCCCTTGAAGACTTCCTGATCTTTGCATCTTAATTCTCTTTATGGGTTGTTCCAAAGTCCTAGGAAGTTGCTTTTCATTGTAATAATTTTTGGTCGATACCAAAATGAGGTAGGGAGATTAAACTTGTACATCCAAGAATTCTGGGTGATCATAATCCTGATAATTTTGCGTGAGGTAAGAGTTCTAGGGACTGTCTGGTCTACTTTGTTGAGTAACACATGTTTTACGATTAAGCTTGCTTTCGAGTGCAGGAACAGCACATCTGAGTAAGTTTAGAGATGCCATGTTGGATGAGTCACACATTCAGCTTCTGAGGTAATGGGATCTTTTTAGAGTCCCTCCTTAGATTGAACTTGTCCTTCAACTTTTGTGATGACGTCCATTGCAAACTACAATAACTGAATATTTGAACTCATCTTTGATCAATACAAACAATTAAACATGTGGTAGAGGAAAATGTTAACTGTATGCTGGATCTTGAAATTATTAGAAGTCATAGAATATGAGACTCTTCATTTAGTTATTTCTATCCTGAATAAATCTTTTCTTACCTATGATTTTAAGGATGCAACAAGTATTACAGGTTTGCTGCTGAAGATAATTATTTTATATCACTGTGAACATAGATCAATAACTCTTTTCCACCTCTTTTTGTAGGTTTCTTTTTTTTTGGGGGGGGGGGAGTTGGCTATTCCTACAAATTTTTCAGCCAGGAGGACCAGTTCTGATGACAATCAGAGAACCTGTTACTGTTATTTCTTTATGGTTTCTTGTTACAAGTATTAAGAGTTCCATTAAATTGACAGTGAAATTTCCTGATGTATACTCCTTTTCCAAGCTATAACTGCATTTGTCACAGCATATTAGGCTTTTGGGCTTTCTGACATGTAGCTTGTTTTTGTTGTTTGTGAATACATGATATGCTTATGGAAGTATGATGTACAAAACAGCGGTAAGGATGCTTCAGTTCTTGTGGATGTTCTATAATGTTCTCCTACCCTTTTCATTTTCCTCTAAGTAATTATTGTATATTAACTTTTATTATTACTTAAAATTTTCTGAATCCAAGAAAATTTTCTTATGTTCTTTTAAAGTCATTCTCATTCTGTCTTAGGAGTTAACCAGTTCATTTCATTAGAGTTGTGTGAGCATCTGCAGAAGCTGGCATGCCGAATTCTCTCCAAGGTAGTCCTAATCGCTCCTATTAAAATTGTCCAGACTTGCTTAAAGACATTCAGAATGCATAAGATACTGGTTGTATTATAAGATTAGATAGATGATTTCTTAAGTGAATGCTGCAATAAATTAGTTACAAAGGTTTAATTTTTGTATGGCCTTACTAGCTATTCTTGCTTCTATTTTGTGTTTGTTTTATATACACTATAATGTAGTCCTGTGTATATCCATAATCTTAGGAGCCTTTAGCCAGAAAACTTTGACTGTATGCTTAGCTGAAAGTTTTAGGGAATGTGATTCTCATACATTTGCTTCACTGCCTAACGTGGAAAAGATAATGCAAGACTATTGCCAAACAAAGTTTCTGCTTTATGTCATCTATTACACAAATTGCTTTTCTGTTCCATGCCAAAGTCCTCCTGGGAAAAAAAAAAGATATTACTCTTTCGATTATGCTTAACCACTTCTTTTTCTTTTTTTCCCAGGAAAGGGGTGTGTTGCAAAATCTTGATGTAGGGTATTCTGATTATGTGCAGAGATGGGCTTTCCTGAATTTGCTTCACTTACCTGACTTCTTGTTTTCAATGTATTCCCCTGTGCCTTGTTATTGTCAAGATTGAAGTAATCTGCATGCTTTTTTCTCTTTTATTTAACACTTATTTGTTTAGCTGTTAATTACTTCTTGGTTTTTCTCCATGGTAGACTCCTTGTTTTTTACTTTTTCTGTTGGGGACAATCTTGGGAGAAAAGATGGCTATGTAAGCTGAGAGCCTGAAATTACCGACAAATTTGCAGTAACATTGATATCTGGGTAATTTTTTTACTCTTGCAATTTGTTCTCTCTCTCTCTCTCTCTCTGGTAAGAAAATACATTTTATTGCATACAAAGCTACTGAGTGGAGAATGCTTGGCACGTCTGGAGATTGTGTGGGGAAGTGCTTATATAGGAAGCACCATGTCCGCCAAACTTTTCTCCCCATTAAAAGTTCTCAAATGCATATTATCCAAACACTCTTCCTTTATAAAAGTGCTCCTCAATCACGAAGTTGTTCCAATATCACGTAATGCGTAAGTGATTTAAGTTGGTATCTCCCAAGAAGTCGCTCCATATGCAAAGGATTTATTGTGCACAAAAAGTTTAATATCATGCTTAACCTAAGCTAAAATGCAAGGACATCTTTCTCATGTGACTTAATTTATGTTATATTCTGTATATGACGTGATATATTTGAAGAAGAGAAAAAACACAATATGGTTATGCTTTGTGCAAGTGTCCCCTATAGTTTTTCTTTGCCTATGTGAAATAAAAACGGTCTTTAGTTTGAGAGTTTTTGTTATCCTTCTTGGTTGCAGAATGTGTCTATGCTTGTTTCTGTACTTTTTCAAATTTAAATGGTTGGGAATTTTTTTCAGAGGGCAAAGCATCCAAGGGCAACTTGCTTAGACCAACAGGTGTTCCAAGTTTATATGTCTACAATATGGAAAGCATCTATTTCAATATGGAATCTGCTGCTCAATGCATTACCAGTCAGAGTTCCTTCGCAGTTCCCATGTATTGTCATTGTTGACACAAGCGGTATCCAAATAGAGAAGAAAAACCTAGGTCCACATTGATGGATCACTTGACACTTCAAGGTTCTGCCTCAGTGTGCTATATGAAAGCGGTAGAGTACGTGTATTTTCTCATCTCAAGATTCTGTTGGATGGAGTAATGCTGAAAGCACTTCCCTCCAAGGACCATGTTGGCCCTTACTGCATGACAGATGGTATCTCAAGGCTTATCTTGCTAATCAGGCTGTTGACAACTAACTCTGCAGCTGAAACACCAGAGCAGCCCCACTTGCATTTAAAATATGAAAGGCCTTTCCTCGCCTCCCAACCCCAACGTTTCCACTCTGCCCTGTGAGTACAAACATAGCACTCGTGCAACTTTTTGAGCAAATTCTTGACTTTCTGGGTTTGCCAGGCAAGTTCAAGTTTTGTTTACTTTAGTTTCTTTATTTCAGAACTAAATCGCTTGTTTCTTTCTTATTTACTTTTAAACTTCAAAACTTATTATTTCGTTTTTTGATAAAAGCTGCCTTTGGATGCCTCGTTTGGCTAAATATCTAGACTTGCAAATGAATCGAGTCAGAGAAGGTTCAAACTATGGTCTTTTCCGGATGAGTTGAGCAAAGCCAAGCTTGCTTATAAACAAGGTAGAAAGTTTTGTTCAGGGCCTCAAGCTCATGCTTTTAGTAGTTCAACAAGTTGAGCTGACATGCTATAAATGATCTCAAACCTCTGGTTAATCTTAGTTTATTTAATAAACAATCTTATAATTTGTGTTTGCTTGGTTTGTTACGCAATGACTTGAATTTTGTTTGCCCTTTTTCCGAAGCCTAATTCTAATGAAGAGCAGATTTGTGTGAGGGATATTCCAGGCTAGCATTCTCTTCATCTTTGAACCTCTCATTCTTAATTGTAGTAGAGGTTCTCCTTACTGCATGTGGATGTAAGTTTTAAAGTCGAACTATGTATATTCTCTGCGTAATTGTATCTTCTCTATTTTTTCTCATTTTATTGAGTCATAAGCTATTCTTAAACTACTTATTCATTTGCAGCCCTACAAGTATCTAATAGCTTCGTGCATGTGTTCTTGTGGTCCAAACGTGTGCTTGCATAGCATGTGCTGGAAGAGGGGTAAAGAAGGGGAATAATGGAAAGAAATGTCTTTGCCTTGGGAAGAATGCAAAAGGAGCCGATCATTGTGAGAGAGAGAGAGAGAGGGGGGGGGGAGAATCCAAAATCTTCGCAAAGGTGCTGGACTGGAGCCTTGGCAGAACTCTTGTGAGTTCTGAATTTTCTGCATTCTGATTGTGTTCTCTCAATCCTGAGCTTGGATTGGGAGGATTCATAAAAGATAAAATTACTTTTTCCTATTCTGAGTAACCAATCTTTTGCCGTTTTCTACGACAAGGGTTGATCATGAAACGAAGGCAGCTTTTCTCAGCTACTCCATTGAATTATTGGAACAGCCATCTTAACCTTTGGTCCCATCTCTCTCTGCATTGACTATCCGAAGTCCCTCTTATCTGTATCTATGAATTTGTAAGTGAAGAATCATATTTGCTAATGCCATTGACCATTGTCGAGAGAGATTGCTAACCAACATGTGTTCACATAAGGGCTGGTTTAGTTTCACAATTATTATCCTATTTATGTTGGTTAGTAACTCCGAATAAAAGTATTTCCTGTTTTCCCGATTTATAAATGAGTTGAAAACAAAGACACGAAACCTAGTTTATGTTCAATAAGCATCATTTAATAGGACTTAGAAAGAAATTTGTTATCGCCACGGGCAAAGTTAAGGCTTTTTTAGTAATAATGACTGTAGTCTATAGGTGTAGTTAGTCAAGAAAAGACCAAAGGAAAAGGAAAGTAGAAAAGATAAATTGAAGCTGTTGATGGTGAGAGAAGGTTGCTTTTCTTTTGAAAAAAATGTGTAAAAAGGGGAGAATCCACGTCAGCTCAAGTACTCTACGACAAACACTTTCAGAAGAGAAAAGGGACTTTAGCTTGATGATTCAATAAAAAATGATGGCCAAGATCTTAAAACACCACAAGGCAGACAGCTCTCTCTCTCTCTCCCCCCCTCCCCCCTCTCCCCTCTCCCCTCTCCCCTCTCCCCCTCTCGCTCCGCAAAAGACACAAAGTGGCTGCAAAGGGTACATCTTCACCTCATCACTCCACTTTCTTTATAAACCTCCCCCTAACACCAACAAATTCTCTCTAAGTTTTTTAGCCTAAAGCAGGAGAACAACGGGTAGGCAAATCAGGTAGGATGGTTTTTTTTTTTTTTTTTGGTCATTGCTTCATGCCAAACGCGAACTAGAAAGTTAGGCTGTTGAGGTTGTGAGGAAAAAGAGAAGTACCAAAAAAGTAGGGATGTGTGAGAACCATTTGTGTGAATCATTTTTAGCTGTATGATTCTCTCTCTCTCTCCCCCCCTATAAATGAGCTTATCATCCCTCTTCGCATTAATCTCATTGTATTGGATTCAATGCAATCATCAGTCAATCAATATGCGGAGTTTTGAGGTAATGACATTTTGCCGTTGGCTAAATAACTACTGCAGAAAAGAGCTGGGCAAATGCTGTAGGCCTAGCACTGCGTTGTCTGCCTGCATGCGTGCGCATGTGCAAGCATATGCCTGGCTCCCTGTATGCCATTAGCAAAGTCCATCTGAAAATTGGTGGTCTTCGTGGATGGCATGCGAGGAGCCATGCATATTTCATTTCTCACTACATGTGTGGCCCCTTGTCCCCCAAAATTCTATTCTCTAATTAGTGTACTAGCACATCTAAAACCTTGTGTGGGTTACCTTTACACATGTCGGTGTTTACTCCTTGTGTTAGGTTACCTCACCTATGTTGGTGTTTACTCCTTTGTTTAAAGAGCACCTAAAGCCCTAGAAACCTTTCACAGATAATGTTGACACCCACTTGGCTGTAGTTTATTCAAGCTGCAATACATTGTGTACTTGCATGCGCTCTCCCCTTGAGGCATGGCGAGCATTGCTCTCTTTTCAGATAACCTTTGTTCTCTGCGCAGTGATAGCTTTCATCACCAACTCAAACAGCTGAGAGGATACCTGCTAACTGTTGGACAATCAACGAGCTATACCTACTCTAATTTTTCTTTTGTTTTTTCTCTTTTTTTTTCACATTGTTTCCTTTTGCTCTCCTGTTCTCATGTCTGTAAATGACGGTAATTATATTTACAGAAAGACGTTTACACTTCAACGTAGCTGATTTTTAACATGGAGAAGAGCAACCAAACCATAAAGATGTATCATAGAAGGCAAAGGTACACAAGCTTTTGAAAACTATGCGTATATTTTGCTTTCTCAAATACAAACGTCAAGTGATCGCTACAAAGCTTTTGCCTGCCAGGGAGGACAAAGTTTTCAGCAATCCCTTTTGACAGAAAAAAGAAGAAGGGGCAATTGGAGAAACATTTACCTTCTTATACACATCAAGATGCAACTCCACTCAAAATCTCTCTCCCTAGAATTCAACCGTCAATTTTTCTCTGCGTCAAAAAATGGACAAACAAAGGGACAAGGAAAGGGGTATTTAATGAACCTAATTTTGTCGAAAAAAATATGAAGGGTAAAACCTGAGTTCTTAAAACTAATAGCTGGTGGAACCTTTGGTGAAGATATCTGTAGAACGCTTCCCACCTACTCTAACATCCATGAAATTTTCCACAACTGCTGGCCGAGTTATCTCAGTGTCTTTAATGTCAATCTCATTTGTTAACATTTTTAAGGTTGTAGGCATCCGGGGTCGCCGTGACATGGTCTCTTGCACGCAAAGTAGACCAACCTTCAAGAATAGAACAGCTTCATCTTCAGGGAAGTTCCCATTTAGTATAGGATCCACCAAAGAAACGAGATTGTTAGTGGTGTACATTTCCCAAGCCTGCACAATACGCACAACAGTGTAAATTACAGCCTACCTGATTATGTAATTTTCTGACTTGAGACAGGAATTGACAAATCCTACAGACTTGAAATTTTTTTTGGCGTCTCTAATTTGCAATATTATGCCAATTTAAGAACTCTTCCTCATTCATTGTTGATTGCTACATTTTTCAAAAGGAAATTGTATTCATCATATAGCCAAAATGGCCCTACTTATACGCAGTGCATGATAATTGGTCGTGGCGAACCATTTTATGCAACAAACAACATGGCTTTTTATATGGGCAACAACTGACGGGAAAGGCCACATTTAGTCTAATCAATAGCATAACTCTTTCAAAAGTCCTCAATTTTGAGCTCTGGCTCATCGCTTGGGAGTTGCATTTGGTAAATACCTTTTCAACAAGGAAATGCTCTCCAAGTTCCAAATCAAAATCCACAGCAGATCGGCCAGTGATAATTTCCAACAATAGTACCCCAAAACTATAAACATCTGATTTTCGGGTCAAATGTCCACTGATGGCGTACTCTGGAGCAAGATAACCCCTTCAAAATTCACCATGGCACGAAACGTGTTAGCAAAACCGAATTACACAAGAACTATTGTTAATCATAAAAATATGCCAAACGATATACTTACAACGTGCCTGCAACCCGAGTGCTAATGTGGGAAACATCTTCCCCAAACAGCTTTGCCAGGCCAAAATCCGAAACTTTCGGATTAAAATTCTCATCAAGAAGTATGTTGCTAGCCTTTATATCACGATGAACTATACGGGGTTTAACCTCCTCATGTAGATAAGCAAGCCCTCTAGCTACTCCCAATGATATATCCCTCCTTGCTCTCCAACTGAAGTTAACCCTGTTTTCCTCTTTACCTATTAATCAACAATACATAGAAAGAACTTTTTTTTTTTTCTCTTTTTGCTGTGAACTATATTTTTTTCCAATTTTTTTTTTCATTAATAAATATTATCACAAATTTGAGACATACCCAATAATGTTTGAGATAGGCTTTTGTTTTCCATGTAGTCATAGACCAGTAATCTCTCAGATCCATCTACACAACATCCTTGAAATTTAATAAGGTATTCATGCTTGATATTGGAGAGTGCAGAGATTTCAGATATGAATTCTCTCTCTCCTCTTATTGATTGTTTTTCAACCGAAAGCACTTTCACAGCCACTAGAGTACCATCTTTAAGCTGACCCTACAATTACCCAAAAAAAAAACATTATTGTAATAATGTATATAGGTATGAATTCACCTTTGATGGCTTATGTACAAAAATTAGTTCAAATCAAAGAGGCACATGCATTGACCTTATAAACAGTACCAAATCCACCCTCTCCAATCTTGTTTGATGGACGAAAATTCTGGGTTGCAATCTTGAGCTCGTTGTAAGTGAATACCCGAAAATCTTGGTGGGTTTGATCTCCTGAAATCAATTAATTAAAACGACGAAATAACAAAAACCCCTTAATTTTTTAGAACCGAGAAATTTGAGATTAGTGCCTAAGCATCGAGTTTCAATGAACTTGGGAATAGGAAAACAGGGATATATTCGAAGAATGCAGAAATGTTGAATAAGAAGGGGAAATAACTTGAGGAAAAAAAAAGGGGAAGTGAATGAAAACGATGAAAATAACACCTGAGAAATTTGAGATTAGTGCTTGATTTAAAAAACTAAAAAGGAAGCAATGAAGAATGCAGAAATGGTGAAGAATTGGAAGAGAAATTTGGAGGGGATAAATAAAAATGAAGAAATAACAACAACCCATGATTTTTTTAGGAAAAAAATTTTCAGATTAATGCGCAATTATTAACTCCTTAATGAACATGTTGAAGTAAATGAAAAAAAAAAAAAGGAAAAAGCAGGCCATGTCTTCTAAGAAAAGGGAAACAGAGAAGCAAATCAGAGAATCTAGAAAATTTCACCTTGGAGGGTTCTGTCCACAACAGTTTGTTGGGTGCAGGGAAAGTAATTAGAGCAACAAAAGCAAAACTTCATGTCGTGGTGAGCCCAAAAGCGCACTCTGTTATATTCGATGATCGCCCAAAAATGTTTGAATTGGCGTTAAAGTTGATGTCCTACAGCACATAACAATTTCTCACCCTGGATGACAGAGAGAAAGAGAGAGAATCTGAGAAGACAATCAGATGAGATGGGACTTCACATCTTATTATCCCGAGGTTTTTGACTTCCGCGCTGCTGCATTCCTTTGAATCTTTCTTTTTGATTTTTCTTTTCAATTTTTTTTTCTCTGAAAATTAATTTTTTAATTGAAAAAAATTCTTCACGAGAAAGAGTTGGTAGAGGCGTGCTGGGTCTTGGCGTTTGCTCCTCTCACGTGGGTCTTTTCTCCCGCCCAAGAGGACGTAGTCAATAAATTCTTTGACCTCCTCTCGTTGCTAGTCCCCCGTGTTTCTGCAATCTCCATGTCCATGGTGAGAAAAAAAGTGCATGCTCCTCTTTGTTATTATTAAAGAAATTCCAGCTTTTTGGCCTTTTCCTTTTTGCTTCTTAAAAAAAACTAATTGCAGCGAGCATTTTGCACTTAAAGCCATCCAAACAAATTAAAGACCGAAATCCATTTCTTTCGAGTAATTTTATTTTTTAATAAATTATTGTATCTAAAAATTATATTAAATTCGATCGAATATCATTCAAATCAGGTTAAATTATTAAAAATAAAATTCTCTCGATATTTATTTATTTATAAGTAAAAGACAAATCCCAAACTTTATTTAAAAAGAATTAGTACCGACCAAATAGATGTTAAGCTTTTTCCAATAAGTATACCCTAATAACTGTCTATGTAATAACTTCTTTTATTAGAGTATTTTTAAAATTTAAAAATATTTTAATTTATTCGGTAATTATATACATGAGAGAATTACTTTTATTGTATTTCATGCATTTAATAAATTAATTATGAACATATAAAGAATAGTGACTCAAATTTCTATCAATCAAACAATTGTATCATGTAATATAGTATTGCAAAAAAAAAAAAATGTAGTAATGTAATAAAATCAATAATGTCCGGCTCACAAATTATATGAAATTAGATTCGTTAAATATATCGTTACACACCAACATTCGTTGGTGTAATCGGTAAAGGGTGCTTCGTCAGTTCATTATATTAGTGATGACGAAAAAAATTGATATTGGGAGACGAGTCATACAGCGATCGGTCTAGATTTAATCATAATAAAATCTTGAATACTGGATAGTGGTATAGTCAAGATACCATAAAAAAAATATCGTTACACCAAGATTTCCATAGAATAAAAATGACACTGTTTATCTTGAGAAAATAGTGTATGAACCTAAAGTTCGCCATACAAGCATATATGGGAGATGCAATGGACATTGAGTCATTCAAATTTAATTAGCCCTAATCATGAAATTATAAAAATAACTATTAGTTAAAATGCATTGACAAACACCCAAAAACAATTCCAGAAATTGGCGGCCGCCTGCGCGCCTATAATAATTTTCCTATAATTAGTGATTTTATGGATTATAATTGTCCATTTTTCTAAAGAGGAAAATTTTAAATATTTATCTCCTGTAGGTTATTTATGCCCATTGTGGGACATTTTGGTAAGAATGAGATAATGAAATAACTCTCATTATTACTTATCAATATTAACCATGCATTTTGATAACCCCCACCAATTAAGTGAAATTGATCTTACCTTCCTTATGTGAGAGGGAACAATGGAGGAAACCATGGAGGTTAGGGTTTTATTACACTTCTCTAGAGAGAGAAAAATAGAGAGAGATGGAGATTTTTGCGTAGGAAAATTTTCCAACGTCAAACGATTCACTAGACATGAGGGTTGAGGCGTTGTGACATTGTGGTGGTGATTCAACTAACCTCGTGATCACCATCTCGACTGCGAAATCGGATCAAGGAACGTGCCACTTGAAGATTCTACGAATTGAGATACCCTAAACCCGATCTATTTTATTTTCCCAAAATTATTGTATGTTTTCGCTGCATGAGAATCCTAAAAATCCAACATTGGTATCAGAGCATACGTTGGATTTAATTTAAAATAATTTTCGGATTTTTTTTCGGGTATAAAATATAGGGTATAAAATTTGGGATCCGGATCACGGATGAGTTTCGTGAATCCGAGAACACCATAGGAATACCCATGGCCCAGGGATTTCAAATATATTTTTTGTTTAATTTTCCGAGTATGGTTGGGTCATGAAAAGTTCGGTCGAAGTTTGCGACCCTACGGACATAAAACCCTTAGATCTGTGGCTTTAGAGGGCGGATTGATGCATGAAAAAATTATAAATGTATTCATTGCATCTAGATCTATTGTTTTACGTCTTTTATAATGAGTTTTGGATGTCGGAAACTAGGATTTCCAAACGGCCGCGAAGGGCCGCGACTGGAGTGGTTGAGTCCCACCATTTTTAGGCTTGAATCCTCCTAAAATTGAGTGTAAGATGTTTGGAGGATGCCCACAAATTTTTTCCAATCGAAAAATGCAAGAAAAAATAGCCGGAATCGAGTTTTGGCAACCGGGTCGAAAAATCCGTTGTAGGACCCGTCAGGCAAAGAAGAACCGGCCCAAACCCGCGGGCATGTGAAACGCACGCGCTAGAAGGTGCGTCTGGCAGGCGCGTGTGGTGTACGCGCCACACAGGCACGTGAAGCAAGGGCAAGCAGCGGTTCAGGTCGGATCATGACCCGGACCGACCTGCAACCGACCCGACCGGTTCGAACCCGACCGTTGACCGGGTCAGTCGGGTCAAACTAACCCGTTGACTGACCCGGTCTGACCGGCTCAACACAGCTCAGCGCGTGAAGGCGCGTGAGCCGAGCTGCGCCAAGCGCGTGGCAGCGCGTCTGAGCTGCGCCGCGCGTCTGGCGCGTAAGCTAGACTGCTGCCAGCGCGTGGAGGCGCATGACAGCGCGTAAAGGCGCACCGCCGGCTCATGGAGGCGCGTGGCGGCGCGTGTGGGCCCCGGGCGGCGCGTGAGAACGCTTAAAATTAAAATTTTCAATTTTTTGGGGGTCCTAAATCCATAAATGTGACTTTTTGTGGGTTTTTGTGTGCCGAATCACAGTCCAAATGGTAAGATGCGATTCCAAGTTGTGGTGTATGGTGTCCGTTGACTCATACGCTCGCTTTGGAGTCTGTACTCAAGTCATTTTGGTCTTGATGATTCATAGGGCATACAAAAATGTGATAATAAGTATCTCCAAGTCACAAATGTCTCTCTTAATGCGTTGAAAATTGTCGTATTAAATTTTTGCAAGGAGAGTAAACTGAATGATGTGATTTGCGCGATTTAATCAGTAGATTCAGTTTATTCTCGAGAGACAAAATCTAATGGGAATCTGAGATACAAGATGATGGGCCCCAGGGTGGGCACCGCGCCTCAGGGTATACGAGATAAAGAGATCTATCGTGTATGGTATAAAAGATTTGCCAAGTTAGGGCAATGCTTATGAGTGACATATACGATGACTTAATCTTGTTTTTCGAGTCATATTCTATGGACATGTCTGTTCGACTCGTCCCATAAGAGCATAGTGTTGCTCTCTTCGGCTCCTATGTGAGAATGCAAAAGAAAATGGTTAATCATACAATGAGGCAAATGTCGAGTATGTTCACCGAGCTAATATATACGGACGAGCAAATTTTGGATGGAATTAAGATACTGGATGTGATCCGGTTTTTATCTGATTTATGGGAAACCGTGAAATCCTATCTCACATTTGACGAAAGTATTCGTACTTTCGTTGACGTGAATACATATTGTGAGTTCGATGAGGAGCACCTAGAGGCGAGTAAGCCACACTCGAATCATGCTTATTCAAAGGAGTCGAGTAAGAACTTCCCCGGCGCTAAGCCAATAGCATAAGCATGCGAACGAGACTCGAGATCTAGGTAATAAAAATCATCCGAGAAAACCGACAATGAGGTACAATAACGCAAGAAGAAAGAATTTGATTAGACCAAAAAAATTGTTACGTTTGAGGTAGATTTGGTCATTTCGCTCGTAAGTGTGACGAGTAGAAATAAATATCCTTCTTCTTTACGTGGTTTGAGATTTGTCTCATTCACTATAATACTCACTGATTTCTCTCCTTTGAAATCAGGAGCAACCGACCACGTAACTCGAGATAGGAGTGCGTAATCCGTCAAATGAATCCTTAAGCTTGGAGAATTTACGTTAAGGACAGAGCATTTGTCGTTGTCAGATGGAACGACACTTGCCATGACGTTCTTAATATTGTAGGCATTCGACGGATCTACAATTAGTACATTGTCTAAAATTGACTAGAATATGCGTGAAATTATTTCTTTCTTTTAATACGACAATTTTCTAAATTATTCTGGTTTTAATCCATGATGGAATGTATGCACTGGGTGTTACTCCTTCTGATGGTTTATTGTCATTCTATTATTGGCTTTACATCTGATTGCGTAGATGATGATGTAAATAAATGACATAATAGACTTAAACACATGGGGTAAGAGATAATAAATCGATTAGTAGTGAGAGGTTTATATGACCCGCTGACCATATTCGAGTTACCTGTATGTGAGTTTTGCCTGGCCGACAAAATGACGAGAAAACCATTTGGCAATGCAATGATAGCTGGGACTCCATTCCAATTAGACTATTGTGCTTTTCTTTATTTTTTGTGGTCTTATGAGTATGAGAGCCAGAAATGGAGTTGTGTAGATAATTATATACGCTTACATGCGTTTCGGTTCATCTATCTGATCTTGCATAAGTCTGAGGTATTAGATTGCTTCATGAGGTTCATAAGCGAGATGGAGAATCAGTTAGATATGAGAGTAGAGATTCTCAGGACCGACCGAGAACGCAAGTATTCGTCTAAACTACACATGGGGCTCTGTTTCGAGAAGAGTATTACGAGTCTACTGATTATCAGTCAGTTCCCCATTTGAGCTTTGGACAGGAAGGCAGCCTGACCTTAGCCACTTGAGGTTATGGGGTTGTGCCACGATTTCTTGCATTCACACGGTAAGTTAGGCCCGCGAGAAAATGCGTGTTCATAAGCAAATACGAACGATACTATAATCGAGATTGAGTCTCGTAATACTATATTTCTTGAGAATGATTTCCTTAAGAGAGGAGAAATCAATTTGGACCTTACCTTTTATGCGATGGATGAGTCTAACGGTTCGAGAAGCCCAGCGGCGGGATACAAGAATCCACTATGGATCTTGATCTTAGTGGGAGCGATCCATCAAAAGATAAAGATTTTTCTATCCTCCTAAGAGCATCGAGCATGCGTATTTAAACGTTGTTTTCTCGATTGGGGGTGAGACCCTCATTGCGACTCTAAAGGATGATGAAAAATCTAAAACGGTTCGAGAGGCTCTCGAGAGTTCTGCAAAAGAGGCAAAAGACCGTTTATTAAAGGCCATAAATGAAGAGAAAGAGTTGATGAGAATCAACGGGGTCTGGGACCTAGTTGATTAGCCTGAGGGTGGAAGGACTATTGGGAACGAGTAGGTTCTCAAAGTGAAAATAAAGGTCAATGGATTGATGAAGAGGTAAATAACCCGTCTAGTAATCAAGAGTTACACTTAGACTGAGGGGTGGACTATCGATGAGTCATAGTCCAATTTATCTCAATCCGTTTATCTTTCAGCGATTGTCACGAACATGGATCAGGAGTCACATCACAAGGACGTAAAGACCGTTTTCGTATTAGAAGTATAGATGACGCGATCTACATGGATCATCCCTTTGGGTTCGTTCTAGTAGATTAGGTGGATAAGGTCTATTGATTTTAGAAATCAAAATACGATCTTAAACCATCATCTAGACAACGGCGCTTGAGATTTCACGAGAAGGTGATATCTTATGGTTTTGTTATGATCGAGTAGGATCATTGCAGCTATCTAATACGTCCAGATGACTTCTTGTTCTTATATGTAGGTGACATACTGTTGGCCGGGAACAACAGAGAGTATCCAATGACCATTGTAACATGGTTATAAGGTTTTAGTTCATTCTCAGATTTTGGATCTATAAGGATCGCTTGAGAATGGTGTTGACTCTTTAACAAAAGTTTTACATCAGGTAGATTCTTGAGCATTTAAAAAAGAACGACAACCTAAAAGATACTCTTATCGCTAAAGGAAAAAAACTTGAATCTTGACACATGTCTTAGAATTTATAAAGAAATAAGGGAGTTGAGCAGAATCGCTTATTCCAGTGCAAAATACATTTCTAGTGTGTGTGATGAGGTATACACGTGCGATATACAGTTTGATGTATGCGATGAGGCATACTGTTGGCCGGGAACAATAGAGAGTATCCAATGACCATTGTAACATGGTTATGAGGTTTTAGTTCATTCTCAGATTTTGGATCTATAGGGATCGCTTGAGAATGGTGTTGACTCTTTAACAAAAGTTTTACATTAGGTAGATTCTTGAGCATTTCAAAAAGAACGACAACCTAAAAGATACTCTTATCGCTAAAGGAAAAAAACCTGAATCTTGACACATGTCTTAGAATTTATAAAGAAATAAGGGAGTTGAGCAGAATCGCTTATTCCAGTGCAAAATACATTTCTAGTGTGTGTGATGAGGTATACACGTGCGATATACAGTTTGATGTATGCGATGAGGCATACACGACCAGATGTTTATTTAGCAGTCGATCTGGTGAGTAGGTATTAATAAAATCCTAAAAGGGATCATTGTAGAGCAGTGAAAAAGGATTCTGAAATATCTCATTTGAACTGCGGACCTCTCCATGTGTTACGGATGAGGAGATTTGCGTTTTTCGTTGGGATTTAGATACTGACTGGGAATAGTGATCTAAATAAACGCAAAAGGTTTTATCTTCTTAGAACAGTAAGAAAAGAACCCAAATATCTCTATTTACGATAGAGATTGAGCTTGTAGTATGCTCAATTACAGTTCATGAAAACGGTTGGCTTCAGAAATTTTCTGGAAGACTTAGAGGTCGTGACAGATAGTGGGAGGTCAGTGATGATTATTGTGATAATCAGACCGACACTGTCAACAAATGAGACCCTAAGTATAATAGTAAAGCCAAACATATTGATACCGAAGACCACTTTATGAGAGATATTACCGAGAAGGGTATTGTGACATCTAAGTACACCTTGACGTACAGAATGAGAGTTGATCTCTTCAGAAAACCCGTTGTGAGATAAGGAATCATTAGTTTTAGTGTACTTTAATCTCCTTATATACTGTTTTAGATGCTTATTTTAATATATGACATGTATGCATTATTGAGTCACATATTTATTTCATGAATCATTTGTTGTCATATAGTATGATCTTGTGATAAAAGATATGTCAGGCAGGCGTGGTCGACTCTCTCACACGAGTGACCACCTCCGACTCTGAGTGAACGGATATCAGACGGATTCTAGTTGTAAGAGGCTTTTAGAGTAGCTCTACTAGAACATAAGTCGCCCTGATATGTGTTCAGGATGAGGTCATATGCGATATGACTGACATGGAAATACCCACATCCATGTTGTCTGTAAGTAGCCTGGTTTGAGGTCTCAGATATCACCTGCGATTTGTGATATTGTCTCTAAGATGCTCTCTCTGAAATCTTTGGGTAAAATCTTATGTGTAGACTGAGTCCCATACCTGTACAGTGTTAGAGAAATCTGACATATGTCCTTTGAGAGATGGGGGAATAACACTGTGGCACGTGTTTCATACCACGTGTGATGAGACGACCATGGGACAGTGGGAGCTATTATTTGAGACGATAGTTTGATCTTGATCCCCGTTCCCACTGTGTAAGAACTGAGATCCATTGGGTGGGATCTCTTATACCCTTAATACTTTCGGCTGTCTCTAGAAGTTTTGATTCAGTGTTGCTACTTTAGTCTGTTTACCTATGGCCCGGAAGATAAATTGAGATCTAAGGGGCAGGTCTAGGAAAGCAGCTGAATTGAGACCGATAGATTCGAGTTTGGGAAAAGGAAGACCAATAGACATTACATCATTGTCATGTATTCACAGGTCGATCTGTTATGTTAATCCATACTGGGATTCAAAAATATGGTGAATACATAGTCGAGCAAATTGATTGGGGATCACTTTCGATGAGGAAAGTGGCTCGATGGATGTAAATGCATTGAGTCTGGGGTATAGCGAGTTATTTTTATATTAACAGTGACTACTCGATCATCCTAACAGGTGTATCGAGAAGTCTTTGCTTGCAGGTGTACTCACCGGTCGCACGACGGCCAATCCACTATGAAAGTCCAATAGGGTGATGCGATAGATTGCATGAGTTGCGATCTTGTGACTAACGGAAGTGAAATGCCCTAATGTGCAAGTGGGAGATGTAGGTTATTTATGCCCATTGTGGGGCATTTTGGTAAGAATGAGATAATGGGGTAACTCCCATTATTACTTTCCAACATTAACCATGCATTTTGGTAACCCCCACTAATTAAGTGAAATTGATCTTACCTTCCTTCTGTGAGAGGGAACAATGGAGGAAACCATGGAGGTTAGGGTTTCATTGCACTTCTCTAGAGAGAGAAAAATAGAGAGAGGGATGGAGATTTTTGCGTAGGAAAATCTTCCAACGTCAAACGATTCACCGGACATGAGGGTTGAGGCGTTGTGATACTGTGGTGGTGATTCGACTAATCTCGTGATCACCATCCCGACTGTGAAATTGGATCAAGGAACGTGCCACTTGAAGATTCTACGAATTGAGATACCCTAAACCCGATATATTTTATTTTTTAAAAATTATTGTATGCGTCCGCTGCATGAGAATCCTAAAAATCCAACATCTCCAAATCTTAAACTATTAATAAAGTGAATAGATCATTCTTGTTAGCAATTTTAAGTCTATAAATACCCTTAAATATAATTATTTATTTATTTTTTGTGAAAAAAGTAAACTGGCAAGAAATTAAATATCTGAGTAAACTACCAACATTTTTCTATAAAAAAAAAAATCACGAGATATCATCTCCATAACGGCCCATAGTTTCTATTTTCTATTTAAATCTACCTTTTAAAATTATTTTTTCACTTAATTTATTTTTATTTAAATTCATTCAATTTTTCGCATGAATCGCATGTACATACACCCTTCTTATATTAGAAAGTAAATAAGTATTAAAAATACACAAAATATACACTATGGTTATTATATAAAAGATTTATGACTTAATATATGGTCAATAAATATTTGGGACTGTGTAAAAATTTTGCTATTATCATTAAAAAAGAAAAAAAAAAAGAAAAAGAAACTTTAGTATGGCAATTGGGCATAAGGTAGGCCATGCAACGGGGACATCGATTCTATCTCATTGACTGTACCGATGTCACCGTTGCATGCATGGCCTACCTTATGCCCAATTGCCATGTCATCTTCCCAGTCGTAGTTTGTAGGTTTTCATGCAATTGTCACACGTAACGCTTGCAGCCCCTCTAGAGGAGAATGCGATTTTATTTAATGGACTCGTAATGTACGCAAAGGAATGAGGTTCATTTGATAAATTCATAAGTTCATTGGTCGAGTAATTACATAATAATATCCAAGAAACTGCCTTGTATTTGTCGAAGAGAACCAGGATAGGTGCGTGTGTCATATGTTCCGAGTTAATCTTGGGGCATTGGGAGTCCACAGTTGTGGTCACCAAAAGGGTCCTCTTGGGTCTTTTTCTCTTTTCCGGCCGCGGCAACTGCTTTTGGGGTTTGATTTGATTTGGTCAGGCCAACGCAGAGGTCTCTTTTGAAATGTTCAAACTAATTCTAAGTTTAGGTCTAATTAAGCAGAACTAGTCATTCCACAACGTAGCTGGATAGTAAATTTGAATTGAATATTATTCAAGGTTTTGTAATGCGTAAAACGTATTTGGTTTTGAGTTCATCTTCGTACTCTTCGTATATTGCAGGAAATTCTTGGTTTGATTGTACTGCTCTCCATATATATATATATATATATATATATATATATATATATGTATGTATGTATGTATGAAGAAACCAGCAAACATTTTTCAAAACAAAAATTTTAAAATTTAAATTGGATTAAAATTATTTATCTCTTTCTGATGATTAAGTTTTTAGGTTGAGAAGATATTATAAAATCGAATCACCCTTTATTTTTCACCATCCAAATGATCAAATTTTCTTCAAACCCTATCTCTCTTTTTTCAAAATGTAAGAGGACCTTACTTATCTTCTTACTTATTCTCTCTAATCCCAAAAATGGCTTCATGCCTTTTTTTTCTCTTGTTCCCTGTTCCAAAAAAAGGAAGTTTCCTTTTTCGGAAGTCAACTTGAGAGAGAGAGAGATATGAGAGACAAAATAGGAGTTGGGGTGGTTTCAAAATAATGACTCCCTTTTTCAAAATCAAATATGAATAAGCTTTACCCTCGTGAGCGGATCCGCATCCAATTCCAACAATATATATTTTATATGTGTTTGTGTCCAAATCAAAAGGTAGTGAAGCAAATATGTTTAGAGATTTTTTTTTCAAAAAAAAAAAAAAAAAGAAAGAGAAAATTCCTCCAAAATTGTTATTGGTGTCATCTAATTTAAGTGATAAAATTTTAAAAATTAACATGAAGAGATTACGTAAAATTCTGTTAGTATTAAGGTTAAAAAAATTTATAAGGTTTGAGTTATCTAGGTGTCTGTCGATCATCTTTAAACCAAAATATCCTCTCCAATTTGGAAACCTAATCGGGATTGGTCGGCTCGGCCTCCGCTATTTGAGCTGCTAGTTCAACTTTATTCTGGGCCGATCATGGGCCACAAGAAAAGCCATGCATGCCCGGCCCACATTTCGGCACCTGCTAAGTTCCAAGTCCAGCTCATCAAAATGAATCGTTTCTTTTTTTTTTTTTTAATTTATTGTACAAGGATTTGAAACGGGATCATCAGATTAGGAAGGAGAATTTGTACCACTAAATTTTTTTCTTAGAAACAAAATGAATCGTTTCTTCATCGGCCATTTCCAAACCCCCGATCTTTGTTTACATGAAGACAACAAATGCATCCCCATTTTCCTACTGAAATTTCTCTCCGAGTCTATGCCCTGTTGGCCTTGCTTTCACCGTAGCCATCATCTCCTTTGTGTCTCTAGCAGCTAGCACGTACCATCACTTTCGTGAGGCATTTTTCATCTTTGTTTTTGTGGCATCGTTATGTTACATCGATCGAAATGATACGTTTCTATTAACAGAATGTGGGGGTCGCTATCTATGGAGGATCAAATATTGCGCTTGCCATAATCAATTATTTATTCCTCTGCGACTGTCATGACTCATGGCACGATATTTTTGCATTGATTGCTTCCAATTATGCTTGATTTATTACAAAAAAATATTTTTATTACTTTTATTCAATTACAATTATATAAATGAATATATTTTTAAATTTTTCGTTAATCGAAAATTAAGTGAAAAATAGGAGTTGGGTATGAAAAATATTTTTTATTACAAAACGACACATAAATTTCTCCCAACTTGTTTTGATTTACTTTTATTTTATCTTATTTTAAAAAATTAATTTTTTTCGGTAAAAGAGATTTAAATTATTACCATATCATTAATATTTTACATTAAATATTTTATTCAAACTTAGTTGAATCTGATCTCAAATTGGTTGAACGGCAGACATGGGCATATAAAAGGGTCATTACCCAGAACTTGACTATTTTGTTATATTTATAATTTATGGAAGAATTTTTTTAAAAAAAATTGATAATATTTTTTCCCCATAAATTATGAACAAACCAGTGATAAGTTATTGAGACAAGAAACATTTTCTTATTTATTTTTTTTTTACAAAATCAAAATTCATTATCCTTATTATAAAACCTATAGCTTCATTTCTAAAATTTGGAGAGGAGGAGAGCAAATTTAGAAGTGGAAAGTTGTCTCCAAATAGACCGATAGTCATAATTCTCCTCCCAATCTTGAGATTCAGAGTTTAAATTCTTATATAACCAAAATAAAAATTTTTAGAAGTCAGAAAGTCAAAAGCAACCACTCCCCTGAGCAACCAAAAAGCTCATTTAGTTAGTGTTATGGTTGAGAAATTGAGGTCGATGTTTGTTGTGCCCGCAAGGTTTTGCCAAGTTGGAGTGGGCAGGCACATGGTGGATCATCCTAAATTGGTTCCATTTCCTCATCCAATTGAGTGGATTAGAGAGGAGAATCAAACTCTTTTTGGGGAGGCCCCCATGCTTTAAGATTAATTCTTAAATTATTGATGAAGAAGCACTTTATATAAAAAAAAAAGGGTCAATAATCTATATCTCTCTTGCAATTATTTCCAAACCCCTCAAACACACAATCAATGGATGATGGATATGGCGAGGCATTCTGTAGTGGAAAGTCCATTCCATTGTCCACAAGCGAGGTTCTTACATACTTTACCCTGACCTATAGTCAGAATATTGAATGCAAACTATTTAGAAATAAAGGATGAGGAAGAAATGATCAAAATCCTCAGTAATGGACCCTGGGCTATTGCAACTTGCAAGTCAGTACCACTCGGTTAAAGATGGCAGTAGCTGGTAGCATTGAACATTACTCGCCGTCTTACAAATCTCGAGAAACTGAAATGGGAGTCAGGGAAAGGGAGCAAGAGACGATACAAATCCTGAGAGTCTTAAGATCAGGAGCATCTCCACCATCCACCTAACACCAATGCTCCGCTTTCTAATACATGGGAGTGGTTTCTAACGGATTAGTTTAGGTTGGTTTCCTCTGTTAGTGTCTCCGAACAAAGTTTTGTGCTACGTTTGGTCTTTTGTGTACAGGGCGCAGTGGGCTCCATGTTCTCGGAAGACCTTCCCTCGCTTTGTGTTGGGAGGGATCCTCGTTCCCCCCGCCCCCCCCCCCCCCCCCCAACCCCGGCCAAAAAAAAAAAGAAAAGGGTAATGCCATTATTCATCAAAACTTTTTAAATTTTGCTGACAAAAATTGATTAAGGCTCATGGAAACGAGAAATTAGATAAAGGACAGGATATAACTCTCTCAAGTAATTAAAAAGAAAAGGGAAAGGATAAAAAAAAATCTCCAATAACGCGATATTTGAAAATAAAAAATAAATAAAAAAGACAAAAAAAGCAGCACTCTTTGGCATAATCGCTCTCTCTCCTCCTTTTTCCCTCTTTCCATCAATGGTGGTGTTGTGGGTGGAGCCTTTACGCAATCCCAATATCCCCCCTCCTGCCTTCTCTTCTTCTCCCAATATTCTCTTCTCTCTCTCTCTCTCTCTCCAAATTCAATTATCTCACTCCTCACAAATCCTAAAATTCAATGGGTAACATAGGAAGCAGCCGAACAAACTCTAACCACTCAGGCGCCAGTCACCACAGTCGTCGCCACAGCCGCCGACACCCACCTCCACCTCCTTCGCAACCCCCTCAGCCCGAAATCTCAGCCAATCGCTATGTTTTTGCAGCTGCAACGCCGTACCCTTCTCAATACCCAAACCCAAATGCTAATCCTAACCCTAATCATCCTCATTACTATCCCTACCCTAATTACTACCCTCCTGGACCTCCTTCTATGCCGGCACCGCCCCTTCCGGCACCGTTGGATCATCATCATCATCATCATCAACCTAACTGGGTGAATGGACGGTATCCGTGTCCAATGATGCAACCTCCTCCTGCGCCGTATGTGGAGCATCAGAAGGCGGTCACGATTCGGAACGATGTGAATTTGAAGAAGGAGACTTTAAGGATTGAGCCTGATGAGGAGAATCCTGGGAAGTTTGTTGTGGCGTTTACGTTTGATGCGACCGTTGCTGGAAGGTAAGGTTATTCTTTGAAATTGCTTGAATTGTTTGTGTTTTGATTTGATTTGATTTGGATTCTTGGGGTTTGTGTTGTTGCGAAGTAGTAGATTGGTTGTATTTTCAGTGATTGTCTTTGGATTTTTCTTGGAAAGTTTCATTAGCTGTATGAACTGTATGTATGATTAAGGATTTTTTTCCCCAACTTGCTAATTTTGTTATATGCAGCCGTTAGGTTTCTTTGTGCAGGAGTAGCTTTGAATGAAAGTGAACTCGGATATGTGTTTGTGTGGCCCTTTTGGGGTTTTCCTTTTTTAAAGGAAGTAAACTAGGAATTGTGTTGTGTGTTTTGACTAATAAGAGAGTGAGAGAGAGAGAGAGAGACGTGAAATTTGGGTCACATGGCGAGAATTAGAATAAGTTCAACGTCTCATGAATGTCTAGGTGTTGACTTAGATACTACCAGATGAATGCTAGGTTGGGGGGGGATGTGGAGAACAGCTTATTGTCTTTCTATGGTGACTTTACCCCCTAAAAAATGCCATCTTCCCAAAAAGGGCATAGTCCTTCCCTAGTTGCTGTTCAATTAGTAGTATTATTGAATTCAAATTGTTGGATAGTGATAGACTAAATTGGCACCGTTGTCTTGAGTTGATGCTTACACCTTGAATTAGCATCCTTTTATGGTTTAGGAAAATCTTGGTCATTAAAGACGGGTTGGAAAAGGTGGATCTGGAAGAAAAGTCGTGTTCTCAACCTTTCATTTTGAATCTATCAACGAGTTGTTACAAACTATTTGAAAAGACCATTCCTGTACCAACTATGTCAGACACGAGGTAATGCACGTCAGTGTAAAATATTTCTTTAGTTTCCTATAGTTCAATTCTTCCAACATCATTTGTGGGAAATAGCTGCTTCTGTGAGTAGAGTATGTCAGATCATTTCAACATGACGAGAACACTCGAAAAAATGTGCCAAATGAGTAAAGCGGACCGCCAATTTTCCAAAATTAATGAAACTTGGTAAATACTTCTTGGATTCAGCCTTGTACATGATTATTATGTTTGCACCCCTGCTTGTGATGTATTACAGGATGACAGTTATAATGTCAGCAATAGTTCACAAAGATTTCATTCCTCCCTGGATAATAGTGATTAATATGATGAATTGTATTCTTTATAGTACTATTTGTATTCTTGTTGCAATTACTATTGGCAGCAGAACAATAACAATGGAGAGAATCAGAGTCATCAGATGCAACACATGCTGTGTGGAAGAAGACTAATTATGAGAAAGAAACCTGGCACGACAAAGGCTAAAATATTTATAAGTAAAAACTAATAAGTCTAATAGATGTCCTTGAAAAAATCTCTGTATATGTGAGGTAGTTTTTCTTTATCTTCAAAACCCTTGAACTTATGGTATCCAAATTATTTAGAAAATTGTTGAAGGGATCAAAAGAGTACCTTCAAGGGTCTTTAAGCAAAGCCTTCACACAAACGAGTGGATTTTCAAACTGAGTTTGTCAATGCAACTAGAGATCTTAAACGTGCTTATGAAATTTTATTTATCATCATAATTTGTTTCTAGCAGATAAAATTTCAATGTAACTTTTGTAGCCTGAATGTCTGGAGAAATCTGACAGCTAATTTCAAACAAGATTGTCTATAGTATCCTCCTTTCCAAACCCCACCATAGGTGAACTTGAGAAGAGGAAGTCCTGGGCCCAACAGGTGTTGCTAGGCAATATGGCTTAGTAGTTTAGTTCTAGTTTGTATTTCAAATGCAAATAAGTTGTATTTCATTTTTTATAAAATAATGAATTAAGGATGGTTGAGACAAAGACCATTTTATATTTTCCTTTTTCTTGACATAATTGTGCTTCTGTGCTTTGTTGCCTCAAAGGTCCCATCCAAAGGCCACTTCGGATAAATGTTTATCTCACAAGATTTTCCTATTATCCCTGGAACTTTTAAATTTGATGGAAGTGAACTTTAAATTGCTAGCGACTTCAAATCATGGAGGGGGAACAGACTAAATATGAAACTCCCGTCTATAACATGGCAAGCGCACAAGATATTTATTTATTTTTTATTTTTTAAAAAAATAGGCTTCTGAAACTTGGAAGATCTGAGTTTGTTGCAACTTGGAAGTGGCTATTGTTGTACCTGTGAATGTTTTATACATCATATAAACCATGGCATTTGCTCCATGTAAGAGTATCTTTTGTTTTGTAATTCTGGGGTTGGGGCCAAGAGAAGAAGGGAGTGGGAGGGGCATGGAGTGGTGGTCATACGTGATTGGAACTCTGGCTTTGCAGAAGGTGATGAAGCACATTGAGATCAGCTCTAGGGTGGCATAGACAAAAGAATTCATCTGACTGAAAAAGTTCTGCAAATTTAGCAATTGAGTCCCTTTCCCTTTTGTCTTTCCCTCTCTAGGATATACTTGCTATGAGTTCTAAATAAACAAGTTTTCTTCATACAATAAGTTAACAAAAGGTTCTACAAAAGCATTTGCAATATACTACTTTATGTTAATAAGGCTTAGGAAGCATCATAAGTGATTAAGATGACTACATGGTTATTTGTAGTGGCTGCTTTTTTTCACAATATGCATGGCAACAATCAAATAACTGAGCCATCATTGCTTGCTTTTCTCTCGTTAGGCTTAAGAAGATTGATTCTGGTGAGTTGTACACTTTTGAAGATAGAAGTGTGAATTTGTTTATTCAGACTTTCAGGTGACCTTCTATCAAGAATTTTAGAGTTACTGCCTTAAAATGAGGAAACCTTGGAATAAGGGGGTGAGAGAAGCCATTGTTGGGTTACAAATGACATGTAGAAAATCTTTGCAGTTGCACATATGATAGTCAAGATCTATGCAAGATGTATTTGTTGGGAATGAATCATGTACATATGCAGCAGGCAGGCACATGTAGTAGCTCACAAAATTTTAGTTAGAATTGCTTTATTTAGTTGGCAATTGAGCCACAAGACTGCTTCATATGTGTGAGTAATGAGACTGTTGTTGAGAAATCTACCGTTCGGTGTACTTGCTACCAGCAAAAAGGGGAAATAATTAGAAAGAGTTCTTATTTTGATTTGTTGTTGAGAAATCTACCGTCCGGTGTACTTGCAACCAGCAAAAGGGGAAATAATTAAAAAGAGTTCTTATTTTGATTTTCCTTTTCCATTTTAGCTTTTGTTTTTAGGCCCCCATCCCGTCTTGCCTAATGGCATTCTTCTTGTCCTATGGGTTTGAGAGGCATATGCTAGATGCAATTCATTATTCAGTCCACCAGGAATGAAAACAAATGTCGATTATTTTTTGGAGTTGTTCACTAAAGTAAGAGCCAACACATCATTAATTGAATCATCGTAATGGGCACTGCTAGTTGATGAATTCAACTACTTTCTGCTGAGGCCAAGATAAGATTTGTCTTCACAATATTTTGTTAAGATGGAGATCCAAGGATAGTTTATTAAGAGTTTGACGGCTGGGAGGTGGAAGAATGTTATTGTGAAAACAGAGGAAGGTGAAGTCTTGATTCATTAGGTACCAGAGAATTGTGAATTGGAGGTATTTTATATTTTGCCAGCTTGCTGTGCGTTTGAAACTAAGAAATTTGAAATGTTGACATGGATGATTTGTCCTGCAACCTAGTAAGGCTTCATGATAGAAGTTGAATAAACTGCTTGATTAATTTTCCACTTTGTCTTTTACAATCGAGGACAACGGGGCAGGAGGGCAGATCATAATGTGGGTTCCCCTTTTCTCACAAGAATGTCGATGTGAACATCTGCTGCCCCTCTGGTTAATCATTTGCAGTCATGCTTAAGGATGTCTTTCTGTTTGTAATGGGCTTCTATTCTTTCTATCAAATTGTCATATATATACACACACAGCATCTATTGCATGGCTTTTCAGGATGCTAGGATATATGAGTAATATGTAGTAAATTGTTTCCGTTGTCCTTGTACTATATTCTTAATTATGACTTATCAGAAAGTTCCATTTCAATGTCTGCAAACAGCGTCACCATTATGTTCTTTGCGAAAGAAGGTGAAGACTGTAACATCAGTCCAATGAAGGAGAGCCTACTTAAACCAGTCACGGTACATTTCCAACAAGGTTTGGGCCAAAAATTCAGGCAACCTTCTGGAACAGGAATCGACCTTTCATTGTTTTCCGAGGCTGAGCTAACAAAAGAGGGTGAGATGGACGTTTTTCCTCTTGCAGTGAAGGCGGAGGCTTGCCCAGTAGGGCAGAATGAACCAAATGGAGGTTCATTGCCTGGTTCTTCAAACTCCCAGATAACAAAGGCAGTGTTTGAGAAGGAGAAAGGGGAGTTCCAGGTTAGGGTGGTTAAGCAGATTCTTTGGATAAATGGAATGAGGTACGAGTTGCAAGAAATCTACGGAATTGGGAACTCAGTAGATGGTGACTTTGATGGGAATGACCCTGGAAAGGAATGCGTCATTTGCCTCTCAGAACCACGTGACACAACTGTTCTTCCGTGTCGACACATGGTGGGTGGTTGTTCTTTTGCTTTTTCTTGGGTGGTTTTGGTTTCCATATTAATACAACAAATTATAATCAGACATGTAAAGATGTAATTGGTCTTGTTTATGATGGACCGATAATAATTAATTTTAGTCCTTGGTGCAGTGTATGTGCAGTGGCTGTGCTAAAGTACTGAGATTCCAGACAAACCGGTGCCCAATTTGCAGACAGCCAGTTGAGAGACTTCTGGAGATAAAGGTCAACAATGGACCTGAAGAATAACCAGCGAATGGAACCACCAGCCACTAGAGTGCTGTATAGAGTTCTCTCTCTCCCCCCCCCCCCCCCCAAAAAAAAAATAATTTAGAGCAAGGGAGAGTGTAATAGTTACGTGGTTTTTCAATTAAGGCAATGGATGGTGTCCCACTGCGGGGCAGCATTACACAGAAAGACTGCAGCACTATAGTTTCTGTAAACATTTCGAAACTGAGTGGCAAAATTTTCTCATCAAGCTTTTTATCCTAAGATATAAAATGTGATTTGTTTGATTTGGCATGAAAGTGTCTGTCGTGATCTGATTTTGTGTGTGTGTGTGTGTGTGTGGTGTGTATTCTAATGGGTAATGACAATGCTTTACAATAGCAAAGTTGCTTTTCCGTGACCCAGTTCGGGAGAGTCACTCTGAAAGTAGGATGAGAGTCCTGAACTTCAAGCATCTTAATTTTTATTTTAAGATCCCAAGATCCCGGACAGAAGCAGCAGAAGTAGAGGCACATGCTTTTTGATAATCGCCTTTGGTGCAACCTTAGAGACGGGTCGTTTTTCTGTTCACCAAATGTTGTCACGATTAGGTAACACTTGCGTCCTCGTATCTCTTTTTTTTTTTTTTTTTTTTTTTTTGGATAAGAGTCCTCGTATCTAAAGATGCGTTATATGCCACATCATTTGATCATATGCTTTGCTCTTTCCGCATTTTTATGGATAGGAAGAAAAAAGGGTTTTTGCAGGTGCACTACAATTAGAATGTACGAGGGAAGATCATTTTTTTTTTTTTACCTGAAGGGGCAAAATTTGTATTTCTAAGAATTGTTTTGCAGGTGATCTAATCCTTGAGTTGAGCACAGAAGACTTAAAATAAATAGATAGATGGATAGATCCATCGACTTTGTAATTTAATTTCCCACTAGATTAATGATTTTTTCCTTGTTGGATGTATTGCAAAACTGGAAGTCCTAATGGACAAGCTTCTTTTTTCTTAATATATATTTTTTTATATCATATCAACCGGTATTTGAGATTATAATCCGATTAATCCGGTACGAAACTTACAGTAATCCACTTAGAAGGATTATCCTCCTAATATAGTTTATTTTATACTCAACTCATAAATCGAACTCGAGATTTTGATTAAAAAGATTTAATATTTTATTTTACTAAATCGACTTATCAATGATCCCTTTTTCTTAATATGGTAAACCAGTCTGTGGGATATAATGGTAAACCAGTTTGTGGGATATAGAGCTTGAAGTCTCCGTCTCTATCGATGGAGGAGGGAATATACCTTCTTTTTTTAAGTAAACAATCTTAGTAGGATCTCATATTTCAACTTCTTTTGTATGAAATATTGATTCTGTTACTTGTCGCCTTCACAACATAAGTACCTTTTAGATCTTTTATTAAAAGAGTCTAAACTCCACAAACTAAGCTGAGGGGAAAAAGAGGGTGGGTGGGATTTCATAGTTGCGAGAATGTATGGATATTGCTTCATCGAACATACTTTTTAAGCTGGTCCATCAATTACTTCTAAATCAAACTTCTGTGTGTACAGCGTTCTAAATCAAACTTTTGTTTTGGGAAGTGGTGTTATCTCTCTCTAGACACTTGTAAATATATTTGATGGATTGAAATTATAAAATTTAATATAACATAATTTTATTAATTAAAAACTTTTAACACCATTCTAATACTGATATTTATGCCACGGATAACATTTTTAGTATATATAATATTATTTCAATTAAGTAATACAAATAAAACAAGATAATGAATCTTGAAATGAAATCTATGGGTAACAAGATATGGTCTGCCGACCCTTAGGTCATCATGAATCCAAAGTCATCTGTTACAACTTTTCATTTGTCTCTACCCACTTCTAACAATTATAGAAGACTTCTATTCAAAGACACCATCACTTTCTTCTTCTTGTATTCAAAGCCGCAATCACTTTCTCATATAATGCTTTAACAGACTCAACTACCGCCACAAATAAATGCAAAAAGCCTCTCCTCAAACAAGCTTAAAACTGAATTATTGCAAAAAACCTTGTTCATCCTCACACTACATAGTTCCTAAACCCCACCTCCCACCACACATCATCTCTAACACAATGCGATCATGTGGGCTTATATGGTGATTTTGTTCATTGGATGAACAAATTGAGAAGGCTAGATTTTCTCGTGCGTCGTCCTCTTTAATTCCACGCGAAATAATGGATGACACCTCCTTTTGTCTGTAAAGCAAAATTTTGGGTGATAGCCAACGAAAGAAACTAAAAGAATCAAGACTGCTTCATTTCATGTCACACAGCTCACGCACCTTCTTTTCTTTCTTTTTTTTAAGTTGGCTAAGTCTCTGATCATGCTAAAAGTTCTCAGCCTTGAGAAAAAAGAAAATCAAGAACTTGATCTGGGTTGAGCTCTCCACAAAGCAAATATTAACACTATTTCTTGTATATGGTTTGCATAAAAGAATTGTATGTTTTGTATGTCCTAAGACAAATAAAATAATACAAATGGGTGTGGTGATAAGGTTCTCCATTATTGTCAAATGGGAGCCACTTACTCAATGGTGATATGAAAATTATTGGTCCTCGTCAAAACTAAATGTGCTAAGTTAGCATCTAACTTTTGAGAACAAAAGAAAAGAAAAAGAAGCCAATGCTTAACACTATTTGGCCCTTGGAGAATAATTTGAACGAAGGAAAATGGCTGAAAAGAACATCTATACAGTTAAAAAAAAAAAAAAAAAACAAAAACAAAAACTATGGGACAAAAAACACAAACCATCAAAATCACCTAGTATTGGGGTTTGACTTGATCCATGTATCATCAATTAAATAATTTTGTGCTCCACACTCTTCAAATTTTCCAATTTGATATTTTCTTTTCAAATTGTCCTTTTTTTTTTCTATGTTCCAAATGACAAAGTTAAAATATTAAAAAATATTTTCGTATGCATGTTACGTTCAACATGAATAAAGCTGATTAAATAAAACTTGGGAAGAGAATTACTGAGACAAAGACTAAAAATCTTTATTCCATATGATAAAATATCAAAGAAAGAAAAAGAATAATAATAAGGGTCTGTAATGCTTAGAGTATTTTGGGTGTTTTGAAGCCTTAAATCTTCCGTGGAAAGCACCCTTGATATAAATGGAAAATAATTGGCAGGCCACCTATTCCACCTGGTTGACTCACAAATTTCATCTCTATTTATAGCTCTGAAAATGTTTATTTTTGACCAAAGCTCAATCCCACTATTAGAGATTGAATTTGTTTGCCAGATTTCACTGCATCCTTGTTGGAATTTTTGTCAGAGCGAGGGGAGAGAGAGAGAGAGAGAGAGAGAGAGAATAATTACTTGTTCTATAGAAGCAATATATGCTTTTGGGTATGGTAATGATGAAGACAAAAATCTCTATTAGTGTGTATTTTTGTTATTTTAAATGCCATGTGAATCTCATCCAGACATTTGCATTACACAGGAATAGGCTATTCAATCACCACAAAAAATCAAATAGGACTTTCGTGGTCTCACAAGCGTTTGCATGAGTGCGTCCAAAATTGCGCGTTGACTATAAATTTTTTATGTTTTGAAGTTCTCTCTAAAAAACTTTCGAAAAAATATTAATATTAAAAAAACTCCACTCGCAAAGATTTATTTTAGAAAGCTTGTACGATGTAGTTTTTTTTAGCTAAATATAATGTACTTCAAATGTTTGGCTCCTTCAACTAAAATTTGTAATTATCATTTTATATATCTCGCACCGCATCCCACATAAAAGCTATACGTTTAAACCTTCTTGGGTTTTTCCAATGGTTTCCACAACGCCAATGGCAAATTTGAAATCAGCACAGTATGTATTTATTCTCATAATTTTATGTATAAATTTTAAAAAAGTAAATAATATTTGATATTATAATTACTATAACTATATATATAATTTTTTAGGTACAAATAGATGTAATTAAACGGAATCTTATTGAAAAATATAGATAAAAATAGAGAAGTTCTATCACTCAAACTATATTAAAGAACGAAATTCGATATATAATTTTAAAGAAGAAAAATCAAGAAAAAATTATTCTCCCTCCTTCTCTTTCTTCCATTTTTTTTAAAATGAATTATTTATCACTTATCGATATTTGAGTTTTGTTTGATTAATCTGAATCGAGTATTATAGATTTTTTTTTTTGAATAAATTGATTTTCTCAAATTTTAATTTTTAATTTTTATAATTTGAATTTATAATTTATAATTAAGATAATATAACGGACAAATCACTGGACTTCCAGAACTTTGAACCTTCCATCGATTTCGACGAAAACCTAGTCTCAATCGATTGACAGATTGAAAGGGAACAAAAAAAAAAAAGGGTATGAAGAGAAAAAAGATAAAAGAAAATTCAAGGTGATGTACGTAAAGAATAATTGGAAGGTTATTGTGATTTTGACATCATATTTATCCCATCAATCATTATAAATCATTTTTACTTCTATGCTAAGGCGGCTTTCACGTGGAACATAACATAACATCATATGGCTTTCTAAAATAACTATTGGTTTCACACTTGACTTGCATGAATGCAAAGTATACTTTAGGTTTAGGAAAATTATGAGTCTTTCCCAATTTCTACTAAAAAAATTATGCTAACGGTAAATTATCATTGAGAATTTTTTCTAATATTATACGGATCAAATAGAGAAATATATATATAATTTTAAATTAGAAACGTCCGAATAAAAATATTTTATAATATTTTTTATTAAAAAATTTGTCACGGTACCTCTTCTTGTTTCCTTTTTGTTTTTTCCTAGAATTGTTAATTCTAAATTTAAATAATAAAAAAAAAGATATTTTAGAAGGAATAAAAATCCAATTATTAAAGTTACACATATGATAAGACTGCCAAAACTAAAAAGTTTATAATAGAGAAAAAGTTCTATGTTTATGTTGCTTATAGTATATCGAAAGGATGGAATTTGGAAGGATGAATAAAATATTTAAGAAAATTCATAAAAGGAGAAATAGGAAAAAGTAGCTAACTACCTAACAATATTTTAAAAGTTCTCTATATTTAGGTATTAACTATTTTAGAGGAAAATATGCGATTCATTTTTTGGTAAAAAATTATAATTCAAAAATTTATTTAAATATGTTAATATTTTTATGATAAATATATTTTATTTAATATGATATTTATATAAAAGATCACTCAATATTTTTCTTTTATTTTCGTAGGTTTCATAGATGAAAGTTTATATCATTTCCCAATTTTGTATTACATTATAGAAAAGTTTAAAGGTCAACATGATAAAATTTAAGAAATGTGAATTTTCTTCCCTTAATAAAATATTTATCATAAATATCTAAAACAATTTAGTAATATTATATGAACAAAATAAATTTTAAACAACTAGAGTAAAGTTTCTATCTTAGTTCACATAATATGATTTTAATCAAAATTTATCTAAATAATTTATATTTTTTAATTAATTTAAATAAATATTAAATAAAAATTTAATATAAAAAATATGTTGATATTGAGCGTTACATAAAATTTAAATTTAATGTATGAAATATTATTCAGAAAATCCCCCAAAAAATATAATACAACGGGATTTTAGGATTAAGTCATTAATTAGTTTACTTTTATTTTGACAAAACACCATTTTCAGTCTTGCGCTGTGAGTCAACCTTAAAACACTTCTCGCTTCTTAATTCTTATGCCCAGAAACGGTAAAACCCAGCTAACAAAAGCTTCTGCCCTTCTGGTCTCTCTGTCTCTCTCTCTCGCTCTTTCCCCCTGCTGATTACAACATAATCCTCTGCTCTACATTTATGTTTGGCTTGCAAGGGTAGAATTTTCAGCTTTTACTGAATCTGGGTTTTCTCGAATTTCTTAATTCACGAAGATATGGGAGCTGAAGAAGAAGAATCTACTAGTAAAGACAGCGATGATATTAGCCATCCCAGGGTATTTTTTTTTTAAATTTTTCCTTTATTCGCCCCGTTCAATCTTAGTTTATCAAATCAATGAATAGGAATTACAAGAATTAGAAAATTTTAATCTTTTTTGGGCTAATGTATTCACTGAAATCAAACTTAATTTCCATGGATTTTTGGGGGGTTCCTCTTTTGGCTCCTTAATTGCACCTTCCCTTTTATTATTATTCTGAAAATTTGTTGTCGGTTCTCAATTTTTTATTCTTGATATGATATTACTCTTTCGAAATGATAAATACCCGTTTGGCATATTGACCAATTTTGAGTAAAAAGCCCCCGCCCCCAAAAAAAAATCTCTGCTGGTGCATATGTTGAAATTTGTGACCATGTTTCTCAAAAAAGATATGGATTGCCTTTGTTATAAGCAAATGTAAATTTATAACAAAATTTGCATTGCAATGGAAACCCTGTATTTGGGGCGTAATATTGGAGGTTTGTAGAGTGAGTAAGCTATATTATGATCTCACATTTTGGAGTTGGGTTTTTGTCAGTGTTCTAAACTAGTCAAGTAGCAGTTTGTGATTGCGGATGGCTCTAATGTTCCTATGGATGTGAGTTTGTAGTTTTGGAATTATGTCTTGTATTGAAGCAGACCATATTGAAGTATACTGCATTTTTAGAACTTTTGTGGTCTGGTGCTGCTCTTGTTGAGTTTTAATTTTTGAGAAAACATTTCATTACAAGCCAAATGGCCAATATGAAAGGACCACGGAGAAGCCTTTTATAGGGTTGAGCTATTCCGGTACAATAGCCTTACTGAGTTTATGATACATTCTTGCTGTTTGAAATGGATTTTCCTCATCTTGTACTACTTTTTAAGTTTTACTTGGAGGGTAGAATTGACTGCTTGAAGAATGCAAGTGAAATATATGTATTCTGATTCATAACAGTTTTCTCGTGACTTATACTGCATAGGTTGAGGATATAAATGAAATAGTTGAAGAAGCCCCACCAGTTCAACACCATAAGCGGCAAGATCTCGTCTTAGAGATACCCCCAAGAACTTTAGAGGGTGCGCAGGATTTTGTAAGAATAAATATGCCCCCAACACCAAGTCCGACACCTAAAAGAGTAAACTTTTCTGCAATGCCCAGCCCTAGCTACGCTAGGATTAGCGGATCCCCTGGTTCCTCACACAGGGGTAAATTGTCAATAAGGAGCCTCATTCCAAAGCTAAGTTTCAAGAACCGAGCAAGTACTTCAGAGATTGAACGGGCTGCTATCCTTGCTCTTGGAGCTTCATCAGCTGGAGTACAACAGAAGCCTACAATTACAAGAACCCTATCTCTTTCCAAACTTTTCATGCCTAGTATGAAAAGAACATCGTCCCTACCAGTGACGCCTATTGCACACTCAAATCCAGAATCAATGCATGGGGGGAATGATTCTGTGGTAAGCTTCTCTTTACATTGATATTACAGAATCTTGAATTAACTTTGGAGCATGTTATAATATCTGAAGATACTCATGGTGGAAACTATGGTTGTTAAATACAACTCATTGTATCTCACTGTCGCATTTTTAACAAGTTTCTTCTCAACAGCCCTTAATTCTACTTTATTATGTGCGTGTATTACTCTTAGACCACTGTGTATGAGGCTTTGCCACTACAGAGGCTGCGAAGCTCAGCTGTACACAGCCACATTTTTTGCATGTAAAACCATGGTTCAACTCTATTATGTCAGGGAGCTTTCTGTTTGGTCAAGAATTTAAGTAGCTAAATATAGCAAATATTCCAAAGCTGTTAATAATTTCTATACTTATAAATGATAGAAGATTATCCCTTTCCCCTCCCAGAAGTGTAAGGTTTCTGCCATGAGTATACAAACTTTTTTGCTGTTTTAATTTTACTGACAGAACTTTATGAGAGAATAATGTGTATGGTGAGCATTTTAGATCACGGAGTGGCTAAGGTACCAAGCATATGAGTTTGCTCCCACTGAATGTACCAGTGTTTACTACTTTTAAAGTGCATATATTTTGAAGGTTTTGCTTTAATGAATCAGAATTTCTTCAAGCTGGGTGATTGTTATATAAGGCATTTATCTTTTTTCTGAAGGAGAATGAATCGGTTCTCATCAATCATTTGATCCCAAATCTGGAATAGATGTTCATTGACTATTATTCAGATGTCAGTAATTCACTGCATTAGTAAATTTGGCTTAACCTTAACTATCATTTCCAATTCATTTTGTCAACAACCTTGAATATTTTCTGTTTGATTTAAGTCATCAATCTCTGTTCTTTAATTTGACAGAAAAGAGAGACCCAGCATCCTATGCATCGATCGCAGTCAGTCCCCGCGCTTAACAAGGTCGGAAGCAATAGACAAGTTGATTACTTAAGTGGTGTGTTTCGTGTTATTCCCACCACACCTCGAGTAGCTGAAGGGAGTGTTGGAACACCAAGGGCAGATCCCACTGTTGATGCTGGTATAGCTGGTCTTTTTTTAACAATAAATAATTTCCTTAAAAGAAATCCCCTGCTTATTTTAACTCATCAGACTGGATCGCACTACTCCTTAGTAATGTGTGATCCAGATCATGCGATCCAAACATGGTAGTATAATGCACTATGTTACTAAAATGGGTCATCTCAACTCAATATAGGTTTGAAGTAGTTCACAATGGACAACCGCATAGGTAGAAAAGAAAATTAATCCATATACCAATTATGATATTCAACACTTGTTTTTCTTTTTTGATTTGTTTTAGTATGACTGAAGTTTATTTTGCACATACTTAACAGGGATAATCACACATTAAAACATGTGAAGTACTTTAAGTGAAACCATAGCACCACTAGAAATAGTAGTCCAAGTATCTATCTAAGCCAATGCCCCATGTGCACATACTGAGAAAGTTAATATACCATGCTTCCATGGTCATATCCTATACCATAACAAACCATGATCTCGTAATATTGTTTTCAACTTGCTCTGTGAACTGCCAAAAGACTTTTCTTGGCTGAGTGCAAGTTTACTTAGTAGTGGGGATCAAATGGACCTTGCCATTTCCAAAACACCCTTGAATATGAATGATGATAATAAGGGATCAATTAAAGGTATTAATGCAAAAAAGATTCGACAAGTTTTGTCAAAATGCTTGCTGCCTCATGTTTGTGGCTCTTTCCGAGAAGATTTAAAGCAGCATAAAATCTCACTTTCTTCTGAATAGTAGAGTAGCCATAAATTATTGGTGGACAAGTGGGTGAAATTACTTCAAACTATGTAAGAAACATTTGTGATCCCATCTCAATGCCAAGTATGACACTCATATGAATTTCAGGCTTATCAACACTCCAACAGGCTATGGATGCTGGGCTCATTTAGTATCTAAATTCCTCATTTATTTAAAACTTTGAATATGATTCCTTTGGCCCATAATATTTTACCTGCTTTCTGGTTGTTGTAACCAACCTATGCCTTATCTTAGTTTTGTGGCTCAGATCTAAATGATGATGGTGGGGAAGATATACCTGAAGAAGAAGCGGTATGCAGGATCTGTTTGGTTGAATTGGGTGAAGGTGGTGACACCCTCAAGATGGAATGCAGCTGCAAAGGAGAACTTGCACTGGCTCACCAAGAATGTGCTGTAAAATGGTTCAGCATCAAAGGTAACAAGACATGTGATGTATGCAAGGAAGAGGTTAAGAACCTGCCCGTCACCCTTCTAAGAATTCAAAATACTCGGGCCTCAAATGTGCGAGGGAATATAGTGCTGCATGAAGAGACCGGTAGATACAGGCAAGTGAAAGTTTTTAGCTGCAAGTGCCTAGGGCACCCATTTCCCTTCTCTTGGTATTTTCTTCCCCACATGTAGACAGCAAAATAGATCCCTGCATCCCCATTGATGGCATTTTATTTGCAAGACAAAATATAATACTTTTGCTAAATGGATCTCTACACTTATTTCAATAGCAGTAGCAACATGAAATGAAAGATATTCCAATATTGAAAATATATCAAGAAAGAGGTTTGGAAGGAACATTCTTAAGGGGTTGAGAAATTCTTATTCTTTTTTGTTGATGGTTTCTCAAAATCTCTACTTTTGGTTTATCTCTTAATCTTTTGATTCCATTATGAATGTTGCTAACTTTGTTTTGCTCATGTAGTTCTAGTAAATATGTTTTCAATGAAATTCCTTTTCCCATTGAAGAAAAAGGGAAAAAAAATGAAATAAGAGTGAGAGAACTTGTGGAGCTATACACGTCAATGTCCATGCAATTCTCCCTATGTGGGATACATACAAGTGGCCTAAAGATTTAACTTTCCCTGGTCAACATCTTCGAGCTCTAGAAAATCTTTCTCCATTCTAATGACTTGCAGTTTAATAGTTTTACTTACGAATCACACTTGAGCTTTAATTGTTATTATGCATATTACTAATTATAGAATATTTATATTGGCGTAGGAATAAAACCACTTGTGACAAACTCAGGCTTTTTATGACCTAAACTAGGTAAATAATAAAGCCTATTTCAAACAATCTGCTTAATAGGGGCAGAGCTGTGCCATGAGTCCCATGACTCCATACTCATATTATGAACCAAAAGCATTGTGTTCTGATGAATGTAGAATTTGGGTTTAATGTTACCTCATTGTTGATTTGCTGCTATTCACTTGAGCAGAGTCTGGAGTGTGGTGGCGATTGACTTAGAACTTAATTAATATCTTCTGGTTAATACTTTTATTTTCTGTTCGTGGATCTTTGTTATTATGTGTTTGTAATGTGGAATAACTGCTTGATTTTGAATTTGTGTGCAATTGTGATCAGGGTTTGGCAGGACATACCCATTCTTGTTATTGTCAGCATGCTTGCCTACTTCTGTTTTCTTGAGCAACTTCTGGTAAGAGTAATCACCTTTAGGTACTTTTAAACATTCCTTATGGTGTTCCTAGAAACTAATTCCTTCCTCTACTGGTAGGTTACAAAAATGGGTTCTGGTGCAATTGCGATTTCACTGCCATTTTCCTGCATATTGGGTCTTCTTGCTTCCATGACATCAACAACTATGGGTCTGGATTTATTTCTTGTTATGTAGATCCTAAGCTTCGCATTATGATCTTAACTGCTTGACTGACTTCTTTTATATTTGTCTTTAGTAAGAAAAAGATACGTCTGGGTTTACGCGACGATTCAATTTGCCCTGGTGGTTCTTTTTGCGCATCTATTTTACTCTCTGGTATAAATTTTCTGCTTGCAATGTGCATTCATTTATCAAATTTTAGGAGTATGCATGTGCACATTGTGTCATGATGTGACTAATTCATCACTTTGTGCAAGTTCCACACGTTAAGCATCTTCCAATTTGCAAACTGGTATAGAAGTTTTGACTCCTTGATTTGCAGCTGCATGTGCACGGTGTTTTATCTGTTTTTCTTGCTACATTTGCTGGGTTTGGAGTTGCAATGACTGGAAACTCCATATTGGCTGAACTCTGGAGATGGAGGAGACGGCGGCGTGCTCTATCAAGTCAGCAGCATGGTTCTGAAGAAATAGTACAGTCAGATCCTGCACCTATATCTGCTCCGGCTCCATCTGTAACGGTTGAATCACCAGAGCCTGGTCTTCATCTTAATGAAACAAGAGGCGGTCCATAATTTGACTTATATTCTTTTCCTCCCTGATCGCTTTATGCTCATTTGATTGAGATACATGTAGAGTTCTTGCTTGTACAGTGGATATACACAATATGCACAGTATGGAACAAAAATCTAGGAGTGCTCCTTGTAACTCTCATTTATGTCTCAGTTTTCGGCCTTTTTTGTATTTGAAGCTGGTGTAATTTTTGTTTTTTATCTCTTATGATAAGAATGAGAGAGAGGACTGAAGAAAATCTGTCTGGGAAGATCTTGATGTTTGTTTTTGCACTGTGAAGTATATCTTGTAAAACTTTCATTCGAAGTTATACGTGGCAAAATTGTGATATTTCCAAGATCATTTCTCATAAACTTTCTAGCATTTAATATGGTCATAATTCCGGATTGAGCTTTGAGCTTTAGGCCGACCCTTGAAGTTTTTATTTTTTTTCTAGGTCGCAGACTCTGCGTGGGTTCTCATGAAATCTACTTCAGACTTGGCCCGGACCACGTCAAGTTTTAATTGGTGGAGGTATTCAATGTAAACCAACGTCCAACCTGGGCATGATAAGCCTTTTCTTGGGAACTCCACGTCCTATGCTCAAGTGCGAAATACCAAAGCTATGGTCCAAGTTTTATACGCGTCATGTGATACTCTCTGACTTATGGGTCATACAAACATCGAAAGTTTTGCGTAAATCTCAAATCTTAACTACTAGATAAATCATCAAAAAATGTTTTACAACTGATGTCATTTGTAGATAATAAGATCAGAAAGACCAAAACTGAGCCCGCAACGTAGTCGGTCTCGTGCCTTGAAATCTGCATAATCTGAGCCTGAACATCAATTACATTTAGTGATTTACAGAATGTATTTCAGCTACTTTTTACAGCATATAGATCAACAAATATGCTAATGTTTACAGGATCCACAGAAACTTATTTCCCGAGGAAACAAACATTTGAAAGAATCTTCATTTACTAGGGAACAGGACATAGGTTTCATAAGAGTTCCCTTTCAGACAAAAAAAAAAAAAAAATATTGTTCATCAGCTAAGAACGCAGGATCACTTGAAATACACTAACAGCCGATACAAACGCCAGCAATGTTGATACAGCCAAAAATACAGAATCAAATGGTAACAACCATATAACTTAAATTCATTTTCAGAAGCAATATAATCAGTCAGAAGCACCTTGAGCAATACCCATTGCAAAGAGGTATTCAATTATTCCCTCAGTGATTAGAATATACCTAGCAATAGCCAATCTCTACTTACAAAATGCATTCTCTCTCTCTCTCTCTCTCTCTCTCTCTCTCTCTCTCTCTCTCTCTCTCTCTCTCTCTCTCTCTCTCTCGGTGTCATTAGAGACACTTTCTTTTACGAGCTATACAATGATACCGAGTGGTTGATCTTCCCCGAGATCAGATTCCATATCAGATACTGCAAGGTTTAAGGGAACCAACCAGATAGAAAAAGATGGATGGCCACACTAGCAAAGTGGAGATGCAGCTCAATAAAGGGGCTGTTGCAACATGTCATGACTGTCTGGCTATTGCTTGTAAGCAGAGCCTATTACTTTGCTAGACAAGGATGATTTTTCCTTCAAACTTGTACCTGACATGGACTCTGAGTTGCTAGACTGGCTCTCTGCAAATCCTGGTCTCATCCAAACTTTAATATGACCCTCTCGGCAAACAGTAAGGACTGATTCTGGAGTAAATACCAAGCCAGAAAGGGGTTCAGTGTGGACCCGGTGTGCAACCAGAGGCGAGAGTTTTGGAACATCTCTCATACTTGGAGCTGGTTGGAGGGTTCCCACGGGCACTAAGCTGTCCCAATGTGATGATTGACTTCCAGTACTAAAAGTAGGAGAGCCACCGGGAGGGCCTCGTCGTAATGGCACTACAATCTCATCCATCTCTAGGTCCCAAAGAAGCAACTGAGTATCCTACTTGGATAAAAGCAAGTGTCAACCTTGTAAAATATGCTTAGGTCACCAAATTATGGACAAGAGACAGAATTAACAAGATGCAAGAACAGAATGATCATATCAGCAAATAGCTGTGCTTTATGTAACCTATAAAGATCAATTCTTAGTTGGCATACAACAACAACAATAACCATCAAGCCTTTTATCCCACTAAGTGGGGTAATTCTTGGTATAGCATGCACAAAATTCAACAGTATAGAGAACCAGACAAATTTAAACTTCAAAAGGCATTGCTACAGGAGATATACATGATATCATTTACTGTTTTCAAACCAATCAACAACTAAGGGCTTGTTTGGCTGGTTAAAACCATTAGAAGTCATGAAATCTAGGCTATATTTTTTGCCATGGGGAAGGGAGGGGCATCCCTTTCAAATTTGTCTCTCAAATAGCTGACTCCAAATATTGGGATTAAGGCTCAGTTTGTTGTTTTTGTTGTTGAAGGGAGGGGCATCCCTAATATTAGGAAAACCAATGCTACTATCAGACTCCTTTTACATACAAAATGATTTGTAACAGACACACATCCAAATCTAGCATTAATCAAAATGAAACTATTTTGAATTCCAAATAAGCCCTAAAGGACAGGCTAAGATGTATACATCCCCAAGTTTTATTAGTCTCCCAGACATAAAGCTGGACCAGAACTTGGCATACATGATAAAAAGTGATAGAATCCCCCCAATATGAAATCAATAACGTATTTTTTTCTTTTCCATTTGATTCTAGAGAGGAAATGCATTTTTTAATAAATTTCATCCACTGTGCAATAAACACCCCTCCAGCAGGTCTTTCTGAACAAAATTTAGAGGATTGGCATCCTATCACTAGAATGCAGGTAATGCAGCTCATGCATTTAAATGGTACATGATTCTAATTTTGAGAAAAGCAAAATAAGTATAAGCAGCAAGGGGTCGTGTGAGTGCAAATACTATGGCTAACCACATTGATTTAAAGAGAGAACAAACTACATTTTCAACCGAACTGTTTGCATGAATTATGCTATATATTCAACTGCCCATTTAATTCAAGAAAGAACAAACTGCATGTCAACTAAACTGCTTACATCAATTTTACAACAGTAAATCATACATAAATTACAGATAAAAATGTATTCGAAAAAATATTATATATATGTGTGTTACAATGAAAAAGCGATGACTGCAACTGACCAGATCAGAAGCAATTATTTGGAACCAAAACAAGATGTTAGCCACTAAATGGCGTCAACAATTGTATAGATTATCTACCATATATTGTGCTCTTTGCCCAATAGTCTGCATAGGACAAGTCCTTTAAGGCCTATGGCTGAGTGGCCACAAAGACTTGAGTTTCTTATTGCTGATATAACTTGCTGAGAGATACTCGGATGTAGCTATAGGTTAGCAGTACCCATCTCTCTTCCCAGTGAAAAAGAAGAAAAAGACATACAAATAAAGGTAGATACCAACAGAACAATTTAAGGGGTCCTTTGTTTCAAATAGACATGAGAAAGAGGATGCAGCTGGACTACATTGAGATATTAATCAAATTAAAAAAAATCATTGTCACCGAAAATAAAACTAATATGCATACCTGACCAACAGAACCAAATCGATACATGACATTTTCCCCTGTACTGTCCGAGTTGGGTGCTGACCAATATGAATCAAAAGCCACTCCACTGACCTGTAAACCATCAATAAAACTGGTCCACAACAACGTAAAAGAAATGGTAACATTTTCACCATCCATTAGAGAGGAGCTTACCCATGAGTTGTGCCCTTCACCCCAAGCTACAACCTTCCGATCTTCCATACTCCATACTTGCACTAGATCATCTTCCCCACCAGTCAAAATGTATTTTCCATCCATGCTGTAAAATGGCATCTTGCTGTTAGTTATAGTACTCTATTCAAATGATTTGGTGCTATTATAAAGCCAGTACAATTATGAGGGCATTTCAATAACAAAGAAAAACTGGTCAAGTGTATTATCTAAGAGTAACAAAAGTGAAAGTTTGTCACCTCCAAGCACAACATAGCAGAGCACCATAATAGCTTTTGCCTCCACATACAAGCTGTTCTTTTGCATAGTCAAATACTCGTAGATAGCCTACATGTTCAGTAACCTTAGTGAGTGCATGCATGTACCAAAATCAAATCATTATGAAGTTCAAGGATCAGGGTGGCCACTATACCATCTCTTCCAACGGTTGCAAGATAGGTTCCATCAGTTGAAAAGGCAATGCTATTAATTGAACCTTGGCAGATGTGCCACCTAGCAATTGGGTTACTCTGAGCACATAAAAACAGGGAAGTCAACATGAAGAAAGCAGTACCACTCTATGTTCAGAATTTCTCCGACAGATTGTCAATCAGAATATAATACCTACAGAAATGAAACAGATAAATCAATTAAAACAAAATTGTACAGCCAATCACCTAAACAATCCCATTGTCCTAAAGCATTCGGATGTTCAACTATTTCTATCACAATGATGAAGTCATTCAAAGTCAAAAAAGTAAATGATCTCAGTCAACGCTAATAACTAGAGTACTTCTTCGACTTTATGCTTCTTGCCTAACACAAATGTGTACCTAAAGCCATACTATGTGCACATCAATCAAGTCTCTTGTATAGCTAGCAAGCACACGGAGCAGTTCCAAGTTAATGATATACCATCTTAATAGACTACAAACCCATAGTGGAAATAACACATCATAGGTACAAACAATCATATAAATTGAACAATTATAGAGAGTCATTTAAGGCAACCCAAGTGTCTAACAGATTGTCCAGCCCAAATCACGCAAACAATTTTCAGAAACTCATCTGACATATCTTGCTACAAGAAATGGATCTTGGTACATTTTGTATAGGTGATGCAAGAATTCCTCACGAAATTCATTTGGTGATGGTGAAGTATGTCTAGTATAATTATACTTTTTAACGTATCCAGTTCCTACATCGGGTCTGGTATAGTTATTCTTTTTAACATATCCAGTTCCTACATCAGTACATCAGCTTCAATGCCTAGGAGTACATAAAAGCTTTACATTTAGGCAAAAATCTGGAACCTCAAGAGTGCAGCATGGTTGAACATCTAAAAAGCCATGTGAATTACATGGACCATTCTCCAATCCCCGTGGTAGGCAGGTTTTTGGTTGCAAGATATTAGACATGAATCTACTAGTTCTAGCCTACTATCTTAAATTAGCAGTCCTTTGGTTTGCCGTATTTCTTTACCATGATAGCATGATCAACTAATAAGTAAACATAGAACTTGAAAAAGTGGCAAGCCACGCAAGAAAACCAGAAGCTACCCCATTAAAACAAGCATCCTTCATATAGTAGAGTGTGGAGCATGAGATTAGTCCACTTGCCCCACTAACAAAAATCCCACACTAAAATGTAAAACCATATCTATATGTAATATAATTTTCTTTTAAGTTATAACCAGTCGGATAGTTTTTCCTTTCTTTGCTCTTTACAAAGGACGTTGATATCAGGATGCTGTTTTAATGTGCTTGACATGAGAAGAAATCAAGAATAACTCCAAAAGACCTAAGTAAAAAGAAATGTCAATAGAGAATATTCAGAAAAAAGGTGGGTTATTTCTAAATTTTTGCAATCAAAACGTGGAGGTGCATGTATGCATGCTTTGATACATAAATATATGGAATGAACTTCACGCATGGGAGATAAGCATGGCAACTTTCAAATTGTTAAATTTATCTCATGCAGAACCGGATGAGCTAAATGCAAAAAAGGGGACTGCCGAGCAAATGCGACAAACAAATAAAATCCAATTGAAAATTCTACAATATGAAATAGATTGGCTCCTAGTCTTGAGACATTAAAAACAGAACCAAACAAAAGAGAAACAATAATGTTTGTGGGGGGGGGGCACTGACTAAGAATGAATGAGTAATGGGAAACACAGAACATTAAGCCAGTACCTTATTATTACGTGCATGTGCAACGGAAAATTGAGTTTGATCCTTGACCACTGGGAATGAAGAATCACCTGCACCATCTTTGCTCTATAAAAAATTAATGATACACCCAGATCAGTTCACACATAACTCTGGAGCTTGAAAGTTATCGCAGGAACCGAAGAAGTGTTTCTACAACTATTTGGCTTGCCTTATCATACACATACAGATTTCCATCCGCATGAGCAACAACAAAAGCACCATCTCCATCAGGCACCCATGCAATACTAGTACAACGACTGTTAATGTAACAGTTAATACAAAGTCAGTCTAATATCCAAGAATAGACGCAAACATATGCATGTAAAGTCGGAGGTAAAGCATCATCCCCCAAAACTGTCATGAACAGAAGTTATATACCATTTCTCAAAAATAATATCAAAACCCACTGTGGAAAACAAACCATTATTTTTGCAAATAAACAAGTAAACATCCAACTCAAAACAGACTCCCCAAAGAGATATTGCAGCAACATTTGAATTGGCGTTGATTCCGCAGAATTCAACTAAACTGTCAACCCAACCATTTGAGGCTAGCTAAATCAACATTTTCAAGGATATATACAGAACAGCGTTTTGCTTCTAGATTGTAAAAGCATCATATCCTGGTTCACTATAGCTCTAAAATAATCTAGTTCTGATGATGATCTTAACCTACACACTATGTTTTCTTAAAGTAAAAGAAATTTATTAGAAGGACCATAGTCATGCAAACCAAGGTAAAGTAAAGTGACAAAATGAAAAAGCAAATTTGTTAACAATATGATGGAAAAGGGAAAAAAAATTACAGAAAAAAGCAAGGACAGGAAATCCTCCCAAGAAATCAGATAAACACAAAACAAGAGAGCTACTAAAACAGCAGAGCTCTCCAACCTCTCTAAAAAAAGTATAAAATACCATTACAGACTAGATTAGCATGAGCCAAAATTTGCAGAATACTAAAACCACAAAAATGTTGTGTATATCTCCTATAAGAACCCAATCTTCTTATTTACCCAAGAATCCAGAAGAACAGATAAAAAAGGCTCTTTTCTTGATCCACCATTACATTAGGAGTGATCTTTTCTTTACTACCTATTAGCAAAAACATATGAATCAAATTGCACTCTTGAGAGCATAAACCTTCGGGTAAAGCTTGCATACATTTAATCCTCTCATGACCCTGAGGAACCTTGCACACTAGGTTGCTCCTTGTCATATTGCACTCTCCACAATTAAATCCAAACTTTAATTGCTCAAAATGCTTAATTTATAAATTACTTTCTAGAAGGTGTGGGAAGATGCATAATTGGCAATTTATTATTATTTATTTTTTTTTGGGGGGGGGTGGGGGGATAATGCAATCCAAAATTATATCAGCTATAACATCAGAAATTATGTGAACAGAAGAGAGTTTTCCCACCTTGTACCAAGACTTCAAATTTTGATAGTACACCTCGTACCAAGACTCATCAGCTATAACATCAGAAATTATATCCGTGCCACCAAGGATTAACTCTCTCTTGCTAAATTCACCTCTAAATCCAAATCCAGTATCACCTCAAAGCAAAGGAGAAACATTAGAAATCTCCATCTTCGCATCTCAAGCATTTAAATGCACATCCAATGCCTTCTCCCCCAGAGTATCAAGCATAAAGAGAACAGGAAGCAATGATCAAAGGAATAATCCATAATAGTATTCATGCTCTAAAGATGTTGAAGTATGATCCCCCACTTCAGCCATTACCCATCTTGAAGCTTCCCCCACCTATCTATTTTTTCAAAAGATCCAAACATATAATATTTGGCTAAAATATCCTCTTGATTATCCACAAGATTTCCTCCAAAACCTCCCCAGCAAGAATTCACTTAAATCTTATAGCATCAAAATCACCAAAAGGTCTTTAAACTCCTTGACTTAGCAATGATCCTCATAAAAACCGCCTATCTAAGGTGTTATTTTCTTTTCACGGTTATGAATTATTATTCAGGTACACTTGAACCAAGGAACAAATCATTTTGGTTTTTCAGAAACCAAGATGCATTTCTACTTTGAATATCTAAGAAACTACCAGAACATTTCATTTTCCTAACTAAGATACTAAACTTCAGTGACGGTATCAGCAAGAAAATTTGTTTGATGTTCCAATGAAAATAAATGTACAGTATGGCAATGCATTACAATGCCCCAAGGGATGTGCAAGATTCAAGATGCATGGCATAAAGCTCCAAATGTGTAAACTTATTAATCAGATGATGCACAAAAATCCAACAAACACATAGTGGAGCAGGAAAAGGGGATACAACCATGCCAGATGTAAGCGTCCATCTGAAAGATTTCTTTAAACTATGCTGCGGAAGTTGAATAAAAATGTTTAGCATGATTCAACCACCAAATGGTATACTGAAATAATATAAGAAAGACAGCATACTGTTGTACTAGGTAAAAGAAGTACAAGACAGGGTCCAAGAAACAGCAGAAAAGGAAAAGATGAATGACACACACATACCGCAAGATTTAAGGAACATATTAAGCATGACTAACCCTAATTTTCTAACTGGGAAAAAAGACTTGCCTGTTATTAACAGAACCATCTTTGTTATAGTGCTGTCCGCCAACATGTTTTTTTCCCACATCTTGTAATTGTTGTCTCAGTGACAATGAGTAAACTACAGAAAAATCAATTGAGTAGCTAAGCCAAAACTTCAAAAGTCAAGTTTCCATAAGGATCCAGGTAGACACTTACCATCTCCTGAGATCAAGCCAACAAGCAGATCATGCCCATCCTTTGCATCAGGATCAAAAGCATGACATACAGGATTGGAATTACTAAAATGGATAGACTTGATAGGATCCTAAATTCCAAATTTAAACACATCAGTCACATTCTTGTCTAAGAAAGGTTCCAATATGCTTCCATAATTATACGAAATGTCACTTCATTACCCTATCTTGAGAATTTAAATCACTAATAAAGATTGCATCCCCAACATTGAATATCAAATATGTCCCCTTTCCATCATAATTTGAGGAGACTGCAGAATTACTGGGTCCCGTAATCCCCAATGAGCCAATCCTCCCTGAGCCACTGACTGCTTTACTACTACCATTTCCACCAACAAAGCTAAGCGCCCTACTGCCATTCCCACCACCCAAGAACCTTGCAGCAGCCGATCGCACACCACTACTGGCACTTGTACTCGATGATGTGGCTGGTAGCACCGGAGCAGGCTTGTCTTTGAGGTTGGCTAGAGTTACCTGAAAGTCAAGCTTAACCCCATTAGAGTCCCTAATTAATCAAGACAACAAATGGAAACTACCGGACTTGACCAAGTAAAAGGGTTGTTCAAATTTGGTCAAAAAAACAATTGCACAGGTTAACCACAACAGAATCCCCAGTTGCTGAAAACAACATATGGATACGTTTAAATGAGTTCAAATTCACTGTACAAACAAAAGGGTCATTAAATTTAATCAAATAAAGACGTGCATGCACAAAAAATTTAAATTTAAAAAAAAAAAACCCTAGTAAAACCTGGGTAGGCTTACCAAGATACAGTCCGCAGTTGATCCCAAAAAATAAAAAAGGGATGCCTAAATCAGTCCAAATTCAATCAAGAAAACAGAAAAGATCATCAAATTGAATCAAAAAAGAAAATGGGCGTGGCCCTCAACAATAACAGAAACCCTAGAAAACCGAATCACGTCCCATGAATTTAGCGAAGAAGACCATGCCTGAAAATAATAAAAAAAAAAAGAACGCAGCTCCTAATTGATCAAAACAACAAATGGTTTTCCGACAAAGGCCCACGAAAACAAAAGGGGCATTCATAGTTAATCAAACAACAGAGGAGGTAGGTTAACCACAATACAATCCCTAATTGGTGGTACGAAATTCGGTCAAAACATAAAGGAATCGGTTCAAATTCAATCAAGAAAATAAAAGAGGTCAACAAATTCAATCACATAAAGCAATCGACATGCCTAAAAAATAATAAAAACCCCAGAAAATCAAACCTGAGTGACGGTCTTCCCATGAGTATAATGAAGAAGACCAGCAGGGTGAGTCTTCTCATAGTGAAGCTTGTACCGTCCTTCCGGGGTTTTGAAATAGGTCTTCAGACCAGGCGATTGTGCAGTGTTCGATGAGGAAGAAGCCATCATGCCGTTGCTTGTGTTGATCATTGTTGCGTCTGCGGTATACCTTAGAGCATCTGATCATGACAATCCCTTCAAGGATTTCTTCAAAATAAAGAATCAATTGAACTATCTACTTCAATTGTTGCACTCCAAGGGTTTAGAAGATCAAGATTGTGAACAAGATCGTCGTAAAGACAAAAGGGTTAGTAAAATTCCCTTTCCTTTTAATAATTTTCTACGGTACACAGGATTGACTTTTGGAGGAGTGAAAGAGTGTATGGGGTTATGGACGGTGGAAGACGCGAAGGTTACCCTCTCTCCCTCTCTCTCTCTCTCTTTCTGTGTATCCTCTTCTCTCTCCGTCGCGTGTTTCAATTTCAACTCTCTCTCACGCTCTATCGCTCTAAAATGGAGTTAAGGGGCAACGAATGACAGAAAGAAAGATGGGCCGGTAGAGTAGGGAATAGTGATGCGTTGAGATTCGTTTCATCTACTTTTTGAAAATAGACCAATGTTGTTGTTATTGGGCTTCCAGGTTTGGGAATTATTATACAGTGCATGAAGTCACATGGTAGGCAATGTAGACCACCCAAGTTTGTTGACCAAGAAAACTGATCTAGGTCGTGGCCCATTGGGCCATGATCATAGTCAGTATTCATAGAGGCCCAAGTCGTCGAGATTCATTGCATCTACTTTTTTAAAACAGACCAATGTTGCTGTTATTGGGCTTCCAGGTCAGGGAATTATTATTCAGTACATGAAGCCACATGGTAGGCAGCAACATTGGTTAGCAAGGGGACTGCACCATTCCACCACTTCTAAGGTTTGACTCGGGGTGAAAGCAGAAAAAATGAATATTAAGAGATCTATTCTCGCAAAATGGATCCTACAGAGATCGGCCCAGAATAATTAGGATAAAGGTCTTGACACTAGGCGGTCTAACCAAGGTATCAAAAAAAAAAAGAAGTTACATGGTAGGCACCAACACTTGTTGGCATAAATAGAAATGACACTTTCGTTTCTTAATTAGGTCGGGAGTTCGACTCCCCTTGGACACGAAAAAATAATGTTAGGAGATCTCCCTCTCAAATGAGGCCCGACAGTCAGATCGATCTGAATTAATCAGGATAAAGTCTCGGATACCAAATGATGACCTAGCCATAAGGACAAAAAAAAAAAAGAAGTCACATGGTAGGCAATATAGACCACCCAAATCTTGTTGACCAAGAAAACTGATCATATGACCAAAAAAAAAGAAAAGAAAACTGATCCAGGTCCTAGGCCCATTGGGCCATGGTCATGGTCACTATTCATAAGATCCAAGTCATTAGGACTAAAATAACTTTTTTTAATTATCATTAAGGGAATTTGAGAGGCTACATCAACTCTATCTTCAATTTTAAAACATTTTTTGTTGACAAAAATTTTGTTATATGAAACCCTAATAGGTATCGTGTTAAAATTAATAATTAATCACACTTAATTATTATATCTCTACGAAACTATTATATTTATTTTATTGACTTATTCAACAATATTAAACTTTTTTTAAAAGGTAATCAAGTTAAATAATTAAATAAATCTCTCTATCCATAAAATATCGAAATCCAATATTAGCATAATATCATAAAGTATATCTTTTCAACTAACAACAGTTTCGGTTGCCTCAAAATCCAAATTAAATTGGTGATTAACTCCGGAAAGACAAATAATCTAAATTTAGATTAACATTTCTAATTTTTCGAGTTAAAACACAATCCAAAATTGATCCATATGATGTTTGTTTAATGAGTATTGATAGTCATCCGATAGTGTTTGTTAGCAACCATTTGCTTACTAATGCTTGTAATTTTCATAAGCACGTGCAATTTATTGAAGATGGCATCCAATGCCATCATCCTAATTTAACCAAAGTATAAGATGTTGGCTCGTTCATTAATGAGTAATATGAGGTAATGTTGATTAGCGTAAAGGTTAAATTGTTTATTTGGTAATCTTGAGATCAGAGTATTTGAGATTTGAAAACAGTTCTTTTGTAAAAAAATAAAAAGAAAAGGTTTCGTATATATACATTCATCCTCACACTAAATCAGGGAGTATTTTGTGCACCGTATAAGTTCTTTTTCTTTATAATGTAATGTTAAGATTAAATCTCAATTTATTGTTATTGTTACCGGATATCGTTGATTGTCAATCAAAAGCAATAGGGGCATATTCCAAAGAATTGGAATCCTGTACGAGAGCAATACATTGATCCTGGCTAGGTTTGTCTTTGGAATCCGGTATCAATTTTCTATGAGTGTAATAATAGAACGCTATATCCTCTTAATTAAGATATTTGGTTCATCTTCAAGAGATAGTTTAATGGTATAAATCCTCTTCCCTAATCAAGTGATCCTAGATTCAAATCATCGTACAAAAAATATATATATATATATATATATATTCAGTTCGAGTATTGAGAATAAAAAAAAAAAAAAGAAATTGAGAGAGTTAATCTCAAAATAGATCTCATATTATTCGGTTGGATTAATCTGATGAAATCCAGATACCGATAGATGAAAACAAAAAAAAAAAAAAGAAAAAGAAAAAAGGGTGTCTGACCATTATTTCCATTACATGATGACCCAGTCCAACTGAGGTCTTTCATTTGCTGGGCCGGCTTCATTAATGGGCTATTCTGACACGTTTGAGCCTGACTATTATTTGTAAAGGACCTCATGAGAAGCCCATTTGGGACCTCATGAGAAGCCCATTTGGGGTTCTCAACAGTGGTAGTTAGATTTTTGGTTTTTAGTTCAAGCGCACTTGCTTAACTTCAAATTTTTATTCCTAATCATTGATAATAATGAAGATTAGGGTGACGAAATTACCATCAAATCATCATAATTATTAGCACAAGAATGAATAATATAATCTGGTATTATAAAAAGAAACTTTAACGCAATTACTTAAGGATGTCCTAAGAAATATGAGGAAAAAGGTCCCCATCATCTACTGATTATCTGTGATCTGCTGTTTTTTCTGCATTCCTAAGCAATCCCCCCCCCCCTTCTCTCTCTCCATGGGCTGTGTTTGATTTCTCTGCCTTACCAAAATAGTTGGGATATTGAAGTTCAGTAGCCAAATTAAAGTAACACCTTCTAACCTAACTGACTTCACACGCAATATCCATCCCACAAATCTCACTCACCACCTCAATAAAATCCTCTCCCCACACATTGGTCATCAAAAGCACAAAGAAAAACCACAAGACGACCAAAACAAAAAGGCCTAAACAAAAATGGGGTCACTCATGTCATCCACTTTTCTAGCCATTCTCATCTCCCTCCACTTTTCCAACAATTCGGCTCAGACAGCAGCACCAGGTCCTGCACCATCAGGTCCTGCACCATCAGGTCCTGCACCATCAGGCCCAACCGACATAACCGCAGTCCTCAAAAAGGCTGGTCAGTACACCACACTAATTCGCCTTCTAAAGAGCACAGAAATGGCTGATCAGATCAACAATGCCCTCAGTAAGGGAAACCAAGGCTATACCATTTTGGCACCAACGGACAACGCCTTTTCAAACCTCAAAGCAGGCACATTGAACTCCCTCACAGACCAACAAAAAGTCCAGCTTGTTCAGTTCCATGTCATACCCTCTTTCTTGACTGTACAACAGTTCCAGACTCTGAGCAATCCAGTGCGCACCCAAGCTGGAGGTAGCAATTGGGAGTTCCCGTTGAATGTGACTACTTCAGGAAGTGAGGTGAACATAACAACAGGATTGACAAATGCTACACTGGGTAATACGGTTTATACTGACAATACTCAACTCGCTGTTTATCAAATGGATCAAGTTTTGCTCCCTCTAGACATTTTTAGTCCTTTGGCTCCACCTCCAGCCCCTGCACCTACCAAGTCTAAGAAGAAAGCTGCTGCTTCTCCTTCGGGGACTTCTGAGGAAACCTCTGTGAAGTCTTCAGGGATAAAGAGCTTGATGGTTCACAAATCAACTATGTTGGTTTACTTTGGAGTTGCGTTACTTGCAGCAACTTTGTTGTCCATGAGCTAAGCAAAAGATGGTGCCGGTTGCATGTTTGTGTGCACCGCAAATACTATAATTGTCATTTTCTATTTTCTGATTGAATTTGTTTCCGTTCCTCCTTTCCCCCCCCCCCTCCTCTTTCCTGTATCTCTGTAGAGTGAAAACGACATACTATCTAAAGACAAGCCAAGGGCCCACTGAAGTAGTTCTGGCAGAAGCTATCAACGACCTAAAAATTCCTAGAGACTATTTCCCCCACGCACTTATTTTGCAGTTGTGGCACCGGTAATATTTAGTCTTTATAAATACCAAATATTGAACATTTGAATGTAAAAACATTTACGGAATTAAGTGCAGAAATCACAGATGAGGATAATGTATAAACAGGAGTGCCACATAACAATCCAAGTAAAAGAGAATATATATTTCCGCATATCAATTCCCATGGTTTCCAGCCTGTAACAGGGGGGGGGGCTGCTCTGATGTTTAACGTGGGTAAAGCGGGAGAAAAGTTAAATGGGGCTGCACATTTTTATTTTATTTATTTTAATTAAAAAAAACCCAATGAAATGAAGACTCAGATGTCTAAACCCGATATCATTTGTGTAACTTTGTTGATAAATCCAATGTCAATGATTACAAGCATGCCTCGACATGATTCTATGACCATCTCCACCTCCAGTAACTTGTACAATTTCTAAATAAGAACATTCAGTCCTGTGAACTTTTCTAAGGCTAAACTTTCTGGTGACAAGCCTATGATGTCTCCAGCAGTGCATACCAGTCAGTAGTCAGTCATTTTAATTGGTGGACTTCCCTTCATGATAGCAACGCGACTCTATAAGTTTGTGTATATTTAGAATGCAAAACTCGTTCCTCGGCCTACAAGGTGCTAGAAATGGAATCCACCAAATCCGCCACCCGGGAAGCCTCCTTCAAATCCGCCTGGGAAACCCCCTTCAAAATGGAATGTAAATTGCTGCCCCCCACCACTAAAAGGATTGAATCCTCCACCAGCACCCATTCCCATTTCTTCAAGGTCTTCACCTCTGTCATATCTTACACGCTTTTCTTCATCTCCAAGGACCTGTAAAAGAAGAAACAAGCGTAAGAACGAAGAAGCGAGGGGCCAATTTTAAAAGTTAATATGACAGCCCAGCATTTCATACAAAACAAGACAAATGTACATGACATGAAAGTGAAACGCACAGACAATTCATTGGCCCATTACACATATTCTCACCTTGAGAGTTGGAATCATTGCAGAAACAAACCATTAAGTACTTTTGGTTTTACAGAAAGCTTTAAGGATGTAGAAAATATGAGTGCTCCAGCATCATTTCCCATAACACTGCACAGTTCCAAGCCCATGACATACAAGTCTCTCTCCCTCTCCCTCTCTCTCTCTCTCTCATTCAAATTATTAGGTGCATATATTTCTAAGAACAATGCACACTGCTCCAGCTTATTGTTTTTTGTGTAGAAAGCAAGACACTTGATTTCAGTTCCATCTGAGGGACTGTAAGGCTAAAATCAGAAATTAAAAGGTGTTAATTTTGAGTTTTGCACTCAGAGGTCCTCCGGAGGAAAGGAGAGGGGGCACAGCAGACTCAATGATTAGAGAATCACGGGGAAAAACCAAAGACCAGAATTTTTGTAGAGTGAAGAAATATAGAGAAATAGGTAGCCAAAGCTCCAAAATGGAAGGGTGCCTGAGATAATTTAGACAGCAAAAGGAGATACAGAAGGAAGTCTACTTTGACAGAAACAAACCTCGTATGCTGCAGCAATTTCCCGGAATTTAGCTTCTGCCTCTTCTCTGTTATCTACATTCTTATCCGGATGCCACTGCAAAGCAAGCTTCTTGTAAGCTCGCTTGATTTCTGTTATAGAGGCAGTCTTTGAAACTCCCAAAATCTTGTACCAGTCCTTACGCTTGCTTAACTTCAAAGCCTTTTCAGCCCTCATAAGTGCTTCTTGAACATTCATATCCTACCAAGACATAACAAATCAGCTGGTGTGCTTTATCATTCAAAATGAGAGCCTACTGCAAACAGAACAAGAATTGGGTAAGAGAGCTTCATTACAGACCTGAGGTGATTTTTCAGCTGCTGATTTTAAATCCTGCACAGCCCCTTCCCAATCTTCTGCCAATAGTTTGGCTTCACCTCTCTGAAAAGAAAAGGAACATGAATCAAAACCATGTAGCATTCATGTTTGAAGCAAAGAGATCTCAACCCAATTAATAAGGAATATAACTCCAGAACCAGAACTTTGTCCCATATCTGGATTGGTTTTATACCCATAAAAAAGACACACACAGATGCATCATACACAGCATTCTTGATACCAACCTGCACTAGAGCTTCAAGGAGCTCCCCATCTATGTCAAGTGCTTCTGTGCAACTACTGACAGCATCCTTTCCCCTACCAAGTCTGACCAGGACCTTACACAGACCAAGATGCAGATGTACATTATGTGCAAGATGCTTAGGGTCCAGAGCAAGAGCTGCCTTGAAATCCTCCACTGAAAGACGCAGCTTGCCCTTTTCTGCATTATCTTCTGCCTGTAACATAGCAACTCGTGTATTTCAGCTTAAGAATTAGGCATATGCATGTATGCAGATAAGGGAAAATTGTAATCGGGCAAACCCCTTCAGCTATTCTCTTATTAATATTCTTGAATTGCATCATTAGTTTTTCATCTGCACTAAATGCAGGGGGAAAAACAACCACCATAGCAAGTCCACAGTGCTTGATCCATCTGACACATTTAAAGCTATGTTACCCAGATGTATACAATGTCATGTGTCTTGCACACATCAAGGTGACTAGCCAGATTAAAGTTCCTTTCTCCTACCAATATGATCCTAAGATCCTAAAGTGAGGTGAAAACACCATAATACAGAGAACATGATTATTATAGACTCAGATGCCTTTACTGGGTGGGGGACCTGAACCATACAACATAATCACCATGCAATGTCTGTCCCACATACCCCTGAATTTACCTGTCATAAGTCCATTCCACCCCATGAGGGTTAGTTGGGTCAAGCTTCAGTTTTCCCACCTATTTTAAACAATCTTTACTTATCTGTAATGATAATATCACATTCACAGCATCAAACATAATACATGATTCCTCAGGATACAGAGCCTCCTATTCAGTTAGACCATTGTAATTTTATGCATCGTGACAGAAGGAAAATAGCCTTTTTAAACTTGATTGTAATGCTTACACTTTTACTCTTCTTGAGTAAATTTTTCAATCCAAAATAAGCTTTCTTCAATTCACCATGCTCAGGATCTAAACGAAGTCCTTTCTGGAAATGCCTGGAAGCACATACAGATCATCCAAGACTGTCAAGTTCTGAGGCATGGGAAGAAAACCCAGATTGAATATAAGTGGAAGCAACATTAGACAAACCTCATAGCAACATCATGATCAGCTAAATAATAATACGCACACCCGCGATATAGAAGCGCCTCCAGATTATTCTCATCTTCTTTCAAAATAAAGCCCGTCTCAGATATGGCAGATGAATAGTCTTTAGCCTCTAAAAGCAACTTAACTTTAAGAGTCTTGGCCTGCAACAAAGAGTAAGTTCAAAGTTCAGCTAAGGCTGCTACAATATTGAACAACTATCAAACAAAAGAAAGGAAAGCATCATTAATGCTACCTTTGAGCATGCAGGAGAGAACACAAGGACCACTTTGTCAATGTATTCCAGTGACTTGGTGAAATCACCAGTATCAAAAAGATTGAAAGCAGTGTTTAAAGCACTCTGAGCCTGCAACAACTGAGAGAGTTCCTTCTCTGCTGTTGAATCTCCGGGTTTTAGCTCCAGATACTTTTTGTAGCTCTTCTCAGATTCTTCATATCTACATCAGCCAAAAACCGCCTGAATCATATGATTTCCAATCAGAAACTATGGAGGGGTGTGGGGAGAGAGAGAGAGAGAGAGAGGAAACTTGAGAATTCACAAAATTAATGTGTTCTATGTGTTTTAAGAACTCAAAACTGCTAAAGGCACAAGGAATGTCAAAATTTGCTAAACTCAAAGTTTTGTAATTAGCAAAATATAAATCTACTAATAGATATCTACTCAAGTCGAAGAAGTTTTTCTCCATTAAAATAGAAGGGGGAAAAAAAAGAAAGAAAAAAGGAAACCGTGAAATCGGCTAACTCAAGCCGAACCAAAGGATGTTAAAGTTCCGCTAGTTTCATAATCAAGCCTAGCCAAGCCAAAACTAATTTATAGATGATTTTGGACTCTTGTTCAAGCTTGGCTCATGTGACTTGCCGAACAAGCTGATCCAACCATTAAACAAGTATGGGCCGAAGTTTAAGATCAGTTTTCTTAATAACAAGCTATTAATCGCATCTGTGCTCAACACATTTTTTAGTTGAACCTTTCGGAGAATGTAGCTATTAAGAAGCTATTAACAAGCTACTACGGATCACTTAGTGATTAATAACAAGTTATTGAACCTACTAAACATACCATCTAATGCAATGGTTATTGAACTAGTGATTAAAACATCATTTACATTGATGCTTTTAAGCCACTTCACTGTAACCTAGAAAACTTACCATTGAATTACAAAAATATGACGATCTTTAAGTTGGATCTAGCTGCATCATACATAGCATGAATGCTTCTAGTAGAATCATTTTTGAATTAAGTGACACTACTAACTTGTAATCAACAGATCCTAGCTACATCCACACTTCTTAAGGCTGTATCCCAGAATATCAAACAAAGCCCTGTGAAGCTCTGAAAGGTTAATCTAAAAGTGTAAGTAGCACATTGTCAGATTATGTTCCCATGATGGTTGGCATTCTAATTTCAAACAACACTAGCATTATGATATGGTCTCACATCTGTTCCCTAGATTTGCTGTTTGTATCATATTTATTAATTGAAATTTTGATGCAGAATGCACAACATCTCATGACATGCTTCAGTTTTGTTGTTCCCTTCATATATATTCACTTGTGTGCCCATGCTGTGTGATTGAGTGATTCACAGACTTAGAGTTTTTTCACATTTTCATGGTTAAAGTTCTTGTTCTCTAACTGATGCACAAAAAGGGGAAAAAAGAAAAAAAAAAAAAAAAAAAAAAAGGAAAGCAAGAAAGAAAGAAAGAAAATTACTACTTTTGAGTTAAACAAACCTGCAAAGATTACGAAGAACGGATGCACGGTGCGAATATGCTTCAGAAAGAGTTGAATCTGCCTCTGTGGCAGTATTAAGATCCTCAAGTGCCTCAGTATAACGTTTAACCTTTATATTTTGCGAAGCTCTTTGAAGTAATTCAGCAGCATTACCAGGTTTGTCGTCTGCACACCAGGACAGATAACAGAACATCGTCATGATTCAGCACTCATAGGTTTTTTCAATGTTCCTAAAGATATCAATCTCCTCTAATATGATTATATAAACAAGGATCATTGTTTTTACATTTTGAATAATTCATCTCATTTACCAATTTATTACATTATAGTTCTATTGAGGCTTAGATCTGTAGAAAAATTTCAAACTGGAACTGTCCTGTATCATCATCCGTGCATTATTAATGGAACTCAGCATTTTGGACTTTGGTTATCCCTATTATGCACATTCGTTTAGTGTCTTTAAAATTGTGCACAGTGAGCTTTGGGTTTGGAGGGGCATAAGAATTTGTATATTAGGGAGGAGAGTTTATAAGATGCTCCGCTCCATTTGGCCATTTCTGTTGATGGAAGTGAGGGAATGAAATAGGAGGGCTTCTCTATTTGAGTTTTCTTATTATGCACACTCATGGGGTTGAGATGCCCTTCACAGGTTAACCCTTTTTTCTCAAAAAGATCTCTATTTTAGGTTTTCTTCTCAATCTTTTTCTCCCTTCACGATTGTCGTAGATAATGCAGACTCTGTTGTGTGGTCTCATGGGAGTGCACTCTCCTCATGCTCTTCCGTTTGTTAAATAAAATCCTTTTTTTTTTCCAATTAAAAAAGGCACCTATATAGGGACAGGTAATGTATTGGGGACCAATATGCAGCCATTAAGGGTTTTTTTCCTTGGGGGGGGGGAAGGGCTATAGTATAAATTTTATAAAGGACATCTAAGTGAAAACTATAGAATTAATATGAAAGTTTTCCAAATTTTCGACTTTTGGGGGGGGGGAGGGGGTCAATGCCCCTCCCCCACCCCAATCCGTCCCTGTATAATGAAAGATGCTGTCATGCTGAATGAAAGCAAGAATTGCATAAGAGATCACTAATGGGTCTTGCTTGTGGGCGGTTTGACAATATATCAAGATAATGGATCCTCAATCAGTTTTTTTCTTTTTTTTTTTATTCTCTAAATTACCTAGGCATTATTTTAATAGCCCTCCCCCTTCTCCAACTAAAGTTAAATTGTAACAAGAAAGTTAGGGATTATTTCTTCGCTTCTTTCAATAACAAGTGCATGATAAAGTATGTAATAAAAGTTGGTTTTTTCTGATAAAAAAAGAATAAATAAATAAATAAATGAAAGATGTATTTTATTTTGAGATGATTATAAGGAGGGGACAAAGAAAAAATAAGTTATAGATTTGAGTGATTGACTTCAACCTTTTCACACCAAAACTTTCAAAGTTTCATGCTATAGCCAATCCTCCTCTCTCAAGACCTTCCTAGGTTGGACCAGGACGCAGTGATTAGTCCACCTTCTTTGGATATGAAATAAAACAAAGTGAAAGCATAACTTCAACACCTTGATACATCCTTCTATATCTTAAAGCAATCTTTTAGCCTTCAAGTGAGGCACTAGTGGGCCATATCCAGTGCATTCTGTTTGCTTCATGTTCATTAGATGCCTTGCAAAGATGTATACAGTGATTGTATAGCAAAGAGGAAGATGATTTCAATAATCCTTCTAATTATTTTCTGCATCACGTGAATGGACAGGAACACAGGGACATCTAAGGGCTCTAAAAGGTCCCTTTAAAATTTGGTGGATGTTAATGGCCTCATGGGGGTGTCTTTTTGAGGCATTCATGCCAATCGACGCCTCAAGACATTATTACACTTGCGAGTTCTTTGTTGCCTCTTTATATTGAAAGATGCACGTCGTTGGTAGCTAGTTCAGCTGGTCCCCTGATATGGTATCAAGAGGTGATGGGGATCAAATCTAACTGGTACCAAAGCCCAAGGGTTTATCCCCTTTTGGTGCTTCTTTGGTGGAAGTTTCGTTTATACTATTTCTATATCTAACTAAATTGACGGAAGAATAGAAATTGTGTAGTTTCAACCCAGCTCAAATTAGTCTTTCATCCAATGCCTAATTGGTTTCAAAATGAGGCTAATTCTACGAGATTGTTTTCTCACTCCAGAACTAAACAATGCAAGTTTAGAACCTCTAAGTACGAATCTTAAACCATATCATTATCATGAAGCCCCTTTTTCACAGCACTGGCGTAAATTCATAAAACTGCATAAGAATGCTAGGATTCGAATGCCGAAAGTAGCATGGGAATTATAATCAATCATAAGTAGAGCAAGAACAAACACTTATGATCAATTTCAGCGAAAATCTAAACTGAGTTCAGATTAGACCAAACTAATCACCAAGAAAACAAGAACAGATCCGGTAAGTACAACAATAAAAGGAGAGAGAGAGAATGTGAGTCTAGAGAGAGAGAAAGATACCTAAAGCAGAGACAAGGGGTTGAACTAGGAGAAGTTGGCAAGCGAATACAAAGTGGAGAATGAAGATTGTGAAAATTATTCCTCTACAAGCCATCCAACCAATCGCCGACGCGACACTCGTTACACTTTTCAACATTATCGATCCACTCTCTCTTTCTTCTCTCTCTCTCTCTCTCTCTATCTCTAAACAATGTCTCTGAGCTTTGCTTTGATCTATTTGAAGATGAATTTGATATAGAGAGAGAGTGTGTGTTGTGGAGTTTTCAGAGCTCGACAGGGAGAAACAACTAAATTGAATTTCCTAAGATTAATTGTTTGTCATGTCACGTTTCACTGGCCTATAATTGCATTACACGTGGAATTCTGAGCCATGGGTTGCTAGTGCCACTACTTTGGTGCTTTTGGGTTTTAAAGGTTTTTTCGTGTAACAGGTGTATGCCACGTGGATGATGAGTTCAGGTCGTTTGGGCTTGTTTGTCAGATTGTTTTTAATTTATTTTATTTTTTATAATTTTTTAAAAATACATTAAATTTCGTAAATAAAAGTAAAAAAAAATTAAAATTTTTATTAATAATAATTTTTTATATTAAAAATTTTATTTAATTTTAATTAAAATTAACTTTTTTGTAAACCGTTTAAAATACAAATATGATAATACAATTAATCATATGAAAAGAATTATTGTGAAAGATAAATGGACGATACAACTAGATATGGCACGAGCAATCCATGGAAGAATAATTTTATTTGAATTAATAAATTAATTGCATAATCTTAAAAATAATAAATTCAAAAAACTAATAAAATAAAATGCTACCCTTCGAGTTCTTGAAATTAATTTTTTTTGTTAAGTATTGCTATTGTGTTTTATTATTATTATTATTATTATATGAGATTTGGATAATGGGATATTGTTATTATGTTTTTGATAAAATACATTAATAAATTATATTAAGTCATATATATATAATTAATGGGTCTCGGCAACAAGCCATTTTGTAGTAATTTTGGGAGGAAGAAATGTCATTGACAAGCAATGCCTGCCATGCGCGTAGATTGAAAGCACAGCAAACTTTGGTTTCTTTTTCAAGTGAAAACCACTCATAATTTGGACCAAAACATTCCATAGGGTTTCCAAAATTTCAACAATTCCATACTAATCTTCTCAAATTTAGATTGTTGCTGTTCTTCTTCTTCTTCTTATTATTATTATTATAAGTTATCAACTTTCAAAACAAGTGTCCAACGTCTCCCAACAAATAAACATGTCTCCTTGAGCCAAACCCTCGTAAGTGTTATAGTAGGGCGTTGAAATATTCGTTTCATTTCCTTTAATCATAGTTTTCAGGTTTGAGACATAGAAATATTGAAATGGGATTTGTGAGAATAATCTTTTTAATAAATTCCACGGTATTCAGATTATATAAATTAGACAAAGTTTGAATACAAGTCGATAGTAGCAAGATATCCGCTTTAAAAAAAAAAGGGGGAAAAATCTCTTTCAAAAGTACCAAGTAGCCCACGGTCCCAAACCCAAAAGTCAGATGGGCCGAAACGAAGTTGTGGCGTCCGAAATCTCGTGGGCCAGTAAGGACCGGGCTTAACCACGATATAGGCCTCTTCTAATACTGCTCGCGTTTTTTGTCGGTGAAATGATAGTCCTTGTGTAAGATGAGTAATTATTGTTAGTTTAGTTAGTTTAGTGGTATAAATTTTTCTCTTTTAATTTAATAATTTTATTTTTAAATTTTTATATAATAAAAAAATGAAAAAAAAAACAAATAAATATCTTAAAATTCCATGATGAGATTGCTTCCTTATATCAAAATCATGATTAGAAATGACGAACAAGATAATTTTTTTTTAAAAAAAAAAAACCAAAATATCAAAAAATATATAGCTGGAGTGATCCATGTCTCGAGAACCTAGTAACTACAATTTCCGAAAACACAACAAAGAGAAGGGCAAGGCTCATTGCCTCGTTACCAATCTATATATATTCATTTTTTAAAAAAAATGAATTATTTTCTGTCTCTCTCTCTCTCTCTCTCTCTCTCTCTCTCTTTTTGAGGTTTTTCATGCAGGGTTTTGGACATCCAAGGTAGTGTCTGCATGAGCATAGGCAATGGGTGATTAGAATGGGCTATAAATTTCTAAAAACTTCCATTCCATTTCCCTAAAGTAGCATAGCATAGGGTTCCATTTCTCCTCATAAAATGTGCTTTACTTTATAAAGTCAAAGTTTTCCTGTGAAAAAGTGCCCTCAGATGGGTCTGATAGGGACAGAGATAAACCTTAGACTAGGAGGTTACCTACGTGTCATCCCAACTTACGGTCAAATACAATCATATACAATTTCTTTGCGCCCTTTTTAAATTTCAATCCCAAAGGAGAATTCTATCAAAAGTCAAAAATATCAAAAGAAAGGAAACTAATTGTGACCCCAAGACAGAAGACTCAGATTTTTATGGGAACCCCAAACATATTACTCTCTTAGTTCCAAGATAGTTAAGTTGATCCATTTTTCTAATATTTTTGTAGACTCTAAAATGTGGTTTCATAAACAATTGAAAACTCAAAGTCAAGCATAAACGTACATGCACTTTCTAGGAAGTGTTTGGAATCCCAACTGGGTTCTTTAGGGTGAGGGTTAGTGCCACAAGGACAATAATGCCTAGCTATTCAATGGGGGGAAGGCAGTGTTATTGGAGAGAGGATAAGGGAGAGGGCAAGCAAAGGGCCTATCAATCAACAAGCTAGGAAGCCAATTTAGGTAGAGGATCGATGTTGATCGAGTGCATGAGATGATCTGATTAGACATATATGGAAAACCCATCATTTTGTAGGCCTTGCAGAAACACCATCTCGAGAGATCAGCCAAAGAAACAAAGATTATAAGTGTCCCTTCCATCCATTATATCACATTACTCAAAAGCTATGAGAAAGGAATTACAATGGGGACAAGTTACCATTTTAAATCAGCTAAGATATCGTATGGTATATACATACATACATACATATATATATATTAAGTTCTTTTCTTTATATTTCTAATACCTAATGTATAAAAGAATAAAACTCAAAATCCATAAGACAAAAGTGAACCATTCTAAATTAATTGTTCCCACTCCCACAGATACGATGGATGGTTATGCTTATTCTTTAAACAAAAATGTCTTCTAACCACGGTTAACTTTCAAGGCTGGCCTGGACGTATTTCAAATTTAACTCATAAGGGGAGAGGGGGGAGGCGGAAGAGAGAGAGAGAGAGAGAGTAGAATGGGCATATAAAGAAGAACTGACGATAGAAATATAAAAAGCAGGCAACGTTGACGAGTCCGCCGGATTGCTTTGACGAGGAGGTCAACGAGGGTGACTGTTCACAGTTTTTCGTGCCGCTTCTCAATATCCGAAAGAAATTACAGGGCTTGGAACTTAGCAAGAAAAGGAATAGGAGGAAAGAAGATAAGGATAAAAGGAATTCGACACACAACTACCACAATATAACGACACTACAACCATAAAACAACAACAACTCTCGACCTCCATTACCATTCGCTCAAATTGAAATTCGCCTTTTTTTTTTCCTTTAATCACTCCCGACCTCCATTGCCATTGGCGAACCCCTCTCTCTCTCCAAAATAACAAATACATATATTCTAATAAATAACATTTTTCTCCACAAAAAGAATTCAAAGTGAAGGGTTGATGATGGAATAAATTATTGGTTAGTGAATAATTCGTCAAGCTGAACAATCATAGGACTTACTTACTCTGGAGTCTTACATTCAAGTCATAAGCTTATCTTGAAATTAAGATCATTACCTTACATTTTGATCATAGTATTGACACAAAAGAAAAAAGAAAAACAAAAAAAAGAAAGAAAAACAAAAAACAAAATTAAAACATTTGGGCTAAGGTAAAACATGAAAATTTCAATTATTAATTGCTAGCAAACGGGCTCAACCCCATGGCCGAACTCATAGAAGCAAACTTAACCAACTCTTCTGGCAATAAACCACGACCATCGCGAACAACATTATACTCTCCACCACCACCCACTCCTAGAAAATCCCTCGTCAAACCATTCTCAACGACCACATTATTCGAGCCCATCCGAACACCCGACCCGAAAACCAACTCGGGTCGGGCTGGTCCGAGCGAATTACCGATAGTGTTCATCGTCCCAAAACTGCTTGATTGCTGAGAATTTGCTCTGGTTGATCCCATTTGAGCTGCCTTTTGTAACAATGCCGTTGCCGACATTGGCATTGGCAGTGAGGAATCATTCTGTCGCTGTTGATTCTCCGAGTACATTAACCCGACAGATTCTACCAATCCTGGTTTAGTATTTTTACTATTACTATTATTATTTCTTGCAAGCTCTTCTTTAAGCATTGCGGTTGACAATGGCTTAACAAAACTGGGGACTGAAGTGGGTCCAAAAAGGGTATTTGCTGACCCGATTTGAGCCATCTCTGGTAAAATTATGCTTGAATTTGGGTTCAGATACGCTTGATGATCAAGCCAGAGTGATAGTCTAGGGTTGCCACCCTGTTGTTGATGATCAACGGGTGGGATATTTCCGAATTCAGGTCGGAAAAATTGAGCAATTTGTGGCGATGGTGGTGGAGGAGGGTTAAGTAGTACGGACGATTCACTTAATGAGTCAGTTTTGAAGTTGAGTGTTGTTGGTGGAACTGAAGTAAACTTTGCTGTTTCTTCAGCCAATGCATCACAAAATGCTCTGTGTGTGATGAAACTGTCTTTCCTGTGACAAATACCCAAAAAAAAAAAAACAAACAAACAAACAAAACAAAACAAGAAAACCAAGAAAAAAAATCAACAAAAAATTACTAAACTTAGTAGTGGAAAGATATTACATGCGCCCCATCATTTAGTTGCAATACAAAACGTGACTAAAAATTTAGATACCAAACAAGCATGTATAAATGTTTATTTTTGTATAAGTTTAGATACTACAAAATTTTCATTTATGACTTTTATGTATGAAAAAAATATACGTAAGAAGAGTTTTGTTCAATTAAATTTAATCGGAATCAACATATTTATCATATATGGATGATTTATATACATATAAAAAAGAAAACTTGTTTTTGTTGTAATTTAGGAGTTTTTACTATATTAAATACCAAACAACATTAGATTCGTTTAGTCTAAGTTAAAAAGTGCATGATTTAAAATAATATAGTATCAGAGCGAGAGCTGGACTTTCTGAATTTAAAGGGTGCGAGCTGGGAAGAGAAAAGAAAATTTACCGGGAGAAAAGAGTGCCACAATCACATTTATACTCTCGAGTTCCACAAGTCTTGGAATGAGCTTTCCAATCGGATTGAACAGCATACTTCTTGGAACACTTTTCGCATTTCCACTTCTTCTCGCCATGTTTTCTACTAAAATGCTTCTTTACCCCTGTCAAGTCACCGAGTGCTCTCGATGGATCATGATGAACACATGTCTTTTCCGGACAAACGTACACTTTCTTCCTTATCACATCCTTGTTAGTTCTTTGCCGTAGCTTCCATGGCAGATTGTGACCTCTTCTGTGAAGTTGTAAATTTTGGTCTCTTTGAAAACCCTTGTTGCATATTTCACAAACAAATCGGTTTGTAGCCATTAGAGTCTTTGGTGATAAAGCAATCACTTCAGCATCTGGATCTGTATCAAACAGTAGCGATTCGGTTTATTATGTTACAAAAATTAATTAAATAACCCATGTGAAAGAAAATAAAGAAATCCCATGAAGTGAAATGAAGAATAATTGAGATTACCTGGGGTTCCTGGAAGATTTCTCTTCTTCTTGATGACGGGTTGATCAGTAGTGTCATTAGATTTAGGGTTAGGGTTTGAGTCTATGTTTTCCTGAACAAACCCTTTGATTGAGTTTGGAATTAATGAATACATATCACTGGAGATCATTTGCATTAGAACAAACCGTACAAAGAAAAAGAACAATAAGTTCTTCTACACACGAAGATATAAAGTAAAAATCTTTGTGGAAAAAAAACAAAGAAGCACTCAAAGTTGAAACTAAGAGGGGAAGAGAACAACTCCAAAGACAATTTTATTGACTGTCGTTACAGAAAGATCTCTCTCTTCACTTCAAAACCCTTGTTTTGATTTCAAAACAACACAGCAAAAAACAATGGAGAAACTCTCTCTTTCTATGTTTTTGCGCTCATCAAACACATCTCCCTCTCTCCCCCCCCCCCCCCTCTCTCTCTCTATGTTTGGCCGACCTCTTCTTTTTTCAAAGTCGGTCAGCTCAAATATATTTAACTGGGCCACCCCTCTCTCTCTCTCAAGCTACAGTTTGCTAGTAGGAGTGGCTATGTAAGCAACTTGGGTAAAGCAGAATGTGGACTTGTGTGTCTTTATTGTTGTTGGTTTCTGATTTCAAACTCTTATTTTTAAAAGAAAAGGGAAAAAAAAAAAAAAAAGGATTAACAAAAAGTTCTCATTGAAAGTTGAAAGTGAAACGAAGCTGCTGTGTACAAATGTTAGGAAGGTGAAATGATGGGATTCTTTTACGGAGATATCCCATTTTTATTTTGTTTTATATTAATTTAAATAATTAAAATGGAGCTAAACACGGTTAAAATGATTTTGATAGATTCTTATGAATCAAAATTTTAATTATTTAAATACATATTACCAAAGTATATGTATTATTTTTTAATTCTTAATCTTATCTTAAAATTTTGTGTAATTTATTTTGAAATGTTTTTTTTTATTATATAAAAATAATAAAAATCATAAAAATATATATATTTATGAAAATTTAAATACGTCAATTAAAAAAATACTTAAATAAGAATTAAAAAATATTTTGAAATGTATTAATAAAAATATTTGATATATCAATTATCTTAATAAAATATTAATTTGTCTTAATAAAATATTGGTTAACAGCTTTGAGGATCAAGGAAAAGGGGAGGTCAGAAAAAGTCAGGAGATTTTTACAGCCCTTGATCGGGAATGAAATGATTATCCCATAATTAAAGTTGGACATCCAATTTTAGCATGCAATAGCATAGGAGAGAAAGAGAACGATTCCCAAGACACTATTAGATTAGGAACCGAGGTCCGTGATACCTGTGTCTCACTCAGTGAGGACGTGCGGGACCCGCTCTTTCCCTCTCACTGTGGATTCCATTCCATGCTCATACTCAACTTCCTTCTCTCTCTCTCTCTCTCTCTCTCTGTATTGTTGCGTGTGCATGCAGTACAGCGCAGTGGATAGGATGCTTCGTGTTGTACGGTGGAGATGAATTGCTCCGGATGATGATCATGATGAACACCCGAGGACATGATAGCGATGTTAAAGGCGCATGCACTTTGACTCGTGCTTTGTTATGTAATATTACTTACACAATTTCGAAAATAATGCAATATAATTGATAACCCATCTCTCTCTCTCTCTCTCTCTCTCTCTCTCTCTCAACCTTTAACATATATTCCGATAATATCGTTCGTAGCATCAGAAATATCGTTAATTGTAAAAGAAAAATAAAAGAGTTAAGGATATGAAAATAATATTTTCGATGATTAATATGTTTTGATTCAATTTATTATTAAGAGTTACTAAAATTTATGTAAATTTTGTAAACATTAAAAAAATCAAATCTACTGATCAAATGGTCACATATATTCTTACTCATTGCATTATTATGGTTCTATGGAGTTCCCGTGAGTGCCTAGGTCTTGGGAAAAGCCTGCGAAACAACCGTGCTTCTATTGCTCAAGTTATAAAATACATATGCTGTGAAAGTACCATGATCTAAATTTTTCATCTTTTGTACGGTTAAGATTTCTTGCCTCGTACACTTTATGTTCGTTTTGAAATTACATGTTACATGATAAGAAATAGAAAGCTTGAAGAAAAACACGGTTTAAGATTCTGCCCAAGGTTTTTACCCTCTAGACAGCTTCGGAAAAAATAGGCTTTTAGAGAATCTGTCCTTAAATTAAATCTCATTATATTTGAATCGAATTAATCAGATAATTCAGATATCGATATTAAAAAAATAAAAAAAAATAAAAAAGAAAAAGAGCAAAACACTACGTATGTAAAATGTTTCAATTTTTTTAACTTTTAGGTAATTGTTGGTAAGGGGTAAAAGAGTAGAGGGGAAACACAAAAATTATACTCTTAGTTTATATTTTTTCTCTAATAATTAATTTAGTTCATATATTTTTCACTTGTAATTTAATTTTTCTCTCACTTAAAACACAAAAGTTTAACTTTTCACTATTTCAAACAAAGTACATTAATTTAATTTATTATTTTAGTTTAAAATGAGGTGATGATTTTATCCCTCCAAAAATGAGTATACTTTTAATACCCATTTGAGAATACTCTTATCCTCCTATAATATATTGGAAAATGAGGTGAAAGATTGCTCGAATAACATTTATGCCTCATTTTATTCTATACTAAAGGCTACCTTAGTTCTTCATGAATGCTATGAATTAGAGGGATAAAAGCACAAATTTATGTTATTATAAAAGAAAAAATCCGATAAATTATAATTCATATTATTCCTTTTTTTTTTAGATATTTTGAATTTGAATTTTTTTTATATATAAAAAAATAGAAGAAAATGACAAATCAGTCGTACTTCAGTTATGTCATTCGAATTCTGAGCAATTTTATGCTTGTTGTAGCACATATAAATTAATTATGAAAGAAGGCAAAATCATTTTCACCATAATTAGAAAATTTATAAAAGAAAAAAAAAAATAGAAGACGACATCGTTGAAGGAGAGAGTTTTCCTTATCCTCAAAATCACGCCCTCGAATGAGAATTGCTTGGTATATTTCTAATGTGAAGTGTTATAGGTTTAGCATTTATTTCATGCCAAATCACAATCATTTCCCCATCGTTTTCATCATTTGGACATTTTTCCCCCCTCCCCAAAATGATTTTGACAACAACTATTAGAATTAGGTTAACTCTGAAAGTTCAATCCAAGTGGGCTGCAGTCCACCTTCTTCCATTACTTTTAAGTCTGGAGGTCTAGTAACATCTCCCATCTAAATCCCCCTTCTCCCTTTGAAATCGATAGGGTCCTAATTTTTTTGAATTTTTCTTTTCTTTCTTCCCTAGAACTCTAATATAAATTATGAACTCGAGGCCATTTAAACCTTACCACGTAGCATTTATTAATTGATTGGTTAACTATTTTTGATGAAATTTGGAGGGACAATTTGAGGCCCACCGATTTGACAAAGTCGACTGCACCTCACCAGTGAGCCGCAGGACAAGGGCTCGGGCTAAAGGTCCTAATCGGACCACGACTTTGAATAGACCCAATTATTTAAAGTAGAAAAATATGGTCGATTCCAAGGATGGAATAATAAAAACTTTATATTATACAATCCCCATTGTATATAATTCAACAGCTTTTGGCTTCATGCATTCGGATTTTCCCTACCAATTCTTATGCTTTCTTCCCTTTCCCGTCCTCCCACCTCACAGTGAAGCAAAAAATAATATATATTTAAAATTATAATTTCAAGATGCAAAAAAACTTTTTAAGAAATAAATAAAATTTAGTATTAAAATGTTTGAAATTATATATATATAATTTCTTTCTTAAATTTCAACGGGTCCGCCCCTCCCTTCACCATCGTCCTTTATCTATGCCTATTAGTCTCTCTCTCTCTCTCTCTCTATGTATATAGATATAAATAAATTTTTTTGGTTGTGGTGAATTTTAATTCGTGTCCGACCATATACGACATAATGTGAATGCTACCATGGCATAGATAACCAAGCTCTCCCCAGATGCACGTAAGCCCATCTCTTTCTTTAAATTCTCTATAAGTACCATTTCATCTTCTTCGAAACAAACATTTATGTTTGTTAGAATTTCAAGGCTAAAGGACCCTACATTTACATACTTAAATGATAAACATACATTTACGAAATATTTTATGGTTGAAAGATTTGTTTAGAACAATAATCTTCCTGAAAACGCGTTTCATGTTAGAATTTCAAGGCAAAAGGACCCTACATTTTCTTCATCCAAATAAAATAACTCAGACAAAGTTCGGATATGTGAGCCATTTTTGTTGATTTGTTATTATTTGTATGCTTGCAAATTCAATCTTAACAAAATGATAAAAGTTAACTAACATTTTACGCGGAATGAGCATCGAGAAGCACGAAATTTGTGGTTTAGATTGATGAAGAGGACGATGATCAATGGTCACAAGGATAATATCATACTAGGGCACAAAAAATTAGGAGGAAACAACTTCTTAAATCTTTTCAAATAATGAATAAATCCCATAAAGTTTTTTGTGGAGGGTATCAATGGTTTTGTTTTGCTTACTCTTTGATGTGAAACGCACATTTGCCTATGCCAAAACAATTCCCCACTTGGGTACTAAATACCAATCTTCACATCGCATGCTCCTGGTTGGGTCCACTCAAAGGTTGTTGGCAATATTTGGTATGATGGGTGCTGGATCGAATCAAACCCCTAAACATCGAAATTTTCTTTAATGATTATGTAATATATATATCATTGGGGGCTAAATTAAGAGCATCCATAGAACCTAATTTAGCTTCTTCAAAAGCTCAAATCCCTTTTCTTTTTTCTGAACCTTTATCATCAAATGATTCAAAACAAACAACCTGACAGTGTTATAAATCTTTGATTAATATATGCTTAAATTTGTCAGAGAATACACCAAGTTTTTCACACGAGATTACGCGTGGGCCCCTGTCAGATTACCCCATATATTATTATTCCTCCTAAGATTTAAATTAAACGTAGCTGATTTTTTCAGTAATCCTACATAAAGCCAAGAGATTACTCTTAATTCAAATTCCTTCTGTTAACCTCACCCACAAATTCCTTTCTGTTAATCTTTGTTTATGTCAGAGAAAACGCGGCTTATGACCAAAAACTTGGCACTATGCTGATGGGGTCCACAGATAACTTCGTCTCATTTCTTCCTATGGAACAAAGATATAACACTGATCCGCGATTAGTCGGTTAACTGGATAAAGATATTAGATTTTTTAATTAAATTTTAATTTAAAAATAAAAAAATCATATTAGACAAGTTTTTCCTAACTGAGCCTGATAACACTTAAATCGAATTAATCGAAATACAATTTTAGATATCAAATATTAATCGATTATTAAAAAAAAAAACCATAAGACACTGTTTATCTTTGAAGAAATCACAATCTTCTAGTGGCATAACCAGACAAGTAGGTAATACAAATGGAATCATTTCAAAACAAATCACCAACGTTAATCAGATGTTAAAACAAAAGGACTCATAAACATCATTCATGAAACCCTTTTTTTGTTTGGGACGGGCGGGGGGGGGGGGAAGGATTTAAGAAAAGACGATCAGTGAGGATTATAATAAGAGTTTTCATTGTTCTAATTTAAATTATATTTAATGTATTTTACATACTGTTCTTATAAGTGAATTTGAACCTTTTTTTGTGATATGAGAATATCCAACGATCGATATTCAAAATCATATTTTAACTAATACAGTTAAAAATATTATTGAACTCATTTTCAGGAAAATCTCTTCCAACATAGTTTTCACCATTTTCAAGTATTGAACACGAGTTTTTGATTAAGAAATTTAACGTCATTTCTATTAAATCAATTATTTTTTTTGTAGTAAATTTAAACTTATAAGTACATGAACATGAAATATTCATTTGCTGGTTAATCGATCGCATTTTGAAAAGGCAAGATGAATATCTGGTAGTCCCCTAGTGGTAACCTAAATACTTGGGAAGCATGAAATACTCTCTGTCTCAACATTATAGAAATAGGCAATGGACTAAATCATCAAACTCTTGGCCCGATGGCTGTTGCCCCACGCAACATTCGGCCAAGTTTCGATTCTTGATACCATGCAATGGACTAATCTTATCACCTCAAAAAATTTTTTTTTTTTGGTTCCTTTATTTGGCCACCATTCAGTATCCAGAATTTCGTCCTAATTAATCTGAATCAACCATTACAAAACTGATTCACTTTGTGAAGATGAATCTCCTCACATTATTTTTTTAATGTCCAGAAAGAGTCGAACTCCCGATCTAGTTAAGGGATGAAAGTGTCCATCACGCCTACGCAACAAGTGTTGTATCTTATCACCTCATTGAACCAAGCAAGTAGTCGTTGCCACAATTATTGTAATAAAGAGGCCTTCGAGCAATTGCGTAGCTCAGATTAGCATAAATTTTCTGGTGAAGAAGTATTGGTTGATTTTTTTTTTTTAATTTTATTTCAGGTTGTGTGGGTTCTACAGTTATGTGACAAATATTGATTTACCCTGACTAACCATTTTGATTTGAAACCTAGAAAGACTTATTGAGAAGCAAGGAAAAGACAACGTGGGCTTTTTTTCCAGCATAGAAAAATGGGTATGCTCCGCTGTAGAGTTCATGAAAACAAAAATAGAGGAAAACAAAAATTCAATATTCCAACAATTCTTCAACGAATTAGAAGACAGATTTCAAGGTGAAACCCATATTGGTGAGAACTTATGAGTTGAATCAATTCTGACACACACACATGTAGATGTCGAGATTCTTAAACAGGCGCCAAAGTAAAACATATACAGAAAGAATCACTTCACTTGGCCATGGTAAAAAAGGACGCAGTAAGACCTTAAATTTTGGCAGGAACAGGGGGCTAGCTTAAACAGTTGGGAATTCGATGATAACGACTAGGGCACTTGCAGTTGCAGATAATCAAAGATACCAATCCTTTTCTAACTTTAAAACAGTCGGGGTTCAATGATAAAGACTAGGGCACTTGCAGATCATCAAAGATAATAAGCTTTTTCAACTTTACAACAATCTTTGAGACCTTTACGAGAAAGCAAAACTACTCAGTAGCACAAATGACACACCAATCATCCATGTCAATCAATTAAGTTGAACCCAGTAGCCAAGCCAAAAGAAAATAAAAAGTGGAACCTAGTAAGTGATGACTGAAAGCAAAGTCAGGATCAAAAGTGAACTTAATTTTCAAAACCTGAACAGGACTTCAGCATTATAGTCCCCTTACCTTACAGATCATTGTCATATAGAAAATCATGGCACATACATATAATCGAACATCTCATCGAGGTTTTATTCCGATATAAATCCACAGTAGAGATATTGAAATTTCACCGACTCGGCACAGAGGTTCACAAGACTATATTTTAGTTTCAAGGGATCAAAAGGGAGCAATGCCACTTTTCTCAGTCAGCTCAAGTATATTAAATATTTCAGGTGAAACTCACTATTGGCTACATGCATATTACATCAAACTCAAAAATCCAACTACTTGTGCGATGCCACATAACATACTAGCAAGGTGGGGTTAGAAAAACCCAACTGAGCTATGTCCACCATTGAAAATTAATGAAATGAACAGAAATTTGGTGGATGTCAATTGCATTAAGGGAAGATCTTTTCAGAGATATTCTAACAAAACCCCTTCACGACCCTTTTGTAGGAGATGACACAGAAACATGGGCGCAAACAAAGATCATCGTTTCAAGTTCATGGTCTTTGCCCACAATTTCACACTTGATAGGCACATTTATTTTATCTTCATTATTCTATATGTACTAATGCATCCTCCTCAACAGGATACAAACTTGAGAGTTTTGATTATTTGTACTCTTCTAACATTCAAAACTCCTCAATTCTTTCATTCTCAAGAGTTTTCAATGCCATAAGACATAGTTTAGGGGCTTGATTAGCTAGAACATTCAAGTGCAGTGCTCTGACGCAAAATTTCCCACAAGCTCAAAACTTCCAAGATGAAGAAAACAAAGCTAGTATGCCAACTTTTAATGCAATGCAAAGAAAGCTAAAACAATATGTTAAACCTACTCCGTAACAGTTTCCCTTTTGGTGTAGAAGCACGACCCATACTCACATAAACTTCCAGATAGACCTTTTTGTTCATCTAAATATACCCACTATTCTATGTCCTTAAAGCAATAACTTCCCCCTCTCCTGGGGTATGCCAACTTCAAACTCCACATGCATAGTTTTTAAGTTCTTTTTCCCCTGTACATTCTAAGGATACAGCATTGTTGTGCTGAAAAACAAGTTAATAATATGCTTGCCCTAGTTCTGTAGACCATCTTAAACAAAGTATTCAAATTTCAATTCTTTATCAAGATGCCTGGTGACCTTTCAGAGAAAATGCCGGTGTTACAAGTGACAGACCAACTAGAAAATGCCCTTTTATTTCAAATGCTAACTTGTACTCATTAGAATGTAGAGTCTGGGAAGTACAGTTTGGCAAATAAACTGTTTCATGGATCCATTGTCATTAAAGTGTTCATCCGGTACACAAAGTGCTCCCCCACTTAGTGTGAGGGTAGGGGGAAGGTGGACGTATATGTATACAGCCTTCCCCTTGCATTTTTTGCAAAGAGACTGTTTCCACACCTTGAACCCGTGACCTTGAGGTCACCAAAAAAGCAACTCAACCATTGCGTCAAAATTCGCCCTCATGGATCCATTGTCATTATCTCATTTAAATCATATGATAATCCTTTGACTAAATAACAACATATCTCACCCAATTCACTGTCTCAAGCATCCATCCAAACCAATCCAATCCACGATCACTGACTTCAATATGCCAATCTAAAATGATCCAAGCCCCTGGATCCATGAGAACTGTGAATTATTTCACTTGAGGACCATAGGGTATATCACCTAGAATATGAGTTGATCTGCACAATATGCTGTCTCTGTTCCGAATTTGCAATGTTTGTTTTTAATGGGGATGGGTCCATTTTTGGAAGTTTTCTAGTCCAAATAAGTTTAACACTTGGGACAAATTGATACCTTTTTGTTCTTTTCACTTTAGCATCAAGATGAAATTATTTGTTGTCATCAGATCCTTCTTTTCAGCTGAACCAACATCCAAATCCATATGAAACTAGACCATATACTAGACATTGCACAGTGCTCTACTGACCTGTAGGTAGTTCCTCTATTACCAAGTAAAACCGCTCTACATTGAAAGACCACCCAATTCAAGTATCCAACTTCCTCCAGTATTTAGATTTCACCCATCTGATGAAGAGCTTATTGTCCATTACAAACAAAGTGTTTTCAGCTCCAATACTTGCATCTATTATTGTAGAACTTGATCTGTACAAGTATAATCCATGGGAACTCCCAAGTATGTATTACATAAGAATTATATTGTATACAACTGTATGGATGAATATCGTGTTTAATAAAGTGCCCAAGCAATGCCATGCAAACTCCACAACTAACAAGTTGTTAGTTTGTGCAGCATTACTTGGAGTTTGTTGTGTATATATATATAATTAGCATGTTGATAGTCACTTGATGTTTATATAAGCCTGTGAACACCAATCCCTAATTCCTGATTATAAATATTTGCTGATATTTTTGCACTCATCAGACAATCAAAGCAATAGCCTAATTAGCTTTAGCATCTCATCCTAATTGTTCATTTTTCTTTAAGACAATTGACCAAAAAATCAACATTTAGCCTTACCATCTCACCCAGCAAGTTTTGAGAAACCTCATTGAAAGGTGAAAGCCTTTGGTCTACCAGTCTGAACCCCCTACCAAAGAGAAATAAAAAAAAAAAAAAAAAAATATACACATTTATTTTTAGCTTTAAACAGAAATAAGTGGGGGAGGGGGTCCAAGTTCCCTAATGCTTAATTGTGGAACAAGGGATAAGCAAAAAGCAAGGTTTGCCTGTGTAACAATTTTTCTATAATACTTGGCAACCATGTTGGACATGCTCAAAAACATCATATACAGCAGAAACTGTTGCAAGAGAATGAAACGTACATAAAATATAATCTTGCACACTATTGAAGAAATTCAACCTAGCTAAGGATCATCTTACATAATATTAGCTCAGTCTGCTATGCTATATGGACCATCATAATGTGCACAAAATTCTATGACTGTAAAAATGAATTGTAGAGTACAGTTATCATAGTTGGGAGAGAGATGGATTGCAATGTAGTATAAAATTACAGAAAGTCAACCAATGTATGCAACCTTGAATATAGATGATCAAAACATAATTCCCAAAAGTGGGAGAAGGCAAATACAACATATATCAAACAAACCAGAGTTAATCGTCAGATAAAGCCTTCAAAACAATGAAGGAGAATACCAGATGATTATGAGTTTGGTTTCGCATTTGTGTCACTTCTTCAATACACTACATAAGAAATAAAAAGTAAATATGAAAATAATTATCCAAACAGAATCACCAGTTGAATAGAAGATCAAAAGCAACAAAATTAGGAATTCTGACACCTGAGTGTAGCTTTGAGCAAAGCAAGTACGCATGGTCAAATTGATGAGAAAGTAAAAGATTTTCTTAAATTTCTCCAAAGCATTATGGGAGGCCTCCACCCTTTGCTGATGGCTTTTAACAGTATGAAAACTCAGATAGGGCATAAAGCCAATTTTCTAAATCTGCTATTAGCAACTTAGCTGTAATTGTCTTTGTTATGCAGGAAGCAATTAAATAGGTCATTTGGCCAATCTCTCCCTCCCGCCTTCGAGAGAAAATGGAAGGGGAAGAGTAATCACATGGAAGTATCAGCTTCCAATCATGAGTCTATATTGTAGAACAGAAATTCCAAGAACAAGTACTGGAATCATGCGCAAAATTGCTATACGAAATGAAGAATCCTGTTAATCCTCCTGAGTGACATGGGTAAATTTAGACTGAGACACGAGACAGATAAGGCTAAATAAAAACAATCAAATTTGTTGGGACGTGGTGTGGAAGAAATATAAGACAAGGTTTACATGAGAAAGCCTCTAAGCTGATCATGACAGATTGAAAAACTTACTTGTACAAGTAGGCAGCAATCCCCAGAATAATACACAAGAGAATAATATCAATGCAGAAATTTCTGCTAGACCTTAGCTGGAAGAAAAAGGGAACGCAGTTAAGGTTGGGAATTGGAATCATAAGATGAGCACATGAGAGAAGCACATAAAGCAATGACTTTTTGCAGCTCAGTTACCTGAGTGACAGTCTCCTTAAGTCTGACATTGGTGTTCTTAAGGTCAGATGCCGCTTTGTCGACCTGCAAGTTTTCAGAAAGCAGGGTGCAGTATTAGAGAAACCATTCATAGTTTATAATGTTTGTATATGTCCAAGACTATTGAAAGAAAACCACAATTTCCACCTTTGTGTCAATCTCATCCATAAGAGGAACTTGCCTATCTAGTTCCTGCACAAGCCAGATACACATTACACAAATCGTATCAAGGTATTATAAAGCAGGAATCAGTAACATGATGACAGGTAACCTCATTCATGTCGTGAGCCATGTTCTTCAGCGTATCTAAACCCTCAGCAATCATATCAAGACCTTGGTCCTGCGTGCAAAATGAAATGCATATATATCAGAAATGACATTAGGATGAATATGAACTTGATGTGTCCTATAAATACCACCCTTACCTGTTTCATTTTTCGCATCTCGAACTCTTGTCTGTATTTACTTGACTCTTCAGTTTGTTGAAAGTATTCATCATCAATCCGTCCATCTATGGCCAATATGGAACAAAAGTTTAACAGCAGTTGAAGTCAAATAGTTATAGCACAAGAATGACATCTATAATACCAACAGATATCATTTCCTCAGTTGACAAACCAGGTACCTGAATCAAATCTGATTTCTGCACGAGAAGCGGACACTCCCCAACCCCCAGTTGGTTTTGGTGCAGCTGCGGTCCCATCCAGAATGGCTTGAATTCTATCAGGTAATGCCTGGACCAAATCATTTCGGGCAGCAAATTCTTCTGAAGAAAGACCTTTAACCTGCAATTGATTGTGATGTCAATGAAAATTCATTGCACACTCATAATTTTCATGCTTCTGATTTCCATAACCGTATACATCATGTCAAGGGCATGAAATGGTTCATGAATAGAGAAAACTATCCGATAAATAAATTAGTATCCTTTGTATATATTCTTAAAAGGCAATTACTTAATAGACATCCTCAATTTTCGCACGTAAAGGCACTGCAAATATGATATACACTGTAACAAGCAGTTCCGTTGCACATGCTAAAAATTAATAGATGTGATACTTATTATAATGTAGGACAATATATATTAATGAGAGGGTATTTTCACTAACAGGCCATAAAATAAAAAGCAAAAAAAGAATCAAATGGCCCAGCAGAATTGAATGACTTGCAAGCTTCTGGGGCGTATTTTTCTATTTCGAGTTTTAGTCTTGAATACTTTTAAGGAAACCCTTGAATTTCAACAGTAAATATGCTCATTATGGACTTCAACAATTTTTTTTCTTTTCTTTTTATGTATGCAAAATAGTTTCAGAGCATTCTCAATTTGTTGCAGTGGATTCCAATATATCTATCAGTCAACCAATTCTATCTAGCATGGGAATAACAGAATATATTTTGTAGTGCATGAAACCAACAAACCTTCATAAATTGAATTCCAGTTTATTTTCAGCATAACACCTAATTACATTGGAGTTGCTCCACTGGTTGCTCCGTTGAAAAACCTACCCTTTCTCTTTGAAGAATCTCAAATTTCTTGATCTTTTAGCTATCTTATGCACAAATAATAGAAGTTATCCACTCGAACAAGGAAGTGCAATCCAACCGAACATCTATTTGAGTAACTAACAGTTGATCAACCTAGCTATTAGGATCAGGTCAAGCCTTTATAAGGCTCTGTCATGGCTGAGTCCTAGATGGGTCCCAATTAGAACATAGTTGCACGATAGATACACAAAGATCAACTCGCACCAACAGGCATTAGGCCTGGGAGGCCCTTCTAGCCTATAAAATTTCATTGATCTTATTGGGATCATTACGATCAAAACTTTTACATTACAGGTCTAAAGATCTATGCATTTTCTGAGTGTCAATTAATGGATGATACCCACATTCAGTCCTTGTAGGCTCACAAACTGACAACAAAATAAGACAACATTAGCAACACCAGCTCTTGAACAGCTATATTGTTAAAAAAATAAACCATAAATCATCCGGTAAATGAAGAATCAGGTTAATCCATCAACATTAAAACCCTAAATTCAATCAATCCAAGTGGAAACACAAAAAATGAAGAGGGAAAAAACGAAATATATACCTTCTTGAAGGCCAATCTCTGCAATTTGGGAACCTCTTCCAGCAATTTAGCTTTGGTGCGGCGAATCTCGGCATTTAGAGCAACGGCAGACGCCCTGTTCTTCTCCTTCGATGCTTGCTCAGCTTTCTGGTAAAACAAAAAACGAGATCAGTCAAGCAAAGTCAAAAAGAAAACCCTAACCGTAGAGGATCGAGAGAGAGAGGCCTGAAGAGCGGCTTCAATGTCGGCTTCGACAACGGCGTAGAGACGGGCGAAGGCATCGTCACCGGAGACGTTGGAGTCGTTTTGCTTGTCGATGTCGTACTTGTCGTACTTCTTGCAGATCGCATCGACTCGAGTGAGAATGTCGATCACACTCATTCTCTCTCTCTCTCTCTCTCTCTCTCTCTCTCTATCTCTCTTTCCCTCAATTGGTGTGATACAGAGATCGCAAGTGCAGATCAATGTGTGTGCTCAGCAAGGTTTATGGTTAGAGAGATTCACACGGTTTCTTTTTCGGACAAGAAGTAGAACTTACATGACAGGCTGTCAGTTAGCTGCTCTATCTCTCTCCCCTTTGCAGTGAAGGAGACAACCTGTACTGAGTAACTCTCCAACGGTAAGATTTTTCTTTGTTGCCAAATCGAAGAAAAACTTGAAACTGACCCCACTAGAAAAAGTTTGGACGGAAAAAATTTTAATGGGAAAAAAATAGAAGGGAAATCCACTCCAACAGATGCCGGTCTTCAAAACGAAAGAGGAGCGATGCTTTTTCTTTTTCCTTATTGGGTATATATTGATTTTCTCTTATTTAAATTAACTTGTATAAATAAAATATATTAATTTTTTCTTTAAAAAATAAATCTACTATACGTTTTCTCTTTTTTAAAATTAATCTACTTTGCAACTTTATTGTAAAATGATAATTAACATTTCATGGGCATGGGCCCGCCTCATATGCCGGTATAAATATTTCCCGGCAGTTTCATCAATGCACATATGGTAACAAATGAGGTTTTTTTTTGTTATTTAAAATCAAAGATCAAAAGGGGGGGACGCAAAATAAAAGACAATGCCTTGTGAAAGTGGTTAAGGTTAATCCCTACGTTGGGTCGTGAGTCCAGTGTGTCCTATTTTTCTTTTTTTTATCGGTTGCTAAATTACTATGGGGGATGAAGTGTTGGATTTAATACACAGAACTTACGCATACGTAAACATAATAAATAGTTTAAAATTTTTAGAATAAATATCTTAATGAAATCGATTTTTAAAAATCTAATCGAATCACTGAATCCATCAAACGGATTATACGATCAGAATGATAATCATATGATCCAATCACTATCACAATATCACGACGCCTCAAGTTTTAAATCTGATAATCTCTAATAACCGGATAAATTTTTCTACGTAAAAATTACTCATCCCTCGATTTGTGTCTCTCTCCGAAGATGCATGCAAACCTTAGTCTCTCAATCATGTTCCCCCAAAATCTCACTTGTGTGGAAAAGAAGCATTCACGTAGGTTTCACTGCGGTTAATTGGGGGAACTTTTTTTATGGGTGATTAATGACATGGTTAATGAAATAATAAAAGTTACCTCATTATCTCAAATTTATCAAAATATCCCTAGTAAGCCTTTTCCAACACAAAGAATATGAAGAGACTCTTTTTATAGATAGTTTTTAATGATACTTAACTTTCACATGAACAAATCTTAAACAATTTTTAAAGGAGATAGTTTAATAATCAATTTTTTTTTTTAATTTCATGATTTAAGATTCGAATCTATATAATAAAAAAAGGTTTCTCAACAAATTAAGTGTGTATCAGTGTGATGTGCATAGACACGGACCAAAACACCATTCCCAGTGACATTTCATGCGCAATGACATCTCTATCAAACAAGTGTGCGGAAAAGACCCTTTTTTTATCTTTGGCCAGTTGAACAATTGGCAAGGGTTTGCATGGTTCCATGGGGACGTGAGATTTGCAATTTATTTATATAGTCTCTATTTCTTTTTTCATTATTATATAAATAAATCTGAACTTATAATTTGATGATCGTAAAATAAAATGTTAATATATATATATAAATATTTATTATGTGAATAGTTTTATATTATAATTTATAAAATTATAATCAAATCAGAAAAACTAAATTAAAACGCCACGTGCACTTGTTGGTCGCTTGGTTAGCTTCTCAAGATTTAGGTCGAAAGCACCCATTTTGCACAAGTAATTGCTGCAAAATACAGAATCATGTGGCTTCTGCTGGCCGCACATACACCATGAATGGAAACCACATGGATGTTATTCATTGTTTCTTCCTTTCGGTTTGACATGTGAAATCAAAGTTATCAAATCTTTTACCTTTAAAAGTCCAAATCATTATCTACGTGGGATATTTTTTTCGTCGTCACCTAATATAAGAAATTTTATCTTGATTAATCTGAATCAACTCAATTCATTTAAAGATCTTCTTTTAAAATATGAAGAATTTTCAATTTAATTTATTTTATATTTAAATCGTAAATCAAACTTTAAGAATCAAGTAACCTTATTTGCTCGACTGACCGGTGGTAAAAAAGCAGTGATTACGATGCAACAACTTTGCTCGGTACCCTACCCTTTTGTCGATGCTATTTGATGCTTCTCAAGAGTTTATCTTTTTAATAGTTTGTTATTTTTAATATATTTAATTTGTAAATATAATTATTTATAAAATTATAAATATCAATTATTTAATTTTAATATGAAATCTCCTTTAATTAAAAGGATTCTACTCGTTTGATTTTTCACCGGAAAGTTGGTATAGTCCTATTATTATTATTATGAACCAATTTTTTGAAATAATTTGAAAATCAAAATCTTCTAGTTGTGTAAAGATCATGTAAACCTTTGCCTCTGGACTGCTGTAATCATATTGGTACAAAAATTTAATTTAATTTAGTTTATAATATTTTCAATTAAACAAAAAATTTTTAAAAATGTAAAATTTTGTAAATAAAATTAATTTCGTAAAACGAAAATATGATTATATTACTTAATACCAATAACACTATTCAAGTCGAGGAAACTCCAAAAATATAGTTCGAGGAAAAATCAATATTTATTATTTCGTAATGCCCACGAATCTCTTGTTTCATATGTGTGTACTTACGTACACTATCGTATCAGAATATTATCTATATATAATCGGCATTTAAAAGGTGCGCGATCAATTATTTAATAAAATATTTAATAAATTTTATATGTTAAAATTTTATATTACCATGGCTTGTTGTTCATGAACTAATTGTACCTGTATTATCACTTAATAAAAAAAATTTTAACAAAAAATTATAAATTTTCATCCTAAAGTATTATTTTTTTTACAAAGTTTCATAATTTGCATATTTAATTATTTCTTATAAAAATAAAAATATATAATGTTTAAGTTTAAAGTAAATTCAAGATTTAAAATTCCATATTTTGTGGAAAGCATATTATTGTAATTAAAATAAAATAAGAAATAATATCTTGTAAAAAACAAAAAATAAATATTTTATTAATAAAAAACCACTAATAAAAATTTGTGAACCAGTGTCCCGTGGTACAATTAATGTATATTTTCAATAATAATTTTTTAAAACATTATGTGCGGACAGTGCTATAAAGGTGCGGGTGGGGGTGCGGTGGCACAAGGAAGAGGAAGCCAAATTTCTCCTCTTATTTGATTGCCCTGCGGTGACATTCTTTTCACGCACCCAACCTCAACCCCAACCTCAACCGCTTTATATCCCCCCTACCCCCACTCTGTCTCTGTCTCTCTCTCTCTCTCTCTTAAGCGGAGCTCTTCTTTCTGATCATCTTCTCTCTCTCTCTCTCTTTCTCGGGCGATCATCGATCCTTCACGTTTGGCACAAATTTATATGTCATCAAAGCCGTTCGAGGTACGCGTTTCTTTGATGTTATCACCGTCTTTTATTTGTTGATGATCTTCTTATTCTTTAATTTACTTGTTATTGTTTTTGAATTTTGCTCGTTATGGGGTTTGCTTTCTCTGGCCTGATTGTCTTAATTTTCCGTAACTTGGTTCAATCATTGTTCTGCCCTTTAATTTTTCTGCTTAATTCTGGGGTTTATCTCTTTTTTTTTTTTTTATTTTGTTCCTGATCGTTAAAATTGTTGGATTCTTGTGTTAATGCGATGCTATATTAGGGTTTTTCTATATTTGGTTCTGAATTTTTAGTCCTTGACCATCATGATCAGGGTTTCTCTATATTTCCTCGGTTTGTGCCTTATCTGCCTCGCTTTTTTTAATGTGTTATGGTTATTTAAACTCATACACCCATCTGGGCCTTGTCAATTTTGTCTTTCTTGTTCTCTGTGAATTTTATTTGTAATTGTTGTGTAGTTTTAGAGGCGGGTTATTCTTTTGTATGGTTGGATCTGCAAATTCCAGCCGATCATGTCTGGATTTTGCATAAATCTTAAAATTAAAATTTAATATGAGGACACAGGGAGTCAGTAGCAAGCTAAGAAGGAAAATGGGTGAATCAATATAAGTATAAATTGATGGGAAGAAATATAATCAGATTAAAAGCGTCAAACCAGCAAAATCTGGGTTGTCTTTTATTCGTTTAACTTGTAAAAATGTGAAATGGTTAGGATTTTTCAGAGGAAATAGGCAGTGCAACAGTCTTGGAATATGATTTTCTTTGCTTTGTGTGGGTTCTCTGGAAATAAAGGGATAACTGTTATTTTGAAGGTGAAAAACATGTATCTTATTTTTACTGTTATCTATATTTTGTGCAATTTTTCTCTTTATTCCGCAATTTCTTCTGTTTTCCCTTCAACTGCACAAAAAAAAAAAAAAAATAAAAAAAAATAACAGGGATGGGGCAAAATCAAATTGGAGGTTATTTTTGGTGGATTTCTGATTACCCTAGTTAGTAACTCATTACGGTACCTTTTTCAAGAAAAGGAAAAGAGAAATATGGTCAAACTAAATCTTTATTCTGGCAGAAACCCTAATCTGCCACCATATGCAGAGATAAAATTTTAACAGTTATTCCATTCACAATTTCAAGTTCCTTTATATAAATGAGGCATACAATGCTTCTGGCTGCTCACTCAATCACTCAAATAACCCTTGCTTGAAATGTTGTCTGGCTCTAGCTTCCTTGATTCATAGAAAGATGAGTGTTGACTTTGCTTGAAAAGAGTCCATTTGTGCTAGTAGGTCTAGAGACAAATATGATATAGCTATGATGTTTTTTGCAGATACACCTATTCTCCAATTGCCCATGTTTCTGGGGAGAACATCCATCCACATTAGGCTTGAGAATTCAAGGAGGATTGCCCATGACCCTAATGGCTAATACGATGTAGGGTGAGAGAGTTGGCTGCAGACTAACCTTCGAGGATGTCAAAGTGGAATCCTCTAATCATGAAGGGTGGAAGGCTCTGAAAGAGATTTTTTATTTTTTATTTTTTTATTTTTTCAATTCTATCTAAAATGAAGCCATGGATGATATGTCTGATCCAATAGTGTTATGACAAGGACATATCATTGAAACTGAGAATGTGAGGTTTTGTAGGACTCTACCAAAATGACTTCCAAAAGTTAAGAACCCAGTGGCCGAGCAGATTGGAGCATCTTTAGGAAATGTTAGATTTGGTAGTATATATTTTGATTTCAAGTCATTGGGTTCATCGGGAAGTTGGTAAGAGTTTTGGAAGTTATTATTTGATTTTTGACATACACGTATATTAAATTCTTTTTGGCGCCTTTTATATTCTCATAACATTCTTTCATTTTATACACTCAAAATTGCCAGAACTCGTTCTGTTTGTGAACTATAATATTCAACAATATCACTAAATGATCCATCTTCTAAACAAATCAAGATATAATGCATCTCAACCTTTTACAGACTACCACATTTGATCTCCCATGATTAAGGTGGAACTCCTCAAGAAGATCCTTTAAAGATTAGACTGATTTTAAGTTTGAGTTCGATTGCTTTTGGATTGGGGAACATGATGTATCTTGACACTAGACTCCTACATTTTCTTCCTGGATAAAACTAACACAGTTTTGAAGTCTTTTGTGGATTCTGGGAAGGGCTGGATTTCAAGAACGTTAAGTTAAATTCCTATGGAAAAAATACTGTTTCAAATTCATTAATATCGGCATAATGCCATCACTCCCATGGATTCTTGCTGTTTTACCACTGTTGCTGACATCATCAACTTATTCTACACATACCTTATGTGCTTGACCTATTTCCATGATCTTGACCACCGTCACCACAGCCACTCACCCACCTACGTGCCTCCACTGCTGCCATCGGAACCACCTACTGCCATGCCACTACTCACTGTTCCTTATTAGTATTGACCTATTCTCGGCCTCTTGTTATCAGTCATCAACTCCGAGCAGCTGTCACTGCCCACCTGCCCCCACTACTAGTGGAATCTTCTCTTAATTCATACGATCCACCATGTCAAACAACTTAGACTGATTTTGCCTTTTTTAAGTAAAAGATTTCAATATATTCATTGTTTTTATAACACATATCCGGATGAAGAACTATGAAATTGACGAACTTAAAAATCTATTAACCATATCATTTGAAAAATCATAGGCGTTTGAAATGCTCCATGCTAAGCCAGCCTAGAATCAAATGTTCCTTTTTGTGATAACTTGTAAGGGAGAGAGTTGAGGGTGGAATTGATCAAAGTTTTGTTTTAAGTTGGAAAAATCTCTCCAAAGTTCAATTTCATATAATACTGTTGTTGTGTTAACCAGCATTTCATGTTACCACTACAACGTAACAATTGTTGCGTCTCCTGCTCTTTTTTTTTTTTTTTTTAAATCCCCACATTTTCATTTATTTATTAAATTTTTTACTGTTGAATATTATTGTCAATATCCTCAACTAAAGGAACGATGGATATGGAATTCTAGGCCTCTTCGCGTTGAATGCACTTAATTGCAAGAAATTTCACAAACTTTAATTAACAGAAGGCATCCTAATAAATCTGGAGATCAATCAGAAGAAGGGATTTAGAAACCTTGAGATCTTTAGGTATGGTTCCAATCTTGCAGGTGTAGTCTTACTTCGGATTACCATCTTGACTAGTTTAGATGGCTTTATTATGCAGAACCGGTGTTAAGTACTCTTGATACTCTCTTTCTTTTCTGTCTACACCCTCTGAGATGTTTGATTCTTCTTCATGGTGGTGGTCTTGCGCTTACAGCTCTACTGGTTCGTGATTATTTGCTAAAGTAGGTGAAGGATTTTGATGTGCGAAATGAAAATGATTATTAAATTTTATTCATTAAGCTTGTGGAGTCAAAGTCTTGCCGTCAAGTGCATGAACTGTGTCCACATCTCAAATATTTTGATTGTATGATTTTAAGGGTGCTTTTGATTTGAACTTCCTTCCATTTTTGCATCTCTCTCTCTCTCTCTCTCTCAGCTTATAGCTCATAGAAATATATTGGAGAACGTTTGATGTTTGGTGGATGCTTAGGCCCTTCTTCGCACTTCTTCTAAATAGCAAATGGTGTTGCAGGCAACTTTTTGGTCATTGTAGCATTTGAAGAGTTGATAATCCCTGTGATCCTGTATTCTCATTGATCTTCTTTGGCTTGATCTGCAGGACTTCTGAGTGTCACTGGTGCAGCCTTGTGATGGTTGACGAGTTATAAAGGTTAAGCTAATAAATTTACAGTATAGAATGCCATGTGTCTATGGAATTCTTAATTACAATATTGTCTGGGCACATATGTGTCAGGTTCTTTGCAATAGTAAATGCTGCTATTCATTGAGCTATGATCATTTGTTGTTTATGATAGTTGTTCTAAAGGAGGATTTGAGGTGTTTCAGAAGCAGCCAAATGGGATAAATTTTTGTTGTGTTCCCCATTGTGCGGTGTTGAGTTACACCTTGACTTCTTATAGGTCATCTAAAGTTAAGTTTTTCCTTTTGTTCTTCTTGCCATGGTGGTTTCAAGTGACATCCTGGCTTTACATAGGTTCTCTGAATTGGACATGTGCACATGGGATTCCCTTTGTGGATTGCGTTGGGGTTCTACTTTTCTATAGAATGTTGATGTGCAGGGACATATCCATGGATATAGTTTTCTATCTGGATTTGAAGAATTTTCGAGATGGGAGTTTTTTTGAATCTTGGTTGTAATAATTGCTGATGATGCTCAAGAGGTGAGCTATTTTGGGATTCAATGGCCCTTTAGCTATTTTAGGATCTTAGAACTTGATAATTTGGTCAGTAGCTGCCAATATGAGCAGGGAGAGGAAATGGTATTAAACATCTTGAACTTCCTTCTTGTATGGAACAGGGCTTTGTAGCTTGAGGACGTCGAAGCCACATTTCTCAAGTAGATGGACAGTACTTCTCTATATCTTGCACCGCTTATCTTGTTTTTCAACGGTTCTTTCGTTGGCTGGTAAATGGTAATGGTCCTTTGACCTGATGGTTGGAAGGTTTGCCATCTTACATGCGAGAAGGGGTCTTGTTTGAGTTTTTCTTTTGTGAAAGTCAAAGTTCTCAGAGGACTGACTGTGACATCGATATGTTATGATAAAGTAGCCAGCTTTCCCTTGATCTCAGATAATCCGTTGAAAAAGGGGATCCGGGAATGTTGTTTGTAGTTCTGAATCTTATTTATGTAAAAATCTAGAACTGTTGGCTTATGAGAAAGGAGACAACAGGCGGAGCTGATCTTTAATGCAAGTAGAGGAGCAGAGAGTTGTGTGGTTATAGGGAATATGGGAAGTGGAAATCCTGCAAGCTTGTGTGAAATGCCTGCTCATTAGTTGCTTATCTGGGAGGTCTTTTCCATGTCTACTTTTCAGTTCAAATGCTAGTTGAGGGAGGATGTGCCTGCTCATTAATTGCTTATCTGGGAGGTCTTTTCCATGACTACTTTTCAGTTCAACCGTTGGGTCGGGGAGGAGGCATATGCTTTTTATTTGATTCCCTTATTTATGTCTTGATTCTCTATTAAGGTCTGTGAATGTTGATCTATTAGCCTGCAATAGCTGTCCTAAGTTGATCTTCAAGGTTTTAAGGCTGGTTAAGGAAGCTTCTTTGTTGGGTTGGGAGTCTTATCCAAAATGTCTCTGATGGAAGGGGGACCGAGGGGGTCTTATTTGTTACATAGCTCTTATTGGGCAAGGTGGTTGACTCCAAGTTGAAAGTGGGGGAAGAGGAATAATTGGTAATATAGATGGGCAAAGTTGTAAGCCAGGTGGCTACATTTGTTCTTGGGGTGTTGTGGGTGCATCCTTGAGATCCTTAATGGACCAATGTGGGGGCTTAATCCCCTTTTCATGTAAGTTCTGATCTTTGAATTCCTGGGTATCAATCTTGGAGTTTGGCTTCCTGGGGGGCTTTCGTGATGTTGGGATGGTGGTATCATATTCTCTTCTTACAGATGATGCCAGAACATTCTGTGAGTACTTGATATGTGCTCTCTTACTATTTTGAGGTAATTTTGGGCCTTAGAGTTGATTTAGAGAAGGGTGAATTGAAATGTGGGGGATGAAGTGTGATAAGGATGATTTGATGAAGTTGTCAATGCAAGGAGAGGTTTCTTTAGAGTTGGGAATTAGTATTTTAAAATTAGTTTTTTTCTGACCCGTAAAATTAGCATGGGAAATGGCATTTAGTGGAGCATCCAAGAGCAGGAGGGTAGGCTTGGTGAGTGTGTAACTCATTTAGATTGAGGAACGTGGAGAGCCTCCCCCTTTCGGTGCACCTTTCACTTCTTCCATCTTATTTGTTAATACATTTTCCTACTAATTTATAATATCCAACTTAAACTTTCTTATATTTAAAAAATACCCTAATCTAAAATGGGAACACATCGTATTAGACTTTGTTATTAAAAAAAAAAAAACCTAATGGAAAAGTATAGATTCCAGGACTCAGCCAAGCCATTGTAGTTGCATATCAAGATAGAAACCTGGACAAGAGTAGCAAAAGTGCCAATCAACCCAAACGATCTAGTACTTTTAACTATCATATACATTAATAATGTTGATGACACTAGGTCAATTTCACCATCGAAGGTACTCAAAAGTCTGTCCCTAACTGAGCTGGAGTCATTCAATTCTTATAATTTTGTAATAGCACTCAAAATCTCCAAAACAGTAAATTTGATGTCTTTATACTCTGTAAAGTTTTCTCATTCATATGAATTTAGAAGAATGTATTAACAATTTAATACCAGTAGAGTTCATTTAGTGTAGCTAAAAAAAATTCAAAGAAAAAATAAAAATTTTTATAGTGGTGACTTAGAGTAAATATAAAAGGAGAATGCTTTTGTACTAACAATCCACTTTGTAAATAAAGTTCTCCATGCATAAAGTTCATCCACCTAAACAAATATTAAACACTTAAAAAATTTCTTATACGCAAAAATACCAATACTTAAATTGTTAATTTGACAATCAACGATTCTAAAATTCTGAGTTGAGAAACCCAAAATATTCTTGTAAAAGACCAAAGAGGTAGCTACGAAAAGCTTTCCTTAGCTTCTTCTTCATCGAAGGAGCAAATGCGTCGCTTCTTCTTCACCAAAGGAGCAAATGTGTGTGAATGTTTTTATTACTTTTTTCACTTTTTTCCCCCTCCTAAGGACTCAAACAAATAATGATATTATTAAAAAATAATTAAGGACTTTATTTTGTTCAATTTTGTTAAGAAAATCAGCTGTGAATCCCATGGCTTTTGCTTTCTTATTTATGTAATAAATTAGTTTTCCAAGTTAGTGAGGTTTTATTATAACATGTCTATTAAAATTTGTTTCCAGATCTTTTTTTTTTATTATTTAAATTATAAGAAGTTCTAGGTTTGAAAAAATACTGTTTAAAATTGTTAAGAAAATGATATTAAGCAATAAGATGGAGGGGGAAAGAAGTGGGCGCTGAAGGGGAGACATACCATTTTCTTGATTGAGCATTCTTGGGAAATGGCTATGAAGGTTTCATGGAAGGTTGCTACATTTTGAGAATGGTGATACCTCCAAAGGTGGAGTGAACTAGTTGGTGGGTGTGGGACTAATCGAGTGGTTATGGAGCTTTTTGGATTTGTGGGTGGTTATTTTGAACTCCACTTGCAATTGGTTTTGGCCAATCTGGTTCATAACCAATTCTTCCTTCCCTAATCTACTTCTTGGTCCTTTTCTATGCTTCTTCAGACATGGTTCTTGCTGAATAGAGCAGGGGAAGGTTTCTTTGATTGTTCACCTGCTGACTTATGTTCAGCAGGTCACTTGATAGGGTACAAATTGCGCCAATGGCTTCTACCGATGAATACTTTCATGCAGACCTGTAGGGTTTTATTTGCTCGAGATCCATTCAAGATTTTACTCTTCTTGGTATCCATCATGCTAGATCAAACTTTACTTCCAAGAGTTTTGTCTTTACAGAGGAGAATTGATGCAGCACAATTGGAGAGGGGAAAAAATAGAGATAGTATCTTTGGAATTTCATGGTCGTTGCTTATAAAAAGGCATTGCCTTTCTATTGAAAGGTATGGTTTAGATATGAAATATATTTGGAAACTAAGGTACTTGCTCTCTCCCTCCTTTTGTCTCTGTGATCTCTATCTTTATGTTGCATCCCCCCTGATATTGCCTTCCAACATTATTATCACTCTTATCCCTTTTCTACCTCTCTTGGAGATCTTTCTCTAAATTCAGACTCAATTCTCTCTCTGCTTAAGGTCGCCTGTGTTAAATACTCCAAATAGCTCTTTATTACATTTTAGGATTTGATATTCACTTGAAATCTGTATGAAGTGACGTGTGATGAATCCTAGATAGTTATCCATGTGGATGTCCATATTGAATAATTAATTATGCGTAAGGTATAATGGCGATAGTTGCTGCAGATAAGTTTTCTTATTTGCTTTTTATTCTTTAGCGGGGCAGCTCTTCTGCTGGCCATATGCTATCATACTGGTTGCTTGAACCAGTGAGCGTTATAGCTGCAAGTCATCTTCTCTTATTTGTTCTTTGGGACCTTTCTTCCCTAGCAGGCGGGATACTTTGCTGTATCTTGTTGGTTGTTTTGTTTACATCTTGTGTGTTGAGACTCTTCGCAATCTAAAGTGCTGTTGCCATTGATTATGTTGAGACCAGTAGACGTGTTTTTGCTTTCGGAGGATGTCTGCTTTGGGTCTGTGCAGAGAGGGAGCGAGGCTGGCTGAGGGAGAGTCCAGTTGATTCCCAAGTGGGAGGAGGGATGGGAGTGAAATGATGCATTGCATGTCAAGTTTAGACAGTGCAATCCCTTTCAGCAATTTCCTTCAAGCACAGTAACATCCTTCTGCAATATTGTCATGAATTAGAAAGTTCAAGGACTTTAACATTACAAATCAGATCTAAGGGACTAAATTGAAATCTGGGTGGTAGTCAGGGACTAAACATGTAAATTGGTCAAAATTATCCTCATATTATATATATAATATATTTTGATGGTTTTCATTCATTGTTTTAGCCTTTTCTAGTAGTTCTAAGTTATTGCATGTGCTTTCTCCTGGCTCGAGGTTATAGGCTCTACAAATTAATTTTATCGAAATGGTTTTCTCAAATGTTTTTAATGGTTGTAATCACTTTGCATCCCAGACTTTTGTTTTGACTGCTATTCCCATCTGTGCAGATTGAGTTTTAGCCATATTCTGCCTGCAAAAAGGTTTCTGAACCAACAAGTGGTATCCTCATGGGGCATAGACATTTTTTCAATTCAGTTCAAATGTTCGATAATGATCGTGACCAGAACTGGGATCAGATCCATAATGAACAACCTTATATGCACTTTGGTATGTTAGCTTTGACTTATCAATTAGGTCTCAAATTGAAGTGCCCCATGAACTGCAGGGTTCGGAAATATTATGAAGTAACGAAAATGTGGTATCGTGTTGTATGCGGATCTTAGACATAGTCCCGCGGGGGGGGGGGGTGGGGAGTAAGCTATGTTGAATTTAAGTTGATGAGGACCATTTTTCAGTTTGTCAGATGAACATTGTTTTCTCCCTCAGTTTTTGTGTATCCAAAATTTTTTATCCATTACAAATATATGATGGAATTAAGGTGAAGGATATGCTCGAACAGGAGCATATGCTCCCATAATGCCATATATGTGTTGCTAAAGTTTGTGGGGCTTTTGAAACTTGAGTTGACTTCTATATTCCATTTTAGTTTCTGAAGACAGGCATAGTTGTAGAGACTAATAGTCTTAGGGTCCAATATTCAGGAAATTGTGCCTTTGTTGACTCTTGTACTGCAGCTAGGGTTGGTGCTTCAGAAAGTGGCTCTCTTGCTTATCCCGTAGACAACACACCGATGGATGGAATACACTATCCCACTGAATGGAATCCTGCACCGAGGCCTGTTGGGTACACTTCCACAGGTCACAATGTTGAAATGTCACATTATCAACCAGAAAGTGTGGGTCCATCTCATGAGCCTTTCCTGCAGTCATCAACTACTGGAACTTTCTGTACGATCCCAGATTGTTATGCACACCATGATTCTTCTTCCAATTATGACAGGCAGTCATTGCATGGGGTTGATGGTGGGTTTGTTGATCTTACAATTGGCAATGGTAGAGGGCCATACAAAAGAAAAAGCCCAGGGGTCCCTACTATCTGTGAGAGAGGCACTTCCAGTAGATACAACAGTGGTGGAAGTTCCTCTGATCATTCATCTAACTTATGGCAGGAGAAACCAAGTATGGAGTCTCAGCATCTACCATGGGACCAGGTTGCCGGGACTTCAAGTTTCAGAGGAAATAATGCTGTTGTTGGGAGTGAAAGTTCACTGAGGAATGTGAGAAGCCGCCCTGCTCTTGACTTGGAAGCAAATCTAGCTAGGACTCACTTATATGGCAACCCACCACATCATCCTTATTCTGCAAGTGCTGCCATGGATCTTTCTCGCCCAATGGATATTCCAACGCAGAGTTCTAACGGCACCGACTGGAACCACATTCATGTGTCTCCTTCTCCTCCTCCTCATGGAAGGGTTCCACAAATAACAGGTCTGTTATAGCGATAAATTTCCTTTTGTTTGCTGTCATTCTTATTCCTCTTCCTTTTTGTGAATTGCAGATGTCAGTCGAATGAGTCATGAAACAAACCATTTTCCTGTGACAACCACTTCTGTTGCTGCTGCTGCTGCTGCTGCTTCTGTGGAGCATGGAGGATACAATCATGAACTTTTTCCAAGTAGAAATACTGTTGTTTCTCAAAATCCACATGCTGCCTCTAATCAATCTGCTCGAGGAATTCGCAGTAGCTATTCTCAGAGATCTTCTCCATCTTTCAGAGCTTCTAGCAGCAACTTGCGCTTAGGTCACGTGGCTACTTCAGATGATGGTTTACAGTTGATAGCTGAAAGTCATTTGTCAAGACATCCAAGGCCATTTTCCACCATTGGATGGCGTAACAATGAGAGGAATGGAAGATTGAGAATGTCTAACGAGAGATATCGTTCACTTTCTGATGAGGCGGGAATTCGTGAGCGATTAGTATCGGAGGTGTGTTTCTCTTTGAAAATTGTGATCTTAGTTCCATTTGACTGGAAATGTTGCTTTCTTGTTTGTATGTTGGGCCATAACTGCAAATTTGTAGTCCCCCCCCACCCCCCGGGCCCCGGGCGGGGGTGGGGATTTCTTCTTTTGGGTGGGAAGTGGATGTTCGAGAGTCGATTTAGGTAGAGAACGGTGGACCACTTGGCTACTCAGGGTAGAATAAATGAGATGCTTTCTGAATTGTGTGTTATGGATGATAGAATCTCAAAATCATATGAAACACTTATGCAGCTCCTATAATGGAACATGTGCTATGCACTGGTTTGTGTAAGTAGAAAGAAATAACTATGCAAATGAGACAGCTGAGTTTAGGAAGCTGATCTCCAGTTACAGGTGTAAGAATGAGAATATTGTTCGCAAGTAGTTGCAAGGTGGTAAAACAGGAAAGCATGACAAGTGACCTTTTTCAAAGATGATTCTGACGTCTGTGATGATGACTGGTGATCAATAACTGCAGCACTGAGCAAACTCTGTTTACAAAATGAAAGGGCCGCTTAGATGAAGGTAGACAGGGGAATGTGGATGAGACTGTTGGCAACAATTGCACTAGATTTAGTAGGAAAAGAAAAGTGAAAAGGCCTCTAATAGATCTTATTGAAGAAGATCAGCGGGTGATGTAAAGTCATGCAGGATTGTGCTTGGATGACTTTGGTGACGTGTGAATAATGAACTCAAATGAAGAAGCTTCCCAGCAAAGCAGACCTGTTGCATGCATGATCACATGAATAAAGCAGAAGAAATTTTGAGATTTCTTTTGCTTTTGATAAGCTCGGATACTTCTGATGAGCATACTGTATTTATGGTTGGAATGCATTATGCTCTAATCACCTGAATATTATTATACATCCGCTTGATTCTTCATCTGAAAAATATTATATTTCTGCAACTTCAAGAAAGCCTATGAAGAGGTCTTGGTTGGGTTGTAAATTTGAAGCCAGCCCACTTGATCTGATATTAAAGTGAAATTCATTTCTACTTTGTGCAGGGTCTTATGATTGTGGATCGTTCTTCTTTATATGGGTCCCGAGGTTTATTTGATCAGCATAGGGACATGAGGCTAGATATAGACAACATGAGCTATGAGGTAATCAAACTGCACTCCCTGTGCCAATTGTTCATTGCTGTTATTATTATTGGCTTTCCCTCAGCTGTGATTTCATAATTCTTGATTAATGTGAATGAGCAGGAATTACTTGCTCTGGGGGAAAGGATTGGGACTGTCAACACAGGCTTGTCTGAAAACTCAATTTCAAAGTGTTTAACAGAATCTATTTATTGCTCATCATCAGACCAGAATCAGGAGGAAGGAACGTGTGTGATCTGCCTGGTAAGGATATCCCCCTCATTTTATGATCGAGTGCATGTTTAATGCTGTAATGAGATTAGGAAAAGATGCCTTAAACAATGCTCTGCACTTTTTACTTAGTTTTACATGCTTGGTGCCCTTACTGTCCACTCCTGTAACCATGAAAAGAATGGTTCAGATTTTTAGTTGGGAAATGACTAGTTCTTGATTTTTAACAAGCACGTATGAATCTTTAATTGCAAATGACAGGAAGAGTACAATAACATGGATGATGTTGGGACACTGAAAAGTTGTGGCCATGACTACCATGTAGAATGTATCCATAAATGGTTGTCAATGAAGAACTCATGCCCAATCTGCAAAGGTCCTGCCCTGGATGATAGCAGCAAGGAGAATTAAGTTCCAAAATCATATTCAGCAAGTTTGTAAATATTTATGGAGAATCTCAAACACCGGAGATTTTCCCATGATTGGGCAATTGTGCAAAGTGAACGGTGGTCAGTTTTAATTTATGTGTTCATCTTTAATCTTATTTTGTATGGAACATTGCAATTCCCATTTTATTCAGAACTATCAAATTTAAAAGGGCCATGATGCTTTGGCTGCAATTGCTGCTTCGTTGTGAAATCATGTCAATTCTAGCTTCTGAGAGGGTTAAAAGCAAGTGGGGTCTGGTTGTTGCATTTGACTTCAGCTACGCCTTTGTCTTGTTTCCAATTCCTTGTCATTTTTGGGACTTATTGTGAAGCTTAAAGACAGTAACTGTTGTTGGTACTAGAATTGGTCAGACATGATGCTATGAAGACATGGAGCCGTGGGGTCATTTTCTGCTCTGTATTGGATACATCTTGTATTCCTGATCATTTTGCTTCTCCGAGTTGATTACAAGGGAAAAAAAATGGTATGTGTTGTTTTTTATCAGACGTCCTACATGGTCTGACGGGGCTACATCTTATGCGGTCTTTAGCTGCAGCCATTGGTTGAATCAAGATCTTTTCTCAAATGAGAATTCTGCAGATCCAATCTCAATTTCATGCTGTGTTTTAATATTCTGAGGCACAGATGGTGTCTCGCTCGTGCCTGGCTGAAGTTGTCCTCCTCGCTCCTGTTCCAACGAGTAATGGTGTTGGTGGCAGTGCGACAAAGGAACATCATCATGGGGATGATGAGAAGGGGACACTGATCCTTCTGCATTCCAGAATTCATTCTCCAAATTGGACCTCCTTGGAGAGTTATGAAAACTGTCTACTTCGTCTTTGTAGTGACGGAGCAGATGGATGGGAGACAAGCCGTGTAGTGGAGTGCTCGGATGGCTAGATGATGGGGTTGCCACACCCGAGTGTTTGCTCTGCGTTATGTGCTTCTTTGCACTTTGATGCCAGCTTCTTAGTGCCTTGGCTACTCTCTGGTTGAAGATTGTTGGTTTCATGGTCGAACCCATCTGTATAAAATCGGAGACCACCAAGGTAAACATTCTTGTACTTGGCTATTTGGCCTAGTTGATATTGAATTGTTCTCTTATTGTGTTTGTATGGGACATCGTTTTCAAAGCCCACATGATACAACATTTGTAACTTCTATTAATGTAAATTATTTTCTAATATTTTTGTGTCATCGTATGTGTCTATGTCATGGCCGTGATTGGCTGTACCTTTCTATTTTAAGTGCCAATTTGACGTGATTTTTTTAAGAGAAGAAACAAAAATTAATAACTTTTTAAATAAAATAAAAAATTATTTGATAATTTTATTTTTAAAAACAAACTGATTCATAAGTTTTAAAATAAAGTTAAACGTTAAAAGTTAAAAATTAAAATTTAAAAGTTAAAGTTAAAGAAAAAGAGAGGATATGAAGATAAATGAATTTATGATATAAATATATTTGACAGGTTTTTTCCTGAAGAAAAGCCCTTCAAAACAGGTTCTAAGTCTTACCTGTGTTACCAAAGCGTATAGAGGGAGTGTCACATAGCTACAGAGTATCTGTATAATCACCCTGCGCAGATTAACCAGTTATGTTGTTACTATCCATTTGCGATTTTAGTTGAGAGAATATTGTGCATCTATCCTCGAGTTTCCAAAGAGACACTCACCCCATTGATATTCTGATGACCACATCTTCTGTTTTTTCGTGGAAGCATGATTTTAAGCCAAATTCATACTGAAATAAGAAACAGGAGCAACAAAAGAAGTTAAGCTTGGTAGAGGGACCAGCCAAAACCTAGAGCTTAATATACTCGGTAATAGCAAATGTTTGAATTGCTTACCCAAGTCCAAGCAAAGAATGCAAGCTGGAAGGCATTCTGCAGAAGTTCATACAGCAGAACAGATGGCAAAAAGCAAATGTCAGAGTGAAAAGAAGAGAAAGAAAATGGAATTCCATATGTATGGTGATGAGGAGATACCTGGAAGAGTACAAAGTGTATAAGGTGGAGAATGAGGCGTGGACGGTTGAACCAGAAGAGGTCATCACCAGGTTTAACCACAGGGGTCCCTTTAACCACCTCTCCCCTTTCTTGAATCCGTAGACCCATTTTCGTTATGATCACTTGTAGCTTTGTGCTCACTAGCAGAATTATCTGAGTAAAAAAATCAAACCAAAACATTTAGATTCATATGTTCCATCGATGGACCAAAACAATAAAATGAAATAAAACAAAAGGGTTTGTTGATTTTGTGGTTGCTTACCACTAGTGGGATGAATGGGAGATAAAGATAGGACTTCCAATCTGTTTACACACACACATTGCTAAGAGTCAAAGGACATAATAGTCTAAATGAGCAAAAATGTGGGAGGAATTGTATGATTCGGAGTTTACCATGAGTATTGAAAAGTAGGAATAAGACAGCAAACAGCCAAATTGTGGGACTGCAAGCAGAGGTGGTAGGAATTTGAGAGAATGGTTCCCCAAGTCATGAGTATGCTCCATTGAATATAGGAAAGTTAAGAGAACCAACCTGATCCCCACAGCCACCTTGAAGTCCTCTTCTAGAGATCTGTTTATGTACTTTTGGAAATCAAAATTGTGCTGGCTCTGTGGTGCTAAATGGGCCTACACAACAAAAGATTTTGGCTTAGCTATTTTGGGTTGTCATTTTTACTGAATTGTTGTATCATTGATGTTAGGACATGGAGAACTTACAATGATAAAGCCATGGCGCAGGGTAAAATAATCAACCTTAGCAACCGATGTGATAAATTGTCTGAAGAAGCACATCTGCAACAAAATTGCAAAGGCAAAAGCGTTTCCTAAATTAGGACTCATTCAAAAGAGTAACTTAGGGGATTGAAAGTAAGGGATGCCGGTGATTAATAGAGTCCTTACAATCCAGAGGAGAACCGGTGACTTGCTCCAAGCGTTTAAGTGCCTTCTTCCAAATGATGTCTCTCTTGCAAACCTAAACCTCTCTGGATCTGCGACACCCCATTTCACTTAAGCTTTACTTTAATGCAAGGGAAAATGAGTCTTTTTGTTTTTGTTTTTGTTTTGGTTTTTTGTTTTTTTGTTTTGGTTTTTTTGTTTTTGTTTTTGTTTTTGTTTTTGTTTTTGTGTGTGTGTGTGTTTTTTTTAATAGATTACGGACCGATGAGATCAGCTCTAGTTTAATCAGTTCGTCTATTGTTAGGTGTAGCTTTAACTTTGTTGAAGTCAAGTGGCAAACGTAATAATTCAAATATACTCAAAAGTTAATGGGAACGGGAGCCTAAGACAAATATTGACCCTAGAAATGGAGTATACTTGTAGACACCCACCATGCGTGAATTGGTATTCAGTTGTCTTTGTTTCCATTTCCCATGCCTTCCACTTCCTCATCTGCATACAAAGAAAAATATTCAATAGTTGAGACTTGGGGAGGGGGAGGGGGAGGGGGAGAGGAGTCATTTACCTTGAGTCTGCCCAAAGCCAAAGTTAATATGCAATAGAGCACGTGAAAAAGGGCCAAGATGAAGATGAATATGTGAAGTTGGTGTATACCATCAGCGGAGACAAAAGGCACTTTACCCTACAAAAGAAATCAAAATCTTCATTAGCCTATATAACCTCATGGTTCACAGACAAAAATTTGTTCTCCATACTTCTCTGTCACAAACGTGTCATAGTTGAGAAAATTAACATATTTTAGCATCATTAGTGTTCTAACAAGTACAAGATATAGAATTTTTGATGACAATATCAAGTGAAATGTCAAGATATAGACTTTTTGATTGAAAGGTATTAATAGAGGGATAATAAGGCCATGCCTTTTCTGCGCATTTGTCATATCCAGCAGCGGCTAGAACTCGGCGTTTGCTCCAGCTAGGATCTAGAAATGTAAGAAGTTTTCTACGGTCTTGGCCACCGGAGTCTCCGTAGTCGTCGCTTTTGTTATAATCGCTCTCTTCTTGTTTGTCACATGGATGCCATGTATCTCCTACCTCTTTTGATATGCATATGTCCGATATAGGTCCTTGTCCCACTGTTAGTAGTAATGATATAAATCCCAATAACATAAGCTCTGCATCAGAGAGAGAGAGAGATATATATAGATGGGTACATGTTTTGTGAAGGAGATTAATCATGTGGTAAACTTGAGCTTGATAACTACCTGTTACGTACCTGATTTGATCTTTTCAAGAGCCTCATAGAGTGCACTCTTGTTGTGATTCTTCAGCCACTGCACAGAGAGAGAGAGGGAGAGAGAGAGAAGGGGAGAGAGAGAGAGAGAGAGAGAGAGAGAGATTTATGTACCAAGTTGAAGAGATTAGCAAGAAACGGGTTTTTTAGACAACATGAGTTCGAAGTGGATTATATTTTACCTTGCCAATTAAGTGAATGCCAAATTCAATGACTATAGAGATCGAAACTAAGATGAAACACACAACTGCGACAGCCCATGTCGGCGTTTCTTCCAAAGAGCGGCCTCCTTCTCCTCCTGCCATATGCTCTCTCTCTAGACTACGGTGTTGAAAAATAGTATGCTACTGATTTGGTATCGAGAGGATATGTTTTATGCCTTGATATACGTTTTGACAATATGGTTTATTTGAATTTATGTATGCATATAAATATCATATAGAGAGAGAGAGAGAGAGAGAGAGAGAGACGTGGTGTTGGGGGAGGACGGGAAGGAAAGAGGGGGAAGGCTGAAGACACCTGGACTTGTGAGAAAGGTTATAAACGTCCTGGAATATATGGATGGGGAAGAGAGAAATATATGAATGGAGTCTGTGGGGACTACGGAATTGTAGAAATAGGGAGGTTACCTTGTCTTATTTTCTTTGTCTGGCCTACTATGCTTCCACGGTCATGCCCCTTTTTTTGAAGGAGCGAATCATATGACCTCATTGTTCCGTTGTTTTTCCATTCGAGTAAGGAACAGTGTCCTATTACAATGAGAGAACATTTGTTTATTTACCCCCCGCCCACAAAAGAAAAAGAAAAAGAAAAAGAAAAAGGTGAAAAAAATAATTATATTAAAATATCTAAATTCTTTGAAAATAACTTAAATTTAGGGATAATCTAGCACTACCACAAAATAGAATTTCAGCGATAAAAAAATCCGTCGCTGAAAATCCCTTTTCCGTCGCTGAAAGGTATCAGCGACGGATTTTTTCCGTTGCTAAATCCGTCACAAAAAGTGACCCCCCTAATTTTCAACGATCAATTTTTTTTCGTCATAAATATCAGAGTCGGATTAGTGACAAAAAAAATCAGTCACTGATATTAGAGACGAAAAAAAATCTATCGCTGAAACAAAAAAAAAACCGAATAAAAAATAGCGACGGATAAGGATCCGTCCCTTATTTGAGTTATGAAAAAAGAAAAAAAAAATTGCTCATGCCCACAACCCACCCACATTTAGATATGAGACTCGACCCCGCGCAGAGATTGATGTAAGAGCATTTTTGCCACTAAACCAAATATGTTATTTAACCTTATATCTTTTTTTTTTATACTTATTATCTTTATTTCTTATTTCTTAATAATATTAAAATAATATAAAATTATAATTTATTATAAAATTATAAATTAATTTTATTATTACTTAAAATAAAATAATAAAAAATTTTAAAAAATAAAATAATATTATTCTTTACAAAATAAAATAAAAATAATAAGAATTATTAAATAAAATTAAAATTTTAAAAATTTAAAATAATTTATTATAAAATAATAAAATAATTTTATTACTACTGAAAATAAAATAATAAAAAATTTACAAAAATAAAATAATATTATTCTTTGCAAAATAAAAAAATAATAAGAATTATTAAATAAAATTAAAAATTAAAAATTAAAAAAAAATCCATCGCTAATCCATTGCTAATTTTCCGTCGGTAATCTGTCGCTAATTCGTCGTTAAAGGCTATACATATATTTTTTTAATTTTTTTTTCTTCATCAATTCATCGACGGAAGTTAGCGACGGAAATATTCGGTCGTTAAAAATTCTATTGGTAATTTGTCGCTGATAATTTTATAATTGTTTTTTGGTTGAGCGACGGAAATATTTCCGTCGGTAATCTGTCATTAATCTCTCGATAAAAAATCCAACGTTAATCCGTCGATAATTTTCCATCACTGAAGCCGTATTTTCTGGTAGTGTAAGAATTTACATAAGAAAAAAAAGGTATAATATGTATTTAAAATTATAATTTGAAAATGTCGAGTAATGATTTTTTTAGGAACAAAAAATTTTTAGATATTTAGAATTTTATGCATAAAATTTATTTTTTCAAATTTGAGAGTATAGTTGGTACCCTGCTCCCTTCGTTTGCCCGTGCTTGAGACAGTTAATGCCCTTAAATTAAGGTCAAGCTTGGAGCTTTTATTGCCGGTTGAGTTCATATTTGTAATAGCATTACACGAGCCGAGGTCCAAGGTGTATAAAACTTGTATGATTTTTTCTTAAGGGCTGGGAATTCATTTCTACTCTTTGCTTATGGGTATAAGATAGATAAATCACACTTCTTGAGCAAATACACTGGAACAATTTTTGAGTGTGAGCTTAAAATATTAGTAATTCAATTATTATAATTTCAAATTTTAATTTATTTAGAGTGGGGTATCATCTTTTAGTAGCTTGACCTTGTGCAATTAAAGTAACATAACATTTTTTTTAATTATAAATTATCAGTACCCGATAATTATTATGAATTAATTAAATTTTATTAAAATCGGGTTGAATTTTAAAAAAATAAAACTTTCTCGATTTATGTATTTTTCATACACAATACTCAAATTTAAAATTTTACGCTTCCACAGAGATAGGTATTTTGAAAGATCGGTGGAAAGAAAGAATCTGAGAAAAAAAATATTTTTAACTTCAGCGGAAGGATTAAAAAAATGAATCTTATACTAGATAACCATCCTTATAAGAATATTAAATTCAAATTAAATAATCTTAACACTTTGAATTTTCAAAGAGCATGCTTTTGAATGCACAATTAAAATAGGTTACTGCTTATTAATAGAAGTATGAAAAAGTTTTATCCTAAAGTTCTTTTAATATAATCTCATTTTAAGTATTTTTACGATATCCACAATAAAATTTTAATTATAGAATTAAAAATATAAATAATTTTTATTGTAATATATTTCTAAATTTCTTTTAACTAAAAATAATTGTTAAACAGTACTAACATAATGCCGGCGTGATTAAATCTCATTAATAAAAAATATTTCAAAAATTATCCTCCTAAATTAAGATTAATTAATTAATTTTACGGGACTACCATTGTTCACCTCATGCTTTCGCAAACATGAGGTAATAAATAGATTACTTCTTTTTTTTTCCGGGCATGGTAGGGGAGACTTGAAGTTAATATCTCTAAAGGGAGGTGATTAATGCCGTTTGGGTTATAACTTGGTAAATATATTACACTATATTTTTAAAAGGATAATTTAATGGTACAAACTCCCATCTTCTAATTTGTTGATTCCAGATTCAAATTTTTATACAAAATATATATATATATATATATATATATATATATATATATATATATATATATATATTACACTGTCATTTGGAGATTTAGTGCATGGATGTTTTTTGGGGTTGATCGTTGATTTGGATGGTTGACCACGAACGTTGGCCATGGCCGGCCAATGGTTTCAAAGACTCACCAAACACGAGATATAGATCTTCTTCTAACTAATCTCATGTCCCTGTCTTGACCGGTTCTGTGAACGATCCTCCTTTCGAGTATTTCTTCTAATCAAATTACTGTATTTTTTAAGAGCCAAGAGCGGATATATATGACTAATTCTAGTACCTTCTCCTATCTTAGAAGTAAATTAGAACCAACTTAGCTTAATTACTTATGTAAATTTTCCTAATTCTAGTTCAATCACCCTTTTACAATTTTCATGATTGGCACAAAAAATAATTGGTTCTTCATAATTAAAGATAATACTATAATGGGAGATTTTCAACGTTAAAACTTATGTATTTTCTTAGTATGCATAGTTTATCCATTATTATAAGTTGACTTATACACGCTCAAAACTGTACTAGGTTAAGTTTCTGAGTATTTTGTTAAGAAAAGGTTACTATGATTATTAGTTCAGTTAGTAAAATCTTATAACTTCTATCAACATATGTAAGAATTGGGGACTTCAGAAGGTAAGGAGTAAATCATCATATTAATGGGGATAATTATCTTTATGGTTTAAGAAAAAAGTGCTATTCATTACGTTTATGTCATAATTTTAACAAATATTTGCAATTACTAGTAGTTTTATTTAGCTACTTTGAGGATTTAAACAGAGATCCTTATCAATAGTAGGTTGGGGTTGGGAGCAACACTGATCCATGCAAGTCGAGTCCAAATACGACGTCACGTTGAAACTGGGAGAAATCTCATCACTAAAATTTTGCTCCTATTATTTTTAAAATGCATCTCATGCTTTCTGGGTTGTCCGCACCATTTGACCTCGTATCATTATTAGCTAGAGAGAGAGAGAGAGAGAGAGAGAGAGAGAGAGAGAGAGAGGAGCCTCCTCCTATTCACTGCCCAAATGACATTCTTCACTTCCCCATTTCCCTTTTCTTGGGGGGGGGGGGGGAGGAGGAAATGGGTGGGGATGGGGAGAGGGTTGGTCTCATGTTCTTGCCGTGTGACGACGGATACGTAAGACTCGACCTTTGAAAATATTGAATCATACCAACTCCCGTACGTTTTTCAAATTGCAAAATTTTCATAACTAACTTTTGAAACAAAAGTTTTGAATTGCATAGTAAAAAAAGAAATTGGTATTTTCTCATCAAGCTCATTGGGTGATGATCAGAGACTTTTTATATAGAAATTTATATAGAAAAAGGAAAAACATGAGAATAAATACATGCATACATATTTAAGGGATAATCTAACGGTCACAACTTTTCGCTCCTAACTTGATGATTCCGAATTCAAATCTCGATATAATAAAAAAAAATACACGCACACCAACATATGCATAATGTATAACTTTGTAATTAAGTAAATCCGTATTAATTAAGTATTAATTAAGGTAATTAACGTGAAAGTTCAGAACCAAATCTTGTGATGAACTCTTTCTATTGTTGACTTAAGGTATCCCAATTCCTACTCTGATAAATCCATGCCCATAAGACGAAAGAGTCATTTCACTCCATTGATTTTTCTCAATTATCTTTTTTATTATTTAAATATTTTTATTACTTCTATTTATTTCAAAGCTTTTATTTATTTATTTAAATAAATCACTCCTATCATTTTATTTGTTGCTTCTTAATTAATCATTATTTTTTCTTCTCTCAAATTTTATTTTATAATTAAAATGATAACAGAGAGATCAATATCATATAGATTTATTGATAAAACACTAGACTCTCTTGATTAAAATTTTAAATTTAAATATTAAAAATAAAAAAATAAACATTAAAAAAATCAATTCGTAAATGATTTTTAATATCATGTGTTAATAGATCATAACCCGATATGTACGTATGTAGGTGTGTGTATGTGTACTATTTTATAAAGAGAGAGAGAGTGGGGGAGAGAGAAATCGGAAAATATCTAGCTCAGAAAAGAAATTGGCAAAGTGTCCTATCTCTTGGGATCATCCACTAATTCTGTCAAACTAAGAGGAAGAAAACCTAATTTAATATCTTATTTGTCAACATGGAAATACCAAAATATCAGGGATGATAAAATTTTTATAAATTTTGGATTTGAATGATTTCATTAAATTCTTATTTAACTTCTAGTATATTATGAAATGATTTAGTCTCGATCATACCATGAGTAAGAGATGACAAGTACATTGACTAAATGCACAGAAGCAATTACTTGTAATAGAGAAATTGTAATTGCTAATAGTTTTAAATGATTTGGTCATCTCAATAATGAATTCTTTCCAACCATTAGCAAGTTATACAAATATAACTTTAAGAACCCTAATTTTTCAAAATTTTCCATTTAAATTGTTCTTAATGTTTCAAACTTATTTTAAATTTTCCATTGCTCAATCAATTTTTAAATATTAAGTCAGTGTATGTAAGTAGATTTTTTTAATTATGTAAAACGAAAATTTCAAAATTTCAAGTTTTCAAAATCACAACAATTCAACAAATGTCTCCACACACCTTGAGAGGGCAAGCAAAAGAATTCCAAAAAAACCCTTCTCACCCTAATCCTTGACACTTCCAATCTGGGACTGCAAAATTGTGGCTGCGGCTGCTCAGGAGCCCCCGGATGTCAAGGGTTCAGAAACTTGTAAACACGAACTACTGAAAAAGTCAACAAAGTCCGACCTGAGAAGTTTGTCATCAGTCCATTAATTGTAAAAGATTAGGACAGGACCTAGCAAGTGAATGCAATAGCGATGGAGATGGAAGGGGAATGGTTCACATGTTAAGCGCCATACTCTTAAATACTGTAAGACCTTTCCAGCCCACGCTGTAGACTTTAGAAAGTTACCTAAATAGTGACCAGCTTAACAGTGACCTCACCAAATTTACTTATATGTAAACATCCCGTATTGTTTGATAGGAGCAAGGTTAGACCAAAATAATAATAATAATAATAAGGTTTAAGACAATGAAAATGAGCTGATCGATAAAAGATTTAACAATCAAAACTTCTTTTTTTTTTTTTTTTTTTTTTTGAAGATTTGGCTTGTGTTCTGATATTTCATTGACCAACCTGTAAAAATGTTTTATTTATTATTCACCTGCCATTGTGGCGGTGTGACACGAGGAGTCTTTCTTATCTACAACTACCCCAATGACCCATTTTAAGATTTCAATGGAAAACATTTTCTGATAACATAAAGTAATTGAGAAATTTGATAATAGGTACGTAATACCTTTGAACTTATGTTGAATTTATAACATTAAACATTATACACAAGTTTGATGCTTTTTGTGTTGTTTGAATTGTAGATTTTATTGGGTCTGATGATGACCCAAACATATGCCCGCACCAGGGTGGATGCATTTGGCCAACCCATCGTTTGAAAATGTTGAAATTACACCCATATTATTACCCACCCTAACACTTTTCCATGTCCATATTTTAGCTGCGACGACCCTCTAACCTTGAAAAGAATCATTTTCCTGGAAACTTCTTTTTTTTCCCCCCCCCCCCCAAAAAAAAGGATTGTAAAATTTCTTTATTATTATTATTATTATTTTAAGTGTACGAGAGCCCTCAAGAATCTTGAAAAAAATTTTATTCACATTGAACAAAAGGTTTCAATGTTGCAGCGCCTTAGGTCATGGAAGGGGACCATACATTTATGTGCACAAGCACGAGTCCTTTCATTTCTTCCTTTCTTTCTTTTGAATACCGTAGAAATAATAATCACTAAACTTATATTTAATACACGTAACTTTCAAATTACAGATATAGGATAAACATATTAATTAATTAATATATATAAATTTAAAATCTGTCTGTTGCAATTAATAGAAATTTACTAAATGAGTTGAATTAAAATATCAAGAATGGAGAAATCGTGTCATTTTCATTTGGAAAATTGGTTGATGGAAATGTTTTGCCCAACATTCCATTTTTCTAGACAAAGGAATAAGAGAAAAAAAAGAAAGAAAAAGAAAAAGAAAAAAAGGAAAGAGCACACAGCACCTACTAAAGAGCCGAGACACGCACTTCTCCACGAGTCTTGGAATTTCCAATTAAAGCAGACAAAAGTGCCGTAATGAGAGAGGCTACTAGGACTTTGATTTGATCCCTGCGTGAAATGGAGGCGCTATCAGCTCTTGTTCGTCTATTATTAAACACTGAACATGCGCTTTGAAAAACATTTCAAATTTTATTACCTTTTGTAGATTTCAAACCATGTAACCGAAAGAGGCACACGTGCCAATCATTTGACTTCACCTTGAGATTAAATGATATGGAGTAAAGAGGACAAGCCACGGGTTAAATTTACACGACCGAGAGAGAGAGAGAGAGAGAGAGAGAGAAGAAGAAGAAGAAGAAGAAGAAGAAGAAGAAGAAGAAGAAGAAGACGCCCATGTTAATTAGAAAACCCCAACCCCAACAAGACCGAGAGCGAGAGTGAGAGAGAGACGGATGATGATGATGATGAAGACGAGGAGGAAGACGAAGCCCATATTGTAACCAAAAAAAAAAACCGAAGAAGAAGCCCATATTAATTAAACAGCCCCAACCCCAACAAGACCACGATTTATGGCAATGGGCTTGCTCTATTAACTTTTCTGGCCCAAGCCGGACCCAAGATAAAAAGGAACAAAAGCGGAGATAAAGAGGCAAAATTAAGGATACGGGGCATTCCGAGAATTGAACTCAAAACCTCTCGCACCCTAAGCGAGAATCATACCACTAAACCAAATGCCCTTTTTACTTGTATGAAATTTCGATTTTTCTTTTTCTTTCTTTGTTTTTGGTACTAGACCATTAGTATTAGGAGTCATGTTTTAAATAATTTGATTCGAATGTCTATGTAGTTTTCTTTAAGAGATGACTTTCATAATATAATTTTTTTCATTTTTAAATTTCGAACCCAAAATTTAATTAAGGGATTTATCACTCTATTCCACTAATCCGTACCACTTTCAATTTTTCATCTTTAAATAGGTTTATTCTGAATCAATTGTTTGGCAATATGGGTGTTCTAAAATTTGAGGGTACAAATCGAAGTCCAAACGATGTATCAGTTTCAACAAAACTATCCTAAAGAAAAAAAAAATAATAATAATTATCAAGGAGATGTTCTAGATTTCAAAACTAATAATTAGATGAAGAGTTCCATGTGGAACAAAATTGTTAGGGAGAAAACCAATTAAAAATTAAATTTACAATATTTTTAGAAAATAATTTTTCTCATAATTCGGTTCTTAAATAGATATTATGCGAGACGTCTTATCCCCTTTGCTCTTGGTATTTGTAAAAATTTCCCACGTTGAAAAGAAACCAAAACCTTAATTTTCTTTAACAGAGGGCACAATGGGGCTCCCTCCCTTCCTCAAAAACATCAAAGCAGCTACCATAGTCCCCACCGAGGGTGCAGTAGCACGGACAAGCTTTGGGAGAGAGAATGACCGATGGGCGCGAGCCCCTTCCGGTCGAGTCGCAATAGTAGGTAAATTTCTCAATCCCCGCAAACGCAAAAGCGCTTGTCCACAACTTTCCCTTTCGTGGGAGAATTGACATGTAAAACAATTATTATTTCATTAACAAAGTGCTTTCTCACCTTGTTTAGATGTTTATAGACAGAAATTAGATGCATGATTAGCGAGGTGCAACATCAATTATGGTCCTCAAAGACTTAAATTGGTGATACGTTGATTTTTGCATAGCAAACAATTATTTTCTTATTTTTTAAAATTCAAAAATAATTAAGAATCTCTAAACAAAATATAATCCTAAAATTTTGAATCATGGTTCATGCATCAAACAAGCTGGATGGATGGGTGTCAATTGTTTCATAAAAAATTAATGAGGTAGGGACATATGCGATGAGAGAAGTCCACAACTCGAGGTTTGAGGATGTCCCACCATCAACTGAAGTCCAAATCGAGGGAGGGGCCCGACTTGAAGCCAATGGTCAAGGTGGATGTGACGTGCGGTGCGAAAGATCCCAACCATACACGAATAGGCAATAGCCACGAACTCCCCTCGTTTGGGTCATAGTTGGGCAGTCATCTACAATGTGAAAACTCCTACCAAGCCTTCACACTGCTCATTCCTTTAAAGCAGAAGCCCATGTTAATCTCTTTAAAACCCCACAAAAGCATCAGAAGGAAAAAACAAAATGGCAACTCTGGAACATACACCCACATGGGCTGTAGCTGCTGTCTGCTTCTTCTTCATAACCATTTCCATTATTCTTGAACATTTCATTCACCTCCTCACCGGCGTAAGTCTCTCTCTCTCTCTCTCTCTCTCTCCCTCGAAAGAGATTCAATTTCTTTGCTAATCATAAAACTAATTGAATTTGATGCAGTGGCTTAAGAGACACAGAAAGAAAGCATTAAACGATGCAGTGGAACGACTAAAATCCGGTAGGATAAATATGTTTGTTAATTCTGATAATTCATGTTATATGTCATATGTAAAAAGGAACATTGATTACAATTTTTAACCTTTGTAGAGTTGATGCTACTGGGGTTCTTGTCCCTTCTCTTAGCAGTGACCCAAGTACGAATTTCTAATATTTGTATACCAGAAGATGCTGCAAACACCATGCTTCCATGCCGAAAACAAACTTCTTCCTCGGAATTAAACCTACGAAGTTATGAGCACATATCAATTAATGGACAAGAAGACCATCTTATTATTTTCAACTTTTCATCAACCGATGCTAATTCATATGATGAAGATTTTATTTTGTGGCACGTTCGAAGATTGTTGGCCGAGAATGAGACCAGTGCGACAGATTCTTGTACCTCAAGAGTAATTTACGTGAAACTATTTTGATTAGTTGTGGGTGAGAGAAGTGAATGTTGTTTGAAACCATTAATGGGGTTTTGGTTTTGCAGAACATGGTTTCATTGGTGACACAACATGGAATTCATCAGCTCCATATCTTCATATTTGTGCTTGCTGTCATGCAAATTATGTATAGTGTTATCACCATGGGTTTAGGCAGGGCCAAGGTAATTCTTAATATTAAAAAGTTATCTCTTTCTTTTTTTTTTCAAATAATAATAATAATAATAATAATGCTGCACAATTAATTGATTGTTCAAAAACAATTCGAAAAAAAAAATTGTACAAAATTCATTTAGGTAATAACTTCAGGGGGCCAGAATTATAATATATGTTTAATGAGCAAATGATTATTTGGGGTTATTAGTAAAATTATTAGTTGTTGGTAGACATATGGTGTGAATTTTACAAATAGGGAGTTGACTTTTTTCATATTTAAAAAACATGGGCTTGGCTTTGAATACTGTAGTCTCTGATGCTTAAAACATTTTTTTTTTAAGCAATGTCTCTCTCATTTTTCACATTATTGTATTCTTTTAAAACATGGATGAGGTCTCAGTTTTCATATTTGCGTTTTCAGATGAGGCGTTGGAAAGCTTGGGAGAAAGATACCCAAACGACCGCGTACCAAGTCGCCCATGGTACGTACTTTGCACGGAATCCCAATTTCTATTTTTGAATAAATTTTTTAGATAAAAATTTAATAATTCTCAGACGACTGAATAAGTTGGATTTTCTTTTTCTTTCTTTTTAGTGGTATGCATGAGTCTCAATTGTCTACAGGTAGAATAAAAAAATATGTATGTCATATTTTTAAGCTTTCACGTGTATCGTAAGAAGAAGAGTTGTAATTGGGAAAACCCTACTCTCAGATCACAAAAGCATGGAGCGGAGAGCAGGGAAGCAGAACATGTCCTTTTTCTTTTTCCCTGTCTTGAGTACGTTTCTGGGCTCTTTGATAAGCTGCAAAAAAGATAAAAATCCCATGTGAATGTGGGATCACAAGCCGTAACGAGGGACCCTCTCACTCTTTTTTTCTATTTTTCAACACCTGCACAAGTCTCAAATTGCCGCGTAGAGTGGCGTCACCACTTAATTAGGCCACTAGAGTAAAACTTTCCTTCATTTATCAAAGAAAAATATGCAATTTCCAATCAAAGCAATCAGACCATTAGCCCTCCTTTTTGATAAAAATTGTCCCTTCATGGGATTGTTGTTCTTCAGTCTATCTACTTTCTTCCCTTTCTCTTCCGGCCATTGCAGCAGCCCGTCTGCCATGTGATAGCAGTCAGCAATACGGACAACTCTAGCGAAAATTTGAAGGTTCCGACATGATTTCAGCAAATCTGAGAGTGGAAAGGAGTGGCGTTGGTAGATAGAACCTACCCTTTTAGTAGTATCGGTCCTTAATTGTCGTTGGCTTGGCATCGAGGATGTTGATGCACTAATGACATTGTTGAGAATGCACATCACGATCTCCGCTTGTTTAAGATGTTCAACATCAATTCAGCCGAGTGTTGAAGTCGTAGTTCTCGTCGACCTTTTTCAAGGTTCAATTTGTCCTCGTACTTTCTCATTGCTTGCCCCTTATTTTGGTGTGTCGGTTGCGGGGCCGTGTTTATTTTGTTTGAGCCTATGTTTATGTTTATGTTTACTAAGAGAAGCAGCAAGGATAAATTAAATTTTTTTGTAATTAAAATAATGATAATGAAATTAAATATTATTAGCATGGACCACACGTTTTCAAAACACAATCTGCTCATGGGCATGAAAAGGCCCTAGTTACGGGTCTCGGATGGGTAACCTTGACTTTTGGGGACTATGGTCCTGTAGATTTAATTTAGACGTCGTGGTCCTTGATTTTTAAACGTCACCTCTCGTCATTTCCCAGTTAGACCGTTGTTTAGGAGTCAATCCATGACCCCCGGAGGGGGGGGGAAGAGAGAAAGAAAGAGAGAGAGAGAGACAGAGACAGAGAGAGAGAGAGAGAGAGAGAGAGAGAGAGAGAGAGAGAGGGATATGTTGAATTATAAGCTAAAGATAAGAGCTTGACCCCAAGAAAGTTTCAACCCGTTGGGAGTTGATTTGAAAAATCATTCTTACTACAAATTATGATGTGTTTTTTTTTGGGGGGGGGGGATAAACATTAGGCCCAGCTCAACCCGCTTTGAACGGGTCTTAGAATCTCAAGGGCCCTACTGTGTGGGCGGGTTTGCAATTGGTTTCCGTAGAGTAGGCCCAACCCCGAGAAGGAAAAGTGGGCCAAGCCCAACAATCTAATTCCTAGTTGTGCCTAGTAAATTGAGCAAAGTCCAAGAGATGAGCTCAAAGCTTCATTTTTTTTAGGGTGGACGAGCTCAAAGGTTGATGAACGACTCCTCTGCTTGTCCGGGACAGTCCAGTGGTATATGGCATAAATGTCTTCCCGTAATTTCAAATTTAAATTCTTATATAATAAAATAAAGGACTCCTCTACTCAGCCCCCCAAAAAAAGAAAAAAAAAATAGAACACAACTGCTCTCATTAAATGGTGTTTGGCGACTCTTTTTTTTTTTTTTAAAAACAAAAAGAGTTCACATTTATAAATTTAAATCAATTAAATTTTTAATTAACTTAATTGATCCTGAAATGTTTTATAATTAGAAAAAAAAATGAAGAAATACCACTTAAATTAAGTGATTCGAAAAAGTAAAGTGTCTCTAATTTTTCTGAAATATGGAATCTCTCATGCATTTTTTTTTTTACAAATTTTAAAATTCATCCAATAAAAATGTCCTCATTCATATTCCACAAATACCTTTTAACATTTTTTCCTGCCTACCTTTTTTTTTTTGGGGGGGGTGTCTCTCTTAGTCTCTCTCTCTCTCTCTTCACAAGTTCACATGCAACTATTCTCTCCATTATTTGCTTTAATAATAATTTCTTTTACAATATTGCACTTTTTTAATGTTAATATTAGTTATATATTAGAATATTTTATTTTGTCAAAGTACAATTATAATTATCTAATCCTAAATATATATATTTAAAAAAAATAATTACTAATCCTATGTATTCACAAAACATATGAATTATATAATTGTTAGTTCTTCTTTTATATATATATATATATATATATATATATTAAATCAACTATATTTTAATTTTTTAAATTATATAATATATATTAACGTATTTCTAATTTTCTTTTATGAATATGAATCAAAATCAAAATCTTTAGAATATGAATATTTCTAATTTTCTAATTTTATGAATATTAATATATAATATATATTAACATATTTATGAATATGAACCGGGGGGGGGGGAATCAAAATCAAGCATCAGACAACAATCAATAATATCTTTAAAATCTTATCATGTTGTTATTTGCCTCATTAATAGATATCACTCACAATTTTTATTATATAATTTTGTGAATTTTTAGTTTAGGGCAATTCAGTATGATTACATGGAATGTCTTCTTAATAGTTTTGTTATCTTAACATATTTGTTCAAACATATTTATCAATAGTTTAGGTTTTTTAAATCACTCGGTGGGAAATGCTTGCCATTAGTTCTAATGAAAACAGATTTGTCAGAACATTTTTTTTATCAAAAAAATATATATTATTTTTTTTTTGAAGTTGATAGCTATTGAAATGATTTATTATTTATTATTTTTCTTTATTAATATCTAACACAGTTCATAAATCCAGACCCTAATCGATTCAGATATACAAGGCAAACAACATTTGCAAGGAGGCACATGGATTCTTGTACACAAACAACTGTTCAATTGTGGATTGTAAGTTCCCATTACACTGTTCTTAGACCCCAAAAGAGAGAAATTCTAATAATATGTTTCTGGGTCATGTTTGTGGAAAATGTGCAGAAGTGCTTTTTCAGACAATTCTTTCATTCCGTTGCAAAGGTTGATTACTTCACCCTCAGACACAGTTTTATCACGGTATTGCCTATGTTGCCTTCCCCTCATGCAGTGTCTTTGATTGTTGAAAATTCCTTGTTTGAATCAAATGCTCATCCTAAGTACCATGCTTGTAGGCTCATTTGTCACCAGACAACAACAGCTTCAATTTCCAAAAGTACATACAGAAGTCCTTGGAGGAAGATTTCAAAGAAATTGTCAGCATCAGGTTTCTACATTTTCCTCTTACACCCTGCACAATGTGATAACTTGCTTTTTTTTCCCTCTTTGCTGACAAAAAAAGCGGCTACCCTTTTCTAAGTATTACCATTATAAGGGATTTCACCTTTGTTATAGAATATTAGGCTTGATTTGGCGACTCTGTCAAGATGGCCCAACCTTTTCACTATGCTCATAAAAGATTTGTTATATTTCAGCCCTCTAATGTGGTTCATCGTTGTGATCTTCATGCTCGTCGACGTACATGGTCAGTACATTTATTCAAATTTCCAACCTTTTTCTCAAATTTGAAGTCCATTTTATTCTCAACTTTCGAAAAATTTTTGCATTTTGTATTAGGTTGGCATGTGTATCTTTGGATGTCATTTATTCCACTAGTGGTCGGTACCCTTTAAATTACTCTCCTTTTTTTCTTTCTTTTCCGGTCTCCTACATAGAACCAGCTAAAAGTCCCTTGTGTTGTGTTTTTTGGTAGATAATTTTGATTTTGGGAACCAAACTAGAAGTAATTGTGACTAGGATGGCGCTTCATCTCAAAAACCAAAACAATGTCATTAGAGGAGCTCCACTTGTTCAACCAAACGATAATCTTTTCTGGTTTGGGAAGCCGAGATTTGTTTTAACTCTTCTCCACTACACACTCTTCGTTGTAAGTTTCTCTCTCTCTCTCTCTCTTTCTCTCTCTCTCTCTCTCTCTCTCTCTCTCTCTCTCTCTCATATTGAACTAACAAAATACTTTTCTGTGATTCACTATAGAATGCATTTGAGTTTGCTTTCTTCATTTGGGTCTCAGTAAGTGTTCTTTTCTCAACTGTTGACATTCTACCAAAGGTGCTACAACCTTTTCCTGTGTTTTCAATGATCTTTTACTTGTTCATCCAGATTCAATTTGGAGTTGACTCTTGTTATCATGAACAGACAGTGGTCACAGCCATTAGGGTAGTGTTAGCGTACGTGTGTAACAAGAACTAGTTCATTATTAATTATCCATATAGTTTAATTTTTCTTTACTAATCTTCAGTTTACTCTTTTGCAGTGTTGCAGCTCAAGTCTTATGCAGCTACATCACTCTACCCCTCTATGCACTTGTCACACAAGTAAGTTTGTTTAGAACCTTGATTTACTCTAGACTTCTAGTTTCATTAATCTTTTTCTTAGCATTCCGAATCTCTAATAAAATTTCTAACAATCACATCTCATTTCATTCAACTTTTAGCGATTACTATTCATTTCGTTCTCACTTGCTTCTTTAGTAACAAAGAGTCTATGATACTGGAATGCCTCGAATAGACATTTGTATCTAATTTCACTATGTATGATGCAAAGATGCGAGTATTGTTTGTTTGTAGATGGGATCACATTACAGAAGTAAGGCACTAGAAGAGCAAACAGCCCAAATTATAAAGCAATGGCACGCTGAGGTGAGGGACAGGAGGAGGAAACAAGAACAGTGTATACAATCTCCGCGTGCTTCTTTGCCTGCAGATTGGAGCCCAAGATTGCCACCATTAATGGTTAATCGAGACATCGATTTATGCAACATGGGAGAAATTTCTAATTCTGGAGAATGGAATGACAGAGAACAAGGAGAGGCAGGACCATCTGGAGGAGCTCCGCTGGACCTGACAGCACCGAGGCATTGCAGAATTTAGATGGAATTATTTGTATATATTTGTGAAGAAGCCAAGGTGATCTTGAGGATTGGAATGCATATAACTGTTGGGAATGTAATATGAAATTAAGTTGATTGTATTATTTTCAACGTGTCTCTTCATTTCTCAAGACTTCATGAATTCAGTTGAACTAGGAGTCATTTTCCTCTTATAAAACCCTATATACTCATCAGTTATATTATAGGATAAAAATTTATTAAATTAGAATACTTTACTCCCCCTCTTACGTGTGAGTAATGTGTGATTCACCATCTTCCTTTTCTAATAATAACATGATTAAAGTTTAAAGATTTTAGTTGGACAAGACTGCATAGATAACTGGGAAGCTCTTGGATGATCTTGTAAATTCAAATGCATCTGCTCCAAAAACCACCGATCACCGAAAAAACAAATCAGTTATCCTGTTTACATATCCATTATTTGAGTCTCCAACAATTATTCCAACAATTACATACCCGATTTGATCTGTAGATGAATATGCGTGTATACATTTCATGCTTTTTTGAGTAACTGTATTGAGATTTTTCAATATCATGTTAAGAATAATTAGGATTTTCAGAAAAAAGATGTCATTCGTTTGATGATAAACGATAAGAACGAATATTCAAAATTCGAGTGGCCGAACCTGAAGGAGTTACTTTCGAACCAGCAGAAAGAAAAGATTCCTCTTTATCAGTTGAGTCAAGATCCAATCTTTCTGTTCTCTCTTTATTGATCCACTTGGTTTTGTGCCGTGTACCTTTAGAGTCAAATCAACATCCGGCTTGGGCATCGTTAATGATTCTTAAATTTAATGTATGTATAACCTCGGCTACGAACTATCAAGTTTGTCATCGCTTCTAAAAGTAAAAGTAGAATATTTACTGTAATTATCGAAATAATTCAATATTAAAAGTATCAAATTCAATGTATTATAATTTTAATCTGGAACTTTTTACCATTTTATGAATAAATAGCATATAGCATTATTCCTGCCGAGAAGCAAAGGGATGAAAAGAGAACATTGAGAGTCAACAAGAGTACTATTTCCTCTTTTTAACTTCAATACAAATGGTGGATTCTGTCTCTGCTGTAGCAAAGATTTAGCCAAGAGGAAGCAAAACAAAGCAAAACTGACAAGGAGACTTCTTAAAAGACCCTGACAATACATACATGTTTGGCGTATGAACAAAAATAGATTTTTTTTTCCTTCACCAAAAATTTAGCATGGGCAGAATTGTGATTTAGCATGAGCGGAGATGTGAAGGGAGGAGGGACAAATGGACTCATACCCACATCCTCTTTCAAGGAAACCCCACAAACAATTTAACTTCCTCACCTTCACTTATTCCATATTATGTCACAACTACCACACACACACACACACACACACACACACACACCTCTCTCAACAAACAATCTTATATTTTTGGATTTTGTTTTTCCCAAGCAAAACAATAACCCCCCCCCCCTCTCTCTCTCTTTCAGCCATGGCAGGCAGCTACTCCATCTGCCTACTAGGAGTAATGGATCGCCTATGGTTTCACCAAATTATCCTTTTCTCTGAACCCACTTCTTTACTCTCCAAAAGCCTTCAAAGCCCTGAACTTGTCTCCCAAATTGTCATTCAAAACAACCCTTCACCAAACCCAGACCCATCAACTACAGCAACAATCAAACAGGTACTAAACAATTAGCTTCTCTCTCTCTCTCTCTCTCTCTCTCCCCCCCCCCCACCCCCACCCCAAAATTCATAAAGTTTTCTAATTTTTAGTATCTTCTAATTTGAGATCTTTCTGGTTCTAATTGCTACAAGAGTATTGAAGCAAACAATGAAAGGAAAGAAGTGAAGGAGAAAGAAAGACCCACCAGAGCAAATCAAATGACATCAAAAGCTCGCTCACAATCATCATCACCATCAAAAGAAAACCGTCCTAAAACTACCAATCTCAGACATTCAAACTCGATGATATTGCCGAAAACCAAGAGCCCATGGGAGCTAGAACTTGAAGAAGTCAAAGGTTTCATGGACTTAGGATTCATATTCAAGAAAGCACATTTGAGTCCTAGAATGATGAGTGTAGTTCCTGGACTACAAAGACTTAATAAAGGATATGACACAAATGACTTAAAAAACAAGTCTATTGATGATGCTACTGCTAGTTGTGAAGAATGTGACTGTGAAGTTGTAAGTAAAGATGACGATGAAATTGAAGAAGAGATGAGAGATGTTACGAGGCCTTATATGTCGGAAGCATGGTTGATAAGAAGACCCAATTCACCTTTATTGAATTTGAGGATTCCAAGAGTGTGCACAGCTGCTGATATGAAGAAACACTTAAGGTTTTGGGCTAGAACTGTTGCTACAGTGATTGTACAAGAATCTTGGGAGAGATAAGAGGGAGAGAGAGAAGATTTTATTTCCTCCAACAGCCGCAATTGTAAAAAATTGGAGGAAGTAGTAAAATGATCGAACGAAGTTATAGAGGGTGAAAATGTTGTTTTTTTACTAAATTGAGCTATTGTTCATAGGATTGAAGTTAATGTTTACTCAACAAATGTATGATTGTGTAAGTACCCCGGTTTGGATTTCTTGAGAACTAATGGAAATTTGTTTGTTTCAAGCACCAGTCAATGTGGCATTATTAGCACCGCATTGGTGGGTGAGGGCATGGGCAATGGATATTGTAAGCATTAGTGCATCACGAAATGCGAAGAAATAGCATTGGTCAATGTGCATTATTGCCCCAAGTGAGAAACAGCACTGCGGATTTGACGCCAAACCGACTCCTCTAATCAAGAGGATCATGGGAAAAAAAAATGTTGCCAAGTGTTTCTTCAGGCCCATCAGGACATTAATAATAATAATACAGCAATAACTTTAGCCAACAACGAATTGTCCAGCACATCTTGTGTCTCCTCCAGATAGCATCAAAACTCTGCTCAATACTCAAGAACAGCAATCCTAAGCTGTAAAAATTGAGTTGGTAATTGTGAAAATTTTGTGTTGTTTTGCAGCAAACATCTAAACTAAAAGGGAAAACAGCTGTCCCAAATTAAATTCATGAAATAAAAGGAAGACATGAGAAAATAATTTTTAAAAAAAAAGAAAAAAAAAATAGGATCACTACAATCAGGGGCGTGAAAAGGGTCCCCACAGTGTGTCACATGGATGAGAAGGAATAATAAGCAAACAAAACAGCTTTTAGCGTTATCCAAGAGGCCCATAACATTATATGACCCTTTAGAGTTTTCCTATATTTCATGTGGTGGTGCACGCTATTCATGTTTTAGTCTTTTTGTTCAATTTAGATTAGGACACTAATGTCAGACCAATCGAATTTGTGCTTATCCATGGGACTTGGGATCATATGGCAAGAATAACATATGTACAATGAAAGGGAAGAGAAGTGGACAACTTTGTATTGGCCATCTTTTTCAGCATTTCAATGGATTTTTCTTTTTCTTTTTTATTCTTTTTTGGGTTGTGGGATTTTCCTAGGCAGTCCGTCTTTTACGAGTGTCTGTTACTACCTTGGTCTCATATTTCTTTTGTCCTTTGGATGTATTTTGTTTTTTTTTTTTTATCTTAATTTGGACACCACTTAATATTCAAAATTTCACATCGACTAATATGAATCGACCACTGTAGGGTCTATTTTGGGGGTGTGTTTTCTAACATTATTTTTTCCATACGCAGAGCACTACTAGAAAAACCCATATCAGCGACAGATAAATACTGACAGATTTATGAAGGATTAGCGACAGACTGTATACCGACGGATTAGCAACAGATTACCGACAGAAATTTAGCGACAGAAATATTTCAGTCGGCAAAGCCTAAAAATAAAAAATAAAAAAATTATAAAATTATCACCGACGGAATTTTTACCGACATAATATTTCCGTTGTTAATCTGTCGGTGAATTAGTGAAGGAAAAAAAAATTAAAAAAAAATATATGTATGGCCATTAGCGACGGATTACTGACGGAAAATTAGCGACAGATTTCCGACGGACAATTAGCGACAGATTTTTTTATTTTATTTATTTTATTTATTTATTTTTAAAATTTTTAAATTTTTAAATTTTAAAAGTATAATTATTTTTATTTTTATTTTATTTTTTCAATTTTTTCATTATTTTATTTTCAGCTAAAATAAATTTATTTTATTATTTTATAATAAATTATTATTTTATATTATTTTTTTATTATTAAAAAATATTAGATAAAGATAATAAGTAAGTAAAAAAGATGGAGCGCATGGATAACAAAGTTGGTCAAGTGGTTGGCTTGCTCTCTTCAGGTCCGTTGTGTTTGGGTTCGATACTCACAGGAGGCAATTTATGGCAATATTCACAAATTATAAAGTAGGTTGTTGGGTAGGTGGGTCAGGCTCTTGAAGCATGTTTTTTTTTTCTTTTTCCTGTTTTGACGATGGATTTTTTCTCTCACTAATATCAGTGACGGATTTTTTTCGTTACTCATCTATCGCTGATATTAGTGATAAAAAAAATCCGTCGGTGATACTCTTCACCGATAGAAAATGGATTGATTTTTCAGTTACTGAAAACCTATTTTCTGGTAGTGGGAGAATCAAACTCCCGATTTAATTAAGAGATTAAGGTGCCCATCCCCTACGCCAACAAAGGTTGTTCCTTTGGATGTTGCCATAAGCATTTTGTGGTAATCAAGTAGTTCATTTCATGGTTTTCTTTTGTTGAAGTGTATTGCTTAGAATCTGAACGACATGTATGGTTTTGATTTCATTTGACAAGAACAAGCTTTTGCCCTTGAAAGTTGAAACTTGCATTTGAGAAATGCCAAGATCTGGAACTGAAAAAGCAAATTTCCTAGGGCATTTTTATTTATATTTTTATTCAAATGACAGCAAGTTTAATTTGCAAATAAATATTTACTATTTCTGAAATCAACTTTAAGTTCTCCTATACTTTTGTCAAGTTGAATTTTGATAGGAGTTGTTTGGGTAATCCTGGGAGGGCCGGATTTGGGAATTGGTCTGGGATTTTCATGATAAAAATAATAATGAATATATTTTCATGATTATGATTAAAATATAGTACAAATAAAGGATAAAGTTAAAAATAACAACAAAAACACAAAGTATAGTATATAAAAAAGAACATCCATAAATTTTTTAATTTATTATTTTAAATTTCATTGTTATATTGTTGCGTTGTTGTAATTAATTTTTTAAGAAATAAAATGGAGAATGAAAAGATTATAAAGTAAAAGGAAAAAATAAAAGCTAATTAGTTGAGGTTTATGAGATATAAAGACTCATTATTTATTAATTTGTTATTTTTTAACTTTATAATTAAAAAAAAAAAAACTTATTCTAAAATTTAAATTAGAGAGACACATAGTCAAAGCTGTAAAATTTTTCATTTCTCAATCAAAACAGTTCAATTTATCAGTATGGTATTAATTTTATCCACTAGTTTTAAGAGAAAGCGATAGCATTTTGATTTGGGAGGACCCCATCCTACCGTATTCAATTCTCTCTCTCTCTTATATAAAAGTTATGAAAATCGTGAAATTATATATACCCAGAAAGATTTAAACATCAGAACTTGTGAAAGACACATAAGCAATAGAGCATGGGAAGAATGGGAGTAGTCATATTAAATAAAAAGAAAAAAAAAAGAAAAGAAAAGAAAAACTATCTTTTCTGAATAAGTGTGTCGATATTGGTGAAAAGCGTGTCTAGTCATTATATATAAATAAATTTCTACTCTTGCCCATCTTCATCTATGTGCACTCTCAACCACATGTTATACTTTCGGATCTGCTAAAATGGCCACCAAAAGTCTTATGGAGAAGGATGGATCAGAAACATATATAATGGGCAATGCTTCACTCCCTTACCCACAACTTAACTTACCACTCATTTACTTTCTATTTTTTCTACGACAGTATAATGAATTCCACTCTTAGGTTATGAGGGGGTGTGACATGTTACTCCATATTATAAGGTTAAACAATAACTTAATCGCCCCCCCCAACCCCAAGTTTTCTCTTTTGACATACGAACTTTTGCTTCTAAAATTTCTAAGTATTGGCCATCATTATTGCTTTGGTAATAATGTGGACGGCCATGGCCGGCTGGTCTATGCTACCTGCACTATGCCATGACTCATGAGTCGCTAGTATGTAGGCTAAAGAATTTTAGAATATCTCGATAATTATTAGGGAAAAAAAAAGATAATTCTAATTGCTAAAAATTTACTAGATAACTGTAATAAGTCTAAAAGAGGAAAAGAGAGAACTTGTATACAAATATTTTCTTTATAAGAAGAAAAAAAAAATTGTATTTTCAAATACTACTTACGTTGTATTACGAAATTGTTGTCATTTGTCAATAGGCCTACTACAGAGCCTTGGGTTCAAGGGGGCGAAAGGCAGCAATCGGATGCTATTGCTAACTCTCACTCACTATAAATTCCAATTTAATAATTGCTGTTTTTGAATGAGCAATTACTATAATTAATCTTCTTTTTCTGAATTTGTAAGTAACTGTAAGGAACATACACAGAGCTGTTTGCATTCATCTTCTTTTCTGAATTTTGGGATTATGCTAGGACTCTCACAATCATTTTTCATAAAAAATAAATAAATTTGAATATATGTCTTATTAAAGATAAAGAATAATATAATAATATGAACCCTAATAATCTATTGTCTTATTAAATTATTATAATATATTCGATTTAAATAGAAAATTCATTACTACAAATATAAAAATACTCAAAGTAAAATTAATAATTGATTTGATTTTGATATATAATATATTCTAACAAAATTAAAATTCTCATAATATTTTATATTTTTTAATATCCTTTTAAATTCAATATGATTTAATAAAAAACTCTTGAATTTGAAAGATGCGATAAAGTGTGTTAGAAATAGTATAATTCTTTAATACCGTATTAATAACACAATTTCAAATATACAAGATGCATAATATATTCTAACAAAATCAGATATATTTATAATATATATGATATATTTTAACAATTCTTAAAAAGTATACCTGAATTTCTCAAGATATATACTACAGTTTAAGAATCTATAAAAAAATCACGTGTGTTAAAAAATAGTATATTTATCAAGTTATAGTATACTTAAATTTGAAAAATGCGATAAATATGTTAAAAATAGTATAATTCTTTAATACCATATAATAACATGATTTCAAATATATAAAATCAAATCAAGACGCATAACATATTTTAATAAAATCAAATATTTTTAATAATATATGATATCTTTTAACAAATTTTAAAAAACATACCTAGATTTATCAAGATATATACTATAGTTTAAGAATATATAAACAACCAGATTTAAATGTATACTCCTTTTTTCGCATCTATTGTATGTATTGTTTTTCACTTTTATCTAATTTTTTATTTTTTATATCTTAATATTTAATTACTAGTCGTGTTAAAAAATATATAAATATATTGGAAAATTATGAGAATAATTAGAGTTGTTCAACGTATACTTACGCAAAACCTTAAAACACCAAATGTTTTATCATGATACAGCCCCTTTGATGAAACAACTGTAACTGCAAAAAAAAAAAAAAAAATCCGTTGCACCATTAACCGGCATTCATAAACTTACACACATTTATTCATTTTCCAAACAAAACATCAAATACGTTTATAAATTTCTGCATAATTTAATCTCCTAGAAAATACAAATTCTCTGAACCACACGCAGAAGAGAAGATCAATCTTTGCCATTGTTGGAAAGGTGATAGATTTGGTCAGAGTGGAGTGTCCAACTTCACTCGCGTGGGATTAAATCTGCCTCGAAAGGTCAAAAAAAGTGGGTAAGTGGGGAGGTTTCCATTTATGATTTTCCAAATCTTTGGATTTCTAAAGCTTTCCTATATATAAGTACTTATGTTTTGAGGCAATCACTTGAGCCCCTAAACTACTTTATTTGTGTATGAGCCAGAGAGAAATGGCCACCACCAAGCACTTTAATGGGTCAAGCTTCATCTTTCTGTTTTTACAGTTGATTTTACAGTTGCATTCTGGTATTGATTCTATCATCTTTCTTGGTGTTTTCTCTTCCCTTCCTACGAACACAATGAACTAGTAAATCAATATATTTGATTTTAATTGAATCTTGAATACCCCTCTTTGACAAGGGAAAAAATATGCAAACTAGTTCCAAGTGTGATGCTTAGACGATACCCTGATAGAACCCTTTGATGGGTAAAAGTACAATGTAATAAGTGTGCCAAAAGTTGATTTGTCCAGCATGTGTGACCTACCATTTCCCAGCCCAATTAATTTTCTGAAAACATTTTTGTTGTAACCATTTCGTAGGAAGAGGGGATCTTCAGTTAAATTACTACGCGGATAGCTGCCCAAGAGCAGAAGAGATTGTGAAAGATGAAGTGAGCAAGCTATATGAAGAGCATAAAAATACAGCTGTTTCATGGGTCAGAAACCTGTTCCATGACTGCTCTGTTAAGGTACTTTCCCATATTTTAATTTAGTAAAATATTTATTTTTTAGTTAAGATTCATATAGTTAATCTTAGACTTGTAAAAATTTGTCTTTTTTTTTTTGGTGTATAGTCATGCGATGCATCGCTATTATTGGATACAACAGATGACATTGAATCAGAGAAAGAATCAGAGAGAAGTTTTGGAATGAGAAATTTCAAGTACATTAACACAATCAAACAAGCCCTTGAGAGTGAATGTCCTAAAACTGTTTCTTGTGCTGATATTGTTGCTCTTTCTGCTAGAGATGGCGTCGTTCTGGTCTCTCTCTCTCTCTCTCTCTCTCTCTCCATACAAATTAATATCATTGTATAACCTGTGTGGTATATATATAGTTAGGAGGACCACATGTTGAAATGAAAACGGGCAGGAGGGACAGCAAAGAAAGTTATAGAGCACTGGTGGAAGAACTAATCCCTAACCACAATGACTCTATATCTTCGGTTCTCTCTCGCTTCCAATCCCTGGGCATTGACACCGAAGGCACTGTTGCTCTTCTAGGTAAGCAAAGCAACTTGAGTTGATTTTCTTTTTCAATTTTTAGAAATACCATTTCTCACCGATACAGTTTTGAATTTCTTTTATGAATTGACTTGATAAAATTATTTAAAATTCCACATGATTTAGTCTCATTTGAATCCACCAATTTTTACACAATTTCTGACTAGGAAAATAATATATATATATTAAGGGGCTACCCTCCCAATATAATTTTTTTCATACCCAAGTTACAAGTCGAATTCGAAAACTTAGTTAAGAGACTTAGTATCATATTAAAATTCCACGTGATTAAGTCTCATTTGAATCCACCAATTTTTACACAATTTCTGACTAGGAAAATAATATATATATATATATATATATATATATATATATTAAGGGGCTACCCTCCCAACGTAATTTTTTTTATACCCAAATTGCGAGTCGAAATCGAAAACTTAATTAAGAGACCTAGAATCACATGTCAGTAGGCCAACTATCCATTGATCACACACACACACACATACACCAAAGGGCCTTCCGGAGTCGAATTTATTAAACAAAGCCCAATTTCAGTTGAGGCCCACTTTGTTCATTGCTCAACATCTTTCAATTGTTTCCTTTTAATAGTTATTCTAGTGACCTTCTCATCTAATTTCTTGGTGTCAATGCTGCAGGAGCTCACTCCATTGGCCGAACTCACTGCTTCAACCTAGTGCAGAGACTCTACCCTACAGTTGATCCCACTCTCGACCCCGACTACGCCGAATACCTAAAAGGCAGGTGCCCGACACCAGAACCTGACCCCAAGAAGGTGCAATATGCAAGGAATGACAGAATCACACCCATGGTGATTGATAACAATTACCACAAGAACGTGTTGAACCATAAAGGACTATTGCTAGTAGACCAACAGTTGGCCTCGGACCCTACTACGTTGCCCTTTTTGGAAAAAATGGCCTCGGACAATGACTATTTTCGCGAGCAATTTTCTAGGGCAATACTCCTGTTATCCGAGAACAATCCGCTCACAAATGATGAAGGTGAGATACGAGAGGATTGTCGCTATGTTAATAGTAATTAATTACATTATGTGCCAAGGTTATGACGTGTATGCTAGCATCCTTCCTTTACCCTGTTAAAAGAAAAAAATAATAATAATAATAGTGTTGTTAATGTACTAAATAGTAATTAACGTTGTTGCGGAGCAGCCTAAGACGGCCTCTTAGAGGGCAGACCTGTTATTTCCCAAAAACTGATTTTAGACGGAAATCCATATAATGTTTTCTTTTTCGGCGGCTGGAGATTGAAGCAGAGGACGGTGGTTGAGGTATCCGTTATTGGCCCTCACCTAATCAATACCAAACAGTGGGTCCCAAATTTCGGAAGTCATAAAGGTCTACCTCACGCACGATAACTCCGAAATTGCTTACGTGGATGCAGAAGCTACGTGCGATCGAGCGGCGTGGCTAGTGTGCGCCTTACCCACTGGGCGCACTTTTCCTTTTGCGGGGGAGTGAGCTCTTAATGTCACATGCCGACCACAGGGTTAAATTGCATCAAGTAATTGCTTTTGTTGACATTTTCCATTTTTTTTATTCAATTACACTTTAAAAAAAAACAAAATAATTCTAAAATTACTATAAATCTATTATAAATATTTAATTTAAATTATCATTACAGTTTGTAAAGTGATATTAGTGCAATGCTATCAAAATTCTAAAATGTTGATTAGAATAAATACATTAAAAATTGATAGTGATTAAGAAAATAGTTCAGGAGATGCACTTAAACAAATACATTAAAAATGTGGGTTATTTCTAAAATTTTGAATTATTACAAGAAATACATAAAAAATGGGCAAGAATTAAGATAAGAATTTAGGGATTGAGAGAACCGATCTCATAATGAACCACACAGTATTCGAATCGAATTAATTGATGTAATCTGAATAATTTAGGGATTAGGAGAATCAACCCCACAGTGAACTTTACAATATTTGAATCGAATTAATTGACGTAATCTAAATACCAGTCGGTCAAAAAAAAATACAAATGATCTTTTTTAATAAATTTAATTGCGATAGCATCACACCAGCCATCGGTGATTACTGCAATATGAGGTTGATGAGGTGAATACAGTATTTTTTTTTTAAAAGGATAATTTTGGGTTTTATCTCGATTAAATTAAGAAGGTCGAATGCCCATTTTTCAAGGCCACTCCCTTTTTCTACTTCATTCTCAAAAGGGAAGAATTTACACCATATTTTTGGACAATTCCAAGAAAAGAAAAGGGTAGAGAGGGGAAAAAGAAATATGAATAAAAAGGCACAAGTTGGTGGATGTATAATTTCTCCCCCATTTGGTTAATGGCCAACATGGTTCTTCTTGTAAATCAAGGAGCTGTTAATTGATTTTAAACTTTAAAAAAAAATATATTTATCGATTATAAAAGTTTGCAAATTTCTCATTCAATTTGATTCATGCAATAAAAGTTATTTTATAATATTTTTAACTAAAATTTTCTTTTAAGTATTTTTTATAAACAATTGAGAGAGAATTGAAACCGATGATGATGGATGACTCTTATGAATGGCTTCATTTAAGAATAATGGAGTTTAATTTACTTGAGATCAGATATTACTTTTTATCACAAAGAATTATCAATTTTATAATAATTAAAAATTTTCTAATAGGAAATTATGACTTTACTTGCAAAAAGCTATGTTTGATTATTAATGGAAAATATTTCTTTGACATTAATGTATACAATTCGGCTATTGAGTAAAAGATCAAGAAGCATCATTAAATTTTTGGAAACGGGGGTGTTGGAAATCAGAACCCATCATACCAATTTGATTCCCCAACGGACCCGACAATCACTAGTGCTTCAAAGGAAATACCATTGCCAAAACTCTTTTTTTTTTTTTTTTTCAATTTTATTTGGTTTATCTGATTTGATTTGAAGGATTCATTTGAACGTTGATTCTCCCAAATCATTTTTTATCATTCTCATAATTTAAAATTGAGATCTCTAATTAAAGAAATAAAATATATAATCATTTAATTCAAAAAAAATTTAAACTACCGTAAAAACCCTACCACAATCGATCACCCCTGGCTCTAACTTTTCTGGACTGTACTTCGAGTCCACTTTTAACCTTTATAAAATTCTTCTACTCCTAAATAAGCTTGGCTAAAAAGAGTGTTTTAAAAATTAGGGCGTAATTTTGTTCTACTCGAAATGATGCAAATGGGATGCATTCAAGGTAAAAGACATAAGCCCTCGTACCAGGGGCTGAATCAATTTTAAAATAATATTTTTTGTTAAGTAGGAGTTATTAAAAAATTAAAAAAAATATAAGTATTTATGAAAATTCGATTACGAAATCTCATTAAAAGATATCTAAATAAAAATTTTTTCTACGTTACCTTATTTTAATATAATAACACAACATGTAATGCCTTCTTTTAATTGCCACATTTGGAACCTGATAATGATCAACTTCATTCTGAACAAAATAAATTCTAATCCTTAAACTAGTATTTAAGGTAATGGTCTAACAGCAAAATATACTAATGTTCGGGAATGTAAAATTTGAAATTCTGTGTTAATGAGGTTGATTCGAGCGGAGCTCAATTGTATTTGTCGAACCGCATAGCTCTTGACTGGACGGAGCGTGCGTGTGAATAAGGCGTCGCAAATTGCAGACAACGTGGGACCAAAACGTCCGATGAAAAAGTATGGAAAGCAAACTGGAGACGAGAAGAAGGCCATCGCTTTATCATTAGACATATACACTTATGCACATCTATAAAACTAAACCGTTGTAGAAGACACGTGTCGCTCAATCCACCACCTGTCCCCCTCGATTCTTCTTTGGATTCTCGCCCCTGTATTCCTTGTTTCCTCCCTCAAGTCACTTCATTTCCATTCTTAAGCCAGATCACCCCACAGCCCACACCCATCCTCCCTCTCTCTATCTTTCTACCCGTGATACCATTTTGTTTTCTTTCTTGCTTACGATTTTCAGTTATAATGGGTATCAACCAATACTAGCACCGTCAAAACCTTTTTTTCACTGCCTGTATCTGCTCTGTTTATTCTCGCTCTCTCTCTCTCTCTCTATGAGTTTGTTTCTTTCCATTTAATTCTGTTCTCCAATTTTGTAATGGGTGTTCTCCTAAACTAAAAATCTTGAAATTCCTGTTTCCTCTCTCTCTCTCTCTCTCTCTCTCTCTCTCTCTCTCTCAAACCGTGACAACATTTTGTATTCTTTCCGTTCAACTCTCTGCAACAGATGCACAAACTGCTCTAATTCTTAATGGGTCTTCTTCAAAACTAGCAATGTCAAACATCTCTTCCAATTTTTTTATATCTTCCGTTTTCTTCCTCTTTTTTCCACTGTTTTTTATCGTCGCTAAAGGTACACAATTTGACTTCGGAACACTAACACTAACCAATCTAAAGCTCCTCGGAGACGCCCATTTAAACAATGGAAGCGTGCGTCTCACGCGTGACCTCCCCGTCCCAAACTCCGGTGCCGGCAGAGTTCTCTTTTCCAAACCAATCCAATTCAGGTCGCCGGAGAAACCGTCCAAAACGGCGTCATTTTCCACTTTCTTCTCTTTCTCAGTCTCAAACCTAAACCCGGATTCAATCGGTGGAGGTCTCGCTTTCTTAATCACTCCGGATGACAATTCTGTCGGAAAATCCGGCGGGTTCCTCGGACTTGGCTCTGATTCACCTGGGTTTGTTGCTGTTGAATTCGACACTTTAATGGATGTTGAATTCAAGGACATTAATGGAAATCATGTGGGTCTGGATCTAAACGACGTCGTTTCATCTCAGGTCTGTGATCTGGGAGAAATCAACGTTGATCTAAAATCTGGTGATTTGATCAATTCATGGATTGACTATGATGGTTCCACACAAGCTTTCAACATCTCTGTTTCATACTCAAATCTGAAACCTAAACAACCCGTTTTGTCAATCAATCTTGATTTGTATCAGTTTGTGAATGATTTCATGTTTGTTGGGTTTTCTGGGTCTACACAAGGAAGCACCGAGATTCACAGCATTGAATGGTGGAGATTCTCTTCGTCCTTAGAAGACTCCCCTTTTTCATCCTCTGCTTCTCCACCACCTCCCGCAGCTAGCTTGATGATTCCAACGGCTAATTCAGTCAACCCACCACCGCCTTCTCTGCCTCCGTCAAGCTCAAACTCAATGAAGAATGTGAGTAAGTCATCATCTTCCTGTCATAATAAGCTTTGTGAACAGAACCCTGGTGCTGTAGCAGGGGTTGTCACAGCAGGAGCTTTCTTTTTGTTCATTTTTGCTGGTGTTCTCATCTGGGTTTTCTCTAAAAAGTTCAAGTCTTTGAAGAAATCTGACAATGTTGCTCTAGATTACATCAAAGCCCCAAAAGAGTTTAGCTACAAAGAGCTCAAATTGGCTACAAAGGGGTTTGACTCTAATAGAATTATTGGTCACGGTGCTTTTGGGACTGTTTATAAAGGAATTGTTGCCGAAACGGGTGATATTGTGGCTGTTAAAAGGTGCAGTCACAGTGGACAAGGAAAGAATGAGTTTTTATCTGAGTTGTCGATAATCGGAACCCTTAGACATCGAAATTTAGTTCGTTTACAAGGTTGGTGTCATGAAAAAGGAGAGATTTTGCTTGTTTATGACTTGATGCCTAATGGGAGTCTTGATAAGGCATTGTTCGAGTCAAGGATGGTTCTTCCATGGCATAATAGGAGAAAAATATTGATGGGTGTTGCATCTGCATTGGCATATTTGCATCAAGAGTGTGAAAATCAGGTGATTCATAGAGATGTGAAGACTAGTAATATAATGTTGGATGCAGAGTTCAATGCAAGGTTAGGCGATTTCGGATTAGCAAGGCAAATAGAGCACGATAAATCACCAGACGCAACAGTTGCCGCAGGTACCATGGGGTATTTGGCTCCTGAGTATTTGCTTACAGGTAGAGCAACTGAGAAGACTGATGTGTTTAGCTATGGAGCAGTGGTTTTGGAGGTTGCTACTGGAAGAAGACCAATTGAGAAAGACAATGTGGGGGCTGGGAAAGTTGGGGTATGTAGCAATCTGGTTGAGTGGGTATGGAGTTTGCATAGAGAAGGAAGATTGCTAGTTGCAGCTGATCCTAGACTTGGAAGTGAGTTTGATGAGGGTGAGATGAGGAGGGTTTTGTTGGTTGGTTTGGCTTGTTCTCATCCTGACCCTTCGGCTAGACCCATTTTGAGAAATGTTGTGCAAATGCTTGCGGGTGAGGCTGAGGTCCCACTTGTTCCTAGGGCTAGGCCTTCTACAAGTTTTAGCACTTCACATTTGTTGCTCAGCTTGCAGGATAGTGTGTCTGACTTGAATGGTCTGATCAGTCTCTCTACTTCCTCTTCAGACCACAGCTATAATGGAATTGTGGACTTAGTGTGATCGCATTCCATGGGTGTGATCAAATGATTTTCCTCTTTTTTGGGTCAGAAAGGGTGGAAGGAGGCGACCAGAGTAGTTAACCCCAGGCCAGATGATCTTCACACATTTCATCTTTATTTTTATATTTATACAGTTATATATCATTTGCATTCATTTGTTTATATATGTAGAACAACATAAGTTGCAGTGTGAGCATCAGCTATTCCAACCAGAAACTTTGGGTGGAATTCCATCTGCAAAAATGCTGGAAGGTTTCAGAGGCCCTGGCAGAGTCATTCTTATTATCAGTGAGTTTGGACAAAAAGAAAGAACACAACAACTTACCTGAACAAAAGGTTGTTGTATGGTGGACCTATGGTCCACATTCATGACAATGAGAGTGCATCACAAAGGTGTGGAGAGGGGATGCGACGGGGAGGGTGAAGTGGAGGTCATTTTCTTTGTGCTGGTTTGCCGGTGTGCCCATCTGTGGAGAGAGGTGGGTTGGTGTTGCTTTCACAAGTAATCTCATTGTTAAAAAGAAGAATGAAATTAGGAGTTGAATTGGAGTATGGTAAAGCATGGTCCTATTTAACTGAACAGGACACATGGCTATATTTTATTTTTCCTTCATATGTATTATGTTCTTTCTTTCTACTTCGAGGTTTCTTTTTTTTTTTTTTGGGCCTTCTTTTGTTGGAAAAGGTTGGTTGAATCTACCAATCCCTCTTAAGAAGTGAACTATATAACATGATACTAATTTAAGCCTTTAGCATCACAAAAAAGTTCAGGATAAAATGATGCCAATTTAAGTGAACAATAACCATCTCAAAACAATTCAGCTGAGGGGTCCACCCTGAAAACTTTCCAATTCATTTTGGTACCATCCCGAGAGAGAGAGAGAGAGAGAGAGAGGGGAAAAATGTCACTTCGTCGTTACTTTTTACCGAGGAAAATTAATTAGTTGTGCTAAAATGAGGACAAAGCGACAGCCAACAGTCTTCCAGTATAATAATGGTCTAAGAGATTCCTGTATTTATTGTCACATGGCGATTCTAAAGGGTTGGATAAGTTAACAGGATTCTTGTTCAAATTAAGAAAAAAAAACATTTTAGATATGATTTTAAAAAATAACATATTATGTTTTGTTTCCTTGGCACTGCCACGTAATTTGATCCACTACGTTGAAAACAATGGGTACAGAGTATTAGGATTGCCTTAACTGATTTGATTATGTGGGTTCACATGCCATAACTTGGTTGGACTTTTGTAGCAGAAGATTTGGTCCATCTCTCTCACAAATTGCTTTCCTTGGAATCAAACCCAATAATTGATGATTAATCATCTCAAAACTACTTTGATGGTGACATTATATTAGACCCATTCACAAAGAGAGAGAGAGAGAGAGAGAGAGAGAGAGAGAGAGAGAGAGAGAGAGGAAAAGATGGTTTTGGCTTGAGAATGAGAAGATTGATGTGGTGTTGCGATGGAGTCCCTTTTTCCTCTGTCCATGGGCACTCATGCATGTGGTTTCCTTGTGGTGGTGTTTAAGGATAGAATAATTGGGCACGTACCAAACTTTTTGATGTGCCATTTCCATGATAAGGACTATGGAGAACAATTGTTGATGTTGACTCTAGTTGGGTCACCGATACCCACAGTTATGTTTTCCTGGACTCGTATTTGGGCTCAATGATTGGGCTGTCTCATGGGGCTTGGCCTCTTTAACGTTTACACAAAAGCTGCCCTTGCCCCCAACATGTTGAAATCTGAAGGGTTCAACTAAAAATGTCACTTTATTTGACACCCTCGTAGGAGAAACCATGGGAAGTTTCGATCATCACCAAATTTTTTTAGAAGGAGCCGATCTAACGGTCACAATCATCCTCTCTCAATTTTATAATTCATATTCAAATCTCATATAATAAAAAAAAATCATCACCAAATTAAACAAAGTAAATAAATATACACCCGAAATTAGCAATCGGATCAACAAAATAACGATGTGGAAAAAGAAAAGGGTAAAGAAAGGAGAAAATATGGGAACTCATTGTAAATTTATATCTTTTACAAAAATGAGAAATAAATATAAGTACAAGTACAAACACTCTATATCCGCAGGAATTTACATTTTCTATAATTTAAGTTGAGTTTCAGACAATTCACCATATGAAATATTTTGAAAATGATATTTTTATGTAATAATATAGAATTTCAATAAAAAGCAATTGCTATTGAAATAGTAATAAAATATACGTAATTTTATATGACATGTCTTTATTAATTATTAAAAATCAAATCAAAGAATTATTTTTTGACATAATCCAACAAATTAAGTTGCATTTATTAATTTTGTCAAGCAAAAAACTATTATTCAAAAACCAAAAGGTAGAATTCCTCCCAACATACTTGGAGATTTGGTCTCAGTTTAGTTATTTCCCATAAAACCTCTAGATGGGTAAGGATAAACATGTAAATGCAAAAAATGGGAGTAGAGTCAAAATGTGTAATTCTTTGATACGGCACAAATTTGGAAATAAATAAAAACAGACAAAAATACATTCAATTGGCTTAATCATCGGATATATGATGTGGAAAACAGAAGCTTGGCCAATCACTGCCTGCCACTTAAGCCAAATAAATTTTATATAAATCAAAAGATTCACCCAAGTTTTTTTGAAAGTTGATTTAATTTGCGTAGAAATTCTTGTCCAACCTTTGGTCCAGGAGATTTTGGTCTTCTTGGGGAAATAGAATAAAGGTCCTAAGACAACCCCACCGCCTCCTCTTTTCTCTCTGTGCACAAATAAGGTTGTTGGGGTTACAACGTTTCAATCTCGGAATCCCGAAATCCGCGAATCCGACAAAGGTAAGAGAGAGAGAGAGAAAAAAAAACCAATGGGCTGTTCAACAATGTTGTTTCGTTTCGATCTGTTGTTTGTTTGTTTTATTTCTTTTTCCTTTTAAATAGATTCCAGTACCTTCTATTGGATCTGAAGCATTTTCATTTTTCTTATAGGCGCAGCTGATCTGATCTCCCAAGGTCCGACGTCTTTGTTTCAAATTCAGATTCTCAAACCATGGATGAAAATGTGAGTACCCTTTTCTTCAAATCTCAAAATTCATTTGTTCAATGATTGTGTTGACCGAAGAACTATGATGTCTCCGGATCTGTTGGTTTTTGTTTCATTTTTATAGGATTTTGGATTTTATTTATCTTTTTATTTTTGTTTCTTTGGTCTTTGAAAGTTCTGGGGAATTAATGTTGTTTTGATTGGTTAGAGGTTTGTTTATCTCTTCTATTATTATTCTTACAAGAAAACGGAATTAATCTAAGGAGAAGAAGAAGGAAAATAGGAAAGCTTGAATTGAATGTTGTCCTAATGTTAATCTCTCGAGTTCAAGCTAAGGATTGATGCGCATATAGCCATTATTATGATGTTTAAGGTTTGAATGAATATGTTTTATGCCTTGCGTATCTTAGTTTTTGACCTAGGAAGTAAGAGAAAATGGATAGCTTGCTTGTGAATGCTATTGATTTGGTGTTATTGACTCAAAAAGTCGGATCGAAAAGAAAAAATTCATAGTGAACTTATCTTTTTGGTCATTGAAAGCACTCGATAAAGTTAATTTATGCACTACTAAAATACATATTTTGTGATTTTGGTCTTTGAATTTTACACTCTGTGGTATTCGTTACTCAAGATTAATCTTTCATCCTTACCTCCTATATTACAATCAATATAATTCTCTCTTAGCTCATATATATATATATTTTTTTTCTTTTGAGGCGGGGGGATGTGGTTTAAACATTTTCCCACTTTATGCAATCAAATTCACCCCACCACTCCTCTCTCTCGTTTCCCCTTAATCAAATATGCTCTTATATGCTCAAAAGCCCCCTTCACTTTGTTTCAGACTTTTCACTAGAGGAGAGAGAGCATAGTGACTAACAGGCTGATTGACCCTTTACAGATTGCGGTGCAATTATGGATCACCAATTTATTATATTCTTTAATTAATTTCTGTGATCAAATTCTGTCCAATACGGAGTAAAGTGGATTTTGTCTAAGAAGAGTATCTTATGCCGTAGTTAAGAGGGTCTTTTCTTCTTAGCCCACCAGCCTTTATGGTCTAATGACACCTAGATTTCTTCCAAGCAATAGCTTGGAGGTCAGAGATTGGGGTCTCCCCCTTCCCTCATGTAAGGCCCAAAGAAGAAGGTTCCCGTTCTTTTTCTCTAAACTAATTTTTGTTTTCCACCCTTATACATGATAACTATGGTTGATATGCATATGTTCCTTTACACAATATACAGCCTTTACGTAGATCCTACAAAGAAAGTATACTTGTATACATCACTGTTATTGGTCCTGTCCGTTCATCACATGCCCATCTGTTGGCGTTTATGCTGCTATTGTTTATCTGACCAAGGAATAGTTCAATTCAGCTCAAGAAACTTATGCCCGAATGCATATTTCTTTCTGTAGGATACAGCCTATTCCTTTACCATTTGCCTTCTTCTAGGCATTTATGCTGCTGTTGTCCATCCAAGTCAAAAATAATTCAATTCACGTCAAGATACTCAGTATAGAAACAATGCTTATATGAAATACTAAGACACGATAAATAGCCTTGTTTCTTTACAAAATGATCCAACACAATCTATTCTCAAGTAATGCCCCCACATCATATGTTGGAGAGGGCTTTTCAAATTCTGTAAAAAGCTAATATGCGGCTGGTTCTTTCTTCTTCTTCATTGTTGTTCCAGCATAACATGTCATTTAGGAAGGCATCGTGATAATGTTTCTGAACACCAATTTTATTAATTGAGTGGATTTTATTTTCTACTCTATACTTTTTCCTGTGGAATATAGATCGTCATTTTATTACCAATTTGGATGAAGCAGGGAAATGGTTTTATCAATGAGGCTGGAGCCAAAGGATTCAATCCAGGACTAATTGTACTGCTTGTAGTTGGAGGTTTGCTGTTGACTTTCCTCGTGGGGAACTATGTGCTGTACATGTATGCACAGAAGGTGCTTCCTCCACCGAAAAAGAAGCCCGTCTCCAAGAAGAAGATAAAGAGAGAGAGATTAAAGCAAGGTGTTGCACCTCCTGGAGAATAGACATTTAAGACACCCCTGTTGTCCATGAATGGGATTCCGCATCTGTCTCACCTTTACTACCATTGTCTATCAAGTTATACATCCTGTTCTCAAACTTTTGCTTCAATTACTAAAATAGAAACTTAGATCTATAATCACCAGTTGTGCTGACGTGGGTTCTCAAGCTCAATCCTAAATTAAGAAGTTTGTTATATCAAATTCTGCTCAAGTCTTCTTCTCTTTTCTACTCTTTTGGTTCATCCAGGGTTGTGAGCACTTTTTGTCTTAGTGCAGTTGCCCGTTATCTATTTGGAGGAGCCAGGGCTAAGATCATGAATGTCGTGAATTATTTGATCATTCATGGGATTGCATGAGTTCATCTTGCTAGTCTGCTAACAATTGCAGGTTTTAATTGTAAATGGTGTGATACTGCCTTCTGGTAAGACTCCACGAGTTTAAAAGGATTATTCTGCATTTTTCGGTTAAGGCGTACGTACAAAGGTATAGCATGCAGATTCCTCGGTGTATTGCCCAGGTAAAAGGATGGAGGGGGAATATCAACATGGCCACCCACTTTGTGTATTATCATTTAGTTTGAAATATTATGAAACTGCCAAATGAGAAAACCAATCGCCATGATCCTACCAAAGGATAATCATACGTTCGGTAGTAAATCAATGAAACCAAAATACAATCTCTCTTCAATGACTTGAACAAATTTGAAAATTACTTGGAAATTTCGTGCATATTTGATTTGAGTTGTAGTGAATGCGGATTGATCGAACCCATCACGATGGTCAATGTTGATACTCTTGTGCTTGGTCATTGGGTTGTTGAAACTCGACTATAACCTGAATAAACTTAGGGTTGAGCTTGAAATATGAAATTGAGATATGTACAACCGGTCATTCATGATCCATGGAATGGATGCACTTCAATGGTCCATCATCACCCTTGTGCGTGGTGCCTATTACAAATTCTTTCCTCTTGGATTTATATATGAAGCCACGTACGTGAATCAAGTACAACCTGATCTTGCTACCCCCACCCCCCCACCCCAAACAAAAAGAAAGTATCAGTGGAAACCCATTATTTCCATCCAACGGCAGTGCACTGAATTAACCCACTACGGGCAATCAATAAATCCATCAAATATCAATTTGTACACACATCAGATTTATAACAAATCACAAAACTCATCTATAAAGCATACTGATCCATCTGTTAAGTATCTTATTAATTCAAAAATCCAGAGGTTTGTTTAGCTGATGTTTCACCACAGAGGTCAACTTATAAACATAGAGACAAGGGAAGAGTTGCCATCAAGAGATGCAATCATCTTAAGCATTGGTGCGGCCCATGATTTGCTCACCAGGTGGGATCATGACTAAGACTGGAACGGTATTGAAGGAAGGGTGAGGGATCCTACGGCGGATCTCACGGCCTTCTTGGCAAAGTGCACAGGGGTGGCACAAGACATGAGTTGCAAAGTCACAAGCTGTCTCACATTGCTCACGCTGCACTTCATCCTCCATTAAGCTCCCACAGCAGCCACATGATCTAGAAAGGGCCTCGCAGCTACCCTGTGAAGCTCAAGTGGTCCCAAAAAAAAGTTGCTTAGAAATCTTTTCTAAGGTCACTACATTACGTGCTAATGCAACATGAGAACACATAAATAAGAAAGACAGCCATGATATATGCAAGCACTAGTTAAGTCAAGCACAAATATAATCATGTGAAAGCCGGAAAACATCAACAATCTGGCTATTCCTGCAAAAAGGGCAACAAGAAGATAAGTAATCCAATATGACAACTCTGTATCACATTTTTGTCCAAAAATCTGAAAGCTGTCCTTTATTTTACCACCCAGTCCTCTACCCTGTCTATTCAACAACCTCACACTCTACATCCTACACTTTGAAACTAGTAACAGTGAAAATCGCAAAATCTCTTTCTTTTTTGAGGGGCAGTGTTACATTGTTTTGCAGATGAGGTTTCCAAATCATTTGAGTTTAAATACTATTAATAGGGGTTGGAGAGCTTTGATGGACTAACATTGTTGTCCCATTTTTGTGTTTAGCTCTTCCCATTCCATTTCCCCCATTTGTTTTCATGGAACATTTCTCATCCTCCTCTTTTCTTTTGTAAATTACTTACTCAAAAGAAGAGAAATAAAAGATCCAATTTCTACTTCAAGGGCCATTTGTGTTAGTAAGGGTATTTTTGTACCTTGAAAACATAAATGGTGAAGTGACAACTGTATTAGTTTCCTACAGTCTTTTACCAATCACTTACAATGTTCTCCAGCTATTACCAAAATTGAAGTACAGGATGCAAAATAGTTTGCAATTTGACTTTTCTTAATGGTAGATTCCTGAACCTTTTTAATTAGTACACAAAATAAGGCAACATGGAAAGTAAAAGGTTTTGAAAGAATAGAGCAAAACCAAATATAAGTAAAATAAGGGATGTTTTCTGTAACTAAAATTTTTTATAATTCCCTATAAATAAGTGCAAATTTCAAGGTGGAGAACAAAATTTTGATAAAAAGCCAATTCTGATATCAAGGTTGAGTCCAAGCATTTCATGCCATTTTTAAGAATTGTTCTAACAGGCATTCAAAATCAAACACCATAATGAACACAATGCAAAGCCTGCAAATGTTTAAGATAACATGTAAAAATGCAATGCAGTGTAGAGATTAGATCCTAAGAGAACCGAACAATATGATGTGAGATGGGTAGGTGAGGAGGAAATCACAAAAGTCAACAGCATAACTTGCCTCAAGATTGAACTTTCTGCGAACAGCTGTACGGGCTCGGTATGAAAACCAGGGTGCCAAGAAGTTAGAGCCAAATATGGCATTTCCAATCAAAAAAAGACCAGCATAACTCAAGCAGTGGTTTGAAAAAGCTCCAGGTTCAGATCCGATTCTCTCAACATTGCTTCCGTACAGCACACAAGGGGCCACACTTCCAAGAAGACCTATAGAAAATCATCCAAGTCATATGAAAGACAAGAAACACAAAAAGAACAAATGTCAAGAAAATCTAACAAATGTAAAAATCAGCAAGTTGAACCATTACGGAGGAGTCAAGAAGAAAAAGGTTCTCAATCCAATGTCATGGGAAAAAATTTAACAAAATGTGGCTATAAAGTTGGCCAAATACATAAAATGAATGCCATTTTAGGACCTGCATCATGTATAAAATGCATCAAGGCCAATAAACTTTAACCTGAAAGTACAGGCACAGGAAACTAAGATACTCTCAGCTCAGGGAGTCAGATTTGATCCAATAATCAAGGAAGACCTCTGTCGTTACCAACAAACTAAGTTTAGAAAAGTGGAAAGTATTCTAGATCTGATCAGCTTATGTTTCCATCCAAAACAGTCGTGCAATGAAAATTTCATCCACCTCTAAAGTGGCAAGTCTCCACTCAACAATAAAAGCATGATCTTCATTTCCCATATGCAACAGGAGTTATCCACTGTTTCCAAATATCCTTCTATTACAGCATTAAGAAGTTAATATAACTACATAAATTATCACCAAAGTCTACTGGTATTAGAAACCATGTCTTGATGAGAAAACTTACTCATCTCACAATTTTCAATCAATTCTCAATAAATCTCACCCCTAAATGCTACAAAAGACAGTCATATGCTGCCTAGACGATGGATGGCAATATTTCAATCCGCATTAAGAACCTGATGAAGCACATCTTTATAATAATAATAAAAAAAAAGTTAATAACAAAAAATGAAATATCAAATGCGTGATAACCTTACTTTCCTAATTTCTTGGAAATGAAAAATATCTGAACTTTAACCACATATACCAAGTGACTAACACTATCAAAATAGTTTTGCTGGAACCAATTCATTCCAACCATTGATACTGATTGGAGTCTTTAAGTTAACGAGGGGCAAATCAAGGTGGCCTTGAGGTAACAGAATCCAACTTCCACAAGTCAAAGGCATCTAACTTACACTTTTTCCCTAGTTCTGAGGAAGGAAGAGGATTCATACAGGAAGTCAAAAATGGGGATGGGCTGGGATGGAACATCTCCTTAGCTTGTTTGGATATCAAAAAAATTATTTAAGGGAAAACGAAGATAACTTTAGCATATTACTAAATTTTCATTTAAATCTGAAGTCCTCCCATCCAATCAAACCCCCCCCCGGGGGCAGCTTTTGAAGATTGAAGACCCTTTCTTCGTTAAGCAACTGATTAATGCTAGATCAGTCAAGGATTCATGACATGACTGGTGGACCAGAGCCGAAACAGATGCCCACAAAAAATTCAGCAGATTACTATCAATTTACTCTGTCATCACCATAACATGCAATCAAAAGATCCAAAAAATTGTCTCAGAAACCATGGACTCTTTCAGAAACAAGCATCTTATATTCTCTTTATTACTTTCTTAGCGTATATCGGCTCAAACCAATTCATTTTTAGCTCTTGGGTCAGAAGTTGATAAAAATGGCTCTATAGAATTCATCCGCCAGATTCAACTTTACAGAAATTAATTTATCATACATGGTTTTCTTGGTCAATCAGCATTTCCTTTTTTTTCCGCATTTTGCTATGCATCAATGAGCCATTCAAACTAACAAATACATATTGAACGAAATCAAGATTAAAAACAATCACGAACCAATCATGAATCACAAGTCAATGCCTGAAAACAGATATAGATCCACAGAGACTGCAATAAAGAAAATGAAGAGAGGGGGAGAGACGGTCACTCACAAACTTCAAGATCGCTGCCACAAAAATTGTCATTACGACCAAGACAGGCAAAAAGATCCGAGTTCCACTGAGCCCGACCCATGGGTTCTCCCATCACGCTTCCGTGCCCTAGAGGCATCCCATTTGCCGTCCATTCTCCAGCAAGAGGCACTGCCAGTACCGGAGATTGGACCGATTTCTCGGGTGGAGAAGGCGGTTTCTCATTCGCCTTCTCGTTGGTCGTTTTCAGATGAGCCTTCTCGTCCACATTGTTGTTTTCTTCTTCTTGGTTGTTCAAAAGCGGACTCGATTCCTCAGGATTCGCCATCGAAGTGAAGCCCTAATCTGATAAGAGAGAGAGAGAGAGAGAGACGAAGGTTGTCTCTCCGAAATGGATGGGTGAATTTAATTGAGGTCGGTGGATGATGATCACGAGGTACGAAAATTAATTAGTAATTCGAAAAAGAACAAGAAACGGTAATTGCGAGGAAATGAGAAGGCTGATGTCCAAAAAAAGAAAAAAAAAAAAGTTTTTTTTTTTTTTTTAATGTGATTTTCTGTTTTTCTGTTTTTGTTTTTTATTTTTTAAAGTTTTTAAAAGTTTTATTAAGAGAAAGAAAAAAAAAAACAAAAAACAAAAATAAAAGCGTGTGGACGCCGCGTTGCTTCCTTCGTCCTTCCTTGGTTCTCACGCTTCCCCCCGATTTTTCGCTATATCAGAATTTTAGGATGGAGATGGACACAACTAAATTTACTTATACATCAAATAAATTAAAAAAAAATTAAATATATTAATTATTAGTATAAAAAATTAAATTAAATTAAATAATTTTGAATGGATTAAAATATCACAAATCAAGTAAGAGATAAATTATTACTAAAATTTAATTCACTTAATTTTTATCTCTTATCTGTATTATTTAAGTTTATATTTAACTTTTATTTTAAACTTATTTAATAAGTAAATTAAACTCAATTTAATTGAATTTATATAATAAACTCGTTAAATGTCTAATTATATTACTATGTATTATTTTTACGAAGATACAAAAATACTGATTCTCTTTTTCTTAATTTTATAATTTTAACTTGTTAAATGAATTATCAATAACAATTCTTATATTTTTTTTATTCTTTTTTATAGTTTAATAGGAAGTTCATAACTTTAAACTTTTACAACTCTTATTATACAATTAATTAAATTTATCCTCTTAAATAAAATTATTAGTTCATTAACTACATAATTATATCTGATTCCATTTTATGTATTTACGTGTGAAGTGATTAAGAAGTTAGAATTATTTTTTATTATCAGTATTTGAGATTTATCTAATTAATCTGGTTTAACTATTTTGATATTTATTTTATGGGTTAGTTTTTTTTTAATTTTTTTTATTATTTTTAGATTTTAATATTAAAATTTCTGATTAAATGATAGATCGTGAAAATTAAAATCATGATTCATGTGTTGGATAATTTAGATGGTAGGGACTTATATTTACCATTTTCTTATACTGAAAAACAATTTTATTCCCCCTCACATAACCATGCCTTGGTCCTGACCTCAAACACAACAATTATGTTTTGACGGGGTCATGCCGGACTATGATTCCCACTTTTTGTAAAGAAGATTTTATTTGAAAGATTTTTTTTTTTTTTTTTTTTTTAGATTCTCTTCTTCTAATAAAAAAAAATCATATCAAATAGAATTTTTTAAAAACTTTTTAAAAGAAAAACTTTTATTTTTCATTTTAAAAAATTTTAAAAATAATTTTTAAGAAAAAACTTTTGGGAGGAGTTTTTTTTTTTTTTAATATTCCAGTTTTTCAAAAAATTTATATTTTTTTATTCTATTTATATTCTCACAAAATTATTTTATTCTATTAATATCCTTATTTAAATGATACAAAATTTTAAATATATCCATTAATTTTTAATTTTTAATTTTACTTCAAAAGTAAAAAAAATAAAAGATTAATTAACTACTTTATTTTAAAATTAAAAAAATCAAACAACAAATTTTTTTAAAAGAAATTAATTTTTATTTCTCTTTAAAAAAAAGATAAGTTAAAAAAAAAAAAAAAAAATTTATCAAACGGGGCACTTAGTGTAATTTCTATGACTATGTCCTCTAAAGAAAGGGGGGAATCTCACCGACCCAGAAAAGGGTTATGTTATGGGGCCCTAGCCCTATTAATCGATTTTGGTAAATAAAGTAGGATGTAGAATGTGATCTTATTAGCACTTTCGGATTCATATCTTTATCACAATCACACTTGGAGAGGTGCCTTTCCCTGTGGTAAGCACATGAAGAAGGGCATTCCTAGAGTTCACAAAATTTGGAAGCAAGCAAATCTCTTCGGACCATTCGCTTAAGATTCTACTGCGTGATTCTTTGCCATACACCTTGTTCGTCGTTTGGGTTCATTTTTCCCCGTATGAGAGAGGGGAAGCGAGAGGTTTGCTTATATTTGCACTCGTATACTTAATTTTTTTTTTTTAACAAACCTGGCAAAGCTTTTTAAATTCTTACCTTCTAATAAAATGACACATCTAAATGTAAAAACTACTATTGTTGTAGATCATAAGACTGCTATACCAAAGCAGTGAAAGTTCTCATGATACAGCCACATGACATCCATTATTACAAAAAGTTTAGCTCTTACACCTTTTCTTTAAATTACATTTATTGAACAATCATACATATATTAACACTGCCACAATTTCCACAAGCATTTACTTCCCACAATATTCGGACAAAAGATCATAAGACCAGTCATGGTTTCACTCTTACAAACAAATCTTTAGTTACAATTTAGACCTCAGAGAGAAAACTTAACTGTAATAACAACCATGACGGATTTAAAGTACTTCTATACGACCTTCTCATCCATGATTTTTCTTCTCCTGCAAAACAAACCCACAAAAATTCATTAACAAAGACTAAAGGGTGAGTAAAACAAGATCATCATATTATTCATACACTTCTGTTTTTGCCATTAAATTCATAAATTCAGAATTTTATTTGGTGAGTTACTTTATTCTTTTTGCAGACCAGAACGTTAACCCTCTCTGAATTTATTAAAAAGTTAGTAGTATAAGAGTCTTACATCCTTTCGCGCATTAGCAGATCCAAGTACCTTGGATTTGTGATGCATGACCTCGGGGTGAATATAAGGTCTCCCACGATTAGGAGAAGGAATATATGAATGTGTCTCTGGACCTCTATAATCAATCTCATAAATCTCTGAGCCAAGGTTTGAAGGAACTTTTTCTCCTGCAGCATAAGACGCCAGATAAAAAATTAATATGCAAACCGGCTAAAACTATGTATAAAGTTCCAAACGTGGCTAATGCCAATGATATACCTCTTGATCTGTAGGGCGGGGCAAGGAGGATGAGAACCAAGATTGCAATAAAAGAGGATTTGAGCTCCATGGAAATCCAAAAGTTGGTCATGTAGAAAGCAAATTCTTGGTGGGGTTTAAAGAGAAGAAGAAATGATTATGTCATGAGTGAGAGGGTCATGGGAGAGGTATGGAGAAAAGCCGTATTATGAGGTATAAGATCTCTCAAAGCCTCAAGGTTTTTTGGGTTTTGGGGGGGTGGGGGGGGGGGGGAGGCGCAATTGAGACGGTCACAATCTACCCAGCAGGGAAGTTGCCTGGGTGTGCTGTGCCGATGGATGTGGACGTGGATGTGTGTGGGGTTGGAGACATTTATGGGATGTTGCCAAAACCAGATGATAAGCCCTAAAACTTTAGGCAATTAATATATTTCGTTACCCCCCCCCCCTTCTTATTGATTTGGGGTCTAGACAATCCCATGTGTGCATTATTAGAATGGCCAAGAGGGCCACCTCATTCAGCTACCCTTGGCTGTATAACTATCAAGAAAAAGCTCATACCTACTACCCCTACTATTTGCCTTGCATTTTCTTGGTTCATCTGATCTATGGTCCTTATTATTTCTCAAGCCACAGCTTGGCCCAGAATACACGTTGCGGAGTTATGAATATGATCCTGAGAAATTAAATTGAGTTGATTCCTATGTCTGTGTAGGTTTTGTGTATTTTTGGGCGAAGTGGGAGGCACATCATATGGCAATGTTTTAGGGATATTAAATGAAGAATTTCAGAGGTAAAGAGTTTGTACCGACTTCTAATGCATCCAACTCCACCATGAAAAAGTGAGAAAACTTTAGGCTCTAGAATTTAAGATTTTTTCTTTTTTTAATTACTCCGGTAGATATAAAAACGAATGAAATTAGTGATTATTGGATCACACCGTACAATAGCAACCACTCATTCTATATGTTTTACTATTATATCACGTAAAAATTGTGACAATTAAATCATAATTTAATTATTACGAATACGATAGTATCGATCTAACAATAGAATATCCCAACATGACATATATATAAATTTTTATGAACTTCTTGTACTTGTTCATTCAATTAAATGGGAAGCCTTGAAATTTTTGACTAAATAATGAGAGGGGCCAAATAAAGCATATACCAAATGAATCAAATCTTGCAAAACAGTTCAAATTAACATATTTTAACTAAGTTTTAAATAAATATTTGTTTGAATCAGTCAAAACATATTAATTTTGTATTATTAATTGATCAACATGTGCCAATGCAGACTGTTGTATTGGATTTGATCAATTCCGTCAATAATTTATTTTTCAAAATATTATTGCTGGTTGAGAAGCCCTCTTCATTCTCTGGTTCAGCTTTTGACAGACCTAAGCATTTCCCAAAAATAACAAGGTTGTTAGATGTTAAGTAAGGTCATTCTCAGTTCATTAGTTAGTGGGCCTAAAATGTTGAAAATATGTCGGCGCATGTATTCCTAATGGGATCAAGACGATCACGCACATTCAAGGCTTGTTTGGTGCTGCGCATTTATGTCTGTAGACAAAATAAAGCAAACACTCCCTTTGAATTTTAAAAAGTTATGTGATCCTATATTTAATCCATCACACTTCACTTTATATAATTACAAGATATCTACATATAATCGAATTAATGAAATGCGATATTAAATATTTTAATTAAGTTTTGAATTTAAATTTTGAAAATAGAAAAGACTACGTTAGGAGAGCCAACCCCTTAAATAGGATCCCATAGATAGTCGAAATAGATTGGTCGGTGTACAACTTGATATAACAACGGGGAGGGGAAAAAAATCACTTGAATATATGTGAGGTCAACTAAGTAATTTTATTTTTAAAAAATAATGTATGGGTCTACATGTTCACGAAACAAAGAAATAGCTGTACATGCTGGGCTTTAAACACAACAAAGGCAGGGCATACAAAAGGTAGCAACGTAAATGCGTCCATGACGAATGCATAAATATTGACATTATTGGAGTTCTCTCTCCTATTCGTCCCCAACAAAACTTTTGTATTAGCATCACTCTTTAATCAATTTGATTATGAAAACTAAGTAAAACTAAACGAATCAAATAGCTTTAGTTTCATTATGCAAAAATATTTACTTATTGAGCAAAGATTCATGTCTTCTGATCGCATCGTCTCAAGGCGTAAAGTAGTGGAGACGATGACTACATGTATGGTAATTTGTGGTTTAAAGACAGTTTGGTTTCAGCTCCCTATTTAGGCAGCTCTATGATTTTTGGGGTTTATTGGGATTTCATTAATTGTTGCATTGCATCTAACATGTGCCTATATTTTTATTTTGTTCATATCATAGATTTGTATTTTAATAAAAATTTTGGTTTGTATGATGAATTATTTAGAATAATCCGATGATATTTGTGATTTTGGAGCCAATAGAGAGGGAGAACAAGGAGAAAACATGACCACAAAACGGAGGATGCAGCAGCTATAAGGTCAATCAATTGTCCCTTTTATTGTTCCAAGATCACATGGCTTCGAATGATAAATGTGGAAGAGAGATCATGAGGGTTAGCATTTGCATGAATGATAATGTGGAATAGGGAGGTGTCCAAAATCAACAGCTAATATCTTGGCTGGATGAGCATGGAGATTTATCAAGTTATGGTCAAATGTTATCTGGATGAATAAGACCTTAAAAAGCTAAACCTTTGAATTCTCCGTCTTTGAGTTTCCAGCTTTCTATTTGCGCGGTGTGTGAGAGGGAGAGAGAGAGAGAGAGAAAGCAACTTCAATTCCTCCGTCTTGCCTAGGTAGCATGCGTACATGACCCTGTTCTTTTGGACCTTATCCTATATCGTTATACCAACAACAACTGCACTGGCCAGTTGCCTACACATAACAATAATCGCGACAACCGGCCCGATGGCTCAATTCCTAATAAAGTACCGGAATGCCGATAACTTATAACTTAATTGTCACCCCTTTTTTGTTTTTAAAAATCTTGAATTCAAAATTTCATATATATTTAAAAAAAAAAAAAGAAAAGTAAAATTTTCAATCCATCGCATCTAGGTAGCTCTTAAGTTTACCCGCTAAGTCTTTATTCCCCTTTCCCCTTCGGAAATATAAAGGGGTAAACTTAAAGGAGTAAATGTTATCTTACTCAAGAAAGGGACCGTCATATCTATCTCCGTTCCAAGGAAACAACTTAATAGTATAAACGTTCTTTTCTAATCTAATCTGATAATCACATATTTAAATCATGGTATGAAAAAAAAAAAAGAAAACCGATCCCTCACCCTATACCCCCATCTCTAGCAATACTCCCTCTAACATTAAGTGCACTCTCTAAAATTAAGTGCTCTCTCTCTCTCTCTCTCTCTCTCTCTCTCTCAAATTGAAAATATTGTTATTTATTTTAATCATAATTAATATATGTGAAATTATAATAAGTAAAGATCACCCACTGTTTAATATTAACATTAAATAAGAGAAGAGAGAGACACGGGGAGAGAGCGAGAGAAGTACTCAATTACCATTTGTATGTTTTCCCTCTATCCTATTACCCAGATACTACCCCGAAATGAATCATGCTCCAAACCTCGATAAGCTCAAGGGGAACTCATAGTTTTGCAAGTCAAGCTCATTCGTTTATGTAATCGATTTTTTTTAACGATGTCATACAATTGCGTGCCAAGAGTCTTTTCCAATTATCTAAAGACTAACCCTTAAAAAAGTTTATTAGTGAAAATAGAACAATCTAACAACCATCGAGATCGGATTCAATTTTATCCCCTGTGCCCCTAATGGGCATTGCGATGGACTTTTGTATTTCTAGTCTAAAAAGAGATGTAATATTGGATTTTTTAATTAACATCTCGAATTCGACTCATAAGTGGTGATTTAGACATGAAGTAGACTACATTGGGTTGAATACTCTTAAATATGATTGAAATTCGATTCCCGCTTGGATATCGAGCTCTCGTGTGTATAGAACGTTCCCCGTTAGGAGACTCGCCCTCCGAAAGGAGCCACTGCAACGGTCGATTTGGATTAATATGGACAAAATCTCGGATGTCGGGCAGTGTGCAAGACATAATACAAAAAAAAAAAGTAGATTACGTTGGGAGGATAATTCTCTAAATAAACCACTGTAAATTTCAGATCGAATTAGTCAAAATATGGATTCAGATTTCGATTAGTATAGTATCAAAAATATATATATCTTATGTTATTGAGAAATAAGAGGCCCACCAACACTTGTTGGTATAAGTGGAATGGACACCCTCATCCCTTAACTAAATCGGGAATTCGACTCCCTCTAGACATGGAAAAAACAATGTTGGAAGATCCGCTCCCACAAAGTAGACCCCGCAGCGGTTGATCCAGATTAGTTAGGGCGAAATTTCAGATATTAGGTGATGGTTGAGCCATGATACCGAAAAAAAAAAAAAAGAAATAAAAGGCCCATATTAGCCAACCGTTTGGACTGGGACAGCATGCCCAATAGTATTACTTTTCAAGGCCCAAGGACAAATTGCTGGTTTTGGTGGACTTTTAAGGCCCAAAGATTTTCAGGTGTCAAGGGATTGGTGCTGCCCAAAGAAACCTTTTTTCTTTTCTTTTCTTTTTTTTTTTTGGTTTAATAAACCACAAAAAAATAATAATTATATTAAATTTTATTAAATCTGATTTGAATTAAATTAAACTTTTAAAAGGTAAACCTCTCATAACGCTTACTTTTTCCATTCATAAGATTCGAATCAGAAACTTTATTTAAAAAATATTAATATCCTACGGTAGATTAATTAGGCATTGTTTCAAAGAAACTTCGATTGCATTGAATACCGAGTGAAGGAGGAGTTGCAGCTATATGATTTAAATTTTCCCAACCTTTATCAATGTCAGGAAAAAACAAACATAATATCAAATCAAAAGTATTTCAACTCTGTCATGATCAGCAAATGAGAGACAAAGCTCCCCAAATAGCAAATTTATTTTAGGAGTTGCCTTTACGGGGTCCAGGATGGTTTCGCTTTTGATTCTAATCATTCTCTGAGAAATTTATTAATACATGTTGGTCTCCCCATATAGCCTTGAAAAAAAGAATAGGCTTAAATTTTATAATGCTTTTATTTTGACTAGCAAGAAAATCAATGCCACCCTTTGAACTTATTCTATTAAATAATATTTTTCTAAAAATAGAAAAGGGTTCGGTCACAAAGAGTTCTGATTTAAATATTCTAACCGACTGAATTAATATATGAAAAATAATTAATGTTTTTTTTTTTGTATTTTTGGTGGCATGACTTTTTATTATATGATAAATTGCATGACAAACAAGAGGCAATATTATAATTATATTCCTCGGATCTATGCCTAAACAAAATATTTTCTATAGCAGGGAAGATGATGCAGTCTTTTGTTTGACTAAATTATCTTAATCACCTTCGAACCATAACATTTCCCCGTGACCATCCTTACCTTATCATCTCATTTAATTAAAGAAAGGATTCCATTGTTGTTCACACTCGAGTCAAATGTCAATGGATCTCCAAATCTTTTTTACATGAAAATCAACACATATGGCCAAGAGGCCCGCTATGAGGAAAATCCCATTTGGATTTCAGGGGATAAAAAAGGGTCGGTGATTGAACGAAGTCAAAAAGTTTTATTTCTAACAATAAAATATATATATTTTTTTCGATTCCTATGATTAGGTCACCGTCTGATATCTTAGATTTTATCCGGACTAATTCAGACCGATTTGACTGTCATACCTCATTTGAAGAGAATTCTTCCAATATTGTTTTTTTCGTATCCATTTAGAAACAAGAGATGGTCATTTCTGCATTTTGCGGCGGCACTTGTCACCCATTATCTGTTTATTCCTTTTCAGAGTAACTCGGGATGTTACAAAGGTATGTAAAAACAGAGATCAAATTTCTTAAATGAATCATAATAAATTTAAAATCAAATTAATCAAAATATGATTTTAAATATCGATTAATATAATAAAAAAAAATCAAGCATAAATGACTCTTATTATTTCAATTTTTTTTATAAAAAAATAAAATAAAATAAAATCGAATAATATATGTGTATTATGTGCCTAAGTAGATACAGTGAATTTTTTTTTTTTTTTGTTTTTCCAAAATTTTGGTAAGAGAATCCAAGAATTATACAAATAAATCAATTAAAATTTAAAAGTCCAAAAGATTAAACAATCAGATGCTCACGCACAGGAAGAAACCAACAACACAATGTCTGCTAGGAAAATAGACCAAACACGAAATCAATTCATCCTCCACCAGAGAACACACAACAGAGACTAGCTACCTACCCCCCACCAATGCATGCATCTTTCTGGTGTGATATGGATTAAAAAATATTAAAAAAAAAAAAACTCAAATTTATCATAAAGATAATAAATTAAAAATATTTAAAATTAATGTAACATAATTTCAGTTATTAAATTGTATTACATAACCCAATGGAGTTGTGTTATATCGATTCTTGGGCTTTGGGTTTCGGAGTTTTTACTATAAAAGAATAGAATTAATCTCCCTCTGTTTTAAATGATAAAATTATCAAAACATATTAAGAAAAAAGTATTAATTATTTTGTATTTATGCACCAGAAGTATTTTTCTAAAATAAATCCAATAATTAAGTTTTTCAATCCATTTTTAGTAAATTTAATTTAAAAAATAGTCACATTAAAATAGGAGCGACAAAGTGACCTTTTTTATCCCAACGTTAACAAATGATATCAATATTTAATTAATTCAGTAATAGATAATTTCATTAAATAAGATTTTATATTCAAATTTTATATATAAAAAAATAAAAAAAAAATTAATTTTAAAAAATATAACTAAATCAAATTTAATTAAATTTAATAAACCGTCGGTGGGTTATAAAAAAACATTAGCAAATAATAATATTCATAAACAATAAATGAAATAGAAAAGCTGAAACATCTGGCATGTTTTTATCTTCTCTTTTTCTCTTTTATCGGAATTTTTTTTTCCAATAGGTGTAGGGATTCTCTCCGGCCCAAAATTGAGGGGGGGAAAAAAGAGAAATTAAAATTATAAATGCTCATTACCAGATATTACAAAAATATAAAAATAGAAAAAATAGGAATAATAATTTTCATTTATTGTGAAAATGAAAATTAATCAACAAGAAGACCCAACCTTCTGTTCTTCCACAAGCTTGACTCCGGAACAATCCTCTCCGAAACTCTTGCTGGCTCCGATTTACACCTTGTAAGAGTCAAAGGCCTAACAGTCTCTCCAAATTCCTCTGTTTTCAACCCTTCTTTCTCTTCAAACTTACCCTCCTCCTTTTCTTCAAATTTGTTCCCCAGATTAGGCTTTTCTTCACTTTCTTGGTCTGCTCTTGACTCTAAACTCGAATTTGAAAAACTAGGGTCTGAAATCGATTTGGGTTCTTCAAATTTTTCGTTGTTGATATGTTGTTCCTCGGGTTTTGGTTCCCCTTCTGAAGAACCCCAAAATCTATTCGCTAGTGATGAGGATCTGTAAGGAGCAGATCGACTTCTTGTCAACAGTAATGCGTTTTTGGGCGGTGAGGAAGCAAAAACCCTTACCTTTTGCTGTTTGATTTCTTCGACTTCTTCTTCCTCTATTTCCTGGCTTTCTAGGGTTTGTTCTTGATATCTCGAATTTGCTTTAATTTTTGACGAATCTTCTGATTTTCCACAACTACCCACATGAAAAAACAGAACCCATTTCCTCAAATTCTGAAAAAAAGATTTGGGTTTGATTTTCTGGGAGTTGCAGAAGAGAGTAATTTTCAGCCACTTACACTTATTTTTTCTCCGGTGAGTAGAGAAAAGGCGTCTAGTTTGATCTTTTGTGGATTTTCTGACTCGAACTTGACCAATACATGTGACTTTTGGAGAAGATGGTTCCTGTTGAGGTTCAATGTTGTTTGCGTTCTTGGTGTTGTTTTTTAGGTTCTTTCTAAGAATGAAGATAGGGCTTGCACGTGACCTTCCTCTGCTTCTACTCCCAACGTTGGTTTTCAGAAATCTCATCAATGGCGGTGGAAAATTTTCTGCTCCTCTACTTGGGCTTGCACTTGATATGGGCTTTGTGGAATTCATCTTCATCTCTCTCTCTCTCGAGAAACCCTTTTTAGGGTGTTGGAGCTTCTTGTTCTATACATTTATTTTGGACAACATTTTTGGTGTGCGAGTAAGTGTTCTGTGTAGAGAGAGAGAGAGTATGATTTTTGGTGAAGTGCACGGACGGGTGAATCGACCGAAAGATTTTTCTATTTCGAGGGGTTGTAAGGTTCTGTTTGTCTTTCTAGGTTATGTTTTTGGGAGCTTCGATTACTTCCATTTTTTTCTTTTATTAATTACTAGCGGATAAATGCACCACCGTGTGCGTAAGAAACGGGAAAAAAAATTTATTAAAAGAATCAAAAGTTTGCTGAGAGATTTTAAGAAAAATAATAAGAAAAGTGATTAATTATTTCTTAATTATAGTTTATATTTAAATATGTTTTTTGTTTCAAAAAATATTAAGAAGGTTTATAAATCAGACGAGACAGGAGCTCAAAAACAAACTTGAAGAGGGTTGGTTCTTTTACTCATTTCCTGGTCCCCCACTTATTAATTGTTTTTTGCCTCATACTTTTAAAAAAAAAAAAAAAAAAAGAGCTCAGGTTTAAATAATCCTGACTTATTCATATCCTTTGAATAGAAATGATAAAAGTTTGTACCGGGGAGTTTTACCACCAACGATTTAGGAGCTTCACTCGATTAATCCTGTTTAAACATTGTAAGGGTTCATTTTACACAGGATAATTCTCTTTATATAATTTTTTTTATTTTTAATTTTTGAATTTAAAATTTGATTAAAAAATCTAATAATAACATATTATCCTATTAAGTCGACTAACCATTGATAAAATTTGATAACTCTTAATTAATAATTAAATATAAATGTTATTATTTTAGTTGTTAATTTGTTTTGGTGATAATATTAATTATAAAAATTTTCAAATTCACACGGGGATTACTGTATATATGCTCTCTCCTCTTTTGACATAATATTCCATTTCCCCAAAATTACATTGCCTTGCCCAAATAGAAATTGGAATCTCAAAAATCAAATGAACTTAGGATTGACTAACAAATGCTCCCACGTTCAATGTAATGTATGAGTGGTTTAAAGAATTTAGAATTCCAGTTAAAAATTAGAAACCTTTTATAGGTAATCAGCCCATATAATCTAGTTCTAATAATGTATTTGGTCCATCCTTTACACTATTATCCATAAAGCCATTTTTATTTGGTGCATCAGATAGACTTTTGCAAATGTAAAGACTCTCTCTCTCTCTCTCTCTCTCTCTCATCCCATATTTAGTTTGATCAATTTCTATCCTTGAAATACTTGACTCAATCATTCAATTCTTGGCTGAGTTAGTCCATTGATTTTACAAACGACGTTAAGCATGTATTAATTTGGTTTGTCCTTAACTTGGGCCAGAAGTATGGACCACATGCGGAGCCCTATATTACAGTAACAGTGTCCCTTGCCGCATTGAAATTATATAATACTAACATGGAATAAAATATTAAATTTTTAACTTAAATTTGAATTCAAAATTTAAAAATAAAAAAGACTCTGACAGTTCCTAACTAAGATACCTATAAATACTCGAAACGAATTAATCAGAATATAATTTCAAATAACATAAATAAAAATATATATATACAATATCTAACAAAGTAAATATAAATTCGAACGCCAACAAAAGGAAATTAAATTCGAAAATGAAGTCCCTGGTAACATCCACACAAGAAGACAGACATGTGCAAACACGGGACTCCAACCATACGTACAGAGGGAGTAAATGGGGACTTGTAGAGTAGATTCATGTCCAAATTTCGATAAGAAATGATAAAAAGGAAAATGGTCCTCTTACGTTTGAAGTTGTCAATCGTAGAACAGACCTTGACAGCTAAAAAAAGGAGTGATGGGAGAGAAATGAGAATTATATGAATTTATGTCCACCCACTCACTCAATGGGGAAGCTATGATTTGATACTTTGATGGGAATTTTTATCATTTTCAAAGAGGTATATGATTACTCACTTGACCTCCAATATTATTTATCTGTAAGATATGATTGAATGTGTTGCGAAATATATTTATTCCATGTAATTGATTTATAAGTTATTATATAAATTTCTTGACACAAAAAAACACAATAATTTAAAATAGTTAGCCCCACCATAAAAATGTTTGGTGATAATGAAAAGAAAATGACGTTGGGATTTTAAGGTTAATGAAAGATACATGTGCCTGATCCTCAAGTTACAGTGAAAGCTAATTATGCACAAAACAATGGGGGGGGGGGGAGGGAGAGAAAGAAAGAGAGAGAGAGAGAGAGAGAGAGAGAGAGAGAGCGCTTCATACACTTTGGTTAACACTGCACAAGTTGTTTCATGAGATTTTAATGACTCCCCCTTCTAAGAAAGAGAGTTGAAAAGGCATACTACTTCGAATTCACTCCACAGCCATTACGGTTGTTGAATCAAATAATGGTTGAGTCAGTGCACTAACCATTGCTCCTCCAAAGCCTGCATTTAGTGCAACTCAAAGGCATCAGCTCCAATTACTGGTCATCGATCATTATATTTGAAAATTTACATATAAAAACTACTACTTTGCAAAAAAATAAATAAATAAACAATTCATGGTACGTCAAAGTTTAAAGCTCTGCAACTATGTTGCAAAATAAACATTATAATACCTTATTTAATAACCCTCCCAACCCTACACATACACAAGAAAGGAACCGTTCATAGTGGTTTCTGTTGTTCATATATTGCCAATATCACAGAGCTGTCACAATCCATCACAGAAATAATATCTTCTCCGTCTTTTTTATCACATAAATAATATTTTTAAGAAATTACTGTTTCTGCAGCTGGGCTTCAATGTTTCTTAACTTTTTTGTACTATAGATTCTTATTTTCCTAATTTCTCTCTACCAAAAAATTCTCCCAATTTCATATATAAAATACTTGTGTCAAAGTATTTTACGAAATTGTACACCTTATTTAAAAGGTCATGTTACATCAAAAGAAGGGTGGTGGGGTTGACCGAGAGGGGGAACCAAAGCGAAATATTTGAAAGATTTTGGAGGCAAAAGAGAAACAATGGTCTTCATGGGATGGGGACAAAGGCAATCGCAAAATGACCCCCGCTACAGTGAATAGACCCAAACTCTGTTTTCCTGCACAAGCAACGACCCTCACCCCCACCACCCACAGTAGGTCTAATTATTTAGCTGAAATTGAAACTCTCATAATTGCCATGGGCTACCCATGCCAGAAATTATATTGACAATGACAATCTAGTAATTATACAAAGCGAATGGACATATGGGTAATTGAAATTGAATTTATTATTTATTACTATTCACCGTTCTATTTTGATTCGCAAAGGAGAAACAATGGTCTTCTCCGTTTTCATGGGATGGGGACAAAGGCAATCCCAAAATGACCCTCACTACAGTGAATAGACCTAAACTCTGTTTTTCCTGCACAAGCAACGACATTCACCCCACCACCCACGGTAGGTCTAATTATTTATCTGAAAATGAAATTCTCATAATTGCCATGGGCTACCCAAGTCAGAAATTATATTGACAATGACAATCTAGTAATTATACAAAGCGGATGGACATATGGGTAATAACCATTCCCAACAAGAAACAAAAAAGTCAACCACGTTTCAGCCTTTTTCCCTGGCACCAGGGAAAGAGCTGGACCATGAAATCGGGCAAGTCATCTCTCAAGTCAATCAAGAAAATCAAGAAAAGAATCAGCGTTGGAAATGGTTGGGCTCTAGACACTAGGTGTGAAAAGCTAAAAGAAAAGAAAAATGGTGCAGTGAGGAACAGACAAAATGAGCAAGAAAAGGAAACAACTCCGAAGCAGCAGTAAAGGTATGGTGGAGGTACACATGTATATAAATCAAGCAAAAGTGCAAATAGATTTGGATTTCATTTAATGGCACCAAATAATACTCAGTTTTCACTCTGTCCTTACCAACTTGATGTCCTTGTACATAATGGCTGGAAGGTTCAAAAAATCTGGCCGCCCATTTCATCCCATCCATTCGACGTGGCTTCTAACTTAAAATCATGATGATAACTACCGGCCATCTGTTGTTCGAGCTGTGGTTCTAGTTCATCATCTGAAAAAGATAACAGATTATCATATGACAAATCATGGATTAACAAAAACATCTGACAGCTACGATGAGAGTAAACGATAAGGCACAAGAAAATAGTAATCTAAAGCTTTGACAATAACGCAGTTGCACGGCCAGTCCGAAAAAAGAAAAGCCATTAATGGAAGTAAAGAGAAACTTGCCTGAAACAGTTGTTAGAGAGAACTCGGTTAGGCGTCTAATAGAGTCCTTTAGTACTTTGAGTTCAGCATCTTTTCCGTGCAGTTTAGAATTGGCCAAATGCAGTTCAGACTCCAGCTCTAAGATGTGGCTTTCCTGTTGCTCAATTAGCAGATGGCACAATTTCTGATTTAGTTCAGATGGTGACACACCACAAAACTCATCAGAATCAGGACAGTTTCCCTCTTGTTGGTACGCTATCTGAGAATCTTCAGTCTGCAGCAAAGACATTATATGTTTCCAGTCAAAAAAAAGGAGGCCACAGGGAACTAATAAAGCTATTCTAGCACTTTGTCTTCAAATTCGAAATAAAATTCAACTCCATGCTCATTTCTTCAGTTCTTAAATAGAGCTATCAGCCTTGCTAAGCAAGGCAATAACTGATATGCAGCCACAGCATACCATTTATATATCTTGAATGCTCAAAAATGATCAGTTTCATTAAACATTCTTTCAACTAAATTCAATTTCGCCACCAGAATTACGCTGTCTTCTAAACCTAAAAACAAGCTGGGCATAACTTTATTTTAGAAACAGCAGCCGAGGCTCTAAGAGAAGATTAACAAACACAAGGAAAGAGCTCACCTTACACAAACTATACATTTCTGCAGTGTCAGAAGCTTCTGAGGCACAGGAAATAAGTTTTTGCAGCTCAGATCCAAGTTCTGCTTCCATCTCATTTATGTAATCGGGTACTGGCTCTTCAGTAAGAACACTATTCGGGGTTTCACCGCCATCATTTACTGGGAGGCTAGAAGCTTCTATCTTACTTGGGTTCCTGATCTCGAAGAGTTCCTTAGCAAGAGTCGAATGAGCACACTTGTGTCTAATTTTCTTTGAGTTGATATCAACATCTGTCATAGAACAAGAATTCTGCGGATTGCGTGATGCTTTTCTTTTAGAAAGTTCAGTTCTTAACTCATGAACAACTTTTGCAGTCTCATCCACAGTTGTATTAAGCTTATCAATTTCAGCTTTACCAGCCGACATCATGTACACTATGCCAACACCAAGTCCCCATCTAAAAAACGAGCTCTCTGAAGAACAAGAAAAAAATCACTAAAAATTATCCAATCCATATCTCCAGAGGATAGAAATATACCGTCTAAGCTTTTCTGCAGGCACGCACTATCTCATCCATATTAGCAAATGAAGTGTATAGAAATTATTTTCTTAACATTCCAGGAAAATGATGATCAACAGGAAATTTGCAAGAACCGATGATTACATTCAAAACCCTCATTTTGCACGTGAAAGAGAAGTTGATACATTGACTAGAGAACCTGTCAATGGAGCCAGGAAATTGCAGCATATAACCCCAATGGGTGATGGTATCTACCAAGTCATTGTAGACAAGAAATTACTCAATGAAATATTGGAAACTGATCAGATAGAAGAGAAGAAGAACGACAACCAGAGTTACAAAATCACAAATCCATTTACTAAATCACAACAAGAGTTGCTCGATGAAATATTGGGTTTAGACAAGAAGATACTTTTGGATAGGAATGAATAACGTAAAAAAATCCATAAAAATTAAACCAATATATTATATATTTTTTATTTTTTATTTTTTATTTATTATTTATATTATTATTATTATTTAAAATCATCTACATGCTTGTCTCTCAAATGGCTAACCCTAAATTGAGATTAAAACTCAAGTTGTTGTTATTGTTGTATAGCTTGAAGAAACTTAAAATTTAATTCCGCCATCCTATTTGCTTGTGGCTTACCACAAATTAGTCTTGAAAAGGCACTTGATCTTAGTGGGTTGGACAGGGACCAGCTTTAATGCCCATTGCAAAGAAGAATATAAATCAAGTTCAAAAGACTACGATAAGGTTAATGAATATCAGAGAGTACCACTCCAATGTTATGGTCCACATTCATTTGCCACCAGGCTTCAAAGAATGAAAGAGAAGCATGGATGCATTTAATAGCATAATAGGTTAATATTTTCTGAATCAACACTAAATGCAACTGCAAAATCGAAGCAAGAAACTTTGTCCAAATTTTACTCCACAAATATTCATGCTTTAAAAATTCACTTTTACCAGCTACCATGCAAATTCTATTAATCTCCCTTTCTCGTGAATAACTCAACTCCTCAGTGGACCTTCTATATATTATGGTGACCCAAATTCTTTTTGATCCATCCCAATAAAGCCACCTGTTATATGTTTGGGTTAGGGTTTTGTCTTTGTCATATATATAAATATATAGGGTTTGGGTTTTGGGTATTCAGTTTCCGTTCTTTTGACAATTCTCCTTGTACTCCATTATTATCATATAGTGAGATCTTCTCCTGCTTGTGACTTTTCTCTGATTTGGGGTTTTCCATGTTAATGTTTATGTGATTTTCTCTCCCCTTTTCTTGCTCATTTCTAACACCTTCGTTCAAAAAGATCATAAGCAAGCAACATCCTATCATACACATGAAACTCTACGAGGCATTTTACACCCTTTATAATCTAGCAAAAGAATCTTTTAGCTTCTTCTCTTACCATTGAATACGCATGAATTGATTCAATAAGAAGTCTCAACACAGAGTGATGGATTTAATCGCGCATGCGGAAGCGAGAATTAAATAGATCGGAATTTTCGGGATAAATACCTCTATTGGGCGGTCTCCAAAATCCACCGTGTCGCGATGTCCCTCGAACGGATCGTACGGTCGGATGGTGATCACGCAATCGAACCACCACCTCAAATCCACGACGCCTCAAGCCTCGTGTCCGGTGAATCGTCTGACGATGGGAGATTTTCCTACGCGAAAATCTCCATCCCTCTCTCTGTTTTCTCTCTCTAGAGAAGTGTTGTGCAAAACCCTAGCCTCCATCATGGTTTCCTCCCATGGCTGCTGTCCACCCCACAAGGTAGGAGAATGAGAGTTTCCTCCATGGTTTCCTCTCTCAGAAGGAAGGTAAGACCAAATCACTTAATTGGTAGGGGGTTACCAAAATATTGGTTAATGGTAATTAAGGATGGGAGTTACCCCATTCCTTAATTACCCAAATGCCCATAATGGGCATAAATAACCAACATCTCCCACTTGCACATGAGGGCATTTCACTTCCGTCAATCACAAGATCGCAACTCATGCGATCTATCACATCACCATACTGGACTTTCATACTGGATTGGGCGTCGTGCGACCGGCGAGTACACCTGCAAGCAAAGACTTCTCGATACACCTGTTAGGATGATCGAGTAGTCACTGTTAGTATAAAAATAACTCGCTATACCCCAGATTCAATGCATTTACATCCATCGAGCCACTTTCCTCATCGAAAGTGATCCCCAATCAATTTGCTCGACTATGTATTCATTATTATGTTTGAATCCCAACATGGATTAACATAATAGGTCGACCTATGAATACATAACAATGATGTAATGACTATTGGCCTTCCTTTTCCCAAACTCGAATCTATCGGTCTCAATTCAGCTGCTTTCCTAGACCTGCCCCTTAAACCTCAATTTATCTTCCGGGCCATAGGTAAACAGACTAAAGTAGCAACACTGAACCAATACTTCTAGAGACAGCTGAAAGTAATAAAGGCATAAGAGATCCCATCCAATGGATCTCAGATCTCACACAGTGGGAACGAGGATCATGATCAAACTATCGTCTCAAATAATAGCTCCCACTATCCTATGGTCGTCTCATCACACGTGGTATGAAACACGTGCCACAGTGTTATTCCCCCATCTCTCAAAGGGCATATGTCAGATTTCTCTAACACTGTACAGGTACGGGACTCGGTCTACACATAAGACTTTACCCAGAGATCTCAGAGAGAGCAACTCAGAGACAATATCACAAATCGCAGGTGATATCTGAGATCTCAAACCTGGCTACTTACAGGCAACATGGATGTGGGTATTTCCATGCCGGTCATATCGCATATGACCTCATCCTGAACACATATCAGGGCGACTTATGTTCTAGTAGGGTTACTCTCAAAGCCTCTTACAACTAGAATCCGTCTCATCTCCGCTCACTCAGAGTCGGAGGTGGTCACTCGTGTGAGAGAGTCAACCACGCCTGCCTGACACATCTTTTATCACAAGATCATAATATATGACAACAAATGATGCATGAAATAAATATGTGACTCAATAATGCATACATGTCATATATTAAAATAAGCATCTAAAACAGTATATAAGGAGAAATGTTAAAGTACACTAAACCCAATGATTCCTTATCTCACAAAGGAATCTCTCACAACGGGTTTTCTGAAGAGATCAGCTCTCATGCTGTATTTCAAGGTGTACTTAGATGTCACAATACTCTTCTCGGTAATATCTCTCATAGTGGTCTTCGGTATTAATGTGGCTTTACTATTATACTTAGGGTCTCATTTGTTGACAATGTCGGTCTGATTATCACAATAATCATCACTGACCTCCCACTATCTGTCACGACCCCTAAGTGTTCCAGAAAATTTCTGAAGCCAACCATTCTCATGAACTGCAATTGAGCACACTACAAGCTCAGTCTCTATTGTAAATAGAGATTTACAGGTTCTCTTCTTACTGCTCTAAGAAGATAAAACCTTTTGCGTTTATTCAGATCACTACTCCCAATCAGTATCTGAATCTCAACCACAAAACGCAAATCACCTCATCCGTAACACATGGAGAGATCCGCAGTTCAAATGAGATATTTCAGAATCCTTTTTCACTGCTCTACAGTGATCCCTTCTAGGATTCTATTAATACCTACTCACCAGATCGACTGCTAAATAAACATCTAGTCATGTATGTCTCATCGCATACATCAAATTGTATATCACACATGTATACCTCATCGTACACACTAGAAATGTATTTTGCACTGGAATAAGGGATTCTGCTCATCTCCCTTATTTCTTTATAAATTCTAGGGCATGTGTCAAGATTCAGGTCTTTTTATCTTTAGCGATTAGAGTATCTTTTAGGTTGTGTTCGTTATTCTCGAAATGCTTAAGAATTTACCTGATGTAAAACTCTTGTTAAAGAGTCAACACCATTCTCAAGCGATCCCTATGGATCCAAAATCTGAGAATGAACTAAAACCTCATAACCATGTTACAATGGTCATTAGATACTTTCTGTTGTTCCCAGCCAACAGTATGTCACCTACATATGAGAACATCCTCATAAAGGAGTCATCGGGACGTATCAGATATATGCAATGATCCTACTCGATCATTACAAAACCATAAGATATCACCTTCTCGTGAAATCCAAGCGCCGCTGTCTAGATTATGGCTTAAGGTCGTATGTTGATTTCTAAAATCAATACACCTTATCCACCTGATCTACTAGAACGAACCCAAAAGGATGCTCCATGTAGATCGCCTCATCTAGACTTCCACTACGAAAGCGGTCTTTACGTCCTTGTGATGTGACTCTAGATACATGTTCATGACAATCGCTGAAAGATAAATGGATTGAGATAAATTGGACTATAACTCCTCAATAGTCCACCCCTCAGTCTAAGTGTAACCCTTGGTTACTAGACGGGTTCTTTATCTCTTCATCAATCCGTTAACCTTTATCTTGACTTTGAGAACCTACTCGTTCCCAATAGTCTTTCCGCCCTCAGGCTAATCAACTAGGTCCCAGACCCCGTTGATTCTCATCAACTCTTTCTTTTCATTTATGGCCTTCAATAAACGGTATTTTGCATCTTTTGCAAAACTCTCGAGAGCCTCTCGAACCGTTTTAGATTTTTCATCATCCTCTAGAGTCGCAATGAGGGTCTCACCCTCAATCGAGAAAACAACGTTTAAATACGCATTCTCGACACTCTTAGGAGGAGAGAAAAATCTTTACCTCTTGATGGATCGCTCCCACTAAGATCAAGATCCGTAATGGATTCTTATATCCCGCCGCTGGACTCCTTGAACCGTTAGGCTCATCCATCGCATAAAAGGTAAGGTTCAAATTGATTTCGCCTCTCTTAGGGAAATCATTCTCAAGAAATATTGTATTACGAGACTCAATCTCGATTATAGTGCCGTTCGTGTTCGCCTAAGAACACATATTTTCTCGCGGGTCTAACTCACCGTGTGAATGCGAGAAATCATGGCACAACCCCATAACCTCAAGTGGCTAAGGTCAGGCTGCCTCCCTGTCCAAAGCTCAATGGGGAACTGATTAATAGTCCGTAGTCAAGCCTCATGTGTAGTTTAGACGAATACTTACGTTCTCGCTCGGTTCTGAGAGTCTCTACTCTCAAATCTAATTGATTCTCAATCTCGCTTATAAACCTCCTGAAACAGTCTAATGCCTCAGACTTATGCGAGATCAAATAAATGAACCGAAACGCATGTAAGCATCTATAATTATCTACACAACTCCATTTCCGGCTCTCATGCTCATGAGACCACAATAAAAAGAAGACACAAAAGTTAACCGCAATGGAGTCCCAACTCTCATTGCATCGCCTAATGGTTTTCTCGTCATTTTGCTGACTAGGCAAAACTCACATACGGGTAACTCGAATCTGGTCAGCGGGTCCAACAAACCTCTCGCTACTAACCGATTCATCATCTCTTACCCCATGTGTCTAAGTCTATTATATCATTCATTTACATCATCATCTACGCAATCAGATGTAAAGACAATAGTAGAACGACAAGAAACCATTACAAGGAGTAGCACCCAGTGCATACATTCCATCATGGATTAAAACCAGAATATTTCAGAAAATTGTCGTATTAAAAACAATGGAATAATTTTACGCATATCGTAGTCAATTTTAGATAAGGTACAAATTTGTAGATCCGTCAAATACCTACAATATTGAGGACGTCATAGCAAGTGTCGTTCCCTCTGACAACGACGAATGCTCTGTCCTTAACGTAAATCCTCCAAACTTAAGGATTCACTTGACGGATTACGCACTCCTATCTCGAGTTACGTGGTCGGTTGCTCCTGATTTCAAAGAAGAGAAATCAGCGAGTATTATAGTGAATGAGAAAAATCTCACACCACGTAAAGAAGAAGAATATTTATTTCTGCTCGTCACACTCACGAGCGAAATGACCAAATCTACCTCAAACGTAGCAATTTCTTTGGTCTAAACAAATTCCTTCTTCTTGCGTTCTTGTACCTCGTTGTCGGTTTTGTCGGATGATTTTTTATTACCTAGATCTCGAGTCTCGTTCGCTAGGCTTAGCGCCGGGGAAGTCCTTACTTGACTCCTCTGAATAAGCATGACTCGAGTGTGGCCTACTCGCCTCTAGGTGCTCCTCATCGAGCTCACAATATGTACTCACGTCAACGAAAGCACAAATACTTTCGTCAAATGTGAGATAGGATTTCACGGTTTCCCATGAATCAGGTAAAAACTGGATCACATCCAGAACCTAAATTCCATCCGAAATTTACTCGTCCATATATATTAACTCGGTGATCATACTCGACATTTGCTTCATTGTATGATTAACCCTTTTCTTCTGCGTCCTCACATAGGAGCCGAAGAGAGCAACACTATGCTCTTATGGGACGAGTCGAACCGACATGTTCATAGAATATGACTCGAAAAACGAGATTAAGTTATCGTGTATGCCACTGTAAGTATTGCCCTAACTTGACAAATCTTTTATCCCATACACGATAGATCTCTTTATCTCGTATATTCTGAGGCGCGGTACCCACCCTGGGGCCCATCATCTCTTGCCTCAGATTCCCGTTAGATTTTTGTCTCTCGAGAATAAACCGAATCTACTGATAAAATCGCGCAGATCATATCATTCAATTTACTCTCCTTGCAAAAATTTACAAAAAATTTAATACGACAGTTCTCAACGCATTAAGAGAGACATATGTGACTTGGAGATGCTTATTATCACATTTTTGTACGCCCTACGAATCATCAAGACCAAAATGACTTGAGTACGACCCCAAAGCGAGCGCATGAGTCAACGGACACCATACACCACAACTTGGAATCGCATCTTACCATTTGGATTGTGATTCGATGCACAAAAACCCACAAAAAGTCACATTTATGGATATAGGACCCCCAAAAAATTGAAAAAATTCAATTTTGAGCGTTCTCACGCGCCACCCGGGGCCCACACGCGCCGCCGCGCGCCTCCACGCGCCGGCGGTGAGCCTCCACGCGCCGGCGGTGAGCCTCCACGCGCTGCCACGCGCCTCCACGCGCTGGCAGCAGTCTGGCTCACGCGCCAGACGCGCGGCGCGGCTCAGACGCGCTGCCACGCGCCAGGGCCGGCTCGGCTCACGCGCGCCCAGTCGCGGCGCGCGGCTCACGCGCTGAGCCGCGTTGAGCCGGGTTTTGACCGGGGTGGTCAACGGGTCAGGGTTGACCCGTTGACCCGGTCAACGGTCCGACCCTACCCGGTCGGGTCGGTGGCGGGTCGGTTCGGGTCAGGGTCCGACCCCGGCCGCTGACCCCCCCAGCCTGTTCACGCGCCTGTGTGGCGCGTGTACCACACGCGCCAGTCAGACGCGTCTTCTGGCGCGTGTGTGTCACGCGCCCGCGGGTCTGGGTCGGGTCTTCTTCGCCCGACGGGTCCTGCAATTGGTTTTTCGACCCGTTTTCTGGAAAACACCAATCCGGCTGTTTTTTCTTGCATTTTTCGACTGGAAAAAAAATTTGTGGGCATCCTCCAAACATCCTACACTCGATTTTTGGAGGATTCAAGCCCAAAAATGGTGGGATTCAACCACCCCAGTCGCGGCCCTCTGCGGCCATTCGGAAATCCCAGTTTCCGACATCCAAAACACACAATAAAATATATAAAACCGTAGATCTAGATGCAAGGAACTCATTTATATCATTTTCATGCATCGATCCGCCCTCTAAAGCCACAGATCTAAGGATTTTATGTCCGTACGGTCGCAAACTTCGACCGGACTTTTCATGGCCCAAACATGCTCCGAAAATTAAATAAAAAATATGTTTGTAATCCCTGGGCCATGGGTATTCTTGCAGTGTTCTCGGATTCACGAAACTCATCCGTGATCCGGACCCCAAAATTTTAAAATCCCAAAAATAATTCCGAAAATTATTAAATTAAATCCAACGACTGCTCTGATACCAATGATGGATTTAATCGCGCATGCGGAAGCGAGAATTAAATAGATCGGAATTTTCGGGATAAATACCTCTATTGGGCGGTCTCCAAAATCCACCGTGTCGCGATGTCCCTCGAACGGATCGCACGGTCGGATGGTGATCACGCAATCGAACCACCACCTCAAATCCACGACGCCTCAAGCCTCGTGTCCGGTGAATCGTCTGACGATGGGAGATTTTCCTACGCGAAAATCTCCATCCCTCTCTCTGTTTTCTCTCTCTAGAGAAGTGTTGTGCAAAACCCTAGCCTCCATCATGGTTTCCTCCCATGGCTGCTGTCCACCCCACAAGGTAGGAGAAGGAGAGTTTCCTCCATGGTTTCCTCTCTCAGAAGGAAGGTAAGACCAAATCACTTAATTGGTGGGGGGTTACCAAAATATTGGTTAATGGTAATTAAGGATGGGAGTTACCCCATTCCTTAATTACCCAAATGCCCATAATGGGCATAAATAACCAACACAGAGATTCAACAAACTATTGACATTTATTTCTGACAGTATGTTTTATTACAGGGGGTATCTTGTGATGCAAAATACAGCTTCCAAAAGGCCAAGACATTTAAGGCGCCCAGTCTGAGGGAACTCCAACTCATTGTGATAGAACCCTAGACGTTAGATCCATGCACAAAATAGGGACATTCCAATTAGCAAATCCAAGAACTCTTACATCCACTTTCTCATGATTACGTAGAAATATATCAGAAGATAAAGAATAAGTGCATTGAGAAAATATGCTTAGTGAGAAGGGATTTGCACTGTACTAGCATCAAGGAAAGGGAAGGCATGGCAGGGGGAACCAGAGATGATAGAACATTGAAATAACTCTTACAAGAGCTAGAGGATCGTTGAAAGCTTCCAACTTCACCTGGTAAATAAGTGGAGCAACTCAAGCACCGTCAAAATTCATTGCCCATATTGTGAATGCACAAACCCATCTAATTAATTGCAAATCCTAAAAAGCAAGTCAGGCAACTTAGGCACCACTAGAAGTCAATGGCCATGTTATGGACATGTATACCAGATGAGTTGCAAATCTTGGAACGCCACTTGTCAATTGCCATTGAATGTAAAAATGACAGATTACAGACTTGAAATCTGGATGTCAATTTTCTTTCTTTAATAATGCCATCCACTTGGAAGGTATGCTAGCTTCATTGCTTTAATAAACATGAATCACATACTGAGTTAGACATTATGCAACGAAGAGTCCTAGAATTAAAACCCTAGATCGAAAACGTTTAAAATTTGTATAGCATTTTCTCAAGTACAAGACTTCAATCAAAGCAAAAAATTAGGGCAGAGGAAGATGAAACCTGGAAAAGAAATGAACTTCTGAGAACTCAAGAAGCAGCCCGACTTACCCATTTCCAGTCTCTTTAATCAAACATTAAGTAAATACACTGTGAATATTCATACTTACGAAACAGAGGTAGGGCAACAGAAGGGGATGTTGAAACTTAAACCTAGACAAGAGAAATATACTTGGAGAAATCAAGAAGCAGCTAAATTATATAAACATATTCGTACACACATACACTAATGCACCTTAATGCACAAAGTCGCATCAAAATACAGACAATCAAATTGACGCCCATGAAGAGAACAACACAAATTAAATCATCAACCACTGCAACTAATAATTAAGAAAAAAAACCCTTAAAGATGGAAAAACGAACCTGTAGAAGAACAAGAAGATCCAGATTTCCTGCCACTCCTCTTACGGTTCACGAATCCTAATTTCTGAACCTCGACACGACTTTTGACCCGACCCACATTGTTCTTCAATTTCTTCGATCCGCATTTGAACCTACTTGATTCGCCAGAACACTTACTCGAAAACCTAAAAACCCCATCTTTTTCTTCTTCAATTTCTTCATTCCGTCGCTCTCTCTCGCACTTGACAGTAGATTCACCAGTGTCGATTACAGAGTATTTCGATTCTGACTCGGGTTTTGTAGAGAAGAATTTCGTCGCGAAGATTCCAGAACCAGCTACCGCCGCAGCTACTAAAATTGGCCACATTTTCTTGGGTATTGTCCTAGGGTTTCTTCAGATCACAACAAGTTGTTTGAATTTTAAAATAGAAGCAACAACCGCAGTAGTGAGAGAGAGATTTTCTGGCGCGGTCTTCTTGTAGGTTGGTGAGATATTTGAACTCTGAATTATGCACGTGACAGCACGTGACCGTAACTAACGTTATGTTTTTCTTAAACCATAGTCCGTCTCGCCCATTGTCTTATTTGTAGTTGGAATGGTTGGATTATTCTATAATTTCATATGATTCCATATTTATTAATACTCATTGATTGAAAATTATTATATCCTTATCTAAAGGCTATTATTTTTTTTATAAAAATGAATAATAGAATAATCAATGGTTAAAAAATAATAAAAATTTTATATAATAATAGAACGCCACGATACAAGTACCAATTTTAAAAATATATTTCAATTTTAAATACTTTTTAAATAATTACTCAGTTTTATCTTGATCTTTTAATTAATAAATATATAAATTTATTTATAATTTAGTTAAAAATTTAACTAGACCAATAAATTACTCTAATAATATTTACAACTCACTCGTAAAGATGGCATGATTCTCAATCCTTTTAAATATAAATAAATAAATATATATATATATATATATATATAAATTGGTATTTATATTTTCTTAATAATGTTATATTATAGTTAAATGAATTATCCAAAAGGAAAAAAAAGGGATATACAAAGAGACAGTGCATATTTCATTGAATATCTATCCATACTAAATATCCATAGATGGAACCTTCCAATGTCCGGCGGAATTGGCTCTATACAATAGAATTTCATCATTTTATCAAATTATTTTGTCTAAAATGTAACTTGTAATAAACCATGACAGCAAGCAGGAGAGCCGACAAGAGCCTTGCAAATAGTCTACTTACCCTAATTTTGTGTCATTCAGAAGTTTTCTTTGTGCTCAAATGAAACTTTTTTTTTTTTTTTGTACTATACTAACCGATCGTTATTTTTTTTTTTGATACCCTGACTTGACCACCACCCAATGTTTGAAGTTTCGCCCCGACTAATTTGAATCGACCGTTGTAAGGCCCGACTGGGGGTAGGTTTGCCAACATTATTTTTTGGAGAAATTGAACTCCCGATCTGGTTAAGGGACAAAAGTGCCTACCCACTTACGCCAACAAGTATTGGTATACTAACCGTTATGTGAATTCACTCTCTAACTAATTCGATCTGAATTATTATCGGACCATTTTTAGAAAGGAGTTCTTCTAATATAATTCTTTTTATTTTTAATATTTGAACCAAATTCTTAATTAAGTAACTTAATAATATTCCTACTATACCAAATGTCCATTATTCAAAAAACTTCTAATTTGCTATGGGGATCACAAGGTTTCCTAATGTTTCTCTAGTAACTAGTTTTGAGTACAAAACCCTAAAAATATATAATCATATATGTCACCCTATGTGTAAAGGATATATATATATATATATTTTTTTTTTGTTATACAGAAATTCAAACTTGATTGATATCACTGTATAGGAGGAGTGGATTGTTATGTGTAAAGGATAATATTATATCATAAAACAATTAATCATAATTTTAATAAACTTAAATTTTTAGAGTTAGAGATTGCTTTATAAAGTTTAAAACATCAGCCTTAGCTTGGTTTCAATATCTTTGATGGGGCCCCTCGGAGAGTATGCAAAAAGCACGATACAGAAACCCCAGCAAGAGGGAGGAGGAGTCTCTTGAGCATGTTTTGAGAGACTGCCCGCATGCTTCCAATATTTGGGGGAAAATGGTACACAAAATAGAATCTATAGAGAGCTTTTGGAATGATACGGGAAAGGTGTAGCTCAAGAAGGGTTTGACAAGGAAATACGAGATTAGCTTTGAGGATAAAGCAGTTAATGAAGGGGTAGGGTTTGCGCTGACAGTATGGGCCGTATGGAAGTCTAGGTGCAGTGGCATTTTCCGGTGGAAGCTTGAGCCGCCTCTTCAAGTTGCGAGAAGAATGCTTGAGTTGATCCAAGTCATCTCTAATAGAACTCATAGTGAAACAGGCAGGAAGGAGGAGTTTTTGATTGCATAGTCTAAGCCCACAGAAGGCAAAATCAAGTTGAACGTGGATGGGGAAGCTAATCTTTTGGGCGAGCTGACTAGTGCTGGAGGGCTTTTAGGGATTGCAGAGGAGAATGGCTGTATGGTTTTTAGGCTAATGTGGGGTCTATAGGAGGAGACCTTGCTGAATTATGGGCGCTGAGGGAGGGCCCAAGAATTGCCAAGGATCAAGAGCTTCAGGGTCTAGAGGTCGAGTGTGACTCCCTAAACGTAACATCTACAATGAATGGAGAAGTGGGAGTTAACCATCCTTGGAGGAACATCCTTCCGGACTGCAAAGATCTCATGCGGGATCTGCACGTTCCGAAAATATACCATATCTATAGAGAAGCTAACAGGTGTGCGGACAAGTTTGTGGAACTTGGCAAGAATTCCAACCCTGGTCTGGTTGAAGAGCGCAGGCCTCCGTCGGAAGTGATTCCCCTGCTGTTGTCTGATGCGCTGGGAGTTGCTTGGTCTAGAAGGAGAAAGAAGGTCATGGTGCCTTCAGCAGCTCATTTGGAGCAAGTTTGAGTCTCTTTGGTCCTAGGCTCTCGTTTTGCTGTTGCGGTCGGTTTGTTCCTTTCTGCTCGTTTGTCTTTGTTTCCTCTTATTCCTGTGCCAAAAAAAAAAAAGAAAGAAACCCCAGAAGCCCAAACGCTCATTAGAGGAAACAATACTCGGTTCGGCGCGGGTCTTTCACGTACCCTTCGTAGGAATAATTTTAAGCTTTTGGCTAGCCTAGAGCCATCTCCTTTTTGTCTTTCTTCTCCTTCACTAATAAAGTATTTAAACTTGGCTTTGGAAGATATTCAATTTTCTCCATCTTATTATTTTATTTTATTTTTAATATTTTTCAATTAAAATAACTATAAACAAATTTATAATTATTTATTATATATATAATATATATTAAAACTTTTACGATATCCGAAAATCCAACTAATTTGATTTGATAGCGTAATTTAGAAACTGATTCTCCCGACGCCTGTTTTTTTATTTTCAATACTTGAATTTAAGATTTTGATTAAGAAAATATAATATCTTGTCACTAAATCCACGTATAATTTTAAACATTGTCACCATAAGAAAAAAAAGTACTAAATAATAATTAGTTTGAACAATTTCATTAAATAAAGGCTATTTGTTTAAACTTACTTAAATTTCAATTTTTCTCAAGTTGTCCAGACATATTTATATTTTTTTTTATTATATTTATAATATTTTTATTAAAATAAATTATTTTTAATAAAAATATAGAATTCTGTATGTAATATTAAGTTTCTTAATAAAAATAATTAAGGTTATCATATTTTTATATTTTTTAATCAAAAAGTCTGCCTAACTTTAACAAAATTTAATCTCAACTCTTCTATATAAGACTAGGCTAAGCTCATGCTAATCATTTCGTGACAAGATTCAATCGACACAAGTAATTGTAATCAAAGTACAACATGGAACATTCAAAGAAAGAACGACATTAAAACATAAAAATATTTTGTTTAAAGCTGCGTACCTGAAGCTTATTCACCTTCTTTAAACGGATGCACCCACATTGCCAATCGCCTATCTTCCTAATGGTGATCAAACACATTGCATAAACCATATGATCATCTTTTGAAGCCTCAGGTGTTCCAAGTCTATATGATCATCTTTTGAAGAAGTGCAAACACATTGCCATGAAGCTGCCTGCTAACATGAAGCCTGTGGTGGTCAAATATGAAGGAAAAGAACAGATATACCAACAAAGAAAACAAGGGAATAAATGAGGGAAGAGAACTGATGCAGTTGCTCCTCTGGGACTGTCAGGTATACCTACAAAGAACAGATATTAGTTTTTCCATTCAAACTTTTTTTCCCTCTTTTTTGGTGACAGAACATATAAACTTATTCATTCTAAGCAGTAACAATTTTACAGGTTAAAAAATGCGAAGACCTGTTCAAACCAAAGGGAATAAGAGATGCAGATGAATCTGCAGCTTCACTCAGAATGGTTATGCAAACCACTGCTTCCTTTAGCTGCCCCTGCAGTGGCAGAAGGCAAAGCAGAATTTTGTAAATGCAAGAATTTGGAAGGCAAAACCAAGTTGATGGCAATGTATAAAAACTTAATTCAAAAATGGAAATAGAAACTGAATGTAAATCTGTTCTTCACTTGGAAAATGAAAGCTTCAAATATTACACATGACCTATCCAGACCAAATAACCAAGTTCTCTGATGGCTTCTCAAGTCCTGGACCACAGAAAATTCTACCAACATTTTTTTCAAATAAATATTCTATATTAAAGTCTGAAAAAAATGAGAAATAATAACCGGAACTTGCATTTCTCGACAAAATTTGACATATACTAATCTCTTAATAGGAAATTTTGAAACTAAACCGAACAAAAGAGTCAAAACACATTAGGCAACAGAAATTCTGTAATTATCCGGAAGATGAATGCATTTTTTACTATAAACAGATAACTTTAGAATTCATTATAGTGGCGTATCATGATGCCTAATCTCGAGGGACTAAATTCAATTACAAAAGGAAAGAAAAAAAAAATGTATAACTGAACTTCCTATTATTAAATGCATCTAAAAGCAACTTCTAAGCAATCATATGCAGTACAATTGACGAATATCAGAGGACTGGATCTCGTAGACGGGAAAGTAATATATAACATTCTCTATAGCCAGAGGCCTGTAATATCTAAAAAGACCATCAAGTTGGCCCTAAAAATTTATAAGAAGGCAACGGCTTTGAGAATACTATTCATGGCAACTGCGACAGCCAACCATATTGATAAACTCATTATTCCGATCAGACGATACAGGGGCTGCATTCTTTGCTTGAAATATGCACAGGCAATGGTAGGAGCTCACAATAAGTATGCTATAACCAAGTGCAACATATTATAGAATATCAACACAGACCAGCCAACGGCATCTTCCACAGCTATCTCACAAACCCATCCTTGTGAAGTAGCAATTTCTGATAGAATAGAAACTATTGCCAACCCCTCCCCACCCAACCCCCCAGACCCCCAGCCCCACAAAAACACACAGCCTCTTTGCATTTACTAGCGACTAAAATACTGAAATAGGCAAATAACGTATGTCCACAGGATGTTACATTAATAAGAGAAACATGATAAAGAATCAACTCACACAATTGCTTGTTTAAATATTTAATAATTTGAACAGAAGTGTAAGACAAATTAACCCCCAAGGAAAAAACGTAAAGTAAATCTTAATATAATATACAATTCAAAACACATAAATTGACTCCCCACCCACCCTAAAAAATAAATAAATAAATAAGAGAAGCTGGATCTGCATTTTCATTGACAATACGATCATTTCAGAAACCAAGATTAATCACGTAGCCCAGCAAAGGTAATCCACATAAATCTTATTATAATATAATAAAGATGTTAAACAATAAAATTGGAAAAAATAATTAACCTACCCTTTATCCTGAACAAAGGATTGGAACTTTGGGACGGTGGGTTCAACAAGTGAGAAGCATTTGGAGGATATAGTTTGTACAGATTCTAGTTTTATCTTCTCCACAGCAGTTAAGGAAATATGTTATAAAACCTCAACTCAAAATGCAGTATGAACCCAGAAGCAAGATCAAAAAATTCCCAGCAAGATTTTACAGCAAAGACAATGATCAAACTACAGATACCATAGACATCAAATATTTTGTCCAGAGGGAATGAAAACCTCCCTTGGAGGCTTTGTAAAGATAAAAAGAGGCACAAGACTCATTTAGTCCATGGAGACATGAGACAAGCATAAATAGAAGTCCTAGACACAAACCATACATATATAGAAAAAATGAGAATAATAACCATAACTGTTAGAGCTAAACTGACAAGCCACAGCTTTCTACTCAAAGGGGAGTGAGTAAAAGGTCACAGTCCAATTCTGAGTTCTCTGAGAGGATTGCGGAGACAATCTTGGCCTCCTCTGAAGAATATCTATGCCATTAGCTGATCAAACCACATCCAAAATTTCTTGGTCACGCTTGCTGTCTTGCTTGAAAGCACATCAAGTTGTGGACAATTCAGAACATTCACAGCGAGCTACTTTAGAGCTCCAAATGTCTAACTATAAAGAAATAAAAGGTCAACAACCAAATTAACCTCTAAAACTTGTGGCAACTGCTCTAAAGAAAAAGGGCACCACAAAACTAAGATGTTGAACAGAAAGTAGAATACTTAAAGCAGAAGTCAGCTAACACTGAGTTGCGGAGACAATCTTGGCCTCCTCTGAAGAATATCTATGCCATTAGCTGATCACACCAAATCCAAAATTTCTTGGTCATGCTTGCTGTCTTGCTTGAAAGCACATCAAGTTGTGGACAATTCAGAACATTCACAGCGAGCTACTTTAGAGCTCCAAATGTCTAACTATAAAGAAATAAAAGGTCAACAACCAAATTAAACCTCTAAAACTTGTGGCAACTACTATAAAGAAAAAGGGCACCACAAAACTAAGACGTTGAACAGAAAGTAGAATACTTAAAGCAGAAGTCAGCTAACACTGAGTGCATATCACTTAGCTGAATCAGACACTGCCAGATTCATATGCAAGTTAAGCCATCACATTGTTCCAGACAGTGCCTCTCCAAGGACTAAAGAGTGTAAATTAGCTCAATTGTTAAATTCATAGTCGAGGAGAGGACACAGAATGAAATAGCTGAATAATCTTACAACAGGGATTGCAGATACAGCCTCGGCATGACAAAGCATGCTGTTTCTGTTTCATTTAGTACACCACCAAGTAATACTTTGGGCGGTTCCAGATAAATTACAATTGAAAATAATATAAATCTCTCTGTTTTTTTTTTTTTTTTTGGTAATCAGAGATGATAAGGGGACCTAATTTCTGCCCTAGAAATATAAGGGGGGAAGGGATTCCTATGATTCAATAAAAAGAGATCAATAATAAGTAAAGCAGTTAAGAGAGAGAGAGAGAGGAGGAAGCAAGCAGCTATGGAAGTCAGAGAAAGATGGTCATTTTACCTGAAGAAAGGGACCTCGTCCAAACTCCTAATCATGCTCTGCCAGCGACTTTTATAATGTTTGTGGAGAATTTATAAACAATCAAATATTACCATCGAAATTGAAGTAAAACTTCATATTCACATATTTACTTTTATTAAATACACACCTCATTGTTTTACCTTGTACCTAATAGGCTCCAACACACAATAAATAGAAGAAGAAATTTGGCAAGGTAAAGATAGACAAAGCTCTAATAGGACTAATTACTACACTGATTTGTTATACTTGCCGGCCTTGATAATTTCTCAAGTAGACTCTTTAAGTAGATGACTTACCGGTTGGTACAGGTACTAAAAGTTAAGATCTGAACATTGGTAAGCAACGCAAGAAGACCGCACATTTGAAAAAAAGAAGAAAGGGAGCATTTAAAAAGACATAAAACACATTTTAATATTTACCTTAATTTATAATATAAGATTGTGGATAGAGAAAAGGCATACAAACAGAAGAAAGAGCACATTGTTTCATGAAGATTAGTATTTTGAAACCACTTTATCAAATGCCTTCTTCTTAAACCGAAACAGCAAAAAGGAAGGACAGAGACACATAAAAAGTTAAAAACAATTGAGAAGGCAAAGAGGGCTAGTATCAGGAACTAAAATCAAGGCCATATTTGGTATAAGGAGACGGAATGGAAGGCTAAATGCGAATTTTAAAAATAAAAAATAAAGACAGAACTACACATGTAGAATATTTCACAAGCAACTTTCGTGGTTTTGCACGAAAAGGGTGGGGTATGTCCACACTTGGGTATTCATGCATAAGAAGTTCCAATGTAGAACAACACATGGTTTTATTTTTATAAAATATGGCCATGAGAGAAAGAGATTCATTATAATCAGAATAACAATTTTGGAGACAGCAAAAGTGCATATGGAATTCATAGACTAACTGCTGCACCAATTTGTTGCACTCGCATTTTTTCAATAGTTTAGTAGAGCCGAGTGAACAATTTTAACTCCAGAAGTAGATGGCATACCAATTACCACCTAGCACTACTTTAACATTTGTAGTCCCAACTAATTACTCAGTGGCACCAGAAGAAAAAACACCCAAAATGACGAGGAAAACGAGAGGTGAGAAAGACATAAAAATATTTCAGATCTTTATCTTCATATATGGACAATAGTAGAGAAAGAAGGGGAGGGAAGATGTGGAATAGAGCTTTGAAAGGCACATCAATTGTCTTTTTATTTAAACCTAAAAGGTGGAAAGGGAGGAGAAAGTCAGAAATGTGGAGAGTAAAAAGTAGTTCAGAGTCTAGTGTCAAATTGGGAAACAACCCCAAGAGTATGTTTGGGGAATCTGAAGATGAAACAACCCCAAGAGCATGTTTGGGGAATCCGAAGATAAGGGGAAAAAAAGGGCAGGAACTATGCATATAGTGTTTTTACTAGAATGTCTCACAGTTTGGCTTCAAAGAGAGTGGGGCATATAAAGCTAAAAATGAGCCAAGCAAGGCTTATTTGGTTCTTTAATTGAGTTGATCTAGCCAAGCAGTCAACAAGTCTACCCACACAAAACAATTCTAACGCTATATTCAAACTCAACTTGTTTAGTAAATAAATCTCAAACAAGCTCCTCATGAACAACTCAATTGGTTTACAATCCTAAAAGCACATCCACACTTTGTTGCTAAAACATAAGGAAATCTAGCACAAAACATGGAAACACTTTGAGAAAGGCATTTAAATAAATAAAAAAAGAAGCAATGGAACAAGCAAAAAGTTGCAAAAGGATTGAAAACCATGAAGTGAATCAAAGGAGATAGGAATGCAAACAGGAAAATGCATATATTGTTTTTGACGTTATGTAATACACATGACCGAACCATCCATTTAAATTGATGAGGCAGAGAGGAAGAAAAAGAGTAGAATGATGGACACTAAAAAATGGGTAGTTGAGATAATACATGTACTAGTTTGAACTTAGAAACCAACAAGAAGAGCATACCTAAGGAAAAGGGAAATGAAGGAGCATTATATCAGAAATAATAATAATAATAAAACTAAAACTATATACATAACAAGACTCAAACTAGCATATCTCATAGTTTTGCACCAAAGATGGTGTAATTGAAGGAGAAAATTAGAGAAGTTTAAAGTAAAAAGATGGATGAAAAGTAGAGAGGCTAGTGTCAACTTACCTCAATAGTTTGCTTGATACAAAGGGAAATTGGAAAAAGGAGGAATAAAGAAAAAACTGCAACCTAATTGAATGATCTAATAGAGAGGCTGGTGTACCGCTGCAATCAAGCAGAACAAACCTTATGTTATGAATGAACCTAAGGCACATGTTCAAACTCAGCTCCAAAGCTAATTAATCTGAAGTGACTTATAAAGGAAACCACATATATTAATCCGAACCCCATGTTCAAACTCTACTGATCTAGTAAGTCTCAAATGAGATGGTGATCAACAAGGCACTTTGCTCACAACCCTAAGGGCATGCTCTTATTTTGTTGCTTAATTATAGGATATTCCAGTACAAAACATGAACACTTTGAGAAAGACACAAAAAAGGTTTTCAAAGAAAGAAAAACAAGAAAGAGAAATGCAAAAGATTGATGATGATGATCAGAGTTTTGAAATACAATTGACTGATCATCTATCGGTTAAATTAAAGAGGTGAAGATGAAGTTGAAAGAGGGTGGAAAGGTAAAGTAACAAATGGGTAGTTTGTACAATGACTAATATCAATTTAAAAATGAAGTACAGCTGCATGCTTAATGAAATGGGAAAGGAAGGAGTGGTATATTTGAAAAATAAATAAAATATATGTAAGAAATGTTATACTAGCATGTCTTGTAGTTTTGTACCAAAGAGAGTGGAAAAGAAATATGAAAGCTAGAAATATGGAGAATAAAAAGTAGTTGAGAAGGCAAAGATGCTAGTAGTCAACTTAGGAACTAACATGTTCAGTACAAATGTGAATTTGAGAATAAAGGGGGGGGGGGGGGAAGAGAGAGACTATGCACATGTTGTCTTTACTAGAATGTGTAGTTTGGCACCAAACAAAGTGTGATATGTAGTGGCAAATGAGCCCCACAAGCCTTAATATGTAGATAAGCTTACAGCATATGTTCCAACTCCACTTGTTTAACTAATTGCCACAAAACAAATCCTGAATGAATCTACCCTGATAACTAAATCTTATTCATTTAATAAATATGCCTCTTATGTGCTGCTCACAAACAACTAACTTTGTTTATAATCCAAGGGATATGTCTAGACTTAATAGCTAAATCATGAGATTTTCAAATACAAAACATTAGGGAGAAAAATTGAAGGGGAAAATAAAGCAATGCAATAAGAAAAAAGTTGCAAATGTGTTGAGAGAGACAAAGTAAACGGAGGATGTAGAATTGCAATTTGAAAAAAGGTTACATTGGTTCATGAAGATTAGAGTTTTCAAAGGGTAGAATGGTGAAAAAATGGGTAGCTGAGATGGTACTAATACTAGTATTAATCAAGAAACTAACCACAAGGCCAATGTTTGACAATAAGGGAAAGTAAGGAGTCGAACATAAGAAGTTATATACAAGTACGTCTTGAACTTTTGTACAAAAGAATATGGAAATAAGGAAAAAGATAGAAATGTTGAGACTAAAAGGTAGTTGAGAAGGGAGAGAAGCTACTATTAATTGAGAAACTAGTCTCAGCGCTAGAAGGGGAATTTCAAAATCATCAGCCTAAGCATCTGTCCCCACGTTCTGCTATGATCCAGCAATCATTGTATGCAAACTCTTTCAATTTGCATCATTTGGTTCCAAGAACCAAGCAGAGATGTGTTCTCATCAAAACTTCCTTATAATACACTAATCACAATATCTCATCCACATTTAAAATCGGCATGGAGTTGGAAAAACCTGCTTATTTAGATCGTAAAGAAGTTTAGCTGTGAAGGAACTAAAAGGCATGGAAGAATAATCTGCTGATCATGCGCCATTGGCTGGTCGAGAACCATGACAGGAGGATCTCATGAAAAAACATCATGTCAAAATCACAGCATAATGTCAAAGTAACAAAACATGGCATTTTCCTAGTGGAATAGAAATGGTAAATGGTCATAGACCTACACATATGAAATCATCCGCTGACATAGTTTTATCAAACTAAACATGAGAAATTGAAATCATTTGTTAAGAAAAGATAATATATATTATGTTACCTCTTCCGTTCAACAGCCACAATTTTGAAATGATCCCAAGTCTCCTACTTTCATAATTTGAAACTGCATCAAAAGCCACCTCCACAAAGCTGCTGCGGTGGATACACCACTGGAGTGTTATCCTGATTCCACACCATCACTGCTTCTTAAATAATGGCCTCGGCACATTTCATCCTTTTTAGCACCTCAACATGTCATCACCAGATTGTTAATGCATGAGTCTAGGATGACATAACAGTACAATTAAAAATTAACATAGAAGAAACAAACAACAATTGAGAAAGAAAGAGGAAGACCCGGTCAATATGTTTCCGTTCAGTATTTAACAGGAGTGCTGCCAAAGGTTACTCTTGATGTTTAGAGAGAGTGAATAGGAGCTTGAGTCAACAAATTTTAGGTCTCAGTGTAACAGTAATTGTATAGCTAGTGTAGATTTTAATGTTTCTTAAAGACAGCTTTACAGTCAAATTGTACCCAGATAGCTCCTCATGGTGCCCTTTACTTAACTAAAAGCAATAAATAACTAAATTAGTGACAGATTTCTAACAACCTTGATTCTCCCTACTTACAATGAAGGAAAAATAATCAAAAAGGTCAATTTAGTAACACACTTTTCAATTTTCTAGAGCTGTGCAAACTGGAAAAGGGAAAATGCCTAACAGCATGGCAACAACAATCACAGACTTCATGATCTTACATCAAACCGAGCATAAGCCACTGCAGAGTTGATTTGATCAGCTGAGTCAGCAAACTAGCAACGAATTTTCACTATGGAGCCATCTAACAGAAATATCACAAACTAAGGGAAACATCTGAAACATGCTAGAAAGAATAAGTGCAGAAAAACTAGGTCCAAAGTTAAAAGAATACAGAATATCTGCTCACAGGAAATGAATCAGCCTTCACTTTTCCAATCCAAAATTTGAACTTAATCCTTCATATGTGAATAATGCACTAACAGTTGGCTAACCTTGCTGCTACTGAATGCTTGGGAAGGATTTGCATTTCTCAATGGATCTTACATATATTCAATCATAATGGCATGTTAAATATATGTGACATCTTCTTATGTAATGCTGTCAGAAATGCTTCACAAGCTTTGTAAAATGGGATTTTTGAAAAGTCAGACCCGGACAGCTATTTATTTTCCAACCTCAAAATCTCTGGTTTCATGGGCCACAGTAACATGCAGGTGCAGATCAAAATATTAAAGGAAATGCAAACATAATTTCCAAAGAAGAAGATGTTTACAAGGTACATCGACAAATTGCCCTCATAGCACCAGTCCAAGATTTTGATGTATAAATGCGGCATCACAAGTTGGAGTTTTTATTCCATTAAATGGAAAATTTGTGAATTTTGAATGTATTTTTATACCATAAGTCATCGGGACTCTTGTACTAGCAAACTAATCTCATTAGCTCCTCCCTTAAGAATGGGAAAACACCATAAAAACTCCTTATCCCATAATTCATATCCAAGAGAGTTTAATAGACTCCTTATCTTAATGTCCACATAATCTCCCTATACACTTGAAACCTCCAAAAAATCACCTTCCCTCTTTTGCATCTCCTCTAGATATAACCTGCTTCAGTTCAAATATTATTTGCAAAGCAGAAGTAAACATCTGAATCCTGCTGCTAACAGAAAGAATTCTTTGCATGCTGAGACTAAGTATGGACCACAATGATTCTTCAGAGTTTGTTGTGGTACATAAGGACATCAAGCATAAGGATTGAAAATTTTAAAAACGTGTCAACCTCAACAAGATTTTAGCAAGAAATTTGCCCCAACTTGTTTGATTAAAGTATTCTACACATTCATGTGAGTTGTGTTTGCATGCATGTGAATGAACTGAATAGGAGATATTTCAAACTCTCCAATGGGCCTGTTCGAAAGTACAACTGCACCCACAAAAAGAAAGCAAGAATGAAGAAGATTGGTGCACCAAGGGAATTTTTTTCATTGGCAGTGTATGAGATAAGTTAACCAAAACTATAGACTGAGGGTCAACCAAACTAATTGTGTGTATAAGAGAGACAGAAAGGGGGAGAGAAAGGGAGGGAGATCACTTTTGGTTGCTTACAATGGAAGTTTTGATACTCAGCATTCATCTTATTAAGGATTAGAAATTCATAATCGAGAGGAGATGTAGAACAAAAGAAAAAGAACAAAGAAGAATCCAATGGCATGCCAGCTTCTATAGCACACAAAAATTAATTAAACACAAAAATATCTCATTTACCTAAAAAGGCCTGCAGCAACACATTCCAGTTTGAAATCATCTCCCAGATCCTCAAGGTAAAACCAGACGAAAAAAAGTCAGGAAAGAACCATACACAGGATCCCAAAAAAAAGCAAAAGACATCTTTTCATCAGGAACATGATATCATTCAACATTATTCTGATAAAATTAAATTTGATGTGAAAAGTGTTTTGAATTTAGATAATTGATTCTTTAACTTAGCCACAATGGGAACACTACTGATCATAAATGTTTGTCAGGGCAACTTAAGATAACTAAATGAGCATGGAGCAAACAATTTGAAAGTCCCTCCCATAAGAAGCCGGTCCTCAACCTGACAAATCAACACACAATAATTGCTTCCTCAACAGCACCACTAAGGCAAATTTAATTGGACTTGGATAACCTCTCTACCAAACCCCTCATGTATATCAACAATGTGGAGCGTGATCAAGCAAATCATGAATGAATATAGATAAAGAATACATAAGGCATCTTACCAAATGCCAATATCCAGATCAACTTCGGTTCTAGCCACCTTTCCCCTTCAAAAGTGAGGGCGAGGATTATCATCATATCAAAGGAAAAACAAAGAGTGAGGACCCCAACCAGAACTTTTGTGCAGTGGGAGCTAATATTGTAATGAAACTTTACAAAAAGAGTGATAATCAAAGGACAAACAAAAAGAGTGAGGACCCCAGCAAGAACTTTATAATATTAAGAATTTCAAACCTCTTCCAGCATACAGTCTGCCGGCGTCAGCCCAAGCATCGCTCCCCGTGTTCTGCTATGACCCGGTGATCAATGTATGCAGTAAATTCTTTCATTTTAGGATCATCTGGTGCTAAGTACCATGTAGAAATGTAGTGCCCTCATCGAAACTTCCTTGTAATGCACCAATCATAATATTCTCATCTATGTTTAAAATTAGCATGCAGTTGGAAAATCCTGCATAATAAGATCGCAAAAGAAGCTAGGCTGAGAAAGAACTAAAAGACATGGAAGAATACTCTGCTGATCATGCACCTTTGGCTGGTAGAGAACCATGATAGCAGGATCTTATGAAACATATCTAACATTAAGTCAAAATCATAACATAATGTCAAGGTAACAAAACATCATTTTCAGAATAGTAAATAATCATAGACATACACATATGCAACTGCCTTGTGACATTGGTTCAATCTAACTAAACATAAGAAATTGAAATCATTTGTTAAGAAAAGGGCAATATATATTACCTTACCTCTTCCATTCATCAGCGTGCTCTTTTGAAATGATCCCAAGTCTCCTACTTTGATCATTTGTAACTGCATCAAAAGCCTACTCGGCGAAGCTGCTGCAGCTGATACACCACTGGAGCTTTATCAACGACTTCACACCATCACTGCTTCTGGAACAATGGCCTAGGAAAATTTCACCATTTTTAGCACCCCATAAGTGACCAGATTGTCAATGCACAAGTCCAGGATGACATAACAGTAACATAACAAATTAACAGAAAGAAACAAATAGCGATTGACAAAGAAAGAGGAAAACCTGATGAATATGTTTTCATTCAGTCTTTGAGGGGAGTGTTGCCAAAGGATACTCTTAATGTTTAGAGAGAGTGAATAGGTGCTTTAGTCAACAACTTTGAGGTTTTGATGTAGCAGTAATCGTATAACTCATGTGGATTTAATGGTTCTTAAAGACAGGTTTTCAGTGATCCCGAGATAGCTCCTCTTGGTGCCTTTCACTTAACAAGAAGTAATAAATAAAGAAATTAGTGGCATAGATTTATAAGGAAGCAAGACAATAAAAGAAAGATAATCAGAGAGGTCAATTCAGCAACACCCAAAGGTTTAAGGGAAAATGCTTAACAACATGGCAACAAAAATCACAGACTTCATGATGATCTTACATCATCTGAGTATAAGCCACTGCAAAGTTGATTTGATCAGCTAAGTCAGAAAACTAGCAGGAAATCTACACTGTGGACAGGAGCCATCTAACAGAAACACCACAAACCCAGGGAAACAGCTGAAATATACTAGAAAAAATAAGTACCAAAACTCTAGGTCCAAAGTTCAAAAGAATACCGAAAATTTGTTCATAGGAAACAAATCAGCCTCCACATTGCCATCCAAATTTTCAACTGAATCCTTTGTATGTGACTAATGCACAGACAGTTGGCTCACCATGCTCGAAGGGGAGGATCTGCATTACCCATTGGATCCTATATATTCAATTATAATCAAATTTATCGCTCCTTAAGCAAGGTATTAATGGCATGTTAATATAAATGACATCAACATAGTACCTTCTTTTCAATGCTTGCTTAAATGCTTCAAGGGCTTTCAACATGGCATTTCTTAAAAAGTCAAGACCCCAATTGCTATTTATTTTCCAAATATTAAAGATGTTAGTACATTCAGGATTATCACCCTTCCCAATCTCAAAATCATAGGCTTCATGGGCCACAACAGTATGCAGGTGCAGATCAAAATATTAAATGAGTGCAGACATAATTTTCCAAGAAGATGATGTTTACAAGGTACTGCAAAATCTTGCCTTCAAAGCTCTAGTCCCAGATTTTGGATGTACAGATATGACGTCACAAAATACTTCAAGACGACAGACCAACTGGTTGGAGCAGTATCATTCCAACCTGCCACCTGCGAAACAAGTATGTCATTAAGTTAAAAACACTTGAAGGAACATCAAAGCAAGAGATAGTTACATAGTAGGCCAGTTCTTTCTCTTTCTATGCTCCCACCCAAGCATGCTGGTGTTTGTTATTTTTCTTATAATGCAAGGTCCATGTCCGGATATTGGATCATTGCAGCAAAACCTTCACATAATGTGTTTTTTCAGGCTTCACAATGGATCATGTGCTTAAGCCGCGGGTGTGCTTCTGAACTCAGGTGTCAAATCTAACACACAATCTGTCCGAACATCAGTATCCCAGCCACCCCTTGCATAAATACTCAAAATTGCTTGGTATTTTTATTTTTACTCATCAAATATTGAAGTGCAACAGAATGTCCTGCAGTGTCCAACAGAGATCAGATAGCCCATCCTCATGTGAAAGAATATGGCAAAGAGATCATAAGGCTAGGCATGACAGGCTTTGACCCAAGTTCAGTTCAGAGGCTCCTTGGTCCTGGCTCACTGCTGCCACATAAAAAACTTTTGCGGGACATCAAACCAGAGACATAAAAGAGAAAAACAAAACCCGTAGTATCTGCAGCACTACAGCAATACTGTTAACCATTAAGGAAGCCCTTAGCCAGTCCCTTTTTGGTAATAGACTGGGATCCAAGTTCAGCAGCCTTGTAAACCTTCCAGGGATATCAAATTCATAAATTTAAGGAGGGTCAATAACATTACCTGAGAACTTGACATCTTACAATCACATGCATCATGGATCATGTTTTAGGAAAGGGGTGCAAAGAAACTTGTAGAGATAAGATTCTCCTACCAACAATTTTTCCAAGGATAGTAACAAAAAACAGGGTTAGAAAAAAGTCAAAGAGAAAACATAATATCATGGTACAAGATGAGCAGACAATTTGTTAAATAGCTTATCAACATATTCTGAACTCGACAGTCTCAAACTTAACTCAGTTCCAACTACACAAATCTATTCAAGTCCATCCCAAGGATTATTATTTTTGAAGGTAGGATATCTTTCCACTCACACATCCTATATGTCTCCTTTCTCCTTCAAGTTCTAACAACGATCAAGCCATTTTGGTTATTTCCCTCATCTAATGTCAGATTTGAGCTTTCTCCCAACCTTTTATAAAATGCCTCCTTTGTAATCCATATCCACTTTTCTTGTTGAAATCAACATTCATGTTCATACTTATTCTTAAGAACAGAATGAGAATTTACTTGATTTGATTTTACCTTTGTCACAGACAATTCCTATTTGCTTATGCCAATTGTGTGCTCTAAAGAAAAAACAAAAGATTGTCATCAATATTTTCAGTCTACAGGTTAATGTCTTTGACTATGAAACATGATACTAACTCCAAAATTCCACTCACCAGAGCCAGCATAAACCACCGAGACACTGAGCATCAATTAAAAATGCAAAGAGCTGATCTATAATATAATGAAAACACAGCTTTCTGAACATCACCAATGAGCTCCATCTGCAACATCACCACCTTAGCAACAGCCAAAAAAAAAAGGAGTACGTCATCCCAGTTTCAAGTAATGAGGACAGGTAAAAGGCCTTCAAATCTTCTGTATCATCTGGCCAAGGCAAAAAAAGGGGGGGACAAGGTTTAGAAGCTGGAAAACAAGTGTCAAGTATATTAGGATATTAAGAATTTGAAACCCCTTCCCAACATATAGTCTGCCAACGTCAGCCTAAGCATCCCTCCACATGTTCTGCTATGATCCAACGATCATTGTATGCAGTAAATTCTTTCCTTTTAGGATCATCTGGTGCTAAGTACCGTGCAGAGATGTAGTGGCCTCATCAAAACTTCCTTGTAATGCACCAATCACAATATTCTCATCTATGTTTAAAATCAGCACGCAGTTGGAAAATCCTGCATAATTAGATCGCTAAAGAAGCTATGCTGGGAAAGAACTAAAAGACATGGAAGAATACTCTGCTGATCATGCACCTTTGGCTGGTAGGGAACCATGATTGAAGGATCTTATCTAACATCAAGTCAAAACCATAAACATGATGTCAAGGTAACAAAACATCATTTTCAGAGTGAAATAGAAATAGTAAATGATCATAGACCTACACATATGCTACTGCCTCGTGACATTGGTTCAATCTAACTAAACATGAGAAATTGAAATCATTTGTTAAGAAAAAGATAATATATATTATCTTACCCCTTCCATTCATCAGCATACTGTTTTGAAATGATCCCAAAGTCTCCTACTCTCATCATTTGTAACTGCAACAAAAGCCAACTCTGCAAAGCTGCCGCAGTAGATACACCACTGGAGCTTTATCAATGACTTCACACCATCATTGCTTCTCCATTTTCAGCACCCCAATAGGTGACCAGATCGTTAATGCACGAGTCTAGGATGGCATAACTGTACCATAATAAATTAATAGAAAGAAACAAACATCAATTAACAAAGACAGAGGAAGACCTGGTGAATATGTTTCTGCTCAGTCTTTGAAGGGTGTTGCCAAAGGATACTCTTAATATTTAGAGAGAGTAAATTGGTACAGTAATTGTATAGCTAGTGTGGATTTAATGGTTCTTAAAGACAGCTTTGCAGTAATCCCAATATAGCTCCTCGTGGTGCCTTTCTCTTAACAGGGAAAAATAAATAAATAAATTAGTGGCATAGATTTCTTAGGAAGCCTTCATTCTTCCCCTTGGTTTAAACAATCGCAAGACAATAAAGGAGAGATAATCAGAGAGATCAATTCAGCCACAATCTTTTTGATTTTCCAAAGGTCTGCAAAATGGAAAAGGGAAAATGCTAACAACATGGCAACAAAAATCACAGACTTCACAATGATCTTACATAGAATAAGCCACGTGATTAGCTGAGTCAGGAAACTAGCAGGGAACCAACACACTGGACAAGAGACATCTAACAGAAACACCACAAACCCAGGGAAACAGCTGAAATATATTAGAAAGAATAAGTACCAAAACACCGGGTCCAGAGTACAAGAGAATACCGAAATATGCTCATAGGAACAAATGAACCTCCACATTCCCATCCAAATTTTCAACTGAATCCTTGGTATGTGACTAATGCACTAACAGTTGGCTAACACTGCTACAGAAGTACTGAAGGGGAGGATCTGCATTCTCAGTGGATCATGCATATTCAACTATAATCAAATTTATCAGTCCTTAAGCAAGGTATTAAGGGCATGTTAATATAAGTCACATCAATATGGTACCTTCTTTTGGAATGCTTTTTTAAATGCTTCAAGGGCTTTGAACATGGCATTTTTCAAAGGCCAGAGCCCAATTGCTATTTATTTTCCCAACAGTAAAGATGTTAATGCATTTAGGATTATCACACTTCCCAACCTCGAAATCATTGGCTTCATAGGCCACAGTAATCTGAAGGTGCAGATCAAAATATTAAAGGAAGTGAAGACATAATTTCCCCAGAAGAAGATGTTTACAAGGTACTGTAACAACTTTCCTTCATAGCACTGGTCCCAAATTTTGGATGTACGAATATGGCATCACAAATTATAGGGAGTTATAACTCCATTAAATGGAAAATTTTCAAAGTTTGCATAAATGCTTATACCTTGAGTCATCAGGATGAATAGCAATTGCAGTATTTCTGAGCATCTTTTCGACTCTTGTAGTCCCTACAATAATCTCATTAGCACCTCCCAGTAGGCAAACAACATAAAAACTCCATATCCCACAATTCATGCCCAGGAACCTTTAATAGACTCCTTACCACATAGCCTACCTATACACTTAAAAATTCCAAAAGATCACCTTTCCTGTTTTGCTTTTCCTCTAGATGGAACCTGCTTCAATTCAAATTTTAGTTGCAGAACAAAAGGAAATGTCTAAATTCTGCAGCTAAAAGAAAGCATTCTCTGCATGCTGAGACTATGTATGGACCACAATGATTTCTCAGAGATTTCTCGAAGTTTGTAGTGATACATAAGAGGAACATCAAGCAAGAGGATCAACCATCGGAATGGGTGTGAACTAAATAGGAGATAGATCAAACTCCCAACCATCGGAATAGGCCCATTGGGAAGTATAATTGCACCCCACGATAAGAATGAAGAATAGAGAAGATTGGCGCCCCAAGAGTACTATTTTCATTGATATTATATGAGAGAAGTTAGGCAAAACTACAAACTGAGGTCAACCAAACTAATTGTGTGTGTGAGGGAGTGGGAGAGGGAGAGACACAGACACAGAGACAGAGCAGAGAAAGGAGGGAGAGAGAGAGAGAGATCACTTTTGGCTGCTAACAATGAAAGTTTTAATCCTCGGTATTCATGTTATTAAGGATTGGAAAGACATAATCAAGAGGAGATGTAGAACAGGAGAAAAGGAACAAAGAATAATCCAATGGCAAGCCAGCCTCTGTTGCACAGAAAGATTGACTTTAACACAGAAATACCTCTTTTACCTAACAAGGCCTGCAGCAGCACATTCCAGTTTGAAATCATCTCCCAGATCCTGAAGGTAAAACCTGACAAAAAAAGTTAGGAAAGAAACATACACAAGACCCCCAAACTATAAAAAGCAAAAAACATCTTTTTCCCCTTCCCTACTACTGAAGGCACATCATCAGAATCAATGCAATCAAGGTTTCAAACTTCTCAGCTACTAAATGGCTATCAGTTTTATCTTTTCAATTTAAGCAATATCCTAGTCACTTATTAATACATTGGCACACTTTGCAATAATTAACTTAGAAGCATAAATATAATTTCATAAGGAACATGATATTCAACATTGTCCTGACAAATTTAAATTTGAATGAAAGATGCTTTGAATTGAAATAAATAATATTTTTAGTTGACCACAAATAAATCTCTACTGATGATAGCTGACAGAAACCAGAGCACAAACCATACGTAGAGCACCAATTATATAGATAGGTGGCAGAAAATGAATACTTCATTCCTTAATTTGTAATTTTAATAGTCAAATATATCAAGTTAAAACAACGATCATATATACTTAATTTAAAATTACAAATGTTTTGACTAGATAAGGTTATATAAGTACTGATAATCATATATATGATTAGATAAGCAAAGGTTATCCAGTCAAATGTTTGGTAATCATATATATACTTCATTTGCTTCATTATCACCCTTGGTTGAGAAGCAAATGTTTTACTTTTGTTTTATTTAAAAAGCAGACATGCAGAAGGTTTGCTCAAGAAGCTCAACTAACATGTTCTAATGGTGTATATTTAGGATGTTTCCCTTCAAAACTTTACCCGTGCTTAGGCAATGATTCCAACAGAAGTGGACCTGTGCAGGAAAGATGTCAGTTGAACTGCAAATCTAGTGGAATACTGTAAAAAAATGTCTGAAAGCTTATTGCTCCATGTAGAGTGTTAGTGGATACCAAGCTAGATAAGCTTACACTTGGCCCAAATTATCTCCAATTACCAACTCATGATCACAAACCTTTGACCCTAAAAATGCAATTTGCAATGGAAACAAAGTAATCTTGACTAAGAAATATTGGGGAAGGGGAATGTCTAAGGCATCACAAGAAATTTCCTTATCTTAGGAAAAATCTGTTATATGGTAGCATGTATATAAACTAGCAACATGACCTCACCCATGTATGAACATCCTTTGTATGATATACGCTGCACTGTAAGGTTTTTATGTAATTAGGCAACATCATTAAATACATGTTCAAACCTACACCTATAAATGATCATATAAGGAATCTCAGAAGAATAATAACAGAATTATTGAAAGTAGAAAGTTAGCATACAGAATGAAAAAAAAATGCTAATATATGAAGACAACCTGTGTTGATATCCCCGCACAGTCCATACCAGGTACCCAAGGTATTGCATCCAGATATTTTCTGCCACCTTACTACTGTAGCCTTGTGCAACAATAATGGCAACAAACAGATTTGAAGTAAAAAAGTTATAATACAAGAAAATTGCTTACTGCAAGGCCTGTATAACATTAACAAGAACACGGCGCATGCGAAGGGAACCAGTTAAGTAGATAGGTAGCAAACCTACAACTTAAAACCAAAGAAAAAACAATTAATGGGAGGGGGAAAAGGAAGAGCTCTGACACCTGTCAATAGCATAAACAGAAGCTACAAGCAGAGCAGTTCATCTTTGCATTCTGAATATTGTGGTCCTGGTGTGTAAATGCCCCATAAGTATTGAACCAATTTAACATATTAATGACAATACTGTTAACAATGTACCTCTGTCACTGCACCATAATTTATTCACTAAAACATCCCACAAATCCAAGATAAATATTTTGAGTTATCTTCTATGTAAACAAAATGGGATGCATCTCATGTCATTGGCATGTCAATGTCCGACAGTGCAGGACATGTCAACACTCTCCCCGGGTGACATGTGGATAATTATTAGAACAATCATTTTGTAATTTTACTATCTTTAACCCAAGAATGACATAAATGTTAACTTTGGTGCTAGCCACTAATCCTGTCCTGATACCCAGATATTACATACTAACATTTTATCTTACTCTTTCATTGCAAGGTCTTCTTCTTACCCCTCAGCCAAGAAAGTACAGAAACAAGAAATCCAACCACAAGAGTTGGTTTTTGGTGCATCCAAAGAAATCTAGCAGTTCAAAGACACTCAGAATCACAAATGTGGTCTGGAGTTGCCAGCATCTGCCATAGAGAAGCTGCAGTTATGAATTGAATTCACATTTTACTCTTTGGTTCCAAGAACAGAATTTAATTTGCAAATGAACACCAAATTCAGTTCATTCAAATAAACGTAACTCCTTTTTTTCACTTGGTTCCAAGAAAAAGATCTATAAAATACTAAATCAATTACAATAAATCTGAAATCCTAAATGAAGAAGAAACACAGGAAGGAAAGTAAAGAAAAGAGAGAAGATATTTCAAATTCTGAAGAGAGACAATTACTAGCGCGAGGGAGAAAGAGACAGGGAATATCTTTCTCTTCCTTCTTTCTTCTTTCTCACGATTTCTTCCCTAGACGGCTTCGTCGTATCAGATTCAATCTACGGAAGATATTCAATGGTTTCTGATGTGTGTGTGTGAATGAGAGAGAGAGAGAGAGGGAGGGAGAAAGAGAGGAATATGAGAGTTTAAAATCTAAAGAGTAAATGTTTAGAAGAAAAGAAGCTAGCATCAGTTACGAAACTAAACACAAGAGTACGTAGAGTACAAGTCAAATTTGGGAAAAGGAAAAAAAAGAAACCAATCAAAGAGTCATTTTCCTAGAATGTCTCATGATTAAGCATCAAAAAGAGGGGACACAGAGTTGCAAACGAGCTGAGAGAGAGTTAATATATAAATGAGTCTAAAGTACGTATCCTAAATTGGCTCATTTAGCAAATTGACATAAGCCGAACTCCGAACAAGGATACTACATAAGGTCAGCCAAACCCTATGTTTAAGCTTGACTCATTTCATAAATATCTGATGAACTAGTCACAAAGTGCTCACATTGTTTGCAACCTTAGGGAAAAGTCCACACTTTGTTGTCAATACATGAGATATTCCACGACAAACAATAAAAACAATTTGAAACATACAAAATATTTACAAAAAACATATATATATAGAAATGCAAGAAGAAGAAATTGTGAAAGAATTGAAAATGGAAGGAGTCCTATATTTGAGAAAATAAAAATAAACTAAAACTATATATGTGTCAAATTTTATACTAACATGAACCTTAGTTTTATGCAAAAGAGCACGGAAAGGAATAAGAAGGTTAGAAATGTAAAGAAGTAAAATGGCATTCATAAAGAAGAAACACTAGTGTGGAACTAAGAACAAGAAGGTTAGAATGTCTCATGATTAAGCATCGAAAAGAGGGGATACGTAGAGTTGCAAACGAGCACACAGAGCCTAAATTTATAGAAGAGTCTAAAGCACGTATCCTAAATTGGCTCATTTAGCAAATTGACATGAACCGAACTCCGAACAAGGATACTACATAAGGTAAGCCGAACCCCATGTTCAATCTTGACTCATTTCATAAATATCAAATAAACTAGTCACAAAGTGCTCACATTGTTTGCCACCCTAGGGAAAAGTCCACACTTTGTTGCCAAAACATGAGATATTCCACGAAAAACGATAAAAACAATTTGAAATATACAAAACATTTGCAAAAAACATATATATAAAGCAATGCAAGAAGAAGAAATTGCGAAAATACTGAAATTGGAAAGAGTCCTATATTTGAGAAAATAGAAATAAACAAAAATTATACATGTGTGAAATTTTAAAATAACATGAAACTTAGTTTTATGCCAAAGAGTAGGGAAAGGAATAAGAAGGTTAGAAATGTAGAGAATTAAAATAGCGTTTATAAAGAAGAAACACTAGTGCCAATTATGGAACTAAGCACAAGAAGGTTAGAATGTCTCATGATTAAGCATCGAAAAGAGGAGACATGTAGAGTTGCAAACGAGCTGAGAGAGCCTTAATATATAAATGAGTCTAGAGCACGTATCCTAAATTGGCTCATTTAGCAAATTGACAAGAGCCAAACTCCGAACAGCGAACAAGGATACTACATAAGGTAAGCCGAACCCTATGTTCAAGCTTGACTCATTTCATAAATATCAGATGAATTAGTCACAAAGTGCTCACATTGTTTGCAACTCTAGGAGAAAGTCCAAACTTTATTGCCAAAACATGAGATATTCCACAACAAACGATAAAAACAATTTGAAATATACAAAATATTTGCAAAAAACATATATATAAAGCAATGCTAGAAGAAGAAATTACGAAAAAATTGAAATTGGAAGGAGTTCTATATTTGAAAAAATAGAAATAAACTAAAATTATATATGTGTGAAATTTTATACCAACATGAACCATAGTTTTATGCCAAAGAGCAGGTAAAGGAATAAAAAGGTTTGAAATGTAGAGAATTAAAATGGCGTTTATAAAGAAGAGACACTAGTGCCGATTATGAAACTAAGCACAAGAAGGTTAGAATGTCTCATGATTAAGCATCGAAAAGAGGATACACGTAGAGTTGCAAACGAGCTGAGAGAGAGTTAATTTATAAATGAGTCTAAAGCACGTATCCTAAATTGGCTCATTTAGCAAATTGACAAGAGCCAAACTCCGAACGGCGAACAAAGATACTACATAAGGTAAGCCGAACCCTATGTTCAAGCTTGACTCATTTCATAAATATCAGATGAATTAGTCACAAAGTGCTCACATTGTTTGCAACTCTAGGAGAAAGTCCAAACTTTATTGCCAAAACATGAGATATTCCACAACAAACGATAAAAACAATTTGAAATATACAAAATATTTGCAAAAAACATATATATAAAGCAATGCTAGAAGAAGAAATTACGAAAAAATTGAAATTGGAAGGAGTCCTATATTTGAAAAAATAGAAATAAACTAAAATTATATATGTGTGAAATTTTATGCCAACATGAACCATAGTTTTATGCCAAAGAGCAGGTAAAGGAATAAAAAGGTTTGAAATGTAGAGAATTAAAATGGCGTTTATAAAGAAGAGACACTAGTGCCGATTATGAAACTAAGCACAAGAAGGTTAGAATGTCTCATGATTAAGCATCGAAAAGAGGATACACGTAGAGTTGCAAACGAGCTGAGAGAGAGTTAATTTATAAATGAGTCTAAAGCACGTATCCTAAATTGGCTCATTTAGCAAATTGACAAGAGCCAAACTCCGAACGGCGAACAAAGATACTACATAAGGTAAGCCGAACCCTATGTTCAAGCTTGACTCATTTCATAAATATCAGATGAATTAGTCACAAAGTGCTCACATTGTTTGCAACTCTAGGAGAAAGTCCAAACTTTATTGCCAAAACATGAGATATTCCACAACAAACGATAAAAACAATTTGAAATATACAAAATATTTGCAAAAAACATATATATAAAGCAATGCTAGAAGAAGAAATTACGAAAAAATTGAAATTGGAAGGAGTCCTATATTTGAAAAAATAGAAATAAACTAAAATTATATATGTGTGAAATTTTATGCCAACATGAACCATAGTTTTATGCCAAAGAGTAGGTAAAGGAATAAAAAGGTTTGAAATGTAGAGAATTAAAATGGCGTTTATAAAGAAGAGACACTAGTGCCGATTATGAAACTAAGCACAAGAAGGTTAGAATGTCTCATGATTAAGCATCGAAAAGAGGATACACGTAGAGTTGCAAACGAGCTGAGAGAGAGTTAATTTATAAATGAGTCTAAAGCACGTATCCTAAATTGGCTCATTTAGCAAATTGACAAGAGCCAAACTCCGAACGGCGAACAAAGATACTACATAAGGTAAGCCGAACCCTATGTTCAAGCTTGACTCATTTCATAAATATCAGATGAATTAGTCACAAAGTGCTCACATTGTTTGCAACTCTAGGAGAAAGTCCAAACTTTATTGCCAAAACATGAGATATTCCACAACAAACGATAAAAACAATTTGAAATATACAAAATATTTGCAAAAAACATATATATAAAGCAATGCTAGAAGAAGAAATTACGAAAAAATTGAAATTGGAAGGAGTCCTATATTTGAAAAAATAGAAATAAACTAAAATTATATATGTGTGAAATTTTATGCCAACATGAACCATAGTTTTATGCCAAAGAGTAGGTAAAGGAATAAAAAGGTTTGAAATGTAGAGAATTAAAATGGCGTTTATAAAGAAGAGACACTAGTGCCGATTATGAAACTAAGCACAAGAAGGTTAGAATGTCTCATGATTAAGCATCGAAAAGAGGATACACGTAGAGTTGCAAACGAGCTGAGAGAGAGTTAATTTATAAATGAGTCTAAAGCACGTATCCTAAATTGGCTCATTTAGCAAAGTGACAAGAGCCAAACTCCGAACGGCGAACAAGGATACTACATAAGGTAAGCCGAACCCTATGTTCAAGCTTGACTCATTTCATAAATATCAAATGAACTAGTCACAAAGTGCTCACATTGCTTGCAACCCTAGGGAAAAGTCCACAATTTGTTGCCAAAACATGAGATATTCCACAACAAATGATAAAAACAATTTGAAATATGCAAAATATTTGCAAAAAACATATATAAAGCAATGCAAGAAGAAGAAATTGCGAAAGAATTGAAATTGAAAGGAGTCCTATACTTGAGAAAATAGAAATAAACTAAAATTATACTTGTGTGAAATTTTATATTAACATGAACTTTAGTTTTATGCCAAAGAGCAGGGAAAGGAATAAGAAGGTTAGAAATGTAGAGAATTAAAATGACATTTATAAAGAAGAGGCACTAGTGCCAATTATGGAACGAAGCACAAGAAGGTTAGAATGTCTCATGATTAAGCATCGAAAAAGGGGGGACACGGAGAGTTGCAAACGAGCTGAGAAAGCCTTAATTTATAAATGAGTCTAAAGCATGTATCCTAAATTGGCTCATTTAGCAAATTGACATGAGTCAAACAATGAATAAGGATAGTACATAAGGTAAGCCAAACCCTATGTTCAAGGTTGACTCATTTCATAAATATCAGATGAACTAGTCACAAAGTGCTCACATTGTTTGCAACCCTAGGGAAAAGTCCACACTTTGTTGCCAAAACATGAGATATTCCACAACAAACGATGAAAACAATTTGAAATATATAAAATATTTGCAAATATATATATCAAGCAATGCAAGAAGAAGAAATTGCGAAAGAATTGAAATCGCGAAAGAATTGAAATCGGAAGGAGTCCTATTTGTTCAAATAGATATATTAAGTATTAATGGCATGTTAATATAAGTGGCATCAATATGGTACCTTCTTTTGCAATGCTTTCTTAAATGCCTCGAGGGCTTTGAACATGGCATTTTTCAAAAGTCAGACCCCAATTGCTATTTATTTTCCCAACAGTAAAGATGTTAACGCATTTGGGATTATCACACTTCCCAACCTAGAAATCATTGGCTTCATGGGCCACAGTAATCTGAAGGTGCAGATCAAAATATTAAAGGAAGTGCAGATATAATTTTCCCAGAAGAAGATGTTGTACCGTAACAACTTGCCATCATAGCACGAGCCCCAGATTTTGGATGCACAGATATGGCATCACAAATTATAGGAAGTTATTATTCCATTAACAGAATTTTCAAAGTTTGCATAAATGTTTATACCATGAGTCATTTGGATGTATAGCAAATGCAGTATTTCAGAGCATCTTTTCAACTCTTGTAGTGGCTATAATAATCTCATTAGCACCTCCCAGCGGGCAAACAACATAAAGTGGGCCAACAACATAAAAACTCCATATCTCACAATTTATACCAAGGAACCTTTAATATACTCCTCACCACATAGTCTACATATACACTTAAAAATTCCAAAAGATCACCTTTCCTATGGATAGAAATTACTTCAGTTCAAATTTTAGTTGCAGAACAAAAGGAAATGTCTAAATTCTAGTATTCTCTGCATGCTGAGACTACGTATGGACCACAATGATTTCTCAGAGTTTGTTGTGGTACATAAGAGGAACATCAAGCATGAAGATCAAAATTTTAAAAACGTCACAACAGTCAATCTCAACAAGATTTTAGCAGGAAATTTGCCCCAACTTATTTGATCAAAATATTCTCCAAATTCACGCATGAGTTGTGTTTTCCAGAATGTGTGTGAACTAAATAGAAGTATATCAAACTCTCAACCATCGGAATGGCCCAATTGGCAAGTAAAACCGCAACCACTATAAGAATGAAGAAAGAAAAAAAAGAACAAGCAAGAATAGAGAAGATTGTCGCCCCAAGGGTACAATTTTCATTGATATTATATGAGAGAAGTTAAGCAAAACTACAGACTGAGAACTAATTGTGTGTGAGAGAGAAAGAGGGAGAGGGAGAGAGACAAACAGACAGAGAGAGAGAGACAGAACAGAGAAAGGAGGGAGAGAGAGAGAGATCACTTTTGGCTGCTTACAATGAAAGTTTTAATCCTCAGTATTCATTGGATTGGAAAGACAATTAAGAGGAGATGTAGAACAGAAGAAAAGGAACAAAGAAGAATCCAGTGGCAAGCCAGCTTTTGTTGCACAGTAAGATTAATTTTAACACAGAAATACCTCTTTTACCTAAGAAGGCTAACAGCTGTGCATTCCAGTTTGAAATCATCTCCCAGATTCTGAACGTAAATCAGACCAAAAAAGTTAGGAAAGAAACATACACAAGACCCTCAAACCAAAAAAAGCAAAAGACATCTTTTTCCCCTTCCCTACTACTGCAGGCACAATATCTGAATCAATGCAATCAAGGTTTCAAACTTCTCAGCTACTAAATAGCTGTCAGTTTTATCTTTTAGTTTAAACAATATCCTAGTCATTTATTAATACATAGGCACAACTTGTAATAATTAACTTAAAAATATAAATATAATTTCATAAGAAACATGATATATAACATTATCCTGACAAAATTGAACTTGAAGTAAAAAAAAAAATGTTTTGAATTGAGATAAATAATACTTTTACTTAACCACAAATGAATCACTACTCATGATAGCTGGCGGAAACAAGAGCACAAACCATACATAGAGCACCAGTTATATAGATAGGTGGCAGAAAATGTATATTTCATTAAATGAATTAATTTGCAACTTTAAAAGTCAAAATATATCAAGTTAAAACAATGATCGTATATACTTCATTTAAAATTACAAATGTTTTGACTAGATAAGGTTATCTTAGGACTGATACTCATATATATGATTAGATAAGCAAAGGTCATCTAGTCAAATGTTTGGTAATCATATATACTTCATTTGCTTAATTATCACCCTTGGTTGATAAGCTAATGTTTTACTTTTGTTTTATTTAAAAAGCAAATATGTAGAAGGTTTGCTCGAGAAGCTCAATTTACATGTTCTAATGGTGCATATTTAGGATGTTTCCCTTCACAACTTTACCCGTGCTTAGGCAATGATCCCAACAGAAGTGGACCTGTACAGGAAAGATGTCAGTTGAACTGCAAATCAGGTGGAATATTGTAAAAAAATGACTGAAATGTTATTGCTCCATGTAGAATGTTAGTGGATACCTGGCTAGATAAGGTTACACTTGGCCCAGATTATCTCCAATTACCAACTCCTCACGATCACAACCCTCTGACCCTGAAAATGCAATTTAGAATGAAAACAAAATCCTGACTAAAAAATATTAGGGAAGGGGGTGTCTTCGGCATCACAAGAAATCTGCTTATCTTAGGAAAAATCCATGTATAAAGACTCAGTTATATAGTAGCATGTATATAAACCGGCAACATGACCTCACCCATGTGCAGAGTAACTAATCCGTCCTCCTAATGCTTGTGTAGAGTAAATAGTCCAAGACTCTTCGCTGCAAGGGGATAGTTTCGTGTTGTAGAATCAAAAAATTGGAATAAATCAAAGCAAAAACTAAGTATTGCAGAGACAGAGAGATCAAAACCCAGATTCATGGACTCTTTTTTGCGATCAAAACTACGGACGAAGAAATACCCATCAAAATCAACAGTTGGTTTCAACTCAAAAGATCCCATACGATCATCCTCGCGGACGAAAACCCTTGGACTTCGTTCCATTGCGATTAGTCCCACACAAACTGGATCTGCAAATAAAAAACCCTAAAGATTTGGGCCAAGATCAGATTAAAAATTCAAATCAAGAATCTTGCGAATAAAATAAATATACCTGGCAAAATCGAACCGGAAACCCAAATCTCTGTCTGATTCTGAGATATCGATATCACCAGTTCAATATCCGAAGATCATCACACAATCCCACGGTGGTTCAAAACCCTCGTTTCCGATCGCGAGAAGATCTCGGCAGAACAGTAAAGAGAAAAGCAATCGGCGGTGAACCCAAGCACTCTGAGACTCGCCCGACTCTGAAATAACCAGATGGAGAGAGAAGGGGAGAGAGAGAGAGAGAGGAACTAGCCGACTTCAAGAATTAGAAAGGAGAGCGGGGGGATCTTGAAATGACTATAGAGAGAGAGAGAGCCGTTGGTTGGATCGCTGCTGCCAGCTAAGTGCCAACGTGCGGGTGGTTCGGGCTCGGAATTTTATGTAACTAACTGGACTCTGATATTCTTCATCACCAAGTGACCCTTTCATTTTCCGGAGTGGCAAAAAAGAGATTTGGGCTTAATTAAGATTTTTAAAATAAAAAAGATAAATATTTAATAATATTTTTTAAATTAATTTCACTTGTGATACTTTTGATCACCTTAATGCGCAAAGTAGCATCAAAATACAGACAATCAAATTAACGTCCATGAAGAGAACAACACAAATTAAATCATCAACCACCGCAATAAATAATTAAGAAAAAAACCCTTAAAGATGGAAAAACGAACTTGTAGAAAAACAAGAAGATCCAGATTTCCCGCCACTCCTCTTCCTGTTCACAAATCCTAATTTCTTAATCTCGACCCGACCCACATTCTTCTTCAATTTCTTCAATCCGGATTTGAACCTACTCGAAAACCTAAAAACACTTATTCGAAAACCTAAAAACACCATCTTTTTTTTTCCTTTAAGTTCGGTTGAAAAAGAATATTAAAATTATTAGGTTTGGTTGAAATTCTAATATAAAACATTATTCATATATTAATAATTGTTAATTAATTTTTTACATGTAAAATTCTATATTTTTCATATATTTTTTAAATATATCACGAATAAAAAAAAAAGATAAAATAAAAACAATTTATGATAAATTTAGTCAATTGAAATTTCTCAAAAAAAATGTACACAAATGACTAAATTTTGTAAATAGTGTTATTGCAATATGCTGAACTTTTTATTGATAGGACTCGTTCAAACAAAGTAAGGAGAGAGAGAGAGAGAGAGAGAGAGAGAGAGAGAGAGAGAGAGAGAGAGAGAGAGAGAGAGAGAGAGAGAGAGAGAGAGAGAGAGAGGAAAAATGTGATAAAATGATGGTTTTCCAAATTGAAGTTTTAAAAATTCTTAAAATTGAAAATTATTTCAATTTAAAAAAAAAGAGAGACCATATTTGGCGTGAAGTGAAATTATTATTCTATCCCCGTTAAAATTATCATCTTATCTTAAAACTCTCTCTTTCTCTTTAACGTAAATCAATCAATTTATAATAAAAATTTATCGTATTCAATCTTATTCTTCCTCTTTATCTATCAATCTATTTCCATCACTCTATCTTTACTTTTAACAATCTCTTCTCTCTTTATTTCCTTTTCTCTCTCTCAATTAATTATGTATCGATTTCTCGATCTCTATCTATCTCTCACTTTGTGTCTCTTAGTGATCGCTCTTCTTTCTCTTGAGCAATGGTAAGTAACGTATCTCTTTTTTCCTTTTTCTCTCCCTTTCTAAATTTGTATTTTGTTACATAGCTACTTACACAAGTAAACGTACCAAAAGAGTGATAGGACTAGTTGGGCAGGTGAGGCCATTCTTAAACTAACGAGACAACATACAAATGCGAATGAGTTTCAAGTTAAGTGACATCAATCTCTCTCTTCTTATAATAAACTCGGATTCAAATTTTACTATGAATAAAAAAAAAAAAAGTGCATGTGAATTAGAAATACTCCAAAGAAAAGCAAAATGTCTTCCAAGGCCACATGGCTTTGTTAGTAAGCAGCAACTGCAAGGGGCTAATTAGCTACTTAAATAATAGTTATTAGAACTAACGGATAATCGATCTATTGAGATATAATATTAAATTTTTTAATCAAATTTCAAGTTTGAAACTTAATAACAGAAAAAACTATATTAAAAGAATCGTTATTCAAAATAAGACTATCGCAGACATTCGAAATGAATTAATTGAATATAATTTTGAATGTTATCCATGGAAAATAAAATGATACTCGTTAGAACTAGACTTCCCCCAACTCCCAAGTCATTAATGCTAATGCTACTTACGAGGGCATGTTAGTCCGATAAGGACCATTCAATATGACGATTGGTCAAGATAAAAGTTTTTATTGATCAATTCAATCATCTCTTATCCCTGGTAAACACAAAAAATGCCATGTCACATTTGATCATCTTTACCATAACATTATCCAGGAAGCATGAAATTGTGGAGAAATAGAATTCTTGTCTCTGAAAAATAATCACCCAAACACAGTTTCTGACAAGATATTGCAAAAGATCTTGAAAAGTAAATTGTGGCACCAAACAGCCAGATCAGGGTTCTCTTTCATCTTAGGTTTGCCAAATAATGAAAAACATCAAACAGCATCAATTACAACCCACCCACTCAAACTTGGACAAGTACATGAATAGCTCACCAATGTCTAAGACTAAAAATTATCTCAGGGTTAGAATTTTATGATCTTCCCCTTCTATAAAGGTAAACACTACATATGAAAGTACTTTGATATGCTCTCTATATTGGTTTTTGTCGTGTCGTGTCCTGTCCACAGGCTTCATGAGCAGCTTCTGGTGAGAACAGAATTTATTGAAATGTGCTACACCATTTGGTACAATAGGAAACATATTCCTGCATCACACGTCGAGTTCATCTCAACAAACATAACGACAAAAGCACTTCGAAGCATTAGACAAAAGCTAGAATTTTTTATATATCGTCGTCCCAAGTAAGTGAAAAGACTAAAAAATCAAAAAAAAAAAAAAAAAACCCAAAACAGAAACATGTTTTAATAAAACCACCAAACAAAAATACTACGACTTTTTTAGCAGATAAGCAATCAAGAATTATATTAGAAAAAATGAAGCCAGTAGCATAGGAGATCCACAACAGAAAAATGTGTGAAGCATACTGCGACAACTCCTGGGATAAAAGTTACTTCTGTGTCAAGGAAAGCAGACACAAGCTTAGGACAGGGCCCTACCAAGCCTTCATAGACCCTACAAAATGTACCAGACCTGGGTAAAAACCATAAACCTACAATGTCCACACAACACACCAATCCTTTCAAACAATGTTGCATAGAGACCTATGCAGACAGGTATGTCCTTGTCATGTTCATGCACAAGCTTTTAAGAAACAACACAATATGACACTAACAATTTACAACAATGTAAAACACTTTATTATGTCGCTATGTCCATGTCGTGTCCATGTCCAAATTCCAAGCTGCATAGCTTTCAAATAATGAAAGCAATCTTGAAGGCAGTCAAAGGCAACAAGGCCTCAGGATTTAAGGGAAGAAGCTCATGTAGTCATTGCTCCCAGCTTCATGAAGAACCAAACCCAACCTTCATATAAACGATGCAAGGTCACACGATGCAGCAATCTCTATGTTGCATCATCAAAATGAAATTTAAAGAAAAGGAAAATCTTTAAATTCCAAAAAACTAAGCCACCTAGGTATACAGAAGGATAATGATATATATCACCCCATAAGGATAATGATATATATCACCCCAAAAAGTTCATCAATTCATCACACTTACTATTTGTTAAGAAGAAGAAGAAGAAGAAGAAGAAGAAGAAGAAGAAGAAGAAGAAGAAGAAAGTGTGAAAGATTCTTCAAGATTTTTGCCCTGAATGCCCTGAATTAAGTGTGATAAAAGGGTGAACCTTTTTAAGGTCGTATATAGACTTGTTGCACACATTATGTCCTCGTAATCCTAGTTGCATCATAACTCATTTGTCACATAGCAGTACAGACATGCAGCCAAGCAACAGCTGTAGCAGTTTCATTTTCTCTAAAAAGGATTCATCCCTTGCATTACACCTCAGCCTATTTAAAAGTATAATGCCATGTGCATCAAATGAGATAAGGACCATTAGACCAAATTCCACATGATAGCCCACATCGACATGTTTTGACCAAGTCCTAATCAAATGTTTGTTTGAATTGGTCAAAACATATAGATGATTTGATTAAGAATTGGTCAACACGTGCTGATGCAGATTGCCACGTAAGATTTGTTCAATTTGGTCCTTAACTCATTTGATCCACATAGTATTACTCATTTTAAAACATCTGAATTTAGTCAATCTTCATCAACATCACGGTAACTTTACCCACAAGCATTTTCCTTGTACTAACCTCTTGAAAAAAAACAGGATTTCAGCGGGTTCAACTAAGACAAGAAAAGCCGGGAAAGACAAGCAGACAATTCTAAGCAAATACATCACTCTTGCAATGTGCAAGTAAAAAGCCAAGATAAGTTTCTAATTTTATAACTAATGACAACTATAAGGTACAGTCTGGAAGAAGGGTGGTAATAATCAAATTTCAAAAGCCAACAACTCTACACTACTAGTAGCACTGGGCACAGCACATGTAGCTGCTGAATTAGTATTTTCTGGTCAAAATTAATGTCGTAATTTCAAAATAAATAAATAAATCTAGCCTATAAGATCATCCACAAAAAATATCAATCAACTAAAATATTGAAAATCAAATCAGCTGTTTTCAGGAACAGAGGCAAAAATGATTGAAAATAATAATGATAGGTAAACATGTAAAAAATTTTCAATAGAAGATAACTTTTTTTCTTCTGAATCAAGGAAGACCATTTCCTTGTTGGAAATTACCTCCCACCAAGAAGGGTGTATAAACTCTTTCTGATCATTGCATCAATGAAAGCATCAAGCAAACCTCAAACGTTCACTACATGGTGACAAGGATAATTTGATAGTTCAATTTCATGTCTATCAATGGAGAAGACTATTCGCATTTTCAAGTGAATAGGATAAAAGCAAGACTAATGATAAAGATACATGCACTTGGAACTTAAGGCACTGCCACAAATCCTATGATTCTAAACAACTAAAACGAGCATGTTGTACATAAGATGCTCTCATATCTTTTTTTTTATTATTATTTTCACCATTTGCCCCATCTCTGTTTTCCTTTTTCATTATTTATATAATTAGGCAAAAAAGTTTCATTTTCCCCTCTAACCCTGCACAACTTTACATATAAATTGAAAATCTATAAGAAATGGATTGACAAGAAATAATAAGTAAGAACTTGCCAAGGCAAAGCAGCAAGAAATATCACCTCCAATCAAATTAATAGCTTCGTGATTTTATAAGCAAATTTACATGAGGCCTAAATTAATTGCTTTCACCCTGATTTCCCCCCCCCCCCAAAAAAAGAGATCTAATAGCACCATTCTAGTCATGCAGAGCTGATGCAAGAATCAGAGATCACTGTTCCAAAATTGAAGCTGTCCCACTATATTTCTAAGGCAAGGGAAAAGAGAGTCCAAACATGAAACAACATAGTAAAGTAACCAATTCAGAAAAGGTCTTTAACAATAAGCTGTCTTCACATAGATAAAATGAACCACTATGAAGCAGATATATACTCATTTTGAAGGAAAAAAATTTGCACTTGATTGTGACTAAACACTTACAAGCTCGATACAGGAAATACAAAGAGCTTGAGGCATCATCCTCTCATGAGACCTGATGATCCTATCATGCATATCAAAAATAGTGCAAAAATTACATTAAATTACTGATAGGTGTCTGCATTGTATTATCTTAATTAAACTCAAAAGTATGATTAAACTACAATTATATCCAAGAACCAGTATGCCGTGTACCATACAATATGGGAGAACCAATGGCTCTATACTAGCTTATCTAGCAAGAAACAAGATCACATCATCACGTCCTGCAGAACATTACGAACATACTTCATTTAGAGTAAAATCTACGTATCATCCCACTAAACATGCATCTTCAAAACAATACACACTTAGCTAATAAATTTCGTTCAACCATAAGAAGCAGATATTGTTCTTAAAATGTAATCTCCAAATTACCTTATCATTAGAGCGAGACCAACTAGTCACACTTGTTGCATTCCACATTCTTCCTCGCAGCCCTAGCATTTTCATACTCAAACTTCAACACATTGGGTATATGAGAAGTATCCTTGACATAAAACATCTTCCCAAATGCACTCTCTTCGATCGCTGGAAAATAACAGATTAACACGTTATTCACGAACCAGTACCAAGACCCACCAAGAACAGCACCCAGAAAAGCCCCAGCAAAAACCTGAGCCACCGTATGGTACCCCAAATAAACCCTAGAATACATAGTCAAAATAGCCAACGGCCACGCTAGAAAACCCGAAGCCCACATGTGTTTCCCACTCAGAAGCCCAATTTTGTAGGACAGTAGAGTCAAATAAACGGCGAAGAAGAACATGTACTGAGAGTGACTGGAAGGCCAACCATGTGAATCACACATTTCAAGCATTACACAGGTTTCGGGTCGGGCTTGTTGGACTGATTTCTTGATGAGTTCGTTGATGAATTGGGAGATTATGAGGCCGAGCGCGAAAAACATGCCCTGGAGTTCACGGCGGAAAATGAAGTGAGAGACGAAGCCACCGAGGCTGATGAAGACGGGAACGAGAGAAACCCATGCTAAGAAATGCCCTAATTGATCACCACGAGTATAGCGAACGTGGGTTAGTGTCACTGCTTTCAATGGAGGAGTTGGCATAGTGGGAAGATTGAAATGCTCAAATTTGAACTAGGGATTGCGCAGAAATTGTGGGTAATCGTCAAAATTCAGATAGACAGAGAGAGATAGAGATTGAGATTGAGATTGAAATCGGAGTCTCGATGAGAACAAAATTCAGATCTGATTGCGGAGAGATAGAGGAAGAGATGAGTATAATGCATGAAGGGTGCCTATGATTTTCTCTGAATCGCACTGGTGGCGAGTTTCTGTTTTGTTTTGAGGCAGAGCCGTTGACGGGCGTAAATGTACTTTGTGGCTCAGAAAAGTTACGTGCTTTGGATTGGTGACACGTGATGCGTCTTGAACCCTGTCCGGAATCTCTGGACTTCCTTGGATTGGACCCTTCTAAAAATTGGAAATCGAAGATTTTAATTCAATTATTGACAATATCTTTTTTTTTTTAATAATTACATATAACCTCATTATATGTTTGTCCCTATTCGAGAAAGCTTGTATTAAACTCGATACGATAAATAAATTTTTTAATATAAAAAATTATTTATATAGTAAACAATTAAAATTTTTATCAAAAATAAATTATCAATAAATCTTATATTTTATCAAAATTTGTATTTAAACAAATATCTTATCAATTAAGTAAATTAATATTTGAGATTTTAGAGTCATTCAAAAACCACTTTGTGCATGTCAATCCGTTTAATTTGTACTCAGATTGCTTGAATCACTGTAGCTTTTGCCTGAGTGCAAGAGGTGACCCGTTCGCATTCTACTACCTTGTCCAGCACAGGAGTTAGAAAATTGTTCGTATCATTAACACATTATTAGGTCAAGGTGTTTAATACCAAATTCAAGATTGGGAAAAATAATTATTTTGTAATAAATTTAAATAATTTGTTATATGAACTTAAATTATTTTAATTTTATCGAATGGATATAAAAAAATCTACACAATTTGTAATTTAAATTTAATAAATTTTTTAAAAACACCCATAGACATGTAGTTACGGTAAATCCACTTTTACAAATTGGAGATGAATAATATCAGTTGAGACATGATTTATCGGCCAAATAATTGAATATTTAAGATTTGTTATTGATTCTGTCTCATAACTTATGACTATGTGGGTACCGTTACCATTGAAGTATCTTTGATTCCGAATGACTTGGAAATTTATAATTTTTTTTCAAGGGAGACATAGAAAAGAAGAAGTGAAAAAGGAAAAAGACAAAGAAAAGAAGGAAAGGAGAAAAAAAAGCCAAACGGGGGATGTTTTCATACTTTGGGAGGACGGCAATCAAAAGGCATTCTTTTCTTACCTATAGGTCACGGATGTTCTTTATACAAACTATGAAAACATTTCAATATTTCTTAATGAACCCATAAATGCTTAAAAAGTTTTATTAAAAAAAATAAAAAAAGATACTCTTTAACCCTTGGTGTGGTCTATCGGAAATCTCTTCACTAACAATTTATAAATTTCTTACTAGTTAAGTTGATGGATAGTTTATTTGATTCATGATAAACTATATATAAAGTTATTTAATTTGAATTTTTTAAAATATATTTTATAATGATTTAATTTTTAAATTTCAAAATATGTTACAATTTAATTCTTTAGCATGATGCATGTAATTGTTGTCGGCCAAGCCGTAATTTTCTAAGTCGTCAATGATGAGGAGAGAGAGAGAGAGAGAGAGAGAGAGAGAGAGAGAGAGAGAGAGAGAGAGAGTGGGGTGGAGTTGCCACCGTATAAATTGTCACGTCGGTGATATATGTAGATGTCAAGTCATGTTTAGCAAGTTAGCAAGCCACGTCAAGGATTGGATTATGTTATATTAGCAAAATATATTTTAAAATTTAATTGAAAAATTTAAACTTAGAGGATTCTTTATGCCCAAAAAACAATTTACACCAAATGGTATCCGGTTGGCCGGTACGATTGAATTATCGGAACCAAGTGCGCAATTCACGTCCGGCTTGTGAGAAAAGTTACGCGCGCGACGCAACATCACCGCCTTTCGGTTTCTCTTCACTGCCCCTCTCTCATTTCCGCATCCACGCCCAGTCTAAAACCTCTCCTCTCTCTCTCGACAACAATGTCCGACGATACCGTCGTTTCTCATCGAAGAGACCCTATCAAGTCGTCTGGTTCTCTTTCTCTCTCTCTCTATTTTTTTTTTGTTCGATTTCAACTTTTTCTGGGGCTTGTTTCGCGGTTTTCGCTGTTGGCTAGTTCTTCAGCGAATTTCTAGGGTTTGTCACTGAACTGGGAAGTTCATATTTCGTTTGACTTTTTCAGTTGCTAGGGTTTTGCATTTCTACTCTGTGTGTGTAATGATGCGCGTGTTCGTGTTTCAGTTGGGAGTGTTGCGGCGAATCGAAGAAGGCAACAGGCGGTGACGATTGCGAAAGAGAGGAGAGAAGCATTGGTGCGAACGAAGCGGTTGTGCAGAGTGGGGACTAGTGGTGATGGCAATGGTGATGATGATATGTTGATCGATGAAGAACAGTCTATTTTGGAAGCTCAGACGTCATCCGCCGTTGAAGAATTAAAGTCTGCTGTTGCATATCAGTATGATGCTACTCCGACTTCTTCTGTAATTGGTTTTTCTTTGTGACGGCTCGAATTTATGCAGCTAAGCTTTACTCTCTTTCCGGTATACGTGATATCTCTCCAAAATTGAGGAGAAAATTGAATTAATTCAGGCACTATAGTGAATGCAGTTACTTACTCAAATCCCGCATGTCCCAAATCCAAGTCATATTTGATCAAGAACAATCAACTCATTTTTACGGAGACAATTAGAATTTAATAGCATATGTCAATCTAGATAATTTTTGGAGATCCGGCCAGGGTAATTTGGTGTAGTGTGTACACCTTCCTATATGCTTTTTCTAACGTCTCTTTACTATTTTGCGGCACTTGATTTATGTTTGAATTTGTTTGTTGCTTACTTTTCTGTGCTGGGCTGGAGAATCTGTTGATGTATAACTTGTAGTATGTGGTCAAGCTTTTGGTGTTTGTTTTTGTAATGTTTTGGGCAATGGTGATGTCTTATGAATTGAAAAGTAGAAGCAGGAAGTGCATTCTGGTAAGCCGTCGCTGATGACCGTCCGTGTGAGACTAGAGACAGTTCTATAGTTGTTTTGGGACCTGTACCATGACAACTTGTCATTTTTAGAGCACATTGACAGCACTTTGTTCAGTTTAGTGTATACTGAAACACATTTGCTCAACCTTTTGAAAGTGGGTTTATTTTAGAAGAAGAGTTAGGCATATATGCAAGAGTTTCTGCCAAATACAGGGATGTTGCATGGCTCGCTTTACACTGTTGTGGCTAGGTACTTGAATTCAATTTAGAAATACTGTCTGGTGGCAAATTCTATTGGTTACATAATGCTTTAATTCTGATTCAGGCAGGTCTACATAGTCATCTCTATGAACTGAGTTACCACTCATTCCAAACTGTTTGTCATACTTTTAGGGGAAAGGGTGCTATGCAGAAGAGGGTGAATGCCCTTCGTGAATTAAGACGTTTATTGTCAAGATCCGAATTTCCTCCTGTTGAAGCTGCTCTTAACGCTGGAGCAGTTCCTCTTCTTGTGCAGTGCCTTTCATTTGGCTCCTCTGATGAACAGGTCTGGAAATTAGTCAAATATTGCTCATTCTGTGGCAAAAGTCCCCTTTTTAGGGAAAAAAAAGTTGACATTTTAAATGAGTATCCTTGTTTCTGGTAAGATTATTTCACTTGGTGCTGTATTTTGGTTTATTGCTGCTTTTGCATACTGCATCTCCATGAATGCATTATTATTGTATTATTGAGATAGCTGAGTATGAGGAAACTGGAGGAGGTTTGCAGATGTTATATAGCTTTTCATCTGTCATTTTTGCAGTTACTTGAAGCTGCATGGTGTCTCACAAATATTGCTGCGGGAAAACCAGAGGAAACAAAATCTTTGTTGCCTGCGTTACCAATTCTGATTGCTCATCTTGGAGGTAGCCGACAGTTTGATATTGACACCATCATTCAAGCATTTTTGATCCAGAATTCCCCCTTGACTGCTGATTTCTGGTCATAATGCACTGATCATACTTTAGCGGAGAGCATAAGATCTAACAATTTGCAGTGTGTGAAGAAATTTTTGAGATGACTATTTTCTTCCTACGATTTGTTAAAGACTATTTATAACATATTCTTTAATGGGCTACCTAAAGCCTTCTTTGTTTTTCAGGATTATTAGAATTATTGATATGTTCAATTGATTAATTTAGTATTTTTTTATTGCTGGTAGTGCAGGTCGCAAGTAGTCCCTTCTGTAATTACATGGATCTTTTATTTTGTTGCTATTTGTTCTCTATTTTTCTGTATGCATTTGAGAGTACTTTTGTATGGCAGAGAGGAGTTCCTTGCCTGTTGCAGAGCAGTGTGCATGGGCATTGGGAAATGTTGCTGGTGAAGGAGAAGAGCTGAGGAATATTTTGCTATCCCAAGGAGCCTTACTGCCTCTTGCAAAAATGATGTTGCCAAATAAGGGCTCCACCGTGAGAACAGCTGCTTGGGCACTGTCAAACCTAATCAAGGTTTTTGTTAATTAACATAACACATATAGAGATTAGACATGCAGATATCAGCTGTATGCCCATTATTTGCTGATGAAAATATAATGTACATATTAATTATGTAGAATAACTGAGAGCAGGAAGGTAAAGATTCACTGTTGTAGACATTGGACTTGTCCCCTTTTTTTGGGATTTCTGTTTGACGAGTCTTATCTTTTACATCTTTGGTCACAATGACCCACTTGCATGACTTCCCTGTTACATTCCATGCATTTCACATCTTCAGTTTTCCAACGACTAGTTTGAGTTCCTGTAACTTGGTCCCTGTTCGAGACAGAAAGTGAATATACATATTAACCGAGTGTCACCTCCTTCCCCTTCTTCATGTTAAATTTCGGATTGGCCTCGACCTCCTTTCATCCAGTAGTTTTACATTTTTAACTGCCAAATTTTACTTGGTCCAAGGTTTGACAATATGTATTGCAGGGACCAAGTCCAAAGGCTGCGACAGAACTAATTAAAATTGATGGGGTGTTAGATGCAATTCTTTGGCACTTGAGAAAAGCGTAAGTTGCTTATCAGTTGTTGCCCCCCTTTTCCTTATAGGGATAGTTGTAATATGCAAGGCTCGATGCCTTTAAAGGATGCTGTCCTTTTACATAGTCTTTCCAGGTGCTATTTCTTTAATGGGAGGGAGAAGGATGAGAATCAGATCCACAATTTAATGATCTTGGGGCTTGCTTTCTACTGCTACACTCAATTATCCGTCATGTTCCATGCATGTGAGAAAATTGTGCTGTGGTGGTTCTAGTTTATACAATAGGAACTTGGCTTCTTGATTTCATGTGGAAAGGAACCTTCATTTATTTTACCTCTTTTGCTCCTTGATAACTATACTCTTTGAACTTTTCTGTTGGACATGAAAAGTAAATGACCTGTTATTTGTTAAATCCAGGGATGAAGAGTTGGCAACCGAAGTAGCATGGGTAATTGTGTATCTCTCAGTGCTTTCAAATACGGCTACTAATATTCTAGTGCAAAGTGATCTCCTTCAAGTGCTTGTGGAAAGATTGACGACATCAAATAGTTTGCAGTTGCTTATTCCGGTAAATCCTGAACTGGAGTAACTGAACAAACTTGTTATTGACTTATTTCCTTATAAATAGTTACAATGTCGCTTTAGTTCAGCTTTCTGTTCTTGCATGACTTTATTTTTCTCATTATTTTGGCATCGGTTATGCCTTGCTGGTAATAGAAATCTTTTGCTTGTGACGGCAATTGGTCTTGTGTCAATGACTCTTATGTTGTTGGAACTTTAAAAAATGTTTCCCTCTGAAACCAGTTTTATTTGCTCATCCACCAATATAATCATAGTACATAGTGTGATCTTTTTCTAGCTGATGACGGATTCTATTCTGAAGTGTTTTAGGGGAGTATTGAAGGGAGTAATTATGAGGATTTAATCTGTGAACTTTTAGGTCTTCAATGAAGTTGTATTAGTCTTTTTCCTTTTGATCTTCTAGAACATAGACTTGTATGAAACTGACCGAACATTAATTGCTGTGGTTTAACCATTGCTTGCACCATCCAATTGAAAAAAGAATTACAGCTTGCCCATGGGGATTGTTCTTGGGAGGCGCCACCACATGTAAATTTCTTTTTGCATAAATGCTGGTTCTGAGATGTTCCTTTCTATGACTGATTTTTTCTGACTTTTAACTTGCATTTCAGTGAAAGGTTGAGAGCCCGAACTGACAATTGTTGTCCATCTTGATTGTTAGCATGCAAAACATTAAATATTGATTTTATGCCTTTCTTGTCCAAATTCATGGTTGAAGCGGGAAAAGGCCACAGGGGGCATATTAATGGTGAATTAACCTATTGAACATTCCCTTGGAGATCATTTCTTACACCGCCAAACACTGTTCTGATGAGGAATTTCTATGACATGTATATACTGAAGGAAAGTTCAAAATACATAAAGATCATGTATATCTAAACTGCATTTGTGTCATGTCATTTGTGTACTTCACTCTTGTGATTTGTGAAGTCTTCTGGCTCTTGGCCAACTAACAGAAAAATTCTTATGGCTGAAAAAGGCTTGCAACTTATGTTGATGAAAGGTCTTTTTGATTAGGTGCTACGGACTTTAGGTAATCTGGTTGCTGGTGAGACTCATACAACACCTCTTGTTCTCGTTGCTGGAAATGAAATTACAGGCAAGTGAAGTGTCTTGGCCTTAGAGTAAAGGGTTCACCCCGTGCACAAAGTGCTACCTGGCTTAGTGCGGGGGTAGGGGGAGGGTGCGGATATGTAAGAACTATATCTTTTCTTTTGCTTTGATGTTTTCTCTGATATAGTGAAGTTTGGTATTTTTTTTTCCTTTTCCCCAGATAATGTGATATCAGCTCTAATCAAATGTCTGAATAGTGAGCATCGCGTCTTGAAAAAGGCATGTTACTATGTGTTCTCTCTCTCTCTCTCTCTATCCTCTTATTAAGGTGGTTATTAGATTGATTTGATTGTTCATTGTGGCTTGAAATGTTATTCCTCTGCAGGAATCAGCTTGGGTGCTTTCCAATATAGCAGCTGGTTCTGTTGAACTCAAGCGGTTGATCTTTTCTAGTGAGGCAGTGCCAGTGTTACTTCGCCTTCTATCAACAGCACCATTTGATATAAGAAAGGAAGTCGCATATGTATTAGGCAATCTCTCTGTTGCCCCAACAGAAGGCAGAGAGAAGCCAAATCTAATTTTGGATCACTTAGTTTCTCTTGTTGGTAGGGGATGTCTTCCAGGTTTCATTGATTTGGTTAGATCTGTTGATACGGAGGCTGCAAGACTAGGACTGCAGTTCATAGAGCTGGTATGAGAATGTTTAGCTCCACTTTACTCTATTTCCATTTGGAAGTTTTAAATTTCTTACTAAAGTTCCACTTGTAGCTCGACCTTGTCCAAATTTTATTTTATTTTGTTTCAATTATTTATTTGGCTGGACTTGCTGCCTGCCTCTCACCTGTCACCACATGCTCTCAGCATTTTAAAACTTGACATAACTGACTTGAATATTATTCACTCATTAGCACCTAAGGAAAAAAATGATAATTGGAGGGAGGTGCAGGATAAGAGAAATTATATATTTTAAAATGTTCATCGCACAAAAAATAGAAGAAATAAGTAACTGGGCTGGTGTATGTCAAGAAATTTAGTATCACATCCAGAATTATTATTCTTTTTTACCTTACCCTCGACTCCAAGTGGGGGAATGTGTGAAAGAAGTGACCACTTTTCCCAACATCTGCTTCTTTGCTCCCAAATTGGTGCTGCCTTTGTTCTCTAGTACAGTCCTTTTGCTTTTGGTTCCTATTACACATGTTGCGAGGTAGCTTCCAGCATGTGCACCTACACACTGAAGGAGACTTTCATTCACATCTCACAGGATCACGGCCTTTTCTCCACCCTTGATTTTTTTTTTCAGATGATCAAATCCTAAGGTTAAATGTCTTCATTCATCTTTGAATAAACATGGTCTGACATTATAAGGATCTGTCTGGCACAACTAAACCTACTCTTTCATGTCTCAGTAAGTAGCCTGCCTGATAGAAATTAATTATATCAGTGCTTTTTTTTTTGGGTGTTCTGAATTAAAAACTTATGATCTAGGAAAGAATATGCAGAACTCGGTTATGTACCAGTTAACACAGACTCATTCAAGCATGCATAACTTCAGCTTACTAAATTAGTATCTTTGGCAATTAGTTGTTAATCCTGCTAGTGTATTGTAGCTGAGTCCATTTGACTATATATTAGTTACAGCATACTTTCATGATGGGAATTGCTGATCTGAAATTCAGTATTCCTTTATTTGTATGAATTCATGCACTTTATTTTCTTGCAGGTTCTGCGGGGGATGCCAAATGGTGAGGGCCCAAAACTTGTTGAGAGGGAAGATGGTATTGATGCCATGGAGAGATTTCAGTTTCATGAAAATGAAGAACTTAGGAACATGGCAAATGGTTTAGTTGACAAGTATTTTGGGGAGGACTATGGGCTTGACTAATAGAAGGGTCGATCTCCATGTTTCATGTAATTCTTCCGGCTTCATCTTTGATAGTTGTGTGTATAGGATAATCTATTGCGCCTGTTTAAAACCTTAAAAGGGCTGATTTTAAGTTTCACAGCCCATGAAGAAGTGTTTATGGTCCGGCAAGGTAAGTTCATTGTATCATTTAGGGTCTTTTGGTTGTGCTTGCCCGCTAAGGCATGCATCGTTGTATTCATCCTTGTTTTAAAATGTTGACTCAAAGAATATCTGATTTGGTAGAAAACTAGATAGTTGAGTTTTGGATCTCTTTGGGGTTGAGATTGTGCGGAATCTGTTTCACAACGTATTGCATACGAATCTAAAAGTTTTCATTCGAAATATGTTCTCAGGTGGCCATTTGTGTGTGAGATGTGATGACTTTTTTCTCATCTGTTTGGACGGCTGTTGACCTTACCTGTTGTAGGTGATTTGTGATGATCAATCATTTGCACTTGCACGTCATCACGAGCACTCGTACATGTTATTGTTTGCTGCGCGGGAAGATGAAACCGGCGGGCCAAGCTGCTTCTAAATGCCCGCCCGCGTCATCTCTCCTGCGGAAGAAACTGTCTCCATGGTTGGTTTGCTAAGGATATCTCTCAAGCTGTGAGCACACTTTTTGTGGTCTTAACGGGAGTGCTCAGCTCCGTCTGGACTGAATTAACTAAATGGGTGTTATCTAGCACGGAGCTGGTAGGGTGACTTAGGTCTTGATTTTCATTTGTGGCCTGATTATATGATACTTTTTCATAGTGCAGATCTATGGATTGATAACACAATTCCACAGAAGCCTTAATGCGATTTCAACTTTGGTTTCGTTCATACATGATGCACCCGTGAAGTTTTTTACTCTTTGGTTTAAACTGAAGATAGAGCCTAACCTCGTTCTTTTTTCTCATTTTTATTATATTTTTTTTTCTGCTGGACATCCCTAAAGCACAGGAGCTCGTGCAAACGGATTTCTCATAAAGAAGAGGGTAATAAGATGGTATTTCCAAGTTACTACATCTCTATCAGCAGCACGCTTTTGACACGACACGCCCAGCCTCTTGGCACGGTGAAGTACGAGGGCGCTTGAAACCTTTCCTTCTTTTGAAGTGTATTTTCCCCTAAGCAATTAAAAAAAGAACTCTCTTCACGTTATTTTTTTGTTTTGTCAAAGCCTTTCTCCAGACAAAATTACGGCAACCAAATGTACTGATAATTAACTGTGCTTAAATTAAATATGTTGATATGGCTATGAATTGAGTAAGCCACCATGTCACTAGCCGCCCAAATTTTGTATCATCTAATTCTAGGTCCCTTCTTTCTTCTATTCTTCAACAGACTCTCTCTCTCTTTCTGAATGAGTTTAAGGTTTTGGACATGAATAAATATTAAAAAAGAGATGACTATTTAGTGTTATGACTTTAATGTAATTGCATTGTGAAGCAGACGAGTCCAATTCAGTGGAAAATTGAAATTCTGGAAGAGAAGAATTAGAGGGTTCTAAGCCTGCAAAGAAGAGGAAGCGAACAGCAGCAGGGTTTTTTTTTTTTTTTTTTTTTTTAAATTTTTTAATACATAGGAATGCTCAAATTTAATACGTTGTATACAAGAGCAATTCCCTTTTTTGGTTTATAATCACGGTGGTAATAAAATTTGTTAAAAATAATTAAATGAATCAAATAAATCATAAATTACATATAACAGGTCTTTATACCATAGTTTACATCTATATATATAAACTAATTAATATTAAAATAATTAGTAAATCTAGCCAATTCAAAACATTAGACAGAAATGAGTTAAAATAGTATTAATGTGAATTGTAATATAAGATTTAGTTTATAGTTTTTTTAGTACATTTACGGTGATTAAATATTTTTAACATATATAAACTAATTACTATTTAAATAATTAGTAAATTTTAATCGATTTAAATATATTTAATTAAAAATCAATTAAAATATTATTAATGTGGAATGCATTATAAAATTTAATTTTTAATTTATTTGGTGTATTTTCGGTGACTTAATATTTTTGACATTTATTGACTAATTACTTTTTGGATTTTTTTTAACCCTAATCCGAGTTCAGTTACAGTGAAAAAACTAAAAAAAGTCAAATGGACTGCGTTGACGGGCAGGTTTCGCAAAGAAATCATCTATTATCGCGTGCCAATCACACGGATCAACGGATGACACTAAAATTCATCACAACCGCATGATAAAAGAAATCCAACGGCCCAAAAGGAAACCCTAGTATAGCGTGGACATGCCAGCTTGCTTTATAAGCTGAGGGGGGTCTCATCAGCTTCTTCTATTGTTCTTCTGCCCTAGATAGAGAGCTTTCTGCGCCTCCTTCCTTCTTCTCTCTCCTCGCCATTAGGTACATTTCTCTCCCTCTCTCTCTCTCCTGTACTAGTCATACTTGGACTATTCTTTTTCTTGATTCAACTTGAATGTTTTGGTATTCTCTTCGATTAGATTCGTGTTAGATTGTATGTAGTTTCTTTGTTATGAAATCTAAGTTATGGTTTTTCTCTTACTGTACTTTGGATTTTTTTGGGGATTCAATCTCTTTGTTCTTTCTATATATGTATACATCGTCGGAGGTATTCGATCTTCCTGTGAATTTAGTATGAGTATTTATTCGAATTCGTGAAGCCGTCTTTGCTGTTTTTTGTTTCTTATACCTTGTTGTCCCATAAGTTGTTTGTGTTCCCGGATCTGAGTTACTGTTTATGGTCATCAATCTGTACTGCTACTAATAATATTTTTTTATTTGTTTTCTCAAGATTTGATTTGTTACGTGTTAGGTTTTCTTATGGGTCTTTGTTTTATTTATCATGATTTTGCTGTGAAATGAGTGTAATATTTTGAAGAATTCTATGGCTTTCACCCACGAAAAGATAGTTGTGAAAAATGATTTTTATTGTTTGTAGTACAGATTACATACGTATGATTATTCAATTTTTTTCTGGTTTACGTGCTTTAGTTTGTATGTTATGTGGACGAAAGAACTACTTGCCCAAATTTGTAACCCATCTAACAAGCTAGGGAATTGAATCTGTATATAATATTTGGCTGGGGTCTGCTCTAAAAGTTTTTGAAATTTAATACGGTCCAATCATTGGATGAGAAAAAAGACATACAGAAACTGAAATAGTAGGATTTAAACTCAAAAAAATTAAAAAGTATAGTAGATTGGTGAGCATGAACTTGCCTTTTTTCTGTGTCTTATTAATTTATGAATGTTAGAATGCAATGATTGTGTTGGGTTGATGTTTGAAGTCATTTGGAGGGCTTACAACCATTTAATATGCAATTGGTCAAAACTGAATTTGTGCCGTGGTAGGATTTGCTTGAAAAAGTTTGTTTGTTTTCTACTTGTTAATTTCTGCTGTGGTAGAAAACTGAATTTGTGCTGCGGTGGTAAATTTTAATGCATTATATTGAATATCTTTTGTCATTATTCTATTCTTCTTCATAACACGAGTAATTCCTGTTTGTCTGAGTTTCAGTTTAGTGCGCATCATATATAATGGGTAAGGAGAAGGTTCATATCAACATTGTGGTCATTGGCCATGTTGACTCTGGCAAGTCCACCACCACCGGTCACTTGATCTACAAGCTTGGGGGTATTGATAAGCGTGTGATTGAGAGGTTCGAGAAGGAGGCTGCTGAAATGAACAAAAGGTCATTCAAGTACGCCTGGGTTTTGGACAAGCTCAAGGCAGAGCGTGAGCGTGGTATTACCATTGACATTGCCTTGTGGAAGTTTGAGACCACTAAGTACTACTGCACTGTCATTGATGCTCCTGGGCATCGTGACTTTATTAAGAACATGATCACTGGTACCTCGCAGGCTGACTGTGCTGTTCTTATCATTGACTCCACCACTGGTGGTTTTGAGGCTGGAATCTCTAAGGATGGCCAGACCCGTGAGCATGCATTGCTTGCTTTCACTCTTGGTGTCAAGCAAATGATCTGTTGCTGTAACAAGGTAATTTCTTTTACATTTTCCACTTTTGGAGCTCCTTTTTGTTTATAGTTGTTTGTGGGTATTTTTACTCTTGGTGTCAAGCAAATGATCTGTTGCTTATAGTTTTACACTGTCATTTATATAATGATGTCCTCTAGCTTTTGGTTAGGCATGATTTCTGTTTCAATCATAACGTGATATTGCTCTGTAATGTTAGACATGAGTAGATGAAGGATTGGAATTCTTTAATCCATCACTCACCTTAACTGTAGCTTTTTGTTCTTTCTGAAGTCCTCTTTTTCTGTGGTGTTTTCTGTCTGTGTATTATTGCTAATTGTTGCCTGTTTCTGGTAGATGGATGCCACAACACCAAAATACTCCAAGGCTAGGTATGATGAAATTGTTAAGGAAGTGTCCTCATACCTCAAGAAAGTTGGTTACAATCCCGAGAAGATCCCCTTCGTTCCCATTTCTGGGTTTGAGGGTGATAACATGATTGAGAGATCAACCAACCTCGACTGGTACAAGGGTCCAACACTTCTTGAGGCTCTTGACCAGATCCAAGAGCCCAAGAGGCCCTCAGACAAACCCCTCCGTCTACCTCTTCAGGACGTTTACAAAATTGGTGGTATTGGAACCGTCCCTGTCGGACGTGTTGAGACCGGTGTCCTCAAGCCTGGTATGGTTGTTACCTTTGGCCCCTCTGGTCTTACTACTGAAGTTAAGTCTGTTGAGATGCACCATGAAGCTCTCCAGGAGGCCTTGCCTGGTGACAATGTTGGGTTCAATGTAAAGAATGTTGCAGTGAAGGATCTCAAGCGTGGTTATGTTGCATCCGACTCCAAGAATGACCCTACCAAAGAAGCTGCCAACTTCACCTCCCAGGTCATTATCATGAACCACCCTGGCCAGATCGGAAATGGCTATGCCCCAGTCCTCGACTGCCACACCTCCCACATTGCTGTCAAGTTTGCTGAGCTTGTAACCAAGATTGACAGGCGATCTGGCAAAGAGCTTGAGAAGGAGCCCAAGTTCTTGAAAAATGGTGATGCTGGTTTTGTGAAGATGATTCCAACAAAGCCCATGGTCGTGGAGACTTTCTCTGAGTACCCTCCACTTGGTCGTTTTGCTGTGAGAGACATGCGTCAAACTGTGGCTGTCGGTGTGATCAAGAACGTTGAGAAGAAGGACCCAACTGGTGCCAAGGTCACCAAGTCTGCTGCCAAGAAGAAATGAGATTATTTGGTTTGACACGTAGCGTTATTTGTAACTTGGTGGAAACTTTTCTGCTTGGCAAGTGGTGGCAAAAGCTGTATCCGTGCCCTTGCTTTCTTAGTTAATATTGGTATAAGTTTGCCTTGGACAATTATTGAAACCCGGTGTGTGAAATTGAGGTATTTTGGATTTTGATCAAAGTACTTTGAGTCATAATTTGTCTCCCCCTTTATTTAGGTCCATTTTATTTGTTGTTGCTTTTTTTGACGGGTGAACCGTGATGTATGATTCCGAAAGCTTGTAGATTCCGTTTTAGGCCTTAAAGCTCGAGTTTGGGCTGTAGGTGCCCATTCTCTGAGCCGTGGTCTGCACAGCGAGGTCTATTTGCGCTTTCGATGAAGGGATACCATCCATTCTTTTTTTGGGTACTATGGTTCGGTTCTAGAGTTTTGTTCTAATTAATTTGGATTGATTATTGTAGGTTTATTTTGTGGGGTGGGTCTTTCAAGATTATTTTTTTCATATTTGGAGGGAGTTGAATTCTTGATTTGATTAAGAGACGAACTTATTCATCTTATCTAATGCGTGTGCTGGTAAAGGGATACCATCCATTCTTGCGAAAGACTACGATTCATGATCTTCCCTGCTGGTTATGAAATGATACCCCTACGTTCTTGTGCCCGATAACCACTTTTCATTATTGATGGAATTTAGCCAGGAATTGGTGGTGTATTGGAACCGTCCCCGTCGGAACCAGTTAATATTCCATACTTTGTTCCTACGGAAAATCCAAAGTTTGTATTGGTTGGACCTGTTAATGGTTGATACTGATGGGGGCGCTGGGCTGTGATCCATCAAAATCTAGACCTGCTAGATTTTGACATTGTGTGAAAAAGATCTGACTAACCCTATATGCTGTCAGGAAACAGGTACATGCAAAACTTGATGTTGATTGCCGCTCAATTCGAGTCAGAATGAAGTCCATGCGCTAAAATCACATCCTTTCCATAGTCAAAACAGCTGCAGGCAGCGGAGCTTGAGCTACACTACCACATGGATAACTTTGTCGCCCCTATAATTTGAGAAAAATTAAACCTAGCCAAAAAATATAAATTAAAATTTTGAAAAATGAAAAATTCATTAATCTCCCCTTAGAGAAAAACTGATCAAATTTGAGTGTTTTGATTGGTGAAAGCACAAGGTCGGCCCTACAAATGTATGCCAAGAGAAAAATATCTTTAGTGTTTGTCACCCCCTCTAATTCAGCTTCCACGGTCGCTTGTCGATAGAGATGTTTTGATGAGCCATCAATTGTCGGTGATTCCAATGGCGAGGAGATTGAAAAGTTGAGAAAGCAACGGTGATGGTTTGAGATTTTTGGATTTAGCTTGGTTGTGGATGGAACCCTCTCATTGAGGTTTGGGCTTCGCCACCTATATTTGGCTTCCAATTGGTAATTGGCATCAAGTTTATTTGTTTGTTTGTTTTTTTTTTTTTTTTTACTATGAATCTATATTTTGACTAATTCGATTCAAATGTAGTCTTATTTCGGGAGAGTGATTCTTCTAATTTAATTTTTTCCATTTTTAAGTTTCAAATTTAAAATTTAAAATTTGATTAAAACATTTAACATTCCATTACACTAAACCACTTGCTTTAGCGTAAAAAATGAAGTTTTCCATTGAAGACTGCGGAATTTTAACGGAGGAGGTGAATTGTTCATGTCTTTTTGCCAATAGGTGGTCGTTCTTTCGCATAAGTGCTTTGAGATTAATCGTTCTTGAATTCTTATTTATCCTTTGTCAGTTTTCATCAAGGATCTAAATGGTTCTTGGATTCTTATTTATCCTTTTGTCAGTTTTCATCGAGGATCTAATTGTCGAGGTTTGTCGCTGGAGCGTTGCTGCGTGCCCCAATTTCTCTCAATCTGGCCGCTTCTTTGTGTGGTTTCCTTATATGGGTTGCTTTGTAATCCATTGTTTTGGTGGGTTGGTAGTTGGGTTGCTCCTCTTATATGTTGGGCCTCGGACGCTAGTCTCCAAGAAAGCCCCGGTTTGCTGGGTAGATTTACTGTTTGAATTTGACCATTTCTCCCTTGTTCCATATCGCATTTTAGCTTATTAATAAGCCCTATTGTTGTGAGCCTATCAACCAGTGGAAGGGTCCTTCGGAATCCAAAATGTCATATAAATGGTTGTTCAATGTAATATACACATTAATATTAGTGTTCCTTTTTCTTCTCTTTCCTCTTATCATGTGACAAAAAAGTCCAAACCACCATAGGTGGTTTAGGTTGTTTAAAACATCATCGGCAAAATTTCGAGTAAAGGTTAAGAGTGGAGTACATATCCACCCAAAATTTTCAGCTAAATCTCAGTCTTGAAATTAGTCAAACCCTTATAAGAAAAATACATAGCACTACTAACTCTTGCTTAAAATATAGTCGTTAAATCAAAATATTAGGTAATATGTTTGCATCCCAACAACCATTTGGTGGAGGTAACAAACTCTAGTCCTCAAAACGTTCCTTTCCATCTTTCTTTCAATTCAAGGCAATGACACGTTGAAGCAATGTCTCACCGATCAAAACCACTGAATTGCAACATATATACAACTTTGTTGTAGAAAAGAATTCCCAACATATAGATCCGTTGGCTCCCGCTAATTTAAATTTTGGTATTTTCCTTGGGTGACATTTCCAACATTGGAATATAATATTGTGTCTTCTTATATACTGCATAATTCACCATTCACCCAAATTTCCTTGAAAAGAATTAAAACCCAGATTTTTTTCTGGGGTCTTTTGCGGAAAATGGGGTCTTTGGATAGATCAAAGAAGCGAGTTCATCTCTGCAAGAAAGCTGTCGTACATTTTTTGCTATGTTTCATTATGGGATTCTTCACTGGTTTTGCTCCAACTGGCAAATCTTCCTCTGCCTTCTCAAACCACCCTTTTTCATCATCAAATCAATCTGAATTTCTGCGAGACTCAATCCGAGAAGAAAATGCCAATAGAAGTTCTGTTGCAGACACCCCAGTAGGAGTTCCAAAGTCTAATGACCTTGGAAGAGCAAAATTCTTGGAAGAGACGGAATTGATCCCTAGAAGACTTGTGATCATCGTCACCCCCACAATAGCAAAAGATCGATTTCGCAGTGTGCTATTGAGAAGACTCGGTAACACTTTGAAGTTGGTGTCTCAACCTTTGTTGTGGATTGTATTGGAATCAAAAAGTGACAGTGAAGAAATGTCTGAAATACTCAGAAAAACTGGGGTGATGTATAGGCATTTGGTGTACAAGGAAAATTTCACCGACACCAATGAAGAATTGAATCATCAGAGGAATGTTGCACTTAGTCACATTGAGCATCATAGGCTGAGTGGAATTGTTCATTTCGCCGGCCTTTACAACGTCTATGATCTTGCATTCTTTGATGAGCTCAGGGAAATTGAGTAAGTAATTCATATTCATTTTTACCTGTTATTTGAATCTTGTTAAGTGGCTTTATGTTGTTTTGGATGGTGAAATTTTCAAGGTGGTAGCCTTTTATTTCAATGTAGGTTAAGTAATAAAATAGCTGGATATCTTTTTTAAGACTTCAGCTTTGCCGATGGGTTTTTTTTTTTTTTTTTTTTTTTTTTTTGGTCACGTTGGTTTTGGCAAATTTAATAATTTATCTTTCCCGCCTTCGTCTTGTGATTCATTCTTTAATATAGTTTATCTTCTATTTTTATATATGAAATTTCTTACAAGTATCAAGGCATCTATAGAGACTAAGATGATAGATGATCTAGGTTTCAATGAAAAAATCTTAGTTATTTTTTACATCCACATTTTCTAATACTTTGCATGTCCTGTATTTGTATAGGGATTAAAGATTTTTCTAATGAAAAAAATATTCAGTTAAATAAATTCACTTATCTAGATTTAGTAATGTGAATCATCGAACTCTTCTCTCTAAATGATTTTTTTTGAAGTTTAGAGATATTCATGTCATATTAGAATGAGCTAGTTGGAGTCCTGGGGTTTGGTCCTTATGCCATAGGAAAATTCACCAAATCAACAAAGGTCTGGGCTCTATTTGGTGCCTTCCATTTTGTGCCAATCTTGTTATGCTGGCTGCAAGTACACGGGATATATTTAAGGCATCCATACAGGGGAATCACGTGTAGGTTTACTTTATACCGAAAATTCCTTTCCTCTTTTTATCTCTTCAAGAATTTGATAAACATATCTGGTGCTCATTGAACACAGTACTAGACTGCATTACTTTCTAAGTTCCTAACGTCGCCTTTGTTGTAATGTAATCAATTTAGCAGAAATTCGTCACACCCCTCCATCATTTTTGCACAAAAGTAGCATAAAAAGCAACATCCCTCTTTGGATTTCATTTGGTTCATGCATGAATGTGCTTAACTGTACGATATGACATATATGCAGAAAAAGAAGTGCTTTCCTAGTTTAATAAGGATATGTTTTCTATCATCTTGCCGGTGATGGATAGATCTGGCTATGGGCCACTTCAGACCGTGAGCTAATATGGGAAAAATCAACCCAAAATCAAATAGGAACCTCCGGTTTTGAACTGAACCGAAATCGTAAGAGAACCGGTCCAATTCCGCTTCAAGATTTTTGCAGACCGTTAGCTTCGAAAAACCCAAAATGCCACAAAGAAAGCAATTTTGTTTTTATGTGAACCAGAACCATTTTGAATTGAGAATGAAACTGAACAAGCCTTCATGGTTCTGGTGCAGGTTACCCTTCTTCAGGATGGAACCCACAGGTTCAATTGAAATGTTTTCAAAATCTTCTTGTAGTAATTAGTAAATATGATGGGTTAATGAATTTTTAGCTATAAAATGTGACAATATCTAATCTGAATAAGGAAAAAAGAAGCATTACGACTTAAACCACATTGTATTGCAGGGTATTTGGGACATGGCCAATGGCATTACTATCAGCAAATAAGAGAAGAGTTGTGATTGAAGGCCCTGTATGTGATTCATCAGAAGTCATTGGATGGCATTTGAGAAGAAAGAACAACCAAACCGATTCTGATTCTCGACCTCAGATTCACATCTCAACATTTGCATTCAACAGTTCAATTCTCTGGGATCCTGAGCGTTGGGGTCGCCTTTCTTCTGTACAGCTTAATTCACAGGTTTGGAAATCTACTCTTTGCCATATGCATTTTTTGCTTCTTCTCTATTTGATTTAAATGTCACATTTTATTCAGTAAAATCTTGTAGTTTGAAAATCAAAAATATATATATTGGGTTGCATTTTGTTTTCATGATAAATGAAATGAAATAAGGTAATTATGAAAAACCTAATGGGGCATTTGTTAATGAATCTGGGTGGACCAATTGAAACCAACTGTTGGATGGGAAATGAATACCAATTTAAATGGACTATGCTATATTGATTTGGCCAACTCCCAACCATTTCAAAATTTAAATAAACATTGATCGTGACATTAGTTGAGGGTGTGGTGTCATACCTCAATTATTCATAATTTAAACAGGCTTTAGACATAGCAAACGTGGGACCCAATACCTAAAATAAAAATAAAAATAAAAATGAATCAATGGGGGGGGGGGTTGCAGAATTTGATGATACTAATAGAGGTTTCTTTTGGTTCACCCTACAGAATTCACTCAGATTTGTCAAACAAGTTGTCCACGAAGATGAAGCCCAATTGAAGGGTCTCCCACGAGAAGATTGTTCTAAAATTATGCTTTGGCATCTCAATATTCCAAATCAAGCAACAGCTCATCGTATTATAGTAGTTTCATCAGACAATCGTCCTAGGTAGAGAATACATCAACGTTTGTGGAGAAAATATGTTCCTAAACTCCTAAACCAATTTTTTTCCGACCTTTCAATAATGTGATTTTTTTTTTCAATAACTATCTCTCTCTCTCTCTCTCCCTTTCTCTATCTCTCTGTTGTATTGTAACAGTTTTGGTGAGCGCATCTTTCTCTTGGCACTCAAAACTATCGCAAAAAATCCAAATTAAGATGTCATTGGTGTCTGCTGGTGCAAGATTAATAGATTAAAAGGTGTTTGGACTTTATGCAAATTTTCACCAAATAATGCTACTGAATCGTCCATTATTGTGGGTAGGTAGTGAGTAATTAATTGATCGATCATTTCATTTGCTGAACTATCGAAATCAAATTTTTTTCCTGGGGTTCAACAAACACCTCTAGAATGCAGCGCCACTTGAATAAAGTTTTTTTAAGGGCCATTTTGGTTTGATTTTATGAGGGCTTGAGATAGTGTTTTGCTAATTTTTTTTTCAATTTTATTCAACAATTTGACTAATTCTAAAATATTTCTAAAGACATATTAAAAATCAAAATGTAAGGATGTTGAAATCTGCCAAGAACTAAGAATCATTTTGGGAACTATTGGAAATGAAATCCTCCTCATGGAATTGGTTTCTGAGCATACTGTAACTTGGATCTCTCAACCCTTTTACACCATTTTTGAGTTCATTTAAGATGTGTGGAACCCTTTTTGTTTTCTTGAAAACTAATACAACCCCTTCTGAATGGATTTGGACTATTTTGCCAAAATTTGAATTTGAACGCACTCTACCAACTCTTCTCTTCCCCCACCCCCAAGACCTAATATTTGTTTGGAGCAACAATTTTTTAAAATAAATAAAGGGGCAGCCAATTGATAGGATTGCGGATGGTTAATGTCATTTGCCATGGTTGGTCAGAATAAAACTATCAATTATTATTATTAAATTTAATTTAATAATTTGCAAGTTACAACATCCTAATTCAATTTAGGATTTGACAGGTCGGTTACCATGTCTTTGCTTATGATTCAAGTCTGTGGTGTGACTGTCACCTTCTGTTTTGTCAGTATGTTTCCCCTCTCATTTGGGTCATCTTCCAAGCCAAGGAATCACTTGCCTGCCATTATGGGACCTTAGTACATTAGATTGAGACACATTTTAACTCATGGTTTGACATATCAAAAATGTAATTATATAAACTAACATTTTAATTTTTTAAATGATCAGTCATAATACTATATATACAGCTTTATGATATTTCTTTATCCAATTTGTAGCTCGATATAATAGTGTATTTGGTTAGAGTACGGTACATTATTTTTCCGGTTTAGATTATTTTTTTTATTATTGGTTTAGTTAGTATTTAGTATTTGAGTTTTCGTCCCAATTAAATTTGTACTGATTATTGTAGACTCCATTTTTTGAGGCTGATCTCCTAATATCGGTTTTTTCTCATTCCCATGCCGAGTTGAACCTAGGCATGGGACGGAACGCAGCTCCCTTAACCAATTACGCTGACAAGTATCGGCCTTCTGATCTAGATTAATATTTTATATACTTTAGAGAAAGATATATATTATTAGGGCAAGACAAGCTCTCGACAAATTATTATTTTAAAAAATTATATATATAATTTTAAATATCATGTGCTCTAAAATTTATATTTCTGTTTATTAAATTATAGTTATAAATGTATATTGCATTGTGGGAATATATTTGAAAAATGAATCCTCTCTCCATCTTCGAACGCATCTAATGAAAGGGTTAAACGAAGCAACAAGAAAAGGGGATTTCTGTCATTACCTGAATGTGGTAATGCATACCCAAGTTTCATTAATTAGCAATTTATTAAGAATAGGATTGGGTAGCCCTCGGAATCAACAATTCATGGTTTTAGGACCCGTTGGTTTTGCCAAAAGTCACCATTCTAAGGTTAAAAGAATATATATAACTTTGCAATTGTATATGTAATAGCCTTTTTTTTTAATAAAAGAAATTTGAATTTTTCATTTTTAGTTTAATAAAAGATATGTAAATTTAGAGTTAAACAATAGAAATAACATTATTCTATATGATTTTCCAATAAATTAGAAAGATAATTAAAAATTAAACTAACTTTGTCTGTAAAATTTTCTATTGACCAAAAAATTGTTATCCCACGACTTTGGAAAGTGTTCTGAAAAGTTACTTTCCGCAAACCGACGATACAAATACCAGACTGGCTCAAGTAACAGATTTAAGGGAAGTAATTTATTTCAACCGTCAAATGGTGGACGGAATGATTTTAGTCGAGATATGAGAAAGAGAGGGGGAGAGGGAAAGAAAGGACCCAGATTAGTTCCCACCCACGACCCCCCAAAAAATGGAAGTGGGGACACGAGCAAGCAAAGCCAGCTGCTCTCTCTCTCTCTCTCTCTCACAAAAATTCTGAGCCGTTGAAATAATTTGTTTCCCAAAGATCTCTCATCTTCTTCTCTGTTTTTCTCGCGAAAGTAGCTTTGAGCTTCTTCTTCTAATCTTTTTGTTCCTTTTCTCAAAAGATGAACCGAGAAGGCTTAAACTCTCCCAAGATCTGTCAACATCACTGACCGGTAACTGCTCATCTTCTAACCCTTCTTTATTCATGTCTGTGCATAAATAAAATAAAATAACATTATTATGCTAACTTCATCCGGTTTTTATTTCCGTCACATTTTCTAGGTAAAATTTTTACTGGGTTTCATCCATATCTGCACAAAAAACACAAAACTTCACAGCTATTTTGAAGTGGGATTTTGAGTTTCTTTACAAAATTGCATTTTTCGGGTAAAATATTAACCGGGTTCCCTTCTGTTTCAATGCTATCACTAGTTGAGCATTCTAACTTTGCAGGTAACGGATCAGATTCACACTTTACATACGCTTTATTTCATTGTGTGTTTGGAATTCATCCTTTGTAGTATTATGTGAAGACTGTTTTCATTGTGATTATTTTAGACTTGGCTTGTTTTAATCTAGTTCTATCACCAGAAGAAGAGAAGGAAACAAGAAGGCTTTTTATTGGGGAATGATTGTGTGATGGGAAGGAAAAAGAATTGGTTTTCTGCAGTAAGGAAAGCTCTAAGCCCTGAATCCAAAGAGATTAAAGATGAGGTTTTGGAAATATTTTCTTCGCACCACTTCTGTTTATACTATGAAATTCATGCAACTCCTATGCAGCGTACTTATATGTGTTTTTTTTTTTTGTTTAATGAAATTTATGCCAGAGAACAAATAAATCAAAGAAGAAGTGGTTTGGGAAGGGAAAATACCAGGATCCTGATGGGGATTCACCTTCTTTTGAAGCGATTGTAAGCCCTCCTCCAATTCCTACTTCACCTGTAGAGGTGAAGCTAAGAGAAGCGGAAAATGAGCAGACCAAGCATGCCTATTCTGTTGCAATTGCAACAGCTGTGGCAGCTGAGGCTGCTGTTGCTGCTGCGGAGGCCGCTGTGGAGGTTGTTAGGCTCACGACAGCACCGCAGTCTGCTGGTAAAATGAAGGAGGAAGCTGCTGCTGTTAAGATTCAGACAGCATTTCGAGGATATCTGGTAAAATATCTTGTTTCTGTGAGTAGTATGTGTCTCTTCTATGGCTTATTTTGCTATTACATTCATGGTAGTCTGAAAATTCTAATGTTAATTTTTTTTTTTTTAAATATCAGTAGATAGAATTTGTGTTCCTTTTTCAAATTTTGTCCTAAGGATCCAAGTGAAGAAACTTTGAAATGATGAGGAATCATGTGATTCTTAGTTCATAATCATTCCTTCAATGTACTGGACTGAAAACGGTTCAGAGATGCATTGCTGAAAAAATTTCTATGTTGAATGGTAGATTCGGTCAGGAATTATAAAGTGAATTTTATTGAATACATTGCTTATTAGTCTGTCTTTGTCATCTGCTGGTATCCAAATAACCAAAAAAATCAGTATATATATGTAGAACCATCATGCTGATACATTTTCCGTTCCGCATATGATTTCTGTAAAGTATACTTTGTAGTGATAACTAAAATATTTTCAGTTATAGCTTTTGCTCTAGAAACTAGTATACAAATGATAATCAATGCATAATAAGGGGAAGGTCTGATGCTAGTCATGCAGCGTGAACTGAAGCAGCCAGCTCTAAAATTTTCTGAAGATATTATATAATCCAAGGAAAGAACACCTCATCCTCCTCCCTCTTCTACTTTTCATTTGACACCACACATCACTATTGTTGGCCTTGCTTCTGCTTAAAAGTTGCATCTGGATATATTTCTTTTATTCAATGTCAGCTGTCATTCCTCTGTTGACAGAATTCCCATTGCTATGCTAACTGTGCATTGCTAACACTTGTTGAACTGTACATCTTTTCTGCTATAGGTAGTTTTTCACGGTGGGGAGGAAGTATTATGTATGCCATTATAATGTCTGGAATGATATGTAGTGGGAACCTGTGTCTTGGTGGTGAACGATCTCTTTCGACCTTGTTTCTTAACTAAAATGTCAAGATTAGTCTGTTTTGGCTAGTCAATGATACATGATGATTTCTCCCGCTTTAGGATTACCCCTCTCTGAATTTTGTTGTATAAAATTGGTTCTGTTATCTGATAATTACATGTAATCCAATCTAAATTCATTTGGCGGTGTTATCACTGGTTCGTGTTTATCCATTGACTCATAATGAGCACAAACTCATTTGCTTCAGTTTCGAGTGGCCAGATTGAATAATAAGCATTGGCCAGTGGCCACACAAGAACCCGCTGATGAAGTGTGTAGTTACAGTTGGGTTGATGCTAACGCTTGGACAGCATATTTGGTACCAAAAGCTGGTGACAATTTGTAAGAACTAGATAGGTAGATTGATTGCTTATATATATATATATATATATATATATATATATATATATATATATATATTATTTGAAAAAGCTAAGGTCATAAACTAGGTAGATTGATTCCTGAAGAAAAAGTTACTTGAAAATGCCATGGCCCGCAAATCTGGGAAAGTGGAATTCAGATACAGAAACATTATCACATATGTACTTTTTTTTTCGGTAATATGTATTGCCAAAAACTATGAAAGCATTAACTTTGCAATACCCTAACCTTTCTTTTATAATCCTCATCAAAGGCTTTCTTAGTATCACTAGCCATGGTGTCCATCTGTATTTACTGTTTTCCTATGTAAACTTTCCTTGAAAAGGGTTAGACATGAATGATTTATGTTGAAAAAGAAGTGAGCTTACATATATGATAGATCAATGCATCTAATTCGTTGTTATTGGTGTCACCGTCTGATCAATACAATACAATTTTATTTTGCATTGGAGGGCTTGAATTAATGATGCCAGTAAAAGTGATGTTGGATTATTTCAGGCAAGGCGAGGATTGCAGGCTCTGAGAGGGCTTGTCCGGTTAAAGTCATTGTTGCAAGGAGATGCTACGAAACGTCAATCCTCAAGAGCACTGCGTTCCATGCAAGCATTTTCTAATGTGCAGTCTCAAATCCGTTTAAGGAGGATCAGCATGTCAGAGGAGAATCAGGCCCTCCAGAGACATCTCTTACTGAAACATGCAAAAGAGCTTGAGAAAGAACGAGCCTCTGTAAGTCTTCTCGAATCGCAATCTACTTTCTCATGACCTTCCCTCTGCAGGGAGATCATTGAGTCAGCTGAAATTTTTACTATGAATTGGTGAAGGAAATGCCGACTTCTTCATTCTCTTGTTTACCCCGCTTGTACTAAACATGGCTGTTTTTATTACAGGAGGAATGGGATGATAGTCTCCAATCAAAGGAGCAAATTGAAGCAAATCTTTTAAGCAAGCATGAGGCAGCCATGAAAAGAGAAAGAGCACTAGCTTATTCATTCTCTCATCAGGTGACATTTGTCTCCCAACTTTCCAATGAATCCATGAAGACGGCAAACATGTCTGACCTTTAGTCCCCATATTATGTTTCCACAGCAAAACTGGAAGAACTCTTCAAAGGTCACAAACCTATTGTTCATGGCCCCAAACAACCCACAATGGGGATGGAGCGGGTTAGAACGATGGATGGCAGCACGCACCATGGAAAGTCGAGTTGAGAGAGAACAAAACACAGGCCAATCATCTGTGAGGAGTGCAAACCGCAGCATGATTGGTGGAGAAATCAGCAGAGCTTATGCCAGACACCAGCTCTTCTCTGATAAAACTTCTCCAACGGCCAGCCAAAAGTCAAGCCGTCCTTTTGGCCATCAGTCTCCTTCCACACCCAAATCCAAGGCAGGCTCTACTATATCTACAAGTAGAAAAATGGAGCTGCCAAGTCCAAAGAAGAGCATGTATGGCACAGAGGATGACTCAAGAAGCATGATGAGCATGCAGTCAGAGCAGCCTCGAAGGCTCAGCATAGGGTCATCCGCAAGAGATGATGAGAGCATGGCAAGCTCTCCGGCCATTCCCAGTTACATGACACCCACAAAATCAGCTAGAGCCAAGTTGAAGTCACAAAGCCCTTTGAGTTCTTCAGAGAAAAATCTGCTGCCCAAAAAAGGGTCAGAGAGTTCTGCAAAGAAAAGGCTCTCCTACCCAGCATCTCCAGTGCAGCCACGGAGGCATTCTGGTCCCCCTAAGGTAGATACCGGCATCATCTCCACTGCAGAACAGAATCTGAGCAGTGGGGGTGAAATTATGTAATCTTTTCTTGCCTAAGTTTGAAAGAAAAGATGAGTTGTTTAGAGAGATCAAGAAAGGCTGAAGGATGGGAGAAAGAACAGTTTGTTGTTTGAATTATGGATTGGAAATTTATATTTATTTATTTCCTTAATTGTTTTTTGGGTGAATTTGAATCTCTTAGGTGGGCAGGTCTTTCTATGGTAGCCATTGTCTTGCCAAGCATACACTAGAACATGATCCTTTTGATGAATACTATTTCTCGGGATATTTATTTAACAATAAATGATTTTTCAGATTTTTTTTTTCTGCGATTCTATGTTTGGCTATTATTCGAAATGATTAAAAAGTATTTTCCCTGTCTACTATCCAAAGAATTTTCATAGATTAACTTGCAAACTTGCTTACATGATGTTTGGTGACCAGAGATGTTGGTATGTGATGTTTCTTAAAATATTTTCCATGTATCACACGGTGAGTTAAATGAGACCAATAATTTTTATTTTTCTTTGGGTGATTTTTTTTTTTTTTTTCCAATAACTTTGTGTTTTGAAAATTTAGTAAGTTATATAATAGGAGCAGATGGTTATCAATTGCAAAGGCTAGCCGAATCGCCAAACACGCCCAACACCCGATTTAACCAACCCAACCGAGACGAGCCGGTAGACCGGGCCTTTTTTTTTTTTTTTGCTACAATAGACCGGTCTCTTTGGTGGCATGGGATCTAGCGAGACAAACCGAAAGTCGGTTCCATATTCCGCACCGCCAAAGACCGAACCGACCGCCTATTGGAGATATAAAATATGGTCCCAAAACGACATCGCATTGTCTGATTAACCCTAGTTGCCACATTACTTTCTTGAGTGCCACGACAATGGCCGCCATTTTCTTGCGACGTCGACAGCTTCGTTCAAACGATTGAAAAACCTTTCACCCATGTATGTAAATGTCCTCCTTTTTATTTTGTTTTCATTTTTTGAGGCTTATGTTCCAAGAAATCTAATTTACCTTTTTTCTCTTTACCTAAGCAGTTTTCAGATTTTGTGGTGTTTGATTTTCATTCTCAAATTTCATAACCGAAGCAGCAAACGCCAGTAACCTGCGAAACCAACAAGAATCTTAGGAATCCCAAACCCTAAACCTGATTTTTTAATATGGTAAGTCCCCCTCCGCTCTATAGATTTGTTTTGTTGATTTGGCTTGGTCCTTATTGAGGGTTTTGTTTAATAACTGGAACATACGTCTGTATATTTGTGTTATAGATTGTAGATCAATTTTTCTTTGATATTGTTTATTAGGGCGATGTGTTGAATTCTGGGATAAAACACAATGCAACAAGTGAATGCTAATGTTAAATAAGAAAATCACCGTCTTGGTGTTGGATGGTTGGTTATTGGATCTTAGAATTGAGCATGCGATAGTGGACGGACAGGTGCAACTGCGTACTGGTTGTTCGGAAGAATATAGAATGATTTAAAACCCTATGTTTCGTTTCACCAACCGTTTAACATGAAGGGTTAAGGTCACTAACTCGAGCAGATACCGTAATGAATCTTGAGAAGGAATAGAGACATCATCGGAGACTTAATTGAGGTCATAATTTCCAAATCTCAAACAATGTTTGGCTTAACGATGAGCCTGTTAGTTTTAGATGGCGTATTACTTGGTAGTGATGTGGTCATATTTTGGTGTTGTGTGCTAGGCTTTTTTTTCGGGGGGGGGGGGAGCAAACTCTTTTTTGAGTTACTTCCCTTGAGGTTTGAATGGTCAGGAAATAGATATCAGGACCGCTGAAGAATGGGGTTTTGTATTTATTCTTCTTTGCTTGTTTTGTTCATGAGCCAAGTGTCAAGTGTTGATCTTCATTGGTTTGGGATATAATTTCTTGGTAAAGTGGATGTACTGATCTCTGTCTTTGTTTTCACACAATTTCATGCCGGAAAGATTTCATCAGTCATTTGTATTTAGTATCTGTGTTTCATTGTCTTGGGTATTGGTAGGCATTTGCAGGACAAAATTTCGAATAAAATAAATTGTCTTATAAACATACCTGTGCCATGCACTCTTCTTTTTCTTCTTTGTCAAACTATTGACTTCCAGAAACAGCACTTCCATAACTAGATGAAACCTTCTGAGCTGTATTTTGGCAGAGCCTATAACTTCAATCCAGGAATTAAGAAATGATTTGTGTCCCACATACTTAAATATTGTGCTTCATATAAATAGCCATTTGTCGGGGTAGGACTGGTACTATAAAAGAAAACCATTAATTTTGTGATTTTTAAATCAACTGCAGCATATATGTTTTTATTTTCCATACCTGCAGACAAAGTTGATGATGCTGACATGTATTAGAAAAGAAATCTAATTTATTACTCATCAGTCCCTTATGTGATGTGCTGTAATATGTTTAAATACATTTTGTTTCAGGCGACACCTCTTTTAACCGGAATTGCAGTGGCTGCTGCTGCTTATGCTGGTAAATTTGGCATCCAGGCTTGGCAAGCCTTCAAGGCAAGACCTCCTCGAATCCGCAAATTCTATGAAGGCGGTTTTCAACCTACAATGACTAGGAGGGAAGCAGCACTTATTCTTGGCATCAGGTATACTTAACAGCTTGGTGTTGGTTGAAGTATCTTCTTCTCTGGAAGATCACTTTATACTTCAAGTGTAACATCTTGCATTCTTTCTCAAGTTCATGATGATGTTTAACATAGTTATTGGTTTTCCTGATTTATTTCCCTTTTATAATCACTCCCCTGACAATTTATTATTTCATCTCCTTATGGAATCACTTTAACCATGTTCTATATGGATTTTTGTTGAACATAGGTCTGTAACACTGTTAATGTTGCCTTGGTGCTTTTTGTGAGATTTGTGGTAGTTATCTGTTAATTTGCCACTATAGGCCCCAAGCTCAAACCTACCTGCATGCATTGTGATTGTCCACCATTGTGCTCACTTTCAAATGGCAACTTTTCCTCCAGAACTCAATAGCCCTTTGTTTAGTACTAGGACCAGCAGTTCTCTTGGTTACTTTACCTCCTTTGATTATTAAATCTGTATACTAGTGTAGTCAAGTTTTGGGGGCTTGAAGGTTGAGTTGAATAACTGTCGAACCAATTAGAATAACTTTTACAGGAGTTGGTTTAAATTCAAGTATTATTATCACAAGTCCTGCATCAATAGTCTTGACATCTGGTTTCTTAACTTCTAACAGGGAAGGCACAAAGATTGAGCAGATTAAAGAAGCACACAGAAAAGTGATGATGACAAATCATCCAGACTCTGGTGGCAGTCACTACCTGGCTTACAAAATTAATGAAGCAAAAGATGTGATGCTTGGAAAGATCAAGAATGGTGGGTCTGCATTTTGATGGGAATACTTCTCATATCTCCATGGCCATTTGCTGGTTGGAATTTTGATGAGCTTGGTTACCTAGTTATAATGTTGTATCTTCATTAAGTTCCCATTGCTCAAATAATCTTACTGCTTTCTGAGTATTACAATGTACCATAATGAACGGCCATTGTATTTGTTCTTTTGGTCCTAAAAGTAAGATATGATCTTTTGGTCCTGGTGAATCCAATGCTTCGTGTTCATATGTTGATGGTTTGTACTCAAAAGGTTCTATTAAATTTTGAAATGGATGGCTGAATTTGATGAATATTTTGGAGAAGCATATATGAATAATGACCAATTGGGAATCGTCTTACCATGCTCCAATAGGTGCAGACACGAATTTGATTGAGAATATGGAGCATCTTAAAATAGGGCATGACTTGGTAGTCAACCACGCTCTCAGTCCAGTTTGTCAGTCACTAATGTGCGAGCTGAAGGAAGGCGTCATATGGGTGCAACATGAAAATGTACATGCATCTTGGAGGGAGGGCCACTAGGTGCCTGATCTCCAGCCGCCACCTGGGCGACCGGATACCAAGTTGTGTCTAAGCACTGCCACATCCTTGGAAATTTGTTTTGCAGCTTTGCTCTTTTTGAACTTAAAACTGTTGACTGGTCGTGATTTGTATCACTGTGCATCCCCGAGTGCAAACATGAAGTGAAAGGTGTTTACTTATATTGCTGGCAATATGACACAAACAGACATATAAGTTACACATCCTAAAGGGTGTTGACAGCTATGGTGTAACCCTGCTCTCTCTCTCTCTCTCTCTCTCTCTCTTCACATTTTCTTAGCTAAATAAACGAGGAGAACTAACAGACAAAACAGAACGCAAGAACAATCTAATATGCTAAAGCAACCGCCACCTCACACGGAAGGAGGAATTGAGAAGGCCAAACATATTTGCCATGCAGCTTCCGTTGGCTATTTCGTTCCTTCAAACATGGTAGACTACAGAAGCCTGTCTTAGTAAGAATCACATGTGAACCACATGATTTCGGACAACTAAAAGCGATTTAAAGCATCAAAACCAGGAAGGTTGATCATGCCTTCCTGGTACTACATTAAAACAAACAACTGGAAGCAAGTACCCAATGCCAAACGTTTGTGTATATGTCTGCATGAGGACAAAAAGAAAGCCATTTTTTCATGGTGGGTAAAGTAGAATAGGAATATGCCATAAATAAGGAGAAAGCAGACTGCAACAAGTCGAGGATATGAAAAAGGAAACACAAGTGATTAAAATTTTTTGTTGCGGTCGAAATTATTAATTCAGTATGATTTGTGATTAAAATTACGATATCTAAGTAGGTATGAAAATTTTATAGCAAAGTTATTTTGAAATATTTTTACTCATTAATTAAAAAAAATCCAAATTTTCATTAGAAAGATAGATAATGATATTTTTTACTTTGATATCAATGGCCCTCATTTAATAGTTAAAATCTAAATTAAAGTATCAAAATAAATAATAGAATAAAAAAAATTTAAAAATTAAACCTAAACCGGTGATCTGCGAATGATGTACGAAATTAAACCTTAAAAAAAAAAATTTAAAACAATCTCATGATAAAAAAAATTAAAAAAATAACCTCATTTTATCGTGAGTTGGATCCGCGTCACCACGTGATAGCACCCGATTGGGCGAAGGCCACGTGTCGCATCTTGAAGAAGTGACAATCCGCCTGCCTTGCCGCCCGCGACCCCTCCCTCCGCCGCTCGCGACTCTCCTCTCTCTCCCTCCCTCGCCTACGGATCTCTCTCTCTCCCTCCGCCCGCGGTGCCGCTCCTCACCCCTCCCTCCCCCGCGGCTCTCCCTCCCTCTCCCTCCCCCTCTCCCCTCAGCTCTCTCTCTCTCCGCGCCACTCCTCTCTCTCTCTCTCCCTCCCTCCCCCCGCGACACTCCTCTCTCTTTCTCTCCCCCCGTGGCACTTCTCCCCTCCCTCCCTCCCCACTACCGCGAAAGTCCTCTCCCTTCCTCCCCCACAGCCGTGGGAGCCTCCCTTTCCCTCCCTCCCCCACTACCGCCCACGGCTATGGGAGCCTTCTCCTTTCCTCCCGCGGTACCGTGGGAGTCGTTGGGTTATATCGCGGGTTAAACTCGCGATATGGGCTGTCACGGATTTAACCCGCGATATAAGGGGATCACAAACGAAATTATTTTTTGTTGAAGGTTATTTTATTTTATTTTATTTTATTTTTTGCGTTTAGACCGTATGTGTCCCGGTGATCTGCATTCAAATCTCGCTGTATAAAAAAAAGAGGGAGAAACTAAGGGCACAGGCCCTTTCCACTAGGCTTGCAAAGCAGGGCGTTTACACCGAGATCTCAAGCAAGGTCAACTCCCTCTGCATCGTCTCTCAGTAAACTAGGGCGGTGGATCCTCGTACTCCTGGAACGCCGTTGTGCCGACGGGAAAGGTTTTTAGGTTTGTTGTAACTTGTAAGCTTCCTCTTCATTCTCGAACAAACATCTTCGTTGCCCTCGCCGCCCCACCTCCCACCGCCTCTCTCTGCCGCCTTCCAAAGTCAAGCCTCGAGCTTCACTTCTCCTTCATCGCCGACGCCGACACCTTCATCAGCTTCCCTTCCTCATCTCTCTCTCTCGCTGACCTCGCCGACCTTCATCGCCGACGCCAGAAGACTGTGCACTCCCTTCCGCTGCAGCAAACCCATCTCTGTGACTGTAAGTGTGGCCTCTGCAATCCTTCTCTATTTTTTTTTTTTTTGAAATTTCATAAGCAATTCGGAAGTGAACAAGACTGGGAAATGGTCTAATAAACTTGTCGAAAATTGGAAGTTTTTTAGGCAAGGGAATGCGGGAGATTGGGTGAATTGACTGAGAAATGGTATTATAAACTTGTTGAAGTCGAAAATTGGAAGTTTTTTAAGGCAAGGGAATGGCGGAGAATGGGTGAATTATCTAACTCCTCAGATGGGTGATGAACTTGATCGGATAACTAAGCAGAAATTTGAAGACTCTGGATTGGTTTTTTAGCTTCTTGATGATTTTTGCTACTTGTTAATTGTCTATGTATATGTAAGCTTGTGTGGTGTCTTGTTGGTTGCATTACCAGTGGTAATGTCCTCGCCCTTCTTTTTTTGCTTTTTGGATGAATTATATGATATGCTGTAACCTGCAATGTTGTATTGGTGTTATGTTAGTTGAAAAGACTATGCTAAAGCTAGTTTCAAGATCCAGAATTGACCCTTGCTTCATGATTTAGATACTGTAACCTGTAATGTCTGCTTACTCTAGTCGGGTATGGGTCGATTTAGGATTGTATTGGATCGGTTTTTTAAAGACATGTAATATATCGGATTGGATTTTCCTAAAAATCCGTAAGGTCAGATATTTTTTTTTTTAATTTTTTAATCAGAGTCAGGTTAGGATTGGATATGGATATTGGATTTAGGATTTAGGGTTAGATATGGTATTAGCATGACCCGAACCATAACCGATCCGTTACCATCCCTATGTGTCACCTCTAAGAATGATTATTCTTCTTCTTGCATCAGAAACTCAGGGATATTCTCGTGTTCAACGTTTAGAAATCTCTAGGTGTCCTGTTACTCACTACTGAAAATCTCATATTCTTGATAATTTTGGGTGCTTTTGAAAATTTTATTTTGACGGCATAATCGATATTTGGTTGTACAATTCGTATTGCTAAGAATGGAGAGAGAGAGTCCAAACTAGAGTGCAGCAGCCCTATTTTATTTACTAATTATTTTTTAATTGTTTGTGAAGCAATTTTATTAAAATTGGTTTGGCCTTTTGATTTTAAGAGTAAAATGGTGGAATCATGGTCATATTAGCGGTAAAATTTGGATTTTGGCGACTGGATTCTTAATAGGCTTGGCGTTGGCAGCCATTTGAAGAGCAAGTCTGAGCAATTTCTGGGCTCTATGGCTATTGATTCAACTGTTGACGATCAAAGGAAGCGCACTTTGGAGGCACTAGAAAGAAGGTTAGCTGCTGGAAAAGCTGAGCTTAATCAGCAACAGCAATTCAAGAACAAAACTGAAGTTCACAAGGATGAAAAAGCTACTTACTCTTCTGGGTCTTTCTTGGCACAAAAGAATGCTGCTTCTTCCATCACACAGCCTACAATTGCCTCTTCTAAAAAGGGTATTTTCCAACTTGTGCAATGAAAAATCTTTGCCTTGTTAGTTAGATGAAGAAGCCCTACTATGGAATGCATATCCCAACATGAAACCACATATTGGGTCCAGCTTATTCTCCATGTCTAGTTTTTTAGCTGGTTCTATGCTGTTAAAGTTAATGTAGATTTGCTGTATTCATTTTACTGCTTTATCGATGTTTCTTGGCCATGTTTTCCCCATTTTCTGCTGCTGTCATTATTATGCTAATGATGGAAGTCAAAACATCATAATTCTGTTTTTTTCTCTCTAGAAGAAATATATATATGCTAAGAGTCTCTGGGTACTGTGTCACGACGGCACACCTAATTACTTGTTGTGCACAAAAACCACGGTAAAAAATTGTAGTGTCAAAAGAATATGAATGAAGATGCAACGTGAACGGTTTTGTGCTTGTGGTATCTCTGAATGCATTTGGTTTAAGCTTGCAATGAGCTTACATACCTGACAGCCTGCAGCAGATTTAGTCCATTTTATTCATGTGTAGTTTCCTAGCTAATAATATGCCTGGAATTTGATGGGTTTTGTCAGTTACTTACTTCATCACCTTATAATCATTTCCTGGATATGTTTCCCTTGATTTTCTTTTGCCCTCATTACCATGTTGACCACATTTTATATCAGGGTCATGGTCACTGCACCTGGATATGCATACTTTAAAGATTCCTAACCTTGCCATTAGGCTAAAAGGATGGAAACCTTTATTATTGTGACTGTTTGTTTTGCTTTTCCTATTTCTTAAAGAGAAGACGTAACAAATTATCGGGTACAGATGTGGAAGCAGATGGATTGGCATATTCTCTGCTCTCTCAGCCTGTACATGAGAATCTGCTAAAAACCAGTATCAAGGTACCTGTAGAATAAACAAGAATTTGGTTTCTTTCGAACTCTAATCATGTTTTCTTAATTTTGTTCATCTGGGTTTATACTAGTCAAGACATGGCATCTTAATTTTCTTTCGGAATTATGCAGGTTTCCAGTAAGAGAGGAAGTACAGCTGATAAGATTCTACACGAGTTGCTTCAAACGGGTGATATGGCCCATAAGTACATGCAGGGATCTAGAAGCATGAAATATGACAATTGGATCCTTCTTGATAACCTCATGCAACGACGAGGCAAATCTAATTCTGCTCGTGTCAAGGCACTACAGCACCATTCAAAGCGTTCCAAAAGGCACATGTCCATGAAACAGCACAAAAAATGTGGTTCCCTGTCTTTGCCCCACGAGTATCATAAGTGAGTTTATGCATCTTTGTGAAGGGCATAGAAGTGATCGAGGCTGAGCATGCAGTCTCTTTTTAAAGCTATGTGCACGTTCATTTCACTAGAAACTTGAGATTTAATTGATTTTATCTGTTCATTAGATTTTAAGGCATATGTTAATGTGCAATTACGGAGAAAGATTTTATTCTTACTTAAGTCGCTCAATTTGATAGCATCCATGCATTATAAACAAAATGAAACCGTGTGACTGCAAGGAGAAAGTGAACTGATAGATAGGCCCAAGGTGTTTCTTGGATTTTTGAGCTAAGATCTACACATATTGGTATTAAAAATTTGTTTCCTCTAATCTTATTGTCAGGTCAGTTAGAGGTACTTGACTTATTGTTGTTATACGTTCCCTTTCTAAGGTCTCGTATTGGATTAGTGATCTGGCCATGGCTAGAAATTTTTAAATTGGACTGAAGACAGCTGGTCTAATTAATCAACTGCAGTAACCCCATAGTTTGATTTTATAAATTAGTTGTGGGACTGAATGATTTGAGAATTAGCTTACTGTTGTTTCGGCAGAGCATGTACATGTTACCATTTTGAGTTTTAGTTGCTTAGTTCATCCTGTGTGTTCTGCGTCTTGAGTTCAGATTATTTATTTATTTATTTATTTATTGGTAGGTTTGAACTCTTCAAGTCAATGCATGAAATGTGGAAGAGCTACGTAAATCAACTAATAAAGAATATGGGGTGAGATAATTTCCTCTGTGAGGTTGCTAGCACATCAAACATGTTTTCTTTATGCATCATCATTCATCATTTTGTTATCCATCCAACATGAAAATCTTTACTTTGTGTTCCGATTGCCTGGACATTTTGCTACTCATTTGCAGGAAAAAACAGCTTTGTCAGAGTCTTCTTACAGCAGATCTACATGGTGCCTATGTTCAAGGTTAGAGTTTGCAATTCTTTTATCATCACCTTGTGGTTTGTCTTGAGAATCTGTATATCCGCAATTGGATGCAGATCCAATGCTTGTCAATGGTTCCTTCCCTGCTTTCTCTCTCTAGCCAACCTTTGAATTTGCTCGGTACCACTGGAATGCACTGCATGATAAATCATGTTTCTTGTGAAGTTCCCAGACTTCTTTGCTGCGGTGCCCGGAAGGAACAGGATAATGAGTTTCGACCTTCCTTATCTGTATCTTCTTAGAGAGAACCCTGACCAAATTGATTTAGTGTTTGCCTGCCTTTGTTACTGGTATGTGAAATTGTGAAATTCGTTAATTGAATTCCATGACTGAACTAGAAGGAAATATATCTTTATTATAGGTGAGTTTTTCTTTTATCATGGGACCTTTTTTTAGCCTTTTTGTTCATGAATGAAGACATGGTATAGATCTTCTAGGTCACTTTGCTCAGCATAATCATCATCGATCTAAAAGTTCATCTAAGATTGAGTTCTGAACTTTTGTATATACTTGAACTTTTGATTGTGCATTTGAGAAGTTTATGAACTATAATGGTTGAAATTCTGTCAATGTTTTCTGGTGCAGTCGCTGACTGCAAGATAGCCACATTTGCTGGAGTTAGTGGTATTATGATTCGTGAAACTGCAGAAACATTTGGGATCATCACACCAGATGACAAATTTCGAGGTAAGCATGAATTGTACAAACTTTCACTTTGTTTACAATCAGAAAGACTCCCAAGGTCTCATGTCCTATGCAGTAATGCATGTATATAATAAGGGCACATTTGATCCCTTGTTAAAACGTTGTGTCATTGATTTATTTATTTATTTATTTATGTTTTCTTTTGGCCCATATTCTTCGCAGTTGTTCCCAAGAAGGCTTCTGTTTTTATGTTTCAAGCGGATTGTTGGAAAATCACATTGCATGGAGACAAATTGGCATCAAGAAATTTGGGTGTTTAGTCGCATACAGTTGACCATTGTATCCTGAGTTTGAAGTCATTGACTGTACCTTTCAAAGTTATTTCAGACTGGGTGCACAGCCATGGACATGGGATCTGACATACAAAAATGGTTGTTGATTATTTTTTTCCTTTAATCTGTATTTTGGTGTTGTATAGTTTGGAGCCATATCACATCCTGAAAGCACTAAGCCCTTTTTTCCCCTTGTCACAGTTTCTGGAGCAAGAGATGGAAAGATTATCACAAAAAATTAAAAAGAAAAAGAAAAAAAAAAAGGTACAGCGGTGGACCTCTCAGAATTGTAGAAGCCAAATTCTTGCAAATGAGATGCAGGGCTGAAGTGTGATGGTTAAAGTAGTGGTGTTTCGAAATATTGCATGCCCGATTGATCATTCTTTGTTTTGCTTGCTCTTTCCTACTTCTTAAGAAAGCTGTGCGAAACAATGTACAACGTGTACAGGCAATTGCTTCTTTTCTATTAAAACTTGTTCAACTCTTTATCCCTTGTTCATCATGGTCGTAAAAGCTTAGTGAATGTCCTTGCTCTGTGTGCGCACCATTTACCGGGTGTACATTTACCGGGTGTTGTTGCTTGAACCATTTTTCTTGAGAACTAATGTATTTTGGCCAAGATTGCAGCCTCAGTCGGCTCCCATTAGGGATCATGTTTCTGTCCATCAACACCTTAGGGGGGCAGATGTGTCCCACATTTAAAACATGTAAAATGCTACCATTTTGGTGTTGAAATCACAGACCATCATGCTTACAGTGGACAGGGTTGTGCTTGCTTGTGTCAATTTGGTCTCTCTACCTCCTCTTTTGGCAACTGACTTTTTAAATATTGAGTAGGGGTGGCCTTTCTAAAACAAATTGGGTTTCCTGTTGTAACCTTTTCCTTTTCTAATTACGATCCATCTTATAATTGAGCTAATTTAAGGAAATTTCTCCTCGATTTTTAAATAAGCTGAGTTAAGTTCAAATTAAAGAAAAAAAAATATTTAAAATTGATTTATTTAATTAAATTAAATTTTAAATTGTTTATTTATATAAAAAAAGTGAAAAAATCAAACTGTGCTCTGAATGATTTTCAGCCCTGGCCCTTGTCACATTCACTTAAAGCAGACAAGCCCAAATGACAAATGATCCAAACAGATAACCGAATGATGGGCATTCAGCTACCTTAAGTACCTATCCGGCATTTATTAGCCACATGAGCGTAGGAGTGTCTGTCAAGTGTCCCAGTCGCTCCATCTACGAGTCAATCTCTTTCTTAGGATTTTTTTTTTAATTATTTCTTTTTAAGACAACATCATTTTCTTGGTTGCGACTACTCGATTTTCTGCATCGGTGTCTGCGACTTATCTTATCCCAAATTAGCAAATCCTCCTCCCTGTTCAGTTCTTCTGTTCATCTCTAAGCCACATGATGGCCTCAACGATCCTTCAAATCCTACTTGCCTTGCTACCACCTCCTCTTGGCTCCCTATGGCTGTGGGGTACCCTGTCTTTCTCTCCCCCAATACATGTTTGATGATGGGTATGAAATATAAATGAATTTATTGCAGGTGCAGGTGGAGTTTTGGATCGATTAGTTTTGACTCTAATGGGGTTACATGCCTGGATTTATATATGCATTTTATGCAATGATTTCAAGCTGAAAATCTTTTATTATGTATTTGATATTGCTTTTTAACCCAAATAGCTATTTGGAGTATATTTTTATGGTAATTTATTACCTAATTGTACATATTGAAAGGAAAATTGTTAAAATGTTCACAATTGACACATTAGACAATTTTGTTTAATCATATTTTTATTTCAGTGAGATTTGGACTGTCACATGTTTCCTGTCTACTCAATTCCTCTTCCATAGGAGCTTAATGGAGTAATTGAAAAAAAAAAAAAGGAAAATCATTAGCTTTCTCCATCGATTAATAATCACGCATTGTTGCTTTCATTCCAAACAAAGCAAAGTATCAAACATTTTCAAGTGCCATTCTCTTCATCTTTCATCTTCTTTTGCTCGGCTTTATTTCTCTTCCATTGATAATGGTTGTGGGTATTTATCTTATGGTGTAAGACCGGACATGGTCCCTTTTTCTTTCCCCATATGATGGCCTTGGCCCCACGTTACCCTGCCTTGGAGGGGAATTCATCGTACAGTGACTAATCACAAGCCCATTGTCAAGTAGTTTTCGACTTCTTCCATGGTCCATCAAGAACGGTGGTGGTCCATTGACTATCATAAACTTGCGTGGTCAGTACTTGAACAATCTTATTCACCTTATCTATGATGAAAAATATGAATCTTGTTTTATGCAATTATATTTTTAGACTATATAGATATCATAATTAAATTGTGTAAGAGAGATAATTATAATTTTATCATTTTTTTAAGGGAAACAGATTTAAATACTACTTATCGTGATTTATTTATTGATCGTATGATATATAATTATCTTTATTATATAGTCATAGCATCACAAATCTCCTAATAAAAAAAAAAAAACTAATTTTCTATCCTTACACTGTTTTTAAACTTTGTTGCTGGTGAAATTCAATTAGGTCTCTGACATAACTCTTCAAAATTTTTTTAAAACTTAAGAGCTGGTAATATAAGTGTGACATTGCACCACCAAGACTCACAATGCATTACCATAATCTTGAAAAGGAAAAATAGTAAGGCTATAAGATAAATATTCGAGCTTAACCCGAACTCAAAAAAAAAGAAAAATCTTGTTCAAATCGGTTTATAAAACTAAAACGAGACAAAATTGAACTCAACTTTAAGTTCTTTTTTTTAAAAAAAAAAAAAAAAAAGAGCTGAAAATGTTTGAATTTTAAACTTCTTCGACTAAATAAGTTGAGTTAAAATATTTTACGAAATTGCACTTGGCTCATTTTGCTGTCTAATAGATAAAAGATTATAATACAATAAAAATACAAAATGAAAAGATTATGCCACACTATTCTTTAACATTGTAAAACATGTTAAAGTGGCTAACACAAAAAGGGTTAAAGGGAAAAGGCCTCACGAGGCTTCCTGCACAAGCGTGTCCGCGGGTCCTCCTCATGCGTCGAGCCATCCACACATAACCGGACCAGTTTTTTTTTTTTTTTTTTTTTTTTTTAATTATTACACGATATTTGAATTCCTGATAACAAGTTACGACTACTAAAATACCCCCTTAGAGAGGAGACCAGTTTAATTTAGATATGATTTTTAGCTTGTAAATCAATTTGGAACTCCAGTTTTATACCAAGCGGGACAAACTCACACATTACGTGGACCTTATTCCTCATATGGTGGGCGAGGTTTTCACTTTAGAACACCAGAAAAATAAACAGGATTGAGGGACCCCTGCCCCCAACAAAAGGGTTTTGTTTGTAAAACTGGAGGCTCCCACGAATCTGAGCAACAAAAAAACAAAGCACTCGTTTGGCATCTAAGTAAATGTAGGATTATGTTCATGACCCCATTAATGGTTTTTCCTTCCAGCCTTAACTGTTCACGACATTTTAGCACTTGCCACATTAATTTTGTAACCCAATTACCAAACAGTACACATGGTCCTTAACGTGTCTCGCCATGTAAGTGTAAGATCTGCGATGGATAATGCATGGAGAATCTCTAATTAAGCTTGAGAAAGCAAAGAGTCAGCCATAATGTGTTAGGAGTAATGTCACGCATGTAGATATAAAATTTGAGTTGATATAATTTTATTGGTAAGTTTTCTTTTCTTTCTTTTTTTTTTGAAAAAGGAAAAAGGAAAATAGAAACTGTGGAATATCGCAAGAGTTGAAGGACACAGATGCAATTATCCAAAGGTCAGGTGTACGTAAGCAAAGGAGCGCTTGTACTAAACAAATATTTAGAGATCCCACATTCACGAGAAAAATTTGAAAATTTTCAGATTAAGAAAGCCGTAGAGAGGACGAGGTTGTAAAATCAGAGCTAAACGACACACAGTAACCCGCCACTCTGTCTCTATCACACTCTTCACTGACAAGACCAAAAACTCTTGGAGGGAGAGAGAGAGAGATAGAGAGAAGAGAGAGAAACACTTGGGAAGTGAGCCGGTGGGGAGAGAGAGAGAGAAGCTTGGAGGGAGTCTACGGATGCTCACTATCTAGGGTTCTTTTCTTTTCTAGGGCTTCGAAAAATTTTGGAAAACAGGGTTTCTTTCAAAAATTAGAAAAACCCAGAGCAAAAGTGAATCTTCTACTTCAAAGAGATCTTGTGGGTAAGGCCAAATCGCTTTTTTTGATTGATTCGACTTCGTAGACATTGTCTCTAGCTGTTTGTTCTATCCGGGTTTCCTGCATGTTCTGCGATTTCTTTTCTGTCTTTTTTTCTTAATTTTTTTGAAATTTGATTTTGGAGAGAGACAGTGTGTTCTTATGCTTTTAAATTGAAATGTTGGTCTCTGGTTGTGGTTTACAAGCTCCGTTTGTCTCTTTTTCTTCCTCATCTTCTTCTTCCCTCTCTCTGAGCTGCTTCTACAGTAGATCTTCGTTGTTTAGTCGCTGGCATTTGGTCAGCATTTTGCAAACTTTTACTCTCTCTCTCTCTCTCTCTCTCAGCAGCGTGGGATTCTGTGGTTCTTCAAAGTGTTGATGCTTTTCTTTTTCTGCATTTTCACATTTTTTTTCTTTTTCCATTTAGGAACATGGAAGAAAATCTGAGATCTTATTATTATTTTTTTCAAATATGAATATATATATATATTTTAGTTCCTGTCTTTGGAACACTGAAAGATGAGATAAATCTAGGGTTTTCTTGTACACTATGTTTAAATGTTAAAAAAAAAAGAATATCACTAGTTTCTAATTTACGCATTAAAAGAAAATAAAAAGGGCTCCCTTTTTTCCCAGCATTTCGTTCTACGAAAGTAATATTTTACAAACGAAGCACAAGCATATGATAAACCACGGCGTTCTATGAAAGCAATATTTTACAGATGAAGCACAAGCACATGATAAACTATGTTAGTTGACCTTTCTATGGCATCAGCTATGTGTTTTGGAGGAATTTATTGAAGTAGCTGGCGTAAAAAATGGGGAAAGAAATTGAGGAAAAAAAGTGGTATCATAGTTTGTTCGCCTGGAAACACGAGAATTAATTTTTTCCCACCCTTTGGGTCTCTGAAACACAAGCATTTATTGTGGGTGTCTTTTGTGGGAATCAATAATATGTTTTCGGTGTGTTTTGTTGGAGTTGGAGTACAAAGCAGGAAAAGAAATGGGGGAAAAAGTGGTATGGTGGTATTATGCAATGATATTAAAATTTTCTTTTGATTGCAACTTTTTTCCTTTTGGTGACATTGGTTGGTGGGAATGGCGGTGGTTTCTTTGGAGTTTCTTTGAAGGGATTGTGCTGTTTGTTCGTATTGGATGCTGATTAGAAGTTGCTGTCGTTAATATGGAATACTTATTTTGTTTGTTCTGCATATATGTAGGGCGCATTTTCTATTTCTTTCTCAGTGAAGGAACTCTCTAAAATGGTGCAGGACTTGTGGGTCAAGGGACTTTGGAGGGCGCAGAGAGAAAGAGAGAGAGAAGCTTTACTTTAGTCTGCTTACTTTCTACTTTATAACTGCCAGAGTCTTAAAATATGCAAACTCCAAAAGGAAGGTAAATTTCTCATTCTCTTGGTGTTATGTTGTTTCTAATTATATAATTGTGTCTAAGCAATTTGGTTCGCCATTTTTAGCTACTTTAGTCCATTGTATTACAAGATATGGAGAAGATTTTTTAGTTGTGTGGTGAAAACTTTTTAAGTTCCCACCTGTGAGCAGATCATGATTCATGAACCATGTGGGTATTGTCCCCATAGTTCAGAATTCCACAAAAGGTCCATTCTGAAATGGCCCACCATTTCTGATGGGATGAATTTTTGTTCATGTCCAAATTCACTTCTTTCCTCGGTGCCTAAGATTGATGTTTATGATGATCATTCTGGCAAATCTAGAAGAGTCTAGTATAACTGCAGATGTGACAGATGTCATTTGCTGTATACAGTATGACATCCTTAAAGAGCCCATGTCCTGTCCCCAATCTGATGTTGTCAGCTTGATATCATTTGCTCATCAGTTTATAGGATGTGCTGGAATGCGATATTTTCCAGCACTTTATTCTGATTTTATGGTATTGCGTTACCCATATCATCCATTTCTATTTTAGCTGGTGCAGTGCTATTTTCCCCATTCAATTCATTGAAGAGATTTTGTGAAATTGGAACATAAGTTTGATGAAGTATTAATTCAGATTAAATTTCTTGAGATTGGGATTTTTTAAGAGTTCTTGATTGAAGATTGCATCCTATATTTCTATTGAAATCAAGAATTTGGTTACGTATTTTCCTACTTTAATGATAATGTACAACTGATTGAGACTCAATTAAAACCTTAACGTTGTTGATTTATATAACTCAATTGGCATGACCGTTCTTATGCTTGGAGAGATTTTCTTCTGCTACAAATTTTTGAATGTTATTTAGTCGTAGGAAATGAAGATGTATGCATTTCCATTGTTGGTGTCTCTGCATGGTGGTAGAAATATTTTAGAAACACCAAGCTATTGGTTTATCACAAAAGAAGTTCTTCTAGTGTACACTGTTCGATGCATAAACTCGCACAACCAATTTCCTTTTTTTCCTCTCAAACAAATATGAATTTCTTTGTCGTCATTTCTAAACCGTTTCAACTGTTCTGCTAGAAAAGTAATTTCCAAGAAATGTCCATTGTATGTTACTCTTTTATTCAATGCGGCTTTAATGCAAAGGCATATGCACTCGGTCAATCTATTATATTTCTAAGTCTTAAATTTTCTCTATATGGGCTTTACTTTGATTGTATAGTGGATATGTCACTGTCGATCACCACCGCAGTTCACTCCTTTATTTCAGTGCAAACTGTCCTCCATTGTCAAATCTGCTTGGTCAATACATGTAATACATCTCTATTGTTGGGAATTTTCTCTATTCTGATTATTCTGCTATCAAAATACCAGAAATGTCTCTGTTGAAGTGCCCAAAAGGACATCTCCTTCAACTCCGAGGACTGCTCGGCAACTCAAGACAACAGGAACAGAATCTCATTCTGGCCCTTCTCCGCGCCCAGCGAGCAGAACACCAAAAGAGAGAAGTCCTAAGGTTGTAGAGCGAAGGTCTCTGTGTAGCCCTGTTACTGAGGTATATCATTTTTGACCCTAAATCAAACATTAACTATATCTATGTCCATGAAAATGATAGTATAAAAAAATCTTTGTACTGCTAGTAGACTCAGCAGATTATATTTCAAGGGAGAGTTATCCCAAGGCTATAGAATTAATTGGCTTGTCACAGGTGAATTTCTTGAAGAGATGGGTATTATACTACGAACTTTGGCTTCTAAGGTCTCCTGGTAGAGTGGAGTGCAAGCCATCTTGGCGCAGTAAAAGATTGTGCAGTTTTTAACTTTTTTGAGTGCTTAGTACTGGACCAGACACTTGTAATAGATGTCAAAAGTTTTACTTCTACAATATTTGGAAAGAATCAGAAGTTGTTATTCGCCCTTGCATTTTGTTTGCTTTCATAATGGATTGGGTTGTTTCTGAGTTTCAATCTTGTCAACTGACAATGTGGTGAATACCTGCTATGCTTAGAATTAGAAAGCCTTTGTGCTGTCTAACTTACCGATGTTGAGAACAGATTTTTGCTTTGCCCAAGTTCCTTGGAACTCCTCCGTGATCACTTGAGTTGTGTTTGTCTCTTCTGCTTGGCTGTAGCTATGTAGCTTTTAGTTAGTTGCTTGGTATCTTGTGGATGGACTTTTTGTTGCCTTGAATGTGTTCATGATCCTAAATGTTTTTCCTATTTAATTCTGATCTCCAGAAGAAGCTGTCCAAGATTGCAGAATTGGAATCCCAACTTGCTCAACTCCAGGATGATCTGAAGAAAGCGAAGGAGCAGTTGGGTGCATCTGAATCACAGAAGAAGCGAGCGCAGCAGGAGGCTGAGGAGGCCCAAAATCAGCTCTTAGCCATGTCAATAAAACTTGAAGAGTCCCAGCAGCAATTACAGGAGCTATCTTCTTCTGAGGATGCTCGGGTGCAGGAGCTCGGTAAAATTTCCCTGGATCGTGATCGAGCATGGCAATCTGAACTTGAGGCTATTCAAAAGCAGCACTCTTTGGACTCTGCTGCCTTGGCATCTGCCATAAATGAGATCCAGAAGCTAAAGATTCAGCTGGAAATGGTTTCTCAGTCTGAAGCTGCTCAGACTAAGCATGCGGAATCTGCACATGTTGAGATTCAAAGCTTGAGGGTGGAGCTTGAGGAAACTCTGGCCCTGGTTGAAAAAATGAAATCTCAGCTCAATGACGGCAAAGAATCTGAAGCTCAGGCACTGGAAGTTGTTACTCAAACACAAGAACAATTAGAAACCGCCAAAAAAACTATAGAGACACTTAGGTCAGATTGTCTTAAAGCCATGGAAGCTCACAACAACTTAGCTTTGGAACTGGAGCAATCAAAAGCTCGAGTAAGCTTACTGGAGGGACAGGTGAGTAAACTTCAGGCAGAGATAGTAAATGGAAGCAGGAGTCCGGTGGATTCATCTGCTGAGATTATGCATACGCCAGAGAATGGAGAAACTGAGCAGACAAACCAGCTAATAGCAGAGCTTAATTTTGTGAAATATGAGGTTGGTCAATTGAGGTCTGCATTGGAAGCATCAGAGATCAGATACCATGAAGAATATATCCAAAGCACATTGCAGATCAGAAGTGCTTATGAACAATTGGAGCATACAAAATCTGAATCTTGTCACACACAGGCTGAACTGGAGGCAGAACTAAAGAGAGCAAAAGCCAGTATTGAAGAGCTTCAGGCTAACTTGTTCCATAAAGAATCTGAGCTGATGAGTAAAAAGGAGGAGAATGTGGGGTTGAATTCAAAGATTGATTCTAGTTCTTTACATGGGAGAGAGTCTGAACTGGAATTAGAGCTGAAAAAATCAGCAGCAGATTTGGCAGATCTGAAATCACATTTGCTGGATAAGGAGACAGAATTGCAGAATGTTACTGAAGAGAATGAGATGCTGAGGATTGAAATCAAGAAAAAAGAGATGGAGAAAAATAAGGTTAATGCGGAGGTCATTGGTTCAGCTGAAGCAGCAAGGGCTGCAGAGCGAGAGGCTCTAATGAAGCTTGGCTCTTTGACAGAGGAGGCAGATAGGAATAGCAGAAAAGCAGCAAGGGTGACTGAACAGCTTGATGCAGCACAGGCTACAAATTCTGAGATGGAGGCTGAACTAAGGAGATTGAAGGTGCAGGCAGACCAGTGGAGGAAGGCAGCCGAGGCAGCTGCTGCCATCCTTTCAACTGGAAATAATGGCAATTTTCTTGACAGGAGTGGATCTCTTGATGTCAACTATAATCCTGTTGGTGGGAAGATGGGATCACCTTATTCTGAAGACATTGATGATGATTCACCCAAGAAGAGAAATGGAAACATGTTGAAGAAGATTGGGGTGCTATGGAAGAAGGGCCAGAAGTAGTGAGAGGTTGGGTGCTCATGTCTGCTGGTTATTCTTTTTCCTCCTGGGTACGAAGATTCTTATTTCACTATGCTGTGCTTCGTGACTAATGCCTCCAGCTATCTCGATCAATATGGAAAGAGCAAAATGATCCACGGGTGAAGATAATGTCCATGTTAATGAAGATGGGGAGTTTGAGTATCACCCTATTAATTAGATTTATTCTAGGATTTATGATTCTTGGCTTGACGCACCATGATTGCCGCGGGTGGAGTAGTGCTTTTGATATGTTGTACGAGGATGAGAAATGTTATGCTTGAGCCATCCCCATTTTGATTGACCCTTAATGTAAGTTACCTTGAGAATATGTAGCTATGTGCCTGTTGTAATCTTTTCCTGATATCGGTTTTGTTTATGGATTGAACCTGGGGCTTGTAGACCATTGTGGTACCGGGAATCTCTCTTCATGTACTGGACAAATGATCTATGGTTGTCATTTTGGACTCCTAGTTCTTCCTTATTTGAGCCATGAGAACCTGTACGATTGGTTTGGTTGTCCCCTTTTGTTTCTCATGTCCTCGGGAAGTGCTTGCACATGTGATGCCAACACTTTGTTAAAAAACTAGTGGACAAAGTGCAGGAGTTTGTCCAATATGCTGGAATGAGTCGGTTTACTGAAACCTGAGTTTATTGTACTCTCATAAGGTAATGGATAAATTTCAACCACAGTAAGGTACAGCGAATGCTAGTCATGTTCCTCTCCCGTCGATAATACATATGGTGCAGACATATATTCTAGTGAAGGTAAGGATGGGCTGAGGTGTACGACATTTGGAGACAATCTTAACAAGCCCCTTGCCCAAGATCTCTTTGGTATCCTCGTTCGAATTTAAAACGACACATTATCATCCCTTTGGATCAACCAATGATTGCGCGGGTCAAACATGCATATGATATGTGAAGGATAATATCAATGTCATTGTAATCTTTTCCTAAGAAATTTAATATCATATCTCATTAAACCAACTGACCGTTGATAAAAATTATTGGTTACAAGGCCAAAAAGTTTCGACTCAAATAGCATCTTCCCCCTCCCCTTATGTAATTGGTTACAAGGCCAAAAAGCTTCGGCTCAAATGGTATCTTCTCCCTCCCTTTATGTAATATACTCGAGTTCAAGACCCATGTATGCACAAAAAAAAAAAAAAAAAAAAAAAATTGGTTACAAACGAGGTTTCGAGCTTTACTTTCCTTGGTTAATTGGGCCCACCAAAATGGCCCAATCCAAATACATGAAATAGCCCAAGTGGAAGCCCGAGGGCTCAGAACGTAACTTCAGAACCCAAACAGTCGGAACTCGCAATATAAATGCCTCAATAGAGTTAGGGTTTTGCTTCTCCAGCGGCCACTTCGTCTTCATCACCTCGGGAGCTTTCAAGACTAATCCCCCTAGAAGTCGCACTCGAGGAATCCCTACCTTCTATTCAAAATGGGGTACGCTTAATTCTCTTCTACACATTAATTCTCTTCATGATTTCATCGTATTTCATGTGTAGATTTCCCTTTTTATGATTTTGGTTCCCTATTCCCATCTTGTGGGTTATCTCTGTAGGTTTAGACTAGGTTTTGAATCTAGAGTTATGTATTTTCTGGGGTTCTGAATATGATGTTATGTGTTTTCTGGGGGTCTGAATATGATGTCCTTTTTCACTGCTTTCAGATCTGTGTTTAGATCTTTTCTGTCTCTTGGGACTGCGGTGTTTAAGGATTGAAATGATGTGTAGATGGATCTTTTCTGTGTTTAGGCATCAGTATGCGTTAAAAGAGTTCTTATTTTTTGTGTTTGTGCTGAACAAATCGATATCTTGTGCCATTTTTTGTAAATAGATTGAAAGCACAATCAAATTTTCGTTGAGTGCCATGCCCATGTGTGACTTCGAAAATTAGCGGTTCAACTGCCTCTTTTGTTTGAATTGTGAATGATTAGGGGATATGGATAACAACAACAACAATCTGAACCTATTCATGTTTTTTTGCCATGTTTTTGTGGTCTGTACGTTTATAGTTTCTTATGCTCTTTACTCCCGAATTAGTTATCCTTCTGGCACAGCATAGAATCCTGTTATAGTAGAAGTGATAATTGAGGTTTTATTAGAGTCAGTGGGTTTCAAGTTAAGTGTTCTAATGAAAGTCTCCACTAGATTGTCAATCCAGTGATGCATAGTTATACAACATGTTAATTTCCTTTGATGCTGCTCACACTGTTTGCCAAGGATTATGACAAAGGTCTGACCAGAACAAAATGAGAGATGTTGGTTGGGGGTATTTGTTTAAGATTTGATATCACACTTTTGCTGTTCCGCTTCCCCCATTTATGATTGATCATCATATTGAGTTTCTTTGACATATGGATGCTCTTTTACAGTAAGACACGTGGAATGGGAGCTGGACGCAAGCTCAAGTCCCACCGCAGAAGGCAAAGGTGGGCTGACAAGGCCTATAAAAAGTCCCATCTTGGGAATGAGTGGAAGAAACCATTTGCGGGTTCTTCTCACGCCAAGGGGATTGTGCTTGAAAAGATGTAAGTCATTAATGAGCATGCTTTCTTCTTTCCTTGCTTCAGTATTATTTTTCTATTATGAGAGTATTACACATATGGGCCACTTAAATTTGTCTCAATTGTTCAGAGGTATTGAAGCCAAGCAGCCAAACTCTGCTATCCGTAAATGTGCGAGGGTTCAACTCATTAAAAATGGGAAGAAGATTGCTGCATTTGTTCCTAATGATGGTTGCTTGAACTTCATCGAGGAGAATGTAAGAAGTTGATTTAGTATTGTCTTGGGTTTGTTGTCCTCTCATCTAGTTCTTCTTACTGAATCATATACTTTGTGCTTGTCATAGGATGAAGTTTTGATCGCTGGATTTGGACGTAAAGGGCATGCCGTTGGTGATATTCCTGGTGTTAGATTTAAGGTGGTGAAGGTGTCTGGTGTGTCTCTTCTGGCTCTTTTCAAAGAGAAGAAGGAGAAGCCAAGATCCTAGATTATGAAACGAGTTACTAAGCTTTTAATTAGAAGTTATTTTTACTTTTGAAAATGAAGCCTTTATGTTGTTGAGTGGATTTTGTTGGCAATTCTTGATCTATTTGATTTTAAAGTTTTTGTATTGACGTTTTTGGTAGTACTTACCATTGAGGAAAAGAATTCTTTGCAAATGCTATTCTTGCTCGTGCTTGGGGGTGTGCATGATGGTGTTTAATTTTGCCTGGATTTTCACGAGGTTATGGATGTGCCTTGGAAAACCAGAGGATGGGGCACTTCTTTTGATGCTATAAAATCTTTTAAAGTGAGCTGCTCTTAACCACGACTTTTCATAGGCCTGGCTGAACTATTTTCTGTGCTGCCACGGTTGCTTTCTTAACATAGCTGCGTTGGTTTCAGTAAGGTAGCGAAAAAGGATTGAGAACAAATGATTAAGCTGAATGTCTTCTTCTGGATGAGCAAAAATTTTTGTTTTTGTTGATTTTATAATGATTTTCAATCTGACAGTACCTGTAGTTGTATCTAGGGCTGTTATGACACCCGGGTCGAGCCCGGGTATCACAATACCCGAGCTCGGCTCGAGTCTGTGGGAGGTGAGCTCGAGCTCGGGCTCGAGCTCGTCGAGCCTGTGATTCTAGAGCTCGAGCTCAACTCGAAGTGTCGTCAAAGAGCTCAAGCTCGAGTGTCGCGGGCCTCGGGCAAGACTGGGACCAAGCCCCGGCCCGAGACCAAAACCGCATCCGAACCCGATCGCTTGGGCTGAAGGCAGAACTGGAAGGCGGAAGGCAGAGGACAGAAGGCAAAACTCAGAGAGAGAGAGAGAGAGAGAGAGAGAGAGAGAGAGAGAGAGAGGAGATCAGACCTTCGATCGCTGTGGTGAGAGGATCAGAAGGTGAAGGAGACTTCGATCGCTTGGACTGCGGTTGAATCGCCCTTCGATCGCCGCCGTGGTGAGAGCATCGGAAGGAGAAGGAGACTTCGATCGCTTGGGTTGGATCGCCCTTCGATCGCCGTCGTGGTGAGAGCATCAGAAGTTCGATTGCTTGGGTTGCGGTTGAATCTCCCTTCGATCGCCGCCGTGGTAAGAGCATCGGAAGGAGAAGGAGACTTCGATCGCTTGGGTTGGATCACCCTTCATCGCCGCCGTGGTGAGAGGCAGAGAGCATCAGAAGTTCGATCGCTTGGGCTGCGGTTGAATCGCCCTTCGATCGCCACCGTGGTGAGAGGAACAGAAGGTCGATCGCTTGGGCTGAAGACTTCGATCGAGGGCTCGAGGCTGCTGAATGAGAAATGGGAACGGGTGGGTTTGGGTAAATAGTAGACGGGTAGCTCGACGAGCTTCGAGCTTGACAGAACATGGGCTCGAGCTCGAGCTCGAGGAAGGACTCGCTGAGCTCGAGTTCGACCCGAGCTCGAGTTGACCGAGCTCGAGCTCGAGCTTTGACCGGGTAGTATTTCGGGTACCCGTGACACTACCCGGATATCATAACAGGCCTAGTTGTATCTAAGATTTATAATGAAGGTTGATCATCCTATCCTAAAAATCTAGGATTGGAGGGCAGGTGAAAGTAAATATGATTGCCCAGTCCAATATTTTATGTTGGTTATTTGTCGCCTCTAAATAGCGCCTAAGCGCTAGAATAAATATCTAACCATATCAGCAGGAATTTCGGAGACCTTATTCATACATCCAAAACTGGGGGATTCCTTGGTTGTGTCTTCAGGTTCAAGAGGATGCTTGCAAGAAATGGTGAAAAAGTTGAAACTGAGAGTGCTTTTTGACTTGACGTTAGAAGAACAAATGCAAAACTTTAAAAAATTCAAATTAATATAAGAAAAACAACCATATGGCACCTATTAATAAACAAGATAATATTGAGAATAAGAGTTTCATCTTCATGTCCTTGTAGAAATTATACAACTCATTCCAAAACCTACAAACATGGATTTCCTCTAAAGCAGGATTTTTTTCCCCCATGATAATTTGGTGACAATTTGTGTTGCACACGCAGAGCCTTATCTGCAGCAAAGTTCAAATATTTTGCTCATCCCTGCACTTTGGAAACAGACTCCCCAGCATGAAGAAATACGTGGCAGAACCAACAGAAACTTGCATTGTCTAATGCTGCAAAATTGCTAGTTTAGCTGTTCTCCATCCGAATGTTCTCTCTTAGTGGCGGAGTGGTCAACTTCTCTACTGCTTCAATATCGGGAAGACAGTTCTTAACAGCAAAAGGAATCCTCAAATCTGTGTTGGTTTCAGAGCTTGGCTTTGGAGAAAAGTGCGCATTGTCATTCTTTTGACCATGAACGGGGCTCCCGGCTATGCATGACAAATCTGAGGCTCTGTCATTGTCTAAACACTTTATAGCAGACTGAATAGGAGTTTCACCAATGACTTCTGAATGCCCTTGTATTGGGACACAAGCATCACTAGATCCATCTTTGGGGTTGGCCATGATGACACTTGCAAGGAGGTTCTCTACAACATCTGCACTTGCTTCTGCTTTGCCACATTCAGATCTATTTAGTCCTTTAGGAATTGCTTCTCCAGTCTTCGCAAGGCCATCCCCTCCCGATTTAGGAGAAAAACTATTTTGAAGTTTAGTAGCACCTCTAATACTTCTCGACATGCTAGAGACCCTTGTTGCAGCATGCAATGGTTCCTGGAGAAGATGAGATAACGGCTTGACTCTTAAAGCAGCATTCTGTCCATCGTTTATATTTCCTGATCCTGTTACTGTTTTGATGGTCTGCGGAAGTTTTTGAGCCTTTGTGTTATTAGAGCTCCCCTTCGGACTAGAGATGGTGTAGGCTGCTTTTGATCCGGTGGATAAATTCATAAGAGATTGGACACCTCCCTTGGGTGTGCGACTGGCTCCTTTTGCCTACATGAAGATTCCAAATATTGTTATCATTTGCGAAAAGCTAATGAAACATAATACAGCAGAATCACTGACATTAGGAAATCCCTATGGTTGGTCATCTTAGGCATGAGGGGAGATATTGAACCATGTATCGTATAAGACACTTTTGTATGTCAAATGCATTAATATTGGGGGGGGGAGAGAAAAAAAGAAAAGGGATGGAAGGGGATAGTATGTTACCCTCTCTAAGGATTGGAGAATATATTACCTCATTTAATGTCATATGGCCCCTTTGGTGCAAAAAGTTATGTAACTCTATATGGATGGTATTATTTTCATAAAATTGATCCCTTCAGAAGGATCTAATGGTGTTTCTAGCCAGAGGTCTGATGTGTTGTAAGTGCATTAGCAACTAATATTTCAGCTATATTCTACAGCAATTTCTTTCAGTTGGGTAATATTCTGACAATATTCATTGTACAGCCTTTTTATGCTAAAAACCTATAAAAGCATCCATGCATCCAGGATCATATCACACTTCATAAATTAGACACAAATTTTTGAATCCGCACTCTCCAACATAAGAATGAAAAAGACTAACAGCTATTAGTAAATGAAAAGACTAACATGATAATAGGAAAGGAGTGAAGGTATAAAAATGGATAAACTAACCCCATCAAAAAATCCTAATTTGGGTGATGGTTTTCGGAGGCCTGAAGGTCTTGCAGGAAGGGAACAAGAGGTGGTAGCATCATCTGGTGGTGCTTTCTCAACAGGTTGACTCTGCAATTCTGTCACTTGATTTTCATATCCCTGTGAGAATTTACACTCAGGAAGGTTCTTAATATATGCAGAGTGGAGATCACCATTTTCTGACATCTCTCTCCTTGGAGAGCTGGTATCAAGCCGAGCCTTTACATTATCAGATCCCTGATTCACAGTGGAAGCTGATGAAGATGATTCAATGGACCACTCGCTGATAGAACTGGCAGGCAATATGTTAGAAGGGAGCTTAGACATTGATGTCAAATAAGCTGACAATTGAGAATTGCCAGCATGAGTTTTGCTTTTGCCAATCTTTGAGGGAGTTCTGATGGTTGGCCCAGAAGAATTTGGATTGTTACTTTTGGAACCAACTAATTGTCTCATGGAATTCACTGATGATCTCCCAATGCTGCCAGATGAAGAACTGCTAGAACTGTTGATTGAGGAGGATGTTGACAGCTTAGTTGAACTTGAGGAAACTAAAGAATTGGACTTTAAAGATTGTTTTGGCCTAGGCACAACTCCACGCAAGTTACCCAGACCAGAAACTTTAGATGGCTGAGCGCCTCTACCTGTAACTGTGACATCATATGGAACACGACAAATAAGAAGAATTTGAGTTAGAACAAAAATGAACAACAGTGGCTAGAGATGTCAAATGTTAATTTACCAGATTCTCTTTTTGTATTTTTATCATCTATGGAGACACGATGAGCACCCAAAGAAGCCCTTTTCTTTGGTGTTGCAGACATTGGATTGACCTTGCCTAAAATTCTGGGTGGCTTAGGAAGCAATGAATTTGATCCTCCGCTTTGAGCAGCAGGCTTTTCATAACAGAAAAAAGGAAATGGTGTCAATTGAATAAGGTCCCCAACCAAACATTTACGTAAAGCTGAACTAACTGAATCTTCAACTAATTGGTTTCCTATTAGCATTAGCAACTGGAATTCCAACATCAACCGATGGAATAATTCAATGAACATCATTTGCATAGTATAAATTAGTAAACTTTGCACTTAAAGAAAGATTAACCTGGGATGCTTGAGGAGATGCTGAAACTTCCTTTGGTAATTTAACTGATCCCATACCAGGCTTCTTTGAAGCAGGTTTTTGCTTCTGCTGCAAGAAGAAATGACAGTACTTCAGATATGCAGCTTGTCAAAATGATCATTTACTACAGATCTTTCAGCATTAATTGTTCTTACCGTGCCTTGAGGAGCAAGAACTTCTTTCTTTAAGGCTGAGGAAGACAAGCCCATTAGTCAGAGAGAAAGTTTTGACAGGTAAGTAAAAGCAGAGCTTGAGTTTATTTTACCCTGAGTAATATTTTAGAGATTTTCCAAAACATATAGTAAAGTACCAGTTCCCAACTATGATCAGTATTGAAGGATATTCCAATTAATGCAACTGTCCAGTTTTTATGATCCTGAGATAAAGTATATGCCCCCGAGAATAATACTGAAAGGCCAAGGCTGGACCTTGCAAATTGCTTTGATAAAAAAAACCATTGAGAGGAAAGTGATTATCAGATTGTCCTCACCCAAATTTGAGGATCTGTCAGACAACCCCTCAGAACCTTAATTCCGGTGCATTTATTGATTTATAACAGAGAAATTGTAGAAGCATTCTTTGTGACAAACAGCTAGACATAATAAAGTAAATATCAAACTAAAATGTGAAAAAATAGTATAATAGTTAGGTTATGATACAAACTTTGAATTGAAGGGACCAAATGAAAGAGTGAATGCTGGCATGAATTCTAACATACAAGAATAAGCAAACAGACATGGTGAAAAGTGGGAATGGAGAATAACCTAGTTCAACATGTCCTGTACAGGTAAAAGGATAAGTCATGTAAAATAAAGGGATGAACCACTGCAAATACCAATAGCATAAGTTTTTCTTCTTTTGGTTGGGGGGTGTTTGGGTGGTAGATGGTTCAGTAAAAGAGAAGAGCTTTGTTTGTGACAAACAGCTAGACAAAATGAAGTAAATTAAGATCTAAATTGTGGAAAGGCAGTTAATAGCTAAGCAATGGTACAAACTTTGAAGGGACCAAATGCAAGAGTTAATTTGGTTTGAATTGAATTCTAACATATGGATGATGAATGGGAATGGCAGATATCCCAGCTCAACCTATCCAATACAGGTAAAAGGAAGTCATGTTAAACAAGCAGATGAATCTTCAATGTTTTTGGAGGCAGGTTTAAGAAAGACACTTTAAACACTGCAACTCCCAATAGAATAAGGTTTTTTTCCCTCTCCTTTGGTGGAGGGGGGCTTACCAGATGAGGAAAAAGAAGAAAATAGTTTAATGCTTTGCGTGAAATATGACCCTAGCTTCTGCCAGATTTCCATGTTTCTCTTCCTGACGTCTCTACATAACAAATATATATAATAGCCAGCATTTCCTGCTATCCTTAATCACAGCCATTGTTATGCTTACCTCGAGTAGCATGAGATTCTTTTTCTCCCTTTCCTGCTTTGCTACTTGAGTGAGGTTCTGTTTCTCCCTTTTCTGTTTTTCTAGTTGAATGAGATTCTGTTCTTTTTCCTGCTTTGCTAGTTGAATGAGATTCTGTGTCCCTGCTTCCTGCATTGCTGGTTGTTGAACTAGCATTATATAAGTTTTTAGTCGACTTTTGAATTGAAGCTCTAACATCATCAAATAACTCGGTCTCAAATGCATCCAGCGTTAAATTTTCACTTCCTAATGTAGAAAGTGACTCAGTAGATCCACATATATCCTCTTGAATACCAGGTAACCTTTGTTTACCATCTCTCTCAACACCTTCAATGATGCTAGACAGTTCTTCAGGATCCAAAACACCTGAACATTGGGTAAAACCTTTTGTCATAATGTGCCAATGTTTATGCCAAAAAGAACTGGAACAAAGATGCAGCCATTCCTTATCAATAGAAGGAGCAAATTCCTAGTTATAATACTGGGAAGGAAATGTACCTGCACTCGTGAAGAATGCATTATCCCATGCTAAACTTTTGCGCAAGTTACACTTGCCAGTTTTCTGTTTTATCTCTCTTTCCAAAGTTTCAGATGGTTGAGGTAAGTGCTCCTCCTGCTTATGAATATCTGTTGAATCAACTTTACTGGCACTCATTGCCTCCAAATTTTTGGACTCTCCACAAAGGTCTGCAAGAAAAAAATTGGAGTGATTTCAACTCAAAAATGCTCTGGCAACATAGAAGTACAATTTAAAAAAAAAAGGAAAAAAAAAATGTAAGTTACATAAGCCGGAGAAAATTGTCCTTCAGAAAAAGCCATGAATATGATTCATGCTGCTCTTTATTCAAAAGCTTTCTGAGTAAATCCAAGTCCCTTCCATGTGCACTCATATTTGTTGATCCCACATTTTTTGAAAAAATTGCATCACGACAATCATATACTATGTTGTACTAAAAATCAGTCGAGGCCTCATTAGCCAACAAACAAAATGCCCTTTGGGGAAAACCTAAATATTGACTAAAATAAAGTTTGCTCATTTCATATTTCATCTTAAGAGCACGAACACCATCTCCGGTCATTATTATTTTATTCAGTTTTTTCTTGAAGAAAACCCTAATTCCCAATAAAAATACTTCTTTTTCTTTGATTCTGACCTAGTTAACATTATGGAAAACCTTGATTTCACATCAACGATTTCCTCAACAAATTCAGCCACATAAAATTTGCTCGGAGAAGCCAGAAATTAGCTCCTTTGGTAACATAACTCACAAATTTCTTCAATTTTGACATCAAGCCTAAGGTAAAACTGAGTGGGACGACATTGGCTGTCGAGTAGACAGCCTCGGACAACAAACAATTTAAATCCGGGCCCACGTTCAATTCCATGTACGAGACGAATTTTATAAGATATCTAAACAATTAAAACAGAAAATTTTGAATCACTTAATAAATCTGATCCTTAAGTCGACAAATATGCAAATAATGTCCAAAATTTCACCCAAAAAGAAAAAAGAAAATGGGGGGAAGAAAGTACCAGAAGACGGAAGATCAGAGAGAAGAGGAGAAACAGTGAGAAGAAGACTGTCGTCCTCGGACGAAACGTCGATGAGATGAAGACTTTCGACTTTCAGATTTTTCTCCGTCGATTGTTCTTCCATGTCTGTCTTTGTCAGATCGGAACAGAGAGAGAGAGAGAGAGGCGGGGTTTTTTTTGAGGTGTGTGTGGGTTTTGAATTTTGGGAGCAGCGGATTCCTATTGGAAACACGTAAAATAGAGCGTCTCAATGGGACGGACGCAAGATTAGACTTCCTGAGATTTTTAAGTAATTAAAATCTTTTTGACCGTTGGGGTTTTTATGCGTGCTCCTCTAGTTTCTATATTTTAGACATTTAAAAAAAAAAAAAAAAAAAAAAAAACTATTTTCCAGTTTCTAAATTTTTTAAAAATATCCAATTAAAAATGCTTTTTTTCCTTTTATAATTCTGTTGCCGAACAGCCTTAAATAGAAAAGAGCTTTTTCCTTTAGAAATATGTTGGAAAATGTGCCGCCTAAAATAGTAACGATGAATTTGAAACAATAACAAAGATCTTAATTTTATTTTGGATTTTTATATTAAAATTATCCTTAAATATTAATTTTTTTTCTTTTTAATTTAGGTGGATCGATCTAGCCTATGTCGGTCTAAATACAAATAGAGATTGATATGGGTAGCAAATGGTGTTTGAGAAATTTTAGATTACTTTAGCTGTTTAAATGAGCTTTAGTTTGTCTTATTTTTAATATATTATTTTTTAGCTAGAGTAAAAAAACTATAATAAATATAGAACTTTACAAATAAAAATTAATTTTTTATAAAAATAATTTATATTATCGTTATATTAATTATTTTGTATATTAAAAAATTACACCATTTCTTTACCTTAGAGGTCACATCTTTTGGGGCCGGGGGTGTTCCCTTAAACCAGCAAGACCCAAAAAGAGCCACCCGGTCACATGATTCAAATGGGGGAGAGAGTGACCATTGGACTTGGTCCCTTGGGACAGAGACATTCATGTTAACAGAGCCGCATGCCAAATTAAAGATGAGGGTCCACTTGAAATGAAAGAAAAAGGATAGGGGCATCTCTCTAATCGTAAACTTAAAGGGCAGCCATTGATTAATCTGCCAGGAAGGAAAATGATGTTTCCCGGCACCTGGGAAATCATATGGAAAACATTGGAACAAACGGCAAACCATTAAACCAGAAAATTGTCCAAGAAAAGCAAGTACAAACAGCTTCTAGGCTACTATAGTATCAAAATATATAGATATATTTTTATTTACAGTCGAATTCTAAATAAGCCAGTTAGAAAATTGATAGTTAACTTCTCTAAAATCTCCATCTTTTGGTATAACTTATGGCTTGAACGTAAAACCTAGTAAAGGTCAACTAGGTGAGCAAGAATTTCTACGTACGAAAAACTTGGGGGTGGGGCGGGATCTAATGTCTGAAATACCTAATACTGTGACCTTGCAAGAGTTTCCTGACATTAATTTGTGTTGCCCTCCGCAGCTGTTCTACTGTGTCTGCCTCTTTTGGCTGCACGGGAAGATGCTTTGCGCTGGTTAGAGAATGCAAACTTCAGGCGATAACTTACAAGTGAGGGCCCAAAAATACTGAATTTCCCAGTACTGCTGAAAGCGGCTTCTGCATCAGCTCGACTCTTGAATATTACTTTGGCACGGCTGCTCTTCTTCAGAACTTCAGTTGCAGACTCATTTAAAGGGCCATAGCGGTTGAATATCTGATTCAGATTCTCTATTGAAGGAACAGAGTCCAAATCAGTGAAGCTCAAAATCAAAGCAGTTGGGGAGGCTGCTTCTTCACAAGTCTTGTTTACTGGTTTCTCTATGTTCATCACAAAATCTGCATCAGCAGTCTGGTCTTTCAAACCCAAATTCAAGTTGGACTGATCATTCATTTCAGACTTCTCAGTGAGCATACTCTTATCACACGGAGAATTATGTTGAGAATCTCCCCCTCCATCATCAACATCAGATAAAGGTTGATTCTCAGGGACACCTTTGACAATCATCCTACCAGTCCAGTTAGAGTCTTTCATATCCTCAGGCCCGGATGTTTCAGCTGATTTCTTCGCCAGTTCACTACTGGAGACATTTTCTAGAGGCTCCCCAAGCCTCTCAATAGCAAAATCCTTGGAACTTGTTGAGTTCCTGAAATTCATGAAGAACCTTTGTACAGGATTCAAGAAGTCGTAGTTTTCCATAGGATCTGTTGCAATTACACAAAGCTGCAACAACAGCTCATCAGGAGAGCACTTCATGTACATCGTTCTGGGCTTTCTTCCTCTTTTAGATATCCTGATAGAGCTGATTATTCCGGGTTCATCTCTCCCATTTTGGCTTTTGTTGTCATATACATCTTTCTGTGACACTACACCCCCCAGCTTTAGTGGTGGTGGAGTCAAGGCAGTCAGTCGATTAGCAATCCTCCGTATGCTTTCTCCAATTCTAATGGCTCTCTTAGCCGAGTCAATTGATCCCAATGATGCAGAAGGTTTTCCTTTCTTCAATGTTTTTTGATCATGCATGAGATCTGCTACATTGGCCTGCTTTCTTTCATCTTCACCTTCGGATTGACCTACACTAACTGACACATCTGAACCATTTCGCATCATCAAGTCTGATAAGGACAGGGACCTCTCTTTTTTGTTAGGAGAGGCACTGTTCCCTGAAACATGTTTACGTTTTCTTCCCACCTTCCTGTTTGCAGTAGGGACGGGCTCATCATTATCACAAGTTGTACATTCTACAGATTCAGTACAATCTTTCATCTCTCCCACAGGAATAACCACATCATCCTCCAATAACCCAGCAAATGATGGAAAGTAAGGCAGGTGAGGACAGCCTTTCCAACGATAGAAGCTCAGAACTTGTGCTTTTGCTATTACAAGATTCAGCTTATCACATGCATTATTCGGTGATTGTGCAAATATCTGCACAAAATCAACAAGTTTTACTGGTTCAAAAGAATCTGCACTAGAATATCTGTCTACACCATCTCTTCTCCGCGATTCTTTTTTTATCCCAGAATTACAAAAAGTTTGGGTCTTAATTTCAGCATAGATATCCTCGCCAATACAATGGCATGCCAGGCCAAACTCGACGCGTCTAGAAATCTCATCCAGAGCACAATCCACAGCATTACAGAATGCTTCCAAGCTGGTCTGCCTTTCCATGTCAGAGAAGTGCATCCGAAATGGCTTCAACCGAGAAGCTTTGTTCCAAGCAAATGTGTGATCCCAAAAATATGCCACCAGATAGCTATCATCTTTACGGCATTTCAATGCCTTTCTTGATGCATCTGCAGGATCAATTATCTGCCCAGGCCACCAAGGATGGCTTCTCACTTTTCCCCACACCAAATCCGATACGCAAAATTCATGATCTTTTCCTAAACCCCTACCCTGACTCTTGGTCCTGCCATTTTTAACTCCATTCGGATATTCATTCTCCTCATTGTTCCTTCCAGCTAGCGAGGCAATATTACTATTGCGAGACACATTACCAACATCCGAACCACCATTTTCTCTCTCCATCTCATCAGATTCCAAATGACTCACAATAACACCAAATCCATCATCAGAAGACTCCATTTTCATCTCGGAGCTCCCCATTATACTCTCCGAACCTTCAAATGATTCAAAGTTTGAAGAACAGTGAGTAATGCCATCGGTTAGGGTTTTTGTCATAGAAACCTTGACTGGATTAGGAATTGAGGTTTCTGAAACAGTGGACATGTTGATTGATTTGGGGTCTAGGGTTTGCGGTTGGGCGTCAGGTTTCAATTCCATGATTTCGGAACCCGTAGACATCACTAAACCCCAATCATTTAACGAGTCAATTTTTCAGCTGTAACGTTAAATGAAAGGAATAAGGCTGGGGAGAGAGAGAGAGAGAGAAGTACCTGGTTAGGAGCGAGTCGAGAAGAGAGAGAGAGAGAGAGAGAGAGAGAGAGAGAGAGAGAGAGAGAGAGAGAGAGGCTTTTTGGATGTTTGGGTGGAGAGAGCGGGTGGACTCGTGACAAGTAAAGGAAAATGGAGAAGTGTATGTTTTTTTTTTATGGAATATGTAGCATTTTTCGCGATTCGATTGGACACGTGTAAGATACGGTTAACTTCTATGCTGCAGTCATAGTGGCTAGCTGTCAACGGGTAAGCAGAAGCGAACGACGTCGTTTCCTTCAACCTCCTTTCCTTCTGAAAACGACGTTTTTCGCTCTGAAGGTCACTCGGACGGGGCGGGTCGGGTTTGGTGAAGGTGATGACTACACGTTGCACGTTTGCGAGCATTCGTCGAGAGAAAATTTTCTTTTCTTGCAGAGTCTCTCTACCTTCTCTCTCATTTTACTCATTTTTGATCCTCCACCACAGCACTGCCAACTGCCATGGTTATCGTCGTTCAATAAATCATTGATTTACAAAGGAGGCTTCAGAATTTCAGTTTTAGCTATCATTTTTGGGTTCTTTCCAGCAGTGGCCGGGTTCTTCTTGCTGTAAATTGCCCATTTTTTTACACACAAGGATTTTAGATTTACATCTTTTGGAGTTGATGAGACAAGGTAAGCTCAAGAGTTTGGCCATTTTTCCTCATCCATCTTCGTCATGGTTTTCAGGCGATGTGATCTCCTTGCTTGTTTTGGCAGGTTCAGGCGGCCGGGGTGTTTTTGGCGGTTGAGGTGCAGGCTCCGTCTCCTTGCTTGTTTTCTAATATTTACCACACAATTCCCACGAACCGGAAACAAAAGACACGAGTTGCCAACGGTGTAAGTGATGCAGGGAAATATTCAAGAATGATTGGACAAGGAAAAGAATTAAGAAAGATGAAAGGATTAATGTAAGTTTGTAGTAAATATAACTTTGTATAAGAATACCTGATATCACCATATGGCACAAAAATAAAATATCAACCAAGTAAAACCCGACAATCTACATAATATAGTATATACTATAAAGTCTTGGGATTAATATAAGCACTTGCATATTAAAGTTTAGATTTGGCATATAAATTTATGCCGATAATATAAATGAGAGAAGACACTCCTTTTTCTTTTGTTTATAGTTTTAAGACAAGCTTTTATTTTATTGTATATAATGATTAAATAGTGTTTTGATATTCATCTGGAAAACAGAATCACACATTATTGATGCTGGCAGGAAGCTAGGGCCCGGCTGGATTTAAGAGAAGAAATAACAGCTCAAGATGCCATTGTAAGTATTATCAGGAATCCACCCAATACGACTGGATTGTTGATGTAATAAGAAGTTTCAACTACCAGTTTTGGCCTTGGGTTTCTGTTACCGTTTTCCAGTAAGACTTCTTTCTCTTCCATGCAGGTTGTTTCGTCATCTTACTCATGAAGTCAATCATCGAGTTCAAGGAGCTAGCGGACACTTTTTCAGAAATAAGCAAGTGGAAGTTTGTCTCGTTTTACATTGATTATTTACTATTAGCAATATCTTCGAGCATCATGTACTATCTTTTCCTGGGCAAAACATTGACTTCCTGAGGTCAAATTACCAAATAGTTCTACCCGTAAATCGTGGATGTATCATCTGTATGTCTCAGGTTGAATGAAGCCATGCATATTTTTGCTGCAAATGCTGTTCAAATATTCGAGAATCAAATTGCGGCTCTATTTGTAAGTTTATATTGAATGTTTGAAAAATAGCGGTTGAATTTTGTAACAAGAGATCCATTTTTTAAGTATAATATTTTACATGTTGAAATTTTAACTACATATCCTTCATGCCACCTATTAGCAACAAATGTTCTATGCAAACACTGATTCATTGCAGTGTGGTATCAAATGTAGGGCAAACTAAGCAGAGTCCAAATCATAGCCATCTCCTTCAGCTGGTTCAAGCCGCCACTCACTCCCATAGTAAGAATTGGGCAATCCAAGCCAAAACTTGAAAGCTTCTGCTGCTCTCTTCCTCTCACGCCTCCGATCCTGCCTAGCTTGTGAGGCATGCTTGCTGGTAAACATTCTCGAGTGCATCTCCACATAGATTCTAGTAAACTTGGTCTTGTTGGGTGGTATATTATTCTCTTCCATGCAAGCAACAATCTCCAAAGCCTTCTTAAAATAAGCAGCCCTCACACAAATATCAGCCAGTGTGTCTAAAAGGCCCTCATCAGGTTTCAATGGTGGCGGTGAAGTGGAAGGATTATAAGCATCTCCCTCCTTGCTAGCTTCCCACCTTTCCTTTATCTCTTTCCAAAGAAGAAGGGCTTCTCCAGGCTTTCGAGCCAATGCAATCCCATTAGCAAGACTGCCATAGGTAGCTACATTAGGGTAAAACCCATCATCTTGCATTCTTTCCACTACTTTCTTTGCTTCTTTGACCAAACCTAATCTACAATATGCTTCAACCAACATATTCCAAGCAGCTATATCAATTTTCACCCTTGAGTCATTTTGCATTCCATCAAAAACTTTGCTTGCTAGCTTTGGTTGACCCGACAAGGCAAAAGCCTTCATCAAAGTCGTGTAACTTATCTTGGAAGGAGCTATTCCTCTTGCTCGCATCTCATTAAAATACCCAAGAGCTCCTGCACTATCATCAACCAATATACACCCATCAATCAATATGTTGTAGGAAACAACATCAGGTTTAATGGTCGCATCATCAGCCATCTCACGAATCAGCTCCTTTGCCTTATCTATCTGCAGCTGTTGGCAATAACCCTTGAGAAGGATATTGTATGTCACCCGATTTGCAGACACTCCAACTCTTGTCATTTCTGCCAGAACTTGCCTCGCTTTATCCATTGATCCTGCCTTCACCATGGCAGAAACAACAGTTGTGTAGGTAACATGATCAGGGTGGCTAGAGCTATCTTCTTGATGCCTCATTGCCTCTAGCATTCGAACAGTATCAATTACACGGCCTGCCTTCATATATCCCTTCATCAAGGTTGTATAAAGTCTAGAATCCGGAGAGAATGATTTGGGCAATAATGGTGGCTCATCCTCATTTGGCTCAGCCAAATTGGGTAACAATTTGCTAAGTGCATGTCCTTCATCCTGATTCAGTGTTTCCACATTCGAGTCCCTTAGGATTTTGCAAATATCTCTCCGACCATCCCTCACGGCTTGAACAATTTTCTCAGCAGTTTCCAGGTCACCAAAACCAACATAGGCTGCAACAAGCGAATGGAATGTTGTCACGCACAATTTTACTCCCTTGTCAAGAACCCTCTCCAAAATAAATACAAGCAAGTCTTTTCTATCCACCCTTGCACATAGCTTAATCATAACATTATATGTCAAGGCATCAGGCTCTGCACCAAACTGAGGCATTTCATCGAACACTTGCAGAAACAATTTTGTATCACCCAAATTAGCACAAGCATTGAGCACTACATTGAACGCAGCCGTATCAGGCAGTGATTCCTTAATCATTGCAGCGTCCGTGAACTTCCGGATTCGCCGGACCACCGAGTTGAACAGCTTGAGTGCCTCATCTGGGCCATCATCGCCGGAGGCGGCCAGACGACTCACTACAGCACTCCAGGCTTTAACATGAGGAATATAACCAGACCTGAGCATTGACTTAACGATGGATGATGCATAAAGGGTATTGCCTGCTTTAGCAGCAGAGACTGCCAGGAGGCCGAGAGAGTTGGCATCGAGGCGGTGGAGCTGCCGCTCACGGTGGAGGCGTTGGATTATGGTTTGGGCTCTCGAGAGGCCTTCTTGGTTGTTCTGGTATGATAATTGGGAAACTAAGCGGCTGAGGCAAGTGGGATTTGGGAGGTGAGAGGATTGGCTGTAGAGTAGCCAAGCTTCTTCTGTTTTCCTTTGGCGGAGCAGTGTTAGGAGGGTTTGGTCTTGGTCATTGGATGTTTTTGGGGTTGTAAGAGTGACGCTGGTGGTATTTGTGGTGGTCTGAACTCGAAAATGGCGAGTACGTTTGGTGGTTGCGGTGGTGGTAGTGGGGGTGGAGGGACTGGTGACTGATGGCGGAGAGACCCAGTGAAGAGTGAGAGAATGGGAGAAAGGGTATAGTATGGAGGTGGCAGATGACGAGATTGAGGATGTCGGAGGTGATGTTGGATTCATGGCTTGCCCATCTGGAGTGGGAAATGAGCTCCGTTTAAGTTAGAGAGAGAGAAGTGGGGGGAAGGGAGAGGGAGAATTTTTTTGGGGGGGGGGGGGTTGGGATATTTGCTTTCAATTTAATTTGGAATTTTGGGTGGAAGTGAGGTGCAATACGTCGTGGGTGTTGTCTCCTCTTGTTTGTCATTTAATGTTTGGGTCAGGTCAGGTTAGGGTATCAGAAATCTCAGTTCAGCGTATTAACTCTACGTGTGTGCGTGTGAAAGAAAAGATGTCCTTCGGAAAATTTTCATTCTCTCCTTTTTCTTCACCTCTAGCTGCATATGTTATGTGAAACCATTTGATGCACATAAAATTCTCTCTCCGATCTCTCTCATACCAATAGAACATCAGGCAATAGACAAACAGCACTAGCATATTTAAGAAAATCTCATACAAGAACCAACGAAGAACAACTTTGTTCAAATGCTCCACAACTAAAATTTTCATTGCACCAAAAGACGATACTAAATATCACCCCCTGCCTCTACACCAGATGTCGGACGAAACCCTCCCCCCTCATCCCTCCCTCTCTCTCTATATATATAAAAACAATAACAATTTCCTGTACAGCTTCCGTCTCGCATGCTGAAATCAAACCACCTAACTACTCGTGATATGCACATCTGATCGGACCATATTTGTTAGTAAAGTAAGAGCTTCCTTCTGTCCTTTAGCAATCAGCTCCCTCTTCAAAAACCCCCCGCCCCGGGCGACAGCACGGTCCTTTTGTCTACACCATCACCACCACCACGTCATCTAATCTACCAATTTACACATTTACAGTCCATGTACCCCAAATGAAAGGCTTTTGAGGCTAAGAGAGATGGAATGATCCCTGTCCTTCCATTATGGCATATAATAGCTTCTCTCTCATCCACTCCTGCAATGACGAAAATGCATCCCAAAAGTTATCAATGTGGATTTTCTCTAATTAAACCTTGAAAATCATCTAAATAAATCAGCGTAAGTATGACATGAATTCACTTTTGACAAGCAAACCAGCAGCTTCAGATAATTGGCACAAGTCTTCACGCTCAGTAGTTCAGTATCCTCCATTTGCTACAGTGATATTGAAACAACCAGAAAGTGAGAGATCTCAGAATTAAATGCATGAATATATCACTGAAGACATGTTGGAATGAGAGCTGCCAAGCCTCCCAGAGGAAGTGGAGGTGCTCCAGTCACAAATTGCAGGAATGCCCGCCATTCTTCATGGTTGAACTCTTGTATAATTTCAAGTAGCTGTAATTGAACAGGGTCAGCCCATAACTTCAAAGATTTTAGAGATTCAACAAGTAGAGACAGGAAAAGCATGAGAATGGAGAAACTCTTACTTGGCAATCATCATACTGAAGAAGATTGCAAGCAGTGGAACTGCCTCCATGAAACGTAAAGGACATTCAGAAGGGAGTTTTCAACGTATGTACAACCAGCGTTAATGAGCCATCAGCGGACACAAAAATACACATGCATCTGAGTTCTGTAAAGAAATGAGAAAAACATGGAGCATGCCTGTTCAGCAACGTCCAAGTACTCAATGCCCAATAATCTATCATAGAGAGCAGGCACTGCATCATATCTAACAAGTAAACCTGAACCCCCTGGGGGGGGGAATCACAAAGATATGTCATAGCCCCTACAGCAAGAAGCACTTCGTCAGGATTGCTTTCATGCTTTGCAAGCTTTACAAGAATTGGAGCTAGTGTGTCAGACATGAAGCCTGAGATCAAATTCTCAGTTGTGAAAGACAACAATTCACAGAGCTCGGTCAAAGCAGCCAACTGCGCACTTTGTTCAACATCATCTGTCAAACTTGACCGTATTCTTTCATATTTCAAATGATGACCCGAAGATCTTTGTCATTGGTACTCCCGGAGACTACTTACACTACTATGGTTATAATTGCAACCACTATGCCTCTGTTCTGTCTCAGAATCACATAACCCATAAGCAAGATTTCCCCTCTGATCTCCCTGATTGGGAGGCAGATGATGAAGTGTCCATATCCCACCATGAGGCTCAAACCCAGAATTTGAAGAATGTATGTGCCTTTGAACTGATGAGATTGATGAACTTGGTCTGAACCCTAACAAGCTACAAGCTCTCTTATCGCTAGCATATCATCCATCAGTTCAGTTCATATCACCATGGGGAACCAACGCAATCCAGTCTACATGTAAGAACCCAAAATGCAAAACACAGAAATCAATCAAAGCTAGTTCAAAAACATAACGAATTTGTTAACCCCAAGAATTCCAACACAATTCTGTCTTTACATTAAAAACAGAAAAGAAGAAAACCAAAATGCAAACGGGAAATAAATCAATATAGTCCGACAACATTAAGAAAATTCAATACAAATACAAAACACAGCTCAGCCCCAACAGTTCAACACAATTCAATCATCTGTCCAATAAGAACCCATCCAAAACGCAAAAACACAGATAAATCAATCTAGTCACAATTAGGGCATAAACTCACAGTTAAACCCAACAAGCTCCATTCCAACACAATTCGAACTTCATAAGAGCCGAAAAATGCCAACCAATCTAAGCCTGAGAAGGACACATATTAATCAGTATAATAAGAACACCCAAAAGTGCAAGCACACAAATAATCCAAACTCTAATCTGAGAAAACTGTAAGAATTAGGGTTAAATACAAAACTAAGCATGTCTCCAAGAATTTCCAGTGCCAATTTTAATCAGTATGACAAGGACCCAAAAATGCAAACAACACAAATAAAATTATTCATGCTAACCTAAAAGACAATACTTCTAGCAGATGAAAAACAAAAACAATCAGCAAAGGACCCAAAATTATAGAAAATAACAGTCAAGACAAACCGATGAGAAAAAAGACCAGGGTTTTTTTTTTCCTGTTCTTTATGATCAATCAATGAGCTTTATGGAGATCAGAAGGCGACTTGCAATCAAAAATCACAATTGAACATCATATGGGTAAAGAAACAGCATTTGAAACACCTAATTCAATGAAAGTTAGGGTTTTATTTAGATCTTTTTCCCAACTCCACCTCAAGACTCTCTCTCTCTCTGTGTTCAAGTTTCTGAATTCAACTTCAAATTCGGTGCGTTGAATCTCTCTGATTTTCTTTTCTTTTTGAAGATTTTGCAGAGAAACAGGAGTGTCGCGCGCGCGCACAAATTCATTTGTTTTGGTTTTGTACTTATATTCATGGACCCCACCCTTGTTTCGACACGAACAAGTGTATGATTTTAGATGCGGGTTTAACAATCCTGTCCGTTCGATCAGATTCAGAAGATTGTCGGTTGAACGAAAGAGTGATCAGACAATCTCCTCCGTTTACTTGCTTGCGCTCAACGTTAAGATTTTTTTTTGTCCTTTTTTTGATGAAAGCTTTAAGAATTAACGAGGTTTTATTATGATGTCTAACAAAATTTGGTATCCTCCCGATTATTTAATTTTTTTTTTGGATAATATCTTCACGGGCCCTCGTATCTTTTCCCATAAATACATATATTTTTATAATTTTCATGATTTTTATATAATAAAAAAATATTTTTTTTTCAGATAATCGATGATTCTTATATATTTTTTATCTTTTATCGTTTGCCAATCAGGTAAAATCCAATCCGACTGCCATTAGACGAATTGATCTTTTGTTTTCCCAAGTAGTTTTGAGGACAGATCGTGAAAAAGAGTTCTTATTCTTTTTCTTTATGTTTTTATGTTTTTCTGGGTATTTCCAACCGAGTAAAGAGCAAGGTAATTCAAAGAGCCCCAGGTTTATTAAAGTGAGTGCAAATATTAAAAGAAAATTATATCCCATTAAATTTTGGAAATTAATTACTATTTTTTAAATTTAATAATAAATTATCTTGTAAAATTTATTCTTTTCTCATCTCATCATAGTGGCTAGGCCTATTATGACACCCGGGTAGTGTCACGGGTACCCGTGACACTATCCGGTCAAAGCCCAGGCTCGAGCTCGATCAACTCGCGCTCGGGTCGAGCTCGAGCGCAACGATTCCTCTCTCGAGCTCAAGCGCAGCATTTCTTCAGGCCCGAAGCTCGTCAAGCTACCCGTCCCTCTCAAAACCTAATCCCTTCTTCTTATTCTCATTTCCCGCACACCTGCACAGCCGTCTCTGCTCGAAGGGCGAAGGGCGAAGGGCGAAGGGCGAAGGGCGAAGGGCGAAGGGCGATCGAAGGTCTGTTCTCTCACCATCGCGATCGAAGGTCTCTGCTCCTTCGCCATCGCGATCGAAGGTCTCTGCTCCTTCGCCATCGCGATCGCCTGCTTCGATTCGAAGGTCTATGCTCCTCTCACTATCGCGCGATGGTCTCCTCCTCCTCTGACCATCGCGCGATGGGCGATGGCCTTCTCCTCCTGTCACCATCGCGATTGAAGATCTCCTCTTCATCTCACCATCGCGATCGAAGGTCTTCTCGAAGGTACTCTGTCTCTCTTTGTCTCTCTCTCTCTCTCTCTAGGGTTAGGGTTTCATGTCTCTGTCTCTCTCTGTCTCTCTAAGGTCTCAACTCTCATCGGCTTCGAAGGTCTCCTTTAATCTCTGTGTGCGACGATCATCTCCTCGAAGGTAAAACTCTCACTCTCTCTCTCTCTCTCTCTAGGGTTTTCCAGATTTGCTCTCCTTCTCATTCTAGGGTTTTCCAGATTTGCTCTCTCTCTCTCTCTCTCTCTCTCTCTGAGTTCCGCCTTCCGCCTTCCGGCTTCTGGTTCTGCTCTCCCCATCAAGCTCTCGGGTGTCGTGATCCCGGTTTCGGGTTTCCGTTTGGGCTCGGGTTTGGATACGATTTTAGGCTCGGGCTCGGGCACAATCTTGTCAGAGGCCCGCGACACTCGAGCTCGAGCTCCTCGATGACACTTCGAGTCGAGCTCGAGCTCTAGAATCATAGGCTCGACGAGCTCGAGCCCGAGCTCGAGCTCACCTCCCGCAAACTCGAGCCGAGCTCGGGTATTGTGATACCCGGGCTCGACCCGGGTGTCATAACAGCCCTTAGTGGCTGGCCATATATTATAAGACTGAACAAGATTTTTTTTTTTTCATTTTTCCGTGTATCAACCTTGGCCAAAGAAAAGGAAAAAGCATCTACATAGGCCCACTGGAATATATATATATATATTTTTTTTTTTCTTTTCTTAGGTAAGATAGGGCATTCTTACAATACTACCTCGCTGGTATTTCTTAACACTTTATAAATATAAAATGAATAGTAAATTATATTCTTCCATGAATAGACCATGCATCAATGGTATAATAATAACCCTGTGAAAAAATTTTGAAGCCCAATAATATTTTTGGAGTCCCGCAAAGGGACAGCTTAATGGTACAAACTCTCCTCCCTCAACTTGGTAATCCCAGATTTAAATCCCTGTACAAAAAAATAATAATAATAGTATTTTTGGATCTCCCCCCCCCCCCCCCGCGGGCCCCCAAAACGTTACACATTATCATTGATTAAAATGATCTTTGATGCAACAAATAAAAAAAAAGGGCACATATGATAACAACAACGTAGGGCAAACAAGCACCTTATAGAGTAAGGAAACCGCAGGAACTGAATCAAAAACTGAAACACGAAATGGCAGAAAATTTAAAAGTAGGTTTTACGATGCCTCTCATAATTTCTTCATTGACTTACTCTTCTATGATGGCGGAGAAAGCTAAGCAAAGGCATAAACATACAAATTCAGAAGAAATAGAGGTTTTCAGCTGATGTGGAAAGAGAAGCCAATGCAGTCAGATTGCAATTAAGCAAGGGTACAACACAAAAGCAACAATACCACATCCTCAATATATATGTACCTGCACCGTAGCACCTAGTGGCGGCCTCACAATAGCCATTGCAACCAGAGGATATGCCTATTACAAGCCGCAACAAAGAAATTTTTGGGAAAAAAAGGGAAAGAGAAGAGGGAAGCACCCACAGAGGTATAAAAAAGGATTCAATCCTATCTTATAAACCAAAAGAAATTGATAACAAGAAAAGCAACCGGACCATATCAATCTTGTACCTGGTGAGTTATCCGATAGATACGGCAAGTTATTCAATCACTTTTCACAACAAGAACCAAGTCTGCAGTTCAGTTCATCTCAAAAATCAAAGAAGTTTCATGAAAGTATAACCTCTTCACATATAGTAAAGCTACCACCAATGACCCTTACTATACAACCTTGGCAGAATACTTGAAAGAGCACAAACGGCCACAAAAGGTGGAATCTGCTCTCATCGGATGAATTAATGTAGGCACAAAACAATCCCAATCCTAATGTTGATCCATCAACTAGGAACAGATTCCTACTGTGTTCCCTGCGTGGAAAGTATCATATGTTGAGCCTGTGTTTACAACATTAAAATAGAGAAAACACTTCAGTACAACAAAACTCCATAATATTCCTTCCCTAGCAAAAGCATCTAATCAGTTACATTCACCTAAACTCCTAGGCAGATATAATTCCAGTTTACAATGACAGACAATACAAATCTTACAAATCAACGATTAGATCTACAAATAAATTAAAGATAGGCACAGGCATGTGGAGACAAGAACCCCAGTTTTTGAGTTTTTGACTCAAAATGCCGTGGTGTAAAATTATGGCAGCAAAAAACTTTCCCATGCAGCTCTTCCCATTTGACATGACAATGCTTCAGAGAATGGCCAGACATATAATTCATAACTTGTTTAAAATCTATGCACCAATTTCAAACATATTATGGTACACACTGAACCATACCTGATAGATTTTTTTTGTCACCCAAGAAATCAAGTTTGGGATCCCCCTCCTCAATACACCAAACCCTAATGAATTGAATCCTAAACTTTGGCACTCCAATAAACAGAAACAAGCATATTAATGAGGAAACAAGCATAATTGTTCAATGTCTTTTATATAGTGGGTACATCACACTACATTAAGTAATCATTTCCCCCAACAAGAGATGCAAAGTGTGACACTTCTGATGACTAATTTTCTACTTTCCAGAAAGAAAAGTAGACTAACCAGCACATTTCAGCCACCTCAAACATAAGACTACTCGAGCAATTGTTTACAGTAAAGGTCTAAGGAAAATTAAATCATCAAAGAGGGTTATCATGTTATAATATTATATATTAGCACTTTAGTTTCCGCATACATAATATATGGCCAAGTCATCGTAAATATACTAAGATGGTAAAACTCAGGTAGAAGGAAACTACAAGTGAAGCAAATCTAAAAAGTCAATGGCATAAAAAGCACTAAAAAATTAAAATAAAATAAAAAAACCAGAGTCAAAAGAACAAATAGACTTGAAACCTAAGAATCCGGAAAGACTTGTAACAGTAGTCCAATCCACCAAACCTTAAACAACAACAACAAGAAGAACAAACTGAGCCTTATTCCCAAAATTTGGGGTCGGTCATTTGAGAAACAAATTTATAAAAGAAAGAAAAAAGAGAAAAATAAGAATAAAATGTATATATAAATAAATAAAAATAAAAAGAAAATAAAAAAAATAAAATAAGAGAAAAATAAAATAAAAATAAATATATAAGTCAATAGATAAATATCTGAAATATATTGGTTTACTTTGTGCGGATTCTACTACGCCATCCATTGCTATCTAAAAGCATTTCCTCTTCTAAACCATTTCCAATCCACCAAACCTTCTTATAAAAATAAATTGAAAGAAAAATGAGATCAAAGTAATCTCTTTTCCTTCATATTTGCAACCAAGAAACCCGATGTTCAATTTCCATCCATACTACCATTGCCCAACAGATCAAAATCATAAAAACAACTTTTCAATCCCCATTGAGAAGGTGATTACCATCTATGAGGCCATTGCAAAGCACACATTGCAAACTAAAATCAAACATCTCTCTTGAAGATTAACACTTGCTGTCAAAATTGAAACTCGGACTAGAATCCTCAAGAGGGTCACAAGAATCAACTTGTAAATCCTAAGATTCTTCGTTACAGTGGAAATTGCAAGCAAAAATGTAAATCAATGTTTAATAAAACAAGAGATACAAATTATATTTTGTAAAGAAAGCATGCATTTTGTAGTGTCGTATAGCCTTTATTAACCAACGGTCAGTCTATCGAGTGGATAAGGTCGCTTGGCCCCTTAGCTAAGGACTCGAGTTCGACTCGCTATTTGAGCACAGAGCAAACTACGTTGGGAGACCCCATCCTCCAAATGGAGACCTCCAGATGGGTCGGTCCGGATTAGTCGGGGCGAAATCTCGGACATAGGGCAATCGGCGAAGTGCTCCATGAGACCAAAAAAATAGCCTTTATTAGGAAGAATGGTGGATTGCTTGTGCACTAACAATGTCCCATGAGAGGATACCACAAGTCTCAACAAATTGAGACAAGTACAAGAGATAAAAGTTTAAATAAGCCAAAAAGCCAATAGTGTTTTTAACTATCGTTTTACTCATGGAAAAATTGGTTGATCATAATAAAGACCAAGTACAATCGAAAACAAGAAGCATGGATGCATTATAAATGGCTTTGATATTTTCCTAAGTAAAATGAAAATTCAATTCTCTAATTTATTATATTAGGCTTTATATCATAACTCTTAAAACTAACTTTTAAGAATGTATTAAAAAACTCCTCTAGCATGTGTATCTCTATAAAATTTGTTAAACCATCATGCAGAAATATTTGATTAGCTTGTAAAAGTTATACCGGAAAAATATCAATTCCAAACTCATCAGATGGCTTCGATTATGCCTTTAACACTGTGCAAGTTCCCTTGCCGGTATTATGAAAGCTTGTCATATTGGTATTAATAAACCACTTGCATAATTATGTTATGAAATCACTAGCACATTCATGTTATCTTATATATGGCAATGCCTTGGATTTTTATTTATCCACCAAAGCATAGTACTATATATTACTAGCAGCAAACACACACAGGCACACAAAAGAAAAAAAGAAGTCATGGGCCTATTCATCATAAAGAGAAGTGCTATATCTCATTAAAAAGCATCTCATAAAAAGTTTCACAAGTTGAGGGATAAAGTGCTATTAAACATACTTTTTATTCATTATATTTTACAGCTCAGCATCTTGAATATTTTTCCAAAAAAAAGAAAAGAAAAGAAAAATCCACATAAAATATCTCTGTGTGTGTGTGTGTGTGTGTGTGTGTGTGTGTGTGTGTGTTTTGTGTTTTCCTTTCTAGGACTCCATGAAATAAATTACATATTAGCATATTCTTTGAATTGTAAGAATAGCAAAATTACGTCTAAACTCTCAGGAGAGTTCTTCAGACTGGGTAGAATTAATGTAGTTCAAGAATAGCAAAATTACGATTTCAGTTTACCAGTATTTATAAGGGTTTTTGGATATTTAGTTTCCACTATTGTTTTATTTTTTCTATATTTAAATAGTTCTTTACTTTCAATTACAGTTAGGGTTTTGTGACAGACAAACATTGGCTATGGTTTTATGTAATTGGCAGACTTTGGAATAAGAATTAACTACAGGATTTTTTTTCTCTTTTGTGCACTCTCCTATGGTTTCTCTCCCTCTTCTTCCCCGTCCTATTGCTATCCATATAAAACAACAACACTCATTCAGAATCTCGTTGAAGATGATCAAATCACAATCTTAAATCTAATCTTAACAATATACATTCATTTTACACCAACCTTGAATCTAATCACAATCACAGCGAAGCAGAGTGTCATTCAGAATCAAAGATAACAACTTGTTAAAGCTGATCAAATCACCACAAATGATCAAAGTCCTCGGGAGATCTTTGCAACACTCCCAAGGATTCAATAAATATAAGTTAAAAACAACAATACCTCTCTTCAAAAAATAAAAATAGCCATAGAAAAGATGTTTCAACAATTCCATAAAAACAGAACCACTGGTTCTGATTGATTAAAAAATCAAAAGTTCCTTTCTTTGCGAGGTCTTAACTATCATAGGAGAAGGCATGATGAAACATCGAAAATTAGACTTCAGCATTATCTTGCACACATTCTCAATTGCATTCAAAACTTATTTTCCTCTAATGGACATCTTGACATAGGGGGCAAAGGTGGATATACCAAGACAGCAGTAGACGATGGTTAGGACATGCAGATCTTTACAAGCAGATGATTGTATTGAAAAGTGCACTTTGGAGGTTCTCTTTAATTAAACATGGGAATATCCATTGTCTTCAATTGCCCATGTTTAATTAAAGAGAAATTCATAATTGCACTTCACCTAGAAAGAAAATCTGAACACTATATAACTTCCACTCATGTTATTTCATTTTCAGGAACAAATAAAAAAAAAATTGTCACTAAGCATTTTGCATTGAACAATATTTTTAAAAAATATTTCTGCAAGCAATCTAACTCTCTCAGTTATTTTTGTCCACATAGTAAGAGGATGATCATTGTGAGCCTCACTTCAAAATGGAATCAACAGTTATGGAAAACTTGAGATACGCATGATGAACACTCCATGTTACGTGTCCAATTTTTTATTATCTTCTTAAATAGCTGACACTTGTAGGACACCTTTCAAACTCTCTAATCACGCTTTAGATAATTGTTATCAATAAAATTTGGATATTCATATTAGAGCATCGTGTTCAAAAGTAAACGCTAGTAATTGTGGTATTTGGAATATATAAATTATTGTATCCTATTTAATCTATATACCTATATCCAAAAAATAATGTCTTGACCATGTATCTTAGTCATGGCCATGCCCTACTTTTCTGAAAATTTGACACGTTTCGTATCAGTATCCATGTCCTTGTCAATATCTATGGTTCTTAGATGCATGCAGAGTCTGCAGACAGAGGAAATCTAGACCAACCATCTGAAAGGTCATAAAATTCAGGATAAGGCTTTCCCAAGGAAGAGAGAAGCAAATAATGCCTATCTCTCTCTCCAAACACACCAAGGAATAGGAAACATATGGTCCAATTGCATCTAGTATTCTACTCTCCAAATTCACCAAGGAATAGCAATAAAAGCACAAAATGCCTATATTAAACAATATATGGCTCTCAGTGTAGTGTCTAGCAAACATATGGCTCTTAATAAACATATCTCAAACAACAAAAGCCTCAGAGAGAAAATCCTAACAATTGCTACCAAGACTGGATCCTTTTCCATACTCAGGCAATGGAAGGAGAATTAATTTTGAACAAGCTTCTAAATCCGCCTATCTAAATCAAAACACAAACGCAAACAGACAGGAGGGGAGAGAGAGTACCTGAGAACTCCCATAGTTAATCCCTTGGACATAAGAGCCCTGATGAGGAATCTGCCAAAGTTGAATTTCAAATATGCAATTCAAATAACTAACAGTAGAAAAGAACTGAAAACAAAATCCCCCACCCCAAAAAAAATCAACTATTTACCTGTGCGTTAGATTGAATTCCAAGTCCATCTTTCTTGCCAGACGCATCTCCAGACTTAGCAGAACCCTTTGTGTCGCCCTTACAAACAAATTTCAAATTCTCACAACACAATCTAATACCCATTTCAATATTAACCAATAAAACAAACAAAAAAAGCATACACTCACCTCCATCTGCAAACATTATATCCAGATCCAACAGGAATATTCAACAAAAATAAAAAGACCCATTAGCCGGTTGACAAACTTACACCTTAGAAATCAAAACTTCAAGTACTTTGGTATTAAATTCATTTACCTCTCTGTAACGAGTCAAATACACTTTCAATGGATCGATATAATCCTCAAACCCTAACGTCGCCATGGCCCAGAGTAAATCATCTCCATTGATCGTCTTCCTTTTCTCTCTCTGACACTTATCACTTGCCCTAAGCAACCATAAACACAAAATAAGCAAAAAAAATCATAAATAATTTCACCAACCACCAAAAAAGGGATTAATTGGAAAACCTACTCGCTAGTAATGAAGCTAATGAACTCAGAGACACATTCCTGAACAGTCTCTTTCGCGTCCTTGGCGATCTTTCCATTCGCCGGTAAAGCCTTCTTCATAATCCGACTAATATTCGCGATCGGAAGATACCGATCTTGTTCCCGAACATTTGACTGAGGACTTAGATCGCCGCTCTCGTGACTTCCACCGCCGGGACTCGCTGGAGCTTCTGACATCTTCGCCGGAACGAAACCCTAGATCACCAACCCTAACCACAGCAATCATAAACCCTAATTTCTCCATGAGAGAGAAGAAAAAGAGAGACAGAGAGAGAAAACGAAGAGGTCGTTAGTTTGTTGCTTACCGAGGAGAGAGAGAGAAATAGAGAGGAGAGTTTTTTTTGTAATTGGCGCGACGAAGAGAAGAGTGAGACAGAGGAGAGATCGATTGGTTACGGAGGGGAGAGAGAGAGAGGATCGGACGCTGGAGAAGAGAGGAAGGAGACGACGTCTCAGATTGAGAGTCTTCATTTATCAAAACCGTCCATTCCAATTTTTATGTATTCCACCCCAACACGGTTTCTGGTTTTTCTGCCGGTTCCGACCCTTGTGGTTAGGTTCAGTCAATCGGATTTCACCACGTGTCATGTCTCTTTCTTATTCAAGAGCCTCATTCCCCCAGGTTTTTCAAAATTAAATATATATAAAAAAAATCACTAAATGGTTTGAAATTATTTTTCAAAAAAAAAAAAAGAAATTTTACCGGAGTACGGTGCCAGCCATGAACCACACCGCACACGAAAAATTATATTTACCGCCTCAAAATTATATTCTTTTAGTATATTACAACCTTAGTTATCATAATTAATAAAAATAATTTAATAATTAAAAAATAAATAACATCAAATATAATTGTTTGACTAAAAAATAATTTAAATATATATGTCTATTATATTAAAGAATTTTTTTTTTTAAAAAAATAAAGGGATATTAACAAAAATATAAAAAAATATATCGAATGAAAAACAAATATGTATTGCACTAAAAATGGAATGACGAATGTTGAATAAATAGGTATTTATCAAAGTAGCTCTTAAACTATATAATATTTAAATATCAATTTAAAAGAAAATATTTTCATTTCTGAAATTATTATACCACATAATAACGGATATATAATAAATAATAAAAAGAATATACGAATTTAATTATTCTTCTCAAATAGGAATTTTATTCATTGTAAAATAATAATGTGACTATGAACCAAAATCGAATCTCTATTGACCGGGGAATACCCAAAATCAAAATTGTTTTTGATCCTGAAGTGAAACTAGCTGTGGATCGCCAATTCATCAACTTTTAACAAGAAAGATGGTCGAAGGCTAGGGGTCGAGTTTCATGGACCTTAAACTGGTGGGCGAATTCTAGTTTTGGACTGGGTTGAACCGGTGGCTAAGTTTGGATACCTCACGCATATATATCATCCCACCAGGACCATTGCTGGTGGAGGAAGAGTTGGAGAAATTAAAAAAGTGTAGCCCTCTACAATAAGACACCGTAAGAAACCAACCAAACGATGGTAGGAGAAAACGAATGAGGTTCTTTGCCGCATTCTCTAATTGCTAATTATGGTTTCCCACAGTTAATAGTGTCCACCATCACATGTCTTGCTGCTGCTAACCTTACTCCATCAGCTCCTCACAAGCCACAACACAGACCTTCATCAATACAAGACAAGCATGAAAGCCACTGAAGGTGTGGTTTGGACATGTTAATTTGCATGTCATTGTCATCAAAACCGCTTGCTTGCGTAACGAGAATCGCCTTTTAGTTTGCCATGATTTTAGTAGATTTTCACTTAAAATCTCACACATGGGGAAGGGGATTGGGTGGGGGTGCTCTGATGAAAAAAATCTCAGACTTTTTTGTGGGTAGGACCCAAAATAACAACAATGGATTAATTATAACGAGGAAATGTTCTGACACCATTGAAATTAATTTGGGGTCCCAGCATTGTCTTGCCAGGAAGAGGCAAGAAGTCATCTACTGCACATGAGCTCTTGAATGGGAGATTGAAGAGTAACCCTTCTGTTGAGCAATCAACATCTGGGTAAAAATGAAAAGGTGCCGAGCACAAAAAGAGCACAAAAATTATGATGCTTCAATACACTAGTCCTTGTTGCCCATCTTATGACAAGGTAGGTATTACCCAAAAACCACATCCTTTGAAAGAATAAAACAATCGCGACCATGACTTTTATACCATTTATATGAATATTGATACATAAGTAATGAGCCGATGACTAGAATAAGTTCACACCATATATTTAAAAAAAAAAAAAAAAAACTTTTTAATAATAAATTAAAAATAATTAAGATATATCGCACCGACCATCCATGTGTGTAGATACTCAAAGGAATGATTGAAAAGACAATGGGGCTGTAAAATGCTAATGCTGCTTTCGGACAAAAAACGTAAAGAAAAGAGGTAAAAAATGATATACTTGATAGGGTAAGGCATGTGAAAATACCAGGAGTGCAAAGCATCTCACCTATTCAAAAATTTAAAGGTTTAGCATGAAGAACACCTGAAAAATGATGCATTGCATGAGTTTCAAATCCAGTGCAAGCATCACTTCAGTGGCTCGAAGGAAGCTTAAGTCCAACATTGGCATTTTCCCAGTGATCACAGTGTCAAAACTTACAAAAAAAGAAACCCCCCCCCCCAACCTCCATGCAAGCATAGAGGAAGCCTCATGAACCAAAATTCACCATGTTATAACCCCAGCTAAAATTAGATACAGTTAAATAAATAATGTACAGGCTCATAACTCAACTATCGAGCAGTTGGCTGAGCTATCGACTCATCAAATGACAAATATTGCTCTGTTGCTCCTAAACCCATGCTACCCATACCGATGTTGAGGGAAGAAAACATGGAGTGTCTTAATCTCTCATCTGAGTTACCTTCTCTTGCTGCCTCTGCTTCTCTTTCAATGGCTATTGCATCTTGGATCTCCTTCAGGACTTCTGATATAGGAGGCCTCATGTTTCCATGAGGTTGAACACACATCAAAGCTTTCTCTGCTATTTTCCACATGGATTGAATATCATAGTCATTGCCCAAAGATGGATCGATTATTCCTTGTATATCTCCACTTTCAATGTGTAACTTGGCCTGCAAAGAGTGTGCACAGTGAGTGCTTACAAAACTTAAAACACCAAGCAAACTACTTCACCCCTCTCTCCATTCGTATGGGCAGACTTACCCACTGGACAATGTTGCGACAGTTTACACCAAAGCTTTCACTAGATATTGCTTCTTGACCTGAAATTAACTCGAGAAGAATGACACCAAAGCTATAAACATCGCTCTTGTCGGTCAAATGTTGAGAAATGTAATACCTATCATTGAAAATAAAAGAATAACCAGGTAAATAAGTTAAAAAAATAATAATAATAAAAAGAAATTAAGTCATGGATTCATATATTTCCATGTTATGTATTTACTGTGGCAGCATCAGCAAAGCTGTGATTTACATAGGACATGAACACCAAAAATAATAGATTAGAGACCCACTCATGCTCTTTTCATGATTCATGAACTGTTTCCTATCCGGACATTTTCACCTCCAGAAGCCTCCTGGTCAGGCCAGTAAGACGCAGATCACAGGGCTCAATTCTGATTGGCTATAGAATTTACCATTCTAGTGGAGCTATCAGATGCTAAAGCAATTGTAGCCAATACATAAAAAGGCAAACTACTTTGAAGGAAACCTCGTGGTACAAAGGCATGAAGTTACTTATTTTGAAATATCACTTTATCAGTGGTAGAGAGAGAGAGAGAGACTGAAATACCTATAATGATATTATATGCCACATTTGAGCATCTTTTTCATATATATATATGCATGTCATTTCTTAACTCTGGGTCTTCCAACCCAACAAACTGAAGATGGTGGAGTAAACTACTGCATGAGTAAGCACATTAGGGGCACCTAAGAGGACCACCGTGAATAGACTGCAAAAAGGCAGCAAGAATGCAACTTACTCTGGATCAAGATACCCTACTGTGCCTCGAACTATACTGGAAACATGGGAGCCTCCATCTACTGCAAGTTTAGAGAGACCAAAATCCGATACTTTTGCCCTCATATGCTTGTCCAGTAGAATATTGCTGCTTTTCAAATCTCTGTGGATAATAGTAGGAACACAGCCAGTGTGAAGGTATTCAATGCCTGGCATAAAAAGAGAGAACAAAAATTCAATATTTGCAATAACAGGGAAGGGATTTCTTTTCAGATGAAAGAACAAATTCAGCTTTCAGATAGACCTTTTGCAGCATCTTCTGCAATTTCAAGACGCTTGACCCAATTGATACTCCGCTCACGTGTCAAAGGGCCTGAAGAAGGATATATTTGACCAATGAGACATGCGATTATAATTTGCTCTATAAGATAATATGGGGGCATCGCATGAGTTCTTTCAGTGATACCCACCCCCCTCTCCAAAGAAGAAGAAGAGGAAGAAGAAGAAAATAAAATAATAATAATAATAATAATGATGAAACTTTACCATAAAGATGCTCCTTGAGAGTTCCATTGTGCATATACTCGTACACAAGAATACTCTTTCCTTCTTGGCAGTATCCAAGAAACTGTACCAAATTTCTGTGATGTATCCGAGATAGTAAAGTCACCTAAGTCAAGTGAAAATTTGGGTGAACTAATACAAACGCAATTATGGCAATTAAAATTTTCAAAGGGAAACAATTTGCATCCAACCACAACATTTAGAACAGCTACTACATCCAGGAGGGCAATCAGCTACCAGTTTGTTTTGGGAAGTGACTAGCGTGTGAAAGGCTTCGGGATCTATACAAGCTGAGAGACAGTATGCATAGTCATCATAAATGCAGGTCGAATGCTTTTATTATTTCAGGGGCCCTGACCCCAACATGTGTTAAGACTGACAAAATTTTCAGCACTTTCCTGTACAAGTTGAGAGATAATATGAATAATTATCATTAATGGAGGTCAAATGCTTTTATGGTTTCAGGGGGTCCAAGATATATCAAGACTGACAAAATCCAAAGCGAGGTTTGAGCAGGGTTTAAAGTAATAAGATCAATGGCAGCAACCTGGAACTTCATTTATTTATAGCAACATCTCTCTGAGGTTTTATGCTTACATTTTCATTTTTGGATGACTTACACAGAGATGGAAATGATATTGCTGTATATTGTTCATCCCTACCAGATGCAAGTACTTTTATAAAGCAAGCTGACTTTCAAGACATTACCTAATTAGGTTAGAAGAAAAGCTCTGAATAAAATATAACATTCAAACAAAGAGAATGGCATGAGCATGAATGACTGACCACATGGTTAGATATTAAAAGTGTTTCGCATAATGCAGACTCACCTCATTGGAAAATTCTCGCTTCCCTTGGTATGAATCATTGGTTAAAACCTTGACTGCAACTTCTCTTCCATCTTTCAGCCTTCCATAGTACACAACTCCAAAACCACCTGAACCAATTTTCTTCTCAAATTTCTTTGTAGCATCTTCAATCTCAGAAAATGTGAAACAGTGTGCAGCTTCTGAGGCTGCATCATTTAAGGAGGAGACTAGTTTTTTAGGAGGCAGGGGATGGCCCATCTCTTCTGAAACCCAAATTGAGAAGAACTTCCATTTAAGGACCCGGTCTAATAAAATTGTAAAATAACAACAAAAACCAAAAAATTTAACATTGCTTCAGTTTCAGACCTTGTTGCTTTAGTTTTGGACCTTGCCCATGGGACTTGTCCTCTCCTTTGTGCATAAATAAGCAAGATACTAGTGTAGCAAAAAGAAGAACTGCAGCCCCAACTGTTGCTCCTATTATAATAATAATGTGATTCCTCCTCTTGCTCTCTTTGTGAAGATTAGCATTCCCAGTGTAGCTGTCAAAAATAAATAAGAAAGTACCCAGCAAAAGCTTAATGCCAAATTGAATGGGCATAGGACAGGAAATGTGTAGCTCATAACTGGAAATCCAAATAACAAATACCCTCACATATACAATAACCCAGCATCAAGTGGCAATTATCAATTTTTATTAGGTATCAAAATCCTCAACCTGCTCTAACTCGGTTTCCTAATCATTGGGTAAGGCTTGAGTTCCATTTTGGGAAGTTCAAAAACTTTTTAAAAGCAATGCTTTTTTCCATCATCCACAGTTATGAATAGCTCCCTAAGTTTTGTAGCAAACAAGAATCAAAAAACTCTTTTATTTTTCAGGCACATCTCTTCATGAGGTACCATTTCTTCACCATGTAAGTCACAGAGCTCTTCAAGATTGAAGATTCAAAAAACATTTCATTCAGTAATCAGATACATAGCCAAGTAAGGGAAAGACACTATTTGTATCGTTTCAGAGAGGATGTCCCAAAGAGTTCCAGAGTGTGGAGTATCGTGGACTTAAACATCAAAAGTATTAGCCGCCAGACTATAATGTGACACATTTATTAATATTAATTTGTGCAACCAGAATTGAGAAATACTAACTTGAAAACCAAGTTTTTGCTGAGAAGACCGGATGGTACTGTTCCAGATAGCATATTATTTTGAACATACCTGCACTTAGACAGTTCAAAGATAGAAAAAACCATTACAGTCTTGCATAAGAAAAACAAGCATTTAGACACCAAGAGCATTTGATAAACATGAAATGTGTTCATGTTTGATCGACAAATTCAAGCCCATTGGGTTTAAATTGACAGGACCAAGAAAGAGGAACTCCAAACATCATATTTGGGCCATCATACCGAAAAGTGTTCACAGTGTATAAGTGTTTCCACTCCAAGAAAAACCTCAAAAATCTCCTTAGGCTAGAACAACTATTAATCATGGAATTTTTTTAAGTTCCATTACTTACAGTTCTCTCAGACTTGGTAGGTCTGTCAACGAAGTAGGCAGCTCACCACTCAATCGATTGTTTTCAAGGTGTCTGTAGTAGAAAATATTCTTTAGTCCGCACTTAGTGAGATGTTAAAGAAACAAAAGAAAGTATCTTACATGATTTTCAAGTTCACACATCCAGTAAAATCAGGGATTGGACCAGTTAGTGAATTTCCATCCAGCCATCTGAAAAAAATAAATAAATAAAAATAAAAAGACATGAAAGATTGGCAACATTTACTGAATTAGCACCAACAGGGTAAAGCTTCTCCGATCTTCAGTAGAATACAAGAATGAAAAAACTTACAACTCAACTAGGCCAGTCAACTTTGCCAGCTCCGAAGGAATGTTCCCCGTTAAGTTCCTTTTAGATAAATTTCTGCCAAACACCATGTCAAATAATGGCTCTGGTTAGATCAGGAGCATACTTTCTAGTTAATCTATAAGGTACTCAGAATTTAAACAAACCAAACAAGAAAACCTCCCAGAATGGCATCATTACTATTGAATAAGTTTTTAGAACCCCAAGTATCTAACATCAACAATACTAATCAAGGAAATAACCGTTACATTGAAATAATCCTTGGTTGTGAATCTGAGTTGCATACTACCCAAGACCATCGAACTGGCAGACAAGGATCACCACCTTCTTGAGCCCAATCTGCTGATGAGTAGCGGGATACTAAACTGGCCATAATTCCAACTGCAGCCGAGATACACCTTAAATTAGTTTGGCCGAACTACAACTTCAAGAGTTCAAGTAACTAATGCCAGTAAAGGAGCACAAGCAACACATAAAAAAGTTACCCTTAATTGACAGTCAGGGATCTCAGCACAAGAAAAAGAAAGCAAGTCATAAAAACATGAGCCATGAAAAGGGACGGATTCATAAAGTAACAGAAATTGACCAAAGTGTGATTATATTGGTTTACCATCTAAAGAGCCACCATTCTTCTCCAGATATTTGCTTATCTCCATGGCATTCACCAGTGGTCCCCTTGTAGAGTCTGATGTTTTCCCAAATTTGAAAGATAAGACAAAGGGAAGGGTTAAATTGGTGAAACCCGGTTCATATAGTCGATAATTTCCTTGAGCATTTTCTCGAATGTCAACAATAGCTTTGCTGAGTTCTGGATAGCCTGGTAATACTAGCCTAAATTTCCTCGTTTCTCCTGGATCCAACTCTTCAATTTCAGCAAAATAAGTCATTGCCCATCCAGTACCTGGAAACCCATCTAAATTTAACCGATAAGTCAATGATCCATTAGTGCCAACTACAGCTGTCTGCATCACTTTTTGTGGCGGCATTTCATCTTTGTTGACATAAATTGGCATATGGGTGGAGACTTTCACGGTTCCAGGGGCAACGTCAACCAGATAGTTTGCCTTCTTCAGAGAATCAGACTGCCATAGTCTATCAAAAGGATCATCAGGGTACCTGAAATTACAGATGTAAGTTCCCTTTGAACTTCCATGTTCAGGACAAAGCCAGCACATTCAAGATTAGCTCTACAAATGACAGTGAAAATGGAGGAAACATGTCCAGTTTCAGGAGAAGTAGAACTGGCTTTCAGACTAGAATATAATAATCTATAGAAACACAAAAAAAAAACCCTTAAAAAAGAAGCACCAATATCCAGAAAATATGGGGGAATACCTAATGGGAGCATCACCATCTGCACCAAAATTTATTCTCGCAGACACACTGAGATAGAACTGGTCTTCATATTCTGTATAATAAATTGAACCATTAAATTGCCGGAGCTCAAGTGTAGAGATAAATGGCTGACCAGTTGTAGCATTTGAGAGGCACACTGTAACAGAGGGATCAGAGGCCAGAAATATCAACTCTCGAACCTCTATTGTATTGGCATCAGAAATCACAATGGTGGACCAATGAGTAGCCCCAAGTGATATGTCGAATTTTGGGTAAACATTATTGTTGTCAAAATTGCCATACAAGAAGGTGGTTCTTACTAAATACCTAGCCCTACTAATAACACTCATTGTGTAACAATATTTCCTGTCATCAGCGGGAAAGTGTCTGAGTGTTGTATACTGCTTCCGAGTCTCATTTGCAACAGATATAGTAGCTGTATCTCCAAGAATAAATTGCTCATCGGATATCCACACAAGACCAAGTTCATCTGTAAAATTATCTTTCCCTCCACAATCGAAACTCAGAAAACCTGATGCAGATAATCAAAAAAGAATTAGCATATTGTGCAGAAAAGAATGCAGGTCTTTTCATTGCCTTTCAAGCCTCTACCAAACCTAGGCAACACCATATTTGTACCATCAATCATTTTAAAGAATTCAGAATAAACAATAAAGTTGTCTCAAGCACTGATGCAGCCTATAATTACAGGCCAAAGAAAATCTTCCTACTCAACGAAAAAATAGTAATAATTATACACATCACAAAATCTCCTTTTTACATATAAACTACAGATCAACATGAGACCGCAACCGAATGGCCATACAACCTGGAATCCAGTCCATATTAGTGCAAGTCGACAGGTCGCAAATGGAGATAAAAGAGGTAATTAAAATGTTCAACAACACTGCTGCCACATTAGTAATGTTGCAGCAAGCAATGGACAACATTTTTCTTTTACTACTTATAACAAGATTTGACTAGATTGCTAGACCAAATAGAGTATGAGGAAATCGTGTAGCTCAACTCAACAGAATCAAGTGCTCTTAGTGTTGATTTTTGTCAATAGTTTAAAATAATTAGACTATGTTATACATCTTTGACCATGATTCGCATCGTTGCCAACCTAGAAATTAATATCTAAAACTATGCAAAACCAAATCTTGAGATTCGCAGTCAATCATGATATACTATGACAACCATTAAACTATTTTAGTGGGTGATATTTCCCTCCTGTTTCTCCCTCTTCAATTATCAAGGTTTCTCTTTTCTAGCCTATCAAAATGGGAAAATTTATAAAAAAAAAAATAAAGGCTTATGCTAACCATTTTCACTGCTAAAGATTACAACTTCATGGGGATTCAATAAATCACAGATTTTGAAACACTCTTCAAAAACAAGCAAAAATTCACAAACCCTGATATTTATTTAAAACTCTATTTGGTTAAGTGGGTATTTTCTCTTAGTAGTTTTGGGGCTTAATACAACCAAAAAACATAAAATGCATTAGAAAATTAAAAACGACAAAAAAAGAACAGAAAACCCTTGAAAGAACTCATATTTGAATCAATGAAAGTGAAGCAAAATAGGTCGACTATACAATTCGTACAACAGAGAGAGAGAGAGAGAGAGAACCTGGCTGGGCATTAGAGGTGTGAAGGAGAAGAAGAGGAAGGAGGGGAAACAAGATGAGAAACGGAGTACTCAATCTCATTGTTTGCAGAAGTATTAGAGAGTAAGATTCGGAAGATGACAAGAAAACATGAGAAAGAAGGAAATAGAACAACTTCTCACAAAGATTTCATCACTAACAACGAGAAGAGAGAGAGAGAGAGAGAGAGAGAGAGAAAGAGAGAGAGGAGTCTTTTGGATTTCAGTTCTTTCCTTGAGCCTTTTTCACAGTTGATGAGAGAGAGAGAGAGAGAGAGAGAGAGAGAGAGATAGCAAAGAAGAATGCGGAAGTGGGACCCAGAAAGTTGGTAGTGCTGTGCGCTTGCGGTCACAGATCAGTCATGTTTTGGACTCTTTCTGCCTCGAAGGTCCCCACAGAGACCCCTTGGGCGCCCCCCTCCCTTTAGTTTATTTCATCATCCTCGTTGATCTCTCATTTCACGCCCTCATCATCATTTTTGATGTATCTAAGTTTAAAGACTAAATCCACATTTATAATCTCCACGCGCTTTGTTCGGAGTTCTACTCCACGCTCTCAACAAACCTTACCAAAAGCTAAGGCAAGCAAAAACTCGTTTCGCATGCTTCTTAATTTCTTTTAAAAGAAGAATTTGAAGGAAAAAATAAAAGAGTGAGTATCTACTAAATTTATGTCTCCACGCAGAAACTAAATAAAAGTATAAACTTCTTTTTTATTTATTATGTATTATAAGGTATGGTTATGAGTACCATAAATGATCTCATGAAAGGTTAATTGGATGTCACTCTAATGAAAAAAAAACATTTATAAAAAAATAAAAAATATATATGTAAATGAAAAATAAATTCCTTATTTTTTTATACCATCTTTTGGATATCATTCGGTATCTGAGATTTCATCCCAACTAATTTAAATCATTAATCTTTTAATAAGAAACATTCCATATATGCGGGAGTTCGATGCTTCTTACGTATAGTAAATTTCCTATGAATGAATGCCTTTATGTGAATTCACGCGCTTGGTCCGTCTGGCTGTTAAAACTGCGGCCATCGAAGATTAAGATTCCTTTTTCTTTTTTTTATGGGGAAATCAAGAATTTTCAACTAACGGTTTTATCCTTTTCATTTTCCTTTTTAATTATCAATTTAAGGCTACTAATCTAGATTAATGGGCAAACAAGTTGTTTTCAACAAACAAATGGAAAATTAAACTTAAAAATTACAAATTTTAAAGGGAAAAAAGTATAGCTCTTTGGAATTAATTCTCAAATTATGTTAAAAATTAAGAAAATCAAATAAAAATATTAAAAATACAAAAATAATAACTATGCTAACAATAATATCAAATTGCATAAAAACAATTTTATCCCATATTAAATTTATTTTCAAGTTCAAAAATGATGACAAATTCAAATATTCAACCACCCTATCAAAATGGTTTTAAATAATTTTTTGAAATCTCGTTTGTATTTAGTTTTACTTATCCTATCGCATGATTCACACTTTCTAAAGATAAACCAAGAATACAAGGTTTATATATATATACACAGAACAAAGTTATATTAAACAAAATGTTGAGATAGAGACAGGAGAATCTATGTTGACTTTTTGGAATGCTCATTCTACCCATGAGAAACGTATATTTTCCATATGTAACGATTAATTATAATATAGTAACACATTTTGTCACGATAATAATGCAGGGAATGGATGTAACAAATGGCATTTTTCTAAGATTTGCAAGCTAAATGCTGCCCATCCTGCACTATCTTATACCCCAACTAGAAAATTTGTATAATCCATAAGTCGACCTACCATTCTTTTGCCAATCTTGGTTTCTCTGCTCAGTTAATAACTCTTGTCACCTTTACACAACAGTGATGCTTTGGAATGTGTTGTGCATATTACTTAATGTTCCTAGACCAACACTTCACAAATGGGTTTTAAATCATAAACACTTTGATATGGCTAAATCAGTGAAAGGTGGGGTTCAAATTGAATCGGAATTTTAAATATTATACGATAATGATTGGGTGAATCATTTAAATCAAGATATGAAAAGATGATAATATATATAAAATGCTAGATAAAATAAAATATTGAATTTTATGCAAATGGTCAAAAGTGAATATTGTATAAAAACAAATGAGATTTGATTTTTTCTCGTTTTTCAAATCCATTATTTTTTATTTCTTAAAATTAAAAAGAGAATGAGTTAATAAATAATAACTATTTTTGTCTCATTTTTCTCGATTGACTCTTGACTATAATATTTCTCTCAAATAATATTATATCCATCTCAATGTACAACATTTTGCCATATTCTTGCCTCTCCCCTGCACCTCTATTTTTTATTTTATTTTTTTACCTCATTCTATTATTTAAGTTAATTGAACTTATAATTATGAAAATATATTATTATTTTTTATTTTTGTAATATTAAATAGTTAATTATTATTTATTATGTTAATATAATTATACTAATCGGTTGAATCAATTAAATAGATTAAATCACGTTTCGCTCATTTTAACGTTTAAATTCTAGTATAATATTTAAAACACAATTCAATCATTCCATTTATATATTCTATGTATAATAGTAAATGATCAAATTAATAATATTTATCGGAGAAAATAGGCTTAGAAAAAAAATCATTAAGTTATGTTTCATTTGGGGAATGAGGAATGGACAGAATATGAGCAAAGTGTCCCTAATGAAATAGTTTAATAGTATAAATCTCCTTCTCTTAATTTTATTTTATGATTTTAGATTTATATTAAAAAAAACGAAAAAAAAAAAAGAATATAAGCAGAGTCGGCGGAAAGGGGCTACGGTCAAAGGCCCCTGGCAAAAGTAATTCACGAATCCTTGTTTACTTGGCAGCACGTGTGGTCCGGTCACACGAAAGTCATAAAATTAAATGTGTTCATAAGAAAACTCAAAACAGATATTAAAGCAAGAGCTCTTAACTACGGGGGACAATGGTCCTGTATGGTTTTTGCCCCTCGAGAATTTCCCCACACTTTGTGGGGTCCGACCACTGACCAGTTTATTGACCTTGACCCCATTTTACTCTCAATTATTTCTTGCTTCCTGGTGTGAACGCGTTGACTCTTAAGACTATCCGATAAACCTACTGTGTTAAAAACCTAAATGCTGAACGGAAACGATGGAAATGAAATTTGCTTCGCACCCCCAAAAATCGAAATTAAATTTAAAATCAAAATCTTAAAAATAGATTTTAAAAATGTATATATTCACTTAAATTTTTATAATTTAAGAGTTTTATTTTTAAACCCATATTTTTATTTTATTTATTCAAATAAATTATATAAATTTTAATATGATTTTTAATTCCGATTCAGTTTAATCAAATATAACTTAATAGTTATCACATTTATCGCCGGAGTGATTGTCCGGCAATGATGAAAATGTTTAAAATTAATTGTAAAAGTATACAACTATAAAAAAAAAAATCACAATTAAATATTTTGATAAGTCTGTGATGAAAAATATATTATAAGATAAATAATTATAATTCAAATAGGATCAAAAGTAGGTCATGATGATTAACTTTTGAAAAAATAGAAATGCAATCATCTTGTATCCCTCTTACTAAACAAAAATGAAACGAATTTTTTTTTTTTTTTTTGGTTTCTGGGGACAAAAATCATTTAAAAAGTTTAAATTTGACTGTATTTGCTATATATTGTTAATAATAATAAAAAGAATTATATAAATAGAAATCAATTTTTAATAAAAACTAAAATTAGTTTTATATTAATATTATTTATTTTCACACCATAACAATGAAGAAAATGGTAAGTGATATGAATATGTCCTTCCTTTCCCGTGTTTAATTACATATCTTGGTTTGAACCGAGCGGGGGCTTCCCTTTTCTTTATGCGACTTTGTTCAGGGCACTGCCCTTTCATCAAAGTGCGTTGTGGTTCGCCTTTGTCATACCTTTTCTAAAAGATGGATTATTTTCTCTTTTCTAATACGAGACCTTTTTCTTTATTTATTGGACATCGGGGAGTGGAGGAATCCAATCAAACGCCACAGGTGGGCTTTGATCAAAACCAGCTTTCAGTGGAAGCCCTTTTGGCCCCCCCCCCTTTTGTTTTCAACACAGAAAGGAGTGTCTTTCCTTAGTGTCTAAGCATCTGCAGATGCCACCATCTCAGTCCTGCTTTTACAACAAGTACTTTAAAAAAATGAAAAATCCCCATTCTGAATCAGCAGCTCGCTTAAACATGAACAAATTAAATAATCCCTCTCTCTCACTCCCTCTCTTCCTGACTGCACAAATTGGCAAAATTCAATTAAATTTGATGATGAATCCTTTTTTGTTTTTTTTTTGTTTTTCCTTTTCCATGACCAGAGAAGGGCAATCATTGTAGCTTATGCCTTTCCAATTTAAGAATAACTATTACCATGTGGCTGGCCCTGTTTTACCAATTTTACATTCTCCACGATCAATTGGCTTAAAATTTAATTATATATAATGAAATTCAAACCTAAAATTTGCCAATTAGTGTAGTACGTCTATGGAAACTATTGTATAGAGATCAATGGAAGTAGATTTAGAGCCCATCACTCTGCGGAGAAATATGTAAATTTGAACTAGTTTGAAACTATGTTGGGATGATAAACCCTAAATGAGTCATTATAAGTTCTGAAATGGATTACTCTGGAATATCAATCCAGCTTTGAGTCAATTGATGATGCACCCTTCTCATGTAGATCATCCCCTCTATTATATAATTGCGGGATGCCAGGAGATGTTGAATTCCTCGGAGAACAGCTCTATTGTTCACATCTTTAGGGAAGCTAACCGCTGTGTTGACTGTTTAGCTCTCTTGGGCCAGAGCAGTGGCTGGGGAAGAACGGAGTTTTGCAACCCGCCTTGGGCTTTATGGAAGTTCATCCAAGAAGATAAGCTAGGAGGGGAGAAAATTAGAGTCAGGAATTCCACGAGGAATAGTAGGGCGATTCGCTTGTCGGCAGGAAGAAGGATGCGGTAGGCTCTTTCCCGCGTTCTTGGTTGGTTTTGTCTGTGTTGTCTTCCTTAAAAGAAAAAAACAATTGGGGGGCTTATGAGGCATTATAGCCGCGAGATACATATCCTGCCTGCAGATTGTCTCTTTGCTAATGGGCTTCTGAGCCCAAAATTGGTATCAGATAGTCTCAAGGCCCAAAATGGTTTGAACAAGAATCTACATGTTAAAGAGGGTTTAAATAATGCCCCCACTCGGAAGCCCAAAAGCCATCATGATACAACTAACACCGTCTAGGTCCATTTAAAAGCTCTCCAAACACTTACTTTTTTTTTTTTTTTTTTTTTTTGTTGAACCAAAAACAAACTAATGACATGGACTGCCCACCTTAGCCATTGAGTATAATTCAACTAATATTATCCCTCATCTCCGTTTTTTTAGAGATCTCGGATTCGAGTCTTCTTTACATAAAAAAAAAAATAAAAGAAAGATAGACTGCCCATAGCTGAGCCCTGCTGGGGCTTTAGCTTTTTCTTTCTGCTGGGTTGTTTGGTCTTTTCCGCATTTTTTCTGCTTTTTCTCGTCCCTTGCTCTACCAAAAAAAAAAAGACAGCCCATTGTGATGAGCCCAGACCTCACTGCTTGCCTTTGTGCAAGTCGATGGACTAAATTGGCGTGATAGGAGCACCTAGGGGGGCTTAATGTGATTCAGAGCCTATATTAATGGCTTCGTTCAATAATATTGCATAAATAATAGAACCCTTGGAGAATTTTTTTAAATCAGATAAAAGTGGATAACTCATTAGGCAAAGCCGTTACCCTTTTTGACAAAAGCTGCTCCAGGAAAACTAGCAGTGGAAGTAATCATTGATTTTGGAGATGATTTGGCGCACAAGGTTATGGTCAAGAGTTTGGAGGATTGATTTGATGTCTTTGCTGACCTTTCTCCTGGTTACTTCCTTTGTGATTTCTTGGTTTTGAGATGCCGCGTGGCCAGCTGGTTTGTCTCGTGGCTTTCTTCATCTGTCCCCAAACACCCCCCCCCCCAAAAAAAAACAAAAAAAAGGTAATGCCTTTGTGTGGCTCAATCATCTTCGAGGTGAAACCACACAAAAAAAAAAAAGGCAGAGAAGCAATTCAATTAGATATAGGCGAAATTTTATTTCTTGATGATTTTAATATCTCATTACAATAGAAGCGACTCCATATCAGACACTCAGTTCTGCAACCAAATTGCAGTAAGGTAGAGCCTGTAACAATATGATTAGGTCTTCAATGCGGTGGCCGCAGATATCATAGCTTGTATATATTTTGTTTCATATAACTCTAGACCACAAAGATGCAGAATTAAGACAACAAATTGACAAGCTTCTTCAATCAGCATCTGCAAAACTAGTCGTACGAAAAGGGAAAAAGAAAAAGTGTCAATAGCCAACTTGATAAGGAAAAAAGTGGCAACCTTGAGTTCTTGTAAACATGCAGGGAAAAAAGTTTTAAGCACTCACCCAAGCTCTGAGAGTTTCAAATGAGCCTCCGCATAATCAGCAAAGAATGCATCCTCATCCTAAGACACAGTTAACAAGTTTAATCCTTAAGAAAACTTATTTGAGCCAGATTTTTATCAGAAAGATGTACTGACTAAACTAGCAAGTACGATCAGTATGGAATAATTACCTCAGCATATTTCTCAACAAATGGGCGAAAGACTGGATCCTCACAGAGAACCATGTCCGATGGAAGCTGTATAAGACCTTCCTTCTCCTCACCTGGAAGCTTTATAAGGCTTTCCTTCTCCCGTCTCAGGAGCTCCCTGCACAAAGGGATAATTGTGGGATTGAGTTGTGAATTGCTTGCCATCTATGTTTGCCAGACATTGGATTGTTTTCCAAACATGATCAAACAAAGAAGAAGCTTCGGCCAACAAGAGAAAGAACAAGAAGAGACAACAAAGAGGCTACTTGAAGTAGGAGTTATCAAATATTAAAGGATTGGTGGTCCAGGCTCCCTCAAACCCTGAACGCTCCTTGTGGCACCTTCCCTGCATATCAATCACCATTCAAGTACGAATAATATCAATCTACATGGTAGAACATATTAACTTCACCCTTCTTATCTAAAACCGAAAGCAAAATTACATCCTGCAAAACAAGCTGTGATCCTGGTAAGAAGGTGGAGGTTGATATATACCAGTGTGTGACCGCCAGATAGAGCAACAATGTCTTTGTCACTGAGACCCATGTGGCCAAATACATCCCTAAGATGGTCCGCACCTGAGTCATAACAAGTCGGTTTTTGTAGTTCACGTCTTCATTATAATCCTTTGAAGTGAACATGAATAAGAGATACCTTTTGTGGCATCTGGTAAGCGGCCCTCTGGGGGTGGTTCAGGTTTGTCCTGTAAATAAAGAGATCATTTACTGTATCTCTTATAATGTTGGAACCAATCTAACTACTTAAAACAAAAGAGTAAACTACAATTTCTGTCTCTACAATTTACAACAAAAGACACCTGATCTTATGAGTAGCTGATATATTTTCTAATGCATACATTTCTTATCCAGAGAAAAAATGGGAGGTTTCCATCAAATATTTGGAATAGAGCACCGATTCTGTATGAGTAAAGTTTGAAAATAAGGAATAGAACAACTCCATCCTCCTTATTAGAAACTATGTGGTAGATGTGAAGTTTTCATCAAAATATTCGAAAAATGACAATTTTTTATTTTTTGAGTGTCATGACTTCATAATTAGCTCACGAATGTTCACAATACGATCACTCGGATAAATTAAAACAGTGCTAAAATCATTAAACTAATCAAATCACACAGATCATGACATCAACAATGATAAAGCGACCACCTTAAGGCCCTGCTGTTGTAAGACTCAACAGACAAAAACCATTCAAGGAAAGGGGTCTTACTTCTCTCCCAGGATGAAAAGGAATCTCAGGCCCTCCTGTAATCTCAACAGCTACAATTCCAGCCAACTGCACACAAAACCGGCATAAAACAAACAGCACAAAAAAATTAGCACGAACACAAACGAATTTATAGCCATTGATTGTACAATCAGAAACCAAACCTGACCTGATAGAAATCAGCGTAAGAGAGGATCGGAAACTGTTCTTTGATCGGTTCCAACAGCCTCACCGCTATATCAAGCCCCCTGTTTGCTTCGTGTGCAAGCTCTGCAGGGTTTCTTATCGTCCCAAAAGGCCCTCCTGTCTTCGTCTTCACATCATATGTCCCGGCAGAGTGCCACCTGCACCATCCAAATCCAAAGCCCACCTAAGTTTTCATCACTTAAACAAGTACTTTCTCATCAAATTGACAAAATATGAAATGGGTTATTTTTGATACGAACGCCAATCGGAGAATCAGAGGAGCACATTTCTTCTCGGCGATGAATCCTCTGAGCTTCCTTTTGCATTTCTCGATTGCTTTCTGGTACTCCTCGCTCACTTTTGGGTATCGCTTCACCATTACGTACTGATCAGATCAAAACAAAAAAAGCAAAAATTAATACAAAAATCAGAGGGTGCCCACAAAGATGAAAGCAACAGAGGAAGAAGAAGACTTTAACAGTTTCAGCGGGGAAAAGGGTATGGTAGTGAGAAGAACGATCACGCAAAATGGGATTTCATTATCTTGAGCTGTTAATGAAGAAAAGGAATTGATTGAATTTCAGAAGGGAGCAGAAGACAGGTGTTGGTTTGAACTAGAAGGTCCTGGTGGTTGCCACCATTGATTTCTTGACCATTCGATTCTCGAAATGTCATCTACCTGTCCTCTCAATGGGTCGGATCCGACAGCTCCATATTTCATCACATCAGAAACATTGCTTTGTGATTGTGCTATTTCCTCTCCACCGCCTAATCCAGTCAATGCAGCCAAAAATAACATAAAAGTAGCAAATTTGATCTCCTGCATACAAGATCAACACGTAAGAGAGGTAATTCAAAAAAAAAAAGGGGGGAAAAATGATGTTTAGACAAAAAATTGCAATAGCAAATGATAATTTAGTTTTGCATACCATATTATATGCAAAAAAGCCGATAAGATCTCACTTTGAATTAATGGGATTTGAGCTACTGGTATATGTCATCTATTTAGACTCACTCAAAACAGATTAGCATCCATTAGCTACTCTAAACAATGCTGATCTTTCTGAGGATTATATTTATAAACTATTTTTTTTAAAATAAGAATTTTTTATTATCAAGATCGGTGGTTGTTGAATGGGGTTCAATATTCAGAGAATGGTAAAATATTGCTTTCTAAATATTTCTAATAAGAAGGTTCGAGAAAAATCTGAAAAAATCTTATTGAAATTGCCTGTGTATGATAATTTGATGTCCATTGCATACTATAATACACATCGACATTAAGGTCTCGAAGATTGTGATTGTTTGAATGACTAGTAAGATAGCCTTTTTTATTATTTGTTTGGTGCGGTGGAGGTTGATCACTATACAATGCATTGATTTAAGATATACGGAGATGCAATGAACTGATATTTATTTACTAAATTTTATTTTTTTTTAATTTAAACTAATTAATATTCAGAATCATATTTCGATTAATTCAATTTGACTTGGTATCAGATCTTCTTTAAGAACCGGTTCTCTCAAATTTATTTACTAAATTCATCAAATGCATTTAGCCACATTATTCATATCTCAAAATATTTTGTACCAAATTAGTGTTGAATACAAAGATATAGCCCACAAATAATTAAGAGCAACGAATTTAGAAAATATCTCCACCTTATATTATTTTGAGAAGGGGTAAAATACATGGTCGAAATTTTGACCATTCCATATGTACTCCGAATTTGTACCAAGTCTTCACTTGGGTTGCCTTGCGCTGATATTAGCTTCTTTGGATATGATCGAATATTTGATTTAGTGAAATTAATCAAGTTTTTGAGTTTGACATACGGTTTAAGTATGAAAAAAATTACGTTGAGAGGATAATTTTCTTAAATAAAGTCCTGAATCAGATTAATTAGAATATGATTCTAGATATCGATCGATATAGTAGAAAAAAACAAAGTTTCTTAGGATTTCTTTGGTTGTTGCTTTCCTCTACGTGTGCCCGTATATGATTAGGATTCATGCGTAAGGTCTAGTCCAGATAATTACCCAATCAGAGAATACTACAAAAGGTAAGACTTGAGTAAAAATAAAAAATAAAAAAAAATAACAAAAGGAAAATCTAAATAGTAGGAATGAACACCACACAGTTCTATTGTGGCATTAAAATAGTCCCCCACATTATTCTTTTCTTTTTCTTTTTATATCGTGGCATTCAAATATTCCCCTACATTATTCTTTTTGTTTTTTTTTTTGTAAAGGAAAAAATTAAGCAATATCATTTGAACTGAGCCATCGTCAATTATTTACTTAACTCTCCTGGCAATACGGCCAACTTGCATCAGAAATAAACTCAAGTAATTAAATTAAAAAAAAGCTCGTGTAAAAATAATAAATTAAGAAAAAGGTTTTTATCGTTGGGTCATGTAATCCGCATCAACCGGTCGAGTTAAGACGAACAAATTCAATGTAAGTCTCTAAAGGACAATCTAACTCGTGATCTGATATTTAAATTTTATAAAACAATAAAAAAATTCAATATAAAAAAAATGAATGTAACAAATTGATCCCCTCCTATGTGTCTTCCACGCGGAGGTTTGAAGAGATACAAATTTTCTATTACTAAGAAATTTCTAACAACGGTAAGTTCAAATTTTATAAATAGAATTAGAATTTTTTGATAAAGTGAATTAAAATTATTATTATATAAATAATTTTTTTAAAAACTCATATTTAATCCTAATAATGAAAATTAACTGACTTTTTTTTTTATCTTACCTTTTTCATTTTAATGCGCTTATACATCTTGAAACCCACTTTACAACCCCCCGTCCCGGGGGGCTATTTCTAGGCCTCCGATTGTTGCACGTTTTCAATGGAAACTGAACCGCCCTGTTTTCTTGCATTCACCTGGAAGGAGGTGAAGACGCATCGTTTTGACGTGCCACGTTGCCGATAGCGACATCCGCATGACGGCGACGTGCAACGTTCAAAGGAGGGTAGGGTTGTAAAATAAAAGGAAAACCAAGGGGCACTCCGGAAACACACGATAATATTTAAATGGCAAGGCCGGAGAGAGAGAGTACGCACACAAACATCACCAGCTGCGAAGCCGTTCGAACGGAGTTGTCCTCGTCTACCACTCGTGGTGGTTCCTGTCCCTCTCATCCCTGCAACCCAACCCTCCCCACTCTCTCCTCTCTCTCCCTCTCATCACATCTCTCTCTCTCTCTCGGTAGGTTCTCTCTCTCTCTCTCCGATCTTTGAATCTACTGATTTGGACAACTCTTGCGATTTCGATTCGGCTTCAAGCATCGTTTTGTTCGTCGCCTGTTGGTTTATACCCTTTATTTACTTCGATTGCCTATTAGATTGCCTTGTACGGTTGATTTTTGAGTTTTATTGCGAGATGTGGAAGACTTCTTGTTGATTAGGGTTTGATAATTTAGGTTCTTGGCGATTCCGATGTTAGATGGATCTTTTAGTGTTTCGATCGGAGTCCGTATCTTGTTTTGTTCGATTATAGCTATTGATGATGGGTTTACACTATGCTTTCGTTGGAAAAATTGTTTAATCATAAATTTGGTTGCATCTGTCTGTGTGGATGGAAAGATTTGCATACATGTTCATCTGAAAGATGCATATGCACTGAAGTCTCTGAATTCCTGGTCGTTTGTCTGTATATATTTGACCCTTCGGGCTATGTGGGTTCACGGGATTTGATGTGTGCAAACGCTTGATTTGCTTGTGGAATTTGATGTGCATTATTCTTTTAGGTGATGGGTGCAATCTCATGAGCATGATTTTGATCGTGGTTGTTGAAATTGGAATGCTATCGGTCTAGTTTTATCCTTTCAATTTGGTTGGGATTTTACAAAAAATTTAGATTTGAGTTCAATATAAAATTGTGAAATTTATCTTTTTTACCTCCTTTGTGCTGTGTGTATTTTTGTAATGCGATAGCTATATATATTGATTGATTGTAGAAACTTATTCACAGGAGGTATATCTGTCTCAGATCCCTACACTTGGGCTGATGAAGCTTTTGCCATATAATTCCATTTTGAGTCTTTCATTTTGTGTTCTCACCTTGGGTATGCCATGCATTTTATTTATGCCAAGTAAATGGCCTACAATTAAATTCTTGAAGCTTTTGGCATAACTTGATTTTGATTCATATCTGGATGTTTAGTATTCTAGAATGCCTATAAGTGCACCAGCATTTCCAAGCCACTTATTCTGCCATGCATTTGGGTGATGGAACTGTGCTGATGCGATTTCACCATAATGTGTTATTTCCATGCCCTAAAATTTGGACTCCATGATAAAATTTAGTTTTAGGGTTTCTAAAAATGATATTGTGGTGGGTTATTGCAATAATTATTAAACTAACAAGGTTATGAATCTGTGAGTTATCTTACTTCTGGGTTGGTATCTTGCACTCAGACTTGGCCTGGAGTAGAAGCTAGTAACCTCTAGCTACTTGGTATTTCAATTGGTTCTAGTCTTCCAATTTTTTGAATATGGTAATAGTTGACTGGTTAGTGAATAAATACTGGTCAGTGTTCTTGCTTGACTTATATAAATGTCAGCTTCCAACCATCCGCTATAAGCACAGAAGGAAAACCTTGACTTGGGAATTTAATGCATTTTTTATTTTAATTTTTTTTTGTCTTTGTCATAATGATTAAGGTGTTGTATTTACATGAAAATAATATATGCTTGAGCTTTGATTGTTGCTTGGCTCTGCACCTCATTTTATAGGAAACCATGAGTGATAAGGGGGAAAAAACATGCCCTTTGTGCACCGAGGAGATGGACTTAACAGATCAGCAATTGAAGCCCTGCAAATGTGGTTATGAGGTTTGAACATTTTTTCTGAGTTCAGAAACTATTCCTCCACCTTTATTTTAACAGTTAAAAAGAATGTTCTAGAAATTCTTTGCCTGTGAGTAATTCTAGGATTTCTAGTGGGTCATCGATCTTTTTTCCGACGTCTTTTTTGATTTCTCAGATATGTGTTTGGTGTTGGCATCAAATAATGGACATGGCAGAGAAGAATGATTCCTACGGACGTTGTCCGGCATGCCGCACTCCTTATGACAGAGAGAAAATCGTGGGAATGGCATCTAAGTGTGAAAGGTAATTGCTCTTTATATTTTTTTCCTTTCTTATTCTTTTCTTGTACATAATTTTTGGAAGCTTTCTTGTGGGGCTTACAGTATGTTTTTGCAACAGTTTGGTGGCTGAGATTCACTCAGAGAGGAAAAAGAAGATGCAGAAGGCAAAGCCAAAGGCATCTATCTCAAAGAAGAATCTCATAAATACTCGAGTTATTCAGAGGAATTTAGCTCATATAATGGGATTGCCTCTGGATCTTGCTGATGAAGATGTGAGTAGCTTTCTTGGTCTTTTCAGTTGTAAATTTACGGGCCTGTATGACCTATGTTTTTCTTTTATTGTGACTAATTTCAAACAAGTTTGCATCAGATTCTTCAACGCAAGGAGTACTTTGGGCAGTATGGGAGGGTGCTGAAAGTGTCTATAGCACGTACAACAAATGGGGCCATTCAACATTCTTCAAACAACATTTGCAGTGTGTGAGTTTGATGGCTGTCTCTATCTTATTCGTTTTTTTTTATAATGCTTAAGTGTATTATTCTAATTTTAACCATTTTGAGTGCCTTACCTGGATTGGTACTGCCTCCGTTACTGCTCTGTGCTTTTTTATTTATTTTTATTCATTATTATCATTATTCTTGGGTTATTGCTGGATTTGACACATTTCTTTAAAAGAACTTAGTTGTTTATTTTATTTTCGGCTTTAGATATATAACATACTTGAAAGAGGAGGAAGCAGTCCGATGTATTCAGTCAGTTCATAATTTTGTCCTGGAGGGTAGACCATTAAGGTAAGCATGTGCTCAGTATTTCCTTCTCTCTGAAGGATGGGGGTTTTGTTGGTGCAAAAGGTTGATGATTATCAAGCTTGAATCACATTTATTATCTGACCCATGTGCATTACACATCAAGAAAAGATGTGGCCATGTTCAAGATCCTGAGAAAAGCAAGAAACAGAGAGACCTTAGTGTCTTTCTGAGCTGCCAGCATGTCTTCCGGTCTATTTTGTTGGGTTATTTGACTTCATCTTGAAAAAGTCCAAAAAATTAGTGATAGACCCATGCTTAAGGTTTTCCTTACAAGAATACAGGGCTCAACTAGATATGCCAGGTGTGGATCCCAAAGACTCTCTTTGGTGCTTACCCTGTGCTAACTTCTAATAATATGCAAGTTACTGTTGAATCTTGGAACTTATCACTAATTTTTTTTTTTTTTTTTGGGGTGGGGACACTGTTTCCTGTTAGGTGCTTTTTAGTAGGCATACTAATGATTTTTAAGAATTTGTTCTGCAGGGCATGTTTTGGCACCACAAAGTATTGTCATTCATGGTTGAAGAATCTGGTAAATAAAGGATCTGTTGTATCATTTATCGGCTGGTTCCTTTATCTAAGAAATTGAACTTATTGAGCATTTATTGACAATATTGTTTTTGTTGAACTAGCCATGCAGCAATTCTGATTGTTTATATTTGCACAATTTTGGGGCTCAAGAAGATACATTTGACAAAGATGAAATTGCGACAGCATTTGCAAGGTACCTGCGCTAAGCACCACAGTCTTTGTCTTTCCTTCAGTGTTTTGGTCTAATGCATGTCCTGAATTGTTGAATCTTACTTATCGAAAAGACATGCGATCACTCATTAGAGAAACCCCAGATTGAATTAGATGTCTTTTTAATCTAGTTCCTCTAGTGGAATGCTCAGGTTGGAGAAGAAATCTGAGTTTCTTGCCAATAAATTTTTATTTTACCTCAAGATTTTTGTCGCATATATGTATTAAGTTTGATCTTGATCTCTGTTGAGGACATGCTCAACGAAGAGAGGATGCTCCGTTTTCCTCAAGCCTATCTGGTTGGTGGATAACAGGCCTGGAGAATTAAGGATTATCAGTTCTTTGGGATCCATTTGCCATTGATCAATCAAGTTTTGATGAACATTGCATGCCACTATTAAAATGAGTTGATGGATGCAGTATGTGGTGCTAATTATGAGAAAGCCCTACCCACCCCCAAGGGAGTTGTATGTTGGCATAATTAATTTAGATTTAGAATGAGTTAATAGTTTCATAGTTGTTATTTGGCTCCCTGAGCCTTTTGTGTGTTAGTTCGCATTGGGAATCTGTACTAATGAACTCGTTTGTGCTTTTTATTTTTTATTATTTTTTTTTTAAATTCACTTTGTTCTTTGTCTGGTTAGTGATTCCAGTGACATCTGTTTCCTTGATCTAAATTTTTTATCCTTTTCTTGCTTCCACTTGTTGGTTAATCTAGGCTTTCTCAATTTCTTCGTGGTGGAGACTGATCCTCGTTTACTTTGTGTTTCCTTTATTTTGTCTTGGATCTGTTCGTAGACCCATCTTATTTGTTTATTCATTTTTTTTACTATGATTGATTTTAAGTAGTAGAGTGCAAGAAATCACTGGTGCAAACAATAACGAGCGGCGTTCAGGGAATATATTGCCACCGCCTGCATTTGAACATCAGAGCAGCAAGATATCATCTGCAGGGAAACCTGTTGCAGCTAGTGCTTTAAACGTAAGATTCTTCTGAAAAAAAAATGTTTTACACTTGGTGTGTATAATTAGTGGTTATATGTTCATTCTTGTTCTTTTGGGAAGCTAAATCCAGTACCTTAGAAACATTTTAGCATCTCTTATGACCCATTTCTAGTATCTGCAGTATTTGAATGAATGAGTTTGCATTGCACCTTTATCGGTTCACTTTTTTATTCATCTTCATCAAATTGATCGTCATAAATGGACAAGGGTATTCAGAAAAGAAAACATCCCCCTTCTGTTCTCCTTGATAGAAGTGTATGATTGATTTAACTTCATCTTGTCCAAAATGATGAAATAAGAATAGGGAAAAACATGAATCACTTTCTTTCTTAAAGTGGCTCATTGGTTGAGATATTTCTCTGATTCTGTAGAAGTGACTTGTTGGCTTAAGGCATACGCTTATTCTGCATAACATTGTAATGAAAGACAGTGCCCAATCTAGAGCATCTCCTTGAAGGAGATTCCTGATGTATGGAGAGCTTAAGTAGCAGACACCCCCCCTTTTGTCTGGCTTTAATAAAGGCTTTTGTGAAATGTCCTGTGGACACTGCTGTGAACAATTCACAGAAAAGATGTCTATGCTGGCTTACTTTGTCTGCAAACATGCAATTACGGTGACTTTCCAATCATGGTAGATTTGACAGATGCTGGTTGTCTGATTGGGAGTTCTAAAATTGTTCTTGTTGAATCATTTTATTGTGGTTTCATATCATGTCATTATGCATCAATTGATTATGGTTTCATATTTTGTGCAGAACATAACTCAGGATTTTGGCCCTTGTATTAATGGCAGTTGCGGGAAACCTGTTGCACTTCCTGCAGCAGGTTCATGGTAATTGATCAGATCACTTGCATCACTAAATTGGTATGATCAAGTTTAATGCAAATCTTTTGTACTTCTGTCAGGGTTAAGTGTGTATCTTCTAGACAGCCCCCTGCTTCGGTTTCAGAAGTGCCCACTGTACAGAAGCTGGGAATATCTGGTAGTCCACCTGTCTCCTTTTCAGATATTTTAAGCACAAAGAAGTATACTTCTGATGTGGGAAATAGGTCTGCATCTGCTAAAGAACTTTGTGCCGCACAGCCCAATAATAAGTTGTTGCGATTGGGATTGAGAGATGAATATGCACCCAGAGATTGTCAAATGGCTGTATCAAATGCCAAAGCAGTTGCCCCCCTAGGTGCAACTTCTTACATTACTACTTCTAAAGACAACTCATCCAATGTGCTAGCATTCAAGAAGAGTGGTGAAACTCTTGTACCTCCTAGCAGCACAAGTGCTATTAAATTAACCAGACCATCATCTGCTCCTGGTCTAGAAAGTTGTTCCAATGCTGCACATGGAAATGATCAGGACTTGTCTTCCGATATGTCATTAGTTAGTATCAAGAGTAGTCATGAAGAAATATCCTTCATCCCTACTCTTCTAGATGATTCGGTTTCCAATAATTTGTCAGTTTTACCCTCGGGAAGTTTACAAGAAGACAGCGATCGTTACTTGAGAGAACCTTCAAACTTGCAAGCAGTGCAGGAAGCCACTGAGAAAGCTGGTGTTGCATGTAATTTGAAAGATGAGGATTCATTAACTGCTGCCAGACAAGATACTGAGGCTTTTGAAAGCATTTATTACCCACCATCAATGACTTTTTCATATGATACACTGCCAGGTTCAAGTCAGTCAAGTTGTGGTCAACTGCAAGAAAGTGATGAATCTTTTCACCCTAGTCCTAAATCTGATCCTGATTCTGAACACAAGATTTATGATGAGCCTTCAGGTTCATTCCCTCTTCAGTCATTTCTGTTGGGCAGATTTGTCAAGAACAATGTTGGGACTAATCTTCATCAGGATCAGGTTTTTGTTGAATCTCCCAATTCATCCAAAGTCATGAATAAAGGAAGCTCTGGAAAAATCGATGATGGTGTAGCCAGAGGCAATGAGTATTCCGCTCTGGATTTGCGAGAGGACAGTATAATTTCTGACATTTTGGCCCTAGACATGGATCCATGGGAAGATTCAATGACCACGACTCGGGATCTAATTACCATGTTGAGCAGAACTGATGAGAAACAGGGTTCTCATAAAGTACTTGGTTTGCGAAACTTGCATAACTGCAAAGAATCCAGGTTCTCATTTGCAAGAGAGGATGAATTTGCAAATCCATTATCTGATCTCGAGTGTGTTGCCAGTGATGTAATTAATCTGCTGAATGCTGATACTGCACAAGAGGATGCAAAGGGATGCAAGAATACCTTCAAGAGCAGTTCACGATTCAGTAGTCTCCAGGAGTCATGTAATGGCTCTGGCTATCATTCTTTTAGCTCTCTATCTGGTTAGTTCACATTCATGCTCTTAGTAAAGTAACTTTGATCTTTATGCTTGCAGATATGGTTGTTCAGTTTAAGTTCTTGCATCACCTATGCTTGTAACTTGTTTCCCCTTATATCTGTGTGGCACGCCTGACTACATACTGTGAATTCTTGTATGAGAGCTAGCTTTCTTGGTTTTCTGCAATCTGCATCATGGCTAACATGCTAGTGCATGACTTCATTTCTTGCTGTATCTATTGGTTTTAGAAGTCCTCGAATTAATTAGCTTCTTTGAAAGAGAGAGCTTCAGGCACTCAGCTTTTACCAACACAGGCCTTTTACCCATTTTTCTCCCAAATGCAATTGAAAGAATATTGTGTAGGATGCCTGCCTCTTCTTGTTTTGCAGTGATTCCGTGTGCATGATGTGGATGGTCCTGTGAAAAGTTGTTTACACCTTTGGATTCTTTATTTTCTCTGGTGACAATGACCGCCTTAATTGGGGTGGGGAATGATCTTCATGCCCTACTTTATGTTATCTTTAATTTTCAAGTGATTGTTGCTTCTCGAGTGGTAACTTTTGGAATTATATGATAGCAGTGGGTGTCCATTTCATGCATGATGCAATAATCTTGTGCTAGAATGAGCAATGGTGCTGCTAGAATGAGCATTTCATGGATAGCAGGGTCCAAGGGATAGTAAGACAGGTAGAACTAATTCCAAGTTGGCTTGATTCTAGATGGTCTTGACTCCTGGAATTTGAGAAATTTCAAGTTATATCAAGACCAATGTCCAAAATTTAGTGATGATCTTTGACAGTGTTTAATTGCCCGAGAGTTTTTGTGCGTAATTCTACTTTGCTAATAAAAGAAATTAGAGATAAAATAATGCACAATTGGAAAGAAATAGCTATACTTATGAAAATCTTGCTCGTTTAGAGATGATTTTGAAAAATTAATTCTTGTTCTTATGTACAAGCAGAGCAATGTTGTTGTTGTTGTTTTTTTAATAAATAAATTTAAATAAGATAGCTTTTAAAGTGTGTTTTGTTGAATCTTTGGAACAAACTAATTGTTGTTTGCTTCAAGGCCATAACTTAAAATTTCAATATGCCCGAGACCCAATGTGGGGATTCATGGATGCTATCTTTCCTCTTCCTGAACTCAATATGCCCAGGGTTCTTGATGAGGCTCTTGATCCTATTATCCTCCGATTTGTGATTCTAAAATTAATGAAGACTAGTGGAAATTAACTGACACTAGGAAATTTTCTTCATTAAAAATATGACCACATTTTATGCAATAGGAAAATTTTTGGTCTTCTCCGCACTATATTTGTTTATTTAATTGACTATCTTGTAAAGTGTCGTATGATAACGCTGTGTCCAACACCTCTTAGCAGTTCCAAGAAAACTTTCAACTCCACCTGGCTTCTCGGTGCCCAGCAGGATGCCACCTCCTGGGTTTTCTCCTATTGAGATGGATAATCAGGCATTACAAGGCACTGCTGGTTTGTTACTATTCATTGATGTGCCACTCTTTTTTCTTTTTTATTTATTTTTTTGTGTAGTTTGTGATATTTTATTCTTTGGTCCTCCAGTTAATCAGTCTTTTCAGAAATCCTTATGGCTGGAAAGCCAGTTCCAAGCACCACCACCTCTCGATTCTGGAAAACTTGGGGATGTGGAATTCAATGATCCTGCTATATTAGCTGTTGGTAGAGGAATAGCATCAGTGGACCTGAAAGCTGACAGCTCAAATATGGGACTGAATTTATCTCCTCAATTTAATCATCAGATGCTGATGCAGCAATCAGTCTCACCACATGAGAACATGCGGTTTTCAGATCAATATGCAAATAGGTTTCCCTTCTCCAATGATGCATACAGCATTCCCACTGGGTTCCTTCAACAATCTCAAGGCAGCAATATATCACCATTTATGCACATGAATGCCCAGCAGTGTAGGAATCCAGATATGGCATATCATCCCTGGCAAAATAGGAATGATACCACGAGCACTTCTGACCTGGGTTTCTCAGAATTGCTATCAAAGCAGAGAATGGGATCTAATAAGTTTATGCCTAACTATGAGGATTATAATTTCCAAATGCCTGGCCTTGATGAGGTTTACAGCCGAGGATTCATTATGTGATTTTCTTGGTGTTGTCTGTGGAAGATGAACCCGCGATGTCTCTGAAGTAATTAGAGTTTCTCAGACTCGTATGGTTCCTGAACCAGACGATATTTAAAGCTTCTAGTGCTTCTAATTTCGTGTCATAATGCTTATAACATCAAATAGCAATAAGGGTGTCACTGCCTCACTTTGTGAATGTTTTGGCGATGTGGATTTGGTAACATGATGGGTGGGCTCTGTGGATGCATTTGTCTGACCTAAAGCAAGAGCACATTTATTTGATGCAAAAGGCTCCTTTTTCTTGAAGGCTATCCGCTATATTTTGGTCTTAAAGTGATTTGTATACACAATGGAAGTGAGGCTTTACTCAATTAAGCAAAAGGGGAATGCATGACTGGACATCACCATTGTCTCGTCATATAAAATTGGTAAGACTTTTATAGTTTATATGTTCAATGGTGGCATACCAGGATTTCTAGGGTTGCTTATAAAGAAGGTAATGTTCCACTAATGATGTTGGTTTTAGTAGGATATGAGAGAAAGATGGTTCTCATTTTGGTATCGGCTGAAGTTAACCCTATCCTGCTGGATAATGTTACAAGATTCTTTCATTTTAATTTTCCAGCAAGAAGTGGAGACTCAGGTAAGATAATGTGCTCTCTGCCGTGTCAAAAGCTGTCATGCTTTAAATTCAAATATTGTTGATACATGTAGCTATATTTTGTGCCCCTGCTAGTAGAGATGCCTTACTATTTATTTGAGTGTTCTTAAGCAGCTAGCTATTTTAAGTATCAGAAAAGTAGGGTAGAGCAGTTATGGTCTTTCTGTTTCTCTCTGTATGGTCTGGTTCTGCTTGTGCGATAGGGGATGTATGTCATTATGGTGCCTAGGCTTTTCATGAATGCTTTGTGTTGAACTTCGCACAAACCTCCCCGCCCTAGATCTATTTTCATTAATAGGGTCTCAGTCAATTATGAGTTTGCATGCTTCTGTGGACTGCACAAAAACAATCAGTGAATGCTGAGCATATTTAACTGCTCCTTTGATGTGCATTAGCTCTACTTATCAAGGTTAGGCCCTTGAACTGGTATCCTGTCACACAGATTGCATCCTTAACATTTTGTCTTTGAGGAAGTGTTCTAGAACCATAATCAAAATTGGAGTTGGAAATATCTGAACGATTCAATGTGTTGGCCTGGTTTTTTGCTAAGATTTTTCCGGCTTTAATGTTTATATTAGATATTTTATGTGCACAAAAGTTTTGGAGGCAAGGTCAACATTTATATATCCTTGAAACAAAGAAAAGAGGCCATGGTTATTATGCTAACTATAAACAGCCCCTGGATGCGTCTTCTATGTATTGTTTTTGATGGAAGGATTAGCATATTGCATGGATATTTAATACATTGCTCATGTTGATATTTATATTCGTTTAATGTTAGATCTAGCCAAAGGAACTCAATCATCTAGAATACCAAATGCGAAGAGGCTTAGTTGGAGTGAAACATGGTCTTATGTTCCCACGCATGATCCCATCCAATTTGTCATGTTAATAATTTTTTTTAATAATACCTATATTGTTGTTTGTTGCATATTTATATTTTTGGTGGTTGGATTTTTAATACATCATCAATGATATTTTCCTACTGTTGTATGCTTAAACATCATTTATTTTATTTTTGGGATGCAGCCCCTTCAAGAAGCTGGTTTGTCAAAGGTTGGGACGGGATTCAAGTTTTCTAAGTTTTCGATCTTATCCGGTGACTGGAGCACTGTTTTGTGAAGCAATGCACAACAGCAACTCTAGGACTAAAGGCAGACATTTCATTCAAATCCAAAGGGAGGTCAACCACGTGGTCTGGTCCACTAGGCTTTTTTGGGGTGATGCAAAGAATTGACAGATAAATTGCCTCTGGACTGTTCCATTTTGTCCAAATCTATATTTGATTTAATGTGCCTCTGTTTGATTAGACTGCATCTAGACACCTACAGTTAGCTTCCTGTAAATAAAGAAAAAAAAATGGTATAAAATTAAATTATACAAAAAGAAAGAAATTTTTGGAAGGGCAATGTTCTGTCTAGTCTGTGTTGTGTACTGCTGGTTTAAACTATTTTATGATCAGTTTGTAGTATGAATGAAGGGGTTTAAAAGTGCAGTGTCACTACTTATTGGGTCTCTCTACCTTTTCCTGGTCATCGCCTTGCGAGCAACAGTTTTCCATCACAGATCAGTGTCCCCTGTAGCACTGTGTAAATGGAGAGGCTTTGATGTATAAGGTCTCTCTGATTGGTTTAGGGAATGGTGTATTTGAAGCCCTGTTGAGTTACTCCGTTAATCCTAGAGTTAATCTTAGTTCAACTCGATAATTTAATAAGATCTTCCGGGAAAAGCATACCAGATAACCGTATTTAATTCTCTGATCTTTTTCGATGTCATATGGCATTGCTTAGCCCAGATACAAAAGCCCTAGAAAACCACAAACAGCTTCCGACAAGAGTTGGGTGAAGTTAAAAGCAGACGGTGGCATTTAACGGAGCCAAGCGACGCAGAGGGTGAGAGAGAGGAGCAGCAATTGCCATTAAACTGTCGTCGATAGACTCAGGAATTGACAGGACAGCAACCTTGTTATAACACAAGACCCTGCTGAGTTACCTTGAATAAAAATCGGATGTTGCGAGTGACCAAACGACATTCCCTCATACTTCATGGAGCCCAACAAAGAAAGGAAGAGGAAAAAATGAAATGGGGAGAAGCCCAAGGCTCCCCACGGTGCTTTAAAAACAGGCCCTCTCTTGAAGTTCGCAGATGAGAGAGAGCGAGAGCGCGAGCGCGAGCGCGCGCGCGCGCACGTTGAAAAGCCCGGTGGAATAATCCATAAGCTGTCACACCGAGTATAGTGACGTACTATTATTTGGACAGGCTTTTCACGCTGCTCACAAAAAAAAAAAAACACTAGCACGCACTCTCTCTCTGTCCCTGTAATTGTACTGTAATGTTGTGGGGTAGCGACCATGGGGGGGCGGGGGGAGGGGCTGTACCATCTTTAGACCAAAGCCGAGGAATGCGGAAATCACCCCAAAATCAAAAGGTACAAACCCCATCGATGCAACTGGCCGCCAGATAAGTAGTCTTGCAAATCTGAATTTTCTACTTTTTTGGCGGCTCCTTTGATCTTGATTATAAACAAAGTAAGTGGGCCGAGGATATCTGGAGTTGGCAGAGAGGTTAATAGACCTGCTTCAAATCTAGATTGAACAATTGGTTTATCTTCCTGGGCTCAATCTGGACAATTTGATGTCTTTGTGACCAAACTAACTCACGTGGGCATCCGAACATGACCGGCATTGCTTCTATTTATAGTTAATAGTCGATCTTGTCAGAGCACGTTTTAACACCTTCGAGAAAAATGCCTGGCCTCCTTGTTACTGGTGTAAATATTGATTCAATTTTCATTCTTCTTTAGAAAACTACTTGTTCAATCCGTAAAATCCGCATGAAATTCACAATTGAATCTCTGAATTTTAAAACACTATAATTGAATATTCAAATTTTAAAAAAGTATAGGGATTTAATCTTTTCGTCAATGATAACACCGACACGATCGTCAAGCGCTAGTAAGATGTTCACGTGCCACATCACACGTAAACAAAATGCTGATATAAAACATGACACATGACGTCAGTTTTTGACACAACAACGTGTCGTGTTAGCAATGGTCAACACCAACATCTTCACCATCATCTTCTGACTTCGATCTCCAGTTTAGAGAGAGAGAGAGAGAGAGAGATTTTAAAAAACCCAGAAATTTGGCAATCCACTTTTGTAAAATTCATTGGCAATACACATAGCAGACAACAGTGATGAAATTGATGATGGAAGACGGTGGAAACACAAATTAAATCATGGAAACAAAGAGACCACACAATAGTGAGCTCTTCATTTGCTTCACTTCATGACTCTGTTCCTCATCATCCTGAAATCGAACGAACGACTAAGGTGATGATGACGAAGACTAATAAAGAATCGAACGTGAACAGACAACTGGTGGAGACTGAAAATGCTGAAGACTAATCTCCAAACGACAATGATGATGGAAAGACGATGGTGATGAGAACGATGAAGACGATGATGGACAACCCATGATGAAATTGAACTTCTTTGGCAATGAAATTGAATATCATTGGCTGGGAATTGAACTCTGATGATTTTTTTTGTTACTGGATCGTATCCAGAGTCATATTTCGATTCGAAACTTACGGTATCATGTTTAAGTGATTATCCCCTCAATATAGTTTTATATAGTTTTTTATATCCAAGATCCGAATCAAACTTAAAAACTTATTAAGAACCCTAAACCCTAACGTCACGTCCTATTAGACAAACTTTTTATCGGTGGAATTGAACTCTGATGATAATGAATCGAAAATGGTGATGGAATTGATGGTGAATGAACTGAAATTGACGGCAACTGGAGCTCGAATAGTGAAGATGAAGGCGATTGAAGATGATTCTGCAAGTGGCGATGAAATCAAAGCAAGGGGCGGTGGCTAAAGAATGAAGGAGAAGAGTTAATGAAGAAACCAGGGAAATGGACATCAATGATGAAGAATCGAAGGAGTCAAATTTTGGTGGTGATATAGGAGCTCAGCAACGGAAATCTAGAGAGCTGAAAAGCAGGCAATCGTGAGCATTGCTTACAGTTGAGGGCCTCTCTCCACCCACCAACGGCAAAAAGAAGCCACCTTGGCAACAAGGAATGGTCTATTGCCGCCAGGAGGCCAAGGGCCCCTGCCATGTTGTTGTGGCTTGAAGAACCGAGGTAGAGAGAGAAAAAAGAAGAAAGGATAGAGTTTTGTGCCGGCCTCGCTCATGTGGTGTGTCACGTCATCATCAAGCTGAGGTGGCACCGTCACATCAGCACATTTTAGTACAGGAGTTATGCCAGCTCAGATTGCAACTCCGTCATCTAACACGTCATGCCATCTCAACACCTGATGACCGTATTGGCACAGTCAATAATAATAAAGGAATTTATTATTATACTTTTAGAATCTTGAATACTCAATGTTGTTATTAAAAATATTTAGTATTAGTACTAGAAAGGGGGATGTCAATTTGCAAAATGATCACGAAACAACGTCGACCAGTAATATTTCAAAATGGTCAAGATAAGCTACATTTACAAGAAGCAATTAAAGGGGGAACTCATTTGCAAATGTCACCCCACTTGATAATATGGTGTTACAAAAATCGGTAAGATCAATCTAATTCTTGAATTTAGACAAAAATTGAGAGCCACAATCGGTCTGCTTTGTCTGGGCCACCTCTCCATGAAGTCCCCCACCCCCCAAAAAAAAAAGATACCACTACCATAAAAATCAGGCTTCTACACTAAAAAGGGGTTATGATGTAGGTGTTAGCGAGTCCGATGGTCAATGAGCGCTCAATTTGGAAGGTGAGGATGACAAAGAAAAGCCGAGGACGAGGCGGTAGTAACTGAGGAGAATCCTGATGATGCTGCAGTAGGGAAGAATGGTGTTGGTGTTGGAGTAATCCCACCATAAGGGCTTCGCATTTGCCAGGGAAAAATCGAAGAATCATCTTCTATCCTCTTCACTGTTGCTCTCTCCTGATCAAGTCAAAAATTGTTCAAACAAGTAGGAACTTAAGGTCCTCCTCATAACTCGTCAATGATTATAGGAATTAAAAAGTACTTATTGCAGGAAGAATTCATTCTGCATCTGAATGTCAAAGGTAAAGGAAAATTGACAAGCATCTAAAATTACTTTCTTCAGTGCAGAAAACTTTTTAAGTATACGCTACGCTATGCACAGTTCTGGTGTTCTTGTTGTCCGCATTCAAGAACAATCTGTTTCCAGAGAAGGCAAATCTTGTGTACTCTATCATTTGCATCAAGATATTGAAGAGAAATTACCTCATATGTGGGAAAGAAATTGCGAGGCAAGCCATACCAGATTGGATGGTCCTCAGAAGCCATAGATGTGCCATATGGTTGGTGTCCCATAGCTGTTACTGAAGCAGAGTCATCATTCTGAGAAAGAATAGAAAAGCTCTAAGCTAGCTGATCAAACCCACCACCTCAGAATTTAATTGATTCACAGAGTCTCCTTTTAAGTGATTTGCATTTACTATAAAGCTAAGCAATAGTGAGCATGCCAACCATCATTACCTTAGTTTCGTCAGAATGCATCAGACTGAAATTGCTCACATTAGTGTTGTATTTTTGGCCATCGGCGATATGAGGAAGGGCCATCCCCAAGTTCAGGTCAAGATTATGGATCAAATTAATGTCTGAAGAAACAGAAACACTAAAGTTCAATAAACAGAAACGAGGTAAAGGTTCAAACAGAAGCACATGTTGTGAAACATGGAACACCACCTCCATTATTAGCATCGGCAATTAATTCCTTATGATACAGGCTTGGCTCAAAATTGGTGACAGCCTCTCTTCCATTGCATTTAATTGCAGCAATGTCATAAGCCCTGGTTTCCAGGAACAAAAGTGCATCAATGTTGCAGAGACAAAACAACGTTTTCAAACACAAGGGAAAACGAATTTTTGACTATCCGGACCTTGCAGCTTCAACTTCAGTGTCAAATAATCCAAGATATAAATACCTGCGAGAAAAAATTTCATTTTGCAACTAAGACATCACCCCGATTATGATTCGCATAACAAAACTCGATAGCATTTACAATTTATCAGATTAACAATTATATATAAACACCAAATTTGAAAAACAATCAGAAGTTAATTCTTACTTCTTGCCTAGAAACTGACTCATCCGAGCTTCCCATCGTCCACATTTGTGCAATGTCACTCCCCTGTACTTGGAGCTTCCCCTTGAAAACCCAGTGCTGTGTCGTCGAAGAATTTGCACAAACTCTTCCTTAGTTAAATTCCTCATCTACCAAACACAAGAATAACAAGCACAACAATTATGCCAAAAACTTCATATGAAACCCAATTGAATTCGTTCAATCTAAGGTACTTAAAACGAACCTGCTTCATATCTTCCTCATAATCACTTAGATTAAAGTTAATATCTGCATCAACTCCTCTGAACTTAATCGCAGCTCTATCATATGTTCTAAAATTACAAAAAAACAAACCAAACATTATCTCACTCTTTTATGACTTACACGATTTTTTTTTTTTTTTTGAAAAAATGAATATCTGAGAAATCATAAACATAACATATTTTCTAATTACCTTGCCGCAGCATGTGCTGTGTCAAATCCACCTAATTCAAACAATAAAATAAACATATTAAAAAGAAATCCAAATAATAAAAAACCTAAATAATTCCCTGTCCACATATTTTTATGTGAGAGTGAGAAGTAAAATAATACAGTATTCTGCTTCTTACCCAAATACACTTGTTTGCCGCAGTCCCTGTTAAGAGAGAGATTAGTAAAACATCTAAGCGATTAGTAAGACGAATGTGATTCAATCTTAGAACACAAATACACGCTCGGAGATTAGTAAAATAACGAAGCTATTAATGAGATTAACATGACTGAATCAGAGAGAGAGAGAGAGAGAGAGAGAGAGAGAGAGAGAGAGAATATAGGGAACATTGAAGTGATTTGTAAGACGAAAATGATTGATTCTTAGAACACATACACACTCGGAGATTAATTAAATGCGGAAGCTATTAATGCGATGAATTTGATTGAATCAGAGAGAGAGAGATTGATTGAATGATATTATAGAGAAATACTAACCAAATGTGAGATTCCCAACGACCAGTTCGTCGATAAAAGGTAACACCCCGAAACTGTGAACTCCTAGACCTAGGTCCTCTCCTACTCTTCTTCTTCATTTGCTGTTGGTGTTGCTGCTGCGAAACTATTCTCAAGTTCATCAGATTCTGACTCTGATCTACTACACCTTGCAACGACGGTGTTTTAGGCTGCTTCAACTCGTCCCTCTCCTTACACTCCGGAAACGGAAACAACTGCCTCGTAACAAACTCTCTTCGACTCCGATCAACCCCACCGCTGCTGCCGCCATCTTCGCTCTTAATGACGTCATCAGCGACGACGACGACGTTGTTGAGAATAGCGAAGTTGTAAGCGAAGGTGGTGGTGCTGTTGGAGCTGCCGGAATAGTTGGTTATGCCTCCGATGGAAGTTTCCAGAAATTTTGTGCTCTCGAATTCGAAAGATGAATCGACGGAAACGACATTGAGATTGAGATCTAACATCTCTACCGTGTTGAACAACTTTTTTGGATTGAAAATTTAGATAAGAGAAATTAGGAGAAATGCAGAGAAGAATGAAGAATGGAGAATAGAAAATGGAAATGGTGAAGTTGAAGTTTGGGAGAGATTTTTATAAACAACCGTAACGAATCTTCACTGAGAGAATTGAAACAGAACTTGCAGAGAGAGAGAGAGAGAGAGAGAGAGAGAGAGAGAGAGAGATTGGTAAAGTCCGTGAATGGAGAAGGAACAAAAATCGGTTTGGTTGTTTTAGAGATAGAGAATAGAGGGTGAGAAATAAATCTGCTTGTGTCGGCTGTTGCTGTGTTAGAGAGGGAGAGAGAGAGTGTGTGTGTGTGTGTTGTTTGCGTTTTTTTTTTTTTTTTTGTCTTTCCTCAGCGTGTTCTTGAACAACGGCCTCTCTCTCCCCGGTGGGAGGCCCCTACCCTCTACTCTCTACTCTCAAAGCTTCGTACTAATATTTTGTCAACTGAATGACACTTGTCATCACGTGCTTGCCACGCTCTTTCATTTTTTATTCCCTTTTCTTGTCTTCTTCTGCCTCAATTTTCCCTTTTTCTTTTTATTTTTTCAAACGAAATATGGTCTCGTCTCGTATTACACGTTGCTGCACAAGCCGCGTAAGCCCAAAAAAAAAAAAATGTCAATTCATACAAAAATTCATCTGCTCACTGCTTAGTATCTCAGTTCTCACAAATAGATTATTATTATTATTTTTTTCATGTAAAAATTTAAATTAACTTATATATTCACAAAGTAGAGTGATATAAATATTGTTTATTGACATGCATTTAGATTCAAATTTACGGTTATAACTCAATTGATACCGTTTTTTTTTTTAAATATCTCAAATTTGATCTTTATCCTATATATAAAAAATTGCAAATTGCACTCTTATTGGTTTAGATTACTTATATTAATATATAAAATTAATTTTTAAATAAAATATATTAATATAGATTATTGCATAAAATTTGACATTACTTTTTTGGCCATACATCAAGTTATATATTAATTTTCTCTTTGTCAAATATTTTTTATAGTTACAGTACGATGAACAAAACTTAAAACGATATTTGTATATAACTCAGGATAAAGGAATTTAAAATTACATTTAGTACGAGTAGGTTGATGCCTAGCCTCTTTTCTCTCCCCCAAAGAGCAAGATATGGATTCTATAGAAAAGTATACCTCTATAGAACTTGTTAAGAGATTTTAGGGGTTTACTATAATAGACCAATTTGATTTTGGCTAAATTTCCTTATTATCATAATTTTATACGGTCAAAAATCTGTTTAATTAGTTAATCTAAAGACAATTTTTTAATTAAATTTCATTTAACTATCTGTTTATACTATCAAACACTCATATTTTCCCTCCATAGTTTTATATATTTGTTTCAATTGAATGTTATGACCACTACTCCCCCCCAAGGGATGGTCTTGCATTTTGTTTCCATAGATGTTGTTATAAGGGTACCCCCAGCCCCAGCCCCAGCCCCAGCCCCAGCCCAGCACCCCTTATGCCGTCTGCACCCAAATGGATCATAGATTAGATTTAAATGCAAAATCAAACACGAGAAAGGAACATTATGGCTATGCATGTGATGGTTGAGCAACTAAGTAGAATTACCATGGCAAATCGTGTAGATCATAGAAATTATCATAACACGACCTTTTAAATAATCGTCATTCTCACTCTAAATGTACCCCATTCATCAATTGTTGCGCCATCCATTTTCTTTTCCTTGAAGAGGCTCGCGAGAAAACAATTGTTCCTTCTTTTGGCTTTTAGTGGGTAATTGCTCCAATTTCCATAATCGTAATTTAATTTAAATATTTGATATTGGGTAGAGCTATAATACATGTGTTATTTTTCCTACGATTTTGCTTATTATATATAAAAAAAAAAAAGAAAGAAAAGAAATAGATGAGAGAGTTGTTTTTGACAATAGAACAAATGCATCCAAGGGTCTGAAAACTCATGGAATATGACACATCAAGGAGAGCAAGACGGTAGAGTAATTTCAAAAGGCCATCATAATCATCCTGATAGTAGTATAATCAAGGATGACATGACACACTAACACAATCTTTTGTCTTCCTGTGCAAGCAATAGTCATTATTTCTCCTATCATTTTAAAGTGCAAAATTTCAAAATGACCGTTAGTTTAAAAGAAGTTAAAATAAGAAAAGTTTAATTGCTTTAAGTACAACAAAACAGCGGAAGTCTCATTCTAAACCTTGATAAAGGGCTCGTCCCAAGTACTTACGTCATTCATCATGACCTATCCAAGACCTATTTTCGCGCACGAAAGGCCAAACCAAATACCCTCGGAGGGTACGCAGCCCTGCGATAAATACATAGCGAATTATTCTTTCGCCTTTTACTAAAATACCCTCGGAGGGTACGCAGCCCTGCGATGAATACATAGCAGAATTATTCTTTTACCTTTTACTAAAATACCCTCGGAGGGTGGAAACAGTGGCCCTTGTGTCCGTACCATAGTAAACCCATTTCCATGTTAGAGACTGCCACATACATCTACCTTTGAGGGGGCCTTGGCTCTCTTCACCAAAAATAATAATAATAATAATCTATCCATAGATACAATCACAAGAGTAGGGCTGCATAATCATTTTAATAGCAGTACCAAAAAACATATGCAATGCTGGGAAGGAATTAGCTGCCATGCCAAAAAAGTACATCTTCATACCACACCAACAAAGACAGCAAATAGACCGAACATCCATTTAAGTTCAACAACTCAAGTGCTTCTGGTTGATTTAAAAAAAGCTCCGGTTCAAAATTTCTCAAACTAAACAAAAATGTAAAAATGAGAGGGGAAAGAAATTCAGATTTTGATATTCTTTTGCAACCAAATATTTCATTCCCCCCTTAATATTGTTCACAACTTCAACAAGAAAATGTGGGTAGGCAAGATAAACTAATAAAATGAGGTCCAAAGAGTATTTAAGAGAAAAAAAAACATAACGCAGAATTACTGAGAGACACCGAGCCACTTGGAGAAGTTCTCAAATTCTGTATAGTCACTGTCTGAGATCATTGTCTTGTACCATGCCTTACCTGCAGCCTTGATTGCAGCAGCCTCCTCCTAAATTAACAAAACAAATAAATTTAGTTAATCAGTGCCTGTTCCAAACAATTAAGACCACAGAACAAACATGCCAATATAGAACCATCACATCAGATCGCTTTAGTCAAAAGGTGCTTAATGATTATTATCGATGATCCAGAAAAACTATACCAGGAGACAGGTAGCCTGACATCAGAAAGAGAAGACATCAAGCTGTTTAAAACTGGCAAAACATAAGCTATTTGATCTATGCTTCTGAAACATGAACCATCTCTCATTGGAAATATTGGGAGAGTTCACCAGTAAGAAGCAACATACTTAATGGTGATTATAAAGAACTGACGCTCATGTTTTGAGCTACCCCAAGAATCACAGCAACTTAATTAAGTTCAAGCTTCAAGCAAGTCAGAGGTCAAAACAGACTAAAACTATAGGCCAAAAACATGCCTCAAGCTTAAAGCTGCAGACAAAATCTTTTAGTAACAAGGGCAATGCCTAGACACATGAATTACTTCATTTCTCATGAAAATGCCTAATAATAATGACAGCACCCAAAAGCATCAACATTAATAAAGAAAAGTAAAATAACATGAAAAACAGATGCTAGGACTTTGAGCATTCAAGCTCATAATGCTTTAATCTATAGACAGAGATAATGTTGTAACTGTACAACAAAAAACAAATGTTGCCATGCTTGTCTAATACCCAAAAAGAATTAAACACAGATGAGATGAAAAAGGTTATTAACAAATACATTCTACAGAATGGAATCAAGCATTAAATAATAAAATATGCCTGTTTTAATAAACAAACCAGCCATGACCAATTACAACACAGGCCTTGTATATTGATACCATTTGTCAGTAAGAAGTCTATTTTAACAGGTTTCAATAGTAACCAATCAATCATTGCACAAAATATGCGACCCAGTAGATAAATAATAAAATGACCCAGTAGATAAATAACCAGTCATAAAATGCAAAACAAAGGAATCAAGCATACCCTACAATCAACACTGAATGATTAACTAAGCATTCTGGAATAATGTGAATAACATAAAGAAAATCATTCGAGTAGATACGTATAGAATTTTCATTCCATTATCAATGTTAGACATTCACAGGACCAAATAAACATCATCACAAATATACCTGACTACACAAACAGAAATCTCATTTCGTTTTCACAGTGCGAGACATAAAATTCATAGTATTCTAATGAATAAAACTGATAAGGATCGGTAACAAACACAAAAATATATACGACCCTTTAAAAAATAGGCATCAAACAACCAAGAACGAAGAGAAAAGTAACATAACAAGTATAGAATAACAAGATTAAACAAGCACAATACCTTAGAAATAGCCTTCCTCTTATTGTCAAGCTTCTCCTTCTTAGCCTTGACCCGCTCAGCCTCAGCCAGAAGAGCCATCCTCCTAGCAGTTTTCGCATATGGGTTCAACCTAAGCATCACATTGAGATTCTTCAATGGGTTCTTCTTCAATGTAGCCCTCTTGATCTCCTTCTTAATCGGCCTGACCACAGACTGCACCTCATCAGAGTTGATGATCCTAGCGAGATCAGCATTCACCATCTTTGCCCTAGGCAAGACGTAACCCTTCTTCTTCTCAGAAGCCTTGTCGAACTTTCCGTAAACAGAATCCAACTTCTCAAAGGCCGACTTGGTCCAGATCACAAACCTCCCCAGATGACCACCAGGAGCCAACTTCAACAGATTCAGTCTGTCAACATTTGCTATCTCCACACCAGGAATGTTCCTGAAAGCCTTCACCAACTTCGCACCCTCAGTTCCATACACGATCAAAGGTCCCTTACGGCTGATGTATCGGCGGTTACGCATTTTCCCCTTTCCGGGACGAATGGCGTGGCTGTCCTTCGCCTTCTCCACATCAGCATAAGCTCCGATCTGCTTCAACACCTTGATTGCGGCTGAGGTTTTCTCGACCGACTCAGCAGAATCGGATATCACGAGAGGAAGTTCCGGCACTGTCTCAATACGGTGGCCGCGAGCCATCACGAGAGATGGAATGGCGGAGGCGGCGAGAGCCGAGCAGACGGCGAACCTCTTCTGGTTCACGTTGATGCGGCGGTGCCAGCGGCGCCAGATCTTGGTCGGGGCGAACATCCGTCCACCACGGCACATGTTCCCGAAGGCACCCTGGCCTGCGCGGTGTGTACCGCCTCCGGGAACACGAGGGATACGGGAAACAGCACGACCGGTTCCCCACGACTCGGCGGAGGTCTGGTGGCCGGCTTTTTTGGAGACGGCGTAGGGCTGGCGGGAGTTCTTTGACATATTGGAGTGGACCTCCGTGACGATGTCTGGACGGATCGGGGCGGTGAGGACATGGGGAAGCGGGAGAGTGTTTGGAGCATCGGTGGCCATGTCGCCATCGAGAGGCTGAATAGTGACGAGAGGACGAGCGGCGGCGACGGCGGCCATTGGACTGAGAGAGGGGTGCCTCGAGTGAGAGACGAAATGGAACTAGGGTTTTGGGTGAAGGGTGGGAGAGACTAGGGTTGAGAGCTTATATAGAAGAGTGGGTTTGGGGGCTTATTTACGGAAACGCCATTTAGACCTAGCTTCGTGTTTGGATGCGGGGATGCGGGGATGCGGCGATGCGTATTTTTTATGTTTGGCTGTGGGGTTTGAGTTGTCTGTCTTTGGATGGGTTATCCCTCCCTCACGGGTTTTAATTAATAAATTTGTTTTTTGAAATATTAGAAATCGGTGTTCGGATAATTATAATTAACTTATGAATAATGAAAATTCAGGTTAGGGAATATATTCAAGATTGATTCTATGAAAATTTATCCTTTTATTTTTAATATTAAAATTTCATAAAAATTGATTAGTAAAAAAAACCATGAGACTTTTAATGATATTTTTGAATACAACAATTGTAAACAAAGAAATTTGGTCGTTAATTTTTATTTTTCATACTCTACTTTTTATCCATGTATACAAATTTTAAAGTCTTAATTCTTGGCCAGTTTTATTTAAAACAAAATTATTATAAATATAACAGATTTTGGATGAAAACTCCATCATGACCGGTTTCAAATCTCAATAAAAGAGGAGGATTGCTGTAGGTTAATAGTTAAATAAAATTTTAATCAAACCATGAAAGACAAATATAAAAAAAATGATTAATCTTTAAATTTAAGATTAAAACTCAGTTTATTGTTATTTTTGTTGATTAAATTTGGATAAAATCTCTACTTTTGATTAAAAGTTGAATTTTATATTTAAATTTATTATTACAAAGATTTGTTTTCACTTATTTGAAAAAATGTTTATGAATTTTGTAACAATTGTGTAATTTTATATAATTTTTTAATTCTAACTATAAAATAGTTTGGATATAATAATTTGAATATCACTAAAAAAAACAATAATGAGAAATAGAATATCATCTTTCCAAATGCCACCTTATGAAAAGTTAGAAGTGGGTGTCCCCAAGAGAATAGACTAGTGGTCACAATCTCTCTCTTTTAATTCGGTGATCCCAGATAAAAAAAAAAAAAAAAAAAAGAAAAGTTAGAAGTGGGTGGGTAAGCATGGAATCATCTTTTGCAAGCCAAGCCCAATACAGGCCTCTGGGTGGCAAGCAAAATCCGGAAAACATTAAAACATGGACCAATTCCATTTAAAATTAAATTTATATATGTTTAAGAAAATATGGGCATTTAAAATTGTTTAAATACATGTATATGCAACTCATGTTTTTCCTAAAACTTTCATCTAACGTTGCTCAAAATAAGTGTAATATGATCATCTGTTTGTGTTAATATTTTAATAAATATGAATGGGTATAACTTGGGATGGGAACAATTTTCGTTTTTCCTAACATTATTAGAAGATCAATGTAAAGATCAACTGTCTAAACAAAGCTTATGTCTTAGACTTTCGTTGGTATGAGTAAGATATGATCAGATGTCCCCGAAGGGACATGAGTAAGATATGATGTTATTAGAAGATTAATCCTTATTTTTTTCTCTTTGATTAGGGTGACCCTCAGACCCCCACAATCATCTTCCGGTGTGCCAACATCATGGGAAAGTCTGTGAGGTTTAATATTGACCTTCGGCAATGGTGGATGGGTGTTATTTCTCTCCACCCATTTGCACAATAAAAAGAAACAAGAAGTAAAAAAAAAAAAAAAAAAAAAAAAAAAAATTACTCTGGACAATATTTAAAACCTCCACGAGAAGTTCATCAAACATGATACATTACCAAAACCAGAGACCAATTTGGGTCGAAACGCAGCAAGCTTTGTCTAGCTCGTACTAACTTTATCTTGACAGTTGAAGCTGTACAACCTTGCTAGAACCGAGCAAGACCGAGACCATCAATACAAATACGTGGAACCTAAGAATTTACTTCAATATAATTACAACATCCAAGTACATGGAAACTCTTCCTTTTCTTTCTTGCAGAGGGAGGATTTGGTTCTTTAAAATTTAAATAGGAAAAAGTCAAGCATCATTGAATTAGTAATTCTATGCAATTTTCACAAACAAGGAGAGGCAGAGACAATCATCAGACTTCTAACAAGTATGGTTTAAGTTACTCGCTTCGCCTAAAACTTGAGAAAAGCCTTTCAATCTTCATCGTCAGAGCTTCCCATATCACTACTGTAGTCACTCTCGTCATCAGACTGATCCAGAATATCTAGTTGAACATGTGGAACAGAAATTGGCTCAGGAGCCTTATTGAGCAAGGATGGAACAGGAACAGGAACAGGTCTTGGTAGTTGCTCATCAGCCCTGGGAGGTACAGGAAGAGAATCCAATGGAGGCAGGATTATTGGATCTCCGGGCTTCCATCCAGGTGGGGGTGCCGGTAATTCCACAGGCATTCCCGGTTTCCAGCCTGATGGAACTGTGATGTTTGGAAGAGTCATGCCTGGAAACTCAGGCATATTTGGATTAGGCTTAGGTGTCGGCAATTCTGGAGCTTCAATGATAGTCTCGACTGTTTTCTCCTTGCTTTCAAGGGTTTTAGGTAATCCCACATCAAGGTCCGCAAAATTATATAACTGGGAAGCACGCATTTGCTCCTCTTGTGGAGCGGGCGGGAGAGCTCCACGCAGGGGTGCCTGGCCTGCGCCAAATTCTGGAGGTGCAAAAGTGGTATAGCTTATCTTGTGAGCATATGATAAGATATCTGATAAGTTCAGATGAGATGCAACTGTGGTGGTAGTAGAGGAAGAACTATCTTGATCATCCAATTTTGATCGTTTGGGCCGGCGATAGTCAGAGTAATCATCAACAAGAATGTCAAGGACCCGCTCAGCTTCCTTGAGTTTGTTGGCAAAAGCAAGTATTGCTGAGTCCTTGGACCATATCTCGCGAGCAACCTTTTGCTTGGCATCCTGGAGATCAAGTATTTCTTGGAGTTCTGCAACAGCTTCAAAGAGTTGAGTCTGAAGAGATGTGAAAAGGGCAAGTATTTCCTTGGTGGATGACGGTGCAGATTCTGGCAAATTTGGGGTTAGAGACTGGGTTTGGGAAGAGAGGAAGGTAGGGAAGGAGCCACGAAAGGCAGTGAGCCAATTTGATCTATTAGGTGAGACCTCAAAGAGTCTAGAGGCAAGGGAGGCCATTTGAAGGAGAAGGGATTGGGCTCTGGGCAGTGGAGGGAGGAGAGGAAGGAGTGTTGAGGAGGTTGTTATGGTGTTCAACAGATTTGTTTGGTTGGTGGCTTGATGAGACTGTGAGACTTGGGATAGTTTCGAAATTGTGGGATTCTGAATAGAGGGTGAAGCAGCGCTGGTTAAACCTAGCCTGGCTGGTGACTGCACCAATTGGTGCGGGACATTTTGAAGCATTTTGCCTACCCTCCTGTTCTCTTTTTATGTCTTCTTCTTTGCCAAATTTACCTAACAAATCAATGTAACTGTCAGTTTATATATATGAGGGCAAAACATACTTAATATACTACTAGAAATAAAACTAGTAAAACTCACAGAAGGTTCTTGCATACAGATGGAAAACAGATTATGAATATGGATACAACTAAACAACAGAGCACCAATTCTGCGGATATGCAGAACATCAGCACAATTAATTTACATGAGGTCCAACTATGGGACCTGGTCAGCAGGCTTAATAGGTTATGGTTGATGGGGCCACTTTTCTTTCCAGAATACCAACCAAATGACAGGATCCCCCCCCCAAACCAAAAAAAAAAAAACCCGAACTTTGTGACTCTATTCAGCAGTAGGCAACAACAATGAGTGAGACTTCATCTCTTCACCCCTAACAACTATCCCTTCTCTTCTCTCACAGCAATTTGCAAGCCTAAAGCAATCACTGCTTTGCCATTTTATCCACATTTTGCCCTTATTATTTATTCTTTTTTTTTTAAACTAAGAAAAGCAAATAACATTTAGGGTCAAAGAGGCACCGAGAAAGTGTGTCAAACACAAAGACTAGAAGAAAAGGAAATCTACAGCCTCGTGGATGAAAACCACAAAAAAAAGGAACCTTCTCAAAAAATTATTAACAGAATTAGCCAAAAAGTTAAGGCTGTTGATCATTAATGACTCTAGACTTGGCTCATTTAGGAGTACTCATTTAAGAGTTCAGCTGAATTTGAACAAATTTCTTAGGCTCGTAGAGTTAATCTTGAAGAACGACTGCCAAGGCATATGAATATATAGGCAGACTTTCAGCTTTTCAATGGTATTTGTTGCCTCTTGTATCAAACTGGTTGCTTTATCAAAGCCAAGAGAAACAAGAAACACTACAGACATGAATCGGTCAAGCCAGACTTGTTTGTATTAAATGAGTCAAGATGAGCCTTTGCTCATTTTCACGAGTCGAGCCTGAACAAACATGGATAAACTCATCATGGGACCAAACGCAAGCTGGGCCAAGACATCCCTTCTGAACAAAGAAGCTGAGTTTGAACTTGACACATGTTGGCTCAACTCGGCTTATTTGCAGCTCTTCTCAGGGGCTTCGCCCCCATCATATATTCTAAAAGTGTGTTGAATACAGAGCACCCAAGAAAAGAATAGAGGAGCAAATTCTACACTCTCCCTTTTTCCTCACAGATCCTCAAGCCAGTCCAACCCCAAAGTTACATGTATAGGTTTTCAATTCTATTATTGTGACTGTGAGATAATGCCATGAATTGCCTGGCCATTCACTGCAACAACATTTCTGTTACTTTTATTTCAATGATGCTGTTGAAGAGGTTGGTTTTTCTTTTTTCTTTTTTCCTTTTTGGGAGGAATCGACATTGATCCAAATGCTCAACGGACTGATATTCAATCTTAGTTTGTTACTGTGTGCTTCATAGACAATTACTAAAAACTTATTTTACTTTTGACCACCACAAACACTGGGACATTACTTTGCTATACATGTCAAGTTCTATAATACCAAGGGCCATATGAGCATCTTCAAGAAAGCAGAAACACCTGGTCTCCTGAGGGGAAATTTTTCTCTCAACTACACTGGAAAAATAATAAATTCACCTACATCCAGCACTCACTAACCCCCTTTTCAATGTATAGCTATAACCCTTCTTCTTCAATTGTGCAAATTAATAGGAGTGAGGTTCTGGAAACTTCTTTCCTACCATTAGTTTCTCTCTTGGGAAGAGTAGGGGTTCTTAAATCAGAATCCAAGTCATTAGCTCAAATGTATAAAACCCTCTTCCAGATTTCGTCCTGTATATCATTCGTTCTCTCAAACAATGATGTCTGATGCCCTAATTGAATAGCCCAATGGAATGTATTCTATCCATATCAAAAATTCGCACGAATCAGTGTTCAGTGAACGCGATCAAGCAATTGCGCGTCAAAAAAAAAAAAAAAAAAAAATCAAGCATCTAGCGGACGGTTTTCTAAAACCCTAGACCAGAAGCTTTCTCCTACAAACTTTCGCCAATTACAATCAATATCTACAGACCATCAAAATAACAAAATTTTCAAATATTCAGTAACCTATTTGCACGGACGATGATTCAAACAAAATTCCGAAACCAAACGCAAAGACCTACGAATTGTTCACAAAGTAGAGACAGAGAGAGAGAGGAACCTGCGTGAAGTCGATCTTTAGGTAACTCCAATGAGTTGCGAATTTCGATCTGGAAAAACAATCAGATGCTTAAAAGTTCCAACCCTAGCCGGATGAGAGAAGCCGAGAGACTCGAGTTCAGCCCTCCCTAAAAGCACAAGGTTAAAGCCCTTTTCATTTCCTCTTTTTTTTTTTTTTTTTTTTTTTTTCCCTCTCTCTCTCTCTCTCTCAAAATTGATCGTTGAAGATTGATAAGGTGGTGACAACTTATTATTTAATTTAGATTATTTTTATTATATATATATATATTCAACAATAAAATATTTCAAATACTCTCATATTTGTTAATTTTAATGAATAAATTGCATATAATATTTTTCATTTATGATTTATATTTAACATTGCCATTAGTTGAGAATTAAATGCCTTGCTAGGTGTCTTGAATTTCATATGGATTTGATAGATAATTATCTTAAAAATAAATTAAAAAAAACTATATTAAAACATTTAAAATAATATAATAATATAAAATTCTAATGATCCATTGGTTTAATTAATTATTATAATAAATTAAATTTATATAAAAAAAATTTATTGTTATAAATATAAAAATAAAAAAATTCAAATATCAAAATTAAATCTATTATTCTCAGAATCATAATATCCCTTAACAATCTCATGGTTTGATCCTCTCTGGTTGTTGTGACTTCTGGCATAGCCAAGCCAAATGCATTAGCTTAGCTCAAGTCAAACACAGAGAGGAGATTGAACTTACAAAATTCTCAAAGGGCCATTGAACATTAAAATACAATTCAACTCAATACAACTACAATGATTAAACTTTTACATAATCAGGAGAATAACATAAAAAAAAGTTCTTGGCTGTTAAATAATTGATTTTTGTTTTTTTTTTGGGGGGGGGGGATCCACTGAGAGTCAATGCCTTTTACAAGAAGTTTATGAAGGCTCAAACCCTCACCAGAGAGGAGAAATGAGCCCCTTTTACCACTAGGGCAAGAGACAGGCCCTGGGGATCATGATTATTGTTATTTTGTCATCATGGATAAGTAGAGAGGTGAAACTAAATCATTTAAGCCTCTCACAGGTTCCTTATTACTTGGATTACTACAATGAAATTCTTGTGGCTTCAGACATCATTTCCCAAAACAATCGACCCAAAAATGCAGAGAGAGGGTGGCTCCCTGGTAAGCTAACTACCATGAAACACATCATACTCACAAAACTATACAAACATCATCTGGTGAAACTACCCAAACCATACAACAAGTCATATACGTAGCAGTCAAGGACATTCCAACCGCATATGGTGGTAATTCAGATACTTGAGGTGTCAAGATCAAGTAAATTGCTACTCATATGCTGGCTCTCCACCTTTCCTATCTGCAGCTGCAGTTTGATATCACTGCTATTCTTTTTATGGCTGCAATGTGCACCCATGTCCACCAGAAAACACCTCTATCCATGTGGCTGAGAAAGAACCAATAAACAAAAACATCCTCCACTTTCAGGACTTACTAACTCCAGTAATAAGAGACATCAGAGGAAACTTTTATTCTGTATTTATTTTGTTTAATTTTATTGTTTTTTTTTGAGGGGGGGGGGGGGAGGGGATGTTGCAGGAAACCACATACCATTCAGTACATCTTATGGCACTAATTCATTCTTCAAAGATCACTGTGTTGGATCTTATTAGCAGCAGCTCCCACTGGAATTCCTACAGTTTTTTTGTTCACATCATATGATGAGAGGACCTTCCTCTGCGAAAGCAGATGACATCATGTTGAGGAAAAAACAATATGTAAGAGACAGTAAAATAAATGTAATCCGACAATTGGGGCTCGTGTATGGGTTCTGACTAGGAAACCTGGTAAGGAACTCTTAACTAAATGCAAGCATGCATAGCATGAAGAAAGATACATGAATACTTACAATTGGCTCAAAATCAGGGTTAGTCAAGTTGATGGTGAGGTTTCTCATCAATAACAAAACCTGCACGGGTGTGACAACGAAATCTAGTTAAATTATGAATGAGAAAGAAGCAAATGGGAAGCTTCAATAGCACCTACTCACCATAAATGACCTATTAACAGGGTAAACGACTAAGAAACTCATGCAGGTGTGAGTTGGAAAATACATATTTTATGACAATGTCCAGCCAAAGATAAGAAATAAGATATCTAAGAATTCACAAAGCAAAATTCATAAAATTATCATGCAGATTTATGCAAGTGAGACTTGCACAGTACCAAATGTAAATGTTCAAATGCCCCCCTTAATTTTAGTCATCACCAGTGCAGTTTATCATACAAACTAATAACGGAGTTGGATGTCACATTTTTTTTTTTGGGGGAGGGGGGAACACATAGAAAGGATATGGTCAGAAAGGCCCCGACCATTATGAAGTAGCATCATCAGATACAAATTTTGAAGTCTTACAAACAAAGCATTTCATGGGCTCTGTTGATTCTTTTGTATTATAAGCAATGTCATATATAATGCACCTAGTGAATTCCTAGATCTTGTGAATTTCTCTTTTGGCTGATCCTTGTCTAGAGTTGTCTTTATCCAATAAAATGACAGAAAAAGGGATGAATTTGGTAAGCAAATTGAGGAGTAAAATCACCTCCCCCCCACAAAAAAAAAAAGTGAAAGAAATACTTGGGACTAGGAGGACATTCCTCAGAAAGATGAAAGGCCCATTGGGATCCTAAACGATATATAAGAGAATAAGTTAGTTCAGACACCATTTAATGCGTGATTCTGGAAAAGCCATCCAGTTAGTTGTCAACAATCTGTGCCTCTTTTTCTTGGCCAGCTATATGGTCAGTCGCTTGCAACCAAGTGCCAGATCTAATGATCACCTACACAAATATATGAACAGAACCCTGGAAATTTTTTGTCTGCTGGTGTTTAGTTTCTTTCACCTCCTTTTTAGGAGTTAGATTCAAAAAGACATTCAACAAAAAAAAAATCTTTCACAATTTGAGAAAAATTCCAACTCATAAAATCGAGATTCAGCACAGAAATACACAAGCATAGCATGTGGTGAAAGGAGTAACGTCATTAAAAAAAATGGCACCCTATGCAATCTTGTGGCAGTATAGCATTCTCACAGTTTCAAAATTAATCGGATCCATCTCCTTCAGCTTCTGCACATGACCTTTAGTGTCTGGATCAAATATACCTCCAATGAAACTATAAACTTCGGAAAAATCTGGAATGCCTGCAACTATGAGCAAAAAAGAAATCAATCACGGTAGATATTGGTTATATCAAATTCTACATAAAAGGTGAAGTATGAAGCTGTCATGGGCAAATGTAGATGCACTTCCTATCTCCTATTCCTCTTGTCTCAATTTTTGATTATGAAGCATTCTTTCATACAGTTTAATGAATCACTGGATTAAATACATAGGGGTAGAAATATATCAAATGCCAGATAACAACAAAAAGAACACTACCAAAAAATGACCATCTCCATAAAATAAAATAACACAAAGTGGCAATTTGTTATGACGTAAATAGCTTCAACAGTATGACTATCACATATTGCTTAATAAGGTTTTCCAAGAGAGCTTACAAGTGATTGGAACCAACAACTAAGAATCTCAAATAAGATTACAACATAGAACAAGGAGGTAACACAAATGTGAAAACTAAAGCAAATCCATGTTAGACAACAATTACAACTAGTGAGATATCCTTACAATATGCATAGTTCTGGTGTCAGTTTATATGCCGACATGCATATTTTTAACTAGTTGGAGCTCCAGCATACGAAAAATGTCCAGATCTTTGGAGTCCAAATCAATTTATGCATGATGTGGCATATTCAGTTTGGAATATAAACATAAACTTTGCCTAACGCATGCAGAAAAGGACATAATAATTCACAACAGAAGGCAATTGCAGCATAACGAGCATAAAATAACTCCATTGACAAAGTTAGCAAAGGCTAACCTTGTTAAGGTATCCCATTTTCCCAGCAGATAAAGTAACGCCAAAAATGGTATTCTGATGAATAATTTTCTTTGGAAAAAAGAATATAGATTACCATGAAGCACTGAACTTTGCTTCCCTTGCTCTGGTATCTCTGGATTTGATAATACCCTGCTCGAGCTTCCCATGCCACTGATACCGCTCATACTACCCCTTGGCACCCCCTTGGGTACAAGATCAGTTGAATCAGTAACTGATATACCATAACAAGTATGTGAAACAAATTTAGTGAGGAAGCTAATATTTCATATGGCAAAATGAAATAAAAACCACAGAAAACAATTACATGCCTTTAAGTCCATGAAGATTGTATTCATCTCGTGGTGGAATCATTCCACTTGATCCCGCATTTATAATGATGGAAGTGTCATCCCGAGGAGAAGTGTCATCCCAAGGAGAAAATCCAGATGGAAGCACACCTAGAGAAGGAAAGGCCATTGATGCTTGCAATGGCACAACCACAATATTATTCACGCAGCAAGTGTGACATTTGACATTATAACATTCAAGATTTTCTACAAAAGTATATGACGTAGCCATAAAACAAACCATTTTTTGGTGCCTTTTGGGGGTAAGGATGAGCAGCTTTGCGCTTCGGACGTGGTGGAGGCACATGAGCTATTATTCTATTCTTTTGGACCTTCAAAAAGTACTTCTGTGCATGACTTCTGATCTGCAAAACATAATATTTGGCCAGGGAAAATACTCAGGAACTAGACAATGGAACAACACTAGTTCACCAATAAATGGTGAAGAACAGTTTATAAACATATCGTCAAGCAAGTCAAACAAAGGAAGTTAACAGTAATAATTAAATTCCGTGAGGAGGGTATTAATATTGAACTATGTTCTCTACTCTTGAAATTAGAGACAAAAAGAGGGAAATCATACAGTCACACAAGCCACCTCTCATTGGACGGGTGGTTTCATGCTCATCCAAAGGAATCCTCAGTTGTAGTTTAAGTGCCACATACCCTGCTGATCCATCTATTATGCCCATTCGGAAGGACCCACTAACCAGCAAAGACATCTAGTGAACCACCACAAAGTTTCCTTCTTGTTATCTACACATTCCCAAGCAATCTCGCATGGATGACAATTTGGGTCAAGCACACAGAACTGAGACTTAACTGAGACCTACTTGATACACGCTCAAACAATTAGCACCAGAACTATGTCCTAAACTTACAGTAGAACAACTTCAAAGAAACTAAATTCGTATAGGCCCATCATGGATCTCTATTCAACTAAATCCAAGACTCTATATACTAAAATCATTCATATCTTAATTATACGAACCTCAATTCAATCCAGTTTTATTAATACCCCATAAATCTGAATGAGAAATGAGATGAAATCAAACGAACGAACGAAACAGAGAACCTGAATCACGGTTTTTGAGCCAACAAAATCTTCAATCTTCTTCCAGTCGCGGTCAAACCTGAATGACAGAGAGAAAAAAGAGCACCTAAGTATGGAAACTCCAGCAAATCCAACAGCCCAGAAACAATAACAAATTCATATCTTCAATTCGCATCAACTCAACTACATTTAATTAGAACACCCACTTCAAATGGAACGAGCCAATTTGACAAATCAAACATTGGGACCAATCAACCTAAGAAAAAATAAAAATAGAGACCGAGAATCCAATAACAAAAAACCCTGAATCTATTGAGTAAAGTGCTTTAACGTTAGAATACTACGACTGTTAAAACGAATTTCCTAAGTAGAGAGAGAGAGAGAGAGAGAGAGAGAGAGAGAGTACAGTTGAAGAGCTTCGAGGAACTTGTCGTGCTCTTCTTCGGTCCAGCTTTCACGGGACTTGGTGATGGTGTAGGGCTTACGGACCTTCTTCCCCGAAGAGCCATCTGTTGTTGCTGCCATTGACTGTGGCTGTGGAGGAGGTGGGTTTGTTGATGAGCTCGTGTTCATTGATGCGCTCTCTGACCACATGTACGTGAAATTCCCAAGTCTTCTCTTCCCTTGTACACCCAAAAATGTGCGACTTTCTCTGTTCTGTATGTGAGAGAGAGAGAGAGAGAGAGAGAGATAGAGAGAGAACAGCTTGCGCGGGCCGCGCGAGACGGACGGACAGAGAGAAAAATGGGGCCGTTGCAATTAATCGTTGCCCCCACTGCCGATTTATTAGTCATGGCCTAGCTTCTCTTCTGTTGCTTATATAGCATCCCGTCCCCTATAAAATATTTATTGTTTTTACTTAAACAGAATGTGAAGTGAAAAGGTTGGAAGAAAAGTAATAATATGTCAGTGAGAGCATCCTTTAATGGTTATAGATATTTACTTTGATTATTCTGAAATTTATAAAATTATATCAATAAATTACGATATTAACCATTATTTATTAAATTTAAATTAAAGAACTAATCTAGCTCTCTAATCAATTAATCAATTGAATTTAATAATATGAATAGATACACATAGTTAAGTCGATATAGTTGTTTAGATTATTTTTTTGATATTATATCAATTTATATTTAAAATTATATTTTAATTAATTCGATTTAAAACTTGTAATGACTCATTTAAAGAGATCACTCTCCTAATATAGTCTGCTCTACATCCAAATCGCTAGTCGAATTCATAACTTTGATTAATAAATCTAACACCATATTCCACTAACCCAACTGACCGTGGGTATAGTTGTTTAGATTATGAGTTCTGATAGATTTATATTTTCATCATTTATGAAAAGGCAAAAATAAAATTATTGGCTTGTTTAGTTCGATAAGTTTTGATTTGTTTAACTTGTGATTTAAATATTTTGTTTTATCAATTGTTGTAAATAATTCAGAAAAAGTTTAACTCAATTCACTTTATAAAAATTAATTAAACTCAAAAACTCATATAATATATAAAATAAAATTTAAATACGAGATTCAATTTGTCTAATAATTAAACTGATCGGTCTATATAATTGAAAGAAAATATATTTTGAATTTATTTTTGAATTATTTATTAAATTAAACCCTATTTAACTAATTTTACAAAAAAAAAGGTTAAAATATCTCTTATTCTAATTTAAGTCGGCTTGTATTCTACCTTACTCGCGATGAAAATGATGAAGACGATGATCGGGAAGTTTAGATATAATTTTATACGATACGGTGCGGGCATCGCCGCCGATTTTTCACAAGTGGGCAAGTAATCGGCGAGGACCAACAAAAACATGGGACCCACGTTAGATTTCTGACGGGTACGTGTGAGTCGCTCGAGACCACTAATTCCATTCCCTACCACATCACGCAACATTTTTTTTTAGCTCTCCTTTCATTAAACCACACCTCACGAAAGTTGACGTGGACCTTATTGTGTCTGATGTGTGCGGTCAATCTCCTCCATCACCGTCGGATCAAGATCGAACGGGTCACGACATCCATGGATTTCCCCGGGTGTGGTAGTGGACAACGCGAGTGGCTTTTAGCTTTTTGAAATTTGTAATTTGAATCACTCTTGCTTACTTTATGCAGAGGGCGTAGATCAGTTGACACGTGTCATCGTGGTAGAGCAAGAGGAAACCCTGGGGGGACAAGATTGAGAGGTTTGGACCAGCAAGAAGCCAGACTTGGAAGAGGGCACATGGGAATCCCCAATGTTCGGGTGGGTTAGGTTTGAAGCAAGTTGTGTTCGATAAGCATGAAATGCATGCATGGGTCGTAAGATTCATCACCTTCATAATTTAGTATATCTTTTATTAAAATAAAATTTTAATTAATAATTAAATAAGATAGGTTGTCTTCAAAACTTGGGTAATACCAAATCTAACCCATCTGCCTTATAACCAAACAAGGTTATTACCCCGAAGGGCAATTTCAAGTAAAATCATGAGAGTGATGGATATTACTACTCCATATTCATTCACTATGAAGTGTTTGGTTTAAATTACTATTATTCATTATCTAATGCCATCAAGATATAAAAAAGAATTATAAAAGTTTGTGGGTATTTTTATAAATAATTTTTTATATTTGAATTTGACGCCACGTTATGTTTTGGTATTTTGGTAGTCCCATCACAGCATGGATGGATTAACAAATTCTTTCCTTCACACCTTCTTACCATTTGGAAAAAAATATAATATTTAATCTTAAAATTCGATTTTAAAATTTATATCCATCCGAACATGATAAGTAAAAGAAAATACCTCATCTACGGGAAAATGCCCACCACATCTACTACGAGTTCTTTTAGAACTCCTTAATAAAACCAACCACACAATATTCATGTTGAAAAATATGTCGGCTACTATCCTAAAACCTTATGACCACATGAATTCAAATCGATCAAAGTCGAGGATTTGGTCCCTCCCAACTCAATGATTTGGTATGCTACTTTATGGAGTTTTGACAAAATTTATGAATTTGACGTTTGATCAAAAAGATCCTCTGGAACTGGCAAATAGCATATCATTGAGAACATTGTGCCCACATAAACTAGTGGCCCTTACTCGGTGAGATTTATTATTTTTAGGGCAGTCCCGATGAAGTTATATGTAAAGTGCTAATAAAAATAAATTACTATGGAAGTCACCGAGTGAAAACTAAGATAATATATTTTGTTTGATCTCTTTTATTGTTAAATAGTAATAAATATAATATTAAATTTTTTTATATGAGTAGTTGGGTACTTTTTCCATTAATAAGAAATCTTGAATTCGAGACCTAAGAATATCAAAAAAAGATTTGAGAAAATCAATCCTCAAAACAAACGAGATTTATAATATTCGAATCGAATTAGTCAAATAAAATTAGTAATAAATACGACGGTCTTATTATATTATATATAAAATTATAGGTAAGATATGAACTTTTGGGATGAATTAAATTTTAAAATTGAGTTCCTGTAATAAAGTATTACCCCCGTCCATTCACGCAGAGCCACGTGGCACGCAGCAATCATCGTTCAATAATTAATTAAGAAAACTCTCTTGCGCCATCGCGGTTCGTCTGGTCCTCCCACGCACAGAAAGAGAGAGAGAGAGAGAGAGAGAGATTACTGGGGCAGTAATTAAGCAACCAAATTGGGATTGGGATCTGGGGGGAATCCAAAAATGGATATTCAAGCTCGAATTGGAATAATCTCACCAACGTCCCACAAATTTTTGTCCAGGTCTACAAACCACAAACCACCTTCTTCGCCACTCAAGCCCTGCTGCTCCAAAAGGGGTTCAGAACCTGTGCAAAATGGTGACAACAACAATAAAGGTACCCTCTCTAACTCTCTCTCTCTATTTCTAATTTGCTGTAATTAGGGTTTTCTTTTCTGGATCTGTTTCATTAATTTGTTTGTGGTTCCTAAGCAGAGTGTTTTGTGCTAAATTTGTACTTGTTGCATCTTGATGCAACGTCTTCAATTATAAACAATAATCCAATCATGGGTCGAAGGAATTTTCAACTTACGAATGTTATATCTTATGTTTGCACTATTTTCTTCGACATAGCGACAATGGCTATATGTCTTGTCTTGGATTTGAAATTACACAAAATGTCACCATTTAGTGCGTATGACTTCCCTCAGGAGAAAGATGAATAATTCTGGGAGTGATGATCCATCTGTGCATTCTATCCTATGTTGCTTTTAGCCCTAGGTGCTGTGTTTGCATATAATTTCCTTTTGGTTCATCTGAAAAAAAAAAAATTGTCTCTGAACGATGTTTGGGTGGTCGTATGACCCAATTAGTTTCTGGAACAAAGGACCAAATCATTTCCAACACTGGATGCTGTCTATACAGATTGTACTTTTCTCGTTTATCAATAAGGATCATTCACCATAGTACTTTTACGTGATATGGCGAAAACTTCATGAACAATCATGAGTTGGAATGGACTGTTGGGTTGTCAAGGTTGAAGTTGATCTCCATATCTTAGGTTGTGATAGTATTGGCAGTCATATTTCTGGACCTGCAATAATAAATTTAGCTTGGGAACTACACAAAACAAAAAATGACCATAGCAGAAATGAGAATATTTAGATGGATGTGTGGCAAAACTAGAAGATATAGAATTAGAAATGAAGAGATTCGTAATAAATTGGGAGTTAGTTCAATTGTGGATAAGATGCAAGAGTGTCGCCTGACGTGGTTTAGATATGTGCAAAGAAGACCTATGGACGCTCCGGTTAGGAGAATCGAGAATTTAAATATAGAAAATCTAAGAGTAGACCGTTAAAAATTTGATCGCAAGTTATCCGTAAAGACATGATAGTTAAGAGTTTAAACGAGAAGATAATTTTGGATAGGAATGAGTGGCGTAGAAAAATCCGCACCAATTATTATTTGAGCTAGACAGGCTTGTTTCAATGTTATTATTTGAATCCTAGTGAATATCTGTTCATCCCTCTCGTGTGACATGCCACGCAATGAATGATGGTGAATAATCTGCCTAACTAAGTGGATGAAATTTAAGTGGGGAAATGGTAACTGGAGGAAACATCAAAGTGAGCTAATGATTGTATATGACTTTGCAAGGGTTCTAAACATGTTGATATTTTTCATTAGTCACGAGACATGTTCTTCCTTAACACAGCTCAAGGACTCTGTCTCTGTGCCTTCGTGCTTCCAACTTGGGATATGAAGACAGGCATCTTTTTGGAAAACAGGCTTTTTTTTTTTTTCTTTTCTTTTCTTTTTGCAGCCGACAACCCTTTGTCTTCAAGGCAAACAGTGTCAGATTGGATTCTATTGCAAAAAATAATGAGTGTAACATTTTATGAGATTTCCAACCAAGTCACGAGCTGCACAAACAATTCTATGACAAATCATTTTTGGATACTTAGTTGCTCATTTACTTCCACCAAAACAAGTTTATAGCTTTATCCTTGTTTGAACTATTTAACTAGTCTTTTGCCTGCAATGTGTGGTAAGTAGAACATGAATTTTCTTGTATGGATCTTTTGTGGAAGTTCCTGAATTGTTTGAACGGTGGTTATTTTCTTGTTGGCATTTCTGTGTTCTCGCTGTTTTCTCCAAATCATGTACATGGATTGAGTTATAAAAAGAAAACTTTTAAACAATAAAAGTTAACAAACTAAGGGACTATTCTCATGTAGCACCACTGACTACCAAGAATTATCTGTGTATGCAAAATTTATTCCAAAATTTTTTTGTCTAGGTGACCATCTGAACATGCAAAATTTCTTTTTGGAATTATGATCTACCTATTCATCCACTTCCTCATTCTTAAGAGATTCTGAGCCTATCCCAAAGCCAAAGCTTTCTTTAACAATATGGGTGGAGATGAGTCGAGCTCAGTTGAGCTAAGGCTGGTTCAGGCTCTGCCCAATCAGGATACTAAACATTTTGCGGAATTAGGATACTAAACGTAGGTGAAGATTAATCAGGATACTAAACATTTTGCTGAATTTGGGATTGAACTTTTGGTCTTTTGCTGAAGATTGGAGATCAAGAGTTGCTTAGCCCTTGAGATGCAGCTCCAAATCACACTATGTGGGCTGTGGGGCCTGAAATTCAATGCTTGTGGCCTCATTCCCTCAGAAATATGGCTCTCCTTTTCCTTTTGTTGTTTGTTTGTCATGTTTTTGTTTTTCCTTTCCCACTGTTTGCTCTTCGCTTTCCCACTTCTGTTGTTTCATCGCTTATGTAACAGAAAAGAAAAGAGAAGGTACTAGTAATATTTTCTCACATAAATTGATGAAATTGTTCCTGTTATCTTATCACTTTTGCTCTTCACTTCTTTACATAAGTTGTGGCAAAAAGCTTAACATTATGTTTGATTGTTCTTGCTATTAAACTGCACATGACCTTTCAAGTTACTGAATAAATAGAAATCATATTTTATTTTTTGGTCAATATAGAAAATGTGAGCTTAAATGGGTTGATAGAAATCAAAAGCAAAACCGCCAAATTGGTGGTTCATCTGAAATCATAGAAGTAAATAAATTAATTAGAGTCCCACCACATGAACGTTGTAGAGGAGTGTTGGCTTTGTTTTCCAACTTTAGCTGTTTTTCTCAAGCTTCCCATGTCATCATAGCACTTATCCTCTTTACAATTTGAGACAGTGCCCATATGTGAGTCATTTCGATGCAGAGAGTCTTCACCCTATTCATTTCTTTCTTACTGAGATGAAGAATTGTGACTCCTGCTCATATTATCCATTTATCTGTGCTGTTTTTTTTTTGGGTATTATTTCTGTCTTAGATTGTCTTTTGTTACAAAATGTATGCAACATCTCGTTGAAGAGTGAGAAAAGCGTTCACAACCCAAGTGGGTGCACCTTGCACTATCGTATCTTGTCTTCTTCTGGATTGCCAATCTCCCCAAAAGTATTTTTTGATTAATGTATGCAGTCAACTTCTGGACTAGTATCCTAATTTCTATGAAGTGCCATGCATTAAAAATGAAGTGTACTTTTATTTGTAACCAACCTTTTTCAATATGATGAATCATGCTCTTGCAAACATGCCAGAATTAATGTTTATCGATATCACTTCTGCACATTTTGCAGGTGAAAACTTCTCAACTGACTGGGACAAGGCATGGTCAAGCTTCAGGAGGCAAGGGAAAAGGTCTCTCTTCTCGAATTTTTCACCTAATAAGTATGTGAGCTGGAATCCAAGGCGTTCAATCTATCCCCTATCTGAGGAGGTTGATCCCATAAAAAGAACAGAGAGATCAAACCTACAACTCTGGACCAGCCCAGGGTTTACTCTAGTTGGTGCTATCATTATTGTCGCATTTCTTTTGATATACACCATTGTTGCACCAGTTAAATGATTCCCTCCATTCTGTTTATATTGTAGAAGCAGATTCTTGCTGTAAAGTTACAATTTTGATTCTAGACAACCGAAGCAGGGAGTTATAAGTTAAGCTACTCAAATTGTACAAATTTATTACTTTCCTTTTTATAGTATTTTTTTAATGCATCTTTGGTGCGATAATCTTCATTTTTTGTTGTTTGTGGACAAGAACAGATTGCATCATTTTGTTTCGGGATGTGTGAGTTTATGCATTATGTGCATGGACCAACATTAGCTAGGCAGAACAATTTGGTGGTGGTGGGGGTGAGTATGTGGGGTTGAGGGTCTTTCCATCAGTATGAAAGGAACTGTGAAGGGAACATTAATCATGAGACTTTTTTCCTTTGCTTGTCCTTTTGGATTTTATATCAACAGAGAAAAGTACTTGATTAACAATTATGGAGGATTACCATGTTTTAGTGCTAATTACTATTATAATTTAAGAGACCTGCTCCCCCTTTTTTCTTTTAGGAATGTGATGTTTTCCCTGCTGCCACATTTAGTATATTGTTTTGTTTGTTGTGTCAATTCGATCAGAAATCTCATTCATTTGGTGCCATGTGTGTTACATGTTGAGTGAACTTTTAGGATAGATTAATAGACATGTCCAACTTCACGGTTATTACCTCCGATATTTGTTCCCTTCGGAGCTTTTTGAGTCCTTTCATAGGGGGACATTTGAACCTTGTTAGTCAAGCGAGCTGGTAAAATCTTCATGATATTGTCTAGTGACAGTGATGACACAGAATCCGCCAGTTTTGGGGCAACTAAAGACTTCATTTTTCTTTGATCACCTTATGGCCAACCACAAAAGTAGTGTTGCCTGGTCGTCCAGACCAGAGACGGACTCTCTGTATTATTTTGAAACTTTGAAACACAAAAATGGATTTCTTTGAATATATATATGTGCATATATATAATTTGGGTTTCTTTTAAAAGTGTTGATGACACGTGCAGACAAATGTATGGATCAATGATTTGTCCCAAGGTTGTCTGAGTACCAAGTATGAACACTCTGAATCCACTACTAGCTCTATTCTACTTTCTAGAATCCGCACGTGTGGTGGACCCTATGACCGTAGCAGTGCAGGAAAATTAAAATGTGTATCTTTCTTTGGCTCATTTATATTTTTCCACAGAGGTCAGCAAACCTAACAGTCTGTTCAAGTGTGTGAACCCTTGTGACTGCAGCAATTTACAAAAATGCTATATATAATGGTGCCCTCTTGGCATTCACATTTACATGTACAATTCAACTTTCAAAGTTTCCTTTGAACTTCTTCCAAACTTCCTTGTTCTTTACAGCCAAGGTGTTTTCTTTTCTCTGCACTTCCTCTGTTCTACCCACTTATTGTTCGCACTGCAATGGCTTTTGGTAATGTTAAAGGAGCAAACGTGCTTCCGAAGAGAGAGAAAGTGAGGCTTCCTCCAAAGAGAGGCCAGATCAAGGTCAAGATATTCCAGAAATTTGTCCAGATGGTAGTGAAAGTCGCCTCAAAAGCTGGAAGAGGACTTGGTATAAGGAAGAAGAAGGTAATTGCAGAGGAAGGCTAGGATCTCGGAAGTCCTAATCGCATTTGATCATTAGTTGATATGAAGGGTTTCAGATTCATCACCTCTTCCACATGAACTCAACCTTGGCTGAATTCATGTTTGTTTATGCCTATGCTGCATGTTTTTTTCTTTAGCAGTGGTCTTCCATTTTTGTTTCTCCTTTGTAATTCTTCTCACGGCGGTCCTCTCTGCCCGATCGTATGTATTGGAATAAGATGTATCTTGAATATTCTCCTATGGGGTCGTTGACTTTTTTTAATCTTATCCCAATAAATAAAATGTGATGGCTTTAGGTCATTTCTTTATTTCTTGGGTCTGAGGAGGTTAACTGGCCGTGCATGGTCGTGTGAACATGAAGACTAGCTTTTATTAATCGAACCGAAACAATCATTGCCAGAAAGTCATCGTTCAACTCGAAAGTCAACATGGGAAAAATAGAGTTGAACCAGGGTGGTCTCCATGTTGAATGTGGCCTTGTTAGACAAATTCGTCATTATAAGAAATAATCATTTTTGTTCTTCGTTGTGCAACATTTTCCTGTTTCAGTGACTGAATTATCCATTTAATGGATACAATCCCCAGAAACACATTAGATAAATTTTGCTTACTCATGCAATCAAATCACACTAAGGTCATTTCTAAGTGTTATAATTCAATTTGTACCGTTTACCCTTTTTTCTATAAAAGGTCAATTCAAGTTAGCCATATCCAGTGAGCTGTTGCCGCATTATTCACGCAACTCTCCTGTGGCAGGCAGCCAAAAGACATGGTGACCCTACTGCCAGCTCAACCCCTATACCAAGTTAAAAATGGAAAAAAGTCATCCATGCCTAACCCTAAATTGAAGTTCTAACCTCACTTCATAAAGAAAAGTAATCTATCGATTTTGCTTATAGAGGTAGTTTCACGAACATTTATTGACATGTAAAATTAAGATTTTCAAAAATATATAATGATTGGTGTTTACATTATGTCTTGGCCAAATTACTGAAGAGATGAACCCTTAACTTTTCTCTTGATTTTAGTACAAAAAAATTTTAATATTAAGGTTTCTTAATAAGATTTTAAGAGTTTTATCAATTAAATTAGTAAATATGACATCATTTCGCATGACCTGCCCACATGAGCAGTCTAACATAGTTGCCGAAACCCTATTACCTAAGAACTTAAGTTGGATCACAAATTCAAATTTACCTTTAAAATTAATAATTTTAGACCAATACTAATTATTCGACCTAATTAAAAAAAACGAATTAAACAACTTATTTAAATTTTATATTCAGAAATAAATATATAACAATTTAGTGGGTGATTAATAATTTTTGGTCTCCAAGATGATAACTTGGTGGTCACAATCCCCTCTCCTAATCTTGAGATTCAGGATTCAAATTTTTGTGTAACAAGTTGTCTCAGCTTATAGAAGCTTAGTGACTGAAGTCGTAGACTAGCAAAGCAATCAGAGTATTAGAGATTGAAGTTGGATTTGGAATTGGAAGGTGAGATGTCAGGAGAGAATTAGAACCTTCATTTGGTTGGCCAGTGCTGAGAAATTGATGATTAATGTTGAAAGATGTAGAAGGAAATTTTGTGAAGAAGCAACTTGCTCTCTTTGCAAGAACATTGAAGAGTCCGTTTTGCATGCTCTGAGATATTGTAGGAAAGTCTCTAAAGTTTGGAAGTTGGTGTGGCCTAGGATAGAGGATGAGGAAAAATTTTGGGTTCTCTCTAACTCCTTTGATTGGCTAAAGGCAGGGTCTTGTGGCCAGCTTCTTGCCAGTGCCACCTTCACTAGCACAATCTGGACAATTTGGAAGGGAAGATACAGGGAAGTCTTTCAAAACTCCAATTAGTCTCCTAATGAGTTAGCAACTATGACCGCTAGAATGTCAAGTGAGATGGTATTGGTTTGGAGGAAAAATGTGGATACTAACCATTCTAACAGTAAGAAGGTGAAATGAATGGCCCCTCGGCCAGGGAATCTGAAGCTTAATACTGATGGCATAGTCTCTAAAGCTTCTCATCAAGCGAGTGCATGAGGCATTTTCAGAGACAATGAGGGGAATTGGATAGCTGGCTTTATGGTGAACATAGGAAAATCTCCGGTGCTCACTGTTGAGCTTTGGGGCTTAAGGGAAAGATTGCTCACGGCCAAAAGAAGAGGGTTTAGTCAGCTAGAAGTTGAAACAAATTCGGTTAAGTTATGCCATCTGATAAAGCATCCTTTGCATGTGGATCATCTTCTTCATCACATCATTGTGGAATGTCAGGAGCTAGTGAAATCTGTTGCAAACTGTTCTGTCAACCATATTTACAGGGAGGCTAATTGCTGCACTGATCGCTTAGCTCTCCTGGGGTAGAATATTGGTTTTGGAGTGCAAGAGATCTTAGACTCGCCCTTTAAGGTTTGGCCGCTCGTTCAGGAGGATAGATTCGGAGTTGAGAGGCTTAGATTTAGTTGCATTGCTGCGAGTAGCAGCTTGCTCTTCCCTTTCCTAGCCTGCATAAGGCCGGTGTGACAGCCCTTCGTTTGGTTCTTCTGTGTTCCTTTTTCTTTTTAGCCTTCTTGATTTGTGTTCTCTCTCTATCTAGTACTAAAAAATAATAATAATAATAATAATAATAATAATAATAATAATTTTTGGTTTAAGGCCCAGAGCAAATATGAGGCTCGGTCCAAATTTGAGGCGGGCCGGGCTAGGACACCCAATAACCCAAAAGGGCCCGTGCAGAGTTATCTAATCCGGCGATCGCCTATTTAAAAATATCTCAACCCAAATTATTCATCGTCATTTCTTACCCTCCTCCGTTCCAATCCAACTGGAAAAACGGTTGGCTCAAAATCAGGAAATGCGAGAGCTAGTCATCATCTCCTCATCTTCATCCTCTTCCACTTTCATCTCTCGTCCAAACCCTAACTCTCCTCATCACCACAAACCTAAACCGTACCACTTCAAACCGCCGCCGCCGCCGCCGCCGCCTCTGTCCTCTTCGGCTACTTTCTCCTCCTCCAAGTCACCACCATTACACACCAATCTCGCGCGTGGCAATGCGAACCAACTGAACAACTACGCAGTCCTCGCTTCCCAGCTCGCCCAAGAGGGAAGGTTAGAAGACTTCATCGCGATTGCGGAAAGCGTGGTTGATTCTGGAGTTGAGAGCGGCAGGTTCTTTAATGCTTTGGATGCCAAATCTGTGTCGGTTGGGATTGAGCGAGAGCTTCGTGAAAGGAGAATAAAGCGTGCTGTTGCGTTTTTGACCGGTGTTGAGAAATTAGGGATTTCAGCATTGCGACTCTTCAGTGGTTCCGCAATGTCTGTGCTGGCCGCTGAGTGTAGGAGAATTGCTGGAGGCGATGATGCGGAGGAAGTGGTCTGGCTGATGGAGATCCTCCATGGTGATCTCTCTCTCTCTCTCTCTCTCTCTCTCTCTCTCTCTCTCTCTATATGTATATATCTTGTGATTCTGTTTGTTCCTTAATAAACCTGCTGTGTGTAGCATACATCGACGATCATGGTTGAATCAGGAATGAGTTTTACTTGACTGTGGCTGTGGTTGGTGGTTTTGTTAAGTAGTAGGTAGCACCTGGTAAATGGTGAGCTTTGATATATCAGAACTTGTTGCTCCCTTTATGAGAGTAATCCATGCATATATCTAACCCATAAAATGTCATCACACACACCAAATATGCAGCAATTGATCAAGCTACTGCATTGGAAATACGAATTGCAAATGGAGATATTAGGGTTGTATGAGTTGGTAGCATTTTTGTATGCCATGATGTAGTACAAGTTTCAGCAGATATAATTGCTTCTTGTTCTAAAGGAAAAAGATTGAAAATTATGATGACCAGGACTTCAATTATGAAATGTTAGTATTGTGTTACTAGTCACAACAATGGCACAAGAATTGGGCATTAATCAAGCTTGATGAGCTATCTGTAATGGGGATTTCTTGTTCAATTTGTTGATATTACCACAGTCAGATAAAGTTTTACTCAATAGAAACTCCCAAATTGGAGGAACTTGCTTTCTTGGACAATGAATTTTCTAAACTTGGCTGATTACCGTAGAAATTGAGCAGAAGTGAAGATAACATATGGATGCTGAAATAATTCTGATTCAATTGAAGCTGTTTTGATTGCTCAGGTCTTCGGTTCCCACTCAGAGAGCTAGTGGATCCAATGGACATTATAAAGATCTGCGTTGAAAAGCGTGAACCAGAGATGGCTGTAAGGTATGAGTTGTGTTTTTTTTTTTTTGGGCAATGCCTCCCTTGCTGTTTTTGATAGATGTATGGTAATTAGAACTGGTATGCTTGCTATAAATTTATGCACCTGTCCATTAAACATACCCCGGGGGTGGGTGTTAAGGAAGCGAAATTCTACTGTCTATCTGGCACTTCTTTCTTGTATCAGCACAGTGAAAGTGATCTATAATCAAAATGAGGATGTCTATGTCACACTTATAATTAAAAAATAGTATGGGTTTAGAAGCTTTTGTAGAACAATTAATGCCATCTTTAAAGTTTAAAGCTTTCCATAACTTGATTGGACAACATTTGTTAAGGTTTCTTATTTATCGGTACCTTTCTGTTTAATTATGATGGGTAAAAGTGTTCATCTTGTTCAGTTTTCTAATGCCTTAGATGTCACATTTGCAGGTATGCATGCCTTCTTCCACATGCTGAAATACTCTTCTGTGCCATAATTCGTAAATTTGGGAAGAGAAAGGACCTAGCATCAGCTTTGGTTGCATTTGAAGAATCCAAGAAGAAGTTGAGTGGCCCTAATATGTTTGCATACCGCTCAGTAATTGATGCTTGTGGTCTTTGTGGTGACTACCTAAAATCTAGGCACATTTATGAGGTACTTGCAGTTGGTGTTTGTCCATATAGTGTTCAGTTAGTTGCATATTTCTGGGGCTTTTAATTTTAATGGACATCACCAGCTTATCATTTGCTGCTAGCAAGATACTGAATTAAAGGATAGACCCTGCATTTTTTTGGGGGGATTTTTAATGATGACAATATCAAAGCAGCGAGCTTGCTCAAAAAGATAAATTGATCTTATGCATGACCAAAGCAACCCATGGTAGTCATTTCTGAGAAAACTTCTTAATATACTGTACAGCAAAACCGTGCAAAACATGAACGAAGTGGGTATAAAGTTTAAATCCATCCTTCAAGGAGACATGCTAAAATATCTTAGGCAAACATTGCAATTTTATTGGACCGCTAAACAGTAATCCTTCTTTCTTGAAAGCCAATCTGCATTTCGTGTGGAGGTCGTAAGGTTCCATTGTTAGAATTTCTTGAGCTCTTATTAGATTAGGAGTTAGAAAGCCAACCTGCATTGGTGTGCAGGCTGTTAGGCTTTATTTGCTATTTGATCTGCTTACAAAGGTTTTCCACTCCTCTTGTGCGATTATCTGATATATTTTGAATCCATGATGTCATAAAACCAACAGAATTGCTGGGCATGTACCATTTCTGGATTTTGTACTCTGTTAGTATGTCTGGACTCTTGTCTGATGTTCTTTGATGGTGCAGGAGTTACTGGCTGAGAAGATCACGCCCAATATATATGTCTTCAACAGTCTTATGAACGTGAATGCTCAGGATTTGAGCTACACATTGGATGTCTACAAGCATATGCAAGTACTCTCTCTCTCTCTCTCTCTCTCTCTCTCTCTCTCTCTCTCTCTCTCTCTCTCTCTCTCTGTGCATACACAGGCACCACACATTAAAAAGAAGAGAGGGAGGAAAAAATGCTAGCAAGTGCAGACATTATTGAAGCATGCAATTGTGGGTGTGACTGATAAACTTCAAAAAACTGTGGGTTTCTATGATGAAGAGGATTTTGTCTCTGTAATTGCATTCTTGAATATGAGAATAAAAATTAATTTTCCCTAAAAGAAATGAAGAAAATGTGCACTTCATCAGTATAGAGTCCTAGTAGATCACTCTTACAACAGTTCTATAAGACATTTCTATAAGACATTTAGGTCATCCTTGGCAAAAAAGAATTGTCACCTGATTGCCTTGCCATAATGTGTTATTCATACTGTGTCTTGTTTCAAACTTCAAACGGGAAAGGTTTGTTTGGATGTTTTCATTTTTTCTGTGTGGAAGGGGTGGTTATGATGAATGATGTTTGTGTTGTCTTCTTAATTGGTTTTTGTATTAATCCAGAATGTAGGTGTCGTGGCAGATATAGCCTCTTATAATATCCTCTTAAAGGCATGCTGTCTTGCTGGAAGGGTTGACCTGGCCCAAGATGTGTACAGAGAAGTAAAGCAATTGGAATCAACAGGAGCCCTGAAGTTAGATGTCTTCACATATAGCACTATTACCAAGGTGCATGCTACTAGTGCATTATCACATACTTTCTCCATAATTTCTTCCGCATTGGGAAGAGCTAACCGGCATTACATTTTATCAGCATACTTGTAATCGTTGCTTCACAAATCCAGGTCTTTGCAGATGCAAAACTGTGGAAAATGGCGCTGAAAATCAAAGAAGATATGCTCTCTGTAGGTGTTATTCCTAATACAGTCACCTGGTCATCATTAATCAGTGCTTGTGCCAATTCCGGTCTTGTAGAACAAGCAGCAAAATTATTTGAGGAGATGGTACTTGCTGGCTGTGAACCCAATTCACAGTGTTGTAACACCCTTCTTCATGCCTGTGTTGAGGCTTGCCAATATGATCGTGCATTTCGCCTCTTCCAATCCTGGAAGGGCAGTGGATACCAGGAGACTTCTTTTGGAGAGCTGGATGGAAGTAGAGTGAGCATCATGGGAGCAGAGTCTACATGCCTAGATAGCAATTCTTTGGTATCAAGCCATGCGTCTAACCTGCAATTTTCCAAATCTCCGAGGAGAGTTAATTTTACGCCAACAACGTCAACATACAATATTTTGATGAAGGCATGTGGTACTGATTACCACCATGCAAAAGCTTTGATGGAGGAGATGGAAACTGCAGGTCTTTCTCCAAATCATATAAGCTGGTCAATTCTGATCGATATATATGGCGCTTCAGGCAATGTGGAGGGTGCTGTGCAGGTACAGTGCAGCTACTGATTTTTTTTTTTTTTTTTTTTATATTGTTAAATTCTTCTGCTCTTTATTTAAGCAATACATATGTCTGTTGCGATGCCTATTCTAGTGTATAACTTGACCATTAATTTATAGATGGAGATGCCTAGTCTGGTGTTAAGTTTTGTGTTCGGTGGATACCTACCCGTTTTGGAAGTGTATGGAATAACTTTTTCTCTTGATGTTGCAGATTTTGAGAACTATGCGTGAGGCTGGCATTCAGCCTGATGTAGTTGCGTATACTACAGCCATCAAGGTTACACATGCTTGCTTCTATTCACAGTCGTCAATTGCATTAGGTGATTTTAGTTCACCCTATGAATATTGCTATTCTCATGTGCAGGTTTGCGTGGAAAGTAAGCATCTGAAGATGGCATTTTCACTATTTGCAGAAATGAAGAGAAACCAGATAAAACCAAATTTGGTGAGCTTTAAGAGCAAGTGTTTTATGTATGTGTAGCCCTCAATTATATTCTGTACACATCTGTCGCATAAATGTAGCTTATGTTATTCAGAGTTCAGATGACCTCAATAATAATTCTACGAAAAATTAATGAACCATTGTTTCAGCTATAGAGTGTCATCTGGATTATATCCCTCTTTCAGATTTCAATATTCTTTGCTGGAAACCTCTTCCTGACATTATATTCATTTCTACCAGCCAGAAGAAAGCAAGAAATTTGCCCTAAATGATAGAACTATACTAGAGAAGTTTCCCGACCTACTTGAGACTAATAATCCTTGTAATTGTTATCTCAGGTGACTTATAACACACTCCTGAGGGCACGGAGCAAGTATGGTTCTGTAGATGAAGTTCTACAATGCCTTGGCATATATCAAGATATGCGGAAAGCAGGGTATGTTATGGCAAGTGTTAATCTGTTACTTGCATTTTACACATAAATCAGAGAGGAAACTAATGGGCTCTCCTTTATTAGACTAAGCTCACTGAGATTGTGTGACACATTACAGGTATAAGTCAAATGATTACTATCTCAAAGAATTAATTGAGGAGTGGTGTGAAGGAGTCATACAAGACAACAACAGAAGGCTAGGCCAATTCATTTCCAGGGAAAGATCAGACTTAAGGAGACCTCAAAGCCTTCTGCTTGAAAAAGTTGCTACTCATTTGCGAAAGAGTACCACTGAAAGTATAGTAATAGATCTTCAAGGGCTTACAAAGGTATGATTTGCATTAGTGTGAGGTGTGGAGTTTATTTGTTCATTTATTATTTTTTGGGTTAGGTGAGTGTCCTTTACCCATTTTCTGTGAGGTTTTTTGGTGCTTCTTTCAACATACTTCATTTTTTTTGTAACTTGACCATCCGGTATCCGGAGTTTCGTCCCAATTAATCCGAACCGAGAAGTCTGTTAGACCTCAATTGAGGGGGTCTCTCCCAACAATGTTTTTTCCGTACCCAGTAGGAGTCGAACTCCCGCTTTCAACATACTTCATGTAATCTAAGATTTCCCGACTTTGATATTGGCAGGTTGAAGCCCGTATCGTTGTTCTTGCAGTTCTGCGGATGATCAAAGAAAACTACACCTCAGGTAGGGCAACTGTCCTATTTTAAACATGATTCTGCCCCACTATTAGAAACACTACATGAAATACTGTTTCCAGACATATATATATATACATATACAAATATAATATCTCTTTTTGCTCCCCTGGGCTAGATGTCACTTAAACTGGGTGTAGAGAATCGCTCATGTTTGTTAAGTTTGTTGTTTAGATGACAATAGAACTCACTAGTTCCTTCAATGGCAGCATCCAACAAATAGTCCCAGTCAATCATAATCCAGATTTAGCCAATCAAAAAGCTGATAATTTGATGTTTTGATTGCTTGTGCTACAGGGTTACGGATAAAAGATGACATGTTGATTATTTTGGGAGTTGAGAGAGTGGGTCAAGATACCATAAGGCATGAAGTGGAGGTCAAAGATGCAATTATCAAACTTTTGCAGAATGAGCTAGGGCTAGAAACTACTTTGGTAAGACCTAGAGCAGCTCGTGGAAAATTAACTCAACTAGGAACCTCCCTTGATCCAGATGCTAGCACTGAAGAAATTTTAGCAAGGAAAGATATACTTGAAGAGCTAGAATTTTCTACTAGAAGACCAGCTTCTATACAGAGGTTGAAGGTCAACAAGAAATCATTGTATGAATGGTTGCGGAGAAGAGTAGGTACTACCAAGAGACAACTAACAAGCACCTAGCATATATAATTGCATATTTTGTATTTAATTCTCTATTTACCATTGTATTTTTAACAGAGCAGAAATTACTATTCTGCATCTTGCCCGTGTAAGTTTAGGTGTTACAAGAAAGAAATGTAAGTTGCATCAAGTAAATTTATAAAGCAATAATATAGAGAAGGGTTGTCTTCATTTTTATTGTAGTCTGTCAATTCTCTTTCACTGCAAAACGTATGTTATAGGTGCGGCCTTTAAAAAATTGACATTGAACATGAGAGTGGGCTAAATATTAGGGGGCTAGAAAACATAGCTCAGAGAAGGCTTTCAATTGCACAAACAAGTTCTATTTATGCATTTCCAATATCTTCCACAAATGCTTTGCTGCAAACAATTAGAAAAGAGAATGTATTGAAGAAAATTGCATTCAAATGTTACAATAAGGAAATTCAGCACCTGTAATCTCTCTCATTTGCATTCAAAGTCAATCCTTCTCCTGCGGCTTGAGAGGCAAATAAACCTCAGACAAATACAAGCCAAAAGAACTGGGTGCCTGAATTTCCGCCTTCTACTTCGACTAAACCATCAAATTCGACTCCTTGACCCACCTGGGGTATAAACAATGCATCACTCTGCATATCCCCAACCCTATCTATATTCGGAAGGATCGCCCTTCCTCCCATCCCCATTTTCGTGTAATCAATCACATCTCCATTGTCACTGAACACCAATCTCCCGATCACAACCCCTTTTCAGAAGCAATCAAATTGGGACTAGACCTAGTGCAACCCAACGAACAGGACACATCGTCGAGGACCGAATCTGATTTGAGTCTGACCTTTAAAAAGTTTCTCATCAGTGTAGAAGAGATCACGCTTGGTGACGTGAATGTTCTTGAGGCAGAGTTGGTGAATGAGCTGGAGAATGCGGGTAGTGATGGCGGCTTTTCGGACGGTGGGGACGGAGGCGAAGGGGCGGAGAGAGGATTTATCCTTGAGGACGATGCGGTCGAGCTCGGGAACGTAGAGGTGGTTGGAGGAAGCGCGAGAGGGAATGGAGAAGGAAAAGCCATGGCCGAAGAGGATGGAGTGGGTGAGAGAGGACTACGGTTTCGACGGACGATTGGATGGCGGAGAGATCTTGGTCGGTGACTTCGCGGCAGGTGGAGGAGAGAGTTGGGTCTAGGTCTGCTAGGGTTAGGGTTTGGAGGTTGAGGAAGACGAAGCGAGGGTTTCAGTTAGGGTTTTAAGGGTTTGGATTGTGATCGAGTCTCGCTTTACTTTGTTTCTGAAGGGGATTGTGGAAGAGGATGAGGGTCTGAGCGCTTGCATTTTTTCTTAGTCTGCCCATTTTTTTTTTGGGGGGAGAGAGAGAGGAACTGTTGTTGCTGCCGAGGAGAGCGGAATGAGGGAGAGACCGGGGGGTAAGGGGAGGGGGGGGGGGGGGGGGGGGAAACGTTGGCAGGCCGGGGAGAGAGGAGGGAAAAGTTACAGCCGCAAGAACGACATCGTTTTGGATGGTGTAACGACACCGTTTTATACTGGTTGGTAAAACCATGGCCATTGTAAGAAAATTTGACAATTATTCATGTCCTTTTTTGGGGGGGGGGGGGTCGGTTTTTTCCCTTGTCCTACAATGTCTTTGGAACATACGATGTGGTTAGAGGCACTGGTGTGCACTATTCAGGTTGAAGTGTTTGATTATAAAGTCAATAGATATACAACTAATTAAGAATATAAAATTAAAAACATTATAGTTTTTTTTTATAGTATTTGTTATTCGGATAATCATAATAATTCCAAAGTTAACATATAAAAAACTGTAAATTATACGAGGAATATATTTATTAGATAAAAGATGAACATGATGCTTGTCAGATAGTCTAAATATTATATTATGTAATTTAATTTAGTTGAATCCTATATCCTGTATTAAGAAGAAAAGGAGAAAAAAAAAAAAAAAATATATATATATATATATATATATATATATATATATATATATATGTTTGTATATTTGTTTGTAGATACAGGAGAATCCATCAGGTTGTTCCAATTCCAAGCCTCGGCGAATTGATCAGAGGAAGTACCTCTCAACTTCATAACATGAAAATTTGGAGAAAGTTTAGGTACTGCAGCTGCAGGATGTGTGCTTCTATCCCATGAAAATAGGCATAAAGATGATGTGTGTTTCATGACTCATGAGCAACATGCTTTTAGAATTTCTTCAATATCTGGATCATCCCCTGCTTCTTTATCCTGCAGTAGTTACACAGGTCAACAAGTGGGCGTTTGGTCTAGTGGTATGATTCTCGCTTTGGGTGCGAGAGGTCCCGAGTTCGATTCTCGGAACGCCCCATATTCATATTCCATTTTTTTTCCCCTAATGGGACTTACCCTACCCCAATTAATGTTCCATTTTTTTTCCCCTAATGGAACTTACCCTGTGGATGTAGGAGATGTTTGTTTTACCAGGCCCTGCAACAATGATTCCGCCTTGCTGCCTGAGAAAACAGCCAAGAAAATAATTAGCCCTACTTCAATTTCAGTGCTTCTCAGGTTTTACCAGTTGATTTTTTTTTGGGGGGGGTCAATATCAAGAGGAGCAGATAGTTTGTTGGATGAGTAATACAAGGCATTTTTCTACATACCATCCCCCCCTAGTGACTGTATCCTTTTGAAAAGAAAGTCCCCAGTCTTGTCTGTAACCTTCCATGTATAACTGTATTATCTTCAAGCCCGCCTGCATGACATTGACGAGGTAACTAAAAGGAGTCAATAGGAGAGTAGTCAAAGGAGCTGATGATTTTATTTACAAGAAGATCAATTAGTACATACCGCAGGAGTAAAAGTAGTAGCAACACCAGAAACAAATCTAAGTGCATCATAGGATGAGTGTCTAGGATCTGCATACACTTCTGACATGACACAACAGTCTTTCGTTAGGCTATCACAAGAAGGAAACTGAATTGCAGACTATGAACTGAAAGTTAACACAGGAAGTATAAGGTGAAGATTCCATCATCTAGTAAGTTGCAGCCAATTTTTCTTTTGCTTCTTAACATTCACAATGTACTGCATGTTTCAACTTTGCATTCTTCACTGGGCGTTCATATGATACAAGTGAGATGAGAGTTACCTAATCCATATGATTTCCTACAGAACATGCAACCTATTTCTACATGTTTCACCACATGGCTATCATTGTGCGATGCCATAGAAATGATATGCCGAGACAATGCAGAAAATGATGCAGATAGGTACCTCCTTTGAACTTTGTTTGCTCTGAGAAAGCTCTTGCCTGCAGCAAAAACAAAAAATGAGGGTGCACGGTTGGTAAAGTTTCACTCCAACAATTAGTAAGTAAACCCAATAAGGATCAAAGGTGATTCAATGGAAAAGGCAATTCTGTTGGCAACAATGACAACAAACAAGAACCCAGAGATTTAGGAAATTGCTATGCCTACATACATTTTTAAGGAAAGATGACAGACTTGTCCTAAGAACCAAATTTTGCTTTTGCTGGTCATTTCATATTATACCTGATCAACACTACCTGGTCCAATTAGAACAAGTGCCACTCCGGATTCATCCATCCTATCCTGTCACAACAAAAATAATAATACTAATAAACAATCAGAAAGCATAACTTGACATTGTTCAGTGATAGCACAAGGTTTAATGGAGTGGGTATACCATATGCAAGTGTTAACTAACCAAAAAACTAGCAGAAAATGTGTGTGATTCTGTCTTAACCATATAATCCGAACTGACGAAATTAAGAAAGTTGCAACCCCCTCCCCCCAAAACAATCAGCACTTATTATGTGTACAATAGTTTTCAAGTCTTTTCCGTCAATCATTCTTCGTGAGCTTTCTAAAGGTTGAAAAATGTGTAATCATATTTTTAAGATTGTTCATGATTTTCACAAAAATAAGGAGAACCCACAATGTCCCGGTTAACTAACCATGAAAGAATTATATTAGTATGTGGGGAAAATAAAACCAATTACCTTGTAAGAGGCAAGATAATCGGCCCTTTTGCGGCAGAAAACACACCTACACCCACCAAGAACAAAACCTTAACTTAAAAAAAAAAAAAAAAGTGAGCCCCAAAAGATATATCAGTTAAAAAATTCCAAAAAAAAAAAAAAAAAAAAAATCACCCGAAATGGCGAGCAAAAGCAACAACAGCTTTCCTATCTTTCCATAAATCAGAAATGGGAATAGCATTTCCTTTCAAATCAAACACTTCCACTTTGTCCAACATATCAGCTGTAGTCTTATCATCACTCACAACAGTCGACGAAGCCGATTCAATCCCTAATACCCACCAAGGATTATAACCCAAAATAGAGAGAGAGAGAGAGAGAGAGAGAGAGAGAGAGAGAGAGAGAGATTACCAGGAGAATTGGAGATAGCAGAGGCAGAGAGACTGCGTTGGGTGTGGGAGGGTGTTTGTTGCTGGAGAGTGATGGTGAAGTGAGAGAGAGGGAAAGAGAAGTTGGGGTTTCGATTTGGTGAAGGGTTTGTAGAGAGAGAAGCTGAAACAAATGCATAGGGGAGAGAGAGAGCCATCGAAATTGTCGACTGTGATCGGAAGAAACAGAGACTAGTTGCGACCGTTGGAAAAAGAGAGAAACTCCTAGAGAGGGCTATGTGGGAGGCAAGATTACACGTGGCGGTACTTGACCCTTCATTTTCTGGTCTGGCCCAAATATGGGAATCGGGCCATATGGCAAGCCTGGCAACTCACATCCTCATATTAATATAGGCTTAATTGGGTTGAGCTTCCATGTGACCCAATTGAGTCCAAAACTTTTAATTTCCTTTTTTTTTTTGTTGGTGTAAATCATAAATATAGCAATTTTGTTTTGGGTACTACATCAATTGGTATCAATTGGTATCCAGAGTCGTGTTTCGACTAATCCGATTTGAAACTTACGGTGGTCATAAATACAGCAATTTGTGTACATCAAATGGTATTTCTATTTCCTCGAATAGTTGACCATTTAATTTTTTTTTTTGGTATATGTCATAATTTTGTTAGTTTAATGACTATTTAATTCTTGTAAAGGGGAATAGAATACACTCAATGCCCTTACTTCTGAAGATCTCACGCCCATAAAAGATATGGAGTTGCCACATTTTCCCCAATTGTAGGAGGATCGTACCATACCATACCATAGCATACCTAAACACAATTATTTAGGTGTAGAATACAAAGGCCAAAATAATATGCAAAAGTCACATAAAGAGAATCTGTGTGCAGGATTGGTGACAAACCCCCCCCCCCCCTTTTTCTTTTTTCCTACTTTAAAATGATTTAAAAAAAAAGTGCACCATAGCCCTTAGGACCTTTTCTAGTCATTGTCAGCGTGGATTAGGTGTGTGCTGAAATAGCAGGGCACTTCAATAATATGCCCCATGAAGTCATGGACGGCTGGACTCTTCAGAAATCATTGAAAAATGTTGTCAAAGAGAGCAGCCTTGAGAGCCACGGACATTTCGATTCCTTCTATTTTTTTGGCCCTACAAGAATTAAACCTGTGGAGAGCTTAAGACAACTTATATTTTATTAGATCATCCTTTAGATTAGTTTTTCAAAAATATTATTGCAAATCAGTATTATAGGGTAGAGTTGGGGTAAGGAGACTAAACAGTCCCCAAAGAAGTAAAGTATCAAATTCATGTGTTTTTTTGCTCATAATTCGTAAATAATTAATATATATATATTTTAGTAAATTTATATACCATGAATCTTAAGAATAAGAAAAAGAAAAGATTATTAGTTTTGAGCGCTGGGATTGATCCTGAAGGGCCACCTTTAGATATTATCCCGACAACCTTACGCTTCATGTCCTGCATGCACAGCTACATTTCAATCTTCTTATTTGATTCAGGTCAATAGTTAAAAGAGGATATTTTAATCAATTTTTGAATTCAAAATTTTAAAATAAAAAATTATTCTGTTAAGAGTATCGCTCTTTACACAAAACCCTCACAAATATTCGAACTAAATTTATCAAAATATGATTTCACATGATGATGGTAGACACACACAAAAAAAAAAGAAAGAGAGAGAGAGTTATAAATATACTATAGCTTTTTGTCGAATCAAATTAGAGATTTTTGTCAAATATATGATAAAAAGATTATATAAATCTTAATTTTTGTTTCATTTTTAAGTTTCAAACATATTCGATAGCCCTTGGTCTTTTCTATTTTGATTAAGGGATAATTTTCAGTTCGAGAGGGATAAAAAAGAATTTATGAAAATTAATCTCTAAAATAAATATCATAATATTCAAATCAAATTAATCAAATAAAATCTAATACCGATGTTGCCATTATCGTGGATACAAGCTTATCCATAACTAATGAATCTTAAGCTTAGAACCGGAGGAAGAAGATGCTCCATACATTATTGGGTCAGCAACAAAAACGTGGTACCTAGTACAAACATTTATGAAGATTTTACCTACTTCAGTTATATAAAAAATGTTCATCTGATTTTCTATACTATAATTGCCCTGCCCAGATCGAGACTGGATTTCGGACCAAAAGTCCCATATAAAATTGATTTTCTATAACTAATGAATGCACTAAAATAAAAAAGTCACGAGTACTAGATTAAGTTGTACTCTTCTAAACAAAAAGAAAAGAAAAATGGCACAAGAAGAAGAGAGTTTGTCCCCTCTATCTTTATTCGATTGGATGAAGGTGATGAGTCCTAAGTATATTACCCAACTTGCTATAAATTAATTAAAGGTACAAAGTTTAAGGAAAGTTGCAGAATAATTTCATATTAACTCTGTACCTGATTCCCTTAATGCGTACAATAAAATTATTATTATTATTTTTAGACCGACATGATCCTTAGTCAGTTCTTAAATTTCAAGACAATAGCAAGAAATAATCAATTCTTATTTGGTGGGACTTCCCTTATTCGCAATTACATCTTTTAAAATTTCATTTGTATAATAGATAAGTTTTTTTTTTTTTTTTTTATTACTGGTATTTGAATTTTGTCTGATTAATTCGGTTCGAGTATTGTGAGTATCATTTTAGGGATTGACTCTTCCAAATTCTTTTTCGTCATTTTTCGACCATTCAATCCAAAAGAGTTTGATATAATAGATAAGTTTTGTTATCAAAGTGAATCAAAATAAAAAATCATATTAAAATTTATTTAATTTATTTAGATTAATAGAATGAAAATAAAATCTAAAAATAAAAATTTTAAATCATGAGGGTTTTTAAAATCTAAGCGAAAACATGAGTTTGGAATGAAATCTTTAATTTCAAATTTAATTTCAATTTTGAAATGCGATCAACGCCTCCATCATGAGTAAATTAAATGTTTTTACAAAAATAAATGTTAAAATAAATAGTGACGTAAAAAATTATAGTAATGCGCTTCCAAAATTTGGACATTGTATGATGGTAAAATTTTTTTACTAGAGAGAGAGAGAGAGAGAGAGAGAGAGAGAGAGAGGTAGAAAAGAAATTTACAAGGCACGTGCGGTGCACAAACACAACTACCGGTCTGGGGTTCAGAAGAGCAGTTTGGGAGACCGTCCCACGTGTCCACATCTGCCCAACTAACTTTCCAATCCTCAACTAATCATCCAAACTTTTTTACTAAATGAAAAAAACAAATATTTTCCCTTTTTTATTTTCAAAAATAATTTGGGACTTTTCCGGAGTTCCCCTTTTTCTCATTTAATTTGAAAATTATCTAATTCCTTTTTATAATTCTATTGAAATAAGAGAAGACCAAATAGTTTAGTGTTTTTTTTTAATGTTTAATTCGAGTTTGGAAAATAACCAAACTCAATGTTTCTTTTTTCTTTTTTCTTTCTTTTTTAAAGAATTTCCACTTAGAGGGTTTCACCCCAATTGTCCAATTGTATTCCTTTGATTTTGCCCATCTAGTTTGCTTGAATATTTTATTATATGTGTGGTTTTTATGTGTATTTGTTTTTTTTTTTTTTTTAAATTAATCGATATTTAAAATCATATTTTAATTATTATGATTCAAATCTTATCGGGTTCAATTTACAGAGAGTTTTTCTAATATAATTATTTTCATTTCTAAATTTCGAGATTTGATTAAATAAATTAACACTTTTATTAATGAGTTTTGATTAAAAAAGTTAATACCCTCGTTAACTAAATAGTTGACGTTATGCATTTGTGTTTGTTAAAATGAAGGTGGGGTGTTGATTGAGTTGTTATTTATTGACTTGGGACATTACCATCTCATCGTTTTTCTTATTCTCACTGTGTTACAATTCCAAGAATGGCTACTCTCTCTCTCTCTCAGTGTGCACTTGCCGAATCAAAGTAACATTTGTGGCATTTAGAACTATAATTACCTTGTTTTTCATCATCCAAACTTCCTGGTGTTAATTCTTTTTCCTAATTTAAATATTATTCTTAAAATCTTTCCTAATCGTATCAAGTGACATTTGTGGTAGAATGGCAAGGTGGGTGTGCCAAAAATTTCATGTATCTCAATTTGTTTTCCTTTTTTCTTAATACTTTAATTACGTATAATGTTTTTAAACTAAAATAAATACTTTTAATTTAAAATATAAAAATTTTTCAAATTTTAATTTAATCTTAATTTTTCCGAACACGAGAGTCCTCTATTTTCTCGTACATAAGATTCCACGCACCAAAAAACCTAGTAGGCGACAATTGATTTGATGGGGGGCAACATGCACTTTATGTGTTCTGTAAACCAGATTCCTCATGATTTCTCTCGTTTTGGGCCACAGAATCTAATTGGCTACACTAGTCTTCTTCTTCACCGTAAACATTCTTGCTCCTCACCAAAAAAAAATCTTGGTTTAGTCCAAAATGATAATGATCTATTCCACATTGTGTTAATTATAACGCTTTGATTTAAACAACACCCTCCCCCCCCCCCCCCCCCAACAAAAAAAAATTAACAGTCTATCGTAACAATCTTTAAAGAAGAAAAAAATCTGTCAGCACGATTTCCCACCCAGAGTTCACTCCCCAATCCCCCTTCATATCTACAAAATATTTCAATATTCCAATTTTACCCTCCTCTTCTTAGAACATACAGTAGACAAAGTGGTAATTTCAAGTGATCCAACATCTGGAAATGGTTGGGGGACCATGTCCCGTCGGCATTCATAATGGGATAAAATCCCCAATCAATGAGACAGCATTGCAACCCCTCTCTCTCTCTCTCTCTCTTCCCCTCCCTCCCCACTTGTCACAAAGATGGGGCATAATTTTGCAATCAAATCTCCGCATGAACCAATCAAAATTTGAATTTGCGCTCACGCGCTAATCACGTGACTGGAGGTTGAGCCCCTTAGCCATGCCGGACGCACAAAAATAAAATTCATAGAAATAAGAGGCTATGAATTGGAAACTCAACAGAGAGTCAAAGCGAGGAAGAGACAGTTAGTTGGCCGTACAAATTTGGAGATATATCTTATAATCCCTATCCATCACCAATCACAAATTTACACATCATTAATTTTCACAATAAACTTTGGCTGTTTTAAGAAAACAAAATTCTTTTGACAAATTGATTTTACTTTTGTTTCTTTATTATGATAATGTTATATACTCGCTTTTTTCTGGGGTCTCAATTTCAACATTTCTTTTTTTCGTTTTTTCTTTCTTCTGCAACTACCTCATTTTTTCAAGTCTGAAACCGCCTCACATCGTGGTTGCAGAAAGGTTGAAAACAACTCCCTTCACCTCTCTCTCTCTCTCTCTCGCCATTCCCAAAAGGCATAGGTCATGAAACCCAGAACCATATTAGTAAAAGGTTCTCTGCGTCTCTAAAAGTGACAATCTCTATATTTCTACATTAACATGGTTCTTTTTTTATAACACTCGGGTTTTCTCTTTCCTCATCTAGGGTCAAGATCATAGTTCCCATGTTCATTTTCTTTCTTGCCCTTAATTTATGTTTTAAAATATTTATGAACTTTTTGTATCTATGTATATATAAGTTTTGGAATATTTTTGTTTACACTATCTGGGTTTCTCGTAATGCAGGTAAATCTGTCTTTTGTAGAGCGAAAACATACCCAAATTGTTGCACCTGAGCTGTCATCGCTGTGGTTAGTTCATTTTCCCTATCATTTTGAGATTTATTTGCAGTGTCGATTTTTGAATTTTCCACAGTATGGGCAAAGGCAACTGTTCTGTGTTTGTTGGGGTTTCTTTGGGTTCTTATGATTTTTGTCCCAACTTTTGAGTTCTAGTTTATTCTTCTACAAATTTTTCCAATTGGGTTTAGTAAAGTTTTGTTTTTTTCTTGGGTACAAGGATAACAGAAGGATAGTATATCGTTTTGGCGTATGGAATTTTGTGTCTATTGGTGTTAATTTTGTTGGCTTCTTTGGTTTGTTTGCTTCTGGTTTTTTATGTTTCAGTTGGTGCAGAAATAGCTTACATACTTAGATTTGACAACCCTAACTATTGGGCAAGTAAATGAAGAATACTTTTTCAAAATATTGTTCGAGAGAGTTTAAAAAAATTTGATTGTGCCATGATGAAAAGGTACCAAGTACTGAAATCTGCGGAGGAAACATAGTTGTTTTGGTTTTTCCTTTTTCCCATTTTCCTGATACAATCTTCAAGCTTTCGCTATGTGTTTCCTATTATAATATTTGTAGCGGTTTCCAATGTTCTGTAATTATCCCTTTCTAGGTTCTAGTTTGGATTTCAAAAAATACAAAGTATGAGCTTGAGTTCAATGCCAAATAATAGTCATGAGTGATGATAATCGAAAGCAAGCTAAAGTAGGTGAAGGACCTTACATTTTTCAGGAAATTGGAATCCTTCTTACTTGCCTGCATAATAAGGTGATTTACTGTTGAAAAAATTAGCATTGGTGTTGAAGATTCCTAAGTCCATTTTCTGCAAATTGTTTTATCATAAAGAAGAGTGGGACTACAATTTCGTTCATGAAACTGAAGTTCTGAGGAATGCAGTGAAAAACTTAGAGATTATTGATAATGAGATTTATTCAGTCAATTTGGTGAAATTCCTGTCGATGATGAGTGCTGAAGGCGAGGACAGCCTCAGGTGATCAAATTGATATTGACAATTTCCACTGCCATCCTACTTTTCCGCCTCTTATTTTTGTCCTTTATCATAAGGACGCTGCTTTTATCAATGCCCGGTGCAGTTAAAGAACAACGAACAACATATTTTAGCTTTGCCGTGGTGCAGTTTATAGTGAGCAAGAGAAGCTGTACCATTCCTGCAGAATTGTGAGTGAGAAAAGGAAAGCTTGTATAGTAAAGAGTAATCTGGGACGCCAGCCTTGGAAGTTAGTCTCCAAGGGTAAACTAATCCAGAACAATTGTATTGGCGAGGAAAGGAGTTGAGTGGGTTGATCCAATGAAAGTTTTGAAGAACCAATGTAATTTACAAGTGATAAAAAGATAAAGTACTATTCAGTGGGATGGTTGACATGCATCTGGAAGGAAACTTTTATCTGCAAAGCTGTTCTGGATGTCACATGGCTGGAAAGAAGTAAATATGGAGATTCTCAAATTCTTAGGCCCGAAGTTCAATGACATCCTTCACTTATTATAGAAGAGGTGAATAAGCAGAAGTTCTCAATCTTGTAGATAAAAAATGGAGGACTTTGCTACACATCCTCTGTGTATCTCTATGAAATCGATCAATTTCAGAGGTTTGATTTTCATGTGTAGATATTATGTCTGACAAAGATATGGTACTATCACAATTTGTGCTTGACAACAAAAGCCAAGGGGGGACTTCGATATCTCCTTTGGCTTTATCTTAGTAGCTCCTTAGGTTTTATTTTTGTTTTGTATTCAGATCGGCTTTCCTTTCATCTATAATTCTTGGAATATACTTGGATGTTACTGCCATGAAAGCATTCATGAAAGTCCCAGATCCTTTCTATTGATACATTTGCTCACACTTGCACATGCCTTGGCACATTGACAAGTTAGTATATTCAGCTCAAAGTTGGATTGGGTGGTAATGAAGTGTAAATTAGGGAAGCAAGAAGCAATCAAAAACTATTTAGTGCCCTATCAAAAGAACATTATGGTACTATAGCTCTGCATCGTTTTTACTTTGTTTAGTTTATTTTCATGCAGTCTGTCCATGGTTACAATTTGTGAACGTTTCAAAAGTATGGTTTTATTTTAGAATATATCGATTCATCTTTTGTAAATTGAGTGTTTGATATTTCCTTCCAAGTACCTATTATATTCCAGGAGTTACTAATGCTCTATACTGGTTCTGCAGAATTGAAGTTGCTGAACCTCTAAACAGCGATCATGACTAATATCAAATTACTTGGTCATTTCGATCTGCTAAACTAATCAAAAGGTGGGATTACAGCCCCAAGGTCATCTTCGATCAATATGTCATCTTCCAAAAGTTTGTGAAGACTGTATTCTGGTGTTCAGAAATGGAGGTTAAAGAGGCAGAGAGGGTAGTTGTTGCTAAACCTGTTGCTTCAAGGCCTACAACTTCCACTTTCAGGTCCTTCTCCGAGCTTCTTGCCGGTGCCATGAACACCTCACCACCCTCCAATACATGTTCTGATACTGTAGTCGCTGCCATTAGACCAAAGACTGTGAGGGTGAAGCCAATAACTAATCGGGTACCAGCAGCCTCAGTTTCTTCTCAGGTAAATTCTTGTGCTGTGGACATCTCATTTGATTTCATATCATATCTGATATTCAAACTGAACCTTGTGGTTCTTGCCGGTCTCAGCCTGACGTCTCTGGGGTAGCAGCAGATTATTCAGATAATGTTTTGAAAAAAGATAGCAGACATGTTGTATATAAACCCTTGGCGAAGCTTGTTTCAAAGACAACTGTTTCTTTGTTGGCAAATCTGGTCAGTCTACATATGTTGCTTTTGCTTTAAATTTTTTGCCGTACTAGACTATCCTGTGACTCAAAAAAACACCTTAGCAGATGAGAATTTTATAAAAAATTTCCCTTCTTTGGGCATCAAAAATGTATTACGGCTGCCCTTGGAGGGTTATGGTCTGATGTAACAATTTCTTTTTGATTTTAGCAACAAAATTAGGAGGTTAGCCTAAGTTAAGAATTGAATAATTTTGTGTTTTTGGGCTAGGGAAACTTCAATGTGAGTCATCAACAAGCCTTAGCACAGGTTGAGGCACGCGCTCAACATTCAGGCCAGGATAGACCCCTCTTCAGATCCCACATCAGTTCAAATCGTCATCAGAATTTATCATCACAAACAGAAAGTGATCAAATGGTTGAGCACTCGAGGGCAGCAACAGTATCACAGAATCAAGAAGAGGATCAAAAATCAATACCTACAACAGCCAACACGGATAGACCATCTTATGATGGGTATAATTGGAGAAAATATGGACAGAAGCAAGTCAAAGGAAGTGAGTACCCAAGAAGTTACTATAAGTGCACACACCCTAATTGCCCAGTGAAGAAGAAGGTTGAAAGATCCTTGGATGGGCAGATAGCAGAAATCGTCTACAAGGGTGAACACAACCATTCAAAGCCTCAGCCTGCAAAACGCAGTTCATCTGGTACACAAGGACAAGGGTTGGTATCTGATGGGACTGCTCAAGGTACAAATGCCCCTGTATGGAATAACCAGCTCAATAATAGAACTGAAGGCTCAGAAGGGAGATTAGATGATCAGAATGAAGTAGGTTTATCTAACCAAACAACTTATCCTGCGAAGGCACTATCGTCTTGTGATCCTGTTACAACCCAAGCTTTTAATACTGGTATTGGAACCTATGAAAATTCTTGTGGTCTTAGCGGAGAATGTGAGGAAGCAAGCAAGGAGGTAGAGGAAGAGGAACCCAGAAGCAAAAGAAGGTAAGAAGCTATTTACTTCCAGTTTACTGCATAAAGGAAAATGCATCAGATAAAGAACTATATTTCTGCAGTTTTCCGTACCAAGAACAAGCATATAACTTGTTTTCATGAAATCATGAACTTCAGTCTTTTGGGGCTAATATATGCCATTGTAACCCCATTTTATGTTTGAGCGACAATACTTACACTAGAATGCTGTTTATTCTTTTCAGGAAATGTGACAGCCAATCCACTGAAGTAGGAGTCCAGGGGGAAGGATCACAAGAGCCTCGCATTGTGGTCCAAAGTTCAACAGACTCTGAGATTGTTGGTGATGGTTTCCGCTGGAGAAAATATGGGCAAAAAGTTGTGAAGGGAAATCCATATCCCAGGTCGATACTTAATTCAAAATTTACAATTTATAGATGCTGACTTTTTTACCTTGGACGTCATGGTTCTGATATACCTTTTCCCTGAACCAGATTTGAGTTGATTCATGCCCGGTGAGATCATTTCAAAGCAGAAAACTTCAAACTTTCTCCAAAAAAGCAAACCTAACCTAAAACTTCTGTGATCTTTTTGGCCTAAACTTTGCAAAACTAACCAACGTTCACATGTCATCCTAGGTATATGTTAATCTTTTCCAAGAAAAAGCTACAAATCGCACGACAAGACAATAATTGTTGTCATCTTTCCTGCCAATGTTTTTCATGTATAGCTACTTTATAAAATTCTCTCCAAGTGGTTTGTTTGGTTTTGCAGAAGTTATTACAGATGCACCCATCTTCATTGCAAAGTTCGCAAGTATGTTGAAAGAGCCTCTGATGATCCCAGAGCTTTTATCACTACATATGAAGGAAAGCACAACCATGACGTGGCCTCCAGGAGCATGAACCCAGCAGCTTCTGAACCTGATTCGCAGGCCCAAACCAGTAAAGATAAACCATGACTAATATACATGAATGATGAAAACAGGCCTTCGCGCTTGAGCTGACGAAATGTCAAGAGGGACTCTGAGGCCATCCTACACTGAATAAGCAGAGCCTTTATTTTATGGCAACCCTAACTATGGACCACTTCAATGTGGTAGCTTTGTTATTTTCCTGTATATTTTTGCATGTGAAGGCTTCTTCATGAAGAAAGTTTTGCTTTAGTAACCAGATTTATCAATTGGATCAATTCTTGTATTTTTCAGGTTTCCTCTTTTTCTTCTTTCTTCTTTTTCCCTTCTAGGGCTGCTCATTTTTAGCTTGTCCTAAAAAATTTTCTTGTTATTATATAAAAAAATATTAGAATGCATTGAGTTATTAAAATGTTTGATTGATCATGCTATCTCTTGTTCTTTTTTTTCCCCCTCTCTCCATCTTTTATGTTAATTGGCAGAAGAACAACAAAAGGTTATGATCCTCTGAATTCTTTTTTCTTATTGTCACAAACTGTGAGTATGTTGGTGAGGTTCAACTTGCTACAGTTTCCTTGCGCAAGATATCATGGGACAATAGTCATATCTTCTCTCCAATACAATTCATTTGTGATATCAAGTATGCATGTCCAATATTTTATGCCTTGGTTTTTTTATGAAAAGAATCGGAAGATATCTCTGATGACAATCTTATGATTCTTTTCTGGTCTAGTCCCATGATACCTTAATTTGGATCATTAAATGCTCATGTAAAATAACCTTTTTGAATCATAATTATTAAGTAAAAAGTAAGTTTAAAAGATATTTTTTTCGGATTTAGTTTATGTATTAAAATCACAAGTAAATTTAAACTCTAAACATTACAGATATAAAATGTAAAAATCTCCATTAACATACCACATACCATCTGGGTGGTCCTAATTTGGATATCCAAATCTCATGGGGTAAATTGATTAACAAGTGGGCGATTGCATTGTGTGCATCAAAATCTAGAAGGGGTTGGAAAGTAGAAATGGCAGTATAGAAAAAGCAATTTTCTTGCAGATTAGGCAATGATTTCCTCTTTCACCAAGTAAACAAAGCTGATCTTGAACTGGGTGTAGCCTTTAAGCCAATTTCATCATAATATAACCAATGATGGATTATTAAAATCCTTCCAGAGATGAGAAAAAATAATTCGAAAGACGTAATTGTTGGGCTTAGTTGGTGACAATAGTTTTATAAAATGAGATATAGACTATACTGGTTTCACTTGTTAGGTTGTTAGGTCATGTATTGTTCATTTATCCCCCCCCAAAAAAAAAAGAGAATTTCTTTTCTTTTTTGTATTTTGGGGAAATTTTTACTTGGAGCAGAGACAAGGAAGAGTCAAAACAAAAGAACCACAGAGACGCCTAGCATGTTAGCGTGAGTCTATTGGATGTATCACTCCTGGCTGACTTTGAATTGGGTAAAAGAATACAAAATCTATGGAATAAATTACTCAAGGTTGCCATGGAAAATTTATTCATGAATGTTGTTTTTATCTAGAAGTAGTCAAAAAAACCATAACATGCCCATATCAACTGTTTCTTTGCATTTCTAGTCTCTATTTTCTTTTTTTTTTTCAATGAATTTGTCTTTGTTATTAAAAAAATACCCATAAATAAAAATTACAACTTTCACTCAATTAATTTATAAAAATACAACCTTTATGTGCCAAACTTTTTAAAATTTCACACAAGAAATTATTTTTTTTTTTAAAAAATTGAATTTAAAAATCACCTTTTTTTTTAGAATTATTGGATTTTCGTTGACAAGAGGAAATGGCTTTTCTTCCTTGCTTCAATTATTTCATATGGTTTTTGAATTTGTGAAAAAAAAAAAAAAGAATTGTGAAGGAAAATGCCTAAATAAAGACATGATTAAATGGATGACATGGATCCCACTAAAACGAGTATTTATTCAAACTTTAGGTGACAGGCGGAGCAAAATAATGATCAAATTAATGATGACAGCCGCCTCCCCGCCCAACCCCCAACACAAAAAAAAAAAAAAAGAACCAAACACCTAAAAAATAAAATTATTTTTTTTTGTTTTTGAAATTTAAACTAATTAATTGTTAATGTTCTTATTTATGCTAATGAACAAACATGTTATAACGCAGCCCAACGAACTATACTTACACCTTTTATTAAAAAAATAAACATGTTATAACAAACACATGCAGCCATATTATTATTATTATTAGATAATAATACATAGATTGAAAAAAAAAAAAAAGAACTCACAAAGGGTATGAGTTCACTTCGGATAAAGGGTATTTTTATTTTAATGAAAATAAAAATGCATAGCTAGAAAAGAAAAATAGTTATGTTTTGTGTGGATATGTAATTTGAAAAAAGAAATTAAATGAACTCATAAGAAAGGGGAAGGGGGTTGTTCTTCCTTAATCAAGAAGCTATGAATTTCATGAAAAATTAAAACGAGTAGGTTGAGGTTGCACAAGCAGTGGACAATACGTCCGTGTCTGCCAAAACCCAACAAAATATAATTAAATTCTGAAAACGTTGTTGTTACTTCCAAACCCATGTTTAATTAATTTTTGTTTTAAATTAAAACTCCAATTTCCACTTTTAAGTATTTGCTATGTCGATGAGTCTATGTCCCGTGTTGTTCGGTGAGCTTTTTTGGTTGCTATTGTTTGACCTGGTCGATTGACCTTTTGGATTCTTCTCTCCCTATCTTCCTCTCTAGTTCTTCTTCCTCTCTGTGTTTAGTACTTCACGCGGACACTTCCAGAGAGAAGAAGAAGAGTGAAGGGAAGAGAGAGAGAGAGAGAGAGAGAGAAAAAAAAGAGGAAAAAAAATCATGGGTTGGTTTCCTTGCTCTGGAAAATCAAACAACAAATCCAAAAAGATGAAAAAAAAAAAGGAATCTGTGAAGCCACCTGATCGTGATGAATCCATTTCATCTTCTGGTATGTGTGTGTGTGTGTGTTTTATTTTATTTTATTTTTGAATCCTTGAAAGTTCATTCTGGGGTTGATGTGAATCAATCAAATATGGGCAATTTTGTGTTATTTAATTAAATCTGATCAATTCCCTAATGGATAGTTTTCTGGGTTGAGCACTTATGATGAATGTTATCTGATTCAGAAATTGATTGTAGGATTTTTTTTTTAATGACTTGGGTATGATGTAGTTTGTTAATGAGACTGTTTATTGTTCCCGCTTTTGAATTATTTCTCCTCAGCTTTGGGGTTGAGCAATGGTGTTATTATAGCAACTTTTTGTTTAAAATATAATTGTTTCCCACTTTGGATTATTTCTTCTCAGCCCTATTTCGAGGTTTGAAGCATAGTTTTAGTTAATGAATTTTACCCTTTTATAATCGATGGCGGAGAAAAATTTAGACATGGGCGTGATAGTTTTCATGTAATTATTATGCCCCGTATGTGTCACACGAAATTATTGGAGGGGTTTGCCTCTTCTAAGACGAGGGCTTATGCAATATTGAGGTTGTTCTATTGTGAACTGCAAATCATGAGTTTAAATCAAAGGATCATCCTCTTAGGGCTGCCTAGGTCTGAACTTCCTCAAATCCCATGGTGTTTGCGTGCATAAGGGCCTTATAATACCCCTTGGTCATCCTATTCTTCCCAACAAGCAAGCATGGCCACGCCGACTGTTGGCTGGACAAGACAACCACCATATCCAATTGAAGCCAAGTGGACTTCATAAACCTATTATTTTCTTCCTTTAATTGTGGGGGACTCTTATGGTTTTAGCTGGTGTCCCTTGCCTAGCGGTGAAAGAGGCTCTATATTAAGATGGGTTCTTAGTTGACTAAAGTTGCAAGACTACCATGGTAATAAGAGTAAGGGCATCTGGTGGATGTAATGGGCTTGCAGATAAAAGGAAGATTGAAGGAATAAGAAAGTAATTAAGTACTATGCATGTGTAAAATTAGTTTAATTCCTATGACTTAAGCTCTTTATTAGGATGGTGTTTAATTTTGCAATGTGGGCCTCACATAGAAAATTAATATATCCTAGTTAACTCTCTTACATTAAGACATTAATGGCTTCATCTCCATATAAGGTTTACCTTATTTACAAGGATGTTGTTGCCTTGGAACGGCCATTCATTTTCCGCTTTTTTATTTTGCATCACCAAATAAGATTATGTTCACTTATGTTGGTCGCTGAGGTGTTAATATTGACATCATTTGTATTTGTCCTTGAGATCATCAATTCTTTTTTTCCCCATTATCATTGTTCAGATGATGCTTTTTATCTTGTCTTCAATTATTCTTATAGTTGTTCTATTTGCAGTATTTCATCTTTTTCATTTTTTGTTTAGAAAAGTATAGGACCAATTCCTCTTGGAACGCAAAGGAGGGCTCAAAGGATGCAGGGTCCAATCACATTGCTGCACAAACCTTCACATTTCGTGAATTGGCCACTGCAACCAACAAGTTTAGAGCAGAGTGTCTATTGGGAGAGGGAGGATTTGGTAGAGTGTACAAGGGCTGGTTAGAGAGCACTAATCAGGTTTGTTCAGTATTAGATATGCTCAGTCTTCTCCCATACCTCACTTTTTGTATTCATCATGCTGCATTTCTTCAAATAGCTTCCTTTTAAGGTGGAATCTCCAAGGTGGATTATGACAAAGTGATATATGTAAAATGCTTCTTGTTCTTACCCAGGTTGTAGCTATTAAGCAACTTGATCGCAATGGATTGCAAGGGAACAGAGAATTTCTTGTTGAGGTTTTGATGTTAAGTCTACTTCACCATCCTAATCTTGTCAACCTGATCGGCTATTGTGCTGATGGAGATCAAAGACTTCTGGTTTATGAGTACATGCCACTAGGGTCCTTAGAAGACCATCTGCATGGTATGCATATTAACTTTATGTAATCACATGCCCAAAGAATCCACCTCCTTGTACTTAGCAATATGCTCGTGACAGATGTTGTGCCTGGTAACAAACGACTGGATTGGAACACAAGAATGAAAATAGCTGCTGGAGCAGCAAAAGGTTTGGAGTATTTACATGACAAAGCTAACCCACCTGTTATATACCGTGATTTAAAATGCTCCAACATTTTACTTGGAGAAGGATATCATCCTAAACTATCTGATTTTGGCTTGGCCAAGCTTGGGCCCGTTGGTGATAACACCCATGTGTCCACAAGAGTTATGGGCACCTATGGGTATTGTGCACCAGAATATGCAATGACGGGTCAGCTTACTTTAAAATCAGATGTTTATAGTTTTGGTGTCGTACTACTAGAGATCATAACCGGCAGGAAAGCAATTGACAGTTCCAAAGCTGCTGGAGAGTACAATCTAGTTGCATGGGTAAGTGAACGCTGTCTATGTTGTTAGCCTTGCAAATAGGTGTGCTTCAATGAGGTTTTAATCATGGTATCTTGATGCTCTCTGGCGTTGTTTATTTAATGCCCTATCTCTGAAATTTAATTTCTATTCTTTGCAAATAGTATGATGGGTAATATTTCAACAAGCAATTTCAGGCTTCATTAAATTTTTGTTATGTATTAACACCAAAAACCCCGTATATATCTGTGCTTCTTTCCCCGGTTAAAACTGGCTAACAGATTTCATACTTAAAGACAAATGCTGGTCCTTCTCTTTTCTTCCAAGATTTTCAGTAGGGTTGGTAAATTTTCTTGTCTCAACTAAATTGCAGGCAAGACCTCTGATCAAAGACAGAAGGAAATTTGCACATGCGGCTGACCCATCGCTACAAGGTCATTACCCCCCAAGGGGCTTGTTCCAAGCTCTTTCTATTGCAGCCATGTGTGTTCAAGAGGAGCCCAACATGCGTCCACTTATAGCTGACGTAGTCACAGCCTTGAATTTTCTTGCATCACAAACATATAACCCTGAAACTCAGGGCATCCAGAGCCCTCGCGTGGCCCCTTCTACTCCCCCTAGAACAAAAAGAGACGGAGATAAGAGACTGAATGGTGGAAGTAGATCTGGGAAAGATCGAACCAGAAGACTGAACTGGTCCTAAATACTCACAGGTTGGACAGGTTTGGGGTCTTCTGTAACCTCTTAGTACTTGACGAGCTGAGGCTATTGCTTCTAAAGATACCAATTTGTCTCGTGGGTGATGGAAAATCAGGTTGAATTTTTTTTTTTTTTTTGGTTCATACCGGGGCCCAAACCCAAACCTATTATATGGGGGAGGGGGAATGTGCCACTTGACCCAAAGCTCATTGGCGAAAATCATGTTGATGCCTGCAAGCCCCGGAGATTTGCATCTAGTGTTTCTGTTTTTCATTGAAATTCAAATTAGCTTAGTCAAAATTTTGTATCACATTGTAAGATAGTTACGTTTCCTGCTCATTTGAGTATATGTTGTTGTAAAAAGGATTCTTATAGGGGGGCTGTATATGCAATGCAAGCGTTTATTGATATTCTAGTTTTTGCGATCTCTGTCTTACTGTTACATGGATCTTTATTTGGCTTTAAAAGTTATCCTCTCAAAAGGAAGTAATGTGGGCTGCTAAGGCAACCTAGAACGACCTTGCACACTGACAGAATATTGCTTACGCTGACCAAGGGTATCGGCTCAACCTGTTAATTAAATGACTCGAAAGACAGCGATTTGAATGGCTCGAAACTATTGTTTAAATGAATTTTACTTGCGTTCTGTTGCCAAGCAAAACGTTAAAAAATTAAAAAAAAATAAACAAATAAAAAGGGGTGGGGGGAGTTCTTATGGTTAATTGACAAAGCTATTCCCGTCAATGCAATACCCGCAGGTGACAAGATACCTTCATTAAAGACATGAATGAGCAATCTAGAAGAGAGAATTCATGTCATTATAAGAATTGTAACAGAAAAATGAGTCATTTTACAGAACAAAAGAGAGCGCCAGTCAACTTCAGACAAATAAATGGCCTAAACATAATGAACTGACATTCTTTACATACAACATTCTACAGAATCAAAAGACCAGACCTTCTGCATCTTCAGTGATATGGCGAGGCTCTTCGTACCCAAACCCACATGTAAATGCAAAGATACAAACAGGATCCAAGGCAGCAACCACAAGGAATATTACAATCCTGTTGGCAGCTCGCTTGAAAGGATCACCTTAAATGTCATAAAACATGGATCCCGGTGAACTTTTTAACTAATCTTCATGCTTTGGTGTCCCATCACTCTCATTCTGTGAAGTGCTTATGCCTGATTCCTGATTCTTGCGTTCACTGCCATCACCAGGCTCATCGGTGTTCACTTGCTTAGCCTGTCATATTTGGCTTTAAGGGGGTTCAATCTTATCAGGCATAACAAGTACATAATTGGACTTGAACAAAAGAGAGGCAATTCTATTTCTTGCAACTGATGAACCAAGCAGAAACTCTTGAAGTTACTTCCAGGATGAATGAATAATGCAAAATAACATTACCTTGTCCACTAACAATATTAAACTCATTGCTGGGCAGAAAGTCATTTTTTCTGCATGATAGTCAGTTCAAATATTATGAATCTTTTGAAAGTTTACCTTATTTCTGTCACGCCATCCTGCAAAAGGCCTAGAGAGAAGACCCATCCTTCTCATTGTCCCTTCAGCAGCAGCCCTACAAATAGAACACATCTCAATCACCAATCTTGGCTAGAAGGCTGAGGCAGCAGGTAGACAAAAAAAAAAAAAAAAAAAAAAGAAAGCCTTGCGAGGGCAACAGAAGCACCATGGTTGCAGAAAGCAATTCATGAATAAACTTGCAGGAATAAACTTGTGCCGTCTACTAAAAGAGACCACAACCAAGCTTGAACCGTTAAAAGCTGTACTTGTTTAGACTCATAAGAATGCTAGTTTTAGCTCTATTCAGATATACAGGTCATTGGTAAATATTTCAGGTACAAAACTATTATCTTAATACTCTTTTGTTAATAAATGGGTGGAGACAACAAAGGGATATAGACATTGAATAATTCAAATACAGGATTTTTGGTTTATATATGTGTATATATGCATTTGACTATTGTTAAAAAAATGTTTTTTGTAAGTGAAGGTTGGCATGCATTGAACTTGGCTCAGACCAGACCAAGCACAAGATCAGCTTCTATGGCTCCTTGAGCACAGATAAATTCCAAAAGCCATGTATATACATTTCAAAACTAGGTCCGCTCTGCTTGTACGCATCTCTTAGCATAGAGGAGTTTCCTAGTACTTTTTTGACTTCTCTCATAGAATTCTTAGTTAATGGATTAATATTTCCGCAGAGAAGGAACAAGAATAGTGTGTGCACGTTGCATCTATATTAATGATACCAAACAGCTGTAAAATCTAGGTTATCAACTCAAATGTTTCCACTCATACCTCCAGACTAGACTTTCAAACAGCCAAAGCTCATCTAAAGTTAGTTCCTTTACCAAATGCTTGACCTATTATCTTTTGACTCCTGAATGTTGATTCAACCTGATAGCTCAAACTCCAGCGTTCAGGGCTTGAAAGACGGAGAACCCCATGAAAACCCAAAAAAAAAACTCCAGTGTTCCTTTATTTTCTCGTTCTTCCTTAGAATTAAGCAATATGAATTCCATTGTATCTATTAAGACTGGAAGAGAAGAGCCACAGAGAAAAGAAAGAAAAGAAAAGGCCAAAAAAAGAAAAAAGAAAAAAAGAAACAGCAGGAAGCTCTCTCTTTATTGTTCTTTTTTCTTTTAACAGTAAGTTGGATCTCATCTTGATAGAGCAATATTTTTCTGGGCTCTGTGGCAAGTCAAGAATGCCACAAAATAACTAGCGAATTAAAGAGAAAAGCTGAATAACCCTTTTGGAATGATTTGAAGATGTCCAGGGGTTGTCTGAAGTGATGCTGTGATGGGGAGTGGGAGTTGTTTTTCTTAACTTCTGTGCAGTTTTCAGGATTTCAGATTTCTACATTAACGCATAGCAGATCTATATTATTGGGAAAGCTGTTGATCATATCAATTTTCATTATAGAACATGTATGTACCGTTAATCATTAAAGAAGATTAAACAAAGAAGTTCACAGAGAAGGAAAATAAAGCTTGAGCAAATACCTTGGAGACGAAAGTGCTCTAGCTTGGCCAGATTCATACTGCAGTGTAGCTTCCAACGATGATTCTGCCACAACCGCCCGCTTTTCCATCTCAGCAAGTGCAGCCATGGTTTTTTCGTATTTTTCCTTCATAGTCCACAAATATCACTTTTCAGCGTCAAGAAAGACAATATAACACATGATAGTAGATGCAATAAGACGATGAGAAACTATAAAACTGTGCCCAGGCTACCATACTAATAGTGTCAATGTACTTCCAGCATTCCATTCAATGCTTTTTCCAAAGTAATGTTAACCATGAATCTGTCGGATTAAAACACGACAACTGAAGTTCATCTTTTGTGTCTGAAACTAGATTTTTTGAACCAGAAACGATTGTTCTGTATACTGTGGAAGTAGACTTTCTGATGTCTCAAATTTTGTTTGAAACATTATGGTCAACAAAGAAACAAACTTGTCAAGAAAAGCAAAACAAGATACAGAAATACCAATAGGACAAAAATTGAATGAACCAAGGCTTATTCAAATGCATTTGTCCTCCTCATAAGTTGACCAATTACAAGTGAAATTGCCGTCGAAGAAATGTCCAATAAAGCAACAGGAGGAATCTTGAAAGTTCAACTATAAATGGCCATGTATTTGCATCAGAGGTGATGCTAATGGAACCACAATCTTGGATTCACAAATTAATAGTGTCATGTAGATGCATACTTTGTGGCCATTCATATTTTGATATGTCCAAAATTTGATATGAGAGAGGTAAATATTACTCTCTGAGCTGGTGGAACTGATGTAGGTTTTCATCAACCAAAATGACTTAATAGGCACAAGAAAAGTGGTCCACACGGTCATTGAATGACCCCAAGAAGGGGCTGCTCCCACTCCAGGATTAACACAACTCACTAGTTCTTGGGAAAGCACACATGGATTCATTTGCATAGACTGGACCACCTTGCATGGTTGTGGGTACCAGGAACTAGCTTTTGGAGCTTCTCAAGGACAATTAGGCAAGCATAGACCCAAGAACTTTCACTAATTAAAAATGCAAACAAACTCGCTATATGATAAAAGGCTGAAAGTCAATTTATTCCTAGATGGAGGAGATGAAGGTCCTTCATTTGCGTGAAAAATTGATCAAGAACCATTCGAAAGGGATCAATTCCTGCATAAAAAAGGAAAGAGTATTGGAGCATTCTCGAACAAGAAGGGCTCTCCATGAAGATATGTGACTGCACTCCTGAGGAGCTTATCAACCTACAGCTGGGAAGGAAATAGATAGAAAAGAGTGTGATCTTGCCGTAAACTCTAGTATTGCTCCCAAATAAACTCCCATCTGACAAAGCCCCCCACCCCCTCCCCCAAAAAAAAAGGACGTTGAATGTGCTGAAGTGCAAAAAAAAGCAGCTAACAATTATTAACAAAAGAACTCAAAAGATAACAATGTGGGAAGCAATATTTACAAGGCTTTGAATTCGCACAAATAGGTTCTTCTCAATTCACAAATAATGGATTCATCAGCAGTATATCTTCTAAGATGAACTATTTGACAACCTTCTTTTCAAGCCATGGGCAAAGCAAAGTGGTTTTTAAGAGTATATTATATTTTCAAATGGCCACAATCATAAATAAGGAAATAAACCTGAAGCACGTGAACTAAATATCTCTGAGCCGCTGCATCCTGTTCTGCGCTAATACGTGCATCTTCAGTTAGCCTTTGTTCTTGCTCAACCCGCATCAGAACCTGATGTGCAGTCAAGTAATACAGTAACTAGGGACAAAAGTGGGTACGAGGAAAGAACAATCATTTCCCCAGGAAGAAGCAGAAAGCATGTGTGCAAAAACAAACCTGAAGCATTGCTTTTTCTTGCTCTTGCTTATCAGCAACAAGTTGACGCAGCTCAGCAACCTCAAGCTCCAACAGCTCAACCTGCAGTAGTAATTTTTTAAGCAATATAAAACTTTTAGAGGTTACATTACAAGCATAATGCGAGAGGGACAAAAGATCTAATTAAACAAGAGTAAAGAAAGCCCTGGTATATTGCTTTTGCTTCCAACAGAGTAATTTTTTTTAAGCTCTCTCCCCCCCTCCTGGACAATGGAGGAGAAGATTGAATTATGTCGAAATCATTACTCCACTATCCCCATACAAGTAATTTCCTTTCAAGTCTTTGAATTGCCACCTCTGCTTACCTAAGCTTTCAGAGAGTTTTTAGTGAATGGCAAAATATGAAAGAGATGAAAGGGAATATCGCCAAACATTTACTCGCATAAAAATTTCAAACAGCAATGAAGAGTAGATAACCCACATTATGCAGAAACTCTTAAGGGCACATTGGATATCCAACTAACAAGTACCGAAGCATTGACCAATGAAAAAAGTCTTATTAAATGATGAAACATGGCCTATAACTTGAAACATCAAAGCAATAGACAACACTAAGTACCACTTCCAAATTGGGGAAGAGGGAAATAGATGCATCTCCAACTACTCTTAGCCAGCACAATATCCTTTCATAAAAACCTAATGCATACAAAATCAGAACACTATTTTAAACGTACCTTTGCACTCAATTGGCGTCGGTTGTCTTGCTTGACCATCTCCATTAGTGCAGTCTCCAGTTCTTCAGCTCTACGTTAAAACAGGATATAAGTTCTTCTGTCATTGTTTAAAAGTAATTACTGAATATTTTATCTATGCCAATTAAACTGATATTTGCTGGTGTTGTTTTTTCAGGTTTTCCAAAAAGAATTGCATCCTAGTTCCATGATATTAGAGACAACTATTGCAGATTGTCTCACTGGAGGATTTAGAAAATGACTAAACCTACTTATTATATGCTTTCACCAGAATTTGAAAAATTTACTGAGCACACATGCACAGAATTGAGAATAAAATTCACTAAGATTCCTGCATGAGAACCTTATCTCCTAAAAATGGAACTTTCATTCTGCCATATGCTATATATCACCAGGAATACCAATTAAAAAAAAATGCAAGGAGCACTCATAGAATAAAAAAAAAAAATGAACCACAGAAAGATTGGACCTCAGAGTAGCAGATCTTTTCTCCTCCAGCAGCCTGCACAACTCGACCTTTAACCAAACAACCTGTTGAGAAGCTGTTAACATTTGCAACTTAAAAAGAGCCAAGAACATCAGCATGCAGAGAAACTGTTGCTTTTTGCAAGTAAAAAGAACTTGGAAATCTTACATGGAGTTAATAATCAATTAAAGAATTACCAGAAACAAGCCATACAGAAACGAACAAATGGTAATAGAATATAACGTCAAGGTGCAGTTCACTATCAAATGAATAAAATTTGATCAGCCTTATAATCAAGAGCAATCAGAAAATCCAAAACAAAATGGTAGAGAAATATGCAGAAAGAAGAAAGACCAAGGATTTGGTCTGGAGATGGTCGGAGAATCTTGGAAAGTACTCAAAAAGAGGCTCTTAAATATCCTTTTATATGAAGCAAAGAAAACATCCTTCAACAGTTTACAAAGAAAAGCATTTAATTGCCAGTTTGCATAAATTGTCTATTGCACAAGAAAAGCGCGAGCACAAAAAATGTTCCAGATGCACCATGGCGAGAAGCCTAGAGGTGAATCACCAAATGAATAATGAAAAAAATGGACTAATTGATTTTGATCAGAAATGACCGTGTATAAGTTTCAGACAGGTAGCTAGTTAGCGAACCACAAAGAAAAGAGCCACTCACCTGTTCCTGGAGATCTGGGATAGAATCTAGTTCCGAGCTGACTGTAAGACCACTGAGGAATGTGTCTAAGTCCGAGACACTAGATCCCATTCGAGGCAAATCTCCATCACTAAGCACATCATTTGACTTTTCTGTTGCGTGTGTTTCCTTTACTCCTTTATCATGCTTGAAACTATAGAGTTTAGTTGCAAGACCTTTTGGATCCCTCCTAACTTCACCAACTTTAGACCTTTCTTCAACTGCTTGCAGCACGGCAGGACGATGTTTGTCCCTCAGTTCTTGCAATCTAGCTTCCGTCACAGCGAGGAAACCCATGCAAGCAGTCAAAACAAGTTGGCTGCTATCAAATGTTGAACCTGCAAGTGACTGAAACAAGGTGATTGCATCTCCAGCATCCTTGGTTGTAATTAATGCAGGTCCTGTAAAATAAGAAATTAAATAAAACAAATGAGAATAAAAATTAAAAAGTTATATAATCAAACTTTCAACATTAACAAGCAGATTTACAGGTGAGAATGTTCACAAAATAGTGCAGAAAGGAGAAAAAAAAAGAAAAGAAAAATGTATCTGTTTCTCCAATTACCATACAACTCCATCAAAGCTAGTGCCGATCGAAACAGCATAACACGGTTCCCTTCAAATAGAAGCACATCCCATACTCGAAGAACTAAGGACAAAGGAACCAGTGACTAACAAATTTGCTATAGGACCATTAATAGATAAATATGAATCATTGCACTAAAAAAGAAATTTAACTAGAGCAGCTCCACAAGAAGCTTTGGCCTCACCACTCTCCCAGGGGAGCATGTTAACAAAAATAGAGAGAAACCAAGATCCAGAGATCCATGCCACCTGCACTCCCAAGTAATCCAGATGATTAACTGCACCAGATGCATAAATGAAATAAGAAAGCATAATCACACAAGTTTCTGAATTATTTAGAACAGTTTAAGAATATAATAACTCTACAGACAAACAAAAGGAAAGAACTTGAGACAAACCCAATTTTGGAAATCTTTCACGCATCAACTCCTCAAACACAAGTTGGTCAACCTGAAAGTAACATGAAATATTAAAAATGACGAAGATGACAGCGAAGAATTCACTTCAAACAATTAGAGATACTGCCTCTGCAGACTTTTAATCTTTTCTGCATGAGAGAGCATACAACTAGGAGACACCGGAAAAACAAAGTAAGAAAATAACAGTTACAGTCATATATGACTAAGAAAAAAGATGGTGTCATTACCTGAGATTCTATCATATCCTCAGAATAACAACCCGCAAAATAGTCATCGATTATCCCCACCAAGGTCCTGAGTAGTCCATTAGAAAACCATTTCAAACATATGCTCTAGGTACTACAATGATTAACATTATGGAAAAGCTGCACTGTTTAAATAGACCTTTAGCATACCAGAATGCATTCTCCTCGGGCATGAAAAGTAATAATAAGCCTGCAAAGAAATTCATTGCCTGCACATATGTCAGACCATATGAGAACAGAAAGAAACAAAAAGGAACTAGTCATATTATGCAGACTTTAAAGGAGAAGAAAGACGTAAATATTAAGGTACAAAGCAGTCAACGAAATGCATCATGATTCAATGACTCTGAGCAAGCAGATTGAACTCCAAACTGCTAGACGTGATTAAATAAAACAGCAAATATGTCCATAAATATAATATATTCATTGACATGTCTGTATCACACAGCACTTGAACTTAAACTATCTGATATCTTATTGTTAAACTGCCCGGTGCAACATACACCCATTACCAATGAATGATGATGGATGATAAAAAGTATAAATGTGGCATGTAGAATAGAAAATCCAAAAATATTGGTTGCAAAGACATATACTATGAACCAACAATTTAATATACATTATATGACAACAAGGGGAGAGGAGAAGCAGCAAGAGGGGGGGGGGGAATAGCAGACTTTGCTAAGATGTTATCACAAATGAATAACCAAAACCAATATCTTATGCATTTGGAAAGATCCAAAGATTACAGAAAGACCATCCAATCAACCAGAAAAATATCAGTGCATCCAAAGGGAACAGTTAAAACTAGTTCTAGTGATCCTAGCAACAAGTTTACGTCACCAGGGCATTAGTTCTGTACATAGTAGTTTTAAGTTTATTAAGATACTAGATCTCATGTTTATCTTTATTCTTCTTATTTACCTCTAAGATAATCCTTTCATCTTCATTTATTCCACAGCTAAAAAAAAGTTCGACAAGGTTTCATCTTCGTTCATAGCTGGAGATGTACTTTGTTCAGTGACAAAGAAAAAAAAAAGGCTAAATAGGCGGATCGTAGAAATTTGCTAGAATTTACCTGACAGTACCCAACGGAGGGATTATGCCGAGCATATGCCAAAAGCAAACGCCTCAAGGAATCTCTACCATCCTCATCCAGTGCAGGGTGGCCTGGGAATGTTCGAGGTAAATCCTGCACGGAAAAAGAAATCACATTAATTTGGGGGTGATATCTGGATTCCAATACCAAGCAAAAGAAGCAGCACCTACAACTTATAAAGATTGAACGACAAAGTCCAGGGCCCATGCATCTAATGACCTTCTCAATCTGCCTTTTCCATTTCTCAGGTACACCAGCTTTTTTTGAATTTGACTGCTTCCTTCCATTTGGTGGTAAAGAATTGTTATGCTCCCTGATATCGCCAGCTGGAGTTTCTGAAGCTAGCAAATCCTGGTAATATTTCTCCACCCGACGTACCTTTACACCGACAAAGGCCTGCCACACCTGCAAACAAGGGTAAATTAAAATACTACGTCTGACAAACCATAGAAATCTGAAGAGACAGTTACCAGCATACCTCTCCCCTGATTTCCCTTGGCACTCCCCCACGAACAAGGAACTCAAGTTCTTCTTTCCATGGAAAGATATGTTCAGCAGTAATGCCATCACCCAGAGCAGCATTGGCCCCAGATATAGTGACATTCTTCCCCAATACATCAACATCAGAGTAACATTCTTTAAAATTACCTTCTGAACCTCCTGCTGAATGGTTCTCCTCTTTAACATTACCTAGTTTCCCATTATTGATTCCAATAGTGTCCTTATTGACACGAAAACCCATCATATACTCAATGGCACCTAAAGCTGGTCTAACTCGACCCCAAGCTCGAATTCTGTGGCTCTTTCTTCGCCTTTTAGGCAAGACATCCTTTTCAAAAGATCTTTCTTCTGAAACATCAGATGTAAAATAACTGACACTTGGCTCATTACCTCTCTTCTCTGAAGCTTCCTCTTCCTTCAACCCTGTAAATTCAGCTCTTAATGCTTTGTCAAATACCTCTTCATAGTAGCACAATTCAGCAAATTCTGCTTGCTGATCAATGAAGCCTTTCCATTTGTTTGACCTTTCTTCTTCCTCCTCCTGAAAGCACATATATGTAAGTCTGCAATCTACCAAAATTTCCCCACTTTACTCCTTGTGCTCTCTACTTATTTAACTAGTACAATACAGAAAACACGTTCCTTTTTAAGGAGATTATAGTCCAATAGCTATATATAACTATGAACGGTCATACGATGACCAGAAAACTAGCACCACGAGCAAGAAGATAGAAGTACCTTGTAGATTTCAGCGTATTGTCTATATCTTTGAAGGTGTTGTGGTCTCAAGGCAAAGCCGTATGCATCCCTGATAACATAATTGTCAGTTTAAACCCCAAACTTGCAAGAACAAGCTTTCAAGTTATAAAATCTTACAGGAAGATGTTCATGGCAAAGGCACAAACAGAAACTAGAGAATTCAGCAACAAACACACACTCAAACTCATAGATACTGAAAACAACATCTGATGACATTTCCGTTGAACAATAAAAGCTGCTTGAAAGCAAATGAAAATCAACTACAAATAGGGAGCTTGATTCCATTTCCACAATTTTTGTGTTTGAAATCAAAAGGAGAAAAAAAAATGCTGAGTTCAACTCTTAGTATTTGAAATTAAGGAGTTAAAAACTGGTAAAATGTCAACAGTTTTGTGAATGAACTTGTCTAGAGTTTATGGCCTTTGCATAACCTCTGCAACAACTAATTCTGAGACTTGGTTCCTGCATATGAAATGAATTGAAGACTTGGTTCTTTTCATTTGGAGTATTCAATATGCACACGAGGGTCAATTACAAGACAAACTTTGATACTGCAAACAGCAAGAACTAAAAGAACGAACAATTTAAAGATTATGTTATCAGCACCATTGCTGTTTACCATTTCTTCAGATTTTTAGCACCTAGAAAGAATCTTTCTCCTAATTCCACCCAACCAAAAAGATTCTCTAAATTTCTCTCCACGCTGAGCATGGTAAAATTTCATCCTGACATAAAAAATTGTTCATATTAAAGTATATTTCTTCGGATTTTCTCCTTTTTTTTCTTGGTCAGCAACAAATTATAGCAAACAGGACTTGTGTATTACCTGGAATCAACCTCCAAAGAGCGCCTACTCAACAAGGACAACAACATACTTCACATTACCAACTCTCTTGCCCATATCGCTCACTTCTCTACCAGGAAACTCACAACACTTAACCCCCGCACCACATTTCAAAAACCCGTTAAAAGATCTCCGAAACCCACCATTCAAATACACCCTAAAACCCAGTTAAGCCTTCAAACCCCTCACTTGGTCGCCATTCTCAATTTGCAAAGTAACAAAAAAAAAAAAAACAAACGAAGAATTCGCAAAATGAAACCCTAAAAAAACAAAACTGATAATCCGGATCAAAGGACACGTGTCTAAAGATCAAGAACGCGAAAATTATACCTTCGATAGTCGAAAGTGTTGATGAGATTCGAATTCGTCTCCTTCATCTTCGGACGACCGAATCAGACCAAATCTCCCAAAACCAAAAAATGAGTCTTGATCAAGCGGTTCTTGCGACAAAAGGGTTTTCAAGATTTCAAGAGATTGTCCCCCAATTCGTCGATTAATTCGAAACTGACTTTTTCATCTGAGATGAGTGTAAAACAACAGTCGCGCGATTATAACGTTGTGGCCTTCAAAATTTTGGGCCGGTGGGGTCATTAATTAAGGGGTTTGTAAGTGGGGCCTTGTGGCAGCGATGACGTGGCATTAATTTATTGGAGAATTACTGAGTCGTTTGTGCCAGAGCCTGATTAAATATGAAGAGCAGTTTTTTTTGGTACCACGGATCGGACGGTCGATTTTTATAGTAAAATTTTTTGGAGGACGAATCTTTTAACAAAAAACGCTCTATATATATAAAATTTTAATATTCTTAATAAATATTAAATCTCAATTATATTTAAAAATATTCAATTTTATATCGAGTTAAGTAAATTCATGTCCGCATATGAAAACCGGTTTGGACAATGAGAATGCACTGCTGAATCGGGGGACCATTTTTGTGGTACTCCCTTGTATCCTCCCGTAGTGAATTATTCCCCTTTTTTTTCATACAAATTTAAAGGTTTTTTATTTTTCTTTTGAAAGGAGTCGTAAGCTCGAACACAAAACGAAACCTGGATCGAAACCCATCTTACAGAATTTTTTACTATTTTTATAAATTTTTATTTTATGAAATTTGTGTGAGTCTTGACTCGTCTCAAACTCATAGAATGGAAGTGCTATTGATTAACCCTTTTCAATGAACATATCTATGATAATTTTGACCGTAAATCATACATTAATTATTACATGGAGACTAAAATAAAATCATATTTTTTCTTTAAATATCGGAGCCTCAATCCTATGTATGGAATTCATGTTTCCATCTTAATCCTCCCCTTAAAAAAAACTAAGAAAATATAATCAGTCATTTTCAACTAAAAAATAGAAAATCCACAAAATTAAGGAATAATATGTTCTATGCAACAACGCTAATCATAAATAAAACAATTCAACAGAATATCAAATATTACTGTGAAACAACAATTCACTTAGAGTAATTAAATTATATAAAACTATTGTCAAACCCCAAAATCATTTGGAGAAGTTTTCAAATTTATTGGCTTTTTTGCAACTTTTCCTCACCTGCCGCCACAAAATCAGCTCAGCTGCCTTCTCCCAACAAGCAGACTCCAAATTCTTCGAAAAGTAACACATCGTATTTTAAAATTCACAAACCTAAACAAAATTTCCTGATAACATAGTATAAGGTATTCAATAAATTTTGAAGTCAAATATAATATTTTTAACCATGAATTATAGGTCAAGCAATCCAACATTTTAACCATAAAACTTCACATTATAAGGTCAACCAAAAAAAAAAAAATCGATTCATAAGAATTATAAACAAGATCTATGTTCAAATTCAAGCATCTGCCCGGAAAAATACAGAGCATGATATATTAAAAAAAGGAATATTAATCATACTTGTAGAAAAACCCCGTGAAGGATACAAGCAAGGCTTGAATAGGAAGAGGGATAGGAGAAGCACACCTGATGAACAAGAATGAGGTGGGTTAGTGGAAGCCTGAAGGCAGAAGCCGCAGATATGCACATGTACTAGGATTACTGGGAGCTTAATATTTATCCCATTCCCAGGTCTAATTCCGATTAAAGTCAGTTTGCTTTCTCTCATGTCATGTGGTCGAAATCCTGTTTCAACTTTGATTCCAAAATATATATAGGTTGGCTCAGTAGACAGAGTTGAGGTGACCAGTGGATATCATCGAACGACCGGGAGAAGGGCATAAGGCCGGGTTAATTTGGCTGTCTTTCTTTCTTTTTTTTTTTTTTTTGTAAAAAAGGAACTCCTAACCTAAGAAAGAAGAAAACATAGAAAGTGGGAGGTTGAGTTGAATATGGGGCGAGAGTTGAGGGACTAGTGGATTTGATTGAATGAAGAGAAGGGTGATATCCCCAAACAGCAATTGATGGCCTCTGCGTTTTCTTTTTCTTTTTCTTTTTTTTTGGGGGGGGGGGGGGGGTGGTGTTAGGGGGAGGAGCCCCCTCCTTGGCCCACCCCAAGAAAGAAGACAACACACAGTGGGTGGTTGCTCCGCTCTGTTTCAACTTTCAAGGGAGTGAAGTGAAAATTAGGGTTTTCCCTTCATACCTCTCCTCTACTACGTAGTTGCTTATCAACAATAGCTTCAAAAGTCTCTTGGTCCCCCACTCCATACCACTACCATGTTGGAACTTGCCGTCTTAATCACAAGCACAAAACTCTATTTTTCGCAACAAGCTAGAGAGAGAGAGAGAGAGAGAGAGAGAGAGAGAGAGAGAGATTGCTAAATGAGTAGACATCAAACATCTCTTTATTATGTCAACACCATGCACTACAGAGAAAACTCGAACAGACCTAAACTGCCAGTTCCCACGTTCAATACAACATTGCCACGATACAAAATGTAAGAAATTTAAATTGGCAATGAGTAGTTTATTGGCGCCCAAGATTACAGCAGTGTGGATCATCTTCACTTTGTGTGCTGCAGGCAATAATTAATTTGTAAATTAGTTTCTTTGTAACAATACAAAGGCGTAAGTTAAAAGAAGAGAAATCAGAAGAGATTCTATTACGGTGCAATTTACCTGGAACCTTGCTTTATAAAACTCAATCAACTGTTTGGCATCACATTTTGTTGGTTTGTAAGCCTCAACTTTGTTACACTCCTGCAAAAGAAGTCCAAGTTGAGAAATGTACTGGTATTTACGATTCAAGCCACAACTGCAGATTTCTAATTTGTATTACCTCAAGCCATGTTTTAAGTTTAGGGTGACCGGAAGTCACGTCGTAGTTGTAAAATTCTGGCAAGCAGATTTGAAATCTTTCAACAAATGGAATGAAAGCTATGTCCACCTGGAAAGACATGGCTTAGCATACCATACACTGAATGTTTAACCATCTACTACAGTTTCCAGTATAATCAGAGCATCCATGACAGATATTCCAATGTAGTCCATAAAACATAGCCTACCAGACTGAATTGCCCAAGAAAGAAGGGCCCATCATCAAATTTACCAAGAGCAGCTTCTAAGTGATCAAAAGCTTTGTCTGCCACAAAAAATAAGCAGTCCTTTAGTCCTTCTACAAGATCATCACATGTAATTAAAAATAAATAAATAAATAAATCCAAGTGCCTGCAAGTCAGAAATAGAATCACCAAGGTCGGCAATTTTTTGGTCCTTCATTGCAGTATATACAGCTCCAGTGAACGTGCCAGTGTATGTAAACAATTCCTCAGCAAGCTCTCTCTTGGCAGGATCCTGTAATACAACAACAATCATACTCCTTTGGGGAGAGAGATAGAGTGAGTGAGAGAGAGAGAGAGAGAGAGAGAGAACTTTCACATGCCTCGGGAAACAGTGCAGGCCCTTCAAAATTGCTGTCAACATATTTAATCAAATCGAGACTCTCGCCAATGATTTTGTTGTTATGTTCCAATGCTGGTACCTACACCAGATGAAAAGTAAGAAAGAGGGGCAAAAGGGCTTATTTATTTATTTATTTTGATAGAAAATGGTATCTCAAGTAGGTCATATGCTGGTCAGCCTTAATGAGCAAATATAAACATGGTGATCAAGAAAAAATATAATGTGCTTCGGAATAACAAAATTGAAGGAATGAGGTAGCAAAAAGAAAAGTGAATCAAGACACCGTGCTAACATTTTTGAAATGTGTAATTGAAGAATAAAAAAATTATTGGCAAAGCTATAAAGCGCGGAAGTTTATTTGGAGTCTTAATATTCCGCACAAAGTTCCATGCTTTTTTATGGAGGGCTTTCTTAAATGCTCCTACAATGGATTATATTTTCAAAATACAGATTGTGCAATCTAATGTGTGTCCTAGATGCTTTTCATCCTCAGAATCCTTTATCAATGTTGTCTTATTATATTTGGCCTCTAGGGGTGAAGGTTGAAATGCCATTTTTCACCCTCTTCCTAATGCTGATATGTCATTTTATGAGCTGGTCTAGTCTAATGACTGCAAACGGAGAGGAGGCAGAGTGGAAGTTTGGCACCAGAGAAATTCTTATCTGTTTGGATAGCAAGTGATAGATACTGATTGCATAGGCAAAAGGCCCCTATAAACAGGAACCAATGAACCAGAAAATGAAAATTGGTCGCCTAAAATGGTCTCCCTCACCTAATGCTTTTCTTTAAATGAATGTTGATGGTGCTATTGATCAAGAAAAGGGATTGATAGGGTTTGGGAGCATATTAACGGATGAAACTGCGCTTATAGCTGCAAAAAGCAGCAGTCAAAATCGCTTTAGGATGCTCCCACCACTGAGGCTTCGGAAATCCTAATTGGTATCCACCTTGCTCGTAAATTGCATCCGGAATCTCTTGTGATTGAAAGTGATAGTCTTCAAGTAGCGTCTGTGGTATACAATCACATTATCTATCCTCAGCTTTTTTGGGTAACATATTCCTTGAAATTCAGAAATAATGCAATTCATTGTCTTCCTGTTCTTCTGCTCATATAAGGAGGGAAGGAAATATTGTAGCCCGCATTTTGGCTAGGTGTACTCTAGTTAGAGTAGATGAGGGAATCTGGCTTGATGAGCTCCCCAATCTATCTCATCTGTGCTTTTGCACAATGCTTCTTAATAAAACAGCTTTCAATAAAAAAAAAGGTTACTGTTGACCCATTAAGAAGAGCCTACATCAGAACTTGTTAATTAAATTTTGCACATGATCACAATATTTGGATAGGGTAGACTGAAACCCAAGGGCTCAATAAGATTTGCATAATGACCATTTCATAATCATCAGCACAGAAAAAGTTCAAGCGGGCAAAGGCCTTGATAAGCTTCATAGGTTCTCACTTCAAAAAACTAGGCCTAAGTGAGCATTTCAGAGTGACCATTTCGTATTCACTGTTACGAGGAGCAAGAGATCACACAAGCGAGAAATCAACATGTTTCCATGTGTACTTACAGATGAAAGTTGCTAAGAAATTTAGAAGATTCGAAATTTGTTCCGAACAAACAAATCCCAAGTAATCCAGTAGGTCAAAAAGAAGATCCAAGAAATAAAGGGCTACATCACATAAAAACCAAGTATAGTTGCATAAAGACTTATCCTTTTTAGCTAATTCATCAAATAAGGGTTTAACTGTTTCTGCGCACCATCCAGTTTGTTCTTGCAAGTTTCATTCAAAAGTTTTAAAAACCAAAGTGCACGATTTATCAATAAATACCAAAAAATATATATATTTCAGACCTAGACAACTAATCTATATTTCCCAAAGCATCGAATTTTACCTTATTAACAGGATACACTTTCTCCTTGTACCAAGTGGGTCTATCTTGAAGATTAAGCGGGACTAGTTTAATCTTGTCATGCAATCCCTACACCAATGATTTTTAGGAATCAAAAAATAAAGCAAAATTGAATGATTCAAATTGAACAAATCAAAGAATTGAAGAGAAGTAATTTAGCAACCTTATAATTTCGAGTGATCCAGACTCGTTGCGCATATGGACAACTGTAACTTGTATACAACCTTCAAATGAAAAAAGGGCACTACCAATTTCAGACAAAATAGACAAGTGACCAAAAAGAATCTACAAATTTGACAAACACATTACGCGAGAGAGAGAGAGACCTGGTGGTGCCATCGAAGAGAGGAGGTTGTTCGGCAGTGGAATCCAAGGGAGGAGGAAGAATTTCTTCACTGCTTCTGTTAATAGAAAAACAAAAACCAAAAACAGAGATCAGTAATGAGGTATAAAGACAAAATTATACCCGGGGAGTGAGAGTGAGAGAGAGAGAGAGAGAGAGAGAGAGAGAGATTACGGAGAGGCCATGTCTGTAGTTCGAGAAGCTTTCTTGAGAATTTTGCTGTTTGAAAGAAATGCAGGTCTGGCAGTTATTTATACTTGGAGGCTGATCATTGCGATCGCCAGCAGTGACGTTGTGGGACAGAGAAAACCGAAGCTCAAGCAGTTCTTATAAATAATTCACAATGTAAATCTGACTCTAATTAAATTAATTTTTTTAAAAAATAAAAATCTTTTAATACCTATTTTTTTAATAAACAAGACTCAAATATAAAAATTTATTTAAAGATATTACAACTATTAGCGTTTTGATCTATTATTTTTTTTCTTTTTTTTAAAAAAGTATTGGTTTATCGACAAGAAAAAAAAAAGTATTTTTTAAAAAATGTAATTTTTAAAAAATATATATATTTTTTGTGCATGGAATTGTTTATGAATATAATTTATTTATTTTTTTAAGTTGAATGTAGATCAATGAGGCAAAAACCCTAGAAAATACTAATTTGGGTGGTACTCAATTAAATTCAAAATTTGGGGTGCAGCCATGGTTGTGTTGTGGTGGTGAGCTAAATTGAATTAAAATATTTATAATTTACCACTTTATTTATTCATATTCCTACAATATTATCGAACATTCCATTCCTAATACCCCAAACCCATATAAAAAATTAGAGGGTTTGTCTCCTATACACCGGATCTTGTCATCCCTGCCGAATGTGCATCTAATCTTTGAAAAAAAAAATTGTGGGTTTTAGAATTTTTTTAATTTTTTATTTCAGTTAAAAATAATATAAATAAAATTAAAATATTTATATATTACATTTTGCAGATATAAAAAGTGTTCCCAAATACCTAAGTTTAGCCACAGTGGAGAATATTAAGAATTTCTAATATCATAATTGGTGAAAATACAAAAAAAAAAAGTTATATGTATACCGTTATCCATGAAAGATTAAATACAAAAAGAATGAGGAAAAAAGGGTAATTTTGAGTTTTGATAGGGCAATAACAAAAAAATTTGATATTATTTTTTTTAAGTACATAGGGGAGGTCGAACTTCCTAGGGTTAGGGGCTCATCCAATTCCGAGGCCAAACGGGTCAATCCAAAGTGGGATGGGGAACCCCATCCGAGCTACCCCAATTGCAATGCAGGGAGAGTACACCTTTTTTTTTTTTCTACATCTAGATTTGAATTTAGAATCACGAAATTATGAAAGAAATTGTAATCATTAAACTGTCTTTTTTAGGATAAAGTTATGCCATATGAATTGAGTAAGGAGGTTATGCCTTATTTCACAGACAAAGAATGTATGGCCAAGTTAAATCAATGGATAAAAGAAAAACCTCAATTACATATACTTTAGAAAAGGAATTCAAGTAGATTTAGCTACTCAATTAATATACAAATTCTCTATTCGAACAGGCATCCTTTGCTAGTCAGACTTCTTCATTAGACTCAAGAGGACACCGGCAGTGAGGGTCGTAGCTACGAAACCAAGAGATGCTTCAGTAGAGACATGATAACCTACAAGAAGAACGAGCTAAACTAAGTTCTTCCTCTTTTTTATTGTTTAGGAGTATATGACTTGAAACAAGTCACGTGCACATAAACACCTACCAAAGAAATCAAGGATCATCTTGCATGCAATGAAAGCAAGAACAACACCTATAGATGGCTGGTCCAGAAACGAAATTTTGTTAGTACAAACCAAAAGATGAGGACTAAGCAAATCAAGAGAGAGGGAAAGGGGGGCGAAGGGAGGTTATGGACACAGAGGCAGTGAACCCCTGAAACTTTAAAAATATATATTTTATTTATAATAATTTTAAAAATTATAACCCCATATTGTTTGGCCACTAAAAATTATAAGCTCCATGTTTCTTGATATTATAACCACAAAATGCGACATGCATTTCCCCCCCCCCCCCCCCCCCCCGGCGACAGAGAGACAAATCGAGATAATTTAAAAAAATAAAATAAAATGTGAAAAAACTGTGTTTGATGCCAATGCTGGCACATACAACCAACCATATTTGCCATTGTATAAGAATGTTATAACCACAAAAACTCAACCGGTAAATAATGGTAATTGAAGAATCTGTTGAACGAAAGATGAATCATGCAAACTTGAGGCAAACATTATAATCTCAAGTAAAATCAAACATTCTCTCACCTGTAAATACTCCAATTTGGCCATGCCTTGAGAAATGAGTGGATATAATGACCTTAGACCTACATTGAAGTGTATGGTTGATCAATTTTTCTCAACAAAATTGCATGCAGTGGTTTTAGTCTGCAGTTACTTGTATGAGATTCATTGTACTTCAATCATAAAGCATAGACAAACAGGTCCTCTACATAACCAAGATTGCATCAATAAGTAAATCAAGAAAAATTAAAAAGACAACACGACATCCGAAGACATGCTCGAGAAATATGGAACAAATACCTAAGATGGCGAAAAAATTTGATGCAAAAACTATGAAAGGATCCCTTGAAACACCAAAAACTGCTGGTATTGAGTCAACCTGAAGGAGACAAAACAGCTGCAATAAACATCTCAAATGATATAATTAAATAAAGTCCTAAATTCAGAATTCGTGCATGATAAGAGAACCTACTGCAAATGCAATATCACTGAGTTCAATGACTGCTACTGTAAGAAGTAATGGAGTGGCCTGTCCAAAATGTTTGATGCCTGTTAGCAATGAAGTAAGGGTTGTTTAACAAAATGAAATGACTTAAACTAATCCAAACTATAATATGCCATAGGCTGCTTCAAAGCAAAGGTTTTCAACCTATTTTCTTCAATTCATAGCATTCATGTACTTGTGTTTTGCTTATATAGGGTTCAGGTAAAGTTTTAGTATAATATTTTACATTTGATGTATTAGTGCCACCCCAGTATGAGTAACTTTGAGGGCCATAGATCATCTCTTGGACTGCCTCAGTTAAGAAAATGAAGTAAAATATCGTGACTGCTTACTTTTCGCACGCCATCTTGCATTGTGAAGAATCGGTTGCCATCATAATCAGCTACAGCATTTAAAAATAGTAATAAGGGATAAGAATCTTGGACCCCAAGCATCAGAGAGAGGGAAATGAATGAAACATGGTGAGCAGAACTAAACAAGCACTCTAAAACCCCTAACAGCACTATCATCTAAAAGACTAAATTATGCCCATCTTTCAGAATCAAATAGAATACGTGAAACAGTGCATGTCATCATGCACTGTCAGAATTAAGAATACATGGAAACATCTCTCAAGAATCCAAACTCCAGATGATCCGTCTCATTTCAACAACAATGCACAAGATATCGGAGCACATTATGATATGACAGTTCTACTTCACTTTACTCCAACTAAGAGACTTGCATACTCTAGCAAAAAGGTTATAATCCATCTATCCCAACTCTCAAGTCAGGTTGCTCCATGATATTCAAACTTCATGCAGGAAATAAATTTCAAAACTACTTGAGAACAACTAGCACTCCTCCAAACCCCACATATTCCCCATTCTCAACCTTAAAGGTACAACATATCATCCATTAATCAAATGAATATTCATGTCCAATACATGCCAAGGAACCTAAAACTTGGAAAAGTCCAGAAGAAAAAGGAAAAGTTAATACTAATGCCAACTTTGGAGGACGACACTTCAGCTAAAACATATATCTTAACCAAGAGAAGCACCTGTGAACAGTGATGTGAACCTGTTGGGTATAAAAACCCTAGAACCCACGAACAAGTTAATTTAGCCCAAAAATCGTAGCAACGAATTATTTGAACCGGTAGAATTAAAAACCTCAACCCTTGCCCTAAAGGAGGAAGAATCTAAGGTATATGACTTTAGACCCGTTTCTCACTAGATCAAGAATCTTGATATAAAGATGGAATGAATGACGCCACAATTTAGATGGTTCGAAACCTAGATTGATAAGTCAAAGAACTAAACAAGACTCCTATCTTGAATAAATTCAAAGTTCTCAAAAAAACAAGACATGTGTGAAGAATTCTCTCAATTTTATTAATTCTTTCCAAAGTGTTGTCTTCTCATATTGCGGATTTATTCTTTAGGGAGTTGTGAGGTTACATGAGATGTCTAGAACAATCGTTTCAGATCGGGATGCTAAGTTCCTGAATTACTTTTGGAAGACATTATGGGGAAAGTTAGGAAAGAAATTTCTATTTTCAACAACTTGTCATCCTCAAACTGATTGTCAAACAGAAGTAGTCAACAGGACTTTATCCACTTTGTTGAGGGCTGTCATTAGTAAAAATATTAAAATTTGGGAAGAATGTTTGCCACATGTTGATTTGCATATAATCGTGTTGTTCACTCTACTACTAAATTTTCACAGTTTGAAATTGTTTATGGTTTTAATCCTTTAACTCCTTTGGATTTCTTATCTTTACCTATTTATGAGTAAGTGAATTTAGATGGTAAGAAAAAAACAGAATTTGTGAAGCAACTTCACGAGAAAGTACAGTTCAATATAGAGAGGAGGACCAAACAATACATCAAGCAAGCTAACAAGGGACGTCACAAGTTGATTTTTGAATCCGGTAATTGGGTTTGGTTACACATGCGGAAGGAAAGATTTCCGGCACAGAGACGTTCCAAGTTGTTGCCTCGAGGAGATGATCCTTTTCAAGTGCTAGAACGGATCAACGACAATGCTTACAGACTTGATTTACCAGGTGAGTATCATGTTAGTGCTACTTTCAATATTACTGACTTGAGTCCTTTTGATGTAGGTGACGATTTGAGAACAAATCCTTCTCAAGATGAGGGGAATGATGAGGTCATCAAGATTGCAAGGAATTCACGAGATCCAACTCAAGTCCCAGTTGGGCCGGTGACAAAGGCTCGAGTTAAAAAATATTAAAATTTGGGAAGAATGTTTGCCACATGTTGATTTGCATATAATCGTATTGTTCACTCTACTACTAAATTCTCACAGTTTGAAATTATTTATGGTTTTAATCCTTTAACTTCTTTGGATTTCTTATCTTTACCTATTTCTGAGTAAGTGAATTTAGATGCTAAGAAAAAAACAGAATTTGTGAAGCAACTTCACGAGAAAGTACAGTTCAATATAGAGAGGAGGACCAAACAATACATCAAGCAAGCTAACAAGGGACGTCACAAGTTGATTTTTGAATCCGGTAATTGGGTTTGGTTACACATGCGGAAGGAAAGATTTCCGGCACAGAGACGTTCCAAGTTGTTGCCTCGAGGAGATGATCCTTTTCAAGTGCTAGAACGGATCAACGACAATGCTTACAGACTTGATTTACCAGGTGAGTATCATGTTAGTGCTACTTTCAATATTACTGACTTGAGTCCTTTTGATGTAGGTGACGATTTGAGAACAAATCCTTCTCAAGATGAGGGGAATGATGAGGTCATCAAGATTGCAAGGAATTCACGAGATCCAACTCAAGTCCCAGTTGGGCCGGTGACAAAGGCTCGAGTTAAAAAATTCAAAGAAGTACTAAATAACTTAATTCAGGGGGTTTTACAATAAGAAATTGGAGTCCAAATAAATAAAGAACCAAAAGGGGCCTTAATTATGTTCATACAAGTCCAGTTGGAAGAATAAAAGACCCAAAAGTACCCAAAACCAAGGAATGACGAAAATAAAGAAAAATAGCAACAAGACTTGGTCAAAGTAGTTTGATTTATTTAGTTTCCTAATTTTTATTTTTTTTAACTTATATTTTAGTTTTCTAATTCTTTATTATTTAGGGAGTTACTAAATTTTTAGTTGCCAATTAAGTTTTTACCTTTAGACTATAAATAGGCCATTATACATTGTGTAAAAGACAACACTTTGGAGAGAATTAATAAAATTATGAGAATTCTTCACACAGTTCTTGTTTTTTTGAGAATTTTGAACTTATTCAAGATAGGAGTCTTGTTTAGTTCTTTGACTTATCAATCTAGGTTTCGAACCATCTAGATTGTGACGTCATTCATTCCATCTTTATACCAAGGTTTTTAATTTAGTAAGAAACGGGTCTAAGATCATATATCTTAGATTCTTACTCCTTTAGGGCAAGAGTTGAGGTCTTTAATTCCACCGGTTCAAATAATTCGTTGGAACGATTTTTGGGCTAAATTAACTTGTTCGTGGGTTCTAGAGTTTTTATACCCAACGGGTTCACATCAAACAGCATGGCGGAACGTGACCTATAGTGAAAGCAAATTTTCTGTACAAACATAAGGTACATGGCAACAAAGATTTGTTATTTCCTATCAAAGCAAGAGACACTTTTCATTTTTGTCTTCACTTCATTCAAGCCATGAAAATAATCCTAGTTAAGACAGCATTGTTTATTTACTATCATAAAGTTAATTACTCAATGTCATAATTTAGCGGAAAGAAAATGGAATTAGAATAGTACCAGTGACTGGAATTAATTTTTGGCATGTCTTTACCACAAAATTGTCTGACAAGTCAGTGTCTTCTTCTTCACTAGCAAACAACTATCACAGGAGCAGCAAAAGAATGTTAACATTGTCTTCAGAAATACACTGTTCCAATTTTAAGGATAATATGCCATTTGGACTTCTTAGGATTAGGTATAATGGAAAACCAAGGCAAACTGTAAAGCACGGCAACTGCCAAAGAAATGACCAGAAAGACCTCCAATTTTAAGGGATAGTATGCCATATAAAGGAGTTCTTGGGATTAGGTGTAATGGAAAACCGAGGCACACTTTAAAGCATGGCAACTGCCAAAGAAATGACCAGAAAGACCTCTACCAGATTATCAATCAAGAAAAAAGAAAATAAAATTTAGGGTAAATTACAAGTTGCACCCTAACATTTGCTTTGGATAACACTCAGCATCCTGTCATTTCAAGAAATTACATTTGCATCCCGACATTTAGGTTCTTATAACACTTTGCAACTTTGGCACTTAACAGTTTCATAAAGGGTCAGACGTTTAAAAAAAAAAGGTGAATTGTCAAAATTGCCCTTATACTTTTTTTTTTTCGTCAGAAGTCTCTCTATCTCTCTCTCTCTCTCTCTCTCGTTCCTTTTTGGTTTACCCTATCTTTAGGAATTTTGTTTGGTCAATCTGATTCCCTCCTCTCTCTCATGTTGTGATGAAGGAAATTGAGCCTAACTGGCTACCCAAGCATGCATCAAAACCAAGAAAACTGTACCCATCAAAGGCTGACCATATTTCATCCAAAACAATATGCAGCAGACAAAGATCTTGGTGTTCCTCTTTGGTTTTGTTCTCTTTCATTTTTTTCTTTCTTTATTATTTTTATTTTAACACTCCTCCAATCTATAATTACAAATTGTTTGCCCCTCATTTTGGCAGTCAGTATTATTTTGTGTTGTAGATCGATTTGGTGTCGGGAATGGAAGACAGAGGAAGGGAGACATGAGAGAAGAGAAAAGATGATGAAAAGAAAAGAAAATATATATATCAAAACCCCAATTTTTCATCATGTTTAATTAAGGGCATTTTCAGATTTTTAATAAAATATAACAGAGTTAATAATGTTGTTAACCCTTTAGAGCAAAGTGTTATTGATACTGTCATGGTGCACTGTGTAATTTCTTCAACAATGGAATGAAAAGTGTTATTGAAAGCAAATATCAGAATGAAACATCTAATTTACCCTAAAATTTATGCAGCTACAACAGGATCCTACAAGCTAAAAAAATGTGTACACATAGAAGACAGTTGAATCTTTTCAGAAGATGGAATGCACCTTGAAAGATGAGTACAGGAGTATAGCAGCCAGCATCAGGTTAACCGCTTCAAACCTCTAAAACAAATATATGGCAATAAAATCAAGAACATAAATCAACAGATGGAAAATGAAGATGATAGTCAAACTTTTGAGTTCAGCAACAATTTGCAGAGAATCAGTAGAGAATTCATAGAAAATCTCTTTTTCCCAAGGTCCTCTGTTCCTGTGTGCATGTGTGCATGTGTGAAAGTAGTCATCTATATTTTCCTTGCAAGTTATAAACAAATACATTCATCAAAAAACAGGAAACTTACCTGAAGAGTGGCAGTTCCGAGAAGTATGATTGACAGTCGGAAGATGACTGCTCCAGCAATACCATAGGAAAGCACCCGGCTCTATACTTCTCATGTTACAGGTTTTAAGTTAGACTGGCATAAAATGGCTTTGCTATTGAGAAAACAACCGTGACAATCAACCTAACAAGATAAAATGCATTGCATCAAAACAAACTTTCACATCAATTCAGTACCTGATACATTGTTGGAACTTTGAAATACTTGAAAATAAGGACAAAGACAAACAAATTGTCTACTGACAAGCTTAGCTCCAGTAAATACCTGTAAGCAATGCATTACAAACCACTGTCAAATAAGTCCAAAAATATGGAAAAAGAAATGATGTAGCAAATAAAACAAGACACGGTGTTATCCATTTCGCAAGCTCATATTCCTCCACTTAGTTTCTGACCTACGATCATTGATTCACATAATTGGTGCATGGATAAATCTAGAAGCAATAAACAACACCTACAAACAGTTCTCATGGACATGGACTATAGCGAGACCATAACCTTGGTTTCAGTTGGAATTGGCAGCAGGCATCATTCCATAAACTCTGATTATTGAAAAAACCAAGGACTTATTATGTTTTTGCATATCTTTGTAAAACATGGAAAGGAGGGTAGGTCTTGGTGCAATGGCAAAGGACCTAAAGGTCAGGTTCAACTCACTAAAACAGCCTTTAATGGTGTCTGCTTGACCTTCCCAGTGCTCACAATAGTGGAGGCTTCACATTACACTCTAAGGCTGCACTTTACCCAAAACAGAGAAGCATTGCCCGATCACATGAAACTAGAAAAAAATGTGAAACCTTGAGAAGGGAGGCACGCCCAGCCCAACACTCCCCCCCCCAAAAAAGGAGACACAGCTAAACAAGTACTTTTAGCTTGAGTTCAGTATTAATCTATTGAAGCATATGAGTAACCTTAATACAGTTGCAGTTGTAAAGCGCTGACATGTTCTTACCCTGCAAAAAACTCTGATGCCTTGACGACTCCATCTTTGAAGCCCAAACCAACACCAAATGTAACAGCAGTGCAAACCTAAGAGAATGAACAAATGACTGAACTTGAATATGGAGAATGACACGAGATAACATGTGGAAAAAACCAAATACACAAAAAGAATATACTCGCCCGTAAAGCAGCCGTTCTAAGAGAGGGTGCATAATTTGGATTCACTTGTTTTCTCTCTGCTGGACCATCAACGGGAAGGAAAAATGAGAGGTGTCTACATTGCTAATGTTGCCGCCTAACCCAGAATGAGAAATGCTCTTCTCACTCTCCGCAGACAGATTGTATCATGACATTGTACCCACAAAAAAAAACTAAGAATCCTCTAAATCACTTTCTAAACCCTCAATATACAGAACAATGAAGGTTAACAGAATTGTTAACACTCTCGAGAAGTAAAAAAAAAAAGGTGATTAATAGTGCATGGTACCGAACTAAACAGACAAAAGTATGTTGCTAATGCCAGCACTTCCGAAGTTAACCTCACCATGAACATCATTAGCATCAGAATTTCTCAACTAAAATTAATCAAAATTCCCCAATACAACGTGGGGGGGCAGAGAGAGAGAGAGAGAGAGAGAGAGAGAGTAGTACCCGAAGTAGATAAGCTATCCTCCTGTTCAGTGCGACACAAGCAGGCAACGGGAGAACAATAGCGAACACGGCGACGAGCATCACAAGCTGCAGGTGTCAAATTCCCACAGATATATTACAACGTTAAATTTTGATAATTCAATTGTTGGTACACTAGAAACAGACCTGAAGATAAGAAACCAATGCGGGTACTGGGAAATAGGACTGAGTGGGGTTTTCGATTTCGAAATAGATACGAAACCCTAATTGAGTTCCCAAGATCGAATTTAGGACGCGTTTGGAGGCCATTGTGGTGGTGAACCACAGAAGCGAAGCTCATCGGTCCAAGTCCAAGAAAAACCAACGACGGAATTTCGAATTTTTGAATTTCCTTTTCTTGGAAAATTCGAAGTCGGGGATGCGCGGGTTCGCTCCGTTCAGTCACTCGTGTTTTCTTGTAAAACGGAGACGACGAGGACGAGGACGAGGACGAGAATTGTTCGGATAAGACATAAGAGACTCGAAGTCGAATTAGAGTGACGCGCGTTGATGTTTTGTCAGCGTCTTAACTCGACAGAACGGGTTACTGATTGGTGAGATTAGGGACGACAGCAAATCCACCAAATCCATGCTGCGGAAACCCATTAATTTACACAATTATATATTTATGTTATTTATTTTATTATAAATTCCTGATTTTCTAAATTTTTTCTCTACGATCTAATTTTATAAAAATACTTACAATTTTGCTTGAAAATATGAATCAAATTTTTATTTTATTATTGAATATTTGTATTTTATAGATTTTATTTCAAATTTCTTTTTATTATTTTTTATTTTCATTATATAATGATTTTGTATAAATATATCAAGTTTTGAATCTATATATCAGAATTAATAAAAAAAAAAAATTGGAATCAATTAAGATTGAGATTTTGGAATTTGAATAAATTCGTCAAAATTAGTCTTTTCATTTTTTTTACTTCTCCCCCACGCCTTTTGACCACCATATGGTTCACCTTAAAACCTTAAAAATAGAAGGGGAAAAGCAATTATTTATGTAATTATGGTATTGGTTGGCTACAAAGACTTCTATAAAGATCTTTCCACTAATTCATCGTACTCAAATCGATTGCATTATAAGATTGAATTAAACAAATTAAGCAAATTTGAATTAATGTAATAATTACTTGTGAACTCTAATTTTGTATTGAATCAAGTATTTATGAAAATTTTAATAATAAATATTTATATTAGGTATGACTTAAGAATCAAGCCATCCATCCGTCCACACTTTACCAATTTAGATCACATGGTTTGAAATAATAAAATGACCGAGTCATATTTATTTATTTATTTTTACATGGATTTGCTTAAACTTATGTAGACTTGACCCTTGATGGGACTAAAGACATTAAAAATAATGATTAAATCAAAAAAATATATTTTAATTAATTTTTAATTTGAGTATTTAAATGAATGAATACAAAAATTTATTTTTTTAGTATAGATTTGTCATCGCACAGTATCCGGAATTTCACCCTAACTAATTTGGATTGATTGTTACAGAGCCCACTTTGTGGGACGGATCTCTCAATATTATTTTTTTCGTATTTAAGGGAAGTCAAACTCTAGATCTAATTAAGAGACGAATGTACACATCTCACTTATACCGATAACTGTTGGTTTAATAAAAAAATTTATGAAAATATATCATTATGAATTGTTCATGTAAGATTTGAAACATTTAATCTTCACTCAATTAGTTCCTATAGTATTAGTCATGTTAATTTTGATTTAAGGTTCGATGAACATTACTCTATCTTAAATGTTTATGTGGGTATTTAGCGCAAAGGAAATGAACCTATTGGTAGTTAGAAAAAAGAGAATTATATCCAAGATAAAAAAAGGAAAAAGAACAAAAAGAAAAAGGGAATAATTGTTTTTACATAATTAAAAATGAAATAAAAGAAAAAAGAAATTAGGTTTTGTCTTCGTCAGAGTGTTAATAGCTAGGTGTTATCTTTTTTTGTTATACAAAAAATTAAATTTGAAAATATCATATTAAGAAGAAAATTGTTTTACTTCGATTTAATTTCCCTCACGGAGTTATATCTCCCAGCAAATCGGGCCATTGGTCGATGTGATCTGGGCCCACCTATCCGGCCCATGGGTTACCTAGCCCGTCAATAGCTGGGAAACCGAAGGGGAAGGAAGCAGGAAAGCAATAAGGTTGGAAGGATAAAGAGTATCTCACTTTTTCCCATCCTTCCCCCTTCTCAGTCTCCAATCAATGGCAACGACGGCGGAGATGCACAATACCAGAGAAACGAAGCCTCAACAACTAGCGAACCCTAACAAAACCCTAATCTCAGATCTTCCATCTTCGACCGAAGACTCCTCCGTCCCCAAGGAGTCCGAAGATTCGAAATCGACTGCCGACGCTCCCGTCTCCGATACTCAGAAGAAGATCCGCCGAGCGGAGCGATTCGGAATGCCCGTCCAGTTATCCGAAGTAGAGAAACGTAATTCTCGTGCCGAAAGGTATAATTTTCATTGTTTTGTTTCAATTTTCGAAACTATATTTTATTTTTACATCTATAGGGGGTTCTTTTTTCTTGGTCTGCTTGTCGATAGTTAATGTTTTGGGGCACTCTATTATGGAATCCGATCTTTCTTTATTTCTTTGGGGTCTGGAAGTTGTGTGGGGTTCGATTGGGGTGATAAGGTTCTTTGCAGTTGGTTCCAGAGTAGGTTACTGAGCTTGTACAATGAGCCAGTGCATGGGGTTTTGTTGTTTTGAGTTTAAATGATTGAGGATTTGAAACCCCCCCCCCCCCACACCACGAGATAGAGCCGCCAACCTTAATAAAATGAAATGTTTTAGCATCCGAACAAGTCATATTTTAGTTTAGGCTTTTTTTTTTTTAGATTAACTATGAATATATTGTTCTAGCATACATGTGTTTTGCGTCCGCATCACGTTGATCAATTATTGTATAATCCTTTATGTATAATTATGGGATGTTAGAATGGAATAAAGTTCACAAGGCGTATCGAATGAGAACAGATTCCTCTTAAGATCCTCAACCCCATCTTGCGCCAAAAATCTTACCATTTCCTAGACAGATTTGATTGAAAAACGAGGCAAATTTCTTTTTCATTTTGTGGGGCACAATGCATGTTGCGAGAAATATTTACCACATTTTTTAAATCAAAATTTAGTATTAAAGATCAGGCAATTACAAGTCTTAATTTGTGGTGCAACTTTGACCATAATGTGCGTCCATGACTTGGATATGACATTGTATTATTGAGCATGTGTCGATATTTGTTGAGATGATTCGGCATTGCTTACATATGTATAGAATACAAGTCATTGCATTGTTTTCGTGAATTGTAAAAAAACACTTGCTGAAGTGCTTGCAGGAATAAAATTTTCACTATTATAAATAACTGTATGATAATTATATACATAATGAGATATTGTAATCATACTATATGGCTAGATTATATGTCCTTTGCTCTTCATCTTTGTAGGATCTAACTTGAGTGAATTATTTTCTCAAAGTTAAAGTTTCATGATATGATATTTGCTTCATGATTAGTGCAATAATTAACACGACACAGACCTTTTTCATCCCCAACTAAATTACTTTGTATATCAGTTTTGAGAACTCATAAAAGGATATTTTAATCAAAGCTTGTGCCTCTTTGACAAAATCAAACCTCCATTGGTGTTATCTCTGTGTGCATGTGTATTTGTGGTTGTTTATATTTTGAACCTATGCCTTTTATGCATGCATTTACATAGCCACTTGGTGTTATCTCTGTGTGCATGTGTATTTGTGGTTGTTTATATTTTGAACCTATGCCTTTTATGCATGCATTTACATAGCCACTTGGTGTTATCTCTGTGTGCATGTGTATTTGTGGTTGTTTATATTTTGAACCTATGCTTGATATGCATGCATTTACATAGCCACTCACATTGAGATATGTTACAAAGTGATTTTCAGGACTTCTTTTAATCGGGACTGGTAATTTTGCTCTCTGACGAACCATCTTGTTTGTGGGCAGTATATTGTTATTAGATTTGATGCTTAAGGTGATTAGAGGAAAGGTGATCGTGTAATTCTGGCCTATCATTTGTCATTTTTGTTCAGAGTGGCTGCCTTAAGACATTTTTTTTGGAGAAATCTAGTGGGAGAAAAACTTTGGTCCACATTTTCGAAGAGAATGGTAGAAAGGGGAGTTTTTTTTTTCCCTTCTTTGTTGGGGGAGGGGGAGGGAACTGCTTAAGTTACTACTTTTTTCAGCTACAACTTTGCTGTCAGAATTAAAGAAATTGCCTAGTACCTCAGACATGACCTCAGTAACCACTCACATTGTGAAATGATATTCCTTGGTTGAAATAGCCTATGCTGGCTCGTTAAAGAAATTCTGCTGTATATTGTTTTAAGGTTTGATCAAACTTTCTGTTGCTTATCGAACATTTCATGTATTGAAATGTCTTATTGGCAGGTTTGGCACACCTATTTTGGATTCTTCAAAGAAATTAGAGGAACAAAAAAGGAAAGCTAGGGCAGAGAGGTCTCCTTCAGATTCTTGAAATTACCAACATATCTACTTCCATGAAATTTGTGTCAACGTTTACTTTTTGTCTCTCTCTTGCTTGTGCTTTCTGGATATTGGTTGTGAACCCTTTTTTGCTTCTTTCAGGTTTGGGCTATCTGCAGAAGCACAGCCTGAGGCTAATGATGAAGATGCTAAGAAGAAAGCTCGACTGACCAGATTTGCACAGGTTCCTAAGACTGATACTGTAGAAGATGAGAAAAGGAAAGCTAGGGCAATTAGGTGTGTGTGATCACGTGAAATTTTCTTGTTTGTTATGAATATCTTCCAATAATTTTATGGTTGCTTGCATTTTTTTTTGAAGATATTCAATATTAACTTGTACATATGTTTATCCTTTTGCAGGTTTTCAGGAGCTGTATCTGATACTTCACAAGTTAATGGCAAAGGAAATACTGAGCCGGTAAGTTCTTTGGCTGGTATTCTTTGTTAAGTTCTTTTGGACAGGCACATACTTGGCACATTTATGATGTACATTATGTGTACTTTTGGTGATTTTGCTCTTGTTCAATCTCAGAAGGCTGCTAATCCTGGCAAGGCTAGTGGAGGGGGCTGAATATAGTATCTTTTTCGAGTAAGTTACCATTTCCTTCTGTTTTATTGAAAAGAAAAAGGATACTGTTGCCTTCTTTTGTTTATGTTACCCTCTGCTGCCATCCAGTAATTAACTTGCGTGATCTGTTTCTTGCTTTTGTTATTTTGCAAATTGATCCATCCGTGTTAATTGCTCCCTGTCTGATCTCTTGTGGCTTTTATTCCCTTTGATATTTGGACAGATGAATTCCATCCTGCTGCACTCTTCTTTTGACCCACTCACCAGTCAGGTGCAGAATGATATTTTGGCAGCATGGAAGATGTTCCTCCCCCCCCCCCACTTTTTTTAGTCAGTTAGATGCAGTAAATTATGTTAGTTTATGAGGCCCAGATAATTAACAAGCATCTCCATCAAATCACTTTACTTGAATGGTGTAATGAACTACCGATGATATTGGAAAATTTTGGGTAAAAATTTAAAAAAAATTTTCAAGTCACGCTCACTGAAATCTAAGTTTTCAAAAATCAATTTAAGTTCTCTTTTAACAGCTGCCGCATTCTATGCAAAATTCTATTTCCTTTTTCATGTGACCATCCTTGTGTGCTGTTTGAGAGTTGGTGTAAGTCCACCTTTTTCTTTCCTGCTCTCCTTTTTAGTCCAAAGTCGTTCTGTTTGGTGTTAGATGCATTACAATTATAGTTAGTCTTGCATTATTTGGTCCTGATCTTTTCAAAGATGGTAAATGCTAATGGTGGATGACTTGGCACCAATTAATGGTATTTTTAGCTTCCATTGTACTATATGGGAGATTTTTTGAGGCTTGAATTGTGTTAATGTGACATTTTAATGGTGCTAGAATGATTAGGCATTAAGGTGATTTGGCATTGTTCTTTGTCCAACAGAGCTTTTGTTTGTGTACAGTTATAATAAGTTCATTAATGCATAATTTTGAAGTAGCGTTGAAAGACATAGTTTTAGCTCCAAGCAGTGGACCTGACAATCAATATTTTGATGGAGAATTGGCTTAAGGACCAACAGATTTCCGCTACATTTTATGGTAGAGTTTATGGGCAGTATGTTTTTACTTTTGCATAACAATTGGAGGAAAATGTCATGGAGAAGGTTTTGTCTTGAGTCGTGATACATGAATATGGCCAATTTTGTTTTAGGAAATGATTGCATGTGTGAGCACGCGAGTGTGGTATAAGGTTTCTATAATGAATCTTTGTTAGCCTCTAAAATTTAAATTTTCTGATATTGTCGGTATCATTTTTGTTATTTCAGTTAGATTGATGGTTTGAAGGTGCTTGTTAATTTGCCTGGGCTCTCTCTTCAGTAGGCTATGTGCTTAGACTAGGAAATAGGATGTGGATAGGAAACAATTGGGACGATTGTATTTTGATGGGGATTTTAATGACAATGTAATTTTCTCTCTGAATATTTGAAGCTTCGTTTTCAATTTTAAGTTGTTGGTAAGTCTTTGCAGGAAATCTGTCTCTTGGGCTATGTCATTCTTGAGCTTCCAATATGGTTTTAGATTTGTTAACCATGTAGCCATCTCCGACATGCATTTCATTTCTTATATTACTCTGATTGGTCTGGGATGACATTAAGGATAACGAGTGTTTCTATTCTATCTCAAAAGCATGGACATTCCTTGATTCCTCTGATTAGGCTAGGCACTTGTCCAGTGAGTCTTTTGTTGGAAATTGATTCCGCTCGCTTCGTGGGGCTTGTCTTCATGTATGTTGTTCCATCTAAAGTCGTGAGGTGAGCTTTATGAGGTGATAATGTGGTGCTTTGCCAAAAATGGTCAAGCCCTGAAAGCGTTATTATTTCTCTGGGTTTTTATTTTTATAAGAGCCAATGGCAATTGGGGTGTTCAATAATCTTCTGATGTTCTACGGTTTCAGTCTCAATCTCTCTCTCTCTCTCTCTCTCAATGACCCTCAATCCTCTAGCCACAAAATTTTGATTGAAAACGTGAACCGATTTACAGAAGAATTCAATGGCGTTGCAATCTTCGGTCTCCTTTGTAATTCATCTCAAATTTTCAGTACTTTTAATTTTTACTAGATAAATTTTGTTTAATGTAGTTGAGGGATGTTCAAAGACCGGTCATTTCGTCAATGGTCAGATAGCTTCCTCCCACGCCTGAGCTCGTGTAGCTTCAGGTCCTGCCTTGCTGCTGCTTTGTTTCCCCCCAAGTCTCTTCTGTGTTCCTTTCCTTTTCGCCAAAAAAAAAAAAAAATGGTCTTGACGATGAACACGACAGATCTGATTCCTCCGATTTTGGTTATGTGGGCCACGTTGCAGAATGGTTGGAATTCTAGATTCCATTCATTGCGTCTGCCACTGAGAAGACCAGGAGTATTCATGAGAATTGTGCTCGAGAAAAAAAGCCTCTTCCAATTTCGTACGCTTCTCATACGCACGAGAGAGAGAGAGAGAGAGAGAGAGAGAATCAATCATGAGTTGAAATTCAGATATCTTTGACTATGATAGACAATTCAAATCTATCATTGACGTGGTGGACAATTCTCCCGTTCAAATTTTGTCACAATGAATCAAATCGTGCAAAATATGAGAGAGAGAGAGAGAGAGAGAGAGAGAGAGAGAGAGAGAGAATGTAAAAAATGACATAGAATCTCGTTTAGCGGATTTCATTACATAATTGAATGGAAAGTTCTTTTCAAATAATATATGTGTGTGTCTGAGAGAGAGAGAGAGAGAGAGAGAGAGAGAGAGAGAGAGAGAGTGAATATGAGGGTTGACGTAGAATATCTTTGTGAGAATATCATTGGTGGAATAGAATGGCAATTTCCATTTTTGAAGCGGTAAGAGTTGGCACAAGCCCTGTGACTAAAGACTTAACAGCTAATAATTAGAAATTGTTACTTCTAACTAACCATAAATACACCAATCACCCTAAAGAACCTCTCCATCTACATAAAACCTAGTTCAGCTCGAAGTTAAAACTAGTCATGGATTCAGCAAACAAGATCAAGAGGACAAGTCAAGGAAGAAGAAAGATTGAAATTAAGAAAATCGAGTTAAAAAATCATCAACAAGTCACCTTCTCAAAGAGGAGGACAGGGTTGTTCAAGAAAGCCGGTGAACTCTGCGTCCTATGTGGTGCAGAGATTGGAATCATTGCATTCTCTCAAGCAGGCAAGGTCTTCACTTTTGGGCATCCGAGCATCGAAGCCATCATTGATAGATTCATCAATGGAAGAAATCACCTAGAATCCACCTTTACAAACCATATTCTTTTTGATCAATTTAATCAGAACTACACAGATCTTGAAGCACTCAAACAGATAGAGTTGGAGAAGAAAAAAGAGTTCAAGGTCGATAAAGGGGATCAACCAATGTTGGGTGATGGTTCTGCTTCTGATCATCAATTTTGGTGGGATGAACCCATTGAAGACATGAGCGTGGAAGAACTTGAACAATTCAGGCTTTCTTTGGAAGAACTGAAGAAAAATGTAGACATGAAAGCTGATAAGGTGATGCTCGAAACCTCGACTTCTCAGCAGTTTCCGGGCATCAGTTGTGGTAGTAGCAATCAAGATTATTATCCTCCTATTATTCAAGGGGAATTTTAGTATGCAATAGGAGTTTATCCTGGTTTATTGTTTTTTGCTTTGTATTTTTTTCCCTAGTTCCGGTATTTGACTTTCATTTTATGAAATTTAGTTTATATTTTAAAAAAGTTCTACTGTTTTGCATTGTACGTATGGTATACTTAAGTTTCAATGGGGGTTGAATCATAAATAATTCAATAATCATGGATACCAAGAAAGCATACCAAACAAGAAAACTCGCAACATAGTAAATTCATTGTAAACAAAAAAGGAAAAATTGATGCCTCTTAACCGATGGGCTCATGAATAAATTCTATGAAAATGTAAAGCACATGTTGAGGTTCTAAATAAAAGAGAGGGGAAAAAAAAAGGAAAAAAGAAAATCTTCTAAAATGTTTTGCTGATTTTGCCATTAATGGTAAAGGACTAATTTTCTGTCCTTCCCAAATGTTCTTTTCAGCAAATGAGAAGGCTTAGAGAACCTAAGTACATACAAAAATGGTTTTACCCTCCCAACCTTCTCTTTCTCTATACCAGATAATGGAAGGAAGATGAATTTTAAAAGATGAACACACTTAACTAAAAGTTGGCAGATACAGGAACACCTTGAGATCCTCTAATCCAAAGAATCGAGCGGCCTCTATTAATCGTTACCTTGTTCAGAAAGACCACTATGACTGTGATATCGTCATGGAAATGTCTCCTGACCCCTCGTTCAATTTTTTTCAGATCTGAATACCTCATTTCTCTCTTCTTAGCTGCTTCTTGAAGTGCAGCTCTCACCAGTCTTTTTGCAATCCCCTGCATAAGAAAATCAGGTATATCAGCATTCAGGACCACAACATGGGATAACACTAAAAATGAGATCCTGAAACATCATTCCCATAACACTAAAAGAAAGAGCTGAAATTCCTTGCAGGGCTTTACTACTTGGTCAAATTTTGGTATATGGGGTTGGAGATCTAAACATGTAACTTCTATAATTCTTGTTGTCATTGAAGATAAAAGCCGATGTGACTTGCATTCTCAGTCTAAACTAGTAGCCTCACAAAGTTGAAAGTGTAATCAATGGCAGCACTCAAAGGGTAAAAAACCAACACGATAAAATTAAGCTATTATTTGCATGCTTGCTAATGACACAATACAGGAGCAAAGTTAAGGCGATCAATTTGCATTGGAGGAAATAGGAATCTTACATTTCGCGTATTGTTTTGAACAATTTCAACAGCCTCCTGGTTGCTTAGATGTTCCCAAAGACCATCTGAAGCAAATATGACAAATTGATCTTCTGGTTGGAGTTTATGTACAGATACTGATGGCTCTGAACTAAGAATTGGGCTGCTGAAGGATTCCCTGAGTCTGAATTTAGATAGCAGAGGCTCACGGTTGAACTCCGCCTTCTTCAAATAGGCATCACCAATGGATCTGGAAATCTGCACAAAAGCAACGGAATTATAAGCATTGTTCTAGTTTGATAACAACAATTTTCACGGTCTCTTTGCCCAAAATTTCCAAGGGGGTGGCTGTATTTGATTATACTTGTACCAAACTTTCATACCCATTTCTTTTTTTCTCTTTCCTTTTTTCCTTTTTCTGGTTTCAAGTTCAAAGAAGATGCTATCAAGTTCTAGGTTTTCTCAACAAGTTCAAAAACGGTTCACACTTGATGGAAATATAGTTCAGTAAACTACAATTAGCAAAAGCAAAGGGACTAATCTTGTCTTCTTAAACCAATGTCACATATGCAACCTGTATTATTACTAATATCTTCTGGCAGATCCTACATGGGAAAACAAGCAATCCATGTTATTGATTGTCTTGAAAAAAGTGACAGAAGAATACCTGTATGAGACCTTTTACTCGCCAGACCTTGTGTTTCAAGACCACAATCTGGGGATCATCTGGATGCAAGGACCGAAGCTCCTCCCTAACTGATTCAAAGCTAGCATTGTGCTCTTCTGACAACTGAACAGCTGTGACTCGTCTAATGCCACCGCTCAGTCTCCCCAGCACAGCACGAGAATCTCCAGCATTGGCAACATAAAGCAGTCCACTGCATATTAAGCCTATCAAGCAACATGATCCTACCGAGGCAATCTGTGGCTTACTTTGCCACTGCTTCTTCACAAGAGAAAGGAAGTCATCTTCTGTTGCTGCAAAAGCTTTCTTTATAACATTTTCCGATATCCCTTGATGCTCAGATGCAAATTCTGCACAAAAAGAATAACTCATGTTTCAAATTCTATTGTATCTAGAAACGTTGGAATAATCATCCCCACTGAAAGAGAGCACTATGACAAGGAAAGGATACAGGGAGAAGAAGAAGCATAAAACTATAAAGTTATAATGCAAATCACTGCTGAACAATTTAGTGTTTTCTTTAAATTAAATTACAAAGTTGGTGATGAATAACAGTTTTCATTCTTTTACTTCATTAAATTTCTCTTTTCCTTCTCCTTTTTTGGTATGAGAAATGACGTGTATCTCATTCTACATCAAACTACTCGAAAGTTGAAACCCCTCTTCCTAGTCAAGTTGAGGCAGATCTCAACACCAATCTTTTACGGGAGGGCAGCTGCCACTATGGCGCTCAACATCCAATGGAGCACATTATCAACCGAAGTCATCCTTGGCCACTTGTAACTGTATCAAGACCAGAAGATGCCGAGTCATAAATCTAGCAAGTGAATGGATGGAGACAGAAACTACAGTATTAGTTAGCTTATGAGAGCACTCAGTGCTCCATTCATGCTTCAAGTTCTTGCAGCCCCAAGCAGCCAAGAAATTCTAGTGAGTCAAAGTAATCAGAGTCAAAAATGATCACAGTATAAACCCCTTGAACCAATCAAGCTACCACAGCTTTGGCTCTCACGACAATAAGGCTCTTATGAAAATTGAATTACTCCAATAGGCAAGCACACATTCTCAACTACAAATCAAAAATTCAGATTAAGCATTTTGGCGAATAAGGGAAAGAAAGAACAGAAACATACTTTTAAGATTGTTGAAGAGATTCTCATTGACGAAACGGGAAGCCTCCGGTCCTCCATGTCCATCATAAACCCCAACAAAAGTCCCCCGCGGTCCGGAAGTACTTGAGCTGAGGGGTCCTGATTCAACCTGACATTGATCCTCCAACAGATTATTTGCCTGAATAACAGCCATTGAGAATTCACCACTCGCATGGTTCTCCAAACTCCTATACCACATTAGGCCACTAGCTTTTCCACGCTTCTCTCCACACTGCTGGTCTTCACCAACAGATGGCCGCCAACAGGGTTTAACCATCTTCATCAGTGCACTTGCAGACATAAAAATCTATCTCACGTTTAATCATCCAAAAGAGCCAGCAATCAATATATTTCTCAAACCCAGATCAGAATCAAGCCCCAAATTGAATCTTAGCTCCAGTTTTTGCTTAAAACCTAAAACACCCACAACCCCGATTCCTGATACTATGTGTATATGACCAATACAGAATCCAGACACCATTAATACGTACAATTCTGAAGAAAATACCAAATGGGTATGGGCTAAAACACCAAGACAATATATAAAAATTTGCTTCTAAAAGACAAAGAAAGCAGTAGTTTTCAATACTGAGTTCAGAGAATATGGAGGGGTCTGGTTTGTTGGTCTAGTTGTTGCATACCTTGAACCTGAATTTGAAGGGATTTTAAACGTTTCCACGTTTGTCATGTTTAACCAGAACAGTCTTAGCTGGAAAGACCCATGAACATCATATGGGGTTGCAGAGTTTGGTCCCAGATCAGAAATATCAAGAAAGGATGAGAGGAAAAGGGTTTTTGGAAAATTTTTTTATCAGATAATCTTCTGATTGATGTCAGATTGAGATCTCTCAGATTGTGAAACAAGAGGATGGATTTTTTTTCTTTTTTTTCCTCTCCTCAGCTTACAACTCCTGCCATTCTTCTTTTGTTTGTTTTTAATGCTTTCTCTGCCACCTTATTTATATCTATATATGTATGTATATTTATTTTTAATGAATTCTGTGGTGGGTCTCTCCTCTTTCTCTCTCTAGGAGTTTGGATTTGCTTGGCTGAGAATTGCAGTAAGTTGAGCTTGATGAGGAATAGGCCACCAATTTAGGCAATATTTGCTCATCTGATTATTTTTTTTTTAATGTTGTTATTAATATATTATTCATTTTTGTTTTATGGGCGTAAGTGGGTGAAGCATGGTGTCACTTCCATATCCATTTTTAGAAAAAGGTGGTTTCCTAATTCGAGGACCTAATGGACGCGCACCGACTTTTACCATTGTACCTAAATTTCATCACTAATTTCAAGTAAAAGTGAGGTTTTGGTATCTAACAATGACTTGTTACAAAGTTAGTTTGTTAGTTTGTGGTTACTCTTTGTTCGTTTCAGTAGGGGTTTTGCTTAGTTGTGATACTGGTGTGTCAATCAAACAAGCATCGATCACATAACCAAACTCTTAAATTATAGGTGGCTCAACTATAGGATGACCATGTCCCATACAAGGAACCAACAAAGTCACTTCCTATTCAAAATCCAACAACATTTTAAAAAATTATAAGAATATTTTCAATCATGACCCAATTGTATATGATTCCAAAATCAAAATTTTAATATGTAAAAGGTTAGTTGATCGTATTTTTAATTTTTTTATTTAAATTATATTTTAATCAATTTAAAATTATTTAGATTTAAAAGGTTTGATTATTCTACCGATAATGAATGTTTTTGATTTGGATTTGAATTCATTTGATTCATATATACTCAAGATCCATTTCTGATATAACTTGGTCACGGGATGGCGTGGGGTGTAAAATGGGTGAAACGCACCTTTGCATTGTAGACCACAACAATATCATTAATTGCAAAATTTTGGGCTTACGTTATTTTCAACTGTAATGTGATGGTCTTTGGAAAGGGAAAGTGTTGGAGGTAGATTGCTCACATGAATTGAGCAACATAGATTTCATGCCATGAATCCCCAAAAAGTTTTTGATTGTGAAATATATGTCATGGATTGAGTATGATTCATCTCATGAATGCCACAAAGAACCCTTGATCAGATTCTGTGTATCATCCACCATAAGGTGGTTCACATTTACAATGAGGCTTCCGAGAAGATGTTGGTCACCCGTGCATGGTCCAAAGGTCTCCCTCTGGTAAAAGTCACGTTATTCTTCTCACGTCTTTTAATCAAAGTAGGTACAGAGAGAGAGAGAGAGAGAGAGAGAGAGAGAGAGAGAGAGAGAGAGAGAGAGAGAGAGAGAGAGAGAGAGAGAGGAACTTTATGGACTCGGGTCCATCATCTTAGGGGTCCTCTTGCCCCCGGGTTACCACTTCACCTCAGTACCACCTTTCACTGAAAATCCCTGCTCTATATATTTCTGTCCACCGTGTTAATGCAATAAAGACTTCATAACAAAATATTCTGATTAACCTGTAAATATCTATTTAATTTAGGTAAAACTTGAAACATGACTTCAAACTTTCACTATTATTCTTTATTTTTTAAGTAATGCTGTACTAATTAGATAAATTAAAAATTAAATGGACTAATTTTGTATAAATTAAAAATTAAATAATGCTGCACTAATTAAATGGACTATAGGATCAAAATATAATGTTTACAGACTAGAACGTGGTGTTAAGACCCTTAATCAAAGTCATGAGTTTGATTTGTGAATTGGATATGGAGCAGACTATATTGAAAGGATAGTTCCCTTAAATGAGTTATTATAAATTTTCGATCAAATTAGTCAGAATATAATTTAATAGATACAGTCGAGATGGTGTGGATGAAACTTAAACTTTGGACCATGCCACTATCTTGGCCATGGCATTTGGGCCGCTTCATGAGATAGATTTATCTTAGCTTGGCCCTGTTTCAGTTTTTTTTTTTTTTTTTTTGTTTGTTACAGAAGGATTTAAATCTGGGATCACCAGATCAGGGGAGAGGTTATAACCACTAGGTTATCCCTTTGGGGACTTTTTTTTTTTTTTTTTTTATCATCGATATCTGAGTTTTACCAGATTAATTCGTTTTGATCACTATGAGACCTATTTTAGAAATTGGTTTTTCCAAATCCTTTTTCATCATTTTCAGACTCGAACTCGAAATCTCTAATTAATGGGTAGAGTGTCTAAATATTCAACTAAAAAAGTTTGGTGTCCCGTTCCGGTTTAAACATAATGAAGGTTGAAATGTACAAAATTTGCTTGAAGCCATTTTCTTGACCAGGTCAAATAACCTACCCATTGAGGGGTCTTGGAATAAAAGGATTGGATCACAAATTGGGAGAATGGCATTTTCCTTCTTCATGATAGCTTGGGGTAGGGGTACCCGCTTGTCAAAGGACATCCGAGTTTGTCACATGATGCAGATTTAAAATTATCAAGCGAAATTGCAGAACAAAGCTGCACAATTGTGAAGTTTGATAGGAAGATTCGTGAAGTTTTTCTTAATTTCCAGCATTGCATTAATCAATAGCGCTTATGGCGAACTTTTTTTCCTTTTTGGAAGGTGATTAAATCATACAACAGCGTTGATTATAACCTTTTTCCCACCATGGCCAACCAACCATCACCCTCCCCAAAAAAAAAAGGGTTGTTTCATAAGATTGTGTGGAGCTTAGGAGCAAAGCCCAAGGTCCCAAATGTTGCATCAAATATGAAAATGGAATCACATGGCTTTAGTAAACATCGTACAGCTATCAAATTCAACAACAACAGCAAATTCAAGATATTGGGAGAATGAAAAAGTCATGCAACAGAATGTACCAAAAGCCTTCATGATTTGTCAAAAACCATCACACTCAAAATTTGAATTTTTTGCATACCCCACCAATAACCCAACACTAATTCAGCAGCATCCTTCAGTTAATGCATCATAGTTTATTAGAACAGAACACTCTCATACAAAGCACAAAATTTTTATGCAAGCGTCACTGACCATATACTGAAATGCAGCATATATGTTAGGATTATTGTAATTTATAATATTATTTGAAAGAGCTTAGACTTAAACACATTAGTCATATATATGTCTTCTCTGCATTGAGTTCTGAAGATTTTCTTTGATCTGTCTCAAATGAGCAAGAACATCCTTCACATTTTCATTAGCAATCTGCAGTTTCTGGGTTTGTGGTGTCTTCTGTGGCATCTTGGCTGGGACTAATGCCAATGAATTATCAACATCATCATTATCATCTCTCTCATTGTTGTCACTTTTGTTGTTCTCCACACATGAAGCTTTGCAGCTCGAAGAACTACAACAGAGTTATAAATCGCACAACCTTATAAGCATAATTTTGTTCTATATTAGCATTGCAGAAAGATTTGTACTATGGTTGTGGGGTCAAGGGAATAGTTTCCAAGGAAAATGAATCCCACAATTGTGTCTCCTAGTTGTTGGCAAGTTGAGCTTGTAATATATCCAAAATTAATAATATTAGACATTTCACACACAATAAAAAAAAGGATTAAGGGTCCAGGTTACCTTTTTTCATCCGCTGAATTGGAATCAGCTGAGTTTTGAACCAATTTAGCTTCACTGGAATTTTTGGGCATGCTATCTCCAGAGGTAGAAGTAGAATTAGCATCAGATTCAGCAGTGCTAATAGTACTAGATTTTGCTTCCGGAGGTTGACCCAAATGTCTTTGGTTCGAGTCAGATGTACTACTTTCTTCCGATGAATTCATCTCCTGATTGTTTGTTACTGTAATTGATGGAGGACGACTGGTCTTCTCTGGCAAATTTTCACTGTGACATTTTTCTGGGTCTAAGGTTTTGGACTTGGGTTCTTGGTCATTTTCTAACTCTTTGGGTGCTGATGAAGATGTTGAGGATGATGAATTACTGGAAATTTCAGAGTTCTCCGAAGAGTTTGATTGGACTGATTCATCTGAATTTCGTGAAATGTTCAGAGATTTGAGCTTTTCCATTACCAATTTGAGCTTCTTTTCAGCTTTATTTTTGTACTTGATCTCTTCTCTAAGCTTCTTCTCCAATTCTATCAACTGAAATTGACCACACATGGTTGAACATAGGCAATTAACAATATTGCTCTAGAAATTAACCTTGTTTGACTTCCAACTTAAAAATGAAAATAAAAGCCTAAAGAGTTTCTTTCTTACATCAAAATCAATCAGACCCAGAGATTGAAATCTTCTCAAAAATCAATGGCATCACTATATTCAAGTAAATATGAAAAAATAGAACAGCGATTCGACTTTTACAGTGATATAAAATCAATTAAAATTGGATATGTAAAAACAATAGATCAAAGCAATATAAAAAAGGAAAAAAAGCAATTAGAAAAATGACAGACCTTATTTCCCATAAGCTCAGAATCTTGTTTAGCAACCCTTGAAGCCACTCTTTCTGCAAGCAATCTCCCTCTTAGAGACTCTACAGTTCTAAATCCATCATCTTCTTCCGCATTCTTTTCACTGTAAAATGAAAAGCCCATTTGACAAAAAAGGAAAAAAAAAGTCCAACAGAGATAGAGAGAGAGAGAGAGAGTAAAACCCACCCCCATTTTTTATCCACATTGCCATTTGACACCATTTTTCCTCCTTGTCCTGAACAACCCAGAAGAGAATTTGTCTTCAACTCCATGATCTCTTCAAAAATTTGGGCTTTAAGGTCTGAACTGAAGACGGGTAAACACCAAATGTAGGAGAATCTGTTGGGGGTTGTGAAGAGAGCATAGATGCTCCACTAAATCACCACTGTTAGAAAACCAAGTTCGGTTTTTGGAGACTACTCCTTTTATGGCCTCTCATCAGAGGTCTATCTGTCACCGACCCCTCAATTACACGCTCTGTGTTGGTTCCTAAAATTAATACACAGTAACTCTTCTTTCATATATATATCTTATTTTCTAATTATTCATACCAGATAGAATTTAATTTTTGGTATTTAATTCTTATATTAACTGCTGCAGGGGCATATAGTTGGAGTTTAACAGTAGTTCATGATTTTATTTAATTCACAGATTTTAATGGTGTGATTATGAAAAAAGTAGAAAAAAAGTAGATTATGAAAAAGAAATTACGAAAAAAAAGAAAAGGAAAAATAGAAAATGGGCATCAAAGGGAAATAAAATGTATTTATTTTTTTTAAAAAAGTTATGTGAAAATTTATTTTTTCACCAATTTTCAAATTGGGTTTTCAAAATGAAGATCAAATTATAAAAAAAATGAAAAATAAAAATCAAAGTTGATTTCAAGGCAATCTATTTATCAAGTTCAATTGACGCATTAGACAATAGAAAAACAAAATGAAATATGTGTCAAAACAAAATATTTTCCTATTTAATTTAGTATTTTATTGTTTTATGTGCAATGAAAAGAATAAAAAAACATTTAATATTTATTTATTTATGTTAGTTTTAACAATACATATTGGTGACTCCAAAGATTCAATACTGACAAACCGTGCATGTATGCAATTGTTTGAATCCAAAAATTGAAAACAGAGAAGGGAAAATTTTAAAAATGGGAACTTGGAGAGAGTTCACGACACAGAAATCAGAAACCCTAGCAGTCACGTGATGTTTCCCTTGTTGAGTAAATTGTCCAAACCTGCCCATCTTTTCTTTTTCCCCGCCGTGGAACCATTTTCCATCAACTCCGGATAAGTCTGATTAATCTGATTCAAAGCTCGATCAAACCTTTTTTGAAGAATTTAATTTTTTACGTAATTTTTTTTTATTTCAAAAATTTGAATTCAATTTTTGATTAAAAAATATATCGTTCTTCCCCGTTAAATCAAATATTTACCGATAAAACATGACCATCTTTGTTTCTGTTTGTTGTTATGTCAGCTACTCCCTCGTATGGTCCAATAATCATCTGAAATATTCAGTGTTTGGACAGGGTTAAAAGGCATTTTCCCTTAACGACACCAAAAACCAACCCCCCATTTTGGGTCCCTAATGATAAGTAATGCCCACTTGGAGAGGAGGTTCATCCCATGTAACAATCACATCTTGCCCTTGAATTCCAAGTTTTGCTATAAAATCTGCAAAATGGAATTTTTCATGAGGCACATGAACCAATTTCACACTCCAATCACGTATCTTATTTAAGATTATAATATTCTCCGACTCCAAACTACACGTATTAAACAACCACAAGGTAAACATTATATTAAATTCTATTTGTAGTTATATTCACAAGTATAGAGCAAACTTAAAAAATAAAAAATAAAAAAAAATATCCTATTAAAATTTCCATTTCACTTGCAATAATATTTTAGAAAAATCCAAATTCATGCAAAATTTTTAGTACTTGTGCCAAAGAAGTATTCTAGGAAGTGGACCCACCGTAGGTAGGCTTTTTGGAGGCATATTAGTCAATGAAGTATATGAAAGGGACTAAACTTTTCTTTTATTATTGACCGGATAAATCGGTATTCGAGATTAATTTAATTAATTCGATTTGAATATTATAGGTTTTATTAAGAGATTGGATTTTTCAAATCTTTTTTATTTATTTTCAGAAATTGAAGTTGAAATCTCTGATTAAAAAAAGATAGTATTTGACTGTATAATTCAAAAGATTTTGGATATGAAAGGGTGCAAGCGGTCCAAAAAGATGGACAAATATCTCATAAAGGGAACTAAGGGACAACGAAGATCATTGATGGTCCCATTTGAGGAGCTAGTTATTTCTCTACTTGGAACATCTTCCATCAAATTTTACTTTCTGTTCAAACTTCCTTTGTACGAGTACACTAATATGATATAGAACAACATTAATCTAGAACAACTATAGATATGGTAAGGAATACAAAGTGATTTTACATAGTATATATTGTTAAGAAAAAGTGGCACTATGAGGGTCTCCTCCTCCTCTGCATTCCTTTGAGTTTTCTCTTTCCTACTTTTTTCAAATTTTATTACACTAAATCTTGACAATTCAAAGGCAATAATGTATGTCAAAATAGATGGAGGAGGCAGAGCCGGAGTAGTGTAATGTGAGTAGGCCAAGTTGCAATTATCATTCATAATGATAGTGTCTTTGGTGAGAAAAATAATAGAAACTCTCCTTTTCTTGTATATGGACCATGGAGTGCTGAAGATGGTTACTTGTGGTGCTTAAGAAAAAAGGAAGTATGATATAATTGATTTGATTCGGTGGAAGATTCAATAGTGTCTTGAATTCCACTCAAAGAAATCACCACTTCACCATGCTCTTCTTTATTTCATTTTGCTCCCCAAGCGTATCCTTCCTTCTGTCGTCCTTCTTTTTATTTTTGTTTTTTTTTTCTTTTCCCTTTTTAGTTTGTTAACAAGAGTTGACAAAATTAGTTCGAGTACTTATATATATATATATATATTGTGCTCATTGGTCCGATTAATTTAATTTAAGTTAACTATCAAATTCATTAAAAGATGAACTCTTCCGATATCTATAAGACGGTGGTATATGTATATATACATGAATGTATAAAGATATAAAAATATAAACTCTAAAAAGAAATATGTTTGATTTTATATTGCTGGGATGATTTAAATTAAAATTTTTGTAATAGTAAAGATTGATCATTTTAGCCATATTATTAGATTGAATGATTATTACCATCGAACCTTAAAAATTAGGCTTAAAGGAAGAGGGTTCCAAAACGGGAGGCTTAAAGAGCACTCGCTATCATACGGGTTGGACCACTCTGTGATGAAGCAATTTTAGAAGTGGGGCTAGATGGTCTGGTGCAATTCACATGCAGTACGTGCCCCAACTTATTCAGAAGGAATACCCTTCATCTTTTTATGGTTGGGTATGTGTTTCTTGGTCGAAGGCCCAGTGAACTCAGTTTTTAAAAGGACAGATCAGTGTTCATAATATCCCTCTCTTAATCCGGTAATTTCGAGTTTAAATTTCAGTATAATTAAAAAAAAAAAGACCTGGGAACTCTGGATGTGTCTTTCCCATGAATCCAAAAAATGTCAGGAACAGGGCCCTCAATTCAAGAGATTTTTCAAAGGATTTTTTCCTTGTTCATACCACACCAACACATGTAATACTTCTTTCAAATTTGTAAGGGGATGCTTTCCAATTTAATTAAATACTATATATATATTATATATATATTATATATTATATATATATATATATATATATATATTTTAGACAAGAAAATGAAAAGGATGACTAGCATAAAAATTTTTTCATGTTGCCTTTTTTTTGGGGGGGGGCTCACTAAGAGAATGATGTCCATAATACTAAGAGTTTGAGCCCCCCTTACCAATGGACTGTGAGATGAATGGTTGCCCTAAAAATTTTTTCCCACTATTAAACGTCTCCTAATTAAAACGTATGTCATTGATACTTGTTTTAAGGACTACAGTACCTATTTTAAGGAATAATTCTGAGTAGAGTTGGGTTACAATTGGCAAAGTTTCATAAATGGCAAAGGCTCTTTTTGAGGCATTGCCAAATGATCCCACTGTTGGAGGGCGGTGGGCACATGGATCTGCGGCTGCTTGGCCTTACCTGAATGGAAAACTAGTTTGCACAGAAAATATGTTTAAAAACTACTCCCCACAATAAAGATCAAATAAACAATAGGTAGCCATCTCAATCTTGATTTCTCATCTTAATTAATTAAAAAAAATATTAGTTCTTAAAATAGGTTTGAACTTTGCCAAGTAGGATCAATCTAAAATTTATAATTTGTCGATTCTTATATTTATTTAATAATTTTATCGGCTCATGTCTAAAGATTTATGGTTAAAATTTTTACTTTTATAGAAAATAAAAAAAAATAAAAGCAACTTTGTAATTAACAAAAAAAAAAAAAAAATTGGACCATGTCGTTCGGCCGTTGAAAATTTAAATTTAGGTTTGTGTGAGGTCAGCACACTTGAAAGATGATTCACGGTATTAATATTTAATTGATTCAATGATTAGTCATCAGATATCCATCAAGTAAGATTTATATTTTAATTTTGTATATAACAAAAATACCTATTATAAAAGATTTATTTTTTAAGAGTTCAACTTGATTTGAACAAAATTTAATCAGATTTAATTTAATTTGAATCAAATTTATATTAAGTTAGGTTAAGGTGTAAAGTAGGAGGAATAAAGTAAGGGAAGTAAATATAAGACGGAATAGATGATCACTCTCGTTTGGTTCGGAGTAAAAAAGGGAGATGAAAGTAAAAGAGAGGTGAAATAGCACACTCTTCAACAACAATAACAAACCGAGTTTTAAATCTAATAATTTAGAATTAGTCATTTAAAAGATAAATTATGATTAAAAAAAAGTAGAATAAATAAATAATAAATATAAAAATAAAAATATATACAAAGGAGAATAAAAATAAAAATAAAATTTTAAAAAAAGTAAAAGTAAAATAAATCAATAAATATATATCCACAATATATTAATTTAATTTGTACGAATTCTTTTACACCACTTATTTCTATCTAAAGTTATCTTTTCGTTTAAACTCTTAACTATCATATCTTTATTAATAATTTGCATCCAAATTTTCAACGCTCTACTCCTACATTTTACTAAATTTCTCATATTTAAGTTTTCGGTTCTCTTTACCGGTGTGTTCTTGGGTTTTCTTTACACATGTTCAAGCCATTTTAAACAACACTTTCGCATCGTATTTACAATTGAACTAATTTCCAATTTGTTACGAATTTTTTCATTTTTAATTCTATTTCTTCTAGTTTTATCAAACATCCACCTAAACATTTTCATTTCTGTTACGGTCATTTTTTGTTCTATTGTTGTTTAATAACCCAACACTCAATATCATATAATAATGCAGATCTAACCGCAATTCTATAGAATTTTCCCTTCAAATGCATTCGTATCGTGCGATCGTAAATAATTCCAGATGTTTTTCTCTATTTTATCCAATCCACTTGAATTCTATGGTTCACATCTCTATCTATATTACTATTATTTTGAATGACGAAATCTAGATATCTTAACCGTTTATTTTCAGGTATATTTTGTCCATCTAATCTAATCGTTTTTTCATTATTTCGATAATTGTTGCTAAATCTAAATTTTATATATTCAATTTTCGATCTACTCAATCTAAATTTTCTGAACTCTAGTGTGACCCTCTATAACTCAAATTTAACATGAATACATTTCCTAGTTTTATTAACCAGAACTATATCATCTGTAAAAAGTATATACAATGGTATTTTATAGTGAATGTTTTTTGTAATTTCGTATATTACGATTGTAAAGATGAGAGGACTTAATACTGAATTTTGATAGAGTCTGATAGCACCCTCTTCATATTAGAAAAAATTTTCTTCTATTCGTGGACTGATTGATACTATAATAAAAATCTGTGAACAAAATTATCTTTTTATTTTTCCAATTTTATATAATTTAAAGAGAATAATACTCATTTTCTTCTCTCTCTCTCCCTTTCACTTTTCACTCCAACCAAATAAAAGAAAATAATATCTATTTCTTTTCCTTCCGCTCCCACCAAACAAAATAAAAAAATATATTTACCTCTACCAAGTTAAGTAAATCTTCCGCTTCCCTTCTCCCTTCCCCTCTCCCTCCTCTCCCCTGAAACAAAACTTAACGTTACTCTGATCTAGCGTGGTTACACGAGGAAAAAAAAAAGAAAAAAAGTAAGACGGTTTGGAGTCTGATTCGGCTAGATCAATTTTTCTTTTAAGTTCGGGCCACGTCTACTGGGCCTGGACTAGGTTTCGAGGACTTTAAGTTTTAGTTGAGAAAAGGCTGGACTTCAATATGTTGAACCAGGCGGAATCAGATGAAATGCTACATTAGATGTTGGGCTTCTCTCTCCAACTCTTGTGCCAGTAAGCTTAGGCAGAAGCAGGAGGATGCATGAGTAGGAAGAGTGAGGCACAGTTTTCTTTGAAAGATGTAGCCGCGGCACTTTGGGAGAAATGCCGCCACGCACCAGACAGAAACATTCTCACCATTTTCTATTAATTAAATTACTCATTCCATGATGAATAATTCAAAGCTTCAAGCCCCATAAAAACCCTAATTAACTAGTTGCCATCGCATTGGGATAGGCGTGGTAAAGGTTGTGAGTCAAGGGACGATCTTTTAGTATTTCGAGAGCACTTTTTACTTTTTACTTTTTATAGGACATTGAACTTAAATGTTATGCATGTTTTTACTTTTAATCTTGCTTGTTGGCATACGTGTTATGTTAAATCATGAGTTCCGATAAAAATGTTAGATTTTTTTTTTTATCATTTTTTAGATTTAAAAATTAAAAATAAAAAAATTATATTAAAATAAATTTTTTAAAATTAAATCCGGTAATACTCAAATTAAATTAATTGAATATGATTTTACACATCGATTAATTATAAAAAAATATATATATATACACAGTGTTGTGTTAATTAATAGATGTTTTACTTAAGGAGTTCACATAACCACACCATATGCATGCTATGCTATGATTTTTGTTAGCACCACCATTTAATTCACATAAAAAATTATTTATATAATAATTATATTTTTAATTAAAAATACTATAAATAGATACAAATGGAAAAGTCAAAAGAGAAGAAACAAAAAGTTGAATCATTTTGTTTTGAGCATTAGATGCTATACATACATTATTGTCGGAGTGGCTGGCATCTATAACCTCCTAACTACGTTGGATTGGATGCTAAACTTGAGAAGTGAGCAACAAATTTAGTACACTCGCATCCAGAATTTATTATATGTATGCTATTTACCGTCTCTCTATTGTATACAAGAAAAATTCTGAGCCATTGGATTCCATCCGACAGATTTCACTTTCCCAACTTTATTATGATGATGACTCACCATTCTTAAAATGCCACGTGCCACTCCAACAATCACGTCCTCAAACATTCTGCTGCTTGCTGTTTTGCAAACTCATATCAACAACAACGCTCCACAGCCGTGCGATCTCTCCAAAAATATCATCGGACGGCAACCGAAACCTACAAACAGGACAAGTGTTCTTCTTCCCTAGCCACCTTAAAATACACATCCAGTGAAACAAATGCTCACAAGGCAACCCGCACGCACTACTTCCTTCGCTCATCTCCTCCTTGCAAATAACACACTCCGCCCCGCGCACTGTCACCTCCACCGCCGGCAGTGCAACCACGGATGCCGGAGATGCCCCGACTTCTCTCTCCACCTTCCGGCAAACCCCAATTTGAGACCCCACAAATCTCCAACATCTTGTCACTAAGTCAATGTATTGATTCAAATGGGAGAACCCAAGTCCTGAGTTTGACAAAAGTGATTCCAATTGGTGGCGCGTGAGTTCCACTCGCCACCGTGAGTGTGGGGCTTGCAGGGCGCCCGGTTTGCACTGTTGGAGCTCACAAAGGGATAGGAGGAGCAAAACGGCATCGTATTCCCGGAGCTTCATGTGGGTGAGTGAAGTTGGGGGTGATGGGGTGTTGTGGAGGCGCGTGAGTAGGTGGAGAGAGATGAGGAGGTGGTGGGCAATGAGGTGAGTCTTTTGGAGGAGAGAGAGAGAGCGAAGGTGGTGGAGAGAAAGAGAGAAGAGTGTTGGCGAGGAGAGCACGGCGGCTAGGCGGTGGTTGTGGCGGTGGCGGAGCAGAGAGATGGAGTGCTTGAAGTGGGAGAGCTGGTGTGCGCTTAAAGTGGAGAGGGCAGTGATGAGTGTGTGGGTGTAGTGGGTGAGCTTTTGGATTTCTTCTTGCTCTTCCATTGTGTTTGTTTGAGGTTTTTCTGGTACCTATTGAGAGATTTTAAGTGGAATGTGTGTGTGAGAAAGTTTATTCGGATGTACCTCTTGGCTCCATTTGGACATGATTGACTCTCATGTTGTGAGGGCCATCATTTTTGGCCTTGTTTCTCATTTATAGGATTTTGGTAGCCTGCGTGTTGTGTCGGGTGGGGTAATATAAAGAGAGATTTAGATATAGTACCAAAATTAAAGGGTTTGTGGGTAAAGAAAAATTTCCTTATTAATAAAAAATTATTCTGCTTTAATCAAAGAAAATAGAAATATATATAATTTATCAATTCTGAAATCTCTTTTTCTAAATTTCAAACTTAAAATCTTTATAAAGAAAAATAAGAATGGTGTTACTTGAGTTATAATTACCATATTTTTTTAAATTTATTTGGATTGAATGATCGAAGACTTTATCTTTTAATCAGAGGTCTAAAGTTTGAATTTAAAAAATGATAAAAAAGAATTTGAAAGAGTCAATTCAAAAAATGAGTTTCACAGTATTTAAAACGGATTAATTAAATAAAATCCGGATATTGATTGTGAAAAAAAAAAACAAGAGATTTTGTTTATTTGATAAGTGGCCTAGGGCCCTCGTTAAGGACCACAAAAATGTTCCTACTGTTGTAGAGATACCATATCACATTTTGGATCATTTTGCCGTACCAAAATAACATTAAAAAAAAAATTTTAAAATAACCCAAACGGAAATTTTTTTTTTCAAAATAACTCGAATTTGTCGCGAGTTGAAACCGCGACCGTATTTGTCGCGGATTCAACCTGCGACAAAGCTACGCGTCAGCCGGAAGGCATTCCGCGTTTTGAAAACGCGGAATGGTGGCTATTCCGCGTTTCCAAAACGCGGAAATGGCTTTTTCGTGTTTTGGAAACGCGGAAAGCTAATTTTCTTTTTTAATTAATAACGTTATTAATTAGGTTTTAGTGAGATTAATTAATTTAATAAATATTAAATATGTAGTTAATATAAATTAATATGAAATTAGTTGATTAAATATAGAGATTCAATTTAAATTTTATTGTATATAGATTAAATTTAATTTAATAAATAATATTATTATATGTATTTAATTTATTCATACAGATATTTTCTTTCTCTATTTCTAATTTACTCCTTTTGTTTCTCAATCTCTCTAAATAGATATATTTATGAATATATTTATTATATGTATTTAAAATTTCAATTTATAAGTATATGTGTTTTAATTATAAATGAAAATAAAAGTCTAGAGAGAGATTATACGATTCAAAATTGTGTATTATAATGATTAAAAAAAATCAGATTAGTTTGCCTTTATAATTTTATGAAAATTCTCAAAATTAAAAAATAATTCTAACAATTTTTAAAAATTACAAAACAGTCACAAAAAATTCCCATAATTACAAACAATTGTAACATTACAAAATGTTAGTATTAGTATCTAAAAATAAATTACCATATCTGCAATTATTCTATATATATAAAAATAAATAAATTAAACATTTTATAAATATTCAACAAACATAAAAAAAATTTAACAATTTAAAATTAAATCAATTAATAAAACAATAAATACTCTATTCATTAAAAATTTATATTACTAAAAAAAATTATTACAATATTATCTTTTATTATAATAAACATTTAAACTAAATTAAAACCCTAAACTCACTTTATATTTATAATACTAATTTTAATAATGGAATGAAAAAAATAAATTTACAATTTCATAAAAATACTAATTTTAATAATTTTAATATTTAGAATTAAATTACTAAATATTAACTAAAATCATTTATTAAATAATTTTATAATAAAATTTTTAAATTATTAATAAAAAATGTTACATGTTTTTAATATTTACTAATACTTTTATATTAAACTAAAAGTATTAATATATTAAACCATTTACACGTTAATACATTTTAAATTTAAATATAATCGTTTAATTTAAAATATTTTAATATAAATATTTTTAAATATCAACATTAATATTTAATCAAAGTTTTAAATTTATTTAAGTAATTAAAATATGGTCACTTAAAAATATTTAAATATAGTCATTTATTTTAAAATTTAAAATTTATAATATTTTAAAAGTATTTTAAAAGTATTAATTTATAATCTTTTAAAATATTTTAAAAGTATTTTCAAATATTTAATTTATAAATTTAATTTATAATTTATAAATATTTATTTTATAATATTTTATAAGTATTATTATAGTCATTTATTTTAAAATTTTTTAATTTAATTTATAATATTTTAATATAAATATAGTCATTTCAAATAATTTAAACTATAAATTTTATAATAATTAATAGTTTAATATAACTATTACTATTTTTTTATTTAAAAATACCAAAATTTTAATGTAATTTTATAAAAATACAATGAACATCTAATAATAATATTATTATTTATTAAATTAAATTTAATCTATATACAATAAAATTTAAATTGAATATCTATATTTAATCAACTAATTTCATATTAATTTATATTAACTACATATTTAATATTTATTAAATTAATTAATTTTATTAAAATCTAATTAATAACGTTATTAATTAAAAAAGAAAATTAGCTTTCCAGCGTTTCCAAAATGCGGAAAAGCCATTTCCGCGTTTTGGAAACGCGGAATAGCCATCATTCAGTGTTTTGAAAACGCAAAATGCCTTCCGGCTGACGTGTGGCTTTGTCGCGGATTGAAACCGTGACCGGATTTAACCCGCGACAAATACGGTCACGGTTTCAACCCGCGACAAATTCGGGTTATTTTAAGAAATTTTTTCCCGCTTGAGTTATTTAAAATTTTTTTTTTTAATATTATTTTGGAACATGTCTCCATTTTGCCCCTCCTCTTTTTAAATGGTAAACATGACCTTACTAAATATTTTCACAATTGATATTTCTTTTTTAACTAAAGATCCTTGACTTCTTGTATTTTTTGTTGTTAGTTTACTTTATTAATGGCCTCTTAATTACCGGGAAAAAAAAAGCTAAAAGAAAATTACCCCATTACATGTGAGATATGAAACAAATAAAAAGTCCATGATTATAGTCAACTAGATTTCTCATTCAAAAATATACTTTTTTCCTTTTGTTTTGTTGATATTTCATACTTCTAATAATTTATTTTTTTGATTCATATATATATATATATATATATATATATATATATATTTAATTTATGTTAAAAGTAAGAATGGCATTTCTATTAAATCAAGATAGAAAATTTTAGCTAACAATCACGAATTTCTGTATGCAAATTATACAAATTTTTTAAACACAATAATATAACATGACACATAAATAAAATGGATCTAACAAGGGAATAAAAAAAAAAAACCCCATATTCAAATTTTCAGTCTGTGACATGTAATCTTAAAAGGATTCATATATTTCATGCCAAAAAAAAAATTATATTCGAATTATGTTCAAAATTTAAAACATAGTTTGGATAAAATTTTCAAATACAAGACTATTTTAAATAATGTAATATTTTTACTTTAATCCTATTACCAATTTTTAACCACAAGAATTCATATTTCTTCATTTAAATATATGCTTGAAAAGTTATAAAAGCTTCATTATTGAAGGTAGAACAAATACTTGAATTTTAAATAACCATCTGAGTTTTTGACTTAAATTATTTCAAACATTATTTACATTTTGTAGATCCAAAATATCAATTTATAAAGGTAACACTATTAGAAAACATGGTTTCAGCGACGGAAAACTACCGATGGAAAAATATTCATCGGTAATAGTGACAGATTAACGTCGGAATTTTTACTGAGGGATTAACGACAGATTAAAGACGGAAATCAGTGATGAAAATTAGCGACGGATATATTTCCGTCGCTAAACCCTTAAAAAAATAAAAAATATATTATAAAATTATCAGCGACGGATTACTGACGGAAATATTATAAAATATTATAATTTTATATTATTCTAATATTATTAAGAAATAAGAAATAAAGATAATAAGTAAAAAGAAAAAGATATATAAATAGATAGTTTGTTTGATTTAGTGGCAAATGTGTTCTCATATCATCATTACTGTGCAGGTTCGATTCTCACCACCAGTGTGGGAGGGTGGTGGGCTATATCTTCGTCGTTTTAGCGACGATTTTTTTTTCGTCCCTAATATTAACAATGAAATTAAGCCATTACTAATTCGATACTGATATTTGCGATGAAAAAAAATCAGTCTCTAAAAATTAACGGGATCACTTTTACGATAGATTTAGCAATGGAAAAAATTCGTCGCTGATACCTTTCAGCGACGGAATTTCTAGTAGTGTAATAATAGGGTTATTTTTGCTATTCTAGAAAAAGAAAGTAAAAACTTTATAAACAGGTGCCCATCTCTATAACAGGAAGAGCATTTATTTGTTTTTGTATCAAGTCCTCTCAGAGCACTTATTAGAAAAACCCTTTTACCAAAACGAGAAGAAATTAATAGGACAATTGTTAGTTTCACTTGCGCAAGCGATAGAGAGAGAATGACAGTCTATGGTATATGAAGATTTGAAGTTAACAATTTTGCATTAAAAAAATATGTACTGCACTGCATCTGCATGTGTGTGTATATAGTGCTGTGTGTCTCAATATGTGAAAGAAATCTATGTGTGTATAGTGTTAGTTTCACAAATTTATGTACTGCACTGCATCTGCATATGTGTGTGTGTATAGTGCTGTGTGTCTCAATATGTGAAAGAAATCTATGTGTGGAAAAATGAGTCGATGAGTTATCATTTCACATGCCCCCTTTCCTGGCAAAAAGGAAAAAAGTGCTCCCTGTTTTCCCACTGCAGGCTCACTGCCAGTAAAAGAGAAGTATAGCATTTGATAAATAAAAATGCTTTTTATTTATACAAGGAATTTAATTTTATCATCATATCAGTCTTTTTTTTTATTAAAAGGTCTATTTAATTTTATTTGAGTTTGATTCCAACTTTTCTCACGAGGTCGAAATAGATATTATTTGCATGGGTCAAGGCCCAAACTGTCATTTTAGCAGGTAGACATCGACAAAAGTGTCGAGGGAGCATCAAACTATTTGGGAGGAGTCATTGGCACTAAAGTCTTCACATGAGCATTTGGGTGGCCATGTGAGGCTGTTAGGAGATGTGGAAGGTGAAGGTTGTGGTTGTGGAGCAGAATGGTGCGGCTATGAAGAGGGTTTTTGTCCACAACTAATTGTCCAATTCAATAAGCCTCATTCTCTTTTCATTATATCTCTCTAGGTTGCCTAAAGGAACAAGCAGAAACAAAGAAAAGTATTTGGTCCAACCATGACCCTTTCACGTGGTCAATCATGTTTCTCTTGTCCCTACCAAGAGATAGTAAATTATCATCTGATGCGATGATGGCGCAACCTAGCACCATACCATTATGCGGCTGTGGTGTGGTGATTCCGTGTCCCCTTTCCCCTACCACAGAGACCCCATCTTCACTCTTTACACTTAGCAATTTGATGAGTTTGTATGGGACCAGGCAGTTCAGTGAGCCTTGGCATGAGAAATTGTTCTCAAGCATGAGTTGATGTGGTAAGAACCTGATTATATTGATTGCAACCACATCAAGATTCCAATACAGAAAAAAAGAAATATAATTTTTATTAATTTTGAACCCAAATTAACGTTGTGGGTCATTACAAAAACCCATAAAAACAATGTTTGGAAAAAATTTTATCCAATAATTATTCTTCTTAATAAGTTAGAAAGTCTTAGAAGGCCAAATTGCCAAGAAATATCATTGCTCGATCTATATCACTAATGTGCAGATTGCTGTCAACACTCTTGCTGAATTGACTACTTGAATGTTGTCATCTATCCATACCAAGCCTATAACGTGGACTATTGTTCACCATTCAATCATTTTTAGTTGATTTTGATTTCAGCAAGAAATATACAGAGGGCAACCAATCTAGCTTTTCTAGCTTACATCGAATTTTCACAGAGCTTTCATTCCAAATCTTCAAGTCTCCGTGTTCACATCTCATCTGAAGCATTAAAATCTTTCTTACTCTCTTAAAACCTTGAGGTAATCCAAAATTTTATTTGCATAAAAATGTGAACATATGATTATTGTTGTAAATGCCCAGAATTTCTTTTCACCTGTCAAGAATAATAGAGACTAGCTTCTCAACAATTGGGAATTCCCACAGATTACAGAAAAAATAATGTCTGGCACCAACCGTGCATCACCCCACTTTTGCCTATGCTTCTCATCTGTATTCAAAAAGAAAAAATGGCCTCTTCTTCATATCATAACTCGCAGCTTATTTTGATCAATCAGTGACCCCTAGGATGGATAGTGCAATAGTCAGTGGTCACATATCCAAAAACATTTGACTTGAAAGGTCCTAAGTCAAGTCCCATGCTTGATTATAAAACACTTTTGGGCTCAGATATATATGCTATTTTAAGCAAATGCACATTGTGAAACATAGCCTTCCTATATCATCAACTCAAGTACAGTTTCGAAAACCTCAGATTTTTTTTTTTTTTTTTCCACATGATGTGTGGCATGTATCTTTAGCGTCATTCCGGATATGGCCGGGGATCTTCTGCAATTGAATTTTCTTCAACTGGTCCCTCACAGACTCGACTTCTTCCCATTTCCCAGCTTGTGAAAACAATTCTGTCATAGCGTTCTAAGTTCCTGTTTTTTCAGGGCCAACCTGAATGAGATTTTTAAAAGTAAAATTTCCAAGTTCCACATCTCAACAGACTGAAGCTCCATTCAGCAATGCTCCCCAAACCTTAGCATTTGTTTCCATAGGCATTTCAGAAATAAACTCAGACACTTCAGAGAGCCTTCCAGTTTGGCTTAGAACCGCTGCCATGCAGGCATAATGCCCAGCTGCAGGCTGAATACCAAATTTTGAAAACACAGAACCAAAGGCTTCCCACAGCTCATCTACTGCACCAGAATGGGCACACACATTTCAATACTGCTGTGAATGTTACGGGATCAAGCTGAGATACATAGTCAAGCATCTCATAGAAAAAAGCCGAAGCCATATTAGCATCTCCAAGGGCAGCATAAGCAGAGATAACTGCTGTCCATACAATCACACTCCTTTAGATAGCTCAAAAACCTGCCTTACTGCTTGAACAAACCGTGATTTTGCATAAATATCAACAATAACAGTTGAAACGTATATATTCGGATTATTGCTATTCCTAATCACATAAGCATGTATTTCCTTCCCACTTCTCAAGTTCTAATATGTATATATATATATATATGAAGGTCACAGAATTTGTTCTCAAACCCAAAGCCTGCATTTTGCAAAATTGCTCTGGAATTTCATCGTGCCTATTATTCAGCACCAAATCAGACAAACAGCATTCCAAGTTCTTAAACCTTGGGATTCTACTTCGTGGAAAAGATCCACGGCACTGTTAACGTATCCATGAATCATATATCCGGAAATTATTGCACCATATGTAACTTCATCCCTTTCACTCTTCTCAAAAAGTTCTCTGGCAGAATCCAAGTCACCACATTTCGAATAAAACCCAATTTTCGAATTACAAAGCAAAACATCCATCTCAATTCCATTCTCAGTTACACACTTGTGAACATCCATCCTAAAACTGAGATTCTTCAAATGTCCACATGCTTGCATCACACTAAAATTTGAAATCCAAGAATCATTCATATATATTAAGCTCCAAAAATAACTTGAGTAAACCTATCCGAACACGTCGTAATTCGCACAACCACAGCTTTAGACAAGGTGGACGAGGATCCCTAGAATGCATAGGGACGGCAAACTAGATATGTACATATATACATTTAAAAAATATATGCATATATATTTAAATTTAAACATAAATCAAGAAAAAATTTCCACGTTCAAAGTAAGAAAAGAAAGATTTTTTTACCTCCAATTTTAAAAATAAAAAACAAAAAATCAAACATCCATAAAACACAAAGCTCCCTCACGATGGAGCTTTCGAACCTACATGTGGAGTTTGCTGCACAACAGCTCCATATTGCATTTTTAAATTGAGAAAATGCCATTGGATAGTCAAGTTTCAACAATAATATTAAGCCGACCATGGCATGCACAGGACAACGTGCACATGGAGTCAAAAATTACATTGTCAAGTCAAGGGAAAGATTCAAACGTCGTATCCATAAGCCAAAAGAAGGTCAGAATGTCACTAGACAGCAAAAAGCGTGGAGAGTCATCGCATTCGCACCTGGGGAACGTGGGTGCCCCTTTGGGCTGCTGCTCTCACAGCTATGCCCAAGGTGCAGATTCTTTGAAAACCTGCACACTTTTCTCGAATGGATACACCTGCGACCGTACCGTACTTGTCTATTATTTCGGTGTAATTTTAGTTTATTATGATTTTTCTTTGTCTACCATTCTTAAAATTTTACTTTCCTATTCTAGTGGGGTTCTCTAGACTATTTTTACACTTGTAAAACTTTCATCATGCAAATTTTCTGATATTATTTGATTAAGAACTTTATTTTCTTTCGATTTGTGGGTGTACCCATTCATCGCACCCTAATGCATTTGGTACACCCTAGTGCATTCGGTACTCTTAGTACCTGTGAGGGCAACTCTTGTGCGTATATATTGACTAAACTAGGACAATCTCCGTGATTTTCAGGTATTCTCTTTTTCTCCTGATAGTTTTTTTTATTAAAAAAAATTAAATTAATTGAATACATTATAATTTAATTCAATATGTATTTTTAAAAAATTATTTAATTGAAAATATTTTTTTTATCAATTTAAAATTATTTAATATAAGAGTTTGTTTATTTATTTCTTAAGTTATTAGTTCATACATCGTTACTCCTAAACCATAATAACCCCGTCAGCCAGGTTGGCCTCGTTTATATTTTAATATTATTCGGGGGGTCGGGTTGGGGCTGGGCCAAGGACCGCAGGGCGCCTATACCTCAGTCTGTACCGCGAGCCCGGTCTGGCCCCCCTTTTCTTCAGAATTTTTGTCCAAAAAAAAAAAAAAACCCTGATCAGGGGAGAATAACTCGGCAGAAGCCCTCGCACGCTCCGCCCAAGATCTGATTTGCCTGAACGAGCTCCGAGACATGATTAGGTAATCTCTCTCTCTCTCTCTCCCTCCAAGCACAAGAAAATTACTCAGGCAGATCTGTCCTTCATTTGCGGTTGATTTGAGTGCGAATCTCTGACAAATTTCATCCGATTTCTCTTTAAGTTTGTGGTCTCCGTGAATTTGATTTTTAATTCCTTTATTGATTTGATGTCAATTTGGATGAAATCTATGTAAATCGAAGATTATTGCGTTGCAGGCATTATCATGCGGAGAAGTAGATGTTGATTTCAATATGAAGGTCGACAACGAAAAGGAATGCGTCTCGAAGTTTGTGAATAAGGTCTCTGATCCATACTTTCTTCTTAGTTTTTATTTTTAAAATTGGTTTGTAGTATTGAAATTAGGGTTTTTTTGAATTAACATTATATTCTATTATTTTTACGTTTTGGAGACGGAGTTTTGTTGGTTTGAAATTAGGGCTTTTTTTTTTGAATTAACATTATGTTATATTATCCTTAGGTTTAGGAGACAATAGGGCAGTCATGCTTTCTTTGGTATAGACTTACTAGATAGAGCTCCAAAATTTCATGGAATTCATCGTTTGTATTTTGTTTGTTCTCTTTATCACAATGATCTGCCAAATGAATAAAGGTTTTCATATTCATCATTTTTTTCCTTAGTAATTTGATTTGAACTTGATTTGTGGATTTTATTTTATTTTATTTTGTTTTGTTTTTTCTCAATTTATATACTTTTGCTAGAAAGGGAAATGCAAATGGGAAAAGGCACCAGGGAGATGCATGAGGTACAATCTCAACGTTGTTGTACAGGAACCACATAGGTCCTCTATAGCAAAAGACCAATGAAAAACTGAAAATGAAGGGCTTTTTTTTTTTCAAAGGAAAAAAAGAGTCAAACTGATTGAATTAATCAGGTTCCTATTTGCTATCTGCAACCTGATAGTCCTCCTCAACTCCAACTTATTATGCACATTTGATTGTGTGCCTAATTTATATGAAGTATGGTATGTAATTCTTATGTTTTGGTTTAGGTGCTCCTGTTTGTTGATTTGATTGTCATTGGAGTCTCGTATCCACAAAGGAATATATATGCTAGTATGCCAGTTGTTTGAAGTGTGGGTTGAGATTGCTGCTGATGCATATAAGTCCCCCTTATCAGTCATAAATTGGGCTAAACCAAAGTTCACCATAATAGGTGTATATTCATCATCAAGGAGAATATTGTTGGGCTTTTTGTCCCGATAAATGATGTGATTGGAATGAAAGACACTGTCTTGATGATTTTAGAGCCAACATTTGTCTGTGTAGAGAAATACATTGAGTGGTTTGAATGTTTTTGGTTAGTGTACTGAGTTCTTCGGAAATTTGCTGACTATGAGAATGGAATCAGATGAGTTGGATATTGCTTTTGCTTTTCAATTCTGGTTTGCACGGTAGTCAGATGTTGTTGCTGCCATCCCAAAGTCACTGCTGCCCACTAAAGAGATGACAACTAGTTCCTTCCCTGTGCTTGAGTAAAACTGTTTGATTCTGAAAACATACCACCATCATGGGTCGAATTCTAACGGACTACTGGTTGCATATCCATTGAGTTTGATTGTATGCTGGCACATTTTGAAAATTCGTAATCATACCCAGTGAGTCGACCTAACTCCAAGGAGATATGGAAGTAGTTGCTTTCACTTTGGCTGGTAGCTGCATTGACTGTATTACAACAGTAACAACATTTCACTACAATCGAAACTGGTAAAAGCAATATGCTACCGTTCCAATTCTTTTCATATTCAATTTTTCAAGGTACATAGCCATAATAAGTTTGACAAGTCAATGGAACTCTATACATGGTTGGATATGGCTAAAAAAATCACCAATGCAATCTCAAATTGTGTAATCAATTAGGATTGAAGTACATTCTCCTTGATAAGTCCAACCCTATTATTGCTGACTTCATTTTTGCCTGATTCGTGATCCACAAAGTGACTGCATTTACCTCCAAGTTGTAGGTACATGTGGCTATATTGACCCACAATTCTATACAATTGTCATGCTTACATAAAAATCCATGTTTTTAGCTTCAGCATCATCCTTGGATGACATTTCTCCTATCTGTTCTGTTGGTTGTAGCTTTGGAGCCTTTTGGCAATTCCATTCTCTGTCAACAAGTTTTTGGGCTTTATGTTTGCTAATGTAATTTTCACAAATGAAACCCTAGTTTTGCCGTGTATATCGCATTACAATACATTGATATGGATGAGAATTAACCGAAGTGAGCTTCTTATGGAAAACTTGGGGAAACCTATAGACAGCCTAAACATTTCAAGCTCCAAAAGTAGTTTTCAAGTCTTTTTTTTTTTTTTTTTTTAACTCTTTATCACATGAGAAGTAGGAAAGCAGTGTTTATCTAAAGTACAAAATATTTCAGCACTCTAGGTTTCCTTTCCTGGTCTGCCCTCTCTTCACAGTGTTATGCTTCATACTTGTTCTAGTGTTGGTCAATACAATAGGCATTAGGTAATTTTGATAGGCTGTTCAATCTTTACATATCTTTCACTCGGATTGTTTTCAATTTATTTGTGGTGTTCACTGACCCATAATTATATACTTGGCATGTGATGGGCTTTTATTGGAGATATTGCAGATGGAGTTGAGTTTCATGGCAAGACAATTATACATTGATTTTCCTTGCTAGCATTGTCAGAAACACCAGTAGAAATGGAAAACTCATGCGGGATTCAGGGGTTGGAATCTACATCAACAGGGATTTTTGAATTATGTGGGGAGCCTGCAGTTATTATTAATGGGCTGCCTGATGTACCTGGAAGTGATGAAGCTCTTGTTCCTTGTGATATTGTAAGTGATGTAGAGTCCAAGAGGAACACTGGTTGTGGCAAATGGTTGGAAGGAAGAGAAGTTCAAAAGTTGTTTGGGGAACAGTTCTATTCTGGCACTGTAACCAAGTTTGACAAGGAAACAGGCTGGTACAGGGTTGTATATGAAGATGGGGACTTTGAGGATCTTGAATGGCATGAATTGGAAGAAGTTCTTGTACCTCTAGACATTATGATTCCATTGAAAACTCTGGCACTGAAGATCATAAAAAGGCGCCAGAAAAGCCCTCATAAAACAGGCAGAAGTGTTGGACGACCCAAAAAGAGCCAGATTACAAATAGAGCAGGAAAGGATTATACATCGGAGATTCCTGAAACAACTTCATTAGTGGATGGAAACATTGTTGAAGATCAACGTGAAAACACAGTCACTGTCAAATGGATAGGTTCAGATGGTCAACTTACAGTGAAGTAGGAAGGCAATGCAGCTACTCGGGTTGGAAGCGTGCTGATGAAATCTGAGGTTAGATGTCAAAAAGCTTGAATTCCCTTTCCGGTTTTGAATCATGAAGTTCAACCAAGATTCAGAGAGATCTCTTTTCTTAGGTTCTCCTCCACCCTGCATTTAGCTCCTTTCCATTGTCATGCTATCAGCACAACCTTAAAAGGACTCCTCTCCAGAACCCACGTTTGGAATTTTGAACTATGAATTGAGCAAAGCTGTTGTTTGTAGAAAAAGGGGTTGTTGGCATGCCGTTTTCAGTTTGTTATGAGAAATACTTGTTGAATGGTGTTGTCTCTCTCTCCAGTTTCTAGTTGGAACCGTTCAACCCCAACAAACAGGGGCATGGAAAAAGGAAATTACTTGCCAATAGTGTCTTGTTACTCAGATGATAGAAGAACCATTTCTTCCTTTGGTGGGCTGTCATCTGGAGTCACCAATTCCAAGTATTGTCCCGCTTTCAGTTGTTCAGAATATATATATCTTTAATAAACACTTACCAAGTTCAACAAATTATAGATATGAAGTCAAAGTACAGAGTTTCTAATAACTTTTAGCTTGCGAAATGAAAGATGATAAACTTGGTTTCAACTTAATAAGGGCATTTCTGTAATTGGGATTTTAATAATATTTTATACAAATGTCTATTAAAACTTAAAAAAAAAAAAGCCTCCCTTTACTATAGCTATTTTTTAATTAAACATAATAAATAGAAAAATGATAATAATAAAAAATTGTCCGAGCTTAGTTTTTACTCACCAACATATTTGAATTAATTTTATCTTATTCGATAAACGGAAAACCGAACATCCTTTTCTTTTCGAGATCGAAACCAACACCTTATTAATCTTGCCTGCGAGGATCTTCTTGGTTCCACGTTGGCTTTTCTTCTTCCCTCTTCTCTTCTCTCCCTCTCTCTCTCTCTCTCTCTCTCTCTCTCTCTCTCTCTCCGCCCCCCCCCAGTTGCACGACACAATGTAAAGTAAAACCCCACACGCAAAATTCATTTTACTGATATCAAGTTTCATCTAACCGCAGTTTTACTTTCCATCAATATGCTTGTGTAACCTTACTCGCACCATCTCATTTTTGTGTAATTTCACTGTTTCTCTGCTTTGTATTGCTGAAAACGTGGTTGATTTAAGTATGTCGCATCCTTATCTAGTGTTTCTGTTGTTCTTAATTAGTTGGTTTTCTATTTCTGTGTTGAGTTTGATGAAAAATGGAAGTAGGAGTTCCAGAGGGTACATGTACTTTATCTTTTAATTGTGGTATGCCAAATGAATGCGGTCGCGGTGATGATGATTGTGATGAGAGAGATAGAGATGCATCTTATGCTTTGCTGGAATTTGCTAATGAGATTGTGAAGTCCAAAAATGAAGATAATGTGGGCCGAATGGCAAGGATTCCCATATTGAGAATTGAGCTTGAAGAAATGAGAAAAGGGGCCCAGTATCAGGGGATGTTTGAGAAATCAGCCAGTGGAGACAAGGAAATTCTTCAATATGGGTTGGATGAGGAGTTTACTGATTGCAAGAAATGTAGACCAAGCTATTGTGTTTATGTGGTTTCACAGACTGGGGAAAAGGAGATGGTTCCAAAAGTGTCTATGGTTGAGGGAATGAACCCTGATTTCTCACTAACATCAGATATAGACCAGAAAATGTGTACTGTTTTGCAAAAGTCAAAAAGGTTAGGACTTTGGATTATAATGGAGTAACTTGCTCATACAGAAAGGTGGCTTGTCATGGTGGACGTATGCCGGGGGCAAAGTTGGGGAAATACTTGAAAGAAAAAAGGAAGGCGAGGAAATCTTACTGCAGTATAAATGAATTAAGAGTATAATGGTATGGAGCGTCATCCTAGTGTGCGGCGACATAGTCAGGAGAAGCTAAAAATGGTGAAATCAAAAGCATTTGACAAGCAGTCCACTCTTGTAAAATATTTAGTTCATAGCGGATTCTCGTTATCTATCATACATTTTCTTTCTGGTATACTGGCAGCTATGATTTCTACGGAGCCAGAATTGGAAGCATTTGGTCATGATAATAGGAAGGGTAAGGTAATTGGGAAAGTAAACAAAAAGGGTGAAGACAGTATGGGGAAAAGGGAGCTGCCTTCTAGTACAGTTGATGAAATTGCTGGAGATCCTCTTGTTCTTTAAATGCAAGAGCCGCTTGAGGATTTTGTTAGCAGAGCTCTGAAAATTTTTTCATCCAAAACAGCACCACCATCTGCAAAGAACTGGAACCGGAAGCCACTTACATTTTATGAAAAATATAGTAAAACTTGGTTGTGGATTGGTCTAGTTTCTTGAAAGTCTTCTGACCACAGTTATCTCAAGAAGGAAATATCTTATACAACTTGGGGCATTGCCCCTGACCTGGTTCTGAATTTGTTTTAATGCCTTGCTTACTGGTGCAAAATGATCTTGAGAGGCTTATAAAGCTCAGAAGCCTTCCTGCCCCACCGATAAGTTTGATGCAACACTCTGCAGTGGATTTGAAGGAAAGATACAAGAAACTAGTACTAAAATATCGTACTAATATCGATCCTAGCCCTCATGAAATGACGGCTTACTTTTGGAGGAAGGTAGGTACACTTTTCCAGAAAGAGCTTTTTGATACATTGCTGCTGACGGTTATAAGTCCACAGTTGCGCATTTAAGAAGATGTAACATTCAATGAGGTCATTTTACGCTGAAATCCAGTCCGCCACCTTGTGTCTCGATTCAGTCTTGTGAGAGATGTGGCTGCTAGATTGCCCGAGGGTATTGGTACAAAACAGGACATTTGTATTCTGTTAAGAGACTCACGGTACATCGTGGAAGACATCTCTGATACTGCAGTTAGCCAGATTGATAGTAATGCACTGGATCATTTGCAATCTGAAGTTGATCTGTGTGTACATAGTAATGGAGAAAGACTCCGGGTTTATTTACACAGCGAAAGAAAAGAGGTCAACTTTGAGGATATTGGGACCCCTCGGAAGAAGAAATGTACAAAGAAGCAAGGAAGATACATGGAACTTATAACAGGCTGCAGAAGAGGTGTTATCATTATGTTGATTTAGAGTTCACTGTGTTTTGCTAAATTAGATTGAAGATATGTGGCAAGAACATTTTGCTAGATGCATAGGAGGGTGACTGATGCTTTTTCTGAATGCATCACACAGACCTCAACATGTAGATCCATGACCTGAAATACACTATTTCCTGGTTTTCAAGTTGGAATACACCGTAGATCCTGAGCTGATCTTCACAATTGACTGTTTTTGTTCATCAATGAGAGAAGCAATTAGTGAATTTTCAACCTTTTTTCTGTAAGTTCCTGCTATACCATAACATACCATGAATGTAAGATAATTTTCCAAATGTCACGGCCTTCAATTCAGCAGCCACTTGAAGGAGCAAACCCTATCTAGTTTCCTTACATAATAAACCAGGGACTTGAATCACTGGCATCTTATGTTGATGTGAACAATTCAAGCTTATCTACAGAGTACAAAGAGGAAAAGTTCATTTAAAGAATTTCATCTACATTTGGATTCACTAAAAGTTCTGCAACATCTTGTGTTATAGAATTGCATACTTTTATCTGCATGTAACTCCTCAGTATGCATTATACTTTTATTCGTGACCTACAACTCATTGTAAGCAAAAATATTTGGTTGCTTCTAAGCCCAAGTTTGTTAAATGCCTGTTTGTTGTTTACTTTAATCCTTTGCTTTAATTAAAGCAAGTGAAACTCTGGAGTCTGTGGAGGTCAGCAGCCACATGTTCCTCATCAAGCTGCATTTAAATGTTTTGCCACTTCATTTGCTTCCTTTTCTAGTAAAATCCTTGCGGAGGATGACTTCAACAAGTGATCAAAGGAGGGAGTCTTGAGATCTTCAATGGATGAAGGGGCTGGTACATTAATTGATCTCTTTCTTGGTGTTGAACAGGTTGGCTCATCCAGCTGGTTTATGAAACCGATGCATAAGAACCTTAACCAGAAATTGACGAATGACAGCATTTATAGGCTCCATTAAGAAAAGGGCGCTTTTACCAAATAACCATGAGCTAGAGATCTCTCTGTACTTTCTTTGATTTCAGTAGTTTTATGCTGATGGCTGTTGCTCAATTCTCTTGCATTGTCACAGCAAGAAGAAATAATGAACTTCATGCATTCATATACATTCTGGTCAATTATAAATGAATCTGCAAATGTATTTCAAATAAGAATTCAAGATTTTATTTATGTAATTTCATCAGAAAAATTCCTTTCTTAATTCTCTCTCTCTCTCTCTCTCTCTCTCTCTCTCTCACCTTCAATGGAATAACGAAGGTTTTCATTTGCAGCCGTCATTTCTTCAATTGCAGATGATGAGACAGAAGACAATTGACCACGAAGCATATGATTGGTTTCTACTGCACCCCTGGAAAGATGAATTAGACAGCATACAATCAACTTCCAAGTAGAAACTATCCAAAAAATTTTAATCAATACTATATGATAACTCACTTGACGATCAGGTCCACAGACTCTAGGCTTCTTTTCTGAACATTAAATCAAAGATTCTTCCACACTTTTCCAGTGCTTTGTGCTAAGTTCTACTTTTGTGATGCTGCAAATTCATGTCAAGCAGAGGTCAACTGACGAGAGTCTAACTTCATGCACATGATATTCAAATCGAAAAAATTGTTTGAACTAAGAAACAAACTGCATCAACCTCAACAAGTTACATGAATGATGACCAAGGAACTTTAGTCAAATACATAACCCTAAATATTGAAAGGATAACCTTACAGAAAACCAATAACTTTGGCTCTGAGCCATGTGAATCCAGGGTGATCTCCACTTCAAGAAAATTTCCCTTAATGTCAACTAAGTTATACTACTAGTTTTTCTTTCCACCTTGGCTTTGCAGCTTGAATTCTGATTGTCTGTTGTTTACCTTTGTAGATTCCATAAGTTTTTTCAGCCAATAAATCTTGCCTAAAAAAAAAAAAAAAAAACTTGCAATTCTGCATCTTAATATATTATGGGAAGCGTCACAACACCTAAACGACAAAGAAAAGTAAGATGAGAATTCCTACCGTGATATAACTAGAAAGTTATCCCAGGAAGTGATCTAATTCTACCTCTATTTATTCTTTTTGAGGAAAGGTAAGATCTACTACTAAGGGAATTTCTTGTTTGTCTTTAAATTTGGCATAATTTTCCTCAATAAGAAAGGAGAGAAACATTCATGAGGACTTGGATGAAGTTTCAAGTAATTGCTTTTCCTCTTTCTAATTGCTTGTGGATGCTAATCATACATCATTCAATCGAAAATTCAAAGTCCCCAGAATGCAACCATTAGGAAAGCAGTTTACCTTATGCACAACCTAGTGTGGCAAAAGGAAAGAAAAATTATTGAACAACTCTATCATTGGCATTACATAGCTCTGAGGCCAACCCCAGGTCCCAAGGTCTGATTTAGTCTTAAAGGTCATCGTCAAAATGTAACAGTTTTCTTCTTTTTTCTAAGTAGAACCCATTAATTATCTGCTACATGGTTAAGTCTCTATTCTTCATTATGAGGTTGAAAACTCAGTCAGACATTAATGTTTGAGAATCAACTATAAAATCTCTTCAAGACGATTATGTATACAGTCATGCATATGCTAAAATAAGTGACACATGGCCAAATTAAGTAATCGAGTTCAGCATACCAATTTTTAAGACTTTCTTCCAGTTCATTCCTTCCATCTTGTGCTGCAGCAGTTTCTTCGAGAGTGGAGGCCTGTTTTCCTTCAGTGAAGCTTCTCCAGTCATTTTCCATGGAAGAAGTCCTTTCTTGCATGTTTGACATTTCTTCATGAAACTTGCAGGTTCTGCTTGCAACATTCTCTCGGAGTTCACTAACTGCTGTCACAACCTAAGCAACATATGTCTAAGAATGCTACCAGATGAAAACATCGGACAAGGCCAAAATACAAAATAAGTGTTGGAGAAGAGGAGATGAAATTATGTACTTGGATCTTGCAGACTATTGTTGATTAAAGGGCCAAAAGTTCATTTATATGACATCCCTCTCTGGAAAGCCATGGTGATCCCAAAAATATAAGAAACAAAGGTTTTCTTGTTTCAGTGAATTATATTCATTTTTAAATTCCTTTTCCAGAATCAGCCATTTTACTGTTCCTATAGTTTCTAATCTTTTTGTTTCTTTATGTTCATAATCACAAACTTCAGTGAAAGTCTCCCAGAGTCAACAATCCACATAAGTTACATGTTCAAGAAAGATTTACCCTTACCATCTTTTTCTTCGTAGCATTTAAGCTTGCCAGCAGTTCTGCTTTTTTTTTTCTAACAATATCCTTTCTTCATTGGCAGCACACTCCTATAGGGGGAAAAAAACAACCAATTAATTCATGAAAGAGGCTGGGAATGCAAAGAAAATCAAATGAGAAGTTTTGGCGTTCAGCTGATAGAACCTCAAACTTCTTCTCGAATTCATGGAGCTTATCTTCATCAGTTTTTCCTGCATCTTCAACAACTTGTGTACAATTGGAGGAATGACTGCTAAAATTCTTTAAAAAATTCACCACAGCTTCAGAAATGGACTGCATTGCTTCCACTGCTCTGAAGTGGCTCTGTTTTATGTTGGGGAAAATAGAAAAAATTAGAGAAGTGATCCTTTCCGGCTTTGCTAATTACAGCAGAAGAGCTGCCAAATTCTACCTTATGCAACTGTTTCCCAAATGCAGCCAGCTGTTTGTCCCGACTCTGGAGATTGTGCTGTAGGTCATCAAATAATGCTTTGGCCTCAATACATGTGTTTCTGAAAAGCTGTATGAAGAAAAACCAAGGCAGATGCTTCAATGAATGTATCAAAAAGATAAAAACAGTACCATGCTCAACAAAAAATAAAATAATCCTTACATCCTGAAGAGAAGAAGCATGTGTAGATACTTCTGTGCTCATATTTTCATAAGTCAGTTGAGAGTTTCTATCAAGCTCTCCAGCTGGATCATCCAAAGATCTTATGTAAGAGCCTTGCCTGTTTCTTTGCTGCTCAATCTGTTTCTGAAGCAATGCAGTAGCCTATAGGGCCAAGAACAAGGACCTTTGAGGTAATGGATATAGTTATACTTGATGGAGAACATCTGATTTCTAGTTATTACCTCTTCCTTTGTAGATATAAACAACTGTGCATCTTCCTCCATTACCTTCAGCTGCTGTTCCTGATGCACTACTGAAGTTGCAACAAAATTATGCAAAATCTGAAGCTGTTGCACTAATTGAGATTGGAAGTTGTACAAAAGAATTTTGTTTGCATCTTCTACTTGATCCTTCCTCTCTGTTGATGAAAGATGGATGATCAGTTATGACATTCAAATCATGGGAAAGATACACGATGTGTTTCATGTCCGAGAAAATTTTCACAAACTAATCTTGGCAAACAGGCCAAGACATCAGATGTTGCATTCTCTAGCTCCACTTGAAGATTCATTGCATGTTCTATGAGTGCATATTCTGAAAAAAAAAAAAAAAAAAAAAAAAACACATTACTGCTCACAAGCTATCTTCCTCTTGCTGTGAAAGCTTATATCCTCATGAATTATGCAATGATGTGCTGCCATCAGGAAACTGAAATATTTTCTATTTGACATGCATCATATGTCATTTCCTTTTGCAAGGAAAGAATTTTAAAGAGATCTCACATAGGATAACGTAATTCATTTTCAACAATTATAGAGGCCAGTAGAAAAAATAGAGATATTTCTAAATGCATTCTCTGTGTCTCCGTCACAAATTTCACGCAGCAGATAACCAGAGTTCTGGAGGCTTTCTGGAGGCTAGAAATTATATTCTCCTTCTCTTTCAATGTTGTGTTTGCCTGATTCCATTTGTCTTCAATATCGGAGAGAGTGTATTCAGCTTGCTCTAATTTCTTCTGTATTTGAGGTGCAAATTCACCAAGAGTAGCCAAATAGGTAATAGAACACTTAAGTTAAAATAGTCAAAAAAAAAAAGGAAGTCTCACGATTCCTGAAGCCTTTCCAGTTTCCTACTTAATTCCGCATTCAAGCTTTGCTGAGAATTGTAAAGTTCTTGAAGCTCCATCAGTTGCTGCTTACAACAGGTGAAAAAACATTAAGAAATTGAACCCACATGACGAACAACCAAAGAAAACAGAAGTACCTTGTCTTTTGATTCTGAATCAAGTTGCATGAATGACATCCTCTCAACCATGGTCTACAAGATGAGCAAGACTTTACACATTGCCTTTTTGATTTGGAAGGGAAATGTAATTCAGTAAGCTTAGTTAAGTACCTCCCTCTCTGATTCTTCAATTAGATAGCGGTCCCGAGGTATATATATGCCATTGTTCATTCTTCTAAAATTAAGCTCTAGAGAAAACAGATTAATGTCATATCTGACATGCTAGTTACTAATTTGAGCTTAGAGTTGTTAAACAACATAATAACCTTGTTTGAGTCGCGCTATCTCCTTGTACAAATCTTTGATCAGTGCAAATTTTACCATCTTCTGATTAATCTAATAGAATTAACAATCTGAAATTGTTACACCGCTCGAAATCAAAAGCACTTAAACATTGTAAAGCTAGTGGAAACAAAATCTTAGGTTAACACCAACCTCTGGTTTGTTCGTGATGTTTTTGGCACGTTGTGCATAATCTAGCATGTTGAGTGTCTCTTCCAAACAGTAGATATTAGGTGATATTGTGGCAACAATGCAAGTTTTTGTTTTCCCTCCCAAGGAGTCCCTTAACAACCTAGTTAATTTGCTATCCCTGGTATTGAAATTGATACCCTGCAGTTGGTTTTCTCACATTCCACATCCAACAATATGTTTAAATAAACAATCCCGATAAAATAATTTTCAACTAGTTTCAATTGTGTACCTGTATGGAACATGAGCAGAATGTTCAACTAATGAATTTATGATGCGGCCAAGGGTAAGCAAGCTTTTGTTTATCTCTCCAGTTTCCCTTGCTCGTTCCTGTCCAGTTCCAAACACCAAACAAAATTAGTGCTCATAATCCATTGGGTGCATTAAGAAGATTAATTGCGCTGCACCTTCTGAAAACTATAGCGGGAAGATCCCAGCAGTTTGTAGTAGTTTAGTACATGCAGGTGCTGCCAGAAAAATTTATCATTTTGCAGTGTCCGGGACTAGGTAGTTGCAGTTATGTTCAACACTGGGAGTACTTTACCTCTTTTTCTCTTCGTGATATGTTTTCAGAACCGGCGAGGTCTACAAGATTAAGTTTTCCACATTTGATCAATTCATCTCCTTGTAATATGCATTCCTTAATGTGAATTGTGATAGAGAATATTGAATGGGAATGGCCGCTTTGCTTGTTGAGAAGAGTTTCTGCAATATGCTTTTTTGCAGACCCTTCCTCCAAGATTTTATATATTTCGTCCGCACTAGTTACCACAACCTCTTCTAGGCCTCTCACATAAACATCCCCGCTGGCATTTTCCATAAGAATTGGTTTCCTCGACCTTTCATCCAAAAGTTTCAAGCTGACATCTGATGCCAAAAGATCAGTTCTTTCCTCATTGTAAAGCTCAAGAAAAGTTACTGTCATGCTATAATCAGCATTTCGTTCTTCAAGAACATCAAAGATTTGATTGACAGCCCTTGGAATGACCCCTGCATCATTAGAGATCTCTCTATTCTGTAAATGGAATAGAAGTTAATGCACATATATCAAAGGCATCACATGCATGAAATTAGACTTCAAAATATATAAAATAAGATGACACTACAGAGTTTGCTTCGAATCCTTCTCCTTAGATTGTGTATGTTTTCCCCGCACCCCTCTGGCCATATGCAAAGACAGTGCAGTTATTCCCCTCAAGGACGTCATTGACAATTGGAGAAACAACTTGATCATACAATTCCTTCTGTTGGGAAGTTGGACCAAACACCTATATCAAATTATCCACACCATATCACATATCACCACAATCAGTATATAAACTTAAGAAATGCAAATTCAACCCTAAAAACCAAAAAACCAAAAGGGGATAAAATTAATGAGGCACTAAGCAGACCTTGTCAAATATGAAGGTTTTATTTATCTGCTTATGAGTTGAATTGTGAATTACAGACACCTCTCTTTTAATTTCATCACAAGAGATCACCACATTAGTCTTCGTACTCTTTTCATCTTCGTTGAGTGGCCTATAGAAAAAATACATATATATAAACACTGTAGCAAAACATAATAATATTATTCCAATTTTTCAGAAGTATGAAATGCTAGATGAAAATCTTATCACCTGCAGCGAAGAACAACTTGGATATTCACTCCATCATCTTTATCATTCTTTTTACTTGATCTTGCATTATGAGATATTGATATGGGGATCAAACTCACTTCTCTTAGTGGTAAAGATCTTGAATGCTCCATAAAGTTCTATAACTAAAACTTTACAGAATTTCCAATTATAATTCTGCCAAAATCAGAAAATAAAAAACCCCAGAGACCCAAAATCTCCAATTCTTTGTTTCTGAGATTAACAGCCTTCCAAGTAAAAAATTCACAAATTTTGCTCTCTTTCTCTCTCCCCCCCCCTCTGACCCCCCAAATCAAGAAGCAAATTAGGGTATGAACAGGAACTAAAATAAATTTCCCAAGAAGTAACCAATAGTGCAAAGAATAGATTAAGTACAAGAAAACTGGCAAAAAGAGAGAAAAACAAGGATAAATTTCCCAAGAAGTATCCAAGAATGCAAAGAATAGATTAAGCACAAGAAAACTGGAAACAGACGGAGAGAAATATTAGGAATATAGGCGACCAAGACTAAACGGATAAACAAGGATTAGAATAAACAAACCCTTTTTTAATGGGGGGTTTGGTGAAGACGACAAAATTTTGATGGGGGTTTCTAAAATTTGACGACAGAGCCGACTCAAGACCCTAACAAATTGGAGCCGCCTGATTATGATCCCCTTCGTTTGTCAAATCGAAAAAAAATGAAATGGCAATTGTTTCACCAACAAATGGCAGAGAGAGAGAGTGTGTGTGTGTGTGTGTGTGTGTTCAATTCATCTTTCTCTCTCTTGTGCCTGCGGTTTCTTGTGGGGAAGGGAAGAAGAAAGGGGGTTTAAGGCATTAAAAGCAAATTCATCTTGAATAGAGAGAGAGAGACAGAGAGAGTTTTGGGGGTTACTCGAGTGGTTAGTTGCAGAAGAAGAAGAGAAGGGGTGGGGGGAGGAGGAGGAGGAAGACGAGGTGGAGAGTTGTTGGAATGGGGACGTGTTGACAGTTGACCGTTGTTATTCCCCTTGTCCAATAAGCAACCCCCAAAAAGAACACATTTATGGATTAATAATGAAAAGTTTAAAGAAGAAATTCCTTTCCACTTTTTTGTTTTGACAATTTTGGATAAAAGATCTTGAAAAGTTTAAAGAAGTTACTATTTTTTTTTTCTTGGCTGAAATGAGTTACTCATCCTTTTTCAATAAATTCCCCATCTATAGATTAATTATGAAAATGAGAATTTTAAAGTGGTAGTAAATAACAATTTGCCAAACAATGCAAATCAAACCCTCATTTTATTTTTTGAGAAAAACCCTTCAATATTAAAGTTACGTTCAAAATATTAAAATTATTTGTAAAGAATCATAAATTAAAATTAAAATTTATTATATCATTAATAGTCTAATATATAGAAATCTATAAGTAATCTAAGCTTTTAATTAAAATGAAAGTTTCACTCTTGGGCTTATTTTCTAGTTTCATAATAATTTGGGTTCTGATCAATAAATTATAATTCAATTGAAACTATCTCTTTTTTTCGTTTCCCTAAGTCACGATTTCAAGTTTTCCCGATATACCTTAAAAAAAATTAATTTGGGTCATGATAATCATCATATTCTAAGTGCTAAGAGGGGACCAAAAAAAATTTATACCCCAAGTAGACCCGACGATGTCCTCAAGCGGCAGACTAGTGATTACATTCTCTTCCCTAATCCCTTGATTCAAAATTCGAATCTCATTATAACATAATAAATCATTTAAACGAAATCCATGTATTGTATTGGTAAAAAAAAATATTCATTTCTATCCCATAGTTTAAAAAAAAGTGGGAAGCTAACGGAAGCTGATGGAATAGTACAAAATTAACAAGAAAATAAAATGTCCGTTATACAGTCACTCTATCTCTCTCTCCTTCTTCCATGTTCATCTTCAACCTCCAAAAAAGATTAAAAAAAAAAAAGTTTTACTCACTCTTTCTGACAAAATAAGAGCCAAATTCCAGATCTAATAATCAATATGAAAATAATAAAAAATAGAAAAAATCAGGGAAACAAATGAGATCGTTGCCTGTGTCCATGAAGAGAGAGAGAGAGAGAGAGTTTCGAATTGGAGGATCGGGCGATGGCGGTCCGATGATGGTCCGAAGGTGGTCCGATGATGGTCCGATGGTGGTCCGATTGTGGTCCCATCAGTCCCTTCCCAAGTCTTTCTCTCTCTCTCTCGCATTGCTCTCTCCTTCCCCTCTCCAGAAATCAGCGCCGCCGCCACCAACCCCCCATCTCAGCCCCTTCCATCACCGGCCCGACATCCCTCTATTTCAAGCGATCAAATCTTCTCTCTCATTGAGGCTATTCGTTCTCTGCAGTAGCGCGATTCCTTTACCACTTACAGTCGCGCAGCTGTTCTCCCTCGCCCTTTCTTGCCTCCTCCGTCGCCGTTTGATAGTCGAAACTTCATTCAATGTCAGGCGATCGTTCTCTGTCTCTCTCACCCTCTGTAATCGTGATCTCCATCTTGATATCGCACGATCTCTCTCTCTCTCTCTCTCCGGAACTTGATCGAAGCCCTCAGTCTCAATCTTCCCCCCAATCTGAGACTTGGGTTTCGGTCAATCGCGTCATCTGTTCGCAGCAACCACCGCAGTCGGAGACTTGGGTTTGAGGGCTTGCCACTACAGTTGTCATCTCTTCCTGGACTTGGGCTTGGTTTGGTTGGTTGAAGAGGATGAGAGAGAGAGGATCGGAAATGGAAGTTGCAGAGCAGAGGGGCAACTTTGGGAAATAAAAATTAATCTTGCCAATGACGAAGATTTTGGCGCGTGAGTTTTTTCGAAATTCCGTCTGTTTCCGTCAATTTCGTCAACTTACTAATTTTTTTAAAGTCATAGATATAGGTGAATATTTTTCCGCTATTTTCTCGATCAATATTTAGATTCATATTTTAATTAATTTGATGTAAAATTTATAATGATCTATTTTAAGAGAACTATCCTTTCAATATAGTCTACTCTACACCCAAGTCATAAGTTAAACTTGTGAATTTAGTTAAGAAAACTAATATTATATTCCTCTAAACTAATTAATCAGTAATATTTTTTCCACTGTTCCAAGCAAAATATATATATATATATATATATATATATATATATATATTTCCATTATAGGCGATAGTACGTGGATTAAGGTCGACAAAGTTTAAACAAGACCCGCTGACCTCAACTATTGCCAAGCCCAGTAAAATGATGGGCTGGGCCCTGGCTCTGAGCAACCCTGCCCATGCTCAGCTGTGACAGGAGGCTTCTTCCCTTTGACAGCTTCAAGCACACTTTAGTTGCTGTACCCTGCAAATTTTCCTTGGTAGAGAGACCTCTACCTTGGAATTAGCCGAAAGTCACCTTCAAAGGTAATAGTTTAACATCATGGATTCTTTCCAGGTATGAATTTAAGAATTCTCCTCCAACGCCGTGTTGGGAGGAATTCTCATTCTGCTTCGTTAACCCCCTTTTTCTTAAATTTAAGATTATTATTGCAATTCAGCAGTATCTCTGCTCACAAACATGTCGCACATAGAGTTGATAATAAGAAACTGAACCAAGCGCTTAGAGTTGTTGCTCTAATAGCTTCTCCAAAACCTGCTTTAGCGGATACTCGCCGAACCCATCTTCGTCTCATTGAAGATTTCCTACAAAAAGATAGTTTTCGACTAACTCCAAAACGGGTATCAAATGATGATTCAGCTGTGTATGATAAAATGCTTAAATGGGATGTTGTGGATAAAGAAGTCGCGATAACTATGGTTATTAGATTGCACGGAGAAGGGTTGGTTATTGACGCAAAGTTACTGTCATCTGCTATAAGTTTTTGTGGGTCTCAAGATATTATTAAAGTTGGGGTTCAAGTTCATTGCTTGGCAATCAAGAACGGGTTTATGTCAAATGTCTATATTGGAAGTTCTTTGATAAGTTTTTACAGTAAATGTAGAAGACTGGATGATGGGTATCGAGTATTCGACGAAATGCCTGTCAAGAATGTTGTTTCGTGGACAGCAATTATTGCTGGTTATGCACAGGAGTGGCGGATTGATGTTTGTTTGGAGCTTTACTGTAGGATGAGGAGCTCCATGTCCAAGCCTAACGATTTTACATTTACGAGTCTTTTGAGTGCCTGTACGGGTAGTGGAGCGCTTGGGCAGGGGAGAAGTGCTCATTGTCAAGTGATTCAAATGGGTCTTGATTCATATCTCCATATTGCTAATGCTTTACTTTCCATGTATTGCAAGTGTGGTGATCTCAAAGGTGCTCTATATATATTTGAGAACATGGAGGGTGAAGATGTTGTGTCATGGAACTCAATGATTGCTGGGTATGCTCTACATGGTCTTGCCGAACAGGCAATCGATCTTTTCAAAGCAATGAAAAGACAGAAGGTGAAACCAGATGGAATTACATTCCTTGGGGTGCTTTCATGTTGCCGTCATGCAGGTCTAGTTAGGGAAGGCCGAATGTACTTTGAATCAATGCTTGAAGAGGGCGTGAAGCCAGAACTAGATCACTATTCCTGTATCGTGGATTTACTTGGCCGAGCAGGGCTTTTGGAAGAGGCTGAAAACTTTATCCATAATATGCCCACAAATCCTAATGCAGTTATATGGGGATCTCTACTTTCTTCCTGCAGGCTTCATGGAAATGTTTGGATTGGAATCAGAGCTGCTGAGAACAGGCTGTTACTAGAACCAGGTTGCGTGGCTACCCACTTGCAGTTGGCAAATTTATATGCCAGTGTGGGGTATTGGGATCAAGCAGCAAACATGAGAAAGATGATGAAAGATAAAGGGCTGAAAACTAATCCCGGGTATAGCTGGGTGGAGATACAGAATGAGGTTTACAAATTTAAAGCAGAAGACAGGTCAAGTTCCAAAATGAAAGAGATTATTGATTTGGTGGATAGCTTGGTCGAGCACATGAGAAAATTTGGCCATGAGTATGAGATCAATGTGGAAGATGCAAATAATCCATATTCTGAACTGCTGGTTTGAGATAATGTTATCAATATGCTCACTACACAGCATAACAAATTTGAGCAAAGCCTGAACAGGCAGATAAGCAACATGCTTCGGGAATGTGATCTGGAGCTTCAGTTCACAGACTTGGTGTTCTCGTTATTGGTGATAGCCTATTTACATCCACTAGGCAGGTTCTATAGCAGCCAAAGATCATAAGCATGCCATAATTGAAGTGAACATTTCGCAAATTCATGGGAGGCATTGATATGCTGATTGCGTCAGGATGGATCTAGGTTGGGGCTTCCGCTGCAGATACAGCTTCTTGAACCATAGTAACAACAATCCTACTTGCGCCAACCAAACTTTGGGATTTCTAGCTTTGGATCCTGCATGAAAAGAGGTAAAAGACCCTTGCTTTTTATGAGATTTCAAAGAAACAAAAATGCTGTTTGTGCAAGTCTGTACACACTATCTAGCACTTGGATGGACCACGAAGTACATGCTCATTATTGTCTCAAAGGGCCTGAAAATATATGAATATGAGAGGAAGGAATAAAAGTGGTATAAACCATGTATTTGCTTTCTTGGTTTTAAGATATCCTGGGTCTCAACATCGTTCTCTGCTTGACTATCTAACAAGGTGTAGAATTTCTGTTTCCCAAACTGGGTTCCTCGCTGTGCGCGGGGTTAAACAATGCTCATTATTTGAAACCGTGTCAAAAGCTAAAAAAAGATGGCTGCTTAATTTTGTTAGCTCCGCACCCTGCCGCCGCCCCGGGGGGGGGGGGGGTTAGGGGAATCCGAGATTCAGCTTCAGACCTCATTCTTAGGGCCTTCCTTTCGGGCAAGCTGGGCTGCAGCCAACATTTATCTCCCTATAAAACCAGCTCGGCCATATTGAGGTCTAGTACTAGCAGGTATACAGAATCTGATGATGGTTTTGTCACCAAAAAATATATACTTGTTAGCAGCCACATGAACTAGGTTTACAATTGTAGTAGACAAGGGCAGGAACAATCTATGCTTCTAAAGATAGCAATTTTTGTAGAGTCTGCACCGAATGCAGATACAAGCACGCAGACTGGACAGGGATGTAAATGTGCAGTTTTAGCAGTCAAAATCATAATTTGGTTAGAATGCTGGTTATGTATGCAATGCAAGCACATCACAACGACCAATAATATAAGCAAATAAACAAAATTCTCTATATGCGTTTAATTATGACATAGGAGCAATTCACATCCAAAAATCAACTCTAGAATTCAAAAAGGCCAATAATGTGATGGCATTATCCATAAGAAAATGAGTTACACGGGGAAGAATGGTAGCCGTAGCCTGGATGCTTCTTGCCTCATGGGGCAGTTCCAAATAGGCTCGTTGAGGCTCAACTGAGAAAGGCTCTATTTCAGCGTCATTTGCCCTATCCCATCAATGTTCAAAGAGCTCAACTTTAAAGGGAAAATTTTACTGAAGAATTCGGACCAAAATTTGATTATTGAGACAGAATGACCGATTCTTCATTATAACAGCATTCATTGCCCGAGTCTGCGAGGGGAAGTGCACAACAGCCATTCTAATTGGATCAGGGGCCGCTTGCCTGCAATATTATCTTTCATCAGTCACCTTATAGTGCAGTGTCACAAAAGAAACACTTTCAGGATGAAACTTTCATCAGAAACTATAATAACCTTGCGTACAACTGGATAGAAGATGCGTCATATTCACAGCCAGAGAGTAATCGTTCAACATCGGCTAAAAGAGCATTTTGCGGAATTCCTTGTAGTAGGACCTGATATTGAGCATTATTGTGTAACAATTGTCAGATTGAAAATCAAAGGGCAAAAGATAAAAATACTAGAGTTCCATTCATCAAGAGGACCGACCATAACACTTCAACTCAAAGTTGCAGCACCTAATGGGTGATACAACAACAAAGGCACAGAAAACTATACAAGTCAAGCTCATACATTCATTCAATCCCTTCTCGTTTGGAATTATCTTATCATCTCCATGAAACAGCCTAAATTCTACTTCATTTAGAAATGTATTCAAGGATATGAAAAATAAGGCATTACGGAGATGTCCTCTTAAATTTCCATGGAGAAATTATGCCCCTTACTCGGATAAATACCATTCAAATCACACTAGATTAGGTTAGCCCCATTTTTTGAGCATGATAGCAACAGAGAAGGATTAGGCATGTGAGGGTATGTTATATACCTTAACAGCAACTTTAGATTTGGGCCATTTATAAATGTATGCCTTTATTTATTTATAGGGATAGGAGGAGAGGTGAGGCATTTTATTTTCAAATGCTAAAAGAAGCAGATAAGTTTCTCAATGCAAAATCACTAGGCTCTCAGTCTAATCTAAACTTTCCGGTCACAGGTTTAGCATAAAATATTCAACAATGTTAAAGATAGTACGATTTTCAAACCATCCGATTTTTAGTATTTAAGATCAACAGAGCCCAAACTAAGATGTCTACTTACAGCTTTTCCATCATAGGGCATAACATAATCCCACTGTGACCGATCAGCCTGATATAAAACAGCAGTCAATTGAAAAGATTCTGGCATTTCACTAAAAACGCCTATCAGTATCAAGAAATAAAACTGTTCAATAAGTTACCCTGTCTAATTTGCACAATCGACCATTCCTAATAATTGTCCTGACAGCAGCATCAAAAGCAGACCAAGAAGGAAATCGCAGCAACCTGCTTGTGGTACACAAATAGATAACTAAAAACCATTTTTCCGTGTAAAACCGTTAATTTAATCCATCTCTATTCAAACAAATAACAACCACAGCCTGAGCTAAGGAAAGCACTGCATAAGACATGTATTAATTTCTAGACTTAAACAAGGTTTTGTAGCTCAATGGGAATGCAGGGCACCTCCCAAATATTTTAGTGCACACATATGTGCTTGTGTTCTTTGATCTACAAATTCCACAACTAAGCCTTAAGTCCCAACCTAGTCAGAAAACATATACATCTGGTTTTTCTCATTCAGCTCTATTAAATGACATGTCAAAAGTGAGGTTATTTCATCACCCCTCTTGGAAATTTCTTAAACCTTCCTCTAGGAATTCTGAATATTTTAAAATAAAAAATAAAGGAATTGTCACTCAAACATAAAATTTGTTAGTTTCCGTCCCAACTCTAGAAATGAAACAGTGTTTCTGCTCCATTTAATTGTGCAAGCGATGTACAGTTAGATACTATTGTGCACATGTAATGGAGTATGAGAAATTCTATTTGTGAATGGCTATTGAAGAACAACAGGGTTTCTATTGAAGAACAACAGGGTAAAAAAAAAAAGAAAAAAGATCCTAACTAGGAAATGATATTTCAATACAGAACAACTAGCACGTGTTTACATCTTTAGTTAAGGTCTCAAGTTCCATTGAGAAAAAACCTTTCTTTTTTTCTTTCCTTTTCTTAATAAAAGGAAAGGAAGGCTGTCTAGATATTATTCGCCTCAAGACCAAGCACCAAGTGACAAAAGTAGAACTAGCAATTGCATAACAGCAAAATGAAAAGGTGAGAACTCACATTCCAATAGGGTCAAAGAAGCTTCTGTTGTATTCAACTTTAACATCCTGAATGGTCAGTTTACAACCTTCAAGCAGATTCACAATATCACTCCTCAAAGTATGCCATGTTATCCCAGTCAATCTCCCATACGCCAAACCTAGTTGAACCAATAAAGCAAAATTTGATCAGTTGGGGTTTCACAGATCCAAAAATGCCAATCAAAGAACCCTTAGCTCAAAACCTAAACTCTAGATTTGAAAACAATTCAAGTATTTCATTCGGTTACATAAGAAAATGCTCATTGGACGTCAAGCCCAATGGTGAATAGTTGACACACAAAATGAGTGAAAATTGGGGCACATCATTCATTTGACCACGTGGGGTTTTGCATTCCCAAAAATGCCAATCAGATAACCCTTAGCTTAAATCCCTAAACCCTGAACTTGAGAGCAATTCAAATGTTTCATAGCCGTTACAAGAAAAATTGCTCATCGTACGTCAAACCCTGTTGATAATCGAAAAGCAATGAAAATTAGGTCAGTCATTTGATCAAGTGGGGTTTTGCATGCCCTAAAATGTCAATCAAATAACCCTAGCTCGAAGCCCTAAACCCTATAGATTTGTTGCAAAATTTTCCATTTCAGCACTAGTTAACACAGAAAACGAACAACGACCAGATCATTTTGGATAGAAACCCTAACTTGAAACCCTAAACCCTAAATTTTTCGATATGAGTAAAAAAAGAGTCGAATACGCAAGTCGAACTGCTCGAGAGAACTGAAAGAAAACCTGTTGTTGGGGTTCGAAGAAACGAATCGACAGTTGAATCCTGAGTCTGTTCAGCTGATTCTGTTGAGAAATGTCTCGGCGATTCGTGAAGAAGACAGGGAGGCTTCGAGTGGAATCAGTAAGATGAGTCAAGTTCTAGGACTTGATTGAGTTTCTAAGAAGATTCAACATCGACATTTTTAAAGAGTATTGCTGGAGCTTTGTACCGAAATAAACCCAAAATTCGACGGGCTATGTCCCGTCTTGAAGACGCGACATAGCCTCCCCCAGCAATGCGGCAGGGAGGGAGACGTCTCCCGCGGCAGTGGGCGGCAGTGGGCGGCAGTGGGGGAGGGTGGGAAAGGGAGGCTCCCGCGGCTGTGGGGGAGGGAGGGAGAGGGAGGAGTGCCGCGGGGGGAGAGAGAGAGGGAGAGCGCAGCACCGCCGGGGGGAGGGAGAGCGCAGCGCCAGCGGGGGGAGGGAGAGAGGGAGAGCGCAGCGCCACTGGGGAGGAGCGCACCGCCCTGGGTGGAGGAGTGCCGCCGTGTCGCGTCTTGGGGGCGCGTCACGTCTTCGAGACGCGACACATGTAATGCCGACGTCTGACTTTGTCGTAGATTTAACTCGCGATATAATGAAATTATCTTTTGAGATTGTTTTATAAATTTTATTTTTTTTAGATTTATTTTGGTATAAAATTATCGTAGTTTTAACTCACGATATAATCTGTAATGAGTTACTTTAATCCACGACAAATAAATTATTTTCTGAGATTGTTTTAAAAATTTTATTTTTTTTTAGATTTATTTCGGAACAAAGCTCGCTGCCTTTGTTTTGTTGGAGGGAAGGTTATCACGAGTTTTGACGAAGACGACGACGAGAGTGGGAAATTTTGAATTTCGACCCAAATGTTCGGAAAAATAGTATAATTCCCCCCCCCCTACATTAGGAAAAGTCAAAAATGCCGATGCTGGTTGGAGGGCTGGGCCGGCTCATCTGACAGAATGAAGCGGCATTGGCCCAAAGAGGGGGATCAAAGTAAAATTTTGAGGATGGCCCAAGTGAGATGAGCCCTTTAAAAAAAAATAAATAGAAGCATGATGATCAACATTCTTTTTTTTTTTTTTATTACCGATCGATATCAAAATCATATTTCGATTAATTTTATCTGAATATTATCAAACCTAGTTTAGGAGAACTCTTCTAACATAATTTTTTTTTTAATTTTTAAATTGAAGATTTGATTTAAAGATTTAATAATTTTATTCATTAGATCGACCATCTGTTGGTACACTATGGTCAATTGTTATCCTTTTGAATGTACTCATAAGCATTTAACTGCAACTCAATCAAAATATTAAAGAATCACAGTATACCCTTTTGTAATTGTGTGAACTTATTTTTGCAGGCAATTTTATTTTATCAGTATCCAAATTGATGACCTCAAAGTTATTCAATTTATTTTGTCTTCTTGGACAACCATGTCCATGATCATTTGATATAATTTTTCATCTTGTTAAAGTAAACATTTAATTATTTAGTGGTGGTATACTAAATAACAACAAAATAGTAACAAACATTGTTTCGAAATTATATTACAATATATGATAAATATATTTTAATAGATATTTAATAATTATGACGAGTTTTATTGAATTAATGTCGTAACAAACTTTGATGGGAACAAATTTCTATAGATCAAGTATTGTTTTTAAAAGTATGAACGAAACTTCTAGTTCTCAAGTCCCTTAGGGACAGTTCAAGTGGTAGAATTTTCATATTTTTATCATTTTTTACTTAATTCGATTTCATTTAATTGTATCTTTTTATATATAAAAAACAAATTCCATCTAGTTCTCAAAACATTCAAGGCCTTCTACAAAAAACAAAAACATTCAAGGCCCACCATCCGACCTTTAAAAATGTACACTGGAAGTTTCATTGGAATTTTGTCAATCGGCCCTATCTACCATTCAAGGCCCACCATCAGTACCAAAAAAATGTACATTGGAATTTTGTCAATGGGCCCCATCTACCATTCAAGGCCCACCATACGCCCCACCCCACCGCAAATAAACATGACTACTCGCAGTCAAAAGGTAAAGGGCATTTTAGGCACAAAGCCGTAAATGTGTCAAACCCGTCCACTCCTCGACAAGGCTCCATCTCTGTGTCCAGGAGGGGTTGGATTAGGCGCAGGCACAACCCCGACTGCGCCTCCACTCTTATCATCAATTTAAAACTACACTGACCCAACCATGGGTGACTCTTTTAAATTTTTTTCTCTTTTTTTATTTTTTTTAAGTAAAATTATAAAATTTATAAAAATATAAGTTATTCATAAAATTTTAAATATTAAATCTCAAAAAATATAATTAAATAAAAATTTTTTATCATTTAAATATTTTTATAAGCATATGGGTGACTCTTTTACTTATATAAGAAAAACCCTTCGTAAAATTAATAAAAAGATGGCGAAAGAGAAAGGTCATTTGGATCCAGAAAAAGGACTGCTTCCATACTTTATGGGCAAAAATAAAAATATAAAAAATTTAAATATAAAAAAATAGGGGAAAACAATAAAACTATTTAAAAATTTCTCTCTCTATATATTTTTCCTCTCTTTTAGCTTATCTCTAATAGTCTCCTTCCTGACTTTTCTCTTTTGAGAGTCAAAAAGAGGCCATTAATAAATACTTTTGTCCATTTGTCATCCTCCAATCTCAAAAGGAGCCGAATCAACGCCACAATTTCTCAAAAACAACCTTTTTAACACCCCCTTTACTCATCAACCCTGCACCTTAAAATCTATTAAATTTGAATTAAAAAATTTTTAATCTCGTTATAAAAAAATATAATCTAAACTAATTAATATTTTTTTAAAAAATAGACAATTACATGAAACCACGCAAGGTGTACTTTGCATGCATCCACTTATTGGAATTATGTACCAAAATACTTTCTTACTATTATAAAATAATAATAATAATAAATAAATAAATAAATAAATAAAAGAAAAAAAGATTCCGGAAATATATGTATGTGGAGCTAAGGGCTAAGGCGAGAGCTGCCAAAAAAGGACAGCCAGCAAAACACTCCACATCACTGAAAAAGAATTATGTAAGATAAGTGCAATGCAAGTGATAGAGGCACAAACAGTGACTCCTGATAAGGAATTCAGGTTTGGGGTGTGATCAAGCTCAAGATATGCTTGCCATGTAGCCTGTCGGCCCCTTCAATATACTACTTTTAGCATAGTACTAATTGGGTTTATTTATTTATTGGATTAATTAAAATGGGCAAGCTATTAAATAATTTCTCAATTTTAAGTGTTTTTTTTTTAATCTTCTTTTCTTTGTATGGATTATCTATGCGGCCCAATACTCCATGTCTAAAATTTTTTTCTAGTGACCATGTATTGCACTTCGACTTTAATAACATTCAGTTTAAAAGGGGGAAAAAAAGAATCCACTGTATTGGTGGGGAAGGTCTTTCGTAATACAGAGATCTAGAATTTGAATTCTTATAAAATTACTTAAAATCTCACTTTTTGAAAAAAGAAAAATCATCCTTAATAAGATAATATGGTGTTTACAATCCCCTTTTCTCAACCCTAAAATAAAGAATTTGAATCCTTATATAACAAAAAAAAAAAGAGAAAAATCACTTTTTGTAAAACCATCTTAGTGAGATGAATTTTAGAATAAATATTTAGAAAACCAGGAGCAGTTCGGGGTTCATTGGAATAATACCCAACCATAAGGATGCGGGCAGTTTGGGTATTATGGGATTACCTATGGTTGAATGATGAAAGTTGGGCAACAGAAACCTCGGCAACCGCAAGGAAGCTTCCTAGAAGTTGCGGTGATAAAGAAGTCAGGGGAAAGGGCAATAATGTAAAGTCAAATATAGTTAGAACATGGAGGTGGACAGTTGGAGAAAAAAACCATTTAGACTGGACTCGACTCAACCGGGCAGGTACTACTTAGGGTACGGAAGATTTCTTAATATTTTAACATTAAAAACAAAACAACCACCTTCCCCAGATGACCCATATGAGAGATGATTAGGCTTGCAGTACCAAATTCTATTCCGTTTCCGCGGGCATACCGTGTTTTTGTCAACAACTCTCTCTCTATCTCTCTCTCCATTGTTGGGGACAAGCATGTGTTTAGGATTTTGATGCTGACGATGATGGGCAGAAACAACAAAGAAACTTTACATGTAAACTAAAAAGCAGTTTACTTGGTATTAGAAAATTATTATAGATTAGGCTATCCGGAGATCCCATTAACTCGCTTTTGTATTTATAGGCAAAGCACCCTCCCCAACGAAGGATCTGATTCGGTCCAACAATAGTCAATTGATTCTATCTGGGGATACTAATTCTTTTTGTTTGTATAGTTAAGTAATAAATTTTGACATAACTAGGTAGTAAAAGGTCTGTAATGTCAAATGTTTAAGACCCGGATGGGCTGACTCCCACACGCACCTGCAAGTGACGGTAATAGGCTACAAAGGTGATTTCTTGTTGCAAACAACGAACAAAACTTGCGTTGTCAGTGTTTAGGGCAACAAATATTATCTGGGGTAGTTGGTATTACTTGTGGAAAAATAATGGAGGTCGGGCAATGACATCCGGAATCAAACTAGATTTATGTATGGATTTATAGTATATTTGATTGTCGTCTACTCTTCTTCTTCGTATAGGGATGAAAAGGAAAAAAACCTAAAATATTTAGCGGTAAGCACGTGATGTCCATGTGCGTGTGGGAAAGAAAAGGCAAACAGATTTATCGTTTATGCGACGGCAAAAGAAAATTGATAAGGAAAAGAGAAAACAAGCGGCACTCAGCGTAAGGTGCAGCACACCAGAATTGCCCACTGACCCACGACAACTTATAGCTCAAATGTACAGCCTCGTTTCAGACTTTTCCACTGAGAACCTAACCGGACCCTCCACCCACTACCGGGCGGCGAGTACAGTCATTCCCCCGGGTTCTTGACAAATTATCATGTCAGGCGAGAATAAATAATCATGATATTAATAAAATATACCTTATTATTGAAAAAAAAATAAAAAAATAAATAAAATAAACATGTGAATCTATGGCACTAGATAATTTCTTAACTCTTGGGATCCCAAAATCTGAACAAACATTAATGCTAATAATTAAAAAAAAATTCACCCGAAATATTTAAGATGATGGAATAATAATCATTGTATAAAAAAAACAATAATGTAAATTATCTTAAAATATATTTATAAAAATATTTAAAAATAGAAGAAACTAATATGAGATGATAAAAAAAGTTGCCTACCATAAGAATTCCAAATGCATAAATTCTAATTTTTAGAACAAAAATTGGAGAAAATCAACTTATTTAATTTGAGAAAGATTATTGATAAGGGATACTATTTTATTCATATTCTCTAAATGTGACATTTTATATACTTGGAATTCATCCAATTTCCTATAGCAACTTTCATCATCTGTATTAGTTTTTATTCTTATTTATTTTTATGAATTTATTTCAAGATAATTTATGATACTGATTTTCTTTTGGTGGTTGTTATTTCATTAAATTCTTCTATTTACCATAAATGACCAAACCATATTTTGGTCAATCATTTTCATATTATACCTTTAATGTTCTATTTTTTTTATTTATTTTGAAAAAATTATTTTCAAAAGTTAAGAATGCTAATGGTGAAGATACAATTTGACAAAACTTAATTTAATTATAGACATGGTAAAAACTTATTATCAATAAAAGATTACCATATCCTACATATCCACGATGAAATTACAATATAATTAGAATGACAAAATAAAGTAAAATTCTCTCAAAAATTCCAAAGAAAATAAATAACATATATATTTTTAAAAAATTTCTAGAAAAAGCTATAAAAATTCTAAATTTGTGAATTATCATTTTTAGAATCATTAATTGATGAAATGATAATAAATTGAATATTATTTTTAATAGAAAGTGTATAAAATGAAATAGTTTGACGATTAATACACTTAATAATTTATTAAAGAAAATGAATTTAAATTTTAATAATAATTTTAGTTGATAGGAGAGATTAATGTCATATTAAAAAAAGATTATTAGAATAGAACACAATTAACAGCTAAAAGAAAATCAATGATTCAAGAAATGGTCATGAGATGTTAGTGGCTTGAAATAGAAGAATTTCTCCCCCAAGTCGCGAGCTGCTCGGCTCAAAGTTTTGCCGCAAGCGAACGCGCCATCGCGAGTGGGGCAAAATTCTCGCCAAGGCCAAACGCTATTTCGTATCTTGTCGTACGTACTTACCGTTCTTTTAGGGTACCTCTAGAAATAAGAACGTGGTGAGTGTTTGACAAACAAAACCTTATAATAAAAAAATATATAAAATCCCATAAAACAGAACAATTTGACAACATCACATACTAATATTCCACCAGAAAAAAATAATAATAATAAAAAACACACACACACACGCAGTATATTTGCGTGGCCACTTTATTATTATTTGAAAAATAAATAAATTTCCTCTTTTTTCTGGGAGTCACCAGCTTCACGAGATATCTCTCCAACTTCAACTCATCAGGGGAAGGTGTTTTCTTCTTCAACGATAAAAATCATAACAGCCCTTCACTATAATTTCATTCACTTATTCTTTTTTCTTTTCACCTCAATCAAAAGTTCTGTTTTCTGTCTCCAATTTTATTTTTTGAGAGATTTTGCAAAAAAGGGAAGGAAAAAAAAATTCAAAACAGCCAACAATGGATTGGCAATGGTTGGTTGAATTTCTTGAAGGAATGATCAAGCCTTTGTTGGCAACTGCAGTTGTCGTAATGGCAGTGATGCTTTCTTTCTCACAGAAACTGGGGTTGGAGAAGGAAATGATTTATTCAATGTTTAGAGCTTTTTTGCAACTTTCGATTATTGGTTTTGTTCTCCAGTTCATTTTCAATCAGAATAGAAGCATCTGGATTCTTCTAGCTTATTTGTTCATGGTATGTCCTCTCTTTCATCAATATCCTCTTTTCTTGTATTTTTTATTTTATCGTTGTTGTTATTAAATTTGCTTGCTTAGAAAAATGTTTAAAAAAATTATGCTTTTTCCTCTACCCGATATGGATTTATCATGATTTAGATAAGCTTGATGAGGTGATATATAGCAATGCTGAATCCTTATTTTTTACTTTTTTATCACCGAAAAATTAGAAAAATTAATCTTTTTAATTTCTTTTTTGAGTTAATATTGGATTAATAATACGTTGTCAATGAGAACAAATTATATGGTGGTGGGGTTGATTCCTTTTACATTCTTTAATGTTGATATCTTGTTTTGTGCTTCAAGGGGTTTACATAAGATTTCGTGTGTGTGTGTGTGTGTGTGTGTGTGTGTTTTTCTTTTTCTTGAATCATTTTCCTTTTTGTGCTACATGTAGATGAATATTGATTATTGAAGCCTGTTATTGGTAATTAAAAGAATTTATAGGACAGAATATTAAGGAGCCTTTTGGGCTTATGAAACTTCCTTTTTTCAGCATGGAGTGGTTGTATTATGGTCTTTATTCAACAACACAATGAATTTTCTTCACATGTATAGAAATTTGACCAACTCCTCTTATTTTGGCTTTGTTTCTTAGTTTTGTGAATCTTTTTTCTTAATGTCACCCCCGAGAAAGGCCAAATAATGTTTTCTGGAATTTCAATTCCAGCCTTTTTTCTTTGAAGCAGTCTTGTTGAAGGCCGTGGTATTTGGCAATTTTTTCTTTTTAATATAATCTCAGCCTAAAGACTTTTCACTCTTCCAGGTAGGACAGAGAGCTCTCTGTTCTGTAGGTTGGTGGATGATTAGTTCTAGTAAGTGAAGACTTTTCTGGCAAACAGGATTTTAGTCACAGGCATTTGCTGAAAATGTGGTTAATTTTACAGCAAATTGATATATTAACAACTAGATTACAAAGTTTGAGGTATTGAATATTCTTATTTTTGGCTTCTTGCAGGTTTCAGTTGCTGGTTATACAGCGGGACAACGTGCCAAACATGTTCCTAGGGCAAAATATATAGCTGGGTGTTCCATTTTGGCTGGAACTTCAGTGACCATGTTCTTGCTTGTTGTCCTAAATGTTTTCCCTTTCACTCCTAGGTATATAATCCCCGTAGCAGGCATGATGGTTGGTAACTCAATGACTACCACAGGTGTTACAATGAAGAGACTCCGTGATGATATTAAAATGCAAGCTAACTTGGTTGGTTTCCTACCTTAGCGCTTGCAATTTATTCCTAGTACTAAAATTTTCTTGAAATTTGATACTTAATGCAGTTTTTAATTTCTTTTTCTACAGGTGGAAACTGCACTAGCTTTAGGTGCCACCCCGCGGCAGGCAACTCTGCAACAAGTGAAAAGGGCTTTGGTCATTGCCCTCTCTCCAGTTTTGGACAATGCCAAAACACTAGGTCTCATAACACTTCCAGGTGCGATGACAGGTCTTATAATGGGAGGAGCATCGCCTTTGGAAGCGATTCAGCTGCAGATTGTGGTTATGAATATGCTTATAGGTGCATCGACCGTTAGCTGCATTTTGTCTACTTATCTTTCCTGGCCTTCTTTTTTCACCAAGGCTTACCAATTGCAGCCTAAAATCTTAAGAGCAGACTGAGTTCTTCTTGTCTAGTTGCATACTTCCACCAAAATTGCATGGAGTGTCATCACAATGATGGGTGAAATGGGGCAAAACAAAACCCAACTTTGGTTTTGTATATTCCAACTTTTTTTTGGCTACTATTGTTACTTTTCAGTGATGAATGAAGCACCAAGTTGTGAAAGTGTAGGATTTCCTGCAAATCTGATCCTTAAGATGTGAGATTTATGTTTAATTTTCTCTTGTCTATACTTTTGAAGAGCATGCCTGAAATGGTGAAAAACGTACTTTGGTTTATTCCTAGATGAACACAGAACCATATGAATTTTATGTTTATGTAAATATTCTGGTTCCATGTTCAGCTATTGGGCCGGCCATGCCAGCCAACCCTTGAGATATATTCCTTCAGGGGGGACCAGATTTATGTACCATGTCAACTTGGTACCTTTTCACACATCTAAGAAGAGAAATCCCTCTTTTCCACAACTTGCTCAAACCAAATTCTAAGCAATTGCTAAAGATATACCAAATCAAGTCTTGTGGTAATGTTCCATAAAATATGTTTTATAAAGTGATTTTTTTTTTTTTTTTTTGCCATTTTGAATTTTTTCTCCCCAAGAATAAAGTAAGAGCATTTGCATCTTTGTTCAAGCATACAAGGATTTTCCTTTATAGCAAAGTTTCTTATGATCATTTAATTACCTTTTCTTCTCTTCCATATGTTGCACTACAAATGGATGCCTTTTTCAGCTGAAGCTTTATTTTTATTTTTTTCCTTGTGACTCTTTGACGGAAGAGAGAGAGAGAGAGAGAGAGTAATGTCCAAAGGTGAAATAAAAAATTCATGTTCCCTTCCTCGAAAGCAAAGACGGATGTAAAACTGTATGTTAAAATAAAAATGTTCAAAGACAAAATTGTGGTCTGAGAGAGACAATCAGGTAATGGTTTTCATAAGCTTGTACCAACTATTCTCTTATAATATGCATATAATGTTTTTATATTCAAAGAACCTTAAATTTTGTACTAATCGGAGACGAGGTTCGTGTAAATTTGATTTTCAACATGTTGTCCTTGTAAAAAAAGGAATTTTTCCACTAGGAAAATCATGGACATATATAATAAACTGCAAACAAACTATACATACCAAACAAGCGTGCTCCGAATAGGTTTGATGACTATGGGGAAGTTTAAAACTCAAGCCAAAGAGAAAAAAAAAAAAATGAAAAAAAAGGAAGCTAGACTGAGATACAATTGCATAAATATTTTCTTCTGTTTAGCAAGACTATTCAAGGAGGCACTTGCCAATCATGCCATTTTTGTTTCCTAAAAAAGGAAAAAAGGGGAAGCAATTGGGACCCTTAAAAAAAGGCTTCTTGGGTCTGCGTCAGTCTAGTAGAAGTTGGCAGGCTGTGGTGGACATTACTTTAATTTAATGGAGTTGAAATGCCATTTTTCATCAATTCCCTTATGAAAAGACCTTACCAAAAGGGTTTTGATTAATGTAATTTCCAGGTGGATCGTACTCGCAGACAATTACGAGTCCTCCATCGCCACACCTCACCGTCGCACATCCCAATTTTGTGCTATCTTTCCAAACAATTTGGGTATAATGCCCACACATTTGTCCTGGCTGGCACGTATTTGTTTCGGGGTTGTAATATTTATTTTCATCATACCATGGCTTCACTGCCTCGGCTGGGGTAAAATCTTTTCCCATGCCCCAAAACAGGTTCTCTCCATAAGGCCCATTAGAATGTACTAATTTGCAAGCACCAGCACCAGCTAATTTGTTTCCATACACCAGCACCATGCACAAAGACTGTATCTTCCTCCTTTTGTTACAAGATTTTAATGGTTCTCAATAGGGATCTAGAGAATATTTAAAAAGTTTACGTGATCCTTCCATCATAAATACACAAGAACTCATAGGTGCCTAATCCAAAACTTAATTAGGTATCATACTCATTCTTCTTAATTATAATAATTATGTTTTTAGCTTCTCACATAACCCTTGAAAAAATGGTTGCGCATATCATGTTATTATGATAATTAAATTTTAATATTTTTGTATTTTATTTGATTTCATGGTATTGTTATAATTTAATTTTGCATATCTTGAATAAACTAAAGTATTAATTGATTCATGTAACATTCTTAGAAGTAGTTTAAGTTCAAGTTTAATCAGGCAACTCCCACTAATCAATGTCTTAAATTTTCTGAATTTTCATCAAATCTATTATTTATGCCGGTTTGTGGTGAAATATGGGAACAATTATTAGACAAAATTATCGAATTATCCTGATTGCCTATTCTACCTCTTCTTCTCAATCTCTTCTCTCTCCATTGATTGATTACTCTCTCTCTCTCTCTCTCTCTCTCTCTCTCTCTCTCCTTCTTCTTCTTCTTCTTCTTCTTCTTCTTCTTCCTTTCTCTCCAGACCGATTATTCTCTCTCCCTAGATAAGAAAGATGAAAGAAAAATAAATAAATAGAGTAGTGGACGTCATTAACTTCAAAAGGGTGCAACCTTTGTCTTCTTGCGTGTCCAACCCAACCCGCCAATAGCGTTCAACGCAAACAATTATCATTCGACGCATCGTTTCAACTTCCTCGCAAATTTCCCTGCCTCAAACTCAAACCCCCTGATTTCAGGACCAACTGATCGACCCCTTTCTCTGTCTAGAGATATGTCGGTTCGTTATCTGGGGAGCTTTCGGGTTTCTCCGATTCTCTCTCTGTGTTTAATCTTTCTCAGCCTCTTTGCAGGTAAAATTTTCTTCATTTTTTATTTCATTCTGCTCGATTAGGATTTGCTAAATTTATATTTTATATGCACATGTTGTTGTTGTTGACCCCAGCTATAAATCCTGTAATTTATTTGTTCAGCTAAAATTTTTGCCCTACCTTAGGGTTTTCTTTTTCCCAATTTGAAATGATCAGGATTGATTCCATTTTTGGGGGGGGGGGGGGTTCTCTGTTATATGAGATGTTTCATTGATCCCCTGCTCATCTTTCTCGTTGCACCAAAGTTCAGTGTACAAACTATGGGAATGGGACACGGAGTGCCAGTTTCTTCATGTGGTTACACAGATGATCATTTTGTGTTAATTAGTCCTTTTGGTAATTAGACTTAAGGCTTTTGAATCAAATTGCCGGATTAATGATTTAAAACACCTGCCTGTTATAAAAGGTTTGGGGTTTGAGTTTTGTCCTCTCCCTGTGTTGCCAATCCCAAAAAGAGGGAGAGAGAGAGAGAGAGAGAGAGAGAGAGATTTTGGAGAGCTACCTACCTGTGAACGGGTTTTAAAATTAAACTTAAAAGAGATTTCCTTTCCAATTCTTTAAACTACCTTTATCCTTGAAGGGAAGACTTATTAGCTTGAAATTCGAAAATGAGAGTAAGAGTGCCAATTTTCTTGCTGTACTGACGAACGCATCCTTTCTGATGCTAAACTTTGGATAGCAACCTGCAAATAAAATTGGATCCATAGCTGTATCTCTCTTGTAATTAAGATGTGAAATCTTCATTGTGAAAGCATCATATAACCTTGTCTGATCACTCTTCAAGGCTAAATACTTCCAAAGTTGCATTTGTTTAAAATGTCATGATTTTTATTGTATATTTCTCTGTTTGCTGAATATTCTGATGTGGAACTAAGTGCATCTCTTTGTTTGCCGATGACTATAGCATTCAAGGTTATGCTCAGATTTGGTCCAGGTGATTATGGCCTTGTTATTTAATCATGACAGACTGTAAAAATGTTTCTTCTGCAGATTTTACTCTATCAGCAGTTGTTACACTTGAGTCGATAGAAATATACAAGACCCATGAGTGGCTAAAATCTACACCAACAGTATATTTCAAATGTAAGGGGGAAAATAAGACCACATTGCCAGATGTGGAGAAAGCAAATGTCCTCTACACTTTCAAGGGCGAAGAGTCTTGGCAGGTTTGTCCTGGGTGAATTTATTGGCAGTATAATTCTTACTTCGTCTGTAGTTGTTTGTTGTTTTTTGAGTTGAGACATATGAGATCAGGATGAGAATAGGAACTTAAGGTAGTAAATATATCTTGTTGCTTTTTTAATAGGTAATATGTATCAGCTAACCAAAATTAGTTGTGACTTGTCAGCCTACAAATGAAGTAAGATAGTAACAAGTTATACAAGAGAAAAAGAAGGCTCACCATTAGGAAAGGCTGGCAGATGGTCAACAATTTATTGTTCATATAGTTTCCCTCATACCATAACTAATAATTGTTTGGGGATTTCATATAGTGTAATGCAATCCAAAAAATTCTGAGTTGGTGTCTTCCTCCATACAAGCATCTTTGTCTTCAAAATCCTAGTTGTGCTCTTCATACTTCTGAAATTCTTATTTATTATAACTCTTTATTGCATGATTTCCTTTGCTTTTAGGTGGTTAGGATTTAGAATGGGCACTTATGAAGTCAACAAGATGGTTCCCCTATCCTTGTGTCAAACACAATTTGCACAAAATAGAACATATTGGAATACCAACTCCTTTGCTGTATCATGGGAGCCTCTTTCTCTCTTCTGTTTTGCATTCATCTCTTCTTGTTAGGTTTATGGGATCTGATCTTACTTCCTAGTAGAGCTGCAAAAGCTGCTTTGAGTTGTTGTTGGAAATTTTTTTTTATGTGGGGGTAAATGTGACAATTCTTTCTAGAAAGACTGATGGAAAACTTTGTGATTGATATGTTTCCAGCCCCTAACAGATTTTGCAGACAAAAAGTGCAAGCGATGTGGGATCTATGAGAAAGATACCTTTAAGTCAGATGATACATTTGACGAGTGGGAATTCTGCCCTTCTGATTTTAGTTCACCTGATGGACAGTACACCCATTTTAAGGACAAGGAATTAAATGCTACATTCTTATGTGCTCAGTGTGTGCCTCTTGAAAGCAGTAAGTTGTCATAAGGCTTTATATTATAGCTTGTCTCACATTGTTTATACTTGTTTTATGGCAGCTTGACATCCCTAATGCTAAGAAACTGGATTTAAATGACTGTATGAACTCTAATTTCTTTCCTGCATGTAAGTTGGCTGGAGGAACTCAATGGCAGACTTGAATTGAAGTTTTCTGCACACGTGAATGCCGACTTGAATTAATATGGAAGACTATGATTCAAGTCAAAACATTTACCAGGTTATTGCTGCATTTTGGGGCTAATCACATCTTTAATGTGAACAATAAATGTGGAAGACTATGATTCAAGTCAGTGGCAGACTTGAATTGAAGTGGTAAATATGTGCAGATACCAATCAATGGCAGACTTGAAGTTTTCTAGTGATAGTGATAAAAAATAATGTGTGCAGATGCCAATCAATGGAGGACTTGACTTGAAGTTTTCTAGTGATAGTGATCCATGCAGCAACCTAGTGTTCTTATTTTTGTGAAAGACTATGATTCAAGTCAAACATTTACCAAGTTATTGCTGCATTTTGGGGCTAATCACATCTTTAATGTGTGCAGATACCAATCAAGAGTCTTCACATGATAAAGGAAAAGGAATGCATATTGTCATAGTGATAGTGATCAGTGCTCTGGTTTCAACTGTATTTGTCGTTGGATTGATAGCCGGGTACAAGTATTGGCTGAAGAAGAAGAGAGAGCAAGAGCAGGCGCGTTTTCTAAAACTGTTCGAAGATGGTGATGACATCGAGGATGAATTAGGCCTTGGCAGTCCCATATGACGAATGTATATATTATAGAAATGTACAGTTTAGGATTTTTTAAGCCTTTTCTGCTTAAACATGAAGTTTTGGCACACACTTTCTCACTGCTTTCACACCCCTAGGGAGATTGTTGAGGAGGGACGTATTGTCTAAACAATAATGCGAACGAATTGATTATGTGCAAGATGAATAAAACGTGTGAAACAACATAATACAAACCGAGTTTAGGTAATTCTTTACAGGGCACCACAAATGCAACATGTTTCAAGGTGTGTTTGTGCCTTTGTACGTAGTATTTTTTTTTTTTTTTTTTTTTGTCTGCTAATAGAGATGGATACTTTGTCAATTGACTAATATAATACAGATCAAATAAATCAAGAATTAAATCAATCAAATGACATATTGCTGTGAGATTTGACCAATTTTGAAATGGTTAAAATATTAGAATCTTTAAAACATTCTGGGTTATGGTACCATGTAAGGCTGTGTTCATTTGGTCTTTGATTTATTTAGGTTTTTTTTTTTTCTTTTTTTTAAACGTTCATATGGTTTTTGATTTATTTATTTATTTATTATAAACATTATTTTAATCCACCATAATGACTTCAAGTCTCTCAGGTGATTGTTTGAGCCAAGGTTTCCGTACCCTGTTTGTATTTTTTTTATTTTTTTGGTTCACAAGAATCACCATGATTTTCTATTTGTAGTAATTTTTCGTCTGAAGAATTATAATGAGAGAACAAGCAATTCATATGGGGACGACTCTTTTGCTATCTTATTCATTTTCAACTGTCAACCAGAACAGAAACGCAACATAATGGAATAGCATAGGAGAGTGAGAAGTTGAGAAGCAGAACATTCTCTCACTAGTTTCTAAAATGTGGCTGCTACATGATCTACCGCACAATCTCTGAACACAGTAGGTTCCAAAGAGATAATTGGCCATTCCATTGCGGTCGTCTTCATTAGCTCCTAGTCCCAGTTCCAATTAGACTTTCTGATCATCTCTCTGATAGAAACATGACCAATTACCACAGATGCTTTCATAAACTTTCATCTCATCAACACTGTAGTCAATCCTAGTTTTCGTTTCTTGCCGGCTATATTCATAATCATCTTCCTTCTCCCAATCGCCATCCACATGGCTCAAGGAATACTGTGTGTACCATATCCCCATGGCTGTGGGAACCATCCAGCTCTAATCTGCTGCTGTCTTCACTGTCATAGATGCTGTTGCTGCTGCACAAGAGATCATCCACGCAACTCCTGCCACGAAAATCATAGTCCTGTTTGGTCAACCAGAGGTCATGGTCGTAATAGGGCTCTATCGATCCATATTCGTATCCAACACTAACTGTAAACCTGGTCAGCTCTTCCCCATGAGGAGGTGATATGGAATCATAAAACCCTTCTCCGAGAGGAAAGGCAGGGTTCAATACGGGACATGAATAAAAAATTGAGTCTAGTAATGGCAAAGGTTTCTCGTAGGTGACACTGTATGGTATTTGATCGTAAGATACATATTCTGGCTCATTAAAATAGAAGTCCACGAAGGGCATGGTTGATGAAAATAGGGCTCTAAGTGCTGATTTATTTGCAGAGAGCTGTTGCAAAGGTTGTAGAAGAACGATGACATTACCAGTATCTATATTTGCCGGAAGAAAATAAAAGTAGTAATGATTATTACTGATCCGTGTACCTCAGATTCCGCATGCCTATTTCATGACCTCTTTGGATGGAATCCCCTCTTTAGCGATAAAAGGGCAGCAAAAAATATGGGCGTCTTAGGCTAGAAAGGTGGTAAAATATGTTGTGGAGGCATCTTATGTTGTATATTCAAAGCTTTCTCCCCAAACAAAATTGAGGTCTTCCACTTGCAGGTAAAATAGTTCCCTTTTATCTTCTGCCATTCCATTTTGTGATTGGCAGGACTTTCTGCAGCAATCTTATCAATCACATTTTGGGTGATTTGGTCTAAGAGAATTCACCTTTTCTCCTCCTTTTATTCATTTGAGAACCCTTCCTCATCTTTATCCTGACAAAAAGTTTTGGCTATGGGGTTCTCATCAGCCAACCACACATATAAGGAAATCAAAGGACATGGCCCATTCCTAATCCTAAATCAACAAATCCGAGTGCAAAGAAACAGACTGGGCTGAAGAAAGATTAGGGCTAGAGGATCTCTGTAGGTTGTCTCAATGAATCCCAGGCTCGCATTGCCATGAACTTGTGTCTTTGCTTGTCTCACAAATGAGCCGGGCATAAAGTGTCTTTGCCGGTCTCTGGAATATTTGTAACAGAAACATCAGTGCATAAGCTGTAGGAAAAAGAACTGCTTGATGGTTTTCTTGCTTTTCTGAAAATTTTATGTCCACACATGCCAGGAATATTTAAAGCAGTTAAAGATGCTAATTACAAGCCCAACTTGGAGCAGATTCTTGGAATATAGCCACGAACTAATTCAAGAAAGAATACTACCACTAGAATGACTGTTCTAATTGAAACCTAAAAGTTAAATATGCCGGTGAGAGCAATGTCTCAATATTATAGTCATTTATATCTACAAATAAAATATCTTATAAATTTTGGAACATCTAAATCAGTGATTATAGGATTCATAGTGGGCAAATTCTCATTTTCAAACCTTCCAAGGAGGAAAAAGGTTCAGGTTCCTTTATTCTTTCTTTTGACCGGCTTGTGGAAAGTTCTTCGTATTGCTTCTGTTGAATTCCAATAATAACTATGACAGGTAACGGTACACCAAAATATACACCTACGAGATATTTTCATGCCAATGTTAAGAGATTTGTCCATTGCCCAGTCTTTGTAATTTTGACAAGAACTTAGAGAAAAGTGTGGTAGTTTCTTTGATGCAGTGGTTGGTTTAGAAGAACAGAAAGAAAGAATGGATTGGAAGGAAGGAGGATGGGGCTGCATGAAAATGTTTATTAGGACCATGATGAAAAATGTTATGATGCTGCTTCATCTTAGCTTAATGCAGCAACTTCCCTATATTGCAATAAGGAATATATAATATATGAACAGAATAAAATAATGAACATCTAGGACTGGACTCATTATACACAATACTCCAATGTAGACCAAATCAGTAAAAATCCTTCTACAATACCAGTACTATTAACTAGAAGTGAAAATAAGCCCATGGTTCTAGCATAACTTGCCTGGATTATTCAAACATTCCCATTCTGAAAGTAAACTAGATTCTTGAAGAACAAAAACTTGTTACCTTATATGCCACAAACTTCACAATATCCTGGACTTTTGCGAGTTACAACATCATAACGGACTCCATATGTAGCCTTGACAGTATCCCCGCAGCAACTACAAACCAAACAATTTGCAAAGATAAGTTAAAGAGAGCAACGCAAAGATGTTTCATGACATTTTCCTATTCTTTTGCATCAGCCAGGACAGAGGACTTCTAGACCAAGATGGGACATCTGTATCAGGTAATGGAGTGTGGATAGACCTGCATGCCTCTATATTGAACCTCTTCTTGTCAATTCCACACAATGTCTCAAATATATCTGGTTCCACTCGGCAGAAGTATGGATGATCTGCAGAAAAAGACTTGAAGAAATTAGAAGTTAGGGAATATAAGCATGAAGTAGAAGATCAGCTAGGCAAGCCCAAAAAAGTTCTCACCGGGATAAATGAATCATGCTTGTGTGCTTTTCTCAAGGTGCATGCACCCTCCATCCGGACCTATTAAGGTCCTATGCAGCTGAGGACCACAATGATGATTCAGAACAGCATATTTATTTGATATGCCATCATGCAGAATTGCATGAAGCATCCTAAAGCACTGAGGTCAAGTGTAGAAGGGTAGGGACAGCATATTTATTTGATATGCCATCATGTAGAATTGCATGAAGCATCCTAAAGCATTGAGGTCAAGTGTAGAAGGGTAGGGACAGCATATTTATTTGATATGCCATCATGTAGAATTGCATGAAGCATCCTAAAGCATTGAGGTCAAGTGTAGAAGGGTAGGACATTGAAAGCCAAGACCAATGCCTGCATGTTCTGTCCGGAAATTATATAGTGCTCCTATTTATTTTTAATGATGATCCCAGTTCATTTATGACACTGCTCATATCAAGCTGCGGCCTAAACAATGTAATTATCAATCTAGACATAAGAAATTCATAAAACATCAAGCCGTCAAGGCTCTGCGGAACTATTTGCAAAACTGCATGATAGGGCTAGAAGCAACACATGCAATCAACTAGCACATAAGCAAATCAATAGAAGTGATGTACTTTATGATGCGTAATTTGGTGGTGCGGAGTCTATAGCAACGAAACAGATATGCAACCTTCCATGTGGCCCAATTTTCCAGAATATGAAGGATATCAAATCTGTATTTCCGTGAATAGAAAGTTTAATTGTGGCACCCCATTATTAAAGTATGTAACGATCACAACAGAGATGCTGAAGGTGGAGATAAAGTGGGCAACGCCATTTTAATGTAATTGTTTCTAATATAGCCGAGAAACACGCCGTCTCTAAACTATGTGATTATCCATGAATTAGCAAAGCGCTCCAGTAAAAAAGGAAAATTTGATACAGTTATATTGCAGGGCATGACATGGCATGGCATGAGGTAAAGCAACTGAAACCCATATAACAAGCAAAAGACCGTGTTTCTTCATTTTTAAGGTCCATTTAAGAGTCACATTTGTTCTTATGAAATCAGATGATAAGCTCGGCTAGTAATATAGTCGAATATACTGCAAGCAAACCAAGAGATATACGAAGATTGAAAAGACAGACCTTTATATTGGAAGGGTCATCGAAAATCTCATCTGGGGTTGGGAAGGAAGGATCCTTGTCCAATTTACAGGCCCCGCAACCCTTTCACGTACTGCCACTTCTCCTCCTTCCGGTCCAATCCTGCGAAGCCACTCCGGATTTGACTTCATTTTTTTCTTTCTTTTTTTTTTGACAAACCAGTATCGGTAATCATGTTTAACCCAGGTTCGAGTCAGGTGGGGCCTGACAAACCTCTCTTGCACTTATTTTCGCAATCAATATTTTATTTAAATGTAGCACCGTACCAATCCAGACTTGACTTTCATGTGTACTCATGTTCCTGCTTTTCTTACCGTTAGTATTTGTCTTCTGTCTTTGCTCCCTCCGAGCAGCAGTTGCAACAGCAATGGTGGTGGCTAAGCTGAGTAAAGCCAATGTGTTAGCCATTTCCAAGGATAGTCACTTCAACCCGATGACCGCTTGGCGTTCTTGTACGACAAAAGTGATATGTCGAGAAAATTCTAGGCTTTATAGAAATAACCAGATCCTTTTGTTTTTGTGTGTTTTTGGGCGCGGGAGGGTCGGTTTGTGAAAATATCCGAAATCATTAGGACGCAGAACCATAATCCTATCAAACGTCAAATAACCGTAATGCCCTTTTTCCCAAGAACGATTCTCCTTTGGTGACAATTAGATTAACTTTATTTTCATCATATTCGTGATTTGAGTGACCATCAACCATGGTTAGCGTGGGACCTAACTCTTAAATTACACAGCCGAATCTTATATACAGTCACGACATGAGGAGCAAGGTTAGATGGCAGCCACAACCGCGGCCATAGCTAACCTCAAACCCCACACAGAAGAAGAAACAATCCGTCCGTGGATATCAAGTAACCGATAAAAGCAAAATGGGCATGTAACACTGCAATCTCCCCAAAAGACGGCTTATAAAGAATAATGCAACTATCATGATTTAATAAAAGTGCATCATTTTTATGTAATTTATGTATTCCAAAATGTTCTTGCTCATCTAAACTTGATTCTGAAGTGTGTTTTCCCGCTACGGCAATAGTCCAAAAAGATTAATATAAAGGGCACAGAAAAGTTGTACACAGATATAACAAGAAATGAGTTGTTCTGCCAACTGGCCATAACAGCCACCAGCGCTTCCTCATTTTTCTAAGGTGATTCACTGCCTTTGGGAGAGCCACGTTCATAATCTTGGTCGTCCATGGGACTACGATCGTCTCTGGGACTGGGACTGCGGCTGTGACCATTGGCTTCAGAAGGGCTATCATACCCCCTAGCTGCAGGGCTCTCTCCCAGGGCTGCCAATCTTCGCCCTGGGACTACCACTGTATTCAGATCCATTTCTCTCGGTGTCAACTTGTTTAGCCTTGGGAGAGGAGCTTCTCCTCTCTTCGTCCATGTGATCATCAGGTGTTGGGCTACGCTTGCTAGCCCTTGGGGGAGGAGAACTCTTCTCTGGATCAGGACTCCTATGGTAATAGGGACTCTCAGATCTATTCTCGTGGCGATCTCTGATTGGAGGGGATTGAGACCGACTGGAAAATTCAACACACCCAAATAAGAACCAACATAAGGAAATGATGGATAGTTAGATTTACCCATACAAAAAAATTGTGAATTCCAGCAGGGTGAGGAGGTCGAGAGACTACTTACCTATAGCTGCGGCTTCTGCTGTAACTTCGGCTCCGGCTATGACCACGATAAGGAGAGTGTGACCTTGAAGGTGATCTTGAGTAACTTCTCCCACGTCTGAAGCAGAAATTTAGATTCAGGTCATGCATATCTAAATAACTTAACACTCACATTGCTAAAGGATGTCAAGGGAGATTTTTTTTTTTTTTTAAATAAAAAAGGCCAAATGACAACAAATGGGCAGAGAGAGAGATCGAATCATGTCATTACAGCCTGAAATACCTGAGCTTCTTGGGACTGTTCTTGCAATTTCTTTCAATGTGGCCTCTTTCACCACAGCGGTAGAACCGGTTTTTCCAGTCCCCAGCTTTACAATCTTTTGCCCAGTGGCCATCTATACCACAATTGAAGCAGCGCCCAGAACCAGGAGGAGGACCTCTGCCTAGATACTCTCTAGAACCACCCAAACCACGTGGCCCCTGCATTATACGTTCCAGAAATCGTGCAGTTTTAAAATATTAGTAATCATAACTCAAGACACCTGTCAACATGATCTAGAAAACTCAAATATATAGAGGACCAATGGGACAACAGCATAAAAGTGCAAAAAATGCAATGAACTACAAGATTTAATAAAATTTCTACAGCCAAAAACCGGTTAATAACAATATTGAATAGTAAAACTCAAGTTACCATTTCACTAAAAAACATGAAGCATACAACTCTTAGTTAAGTTCCTCAGCCAGCAGAGAAACTAGTATGTTAACATCAGAACCACCTGAGCCTTAACATCATAAATACCTTATGGTAAGAGAATTTCCCAACACTTAATTTTGAATATGTGATTCAAAATGAATATAAAGCGTTTTGTACAACTTTTCATCTTGACTTGTACTAAATGTAGCAAAATGGAAGCCACTAAAGTTTTCCTTTCTGTGGCCAATACACCAAAGGCTCAGGCTTTCTGGAGCAACTTTTGACAGCTCCAAACAGCAAAATTCCCCCAATTGTTCCTTTTGAGAGGAGAGGTGGGGAGGGGACCATGACTTAGCAAAATGCTCTTCTATCAAACTTATCCAAGTAAAAAGTAAATGACTAAATAGATAAAATAAAACCAAAAAAAAAAATTGCTACGATGCATGGAAAAAAAAGCAAGTTCATAATCTCACCCCTTTTGCAAATTCAACAATAATACGACTTCCATCAATGTTGCGACCATCTAAGCCATATCTAGCGTCATCAGCATCACGGGAATCACTAAATTCCTGCAAACAAAGCAAAAGCAAAACCCACAAAAACACAATATAGTTGCATGACATTGAAAAGTCAGTTTGCTGGGGGCAAAAGAAAAAGAAAGCCTAGTACATCATGGCAAATAAAAACCAAGAAGAGAAAGCAGAAAGAGAGAGAAGTACATACAACAAATGCATAGTCATGCTTCATGTCCACGTCTCGTACTCTGCGCAAATTGTTGCCACAGACAGTAAGACCAGCATTACTTAGCAAGGGAACGATACTTGCCCCTCATGGATTAAACACCAGTTTGAGTTTGTTGCCATTTCCATAAAAACACGCAATAACATCACAGAAAGAATCGCCAAAGTCTCCTATACACTTGGAAAGAATTCCCACCAATTTCATCAAGGCCACCCATTCATCACAGACCTCCAGGCTAGGCAAAAGCCCAGAAACCTTCAATAAGATCATTCAAATTAAAACACACAACTCTTGGGGTTCAAGTTCCCAGACAAATAGCAAGATGATTAGAACTGGCAAGCTAAGCACCACAGTGAGCCTAGAGCAGACTTGATGGTCCCATCATTTCATTGAAAAACCAAAGAGAATTACTATTGAAAAATTTTATGACTTGGGAAGGTAACTGCTATCGACAAAATTCCTTCCAACAACTTTTCATGAATTGACATCACAAAAAAAAAAAAAAAATGCATCATCAGGAAAATTCTCATGACAAAAGCCATGCAAAGATTTCCCAATCCCAAAAAAGAAAACCAGTCAAAAAATTAAGGTCTCAGCCGGGCAAAAAGGAACCATATGTATCCATTTATGAACTTGAGTGTAAAAGATCTAACAAGGATGAACAGTGAGTCCGAAAAAATCATAATCCTATACTAAATCATAAAATGATTGACACCAAAAGAGCCCATAAGGAAAGTCTGAAAAAATCATAATCCTATAATGAATCATAAAATTATTGACACCAAAAGATGAACAAGTCAAACATTCGACATAAAAAACATGATTCTGAACCCAATGAAATAAATAGGATGAATTTACCCAGATAAGACAACTAGGATGAAAATTCAAGAATAAGCAAGTTAACCCTTTTCCTACCTTCCAAATCTACCAAAGATGGCCTCCAAATCTCTCGATCGTGCCCGAAGACAAGCGCCCAACATAAAGACGGGTGTTGCCATATCGATCACTGTCATATCTATCACTGCCGTATCGGTCAACATATCGCGGCATTGTTACACACTGCACTGAAAGCCCACCACAACTATTATTTCTACATAAACACAATATTGTCATATCCAAAACAATAACCTAACATGGAATTTCCACTCAAACAATCCTCCTATTATTATCCAACAATTACATAAAGCACGACTAAACCAAATATTACAAAAACTGGTTTTCCTAAAATTTACAACGTTATAAAACTACCAATTCACCAGGAAAATAAATACAAATCATAAACAATAGCACGCAGATCTGAGCTATTCAAACAAGTAAACAACGTAGAGAGATAGGCATTTAAAAATAAATAAATCAAAATTTGATTAGACCTCGAAGATTTCGGGTTGGGTTCCGATCCGAATATGCACGTCTAATGATTTCTTGCTTTCAGGGCTTTCTGCAATTGAAGAATCATTAAGAGAACCAGAAAGAATTCGAAGGGGGAAGAAGTCATAGAATTAGGGTTTGAGGGAAAGAAAGAAATCTAACCCTAAACCCAACGAAAAATACTCAATCAAAAACATGTAGAAAGAGAGAGAGGTACCTTTCCAGAGACAGCAGGTGTTGAACGCGGAAAAACTCCCAGAAGCTTCAGGTGATGCGATTGCGGAGAATCGACCCCGGGGAGATGGGCGGGGGGGGGGGGGGGGGAGTGGGGGACGAGCGAGCAAGCGATAGGCAAACAAAACCCAAATCCAGGTAGAGAGAGGTAAAATAGGGCTTGGAGGACTGTTTCTGACGGGGCGAAAAGAACCGACTTAGGAGAGACGTTTGGGCCTGGGCCGTTCAACTTCGGCACGCGTACTATAAGAAATATACTTTTTTTTTCTTCTTTTTTTTTTTGTTTACTTATCAATATCCGAAATCATATTTTAATTAATTCAACTAACTCTTCTAATATATATTTTTTTATTTTTAATATTCAAATTCGAATTTTTACCAAGATATATAACGTTCTTTTCATTAAACAAATTATCTATTAATAAATATACTCTATTTTTAATATTATATCAAGAGAGTCAATTTTTAAATTATATTTCACAACTAGTTAAATTAGATTAATCGAATTTTTAAATATCAATAATAAAATAAAAAATATATTATGCCAATTTAATTCTAATTTTGCAGATCAAACGGTTAATCACACATAAATCCAATTAATTCTGATTAATTCAAATCGAATAGCTTATGGCCTGTCATTAGGATTCGTTTGATAATAATTGATTTCTTGTGCATACTTACGAAAGAACTCTTTACCATCTCATCGGTGTACACAGTTACGAAATCGACAATTATTTAATTATCAAACTAACGTTCGATTGCTTTACCATTTAAGAAATAAAAGTTTTTGAAGAACAATCTCATACCACTAACCCCATAAAAGATCTAATTGCCCGTTATCACTGTACCACCATTGACCCATGAGTTCAAAAATATGCACCACTCTTGTAGCTACAAGAAATCCTACACCAACAAATATATTATTTAATATTAAACTCTTTTTTTTTTTTTTTAATGAGAATTAGTCTAGATGCATTAGAGAACAAAAAAAAAAAAAATCCCCAGCATTATTTACCCAATGATTATTAGTATGAATATCTAGGTTTAATTAACTATATAGTTATAAGTGTGAAAAACTCTTGTCATGCTGGATTCATCGTCCTTCATTTGGCGGGAGGTGATTTGTTCTTGCTGGACTTGTAATGTGTTAATTTTCTTTTTTTTTTTTTTGGTGCTTGGGTGATGGTCACACAATTTGTGAAAACTTTCTCTTTCTTTTTCTTTTTTTGATACAACAATAATGACACGGGCGGTGTTGTGGGAGTGTTTAGCGAGAGTGGGGTGCCATGATCTATGGTATATGGAGGCGTTCCTTTATACTCCATATCTCTCCTTCTCTCTTTCTCTCTCTCTCTCTATATATATAAAAGCGGGGAATGGATACAGGAAGAGGCATTCCTATATTACTGTGTTTTGTTTAGGTAAAAAAGGGTCGAAAAGAAAGAACCTAAAACTGCTGTGTGTGTTGCTGCAGGAAGGACTCAGGAAGCCATTCGTGCGACTGGTGTTGAAGTCGAATCAGGTGGAGAAGTAGGAGGGAAACTTATTCAGATTTATGCTTGATTTTATAGATTTTCCTTTTTTATTGGTTTTTCTTTTTTATAATTTTATTGCATCATATTTGGTCGGGTCAGAATTCCTGTTTTTATAGCATTCATTTGTTTGAGGGGAGAATCGGTCTTATGGTTAGTTCGGGTTCTGGACCATGAACCGTTTTGTATTCCTTGCTCGTTTTGACAACGGAATGATTTTTGTATCCACAAATGTTTGTGACGAAATTATGCACGATTCATTCGTAACCAAACTCCGCTCCAGCTTTGTGCAACATATTTGGTGACATTTTGGCAATAGTATCGATGTTTAATGAATCAGCACCGTTATTTGTGCGACAATATTTTTGCAATACAAAATGGCAGCTTTTTTGGGTGCAATTAGCTTGGCTGCGTTTGTATCCTCGAGGGTATAAATTCATTATATTTAGCTTACATAAATCATATTTTAAATATGACAAATTGGTTCCCTTTATATTTTTTTTCTGATTTTTAATAAACTCGCAAGTAAAAGAGTAAACAATACACATAAGTATTTCTTTTATTTTTGTTATAATTACACGTAAGTATACCAATATGGGTTGACTTAACTGAATATGGGGTTGAATACCTTTAAGTATGACACTCCCGCTGTATTGGACTCTCATGTGTATGGAGCGTTCCCCGTTGGAAGACCCACTCTCTGAAAAGAGTCATTGCAGTGGTAAATTCGGATTAATCGGGATGATATCCTCGATACTGAATAATATCCAAAGACATGGTACAAAAAAAAATAATACACATAAGCCTTTCAAGTTTCTACAAATTGCTCATCTATCTTTTTTCTTATGATCGCCTCCTTAAAAGTATTCTCTCTCTCCCCCCACTTATTTTTCTGCCTTATTTTCACACATACAATGGCACGCATGCGCGGTGGGTAGGGGCAAATCCCGGTATTTGCTTATAGCATAGCAATGCAGCAATTTTGGTAAAATCCAAGTCATTTGAGAAAAAGGCGGTGTGAAATCATAGGAATGACTCTATAGCTTATCCCTTGTTTCATTAGGATGCGTATACGTGGAGTCTCCAGGGGGGGGGAGAGAGACCAAATCTTGTGTGATGGCCATTTGTTTAACTTTACATATACTTATCATTCGCTAGAACAAGCATTGCATTGCTCATATGTACTAGTCTTCTTATGCGCTTCAAGTTATCTTCCCCTGTTAGCAAGCAAAATTACATATATTTCTCTAACCTGTCATTGTCTTCTTCTTTTTCTTCAATGATAGGCGTGATTATAATTGATACAAATCTTTGTTTAACTTATTGTTTGGTAAATTAACCCGAAATTTTAATTTTATTTAATAATATTATATAATCAGTCAAGAAATATCATAACAATATTTGATGTACTGTTACTACAAAATCAATTATATTTTTCTATAATTTTATAGTAAGTATAATTTAGACGAAAACCCTAATTTATTGAACATAGTTGTGCATAAAAGACAAAGCAATGAACTTTCCTAACACTAGTGAAATAGATGTAAGGATCCACACATGATACATGTAAAAGCTTTGAGCGTACATTTGCATATCAACCAACTTTTTAAACTGTAAAACAAAGTAAAAACCCAACTCACGAACAAAACAAAAGAACTAGTAAAAACAAGTAAAACACATCACCATGCAAATTTTGCTTCTTTTGTTCTTGTATATGTAAACAAATTCGATCTACCTCCTCTTGTTCTTGCTTCCAATCAACAGAGTGAAATAAAAGAGAATCCTGAAGAAAAAACCCCAAGCAATAGTGATCCACAAGCAATTCCATTTGCTTATGTCCGTAATTCCTTCATTCTTTAGTATATCCAAACCGGTAGTCACACAAGTTGAGCTAGTAATATTCATGCCCAAAGTACTACTCAAGCTCTTCAACAGCTTGATCTTCATTTCTTCTGGGACTGCGCCAAGCGGGGTGTTGTCGAAAATTTGAACACCCCTGACGAAGCACTTGGTCGGGTCATCAAACTCATTCTGCAATACCCCTTCAAAAGGGTATTTCACTAGAGAAATGTAGTGAAACCAAAGCCAATAGACAGGGATTCTATCTCTAGTTATGAAGAAGCCACTGAAGAGCACAAAGTAAGCCAAAATTGCAACAACCACAGTGAAACCCAACATGACATGAGAGACTATTCCAGATAAGAATGTGACGAAAGAATTACCAGCCCAAAATGATGCCAAAATTGCCAAGAAGTAGAAAACAAACCCCCCAAAACCACCTGCAAGACCCACTGCCCAGAATGTAGTTGCAGCGAAAGTGATTGATAAAAAGACTAGCGAAGGCAGAGAGATCAAAGAGTGAGCAAGCACATATGATGAGCGGCGATACGCATTGTAGGCAGTCTCTCTCATGAAAATATACCTTTCCATGAGAAAAACAGGAATGGCTTCGGCACATGTGTAGAACATGGTGGACATGGCGAATGCGAAAAAACCTAATCTCTCTTGAACCCCTTTTGGAGAATTATCAAGATGCCAATAAATAGTGGCTAGAATTATGCCAGTGACAAGAACTGCCATCAATCTGATCAAAAACAACTCGGGTGTTCGCGTAGAGTTGAGGATTGATCTTTTTGAGATCACAATCATTTCCATCCACATTGGATTTGCATACTTCTGAACGGCAGAGGTTTCATGATGATTAGGACCCGCACCACCAGAGACCAATTTCCCTCTCGAAACGCTGGCGCTCACCGCGTCATTGAGAGAAACCTTAAACCTCAGTTTTTCTTCACCTTTGTGATCATTTTGCACATGATTTCTCGTCCTTTGCCATGACTTGTTAAATTCGACGAGACTCTTAGCTCCTTGGGGCGAACTTTCGAGCTCGCGAATAAGATCAAGCGCAAATTCACTTCGATTTTCGTTCTCGGGAATAGGGTGCCCGAATTCTGAGAAAAAAAGTTGGAGGCTTCGAGGCGATCCGCTGAAAACTGTTTGTCCATGTGACAGAAAAAGCAACTGATCAAGCAGACTCATTATTCTATAACTTGGCTGGTGAATAGACATAATAACAATGCTACCACTCTGCGCAATTCTCTGCAGAACCTTCACCACCATATATGCGCTTGTTGAGTCTAAACCTGAGGTGGGCTCATCAAGAAAGAGAATAATAGGATCATGGATAATGTCGGTTCCTATTGAAACTCTCCGGCGCTCTCCACCGGAGACGCCACGGTGACCCTCGTCGCCGATCACCGTCTTTGCGGCACTTCGTAGACCGAGCTGATCAATAAGAGCTTGTACCCTCGCTCGCTTTTTCGCCTTGGAAAGCGAGCGAGGAAGCCTGAATTCTGCAGAGAACATCAGAGTCTCCTCCACTGTGAGCATCGGAAAGAGGAGGTCGTCCTGCATAACATAAGCAGATATTACTTTTAGGAGTCTGGAATCAAGAACTTCGCCATTCAAGCTGATTGTTCCTTTTAAGCTCTCTTTCGATATTCGATCAGCTAGTGCATCAATGAGTGTTGATTTGCCAGACCCACTTGCTCCAAGCACAGCCAGTATCTCTCCCTCCCGGGCTTCTCCAGAAATTTCATTCAACAAAATTTTCATGTTCCCAGGAGAATTGCTATCCGCCATGTATTCCGGCGAGGAAAGGTTCCTTGTTCGATCGAAATACGACGGTGGGGAGAGTTTCCGGCGGATTTTGACGCTGTAAGTGAGGTTGTGGAAGGAAAGGACAAATGGGTATGATCTGGAATTGGACGAAATGGATGATATATTAAGGGTTTGGTGTTCTGGAGAGTTCTCGCTGGAATCGGTGAATTCGTTGACCCGTTTGAAGAGTTGGCCGAGGCTCGAGGGTATTCCGGGTCTGGGTCCAGGAGTGAGGTTTTGGGGCTCCATAAAGTTGTTTGGTTCGAAAATTGGTGGATCGCCGGAAAATGGATTTGCCGATGACGGGTTGACGTCACCGGATACACGAGACATGAGTGTATATGCGTGCGGTTGTTTTTTCTTTGGAGTGGTGAGGAATGTGACTACGGTTTTATAGGATGGATGAGAGAGAGAGAGAGAGAGATTCGAGCTTGGCAGACGTTTTGGAGTCAAAGTATATATAGTACCAATCATTACCCTCCATTCGGAATTTTCCTTAGAATGATGTCATATTTTAGTTGATTTTTGGCACCTCTTGATTTGGGATTAAGACATGTTTTGAAATCTTAGCTTTCCTAAAGGTACTTTAAAAAAAAAAAAAACCCTTGAAGTTGATTTTATTTATATTGATTTCATTTTATATTATTCATAATATTTTTTAATTATATAAAAATATAAAATTTTATGATTATATACTAAATAAATTAAAATTATCATAATATATTACATTAAAAATATCTGAATCAGTTCCTCATATTTCAATAATACTTAAAGTTTTTCCATCTTCTCAATTTTAAAATATTTTGATCACAACTAGGGTGTCCTTTTATTCATAATCCAAACTATAACTATACATGTATATTGATCGGTGAAATTATTTAACTAATAAGAAAACTTGTATAAAGTCATATATCAGACCATGCTAAAATTATGGAGTTAGGCATAATATTTTAATTTCATGGATTTAAATAGTTGATCTCAAACAATATAATATCACTACCCACTTAACAAATTACATGATGATATCTTAGCATTTCACCGTCAAGAAAGGGCATTGAGCTGGTCATTGTTTGTTTGGTAGAGAGTTGGTAAATGCAGTTTTCTCAGAGATCATATTTGCAGACAATGCAAGCAAGATGAAAGAGCATTACTGAATAATTAATGACATATATATATATATATATATATATATATATATATTTTGCAATTTCCAAACTACAAGTTACACATGATGTGCTTGAACTAAAGCTTTTACGAGAAAGAATTAACAAAAATAACCAAAGTTTGTTTCAGTAAGGCATATATATATATATATATATATGCGTGTCGTGGACATGTAATCATAATATAATGACCAAACCATATCCATGCAAGAAAACAAGAAATGATAAATGGTGAGCTAAATCCTCCTAATCTCACCTCCACACGCCTTCATTTCTTCACGCAAAAGGCCTCGCATGCCACGTGGCTCATTTCGATTGGCTCGAATTCATCAATACTACATTTTCTTCGATTTGTTAATCAACAATGATAGAGAATTTATTGCATTAGGTGCAGGATGTTCATCAAACATGTTGACTCAGTAGTGTGCTTGCCTTTCTAGTTTTAAGCTTTGGTTAGAAGAGTTTACGAAAGCTACAACTTGACTTGGAGGGCTTTTCTGGTTGAAGTGGATAAGACAAAATGCAAAATTTAGGTTCAATATTAAAGTCTTAGTCTTTAATTGTTGTTTATACCAAAAGGGTTACCTGTGAAAGCATGCCAAATACCTCAGGACGATGGTACGCTATAAGTTATTTTTCTAGTTAGGTTCATTCCAAAGAAAGCGAAAGATATGTGCGTTACTCATATGATTCATATACTCAAAAGCCCAACAATGCGCATGCAACATTATTAGTTAGCTAGATGTCAAAATCCATGCACTCCAAAAGCTCATTCGTGCTCAAACAAGACTTGGCAATACGGACCAGCTTCTCTTGCGGTGATAGGCAATGTCTGTGTTTGTGTGTACGCGTGAGCATGCAGTTGTATGCTCGATTGCTTTGCTGCTCCAGTCCAGGGCAAGTTAATGGCAGTCAATTTCTCCTGTTACACCCCCCTCAAGGTAGTATCCTCGCCTTGACAGCCTCTGGTCTCGACCACCGGACATGACCGACGTGGCACAAGCATGGAGGTAGCCCAACACATCAAGTATGTTTCTTGAACTCATCTCTTAGGTTTCATTATGATAAAAGAATCAAATAGCAAAATGGCTACATAATGACAATAGCTTACAAAAACTTAAGAGTGGGAATGGGATTGTAAGCATGCAATTCAAAGGTATTTAAAAAAAAAAAAAAAAATTATCGATCAATGATTTTCACATTTAATGATTAAAATGGCTTTGGCCAATATAACTATATGATTCCTAGCTAAATGGAATCATGTGTGTTATTGAAAAAAGACCCTACCATGTTAACATCCTCTGGCAACAAGTTAATCAAGTCAGTTCAGCTCAGACGGTTAATAATGTGGGGTAAGCAAACAAAAGTTCCTAGAGAAGTTAACATGGGTGGGACTGATTTTCAGCATCTTCTCACAAACACCAAAATGAACAATTATATAAAACATATTTGAATGAAGAATAAGGGTACTTATGGTGTGTTTAGCTCATAATTGCATAAACTAAAATAGAGAATCTCATGGGAATGTCAAGCAGGCATTGTACCGATCACTTCCCGGTGCTCCCTTTGCTCACGTAAAGATCTTACGAGACTTGTCGTTTCACACTATCAGAAAACACGGTATCAACAACGAAAAATTATTAACGAATTTTTTTCCGTCAGTAATAACGATGGAATTACAATAAATTAACGACAAAAATTTTACCGACGAATTAACGATGAATTTTGTATAATTTTTTTATTTTTTTTATTTTTTAATTTTTTTTGTAAACTTATCAACGACAGATTACTGATAGATTACTAATGGAAATTTTACTGACAGATTACTAACGGATTTTTAAATTTTTTTAAAATTTTAATTTTTTAAAATTTTAATTTTTTTAAACCTTTTAAATTTTTTTTAAACATATCAGTGACAGATTAACGATGGAAATTTTACCAATTGATTACCAACGGAAAAATCAGCAACGGATTACCGACACAAAAATTAACAACGGATTAGCAACTGATTTTTTTACTTTTTTTAATTTTTTTTAATTTTTTTAATTTTTTTTAATTTTTTTACTTTTTTAAAATTTTTAAAATTTTTAAAATTTTTTCTAATTTTTTTAATTTTTTTAATTTTTAATTTTATTTTATTTTGTAGAAGGATAATATTATTTTAATTTTTAAATTTTTTATTATTTTATTTTAATCTTAAACCTTATTATTTTATTATTTTATTATTTTATAATAAATTATCAATTTATATTATTTTATTATTAATAAAAAAATATGAAGTAAAAATAAAAAATAAAAAAAGAGTATAGATATAAAGGTAAGTTTAGTCTGGTGGTTTTTTTTCTTATTGTGTTTCACATGTTTCATGTTCGATCCAAGACCCAAGACGGAGACATATTGAAGGCATTTTTCATAGATTAGCAATGGATTTTTTTTATTTTTTATTTTTTTATTTTTTATAAATTTTTTAAATAATTTTTTTAAATAATTTTTTTATTTTATTTTTTCAAATTTTTTATTAATTTATTTTAAACTAAAATAAAATTATTTTATTATTTTATTAAAAATTATAATTTTATATTATTTTTATATTGTTAAAAAATTATAATTTTATATTATTTTATTATGGTTAAAAATATGATATAAAGATAATAAGTAAAAAAAAATAATTATGATTAAATAAGAAAAATGGTTTGGTGGTTGATTTGCTCACATTGTTTTCCTTGTACTGGGTTTGAATCTCAACAGTGACAAGTTGAAGGAATTTTCAAAAATTAAAGAAGAGCTGGCATATGGGTTGGGCCGGGCAGTGAATGGGGCGCCTGGAATAATAATTCTCTTTTTTTCAAAACTTAAAAATCAGCGACGGACTCAGTTCCATCACTGATATTAATGACGAAAAAAATCCATCACTAATACCTTTTAACAACAGATTTTATGCCATTAACTACAAATTTTTTCTATCACTAAAGGCATGATTTCTGATAGCATCACCAAAAGAGACAAACAAGTCGCCAACGCGTTCCAACTTGTAGAGCCAAGTCTAGATTACGGGTGGGCATGGTTACAAGGGAAGTACATAAGATATTCAAATTTAAAGAAATTACATCCAAGAATGTGCAATTCAGATGTGACTCAAAAGTCCATATTAGCATGCCATTATGGAAAAGCTTGAGAAAGAAACTCGCTGAATAAAAAAATATCAACTGAAAATGAAATAATTTACGTCTCATCATTAGATGTGTGCAGTCATAATTCAAGCAAGATGATGACAAAATACGGTTGAAATACTTGAACAGGCACGATTAAACTCACCCAATAACGTATTTACAAATACGCATTGCTTGGGCACCACAAGTTCAGCATATGCTGTGTGTGTCTCGTATTCCTAAATAGCAATAAGGGGAAAATTTTAAGTTCTTAATCCAAAAATTTTTAGCAGATTTAAACCTGCCATGTTGAGCAGCTAAATCCACACTTCATGATCCAACCATCCCAAATCATTGGAATGTCGTAGGGCTAAGGCAGGACTATTTTGCTTTTCCACGAGGAACTTGCTTGCCTTTTGATAAACATAGGAGACGGTTCCAGGTCTCTTGGCTAACAAGCACCTGAGCAGAGACTTAGTAGCAACGTCTACCCATTATTCTCATTCTGACTTTGGTTTTGTTGTCCACGTACTTGATGATCGAACACCATTCGTACACCGCCCCACAAACTTCAAAACCTCATCAATCAGAATGACCGGAAAGGCAACAACTACGACCAAAAGCCACTCGTTGAAGCTTAAGGGCACAATATTAAAAATTTGGGCAAGGAATGGCACATAAAGGATCAAAAAGTGCAAGGCGAATGAGACAGACATGGCTAAAAGGAGATACGGATTAACCCACGGAGGCATTGACAAGAGACTTCCATCCTCAGATAGGGCATTAAGAGAGTTAAACATCTCAATGGCAACCAAAACCGAGAGCGAGAGAGTGGTGGCTTTCACTTTGCCCCTTTGGAAGTAATCACAGGGATTATTATCAAAGGAAAAAACCTGAGTCCCTGCTGTGAATGGCGAAACAGTGAAGTTCTCCCAAGAGGAGCAATGGCCCCAGTCAGCAAGCTGAGAGTAAGTGACAAGAGAGTGCCCATCCGCAGCAAGGTCAATTCCCAAGAAAGAACTGTGAGTGTACCAGATGACAAATATGCCAACGGTTGCTATTCCAACATAAGTTCCAATTACCTGTCATATTGTCAGCATATAAGTTTCTTTTACTAGAGGAATATAGAGTGAAACAAAATTGTATTCCAGAAAACCAGATATATGACAATAGTTCTCAAAAGTAGAGAGACTTAAAAGTACCAGATAGCGGAACAAAATCCAAGCAGTGATAAGTGAGTCATCACTTCTACGTGGGGGCTTTTTCATTATGTCCCTGTCTGGCGGATTGAACCCTAATGCAGTTGCAGGGGGTCCATCAGTAACAAGATTGACCCACAGAAGCTGCACAGGTATCAGGCCTTCTGGAATACCAAGAGCTGCTGTGAGAAAGATTGAGGCAACTTCACCAATATTTGATGAGATCATGTACCTGCCATCAGGCCAGAACTGCAAATTAGAAGCTAGAAAAACCAATTACAAGAGTAATAATAAATGAGATAGCCATGGTTCAACTTTTTACTCAAGGCAAGCAAGGAAACCTCCTTATTTTGATCTGAGGAAGGGTTATCTACGTATATTGCATTGTCATATTCATCACTAAATTGAATTCCATCATTAAGATCACCATGCCGAATACGGTATTTAATACAAGTCAGTTTTGTTTAAAACCAAGCAACTTGGGGTCATTTGTACTCTTTTAGTGTTGCACAAAACTGTGCATTGAATTTAGAAACAACAAATAATATCTTTAACATATCATTTCCCCAGGGAAAGGAGATACATAAATGTGTGTATGTCTGCAACTAGGATCTCAGAACAAGCAAACCGTTGAGATCAAGAGATAGGATTCTAAATCAAACATCTTTGCTGCAGATAGCAAAGAAGCACGCTCTTCTTTCCTATATGTTCTTCCTCACTTGTTTACCACAGAGGCCCAGATTTCAGTTCAAGACTATTTCAAGTCTTTGATGGCCAAGAACACAAATATTGAGCTTCTTATTGTGCAAGTAAGCTAAATTTACATAATAAAAGGCCTTTGAAGAAAGAAAAGAATATCAACCTGATAAAAGCCTTCATATTGCTGTAAATGGATCTGCCTTCAGCAACAGCTGCAACAATGGTACTAAAATTATCATCTGCCAACACCATGTCAGAAGCTTCCTTGGCAACCTGGAAAAGAAATCAAATTATGACAAGTTATGGGTCAAGTGAAGAGCAAGTAAAGGATTACCCCTATGTCCGGCAATTTTAAATAAACAGACAGCATAGTGAGGTAGCAGCAAATTTGATAATTGAATGATGGACTTGTTTAATGAGTTCAAATATTAATCTGTAAGATGGACACACAAAACATATAGTGATGTTTTTTTAAGAATATAAAGATTAACTCATGATATTTAATGGCGTTTTATCGTATCTTCTGCCTTTGATATCATTTTTTTCTTAATGTCTAATGCATTGTAAGCTGCCTGTTGTTTCTCCTGATACTAACAATCTTTAAGTTATTGTATTGACTACCAAATTTCTTTGTTGGAAATTTCACATAATTTTTCAAGACTCACATCCCAAGAATCAATGAACTTTGTAAGACCATGCATAAATAACCATTGTCATCCATGCTGAACTGGCAACACGATCGCCTTTTTTCTAGAAAGAGAAACAAAATTTGGAAAATTTTTACCTCTAACCAGTAATATGATGTAGAAAGTTACAGCTAAACTATGCATAAGATAAAGGTTATACCTCTGTCCCAGTGATTCCCATTGCTACTCCAATATCTGCCAGCTTCAAGGCAGGGGCATCATTTACGCCATCACCTGTCATGGCAACCACCTCACCATCCTCTTTGAGCAATCGCACTATCTCTTGTTTATGTCTAGGTTCAGCCCTTGAAAAAAGAAGCCCACCACTTTGTCTCAAATGGTTTTTCTTGTCAGGTAATTGCATAAACTCTTTTCCTGTCAAGCTTTTTAAAGTTATGTCCTCATCAGGTCCAAATACCCCAATTTCTCGACATATGGCCTCTGCTGTATTCTTGTTATCTCCTGTAATAACCATAACACGAATTCCAGCTGCTCTGCAGTCCTCAATTGCTTGGTGAACCTCTTCTCTTGGTGGATCCTATTACAGAAAGCATGAATCATTGCCTGATTACTCAAAGAAGAATACACAGTTTTTGCATGCGATTAGGTAACAACTCACCCTTAGTCCCACCAAGCCAACAAAGACTAGATTGCTCTCAATTAATGAATAATTCGAAGGTTGAAGTAAAAGCTGATGAGCTAGATGATCTTCATCACCTTCATATGTTGCAAACTCAGAAAGCTCATCTTTATATGCAAAACCAAGACAGCGCAATGCTCCACTAGACATTTCATGGAGTGCTTCTAAGATAGCACTCCTAGAATTCGGGTCCAGTTTGACAACAGAACCATCAAGCAACTGAATGGAAGTGCTTCTCTCCAGCAAGTTCTCCACGGCACCCTGCCCAAGAGTAGCAATTCAATTTTTAGGATCTTATGGAGTGAAAGCTGAACAACAACAACTCAGTCAAGTATGGTTTTCTATATCCCACAATAGCTGTGATATTCACGATGAAGATGATAAGAAAAACAATCTATGAAAGAAATCCATGATGAACAAGCACATACCGAAAATGAAACAAGGAGCACACATGAGCATATCAAACAATCAGACAAAGGACTTCCACTCAAGTGTGTTCCGTATAACCCAACCATTATCAAAAATGGCCCTTGTACGTGGATATTTTTATTTCTATATTTTTGGAGTCGAACTCTTCTATCCTAAAAACAAGAATAAATTCATTTCTGTCCAGCAACTGCCTTCAGCAGAAAAGGTGGTATAACAAGAAAAAGAGTAATGCTGCTATACTGGGAATATTACAGGGTGGCTCAATAACAGGAGGATACATTACATAGAGGCACACCATTAGACTAGAAGAAAGATGGTCATGCTTCACATGCTTATGATATGAATAACGGTCATATCTCTCCATTGTGCAACTTTAATTATCACGTTATTAATAACAATGGCATGACATTAACCATTAATTAAAAAGTTTCTAGGGTGATTCCAAGATCAATATCCCTAATGGTAAGGTTGTTTCTTAGGTAAAGAAACAGCACGAGTGCACTCCCCTCTTAGAACAAAATATTGCTTCAACAAAAACAACTACAGGTAACAAAAAATAAATCAAAGAAGAATTACAGTACATTTTAACAATAAGAAAAGTATATAGTTCTATAAATTAGTATGAAATGTTCTTCAAATTAGTGTGAAGATTTATTTTCGACATTCTCAATGCCAAAAAAAGGGAACCATAAACATGCATAAAAGGGTAGACATGTAAAAGGGGGAAGGAAAAGGGACTGCAGAGAGCAAAACCTATAGCAAAGAGAAAAGGTGGATTTCTGTGGCCCCTGTGAAGTTGTTAGACATAGAGCACATAATCCTTACCTTATCCCTTCACGATATGTATTTGTTGCATGAGTTCCATACTTCATAGCAATCAACAATGCCAATTAAAAAGAAAACATCACCATGTCACCATTTTATCACACCTACTTAACATGGAAAAAATGTGGAAGTATCTTTTTGTCGAGAAAAACAAGAAGATTAGATTCTTTACGTGTTCAGTGGGTAAGGAAAAATGATGAATCATTTAATGATAACACATAACATTATCCTAGTCAAAAGTATCCTAGACTCTCCAAGCACAATGCTCAAAAATAGCTGATAGCAAAAATTACTCCACGAAACCAATCCAAGATGAGAACTTTATTTGATGCATAATATTATTAAATATTCCCGTGGCTTTCATGTATGGGGATTGCATTCCTTCCTTAGACTGATGAAAAGTCAAAGCTTAAATGCATTTAATAACATTTTCTTTAGAAATCTTAAATGCAATAAATATCTTATAAGCAACTTTTAAGTTCTAATGGCATTTTAGGCACCTCTAGCCATATATTCTATATCACAACTGGAAGATGAAATTTCTGAGATGATTTGATGAGCTCCATTTGGGGCAAGATGCATACTTACATGCACAATATGCACATACTAAATAGAAGAAAGAAAAAGAGATCCACTCCATAGCTCAATAATCAAGAAATCACAAACTATGCCATAAGCTTTCAAGATGCAATGAATAATTTATGCTGCCGTAAACATGAGAGTGAGCATGTAGGTACGGCCAATTGGGACAGAGAGATAGATGGCAAGAGAGTACCTTCACCAGCAACGATTTCTTTCCTGAATGGGATTTGACAATAACACTCATAGACTTCCTGTCACGGTCAAATTCCAAGGTTGCAATCCGCTGTTCAATTTCATTCCACTGTTGGCAACATCCTAGAAAAAGTATCAAAATGAACGAAGATTGTGACAAGTCTCCAACTAAAATGCAAATTGGTGAAAAGGAAATTGGGAAATTTGAACTTACGTAGGACATCACTTGTACTTGAAGCATATTGATCAACAGAACCACCAGGAAAGCCCATTTTCTCTACGAGAACCTGAAATGATTTAAGAGACAACTTCAATAAGAGATTGTAATTCTTAACCAAGAACATGATGAAAGAACCAGAAGACACCAAGAAACTGGAAAGAAACTTGGTTAAGATCTAAAGATATACAATAAGTGGTAAAAGGAATAGGAATTGACATGGAAGAGACTTATATTGTAGAGTACTAGGTGTTTGTCGCACCCAATCAAGCTGACCCACAGATCATCTAGGAAATTTTTAAGCAGATTAGAGTCATGGAGTGGACTGAGGTAAGTTTTAAAATAATCCTTATAATGATCTCTCAACAACATCAAAATGGACACTGAAAACGCAGACACAAACATCAAAATTACCTTCAGAGCTGCTTCCGTGGGCATTCCGTTGGCAACATACTTATGGTCAGACCTTCCGACACCAGCATCATTGCATATGGCAGCTATCTTTGCAATCATCTGAAGATTTGCATCCATAAGTCCAGTTGGCCAATCATGGATTATTCCATCAGATGGATTATAAGTGGTGCCATCAACCCTGAAACTTCGAAGAGCCTTTGATGTGGTACCCATGGCCACAAGCTTTGCCACTGCCATTTGGTTAGTAGTGAGGGTACCTGTCTTGTCAGAGCAAATGACAGTCGTACAACCCAGAGTTTCAACACTTGGAAGCTTACGGACAAGGGCATTTTTCGCTGCCATTTTTCGGGTACCAAGTGCCAAACAGGTTGTAATGACTGCAGGCAAACCTTCTGGGATAGCAGCCACTGCCAGCGCAACTGCAATCTCAAAATAGTAAGTGCATTTCTCAAAGGAGAATTTAAAGTTCCTTGGCCATCCATCCACATAATCCCAGGTAAGGAAGTACTTCAAATTGATAAGCCAAACCAGTGCACATATCACCCCAATTATCGCCGTCAAAACCTCTCCAAACTCATTCAACTTCTTCTTCAAAGGAGTATCCTCCTCACTCTGTGACGCCTCTTGAATTTGGGAGTGTACCTTTCCGATCTCTGTTGCCATTCCCGTCTGTGTCACAAGGCAAATGCAGTTTCCATTAACAACAGTGGTCCCTGCAAAAACCATAGACCTTTTACCCTGAATATCAGCATCCTCAACTACGGGCTTATTTGTTTTGTTCACTGCTTCACTCTCTCCAGTTAATGACCCCTGTTCCAACCGTAGGGTCGAGCTTATCAGCTCCACAACCCGCATATCAGCAGGTGCCTTATCACCAACCCTGAGCACTACAATATCACCCGGAACAAGCTCTTTGGCAGGCAAATTGGGAATTTTTTTCCCATCACGTATTACTGTGGCCTGCTCTGATTGGATCTCTTTCAGGGATTCCAATGCCTTCTCTGCATTGTTTTCTTGCCAAACTCCAACAATGGCATTAACGATCAAGATCAAGAAAATCACAAGCGGCTCTACAAATGCCGTAATTCCCATCTCACCACCCTCATCCCCATCATACCAAGCAAGCACAAACGAAACCACAGCAGCAACTAGCAAAATCCGAACAAGTGTATCATTAAACTGCTCAAGAACTAAACTCCATATAGACTGTCCTTCATGCTTCTCCAACTCGTTAAATCCATAAACCTCTCTCGTCCTCTCTACCTCCTCAGAATTCAGCCCTAATCTTCTATTAACTTGGTAATGCTTTTCACACTCTACGATCTCTTTTGCCCAAGCAGGGAATGCTTCACGATTTGATGCTTTAGGGCCAAAACTCTCACTTTTGCCATAATCTTGCCCCCCTTTCCCCATCAAAAATTTCACTATACTACAATCTTCAACTAAAGTCTAATTATACACAAACCGCAAAAAAGAATTCAGCCTATTGCTACTTCAGAAACCTTAACATTCAAATCTGGAACAAGAGAACAAGAAAGTGTTCAATTAGAACTTCAATTCAAAAACAAGAACAAAAATAAGATCGAGAGAAGAAGGAACTAGAGACGGAAGGCATTAAAAAAAAAAAAAAAAAAAAAAAGACTACTTGAAACCATAATATTCAAAATTGAGATCAAAACGAAGATCTAAAGAATGAGAATAGAAAACGTACAGAGAGAGAGAGAGAGGGATCGAAATTGAATCAATAAACAGCGAAGAAGGTACAGATAAATATTAATAAGAATTCCAGGTTTTCTTGAAATTACCTCGCTCCGAAGCCTTCCTTGATGCTTCCTTTACTTCTCTCTGTCTCTCTCTCTCTCTCTCTCTGTCTCTCTGTCTCTCTCTCTCTCTATTGAAAGCATTCAAAATCTTTAATGGCGTAAAAGCAAATACCGAAAAACGTGATCTCTCACCCTCCCTCTCTCTATTTTCTCTTTCTTCTTAATTATGACGAATGCAGATTTTTGCTGCTTTTCTTTTTAACAAAGCGAATTAAAAGTTTAACAAATCGGGGGAAGTTTCCTGGTTGCATCCCTTCGCTTCTTTCTTTCTAAATCCAAACGCTAACCTAGAGAGAAATAGGGAGAGAGTAAGTTTCAACGCTGACGTAGATACTGAAATTGACAGCTGGCCGATCTGAATATAGAGCTTTCCACCTGGCGTCTTTCTACTGGTCAAAATGACTTTTACCGGTTTTTTATTGGCCACGTTTCGTTGTCAGAACGAGAATTCTAATTCGCCACGATGTTTGCGGGTTGGCACGCTACTAAAACGACGTCGTTTCTCCGCATTATCCTTTAGTAATTCATGCAGTGTTCATGTATATTTTTGGATAATTTATCCCTTAAGTGAAAGAGGGGTAAAAAGGGAAGTACAAATATCATTACCCTCCACAAATTTATTAAACCACTTGTTTTCTCAAAATTACAATTAAAAAATAATTAATGTAAATGTAAATTAATTCTAGGAATATATAATTTCACAATTCATGAAAATTCCAAGAAGATATTCACAAAAAATGTGAAATCGAAATTGGAATCAACGGTGGCGCACGTCCAATTGGTTGACTTTTTTTTATTGATCAAGTGTTTGATTCTTGATCCAGCCGTACAAACGCTTTATCCAGACAACATGTCGCATGCTTGCCGGCTGCGGTTCGTAGTTGTTTGGCTTTGTGTCTTTTTTTTTTTTTTTTTTTAATTGCACTCTCGAGAATTATTGTAATATATTCTATTCATAGTATGATTTTACTTTTAGCCGATCGTTCTTTGAATTAAGTTTTATAATCGAATGAAATTATTTAAATTTTTAGGTACCAATAATTAAGTAAAAAAATATTATTTTACTTTTAATCCACAAAATGACTAATTAATTACAATTAATTTTTCTAAGAGAAGTAGTAGGATGGAATTTTGGTTTCTCACCTGGTATTAAAAATTGTATATTGATTTTAGATAAGGGTGGATGTATGGTACATTGAGTAGGGTCAAATGACCCTATTTAAATTTTAAAAATTTTTATTAATTATATAAAATATATAAATTTGATCCCACTTAAATTTTAAATTTGATCCCATTAATTTTTTTTTTTTTTTTTTTGGCTCCGTCCTTGATTTTAGAATAGGTTTTGCCTCAAAGAATATACCTTCCCTATTTCAAATCTAGTGAGGCAATGGTCTATCGTATTAACATGCGTTGAAATATTTATTCGAGCTGCCACGGGTACTCTCAGCATGGTACTCGTACCTGAAGCACGAGAGGGATTTGTCACTGCTTGCCGAGAAAGAAAAGAAGGGAGAGGTCAACAAGAAACAAAAAATGGGGAAATGATGGGAGAGTCTTGAGAGACACATGCGAGCAACAAGTTGGGATGAAGATGGTGTTTTTGGAAGCTTTTGCATACCTAGAGATAGAGCGGAAGAATCTTTTTGTACCCTCTTGTATTTTTACCAAACCCCATTAAGGAAGAGTTTGTTTGTATCCTGAAATGGGTTCTTAAATACCTTTCGTGTTGATGTGATATATGCTTGCAAGTTTGGAAAATGAATCTCCATTTTAGGTTTTCTTATGACAAATTCTACCATTTCAAACTTCAAAATTCATAAAACCACTTTTTTTTTTTTTTTGAATATTCTTTGTACAACGTTAAATTGATCCTCTAAAGGGTACTTCTTTGATGTTTTAATTTTGATGGTTGTCTTCCTAGTTGTGCCCTCCCCACTAGCCTCTACCACACCATTCTTATACCTTGTGACCTCTCTTGTCCTAGAACATTCTTTTCTTCATTATTATTATTATTATGACATCCACAAATCTAAAATTACTTAATAAAGTAACACTGTTCATACAATAACATAATAAAAGTTACTAAATTTCGATTTTACTTTTTGAAAAAGAAAAAAAAATTAGAGTGCACAAGGTTTAGACCATGTCTCTTTATGTTATCTCAAACCATTCCATGCTAAAGAAAGATCAAATTTCAAATTTGAAAATTCATTAAATCCCATATTTTCTTGATTTTTTTTTGGGTGGTACAACATTTAGTTGATCCGTTAAGGGTCCTTCTTTGTTATTTCTCAAGTCTTACTTTTGATGGCTGTGTTCCTATCTGTGGCCTCCCCAAAAGCCTCCACTTCAGTATTCTCAGTCCTTGTGACTTTTCTTGCCTTAGACAATTCTATGCTGAAGAAGTAAAAAGGCATTTGTGGTCTTGTGGTCTTTGCTTAGGGTCGTATACATTCAAAAGAGACAACCAAAAAAGCATTATCTTAAGTTATAATATGTCTTAAAAGTAGCACAAAGTCAAGTAGATAGAAACATTGCATGGTCAAATGGGGCAACATAAATGTCAAATTTTGTATACATCAATACTGTGAGTCACAAAACTTGAAGACCAATCTTTGCTTTTCCCATTGGAAAATATTAAGGGTCATTTTCTTGACAAAATTCCACACACCACTTTCATCCCCCCCTTTCTTATCCACCCCAAAAGAAAAGAAAGAAAAAGAAAAAAAGAATATTTTTGACTAAGAATCCACTATTTATTTTTCTCTCTCCATGACTTGAAGAAGGACAAGAATAATACAACCTGGAGAAAACATAGTTATTAGGATGCCAAAATGGAAATACGGACTAACTCATAGTTAGGTATTTTCAACATTTTTATGCTTTTAAAAGAAAATTATGTTGTCTACCCAATTCTTAATACGCTGGATTAAATTTATGCATTCTTGAAATATCGTGAAAGTGATCGATACCCACAATCAAATTGGGTTTTATTTTTTTTGGATCGTTGTACTAACAATATTTAAAAATTTGATTAATTAGATTCGAACAGTTATAAAATTTAATTTGAAGATTGATTCTCCAAACACCTGTTTTTTATTTCCAAAACTAATTCTGGATTTTAATTTAAAAGGTTTATTACCCTATTACTAGGTACATAGATCGATAGTATAATCAAATTAATGTGTAGTCTAATGGTTTGATGACGAGACGAGTTTTATTATATTTTCAAGTCACAGGTATTAAACTCTTTTTTTTCCCAAAAAAAAAAGATTTGAGACAATTTTTTGTTCTTCTTTTGTGTGCATAATTCCTAGGATATTTTGGAATATATTACATTTACTTGCTGATTTTGTGATAAGAAATTTTATTACTTTTCAACGTTGTTACACGAACCCAAGCTTTTTTAGAATAAGTTAGATTACTAACTCCGTCGGTGGTTTCATCATCATGCCTCGACTTGTACATCTTTGTGGACACAACAATGAGGCAAAGATAAAGTGATGAACCCTTCAGAAGTCCAGCTCTTTGCTTTGCCCACTTTGAAAATTGGATCTTGGAAGCAACCAAGAAACTTGAGCCCCCACCAAATTCCTCTGAATTTGTCCTCTGTTTGAAGCATATGCCAGAAGAGGAGAGAGAGAGAGAGAGAGAGAGAGAGAGAGAAGAAAAATTATTTATTCATGATGGTGGGTAGAGAGAGAGAGAGAGAGAGAGGAGAAAAATTATTTATTCATGATGGTGGGTTTGGTGGGGTCATGGCTTCGTTCTGGGATGATCGTATTCTAGGCAAATAGATTTTTGTGTAAAGTCAAAACACACTTGTGACGTTGAAGAAATTGAAAGTTAATAAAGGACATTGGATCATGATTGGTGGGACAGATTTTTAGTCATGGCCTCCGAGGACTACAAGCCACTTTCATTTGGGACCTTCCGGATCCTTAGCCGACCCTTAGGGATCCGATACGCTGAACACTAACGCACCCAAGGATCCTGCCCATTTTCCCGTGCGTGAATTTTGTCAATACATAGCCAAAAGGTTATTTTTCCTCGTATAAATTTATTGGCCAATTCAATCATATTTGAATTAAGAAAAATGAAAAAAAAAATTATAAAAAATAAAGTCTGACTTATTATTATAATGGATCAAAAAAATTAAATTTAATATGACTTGTTTATGAATTTAATAAAAATCTGACGTGACTTGTTAGTCTAACAAGTCAAACCAATAAATTTTAATTATTTATTTCTATAGATAAAAATATTATCGATATATCGCAGCATCGATAATTAAACCATTTCATTTTGTATATGAATTGATTTTTTTTTCCTTTTATTGCATGCCTTTTCTTTTAATATCTCGGTCTTAATCCTTTAAAAATTAAATTACATGTTTAACAACTGACAAATAGATTATAAGAGAAAATAGACCCGAATGGTAATCGATAACTCAATTTTTTAATATAGTTTTTAGTTTTTTCGATTATATTTTTTTTGTGACATTGAACTATCTAAACTAAAATAAAATGATTTTTGGTTTAAATTTTGTTCGGAAAGAAAAATTAAAATTCTCGTGGCATATCTTACTTGGCAGCATGAAGAACCAAAGCCTCAACATTATTCTTATTTGTTAGGCCTTTTTGTGCCATCATAATTTTTCGTTTCTATCATTTCGTAGGTTTTCTATTTTCCATTTTTTATTTTTTCGTATTTTTCGCTCCTGTTTATGGTCCAATGTTTCTTGATTTCGTGCGCTCTCTGATATTTTGAACCATGAAAAGTGTCGGAGTGGGACCAATAGTCACGAGGAAATGCTTTAATAAAGTCATAGGACAAGACTCGGACAGACGAGGTGTATGGTCGGTTATTTGGGTTTGGATTATCGATTATTAATAAAATATGATTTTATATATCGATTAATATATTATTAAAAAAATAAAATAATACAGTACTATTAAGAACAATCGAGTCAAACCATTGTGGATTTTTCTTTTATTATTGTTATAGAACATTGATTTTATATTTTATATTTTTATCTTTTAAATGATTTGAAAATTTAATATTAAAATTAAAATTTTTATGTTGTTGTCGTAAACTATTGCTGATTTGAAGGTACAAAAGAAAAGAGTTCTTCGTCCTCGAATATCCAAACGTACCAACTCCATAAGAACATGGCAGGTAGTGATAAAAATAAAAAATTAAATGATAATATAGAAACAAATACTTTCTACTATCACTTTGGAGATGAAAAATAGAATAATATAAAATTTAATATTTTATTATCTTATTAAATTATTATAATAAATTGAGTTTATATAAAAAAAACTCATTATCATAAATATTCAAACAGTTATTATAAATATAAAAATATAAAAATATAAAATATGTATCAAAATCAAATCAGATTTGATTTTAGTATATAATATGTTTTTTTAACATTTATTTCAAATTCATTATGATATAATGAAATTATTTGAATTTGAAAGAAAATATAAATAGAGAATCTAAAATTTTAAACGTGGGTTTTGACTCTGGTTCTAGCTCTAGCTCTACCTCTCGTTCTGGATCTGGCTTCAAGCTCTAGCTCTTGGCTTTTAATTCTGATTGATCTGATTCTAGCACTAGTTTTGGTTGTAGGAGACATATATGAATGCGTAAATAACCCTTTTTAAAAAAAGAATTATGATACCATGATTAAAATATAAAATAATATGAATATGAATATAAAAATATATGAACATGGTTGTGACATCATATTAGAGATGGAAAATAATATAATAATATAAAACATAACACTTTATTATCTCATTAAATTATTACAATAAATTGATTTTATATAAAAAATTTATTATCACAAATATAAAAATATAAAAATATAAAAATTCAAATACATATCAAAATCAAATTAATAAGTGTATAATATATTCTCTAACAAGTAGATGGTATTCAAATTATCACAAGTTTCCATACTTGAACAAACGACAATCTTATAGTCATGAATAATTTGATGGAACACCAACCTCCCCTAATGAAATGCAAAAAAAAGCCACGAAGATTTAAATTTAAAGGGATACGAGGCCCAAATTCACATCCTAGAAAAAGAAAAACAAGAAACCTCCACTGCATGCACCCCACTCCACCATTACTAAAAGATCAAAGTGGGGTATCTTTGCCCCCCCCTTTTTCCTTGGGTTTAAGTTGAAACAACAACCCCTTCATATCTCAGATCACCAAAGCTGCAATCCACTTTCCTTTCTCTTGTGTGGAGCTTTGCTTTCTCAAATAGGCCCAAACAAAAATAAAGTATTCTAGTCTGAGATTATAGTAGCACCTTGCTAGCATTGGGCTAATCTTTTCCTTCTCTAGCATCAAGGTCCAAACAGTTCTGTTGGGTGGTTGGGTCTAGGATTTCTCTCATGTAAGCAGGGCATCTGGCAAACATGGAACAACTAAAATATTAGACCACAATCCATTGCTTACATAGAAATTAAAACACGGTATTCATAAGGGGATAGTCTAATGGTATAAACTCTTCTCTTTGATGATTTCAGATTCAAATTCTTATAAAATCACAAAAAAATAAAAGTTAAAACAAAGTCTGATTAGCTGCACGTCCTAGTAGGCAATATAAATATATATTTATATATGTGCCAAAAAATAAAATAACAAAAAAATAATGGGCTTATTGGGCTGGACAAAAAAATAATAAAAATAAAAATTGTATCAAACATAATATAAATTTAACCATAAAATACTAGAAAATATGAGTTTTATCGCTACCAGATGCCATTACTCATTGGTCATGGAATCTTTTTTTTTTTTAATAAATATATTTACTATTGAGTCACCTCGATCCAAGAACACTTTTACAAAGAGAATTCAAATTACACCAGGATAAATTGCCGGATTAAAGCATCAGCAGAGTCATCGTCCATTTCAAGGAGAGTCCTTGATCAGGCCATCAAAAAAAGGGTATTCATTGCTTTCTTGGCTGAAATTTTCATTGAGGGTTCAATCAAGGGGGAAAAAAAAATGGCACCCACAACCTGTTTGTCGGTTTTTGTCCGAGAGCTGGATACCGGTGGGAAAAAAAAAAAAAAAAAAAAAAAATCTCTTCACGTAATAAAGCTCAATAGGGCTGAACTGGACACTCAGTCTCACCTCAAAGGCCCGAAGAAATCCCTCCATCCTGGCATTTAGGCCAAAATAACATCCATCGATCTCAGAAGTTAAACCTTTAGTTGGGAGGGATTTCGTTGCGAATGGATTGAACTGATAATAATTTAGGAATTACATGTACTATAATAAGGGAATAAAATAGAAATAGATTGAATAAAGCAAATTGAGATTTTTCAAACAAAATTATAATCTTCCCTCCCACCAAAGTGGTGGCGAGAGTTAAATGCCAAGACAAGTAGCACAGCAACAGCTTCATTGTCATTGAGGTGAGCTCAAGAACACCTTCCTATATCCCACTTTCTTACTTGTAGGTGCATACACAAACAAAGTTGGTGCTGGGTAGGTAAAGGTTTAGTTTGAAGTTTATCCAAACATTAAATCCCAAAAACAGGGAAGGGAGAAAGACCAAAAACATCATCCAACGAAGTCAAATCTATGGATCCCCACACACTGTAATTTATGCAGATAAATTCAAACTAGGGTTTTGGAGGTCTGAAAGAAAGGCCACGAGAGGTTTACACTGTGTGTCCTTTAGCCAACCTGAATTGTCAAACTAGGGGATTTGTTGGCTCCATCAGAATAACAATTCCAACAACCCCTTAAATCTGTCTGACAAGAGAATTAAAGCTATCCCATCAAAGCATTATTCGATCTAGGTAATCAACCAATGTACGCAAGCATTTACTAGGTCTTAGAAATTAGAAAATAAATAAATAAACAAAAAAAAGAAAATGTGGCATTACTCGATGTTTGATGTATTTGTGCTAGTGTACAGAAACATGTGTTCTTGTTCACAGGAACTAGGTGCAGAAGATGGATGGACTACACAAGTACTATCTCTCCTCTTATAATAGTCGATCAGAAGGACAATCTTGAAAAAATGGACTTACCCCTTTTACACACGTGTACAGTAAGTTAATTTATGGAATACCGAGTAATAGTTCAGAAATTATATTTAAGTGAATGTATAAAAAAAATTTATGTATATTTACCTTTTGATAGATTTTGATCTCCGGTAATTTTGGACACTAAGAAGACTTCTACTCGGGTTGGTATTCACAGAGTTATGAAATTATCGATAATTGCTTGTTTATTGTATTCATGAGGCATTATATATATATATATATATATATATATATATATATATTTTCTTTTGCTAATTAAAAGGGTAATAAAAGATGGTGAGTGCCACACTCTCTGGAAACATTAGCACAAACTTGCCACTCAGAAGAAAACATTGATTTGCATAGTAAAAGAATGTGTAATATATATATATATATAACAGTTCATAAAATAAAATGGTCGACAGGATGACTAGGAAGGACATCTCCACAATGTTTAAAAAAAAGGAAAAAGATAAAAATAAATTATAGTTCGCTTTCAAGAAATGCTCTCACTCAATCCTTTGGGACCCCATTCATGAATCTGTCTTGACTACTTGAGTATCATACAAGTTATGACTAACATTACTTGACACAATCTAGAAGTGCTGTCCCTATTAACATGTTCATTCATGCTACGTCTAAATGAACAAATCATGTGGATGAGAAAAACATGGTCCGTTCGTATTCATTCAAAGACGATTGTATCCTCATGAATATCAACTCCGTACCCACACTGTACGAGGGCATTTTCGTCAACAAAAGACATCATGTTTCTTCATTAGTGCCTCATACATAAATCAAACCACATGAAAAATTATACAAAGAATCACTCAAGCCTTCTAATCCTAATAAATTTTAGAAATTAGTAAAATTTTATGGTGTGACGATCGTCTGTGACACTTATAAATCGATACTATGCAAGAGCAAACAATTCATGTGGATGAGGGAAACATATGGTCTGCTCTTCTTTACTCAAATACCAATAATACCCTCATGAATATAAGTCGAACCCACATTTTACTAGGGCAAATTTGTCAAAACAATTGACCCTCTTTCACTTTCTTCATTAGTCTTCACTAAATACCCAGCCACCCAGACTTTAAGTAATGATGCTAAATCATTCCCAAAATACTATGCTCACATAATCAAACCAAATACCTCCCTCCCTCTCACCCTCTATCTCTCTCTGTGTACTGAGAACAGAACAATGAGTTCAGTGTGCACAGCAACGTGTGCGACTGATGCTCGGATCCCTGCGAGAGCAACATATGTAAACCTCCACAAATGGCCAGAATCCGAAGCAGAGTTCGTGAAATCGGTGGGGAGGACAGCAGCAGCCACCACCGGACGGCGCAGGGGAGGACATAGCAGAGTGATTGACAGCATATCAAGCAGGCAAATGTACTTGAGGAGCTACTCATTTTCAAAGAAAGAGAGTGTGCCTGTGAGGACAAGGAAGTGTTTGGGAGGAGTCAAAGAGAGAGTTGCTTATAGAAGTAGCGGAAGTAGTAGTAAGAAGAGAAAGAGATCAAGAAGAGGGAGTGGTGGCGGAATTGTTGTTGGGAGGAGATCATTTGTTGTGATTAGGAAGCTGAAGGAATTCACATGTGCTGCTTTCTTTACTTTGTTTCAGAAATTGTTGTCTTGCACTGCTACCGTTGATGTTATTGACGCAAGAGAGGGCATGTAAGCTTTGTCCAATTCCATGTTTTTCTTGAGTCTTTTTTCCTTTTCTTTCTTTCCTTTTCTTTTCTTTTCTTTTCTTTTCTTTTTTGGCAGTGATTTGTGTAGTATTTATGTATCAAGAACTGATTGTTGGCTTTTCCCCTCATTATTATTTCCTTTGTTATGTTATGTTTGTGTCAATTTGATGGAAAACTTAAAAGAATGGTTTCTATGTATTTCCTGGCTCATGAAACTGTTGATGTGATTTTTACCGTGGGCAAATAGTACTTTTCTTTTCGTTTCTTACCCTCTTTGTTTTGTGTCTGTCATAAGTTCAGTTCTGATGACCTATTGTTAGGGGAAGAGAAGGTGATGAAAAGTCGTACACTGCAACTATTACACCAATAAAGCTGCAGTAAATGCTACTTTGGAGAATTGGATCTGGCCGTTGAATGGGTGGCCACAAGTTGGTAAGTCCGATTTGATCACTCTTACCAGCAAATCACAATTTTAAGCAAGAAGCTTTGCTTAAAGGACAATGAAACTTCAGCAAAGTGCAACATGTGACACTAAGGTAAGAACATAACTTTGAAGCTAAACTATACATGCAATTAAGGATATGGTAACGGGATGTGTACGACCCTGCAGAACCAATGATTCAAATGCTTGATTTCTGGCCATCAGATAGGGCCCCGTATGGAAGTCTTGTTGGTATGACCACAGTTCATTTCTTTGAATGAGTTTGATCCATCAGATTTGAGCAGATTGAGGACATGTTTATCATTGTTTATGGCTAAAATGAATCTAATGCCCAAATCAAGTCATAGAGCTCTCTTTCTCCGCGCAGAACTGCATTTGTCTTTTTACAAAATTTTTATGTATGCATGTGTATATGAAGAATGTGTGCCCCATAATTTGCTTTGGATTCCACTTGTACGTGCCTTGGTCTCTATAAGTACTTGTATGAATCAAACAAGTTTAATCATTCTAGACATAAAGAAGACATACGATCAAAATGGGTCACCTTTTGTCTGATGGGATGGGATTTCTCTGATGTATACTTCTTCATCTTTCACTACTTGTTTGTTTCCATTAAAATTTGGATGCACCTGAGTCAAGACTACCACAAAGTACACGGCATGAGCGTATGGCCAATAAAATTTTTCATTGCAGAGGACGTTTAGTATCAAAATTTCCTGCTAGGACTCAAATGTGTAATCACAAACAATAATGTCTTCAGAGAAAAATAAGAAGAAAAAGAATGTGCAAACTTTAGTATGGTTTTCAAAAAACGAAAATAATTGTGGTTGTGAAACTATTGAACTTGTAAATTGTCAAAGATTATAATCAAGGTTGGGATTAGGAGCATGTGGAAAGATATGCACAGGGTTGAGCTGCAATGAAATACTTTGGCATGGTGAGCTACTGAGGATGGTTGAAAGATAAAAAGATAATCATAACACCCTCCACCAAGCCACATTTGCTTCTCAAGCCTTCACTTTCAAAAGGTTTCATTACTATGTTTCCTAGTATTTCGTGGAAAACCAGAGAATGACCATGTAGCAAATGTCCATTGTCTCCTAGAGATAATCGCATGCAATTCAAAGTCAAGTGTGTGATCTTATTCTAGTTTGAGGCCTATGTGAAAACAGAACGACTGGAATTTGAATGTAATCTATGACTTCAAGGCCACCGTTGGTATGCAAAAGGACAAAATTAAATAAATGTTTATTTAAGTATAACCCACTTAACATAGTGCTAATTTAAACAATACATCAATTTTTTAAAAAAAAATATTCTAAGAATAAGTTATCATTAATTTTGATACAAAGAATGTTGAAATAAATTGAAGAACAGCATGTGTCCTGTTCCTGAACTGGAACGTCCCTAGTGCCTTAGAACATAAGTAAAGGAAGAGCTGAAAAGGAAAGAATATAGCGCCCTTCAAGCAGAAGAAGAGACATAGGTCCTCAATCTATGGGTGAGAAATTTGGGGAAAAGGCAACGATGCTTCTCAAGAAGACCTTTTTTGATTGGTTGTACCAACGTTAGGTAGGTCTCTTCTCACCGAAAAGATATCATGGACTAGAACTCTGTTTCAGACGAGTTGGGTTAAAAGGGATTAGTCACGCTAAGCCTGTTTAATTTTTAGATAAATGAAAGATAAAGTCTATTCAACTTTTTGTGTAATGACTAAGGAGTCATGAGTAGGTTTGCCTAAATCAAACGGTAATTGACTTTTTAGAGCACTCTTGTCTTTGCATAGAGATGATTAAATTATTACTTTTAGTTAGCAGCCACAAATGATTATTCAGGCTATTCTGAGAGAGAGAGAGAGGGGTATCCAAATGCATGGAATTGACCAATTTCACCTGTCGACCAGCTAGTGGGATGGCACGGTATACTCTCGCAGGGTTGTTTTTGGATCCCCGGCACGAGGGTGGATACCATGCCGTCTTCAAATGTTACTGCAAAAAATCTTTAAAATTATAATTTGAAGTACTCTCAAATACTATTACATAAAGTTTGAAAATTTAACGTTATTGCAGAAAGACTTGCCCGATATTACTAACGTAAACTAACATTTATGAGCTAAGAAATCAACTCCTTTGATGATATTGTGTTAGACATCTACTCATTTCTTGGGTCCTTTTACCCGAAACGAAATTTATTGGCGTCCATGGATAGGTAGGAAATGTGTACCCGTTGGCAACAAAGCCCGGCGCTCGATCTTTTGCAACGAAGACATCCGTAATCACAAAAATTCCCTCGTAGAGCATCAATCACGGATATCCAAATCCTATGGCACAAAGTGAGAAAACAAGTTCCCATGGAGATGGCAACTCCGTAGATCTCCTGTCTCACAACACCCAAATGAATGTGACAACTTATAGAAATCAGATGAAAATCTCGTCGGGCCATGTTTAATAATAGAGATGGAGAAATCACCAAAAAAATAATAATAATAATAGAGATGCAGCAGCGGTGCACCATGAAGCTGTCATGGAAACTCAAATTTGCTCCCAGAGAGAGAGAGAGAGAGAGAGAGAGATTCCTACTGTTGAAGGTGCATTTGCCATGTGTGCAACACAGCATACACCAAGTAAAGCTCTTTGTTCTGGGCGCAGCTTTCCTTTATTCCACCACAAACACGCACGCACGAATTCGATTCAACTCGAGCCCTATATTAATCCATAATCCATAATCCATCATACCAACAAACCCAAACAAAATACATGAAAGCACAAAAAAGATCAACCCCCAAAACACTCATAATTGGTAGTCATACATCACGCCCAGGAGACTCAAACTTGACTGACCACTACTTGACAAACCTTGTATGTGCAATAACTGCAAATTGAGATAACTTTTGTTAAGTGTTATTCTTTTGTAAGTATTATTATCAGTTGTAGAAACATCAACAACAAAACAGGGCAAATACATATATATATGCATACAAATATATATATATTGGAAACTTGGAAATCGCAAGAAACTTCCCAAGTCCCAACTGACCTTGTTTAGGAAACAGAAGATCACTGAAGTAGTTTTGGAAGAATACAAGAGATTACCCGAAAGGAAAAAGAGTTATACTCCTGTAATGTCTGGGCACTAAACTGTGCGATCAGCAAAAAACATCTCAAAAAGAAACACTTTAGCACCACATTACCAGCCTCAACTTTTGATAGGTAATACCAAAAATGACTAGAAATATTACTCTCCTCATTGATATAAGCACCCAGCAATGTACTTTTGCATGGAACAGAAGGAAAAGAAAATTTCCAAGACAAAGAGACAACTCGTAGACAAAATAAAACAGCTAATTATTCCACACATAATTAGAAAGTTATATCCCTAAGAAAGGTTTATGCAAAGGACAACAAGCAATACTGATACAGATACATCAACCACAAAAATAAAATTAAAAAGAAAAATTGAATAAAGGAACCTACTGCTAATAAATCTATTTTATATAAGTGGCGGAGGAGAATTAATTATAGAGATCTACTACAAAGATTTCCGGCAATAATCATGAAGAGAAGCCCATGTTCATGATTGGGGATTGTTAGAATTAGGTTAATAGTGAAATGGTCTGATCAACAAAAGAACAAAATATGTTAAGGCAGTCAATAAAAATAGTGGCATGCTATGTGGTTTAAACCTCAAAAAATCAGACAAATAAATAAAAATTACTCATGGACTCTTGGTGGTCAGCCTGTGGGACATAATAAAATCTGGTTGGGAGTTCTAAGATGCGACTGAGACATTCGAAAGATACATCTATGAATCCCTAGTGTGAGATGGCCGGAATTGGAGAGCTTCATGCAAAATGCCTCTGGCCCAAACAACTAATGCACCTCAACTAAAATGTCTCAAGCAACTTGCATGCCCTCTTCACTAAGAAATGATAAATAAATGGGGTGCCTAACAACTTAATAAGCATTTAATAACACAGCCCTATAGATCCACAAAACTTTACAAGGTGAACCATGCTTGTTAAATACCAAGACAGCCTTACAGAATATATTAAAGTAACACAAGTTCCATAATTTGACAAAAAACAATCTCAACTTCTATTAGAGAAATTAAAAGGACACCAAATTTATGACCTGTACTTTTCTAAGATCAAACACCAGGCTCCAAACATAGTTTTTCTGAGGAAATGCAACAACACCATGAAGAACATTTGTAGATAGATAAATCCCAAGGGTCCAGCAACAATTTACATTTAAAGTGAAACAATAAACATGAAACTGTTACTTTAAACGAATTCATCAGCAGCAAAACAACATTTAAAATTTTTTTGCCACAATTACAATCATTAACTCATAGATAAGAAACCATTTATTACAGAAAGGAAAACTCGGCAGTTCTGCTCATGAACTCCGCCCACCCATCTGCTCAATGACTCCTCCTAAGTGTTAAAGTTGAAAGTATCAAGGGATGAAAAATAACAAACGCTGAATCATCTCCATCAATTCAAAGCTCAAACTCCTCATCCCGGAGAGCCGCTTCTGCAGCTTCCTCTTCCTCCTCATCAAGAACAAAGTACTCATTCCTCTCCACAGGCCTAAACATATAAAATATAACCAAATAGAACATCAAACTAGCAGCCTCCTCTGCTGCATTACTAACCCACTGATACTTATACGACGCAATGGTCCTCAATGCAAAAACCACAATCCTGGTGAAGTACAAGTACCCAATAACCACAATATAAAACTGCCTAAAAAGGGTCAACTTGGCCAAATTCCTCGCAGCCTTCCCATCAGTTTTCGACGTCTCCCTCAATGACCTAATCGACCAAACAATGGGGAAAATGATTGCACAACAACAAATGATATCCACCAACAAAAACACCTGATTCCAAGTCACCCAATCCTTAATAAATGGACCCGTTTCACCAATCACAACAGATGCAACATTAGCCAAAACTTGTAGTGGAATCACAATCATCAACACCTTCTTCTCCTTCTCTTGCAAAAAGGGTTTCAGGAAAGACCAACCAGTCCCAATCAACACAATCACAGTGAACAACAACACGACCCTAATGAACTGAAAGATATAAAACAACACATCCCAACCGTGGGGTGTGCCAGTAACCTTCACATAATGCTTATCCTCGGCAGCACAAATCAAGTTCAATGCTTTCATCAACAATAAACAACCCATCAAAGCATGTATTCTATGCACAGATCTCTTATTTTGCAGACAGTTATAAACCCAAAACCCTAAAAACACGAAATAAACCAAGGAAAACACGAAATACAAAGAGGGCAGTTGAGTCTGACCAGCAGAGAGATAATCCTTAGCGTTATTCGGATCCAAATTGTAAACCTCTGTCTTCACATTCATCGTGACGAGACTTTCCGGTGCGCAATTCGCGAAGAAAAGACTGTATTCATTCGGAAGATTCACAGGATACGATTGATTGAAGTATGTTTGAGGAGGAGGAGAGAGATCTCGGAAATCAAGAAGCTTCTTGATGTTGACGGAATCGAGGACGCAGAAATTAGGGGTTTGTTGGAGTTCGAGGAGGACTTGGATGAGGGATTCCTCGGAGAGGAGGAAGAATCCGAGACGAGAAGGGTCTGGTCGGGCTCGGTTAGAGGTGACAAGGACGTCGGAGACCTCGATGGAGACATGGCCAGTGTGGGTAAAGCCGAATTTCTCGAATAGGATCATCGGGCGGTTGTCGGAGACGATCTTTAGATCTTTGATTTCGGCGGAAGAGAGAGAGAGGAGAGAGAAGGAGATGATGAAAAGGAGCAGATTTTTACCGGCCATTTCTACGGCGGAGATGACGACGGTGGCGGCGACGAGAGAGATAATGTGGAGTCGGGCGTTTCCACAATACTCACTAAATTTTGGAAGGAGAGAGGGGAAAAGGGTGAGAGGAGAGGGAAAGGGAGAGACTTGTTTGTTGACAGGGTTGAAATCGCTCTCTTTCTACGGAAAGTAGTCGGTCAGATCAGATCTACAGATCTGATTGGCCGTGATGGGTACAAATCGGCCCGGCCCGGCCCGGCCCGGACAAGTCCAGTCTTATTCCATGCAGTTGGGCCGACCCAGCCCGGACTATAAAGCGTAAAAAATAACTAGTTTACTTGGTCACAAAAAAATTAATAATCAGAAGAACAAGATCTGACATAGCATTATTTTATTAAAAAAAATTGATATTAATGAAGAGGGACACACCACGTATTTTTTCTAAAAATAGCGAGAAAACATTGCAACGAATTATTTGGAATGTCATCATCCGACAAATTATTCTTTTCTTAATCAAGTCGAGCTTCCTTTACTAAGTAGATGGTTCATAGTTCCACAATTTGCCACTACTTTATTTAGGTTAAAAAATTTAAATAAGGTCAAATTTGGGTACATTCTTTTTAACACGAGTTATATTTTTTATGCTTTTTTTTTTTACCAAAATTAATTTTATACATTATTTATACAAATTTTGTCGATTTTCAAAAAGCTTTACATTTTGTTCGAGTTGATATCTATTAAGGGCACGAATTGAGAGAGAAAAGTCAAGAGAACAGACACTGGCCATGCATTTCAAGTGAATAACCAAACCAAGTTCGTGAATTATGCTAGGTCATGATCGCCATCAACAATCTTCAGTTCACACATCTGACTCGGACCACACAGATCAGGTGAATAGCGTATTGCCAGAGGTACGTGGTTGAAAACTAATTTTGGGCTTCATCTGACCACAAGTTAAAGAGGGGAAGGGGCCCAAAATAAACCAAACTTTTCTTCTGAAAAATACTATTTGGGTCCCAGCCCTGCGAATGGTGAAAACCGATAAGGGCCGAAGGACAAAACTTTGTCAAGACTGTAGTGATGATGGGTCACGAATGAGAGAGACTTATGGATCTCTGAATTCTCTGGAAAAACTTGTCCACCATAATTTGCTGCTGGACTCGACTCAAACTCTCCGATCTCATGATTGCATTTGACACCAGGATAATCTTAGATGGGGACTCTGCATTCACCTACAAGTTAACAAGAATTCAACAAAATAAGAGAAGACATTGGTGTTACCTACAAACTTTGGAATGTGCCGCAAAAATCAAAATCCTAATTCTAAGAAATGTCCCATGTAAGATCTTGATCCAATCAGTTCAAGAAAAAGAAATCAGTAATAACAACAGTTGACCTAAACGTCTACAAAATCCTAGTTAAAGATAGGAGGTTTTAGATTTATACCCAGACACGGCCGTTCAAACCAACTGCTATCTCAAATGAGAACTTCTTGCCAGGTGCCTCAAGAATTGAACATGTTGGGGAACTCAGCAACCTAGAGAATGAAAACACTACATCAATAGATATAGCTGAAAGAAATCTCGACCCTAATTTCTAGATGTTTTAACTTTAAAATTCATGAGATGTTTACATTTAAAACATAACACACTAACAAATAAAAAAAGGCAGAACAGTTCACATTCGTGATAGACCGGTTGATGACTCAAACATGTATCCATCTTTAAGAGGGCCAAACTCTGCAGCTTTGCTGCTGGCTTTCAAAAGGAAGAAATTTCTTAAGATGCTATTATCAAGACATGGCAAATCTAGAGTTACATATATACTGACCATCCATGCATGACAATTCTGGATTCATGCCAACATTAGCCTTGACTACACGAACATAAAGCAAAGTGCCCACCTACACAGCAATGAAAAGAAGCAACTCAATCATGATATAAAGCAGCAGGCAAAAGCATAATACATTTTTTATCACCAATATTACAATTACCAAAAGTGATGGCTGACAGTATAAGTGCAGCATAAATTATGACTTTAAAGTAAAGATGATGCTAATGCTTTGCACCCAAAACAACACGGTCGTGAATTTTACCTCAAACCTTGGAATGTTTCTCCTAGTTCCTCCTTCAAATGCAAGTACGGGTAGAAATGCCAGTGCAGGTCCTTTTATGTCAACAAGAAAATTCTACATATAGGAATAAAAAAATACCAAGTTGAGTGTGATATAAATTCCAATAAAAACTTTTAGAATGACCTCAAATGCACATCTAATATTTCACTCATAAAATAAGCATTATAATACAGTAAAAAGAACAAAAACATTTAAATATCATTTAAATTAGAGTTTGCATATCAGCTGATGGAAAACTGCAAGAAATTCACAAGGTGGATTTTGTAGGACAACTGAAAACAAGCTACAAGATTGTATTTAATTTTGGTTGCATTGCATTTCCCAACAAGTATTGCATGACTTGGTTGACCAAACCCCCCGCCGGGGGGGGGGGGGGGGGGGGGGGAGGATCCTTGATGCCATAGCAAGGACTCAAATGTAGTATGCTTATAGGCATAATAAAGAGGCAAAAAGTTTAAGCATATGAAAATAAAGATTAAACTGTTATCTCCACAAAAAAATTAAAAATTAAAAAAAAAAAAAAGCTATTGCATATGATTTTGAATCTCTTGAATTCCACCTTCATGGGACAACCCAGAAATTGTTTGGAACAAATTCTTCTAAACACAGCATCAACAAGCACAGTTTCTACAAACAAGAATTTAGTAAGTCTGACATCGGACATGCTACACTGATAATTGAATTCTAAACGCGTGCTTTTTTGCTGGAAGCCTACTGAATTTTACTTTCCTGAGGCTTGCCTGGCTCCAACATCTAAATTAAGGGTGAGCTGGCTCGTTGTCTACGATAGGTTTATAATGTGTGCTCTATACTTTGGATTACTTTGTTTTCTGTTATCTGATGCACTCTAGATGCACAAGGCATGCTTTTGTCAGCATTACCCCATGACATACGCAACTTTGTATTTCCTACTAAACAAAAAGGTCCTTTATGCATCAACAGCCACATGTAGTGAGAATAAATTATGTGATTTCAAAACCGTCTAACAAGTTTTCATCTGTAATGGTGCTAACACTTCAATACTTACATCTGATCTGGAATCTACAACAATTCCAAGAACATGATCCTCCACATATGGTACATACTGCACAAAAGAACAGAAAAATAGGATTATAAAACTATCTAAAAGTAGTTTTGTGGAAATTGTTGTGGTCCCATGCAATATAACTTAACTAAAAACAACTTCGAGGCACATTTATTCTCTCATATACAACGGACAACTCTAACTATACCTACAAAACTTTCACAGAGCCTCTGCCTGCAAGTTATAACTATGCATGCAGATATGTTTAAAGATCAGTTGATCTTTTCCCAAGACTACTTTGTTAGCGTAACAACTTCCCAGGACAAGGTGTGGAAGCAACTAAGCATTCAAGCAACACATATATGTGAACCGGTAGGTGTACAACTTTCAATGCTTTTGCATATGATCTCCTGGTTAATCAACAAAAATAGGCCAGACTTATCAGGAAGGTCAGTGTGACAGTTGTTACAGCAGTGAAGAGATTCATGTAGAATTTAAAACTTGCAAACCAATAATGAGCAACTGTTCACAGATCTGCTGGCTCATCAAAAGATCCAACCAAGCTTTTTAAAGAAATTCCTGATGAAATAGAACAGATTAAAATTGTAGAAGATGGGTATTAAACATTCTCATCCACTACCAGAAAAAGGTGCTCTAGGAATAGTTTTGGAATTACCAGACAAGTCCAGCATCTTCATCATTATTTTTAAATTAGAGTTTTGATGCTCTAATACAATAATATTTAGAACTATCAGGCCTTAGTGACCAGTTCTTTCACCAAAGAAATGAAGATTAAGCAGTTAAAAGTGGTTGGTGACTAAAGTTGACAGTCCCAAAGGCAATGGACATTCACACAGACAAAGGTTCCACTAGCACCTTCTTGGTTCTCCTGTGCGGAGACGTGAGATGAAATTGGTGCAGAATTAGCCCATGTCAATAGGTCCTTCAACTTGAGAAATGCTAAATACACCTTTTGATTTCACAATAAAAAAATGGAATATCCGCTATGGAGAGTGTAGAAGATCAGGAATTCAGCAATCAACATTTAAAATTCATGAAAGATAAAAAGGAGACCGTCCATCTTCAGAGCATCAACAGCAACTTGGAATAGAAATGAAAGTGCTGAGTTATATAAGTGACAAAAGGATCTAGTTTGTACTTTGTACTATTGGACAAAAGATAATCTGTGAATATCCATTGAGTTCAAAGATGATACTTTGTGCATTTTATTTGCAGAGGCCTGCCATGCAGTCTTACACTCACCCTTTTCTGGGAGCTTTCTACCCAATATTTGTTTGGTTTCGAGAACTTCAACTTTCCAGGCTTCATGACAGATATAGCATCACAATCCTGAAAAGAGAAAAATTCAAGAATACTTTGTAAGGAATGGAACATTTAGTTGTAAGTAATTCTCAGGCATTATTTTAACTAGGAATTTTCAGTAAGCTTTACACTGAAAACAAGCTTAGCCTCAATTCTGGGAGGCACCAAACATTGCAAATTGCTTTTGGCTAAATAATATATAGCATAAAACCACTAGTATAATTTGCTGACAGCTCACTCAAGACTAGTGGAGTAACATAAGAAACATTTAGCTTGCAGACCCCCCCCCCCCCATTGTGACCCTATCAAGCCCTTGGCCCATGGACATGAAGGTTCAACCACATATATACTAGCCTGTAAAATACATTGTGACCACAACATACTCTATATCATTTTCTCTTTATTCCATCAATCAAACTAGATAGTATAAAATCAGTAGTATTTCCTTTGGTCTTTCCCATGGAACTGTGGCATAGTTAGCATTTTATCTCAAAATTTTCTAATCTAGGAAGAAAATTCCATTTCATATTAACCATTTGTTTTAAATAAAATACCCTAGTAAACAAAACGGATAAATATCATAGAATTTTTGCTTATTATTGAGATATCCATGTGTCTCTGTATAAATATTGAACATTAACCTGATAAAGGCCACCACCAAGTTTAATAGTCTGGTTTGAAAAGTTTGTCAGGTCAAGTACTACATCCCCAGGAATCTGCAGCAGAGTCAAGCACATGATTACAAATAACAAAGAAGATGCTGAAGAACGAAAACATGAATATGGAACTTAATGGGGGGGGGGGGGGGAACAACAACAACAACAACTGACCACGGCTTGGTTGATGAAATTAGCCGGCAAAGTTGATGCCTTTTCCTCCCTGTCTTCCTTTGGACAACAAAAGGAATGGTTTCTGAAAATTCAGAAATAAGTTTGACTGCCTCTCAAATTTTCCTTCCTCTGAAGTGCAAGAGATTTTGTAGAGATATGGACCCTGTGGCCCGTCTACCCACAATTTTGCAATACCAATGGCGAGTTTTGTTCACATAATCACAAAAAGAGTTTGCCCGACCCTTTTGGTTTCAAAATAAGTTAACATATTTTATAATTTCTTCAATTTAGGAAAACCTGTACCCTGCTCCGTTGAAGAAGTATATCCAAATGAATTATCACATATCGTGTCTTGCTTGGGATCACTTCTCAAAGGTCCTATTACATAGCCGACACCTAGCTGAAGGACGGCGCAAAATTATAACAAATTGATCAACTTTGGCATCACATAATACAAAAGCCTGTGCGCAAGATCACACAGCATAATTAGGTGGTGTTTGGCAACACCAACACCCTCTTAAGAGCCTCACCCTCTTCAATCGTTATACATGTCACATTTCATCTTTCTTCTGATTCCTCCAGTAGTATTTCTCAACTAAGACAAAAATTTTACAGGGAAATATAGAATTTTCAAAACAACAACAACAGTAGAATTTTCCAAAAGTAACAAAAATTTTTCATAAATGGGTATAATATGGACATTGTTATGATAAAATTTAGCATTGAGCCGCTTAAGAGTTTTCATAAATGAATGTATGTATGTATTAAAACAAGGGTTTAATGGGATCAAAAAATCTTTAAGGTGAATTGTGCCAAAGTAGTTATAGTGTTTGTACGATTGTGAAATTTTATTAAAACCCATCCAACAATTCAGTAATCCCAAAACCTCTGTTTCATTGCCGTTTTGCATTTTATACACGTGGGCTGATTCTCACAGACATTCTATCAAACAACTTCTAAGCAGATGTCACTAGCATGTATGATACGTATTCCAATTGCATAAATTGTTTGGAACCCTAATAATTAAGAACAGACCCCCCGTTGATTTCATAAAATAACAGCGACGAATAAGTCAAAGAAGAATGAGGAGTTAATTGAAGGGTGTTACCTTGATTGAACCGAAGACGCCGTCGAATGAGACGACAAAGTTTTTGTCCCTGTGTTTTATTTTTATTTTTATTTTTATTTATTTATTTATTCATTTGGCTTATGTAGACGAGAGTGAGTGGTGGTAAACAAAACCTTACACCGCTTTTGGATGGACCGATTCAGGAAGAAGAGAAAATATTAGGAAAAAAAGTAATCGTGTTTCCTTCATTTGGAAATTTTACGTGGAGAGAAAAAAAAAAGCGATGAAATGATTTTTTATTTTTTAAATCTTAAAAAATTTTCTTCTCAAAGTGAAAAGAAAACTAGAGAAAAGAAAAATGCATTCATTCTAACTTTTTAATATATTAGTTTTATCCTTAAAAATGTGATAAATAAATATTTAATTTTAAATAAGTTTCATATTTTTCTTAAAACTTCCAAATAAAATGAAAAAAAAAATCATCATTTCTCTTTTTTTTTTTCTTTTCTCTCCTAAACTCTCAAACTAAGTGTAAAAAAAAAAAAAAAACCCAAGAAAAGGTAGCCCAATGGACCACAGGAGCTATCAACAGACAGTTGGTTTAGTAAATAAATCATTATATTTCTTAACTAAGATCACAAATTCAACTTATGATTTATGAAGTTGACTATGTTGGGAGACTCCTACCATTCTCAGAGGGATTTCAATCGGATCATCTTAAATTAGTCAGAGTAAAACTCTGGATACCAAATAATATACCAAATCTAAGGTCACCAAAAAAAAGGGGACCAGAGGAGCTTCTCCGACCCGACCCTCCATTATTGATTATATATATATTTTTTGATATATAATAACGGTATTCAAAAATCTAACTAATTTAATTTAAATAGATATGACTCAATTTATAAATTAAATTTTTTTTATTTTTAAATTTTAAATTTGAGATAATTAAAAAAAATTAACAAAGATTATTGATATCAATCGTATATTTTGTATTAATTATAAACAGGATGTACATGATCAATTATATATTCAGGGTCCAAGTCAAACTAAAAAATTAATGTTTGCGTTTCTTTCGGAGGAAGCTTGGAATATTTTATGTTTTTTTTTTTTTTTATAACTCAAATTGTGAAAAAGGTCAGCATTAAGAAAAAAAAAAAAAAAAAAACTCTTAGTAGTATTTATATGCACCATGGGTATAATTTCCTTTTTTTCCCATTCCATGCATACATTCCTCTAATAAAATGGGCCTCAACATAACTACAGAAATTAGAGACAAAAGGTTAGTGCTTTGAGCTTTCTACTTTTATATCGTGACAACTTGTTTAAATTTTCACAAAAAATTTATAAAAAAAATCTAATTAATAAATATGAATAGAAGTTGCATCTCAAATTTGTTGTCCTAATAATAATAATAATAAAAAAGAATAACTCAATTGATTCTACCTATGTTTGATATTTCTTGTATCCGCAATCGGTTAAAACATGCAATACTAAAAGGAGGGCCAGGAACAATTCAAGGTGAGACACAAACCTTTTTTTTTCTCTTGGAGAACTTTGGATTGTCCTTAGTATTTTATTTTTCTGGAAGGAAGAGAAAAGAACTTATTTTATTAAAGAGGTAGTTCCCGTTAAAAGCGGTGGGAATGAGGCAAATGTGAATGAATCCGAAAGCTTAGAGTAGGGTTGTTATAACACCAGGATCGAGCCCGGATATCACAATACCCGAGCTCGGCTCGTGTTTGCCAGAGGGGAGCTCGAGCTCGGGCTCGAGCTCGTCGAGCCTGTGATTCTAGAGCTCGAGCTCGACTCGAAGTGTCATCGAGGAGATCGAGCTCGAGTGTCACGGGCCTCTGACAAGATTGGGCTCGGGCCCGAGCCCGAGCCCGAGCCCAAAACCGTATCCAAAATCCCAGCCCAAACAAAAACCCGAAACCGGGATCACGACACCTGAGAGCTTGATGGGGAGAGCGGAATCGGAAGGCGGAAGGCGGAACTCTGAGAGAAAGAGAGAGAGAGAGAGAGCAAATCTGGAAAACCTTAGAATGAGAAGGAGAGCAAATCTGGAAAACCCTAGAGAGAGAGAGAGCGAGAGTTTTACCTTCAAGGAGATGATCGTCGCACACAGAGATTGAAGGAGACTTTCGAAACCGATGAGAGTTGAGACCTTAGAGAGACAGAGACATGAAACCCTAACCCTAGAGAGAGAGAGAGAGAGAGAGAGACAAAGAGAGACAGAGTACCTTCGCGGAGACCTTCGATCGCGATGGTAAGATGAAGAGAAGATCTTCGATCGCGATGGTGACAGAAGGAGAAGACCATCGCCCATCACCCGATGGTCAGAGGAGGAGGAGACCATCGCGTGATGGTGAGAGGAGCATAGACCTTAGAATCGAAGCAGGCAATCGCGATGGCGAAGGAGCAGAGACCTTTGATCGCAATGGTGACCCTTCGCCCTTCAAGCAGAGACGGGTGTGCAGGTGTGCGGGAAATGAGAATAGAAAGGAGGGATTAGGTTTTGAGAGGGACGGGTAGCTCGACAAGCTTCGGGCCTGAAGAAATGTGGGCTCGAGCTCGAGCTCGAGAGAGGAATCGCTGAGCTCGAGCTTGGGCTTTGATTGGTTAGTGTCACGGGTACCCGTGACACTACCCGGGTGTCATAACAGGCCTAGCTTAGAGGATGTTAATGAGGGTCATAATTTAAATGAGGGCAATGGGGATTGTTATGTGTGAGACGGTGGCTCTGATGGACATGAGAAAGGGGCGTTGATGTTGGGGAAGATTTTTTTTTTTTTTTTGCGGTATAAGTGGATTATTTATCATCAATCGGTATTCAGATTTCGTTCGATTAATTCATTTCAATCACTTGTGAGGATTTTTATAAATGAATTGACTCTTTTAAATTTTATTTCTCAATTCTTAATATTCGAATTTAAGATTATATTAAACGTTATACTCTTTTAATCATGAGAATGAAATAGATTGAGCAGGTGGATTCCTAGTCGAGGAGCAATCGGCTATGGACGATCCGTTAATATTAAATCTTTTAAAATTTCATCATTTAAATTTAAGAAGATAAATAATCAATGTTTATTAATTTTTTAGTACAAAAGACAGACATTTAACGGGATTTTTAAAGGAAAAGAGACATCAATGATGTCTGTTTAATTAAAACTAAAATAATTTGATAACGTCTTCCATTAAAATTGTATAACCCACCAAATTCTTGCTCCCCATTGTGTTTCAAAGCAAGCAATTTTATGCCGCGGAATGGTTGCTTTCTTTCTTATACGTGGATACTATAAAAGGCCTCCCAGTTTTTAAGGATAATAAAACGGTCATAATCTATTTTTTTAATTTGATAATATTAAATTTAAATTTTTATATAATAAAAAAAATTATAAAAATCAAAGGGCACGTGATCAATACGTCATTTCTGCAACCGGCAACCATATTTAACACCACTCCCATGGAACTCACGAGACTACCATACCAAAGCCCACCAAAAACCAACTTAAATTTACGAATTTCCCGACATTGCGCTTGCCCTCCTAAATGAAATGTCGACTTTACCCTCCCACAGAAAAGCCCTAAAACTTTCTGCCCACTTTACCCTCCCACTGTAAGCGATGGTTTGGATCGAAGTCAAACCAAATATGGATGCTTAGAATATTTTGTGTTTTATAACAACTCAAATTGTGAAAAACGTGAGCCTCAAGAAAAGACTTCTGGTAGCATTTATATGCATCGTTGATGTAATTTTCTTCTTTTTTTTTTTTTTTTTTTTCATTCTATGCAATTTTCACTGCTTTTATAAAAAAAACAACATTTTTGATAAAATAAATTTTGTCATAACTATAAAAATTTTGTTTTTAAATATCTATTTCAATAATTTTTAGGACTTTCTTTTTTTTTTGTTACATAAATATCATGAAAATTATGAAATTATAGACGTTTATGAAAATTCAAACATTAAATTAGAAAAAATATTTAAGAAATATAGTATTACGAAAGAGATGAAAGGGTATTATAATTTAGCTGTCTATTTTTATCTTGTGATATTATTTTATTTAAATTTTTATAAGATTTTAGAAAAATACTTTGATCAAGAAATATGATAAAATTTTTATCTCGAATTTCTTGTCCTAATAAAAAAAGAGGAATTTTATTAATTCAATCCATGATTGATTTTTCTTGTATATATAATCTATTAAAATATGAAATACTAAAAGGAGGGCCAAGAAGATTTCTTCAGAAATTGGGATTGCCCAATATATATATATATATATTTTTTTTCTAGAGGAAAAAGAAAAGAACTTCATTTAAGAAAGTGGCATATTCCAGAAAGAAACTCCAACATTACTTGAATGACCCAAAAAAACCTTGTGTAAAAACGCATCTAGAAGGCGCCAGTTAAGGGCAATGAGGTAATTGTGAGCAAGAATACATGATCCGGCATTTATTCAAAGAAGAAGTTGGGCTGGGTTTGGCCTGTGTCTTCCTGTTCCTGTTCTTGGGTTAAAACTATTTAATGCAAAAAAAAGAAGAAGAAATCAAAGAGAGCACTCAAAAATATTAATTTTCTGGAGAAAATTGTTGAGTTATATATCTGATCCTCCGAAGTCTGAGAGAGAAAAACTTTCGAAGCCCAGGAATTTTTAATGACGGAGGAGTGTCAGATTCTCATAAAAACTTTTCAACAACATTTTGGAGAGAAAGAGAGGGAAAGAGAAGAGAAGGGAAGAGAAATTGCTAGAAGTTACCCGTTTTTATGATTAGAAGAGCGAGAGAGAGAGAAAGTTTTCCTTTCTTGCTCGTTTTCTTCAGCTGCCGAGTCAATTTTGAAATCTTGTAAGTGTTAACGGCTTTGAATCTCAGATTCTTTCAAATTTCCATCTTTCTTGGTTAATTTGAATGCTGACATTACCAATGCATTTGTGTTTGTTTCTTATGATTTCTATTCCTTTTATCACAATTTGTTTAATTTCTTGATCGGGGCTTCAATTCACTTTCTTTGTTTATTTCGACAAGATTGAGGTTATAATTTGATATTTAATCGGTTGCAGATACGAGGAGATAAAGAACATCGAAATTGGTCACATTCAAATTTTCTTGTACAACAATTTTGAGATAGAGATTGCACCTGGGTTCTCCTGCTTAGGGTTTTTTAGATATTTTTTTTGTTATCACAATTTTGTTGTGGAAATAAATAAATAAATAAATAAATAAATAAATATATATATATATATATATATATATATATTTTTTTTTTGTACAAAATAAATTGATCAAATGAATGTGGTGGGTAAAGTTGGAAGCTTAATATCCCAGGGGGTTTATTCAGTGGCCACCCCATTCCATCCCTTTGGTGGGGCTGTTGATGTAATTGTTGTTCAACAACAAGACGGAACTTTTAGGGGCACCCCCTGGTTTGTTAGGTTTGGAAAATTTCAGGGTGTTCTGAAGGGCGCAGAGAAAATTGTTCGAATAAATGTCAATGGGGCTGAAGCTAATTTCCATATGTTTCTTGATAACTCCGGCGAAGCTTATTTTATCAAAGAGGTAGTTTCGGTTCAAGGTGGTGAGGCAGATATGAAGGAATCAGAGAGCCTAGAGGTGGTTAACGAGGGTTGTAATTTAAATGAGAGCGATGGTGATAGGTATCTTGGAGATGTTGGTACTAGTGGAGTTCAGAAAGGGGCCATGGATGTTAGAGATGTTGAGTTGCAAGATAATGGTCCATCCTTGAGAATGGATGAGGTTGAGCAGGTGGATTCTGAGGAGAGGAGATTTTATGAGTTTCAAGATGTACAATCGTCTCGTGATGAGTCGTCATTGGAATATGGGCATCATCGGTTTCACAGTTTTGATAGTGTGGATCAATTTGTGGAGTCTCAGGACTCAACTGCAGAGGTGATTTTGGTGAGTGTTGATGGGCATGTGCTGACTGCTCCCATCTCAACAGAAGAAAAGAATGCTGAGAATTTGCAATTGAGCACGCCTCAATTCCACTTGGGCCCCGGTGATGGTACTGACTTTGTTGAAGGCAATGAGGAGTTTGGTACAGGTGAGAATGGATGGGCCGCTGGCTATTTAGGTGATTTAGATACAACGCCACCTAAAGATGTTTCCAAAGATGACCCCTTTCTGAATGCTGAGATAAATGGTTCTGAGCATCAGTTGGCAATTAGTAAGGACGAAACTGGCATTGTTACCCAAGTTCAAGAAGTTTGTGAAATCTCAAGTCCTGAAAGTGATCTCCATGTGAATGGAGTTCAAGAAGTCCTTGAAGATGCAAACCGAGAAAGCAATCTCCATGTTGACTGTGTTCAGGAGAATCTTGAAATTGCAAAGCAAGAAAGTGATGTTTCTGTTGATATTAACTCAGAGGATGCATCTGCTGGTATTAGAGCAAAGGAGATATACAAGAGCTGTTTGGAGTTACCGGAATTGGCTAACAATCATGATATGGCAGATGTCCATGATTCTGATTCACCTTTGGAGGTCCATGGAGATGTTGAAGATACACAAGATAAGTTGCTTCATACTCTTGTTGCTGCTGATGAAATTGAATGTGGGATTGATTATCGATCTCGTGCCAGTGACTGTGTATCTCTTTCTAGTGACGATTCTGGTGCGAACCTTGCAACAACGAGCAGAAGTGCTGAAGTTGAACCTCTTGAGAAAACTGTATCAGAGACAGAAAATTTGTGTTCGGACATTATTTCCATCCATTCACTTGTCGAAGATTCAGGATTGAAAGTTGAGCAATTTGACAAGGTACCAGTGGACAATATTTCAGTACATATTGTTGTTAATGATTCAGGATTGAAAGATGAGCAATTTGATGACATGCCAGCTAATAATATTTCCATCCATTCTGTTATTAATGATTCTGAATTGCAAGAAGAGCAATTTGACGAGGTACTAGAGGGTGAAAGGTTTGAAAGTAGCCCAAGTGGACCCAGCAGTGAAAATGAATCCAGTAAAAGTAAGATATTGGAGCCTCAAGCAGCATTTTCAAGCGAAGGAATTCAAACTGATTCAAGTATGTGTTAGCAGGACTTGTCACTTCATGATTCTTAATGTTAACGGTTTTTATTTTATTTTATTTTATTTTTTCGGTTGTTTTAACACAGTTCTTGACTTTCAGGTCTGGAAATTTCTCTCTGTGGGAATGAACTTAGACCTGGTATGGGTCTTGCTGCAGCTGCTGCAGCGTTTGATGCATACCGTATTTCTGTGGAAGAGTTTAAACTTTCTGCTGCATCTATTTTGAAAAATGAAAATCTAATTATTAGAATCAGGGATCAGTACTTGACTTGGAACAATGCTGCTCCTTTTGTTCTTGGAATGGCTGCTTTTGGTTTAAGTTTACCTGTTGTGCTGAATAATGCAATCCCTGTGGAAAAACTTGAGACTCCAAAACAGGATGATGATTCTGGTATCACTTCCACTCCATCTGGACGCAGATGGAAACTCTGGCCAATACCATTTAGAAGGGTTAAAACTCTGGAACAAACAAGTAGTAACTTCTCAAATGAGGAGGTGTTTGTTGATTCTGAATCAGGTTCACAGCAGCCCCATGGGGAGCCAACTCCCACGCCAAAATGTGGGGCTGAGTCTCCGCACAAGCAGCTGTTAAGGACAAATATCCCCACTAGTGAACAGATTGCTTCCCTGAATTTGAAAGAAGGTCAAAACATGATTACGTTCAGTTTCTGTACCAGGGTTTTAGGAAAGCAACAGGTATTTTTCAATGCCTCTTATTCTACCTCAGAATTTGAAGATGACTGCAGTGCGACTTGTTTTACTTTTATTTTTGCTAAAATTATTACCCTTTAACAGGTTGATGCTCATATTTTCTTGTGGAAGTGGAACGATAAAATCGTGATATCTGATGTTGATGGGACCATTACAAAGTAAGGCCCCAGAGTCTCTTAGAGTTTCAGTGCAATGTGACTGTCAGTGTATAAGTCTAGAAGAGCTTTCATCTGCATCATCTTGCTAGGATCTTGAAATGAAATCAATTTCCCTTTTAAATCCACTAAGTCACTTTCTTATTAAAATTCTTAAGAGCCTTTTTATCATAAAATAACTCATTCTGGCGTTTGGCCACTGCGTTCTATTTTATCTCACATGCAGCTGGCGGACTCCTTTAAAATATATCTGTTTCTTGGTTCAAAGTAATGCTTTGTAATGGGCATCAAGGTGGTTTGCAAAATGAGTTATTCATTGACAATAATGGAAGCTGGAGGACAAATCTGACTACTTTTCTGATTTTTTTTTTAATGTAAAATTCATCTATATCCAAATTTTCAATTGCATGATTGAACAGGAAGACATTTTACACATATCTGTCTTTTCTTGTTGCAGGGAAAGTATGATCTTGCATAGCAGACATTTCTTCACTAGGAACAATTTATCTGACCTTTGGAATTTCTTGCTTCACCAGATATACTTTCATTTTAACATTTCCCTTCTCTGGTATGTATTTTTATAGGTCTGATGTTCTAGGTCAGTTTATGCCTTTGGTTGGGAAGGACTGGACACAATCTGGAGTTGCCCGGCTTTTCTCTGCAATTAAGGTAGTCTTTTTGGCACTTTACACGTGTGTGTGTGTGTGTGTGTTGACGATCATCTTTACTTGCTTATCAATTATGTTAGTCATACATCAATCAACACACCTATTTCCACAAGGTTAAACTTTCATCACACTTCTTGTTGTTGTGGCTGCTGTTGCTGTTGTTGTGTTGTGTGTATTTATCTTTCATTTTATTTATTTATTTTTTAGTAACATGTTACCAAAGCTGGAGGTTTTGAGTTTTACCAGGCCCATTTAAATGTTTTAATTCATTTTCACCCTTTTCCCTTGTAAACAAGGTTTTGGAAATTCTTCATGATAACTTGTTATACGTTTGCTAGAGAGAGAAGGGAATTGGATGCCTTTATTAAGTATAGAATATTCATTTCTGCGTGTGAGCTTACTGCAATTGGCATCTTCTCCTGGTGCTATAGGAGATGTTTGGGGTTGTTTTCATCCTTTAGGGGAGATGTGGATTGTTTATGTTCACCGTGCAGCTTGACGAGGCAGAACACAATTAGTGACCATATTCGCTATGTTCAACTCACCTTCTTGAATCTTCAATACAGCAGAAAAATCTGTCCAGCGCTGTGCTTATGTTCATGTAGTTTCATTGCTTAGTTTAGGGTCCTTAAAGAGAGAGCCACTTATTATAAGAAGGCACAGTTGAGGGTGTGGGAATCATGAAACGAATCCAATCTTAAACTGGCTACACAAAGGGAAGTTTTTTCTCCGAATTATACGTGTACAGCAACGCTGTTCAGATATTTCATAAATGCTCCGTAGCAGAGTCTTATTGTTCTGAAAGCTTTTGAGGATTTAATTAAATTATTTTAAGCTGTTGGTTGTGTGGAATGTGATGTGCTTCTGTCATTATCATTTAATGTGAATTTACCACTTGTGGAATCATTTGAACGAACTGGTTTTCATTATGGAACTAATCATTGGCATCAATTTCTGTGTTGACTGCAGGAGAATGGTTATCAGCTGCTGTTCCTGAGTGCTCGTGCAATTGTCCAGGCATATCTTACTAGAAGTTTTCTATTTAATCTCAAACAGGTATATTAGGGTTCTCCCATTTATATCATATCACTTTTTTTATGTTACTTCTGCAATCTCCACAATTTTCATGGTCCGAGTCATGATAAAAGGAGTGGGAAAACCATGGCATTATAGTTGTGGCTGTTCACTGAAAAATTCTTGCATTGGTGGTATGTATATTCTATGATGGCCTCCTTACTCCGTTAAGGAGTTCCTATACCTGAGAACTATATCCATTTCGTGTTTAGCATTCCACATTTTCCTGTCCTGGGCAAATTTAGGTGATGAAGAATCCTCTTTTTGTTTCTTAATGGGGGAATTCATCTATGCAATTCCTGATTGTAAATGGCAGCGTTAAGTATGCAACTACTGTGTTGAAAGGCGGCAATTGCTGAAGTAATGACTATTTCATGTTTGCAGGATGGAAAAACCTTACCTAATGGACCTGTTGTTATTTCACCTGACGGACTGTTTCCTTCCCTTTACCGAGAAGGTGAGTTCTGTCTTAAGAACCATACTGTGCTTTCTGTTTCGGTCCACTTTGCCACTGTAGCTTGGATGATTTGCCTTTGTTGGCCTTTTATTTTTTTCAGCAAAGCCTTCCAAATGGAGGGCTTAATCACCGTAAGGGCATATCTGATCTTCTTTTTTTTGTTCCTATATATGGCAGTTATACGAAGAGCACCTCATGAATTCAAAATTGCATGTTTAGAGGTGAGCTTAGAAACCAAATGCTGTAACTTGGATGCTGATTAATACAAATTTAGTCTTCTGATTTTTTTTTTTTTTGAGTATTTCTTTTTTACCGATCTTATGAACTTCGATCTGCAGGATATTAAGTCTCTTTTTCCTCCCGATTACAATCCATTCTATGCGGGTTTTGGGAATAGAGACACAGACGAGCTCAGTTACAGGAAGATTGGGATCCCTAAGGGCAAAATTTTTATCATCAACCCTAAGGTGTGCACCATGTTTACTTGCCGGTAGCACCATCAATTTGCCATGTTTATGCATAACCAGCTTAATTTTGAAATAACAGGGCGAGGTTGCTATCAGTCATCGTATTGATGTGAAGTCATACACGTCTTTACACACACTAGTGAATGATATGTTCCCCCCAACTTCATTAGTAGAACAGGTAAGTTACACTGGGGAGAGAAGATTATTCTGATTCTTTTTCCTGATCATTTGACCTAGATGTTCAATCACATTGGCAGGAGGATTACAACAACTGGAATTTTTGGAAAATGCCACTGCCGGATCTTGACTTGTAATTTATAGGGTTTTGGACATTGTTTTCCTTCATACAAAGTGATACCACAGGCTTGAAGAGGACAACAATCAACAGTATACATTTCTACTCAGCATTCTTCCTAAATGCCTCCATCACGGTGGCCCATCTCATGCTGCTTCTTGTTATACTTATCAATTTTTATGGTAAAAAGAAGCATAATTAGATTGTAAGTCGTAATAGTTGAATTATCTCAACAGTCGACTGAAATGTAAAGTTCGCTTCATGGAATAATAAAAATGCTTCTCTTCCTTTCTTTCTGTCATTTTAACACAAAATGGGCGGGGATTTGCACCACGGAATAAAATTCTATTGATCAAGTTTGATGATGGTCCAGTTGCCCTCAATGAGCGGAGAAAACCCATATCCCCACCCCCCCAAAAAAAAGAGCTAGTACTTGCATGTGTTGTCTTTTTTTTGTTATAAAGAGATTCGAATTTGGAATTATCAGTTTGGGGAGGAGATTATGACCACTAAATTATTCATTTAACGACATACTTGCATGTTTTGTTGCAAGCAAAATGTTGTATTATATGATCACAATTGCAGAGTCATGTATGCATTTGAACCCAAAAGGGAAAAAAAAAAATTTTAATGCCCTTTGAACAAAAAAATTCCAGAAGTAATCTATATTTGTCGCGAGTTGAAATCGCAACAAGTTATGTCGTGTCTTGAACCCGCGACATGGGTTCCCCCGCTGCCCGCGGTGCTCCTCCGCTCGCAGCTCTCTCCCTCCCTCCTGCGCGCGGCTCTCTCTCCCTCGTCGCCACCGGCCGTCCTCTCTCCCTCCTTCCCCCGGCAGTGGTGCTCTCCCTCCCTCCTCCGCCTGTAGCGTCCTCCCTGCACCCATGGCAGTCTTCCCTCTCTCCCCCACCTGCGATAGTCTTCCTTCTCTCCCCCTGCAGTTGTCCCTCTCTCCCCTCGCGGCTCTCTCTCTCTCTCTCTATCTCCTCCCTCGCCACCCACGGCAGTCCTCTCTCCCTCCCTCCCACAGCCGTAGTACTCTCTCTCCCTCCCCCGACCGCAATAGTCCTCCCTCCCCCGCGGCGGTCTTCCCTCTCTCCCCCTGCCCACGGGAGTCTTCTCTCTCTCTCCCCCGCGGCTGTCCCTCTCTCCCCCCACTGCTCTATCTCCCCCTGTGTGGCTCCCGCAGCACTCCTTCCCTTGCATGGCTCCTACGGCAATCCTCCCTCCCTCTCTCCCCCTCCGCGGTAGAGTGCAGCGAGAGTGAGAGGAGCGTTGATGTCTTTTCTTGGAAATACGAAACACTGTGTCACGTTTCTAAGAAATGACACGCCTCTACTGCCAACACATCACCGTGTCGCAGGTTGAACCCGCAACATAATCTGTCGCGGTTTTTACCCGTGATAAATGTAGGTTATTTATGAAATTATTTTGATTCAAATGTCATTTAATTTTTTTTTTTATTCAGTACATGACTTCACGATTGCATAAGTATACGTCTTGTGAGTCTTATACCAATAGCTTCTTAGCGGTGATTATAAGGTCAAAACTTCCGCACAACGATCGTTCTGCTGAATCTTGTTCCAAATTTTGTGGGGTATGTTAGGATATAGTCCATCATAAATATCAAAATTAAGCTATTAGTATCCCATTCCCATATACATGACCTATTTAAGGGGTCATGCCCATTCCCATGATCATGGACAAGTTATCTGGGCATTAAATTCCTAAATTTATGTACATTGTCTATAACTCATGACAATCTCGCTCTTTGCTTCTTGTGTCTAATTTTTGTAGTCTTATATCGTTTGATTTGTGTCGTGGATAATTATATACTTATAAATTTCTATAATCAATCTAATATTATAGAATTAAAAATCGAAAATGAAAATATCTAGTGACTATAATTTTATTTAATTATAATGTAAAGTTAATATTTTTTGTTAATTAATATTAGTAAAATTAGTATCATATTAAATATTAAAAATTACGGAGAATAAATTACATATGTATATTATATATATATATATATATATATATATATATATATATATTTTCCTAAAAGAGAGATTTGGGGTACTAGCATAATAAAATAACTTGCTTAAGGGAATATTTACGGTAACTTGGGGGGAGAAGGGGGGGTTAAATTTATAATAATTAATCATTATCACTATAATTATTATATAAAAATGGAGATGATTGGGACACGTGGGGTGATATTTCCAAAAGGGGGTATTCAAAGCAGGAAGCGCGCGACTCTCGTGGAGAAGGGGCAAATGAGAAAAGCGAAACCATAGGAAATGCCAAGCGACTCGAACATACCTCCCGACTTCACTCCACGTTCCGCTGACTTTCTCCTCATCCTCTTCCTCCTTCTCCATTCCCTCTCTCTCCCTCTCCCTCTCTCTCTCTCTCTCTCTCATCGGTTTACAGAGAAAAAAGGAAAGAAAAAGCAATTGTTCGACAGTGTGTGTGTGGGGAATTGAGGTAAGAAGAAAGAATGTCGTGGTTAAGATCGGCGGTGAACAAAGCGGTGGAAGTGGGAGGCAATAAAAATCTCAGTCGCACAGTCAGGAACTACGCAGATTCCGTCGTTCAACATGCTGGTCATGCCGTTGTTGAGGGTGCTAAGCTCTTCCAAGATCGCCTTGTAATCTCTCTCTCTCTCTCTCTCTCTCTCTCTAATTATACATGCATTTTCCCATTCTGTGTTGACTTTTTGCCAGGGTTTTACCGCCCGATACTCTTTCACTTCGAACCACATTGTCTAAATTTGTAGGATTTGATCTATAAACACCTTACACCATAGGCCTAAGCTTTTTGAGCATTTGGTTGTTCCTTTTACTCCATAAGCAAAAGGACAAGAGTTGAAAATATTGCTAGGCCTACTTTTAATCATATATAATATTTTTCGTGTCTCAGATCAAAATATAGAAATAACAGAACCCCTGACTCCATCACGTTAAACTATGGAACAATTGGTTGTTTTTCACAAATATGGCATCAAATTGAGCCAAGTTAAAAAGTAGATTCATATGGCTAACCTTGAATAATTTTGGAACATAAAGCTTGGTTCAACTGAGTAGCTGGGAATGAATTTTTTAAGGGTTTTTTTAGATTGCTTGAATAAGGTTTTCACAAAATTGCTAGTATAAGAATACAAAGATTGGAAATATCTATTCGTATCAATAGGACTCCTACTGGAATTCAACATTATGCTATTTAATGGTGCAACATAGTGAAATTCCATGGAAACAGGAACCCGTTTGTGCATTCCTATCGTAGTGCATTATCCTTAGGGTCGCGGGTTTCAAGGTTTTTATAGTTTGTTGACTTTCACAAAGAGTCAACTGGAAGTTAAAACCTTGAAAGTTGTTTTCTTCTTTGGAATATTTGGGTAAATTAACTAAATAGGGTTGTTTTGCTTTTCTCTAAGTACCTTGAGGTCAACATACTACACGAATCAATTTAACCATGTGCTATGTGAAAATGCATGACACTGCAGGCAGCTAGGAGTGTAAAAAACGTTAAGGTCGCCATCAAAAGATTGGAAGATGTTTCTGTTTCGTGTAGAGGTGTTGAAAGAATCCAGTTATTAAGAAGGTGGTTAGTTGCACTGAAAGAGAGTGAAAACATGTCCAAAGGCTTCCTTGATAGCAATAGGACCAGTTCTGAGTTGCAGCCTTCTTCAGATGGCTTCCAGGATTCTCCAGAGTCATCTGCTGCGGTGAGTATCGATGAAGTTCATTGAGCCGAGGCATCAATGTGCTGTCTTCCTCCCCCCTTGCTCCTAGTTCTTTACAATTTTAAGTACATTCTCACTGTAATAATAAAAGAAATGTTATTTTCTTTCTTATGCCTCATGTGGGTTTTCCATAATCATGTTAGTTTAGTTTTGTCAGCTATTTGTATTTATGAATCGCCTTATGTCTTATTGTTCCTAGAAGCTTAACATGTTATTAGGCTTTGAGGTGAATAAATGAAAATGTGTTGTCCTCATGTAAGCACCTTTTTAATCTAATTAAATATTATTTGCAGGTGTTATATCATGACTCTAATAGTGGAAGTATACCAATGAGTTTTCGAGATGTCTTTCTTTGCAGTCAAGCTCTTGAAGGCATCACAATGTCGATGGTATGTGAAGCGATTTTAACTCCTTTCTGAAAGAAAAGTTGCATTATGTTAGTAGCTTCATGCAGCCATCTTTTGCAAATCACTACAGCCAGTGACCATTGCCCAATTACTTGTATTTTTTCTCAAATTGAAAATTTGACTCCCTTCTCTGTGGACTACAAAGTGAACAAAAATATTATATAGAAATGTTAACGTGATAAAATTTTCAAATATTTCTTACCTAACAGCTGAAGAGATTGACAAAGTTAAATAATGAGTACTAATGAGATTTACCTTTTAATTCAAAAGCCCGTTCATTCTTATTGTGTTCCTATTATGGCACAGGAAGTTCTCATTCAGCTGGCAATAGAAAATTTCTTACATCATAAGATTTGTTGTGACAGTTGAGTAGAGTTTGACATTTTTTCAAGTCAGTGATTTAGATATCAAGCCCTTAAATTAACATTTAAAATGAAAATGCTCCTTTTCTTACTATTTAATTTCAAAATTCTAATAGAACACTGTTATTCAGAGGTTTGCATACTCTAGTTCGTTTAGAAGTTTCCCACTGACAGGCTAAATTCCTCCCCGTTTGCTTAGTTTGCTATTTTTGTTCCAGACTTTGGAGCATCATAGCAAGATCAATTACAGGACAACCACTTTTATCAATTTACTCACTTTGAATCACAATTTCCAATATCCTAATCATTAATGTAATACCTCGAGTTTGAGTATGTTTTTTTATTTGGAAATAGAACTTTTTACAGCTTCTATGCATGCACACAGACTCTCTGACATGTTATGAGAACTTAAGAGTGCAATCAATGACCATTAGATGTGACATGGCACTGACGCTTTTGCTGATATATATCACTAATATTTTTTGGCTGACTTTTGAAACCGTTTTAAGAAAAAAAAAATTCAATTATTCTTCTGCACTATCCTAGTCAACCAGAAAAGTGGGATTCTCTGGCATGGTTGTTAATTACGACCATACCCTTATGATGTGGGAACCATTTACTAGATTTGCTAGTTTTGTATACCATTTGCTGGTTTCGGTGCTTGCTGATATATGGAGGTTAACCGCAGGTTAAATCTTTTTATGACTCAGATTCTTGAAGCACCAAGTGATGAAGAAGTTTCTTTGCTTCTGGGAATTTTTGGGTGATTCTTCTTCCACTTCTATTTTGTCATCCAATCTCTGACTTGTGCCTCTATGACACCTATTTCTTTGGCTTGTTTAAGTAGTCAGTACGATATTGCTTCTTGTTGTTTCCATATTTCCCCAATTGAAGGAGAAATAGAATATAAATGAAGCTAGCTAAAATTATTTTCTTTTTCTTCTGTGGTCAAGCAGGCTTTCTCTTACAGGGGGAAGGGAAGTTCATAATGCAGTAGTAACTGGCATACAAGATTTATCAAATGCGCTCTCATGCTACAAGGATGAAGTGCTGGTATAGATAGACACCATGTTAAGCTTTTAAGAATTTATTTCTGTGTGTTCCTTAGCAATGCATAATATTTTTGGATCATTCCTCAATTCTATGGCTAGTTTGTTGTGGGATCCAGTTTCTGTCTCTTTACAACCTTGATGTAGCTGATTCTGTGTCAGTAGATGTATTTTCTTACTTAGAAACTTAATGAGGGTACAAGTTCAGCTTTTCTAACTTTCATGTCCAATTACCTTGTTCATACTATCAATATGATTTGAACAAATCAACAAGCAGTCATTTAAACTCTCAAGAAACATAATCTTATTATATAGAACATGCAAGAGAAAAATAAAGCAGTGCAAATGGTGCTCACACCCTCTTCTCAGCCAATGCTTAAGCATTCCTTCCACTGTTGGGCTGTTCATCTTCTACCAAAAGGTGAACTTATGCAAGGCAATTTCTTACCAATTTAAAAGATCTTAAGCTCTGGTCTGAACACCATGAAGTTCTAAAATGAGTGCATTTATGATCGCTAGTATCTGTTGTGAATACTCCGAATTCTTATCATGAGGGAGTCACAACAAGAGGCAAAGTAGAAATTGGAGCAAAATATTTTGTCTTTTGCTTAAGTGATATCAATTGCAAAGAGATAAAGTTTGTAGAATGGGTGTTATGGGGATTGGGAAGGGATTTTGGGGATTTGTGATATGAAATCACTCAGATCTATAGTGGAAAGTGATGTAGATTTTCTAATTAATGCTGCTGAAAATTTTAACTTATAAGGTTAGAAGGAGATTTAGAAAGTGAAATAAGGGTCATTCTGGAGATAATCTATGATTTTAAATATAATGGACAGGCTATATAATGTCTTTCATCATTATGGATATATTTCTTCAAAGATGCTAGAAAATCGTAGCATCTCAAAAATTTTGAAACAGAGAAAAGGCCTAACTGGACATTGCATTCAAGCAGAACAATAGAATCATTGAGGTATAAATGTGGTTATAACTATTGGTGTAAAATATGTAAATTTTTTATTTGAAATTTAACAACACATAGATCTTTGCCCTAATTTGAATCAAATTCCTTCAGTAGTTTTGAGTTACTATGATCTCTATTGGTACTTCTGCAAGCAGAATTATTTTTCAAGATTCTAGATCTTCTACTTGCCTGTAATGCAGTTTCTCAAGGCCATGGATTGTTATAGTAACTCAATAACCTAGCGCAAGCATGAGAGGCTGCTAGTATATTGAATTCCTGTATTTTGCTTATATGGCAGAAGCTGAACAAAGTCATCATTCTTTTACTTATTGTGCCCTTATCCCATGCCTTTCTACATTCCAGATAAGGCGGGAAGAATTGCTACAATATGCACAAGGTGCCCTTGCAGGTCTAAAAATAAGTGCTGATGATATGAGGTAATCAAGGAAATATCTTCTATAAATTTCATGCTTCAGACTTTCAAATTGCATTTGGAACTTTATGAGTTAGTCTTACAGAAAAAAAAAAGGTGCAAGAGCTTGTTGGAGCATGTGCCCTGTATGCGGGGGTGTGTGAGGGCCTACTTAATCTAATGCTATTATTTGGTTGACAGCTGAGTTATTGGCTTGAGTTAGAGTCTCTTCACCTTTTAGTTGCCAGAGTTCTGGTTGCTGTCCTATTAGTCCATGTGCTTCAGTGCACAAGAGTATGTTATTACATGCCTGTAGGTGTTGCTGTTGTTGAGGAACTCACCTGTCTTTTCTGCTGTTCTGAATGTGCTCACAATTTTGCATCAATGGGCAGCCGAATTTATACTTGAAAGTTGTTTGGGTCATTCAACCAATGACCTTGGCTGTTGACTTCAAAAGTTCTAAGACTTTGTCAATCACCACTTTTTGATAGTCTTTCTCCTCTAATCTTGCACTTCTATCATCCCCCGTCCGCCGGGGGGGGGTATGAACATGGTTTGTTGGAAAATCTTAGACCAAGACTTCCTCTTTATTTTTTGTTTATGGTCAGGAAGACTTTCTCTGTATTGATATCTGCATGGATAACTCATCAAGATCTCATATTATTTTGTCATTGATCTTGGTATGAGTAACTTTCTCTGGCATTGTGTTGTAGCAATAGAGGCCAATGTATGCACACCAATATGCAATTTTTTTGTTTTCCTTTTTTGTTTGTGGCTAGGCTATCAAGTTGCCAATTTTCACACTGTCAATTGCTCCCTTAAATGACTCTTCAAGTTGGTAGCAGGCTATTTTGATTAAGGGATCATAATAAAAAATGAATATCCTGTGGAATTTGAAACATTGGTTTATTTGTTTTCCAACTGTTAGCTGTGAACTGAGGCTTTTGAGGCTTATTTTGCTTTTCCTTTCTCTTCTTATATCTGTTAAGACCCTATTATGGGATTGTGTGCTGCTCATACTGGCATGTAGTGTCTATTTAACTTGTTTGAAAGTGATAAACTAAAATCAGTACTCTTTTCCTCTGCTTGTTTTGTGATCTGCTCTCTTCTTTCAGAATAGATGCTGAAATCTCAAGCCTAAAGAAAAAACTGGATGGACTGAGAAACCCAGAGGATCTCGGAAGATCTTCTGAAGGAAAAGCAGCAGATATTGAGGTGAGTTTGAGCGTTTCATTTGATATGTAGAACTTATATCTAAGTAAACTTATAATATGACTACTCAGGTGACGAAAGCTTTGCCAGGACAGTGAAGATTTTCTTTTTCTTTGATGTGTGTGTGTGTGTGTTTTGTTTAATAATTTTGCAAGTCATTACAGATCTATAGTTAGTTCTTTTATGCATTGCCTACAAATGATCTTTTATTGCAGAACGATTTGCCACCAGCTTGTATTCAAGTTGGTCCATTTGGAAATGGGTAGTGGGAGCCACAAAGCCACAAAACATTTAATTTGTCAAAACTGATTGCTAAAATTTGAACAGCTTTGCAGTAGAGAATGTAAACATGTGGAAATGGAGGATGAAACCATTATTACAAATGGCACTTTTTTTTATGAATCATTATCACAGATAACACTTTCCATTCATTATTACAAATTGTGGATGAAACCACTATTTTTCTTGATATAGAGTTGTGCAAGATCATGAGATCTTTGGTCTTATTTTATTAGATGTTGTACACATTTTCTTGTCAGCATTCAACCTATAACATAGATTCAGCTGACCTTGCACTTCCTGCAGACATTGAAAGAAGCATTTGCACAAGTTCAAATATGTTCTAGGCTGGATGAGTTGTTGCTAAAGAAGAAGTTGTCAGGTTCTGGTGATTCCCCAAGGAGTCATTCTCGAAAGGTCAGGTTCATTTCTTCTGCTGGCATGCATGGTTTCTGTATTGTATATAGAAGCAGAAGTTTGATCTTAATAATTAAGCTAATCTTTCTTTACCTGGTTCATGGCCAATGTGTACGGACTGTAGTCGACCAAATATAAACATTACTGTGCCACATATAACCTCCTGATGGATGACAAATATTGCAAGGATAATGCCAAGGATGACACACCAATTCTTTTGGGCAATAAGACCAATCAAAAACTCCAGGCTTAAAGTATTATGCGGTTTAATTCACAGTAACCAATGTGGGTTCCTTGGTACTCAATTGGCTGCAAGGCCAAAGTACTGGCACATATGATGCTGCTGTAGCAGTCAACTCTCTAATAAGTTCTCTGATTCAAAGATTGATCTAGTTATCAAGTTGGGGGTGCCATTTTTATGGGTTGATGCTCATATGTATGTAACTATTATATATATCTATATGTTTCTCTCTCTATACACACACACACACACACACATACATATATATATATATTGAATAGGTCTTGCAGTTACGACTAAGGTACTGAGTATTTCCACTCTTCATTTTCATAACCCGGGTAGGTTCAAGGCTTAAGTTGCTGTAGTCTTAAACAACACCTGCATTCTTTCTTTGGTTTGTTTAAGCAGTGAATTTTGGACATTATGGGATGCACAGTCACAGACCTTATGTCCATCTATCATTCTGATTCAAAACTGGGTGGGCCATTTGCAAGCAGAATAATGTTGGGAGGCAATGTAATAAAATTGAACAAAAGCCCGTATTTTCTTGTCTATCATCAGAGTTGATAATATATGTATCGGGGATGTTGCTGAATAGGTTATACTCCTATGCTTTTATCTACTTGACACGTGTTTCATTTATCTCCTTTTTTTAATATAAACAGTTGGTTTGACATGCAGGTTGATAAACTCAAGGTTTTGTCAGAATCTCTGGCTAGTTCTACCTCAAAAGCTGAAAAGCGAATGACAGACCACAGGTCCTAAATGTTTTCTCGAAACTAAATTTGTGTGTGTGTGCTGGCAGCCTTGCATGCATCCTTCCATTGTATGTTATCAACTTCAATAGCATCACACCATGTGCCTCCTTTACTGGAGAGTCATTTCCTTAATTTTCAACTCTATAGTCGAATACCTGGAGGCATTTTTAGGCATTTCTTTGCGATCACTATATATGTCTTTGTGGTCGTTCGTAGCTCGGCTTTGAAGCATTTCTTTTTGTTTTTGTGCTTGTGAAAAAATTTATTCAAGAACGTGAAAGAGGTTCATATGGAGCAGAAAAAAGAGCCCAAGGAACAAAGGAAAAGCCCCTCAACTGCTTTAGTATCTCACAGTTAGCTGCTAGATCATGCCATACTTGTACTCTGGATCTAATGTAGAAATGGCAGTAGCTATTCAACTTTTTATTCCTAACTAGAAACTAGATTCTGGTTTTATACTTGGAATGAACCAGAAATGTTTGCTCTGCATTATTCAGTCTGGAAATATCCATGTTGGGTTTTGAAAATTGGGTGAAGACTTCAGACTTCTCAAGCATAGATTTGACCTTCCTGTGACAATCGCTGGGGACCTGACCAAAGTAAAATGAGATTTAACTTCCTTCGTGCATGTGGGGCAGGGTGGGGGGGGGGGGGAAGTTGAGGATAGGATTGTTTGATCTTTCTTTAATACATCATATTTCAAACATTTTGTAAAGAGTTAACCTGTTATACGGGATCCTATATTTAAATATTAAATTGACTTGGCTTCAGGCCACCACACCGATTGTTCCTGGTGTCTGAGATTGAGAGATTAGGGGACCAAACCCAATTTCACTAAATTCCCAAAGACTGTCTTTCACACTCCGTAGCTCAAGGTCTAAGACAAGGACACAATTGTATTTTTCAGATCCAGTAAAAACAAAGGCAACGAAGCAGCTATTGAAATTAATTACCATCAAGTGAATGTGGTATCGGTTCTTGCCCCATTTTCGAGCGGTCTGGATTTCCAACATCTTGGGAAACTGGTCGAGATAGATGACAGCACCTTTTTCTGTAGAGAATGAAGAGGGGCCAAGAGGAAAGATGTCCAAGCGGATAACCACTTTCTTTGATGCCGGAAAGGGGCCCCACTGCTTTTTCATTCAAGGGAGGGGGACTAGCCTTATTAATTCCCACTGGGCGCAGGAATGATCTGACTAGAAAGTCATTCAAAACTGGATCAAAGAACCAGCATTTGACCCCTAATGGAATGGCTCACTTAGTTACGCATTGCCCTGACCAAAGTCCCCACCTTTCCCTATAAGAGTCCATTCACGATCAGTTTCGCTGGGACACTGCAAGAAAGAAGATAGGGTGGTTGTTGTTCCCGTTTTTGCCTAGAGCCTTTCTTGCACTTGTTTGAACTTCCTTATAGGCCTATAACTTCTCTTAGAGTTTCTTGGATTCCGAAAGGGAGCTTAGCACTTGAGTTTTGTTCCGAACCAACCTTCGAAAAAAGATTTTTTTTAAAACGTGAAAATAATTCGAAATCTAACATCTACATGTCGAGTCTTGAAGACTCGACAGGGTATTGTTTATTGAATAGTGTTACTGTTCAATGAACAGTACCATATCGAGTCTTCAAGACTCGACATGTACAGTGACACTGTTCATTGAATAGTATCGTGTTGAGTTTTCAAAACTCGACATATACAATGCATGTCGAGTCTTGAAGACTCGACAGGTGCGAACAATACATATTGAGTCTTGAAAACTCGATATGTAAGTGTTAAATTTAGAAATATTTTTTCAATGGTATGTTTTTAAATTTTTTTTTAAAATAAAGCTAGTTCCGTACAAAGCTCCTTAGCACTTTACTTGGACCAATCCTTTTGTGCCAGTACAGTTGTGGGACTGGTTAGCGTAGGAAGTAGTAGTGCTTTCTATGGTACGATCCAAAACTAGATAAAGAGCTTTCTTCTCTTATCTTAAGATATTATTTGTTGATTGATCGGAACAATTTCTTTTTGCCCCATTTCTTTATATTTGGCCCTAGTTGGGATATTTTCAGTACTCAAAGGCAAAAGTCACTTGTCCAGCTAAAAAGAAAGATGTAGAATTTGGAAAACATAGTGTTAATCCTCAGGATGAGTCATAGGAGGTTAACTGCTATATAGTTGGATGTTTTGGAATGCTGTAAAATAATTTTTGAAGCATTTGTTTTGCTGTCATAATGGAAGAAACATTTCTAAGCAGTTCTGAAGCATCAAATTAATGCTTATGTACAAGTGATACTCCAAAGCATTGAGCGTGTCACCATATTAATTCTTGAGGCTTTGAATGGATGATTCTGGGGGGCAGCAATATAGATGGAAATTTGTTCCTTTGCTAGCTGTATTGTTGCTTGGCATGTTGGACCTTTTGCATTTCCAGGAAACAGGTTTGAGGGTTTCTCATGCTTTTGTTTCTTGTCTGATTTAGATCTCAGCTGGAAGAAGCACTTAACTTTCGGGTGACTAAAACCAAAGAAGTTACCCAATATGAGAAGGTACTCTGCTCCACTTTCCAGAAGTAAAATGATTTCCCTACTGCAAATTCTTTCTTTCTTTTTTTTTTTTATTTATTTTTTCATTCAAGAAATATGTGAAACCAGTAAATTAAGTGGTGGCCCAATGAAGTATTGATCCATTTTAACTCTTCACAACTTCACAATTCTTGTATCTAATTCCCTTATGGCCAGGTGATATTACTCCCTCCAGCTCTGATAAAGGAATGTTCCTTGAAAAATTGCATGACAAGAAACATACATTAAAAGATTGGGGAAGGTATAATGAACTCTATTGTATGAGATAATAGAGCATGCAAATAGCCATATGGTGACAAAACACTACACGTCAGACTAACTAGGTTCGACTTTGTTTCTGTAACTCTCGTCTCTCTTACCAACCTTTTGATTTGGTTTTGAATTGTACAAAGTATAGCATCATGGGGACACCATGTTGCATTCTCAAGAATTTGGCTACACTGCAAATAGAGTCAAATGTCTAAGGGGGTCATGACGAAGGTTTTTGAGTTATGGAATTACACATCTGATTAACCCGATGTTCAAATACTAGAGAACCAATGTTATGCAGAAGCAGGACATGGTGTTGATTGTAGAAGAATGAAGTTAAACGGTATTCAAATGCTCCTTTTGATGCCTGCCACATGTAAAAAATGCTTCAAAACTTCAAAGATGGAGCATGACTTTATGCACTATGATATGCCTAATTTAAATTGTAAACACGAAAAAATCCTCCGGAGTTTGATCAACTTGCTTTGTTGCTCTTTCATTTCGTATATGTTAGTATGAATATATTCTATAGAAGACTTACATGAATCTTGCCTTGCGGTCCTGCCTTAGTCTCATTCTGTTGAACATGCTATCTGGAAATTTGCCTTCAATGTAAATGCTTTCAAGAGTTTTTAGACTTTCGCAGCCATTTTATTTATTTATTTATTTTTTGTAGCTTCCTTATTTACTGTGCTAGCGAATTTGAGAATAAAGCTAGTATTTAAGAATTAAATAATAGAACACACCTTTCTCCATCAGCCGCCTTTAGGAATTTGGTTTTTTCACAGTATTAAAATGTAATGTAACCTTATGAGTTTATGGCACTTCTTGTTGTATTATTTCATGAAATGGATAACTCAACTCATATGTCAGGCTTTTTCCAGGACATAGCTGCTGAGGTGGCAGAACTTAAGAAGAAAAAGGATGATCTTGAAACTGAACTGAAAAAGGTATTTCTCATAAGCCCGGCCCATGATACGAGGTCCCTTTCATTTTGCAGCCGGCCTGAAAGAATAGTACTTAGTCTTCTACTGATCTGTTCTTTGCTTCTTCAATTATCCTTTTGTTGCACAACTTTTTCAAATTGATCATTTGGTACAGGTTAATGCCTCATTGACGTCTGCTCTTGCACGCCTTCACAATGCAAGGGAGGAGAGAGAGCAGTTTGATGAGGCAAGTAATCAGATCGTTGGGCACTTGAGAGCAAAGGTAAGATGAGGTTTCTTGCATATTTATACTCTTCTAAGTGGGAGATTCACAAAGATGCATTCTCTTGATACAGATTCCTTTCACACCAATTTCTACTTCAATAGGGCTGTTTGCCCTTTCCAATATTCTTAATTCCCATGGTCAATACTTGGTTAATTGTAAAGACTTTGGAATGTTGGGAACAAGGAAGTTACTTCACAGCTAGGTGTACTTAAACTAGGTCATCTATCCCTCCGGGAGCCCCTGCTAAAGAGCTAATTACCCTCCTTTTAAAATAAAAACATGATCAGTGGTTGCATATGCATTTAATGTCTTTCTGTGTTCAGAAGTGCTTATACACAACCAAGTTTTCTTTCTACTATCCATATTGAAAGTTCTTTAGGAATCTTCTCAAATTTTAGGAAGATGAGCTGGCAAGATCTATTGCTTCATGTAGAGCAGAAGCAGATGTTGTCAATACGTGGATCAATTTTCTGCAAAATACCTGGGCTCTCCAATCTTCACACACAAACCAAAGGGAGAAGCAAGTCAAGTACGTGCATCTGCTGTATCTCTTATGACCTAATAGTGTCATATCTGCACCCTTATGGAAACTAATCTAAGATTGGAAAATATGGGTCATCTCATATCCTTTCTTTTCTTTGTTAACTTGTGTCCCTCCGTATATAGTGAGTTAATTGTTTTATTTATTTTACTTTCTCAGTGATGCTTTGGAGAGAAACAAAGAATATTTTTTGAAGTTGATGAGGAATCTTCTCACTTCTTACAAGGTATTAATGCATTCAACACTACGGCCATCATTTCCGAAGGACATCCTTGGTTTAATCGACTTTATTTTTTTGGTTGGCATATGAATTTTCTGATATCAGAAAGATTTGGAGCCTTCACTAACCCATTTGAGAGGACTTGCGGAGAAACTAAGGCAACCAAATGAAGGGTACTCCTCTTTGTTACTTTTTCTCTGTGCAGTTGAGTCAAGCCTTTGATGTTTTTAGTGCATCAGGTCAGAGAAGAAAAATCTTGTACGGGAGTATCAGGATTTTGAAGTCAAGGTATGCATGAAATCTATTTCCTAAGTTTCATCACCGTATTGCACTCATTATGGATTGCAATTGCAAGCATTGTGAGAAATAATTGGTGCTCTTTTAGATGAAGCACCATATGCTGAGATCATATTTAGCAGTTGTGCATGGTGTCAAATCTCTTGTAGTATTGCTAGTAATTATTTCCATTAATTTGTTCATATTTTAGGTGCAACTTTCTTGCAAGATTATTCTTGACATTTATGTATGTCACTTCTTTCAGTTCATTTCCACGTTCAGTGTTGTTGAAAGCATGATAAAGCGGTTCGATACTCAAGATGAAGACATCTCCAGGTTTAGTTGAATCCATCGAAGAGAAATTTTCTTTTCTTCCCTCCCTTTTTCTCTTAGCATTATCTTGTGGGAATCATTGATCTACTTAAGTAGGATAAATGGCATGCATTTGATTCAGGGGAGATAATCAACAAGTGAAGGAGCTATTTGTTGCACTTGAAAAAATAAAAGCCGAATTTGATTCCATTGAAAGACCAAACGTTGAAATAGAGACTCCGACAGCAGAAACACCATCTGGAGGACAATTCAGAAGTCCATTCCACAGGAATAAGGATTATGATTCAACATCAAGTGAAGGTGGAAAAGCAACAGACTCTTTCGGGGACCTGATGAAGCTGGAGTTCTTTACGCCTAAGACTACTAAAACGATGACAACAAAGGATGATGAATCCCCCTCAACTGAAGAAAAAGCAAACAAGACAGAAGGGGACCTAGAGAAGCTGGAGTGCTCTATACCTGAGAAGACGACTGAGACAAAGATGGCAAAGGATTATAAATCCCCCTTAACTAAAGATGAAACTGCAACAGAAGTCCCAGCAAAGTTGGAGTCTAATGAGACGACGATAGCAAAGGGTAGTGATGAGTCCCCCATAATTAAAGATGAAAAGGCAGTGGATGAGGAAATTGGGGTGACGTTGGAGGCTGCTACACCCGAGAAGACGATTGAAACAACAAGAACCAAGGATGGCGAATCCCCATCAAGGAACGATGAAAAGGCTATCGACACAGAAGGGGACTTGGTCAAACTGCAATCCTCTATGCCAGAGAAGAGAACTGAGACAATAACAAGAAAGGATGAGTCGCCTTAAACTAAAGATGTGAAAGCAATCGACACAGAAGGGGACCTCGCGAAGCTGGAGACAGAACTCGGGACACTAAGCAGACAAATATCGACGGAGGAGATTAGTGGCTGGGAATTCGATGCACTTGAACAGGACTTGAAAGCCAGCAATTCACCGAGAAGCAAGGACAAAGAAATACATCACGAAACGAAGTGAGTCTTTTTTGTGTAAACTTTTTGATTGAAATAGATTTAAAAAGTGTACATTCCTCGAGTTTTTGTATTTATGTTGTATCAATGGAACAAATGTAACAGGACCTTCTTTTTCTTCTTCTTCTTGTTTGTTTCTTCCCAGACGTTGGATCCTTTGTTGGATCTAAGTCAAAACTTAATTAAACTTAATTACGTTTTAGTTCCGAAAACTAAATGATTCCCGTTTTCTAGCCCAACTCGTCCCAAGATTAATTCGGATGAAGTCGGGCGAGGTCGTTGTAGTTGGTATCTACCATTTTTAGTGGGCTTTGTCTTGCCGGGTTTTGAGTGGGCTTGGGAAGTAATGTTAGGCCCAGCCCGATTCTTATGTAATGACCTCTTGGCCCAGCCTGGTCCATCCCCTCCCCCCCCTTTTTTTTTTTTGGTCATCCCCTCCCCTTTTTTCTTTTCTTTTTTTTTTTTTGGTTACACAGAGATTCGAATCTGTGATCATCAGGTTATGGGAGGAGGGTTGTGACCATTAGGCTGTCCCTTGGGGATCCCTTTTTCTTCATCCTGATTTTTTTTTTTTTGGTACCATGGCTTGGCTATCAACCTAATATCCGGAGTTTCGTCCCCATTAATCTAGGTTAACCACTTGTAGGGCCCACGTTGGGGGCAGGTCTCCCGGCGCTAATTTTTCTATTTCCATGGGGGATCGAAACCCTGACCATGGTTAAGGGATATCAGTTTCCAAACCAATTGAGCTATTAGACGTTGGTTCTTTATCCTGGATTCGTTCTAACCCAACTCGTCCCGAAAATTATTCGGATGAAGTTGACTGTGGATAGGGTGGTGGGTATCTACCATTTTTAGTGGGCTTTTTCTTGTCTTGCCAGGTTTTTGAGTGGGCTTGGGAAATAATGTTAGGCCCAGCCCGATTCTTATGTTATGAGCTCTTGGGCCTTGGCCCATCCTCAGGTTTAAATCCATGGAGATGGCGCTGATAGTTTCCGAAGATAACGTTGAGTAGGATTTTTTTTTGGGGGGGGGGGTGGGGAGAGAGAGAGAGAGAGAGAGAGAGAGAGAGAGAGAGAGAGAGAGAGAATCCTGCCGGGGACGTTTATGCATGCAGCTACAACACAAGCAGCCAATATCTTCATTTCAAATGAGAATCTATTTTTCTGAAACTCATTTTGTTCCCATTTGCATTTCTTGAGAGTTACTGCTTCCTGTGATTTTCTGCTTCGCCCGATCTACTTCTTTAGACTTAGATTTTGGTGTTAAGTTAAACCACTCAAAGCTGAAATCCCTTTACACAGAAGAATTAAAACAGGAAAAAGATGGAAAAAGAAAAGGATTCATTATTTGAATAAGGTGTTATTGATGATAAGCAGATCAAAATAATCAAAACGCTGGTACCCGTTCATGTATCGACAAACTTAGGAGCCTTTCAAATTTCAATCATCTGTTCATTCAGAATGTTTCGTCACATATGGTCATAAGGTTAAAACGAAACACAAGCCTCTGGTAATTGTCTTTCACTTTACTACAATATATTTTATCGATATTTATTAAAAAAATAATAATAATAATATTCTGTAACTCACAATAGTGTAAAATTATTTATAATTTTCTCGTATTATTATCTCCTTTTCATATTATATAATATGTCGAGTATCATGTCGGTGTCCATCTTTGAGGTCATTTACAGGTCCTTCATCATTGGGCGGTGAAAGTAGCACCAGAGAATCCAAAAACCATCCAGTCCACAGAGGAAACCGACTAAGCAAAATATCTCTGATTTCTGATGAGACTGTATTCTGTTTCACATGGAAAGTTACTGAAATCCTGCTAACCTTGGAGTGGAGCATGGCTGATTCAGAGTGTGCTCTTTGTGCTCTTGGCGTACCTTAATCTGGGAAAGATAATAATAGGTTTATAGAAGTGGTTGGTTCTATATGGTCATTTTCAAATATTTTGCATTATGCCAAACAGCAAGAAGAAGAGCATGTTATTCTAATCAACAGTGGGTACTCACATTGAAAACGGACCAAACTAAAAAAGGTGCCAAGAAGGACCAACTTGAATTTATCAAGTAATTGAAGATTTAGAATACCCAATGTAATCTTTTACGTTCTCAGGTTTCGAATCGAAACTTGATAAATCTAATACTTTACCCACAAAACCGACGGTCTGTTGGGGGAACATCCTAATTCTAATTGGTTATGGAAATAATAAAAGCTATGTTCACCTAGGAATGAAATCCCGTTACTTGGTACATCGAGGAAAAGGTAGCTGCAGCTAAATCACCTCATACATCTCGCCATCCTGTGAGACCCTCACCTGTCTAGAGACCAAAAGTTAGAATCACTCTCGGAACAATCAGAATCATTTTATGATGAATAAGATTTGTTACCGATCTTAAACTATAATAAGTTTTAACAAATGAATAGCATAAAATTTACAAATGTAACATGCAAGAATAGCTTTAGATTGGAATTTTATTCAAATAAAGTTGTTAGGATGAAAGAGAGAGAGAGAGAGAGAGAGAGAGAGAGAGAGAGGTTTTGAATGAAAAGACAAAAAAGGGCCTCGAGCTTTGGGTAAACAAAATTTTATCATCCATTCTTTCAATGTTTAGCACCACAGTGCACTGTTGGATGTTATGGAAGAGGTCAACAGCCCCGACATAGAAATCCTTAACCTAGTAACTAGTAGGCTAAGGATGAATACCATTGCCATTTGCCAACCAAATAATGCCACTATTGACCAAGTCAAACAGAGCAGACCCCATACGATTTATGGGGAGTTGAATAAACTATGCGACTCTGAAAACGCCAAATCATTTCCAAACTTGGCCCATTTCCCAAAAACTGGACCTCCACATTCAAAATGTACATAATCCATTGTGGACTTCTACATTGATACAATATCCTGGATATCATTGAATATCTGATTTTCAAATTGTTTCCTAATTGAAACAATTTATTGTTACCCTACATTGTATCAATTCTATGCAAAGGTTTTGGCAATCTTCAGCAAAACAAAACAACATATTTGACACCCAAAAGGAAACAAATGCGATAACCATTCCATGTGGATCTATTCTAGCTCTGAGGAAAATAGAAATCTGTAAGAGAAGTTAAAGCAGAGAGAACATCCCATTCTGGCCTAGAATTGCTTTTACTTGTTAGGTTCAAATGCTACAATGTACTGTAATTGTTGAGATGTGCTACTTCTGCAGTAAAATTAGGATGCTAGAATAAAGCTAAATGGATAACCATCTACTTAGTTTAAATAATTTTGAATTTTGTTTTTGTTAGTTATGCTTGTTTAGTATTCAAATATTATTTAAATATTTGAATATCTTTAAGTTGAGATATTTTAGGAGAAAGATTTGCTTTTGTTTGTATAAATTTGATGTTTGATCAATGAAATGTTAACTACTGCAGTCATTATTTTCTGACTCAAGCCAACAAATTGGTATCAGAGCCCTTTTGTTTTTAAGGGCCTGTTTTGAGAGTGAGTGAATACAGTGAGGAACCTTTGCATTAAGTTATAAACCCTTAAAACTTCTTTCCTTCAAGAATGGCAGGAAACAATTTTTTGTCATCACCTCCGCTTTTCAATGGTGAAAACTATCAAATTTGGGCTGTCAAAATGAAGTCCTATTTGGAGGCCAATGGTCTTTGGGATTTGGTGGAGTCAGATGATTTTCCACCATTGCCTGAGGATCCAACAATTGAACAGATGAGGCATTATAGAGAGGAAAGTAGAAGAAGGTCCAAGGCCAAGACCTGTATTTTCTCTGCAGTTTCAGATGCAGTCTTCACAAGCATTATGGCATGTGAAACTGCAAAACAAATGTGAGACTCACTCAGAATTGAATTTCTGGGTAATGATAGGACAAGGCAGATGCAGCTGTTGAATCTCAGAAGGGAGTATGAACTACTGAGGATGAAGGAAACTGAAAACATTAAAGAGTACATCAAGAGACTCTTGAATGTTGTGAATCAGATTAGATTAATGGGTGAACAACTCCCTGATAAAAGAGTTATTGAGAAAGTGCTGGTCAGCTTGCCTGAAAGATTTGAGGCTAAGATTTCATCTCTTGAAGACTCAAGAGATCTTTCCAATATTACTTTAACAGAGTTGGTCAATGCCTTGCAAGCACAAGAACAAAGAAGAGCAATCAGGAAGGAAGAAATGATTGAAGGTGCTTTCCAGGCAAAAGATAAGCAAACTTAGCATGGTGGCAAAAGTAAGAAGCAGAACTGGAACAAAAAGAACAAGAAGGTGAAAGTAGCAGAGATGGAGGGAAGAGCAGCAGTTTTCCTCCATGTCCACACTGCAAGAAGACTTCGCATTCCTCACAGCGTTGCTGGTTTAGGCCTGACATAAAATGTAGGTTCTGCAACCAAATGGGACATGTGGAAAGAGTTTGCAGACAAAAACAAGGAGGAGCTCAAGCTCAAATAGTTGATGAACCACAGGAGGAGCAACTATTTGCAGCAACTTGCTTTGCAAACAAAATTACCAGTGAAGATTGGCTGGTTGACAGTGGCTGCACTCATCATATGACTAACGATGAGTCAATGTTCAAGAATCTTGATCGATCACTCATTTCCAAAGTCAAAATTGGAAATGGTGACTGCATTGAGGTTAAGGGCAAAGGTAATGTTGCTATTAAGTGTGGTTCGGGTATAAAACTCATTCATGATGTTTTATATGTGCCTGCAATTAATCAAAATCTTCTGAGTGTTGGACAGCTGCTTGAAAAAAATTATTCAGTTGTTTTCAAAGACAAAGCTTGTGTGATTTATGATCCAGATGGGAGTGAGCTTTTTTCTGTAAAAATGAAAGGAAAAAGCTTCTTTCTCAATTGGTTGGAGATTGGTTCTTGTGCATATCTAAGTTCAGAAGATCAGTCTGAACTTTGGCATAAAAGGTTGGGACATTTTCACTATTCTGCACTTAACTATATGTGTAAGAATAGACTTGTGAGAGATTTGCCCATGATTGAAAGAGGTGGACTTTGTGAAGTATGTCAGCTAGGAAAACAAGCCAGATTGCCATTCCCACAAAACAAGACCTGGAGAACAACTGAAAGACTCCAACTTGTTCATACAGATGTATGTGGCCCTATGAAAACTCCTTCCTTGAATGGTAGCAGGTATTTTTTAGCATTTATTGATGATTTTAGCAGATTTTGTTGGGTTTACTTTATGAAACAAAAATCTGAAGTTGTTGCTATATTTTGGAAGTTTAAAAATTGGGTTGAGAACCAAAGTGGGCTAAAAATTAAGATGATCAGATCTGATAATGGGACAGAATATACTTCTAACTTGTTCAACAAGTTCTGTGAAGATGCAGGGATTGAACATCAGTTGACAGCCACCTATAGTCCCCAGCAAAATGGAGTAAGTGAAAGGAAGAACAGGACAGTGATGGATATGTCTCGATGCTTGCTGTTTGAGAAAAAGATGCCAAATAAATTTTGGTCAGAAGCTGTTAATACTGCAGTATATCTTCTCAACAGACTATCCACAAAGTCACTGGAGGGAAGGACTCCATTTGAGGCTTGGTTTGGATACAAGCCATCGGTAGATAATCTGAAAGTGTTTGGTTGCATTTGCTACACTCGTGTTCCTGATGTGAAGAGAGATAAGCTTGACCACAAGGCAGAAGTTGGGATCCTAATTGGCTACAGCAGCAGTACTAAAGGCTATAGAGTTTATCAACCTTTTACCGGAAAGGTTATTGTTAGCAGAGATATCAGGTTTGATGAGAAGTCAACCTGGAACTGGGATAAATCTGTGGTGGAGCATTCTGAAAGTGAAGAATCAAATCCTAATGTAATTCAGGAGGAGATTGATGATGAAATGATTGATCATATTCCAGTTAAAGGTACTAGATTACTTTCTGACATATATCAGAAATGTAATGTTGCTGTATTTGAGCCAGCAGGTTATGAAGAAGCATCAAAGGACTCAAAATGGACTGCAGCAATGGAGGTGGAGTTAAAGATGATCGAAAAGAACAAGACTTGGATACTTGTGAATAGGCCAAGTCACAAGAAACCCATTGGTGTGAAATGGGTGTTTAGGACCAAGTTAAATGCAGATGGCTCTGTCAACAAGTACAAAGCAAGGCTAGTTGTCAAAGGGTATGCTCAACAGTTTGGAGTGGACTTCTCAGAGACATTTGCACCAGTCGCAAGGCTTGACACAATCAGAATGCTCTTGGCACTAGCAGCTCAAGAGGGGTGGAAAATCTATCACCTTGATGTCAAGTCAGCATTTTTAAATGGCTACTTGGAGGAGGAAATCTTTGTCGAGCAACTTGAAGGGTTTGTTGTGAAAGGAAAAGAGGACAAGGTGTACCTACTCAAGAAGGCTCTATATGGCTTAAAACAGGCACCAAGAGCCTGGTATAGTAGGATTGATGATCACCTATTGAAGATTGGTTTTAAAAGGAGTTTGAGTGAATCAACTCTTTATGTTAAAGCCACTGATGATGATTTAATTGTTGTTTCATTGTATGTTGATGATTTGCTTGTTACAGGAAGCAAGACAAGTCTGGTGAATCAGTTTAAAGAACAAATGAAAAAAGTCTTTGACATGACAGACTTGGGAGAAATATCATTTTTCCTTGGTATGGAGATTGTGCAGTCTGAGCAAGAAATCTTTATAAGCCAGCAAAAATATGCTAGGGAGGTGCTAAAAAAATTCAACATGGAGAGCTGCAAATCCATTGGAACTCCCTTGATGCAAAATGAGAAGTTAAGCAAGGATGATGATGCTGAGAAGATTGATGAGTATCTATACAAAAGTCTTATAGGATGTTTAATGTATCTTACAGCAACAAGACCTGATATTATGTATGCTGTAAGTTTGCTTTCCAGATTCATGCATTGTGCCAATGAATTACACTTCAAAGCTGCAAAAAGGGTTCTAAGGTACATTAAAGGCACTGCTGATTTAGGAGTTTGTTTCAAGAAGTCAGAGAAAATGTCTTTATATGGCTTTGCAGACAGTGACTTGGCTGGATCCTATGATGACATGAAAAGTACTTCTGGTTATTTATTTAGCCTTGGCTCAGGCTGTTTTTCATGGAGTTCAAAAAAACAAGATGTGGTGGCTCAATCTACTGCAGAAGCAGAATATGTTGCTGCTACTGCTGCTGCAAATCAAGCATTATGGCTGAGAAAGTTATTGGTAGATTTGAAGCATGCTCAACATGAAGCTACTGAAGTTTTTGTTGATAATGAAGCTGCCATAGCTATATCTAACAATCCTGTGTTTCATGGCAGAACTAAGCACTTCAAGATTAAGTATTACTTTCTTAGGGAAGTTCAAAAAGAGAAAGAGATTGTTCTGGTTCATTGCAGAACTGATGAGCAACTTGCTGACATTTTAACAAAACCCTTATCCAAAGCAAGATTTGAAGAACTCAGACAGAAGATTGGGGTTTGCAGCAAAAGCAGCAAGGAGGAGTGTTGAGATGTGCTACTTCTGCAGTAAAATTAGGATGCTAGAATAAAGCTAGATGGATAACCATCTACTTAGTTTAAATAATTTTGAATTTTGTTTTTGTTAGTTATGCTTGTTTAGTATTCAAATATTATTTAAATATTTGAATATCTTTAAGTTGAGATATTTTAGGAGAAAGATTTGCTTTTGTTTGTATAAATTTGATGTTTGATCAATGAAATGTTAACTACTGCAGTCATTATTTTCTGACTCAAGCCAACAGTAATGATGGGAAGGGACATTAGTTAGCCCAGATTGCTAAAGATGCTATGCAAAATTGAATGGTGGGAGAAATTATGGTATGAACCTAGTGCTAGCTCACATTCTTATAAAGTAAAGAGCATGATTTTGTAAGTCCAACTTTGAAAGCTAAACATACCTTTCCAATACACGAGCTCAAGCTCAACTTGCTATAGCTAGCACCGGCATTGAGATCCAGATGTGCAGTGTTCGAGTCAGATAATGCCACGCCAGCATGACTCCCATCATACTAACCTAAGGCAAATCTGTAGCAAATAAATATGAAATCAAGGATTAATAAAATAAAAGGGTTATTGAAAAAGTTACCCCAAAAATAAACAGTGGCAACAGCATGCAATGCCAGGCGCAAAGATTGCATTCAAGGAGGGAACAGGCAAGACACATGGGTCAGTTGCTGCCCAGCATTTAAGAAATATCGGTCACTCGCTTTTGCAATTTAATATTAGGAGGCTTTCAAAGATATTTATGATTTTAAAAATAAAGAAGGAAAAAGAAATGAGACAGTTTACCCATAAATTTGACTTCATTTCTCTAACTTCCTGTCCTTGCTTAAAAGGGTGCTCTGCACTTCCTCTCTCCTCACAAAAGCTCAAGTTTCCAAAACATTTCCACTCGGAGCGTGTCTTTCTAAGCTAGAGTTCTCTAACACTGTAGTTATTAGTTAGTCAACAAAATGGCCTCAAAACTTCCTTTGTGTAACAATGCAGATGAAGATTACATTCAATTGGAACTCAGCTCATCAAATTTCTATCCTTACCCAATTACCTCACCACACCATTCCAGAGAATTTGAATTCCACTCGTCTTCAATTTCTCAAGAAAAGGAGTCAACAACTTCCCCAGCTGATGACCTGTTTTACAAGGGGAAACTCCTCCCTCTACACCTCCCTCCACGTCTACAAATGGTTCAGAAACTACTCCAAAGCTCCAACACTACATTCACCAGCAAAGTAGAAGATTTTGAAGAACAATACAACACACCCTTCATCACTAGCTCTGCTGCACCATTTACCAACACCAGCACTCCATTAGAATCCTGCAACATCTCACCATCAGAGTCTTGCAGAGTCAGCTGTGAACTAAACCCAGATGAGTATTTCTTTGGATGCTCAAATGAAGTTAATGGATTCATAGGTGATCATCCAAAGAAGTCTTGGACCAAAAAGCTCAAGCATTCCTCACTGGATCAGAAGCTGAAGGCATCAAGGGCGTACATTAAGTCCTTGTTTAGTAAATCCGGTTGCTCTGATGAGTCCTGTGCCAAAGCAGCCAATGATGAATACTCGGAAAATGCTTCGAAGGGCAAAGAGTGTCTATACAAGTATATGAAGGTGGTAGAGAAAAGCTCATTTGGATTAATAAACAGAGAAAGATACCAAACACCAGCCAAAGCTTATAAGATCAATGACAGAGACATGATTGAAGATGGAATTAACAGCCATAGGAGATCATTTTCTGGAGCAATCAAACGACATTCCCCTACTAAGAGCTCATCCTCATGTTCATCTGCCTCTTCTTCCTCATCATCATCGTTTTCATTTAATTCACATGGATTTTATGATTTGCATTTGCTCAAGCGAAGCAGCAGTGCAAATTCAGAGTTGGAGAGTTCAATTGAAGGAGCAATTGCACACTGTAAACAGTCTCAGCAACAGTTCAGCGCCAGAAAGACTGCAAATGAAGTTAGGTCATGTGCACTTTCGGCTTCAAAGCATGCAATTTGTGGAACTAGCAAGAGACCAGGACCTTGTAGTATGTGAATATGCTGGTCAAGCGAAAAGGGTCCAGACAGATGATTGTGTTGTTCAATTTTGCTTCCAAGATTCTCAAACCAGATGGTTTTAAATCAATCTAGAATGTAGAGAGTTGAATAGTGTTTCTTCCACTGTTCTAAAATCAATTTCCAAGTAAATGAAGAAAACTGGGAATGCTTCTTTTCTTTATTAAATACTACTGGAATTCTTTTCAGTTCTTTAAATTTTTAGTTTTAAAGCTCAGGCCTCGGGGTCGCTAAGGGTAGGAGGGAAATTTGAACCCTGACCTTTTTCAGTGGGTCAAAGACTGAAAGATGAATTGAGCGAGACCTATGATTAAATTTATGCTTCACCAAACACTCAGCAGAAAGAAACCAACAGAGAGCACAGGTTTTATATGCTATTAAAATAATTAGTAGGAAAGAAAATTTAAGTGCCCTAGCAGTCTGATGTATGTCTTGAGATCTGAAATCTAGTAAATGAAAATTACTGTAACTCTCAAATTTTGCTATCTCTGGGTCTTTCCTTGCTTGTTGGTTACTGACATCAGAGCTAAAAGAAAAAGACACAAGAAAGCATCAAACATGAATAACCGAACGATGAGAAGTGGAAGTACAATTTCAGGTCCATCTTCGATAATGATAACCTTTTGAGGAAAGAAAGCGAAACTTTTTCTAATCCAATGGGTACCATTGAGACCAAGTCTTTTGTCAACAGTGGCTTTTCTTAGTGTCACCTCCCACTGAACCAGATTCTTCATCACAGGTTCAGCAGAACCTTCCATATACTTCAACAGAGGTCTGAGGGAGATGTTCTATCTTCTAATGCACTAAAGTTAGGAATCAAGCCTTTTTATTCTCATCTTTTAACTAAAGTGAAAAGTAAAAAGTTCATCATGGAAGCCAATTGATGGAAAGACCTCCAATAGACTTGCTAACAACATTAGTCCCAAGCTTATGTCTACAAAAACAGAGGAAACAACTTGCAAGAAAAAAAAATACTAATAAAATGAAAAGATAATAGTTGTGCGTGGAAGCAAATGCACTCTCCAAAAATTGTTGGGTTCATTTCCCTTCCAATTTTTGTTATTCAGAATTAAAAAAAAAAAAAAAATCTGAAAATAAATTCCACTAGAAGTGTAAAACTATGTAAATTTACTTACGAAATACCATATCATCTTAATTGTGTTCTTTTGAAATATGAAGCATAAAAGGTAATTAAATAAATAAAAGTATTTAAAATTAATTTGTGTTTTTTTTTTTTTTGTTTTAAGCAGAGAAACTCAATTGAATTCCACATTTTACATTTTTTTATAAGTACAGAATTTTATTTTTCAACTTAAATCCACAATTCAATTCATTTCTTTTTAATTTGATTTGATTCCAAGCAGAGTGGCAATAGTTAGAATCAAATGATATTTCCTTTAGAAGCAAGCATGCTCAGCAGCAATGCAAATACACGATAGCTATTTCCATATTATCATCAGAAACTAGGCTTAACTGAACTGTGGTTGATAATATAATGAAGCAGTCAAACAAATAGAGGCATAAATTGTTAACGCCAAGACATTATACAAGGGCTTTTGGAAGTAGATGTTTCATTCTAATCATCCTTTAGATTTTGATTGAACACTACGCCCTCGCAAAGGTGTCCATAAGATATCCTACAAGAACATGTATAAAAATCCAAAATTAGTAATTGACAAAACAAGTAGCATCAAGCACTGTTGAGCACATATTAGCACATAGGGGCTCGGCAAACCTGATGGTGTTGTAATGTTGTGCTTTCCGTGCTTATCACTTGCCAATACAGCACTACAATCTTTTTGCCCCTTATGCCTCAACCAGAGCACCTTCCCCACCCCCCCTCTTTGGTTATATCTGAAAATATCTAAGAAAGCCTTCATAACCCCAAAAAAGACCATCTACACAAAATTATCTGTTTCAGAAGAATAACGTTGCATGCTGAAAGTTTCCAATTGAGGAGTTGCTAGGACCTGCCAGCAAGTGGAAATGACGGCATTAGGAGCCAAAGCAAGGTTGATTTTTGTACTTCATCTACTTAAAAGAGTTGCATGGAACTTAGCCATCTACAAAGCATCAAAATAAAACAGAAATTGAAAAGAGCACATCTCTTTAATCTTTTCTTTTGTCAATAAATGTTATCAACAACCCCCCCCCCCCCCAAAAAAAAAAGAAGAAAAAAAAATACCCTCTCTTGAGTGCTTGAAAAGAGTCTTTTCAGGTTACAGAAACCAAACTAAATAGTATATAACTCAAAAAGGTCAAAATAAAGCAATTAAGCATAAATGATGGAACAAACAAGAATTTCTGGAAATGAGCATGTGAAAATGCAAATGACATTATATTGTCAACTATTTCCATGTAATATCTATCGGTCTGAATTTACACTGCGAAGTTTATAAATTTCGTAACCGTACCATATGTTTCTCTACTCTATCTCAGTTTCTAAAATTGTTATATCATTATGTGACTGTTGTATATGCCATTAGCATACTTATAAAATAAAATAAAAACCAACCTAGTGCTGGATGCTAGATGAGAATTATTGGCAACCTTAATGGTAGCAACTACGGATATAGCAATTCAAACAAAATGCCTTACATACTTGATATAATAATTCTCAGAATTGCATATAGAAGTTAAAAGTATATATATATTCAGGGGAAATGAACAAGAGAGGAAACAGGTGTACACTTACTCAGGAAACTAGGTGAACATGGTGGTGAAATCCGTATGAATATGGTGTCTCCGTTATTTGGGCATCCTCTGCTCTTCTGTTTGACTTTCTTTCATAACCATTTAGAAGCTATCCTGATCCTTCAATAGGACTATAAATCAGAAAGCAGTTAAAACATTTACCATAAATAACACAGTTGCAAAGGTGGAAACATGCTATAAAACAACATAAATTTGTTTGCTTTCAATGTTTAACTAAATCCTTTTTGCTTACCTGCACTCTTTCTCCTAACCGTTTACACCATGTCTAGTTATCTTTCTTTCACATTCCATATAAAAGAAAGGAATGAATCTAGATTCCAGAATATCACTGTGTCAGTATCATCAATCATGCAACTGACATCATAAAATATATCTACACACACACACACACACACATATATATTATATTACATACGTATTATCAGAGTAACTGACTTCCAAATACAGCCAAGAACAAGGGAAGAGGTTAATGTACCCTGCCTGAAATTTCAGTAGTTAATGGAAACCCTGATTGATTTTGTTGCAGAACATGCAGTAGCTCCCTGAATAGCAAGCTGGGACTAAGGCATTCAACCACACAAGTGAAAAACACTGAGAAAGAAGATGGGCAATCAAAGATGTAGTATAGATGTACTTCCTGAATAATCTTTATCCATGCTGTGAAACCAGGCCCAAGAATGGAACTTGCAAAACGACCAGGCAAGACTTAGGAACAAACTTTTGCCAGAAAAACAAAAAGTTTAGATTCTTACAATGCTTCAGTAGATCCATAGAATTGCATCAGGTCATGAAGAGTCGGTTCAGTTACGGGGTAACTACAATGAATGTTCACAAAGATAATACACTCCAACAAAGGAAAGAGAATAACTGATGAAAGTACAATAACCTAGAGAAATTATTCAAAACTATGGACACTATAAAACATCTCTAAGAATTTTCTAAAGAACGAGCTCTTGCTACATAGAAGTTAAGGTGATCACCATCTCTTTCTTTTTTCCAAAGTAACTTGAAAAACAGTTGGAGAGGACTAACAGAAGCTACCCTATGGACAATTATAGAGAAGATGTACATTACCATCAAATAAACATATGAATATGCTAGTTTTGTAAACGAATGAGGTCCATTGACCAGTTTGCTCTATATTCAAATAAAACCAAAACTGTATGGTTACAAGAAGTACAGAAACATCCAAGATCCCCAGAACTTTATATATATGGCACAAGGCCTATTATAACACACCTGTGGGGACTTTTTTGTTTCTATTTTCTTCAGAACAAAAATTATGAGGTGGTACCTTATGCTATTCTGAGGTCCAGATAAGCATCAAATGGCATAAATCGGATTTACTTCAGAGTCAGAATCTGAGTGACGGAATGAGTTAGTTCCGTTTCTAGAAAACTTCTCTCTCTTCCTCACCTTTCTATGCCGTTTAGACATCACAACATAATAAGTCATTGTACCAAGAGTTCCAGCCATTATAACTCCTCCAATACATGTAACAAGGATTGCAGCCCACTGGTGATGCCGGCCAATGACTATGTAAGATGACGCAATAAATGCCAATGAAGTGCACACAGATGCCAACCACATTAACTTATTGATCACTTCCACAACCCGTCTCTCAGATTTTGTCTCCCCTCTAACCACGGTGATTTGCACCACCACGACGGCCAAGGAGGTGAATAGTGCAATAGCATTAGCAATGAAAAAAATCTGAAAAGATGGACTTCTCACCATGACAGCAGTCCCACTTTCATCATCTCCACCAGGCACTGTAAATATAGCAGCAAATGCAACTGTTGCAAACAAAACAGCAACTATGGTGACAGAGTTGGTGGCATTGTTTATCCCTGCTCTATGGAGCTTTCGAAGCTCCTTCGCTATTCCTGTCATATTCCTGTTTGTTTTACGGGCTTGCTCAAGCTGGGTGTGAACATTTTTTCTTATTTCTGTGACAGTTCTTCGGAGCTCATCTCGTGGCTGATTCAACTCATTTGCTTTGAGAGCTCCATAGCGAGACAAGCAGTCCTTAATCTCACAGGTTTCCTCAGAGTGAGGCAGTCCTTCAGTAATGTCGAGAGCTGTTTTGTGGTCTCTTGTTAGTGCATTTACATTTGTGTCAGGAAGGCTAAGGAGCTCATTCACTATCTGGAATGCAGATTATCACCCCAGTAAACAAACTGAATTTTCAGGTAATTCCAACTATAAATCACACCCAAGTAAAATCATGAAATTAACATGCATGCTGAATAGATAGGATAATAAAATATAAGCAAGAAGAAATCTCACACCAACAATGACTTGAAAAAAAAATGAATTACAAGACAAGGGAGAAAATCTGCAACAGATCTCTCTAGAGTTTTAGCCATGACAGAAACTCATATCATGCCTCAAAATTGCCAGTAACATGAAACTAACTTTGGTTGGCTCTATATCCACTTTCCTCATTCTAAAAGTCTCCTCATAACCTTCCCCTATTTTTCTGGAAATCCAACAACAATGATGCTTCTCAGCAAAAGTTTCAAACCAAGCCCCCCCAAAAAAAAGAAAGGTGTAAACAATGATGACATTCAAATGGCAGCAAAAAAAGATAAAGGATACTAAAGTATGTAATCAAAACATGTGAGATTCAATCTGCAGTTCTACACGGAATCCGTCCAAGTCAAGTGACAGACCTATGGTAAAAGAAAAGGACGAGAGTCTAATAATGCTCAAAGATACCTCTGCTCGCTTTTTCCTGGTGGCCACGTGTAATGCTGTGTTACCAAACTTGTCAGGGAGCATCACTATTGCTGCATCTGCCTGAAGAAGCAACTTTACTACTTCAGTGCTAACCCCTTTTACAGCCATATGCAATGCAGTCTGCCCTTTCTTATCTGTTCTTCTTGCCATCTGTGGATCCTTTTCAAGCAACGCCTTTACAATATCCACGTGCCCTTGCCGTGCAGCTAAATGTAATGCATTCTTTCCATTTGATCTAGATATATCTAACATGCTGGAATCTTTAGAAAGAAGTTCTTTAACTACTGCTGCATGCCCTCTTGTAGCGGCAGATACAAGAGGGGTTGTATTTGATTGAGCAATTGTTTTGCTTAGCCCTGGATTGTGGTCCAACAGCACCTGGACAATGGCTGCACCAAGAAATTTCTCAAACAATGGTGAGCTAGTTTTACCATCATGCTCATCGACAAAACAATTCAAAGATAAAGAGATTTTCTATTGCTAATTTTTCTTCATATTAAGCCATTGCACTTATAAAAAGGGGTCACCCGGTTCATAAAGTGCTCATCGGCTTAGTACGGGGGTAGGGGGAGGGTGTGCATATATGTATGCAACCTTGCCCTTATATTTTTTGCAAAGAGACTGTTTCCACACCTTGAACCCGTGACCTTGTCACCAAAGGAGCAACTCCATCATTGCATCAAGGTTCACCCTCTAAGCCATTGCACTTATAATATAATAAAATTGTGAAACTTGATTTTGTGACACTTATTTTTAATAGCTCACATCAAGAAAAATTAAAAGAAAAACATTGAATTCAAATACTTTGTGAGACTGAAAAATAAGAAACCCAGTGTGGTGGGGTGAGAAAAAAGATGAACAAAGTTCCATTAATTCTCAACAATCACTCGTAGGAATGGTGACAATAGTTGCAGTTGTTCAAACTCCAATCTCTAAAGTCCTGCTAGGAACAAAACAAGAAAAGAAAATTGAATGAAACCCTTTAATTAATTTCATTTCTCCACGAATTTCTCTGCTTTAAAACAAAAGAGAAAAATATGAAAGGCAACTGAGTCCTGCATTGTGAAATTATCATTTTCTAGCCATTTAGAAGTAATGGCAGGGAGGACAACTATTCTTCATCTCCTTTTTGTACTTCCATGATTTAAAAAACTACGATCTTCTCTCACCCTAATTTTTGCTAAGGAAAAGGTGGGTAGAGGGAAAGACCAAGATTAGCAACCGCTGCACTGTAACTCAGCCTAAGACAACTTATCCCCGAAAAGTGAGAGGGGTCTAAAACTTCATGGCATTGTTTCAAGGCTAGAATTTGATACCACCTCAATTTTTTGTTCGATAAAATTCAAATTAGAATTAAACCGCACAAATTTTTTATTATTTTTGTTTGATTCTAACCAAGACATAAATTCAAGAACCCCCCCCCCCCGAAAAAAAAAAGAAGGAAATAAAGGCAAAAACAAAAACAAAAGAGATGTGACCAACACCTTGATGGCCTTTACTAGCTGCAATATGGAAGGCATCAAACCCAGATTTATTCTTCGCCAAAATGCCCTCCTTTGTCGAATACCTCAAAAGCACCTTAACCACATCGAGATACCCTTTCTCGGCAGCCGTAAAAAGTGAAGTCTCCCCCAATTCATTAACCTCATTCACAATGGAAGACCTAATCATGGCCACTTCTGAATCAAAATCCTTCCCGCTCAATGTCCTTAACATCTGACCGTCGATCACGTCGAGAATCTCCCTCACAGCCGCCACATCCCCTCGTTGCGCCGCCAAGTGGAGCTCAGTGTCGTTGTGGCGACCGGTCACCTGTTTGACGTACTTCTTCTTTCCGGTCGAGTCCATCCGGTTCATGGAATGGGAGAGGACCAGAGCGGGTCGAGATGTGGCTCTTGGAGACGGTGATGGTGATGGTGGGGCTTCCATTAATTGGGGGCTTCGTCCCATCTCCAAATCCCTCTCGCCTCCTAACATTATACATATATGGAAGAAAATTTAGGGTTTTTAGGCGACGAAATCTGTAAATACTTCGCAAGAGAAATTTCACGAAATTCATAAAAAAATGCAGGTGCTGTATGAAATCATTACTAACGAAATGTGAATCCCAAAAAAAACATGTCCTAAATATTTGGAGAAATTTTCAAGAAATTTCCCAAAATATTCATCAAAATTTACCAAATATCACAGAAGTTTGAGCAATTCGCAAGAATTATGATAAATAATATTATCAGAACATCTCAAAAGAATGGCAGATTATCAGAATATTTGGGGTAGTTTGCACGGAAATTTGTTGATTTTTTTTTTCTTTTTTTGTTTCTTGTTCTGTAATGTGCACATTGTATTATTTGATTTGTGAGAGAGAACCTTCGGAAGCCATGATCGGAGAGAGGGAAAGGGGAGGGAAGATTCTATAGATCCATACAATCTGATTTAGAGAGAATTAGGGAGGGAGAGGCGGGATGTGATGCCATATTAGGGTTTTGGAGAGAGAGAAGGAAGGAACTGAGAAAGAACGCCGAGGGGCGGAAGAGACGGTGGTTTGCGTATGCCTGCCGACGAGAAGCACAACACCACTCCCCAACGTAAACGAGATGGTCTGGAGCCGTTGTTGTGGTTTGCCCCTCGCGTCGTTTTCCCTAAGTTTGTTTTATTTTATTTTGTTTTTTCATTTTGAAACCGTAACTAATGATCTTATACACTTGGATCATAATTTAATCAAATTTTACACGAAATATCACATAAGTCATTTATCAATATCTTTTTATACGTTTGATCGATCAATATCTGATAATCAATTCATTAATTCTGATTAATTTCATTCGAGACAAATATTAAGATCATTAAAAAATAAATTCTCTGTATTTATTTCCTTATTCTTAATACCCAAATTCAAAAATTTAATATCTTGACCAACAAGCTATGTTACTTTCTCACGGAAACAATAACCCATAAAGCATTGGATATGACTTTCTAAAAATGGACACAGGACGACAATCTGCATCAATACTACTTTGCATCATCTCTCTTGTTTCTATCCAAGCCATCAACATTCCTAAAATTTTGAGGGTTGATTTCATATGTTGAAGTTTTAAGAAACAGAACTTAATTTTATAAAGAAAATTATAATTTGCTCTTGCCAATTTATTATGAGAAGAGATTTTTTTTTATTGCATGGTTATAAATAAAATTCTTTTTATGCAATGAGAGCTTTTGATATAATTACTAAGTTATTAACATTTAAATTTATTTTCTTGAACAAAACTATTAATATACCAACCGTTAAAATATATTTAACTATTCGTACACACAAACTATCATTTACGACCATCAATTATTAACAATTGCAACCGTATATTTCAAAATTAATTTAGCATTTAGCATAAAGTAATGAATTGCGTACAAACAACAACAACAACAATAATAAAATATATTTTAATCCCAATAATTTATAATTGGTTATTTGATAGATAAATTTGGAGGTGATTAAAAAAATAAATATATAAAATATATTTATTTAATTTGTACAGATTTTTTACGTTATTCATTTATATTCAATACCATCTTTTTGTCTAAACATTTCACTATTATATTTTTACGTATAATTGTATTTAAGTTTTCAACAGTTTATCTCTACGTTTTATTAAATTTTCTATATTTAAGTTTCAATTATCCTAAATGGTGCGTATTTGGGTTTTCTTTACATATATCCAAATTATCTCAGACGATACATTTTATTCATAATTAAATTAACTTTCAATTTATTATGAATCTATTTATTTTTAATTCTATCTCTTCTAATTTTACTATACATCTATTTAAATATTTTCATTTCTGTTACGATCATTTTTTGTTTTTATTGTTATTTAATAGTCCAACACTTAATGTTATACAATATTATAGATTTAATCACGATTCTATAAAATTTTCCTTTTTAATGAGTTGCATTCACAATTCTTACTTATCCAATACATACATGATATTTTGAATTTAAGTTTTTAACGATAAAATCAAACTTTTAACATTTTCGTAATTTTAGATTTATAGTATTTTATATAATATACAATTTGTTTAAGATATTCTATTAATTAATTAAAAAAAATAAATGAGTCCAGTAATTAGACTTGTTGATAGCTCTTACTTAAACAAATCGAGCTCCTTTAATTATAAATCCAGACATCTAAAAATTTGGGTGGACATGTGTTTAGCTCGCTTATGCCACATCTCAAACCCTAAAAATAATTTTACGTGACAATCAAATGCAGCATTAAATTATCCACAACGATGCGCACTTGCAAAAAACGCAGAACTCCGCAGGTTATTCCCGGCAAACGCGTCTCAGAGAGAGAGAGAGAGAGGTGAGAGTAGTGTCGGTGGATAATTTTCAGTTTATAGGATAGAAGACGTTGCAGTGGCACTAATGGGGAATACATGCGGCAGCGGACATCGACATGGTCGAAACAGACAAAACGGCTCTCTTCCTCATCGTAAAACGGAACTCCCTGCTTATAAAAACGACAATCCCTCTTCGAATCAACAGCAGAGTTCACAAATCGGAAACCACCCAACTGGGAAGCACACGATGTCGTCGTCCTCGTTGGCTCTGCCGTATGCTCATGTCGATTCCAGTCTTCGATCCTTGGCTGGTCAGGCTGAGGGTTTTGGTCGCTTTGCAATTGGGGGTCTTCATGGCCCTCTTTATCATGTCACCACTCTATCAGGTCTCTCCCTCTGTGGCTAAATTTAAATGGAATATTAGTTTTCTGCATTCGAGTTTTGAAGCTTGAGGATTTTTCTTTTTTTTTCCCCCCCTTATTGGGCCCCCCGGGGAGGGGGGGCGGTTCTCTATTTGTTACCAAATTTTTTGGAGATTCTTAATTGGCTAATAGGTTAACATCAAAACCTCATCTTTTTCCATGAAGTTGAAAATTGTCATGGAGCGGAATTTCATGCAGCATTCCTAATAGGCTGTGGTTATTAATGTTCAAGTTCATGGGGTGGCATCTATTAATTTGTTTGATTGAGCTTCTGAATTTTGATTTTCCCTTCTATTTTCTTAGCATTAAATAAAACCTGTATTTACAATGACATTTTTCCTGATGAACCCAAGTGGTATTTGTAAATCTAGTTAATTGGGAAAAAGGAGCTGTAGAGTGAGCTACATAAACTAAGCGTTATCCCTAGTTCATCCAGCGTACCATTATAAGTCTGTTCTTTATCAGGAAAGTTTTCATGTTTATTTTTTAATTGGCTGCAGATGATGGTCCAGGATCACTTCGCAATGGATGTAGAGAAAAAGGACCACTCTGGATTGTGTTTGATGTTTCAGGCACTATTCATCTACATTCTTATCTTAGTGTGTCATCGTATAAAACAATTGATGGTCGGGGCCAAAGGATGAAGCTAACAGGCAAGGGTGGTTTGAGGCTGAAAGAGTGCGAGCATGTCATTATATGCAATCTTGAGATTGAAGGAGGTAGAGGGCCCGATGTTGATGCCATTCAAATAAAACCCAATTCAAAACACATTTGGATTGATCGTTGTAGCCTCAGTGACTATGATGATGGGCTAATTGATATTACCAGAGGGAGCACAGATATAACAATTTCAAGGTATGTGTGCCAAAAATTTCCTTCCTTAAATGCTTAACTTGCAATTTGAAATGTTATTGCATTAGTTTGTTCATTAATTTCTTTATTCTTGTCCAGTAGATGTCACTTTGCACAGCATGACAAAACCATGCTCATTGGAGCAGATCCATCGCATACTGGAGACCGATGCATCAGAGTAACCATTCACCATTGCTTTTTTGATGGTACAAGACAGCGGCATCCACGTGTTAGATTTGGAAAGGTGCATTTGTATAACAATTACACAAGAGCTTGGGGGATTTATGCTGTTTGTGCCAGTGTAGAATCTCAGGTAAATAACCCTGAATAGAATTCCAATAATCCTGATCTTTTCATTTCCTTAAAGTCATTTTTATGTCTTTATTATCCGCTTTTTTCTTAATGACTAGTTTTTGATTATGGTGTCAGATTTATTCCGAGTGCAACATATATGAAGCGGGACAGAAGAAAGTTGCTTTTAAATATCTTCATGAGAAGGTAAATTATTTTATATTCTTCCTTCATAAAGATTGTTTGAAATATAACTGGTTGGTTTTATATTGAGGGAAAAATCATATGTTCATTTGTGATATGAATCCCAGCAACTTTTGCTTCATCTTTGAGGATGATGGTCTTGGCCAGCATACGAATATTCCGTTTTGAGAACATTGTTAATAAACTGTTATGTCAACCAGTGAACCTTTGTATCTTTATGCCCATTCCTGGGGATTCCGATTCACATACATTGTCGCATTCTTTACTTCAGGAACATTTTGATTGGCCTCCATGCCATGATGGAACTTGCCACATTATGCCTAAAGTTATGGCTTAGGCATTGTATACTATGTTGATTGATTGGCTTGCTGGTTTCTGTCCAAATTTCTAAATTAAGACATTTGGAACATGACACTAGGATAGATTGATGAAAATCTCTTAGCCATTTTGATGAATTTAGATATCTGATGGTGTCTCAACCTTCACTGGTTTGGAATTAGGGCCATGTTGAATGTATTTTGATTCATTGCATAAATTATACTTCAGGTTCCTCTATCCTATCAGCAATAATTGACAACTAGACTATAACTGTTTTGCCCTACCTTGGTCTCCGTGAGGTAAATGAAGCTTGCTTTATGACATCTGATTTCCTTAAATAGCCATTTTCCTTAAGATTGTGCTATCAAGATTAGAATAATATCGTGCCTGATTTCCTGGCTTACTGTATGTATTACTCACAAGCTTCCAGTTGGTGATTGGACATACATGGCTGATAGGCTTGATTTGGCATCCGCTTTTTTATAGTTTTTTGGATTGGGCTTGTAATCCACTAGTATACCAGCCATTGATAGGGCTCCCTGTCCATGTGTATATTTGTGCTGTGCACTTAAGCATGGACCAAAGAGTTTCATCATTATCTCGTCTTGCTTCTGATTGTCAAACAGCTTTTGGTTGCCTAATACTTTCCCTCTCTTTCATATTTTTCTGTTTTTGTTGGATGCCACCAATGAAGGCAAGAGGGTAGTAAGTGGTTTTCTATGCATCCAAAAAGTGATAAACACTGAAGCTCAAGGTGAAAATGAAGTGAATATCCCATTCACCACCTTTAAATCATTGTGGACTTAAACCCTTTAACCGCACTTCTGCCAATAAGACAAGAGTTAGATCAAATAGCATTGCTAGTCTGGACATGTGAAGAGTTTGGTCAATCTTGCATGCCTGATTGAGTGATGAAGATAACCAGCCTCAACGGCATAGGTAGATTTTCTTATGGGAGTTGCTCTAAGAGAGCTTTGATTTATGACTCAACTACTTTCTCAACCAGTATCCAACTTTTCTTTTCTTCGTTTAGGATGTTTGTTTTTCTCTTTTTCTTTTTAGTTGATGGAAATTCCAAAGCATCATTAACAACCTTCCTTCTCCATTGCAAATTCCAAATCATCATTAACAACCGTTCTTTTCCATCTTTTCAAATGACCTCATATTTCCGAATAAGTGGTTGGACTTTAATTTTCAGTGGAGCTTATTTTTCAAATTTGTAACATAAGTCGTTGCTTTTTGTGATGGTTACATAGGCAGCGGACAAGGAAGATGCCATGTCTGGACACATAAAGTCCGAGGGTGATTTATTCATTACTGGAACTCAACCAGGGCTATTAACTCTGCCCAATGAACATAATATGTTTCATCCTACTGAATTTTACCAAAAGTGTAGCATTGAAGCACCTTCAGATGAGCTGAAACATGTTCTCCAGCATTGTACAGGATGGCAAAACATTCCCAGGCCAGCAGAGTAGACACACTCATGGCTATGCTGTGCTAGCCTCAGTCCAAACAAATTTCATATGTTTCTTTAACAGGTTTCTGCTTTCTCGGGTTGTTAGAGTTACATAATGACATGTTTTCGTTGTCTAAATTATCGTCTAAATGTGAACCAAAATCATTTTCCTGTCTCAATCGCAGCCGTGTTTCTTTCTTCTTTTGGTGCCAGAAAGTGTAGACATATAATTGCAGATTCCTTCTAGAGTGTGTGCAGGAAATTGTGATGGACAATTACACTTCTATGGGAGACATTTCAAGTGAGAGTCTGTATCCTTGATGGACCACCATTGACGTGTGCTGTTGGTTTCGTTTGAAGTTCTAACAAATGTTGAAATGTTCCATTTGAGACTTGGAATTTTAAGGGAAGATCATACTGCAGATATGTTGACACTCCATCAGTCTCTCTCTGCTTTGCAAAATTTAATGTGTTTGATTACATATTTAATGTGGAAGATTACATGTTCGTTGATCATGGCGTAACAACCCAATGCGTGACTCTTCTTAGCTTCTTCTTTGCCCCATGCTTGAATCAAATTAGGACGACGTTTTAGTATTAATAATATTAATAATAAAATAATAATTTTAATCCGATAGAAAAATTTAACTTTACTTATAAAAATTTATAATTTAGAATTTTTTTAATAAGTGTTACAAATAAAATAAAATAAAACAGAGGCGAATTTTAGATTAACGTCATTAATGGATAATACCTTACTCCATTAACTTACCTTTCCGATCACTCTTGTCAAGGTTAGTGTCATTTTTATATTTGAATTTTTTTTTTTTTAAATGAAGGTAATTTGACTTATAATTATTACTTAATAAACAAAATTATAATTACGATTTTATTAAAATATTAATATTCTAATTAATTGACAAAATTATTAAGGCAAGTAAATTCCTTTCTTTATTTCAAAAGTGGTAATAGAGTGGGTTTTTTTTTTTTTTACACAAAAATTTGAATATGAAATTATCAGATTGGAGGAGGGAGATTTGTATCACTAGACTGTTCTCTTGGGGATATAGAGTGGTTTTTCCTTATATGCCCATAAATCTACTCAATCTTGGCATAGACAAAGTTTAATCTTCTTATTCATAATACCTTATGAACATATTTTTATTAACAGAATTACTTTTATTACCCCTAGTTTCTAACCTATGACATTGGGGTCTCTCCCTTTGTGGGGAAATAAAAAAGTCATGGGATCTCTAAGTGTCGAGATTTGGTGGGAACACCCAAATTTTTCAAAATCATATGTTTTTTCTTTTTCGAACCGTTTGGGTTGTCCTGCAAATATGCCCCAATGGTCAATCAATAATACACGCGTCTCCAATTCACACGTGATGGGTTTTCTTCTTGGTGAAATCTTGTCACTTTGCTGGAAATAGAGTAGGACAGGGACAGATCCTAGATGTTGCTTCATTTCTCGCTTCACTGTAACTGGCGTGTGCGGAAGGACGAACTATGGCGTTGTGTCTATGGCTCTCATTGGTTTTAAAAATTTGCTTCATGAACAACACTAATTTAATAATTTCGATACATCAGCAGCAAAATTTGACACCCTAAAGATTGTTTGCACCTCAAAGTTCTTAACATGGTGGAGAGAAAGAGAGAGAGAAAAGAGAGAGAAACTCTCAAAGAGAATGAGCTCTTGTCCATGGTTGAACAAGTTGTGTTATTTATATCACAAAAGTAGCCCTTAAACTTAGGCTAAATGACATCTTATAAAATAATAATTCTCAAACCCCTGAGGCTGGACCATACATATCATATGTTCCGAACTTGTTATAAATAAATTTAACTTGAACTTAACACTCACCCCCACCCCCAAATGACTTGGTGAATATATTTGCAAATTAATCTGCAAGTTTTTATTATGCGAGGTTGCGATAAACTTTTCCAACTAAGTAGGCAATGTGGATTACTGCTTAATCGTCACATTTCAACTAATTAGGGTCCGAGTATTGAAATCCAAGTTCTTCCGGTAAGTGTTTTATCCTTGTGAATCACAAGTTGGGTGCAAGTCATAGCCCTTTACACGGACTCAACACCAGATCCTGCAACAATGGTTAGGGTCTTACTTTCCCATGAAACCCATGTTTCCTCCAACAAAAATACACTGCTCCTTACTCGAAACTTCTTCCCAATTAGCATCCATGTTTAACACAAAACTGATGTATAAACAATCAACCAGAAGCAATTTTGACAATTCCCAAAATACACTTTACCAAAAAAAAAAAGAAAAAAATCACAAAATCTCGAAGAGTAGCGGATGGGGAATCCAAAAACTGGCTTGCCACATTTTAGCAAAAGAAAAGTTCAGGCATATCACTATCAAGTGATTAAATTTTCCAACTAACCTTCCATATTTGCAAGGCAGTTCACCAGTATCTAAATCCATCTTGACATTAGGGTCCATAGAAGAATCAATTGATATTGATTCTAACATTCTAGTCTCAATCGATAAATAAATCGATCATATATTTTTTCTACGATGACCATATCCCTAACCACGACTTGTCCACCACGATAACTATCCATCGCGAAAATTAGAAGTAATTAAATTCCTCAATTCCGTTTTGATCGTTCCTCCTTAACAAATATCATCCACATAAATAATTAAAAGTAACTTGCTTCCGAACAAATGATGAAACAACTCCAAATGATTAACACCACATCTTTGAAATCCAAATCCTTGTACAAAAAAAAAAAAAAAATTAGTGAAGCATCCAAACCAAACCTAGGAAGTTGCTCTGATGTACACTTCCACAGTTAAAATATCACGTAGAAAAGCACTTTTGATGCCTAATTGATAAAATGGACAATGAAATATTACAGCATGAGAAATTAAAACTCGAAGAGATATAATCTTGGCCATCCTAGAAAATTTCTTAAAGAAATCCAAACCATATTTCTACGTAATCAACCATTACATCCGGACGAACCTTCATAATACACACACTCATCTACAACTCACTGAAAATTTTTCAACAGGAAGAGCACGAGTTCCCACCTATCATTCATTTGCGTAGCTTGCATCTCCTTTTCTATTGCATTCGGTTTGCTCGTAGTTTTTAAAACAATATATGATGGTTCTCTCTTTATTTAAATTCAGGTTTTCAGAATTCAAATTACCCCCACTAAGAAATAATTTATTTAAACTTAATTTATGGAGATAACTTGCTTTTATCCAAGTAGAGGTAGATTTCCTATTAGTTCATCATAACACAATGTTTGCCATGTTTAAGCTGCCCTTTTTGGAGATTTTCTTAGTAAGTATCACAGTATTTTAATTAAAATTAGACCGAAGCACAAAGAACAAGTTAACTGTATATAGATGATGGTATAATTCTATTTTCGTTCTTTTTACACGCAACAAATCAAATACATTCATTATCACTTCTATCCATCAGAAGCTGTACCCAGACGTATATTTGTTATACACAAAAATCAAATACATAAATACACATCCGACAGGTGATTCCCCAAATCGAACCAGAATCAGCCGTGAAGGGATCTCTCCCGCGACTTTCTCGAATACGATGTCGTCCCACTCCTCGACTCCTCATGCCCAAAAAACAAATCCGACAGGTGATTCCCCAAATCCTCAGGGGCAAATCTGATACATCCGCCCAACAGGTTCCGACGAGCCTCGTACATGACCCGATACTTCGGCACTATCTTCGTCGCTATGGAAGTCATAATCGGGTCACGCAGTCTCGGGTCGGGTATGACACACGAACTCTGCTTCAGGCACGCTTGTTCAAATTCACGATTAAATCTCCTAAACCACTCCTTCGCTTCGTCCTCTGTCATACTCTCCGCCGTCGAATCATCCATCAATGACGTCATCACTTTCCCCCAAGCAAACTTCTCGTAATTCGACGCAAACTGCTTGATTTTCATCTCGTATTTTGTGATCCAATCTTCCCCGAGGAGGTACTGGAGATTGGATGATCGGACGGCGGAGATTCCGTGCTGGAGATTGTTCGCGAGGAAGAGGTAAGAGAGAGCAACATCCTTGTACTTCTCTGCTTTGCCGTCAAGTTTGCAGAGGAGGACAACGATTAACCACGCGAGTTTCACAGACACCGCCGGCGCCGGAGACGATTCGTTGGATTTGGGGTTGTCGAAGCAAGACTCCATCAACGGAGACGTCGCCGGAGGAGAATCTTCGGCGAGGATTTCGCCGAGGGCAATCCAGTAATTTGACAGCCGCGAGATGAACTCCATTGTGTTTAGTGTGAGAGAGTGAATTCCTCCTCCACTGGGAAGCAACGATTTTAGCGGGTCCTTTTGGACCGTTGATTCGAATTCTGTTAGCATGGTCCGCACAGATGCGCTCAGCCTGACATATGACGTCAGCGCCTGCGACCGGACGGCTGAGAGGGAATCATAAGAGAAAATCGACTCAATTTCCGGCCAGTAATCGGATATCGCCGAATACATATCCAGCGCACGGAATATTTTCCCCGGAGACCTCTTACCTTTCGCCACGTGTTCAGGAAACTCGAAAAGGCGAGCCGCTGCTACGCTCGTGATCTCAGCGAAACACGACTCTCTCATCGAGTCGGACGCGCCAAACACGTGATCGCAGAGGATTCTCTCACCGTGGAACAGAGTCTTCACCGCAATCTTCAGAGCATCTAACCAGTTCTTGATCTTCACCTCCAAAACCTCCCAATCCATCTTACTAATCTGATTGAAGCTCAATAGATCAACTCCGAGCCGATAAATGCCTTCGTCTACAATCGATTTTCGAATAATCGTGTAAATCTTCACACATTCTTTGCTATAGCCGGAGAAAATCATGCACTCGGCGATCAATCTCAGATCCGTCAACGCAACCATCGAAACTCGCTTGACTTCGGAGATGGAATCTCTGACAATTCTAATCTCATCATCTTCGGGAGAATTATCGGAATCGAAATCTGAAGTACTTGATCGAGTAGATCTGGCGGAAACGGACTCGGGATCCAAGTGATCGCGGCTGGAAGAGAGCAACTGGTAGAATTCTTTCTCAAGACGCTTCATTGCTATCTGCATCAGATTCTGAGCTTTTGCAAGCAATTCAGAGCTTGAATCTTCGGAGACAAGCAAATGCATGGTTTTCTGAAGTTGGTGAACGCACTTAAGATAGTCTTGGGCTTCGCGTCGGTTTTCGTGGAAGAGAGAGGTGACTTTGGCGAATGTGGAGGTTTCGGTGTTCCACTTCATGATCATGGAATCTGCAACCTGAATGCTCCGTTCGAGTTTGGATATTCGAGGACCAGGAGTCTTTGCCAGAGAAGAACGAAGACTCGATTCCCTAAAAGATGCCGTTTTGGGAGCGTAGCAGAAAAGCCTTCCCATTCCTTTTATCGGCATTCTTTGGTTGGAGAGAGTTGGAGAGAGAGAGAGAGAGAGAGAGAGAGAGAGAGAGAGAGAGAGAGAGAGAGAGAGAGAGAGAGAGAGAGAGAGAGATTGATTTTGGATTCCCTCTCTTGAAGGTGCTTGGGAGTAGGGGAGAAGCCTTGTTTTTATGGGGAAAAAATGGGCGGCGGAATTTGGACGCGGAGTCTTTTGAAACCCGCATGCATGTTGGGGCGGAGGTCACTGAAAACGACAGCGTTTGGCCATCATGCAACTGAGCTAGACGTGGCATCCTTGTAACTTTTGTAGCCTGTGAGAGAGGGACCCAGGAGGAAAAAAGGACCAGTGAATTCCGTACGCAAGTTCCGTACGCCTCACAATTACTGTTTTGGCTGTCCCCAAAGCCTCGGAGGAGTGATTATTCGAACTATATTTAAAGCGGCGCCAATTTTAGCTTTTTTTCTGCAATTTTTTTTTTTAACAAAGACTATAATTTCTAAATTTAAAATAAATACTAAAAATAAAGCTTACAAGTTTAAACAGAATACAAACCTAAATACTAAAATTTATAGATCAAACCCAAAGCTGTAAAAATCAAACACAAGTGACTCATCACCACAACAGGGGTAAGAAAATTTTGAAGCTTATTCAAATTCAGAGATTTTATATCTTAAAGTAATCCACCTTGTACGTACAACAAGAAGGGCATCATGTTTTTCTCAGAAACACCATATAAATTCCTCATAATATTATATTTTATTCTTTATCATCGACATAAATATAATTTTCAATAATTTTGGGTAACAATGATTTCCCAGCGGCCAACCGATGCCGTTCTTTAAGAAAAAGGGTTTATTTTGATTTTTTTTTTTGGTTTAAATTATTTTTATTGCAACGTAAAGGGAAGAAAGAGGAAAAAGAAAGATAATGTGTTTATGTTTTGTGGATTCCATGTTTGATGGGTCTTGTGGTTCGAAGATTTTTTTCTCAAAGTCATGACATAGACATACACACCAACAAGTACAGAAACATGTCATGAGAAAATACTCGGCTTATGATATCATAACAAGCTTGGAGGCGAGGCCAAGCAGATGAAGTATTTTATTATTTTTTCTTTGAAAATTAATTTTGGACGTTAATTATTAAAATTATTATGAGCTTGGATTCAAAAATCCTTCTTCATGTTCAAAATTGTTATGAGTTGATTGTTCTTCCTTCTTGGGTCCCTCTTTTTCTACGCATGCGGAGGCGGACGGCGCCACTCCTTTGCTGGAATTAGCATGGGCTATATAGGAGATATCAACTTTGTCAAAATTAAAAGATCATTTTCTTTCCTAATTCATTCAAAATTGAGGAAAGTTTATGATTTTTCTTTCCTCTCTCCTCTTTGATATTTGAAATTTTACTTCTTCCGGAGCACGTGGGTGGAATTTATTTCTTCAAAGAATTTAGCATTCTGGCTGTGGATTATATAATTTTTTTTTTTTTAAATTCATCTAAGAATTTATTTCATGCATATTCAACGAAAAAAAGAGGCATTTTATTCAATCTAGACCTAGTGAGAGGAGGTGAACATGTTTGAATCAAAATTTGAAAATTATGGTAGGTGTTGAGAATGAATAATAGCATATGGTTAGTATATTTATATTCTTCAAGAATTTAATTTGTGAATGCCCATTAATTAATAAGAGGGACACCCAATTTTGACTTATTTAGTCTGGCACTTTAATTTGTCAAATACCTAACAACAACAGTGCACATTATTAAACTTGACAATTAGCACAATGCAAAAAACGTTTGATCCCCTTATTCAAACACGCTGCTGAGCTTATGAAAATTCTTCTAGATCGCATTATTAAAATAATAATAATTATTATTATTAATTTAATTATTTATTAGATAAAAAATGTGAGTATCTATGCAATGTAGGGGTCACATTATCTTATGTGCTTTTTGCGTGGGTTCCCAGATAATCGAAGAGAGGAGTTGAAAAATACCTTTATAGGTCATTGTCTCATTTTATTTCAAAGACTACATTCTCTCTTTGGTTGAATAGTAAAGCATTCTATCCATTAATTAGAAATTTTGAGTTTAAATCTTGAAAATGACGAAAAAAAATTTGAGAGAGCCGATCCTTAAAATATGACCAACGGTACTCGAATCGGATTAATCGAGCAAAACTCAGATACAAGTAATAAAAATAAAAAAGAAAAAGATAACCTTCTTTCTTCACCTGATGTAACTTTATATTATATATCTATATCCATATTTATTAATATTATTTTCATTAAAAATAAGTCTCCTCTTTCATTCTACGTCTCGTTCTTTATTATTTGTGTGTGTGTATTAAAATTGGGTGTCGTACATTTTTTTTTACATATTTTTATATGGAATTTTCTATTCTTTTTTGGAAATTACCATATGCCTATTTGATGATTTAAGGTGTCAGAGTCTTCGTCGTCGGCCTGACAATGGCAATTGCACATTTGACTTTTGTTGTTGTGGGGGTTGTAATTATCTTAGAAAAGTTGTAAGCAGACAGGATAACAAAAGTTCTACTCTTTTGGGTAGCTGAAAATCTAGGACTTCTCAGAATAACACAAATTATTTAAGCTATTGCATTGGTTTGAACCCTAATTTCAGATTTTGCTGTTGTTTTTATAGTATAGTTTTGCAGGGACCCGGGGGGGGGGAGTTTTCCTTTTTATGAAGAAGAGCTCTAGAGTGACATTGTTAACAAATTTTTGTATTTATTTTCAAAAATGAACTAAATATAAATAGTAAAAAAAAAAAAAAGACGTGTGAATAACTTTTACATTAAGTTTGATATCAATTTTTATTTATTTATTTATTTATTTTTTAGCGACGCATGCTCTATTACGGAACCTTGGTTCTTCGACTTGATAAATCATTGCAAATTGCATGACCATATTGAGCAGGCCTTCGATTTCAACCATACAGATGATGTGAGGAAAAACACATCCATAGACTTCAATTTCCTGCATTCAAGCATCGCCATCAAGCTTTTCTTTTTTCCCATCACATGGCCCATGCCCTTTACCCTTTACGTAAAAGGGAAAGGCAACATCGTGTAGGGTTTTTCGCCATCAGGGCAATATTTTTTGACAAAAGGGTTTGGATTTATTAGGCCTTGACCAACAGATAAATCCCTTGTACTATTGGACCCAGAAGTTAAATGGTCTAGGTTTTTTTTTTTTTTTTTTTTTTTTTAAATTTAATTTCAGGGCAACCATGATCCCCTAAAACTAAATTAAGAGGTCAGCGGCGATCGAAGTTTTTTTTTTCAAAAAATATATTTATACATACATACATATATATATATATATATATGTGTGTGTGTGTGTTTTTTCGATGGAGTTCTCTTTCATTTTTTCTCTTTAAAGAAGGGTAAATAAGTAAAATCGATTATTGAAAATTTTGTGAAATGTGAAATTCTAAAAGAGTAAATTTTCAAAACCACGTGTGATCGTGTGAGTAGAAGTAATACCATAATGCCCGACTTTTTTGATTATTTTAAAATTTATAAAAATATATACGTTAATAAAAATTCAAACATTAAATCTAAAAACAAATACTTCACTAAAAGTTTTTTATCACTTAAGTATTTTTACTAAGATATACCTGATTTTTATATAATAAAATATACATGCACAAATTTATTAAAAAAGAAAAATCTCACTCTTTGAATCATTAAAATTTCCGAAACGTAGTACTTCAATTTTTTCTACTTTGCCCGATTTGAAAAGTCAGAATTGACGAGGTTGATGGTGTCAACTGGTCAAATGAAATGATTCAAAAAATCGATCAAAATGAGGAGACTTGGAGTATCAAAAATTCGATTAAATTGTGCTTATCGTCCCTTCATTTGAAATGCTGATCCATGTCGACCGATTCCAATTAATTACCACCAGAAGACTATATGATTGTCTCGAGGAAGGTGCAAAATTGAATTATAAAGTTTTCTCCAACAATTTATATGTTATATTATAAAGTTGCATGAGTGAAAATTCAAGAATTTTCAAGAAAATGAAGAGCTTGTGTTCGTGTCCCATTTCCATGTTATGCAATATGTAAGGTACAAAAGGGAAGACATATATTAATTTATTATTTATCTAACAACTCAAATCTAGGACTTTTACTAGGTAAAAAGGATTGTAGGTGTGCCTCATAATTATTTGAACTGATCAATGGGATTGAGGTATGTTATTCATTTAATGACTATTAGTCCTAATTTCATCGGGGTAATACATGTCAATATCCTGTTGTTTAGTACAAATTTTATTTACTTAATAATAACAAATGAAATACCTCAAACCTAATGAAATAAGGGCTAATAAATTGCATTTTTCAAACCAAATTATATTTCAAACAGCTCGAGTAATTTATGAGTTATGCTATTACCTTTGAATCAATAAAAAATTATGATAAAATTGTAAAATTGTAAAAATTACGACAAATCTGTATCTACATTTTCAACTACCAAAATGTTAGGCAACTTGCCCATGGAAGAAGGTGCCAAAAATTGAATTGCAAGAAGGTAGTCGACCAATCTTGAGTCGATAAAAAGGTAGCAAACTCTTGACCGAGTAAGTTGATATGAAGTGGCTGTGGCAGTTTATGATGAGATTTTATTTTAAAAGTTGGAAAGTTCAAAACTGTGACAGGATAGATGATGTGTGGATGGATACTTTTTAACACTTGCAGTCCCATCAAAGGGTCATTCTAGATCACTTTTTGGGTATTTTTCGAATGCCTACCTCAGGAGGAATCTCCGAAGAGGCATCGGTGACTCACGGAGGCTTTTGGGTGCCATGCAAAGGCTTCCACAAGATCATCGAATGACTCTGAATAAGTCCTCAACAATACATGAGATCTCATACCCATAAATATTATAACTTTATTTTTTTTTTTTTGAATTAAAATGTTAAATTGTTCACCAGAACTACCACTTATATATTACGGGATAAAAGACAAGATTTTTACTTTTGTGTATATTTTATAAATTATTTATTATAAATGAATTGATTTCACAACATAACAACATGTGATTGAGTCAAAGGGGTATCATTCATTTTCCTTACAAGTTTGGAGATCCTCTCTACCTGCTGCAGTCTCATAAATATGAAGACTTGTTCTTCTTTTGACTCCACATTAATAGGGAGGGAGAAGCAAAAAAGACTCGACATTTTCCACCGTAATAAATACCCCTAAAAGTAAGCAAAACGCTACCACAAAATTTTGAGTCCTCTTGCTTTTGAGTCCGAGGCTTATATTTATAACACACCCTCCCATTGTCGAGGTTGTCAATTGGAAGATATGACTTTCACCCTCCCCACCCTATCCTTCTCATTTTTTATTATTTTATCATAGTTAAACATGGGTTTGCTTTCTTTAAAAGAAAATGAATTTATTATAGATTTATTTTTTTCAAAAAATTTTGCATGATAATGCATGCATGACCACAGACAATTCATTCAATGCAATCATATCCCGCTATTTGATTTTCACTTTTTAAGATCAAAAGATTTGACCTCTCGGTTGGAAAAACTCTCTCATGAATGACTTTGCCAACCTTTCATCTAGAGCAACAAAATGCAAACAAATTTGATTACTAACCTGCAAATCAATCCGGATTCTAATAGTAATTGAGACCTGAGTTGCTAAAATTTGAGCAATCAATATAAGATTTTGATGCTCTCTCTCAATTTCAACATTTCCGCTGACAGGAAAAGGATGTATGTTGTAGAAGTTTTGGTTCTTATCATTTTCGTATTTATGTTTGTGTAGGAAATTTAAAGAGTGAAGGGTGAAATATTTCATGTTTGGGACCGCCAAAAGACCGAAGAATTCAATTCTTTTGCATTTGATTTGGAAGATGCCCGACACTGCACGCTTCCTTTTCACGAGCACTAGGGGGTCCATTGAACGTAACAGAGCATCTCGACTTCTAGCCAAATAAAAAAATTAAAAAAAAAAAAAAACTCAAAATAGTGAATGAAATAATATAATATAATTGCTTTATGATAAGGACCAACGTAAAGCGAGATAGACTTTTATTTAGTATCTATGGTTTTGTATCTAATTTTAAATTTATTGATAGTACCTTCTTCTTCCCTAAGTCCCCTCCCCCCACAGAATTTTATGTTTAAAATGTTCCTATCTACATGTATTAGCCAAGTCAATTGATAATATCTTTTAAAGGGGTACTAAAAATTTGAGTTTAAATTTCGATTGTACCATGATCCATGGTTGAGCGCCCGCATGATTATCATAGGGAAAGAAGAAAAGAAAAAAGTGCCTAATGCAATGTGTGGAATTTGCAAATTAATTTTGTCGATCAAGTTTTCAAGCCCTTTCATCTGTTGCCTATTAACTAAGGCCAAGTTCGTCCTTTTCTTTTGAAGATGGAATCCCAGTGATTATTCTTTGGATGTATCATATCAAACTAAACAGGCAGCCATCAATACTTGATGATGTAGTGATCAGATACTAAATTTTCTTAATTAAGGTGTTGAATTTGAGACTCAAAAGAAAACAAAGATATTGAGAGAGTCAATTTTTAAAATGAGTCTAACAATGTTCAGACCAAATTAATCAACTAATCTGAATATCAGTTGATGGTAAGTACACTTGTACAAGAAAAAAAATAATAATTAGGCAGCCACAATATTCTGTGTTGTTATAAATTAAGGGAAAAGCGTGTATGGACTTATCCAACAGAAGTGCATATTCTGCCATACATTTTTGGATTTCAATGCCTTCTTTGTGTCCAATGGTTTGTCCATTTAAAATGTTCTGAGCCCAGTAAAAGCACGGCTTCATCTATTAAACATGACATGCCTGTATTCTATACATGAGATGCGAGATTTAACATTTGGAATGGTACAACAAATGAATGAGACGGATCTGAGCATCATGATTGATTTGCAAGGAATAAAAGAAAAAATTATCTATCTGTGGGATAAAAATGGTTTATATTTTTGTACCTCTTTGTGAGGGGACAAAGAAGGAGAGACAATATGATTTTTTTTCACCTTTATCTTCATATATTTTTAAGTGAGACATTTCAAGCGAGAGTCTGTAAACTTGATGAACCACCATAGACGTGTGCTGTTGTTTTCGTTTAAAGTTCTTCAAACAAATGTTGAAATGTTCCATTTGAGACTTGGAATTTTAAGGGAAGATCATACTGCAGATATGTTGACTCTTCATCAGTCTCTCTCTGCCGTGCAAAATTTAATGTGGAAGATTTCATGTCCGTTGATCATGGCCGATTCAATTAACAACCTAATGCGTGACTCTTCTTAGCTTCTTTTTTGCCTCATGCTCAAGTCAAATTAGGACAACCTTCAAACATAAAAAATTAATAATATAATAATAATTTTAATCTTATAGAAAAATTTAACTTTACTTATAAAAATTTTATAAAAGTGGTAATAGACTAGTTTTTGCTTACATACCCCATGAATCTCCCCAATCTTAATATATAGTGGGGTCTTTGATTTGTCCCTTTGAGGAAAAAAAAAAAAAAGAAAGAAAAAGAAAAAAAAAAGTCATGGGATACCTAAGTGTAGAGATTTTTCTTGATTTGGCTTCGGTACACCTAAATTTTTCAAAATCATATTTTTCTTCTTTCTCGAACCTTGTCTGTGTATTGCGGCTGTTCTGCAAAAATGCCTCAATCGTCAACCAATGATACACACGTTGCCGATTCATGTCTGATGGGTTTGCTTTTTGGTGAAATCTTGCAGAGAAGGGCAGGGACAGATCCCAGATGTTGCTTCATTTCTCACTTCACTGCCACCGGCGTGTACAGAAGGACGAACCCTAGCGTTGTGTCTATAGCTCTCATTGCTTTTAAAAATTTGCTTCATGAACAACTCTAATATAATAAAAACGTTTTAATAGTGGCACTCTCTCTTTTTTCAGGTTTGCTCGTAGTACATAAAACAATATATGATTGTTCTCCTTTTATTTAAATTCAGATTTTCAGAATTAAAATTACCCACTAAAAAATAATTTATTTAAACTTAATTTATAGATATAATTTGTTTTTATCCAAATGTTGGTGGATTTCATATTAGTTCACCATAATACAATGTTTGCCATGTTTGGACATTTTCTTACTGGCTGTTTGGTCAAAGGATATGAGTTTTAAAAATGGGAATAAAATCTATATTGATTGTTGGGATCAGTGGAATAGGAATAAAAGAATGAGAATAAAATTATAGGTTTTATAAAATCCAACTAAGATGATGGGTTTCGATTGAAATCTACCGTTCGACTGTTTACCCTTCAACTCTCTCTCTCTCTCTCTCTCTATTTCTGAAACTCCCCATCCCTCTCATCTCTCTCTCCCATCGTTCGACCATGTGAAGCCTTGTCGGAGATGGCGACGACAGATCCAGAGGGAATCGATGGAGTTCGAATGACATCGAATGTGTCTGAATAGGGGTTTCCCTTTTCTCTCTCCTCTCTCCTACAATTCCTCTCTTTTCTCTGACTCTCTCTCTCTCTCTCTCCCTCTCTCTTCCCACTTTTTTCTCTGTTATCTTTCCTCTCTTACTCTCATTCTCTCAACCTATGCACTCTTTATCTCTCTATACACTGCAATGAAGAACTCATTTCATTCTCTATCTCCACCGATCGGGTCAAGCTCATTGTCCTTTTCTGGAGCTATCGATGACACTCATGAAGACGCCTGTAGCATTTGCCTTGAACCTTTCGACTCCCAAGATCCTATCACTGTATTCTGTTTCTTTACCGTAATTTTAAATTTTTAGGTTTTTTGCTTGTGGGAAAGATTCTTTTTGGGTTGAATTTTGATGTTATCTTACGATCTTTCATTGAAAGTTTTTTTTTTTTTTTTTAAGTTTAATTTTCTGAACACATGATTTGAATCTTAAGTAATTATTTATGTAATCATTACTTGATTTGCCCTTCAAAAAGGGGTTTAATTTGGTAAATATATATTTGTTTTTCGTATTTCTGTTGGAATTAGGTGTTCTATAGCTTGAAGTAGAGGAACAATCCATCAGTACAGTAACTTTTGGCTTTATTTTGTTTCAGATTACCACTTGCAGACATGAATACCATAATTTCGTTTTTTCCTTTTTGGGTTTTGATTTTTTATGGCGAATAAAATTAATAATTATAATATTAAAGAAAACAAAATTAAATTAAGTAAAATAAATTAAAATAGATGATAATTATAGTTTTAATTTAAATAAAATAAAATAAAATTTTAAAAATGTTAATCTTAAAATATTTTTTATTAAACGAAAAATCGATAATTATATAATTTTTATTCAGAAACATATACAAAATAATCATATTTATTCTAGAATTTGCATCAAACAATTGATATCGGAATTCGATTTGGATTCCAATTTTTAAGGCTTTCGATATTGATTCCAATTTCAATTTTTAAGCGTGAACCAAATACCAACCTAATATCTATGACAATATTTTTAATTAAAAGCTGGATTGAAGTATAGAAATCAAGATAACTATATAAATAATGGTTTAATTCTATTTTCATTTTGTTATATCGAATGCTTAATTACAACCTTAATACACTCATAATCATTATCATTTCTATCCATCAGAAGCAGTCCCCAAACGTAAACTTATTAAACACAAAAATCAAATACATAAAAATTATTAGGTCAGAAGATGGCAATCCAACCAAAATCAGCCACGAAGTGATCTCTCCCGTGATTTCCTCCAATACGACGTCGTCCCACTCCCCGACCCCTCTTGCCCAAAAAACAAACCCGACAGGTGATTCCCCAAATCCTCTGGGGCAAATCTGACAAATCGGCCCAACAGGTTCCGATGAGTCTCGTACATGACCCGATACTTCGGCACAATCATCCTCGCTATGGAATTCTTAATCGGGTCACGCAGTCTCGGGTCGGGTATGACGCACGAACTCTGCTTCAGACACGCTTGTTCAAATTCGTAATTAAATCTCGTAAACCACTCCTTCGCTTCGTCCTCTGTCATGCTCTCCGCCGTCGAATCATCCATAAATGACGTCATCACCTTCCCCCAAGCTAACTTCTCGTAATTCGACGCGAACTGCTTGATTTTCATCTCGTATTTTGTGATCCAATCTTCTCCGAGAAGGTACTGGAGATTGGATGATCGGACGGCGGAGATTCCGTGCTGGAGATTGTTGGCGAGGAAGAGGTAAGAGAGAGTCACATCCTTGTACTGCTCTGCTTTGCCGTCGAGTTTGCAGAGGAGGACAACGATTAACCGCGCGAGTTTCACAGACACCGGCGGCGCCGGAGACAATTCGTTGGAGTTGGGGTTGTCGAAGTAAGACTCCATCAACGGATACTTCGCAGGAGGAGGATCTTCGGCTAGGATTTCGCCGAGGGCAATCCAGTAATTTGACAGCCGCGAGATGAACTCCATTGTATTTAGTGTGAGAAAGTGAATTCCTCCTCCACTGGGAAGCAACGATTTTAGCTGGTCCTTTTGGACCGTTGATTCGAATTCTGTTAGCATGGTCCGCACAGATTCGCTCAGCCTGACATATGACGTCAGCGCCTGCGACCGGACGGCTGAGAGGGAATCATAAGAGAAAATCGACTCAATTTCCGGCCAGTAATCGGATATCGCCGAATACATATCCAGCGCACGGAATATTTTCCCCGGCGACCTCTTACCTTTCGCCACGTGTTCAGGAAACGCGAAAAGGCGAGCCGCTGCTACGCTCGTGATCTCAGCGAAACACAACTCTCTCATCGAGTCGGACGCGCCAAACACGTGATCGCAGAGGATTCTCTCACCGTGGAACAGAGTCTTCACCGCAATCTTCAGAGCATCTAACCAGTTCTTGATCTTCACCTCCAAAACCTCCCAATCCATCTTACGAATCTGATTGAAGCTCAATAGATCAACTCCGAGCCGATAAATGCCTTCGTCTACAATCGATTTTCGTATAATCGTGTAAATCTTCACACATTCTTTGCTATAGCCGGAGGAAATCATACATTCGGCCATCAATCTCAGATCCGTCATCGCAACCGTGGAAACTTGCTTGACTTCGGGGATGGAATCTATGACAATTCGACCTGAAGTACTTGACCGAGTAGATCTGACGGAAACGGACTCAGGATCCAAGTGTTCGCGATTGGAAGAGAGCAACTGGTAGAATTCTTTCTCAAGACGCTTCATTGCTATCTGCATCAGATTCTGAGCTTTTGCAAGCAATTCAGAGCTTGAATCTTCGTAGACAAGCAAATGCATGGTTTTCTGAAGTTGGTGAACGCACTTGAGATAGTCTTGGGCTTCGAGTCTGTTTTCGTGGAAGAGAGAGGTGACTTTAGCGAATGTGGAAGTTTCGGTGTTCCACTTCATGACCATGGACTCTGCAACCTGAATGCTCCGTTCGAGTTTGGATATTCGAGGACGAGGAGTCTTCGGCTTCGCCAGAGAAGAATGAAGACTCGATTCCCAAAAAGGTGCCGTTTTGGCCATTCCTTTTATCGGCATTCTTTGGTTGGAGAGAGAGAGTGATATTTTGGATTCCCTCTCTTGAAAGTGCTTGGGAGTAGGGGAGGAGGCTTGTATTTATGGGGAAAAAATGGGCGGCGGAATTTCGACGCGGAGCCATTTGAAACCCGCATGCATACAGGGGTGGAGGAAAAAGTCACTGAAAAAGACGATGTTTGACTATCATGCAGCCGAGCTAGACGTGGCATCGATGTAACTTTACTAGCCTGTGGAGAGAGGGACCCAGGAGGAAAAAAAGGAGGGAGAAAGTTTGCGGTCACCTCAGAAAATTCAAAACAATGATAATTACGGCGTGTAAGTTCCGTACGCCTCATTATAACTGTTTTGGCTGGCCAAAGCCTCGGGGGAGTGATTATTCAAACTATATTTAAGTCGTACAGCAATAAATCGAATTTTAAACTTAATAATTTGAAATCAATATTTAAGTGATAAAAAAAATAAAATTTACAAATTTAAACCCAATGCAAACCCATAATATTTTATTTTATTAACATAATTTCAAATAATTTGGGTTTTAATTTTTGATAAAAGGGTTTATTGTGTTTTTCTTTTTGTTTAAATTATTTTTGTTACGACAAAACGGGAAGAAAGAGCAAAAAAGAAAGATAATGTGTTGAGAGATGTACGGAATTGACATATATTAAAAAAAATTTTAAAATAATCCAAGACAAAAAAAATTTTCGAAAGTGACCTAATTTTGTCGAGAGTTGGATCTGCAGAAGTATTTGTCGCGCGTTCAACCCACAAGAGTATCATGTGACGCCACTTTCAGGTCTTGGAAGCGCGGAAAGCATGGCTTCCCGCGCCTTGAAGACACGGAAAGCATGATTTCCGCGTCTTCAATTTCTGCGTCTTCAAGACGCGGAATATATTTCTGCATCTTGAAAACACGAAAATGTGGCCACGTCTTTAAGACGCGGCACGTAGCATTCTGCGTCTAGAAGACGCGGCCGCTCCCCCCTCCCCCCCCTCTCCCCTCCCCCCTCCCCCCCTCGCTTCTCCTTCTTCCCTCTCCCCTTTCCCCTTCTGCATTCAGCCCTCCTCCCCTCTTCGTCTCCTCTCCTCTCCCGCAGCTGAGCTTCTGCCTCTTACTTTCTCTCACAATCCCTTAGATCTGGTCATTCAGAAGGAGGAAGAAAACTACTGAACCTATCGGAACTTTCAACAATCTATCATTCAATATTAAACAGTGTTTTTTTCAAAAATCAAAGGTATAATTTTTCCTATATCAATTTCAATTATTTGTGTTGTATTATAAGCATGTGTTGAATGAAATTTATGCTTTATAGTCAATAGATTTATATGAATTTTGTAATTAATTTTTAATTAATGATGTTATTAATTAGGATTTAGTATGATTAATTAATTTAATAAATATTAGATATTTAGTTAATTAAGATTAATATTAAATTAGTTGATTAAATATAGATGCAATTTAAATTTTATTGTATATAGATTAAATTTAAATTTAATATACGGTAAATATAATTTTTAAATTAAATGACTATATTAAAGATAAAATTAATTAGTAGTAACTTAATACAATAATTTGTAAAGTGTAAACTATATTAATTTGATATTGATAAAATATAAATTTAATGTAAATTAAAAATTTGTTAGTAGTAACTTAAAACAATAATTTAGTACTAATTAAATTTTTATTGGGAGTTTTTTTTAAGTAAACTATATTAATAGTTATATTAAATTATTAATTATTATAAATTTTGTAGTTGAATATATTTGAAATTACTATATTTACATTAAAATATTTTAAATTAAATGACCATATTTAAATATTTTTAAGTGATCATATTTTAATTACTTAAGTAAATTTAAAATTTAGATTAAATATTAATGTTGATGTTTAAATATATTTTCATTAAAATATTTTAAATTAAACGATTATATTTAAATTTAGAATGTATTAATGTGTAAATATATAAATTGTTATAATAAATAGAGTTATAAAATATAATATATTAATACTTTTAGTTTAATATAAAGTATTAATAAATATTAAAAATATGTAATATTTTTTATTAATAATATAAATATTTTAATGTAAAATTATTTTAAAAATTATTTTAGTTAATATTTAATAATTTAATTCTAAATATTAAAATTATTAAAATGAGTATTTTTATCAAATTGTTAATTTATCATAATGTGGTGATATATTATTAATTCTAATATACATTTATATATATATACTAATTATTATACTTTTTTAATATTTCAGATGGATCCCTAACCTATTGATCCGAGTTTTCTACGCTTGCAGCGAGAACACCGCTCTACTAGAGTTTGGGAGGGAGATGATAGTAACTGGCTTGTCTGCCGTAGATGTGAGGCAGTATTACGACGTTTAAGGCATGGTCATATTGACGAGAGAGTAGTTACCTTCCTACAGGCGTCGGGTTTTTTAGGAGTCGCTCGACTTCATTTTATCCAGTTGAATTGACATCTCATCACAGCCGTAGTGGAGAGATGGAGGTAGGAGACACACACATTTCATATGCGCCACGGTGAGGTTACAGTTACCCTACAAAATGTAGAAGTTATTTTATGTTTACCTTTAGATGGAATACCCGTGGTAGCTAGGACGACGGGTTTCTTGTGGGTTGCGCTGTGTCAGAGATTATTAGGTGTTAACCCTCATCGTTCAGTTTTTAAGAGTCATACATTGAGTATGCTGTGGTTGTCAAATTTTATTGGTGACTTGCCCTACGATGCTGATTATGAACATATTTTGCGATGGATACGGGGTATATATTACTGTTGATAGGGGTGTTTTATTTTCTAATAAAAGTGGTTATTATGTATATTTACAGTATTTATTAGTATTAGAGAATTTAGATTACTCTAGTCGTCGTAGTTGGGGTTCTGCGTGTTTGGCTTATTTGTAGAGACAGCTTTGTATAGTCTCGCACGCAGACTCGCATGAGATCTGCGGGGCTTTGATTCTTTTACAGATTTGGGCATGGGAGAGATTTCCATGTATAACTCTTATTAAGCGATCTTTATATGTCAAGGGGGAAGGGCCATTAGCTTTGCGGTGGAGGGGGGATTTTGATGTCACTTCCCTTCCTATACACGTCGTGACCGTATATAGGGAGGCATTAGATAGACTGGAGAGCGATGACGTGGTCTGGCAGCCTTACATTGAGGACATATTATCTTCTCTCCCCGACTATTGTCATGAGAGTAGAGATATTTGGCATGCACGCGTAACACTTATCTGTTTTTCTATTGTGGAGTGACACTTTTCAGATCGAGTGATCCGTCAGTACGGATGATTTCAATTCATTCCGGATCACTGCGATACTGAGTATCGATTGCATGAGATTAACACGTGTGGTTCACAGGAGACAGATTGGTCAATCGAGCATGCCAGTTACATCGAGATTTGGACTCATCGACGCGATCATCTAGTCCCTATTGACAGGTCAGTTGGAACCACTGTCCATCGTTCTTACACCGCATGGTACCGTACCATATCTCATATATTTATTGGTCGGCATGGAGCTTGTTTGGGATATTTGGTAATTGTATAGTTTAATTTTTCTATTTATATCAATTATTTTATATTAATTATTTTGTTCTTTACCTAACGTGTATCGAGATCTTTTTAGTGGGATTCACTGCATCAGAGTCGAAGAGACTCTCATGATGTTCATATCCGTGGAGTGACGGATACGTGTATTTCAGTTTTGAGTGATGACATGGCTTACCTCTTGAGATCTAGACACCCTAGAGGTCGTGCTAAGCGAGGTACTGAGGAGCAGCGACCTCGACTGAGCCAAGCGAGACCACGTTTGAGGCAGACGGTGCCGCAGGATGCGTCACCATTTTCAACTCAGCATCCGGAGGACGTCGCAGGACCTTCCAATACTTTTGAGGACTTCTTGTCTTTCTACACACCAGTGTTTGAGTTCCCTCATTTCTCTACTTCTAACGCCCCACAGAGGGGCATTCGTATAGATGAAGAACAGATACAATTTCAGAGAGATGATGCACGCACCACTTACCATGTTTCCCCTCCACGTTTTAGTGATGTAGCACCCTCCCAGATCACACAGTTATATAATCTGGGTTTACTATCTCAAGACGACACTACAAATATTAGGAGAGATTTAGATGTTACACGTCAACGTTAGTTACATTTTATGTACTTTGTAACCTATATTATCTTAATAATAATTCAATTCACTTATATATGTTTATTTCTCCGATTTTTTTTGTTTCGTTTCTCTTTTATGTTCTATATATCAAAAAAATTTTTTTTCCACATTATTATTTTTCTTAACTGTTCATAAAATACACATTTGTTTTGACCCACAGATTCTATATGTTAGAATAGCTGAACACATATATGGATGATACGGACGAGCCTACTAAGTCACAGGTTGGGTCCGTTGGGCCAGAGGGTCTTTCAAATTTCGATTTTGATTTTCCCTAACACATATATCGATGGTATGATCGACCCGTCTGAGTAATGTGTTTTGGCCCATTGACCCGCGGGCCGACCCGTTTCCCACGGCCCAACATTAAGTTTTGCGGTCAAGCATCATGATTTCCGCGTCTTCAAGACACGAAAAGCATGATGTCCGCATCTTCAAAACACGGAAATGTTTGCCTTTCCTGTAGCACGTGGCACTGTCGTGGGTTGAACCCACAACAAATACTTCCGCGTATCTAATTTTCGACAAAATCAGATTATTTTTGAAAATTATTTTGTCTCGAGTTATTTTAAAATTTTTTTTTTAATATAAGTCAATTCCGTACATCTCTCTGACGTGTTCTTGTTTTGTAGAGTCCAAGTTTGATGGGACTCGTGGTTTGAAAATGTTTTTCTCAAAGTCGTAACCTACACTTATACACCCGCAGGTACCGAAACATGTCCTGCTTTGAGCAATAAGCTTGCATTCAAAAACCCTTCTTCATGCTCAAAATTGTTATCCCACTTGGAGAGAACTGATTGTTCTTCCTTCTCGTGTCCCTCGTTTTCTATTCAAAAACTTTCGTAATATAGTTATAAAATTTGAATTTTAAATCTTATTTAATTGAAGTAGTGCATATTCCGCCATAGTTTTTGGGATTCCAATGCCTTCTTTGTGTCTAATGGTTGTCCATTTAAAAGGTTCTGAGCCCAATAAAAACACGGCTTCTTCTATTAAACATGACATGCCTGTATTCTATACATGAGATGCGAGATTTAACATTTGGAATGGTGCAACAAATGAATGAGACGGATCTGAGCATCATGATTGATTTGCAAGGAATAAAAGAAAAAATTTTCTATCTGTGGGATAAAAATGGTTTATATTTTTGTACCTCTTTGTGAGGGGACAAAGAAGGAGAGACAATATGATTTTTTTTCACCTTTATCTTCATATATTTTTAAGTGAGACATTTCAAGCGAGAGTCTGTAAACTTGATGAACCACCATAGACGTGTGCTGTTGTTTTCGTTTAAAGTTCTTCCAAGAAATGTTGAAATGTTCCATTTGAGACTTGGAATTTTAAGGGAAGATCATACTGCAGATATGTTGACTCTTCATTAGTCTCTCTCTGCCTTGCAAAATTTAATGTGGAAGATTTCATGTCCGTTGATCATGACCGATTCAATTAACAACCTAATGCGTGACTCATCTTAGCTTCTTTTTTGCCTCATGCTCAAGTCAAATTAGGACAACCTTCAAACATAAAAAAATTAATATATGTAGAGATTTTTTGTCCCTTTGAGGAAAAAAAAAGAAAAAAAAAAGTCATGGCATACCTAAGTGTAGAGATTTTTCTCGATTTGCTTCGGTACACCAATCATATTTTTCTTCTTTCTCGAACCGTTTCTGTGTATTGCGGCTGTCCTGCAAAAATGCCTCAATCGTCAACCAATGGTACACACGTCGCCGATTCATGTCTGATGGGTTTGCTTTTTGGTGAAATCTTGTACTTTTACTAGAAACAGAGAAGGGCAGGCACAGATCCTAGATGTTTCTTCCTTTCTCACTTCACTGCCACCGGCGTGTACAGAAGGACGAACTCCAGCGTTGTGTCTATAGCCCTCACTGCTTTTAAAAATTTGCTTCATGATTAACTCTAATATAATAAAAACGTTTTAATAGTGGCACTTTCTCTTTTTTTCAGGTTTGCTCGTAGTTCATAAAACAATATATGATGGTTCTCCTTTTATTTAAATTCAGATTTTCAGAATTAAAATTATCCACTAAAAAATAATTTATTTAAACTTAATTTATAGATATAACTTGTTTTTTTCCAAATGTTGGTAGATTTCATATTAGTTCATCATAATACGATGTTTGTCATGTTTAACCTACCCTTATTTGAAAATTTTCTAAATGACTGTTTAGTTAAAGGGTATGAGTTTTAAAACTGGGAATAAAATCTATATTGATTGTTCGGATTAGTAGAATAGAAATGAAAGAATGGGAATGAAACATTCAAACTATGGATTTTATGACTAAAATGATGGGTTTTGAACCAAACCCATCTCTGAAGCCCATTGTTCGACTGTTTACCCTTCAACTCTCTCTCTCTCTCAATTTCTGAAACTCCCCATCCCTCCCGTCTCTCTCCCCTATCGTTCGACCAGGTGAAGCCATGTTGGAGATGGCAACGACAAATCTAGAGGGAATCGATGGAGTTCGAATGATATCGAACGTGTCTAAATGGGGTTTTCCCTTTTCTCTCACCTCTCTCTACAATTCCCCTCTTTTCTGTGACTCTCTCTCTCTCCCCACTTTTTTCTCTGTTATCTTTTCTCGCTTTCCCTCATTCTCTAAACCTATTTGCTCTCTCTCTCTATACACTGCAATGGCGGACTCATTTCACTCTCTATCTCCATCGATCGTGTTAGGCTTATCGTCCTTTTCTGGAGCTGTCGATGACACTTATGAAGACGGTTGTAGCATTTGCCTTGAACCTTTCGACTCCCAAGAACCTGTCACTGTATTCTGTCTCTCTACTGTAATTTTAAAATTTTAAGTTATCTGCTTGTGGGAAAGGTTATCATTGGGCTGAATTTTGGGAAGTCTCATAAAAAAAAAATTAAAATAATCTACTGCGAAAAAAAATATATCTGATCCTAACCTCTATTTGTTGGGTTGAACGCGCGACATAGCTCCCGATGCTCCTCCCTCCCTCCCTCCCTCCCTCCCTCCCCAGCGGCAATCCTCCCTCTCTCTCCCCCCTCGCGGCTCTCTCTCTCTCCCCCCACGGCACTCCTCCCTCTACGCGGCTCCTGCGGCAATCCTCCCTCTCTCCCTCCCTCCTGCACAGTAGTCCTCCCTCCCCGTGGCTTTTTCTCTTCCCCTGCAGCTCTCTCTCTCACCCCCGGGGCACTCCTCCCCCTCCGGGGCTCCCGTAGCGGTCCTCCCTCCCTCCTCTCGTGTTAGTCCTCCCTCCCTCCCTCTCTCTCGTCCCCCGCAGCACTTCTCTCTCCCTCGCAGCACTCCCCGCTCTCTCCTCCCTGCGGCTCTCTCTCTCTTCCCCTTACAGCCCTCTTTTTCCCCGTGGCACTCCTCCCCCTCCGCGGTGGAGTGCCGCGGGAGTGAGTGGAGCACCACGACAGGGGAGATATCGCGTCTTAGAGACGTGAAAAGCTATGTTACGTTTTGAAAACGCGACACACTGTATCCTCTACCATCGCGACATGACATACTGTATCTTCTGTCATAGCGACACGATACTATATCACGAATTCAAATCATGACAAATGATGATCATTTTCGAAATTATATTTTCTCGAAATTCATTTACATTTTTTTTTTGGGTTCAGATGTATCTAAATTTTGATACTATATTACGATTTTTGATTGAAAGTTCCCCTTTTAAGTTTAATTTTCTGAACACAAGATTTGGATCTTAAGTAATCATGACTTGATTGGCCCTTCAAAAAGGGGTTTAATTTGATAAATATATATTTATTTTTCGTATTTCTGTTGGAATTAGTGGTTCTATATTGAAGTAGAGGAACAATCGATCGAAGAAGTAACTTTTGGCTTCATTTTGTTTCAGATCACCACTCGCAGACATGAATACCATAATTTTGTTTTTTCCTTTTGGGTTCTGATTTTTTATGAAGGATAAAATTAATAATTATAATATTAAAGAAAATTAAATTAAATTAAAAAAATAAAATAGATGATAATTATAGTTTTTATTTTATAAAATAAAATAAAAATTTTAAAATGTTAATTTTAAAATATTTTTTATCAAGAATAAAATTGACGATTATACCATTTTTATTTCAAAAAATATACAAATCAAATATTAACGATGTTAATCACATATATTTCAAAATTTGAACTAAACAATTGATATCGGATGATTCCGATTTTTAAGATTTTTAATTCCGTATCGATTGTTAAGCGTGAGCTAAACGCCACCTAAGTTTCTATCATAGTATTTTTAATTAAAATTGGATTGAAGTATAGAAATTAAGATAACTATATATATAACGGTATAATTCTATTTTCATTTTGTTATATTGGAATGCTTAATTACAGCCCTAATACACTCGTAATCATTATCATTTCTATCCATCAGAAGCTGTACCCAAACGTAAAATTATTACACACAAAAATCAAATACATAAAAATTATTAGGTCAGAAGATAGCAATCGAACCAAAATCAGCCACGAAGTGATCTCTCCCCCGATTTCCTCGAATACGACGTTGTCCCACTCCTCGACTCCTCCTGCCCAAAAAACAAATCCGACAGGTGATTCCCCAAATCCTCTGGGGCAAATCTGACGAATCGGCCCAACAGGTTCCGATGAGTCTCGTACATGACCCGATACTTCGGCACAATCTTCCTCGCCATGGAATTCTTAAATGGGTCACGCAGTCTCGGGTCGGGTATGACACAAGAACTCTGCTTCAGACACGCTTGTTCAAATTCGTAATTAAATCTCCTAAACCACTCCTTCGCTTCGTCCTCTGTCATGCTCTCCGCCGTCGAATCATCGATAAATGACGTCATCACCTTCCCCCAAGCTAACTTCTCGTAATTCGACGCAAACTGCTTGATTTTCATCTCGTATTTTGTGATCCAATCTTCTCCGAGAAGGTACTGGAGATTGGATGATCGGACGGCGGAGATTCCGTGCTGGAGATTGTTCGCTAGGAAGAGGTAAGAAAGAGCAACATCCTTGTACTTCTCTGCTTTGCCGTCGAGTTTGCAGAGGAGGACAACGATTAACCACGCGAGTTTCACAGACACCGCCGGCGTAGGAGACGATTCGTTGGATTTGGGGTTGTCGAAGCAAGACTCCATCAACGGAGACTTCGCCAGAGGAGAATCTTCGGCGAGGATTTCGCCGAGTGTAATCCAGTAATTTGACAGCCGCGAGATGAACTCCATTGTGTTTAGTGTGAGAGAGTGAATTCCTCCTCCACTGGGAAGCAACGATTTTAGCGGGTCCTTTTGGACCGTTGATTCGAATTCTGTTAGCATGGTCCGCACAGATTCGCTCAGCCTGACATATGACGTCAGCGCCTGCGACCGGACGGCTGAGAGGGAATCATAAGAGAAAATCGACTCAATTTCCGGCCAGTAATCGGATATCGCCGAATACATATCCAGCGCACGGAATATTTTCCCCGGCGACCTCTTACCTTTCGCCACGTGTTCAGGAAACGCGAAAAGGCGAGCCGCTGCTACGCTCGTGATCTCAGCGAAACACGACTCTCTCATCGAGTCGGACGCGCCAAACACGTGATCGCAGAGGATTCTCTCACCGTGGAACAGAGTCTTCACCGCAATCTTCAGAGCATCTAACCAGGTCTTGATCTTCACCTCCAAAACCTCCCAATCCATCTTACGAATCTGATTGAAGCTCAATAGATCAACTCCGAGCCGATAAATGCCTTCGTCTACAATCGATTTTCGAATAATCGTGTAAATCTTCACACATTCTTTGCTATAGCCGGAGAAAATCATGCACTCGGCGATCAATCTCAGATCCGTCAACGCAACCATCGAAACTCGCTTGACTTTCGAGATGGAATCTCTGACAATTCGAATCTCATCATCTTCGGGAGAATTATCGGAATCGAAATCTGAAGTACTTGACCGAGTAGATCTGGCGGAAACGGACTCAGGATCCAAGTGATCGCGGCTGGAAGATAGCAACTGGTAGAATTCTTTCTCAAGACGCTTCATTGCTATCTGCATCAGATTCTGAGCTTTTGCAAGCAATTCAGAGCTTGAATCTTCGGAGACAAGCAAATGCATGGTTTTCTGAAGTTGGTGAACGCACTTGAGAAAACCTTGGGCTTCGCGACGGTTTTCGTGGAAGAGAGAGGTGACTTTGGCGAATGTAGAAGTTTCTGTGTTCCACTTCATGATCATGGAGTCTGCAACCTGAATGCTCCGTTCGAGTTTGGATATTGGAGGACTAGGAGTGTTTGCCAGAGAAAAACGAAGACTCGATTCCCTAAAAGATGCCGTTTTGGGAGCGTAGCAGAGAAGGCTTCCCATTCCTTTTATCGGCATTCCTTGGTTGGAGAGAGAGAGCGAGCGAGAGAGAGATATAGATATTTTGGATTCTCTCTCTTGAAAGTGCATGGGAGTATGGGGAGGAGGTTTGTATTTATAGGGAAAAAATGGGTGGCGGAATTTGGACGCGGAGACTTTTGAAGCACGCACGCATGCATGCACACGAAGAAAAGGGAGATGGTTGGTTGATGGAGAGCCGGTGAAACGAGGAAACCGTTATGCAACTGAGCTACATGTAACTTTGCTAGCATCATCTGATAACCGCAACGAGGGGACCCAGGTGGGAAAATGGAGAAAATTTGTGGTCACCTGGGAAAAATTCAAAACAATAACAATTACGGTGCGTAAGTTCCGTACGCCTCATGATCGCTGTTTTGACTGGCCAAAGCCTCGGAGGGGTGATTATTCAAAATATATTTAAGGGGTAAAAAAAATTAAAGCTTACAAATTTAAACTGAATTCAAACCCATAATATTATATTTTACTAACATAATTTCAAATAATTTGGGTTTCAATGTTTTCCCCGCGGCCGAGGCCCTTCTCTGAGAAAAAAGGGTTTATTGTGATTTTCTTGTTTGTTTAAATTATTTTTGTTACAACGAAACGGGAAGAAACAAGAAACAAGAAAGTTAATGTGTCTTTATTTTGTAGATTCCAAGTTTGATGGGACTCGTGGTTTGAAAATGTTTTTCTCAAAGTCGTAACATGCAATTATACACCAGCGAGTACGGAAACATGTCCTTGGTTTTTGTTTAGTCTTGTACGAAACATGGGTGTTGGAGGTGCGGCCAAGACAGATCAAGTATTTTATTTATTTTATTTAATTATTCTTTAAAATTAATTTTATACATTATTATAATTTGTTTCTCGAGCTTTTTAGACTTGATTTGTATCGAGCTTTTATCTTTTTTTAATTATTTTTTTCTTTAACCAAGTCTCCTCGATATTTATGAAGACCGTCTGCTTTAAAATTTTCATCGATTTTAAGTGTTGAAATTATTTTTAACGACAATTATTTGGGAGGAAGCGCATTCAAAAACCCTTCTTCATGCTCGAAATTGTTATCCCACTTTGGGAGAGCTGATTGTTCTTCCTTTTCCGGTTCCTCCTTTTCTATGCAAGCGGAGGAGGGTGGCGCACCTCACTGCTGGAATTAGCATGGCCTATATAGGATAGGAGTATCAACTTTGTCAAAATTAAAAGATCATTTTCTTTTCTAATTCATTGCAAATGAAGGGAAGTTTATGATTTTCTTTTCCTCCGTCTCCTTTTTGATATTTGAATTTTACTTCTTTCCGGCGCATGCGGTCATCCTAGGCATATTTTGCAATCTCTTTGTGGATTATATAATTTGTTTAATATTCATATAAGGATTTATTTATTTATTTATTTTTATTTTCATGCATATTCAACCAAAAAAAAGGAGGCAATTATTCATTCTAGACCTAGTGAGAGGAGGTGAAAATGTTTGAATCAAAATTTTGAAAATTATGGTAGCCATAAGAAAAAAGTAATAGCATATGGTTAGTATATTTGTTCTTCAAGAATTTAATTTGAGAATGGCCATTGGAGGATAAGCCACAAAAAAGAAAAAAGAAATCAGAAAAGAAAAAAAAAAGAAAAAAGAAAAAGGAAGACTGAGACTTTTCTGGGTGCAGACCAGTGTTATATCCCATTCACTACCTTCAAATCGTTGTGGACTTAAACCCTTTAACCCCACTTCTGCCAATAAGACAAGAGTTGGATTAAATAGCATTGCTAGTCTGGACATATGAAGAGTTAGGTCAATCTTGCATGCCTGATTGAGAGATGAAGATAACTAGCCTCAACGGCATAGGTAGATTTTCTTATGGGAGTTACTCTAAGACAGCCTTGATGTATGACCCAACTACTTTCTCAAACAGTATCCAACGATTTAAAGGTGGTGAATGTGAGTATATATGGAGGGTCACATATCTTCTGTGCTTTTCGTGTAGGTTCCCAAATATATAATAGAAGAGAGAAGTTAAAAGAATGCGACTATATAGGTCAGTGTCTCATTTTATTTCAAAGACTACCTTCTTTCTTCACCTCATCTAGACACTTATCTTATACTTTGGCGACTTTATATTATATATTTTATTAACATTATTTTCATTAAAAAATAAGTCTCTTCTTTTATTTTACATCTCCTTCTTTATTACTTGTCTGTGTTTATTAAAATTGGGTGTCGTAAATTTTCTTTTATATATTCTTGTATGGAATTTTCTCTTTACTTATTCCTCTTTTTTTTTAAAAAAAAAAATTATCATATGTCCATTTGATTATTTAAAGTATAAGAGTTTTTGTGGTCGGCGATAATGGCAATTTTTGGGTTGGAAATTATCTTAGAAAAGTGGTAGGCAGAATAACAAAAGTTTTAGAATTTTGCGTAGGTGAAAATCTAAGACTTTTCGGAATAACACAAATTATTTAAACTATGGCATTGGTTTGAACCCTAATTTCAGATTTTTGCTGCTGTTTTTATAGTACAGTTTTGCAGGGAGGGAGAATTTTTATATATATATATACTCTCGAAAATAAAAAAAAAAAAAATTTCTCTATACAAATTTAAATTATTACTATGCAAATAACTTTTACATTAAGTTTGATATCAATTTTTCTTTTCTTTTTTTTTTTTTGGCGTGGGAACGCATTCTCTGTTACGGAAACTTGGTTCTTCTGATAAATAATGGCAAATTGCTTCACCATATTTAAAAGCCCTTCAATTTCAACTGTACGGCTGACACGTAGGCATTGATGATGTGAGGAATAACACGTCTATGGTCTTCAATTTCCTGCATCCACCACTCGTCATCCGGGTTACCCTTTTTCCCATCATGTGGCCCGTGCCCTTTACCAAAAGGGTTATTGGGCCTTGACCAAGAGATAAATCCCTTGCACTATTGGACCCGGAAGTAAATTGGTCTAGGGTTTTTCTTTCTTTGTTTTTTTTTTTTTTTAATTTCAGAAATAAATTTTTGATGGCTAGGGTTTTTTTATGGCCTGATATATATGTTTTTTTTTATGGCTTTCTCTTTCATTTTTTTTCTCTTTAAAAAAGGGGAAAAAAAATTAAAACCCATTATTGAAAATTTTGTGAAATGTGAACATTCTCGTGATTCGAACCACAGAAGGAAAAAAATTTTCTAGAGGAGTAGATTTTCAAAACCACAAGTGCCCATGCGAGTAGAAGTAATACCAAAACACCTAACTTTTATATAACACAATATACATGCACAAATTTATTAAAAAAAAAAAAAGAAAAGAAAAGTCTCACTCTTTAAATTTAGCCTACGGAAGCCAAAAAGTCATAAGCTATCAGCATATTTATGAATCATTAAATTTTCACGTACGTTGTCTCTCAATTTTTCTTCTTTTCCCATTCCAAAACTGTCAAATGAAATAGTTCAATAAAACGATTAAAATGTGGTTATCCCTCCATTTGAAATGCTGATCTTTGTGGACCAATTCCAATTAATTACCACAAGAATACCATACGATAATTTTTTCAAATTTGAAATTTGAAAATAAAAAAAATTATATTGGATAAATCGTCCATTAAATAAGATTTACGTAAATACTCGAATTGAATTAATCGAATTGGATACTAATAATAAAAAAAATATTATATGATAGTCTCGAGGAAGGTGCAAAATAGAAGGTGCAAAATATAATTATAAAAACATCTATCACAATTTATATGTTATATTAATAAGTTTATCCTTCTGTTTTTAAGGTGGAATCCAGTGATTATTCTTTGGATGTATAATGCTAATTGGACAGCCACCAACAATCAAATCTTGAGTTCAAATTTTAAAAATTAAAAAAATATCGAAAGAGTCAACCTTCTAAATTAAGTCTCACAGTTCTTGAATCGAATTAGTGAGCTAACCTGAATATAGATCGGTGATGGTAGACACATCTAAAAAAAAAAAAAGTGTTTTTATGAATAAAGGGAAAATCGTGTATGGAAGCTCAAAAATTTCATAATATGGATACAAAAATTTGAATTTTAAATCTTATCTAACAGAAGTGCATATTCTCCCATTGGGTTTGGGATTTCAATGCCTTCTTTGAGTCCAATGGTTTGTCCATTTAAAATGTTCTAAGCGCAATCAAAACACGGCTTCTTCTATCAAAAGTGGCACGTCTGTATCCCACACATGAGATACGGCATTTAAACATTTGTAATGGTATACAAAATGAATGAGCCGGATATGAGCATCATGATTGCTTTGCAAAAAAAAAAAAAAAAAAAAAATATTATGGTTCAATTTTTGTACCTCTTTTTTTTAGGGAACACGAGAGGCGAAGAAGGAGAGACAATTTGATATTTTTTTTTCAATTTTATCTTCATATATTTTTAAAATTTTTGTCACGCCCCTTCTAGCCTATCAAATCCTTTTTGTCGGTATCCTAAAACTAACACTGATCGCACCCACAAAAATGCCAAACACTATAATTATAGTGAGAATTATAGTGAATTGCAACAAGGCCAAAACCCAACCCTTCAAATGGGTGGGGCTGATGGACAAAATAGACTAGCAGTTCAAACCTGTTTGGTAGAATCTACTCTAGGCCCAAACCACTCGCTCCCCAACTCTAATGGAGATCCACATTACAAAACATCTAATTAAAGGGTTCGAGGTGCCCAATTAGCTCGCCGCCATATTCACATTGGAGAAACATGCGGTTATTTTCTTGCTGGTTCGGTCACCAGCGAGGCAAAATTTCTCCAAGGACTATTTCTTTTAGCCATTTTGTTGTGTTTTATTTCTTTGTTTCTAGGCTTTCGTGGTCACTTATGGCACCGAGAACCACAAAAATCTCAACTATAATTTTAATTTCTTTTTGACTAAGTTAATGCATATTCGTAAATGTTTGATAAATTTGTTAATACACATCGTAAGAGTTGTTATCAAAATTTAACACTTTATAAAAAAGTTTAAGAATTACTTTAGACGTGTTTTTTCTCATGTAGTTATCCAAATCAGTCTTTTTTTTTTTTTTTTTTTTTTTTACCATGTTTTGGACACCACTCAATATCCAAAGATTCACTTCGATTAATCCGGACCGATCGCTGCAGTGGTTTTTTTCGGAGGACGGATCTCACAGCGGGGAACGCTACTTACATATGAGAGTCCGATACTCCCAGCGGGATTTGAATCTCCGTCATATTTAAGGGTACTCAACCCCACATCCAGTTAAACCAACTACGTTTGTCAAATCAGCCTTTTCAGCCTCTGAATGGAGTATAGTTATCACAATTTTGGAGAAAATGCTAATAAATTTTAGTTCAAGCAGCATTAATTCCTCTTTTTTTATAATATCACTGTCGATCAAAAAATATTTAGGAGAAAATCTACCCAAATCCAAAATTTTGGGCGTCGAGTTGAAACTTAGATGGGCCTCCATCTCTGGTCTCGCTAGCCCACAGGACGATCTCGCTCCCTCGGAATCCCGTACTCTCGTAACTGCCTCTCTCTCTCTCTCTCTCTCTCTCTGTGATCAATGAAGAAGACAACGATCAACTAAGGAAAATGAAATAGCTTCAGCTTTCCGTTACAGTACCCCCTCTCCCTTCTCTCTCTCTTTCTTTCTCTCCCCAAAATCCCCAAATTTTCAAACCACTTCCTCATTCCTCTTCCCAATCTTCCGATATTTGAATCATGCTATCGTTGTATAAGCAAGCGAGCTTGAATCACAGAAGAGACGAAGAAAGCAACAACCAAACCCTAGCCTCCCCACCGTACTCACCAAAAACCCTAAAACATCATCGATCTCTCCCCAGATCCATCAGTTACCTCATCAAAGAACAGCGTCTTCTCTTCATTCTCGTCGGTATCCTGATCGGCTCCACTTTCTTCATCCTCCAGCCTTCTCTCACTCATCTCTCCACTTACACCAATGTCTCTTCCCCGATTCCTCGCACATACTCATCCGTCGGATCAGTCACCAATCGCGAGCAGGTTTCCTATTCCAGTTCGAGGAATTACGGCTCTCTCGCGGGAAAAGTTGGGAGGGTTCCCGTGGGGATCGGACAGCGAAGATTGAGAATTGTGGTGACCGGTGGAGGTGGATTCGTCGGGAGTCATTTGGTGGACAAGTTGATTGCGAGGGGTGATGATGTGATTGTGATTGATAACTTTTTCACGGGGAGGAAGGAAAATGTGATGCATCATTTTGGGAATCCGAGGTTCGAATTGATTCGGCACGACGTTGTTGAGCCGATTCTGTTGGAGGTGGATCAGATCTACCATTTGGCTTGCCCTGCTTCTCCCGTTCATTATAAGTATAATCCTGTCAAGACTATCATATCCTTTTGCAACTTCACTTGAATTGTGCATTTAATCTCTGGGTTCTTTATTGTCAATTTACATTTTTTTTATTGGTTCAGTTTATTTGCATGTTATGTGTGTTTGTTTTTTGTTATTTTTTATTGATTTATTTCTATGTTTATAAAATTGAGAACATCCTTCATTACATTTTTGGCGTACGTGAACCTTGGGCAAAACAGCTGGGGGTTGTTTGCATGTTTAATTTTTGGTTTCTCTTGAATGGACTTTAATGTTGTTTTGTTTGACATTGATGCTTCTTAGTTTATTTTACACATTGAGTTGTTCTTGGAGTTCTGGTAGGAGTTTATGGAAGATTGAGGAGCTGTGGATTGGATTTGGTATGGTTTTCTGTTTAAGTTTTGTGTGTGTGTGTGTGTGTGTGTGTGTGTGTGATCTTCATCGCAATCCTGGGTTTGTTGTTTTGATTGCCATAGTTGGATTTGGCATTGTTATTTTGTGTCCTTGACTCTGTAATTACAAGACTAATGTGATGGGTACTTTGAATATGTTGGGGCTGGCAAAGAGAATTGGTGCTAGGTTTTTGCTGACCAGTACAAGTGAGGTCTATGGAGACCCGCTTCAGCATCCACAGAAAGAGACTTATTGGGGAAATGTGAATCCAATAGGCGAGTTACTATTCATTACTCTGATTGGTGTTTATGGACTCTTTAGCTGTTAGATGTATCATATTTGGGTGTCGTTAATGACGGTTGAATGCTTTTTGATTAAATTAGGTGTCCGGAGCTGTTATGATGAAGGAAAGCGTACGGCTGAAACATTGACCATGGACTATCATAGAGGTGCAGATGTTGAGGTAAGTATGAGCTGTTGTGGGAGTTGAATTGGTATCATATAACCAAGTCTGAACTGCTTTTCAGATTTTTTCTTTCTTTACGTGTTTTGGTAGATTCTCCTTCATATACTTATTGGCTACCTATTGTGAGATGTTTTGGTAGATGTGCTTTTCAGGGAAACTTCAAAATTTGAAAGCTAAACAAGGACTCTGATATGTTTCAGAAGATTTAATTAAGTTATAGGGAAAGTATTTTTCATAGAACTTAGGCTGTATGCTCTCAAGAGACTGCTAGGTATGCACTTGAAAGAGGGAGATCAAGTTAGAGTTTTTACTTTAAAGGATGAGATCGGGATAAGTTTCCTTTGCTTTAGTAGTTGGTTGGACTCATATATGCTGGTAAACCACTTGGTTGGGCAAATCTTTGATGATGTGTGTAGTCTCAGTTGCCATAATTATCAATAGGGCCTGATGAATTCTTTGAACTGTAATTATCTGAATAGCTACAAGAAGGGTGGATAAAGGTAGTGTTTGTTTTTAAATGGGTTGCAGGCCCATGATATGTTTGATTATCACCAAGATATTTTCAGTATCCTTACTAGATAGAGTCTGGTTTCTCTGGAACTACGTTATGTAGCCTATTTTGTCCCCTCCCTAATGTTCTCTCTTTGGATTTTCAAGTTTGTGAGAGATGATTATACCAACCCTTTGCACCAAAAGTTGTGTTATGAAACATGTTCCAGTTAGCTGATGGAAAAATGTGTTAACACTGTCATGTTGAATCACTTAACTATCTGATACTTGGCAAAGTTGGGACTCTCAAATTTCTTGAAATAAATTAGGGTTAACTGACTCAACTCTGTCATAGGGTTATTTGGCAAGATAGGGATAACATCATGCTTTTTGCTGCTCCAATTGTCAACGTGTAGTGTTTTTGGAAGACATGATCATTGTCATTGGTTTTTTATGATTTTGGCAAAGCAAGATTTTTCTTTGGTTTTGTTTTTTATTTTTGAGATGCCAACTATTTTATTACATGTTTTTTATTTTGGCTGTCTTCTTTTATTAATTTGTTGTCCAAAGTATATTGTTGCTTCTTACCACTTTACGAATGTCCATGAACAATATGTAAAGTATGTCTGGGTATTAAAGAAACTTGTTCCCTGCAGGTGCGCATTGCTCGTATATTCAACACTTATGGACCTCGTATGTGTTTGGATGATGGACGTGTTGTTAGCAACTTTGTTGCTCAGGTTTATCTATTTACAAATTTTTAATGGTCTTTGCCGGTGACAAATGTCTGAAATTTTGGAGTTGACATTATTCTGAATGAGTCTAATTTAACTGGAAGCAAGGGTTTATAAGTGTTGTAATTGTTTTCCAGGCTATCCGCAAACAGCCATTAACAGTTTATGGTGATGGAAAACAAACACGAAGCTTCCAATATGTCTCTGACTTGGTATGTCATCAATTATCACCATGGTTAATTGCCTATATTTCAAATCTTTGACTCTGGGATTTATCTGAATGTGATGCATTAGCAAACAAATTCAATGCATTTCTTTCCAGTTAAATTAGAGTGAAATTATTGTCTCCTTGAACCACATGTTGGTCAGGTTCATGATCTTAACTTATGCATAAACTTTGGTTCTAAAGGAAATAATATACCTTATTTTCCTATTCACGTGAATCATTATTGACTTCCTTATTCCTATAATAGCAGATCTTATTTATAACCAGAAAGCAAGTTTAAAAGGCCTCTATGAAACAAAATATTAGAATCATGGAAGAATGTGTATGAGACTAATTCTACTTACTGAAAAAGTTCAGTTGACATATCATGATGAAAATATTCTAGAAGGTTCTCATTCTTGCGACCAGGATCTCAAGTGACTCAAGTCATCATCGAGTAGAAGTTATCAAGTCAACAACCAGTAATGTACTTCTCAAATGTTCTTTTCTTTTTTTTTCTTTTTGTTCGTTTTTGTATTTGGGCGCCCCCCCCAGGGGGGGGTTAGAAGAATTATAAATTATAATTCTTTACTATTGCCATGCTCTTTCTGAATTGAAGTTTAGGCATCATGATCTACATTGAAGTGTACAAAAGGGAGAAAAATTGCAGAGGGTGAGGGAGACCTGTGGCTTCATTGAATGTCTGGATAAGGCCCTTTTCATCTTATTTTTCCTTTTTTTTTGGTAAAAGAAAATCTATTCTTGAGTCAGTGCCTATATTGATGATGGCTAGAAACAAGTTGATTCTGAAGGGGATGTAATAATGGAGATCTCTTAGCTCAGATTATAGGTTGTGCTTGGGAAGCTTACCATGTGAATTATGGGGCTTCTGCTTGGTGTGAGTTACTAGGTTAGTGAAGTTCAGTATGCTGCTGTAAAGAGTATGAAATATTAATAGCCTTTCAAAAATTTGAAGATTCATGTTGATTAAGTATACCATCTAACCTGCTTATGGATTTTTGGTCATTGATCTTAATTTCATAGTTAGTGACAAGGGCTTGAAAGCATTAGATAGTTTTTTTAGGTGAGGAGTTACATTCCCTTCCTTTTTTCTGGTAGTCTGTTTCGGCAGTTGTATCAAAATTTTTTACAGTATTTTTATGCAACAATTTTCATAAAAAGGATGAGTGCTAAAAACCATGAGGCATTTGTTATGAGACATGGGGTTGTACTGAGAAGCTGCATATTCCAGGACGTTATAGCTGTTGTAGAAATCTGCTAACAGTCCTAAATATGAAAGTCTTCTGATTGAACAACAGAGTAGATTTAAAAGGGCATTTTTTGAGAATTTGTTGATGGCAGGTTGATGGACTAGTGGCACTAATGGAAGGTGAACATGTGGGACCATTCAACCTGGGTAACCCTGGGGAGTTTACAATGCTGGAGCTTGCTGAGGTTTGTCACCTGCACTCCATGCCTCTGCCTCTTGCTGGAAGTAGCTATAATGTTATTCAAACAAGTGGTGAGCCTGGGTTGACCAACCAAGGTCATATTGGCGAACAGCTTTGTGACATGTGTGCAAATCTTCCTTACCACATTACCTGGATAGGTCAACCAATGGCTGACCATTCATTTGAATATCGCCAGCAGTAGTGGTGTTTCAAAATATCTATTTTTTTTTTAATCTGAATAATCAAAATTGCCCTTCTGAAATATGCAGGTTGTAAAAGAAGTAATTGATCCAAGTGCCAGGATTGAATTTAGGCCAAATACAGCAGATGATCCACACAAGAGGAAACCCGATATTACTAGAGCTAAAGAACTGCTGAACTGGGAGCCAAAGATCTCACTAAGAGATGGACTGCCTCGCATGGTCACTGATTTCCAAAATCGCATCCTTAATGAAAATGAAGGAAAGGGGCTGAAGTAATTCGAGGGCTGAAGTAACATGTATAGTGTGAAGAGTATGACATTTGTTTTTTATTCAACTATATCTTGGATTCTTGTAATCAGCCCTAACTTACCATCTGTAGGAGTACAAGTCGTTGGTTCTTCATTTATTTGTTATTTTTTTTCCACTCCAACTGGGAAGATAGTCCTTTTTTTTTTTTTCCCTTCAGGGTGATGAGATGATTGTATTGAATCAAACAGATTTTGATCATTTGGAAGAGAAAATTCGGTCCAAAATTGGTTTATTCGTTTAACAGCTTGTTTATCAGAGTCATGAAATGACTTGTGTTCGGGATGAGGTAATTAAAAGGTAATGAGAACATTGGACATCTTCTCCTGCTACGGACCTTTGTGACAAACAAATCTGGAAAGTCATCCCCATCTAGCTTGGCATGTCATTTGCTGCGCCAGATTGAGTTACTGATATATATTGATTTATCCATGTACGCCATGTATTGTGAAAAGGCACACAGCCTTTACTGGTGCCAAGTGCCCGAACAAACCCCACATCACCGAAGCTCCAACCATAGTGTTCCACGTATACCTTTTGTGGAAAATGATGGATCACAAACTGCCAAATTTATGGGTATGGTAGATCAAGCTTAAATACCAATGCTGGTCAAAATTAGTATGTAATTGAAGGTGATCATGTTGCAAAAGTGATAATTGAGTATGTCTCTCAAGTCTTAGGTTTTAGGACTTAATTTGTGATATGGACGGTTAGTTAACTTAGTAGGATGTGATATTAAATTTCTTAACTAAGATCACGAGTTCAATTCGCGATTGGAGTATGAAACAGACTACGTTGGGATGGTAACTCTCTTAAATGGACCACTATAAGTTCCTAATAGGATTAGTCGGAGTATAATTTCAGATACCGATTGATATATTACTAAAAAAAGACTTAATTGGTAACGACGGTTACCCCACTCCTTTTACAAATAAAGGATAGAAGAAAAATAAATAACAAATTGCGTTTTAATACCAATATTTAGGGAAATGATAGAAGAGAAATACCTATTGAATTGACAAATAAATCTGATGTGCGTAATCGATTTGCCAATCTGTAAAAGATGAGATAAAGTGGCCAATGGAGGACTAAAACAGAAAGGAACAGCATATGGTCCAAGAACACTCCCACAATGACCCTCCAAAACCTTCCATTGAACCCCACATCTTTATGTATGCATTATTGTTGTCAATCCGAAAGAGAGAGAGAGAGAGAGATGGTTGGTTGGTCAAGGTGGGATTCTTAAACGGTGAAATGGGGCAGGCAAAGCAAGATAAAAAAGAGGAAAGGGAAAAATGAAAAAGAGAAGTAAAACTGGGGCATCTGATTCCAAAAGGCTTTTTTTTTTTTTTTTTTATTCTTATGGTTAGGCCACCACCCGATATCTAAGATTTTGTCCTGATTAATCCGGACCGACCTCACTATTGGGTTGAGAGGGAGATCCCCCAACAATGTTTTTTTTCGTGAGTTCAGGGAGAATTGAACTCGCGACCTGGTTAAGGGACGAAAGTGTCCTTTTTCATTACGCCAACACGTGTTGGTCTGATTCCAAAAGGCTATGGAGAAGAAGTTGAACATGATCAATAAATTGAATGTTGGGAAGGGAAAGAAAGATTTAAAGTGGCTTTATGTGATCATCATCATCATCCATAGAAAAAGCAAAATTCCAAATGTTTAGGTACACTTAGAAGAATTTGTTCCATAAGAATCTCCGCTGCTTACCTGTTCTCAATGGTACAAATTCCTTCACTAGGGCCATGTCAGTATATATATATATATTTGCCCCAGCAAGTGCAATTGGTACTCTCATTTAACTCTCTCTGGTTACAAATTGTCACTGGGGACCATTGAAATTAATCCTTGACAACTATCATACCCAGTTTCGGGTCATATTAATTATGGACATGTTGAAAATAACTTCTCATTTCTTTGAAGATTATTTATGTGGGCTGTAGTAAAAAAAGAACATCAATTTTTCATAAAAGATGGAATGACCCACTTGAAACAATTTTCAGATATTGTGTTTACCTATATTTAAAATATTTTTTATATTCATTTTAATATGAAAATTAAAATTTTTTTACCAGGATTATTTCCATAAATAAATGATAGTGTCCCATGTGAAAACATACAATATTCTTCCATATAGTACCAAAGTTTCGAGCATAGCATCAAATTAAGATCTCTACCCTCCAATTAATTAGGCCTCTAATTTTATATAGAATAAAGTGAAAGAACCAAGTGATCAATTAAAGTCACCCTCTTTAATTATTACTTGTTCTAAAAACAGAGAACATGGTACATATTCTGTCCTACTTTAAATTTGAGAATTTATTACATAATTAATAAAAAATGCTATGGCAGACACTATTTAACCATTGCATTGTCTCTCTATTTTCTGTTCTACTGCTTGAATTTATCAATAACTTTCAGTGTAGTGTGACAGAGGAAATTAAATTTGCAATTACATTATTATAAAATAAAATAATAATAATAATAATAATAATAATAAACATTGTAGCCCACACCACAATAGATAATTTACAGTGGTGAGTTCCCCTTTTTGGTGAAATTGCATAATCTCTATGTTGGAGACAGTGTGCAGAATGAGATGCTGACACTGAGGTCTTGAACATATTCCATGATTGAGTTGGATGTTTATAGTACATTTGTTAAAATACTATGATAAATTAATATATACAAATAATTCAAATGTGAGGCACGCTTGTGAAGAACAACTTCACATATACGTTACCTGAATCAGAAAATAGAACAGTGTCACAGGTAGCTTTGTGACCGTCACTTCTAAATTATGTGGGGTGGGTGTGTTTGTTTTGAATCGCATTCAAAAAAGTCCATTTTCCTTTGTACAAAGAGTACTGGTAGGTAAAACTCTTGGAGCAGAAGCCGGACGACTGATAAACTGATAGTGAGTAGTGCGGAGGCCCATATCAAAAGTCAATTTTCCTTTACCCTCATCTGCTCAAATATCATGATTTAATTCTTCAATTCCTGTGGACCCTCTCGCTCTCACCTTTTAAATGCAGAACAGGCAACCTTATTCCTCAAGCTCTTCTCTTTCTCTCTCACTCTCTAAAGCAATGCAGATTCCCTAAACCGACAACTTTCTACAATCTACTAAATTCCCAATTCACCCAAAAGAAAAAAAACATGAAAAGGTTAGACTTTTTTTGTGCTTCACAAGCCTCCACAGCCATATGCTTAAGCATGGATCCCAACCAACCCTCCTCCTCCACCACGCATCACGGTGGCCGAGCAATCGATCGACACAACCCTATCATCAGAGATGGAAGAAGATTCATCAACACAACCAAATCTCTCGCTCCTTGTACTTCCAAAACTCTTCCTATCAATCCTAAACCATATCACCAACTCAACAACAATAACAATAAGAAGAAGAAGATTGGTTCGAGTACAAGTACAAGTAAGTCTGTCAAATTTGTTGGAGTTGATCATCAAAATGGCGTTGAGAAGATAAGTCAGGTTTATAGGAGGAGTTTTTCAAGTCCAAGTGATTTGGTTTTGAGGAAAAGTCAAGGGAATAAGTTTGGTGAGCTGATTTGTCCTCCCGGTTCTTCTAGACATTTATTGGGCGAAAACAACACCGGCTTTATTGATGTGTCGTCCGATTTTGATCCTGTGTCTCTGGTACCCTTTGAGCATTCTAAGACTAAAAAATTAGTGAACCCAGATGAAAATCTTGCTGTAAAACAACAATCTTCTTCTGGCTCTTCCCCATCTTCTCGCTCCGCTGACCAGGTTAGCTCTATCTCTCTCTCTCTCTCTCTCTCTCTCTCTCTCTCGTTCACGCATGCTGTCATTGGAGCATGTGATTAATCGATTAAAAGGAGAGAGAAGTTATTTATGAGGGTCTAGTTTTTTCGAATCTGGCTAACTAGGAGTATGTCATCACACACACTGAACAATATTTTTCTCTCTTGAAACATGTATAAGTTTCCAAAACATTTGATCTCATGTTACTCATTAAAGTAATTGAGACGACATGCTACTCTGTTCCACAGCCTAAGGTCTTTTAGTTTTCTAGGGCATTCTTGAAGTTATAAACTTTTGGCTCATAAAGTAAGTTTATAAATTGTACAATCTCCTGTTAATACGACCTTTTGGCTTTCCAGCTAAACCGTAGAAATCAAAGCATATGAGAAGGTAATGTGTGACTGTTGATGGTTTTTGGCTGCAGGTGGTGGTGCTAAGAGTGTCATTGCACTGCAAAGGTTGTGCAGGAAAAGTAAGAAAACATATCTCCAGAATGCAAGGTCTGATGACTCACTTTCTCATTCCCCTCCGAGGCCCATTTTTTCTTTTCCTTTTCCTTTTCGATAATAGCTGATGCAAAGACTGAGAAAGAAAAAAGTTCCAAGTTACTATTTATCTGGGTAAAAGTAAATCTCTGATTTTTTTCATGCTATAATAATTGATCAGATTATTATAGGATTCTCCCTCACTTACAGCCTTATATGATGCTAAAGTACTAAGCTCGTTATACCCAACACCAACGAGGGTAAGTTTGGTTGGAGCATAAAAATGGAAGGAAGAGAGAAGAAGTAAAATAGGAGTGAAATGACTATTTTCAATTGTTTGGTAAGGAAGAAAATGCGGAGAGAAGGTAACAATGGGATATGGGATGTAATCCTAACCATTTTTTCCTTATGATTTTGTTTTCATCCCAAAGTAGATGAATTATGAAGGAAATAAAATTTTTGGACAAATTTATTCTTGTCCTTTTTTAATATTTATGAAATTGTTTATTATTATTTTTTTAATTTTATTTAATATAGAGTAATAAAATTTAATTTTCTTTATCAATTTTATTGGACAAATTATTTTTTATATTAATGATGTAGATTTTACTTTTTTTACATTACTGTTTCAATTTTGTTAAATATAAATTAATAATGAAAATAATTCATAAAAAATAAAAAAATATATTAAATAGCTATTTTTTAAGAAAAAATTATATTTTTTGAAATATTTTAAATTAAAAAAATAAAAAAGTTACGTGATGAGAAATATTAAAAATATTATTTTATAACGATATAATAGTGAAGTTAAAAAAATAAAGTAATATTTCCTTCCACTTTTCACCCCAATCAAACTAAAAAATTATCACTCATTTCCTTCTTTCCATCTCTACCAAATAAAAAAAAAAAAAAAGAAATGCATTTTACTTTTATTGGGCGAAGTAAATCTCTCCCTTACATTCCCTCTTTGCCTCCGCAAACCAAACTTACCCTTAGTAGAGTAATCTCAAACAACGTTGGCGATTAATTTGTTGCTAACGCAGGGGTGACATCCTTCGACATAGACTTCGCGGCTAAGAAGGTTACGGTGGTCGGCGACGTGACACCTCTGGGCGTTCTTGCAAGCATTTCCAAGGTTAAAAATGCTCAATTATGGACCCCAACTATGCCAAATTCTCATCCCTCAACAATTGGCTCCACCGAGAACAAGGGCCAGTAAAATTTTTCTAATGGTGTGTGAACTGTTTAAACTAATGCAAATGCAAGTCTTTAGCATGGATAGTCGAACCGGAATCTCAGTAATCTAGAAGACAGCAAAGAAAGGGGTTGGAGTATTTTCTTTGGTTTCTCTTATGCACTTCTATGCTCTGTGGCTCTCGTCTTTTTCTTTTTTTGGCTATCTTTTTATTTCTTTTTTTTTTTTTTGAAATACCCAAAAAATTTTTGAGATTTTCTCACGCATGATCTCCGGTGTTTTTTGTGGGTAATTATGATTTTGTAATTTTCCCATTTCCCCATGGTTTTTCCATATTGTCGCCATGCCTTTGTACTTCCCAATGGATACATAGTTATTTATAGATTTTCAAAATTATTCCCTAGAAGTTTGTGTGGGTGGAAATTGCTGGGGATTCGGTGATTTCCCTTTTGGATATGAAACTATTCTGAAAAATATGTTTGCGTTACAAATTTGAATTAAAAAAATTTAAGATTTGGGCCTTATCAAGATTAATATTTTTTTTTTTAAAATGTTTGTTATCTCATGGTAGCAAATCGCATTGAAGCATCGACTGAAAGCCCTAATAACTAGTAAGACTCTTTGCTACTCTAAGTCAATGCTGATTAGATTGGGACATAAATATTAATTCATCTATGAAATTTTCCCAAACATAAATATTAATATACGTTCGGACATTACAATTTCCCAAACATAAGTTATCTAAACTTATAAAATTTTCGAATATTAAAATATTTATTCATTCTTATCATTATTTATTTAAAAGAAAACTCGGTTGTTACGTATGTAATTATACATAACTTATAAATTATTTTATAATTTAATTTTATATTGAAGAATAATAACTGAATTTTTTTATAATTTTCAAATTAGACACAAAAATGATATGCAAAAATTTAATGTTGTACTAAAATACTTGTTTTTAAAAAGAAATTTAGGATATGATTGATAAAGATATATTTATTCTTTATCGATCATTTATTCACCGATAGACAGTTAATCTAGTGGAATGTAGTGCTAGATTTCTTAATCAAGTTTCAGAATTCGACTCGCGGCTTGGGTATGGAAAAAACTACGTTGGGAGTGTAGCCCCCTTAAATGGGCTATTGTAAGTTTCAAAATGAATTAGTCGGAATATGACTTTTGATATCAATCGGTATAATACCAAAAGAAAAAAAAAAAAAAAAGATATATTTATTCTTTATCGCCTTATGGATTTCAAAGCGGTCCATGGTCTACAAGTTTGATTTATCTTTTGTTGCTTGCTTTTATCGTTAGCCCATTGGGCCGTCTTGGACACTTGGGCCAGAAAGAGATTGGGCCTCATCCTAAGACACTCATTATCGTACTCTTTCTTGTGATTGGAAATTCAAAAGTTTTAGAATCCTATTTAAAAACCCAAAAATGATGGGTAATTTAAAATTTTATTCTATTTATTCAATTTTTATTTAATTTTGTTGTTGTTATTATTATTATATGAAAATAAGTAAAGATTTGATGATTTTATTATTGATTTTTATTAAAAAAATAATTAATATATAATCTTGATAATCGTTATAGTTTTGGATCATATAAAAAAAATCGTTAATATGAAATTATACAAAAAAAATGAAATTATAAAAAAATTATTATGTAGTAAATGAGTATTTGATCATAGTTGATCAAATATAATTAAAAAAATATAATTAAAATATATATATATATGAAATTATACCAGGTAATAACTAATCTTATCATAGTTGATCATTTGAATTAAGTTACTAAATAGGTTTATCTTTATATTATCATAGTTCACAAACGACATGGATGATGATGCTCAGTATTTGGTAAACTGTAACTACTGAAGTGGCTATTTTAGCTGTATCTATTATAAGTTCTTTTCTAAAAATTTTTAATGACAAATGTGATGAAAATTTAAAAAGTTTCAATTAAAATTTATATATCAGATAAATTAAAATTATAACAATAGATAATTTGAAATATAACACATTAACATTCAAAAATATAATTAAAGATGCGTTTCAATTAATACAAAATCTCTTCTTGAAATTTTAAATTTTCGTAAATATCTAATGTTACCGGATATTATCCAAATTTCAAATTTTCAAAAAAGAAATTTAAAAATTTAAACAAAACGTATCATTATCAAAGATAAACTTATTTGACCAACTCCTCTAATAAAATCTGTTTCTTTCCCAAACATCTTAATATTCCCTTTTGCTTCTTTCTTTTTCAACTTTTCTTCTGTCATTTTCTTCAAATCTCAATTTACTCTCTCTCTCTCTCTCAATTAATTCGTGTATGAAGAATGAAGAGAACCTATTCTAAAGAGGTCATTCCAAAAGATGATGACAGCCTACTCTCACTCTCTTTATCAACAAGATCAACTACTAGATCGTCATCCTCACCTTCATCATCTTCACCATTATCACCAATAATGGCATCGCCAGCACCACCACAATCGCCGGTACTCCCACACCAAGAATGGCATTTCGCATTTCCACCCACAACTATTCAACCACTATACTCACAAGCACCAATCTCTCCACCGCCAACTGTTTTCTACATCTCACCGCCTCCTAATCCTAGTCCTAACCCCAGTCCTCTTCCTCATCCACCATCACACCAGGAACCTACTAATGACTTTGTTCCACCACCATCTCGTCCAACACGTACCCGAAAGTCTCCTCTGATTTCTCTTGGCCAAGGGAAAAGCGAAACCATTGTAGCACCATATCCATGGGCAACCACAAGCCGTGCAACGATACAAACCCTGGAGTACTTGTTGTCCAATGGCATGGAGATGATCAGTGGTCAAGTGCAATGCAAGAGGTGCGAGAGACAATTTCAAATGGAGTATAATCTGAAAGAGAAGTATATGGAGATTGCTACCTACATTTGGCAGAACAAGAGTTTGATGAATCATCGAGCACCAGAGGTCTGGATGAATCCAGTGCTAGCTGATTGCAGGTTGTGTGAGCAAACCAATTGTGTTAGGCCTGTAATCTTGAAGAAGAAGAATATAAATTGGTTGTTTCTACTCCTTGGGCAATGGCTTGGATGTTGCAAACTTGCTCAGTTGAAATACTTCTGCAAGCATACCAGGAATCATAGGACTGGCGCAAAAGATCGAGTCCTTTATTTAACATATTTAGGATTGTGTAAGCAACTTGATCCAAATGGGCCATTTGATCCATAAAGCAATCTACAATCCTTGTCAGACGAGATATAGCTCACTGACATGTTACAGCTTTAGTTTCGAATCCCGGACTCTTTTCTGTTGCCACATTTCATATCCTATTATACCTTTCTGGTTCAGTAATTTTCCTTTTTTTCATTTCTTCTTATTAAAATGGTATCTTTGTGTTTTTCTACACTCATGAAAATTCTCGAGTATTTCTTACTTTTTGTCATGCCTATTTTCGTCTAGATTAAGAACTACTATTTGCGGTTTCGAGGTAGAAAATAAGAATTAAATGAATTTTTGGAGAGAAAAACTAATATTCTTAATTTTAAAGAGAAATAATATTTAATTTTTTTTAAAAGAGAAAATAATATTTTTTAAATTAATACTTAATTTTAAAGAGAAATAATGTTTATGACATAAATAAAACATGAGATCGTTCGGAAAATGAGTCCAAAAATTAAACAATCTCCTGCCCCACGTTTTGAAATGCTACAAGTTCTTTTTTTTTTTTTTTCTATTGACATGAAACGCCACAAGTTCAATTTTTTTTTTTTTTTTTCTTTCGACAAGAAAATCAAGTGACAGAGGTGATGTGAATTTTTCCAAATGGTGCACTAATTTTTGTGAATAAGATTGACGATCCCACTAGAATTACTCACGTTTTCAAATGGTGATGCGAACTCGACTAGGCGAATTTGAAGAGAAGACTGTTGAAGGAGTACTCGAAGTAGAACATCAGCAACCGAAACTGTTGGATTTAATTAGGATTCTCATGCAGCAGCGGAAGCATACAATAATTTTCGAAAAATAAAATAGATCGGGTTTAGGGTATCTCAATTCGTAGAATCTTCAAGCGGCACTTTCCTTATCCGATTTCGCGGTCGGGATGGTAATCACGAGGTTAGTCGAATCACCACCACAGTGTCACAACGCCGCAACCCTCTACATCCTGTGATTTGCTTGACGATGGGAGATTTTCCTACGCGAAAATCTCCATCTCTCTCTCTATTCTCTCTCTAGAGAATTCTCTTTGAAACCCTAGCCTCCATGGTTGCCTCCCATGGCTGCTATCCACTTCAGAAGGTAGGAATCATGCTTTTTCAAAAAAAAAATCATAACCATTAGGGTTAAGTTTTTTAGAGTTACCATATAATGGTTAATGGTAATTAAGGATGAGAGTTACCCCATTCCTTAATTACCCAAATACCCATAATGGGCATAAATAACCAATAAAAACTAAAGAAGACTTTGATCATGGGTTTGGATCCTTACCGGACTTTGAGCTTTTGATTTTTCAACTACTTGGCTTGGAATGGTTTTAGGCTCCATCACTTGATTTCCACTACAATTCAAACCTCAAATTACCGTTATATAAATTTAATATGAAATCCGATGGTCATTAAAAAAATACACGATAAATCTTAAAAATCAGTATATATCTAAAAAGGATAAAAAAGTTTAAATTCTATCATATAAAAAATTTTACATGAGTTCAGTGCCAAAAAGAAAACGAAAAACAAAGGAATGAACTAAATGTTTCTAATGTTTGCACTAATCGTGCACGATCCCATGTATTATTTTGAATGAAATATAAAATTTTCAAGTCAAATAAAAATATTATTTTAAGTTAAAAGCCAAATTAATTCAGCCATTTAAAAAATGTAAACATCTTGTATGATTTGTCACAGTATGGAAATATCATTCCCTTTCCCTTTTTATAGTAAGAAAATTTTGAATCATAAATTCTCATCGGTCAAAATCTCTCGATAACAAAAATAAAATCTAGATATGAAAATTGTTAGCAAATCAATTATATGAGGATCTTGCATATCAAATTTTCATAATTTCATTTAGGTATATTAATTATACATTTTGTGCAAATTTCCTTCAACAACGTGTGTAATATTTTTCAAAAATATAATAGCCAAAAGGGAAAGATTTATTCATAACTTAAATATAGCAAAAGGTGTATATATATTATATAATATATATATATATATATTGGTATAAACTAATAGTTATCTAAAACCATAATCTAACTAATTCGATCCGAATGTTGGTAGACCCAATTTAGAATGAAACTCTCCCAACATAATTTTTTTCATTTCCAAGTTTCAAACCTAAACTTTGGTTAAGAAATCTAACATATTTACCGACTAATCCACAATCCATTGGTGTACACACACAAACACAAACACAAACACAAATTGTCAATATTTTTCTCATTTGTTGAGAAGCAGATCTCCAGGTGCAAAATAAGGATAACAAAAATTGTCAAACATCGCATTTTTTGATTGAAAAAAGGCGATATTTGATGATTTTTGTCATCCTAAAAATGCGATATTTGACAATTTTTGTCATATTTATTTTACACCTTGAGATTTGCTCTTCAATAAATGAAGAAAGTATTGACTTCAGACTGTATCCAAAAGAGCCTCGAGTTCCTTGCTCTGGACCATCTAAACCACCACCACTTAAAATTTTGGGAGATATCTGAAAGGTGTTCCTATTCCTTCTTCAGGTCCGTCCCATAGGACTTCAGATCCTTTGGCTCCACCTTTGCTTCTAAATTTTGGGAGCTGTCCAAAAGGGGTCCCTATTCCTCCTTTTGCGCTATCTCATAAGATTTTGAATTCTCCTCCGCCACCGTCGCTCTTAAATTTGAGAACTACTCAAAAGGGGTTCTTATTTTTCTTTCTGGCCATCATATAGGAATTTGGATCCTCTTCCACCATATTTGCTCCTAAATTTTAGAAGATATATGAAGGGATCTATATTTCTCCTTCTGGGCCGTCCCATGGGACACCCTTGACACCTAAATTTTCAGATACTGAAAGGGGGTTTGTATTCCTCATTCTGAGCCATTACATAGGACTTTAGATCCTCTTCCACCACCTCCACCCCCTAAATTTTGGGACATATCTAAAAGAGGGTCCATATTCCTTCGTCTGGGGTCTCATAGGACACCCTCAACACCTAAATTTTCGAACATATTCGAAAGGAGTCCCTATTTCTCCTTCTAAGCCATCCTATAGGATTTCGGATCCTCCTCTACCACATCGTAGTCCAAAACTGTAGATGAGAGTTTTTATCTCTATCCAAAATACTACAAGAAAGCAGACCTTCACCGATCTAAAATTACTAACGGAAAAAATTTCGTCAGTAATAGTGACGGATTTACAACGGATTAATGTCGGACAGAATTCCGAGAAATTTGCGACAAATCAGTGACGGAAATTTGTAACGGAAATATTTCCGTCGCTAATCCATTGCTATAGTGGTCCTCTGTAAAAAATAATAAAAAAAAATTGTAAAAAAATTAGCGACGGATTACCGATAGATTTTTTTAAATTTTTTATTTTTATTTAATAATTATTTATAATTTTATTTTATTTTGTGGAAGGATAATATTATTTTATTTTTTAAAATTTTTATTATTTTATTTTAAGCTAAAATAAAATTATTTTATTATTTTATAATAAATTATTATTTTATTATTATTAAAAAATTATAATTTTTTATTATTAAAAAATATGAATTAAAGATAACAAGTAAAAAAAAAAGATATGATTAGATATTTAGTTTGGTTTGGTTTGGTGGTTGTGTTGCTCATGGACTTTTACTTATGTCCGGGTTCTGGGCACGGGTGGGCGGCTGGATCAACGTGTAATTTTTTTTTTGAGAAGTCAAAAATCAGTGACGGATTGGGTCTGTTGATATTTTTTTTTTAGTGATAGATTTTTTTTCATCACTGATTTTTTTTAAATTTTTTTCAGCAACGAATTGGGTCCGTTATTGTTTTTTTTTTTTTTTTTTCAGCGAAAGATTTTTTTCCATGTCGCTAATACCCGAAAAAGTCCATTTTCCAACTGCAGAGAGGTTTTTGATCCCGGTGTTTGTTTGCTCATAAGTGCATTGTTGAATAATAATTTGTTGAATAATAATATTGTTAGACATTAATGAATAATGCTCCTAAAAAATCTTTTGTGGCATCCCTTTTCCTTTTGATTATAATGCAAATTTACGTGTCCCTTGTTTTATTTTATTTTTTTCTTACTCAAATGAGAAGCAGGAGGTCATCAAAATTGCTTTCAATATATTAGTCATAAATTTAAATCTAATCAAAATTGCTGACATATCCCCTTTGCACCTAACCAAAGTGAAAGATGGAGAGCTGATTAGTCATAAATTTATATCTAATTTAAATATAACTATTTTTTGGACATAATAATGTTAGATAGATTAAAAAATCGTAAATTGAATAGATCACCACATTAATATATTTTTAAAAATTTTAATTGAATTAATCAAAATAAATTAATAATTTAATTAAAAATACATATTACATCGAATTGTTATATAAAGTATGATCATAAATTTATTTAATTCATCTAATATTATTGCGTTATTTCGTAGAGATGAAGGAAATCATATCATCTATTGCATTCAAATTTTTTTTTAGGAGAGATTAGATTAGTTTCACAAAATTTTTATGGATGTGAAAATCATGGACAACAGTCTTCGACCTTTCATTTTAAAACGCCACAAGTTCAAAATTTCTATGTTTTTTTTGTTCTTTGGATAAGAGAATCAAGTGTGAGAGATGAAGTGAACTTTTCCAAATGGGGCAGTGATTTTTGTCAATCGGATTGACCATCCCACTAGAATTACTCCCTTTTTCAATTAATAATCTATTGATTCTAAAATATATATTTACGCTAATATGTTATAGAGGATATTAATAAAGAAAACTTGTGATCGCTCTGAAAATGAGTCTAAAAATTAAATCTAACCTACTATATAAAATGATATATTTATAGTTATTTTTCCAAAATGAGCCATCACCTGGATGCAGAGACACATTAGGTTTTGAATACCCAACCCCTTCTGATGAACTCGTACATTGAGAATGAGCTATTTCTAAGGGGTATTAACTGTATATATTGTAGGGATTCAGGACACGACACAAGTATAATAACAAGATTAAGTTATGATAGATTTTATAGTATGTCAATTAAGAAATGTTATATTACATCATTATCTAAGATGGTTCATAGGTGTCCACATTTTTATAAATATATATATATATATATATGCAACATAGTTCATCTTGTATTAGGGCAGTCATAGGCAAGTTTCAATCATGAAAGCTCAGTTGGGTCCTTTACTATGTAAAAGGTTGGAAATCTAGGAATATATTTCTCCCCATGTTTTTGAAGGAAAATTTCCGACTCTTTATTCATATTCTCTGAATTGATCATCTAACTTTTCAACTTGGGCTATGTTTAATCTATTGTTTTAGCCTCTACAAAGCATAAATCTCTCCACAGAGATCATCTAACAACATCCTCTCAATTTCTCGGCCTATTACATCAACATAATCTCCCAAATCCAACCACCGAAATTGCTCCTGCAAGATCCATTCCATCTTCTCCACATTTCTCTTGTTTTCTTGGCTTGCCAGTAGTTCGCGAAGTTCTTCCTCAAGCTTATCTATTCTCCACTTTGAACCAACCAGTCTGCTAGATGAGTTTGCCCATGGATGTGGATCCATGAAGGGTCGGAAAGCCTCCACAAGCCCAGAATTTATGCGGTCAAAAAACAACTTCCTTTCTGATTTTAGCCAAGTCTGGTCATCATATTTCTTTTCTAGCTTTTCAAAAACCAATGGACCCACGGGGCATTCTGATGAGTACCATGTTCCAATGAAGGATTTGAATTCAGTCCCATCAAAGCCTAAGTTGAGTAAAACATCGCTCAAGTAGGAAGTCCTCCAGTATTCTTCAGATCTGCCTGTTTCTGAGACTTCTTTGTCTTCTGGAACCCCAACAGATGCCTCTTCCCCATCTTCATCACTTGAGAGCACCATCTGTCCCTCTGAATACGCTTCTGACTCGAGCTTTAGAAGCTGAAGTTGCAACCGAAGTCCTAGCAACAAGAATATAAGATGAGGACAAAACACAGAAATGGGCAAATATAAGGATAACCTAAAGCTAGCCAATCAGAAAAATAGAGTTGAAATGTAGCAAAGCAAAGGTCATTTCATTTTGTCAAGTGTTGCACATTATTGGGGAGAAGGGAATGAATGCATCATAGCAGGAAAGGAGTAAGCTATATAAAAGAACAAATATGTAGTACAGCCGATGATGCATCTAAGCATGGAACAGACCTTGGACTATTCCTAGTTGAAATGCTAATATTCTTCAGATGAAAAGTACTAGATGGACTGGTAAACAGACATCAACACTGGCTGGATAGATCCATTTGGCAACCAACCCAAAGAGGCTACTGGTCTTTGCAAATTATGTTATTTGAACATTTAAGATTACTGCATGCTCACATCTCCTCAAGAGGGACTTGGCCAACCATTTTGCATTAACACTTTAATAGTAGTTCCTCAGAGGCTCCTATGTCCTCTTATGAGGCTACTTCATTATAAGTGATGCATCTCTGCCATTAGTATTTAATGGAAATAAAATGCAATGCATTTTAAATCAAATGATTGATCAAAAGAGAGTAAGGAATTATTGCTAACTGGCTTTTTTGTTTACCATGTAGGTCAGCACTTAGGCTCTCAAAGCACTCAGAACCAGAATGATGATCTTCAGAAAAAGGAGCTTCCAACACTGAAACTGGACTTGGTTGATCTGCGTCCTTGGAGCTAACAGTTGATTCTATTTCAGGCACTGGATAGAGTAATGAATCTGAACATTCTTCAGATGATTCCATTGATGGTTTCTGGGATGTAACAATGTCAACAACCAAAGCCACAGTGTTAACAAGAAGATATATATATTATCTGTACCTACACATATTTGAATGATTCTATTTGAATGAATGTTTTTCTGGAATTGCAACTAACCATTCATTGAAAAGAGTTTTGTTCTTACAGATAAATGCTCAATACATGTATATATATATATTTATATTTATATAAGAAGAAAGGGTTAGATGTTGAAAATCTAGTGTACAAAATGAGCCTCTAGAAAGGTAAATGAGAACATAATCCTATTCGGAATTTGATGGCTTATATATGAGGATCATTTTATTCAATTTCTTTGTCACTTTCATAATGGCCTTTTAGAGAATCAACCAATTTCACTTTAGAATGCTTGGCATGTACAGGGGGGAGAAGCTCTGTGCTTATGGTTTATCGCAAGGGTTTTCGCTCAGGGTCTCTATGCTAACATGAATACAAGGTCAGCCTCTCCCTACAATGCATTTAATTGCCAATCAGCACTAACAAACATCGAAATGTAAAGGAAATGTGAATTCACTAGCAATAAACAGTTACTAATTTAGTTGTCAAAACATCAGAGAAGAAAGGAGTAGACAGCAAAGAAGATGGGATTTGAAACACTGTCACAGTTAATAAAAGCTTGTGCCACAGTGGAGCATTCATGATCTTCACAAACATTCATGCCAATGCAGCAGGCAAGACTATGAATCATGCAGCAGAGATGTCTACTCTTGGAGTCTTGACTAAGATAATAAACTACTTCTGTAGCTCTTAGCTAAGCAGAAGCACTGAAGCGGGCATGATTATTGATGAAATGCAAAGTGTTTATTCTTGACTAAGCAAAGAAACCCCTTGAATAGGTTTTTTTTTTTGGGGGGGGGGGGGGAGGGGGGACAAAACAATACACTGATAGAAGTCATATAAGATCATGTAAAAGCAATTCAAACTTAAGTTCCCCCAAAAAGGTCCCGCACATCTCAGAAGCCCAAAATTCATAAAATCAGGTGAAACTAGAGATGGAACAAATACACACACAGAGAGATGGAACAAATACACACACACACACACATATTATCCCATTTCGAGTAACAAAGTAACTCAAATACATGCATTAAGAATAAAACATTAATTGCTTTGACTTGATTCACTAAAAACATATTTTTCCAATAATACCCCATAGTCAAGTTGACTCTACATGGAAGGAGTGATATAGACCGAGTAAAAATTGCAGTAGACCAACAGGGGACCTTATTTCTTTGCAACACTATCAGATAAAATGACCCAGCATCTATGATGTAGGATGCATTTGATGAGAGTGGCATAGGGAGGGCCTATGCAGACAAATCTTACATCATGCATACATGGCACCAAATATTAAACAAATACAACTAAGAGTGAGGATATTTCAGGAAAAAAATGTCATGGGAACCATTCCTTAAGAGAACAAAATCACAACAAAGAACACAATTAAAGCAGAGACAACATTCAAGAATCCAATGTCCACCATTGTCGTACATGGACATGGGTTTCGAAATACCCAGATGGTCATGGAGAAGCAATATGAGAATTATATATATATAAAAAAAAAAAAAAAAGAAAAAAAAAGAAAAAAAAAAGCAATGTGAGAAAAAGAAAGTTATACAAAATCAAGGAAAAAATGGTGAAAAACATCAAGGTAGTATATTCGTCATATCGAGAAGAATATGTCAGTGGCTATTAGGAGCTACATAAATGCAGAACATCATGGCGACAAAAAAAAAAAAAAAAAATTGTGGGTTGAAGAAGAAGAAGAAAAATATCTCCATTGACCATCTTTTCACAAAGTAAATTGAGAGAGGGAAGAAAGAAAAGGGAAAAGAAGAAAAAAAAAAAAAAAAAAAAAACAAGAAGTAAAAAAAAAGATACTTCCTGGGGTGTGTGAGTAGGATAAATATTTTGACCTCAATATTTTTCCTAGCATAAGAGAAGAGGTAAGGGAGGTGGGGTAAGACTTTGGGAGAAGTGTTCCCCGACAGATACTAAAACAACTGAATAGAAGCATATGGAAAACTTTATGATACCAGCTTTTGATTATATCAAAATTCCACAGCACGAGAGCAAATAACTATTAAGAAATTTGCACAAAGATGGACAGGTATAAAATGACCAAACTAAGAACATAAGAATTAGCAGGAAGTATATATGCTGTCATAACAGTCGTGTTCACAACGATGCCAGATCTTTAAAGACTAATCAGAAATATATAAACTCAAACCTGCAAAACAGAATAACCAGAGTCAGCAGCAGGTAAATTGTCTTTCTCCGACAGATAAGTCATTGACTCTGCAAGTAACTGCTGAGGAGAATCATGAGATGCTACACTGTTCCGAGGTTCTTGGCCAACAGCTTCAAGCAAAAGTAAATTTGCATTGTCATCATCTTCACTTGCTTCAGAAATCGCATGCTTTTGTTTATTGGGATGACCCGCCTCAATGTTGCTAACCTTTTGGCTGTGGCTCATATGAATTTCCCAAGAAGCATGACCACTTTCCCTCTTTGTGTGAGATGGAGAATGAGATTTCTTGCTACTGGATCTTACTTTCTGTGATGGACCTTCTCCCTTGTTCACCAATTCCTTGTTCCTTCCTTGACTAAAGGTATCTTTTGACATTATGAACTTGTCAACAACAGAAAAGTCTTGCAGCAAACTTGTTTTAGGACTTCCAAAGGCAGTTGAGGAAGCAGGAAGGGATCTCGATCCTGATAAATTGTTGATGCATCCATCCTTCCACCCATCCTTGCTACTAATGCCAACGGGACCAACAAAATTGCTCATAGCTAGTCTTTCACAGGTTCTAGCTTGTACAGTCATTGCAGCCAAACTCTCTGGCCCATTTTCCCTATCAGAATGAGCAAGCATTTCACCCAATGTACTGCCCCTTCCAACCATGTCCATATCTTGGGACCTGTGAGTCATCTTCCACCTCTCTGAGAGCCTCTTCTTAGCCTCCCTATTTACCGCGGACTCAGTGGAGCGGGATGAAGCCGATCTGTATCTGTTCTTCCAGTCAAAGGATTTTTCAGAACTCAAAATTGTTGTATCAGAGTCACTTGCAGATTCACTTCCAGAGTAACATGAACTCTCATCCCCAGCATATCCCCTGTATTTGGAGACCAGCAAACTGACGGATCTTCCACTTAAACTGTGCTTCATTTGCTTAGTAATTTCCTTTGCGAGTTCTCTAGATTCTTTTGAATCATGCCCAGAAATTCCCACATCATTATGCATGCATTTTTTTTCCTTTGGCTCTACATCCCTGTTGCCAACAGAAATAAAATCAACATGCTTCCCATGTTCTGAAAGAAAAGAACCAGGAGCTGAAGAATTAGGTCTTCTAGCACTCTGTACCAATTTCAAATTTGGTTTCAGAATGACAATTCTTGTGAGGGGTGCAGTTGCACATTTTTCAGCTTTCTCCCCTACACGAGCTCTCGATGACTTCACAGAATCATAGGAGCAACTTTCATAGGAGCACCCAGCAGGACCATGTTGATTTTTGAGAGGGTAACCAACTTTATCTTTTCGTACAGTATCTCTGTCCAAATTTCTTCCAATACCATTCTTTGAATAAACTGATGAGCTCATTTCCAGTGACTGAGCAAAATGGAACCTACCAGAGGCAGCATCAAGATGCTGCAAATGCTTTGTGAACAAGGAGTCAGCCTCCTGCAAAAATTTCACCAAAAGATTCATGTCAGAGTCTAAAAGCCTCCAATGCATCATGGAATTCCTTTGAAACATGAAGCTTTTCATTGGTTGAAAGACGCTTGGCATCAAAAAATTTCTGTTGAATGAATACCTTCTCTGCTTCTGTGAGCTTTGGTTCTGCGTATCCTTGCAAGTGGGAGCTGACTCTTTCCACTTTTGATGTTTCCACAACTTCAAAGACATCTTTGTATACCTGTTGTTCCTTTCTGCTCTTCCTATAGGACTGGCCCTCACAAGATATTCCATCTATTTGGTAGTCTAGGGGTGTCACCCGACGTACGTAGTTTTCGGGGACCAGTTTCTGATGTTTATGAATTGACTGCTGAGATGGCAGTCCATCAAGACCCATCAATCGGGCAACAACACCAGGTGATCGCCCTCTATGTTCAGCTTCTTTAGATGAAACAACACCAAGTGACCGCCGTACATACTCGGCATCTTTTGATATCTCTTCTGCTAGCAACTTCTTGATTGGTGTTCCACCTGGATGTCGTGAAGAGGTCCTTCTCATCTCAATCGTCAACTGTAAAGAAAGACAAGATTGGATCAGCTCAATATAACATTATATGCTTCTGACATATCTAAGTAGAATTGCTTCAACATAAAACATTTCAATATCATCGGGCCACAAAGAAGTCAAATTGAAGGCTGTTCAAGCTGACCTTGGTTACTTTGGCTAGTTGAATGAGTCAAGTGAGTTTTAAATTAACCTACCTCTTTAATCAAGCCTAAACTAATGCTCAAGTTTTTCTCATTTAATAAATGAGACTCAAGATTGTTCTCATAAACAGCTCAATTAACTAATTGAACGTGCCAAGCAGGGTTAAAACAGAGCCAAGTTATGAGCTGTTTAGTAAAGGTTCACTCATCTGCAGTCCTACCAACAACTATCACAGCACAAAACACAAACAAAGGCAATCAAAGTAAACAAGAACTCACCAAATCCTCATCAGTGATAGTACTACTGCAAGAACTAGACTGTGATTCTGATTTCCGATGAGTTCTCTGCTTCTGAACCATCCTGTTTCCTGGAAACAAATCCCAATGATCAATCCATGATAACACGAAAAGAGAAGCAACAAACTGGGGTCCTTAATGCAAAATCGTTGGTAAATATACACAGAATCAGACCCCAGATGTACTCAGAGAACAATTATGGCAAAAATGAGAGACAATAAAACCTAAACACAACAACCATAACGCTCTGGATCATCTACAAAATAGCAAAATTCAATCTGATGCCAAATTAGACAAAAATCTGAAGTTAAAAAATGCAGATTCAGAATCCAAAGAATGACTAGAGAAACATAGCAATCAACATTCGAAAAACATAAAAAGGACAAACAGAACACCAATTATATCTAATCATAATTACACAGCCATAGAAAAAGACAGCACGAAATCATGATCAGAGAAACCACTCCAGAAAAAGGAAAAAGGCACACTACACACACACACCCCTAATGCAATCAATTCCACTCAAAAACCCTCATTAACAAAAGAAAAAGCAACAACACCAAAACCTAAAATTCATCCTAGCTAAAATGAAGCTCTACATTTCACCAACATAGGAGAGAGGGAGACAAAGAGAGAGAGAGAGAGAGAGAGACCTTTGCGATCAGAGACGGCGGTGATCGTCGCCGGAGACGCAGAAAGAGAATTCCGTTTCTGAAATCTCTCCATCAAAACTCAAAAATCAGAAGAGAGAGAAAAAAGAGACATTATCTTCAGTCCTAAGTTGGTGTCTTCGAGAATCTAAATTTATTTAGATCGGAAATATCGGGGAAAAGCACACGCGAGTGAATCGAGAGAGAGACAGAGAGAGACAGAGAGACAGAGAGACAGAGAGAGAGAGGAAGGATCCGAGGAGATTACAAACCCTACAAATTTTTTCACCTCAGAACTTCTGACTCAAACCCTAACAAAACAGATCTTAATAATTTTCAGATGCCAGAGAGAGAGAGAGAGAGGTGTTTCATGCAACGGAGGAGAGAGAATGATGAGAGAGAGAGAGAGAGAACGGCGGGCATTAATATCGACCCGTTGGAACCATCAGGTAACTTACGCACAGAGGCGCACACACATACTCTCTCTCTCTCTCTGATTTTGAACTTTCAAATATCGAAATCCCGTCCCAACACAAACGCTGCGCTGCTATTTCATCCTCTCAGCGCGGGCCGGTAGTGTTACCATGAAGGCAAATATAAAACAGCGATTTTCAAGAGGACCCCATCAAAACGGTGTCGTATGATTGACGTGAGACCTACCCCACCACTTTCCTCCTTTTAATTTAAAAGTTATTTATTATGTACATATCGGTGGGGTATGGTTTTTTATTAGTTTAGCACCTTTCAAGTTAATTTATATTATTTATAATTAGCCTAATTTATATATATAGTTGGGAGGTTTTGTCCAAATTAAACTCAATTTAAATTAATATTAACATATTGAGTTTAATGATTTCAAGTTAAATAACCTTTTTTTTTTTGTTTTTGGAGGATTCCTATCCTTCGTGTAAGGCCTTGGGCTTTTGATTCCCACGAAAAATTTGTGCATGGCGAGCAAAATATAGTAACAGAAGACAAAATCATGGTTAGAATACATCAATAGCTTCGAATTAAAAGGACGAATATTGTGAACAGTAGTCAATTATTCTGTTTTATTTAATGATTGGTTTCCAACTTCCAAATGATCACTTGGCAACCTGCAAGTTAAGTTTTGATTTTAACTCATGGGAGTGATATCAACAAATTAATCATGGGTAAAACTTAGATAGAGGGACAAGTGTATCAAATATGGGAATACCAAAAAAGATTTTCTCTTTCTTTTCTTTTTTTTTTTTAGAATGGACCGTTATCTAAAATCATACTATAATTAATCTGATCTGAACTATTGTCAAATTCTTTTTAGAAAAACTTTCGTAACGTAATTTTTTTTATTTTCAAAATTTAAACATGAATCTTGATTAATGAATTTTATATCTTTTTCGGTAATCCAATTGTTCATTTATAAAAAGATTTTCCCTTTCTCTGTCTAAGCTGCAACGTGGGGAGAGAGAGAGAGAGAGAGAGAAACACGTACCAGTAGTTGATGGTCCATTTCATTAGGTTCTAATTAGACATGGTTTGAGTTAGAAGTTATGCTCATTTAGGCTCATAGGCATCAATCACCCAAATAAGAGCTTCGGAAGATAATCTCTCTCTCTCTCTCTCTCTCTCTCTCTCTCTCTGAGTTTAGTGATGCACGCATACTACTCCCTCACTCCATTATTTTCACATGAGTTTGCTTTTTCCATTTATGAGGATTTTATCCTTTTTTATTTTCTTCCTCAGAAAGTATTGTGAGGTTGACAAGAAGATACTTTAAAAGACTTCCGCTACTAATCAGAGAGAGTTTATAATGCCAATATAGGAAGGAAGCATTGAAAGCTACTCTTGCACCCACGAAACCTTCAATGACATTGCATCAAAGATTGGACATGGAGAGAAAAGTGCAGAATTTTTCTAGATTAATTAAATGCAAGGCTTCACCATTTATCCACGCCTTGTGTTTCGGCAAAATCCATGAGAGTGGACAAATTGGAGACAACGACATGGACCAAACAAGAGAGAGAATCTTTTTTTCTTTGAAAATTTATCATCTATGGGAGTGACTCGATCCTGTGCTAGCCCTAGCCAACATCTCTAGCTTCGGTTTTGTTTCTTTTTTCCTGAAGTTGACTCCTCTTCTTTGTTTTGTTTTGTATGGAGGGAGGAAGATTGTTTGGCCCAATGAAGTCCCCAGGTTTTTTTTTTTGTCCCAAACATTGTCTTGTCTAATATTATTTTTAAATATTTTTACCATTTACAAAGACTTCAAGTGAGAAGATTTCAAAAAGACTTAAATGCTAATAATATTTGTTGAATATTGAGATAGAGCTCATTTGTTTTATTTATATGAGTTTTTTTTTTTTTTTTGGGATAGGTAATAAAAAAATATAAAAAAAAAATCTTTAATTAATAAAAAGTTATTTCAATAGAAACTTAAAACTCAAATTTTATCAGTGTACTGAATCAAAATTCCAGCATTATTTAAAGAGATTTTATTTTATTTTTTTGTAATTCAGTCTTATTTTATGAGAGAATGAAGAACGAGGAAGAGAAGCAAGAGCCCATTAAATAATTAACTCATAATTAAATTAAACTATTAATAAAAAGAAAATTACTATGGCAGTATTTATATGTTTGCGTGGTTGATGGTTGAGCCACTTTGGAATTCACTCCCTCCCAATTATTCTAATCTGCAACACTGAATCGTTGCTAGAAGACAACACCGGATCTTGTGAAAGTTTGCAATGTCATTTCTTGTTGAAAGCAAATGTTCGAAACCAAATTTTAATTAAATATTGAGAAGACAAGCTAAAGTACAAACTCCCTGAAAAGGGCCTTAAACTGCGGGTGAATATGATGCGTGCAAGTAGCCAGACAGTAAATGCTCACCTTCCATCACCCAGCAGAAGAAGAAGATAAAAAATTGCCCATCCTCCATTTTTAATCATAGGCTTAACGTGGCATGCAACCCCTACAGAGCATTGTTTTTCACCACCAATTAGTGTCGTTTTGTTCTAGGTTAGAGCCCGTATTATAGGTAGGCCATTACTTGGCTAAGAAATAAAACGAGTGTAGGCCAACTTCGAAGTAGCATCTCTTATTATTTATAATGTGACTTATTTTTTTATAATTAATTAATATTTAAAATTATAATCTGACTAATTTGATTTGATATTATTACGATCAATTTAGAAATAACTCTTTAAATCTCAAATTTTAAATCTAAAACTTGAATAAACGATCTAATATCCTTATGTACTAAATCGATTGTCTATTAATATATTATTGTATAATATTATAGCGTAAAAAGATGTGTTTTCACCGGTGTTAAATGACATTGAAGAAATGAAGCAGGAGTTCATTAATCATAACATGTGCTTGATCAATTGGTTCATTAATCACCTAAGACCTCATCTTGTGTAATTCTGAAAAATTGCTAAGCATACTCTCACTTTATATTCCCAACCTACACTTGAGTGACGGGTGACACTTTTAGAGGAGAGGGAGGGGAAAAAAGGTAGGCAGCTATTCCTCATAATTAAAAAAATATATATTATAAATATTTTTATTCGTAAAAATTACTGTTTTTGTCCTTCAAAATTATAATTCTAAATATATATTATATTTAAGTCACTTATGTAAATTTATTTTTTATCTGTAATTTCACCATCACAGAATATTTGTTGCTTTGTGACATTGGCTTATGATTCAATAATACTTTAAAACATTCATAGCGTATGGACTACCAATGGTACATTTACTATGTAGTATAAGAAAACGTCAAGGTAGTACCAACTTGCCCTTCCAGTGCAGACCCAAAAGAATGGTGATTGATTCAATAATACTCTAAAATATTCATAGCGCATGGACTACTAATGGTACATTTACCATGTAGTATGAGAAAACGTCATGGTAGTACCAACTTGCCCTTCCAGTGCAGACTCAAAGAAAGTACCAACAAGGCCTTCCAGTGCAGACTCAAAGAATGGTGATTGATTCAATAATACTCCAAAATATGCATAGCGCATGGACTACTAATGGTACATTTACCATGTAGTATAAGAAAACGTCATGGTAGTACCAACTTGCCCTTCCAGTGCAGACCCAAAAGAATGGCGATTGTGACTTTATTGTTGCACCAAACCCGGTGAACAGGGAAGAAATCATCTGAAACACTGTATGAACAATAAATACAGCTTGAAACCCTGAAAAGGAGCAAGGCCTCATAAAGTCACCCCAACGGATTGAGACAGAATATGCAGATAATTACTTCTTTTTGGGGATACCGGTCTCGAACCGTGGCACATGCGGTCAGGCACATTAAGATTACCTTCCCCCGGGCCACATTTGATGTCCGAGCTTGGGTATGCAGATAATTACTTCATGATCGGGTTACTATGATTTGTGGAATTGATCTAATCAAATGGGTTGGCCGGCCAACTTCTGGAGAAAAGTGCGCCAACCCCACGTACCAATTTTGCCTCGTAATTAACAAGAAATGGGGATTGAGATTCTGACACCGGATTTTTTTTTTATTATCGGTACCAATATTTTATTTAATTAATTTAATTTAAATACTATAAAATCTATTTAAAAATTGATTTTCTTAAAATTTTTTATCATTATTTTTAAAACTTAAACTTAAAATTTTAAATTAAAAAAATAAAATATTCGATCATAAAAAAAAAAATAAAATAAAGAATTTGATCGTGACACCAAACCCGGTGAACAGGGAAGAAATCTGAAACACTGCGAGTACAATAAATATATCTTGAAACCCTGAAAAAGAGGCCTAGGCCTCATAAAGTCACACAAACGTATTGAGACAGAATGTGCAGATAATTACTTCATGAACGGGTTAATATGATTTGCGGAATTGGTCTAATCAAATGAGTTGGATGGAACTTCGTGAGAAAGAGTGCGTGAACCCCACATGCCAATTTTGCATCGTAATTAACCAGAAATGGCCAGTAATGGTGCAGCATATACGCATACCACATATCCGAGTCTATGCGTGTGCAATAAGATTATGTTTTCTCTCTCTCTTTTTTTTCTTTACTATAACTTTAATATTGCTTTATTCGAATCGATTACTACAGTGATTCCTTTTGAAAGATAAATTTCTTAATGAAAAACGCTCCATACACATGAGAGTTTGATAATTCCGACGAGAGTTAAATCTTGATCATGTTCCCACATCTAATTGAATCAACCCATGTCAGTGTTTTCTCTCTCTTGCACTATCCCCGCTGCATGGGTTGATTACGCTAGAAGAATGAGTTTTAAATAAAAGTGAAGCACAAAACCAAAAGCAAAGTTGCCAATTTCACCTCGTAACTGCCTAGCAATGGCCTCCCAGCAAACGCACACCATGTAATTTAGTCTATGCATGAACAATAAGATGATCTTCTGCATTGGGGGCCCTAAGGGTTTCTTTTTTCTTTTACCTTGACTTAACCATCACCCGTTATTCAGAATTTCATCCCGACTAATCAAGGTCGACTAATGTAAGACCTATTTTGAGTATGGATCTCCCAATATTATTTTCTCTATATCTAGAGAGAGTCAAAATCCTGACCTGATTAAAAGATGAAAATGTTCATCTCACCCACGTCAATAAGTGTTAGTACCCGAAGGCTTTCTATCACCATTGCCGGGCTACTTATGTGAGAAAACACTCGAGTGTGGACAGATGATAATAAGAACAACTAGGATTATTCTAGACGACACCTTTACTTCAACAAACACGGAAGAAAAGGCAATGCAGCGAGATCATTGTTGCTGTCCCCCAACCCCTGTAAAGAAAATTAAAGCCAAGTTCACTTCACATTCCACCAAAATCATGGTACTCTATCTTGGCCATTTTGTGAGCTACAATAGCTTCATCACAGAAAACATGTCAAAAGCTACAAACATTGCAGCCCCACCACCACCGTATGACAAAATCAGTACCTGGGCCACCATGAATTTATAACTCAAACAAATTGAAGGTCATATTTCACACAAATTTATGCCACAAAACAAGCAAAAGTGGGATCAATCATTCATTTTCTAATTGATTTACTGAGTTTTCGCATACAGGAAAACATAGGGGAAACAGAAGACCAAGTCCTGCAGCACATAGTACAATCAAATTTATTTTAGTACCCATATAAGATCTCTACTTACAGAAGACCAAATCCCGCAGCGGACAGCAATCAGCACGAACTGGTGGAACATTAAGCAGGCCGAATAGAATGGCATTCACCCCAACATTAATACCAAATTATGATGCTCTATGATGCTACTGTGCACAAGAAAAGAAAGCAACACTTATTACTGCAAGATGATGAAATGTTCGAGGGAATAATTTGACAAGGAAAGTGTAACCGAAGGGAAAAAGTAACGCCAATTGACATGGTTAAAGAGCATGATGTAGGTCCAATCTAGCTATAATTGCTTTTGAGTGGCCAAAAGCTGACAAAAGAAATGCCATTTCGATATGCTAAACACTTCTTCTTCAGGCTTTTGGTCAGAGATTGAATATTCAGGAAAACTTGCACCTTCAACCAGAAATCATCAGCAATCTGAGGCATACAATCTTATACAAATATCACAGGTCATGCATATAGCACAAAGGACTAAAAGATGACAAAAGAAATGCCATTTTGATATGCTAAATACTGTTTCCTCAGGCTTTTGGTCAGAGACTGAATATTCAGGAAAATTTGCACCTTCAACCAGAAATCATTAGCAATCTTATGCATACAATCTTATACAAATGAGTATCACAGGTCATGCATATGGCACAAAGGACAAAAGATGACAAAAGAAATGAAAAAAGAAATGCCATTTTGATATGCTAAATACTGTTTCATCAGGCTTTTGGTCAGAGATTGAATATTCAGGAAAACTTACACCTTCAACCAGAAATCATCAGCAATCTTAGGAATACAATCTTATACAAATGAGCATCACAGGTCATGCATATAGGACAAAGGACAAAAAGCATCATGTCTAAGAGAGCTTTCTATTTACAAATTTACTTCTTTCTCATAATTTCAGAGATCTAAGAAATTATTATGGGAAAAAAGAACAGGGTTGTTAAGAAGCTTGCTGCAGCAATAATTCATGGATGGTAAGCAGTTGATCGAAACACAGGTCTACGAACAACCTTCATCTAAAAGGCTTCAGACAGAAAAATATTGTGAGTTCGGAGTCATCGGCTGGTCTAAAAGCAAATGTAAAATGAGAAAGAACTAAATTCAAGATCAAATGAATCTATACGAAAGGAAAAAAGGGGAGGGTAACTGAATAGAAAATACTATCCAAAATACAAATCCAAAGGAAAAGGGAAAGAACAGCTGAAAGCATGGTAGACCTAGTAATCCAACTCTCTCACACTTGAAACTAAGAATTTCAATGGAGATGGCTCAAAACCACCAAACCACAAAGAGCTCAGCATTCTGTACCAACCTTTTTTTCGCACTTTGACAAACAGAGGCAATACAGTCAAAGGGCTGCTAATAAGATGTAGTCACATTAAGACTACAATCTGCTTCTTTGGAGTTTCGATAGGTTAAGAAACAACCTCAACACATCAAAGCACGGTTAGATGGAAAAAGAAAAATGCTGCTAATGATGCTGTCTTTTTACATAAAATGTTGTGGGTGGTAGTAATATCCACTATCCGTTAAAAGTAGGGAAAAATTTTGGCAAAAATTTCTCGAGTTTTTCTGATACCTTTTTCCAGTGTTGCCTCAAAAAATAAATGGTTGTTGTGTAAAGTCAAGGTTCTCTATGTTTCCTATCTATATTTACTCATCAACAAGTTAAGTTTTTCATTTTCAACATCAGATTTTTTATCCATCAAATAAGTTCTAAGACATAGTCGATCTTTGATACCATTTTGCATCCCAAGATTGGAGGTAGGGCAACTTAAAGACATGGCTATTTAGCTCCCTTTAACATTAAAATTCTGAAAGAAAAAACTTACCAAAAAAGTTTATAGCACAGACAATTTATCATATGATCTCAAATAAGCAACTAGAATAGGCTCTTATTGAAGAAAGACCTAATCATTTAAAGGATTGGCAATCACTATATTATTTGAAGTCAGGAGCATACCTATTGCATCTCCAAGCATTGCCATAGGAAGGCATAAGAGGAACATCTAGTTGTGTCCTTACTTCTTTAGAACATGTATCCAACCATCATAAAGATATTCTTTTCTCAAACAGTCATACGCCTAAAGAGTCATTATTTCAGGAAGGCCACCTATGTTTTTTCTTTTCTGCAGCATTTTCCAGGATATCAACTCTCTAGCTCTTGATGCTAACTGCAATATATTGAAGAAGGATAATTTATTATCTAGAACTGCTATCGTACAGTGGAAATTCCATTTAGATTGTATAAGAGCAGATCACCCAGTGGCAAATGGTTTTCATTGAAGAACTAAGCAAGAGTGCATTCACTTAGCCATGGCAGCCAACTATAGATCAGCTTCCTAGAGATTGTAGCTGATGTCCAGATGAGAGAATCATCACTTAAAGATAAAGGTATTGATTTTAGTCCAAGATATTCTTTGACTTTTCGATGCGTTTAATTCTCAGGATTGGATTGATGACTTTGATTGCTCTAGCTTGAAAGAGTGTACCATCCTAGTCAAAAAGAATTTCACTCAGAAGTCTTCCAAGAGAGAACTTCTGGAAATTTGAAATGAACTGGCCATGCCCAAGACCTACTTCCACATTTCTTCATCTTTTTGTCCAAAGAGAAAATTTTGAGACGGTTTATAAAGTTTCATGAACTGTCAAAGAAAAACCAAGATGATCTAGTATCGTACAACCGCTAAAGGATGTTGTGGACATGTTTATAGATTCCTCTATCTCTGCTTACCAAGATTTGGATTCCTGACCCAAAACATGACTGTTTAACAAATTGGATATCTGTGTTTGATATTCCTAACAGCATACAATCAACGAACAAAAGGAAGCCTATGTTTATCTATGAAACAAGAAAAATGGTAAAGTAAAATGAAGAAAATCCAAATTCACAGAATATGTATTCGTACATGTTTCTTTGCATCATATGTTATATCCATGATACCAAATTGTGGATTAAAAAAGTCTAACGCCAACTATTTGCATAATAGACATATAAGCACTCCATGACCATGAGCCTGCCACCACACCACAGACCAAAATTTATCGTGTTTAGCATGTATATGCATCTCACGAAAAGGACAAAAGAAGAACCACATTTTTTGAACCATAACAGCTTTTGATTAAATTCATTGATGGGAAGGGATTAAGCAACAATAGTTTTGGACTCTGCTGACCATGTCCCAAGACTGCAAATGGACTCAAGTAACAAGCAACCTGCAGCATAATGAGGCCTTTTATGAGCTAGAACATTCAATTACTTAATTTTCTTAAGATTCCAGCAAACAATCTACAGTGAATATTATCACTAAAGTAAAGTGGAAGTTAGTAATTCGCAATTTGCAATAAAGATTCCATGAATTTCCAATCTTGAACTGAAGGAATATGCAAAAACCACAAAGAAATTTCACCGGAATTAAGAAGCGAAAAAGTTACTTAGCATGAAGTAACATTTTTTAAAGAGGGCTGCGGTGGTGCCAATTCAGGATATTCTTTACAAAAATCAGAAGCAAGTCTGCACCAAAATATCCTGTCTCCTACAGAATACTTCAAGGCCCAGAGGTCCACTTAATGTAGCAAAAGTTCCCTACTGAAGGTCTCTACACAATTTCCTCAATATCAACCTAAAATGTGAAGGGCAAGAAAAAAGTCTAACATGATTGAAGCAAATAAAAAAGGAGCAAAAACAACCTCATCAATAAAAACTGAATACCCTTCAGCTCTTTGATCCGGCTTTCTGATTCTCAGTCATTTGAGAGAAAACCTTTGTCGCAATCATATTCTCATCAAAGTATTGCGCATAAGGATGTCCTCTAGGGACCAGTCTCCTATACTTCTGAAACTGCTTCTCCGCCTCATCTTTCTTCCTCAATAATGTGTATATAATTCCCTGGCACAAATATGGTCTAAAATCCCTAGGTTCCTCCCTCACAAGCTCTTGATAAATCTTCAATGCATCATCATAATTTCCCTCTATAACCTGAATCTGAGCAAGCAACAGCTTGAAATCCCTCACCTCCTCCTTCTTCTTCTCCTTCCTACACGTCTTCATAGCATCCTGAACCCTCTTCACCACATCATTCAACTCATTTTCTGACTCAGACTGCGATACCGCCATTACAAGACCGTGATAAGCCTCAACGCGAAGCGGGTCTTTCGCCAGTATTTCCTCAAACCCTAATCTGGCCTTTTCATTCTCACCATTGTGGCTATAAATATGACATTTCATCAAAGGCCATTCGGGTTCAGTTGGTTCGATTTTGATCAGTTTGTCAATCACTTCAATCGCTTCATTAAGCTTTCTGGACTTAATTTTGACCTCCAAAAGAGCCCTAAGAGCTTCGGTATCTTCAGGGTTTGAGCTCAATTGCTCATCAATTATCTTCTCCGTTTGTTCATATGAAGCTGCGGACTCAACCGTTGGCGGTGGTTGTGGTGGTGGAATGGTGGCGGATATGGCGGAGGAGCGGTGCAAGAGAAGAGCTGCGGCGGCAATAGCGACACAAGAAGCAGATTTTAATAGGGTTCCGGATTTGGAAATGGGGTTCTGGGAATTAGGGTTTTGGGAATTAGAGTTTGAAGACGGAGAAGAGGACGAGGCTCTTATAAGAGAGAGTGATTTTGATGGTGGGGTTTTGAAGGAGAGAGAGGAGGTGGGTTTTGAGAGAAAAAGACGACGGTGAGGAAGAAAGAGAGAAAGTGGGGTTTGGGAGTTATGGATTTTGGAGAGAGACTCCATTGCTGATTTCTGGTGTTTGAAGGGTTTAAGAATTAAGACTTCTTTTTAGGGTTTTCTTGACGATGCGGGGAGAGAGAGAGAGAGAGGGAAGGGAACCACGTGCAGGCCGTTTGGCAATTAGAAAATATAGAACCTCAGAGCTCCGATGCGAGATCGTCTGTTTCTAAATTTACTCGATACGAGAATGCAGCCCAAAAGTTGCGAGTCTGTTCATTGGCCTCAGATGCTAGCTTGGGCTCTACCTTTTTTGGGACATTGGGAAGCCTCGAACCATACTACAATTTCATCGGAGGTCTCAATCCGGTCGTCAGGGCTAGATACAAAGTCGCAGGCCCAGTTTGGTTCTCTCTCTCTCTCTCTCTCATTTTTTTTTTTTTTTTTTTAAATCACAAGCTTGCGAAGCAGCGACGTTTATGTATCGGCTATTGGCTCTGTTTGCGATCCTTAATTTATTTTAACTTTATATATATATATATATAATTTATAAATAATATTAAATCCATTTATGAAAATTAAAATTATCATCATATTATTAATATTTAATATTAAAAGACTTATAAATCAACTTAAACGAAGAGGCAATTACGAGTAAATTATGGTTTTCCTGTACAGTCTAACTTAATTCGATCAAAAATCAGAAAAAATACAATTAAAATTATTTATACTTCTATTTATTTTTTTTAAATTTTTTTAATACTATTACTAGATAATATCGTATAAATTTTAATTTTGTTACTCGATACCGTCCTGAATTATGACTTAGTAAAATAGTTTAAGACTTCAACGGCATTGAAAACAAGCAAATACAGATATATGCAGACAGAATTATAGAAATCGATGAAAATAAATTATAATTAATTTTTAAGTATCAAAACACCTAAAAAATTTGCCTTACTTTTCCGTATATATATATATTTTTTATTTTTATTATCGGTATTCAGATTTTACTCGATTACTCTAATTCAGATATTATGGAGCTTATTTTTTAGGTTGATTCTTTTAAATCTTTTTTTATTATTTTCAGAATTCAAACTCATGATTTTTAATTAAGGAATAAGAATGTTCGATCACTCAAACAAAAAAAGTTGGATACTTTTTCATGCTTAGGACATGGCAATTGCACCATCTTTTTCCCGTTCGATGGCAATGCAGTTGTGGCGGAGGAGGGAGGAGAGAAGAAAGAGAAAACTGAATTTAAAAAACGAGTCTGATAAACTATTTTAATTAGGGTTTGTTTTACAAAGAAAAGACTGCTGGAAGAGACGCATGAGACTTGTTGTCGCTTGTCGGTGCAAAATTATCGAAACGGCTGGACTTTAAATATTCAAGGATTTCATTTTTCACGTTTTAGTTTTCATCGAATCATTTTCATGCAATTGAAGTTTTTATCTTAGAAAATATAAAATAATATGAAAATAATAGAAATAAGTTAACATGATTTGTGGTATCATGTTAGAGATAAAGAACAATTTAATAATATAAAACCTAAGACTCAATTGATTCAATAAATTACTATAATAAATTGTATTTATATAAAAAAATTATTATCATAAATATAGAAATAATTAAAATATGAAAAATCAAATTAATTTGATTTTGATATATAGTATATTCTCTAACATTCCCTTAAACTTAATTTGATATAATGAGAACCATTTGAATTTGAAATAGAAACTGAATATAGTATTTAAAATATTACGGAGTGTTTTTGTAATTCTTGCGTTAACTCTAGGTTATGGCTTTCACTCTGTTTCTGGCTCTGGTTCTAGCTCCAACCTGGCTCGGCTCGGGATCTGGCTCCTGGCTCTATCGTCGGCACTAGTTTTGGCTGCTGGAGGTGCGTGCAACTGTGTGAATAACATTTTTTCATAAAGAACTCTGATACTATGTAAAAAAATATAAATAATTTGAATAATGATAGAGATTAATTAACATCGATTGTGGTATCATATTAGAAATGATGGGTAATTTAATAATATAAAATCTAATACTCGATTGTTGGAATGAATTATTATAATAAGTTAGATTTATATAAAAAAAATTTATCACATAAATAATTATTATAAATATAAAAATATAAAAAAATTAAGTATATATTAAAATCAAATCAATTATTTATAATATACACTCAAACATTTATCGTATGATCATATGATTTTGAGAACTTGTGAACTGTTATTGGGTGTATAATGATGTGGGTTTGTTTTAATGATTATGTTTTGTGCTCATGGATTAAAATTTAAAGACACATTTTCTTCAAAATTAGCAATTCCAGTGTGTCTGCGATACATGCTTGAAACGAAATTGAACTAGTTTTCCAAGCCAATTTCGAGAGCAATCTATATCTGGTGGGTTGCTGAAATCCAAAAACTTCTTCGTTAGATTTTTTTTATATTATAACAATCGATATTTAAATTTATATTTTAATTAATTTAATCTAAAACTTACTTTAATCTATTTAAGAGAACTTTTCTCTTAATGTAATCTGTTTCATAACTAAATTATGAGTTGAAATCATAATTTTGATTAAAAAATCTAATATTATACTCATCAACTTGTATCAGCCTATGCTCAACCTATCTTCTGTAACCGATCCAATCTCCTCTCAATAAATGCAAAGTCTCTCGAGAGAAATTTACTATTGGCACACTCAATTAGTTCCTTTCTTCTCTCATTTATCCAGATAAGCCCCTGTAAACTCACTTCTCTCTCTCTCTCTCTCTCTCTCTCTCATTTCTGGGCCATTTGCCTTTTTCATTTTTTCCTTTCTGGGTAAAAAACCTTCAGTTTTTCTAAGGAAAAGTTTTAAAATCATGGAGGTCCATCATTTTTTTGTCCGGACTTTTTTGGTACACTTGTCTTTTTGGAGGTTCAACACATGGGCTGCCTAAGAAAACATATCCATGCATTGTGGTACATTTCCCACCTGAAGAGACGCATTTTTGGCACATTTGCATTTGAAGAGAGAGATTTTTTTTTTTTTTTTTTTATCAACACCATTAAGGTCATTTCATCAAAAAACTTTGAATCTTGATCATAAAAATTTAAATTTTTTTGTCTCGATTCTAAAATCAATTAAAATTTTCCTTTCATTCAAACCTTTTATTTTGCCAAATTTATATTGGGCCCCCGACCTCTCCCAAGAAGACCTCCATGCATGATGTGGAAATTGAAAAATGAGATCAAATCAAAACTGTTTAAAATATTTTTTTTTTATAAATTATTAATATTTGATAATTATATTAATGGAAATTGAAAAATGAGATCAAATCAAAACTGTTTAAAATATTTTTTTTTATAAATTATTAATATTTGATAATTATCTTGATTCGCCCATAGCCTATTTTGTGAAACAGACTTTTTGTGATACGAAACCTGTCTCGATACCTTTGAAATCAAACAGACGTTGCCGTACCGTTCAAAATGTGAAAGCGTCGGACAGTGGCTGTTGAACGCTCAACAGAAGCAAAACAAAGGCAGACAATGCAAACGACACTCGCACTCCCAAACATCCCCTCCCCGTTACCACGTGCCTTTCACGTGTCATGATCCTCATTTGTTTTTTCTCTAATTATACATCACAAAAATTATAAAAATATAAACACTCGTAAATGTTGGAGCACAAGACCTTAAAAAAACTACTTGAAGAAAAACCTTTTTACCATTTGTTATCCTTATTAAGGAATTCACGTGCCATGGTCTTGTCTACTGCGATGCATGCACTTCCAAACCCTCTTCAGACCCACATTGTTCACACAGTACACAATACTGCTTCTAGTACTGAGGAGTGAGGAGGAGAAAAAGATTTGAAAGAGTAACTGTTAAATGGATCTCATAATACTTAAATCGAATTAATCGAATAAAATTTGAATATCGATCGATAAAAAATAAAAACAAGCACTGCTTCTAGTACTATATTTCTTCCAAGACTGCCTAAACGACATCGTCGTTGTTCTACTGGGCCACTTCGACTTGGAAAAGACTCTGGTAAAGTATATTTTTAAGGGTATTGGCATCATATTATTGATATTTAACAAATTATTAAATAATATTTTAATATTTTTAATTTTATTAAAATAGAAAATATATATACGTTGATTGATTTAACTAAATATCAGAATAATTATGATAATAAGCATGTTGACATTACTTTTAATTGAAATTGACCAAAATTTTAATATAAGCAATGATAATTTTAACTTTTTCAGAGAGTTTTAAATATTTTTGTACAAAATATTATGAAGATATTAAATTGATAGTTTCTGAATCATTTTCTATTTTTATTTGTAAATTATTTCTTCAATAAAGAAAGAAAAAAAATCAAATAAGACGAAATAATGATAAAAATATTTTATATTTTTATAATGTATGGAATGAAATTGAAATGTAGTGAAGTAAAATTTTAAAAATGGGACCATAAATATATATATGTATGCCCTTTCCCTTCTTAATATTTGGGGATCAATTTATCAAGTGAGATTATCAAAAGAAATTGTTAACTAATATCATAAAAGGTCCTAGGACAGGATTGCACTCTCTCTCTCTCTCGGTTTTTGGTTTTCACATATCAGTATTCAGTTTTCATCCGACTAATCCGATCCAATTAGAGTATTGGCTCTCCTAAATCTCATTTCTCAATTTCTATTGTTCGAACCCAACACCTATAATTAAGGGGGTTAAGAGAGTATAACGTTTTATCACTACACCCCATCCATGAGAGTTTGGTAGGATTGCTCTCTAATATATAGTTATTTAGTGAATATGAGATTTTTAAAGATTTTTTATGCGCCGGGGAATGGCCATAAATTATAGAATTATCAAAAATCGAAAGATGCCAACAAGTACGATTTTATTTCACCTATCAATCCGAAAACCATAAGCACTTGGAAGGCCTAATTAAGTAGCAAAACAAAGACAAAAAATTAAATAGAAACATTAATCAGACAGTAGATGTTGACGAAACTAGGAGAGGAGTTGTCATTTGTTTATGTTTGAGGAGGTCGCAGTGGTAGTAGTAGCATCTTCTGGTTGGGAATGACCCGAATGATTTGAATCCAAGAGCATCTTCTGGATTCTTTCGCTAATTGTTTCCTCCATTTCCCGCTCTTCTCTTTCTCCCCGACTCTTTTTATATGCTTCAAAGAATTCCTTGTTCTCTTTCTCTAGTTCTTTCCACACTACAACCATAAAGAACCATAATCTTCATGATCCCTCCGGTCGCTTAAAAATAAAAAATATATATACATATGTTAGAGAGAGAAAGAGAGAAAGAGACCTGTGGCAGTAATGACTGGTTTGATGTTTGCATGTTTGAAGAGGGCTTCCATGCACTCTTTTTTGCTCATGTTGAAGATTATACACTTCTCTATCAGATGCTGAACCTGAATTATCATACCCCACTTGAATTATTACTTCTGTTATTAGAAGTCATACTCAGAAAATTCCACAAAAAAAAAACACTCAGAAAAGACGAAAAGCATATCCATATCCATGTACAAAGAAGAGAGAGAGAGAGAGAGAGTACTACTAACCAATCGAATGTATGAAGCTGCAGAGTCTCCCATGATCAATCCTATCTCCCTACTGAATTTAATTGAAACAAGAAACTTGTAAGCAAACACACAAGCAGTCGCTAGAAAGAAGAAAGTAGTAGTAGACGAGAAGAGAAGCTGAAAAAACCAAACCCACCCCCCCCCGGGGGTTTAAATATGGGGGAACAATGACTTTTGCTGTGCCTCCAACGTGAAAAAGGTTAAACAAAACAAATTAAACATTAACCATTAGAGGATAAAAAAAAGTACAAATTCCAATTTCACTAAAGAATACGAAATGATGATCAAAATGATGGTAGATAAAAATATTTGATTTGGGGGGTTGTAGGGTCAGAATTCTCACGTGGGAAGTGGATGATTATTGGTGCAGAGAAGTCAGAGATAGATTTCATTGAGCCACCTAATCTCTCATTGGTTTTTCCATTTCTTTCTGTATCCTCGCTGTTACTATAGGCATATCATCACGTGACACGTGGGGTCTTCTTCTGTACGTCGGGTTGACACACTTATTTGCGGCTATTGAAACCGCCGTGGCGTCTTGCCACTCTTCCGTGTTTGGCTTTTGCCGTTTAGCTTTTGGTTCTTTGGTCAATGAGATTGTGATTGTACCCTTTTTTATTACGAGCGAATGCGTGCTTGGCGCTGCGATTCGATTTCAAGTTGGTTGCACCCTGCCGGGAATGGGTGTGGTGTGGTGTGGTGCTAACAAAGTGAAACTTCCTTTTTTTTTTTTTTTTATTTCACCGTCGATATCTAAAATTATATTTCGATTAATCTATTTCTAATATTTATAAAATCCGGACAACTCATCTCACAAAACTAACTATCCGTTGATATAATAATAAAGTGACTTACCAGGTGCAAATAATGTGCAGAATATATATATTTGATAGAACAAAATGATCATAAATTAAATTAATCAAATTATATGTGATATTTAATATATTGGGATATACTAGACCAATATTAATTACATAATTAATATATTTTGATTAAAACTCAAATAAATATTTAAATAAAAATTAATTAATATATATTAACATAGATGACCATGTGAGATTAGATAAATTTTATCTACAATTCATTTTGTCTGCCCACCGTTTTTTGCTTTTCTTATTTGATAGAATTTAGATTTAATTTTAGAATTTTAATAATTGTTATGGAAATAGTTTTCGTCCATACATCAAAATTTTTAAATATTGTTCGAGCAGAAAAGGGTTACTAAAGAGTAAAATTTCCCATCATCACTGAAAGAAAAGGAATTGATCACGAAAATGTTGCATTTTATGAACCAAACACACACACTGGTTACAAAAGCCCATTTTTATGTACGAATTTACAATCTATCTCACTCAAAAACCTTTTATTTTAGGATGAAAATCTTTAAATTGCTTCTGCTGTATTACTTAGGAATTTTTCTAATTAAGGACATAATACTTATTTTGAATAGCAGTGCTAACGATTTTGTTAGTATACTTATTTTAAGAGGGAATCAGCCTTTTACCATTTGTGGCATTGGTTTCATTGCGTTTGACCTTTCTTCTAAAGGTAGGACCTCAATGCATTCTATGTTCGGGTTGGTAGTTGTGCTTGCGACGTGAGCACATCCTTTTCACCGTGACCTTTCCATTTTAGGGTTTACTCCGGACACTAGTACCAGGGCTAGCCCGACAGGTCACGCCGGAGTACATCTCCTCACTCGTATTAAGAATATATTGCCTATTTCACTTTTATGTTTTGTTGTCCACACTTCGATCACATCATGAAAAAATCTGCAAATCTCCCCAAAAGTACGGAGTAAAAACCACAGTTTACCCTTAATGAGGAAAAGGCTTGGCAGTGTCAATTCTAATGGAATCAGAAAATCAAGCTGAGGAAGGCTCTTAGTCAAGGGGCCAAAGCACCAGTTGCACAAGTTGAACAGCTAGTAAACCAGTCCCAGGCGAATGGCAGCAGACACCTCCACTGCCATACGAGTTCAAAGTATGGGTATACATGAAACTGATGCTCCATCACAGGCAACGACCACAGAAATGACTAACATTGCAATCAATGCTTCAACTCTTAATTCTTTTTTTCCCCTGTCCTATCACCAGGCATTCCCCCCCCCCCCACCTCGCGTCCTAAGAGAAACAATAGCCAATGCAACAGCGAACAATGATAATGAATATACACACATCAGCCTCGCCATTTTGCAATTCTTTCCGACTAAAGGCATAATCCTTCTCAACGTTTTGACCACTGTACAGCAAATGTTGAGACTGATACAATCTACAATATCATAATACTCGTGCCTGTCTGCAAGACCATACCTCGACAGACATCTGCATAAATTTTGAAGCTGTGGTGAGTCACTATATCTCAGTTAAAAAGATGGATGTCAGTTCAACAAGCTGGCCTGCGACAATAAGATTCTCACGGTTCATTATCCTCCACCTACTCGATCCCACATGAATGAGCAGATTTGACAGCATATATGTTTGTGCACACTGGGATACGCCTGATGAGATCAATGGAAACATAGAACAGACGCGAAGTCAGGTCAAGGGTTTGCAACATCTGCAGTTGGCCTCTACCAAAATATAGAACCATCACAGTGAACCAACCCTGTTATATGAGGTGTGAGGGCCGCTAGAAGTGTTGTTGCCACATGATGCCTCTCACTCCATTGTTGGAGGGTGGACCTTGATCTTTCAAGTGCATCTTAAAATATTGTTTTATATAAAGCATTCAAGATAACATCAACTATTTGTACTTACTGGTGCAGCTAAAACTGATACCGACAAGATTTTTTGCAATCTTCTTTAAGTGAAAAGTGATTCTACCTTAAAAGCTGTTAATTAACTCCAAAGTTCAGTCACGTGGGTCTTACCGCCCAAAATTTTATATCCAATAAGACACTATTAAGATCTTGCAAGATCATTGAATCAGGTGATCAAATCAACCTTGGAATTAAAAGGAAGAAAACAAAGATCAACACTGAACTCTCAAAAAAGGCAACTACGATGGTGTCATGTAATTGCTGTCCTAATAATTCCAAGCAGTGCCTAGATGCAAACGCATTTCAAAAAGCAAGTATAGGTCATATAAGCATCCTTCTGTATCATTCTATATATGGTCACCTTTTAAGCACATTAGGCCCCAGCATCTTTCAAGTCCTTTATCATTCTAGTTTTTTCCATTTGCATGTAAAAGAAGAATACTAATCCTTATTCCTTCTTGGCATACTTTAACTAATGATATCAGCCATTTTGACTGTTCATCACATTACAGTGCCATGGCCACAAAATGAACTACAGATCCTACTTATAACTGTATTCAGGTTCGTGTTAATTCTTTTTCCTATGATCATCAGGACATTTTCACTCACCTCACCCGAATGTAAGAATGTGCGGTCGCTGGTTTGGGACAGGGCACTTCTATCCTGACCTTGCCTTGCTAGTATAGGAACTAAGCCTACTACCCTAAACCCAGTAATAACATCCATCATTCATCACAAAATGCGAAAAGAAACCCCAATTTCCTATCATCAATTTTGAGCCTAATATTATTAATCAATGGATCCTCTAAAATAGAAATATGAGATAAAATTAAATCACTTATTCAAAAATGAATGAATAGCCTTGATTGTCAGAGAAGAAGAAGAAAAACAAAAGAATAATAAGAGAATAGGAAGAACTCTTTATTCTTTGGAACACAATCCGCAAGGGCCTCGATCTGTCTCCCACAAATGTGTGATGAAGCCAGGAAGAAGATGATGAACAAAATGACCACCCAGTGATGATGATGATCACAGCTTGATGGAAAGATGGAAGTTTGATTAAGAATTGCAAGCATTATGTGGAATGAAAAGAGGATCATGTGGCTGGAGAGAGGGGGAAAGACCTAGAAACACTAGTGTTCTGTGCATTAAAAGGTGGGGTGACGTGAGAACAAGTCAACTGCCACTCGAGCCCAGAAGCTGGCATGGATATAAAAAACTTTTCAGACTCGCTTCCAAATTCAAAATATGGTGAGCTTAGATAGCTAACTCACCTTTGGTTCAGGGTAAAACTCTGACACTACCTGAATGTATTATGTGCCATTACTTATTTGTGTTCATCATTTGTCGCAAGTCTAAATCATAATACAGGGGAACATATGAGTTTTCAGTTGTATGCCTTGTAACCTCCCCTGAGCCCACCCACACATCAGGGAAAAAAAGGAAAATGCTATACATGTGAACTATACTCATGAAATTTTCCAATGGTGTAAAAGCAAAACAACAATGTTTGAGAAAACCTAAACCCATAATTCGTACCTGAAAAAATACAGGAAACTCCAGAGCCTTCAAAGATTCTTGCGGAAGTAGCAAAGGTAGTTTCAGGCAGCTAATACTTCATGCAACACTTAACACTGAGGCTACCTAGAGACATGCATTGATCTTGTGAAGTGACTCTTCGAACCTGAGATATAATAACAATAACAATAACAATAATAATAATTTTTAATGAATAATATAATAACAACAATTTGAATCTTAATCTTAATAATTGGGATCGACTATTTGAGAGACAAATACGAGAAAGAAGAAGAAGAAGAAGAAGAAGATTGTTGGTTTAATTTGTGTGGATTCTTCTACGCCACTCATTGCTATCAAAAGCCATCTTCTCATCTAAACTCTTAACTATCATGTTTTGATAGATAACTTGTATCCAAATTTTCAGTAGTCTGCTTTTACATTTTACTAAATCTCCTATATTTATTTTCGGTTATCCTGACCGATGCGTTTTTGAGTTTTCTTTGCACATGTCCAAACCACCTTAGACGACACTCTCGCATCTTATCCACAATTGAACTAACTTTCAACTTATTAAAAATCTCTTTGTTTCTACTTCTATCTCTTATAATCTTTATCATATATCCATCTAAATATTCTCATTTCTACTATAGTTATTTTCTGTTCTTGTTATTGTTTAATAGTCCAACACTCAATACCATACAATAATGCATGTCTTGACATGATTCTATAGAACTTTCCCTTCAAATGCAGTGGTATCCTGCAATCGTAAATAATTTCGAATGCCCTTCACCATTTCATCCAACTCACTTGATTTCCATCCTCATCTACATTACCATCATTTTGAATGATTGAATCAAAATATTTAAATCGTTTACTTTTTGATAGCTCTTGTCCATTTAACCTAATCATTTCTTCATCATCCTGGTGATTGTCGCTAAATTTACATCCCATATACTCAGTTTTCGACCTGTTCAATCTATATTCTTTGGATTCTAGTATAACCTTCCATAACTCTAATTTAGCACTGATACTCTCTCTAAATTTATTAACCAACACTATATTATCTGCAAAAAACATATACCATGATATTTCATTTTGGATATTTTTTATTATTTCGTCTATCACTATTGTAAAAATGATGGGACTTAATACCGAACCTTGATGTAACCGCTATCACTCAGATCCCCGCAAGTTCTTACATTGGTTACGGCTCCCTCGTACATATCTCTAATAAAATTAATGTATTTTAAGAAAATATTTTTTTTAATCAATGTCCACTACAATGTCTTTAGGAACCCTATCATAAATTTTTTCTAGGTCGACGAATATCATATAGAAGTCTCTCTTCTATACTCTATATGTCTCCATCAAATGTCTTAACAAATAGATTGTTTCCATGGTGGATCTCCCCGGCATAAATCCAAATTGGTTCTGAAATACACTTATTTTCAATCTCAATCTATATTCTATCACTCTCTCCCATAATTTCATATAATGGCTCATAGGTTTAATTTCTCTATAGTTGGAATAATCTTATACATGTCCTTTATTCTTATATAGTGATATAAGTGTGCTCTCTTTCCATGCTAGGAGTGCTCTCCCTTCATACTAAGGGCATTCTCTTGGTTTGCCAAATTTTGCTAAAATATCCGTTATTATTATACCAAATTCATCCAAACATTTTCACACTTCAATGGGAATGCCATCAGTTCCTATAATTTTATTATTCTTCATTCTCTTTGAGATCTCTTTCACTTCATGGGGACGAATCTTATATTTAAAGTCTCTATTAATCTCTTTTACAAGTATTTCGATATTTTTTATATCTATTATACTCTTAACATTAAAGAGATTAGCAAAACAATCCCTCCTATACTTTCTGATGTCCTCATTCCTTACACGTATATTATTATTTCCATTCTTAATACACCTAACACCAGTTAAATCTTTTCCCTTTCCCTCCTTTAGTTTGGCAATTCGGTATATCTCTCTTTCTCTATTTTTAATTTTCAATCTCTTGTATAGTTCATTATATAGTTTACTCTTTGATTCGTAAATAATTTTTTTTATCTCTTTTTTTGCACTTTTATATTTTTTATATTTTTTTATATACATCGCTACTACTACTACCTTTAAGGTTCCTATAACACTCTCAATTGGTTCGTGTAGTAATTTGTATTTCTTCGTTCCATCACAATGACTCCTTGCCTATTGGGGCCTGACCCTTGGATACGCCAAGAATCTCTCTACCTATACTTTTAATGAATAATAATAATAATAATAATAATTAAAAAAATTATAGATAAAGAGTACATCAGCAAAAAGCTTGAAGATTGGTCATAGTAATGTGGCCAATGACAAGTTCACACAATCATGCAACATACCTTATACAGCTTGGTGTCAATGTTTACAATAGATACCTGGTAATACCTTCCAAGAGTACACTAAGCTTTACATGGCCCCTCTCTGTTTAACAACTTGTGTAAATTACCAAGTCATAAATGCAAGCTAAATTGAGTTTCTCAAAAAGGGCTTCAACAGACTACATACTCCAATTACATTGATCAAATCTCAACAAATTTACTTTACTTCATATGCAATTGCCTCATACAAAAGTTCAGTTACAATGCAAGTTGAACATATCCATGAAATGCAGTTCACAGTCCACACAAAATTCCAAGAAAGGAGTACTTAGAATTAGAAAAGCAAACCTGAGGACTTGCTGAAAGGTGGGAAATCCTGATTCTGATCCTCAAATGAATTTTCTGGCAGATTGCAATGAAAAGGGAACTTCCTCTCTCAATCCAAAAGATGGCACTTGTAACCTTTTAAAGGGAAATTATATTAGAAGGATAAAAGTTGCAGCTATTGCCATTATCAAATAACACTAACATAACAACTTCACTAGGGCCAACCCAAAGGTTACAATAAGCTATCACAATATTATTTTCTAGGAGATAATGTAACTTATCAGGCACCTTTACTATCATGAGGTACATTGACCAGACTTGTCTCAATGTCAATACCATTAACTCTTCATACATTTGTGGAGATCTTGAAGAAAGGTCCATGGTCTCACCAAGCATATATATAACATACTATTGATCAAATTCCTCAACAAATGCTTAAACGACAAAGCAATAGAAGCGGAGAGGGATCCTGACAAGTTCAATAAAAGCAGTGGAGTGACTGAAATATGAGCGAACTTTAGTTACTACAAGAGTCTGTATGTACAACAAATGCCCCAAAAATTTGCAGCACTGTATGCTTTAACCACAACTACACACAAATCATAGGCGGTTAATATTCACATTCCATTCATCACCAATATATAGACAGAAACACATCGAAAATGCCACAGATATATTTAAAGCCAACCAATGCTTTGTAAGTACACCATTTGCACCTAAACTGTCCCTGTTTTCATGTTTATACAAGCTAAACATGAATGCAATTGTTAGTCAAGGGGATGAGTGGTGATCTGGAACAAAAAACAGATTTTCAGTTTCTCAACAACCAAGGCTGAGAACACATCAATATTTTCAAGAGTTTCGGCTCATATATTCTCAACACAAAGAGAGAATAAGTCTGCATAAACGAACTGAAAACATCTAAGGTCTGGAAAACTTTACTCTACAGTAAGAATTGTACACTTAGTATAACATGGGGGATAAATGTCACGCAATCTTCTATATTGCTTCTCCCATAAATTCCAGAAAATGGCATTATTTTCATACTAAACAGAAAAATTACAAGGGGTAGCCACACCTTCTCATATCCCTGATGAAGAATGGATGTCTAAGGGCTTCCCTAGCTTTGAGTCGTTCTGTTGGGTCATAACGAAGAAGCCCTTGGAGGAGATCAATCAGATCACCGGCAGAGTGATCAACATGCTGCATTACCAGGTTCTGCAACAAGGAAAAATAAATAAAATAAAATAACACTTGAATGCTTGAAGTTTCACATTCACATGTAAGGCAAATTACACAGAGTTACAAGAAAGAAATTGCTTTCACAGAACATAAGTAAATGATAATCCATCGTGATGGCTTCATTTGTAAACATGGAATAACTAATGCACAGGCTGTTATTTGAGCAATAATGCATGCAAACTACTTATACTTGCATGCAAATATAAATAAAAACATTTTTCTGTGATGCTAATCCTGAAATTAATGAGAAATATAAGAGTTATAAGTGCTCCAGGTTGCTAATTCATGCTTCAAGAAAAGAACAGAGCAAACTGATGAATGCACGTGACAAAGCAAATTAAGAAAGCAGAAAAACTCTGGTTAAAATAATTAAAAAATAAATAAACTGTTAAGGTAATTCAGTTGTTTGGCGCCAACTATCGAATTTAATTATCTGACTGAAGAAATTTACAGAATCCTATGCTACACTGCACCACAAGCCTTTTCTATTTTCTAAATGTCACCTATAGCAAAGGAAAGCAGAAATTCCAGAGATTACCTGAAGACGGGGCAATTTCCATACAGCCCTAATGCTTTCTCTTGAAGTTGCACCCTCAGGCCAGTCTAGCCGAACACCCTTCCTGAAGTACTTCTCAGCACGACGGCTATAAAAAAGAATAGACAACATCAAAACTCACCTCCACAAGTAGCACACAAACTCTTGCGAAAAGGAGCAAGACATTGATCTTACTCTGCTCTGATCACCATGTGTTGGGGCAGTGGCCCCAATACCCTTTCCATCATAGCAAGATGTTCCAAGTTCTCATGAGTCTGGAAAAGAGCCTCACCCTATTCATCAGTGGATGGAAAACATGTTGTAGTGACAATCTACTCAATTATCAACTGACTAAGAAAGATCAGATATTTAAGGTCAAGATCATGACAAGTCGTTCCAGTCAGATTGATGCATGTTAGAAGTATACACCCTACTCAATAGATAGTTACAGTAAATTGCATCAACAACATAATGTCCTAACAAAACATTTCAGATGACAAAAGATTCCCCATATTAGCTCCCAAAAGAATTCATGTATCAGCAAACATGAGTCCCTAACATGGAATTGGATATTAACATAATACTTGAACATGCCACGATACAAACACAGTGATACAACATTCCACAGGAAAACGTTTATGCCATTGAAAGAGTAAGGCATATAGGCAATGTTACGCACCATCTGTTTCAACCTCAACTCCACAAACTAAGATTGAGAATGGTCCTTCCCCAAATTCTTATAACAATGGATTCCAAAAGTGCTCATTACCTTTTTTTTATCTTATTTGGTTTAAATGTGTAAATGTAACTCAAATTAACAGCCATCATAAATGTCATATAGATATCGACCCCTTTTACTGAAAGAAAAAAAAAAGAAAATCACAAAGTTTTGTAGATCCCATATGTGGCATCAAAGTGATTTAGCTTCATATGTATTGTGTAAAACAGATTTAAGACACTGGCAGAAGCCAATGACACATGAATGGACCTAAGGGTGGATTAGGCTTGGGCCAGGCCCAAAGATGGGATCACACTCAAAGGTTGAGCACAACCCCAGCAGTTGGGCCTAATTTCTTAGTCCATGCCTGTCCTAGGATTAGGTGCGAATGCCTACTATTTTGAAAAAGAAATGTTGGCCTTGCCCGGGATCAGGGTTCCTATATCCCAAATCCTAAGCCAGGCCCTGAAAGTGTTCAGGATTTGGGCTTTAGATAAAAGCACAATGCTGCCTAAATGGCTGGCTGGATCTATAATGCCAAGTAGGCTGCTGGCCCCATGCTTAGGCCTAGGCAGGAACTAGCTTAACTCAGCAACTGCTCTTACAAACAGATCAATAGTTACGGAAACTATTATGAAAGTATCTATGTTAGGTACACATAACAGAAGGGGAAGAAAGATAAATCTGCACTGCACATTTGGCTTAACATCACTCACAGAGCAAAGTTCAACAAGAATGCAACCAACACTCCAAAGATCGCAGGGATAGTTCCATCCAAGACCTGCACAAAACATCACAAGAAAATTAATCAAGAAGGTCTAAATGAAAAGGAAATGCGCAAAAGTGGATAAAACAGTCAAGAGAGAATTAGCAATTACCCAATATGACCTCTGGTGCGCGGTAATGTCGAGTTGAAACAACGTAGTTGTGATCCTGGTGCTCAAAGGTTGTACTTCCAAAATCTATGAGCTTAATAGCACTGGATTTTGGTAGATTCTTGAAGTAGGAACCATCTCTAGCAGGCCGAGATAGGAACTATAAAGCAGCAGGGGGGGAATAAATAAGATAAGAAAAAATTGATGGTTAAAGGACAAGATAGACCCACTACCAGAATCATGTGCAAGTAAATAACCTTTTTTTTTAGAGAGATTTCATATCCAGCCAAAAGAAAAAAAATAACTAAGACAAAAAATGTAAAACCATGTGTTTTGATTATTTCCAAGAAGTAGAGGCATTGAACAAATTAATTAATTAATTATATATATATATATATTTTTTTTTCCTTTATTATTTCATTTTTCTTTTCTCTACCTTTTTCAAATTTGTCTCTAAAATGGCCTAACTTCAAATATTGGGATTAAGGCTCAGTTTGTTGTTGTTGTTGTAAAGGCATTGAACAACCTGCTTCCCCACCCCTTGCCCTCAAAAGCAATAAAGAAAAGGGAAAGGGCAAAAAAAAACTGAAATATGACAAAAAGGACACACACAACAGGTACATACTAAATTATATTATATTGTAAATGTATGTCATCTAAGACTTCCTCTATTTGATAGTCCTTGATGCTTAAATATATCAAGGTTTCTCAAACTGTAAAAGGTACAGGTGAAATAGACTCCATGATAGAACAATTTCACCACTTTAGCAGTCCAAAACAGCCTGTTTCTCTGGAAAGGTCCCAAATTGATCATTTTCAAATATTGGAAGTTTGATGATTATTAAAATGCAGCTTTATTCTGTGAAAGATCTACCTTGCAGACCCTCCCCCCCCCAATAAACATAGGCAATCGAAAAAGAGACAAGTCAGAAAAAGATAAAAGGAAAAAAGCATCGCAGCACCATGTGTGTTCAACAAACTTATAGTCCAGTACTAATTAACTGTGGGTCATCACAGTTCATCTTATGGATGAAAAGTTGTTCACTTGAACTCTCTTAAGTATCAAAAAAACTACCTTATAGTCTGGTACTTTAATGTAGTCGGAAGAAACAAGGAGGATGTTTTCTGGCTTCAGATCTGTATGAATTAACCGCAGCTCATGCATAACTGCAAGCATAATGAACAAAATTAATGAAATGTTAACACCATCCAAAGTTATTTGAATCTATGCCTATCCAAGCGCCAAAGTCTCAAAACTGGGAAACATGAGAGGAAAAAGATGGAATAAAGAAGAAAAAACGTTTGTTGAAGTGTTCATTAATGGTCAAAATATGAGATAAATAGTTAACCTAAAGAATTCAATACAGATAAGAGTAGTGCAAGAAATGTCCACACACATGCTACAGACTCCAAAATCTGTCTGCCAAACTCCCGGACTAGATCAATGGGAAATGAACGGTAGCTGTTTTTGCGTAGAAAATCATATAAGCTTGGCCCAAGCTTCTCAAATACCTGTTAAAACCATTTCAGTCCATCTGTATGCTTTTAACTCACAAGATATATACAGGCAAGAAGGATTATTCATTGCCCTCTCAAATTAATTAAATCACGAGTACCAATAAATACTTACGATACAAATATGATTACGATACTCAAACCAATTCCGAATTTGCACACAACTGCAAAGAATAAGAACACTTATACCGAAACCACTTTAAATTTCTATGGTCGAAAAGATGACAGAGAAAAGAAAATCCTTACCGGGTGCCTCCAATGTCATGCCTGGCAAGGTTTTGCAAGATATCAATTTCAATCATTGCTGCTTCACGATATTTAGGTATGGAACGAACAATTTTAATTGCCACCATCTCTTTCCTTTCCATGTCCAAACACTCCAAGACTTGACCAAATGTTCCTGCAGCAAATGTCATGGAATAAATTAAGCTAGAGTGCATTTATTGCATAGCATCAGAATGCAACAGAGATAAAACTCATGTTGTTCAGCATAAAAATTTTGTAGAAACTAACCTTCTCCCATTTTGCTCATGATCCGGTCTGGGGCATTACAATTTCATAGAATGATATTGAATGCGAACGAGGGGGAAAAAGAAAAGAGATTAGAAACTTCATAAATAGTATGTTTATGTACAAATCAAACCAATTAGAGTGTAGAATTAGCATTGGATGCTGCCAATGCCTAAAGCTCTTTCTTGCAAGTCATTACTCCATAGTTCCTTTTCTATTCATGTAAAAAAAAAGCAACAAAATAGAAAAGGTTCCCACAATTTTGGGGGGGGGGTTTGGCTAGGGTTTTATGTATGTAATCATACGCCCACAAATAAAGAGTTTGATTATTGTTATTCATATTATCTACCAAACACATGCTTATTATTAGGGGCTGAACACAAAAGCCAACTTATTCCCATTAGTGCAGTTTATGGTGTTCTTAGATAAATGTATTATACTTCCAAGTTGGCAGGTCTATCATGACCTTTTTCCCTTTGGATCGTAACGTGTTTAGTATGTGTTTCTCTTCAAAATAATCAGCAAAAGGAGAAGTATTTATTACAGCGGGAAGTTAGGTTCTCTCCAACAACAAAGATGTAATGGCCATCTTTATCATCAGGTCTCCAAGGGGGGGATCCTAGGCGTGACAAAGGCTTGTTAGTCATAGGAACATAGGGATAATTGGGAACCACCGCACTTGCAAACTCTTGCCCACAATATATTGGTGGAAGAACCTATAAAAGCAAAATCAAGCATCAGGAAGGGGAATAAAGAAAAATCATATCATCTATTATAGCTGTGATGAAAACAAACCGACAAAGAAAACAAACCAACAAACAAAGAACAAGCAGGCATAGAATTTATGCGGTTTGGCTTGTAAGCCTACGTCCACGAGTATAGAAGAGCAGAATACACCATCAAAAAGCAAGAAAAAGGTGCAAAAGGAGAAAATCTCTCTCTGAAAACCCTAGCCGTCAATACACCCAGAACAAATAAGCTAATCACCAAATCATAGGACATACAACTATTTATAAACAAATGACCAGCAGGTACTTCCATCTAAATCCAAATCAGGTTAGATCCAGCCCCTCCACCCCAAGATTACTCCATATGATTAGGCTTTAATTCGAGCCGCAACAAAGAATTCAATGCACAAGATAACATGATTCTAGAAAAATAATGACGGCATAAATAGTTACATTTAATTCATAGGTGTCTGTATGAGCACAAACTAGCATATACAGTAATTAACGATTAAATATATACTCACATCCCTTCCATATTTGGCCTTGAGCTTTGAAAGAATTTGGAACTAGCTATATCAATAATTGATTAATTCCTATTATAAGGCTCTAGTTTAAACCTACATGGTTGAGTCCAATTTATAACACTTTTTCACACATTAGGCGTATAACTTTTACACATTCATTCTAACCAAATACCATTTAACTACCACCCCTTTGTCATCTCTTCTCATTTCTTGTTTTTCAAACTTTGATGTTTCATTGTATCTGAATTGTACTCTGTATTCGACATTCAGGTCAATTGAATTATATAGACTTCACCAAAAAAAAAAACCCGAATGCTATTATGTTCTTGCACAAATTCAGAAGTATTTTACAAAGTGAAAGAATGATTAATATGTAGAATTTGTTGATCAAGAATCTTGAATTAGATAGAGACAAGATAAAAGACAAGTCTTTATCAATAATTGTTCTTTCTTTTTTTTTCCCTCTTCTTCTGATTTCTCCTTCAGCCATTGTTATATCCGTAAGCACATACACACACACATATATTAAATATAGATGCAAATATGGTATAGATCATCAAGAAAGTGATGAGACATCCACGATTAACAGAACACGATGCAAATTACAAGTATATTCAATAGAAAATGAACAGAAAACGAAAATACATATAATCTAACAAAATCTGTTTCTATGGAGAGGGGGAAGGAGGGAGGACCTTAGGAGGAGGAATTGGAGGAGGCATGTCCCATGTCAACCGAGGTCTCTTTCTTGGGCGTTTGTCCATGCTCCTCATTGGCAACTCTGTAATTCTCTGCATCTCCATTGCAAGAATTTGAGAAAGAGAGAGATATTAGGTAGATCCGGAAAGATAAAGAAATTGGAAATCGACGGAACTTGTTTCTCAGAAACCCTTGCTGTGTTGCGCAGGCAACGAAGCAGATCTAATCAATCATGAGAGAGAGAGAGAGAGAGAGAGAGAGACTTGGGATAGGGTTACGAGACTTAACCATGGTTAGAAAAAACAGAAAAAGAAAATTTAAAAATTGAATTGTTTGCACATGGATTCAGAGAGGGGGGGCGGGGGGAAGAGAGAGAGAGAGACAGGAAGTGACCGGTGGTTGCCCCAAATGAGCAGGCCTGGTATCGCATCGTCGCTTGCACGTTTTTATCATTCCTCCCTCACCTTTTTTTTTTTTTTTTTTTTTTTTTTTTTATTTATATCTAAAGATTGTATGGCGAGTGTTTGTGGGGGGGTACGTGGCTGTTAATGAATGGAAAATGACTTAATGGTAATTCAAAATTACTATTTTTTAATACTGTTTAATACTGGTTATATTTGGTAAAAAAAGAAAAAATTGTGAATGGGCATATGAGAATTAAATTTCTAAATGATATAATAATTTTTTTAAAAAATTCAATTACTTCTTCATAACCACTCGTAACAACCCTTTTCCATTTTTTTCCCCAAATTTACATTTTTAAAGTTCTATTTTTCTCTTAATTTAATTTTTAGTAAATTCTTTTCAGATTTTTGATACCATTTTCTTTCCCAAATTTACATTTTTAAAATTCTCTTTTTTTTTTTATTTCAATTTTTATTAAATTCATTTTAAGTTTTTGAACCTAAAGTCAAATATTCTTCTCATTAAATTAATTATCCGTTAATATGCATACTACTGTGTATATATAATAAAAAGTAATTCTCTTTTAATTTATAAATTTGCAACTTTAAATTTTAGTACAGGCAAAATCAAATTTTAAAAATCTTAATGGTTTTACTTGCGAAACTAATCAATACCATGTTTAGTTTTATTTTTACAGATGTGGGACTTTAATTCAAGAAAAAAAGCATTAAATTGCACCATTCCTCCTAGAACATCTTTATTCCGAGGGGGAAGAGGCTGCAAGGTGCCAAAAAGGCAAAATCGGGCACTTGAATAGGATGTGCAGACACTAAATGGCATCTGGATTTGATCTCCATGCAGGCAACTGGATATGATCAGCTTTGCTTGGGCAACCTATGCTTGTGCGATGTTAGAAAACACAAAAAAAAATTATCTTTCAAATTTGATTCAAGTTACTAGTTTTTAGAGCCTCACGGGTGGGGCATAACTACTAGTCTTGCTCTTCCTACTCAACCGTCTAATTTGAGTCCTTAAATCCATCCAACTTTACTCATCAGGAGTTTGGTTCGTGATATGAAACTTGCAATAAGCTGACTAAAATGAATGCATAAAGGCGCCTTTCCAATGACAATGGTTGTTTCTTGTCTTCCAGAATTACAAACCCAAGGAGGTCGCTGAGCTGTTCCAATCCTTTCCATGGGACAAATGACATCTCCAAATTTCAAATCCAAAGCGCTTGGGGAAGCATAGCCTGTGGAAGATTATGTGGTTACAAGAGGTTGCTCGACGCAGGACAAGTCACTGTCTGTGGGGAAAGTTAAAAGAGAAAAAGCTAGGTAAAAGCATTAGCTGATCAGCATCTCATGGAACTTCTCAGCAGGTGGGTGCAGCTAGAAATGAGTTCCAACAAAAGACCCAGCTGCTTCATCACCACCCATTTTTCCCTACGAAATCAAGGGGCAATCATATAGTTATGACTCAACAAGATTAGTTGGTTCTTGGCTCTCCTTCAAATGCTCAAGGAAAATTCTCAAGACCTCATAAGTCTCATCTTTTTCCTCGTGTCTCTGGTCTCTTGCGACGAAAACATGAAGTTTATTTTTAACTTGAATCCAGCTGCACCCAGGAACTCTTTTCATCTCTTTCATTCTCATCTCTGCTCTAATCATTGACACACACTGCCATCTTCCAGCAGCAGAATGGGCATTTGAGAGCATTACGTAAGAAGACACATCCGCAGGATCTAATTCCAAGATTCTTCTGGCTGCTAGTTCACCCAACTCCGTATTTGAGTGAATTTGGCAGCCACCAAGCAGTGCCTTCCAAAACCCGAGTCCCGGATCAAAAGGCAAATTGCCAATAAACCTCTTAGCTTCTTCAAAACGCCCAGAGCGAGAGAGCAAGTCAACGACACAAGCATAGTGCTCTGCCTTTAGCATGCTTGGATTCTCTTTTCTAACCATGTTGAAATAAGAATAACCTTTGTCAACAAGACCAGCATAGTTACAAGCCAGAAGGAGACCAAGAATAGTAACACTATTAGGCTTAAGTCCCGCAACCTGCACTTTATCAAAAAAATCTAACGCTTCATTAGCTTGCCCATTTTGCGCATAACCACAAATCATAGCATTCCAAGAAACTATATTTCTTTCTGTGAGTTTATTGAAAATCAAGAGACCATCCTCCATACTTCCACATTTTACATAAAAGCTTATTAGAGAATTACCAACAAAGACATCAAATTTTCCCAGGAACTTAAGAGCGCAAGCATGTAAACTTTGACCCATCCCAAGAGCTGCTATATTTGCCGCTGCACTTATGGCACAGGGGAACGTAGATTCATTAGGGTGCATACCTTCTCTAAGCATCTTGATAAAAATATTCACAGCCACTTCATTGTAACCCATTTGACTAGACCCACCAATCATTGCGTTCCAAGAAACAACATTTCTCTCCGGCATTGCCCCAAAAAGCATTTCAGCATCCTCAAATTTCCCTTTTTTTAAATACCCATGTATCAAACTAGTGTAAGAAACAATATTTGGTTCGTCGGTATCTTCAAAAGCTCTTCTAGCTTCCTCTATGGTACTCAACTTTGCATACAAGTCTAGAACAGCACTACCAACAAACACATTGCATTGAAGACCTATCTTCGTCGTGAAAGCATGAAATTGCTTCCCTAAATTGAGATCTTTCAGCAATATCGAAGAGTGAAGTAGGGTGCCGAAAGTGAATTCATTGGGTCTAATGTTCAACACAAGCATTCTTGAGAAAAGATAAATGGCCCTTTCATATTGGTTTTGCTTAACAAAGCGACCTATAATTGAGGTGGCTACTGACACGTTTAAGTCGGACACTTTGTCGAACACTTGATAAGCGTCTGAGAATTCCCTCAAAGAACTGACTCCGTCTGCTTCAGCAGCTGCAAAAGCATCCTGGGTTTGGATGAAACTAGTACAAACTGACGCAGTGTGAGTGCTTCTACGGAAATTGATGATGGTTTTAATGATAGAAGTCAAATAAAGTGTAGATCTTTTTATCGGAGTGTTGTAGGGGACCATTTAGGCGAGTGGAGTTATTGGTCGAGCTAGAAGAATCATGGCCTCTTCCGCTCTTTTGCATTTCAAGGTAAGAGTTTTGAGATGCTGTTTCTCTAGATAGAACAAGATTTCACTCCTGTTGAGACAGAGCACATGTGGCACAAATTTAAGAAAAATTGCCAGTCAAATCAAAATAATACCAAGGGTTCGCTCTTGAGTTGCCTTGCTTCTCTAGCTTCTTGCTTCTCCTTGCTATAGATTTTTCATGGATTGGTTGACTCCAAGGGAGCCAACGTCTTTCTCAGAGGGCAGAGGAATGAAGGTAGGCGACACCAAATTGCAGCATTGTTAGAAAAAAAAAGGGGAAGAGTGCCCCAAGCAAGTTGATTTAAAGTGACAACCCGACCTCGGGTGCAAATTTTTGGAAGCCCATGATTTAAAATATTATGCTAATATTCTATTTTTAGTTAAAATTATTATTTTATTATTTTTTGGGCTTCAGAGTTGTTTTTAGAATAAAATTTCATTTTCTGAAAATCAAATTGAAAATTAATCAACCGTCCAATTCTTTTGATTGAAATGATTTAATTTGAGCCTTTAGATATGATGAAAGAAAATATAGGATAGAAAATCTTTGTTGTCAAGACATTGAGTGATATCTTATAAATTGTAAACAATTTATTTCTTCTCTTTTATTATTAATTTTTGTTTATAATAATTTTGATTAATTTAATTAGTTGTAGACAATTTATTTCTTGACTTATCGATGTTTTCTTTTATATTCACTTAACATAAATTTAAGTTATAACTTTGATTTTTTTTTACATTAATTATTAAGTTCAATTATACCAAGTGATTGGACGAGTTATCGAGTCGCGAGGCCACCGAAGTGGTCATTCAAGTGATTGGCAAGTTCATAAGGTAATGACAGTCCTGAGCTATGCAAGTTCTATGTAGACTTTGCCAAGAGTCAAAAGGAGCGTTGTTGTGAAGGGAACGATGATGCACTGTTTCTCTAGGCTACTATAGGCGCAGAGAAAGAGCTCCGTCTTGATTTTCATGAACAGCAGCACCAACTGACAGGTGGGTTTTACTTGAAAATGGAAGAAATTGCTAGTTGTCCTAATTTTGGCAATAATTCGAGCTTTTCTTCTCTGAAGTCTCCGCATCCTACCTCGTGACTCATCTTGCTGAGAACTTGGTGTCCTCTTTGTTCTCAAAATGTCGGTTGCTTGATCATTTGAGGCTTGAAAAATGCAGTGGATTGCAAAGTGTTGATCTGAATGTGGATAACAGTCTTCAGACATTGATCCTGTTGGACAGTCCAAACATGGCTTGTATTTCAATCTCTTCGACCCTAAAAAAGTTTTGGTATCATGGTGCCCTTCCAAGGATTTGGATGAATAACATTCCGACTTGGATGATGCAATGTGCGACTTTAAAGACGGACCTGGCCAAAATGAGTTTGATGTTGAGGAAGTAATGCCTCTCCTTCAATCCCTAAAGAATGTTCATAGTTTGGCCCTGAGTGTCTGGCTTCTTGAGGTGAATTAAATTTCCAAATACACCGTTACAAGTAAAATTAGGATTTTTCCCATGAGGCCTTATCATGGCCCACAAAGAATTCATGATGTGAAACACAGAGACAAAGGGCTGATCTTTGAATAGGAAAAAAAGCAGATCCCAACAAATTCAGATGAATAAATCTGTTACCTGCCTAGTCAATTATTAAATTTGTCACCACAAACAGCATTTTTTTCATTAATATCCTTTCAGTATTCTGACTCTGCAATTTGTATATGTTAAAAGTGGTTATGTTCAGGTGGAGTCATTTTTGAGAGACTTGAATTCCAATTCTAGAAGTTGAAAGGATTCTGGTGGGTAGATTCTGTCATGAACAAATCAAAGCAGGGCCCAATCGCTTGCTTATGAAGATAAACTCCACGTTAGGAAAAGCTCTTCATCAACGTAAGTGCTTGTTTCACAGCTTTTAAGATTTTGTGGCATTGCTTTAATTTGGATATCAATGATCTCCTCCAAAATGCAGATCAACCCAACTCGGGAGTCCTTTGTCGTGCCCACATTTCACCAATTTTGGCATGAACCTTACACATGGATTGATTGTTCAAATGTCAATTCTGTTGATTCAAAGCTGGCCCATCTTGAGTTTGTCAAGTTGGTTGGTAGTCCATATGACGGGTACAGGTGCTATTAATGGATTTAGTTCTGGCAAAAGCAGTTAATAGATCCAAGTTCCATCCAAGGAATACCCATATGGCTTCGTAGATGACAGTAGCAGTTGCCTAGCTCCCAAAAGTGACAGATTCCAATGAGTGTCCCGTGTTTCACTCTCCACTGCATCAAATGTAACTGTTGGTATTATTTTCTCACTGGTCAAAATAGAAAGCCTATCCCTGCCTTTACTAGAATGCAGTCTTGTCCTGCTCTGCTATTGAAAACCTTTTAATCTCCTAAATGCAAGCTTGTTTGCTCCTTTACTTGTCAATACATAGGATTGATTCTGTTTTGTTTGTCATGGCAATCCACGATCTAACCAAAAACATGGTTCATAAACCACCAGTCGCTCCCCACAAATAATTCTTCATGTATCCATCTGGTCTGACCAATGATGTGCCTTGTTCTGGGATTCAGTCAATGAGATCAACTAGACCCTTCTGTCTATTTACTTTTTAATGGGAATGAGTCCCTGCTTAGACAACTGCCATGACATGGATTGTTTATAGTCCAATCAAGAGAACTTCCCTCTAGAGGGTCTGTCTGCCTCCAAGGTCATTTCAATAAGAATTTTGCCTCTCTTATTGATTCATGAGTCTCCAGTCCATAAAATACAAACTGCATCTGTTGGCATTTGTGATTTGTCTCAAGTTTCTGATTTCCGGTCAAATGCATAATCCTTTCTAATTGTAATTCCACGACCATTTTGTAAAGCAGCCAAAAGCATAGGCATATTCCGCTCCACATAATTTTTGTATCCAGTATGTGACTTAAATATGCTGCATATTCCTTTCTGATAGAAATTCCATTCTTCTTAAAGCAGAAAAAGGCATCGATGTGGTTGAATTCTTGAAAAATATCTTTCTTCTTGCTCTCTGCAGACAAATTTTTGAAAAAAAAATATCATGGAGCATGAGCAACTCGACTTCATAAGCAATATACCAGTGGAGGTCCTTTGCCATATCATCTCTTTCCTTCCATCAAAACAGGCAGTGAGAACTAGCATCCTCTCAACCTTGTGGAAGAGTCTCTGGACAACGCGAGATACAAATTTGGGGTTCAGTTTAGATGATTTAACCGGAGAAGAAGAAGCTAGGCAAAATTTGTTGAGAACTATCAGTATGTCGTTGGAGACGAATGATGGGCATCATCAACAATATAGACTCCGTTTTAACCCAACAGAAATTGTAAACAAGATGGACGAGTTGTTTTTTATAGCAACCAAAGGAGTAGAGAGGGAGCTTCATCTCAACTTCTCAAGAGGGATCGATGTAAATGATTTCAGTTTGAACTTGGGCATGTCAACTTGCCCTTCTTTTGCTGGATTTCCAGGTTTTTCTACTCTTAAGACTCTTCACGTCAGATCAGTCACCCACCATGCTTCAAGCTTCATATCTTCTTTTTTCTCCAACTGTGAGGTACTGGAAAGCTTGCAGCTTGAAAAGTGCAATGGATTGCGTTGTGTCAATATCAAAGCAAACGATTATCTTAAGATGTTGGTTGTCTCGGACTGCCCAAATATATCTAACCTGAGCGTTTCAGCTCCTAATCTCCGTAGCTTTTCTTATCAAGGAGTCCTTCCCCAGATTCAGTTGGACAACATCCCAAATTTGGATTACGTGAAGCTCGATTTTACATCCGTCACAAGCCATCACGAATTCGACTGCGAAGAAATTGTGCATCTTTTGGCTTCTCTGAAAGATGTCGAGACTATGATTCTCAGTGGCTGGCTTCTTGAGGTATGTGCGTCCATACATTCAAATCATGTCTACTTGTCTCTCAAGTTCATTGTCCAATAACTCCCAACTTATGGTTCGACCAAAAGTGGCTGTGTTCGGGAGGAATCATATTCGAGTGGCTAGATTTTCAGTTCAACAAGTTGAAGCAATTGCAGTGGGTGGATACTGTAATTGACAGAGCCAAACAAGACTCACTTACGTGGTTTCTACGAATAACACCCACATTGGAAAGGTTATTCATTCGAGTAAGTGCCTTTTCTTAGGTATTTTATGCTCCGTTCAAGTGTTTTAGTTTGCATGTTGTTGATCATTTGTCTATCTAAATTTACAGATCGATCAGAATCGTAGGTCTGTCATGCCTCCATATTCTCATGATTTCTGGCACGAGCCTCAACAATGGATTGATTACTCCATTTTGAAACCTAATGCTTCGTATCTTCAAAACCTAAAAGTGTTCAAGCTCATCGGGGTAGACAGTGAAGATCAACTACTAATAACGGATCATTTCCTCATGAAGGCTGTTAATCTCGAGTCGATGATTGTAATCTCAGCAGATAATTGATGGCATGTTGTAAATATCTCTAAGATTCAAACACAGAAGAAACCAACATCAAACTCAACAAGTTTAGAATAGTCATTGATGGCATGATTGTAATCTCAGCAGAGAACCATTGATGGCATGATTTCTTAATTAATTTAATTACGCTTTTAGATTTTTTTTTAAAGTAAAAATTAGAAATTGAGACCAAAAGTCCATTTAAATTAGAGCCCAATTGAACAAAGCCTATTTTCAAGATGATAGCCCATGATCAATTGCAACCCAATTGAGTCAAGCCCAACATTAAACTCAAGCCCAAGTGGAAGCACAGTCTCAAATGAGTCCCAGCCTCCCTCCCCCCCACGCGTGAAGAACCAGCGCAAGCTGTGAATATGAGAAACAGGATTTAGCAAGCTATTGAATTGGAAACAACAATCGAAGAGGAAAAAGGAAAGAAAATCTAAGCCTAGGGCTTGCAGGAAATCAAGTCCCCGCTCTTTGTTCTTGTTTTTCCGCTGTTCAGTAGCTCTCAATTTTGTTAGCCAAGAAACTCTCAATTTTAATTCTAGATTAGTTCAATTCACAGTAGCATCCACCGTCAATCTTCGTCGACTTCGTGTTCCGTTCGATTTCACCAATTCCTTCAATCTTCAGCCGTCAATCATCCATCGTCTTTGCCTCTACTTCGAGTTCCATCGCGTTCGGTCATCAGCTTCGGTTCGATTCCTCTTCGCGTTCGAGTCTAACTCTTCAATTTCACCGCCGAACAGTCACTTCGTCACAGCCGTTTCGACCACCGTTTGTTCCAATAGCCAACGCCGTTGATTTCACCAGATTCAGTCACCAATTTCCTCAGATTCCACAGCCGACTTCGAGTTCTCCGCCATCTTCATCTTCGACTCTTCTCTGTTCGCCTTGAATCCTCGCCATCTCAGTTCGTTTTCCGGTCTATAGACGCTTCCAGTCCCTGTTCATCTTCGTCCTCGAATCGCCTCTGTTCGTCTTCGTATGCAAAGCCGCGTGTTCGAGTCTCATCATCTTCAGCAGTCTCCGATCAGTTCGCCAACTTCGCCGTCCGCCTCTGCCGTCGATTGGGCATCAGCCTCCGCCTTGACTCTTCGAACGCCGCCATCGAACCGTCATCGAAGCCCTAGCCCTAATTCCCCCGGTCTGCGCGACTATTCATCTTCTCCTTTGATTTTTATTTCTATACAAAACTTTAAGTGAGCAAAAAATAAATTCCGTTTCTAAATCCGATTGTAAGTAACAGGGTTTCCAATGTAGCACTATCTCTTTCAACCATTATTGTGCAGGACAATATTGTGGCTCCTTTATTGTTGATGGGTCCCTAGAAACCAATTTTGATACACACAGAAAACTGAATAAAGAAGTAGTTAATGTTGATGATTCAAAAGTCAACGTTACATACAAAAAGATCCATTTCCGGAAAGTAATGCTAAACGAATTCTCAAATGAAGTGTAAAATAGAATTCCAATGTAGCATCCTTATACTTCCTTATTCCTAATGACTCAAAAAAATGGATGGTGTTAGCCAAACGGGTGAATAAGACCGCCCAAATTTCACTGAACTTTGTCTTTCAATTTTCTTCAAATCACCATCAGTAATATCGTATGAAACTTTCCGCCCAAAAAAAAAAAATATATATATATATATATCGTATGAAACATCTTGTATGGAGGCCCATGATTGGCAACAAAAACCTCGTTTTTGATAACGCCACCGAGAAACACGATAGACCCTCCAATGTTGGGCCAGTTCAGTCATGGTTGGGCCAAGGTTCTTGATTTTTGGGGCTTTGGGTTTTTTTTGAGTATGGTACGGAACCACTCGAACGGTTTATATAATTTCTCAAATTAATAAGTGACGGTGATATATTTTCTTAATTATAAATCCAAGAGAGATTATTTTTTAGCTGTTCTTATCGTAATTGAATCAAATTAAATTAATCACCATTATTTCTCAAACCAAAACCGAGCCCAAGAAATAGACACGCAAAAACGGGACTGACTTTTGTCTGAACCTCCGATCCCTGACTCCGTCTCAACGACCGCAGCAGAGGAAACCGTGGCCATGGCCGCCGCCATCTCTCTCTCTCTCTCCTTGTCCTCTCACCGCCGCCATTCTTTCTCCTCCATTCTCACATCCTCCTCTCGCTCTTCCCCTCCTTGTCCTCCGCTCTCTCTCCCCTTTCTCAAAACCCTCAAAGACCCTAATTTCCGAATCTGCGCCTCTTCTTCCATGAGCGTTCAAGCTCCTATGGAATCATCGCAGACCTCATTTCTTGATCGGAGAGAGAGTGGATATCTGCACTTCGTGAAATACCACGGTCTCGGCAACGACTTCATTTTGGTAATCACTTTCTCTCAATCTCGATCAAATTGTTGATGTATTTCATTGATTTAGTTGAGTTTTTCTTCAATTTGTGATTTTTTTGGGATTTAGGTTGATAACAGAGACTCGTTGGAACCTAGGGTCACGCCGGAGCAAGCGTTGAGGCTTTGTGATCGGAACTTTGGGATTGGGGCTGATGGAGTGATTTTCGCTATGCCGGGAAGTAATGGTGCTGATTATACTATGAGAATCTTCAACTCTGATGGGAGTGAACCTGAGGTATTCTTGAACGTTAATTAGAAACTGACTTGTTCTTTATGTTCAGAATTTTGCTATGTTTTGATTCAGAACAAATGTTAGGGTTTCTTTTTATTTTTTATTTTTTGTGTGTGTGTCCTATGATCATCTTTAATAACAAACAAATATCTTTAGTGCCAATGATTTTAGATCTTTTTATACCAAATATTGGTGTGCCAATTGCATACCATATTTTTGACAAATTCGGCATGTGTACCACTTTTTGTTACTTGGTGGGCTGGTCATCTTTGGTATCATGCGGACATCTTTTGGCAAAAGAGTGTATATTTTGTGCCATGTTATTATGTTTATACCAATCTGACTATTTTTTTTTAATCTCCATTGCCTCCCACATTTTGGACCATGACGAATCCAATATCAAAGTGGTATTATAAAATGTCCTTTTGTGTATATGGTATGTAAAAGCACTTGTTGTGCGCATATAGCACATGTAATATTTTGCATTGCGGTCATACTTTTGCTGTATTTTACCTGGCTTTCAGAGGCTGTAACTTCTATGGAGTGGTGGGAACAAAGTAGATAGTTGAAGTGTCTCCTCTTTATTGGAAAGTTGAATTTGACGGGCCTTTCGAAATTTCGTTGGCCTAGAATTTAGACTGGAGAAGAATGATGGAAGTTAGATTATATCCTCTGTTTTTATCTTCGGTAGCTACCAGCTTTTGCTTAGTGTGGTATACAAAACCTTTGACCCTCATTTGCTTTTAATATTGCCTTTTAGATACTTGGACTGAACGTTGCATTTTACTTTAACAGTTGTGTATTATATAAAGAATCCGCAACAAATTAAGGGACGAAAAAATTAGTTATTCACTCAGAGCGAGATTTGGGGAGACAGTCACTTTATTCTTTTTTGTAATCATTGGCTAGGACATTGATAGTAATATTTTATACTGTTAAGCAGAGATGGGTTTTTCTTTAGGGAGGTGGGGGTAGGGGTGTGATGTTTTGAGACTCTGGAAGGACATAGAAGGAACAAATTCAATGACGAGGTGGCACCTGTCAATAAGATATCAACCATGGTTGATTTCATTCTTGTTGTATGGGTGCTCAGAATTTTCTTATCATGTAATGTCTCTTGTTCTTCGGCTTTTCTAGAACTTGATACCGTGATTTTCCTTTTCCTTCTCAGATTTGATACTGTGAAGTCTGTTCTACCCTCCCTTCTTTACAATTCTGTGACTTGTAAAGTTCGTTTATGAGGATGAGTTTGCTTGTCTCAATGTCTTCATCACATGCATGTTATTGACTCTGACACTCATTCCTTTTCTATTCTGTAGATGTGTGGTAATGGCATGCGGTGCTTTGCCAGATTTATTGCTGAGCTTGAGAATACACATGGGAGACGGAGGTATTATGTTAGGTTGATTTCAAATTTCTGTTGATTAAATTCTTTTTGTTGGGGGTGAGGTGGGGTAGCCTAGCAGCTTCATGAGCATGGCAGATTCGGTATAGATGGCCACATGCTTAATCCTATACCTTTTAATTATTTGTGCAGCTTTACTGTACATACTGGTGCAGGGTTAATTGTTCCTGAGATCCAAGAAGATGGGAAGGTATAATCTCCTATCATCATGTTGGTTTATGTCAGAACTTCATAGATGCTTATATCTTTAACAATTATATCAATGTAATCTTTGACTGGTTAGATGTTTAAAGTGAGTGACATGATTATCCTGTCACGTGTCCAAGCTTCAGGTTGTTATCATTTATCATTCTTCAGAAAAATCTTTAATGGATCAAAGAAAATCTAAGCAATTATGCCACGTGCTTGTGTTTTCTCTCATAAACTTTGTTCATAGATGTAAGATTTCAACAACCCACTCAAAAGCAATTTGGAATGTTGGATCTACCTTTCCAAATAAAAATTGCATTTGTGTTCCAGTGTAGTTCTAAAATGATTTGCTGTGATAAAATTATTTAAGGAAATGGTGTGGTCTATTTCAATATCAGGTTAGAGTGGATATGGGAAAGCCCATACTCAAAGCGTCAGACATACCTACAAAATTACCTGCACATAAGGATGAATCTGTTGTTAAATCAGAGCTAGTGGTAGACGGAGTAATCTGGAGTGTGACTTGTGTAAGTATGGGAAATCCTCACTGCGTTACCTTTGGTTCAAAAGATAACCAGGTAAGGAGTTTCATTTAACTGCCATCCCCTTTTTTTTTCCTTTTTTAATATACAATATTATTCTCTAACTGATCTTGCATCCTGATTTTGATCTCTAAATGCATTCTTACTTGTAAGTGGACAGGATCTAGTGGTTGATGAACTAAATTTAGCAGATATTGGTCCAAAATTTGAGCATCATCGTATGTTTCCAGCCCGAACAAATACAGGTTAGCTTATTTTATGATTTACAGGTTACAACCATCTTATGTGTTTTAGACAAAATTAATGCTATATTGCGGATATTGATTTGTATTTTGGATAATTTGATACCTCATCTGAGTTGGTGTGTCAAAACCCCATTACAGCAATCAAGAAGGCTCGTCTTTTGCATTCTATATTACCCCGTCATATATTTTACTTGTAATATTTGTCTAACTTCTTCTCATTAATAATGAGTTCCATTCCTTTGGACTTTGCAGAATTTGTCCAAGTCTTTTCTCCATCTCATCTGAAAATGCGTGTATGGGAACGAGGGGCAGGTTGGTTATACATTAAAGTGGTGGCTAAAATTCTGTCATGGTTGGCCACTTTGATCTTTTGATTGTCCAATGTGGAAGCACTAATGAAAAGGTCTTGAAACAGGGGCAACACTAGCCTGTGGAACAGGAGCTTGCGCAGTGGTGGTTGCAGCAGTTCTTGAGGGCCGTGCTGCGAGAGTAAGTCAGTGATACCACATATTTGGAAGATTAAAGGGTAAATTAACTTACGCATTGTAACCTTTCTTGTGAAACAGAAATGCACTGTGGATCTTCCTGGAGGGCCATTAGATATTGAATGGTGGGAGAAAGACAACCATGTCTACATGACAGGCCCTGCGGAGGTAGTCTTTTATGGATCAGTGGCCCTATGAAGTTTCTCGGTCTCTTTGACATGGATGGGATTTATTATCCCATCTCGCTGATGCTTTTTTTTTTTTTGGTGGAAATGCAAGACTTAAGCATTTGTTTTAGGCATTGACTGTTGCTGTGATTGTGCCCTAGTTAGAAATATGTGGTCTCTCATGTATTCATAGAATATTTAATTAAGTGGGGAGATCTGCCCTTGTATTGTCCTAATGTCTTCCTGTTCGAGGCAGGCAATTTCTGTGTTCATTAGATTGGCCTAGACTGATTCCCCCGCCCAGCTTTGTGCGCTAGTTTGAAATGTGTAGTCTCTCATGTATTCATAGAATATTTAATTAAGTGGGGAGATCTGCCCTCGTATTGTCCTAATGTCTTCCTGTTCGAGGCAGGCAATTTCTGTGTTCATTCGATTGGCCTAGACTGATGCCCCCGCCCGACCGAATTAACTTCAAAAACAAAAAAAGAAACTTTTAAAACAACACTTTTCAAAAAATATTTTCAAAATTATCATACATATGTCGTGAGTATGTCGTGATTTGAAGTTACGATATTACTGTTCTTTGAACAGTGTCATGTCGTCACTTTAAGTCATGATATGGCACTATTCATCACGGTCTCATATCGTGATTTGAAGTCAGTATATGGTACTATACATGTCCTGATTTGAAATCACAACATGACATTGTTCATTGAACAGGAAATATTTTTTGAAGTGTATTGTTTTAAAATTTTTTTTTATTTTTGAGATTAATTCGGAACAAATTGTTGAACAATACGTTTCAAACCAGTTAGTACTAACTGGTGTTGGACATCTGAAGAGAGAGAGCGAGAGAGAGTTTATAAATGGTGTTTATAACAAAATATTTCAATGGTGTTTATAAATGAATCTTCAGAGATTATTCTTTCATTCTAGTGGCTTGAGATTATACAACAATCCACGGCTATTGGATAATAATTTAATGACCAATAATTTTAAGTGTTAATACCTCCACGAGTTTCATAGTGAGCCTTATATAATTACAATTTTAAATTTTTATACAAAATTTTGAATTTTATTTGTATAGTTTTACATCTTTTTGCCAAAAATAAATAAAAATAATCCCACCGACTCCAAAGTAAGAAATTGTTTATTGATTATACAGGCATTGATATTACATTAATAATTACTGAATTATTCTTAATAATTATCATTTTTTAATATAGAATTGTAGAATGATGTTGAGGGGGTCGAACAAAGCATGAGATCTAACAATGATAAAATTTGGTCAGTACCAAAAAAAAATGATAAAATTTGGTGGGTCATCACTACTTATGGAAATTTTGGGGGGCCGGGGGGGGGGAGTTGGGGATATTTTGTCTTGGAATTTATTGAACAGAGATGATATTTTGTCCTGGAATTTATTGAACACAGATGTCATCTCTGTTCAATTAATTTGGAAATCGTGGAGTGATGCAGTTAACTTCTTGCGATGCCATTCAATGATTTATTCAACAAAACATTTTTTGTTTCCATCTGGGTGTGGGTGTGCAAAATAAGTAATTTTAGATTTTACATGAAGAGTACTAATTGACACATTTAACGAAGTAACCTTTTTTGGGGAAGGAGAAAAAAATTTGGAGGGGGGGGGGGGTGGGGTGAAACCTAAGGTAAATGTTCTCTCTTTCTCTCTCTCTCTCTGGGTTTGGGATGGGGGTGGACAGATCCGCTGTGCAATGCCCCTTGATGTTGAATCGCTAGGTCCCACTTTCAAGGTTTTCAAAAAAAAATTATAAAAAGAATCTGCAACGGCTATTTTTTGATATGGGGTGAGGGCTATTCGTGCCGCTGAAGTACTTGAAGCTCCGAACATTTTTCACCCACACTATTTTCCGAAAATTGAATTCGGGAAAGTTGCCAATTTAAACTAAGCAAAAAGTCCAACGAAAAGCAAATCCAACAAGATTCAACCGACCAAAGGGCAAAGGAAAAAGATCGGTTCGGAAGCTCTTCTCCTTTGCTTCTCTTTCCCAAATTCTCTTCCTTTTTCCGATTATTCTTCTTGATCGATTTGGTAAGAACAACCTCTCTCTCTCTCTCTCTCTCTCTCTCTGAAACCCAAATTCACGTGTAGGGTTTTCTTTAAAGATTGAATACCTTGATTAGAGTACTTCATTTGATATAAATGATCAATCTGTTTATGGTTTTTGGTTCGTTTGGTACTAGATCCGTGTTTTGTTTAAATTTTGTTACTTAGGGTTTTTCTTTTTCTTTTCTTTTTTTTGGGTGGGGGCGACCGGCGGGAAGGGGGTAAACGTAATTCAAATTTCAAATGATTAATGGGTTATTGGTTGTTTGCTTTCCAGAGTTATTTGAGTATAAATGATGTCAATGACTCCAGAGCAGTTCAGGAAAAGTGCTCTTGGGTTAAGCCCATCACCTTCTCCTTTTCTTACACCTAGACCAGAAAGGCGACGACCCGAATCTTCAAGAACAATTGATTGGAATTCAAGCCGCCGGGACAAAGATCGTGAGGTCAATGTTCAAGTTCTTCTGAGATGCAGGTTCTCTCTCTCTCTCTCTCTCTCTCTCTCTCTCTCTCTCTCGCACCCTTGCACACTCACTTACACATCTTATTTGTGCAATTTATGAAGGTCTTAGTTGTCAATTCCACAATTGATATGGTAATACCTGTTTGTGACTTGTAAGATGGGTCGGTGTCGAGATTTGTCTTTTGGATAAGAATAATCATTGAAAATCTTGGTTGAATTCAGTACAAGATACGGTTGTTGCCCTTCTGCATTACTAGTATTTGGGGTTTGTTTTCACTTCATGTGAAACAATCTTGAAATTCAAGATTATTGGATTCCCTTGTAGATTCTTTGCAGAATAATTTTGCTTTCATATCTTATTCTCAGTATGCATAGTCAAAATTATATTGTCAGGAGCCCTTAAAAGTTCCAAAGATAAATTCATACTTGGATTATGTTTTGTTGTTTATTATTCTCCGTGTCTCTTTGTTCTAGCTGTATTAGAATGATTTGAGGAAAAGAAACAACACAACTTTATGGACATAAATTTCAACTTTCTTTGTTGTCAGGCCTTTAAGTGAAGATGAGCAGAAGGCAAACGTGCCTAAGGTGATATCATGTGATGAGCATAAAAGAGAAGTCACTGTTCTGCAAAATATAGCAAATAAGCAAATAGATAGAGTTTACAACTTTGACAAGGTACAAGCCTCAAACTCAGATTTGTGAATTTAACAAATTTTAACTTGTCCACACAAATAGTTGATATGATCTTTTCTGCCTTCTTTAAGGTTTTTGGGCCCAAAGCACAGCAAAGATCAATATATGACCAAGCAATTGTGCCTATAGTAAATGAAGTTCTTGAGGGTTTCAACTGCACTGTTTTTGCTTATGGCCAGACTGGGACAGGCAAAACCTATACAATGGAAGGAGGAATGAGAACAAAGGTATCGACATTTTTCAAATGCAAAATGTATATTCGAGTACCAAGTCCCCTTTTCATGGACATTTGCATCTTTGCTTATTAGGGAAGAGAATTGCCAGCTGAGGCTGGTGTCATTCCCAGAGCAGTACGTCAAATATTTGATACATTGGAGGCACAGAATGCTGATTATAGTATGAAAGTGACATTTTTAGAGCTTTACAATGAAGAAATAACTGATCTCCTTGCACCTGAAGACAATTCAAGATCTTTGGAAGAAAAACAGAGAAAACCTATTTCCTTGCTGGAGGATGGAAAGGGTTGTGTGGTTGTAAGAGGTCTTGAAGAAGAAGCCGTTTACAGCGCAAATGATATATATAATCTCTTGGAACGTGGAGCAGCTAAAAGGCGCACAGCTGATACATTGTTAAACAAGTGCAGCAGGTCTTTCTCAACCTTTTTTTTTTCAGGGCATGTGTCATGCAAGAGAGTGACTACAATGACTAACGAAGTTAACTTTGTTTTGCAGCCGATCTCATTCTGTCTTTACAATAACAATCCATGCGAAAGAAGCAACTATTGGAGATGAGGATGTAATCAAATGTGGCAAGCTTAACCTTGTGGATCTGGCTGGATCAGAGAACATATCTCGATCAGGGGCACGTGAGGTTTGAAATATAGCTATATTACCCTATTGGCATCAATTTGAATTCCTAGGACATCATGCATCCCCATAAGCATGTATTTTAATTGGGTCAGTAACCTTTCAATGTAATGGAAGAACAAAAGGTGTTGAAATTTCACAATAACTTGCCAAAACTCAGAAAGGCAACTTTGTTGTATTGAGCCAATTGCACTAAAAAACAAGAAGCTCACTCACCCGAGTAATTTTTACACTCATAACACAAGGACACTTACACACGAAATAGGTGTATTCCATCCAAGGGAACCCTAGAAAAAAGGATACACACTCAAGTTCTTGCACCAACACCTCAAAGACAAGGGACTCACTCAGTGAAATGTTTTTCCCCACATGAAAGGCTGCCAACAGAGCCAGCTACTCCATAAAGCAAGTCAAACCCTTGCTTTAGGCCTCCAATATTTTAGGTCTTTCATAGTTATAATTATAATTTAAACTATTACAAAAAGAACTGAAAAAGAAAAGAATAAAACTCATAGCAGTTAAGGCCCCTAATTAATTTCATTATTAATTAGTCAATTGCTTACTTCCCCACACTCGTATTTTTTCTGCTTCATTATCTCTCCAAATTCCCACCTAACCTTCTACCTGATTCATTTTATATTAGTTTCATTTTAATTAGTGCAATACACCTATTTTGGGCGTGAGCGTCTGTATGTTTTGGGAGTGTGAAAACAATTATATGGGAGGTGATCAAGTCTCTTGTATTTTTTGTACAATTGGCTCAATAAAATAAAGTTGCCTTTTTTTTTTTTAATTTTGGGCAATTTTATTGTGAAATTTCAACAGAAGGAATTACTTCTGCCTTTGGTTGTCAGCAGTAGAAAAGGAGCTGAGGAAGTCATCTCTTCGACAGAAGCAATACCTTGTACAATCATTAATGTTAACTCTAATAGTTCAAATCAAACAGTAGTATGGCAAACCCAGGATTCATTTTTTTCTCATGATTTTATTATTTTTTGTGAAAATGATAGGACTCATGTTCTTGCCTGAATCCATCTTTCACTAGTGCAGATGCATCAATAATTGATAAGAAATTTCACTTACTAACTGCTTTTCCATTTTGTTGATGTGATGATGGAATTAAAGGGTCGTGCAAGAGAAGCTGGAGAGATAAACAAAAGTTTGCTCACTCTGGGGCGCGTCATAAATGCACTTATTGAACATTCTGTTCACATACCTTACAGGTCTGTGAAAACTATAACAACATTTATGTCCATGTAGTGGTCTTTTTTCTCACTCCATTCAAACATTTAAGCAGGGATAGTAAGCTGACAAGGTTGTTGAGAGACTCACTTGGAGGGAAAACAAAAACTTGCATAATTGCAACAATATCTCCAACTGCTCATTGTTTGGAAGAAACTCTATGCACACTTGATTATGCCTGTCGTGCCAAGAGCATAAAAAATAAACCAGAGGTAATCTTTCATTACTTTTTCCTTCTTCACAGTTTTCATTTTAGTTTGTCTGCTACATTTTAAAAAATTTTTTGTTTGCAGGCAAATCAGAAAATATCCAAGGCTGTACTCCTGAAAGACCTCTACTTGGAACTTGAGAGAATGAAACAAGGTTCTCGATTGTGCTTGTTTTCTCTTCCTTTTTCTCTTTTGATGGAAAGTTATCGATTAGTATGTTCCATCTTTATCAAATCTGACAGATGTTCAAGCAGCAAGGGAAAAGAATGGCGTATACATACCTCAAGAGAGATATGTCCAGGATGAGGCTGAAAAGAAGGTATATCCTTCCAAATCACATAAAAATATGTGGAAACTGAGGCTCTTTTTGATATGAGCATGGATCATAAACTAACACTTTTGTAGGCTTTTAACTGTGTTAGTTGAAGCAAAAGATTCTCATTGCATTTAGGTCAACCTTGGGTGAAGAAAGTTGGCTATTCTAAATTGTCCATCAAACTAAATTGAATTCTGTTTATATAGTCACTGACAGATGGAAACTCCTATGTACTACCAAACTAGTGTTTCTTGACTGGTTTGCAGCTAATATATTATGTAAATGAAGTTGCATTCCTTGTTCTGTAGGCAAAGAATGAGAAGATTAACCAATTGGAGATTGATCTCAGCAATAGCGAAAAGGTACTGTTTGAATTTCCTTTGTTTTTCATGCATTGTGTACTTCACAAAGCATTGACTTCTCTATGCCACAGGAAGTTGATAAATTCCGTAAACTTTATGTTGTTGAACAAGAGGAGAAACTCAACTTAGAAAGTGAACTTGAGGACTGTAAGGTACCAATTATTGAGTTTAAAACTAGACTTAGATTTTTTGAAAGCTTCTATTCTAGCATCTGAGAGTTTCGCATATCATTTCTTCAGGTAAATCTGGAGAAAAGTAACAGCGTTTTGGAGGATCTTCAACAGGAATATGCTAAAGCCATCTCAAATTTGAAGGAAAAGGAGTTTTTTATTTCCAAACTAAAACACTCAGGTGAGTATTTGGAGAATTTATTGCTTTAGTCTTTGCATTTAGATGCATTCTGAATGTCCTCAAACATGTGTAAATCAGAAAATTCTTTGATCGAATGTGCAAAGGAGTTCCGTGAAAATTTGGAAAATGCCTCAGTAGATATGACTGCACTGCATGCCAAACTAGGTATGGAAATTTCTTCTTTCCACCTTCTTCAGAAATTTGACTTGCAATGAGTTTTGTATCAGAATATATTTCTATTTATCACCAATCGATGAACTTACTATGGTTCAGCATATACTAATCTGGTTCTTCTTCAAGTTCTGCTTCCAGAGTAATTTTACCTTGGAGATGATGAAAAGAATGATAAAGTATATCATATTCATGTGCCATAAATTTTCATGCACCTAATTAATGGTAGAGGCAAGCCTGCTTTGCTTTTCTTTGTTGCAATATGAACTGCACAATTTTAGTCTGCCATCTTGATGCCCTAATCAAACACTGTTGGTGTCAAGCTGAGAGTTAAGAGTTTGATACAGATCACAAAAGCAGGATTGAAGCTGTAAACCAAGGGTTGGTTTTGACAATTGGCTCTCAGCTTGATCAGAGCTTAAAAGACTTGAATCAGAACATCCTGAGTTCAGCTTTACAACAGCGGCAACACTTGCAAGGCATACAAGAACAAATATGTTCATTTGTTGCTACTAAATGTGATGTAAGACACATGCTTTCTCTAATCTCTGGTCTCATGAATATTCAGTGCTTTAATTACTAATGTGTGCTCCAGGCAGCACAAGTTCTCGAAAGAAAAGTCAACAACATGACAGATACATATACTTCAGGAGTAATGGCCTTGAAGGAGCTTGCTAACAAACTACACAGGAAGACCTGCACTGATCTGGAAGAGATAAACTCTGAAATTTTGTCCTGGACAGCGATTGTTGAGAATGTATTAACTTCCAGGAAAATTTCCATGAAGTCAAATGTCTAATGAAGCAATAATTGCCAAAACTTCTGACTTCTTAAATGTTTCTGCGTTACAGTTTGTTGCCAAAGCAGTTTCCGAGGCGAAGGATGTAATCTCTGATATCCATGGTTTCCTAAATGATCAAAAACAGCTATTAGCTTTCTCTTCTAAAGAGCAAGAGGAGGTTTGTGGATATACATCTTTATACCCTACCTTATACTTGGTTTAAGTTACAGTGATTTTCTTTTCTATCCTTGATTTTTGGAGTACCGTAATACCATTATAATCCTCTGGAAACAAAATTTAGGGATTGAAGAGGAGTCTTGCTTCAGCACAAGTGATTTCAGAGGCAACATTAAACTTTTTCAATGACATTAATCAGAAGGCCTCCACAGTCATGACCATACTTGAAGAAAGTGAAATTAAACATTATCACCAATTAGCAACATTTGAGAATAATTTTAAGGTAAATAGCTTCAAGCATGTGGTGAACGTAAATGGCCAAGACCAACAAGAAATTGAATTGATGGACTTCTTTCATCTTTGTTCAGGAAGAGGCTGCCAACGAAGAGAAATTGGCTATGGAAAGAATTGCTGTAATATTGGCAAACTTGACATCCAAGAAAACAGCTATGGTGGGCCATCCACCAAAAATATTTTTTCCTTTTCTGTGTAAATGGCAATGTGGCTTGAACACATTTATCCTGACTGTGTTTTATAGGTCTCTGATGCTTCCAGAAGTTTGACAAACTTGAGGTTAGGTCTGAGCAAGAAATTACAAGAAGAGATGTCCAAGATGCAGAAAGTGACTGCAGATGGTAAGCAAGCGGTGCACAAATTTGGAGAAAGGGTGAAAACCAATTTTTTGGAGGAGGCATTGTCATCAGCTGAAGCCCACTCGATTATGGAAAATTGCGTTCTGGATTGGTAAGCCTTGGTTTCTTTATTTGGTTTGTTTACAAGTACTCATATATATACATACATATATATATACAAATGAGCTATTGGAAATGAAGATTGCGGCCCTGTTCAAAGAGGCTTAAGAAGACAGAATCGCATTACTGTCCTGATATTCAACTGATTTGTGTCAACTTCTCTTGCCTTCTTGATATGCAGCTCAAAGATGGTGGATTATTCCAGAAAGCAATGGGAAGATGCCAAGTGCTATATAAATGAATTCAATAAAACAACAATCGCTGAAGTGAATTCCTCCATAAAGTAAGTTTTCTTGTCAATTATACCGTGGTTTAGTTTGGATTCCTTTAGCTTTTAAGTTTTCTAATGCAATGCATGCTTTTTATTTCTCAACAGGTCTAACATCTCTGAGAATAATGCTGCGCATGAAGAATTTGCCTCTGAATCCACAAATATGGGCACAGAAATTGATGCAAGAACCTGTGATGTGCTGGCATCTACCAATGGTAATGATGATCTTCAGAGTGATGCATCCACATTTTACCTACCTGTACTAAATATATGTCTACTTAACGTGAAAGACTGATGTGTCTGCAGATGCACTGAAGCTGGACCGTAAAATGAAAATGGACGTGGACTCCATGTCTGCATCATACATGGATCGGCTGAAATCAGCTCAAGAGAAGCAAAGCGAAGATATATCCAACCTTAGAAGCCAAGCAGAACAGTGCCTCACAAAAGATTATTTGGTGAGCTAACTTGCAAAAGCATTTCTCTTATACCTTGTTCTCTAAGCGCAACACAAGCATAGACATCTGGAGAGGCATAAGCAAACCCCTTATTTTTGTAGCTATGCTGCATCTAAAGTGTGATGCATTCCACAAGTACTCATATTTTGAATGGTGTATCCCTGAGCAGATTGAGCGAGAAAATATGCCTACGACACGGGAAATAGTTGTACCAACCATAGCATCCATAGAAGAGATGAGAACACCAGCTTTTGAGGATCTCACGGATATCAAAAAAGCTAACAATGGCAGACCAAAATGGAGCTACCCAGAAAGCAAGATCCCGCAACAACAGCTGACATCACCAAATAGAACTCCCTTTGTAGATGTGAATTGAGCAGGAGAAGTGCTGCTTTCTTGTGCATTTGACGATGAATGTTTAGCTGCGAGGACTACTACTAAGGCACTCATCACTGATGAGTTGGAACACAACCAAGCTGAGTCTGCTCCGACTTTGACATACACAAGAATAAATGGTATGTTATTATGATCTGGTTACATGGATTTCACTTTAATGGTTAAAACAAAAGTAAGCTATTGAGGTGGGCTTTGGGCTTAGTTTTGTTGGATCATAGCACTCTTGCCTTATGTTATGAAATTTTATAATTTTCTTATTTAGATAAAAAGTTTTCCCTTAAATGATCATCTAAACGATTTGAAACTTTTTTACTTGTAATAATATTTTGGATTCTAGATTTGTCAAATACTTGTATATAATGGCACAACTCCAAAAGAAAATACCAATTTGCTTTTGGAAGCATGTCATATATGGAGACGGCTCACTCTCTTTCTGTGAGCTTCCATTGCCAGACAATAATAATAATAAGTTTTCGTATTCTTCACTTCTTTCTCGTTCCCTCAAAAGATTTGATTAAAAAATATAGTTTTAATTTTAGGGTGGAAGAAAAGAATAAATTGAAAGAACAAATAGCAGCAAAAGGGAGACTACGAACGTGTGGTCAAACTAATGCTGTGATGCTTTGACCTTCTAATATGACTTTTTGAAAATGACTAAATGTTTAATTAATTTGAACAAGGAAGTATCATAAGCATACTAATAATCCCATTTCGTCTGCATATTTTGGATGACATGAGAGAGAAAAATATGTAGTTGGTCTAACGTGAAACATACTAAATTTCTTAATTAATACTCGATTTCGAATTTTGAGAATAAAAACTATTATGTTGAGAGATCTCTTTTTTTTTAAAAAATTTCATTAATAATTTAGGTCGGATTAATCTGAAAGTGATTCCAAATAATAATCGGTCAAATTTAAAAAAAAAAAAAAGGGGAGAGAGAATACGAGGCTACTTGCCTCTCCCTTTTTGATCCAAAATTCATTGAATCCTCCTTTCATCGTTCAAGTTTCTACATTTCCAAGTTTAATTTACTCTCTTTTCATACTAATTTTAGAAAAAGTGTTTCCCCTTCAAAACAAAACAAAGAATTGTCTCTTTCTTTTTTTAATTGGACTACCCAAAATATTATAATAACTAGAAGCATAAATCTATCAAATGCGTGCGTAACAAATTTACTGAGATATATGTGAAAAGGGTTCATTTCTATTTTTTTTTCTTTGCAAAAAAAGATAAATGGAAAGAAGAAGGAAAGAGAGTGAGAGTGAGAGAGAGCTTCGACGAAATTTAGACGTATTCGGTCCGAGCTAGCCACGGAGAGTCCAACAGACGCCACCTGTGACGCGTGCTCCCTGCTCCAAACCGACTTCAAAGCTGACGCGTTCCCTAAATCAACCAATCACGGCTTGCCGCGCAATCACTTCTGGCCTTTATTTTATCCCCCCTAGTCAATAGTCATGACCGCGCACGCTTGTCAACACATTCTTTGTACTCCACAAAGTTCCATTCAAACAAGTCATTCTCTGAGCCTATAAATACCCCATCTTACCCAACCAAAGTTCCATTCAATCCCACCCAACAAATTTTCTTCTCCTTCACGTCTTCAACCTCAGAAACCCAGAAAATTCAGAAGCCTCTGTATTAAACTTCAATCAAACAAGGTTGATAATTAATCTAGGGTATGGTCATGAAAAGAAGCATAGAGAGCATAGCCTCACCAAAATACCTCATGTTTCTCTCTGATAACACAAAACAAGTTGACCGGGACATGTCAGCTGGACCCTTCGAGTGCAGGACATGCAACCGGCGGTTCTCGACGTTCCAAGCCCTGGGGGGTCACCGTGCTAGCCACAAGAGGGTTAGAATATCCGAAGATCAAAGGACAAGATTGCGACTCGCAGCGATGAAGCCAAAGATGCATGAGTGTTCAATATGTGGTCTAGAGTTTGCCATGGGACAAGCTTTGGGAGGTCACATGAGAAGACATAAGGATGGTACGAATGAGACTACTTTGCCTTTGCTTCCAAGCGTCTCAAAAGGACCAAAAGTCTTGAAGAGATCAAATAGCAGTAGGAGAGTTATGAGTTTAGACTTGAATCTGACACCTTTGGAGAATGATTTGGAGTTGATGTTTGGAAAGTTGGCCCCAAAGGTTGACTTGTCTTTGTAAATATTTTCTACTTTTTCTTAGTTTTTCAGCTTTCCCCCTTAGTCTCATAGGTCCTTTCTTTTGTTACATTCAATCAATTCATTCATTTGTAAGATTTTCTTTTTCGTTTTCATTTTTTTCCTCAATCACATGCTAATTTGGAGAAAAGTGAGTTTAGCAAGTAATGGGAATTATTATTATTATTATTTGTAACTTGCTTAGTTTAACATGTTTGCAAAAGGAATGTTATGTTTTAGTTCGACATTTATGAGTTTTGTAAAACTTAAAAATAACTAAACTAACAATAAAAAAATTATAAAATTTCTTTTAAATAACAATGAGGATTAGTAACCACTGAGCTTTTGAAATGTATTGCTAAACCCACCAAGTATGTGTATTAGTTTACAGAGTACTGGCCAAAACCCCATTACTCATATAAGTTGTATATATAAATTCAAAAAATCTCTAATATAATTATGACATCTATGTAAATATTGTTGATACCCAATTTTGGAAATTAGCCGATCAGAAATCAAAGCACAGAAATGAAGGAATTTAAGCAACGGTTGGAGAGATATTTGAAGTAAGGAAAATGAATATTTGAATCTTAAAGATGTTAAGAAAACGGACCATCAGTTTGAATAATCTATTTGTGGCATGGAAAGCCAGTTGATGTGAATGAGAGTACTTGAGGAGAAAGTTTCGAGAACTTGGTGAGCAAGTAACTCTTATTTCTTGAATTTTAATTTTTCAATTAATTCAATCTCAATTATTTCTTTCATTGAATTACTTTTTATTAAAATAAATCTTTTATTCCACTTATTAATCAATTGTTTTTTTTAGTCATTTTGGAAACAGAATTCAATTATCCTAATAAAGAGAATCAAAATATCAAATACTTCGTTTGTTTAATGATAAGGGTATTAACACCCCATATCAAGAATAGTGGTTCGAGTTTTGGTAGTAGCAAAAATAACGTTAGGAGAGCTCCCTCCTGATTGGAAGCCGACAACAGCTCGGTCAAAATTAATAGGAGTAAAACTTCGAATAATCGACGGTGGACCAAATTCAGAGAACAAAAAAACAATAAAGAGAATCAAGATATCAAGTGAGTTAATTAACTTTTGTGACTATCTATTGATCGATTAATTTTGCTAATAACCATGACCAAGTCTGGGATTATGGTGCAAAGATGACAGTGATGGAAGGCGCCATTAACAAATATTCCTTCTCGCTCCGTGTGGAATCTACTGTAATTTGAAAATTAACTTTCAATTAAAAATGGACACTTTCCAGCACTTCTCGACGGCATGGAATGGAGTATCCCACCAATAGTTTGGATAGCCATTAAACGAATGCTGAAGCGCCCTGACCGATTTCTAATCATCGCTCAACCAATCATACCACATACCAAAGAACTCAGGATAGTCCAAAGATCTGAAGCATTAGGTTGAGGCCCTTTATGGTGTTTCCTTATTGACGGGTTCCATAAAACGTATTTTCTCTCTCGCCTTGTCTTGCACCATCGGGCTGTCCATCAATACTACTTTGCATTGGGTCAGCAAGAGAAGACGATGGCAAGAGGTCCCCTATGCGACTGGTGTCTAGATCGGATGATTCCAGAAGGGCATGGAGTTTTACAGCACGATGCGTTGAATCCATGTCAATCTCCAAATAGTAGCAAACAGAGATTTTCCTTCTTGTCCTCCTTTTGGATGGATCGTTGTAGAATGGTCTCGACTCGGATTTAAATCGAACGAGAGAGTTTACCGTAAGTCTTGAGAGTATGTCCAACAGTGTCTCCATCGGAAGGTTGTGATCCGTTTTACGAGGAAACTTCGACATCACCCCCCCCCCCAATACCTTTCTTTCAAGGATTGCAAACCAGATATGGATTTGAAAATTTGCAAAAAATAATAATAATTATATAATTATTAGAATCTTGAATAATCTTAAAAATTGTAAAGGAGATTGGAAATTCGAAATTCATAGAACTTGTGACATAAATGGTTTGTATTTTGGAATCATCATAAATCGTTGCGAATATATGAAATTTTTGAATAATTTGTAAATAGTTGTGGAAGATTTAAGAGTTTAAAATTTGAAAATTTCATATCAGCCTCGATTTTGCTTTCATGATATTTTATTTTTATTTTTAATTTTGGTACGATGATATTGGGTTTTACGATAATGGATAAGTGGGATTTTTGAATTCAGGGGCTTAAATGTTATATTTTTTGGATTTGAAGTTATTTGGAGGTTGAAACCCATTGGGCTTCAAAGTATTAATTTTTGTTTTATAACAATATTTTCAACCTTAATTAATTTTGAATTACTCAATTAAAAAAATTAAAACAATATTAAAATAGATAATTGTATAACACATTTAATTTATTTAATTTTTATCTCATTTTAATTCAAGTTTTTGAACTAACCAGATCCAATGGCGGAAGCTCTCAATTCAACATTGAATCCTGGAGCAATGTGAGGAAATCAAATGGAAAATCTCCTTCAGGACAGCCCAACCAATGAGCACAAAACCCCCGAAAAGGGGGTCCTGTCGTAGTTCGTTCACAGTCAAAATGTTCTTAGTCTAGACCCTTTGATTCAAAAAGTTTCATGTGCAATATCGAAACTAGACGAGGAAAAGTTATCTATTTGACTTTCAACGAAAGTAATATAAGACGCAACACGGGTTTCCCACCCTTGCCTCCTGGAAAGTATCTTTCTTCGTCGAACCTCTTATTAAACACGTTGATTATTTTGTTTTTTGATCCCACGTGTATTTGACCCCAGAATCTTCATGTTAAGAAAAAAAAATTTTGACCACTATTATATGAAATTATATTTCAATTAATTTTATTCGAGTATTTATGAGATTGTTAGGAGAAGATTCTCCCGACATAATTTTTTTTCATTTTTAAGTTTTGAAACCAAAACTTGATCAAACAATCTAATATGTTATCCCACTAAATCGATCATTTGTCGATAAACACGACTGATCATAGTTAATTTAGTGTAGGTGATTAAAGATTTTAAGATTGGGTGTGATCTTATAATCTTCAAAAGCAAATGAAATTATGTTGATATTGCCGGTCAAAGCCTCTGGAACGTCATCACCCGAAAAGCATGGTAATATATGTTAACTAGGACTATATATATATTTTTGGTGCCTAAACTTAATACTTGATCCGAGAACAAAAGATATTACAAGGTCATGGATTAGGTTTATAGTGTTTTCCTTATTGAGCACATGATGTAGACTGTTCCCCCTGGGATACACATATTCAAATTTCATACTTTTCGAAATTATGCATGTGTATAAGATACATATATTTGCCAAGTTAAAGGTATTTCATAATTGTATCATATCCAGTAATTCTTAGAATACAATCACAACTTCAATTCAAATCTTCATATGTGATTGCACGCAAAATACATTAAAAAAATATTAACATTTGAATATTAAGTCGATACGTCAAGAAATCACTATAAGATTGGATTATTCTGCAAACAATTTATGCCAAGACTTTGCCCCGTGAAGGAAAATAAGAACTTCGCTAGAGCTGCATGAAGGTGAGCTTCATAAGAATGAGCCCACAAAAATGGTTCATGAGCCAATGCTTGTGAACTTTAATATATAGTGGAAAACTTGAAATTTAAGGGTTATTTTTCATTATGAAATGTTCGGCTTGAATCCTAACTATTGTTTTTAAAGGTTATTCATTATCAAAGTCACGTCAATATACCCACAAACCACAAAATATTCTCCATAATTCAATTGTTTGGGCATACTTTCCTAATGATAAATACCACAATTGAGCAACCACCTCGGTCGATGTTTGTGGATTTTGCTGTAAAAATTTTGCACCAAGTTACTCAAGCTAGGCTGGGGAACTAAGGGTACCTCTTTTGAAATGAAAGCGAAACATTCCCTATTTTTTTTAATACCATGTTTTGGACACCGTTCGATATTCAGAGTTTTGTTCTGAATAATTCGGACCGACCGCTACAGTGGTTTCTTTTCGGAGGGTGGGTTTTCCAACAGGGAACTCTCTATACACATGAGGGTCCGATACTCTCGGTGGGAGTTGAACCTCGGTCATGCTTAAGATAACTCAACTCCACATCAAATTGAGCCAATCATCTTTCTCAATGTTTTCCTCTCGACCAAACATGCTCCACCATAAAATATGAGGGAGCAATAATTTGAGCTCGATTTTAAATATTATTCGGACTTTAAAATAGTTCATTTCTTAAACGAGAGTTGCACTTGGAACAATTTAAAATGTTACATGTTAGGTTCACAAACTCTTCCTTTACCATAAGTTTAGAAGATTTTGTGATTAGGTTCTCAGTCAATTTTGAAATGCTTATTCAGGTAATTCAACTTGTTTCCAACTTGTTTGATAAGTGATATGATCTTCAACTTAATTAGTGTTACTCTCATTTTCATCATTTTGCAGCCATGTGAGACTTATCATTATAACTTTAACATGAAAAATATCATTCATAAAATATATTTTTTCCCATAAAAGTAATATCAATGACAAAATAATGAAAAATATCATGATAAGTAGCATCATATTTGAAGCAATGGAGATGGGGTTTAATAATTTTTTATCTTTAGAAAAATTGACACTTGACAATTGATTTAACTAGGCAAATATAGACATTTTCTTTTTTTTTATTGCATTGAGATTTAAATCTGAAATTAGATTATAAAAAAAAATTATAACCACTAAATTGTCATCTTGAGGATATAGACCTTTCTTTTTCAGGCCTAGAGAAATGTAAACCCTTTGTGCATGCACGCACACGCAGAAATATATACAGATATATATGGATAAACTAAGTCAAATGAAAATTTGTGGATTCACTGTGGAGTTCTATCATGAAGTAATTGACAAATTTCAACAAGGTGGGCTACAAAAATAGGCCCGAACTTTGATCGTTGCAGGGTCAGACTAAGTATTTAGTCTCATTGTTTGTAAAACTCTTTACATTAGCATCTTAATTTAATGAACTACGCAAATCAACTTGTGGTTTAGACCAATAAGGGTTTTCATTCAATTGGTTACGAGAATAATTTGAAATACCCACATATATTAAAGGTGTTAAGTATTTAATTTTAATTTTTTTTTTCCTTTTTTTCTATAAAAAAAGGTAAATTCGAAATCCCAGAAAATTGAAGTTTGCTTGCGATTCTTTTGGCTACATGAAGGTGTGTATGTGAGAGAGAGAGAGAGAGAGAGAGAGATAAGAGTGATGGCCAAGGTCCTACAAGTACCAACAACATTTCTTGCAGCGACGATGGCTTAATAAAATCTTATGGCTGGCATCTAATTCCAATAAGTATTAAATCCAACAAAGTCAGATATAAGTAAATATAAGCCACAAATTCTGTCCTCAGATCTAAAGCTTAATGAGTAGAACAAAATCATGTCGAAAAGTTTGACCAAAACTACATCTCTTTCTCGGGTTTGGTTGGCCCTAAGTGAATATTCCCAATATCCTAATCCCTGCAGGGTGTATGGCCACCCTCCAATTTTATGATCTATGCACCACATGGGTTGCTTGCTTGAAGTCAATAGACCCCAAAAGTCAATGCTTATTTCAATATTTGCAAGTCCCACTTGCATTGCTGCAATCAATAATTGCATGATTTTCATGCAAGTTTTGAAGTTTTTGGCATATTAAATGTTCTAGCCTCATTGCAAGACTCGCATTATCCATTAATCTCTCACACCTAAATTATACAATGTTGTTTATCAAAATAAGGAAAAAAAAAAAAGTTAAGCCAGAATGTGAAAGTAACTAAGCTCGAGATCCCATCAAATTGTGCTTCTTGATAGAATTACTATTGATTTATTATTCTTTTTCTTAATAACCCAAAAACTTGTAATATAAATAATATAAACTAATACTCTCTCTCTCTCTCTCTAATTTATTTAAATTATAACAAAGATAAGGAAACAATGTTTACTTAAAAATACATAAAAAAAAAAATTAATTGAATAGTCAGGAACTAACACGGTTTTAAAGCCATGCATAAACTGAATTAAGTCGACCCGACTTATATCAAGAGAGGGTGACTAAATTAAAAACCTATTCCTGCAAGCGATTCATCATGCCAGGAAAATCAATGGTGCCTAAAGTATATATGTTTTATTTTCTGCAAGCAGCAGCTGTTTTTAGAATGGAAAAATCAGAATCAAAATTTGAGCACTTGTTGCATCCGCATAATTACTAAAATGTGCTCACCTTAGGTAGGAAAATCTAAGTTCGAATCACCAACCCATATATTATATATTGAAATATTGATGTAAATGGTAACAAAACAAAAGGTTTGAGGCTCCAAGTCCTTTCTTGCTACTACCCATCCCAATTACTAGAACCACTTCATTTTTCACTCTGGTCAACCAACCCTCTTAATTGAACTCTTCTGGACTAATCACATAATTAATAATCTTTTTTTTTTCTAATTATAAAAGATTTTCTCGTGTGATTTTTTTTTTTTTTGAGTTTTCATTGCTTAAAGTCACTGATATTAGAGAGCATTATTCCATTATTATAAAATGAACACCTTTTAATGAAAACAAATTATTAAAAAAAAAGGTGAAAAGGTATCTCACTAAATAAATAAAGAGACTTCGAGTTCATATAAAGTTTGTCTAATTATTTTTTAATATAAATAATTTACAAATTATTACGTATAAAAAAATAATAATTAAAATTCTACAACTACTATGAAAGAAAAAGAAAAATAAAAGTAATTTTTTTTACAAATTTAATATTAGCTGCATGAATGGTGTTTGTCATATCACAGACATAAGTGCATCTTAAACGTCATGGCTTAGCCAAGGAGATGTTCGTTAATTAATTATAATGTTCACAAGCATGAAGAGCGAAAGAAAACATGTTTTTTACAAGGAAAACGAACCATCACCAGCCATTCTCTTCATTAACGACAAAAATAAGGAAGATTCCCATGGTAAAAGAGAGAGATTATATTGGACTGGCCAACCGGAAACATGAGCCTCCGACATGAATATTTTATTTTCTGCGACCTTCAAAACCATTTTTTTAAGGAAAAAAAATTTAGCGAAAGTCTTGCCTTTCAAACCATGCAAATATTTTTTTTTAATAACAAAGAAATCTCAACCAGTACTCTTTCTATTAGTGATATTAGTATTAAATATCAAATTTAATTTAATAGAGACAAAATAAAAAATGAGATATATTTCTAGATAAAAAATAAGGTAAATTATTGTATTTTCCTTTTAAGGGGATATGGGAAGACAGACCGAGATGAAAATTTTGATAGTATTTTTACAATTTTGCCACGATTTATTTTTCAAATTTTCATCATGCCCCTTTGATGTGCCGTGTCTTGTCCCTTTCGTCTTGTCTTTTGCCTCAAACCAAACACTATGTAAAAGTCTCAAGCAAAAACTTATAAAAATGTTACTGAAATTTAAAATTCTAATATCCTTCTCCCTTCCTATTATAATTTTACATTTTGAATTTACGGGTACCACCAGTTATGCACCATAATATATAAACCATCCATCCTGAACGAGGAAATTAGGTTTTCTCTTTGTTAAAAAATTTCCTTAGGTAGTTTTAGTCGTAGAATCTGATGCCGACCAAATAGAGATGTATGTTTTTCTGGTCAAATTGTCATTAAGATAGTCATTGCCATTAAAGCAATCAAAATACTTAGGATGTGCATTTGTCTAACAAAAAAAATGTTTTATCAAAATCATGAGAGACTTTTATAATAGATTTGCTTAATTAACAGTTATGATTAGTCAAACTAAACATATCATAAAGTTTTTTACTGTACTTGGGTTTTTGGTAAAACTCAATGCCATACGTCTCCGCTCTTTCGATTAAGGAGAGAGAGAGAGAGAGAGAGAGAGATATTCTATGAGAATCGATTCAGTCATCAAGCAACCCTTAATTAGAGGAGTATAGGGTAGTTGCAAAGTCATTTTAGAGGCTGAATGCGGTTGATCAAACTAATGGCAAGTATAATTAGGGCATAAAATATTGCAAATGTTAGGGTTTAGTATTATATTTTGAGATCCTGTCTCGTAAACAATTTAGGGAAAAAAGGGACAATTCACTATGCGTCACCGCTTAGCTTATCACATACTAACAAAATAATACTACGATGGGTATTGCCAAAAAAAGCAAATATCTCTCACCTGTCACTTCATTGCACCCATTAAAACCCCCTTTTGGACAAACTATGGAAGATTCGAAGCAAACCCCTCTCCCCCCTTCTCCACCACACCTTGGAATTGGATTAAAAAACAGTAAAATTTGGTACCCTTTTAAGAATGATATACAATGAAGTATTTTAAAATTGCTAACCTATCAAAATTCCATGCCTCACGTTTACTACTTTTAATCATTGTATTTGAATATAGTTGCTTTATTTTCCTTAGCTTAAAAAAGGAGTTTATAGAGGGCAATGATCAAAGTCACTAGCATCCAATAAACCTTGTTGTTAGAACTAATCAGTGCTCATTAAATTATAATTGGATTGCTAATGTTCAATCTTTTGCAACTGAAAGTAGTGTTTGTATGGTTCAATCATAATCATAAAGAAAGAGCGCTTTGTGGGATTAAAAAGTAATCAAATCACAAGAATCAAAGGAAGAGGAAAAAGAAGAAAAAAAAAGGAAGCAATCATGTTCTCCTACGGCACATTAAAGCCATTGCCATGTTCAAATTGAATTTGTCCATAAGCTTTTTAATTACATGGTCATGGGAGGAATTATCTGGTGAGATAAAACAATGTAGTTTCTTTTCTTTATTTTTCATTAATAATAGTAATATATTTTATAATTTTATTGACATTATGAGTTATTTGTTTTGTTTTATTATAATTAAAGATTATATAGATCTGTCCTTTTTTATTTTTATCATCGATATTCGAATTTTGTCAGATTAATTCGGTTCGAGTATTGTGGGGTCCATTTTAGAGGTTTACTCTTCCAAATCTTTTTTCGTCATTCTTAGGGGTTTGAACTCAAAATTTTTTGTTAATGAGATAGAGTACCTCCGATTACTCAATCCAAATGGGTTTGGTATATAGATCTGGCCTACTAGATAATACATAATAAATAAATAAATAAATAAAATTTAGTTGATCTTTTTGACCCAAACGCATTCTCCTCTTGCTATATTGTTCCAAGCATGCGAAACCTGAATGAGTTGTAAGTGTAAATTATGTTGAAATGGTTTGTAATTTTAATTTGTAGACCACAATTTGGGGTGGGCCGAGACCAGGAATTCCTGTTCGGTTCGGAACTTCTGGGAATTACAATAAAATTTTATATTTATTACTACTGATTCAGTTCAAGTCATGATTATTGTTTAATTAACAAAATTTATCATTGTAAGCCTGTTGAAATCTTGGGATCAGTGCAGCAATAATCTATATTGTGTCTAATTTGTTTGAATTACATGTAATTTCTTTCAAACTCGCAACCATGTAAGACATGCAGAATATGAGAATCGTCCGCCATTAAAGCATCACTTTGGTCTCATTCCCTGAGCTCTCCATATCAACCCTAAAACCCCAGATATCAACCCTAAAACAGAGCTGACTGTTAATACTAAACAACAAAAGACCTATTTTTGGCAATACAAAACGGAGCCCATAATGGAGAATTTACTGTTAATACAGATAATAAACCTTCCATGATTATCCTCTCAAGTTCTAAAGTTCGTCCCTTGGAAGGATTCGAGTTCATTTTCAAACCCCGTAATAATTAATTATTCCAGAAAATTTTATCACATAAATCTTGCCAAATCAAGCTACGAAAGTATTTGGGTTAGGTTGTAGGCATGATTTTCAGAATCTTCTCGACCACCCAAAAACGACACATAACCTCTGCACTAGTCCAAGACAATAGCCCCATGTTCCCAACCATTGGACCAGCGCAACAAATGTTTAGCCAATAACATTATCTCGTAAATTAATTTTTTCAAGATTCCCCATTTTATTTTTTTGTCACCAACGCATGTGATTAGGACACTTAATTAATTATATTCTCCCTAATTTTCAACTAATCCAAATCTCAAGTTTATTGGGTCAAGACTTAATTAGATTTATTATAAGAACTATTTTCCCCATTTCTAGCTCGTGTTTATGGGTCACAAAATTAAGACACTGCTCTTCCTTCGTTATAAGTCTCGAATTCGATCCATGAAAATGGATAAATAAATTTAGAAAAATCAAACATCTGAATGAATCTCACAATATTCAGATCAAATTAATTAGATAAAACTAAACCAAAAAATTAGTGCATGGCATGTGTTCAAGATGGTGCACATGATTGGTGGGGACCATTTGTTTAGCCTCATATTTTATGTTTAATTTTTTTATTATTAAACTAATTTATGATTAATAATGTTCACAAAAAGCTCCAAACATGTACCCATCATGCCAAGAAGTTGCATTTCTTACTTTACTTTTTTATTAATTTTATCCCCTTTTTTAAATTTTAATGTGGAAAAAAAATATTTGACAGTGTTTTCTTTTGGGTATTATGAGTTGTCCGAATGAGACTCTTTTTGCAATAGACTTCCAAGTGTACGATTTGTATTCGGTTGCCCACCACCTTTTTCTTAGTCTTGTTTGTTATTCTAAGTTCATTGACGTGGTTTATAATATGTCTATATAGTTACTAAAACGAAAGATTATGGGTGATTTTGTCTTTGATTAAACAAATTTATCCATCCTTTTCTATGTTAATTTTGTTTATATTGAGGAGACCATGAGGATATTAATTTATTCAGAGATAAAAATCGGTGGATTGGTGTTTCAAATCGTTCGATCAGTATTTAAGTTTCACACAATTAATACGTAAGATCATAGCTCTATACTTGGTTCATAAGATTATATTCTTGATGCTTATTATGGAATAACATAACTACGACCTGCTCAAGTGATTTTAAATAATGTTATCAATTCTAAATAAATTTTAAATAATGCTTACTATGGGCTTGTTGTCGTTCCAACATATAAAGTGATAATCCCCACCTTAAACCCTTCCTTTTATTTCTCCAATTCATTTAATTAATTTAATATATAATTTCTTATTTTTACTCTACGAAGAGAGATCGGTGTCTTTATTAAACTTATACTAATTTTTTTTATCATCACTAAAGAAGTATATAAAAGAATTTACAGTAAAACCTTTCTCTCTCTGGCCTTAGAAATGAAGTTTCACTGATATTATCTAAATCATATGTATTGTTATTTTTAGACATAAATTAAATAGGATTGGGGCATTGAGCCAGCATGCATGCCTAGATCCCATAATACAGATTATGATTTGGGTTCATAATTATCGTGTAAAATACATTATCGCGTTTTTATGTCATTTTTCATTGATTAATAATCATCTTTATGCATTGTATAATGATATACTAAAAGGGTCATATCAATCAGATGAATATATTGCTATAATTCTCAAGAGTAGAAAAAAATATATATGAAATTGTAAATATAATATTCCATCTCTATGCACAACATATTCTCGTCGAGCACCCATTATAACAGCAACCTTTATTAGTAATTTTTTTAAAAGCCAGAATAGGATAGATTTATAACATTTAAGCCAGAAAAATGATGATATCATGCACGTCGTTGATGCATGTCTAGTAACAATTGCATAGATAGTTATAATCTTCGGGTTAGCAAAAAATATACACAGGAAACTTCTGGATCAGAGTAGTTGTATCTTTGAACCATTAATTGCCAAAAAAGAAAATTACCCAAGTTGGCAAGATGTGACGAGGCTGGTCATAACAGAGATCTTGCATGGTGTAGGTCAAACTTCTCTGGGTCTTCCCAAAAACATTGATTTTTTTTGCATGGGCAATACTGCTTGAGAAAATGAAGAAAAGTGAAAAATTTTGATATGGGTATGATGGTTGGCAATAATGGAGAGAAATTAAGGGAAATTTGCATTTTTATTTACATCTTCTGTAGTTGAGGTGTTAAGTCATTGATGCATGTTTTTTCATAGTCTAGCATTAATAAATAATTAACTAATTCGAGCTCTCACAAAACCCTTCCACTTTGCATCCCAAAAAAAAAGAAAAGAAAAGAAAAATTACTATAATGATAATTAACTAGTAAGATAATTGGAAAACCATTCTCATATAAGTCCGGACATAATTTTTGTTTTAAGAGTTTGTCTACTTAGTATGCTTAAGAAATCTATCTACTCCTAGGCAAGGCAGTTGAAAATATTTTTCTTTCTTTCACAAATATTTGAATTATATAGTAAGGTTGTTTCTGAATCTAACTATAAATTACTTAAAATTGATTTCCGAACACTAAATATCGTTTTAAGACTGCGTTAGAAAATTTTCAACTTAGTTTTAATTTAGTTCAGTTCATCTCTATTTAATTTTATTTTATATGTACTGTTTTACAATTAAAGTAAAGAATTTTTTTTTAAATAATATTTTGTTAGTGAAAATTCAAATTTTTTGTAAAAAGAATTTAAAATATTATTGTATGGATAGTTTTCTATATTAGAAAGTCACTCATTGTTTAATTAAATTATCCTCAACTTTTCCAAAGAGAGTCGTAATAAATTTTACTTGCTTTATTTTTTAGACAAATTCCCAACATAATAAAATATCATTAAGGTTGACATTTTTCTTTTTTGGTAGAAAATCCCCATTTCTAGTAGGGTTCTTCTATGCTAGTCAAAATGAAGCACAAGGTATGATCTTTTATTGGCAGAGGTTGGTAGCGGACCCAGATGGCCCTCAAGTCCGGACCCCCCAGAGAGCAGTCAGCCCTAAAAGAAGGCACCACATATCCTAAAACATGATTTGACTTCTCTCTTTCAAAATTCTTAAAGTAAGATTCAATTATTTCTCTCTCGTGCAATTTTAGACAAAATCGCCCAAAAAAAGCCCATGCCATTAGAGATTGTTTATTCGGCAATACTGCATACTGCCCATGGATTGGCTTATTGGATTGACACAAATTTGAAAAGTGGGTTCATTTCTAAAATTATGTAACAAAAAAAAATTTTTGGACCAAGTGAACACATTTCCATTATTTTCCAATTAATATGGACTTCTAATCAAAACTTAGAATTTAATTAAAAATGCCAACCATATCTCAATTTCAAACCACAAAATACTTCAAGCTATCATGTTTCACATTTTCAAGAAAATGTTAACAATCAGAAAAATTAACTAAATTGACAATGAAAGAATTTTAGAGCTCTTCTATTAGACCCAAAGATTTTGATAAGGGGAAAAAAATTTCATAAATTGAGTTCAAAATAAAAAAAAAAAACCAAATCTCAGTAAAACCAGCTCTGGGTTTTTTTTTTTTTTCCTTTTACTAAGTATTACTGTCGATTGAAGTTCTAAACGTAATTTTTCATAAATAATTAGAAGATATGACACTGAGTTGTGAGACACGTATAGAATCCCCTTGTACACCTTGCGAATTAGAAAAATGTTCTTATGATTTACGAGTATAATTAGTACAACTTTTGATTAAGAAAATTAAGACCAATTTCAGTTGTAATTAAAAAAGTTTAACATTAAAAATTACTGATTTAATGATAATTTAATCTTTTTACAAAATACTTGATTTTTATTCATAAAATTGTATATTTTTATTATAATTAAAATGAAATAAAGATTAATGGAGACAAATTAAAGGTTATATTATCTCTCAAAAATATTTAAGGCTTTTTGAACAAAATTATAACATTAAAATTCCAAATTTTATGGAAAAAAAAATCAATTTTTTTTTCCATATTTTCTTGCAAACCTGTAGCAAGTACCGCTTAGGAAAAAAGAATATTCATGTGATTTTTTGTGTATTTACTTATTGCATAATATTAAGAATAAATTTAATGATATTTATTTAGAAAATGAAGGCAAATCTAAGTTCTCTGAACCAGTAATTAATTTGATTGACTTCGTTAAGTTTTGGCGATGGCAGTCCTAAAAAATCATATAGGCTCAGTTACATTTATCACTACATGATTACGAGTATTGGTTTTAATTTCAACAAGGAGTCCAGAACATTCAAATGTCCCTCATTTGACTTCAACTCTCTCTCTCTCTCTCTCTCTCTCTCATATCCATATGTTTGTGCGCGTATAAATCGAGACAGGACTAAGCCTTTTGGCCTTTCCCGAGGAAAGCCTCCAAACCTTTCCCGGCATCCTCTTCTTCTCCAAATAACCCAATCAGATCAAAGTGAAAGTGCTCTCACCGCCCCCAAATTCTCTCTCTCTCTCTTTCTGCCCAAAACAAGTCAAGGAATAAGCTCTCTTTTTTGTCCTCCAAAACAGTTTTTCATCACATCTCTTGAAAGGCCTTGTCAATTCATGTAAGGATTTACTTACTCTCGCTCTCTCTCTCTCTCTTCCCCCTGTTTTCTATAATCAGCAATGTTGTTAACATACCGATAGGAATGTGGTCCTCTGTTTTTTACATCTCTGTTGCAAAGCTCCATTTTCAAAATCTTCATCTGGGTCCGTGAATTTAGAACAAACCCATCAAGATATGCGAAAACATCTAGTTCTTTTGTAGAACAATTTGTGGATTTCTTCAATTGGTGCTATGTTCAGCATCATTCTCTCTGCAGATCTAATTATTCAAGTTTCTAAGTTTGATATAACTTTCAAAAGCAACTTTTTATACAAGCGAAAAGCCACTTTTTTCAAAGCTTAATCGAGATTTCAATTTTAGAGAGATCTAAAAAGCTCACATCTTCTTTTTCTATTAATTCTTTTTAATTATCTTCACCATTCCACCCTGTGGAACTCTCTGTAAAGCAAGAACATGGCCTACTCTATCTCTCTCTCTCTCTCATGTTTTTTTATAAGTCTTTAAAGTGTTAGGATATCCTATCTTTCAATTAACGATTGTAAATCAGAAGTCGTCTCCATTTCTCCTGCAAGTTGCAGTTTTTTAATTAGCAGTTTTGGCGTTGAATTACTGGATTTGACACTAGTTGTAGTTTATAAGCTTTAATTAAACAATCATTTTTATCGATCCTCTTCTCCATATCTATTTAAATTAACAACCCCCCTCATGTTTTTCTCCAAAGCAAAGCTTTTTTAAACTCGTTTCTCTTTCTCTGTACACTACCATCAATATCATCCTTCGCATGACACAAATCACAAACTCACCTCTCTCTCTCTCTCTCTCTCTCTCTGTGAAACAGCTCTTGATTTGCAGGAAACACAATGAGAACAGAACGCCCAAAATCATCCAAGGTAAGCTATTAATTTCTCATCAGGATTATTTTAACCCGTCTGGACCCGATTCTAATGTGTTTGTCGTGTGTGCATTTTTGCAGTCTTCCTGGTCGAAACTAGTTGTGCGAAAATGGCTGAATATAAAGAGTGGAGCTGACGAATTTCATTCGGATTATACGGAGAATGGTATGTATCATTCTAATTGCAGCAAAATCGAGTTATAATTTACGATCGTTCTAAATTTTAGCTTCGGGTTTTGAATTTAAAACGGTTCGGATTTCGGACTTTGCAGCGGTTCACAAGACGGAGAGAAGGAAGAGCTGCTCCGACGAAGACCGCTACGAGTTCATGCCAGAAGACTTCTCAGGTATATATTATTTATAATCTGGTGTTTCGGCCGAGTATAATCTATCGTACTGTTGCATTGATGACCATCTACGCAAATTCTAATCCGTTGGATGGACAACTTAATTCGTGATGATTGGACATGTGAGGGTATGGGACAATGATAAGCTGCGGTGACGACTGAGAATTAAAGGCTGCACTGTGGGACACATTTTATAGATTTTAGAGTGGGGCCTATCATGTTAGTTGTCAAATCACAGTGAGTTGTGTGCCACGTGGACGGCTATGATTATGGTGTCTATAGACTGGTCCTACCACTCTGCACTATCATTATCTCTAGGTGGCATTTGGTAATATTTATTGCTTTTGAGTTCTGATTTTTGATTTTGATTTTATGACTTAAACAAGGGTGGTTGATGGAAGCCAGCGACGGGCTGAAAAGGCCGGCATCGGTGCCGGAGATGACAGCTATTTCAGATACTCTCTACCTCAGGTATGGCTTCGAACGATGATGAAAATCTTTTCTCGCAACGTTCTTATCATTTTTACATTAAAAAAATGATGAATTACAGATGAACCCACGTTATGAATATAAAGTGTTCGTTGTTGGGAGGGCATTTGTGTCATTTGGTTCACACAAATTTTGTCATTACCTTAATCTTTTTCCTAAATAGAATTGCTAATTAATTTTGAAAATATTATTCTTGGTATCCAGTTTGACCTATTGAGATCCGTTGAAATAAATATTACTTATTTTTTGTTTAATATTTTTGCAAGTTGCATATTTTCACGTTAAACGTTAATATAAATTACAGGCTTGATTAATAATACTAATTATTTTCTGTTTTAAATTTTTGTGTTAGAAATTGTGGGCTCCATATCTAGTGGCATGTGACGTGTGAAATTATTACGGGAATTGCAAAGTCATGTAGAGGGAAATGGTCATATAGCATTTGAATTTGCAAGGACAATCTGTTTGCCTTCTTTATGTTTCGTGGATTTTTCCTTTTGGTTGGTGATGTTGATGAATGGTTATGATCGGAGTGTATAGGATGTTTGTGGGGACATGGAATGTAGGAGGGAAATCGCCACATGATGGCTTGAATATACGGGATTGGCTCATGGCACCTGCCCCTGCTGACATCTATGTTCTTGGGTATGCTCGCTCTCTCTCTCTCTTTATTTGCACGAAAATGGTTACGTTGAAATTCTATCTTTGATCTGGCCCTAGCAATGTTTCTTAGTTTGGAGTGAACCTTAAGATGAATCAGCAGGAGCCCTCCCTCCTTAAAATCTTAAGAAAAATATTTTATATATAATTTTAAATATTATATGATTTATTAAAAAATTATGAATTTCGTGTCTTAAAATTATAACACCAAGTGTATCTTATATCTCACCTTTCTATTTATAAATTTTTAAGGTTATCAATGGTGTGCTCTATATTTCAACATTATGTTGCTAGTTTTCCTTTTAGTCCATGGTTGTTTGGCTTGCTTTGAACATGGTCCGCTGTCCCTTTGGCTTCTAAGTCCCCCCAAAAGACTAAAATTTGTGGCCAAAAAGGCAAAAGCGCTCCTTTAGGTCTTCTAAGAAATTTTGAGCAAAACAAGAGGCATCTTTTGACTTACTCAAAAAGTTTTTATAAACTAGAAAAGTATAGGTCTAATTTTTCAGAAATTATCATTTTGGCTTGAAGCAAAGCTCTCAAATATTTGTCAAATTCTCCCAACCTTAATTGGAAAAAGCTTCTCAAATTCTCAAATATTAGTATTATTTATTTTATTCTAAAAAAAATAGAGATTCCGAAACTCCAGATATTCGATTTAGATTAAAATTTTTTATTTTGAGTCTTTTTTTTTTCTGACACTAGTATTTGAAGATTCGTTCTGATTAATTTGCTTTGACCTGACTATTGGGTCTTTTATAGAGGATGAGATCTTTTAAAATAATTTTTTCTTCCTAAGAGGACTTGAACTTGAGCATTTAGTTAAGAAACGTAGAGCATTTCCCGCTGTTTCGGGTTTCGTTTATTTTGAGTCTATACAGGGAAAATGAAAACGAAAACGAAAAAGAAAAACAGGGACATGAAATCAATGGTGGCGGGCAAGGGCAGTTTCGAAAATTTGGGGAACTGATGGGTGTTTTATTGTCTTCCTGTTTTTGTCTATTGCACATCAGGTTCCAGGAAATCGTCCCCTTAAATGCCGGAAACGTACTAGGAGCAGAGGATATCGGACCTGCTGCCAGATGGCTCTCTCTAATTCGGCAAGCGTTAAACATCAACGAACATGACCACGACAGTTCTCAATATTACAACCATACCACTGGACCCGAGCCCCAGCAGTCACCACCACAACCGGAAACAGATCCAACAATCAAACCTAGACTAGGAAATGCGTTAGGAAATGAAGACTTGGAGAAATTTCTAAGGCCAAGTCGGTTTTCGAGCTCGAGCAACGAAGGCTCGCCAAGTCCCCCTCACTTACGATCTAGCCCGATGAAGCGTAAATTCTGCTTGGCCGCTAGCAAGCAAATGGTTGGGATTTTCCTATGCGTGTGGATCCGGTCTGACCTATACAGGCACATTAGCAATTTGAAGGTCTCATGCGTTGGTAGAGGCATTATGGGATATCTTGGAAATAAGGTTGGTAAAGGAGATTGTATAAACGTGATAATAATGTAATTTTTTTTCAACTCTTAGTATTATTTTGGTGACAGGGATCGATATCAATAAGTATGACATTACATCAAACGACATTTTGCTTTGTTTGCACTCACTTGGCCTCTGGTGAAAAAGAAGGTGACGAGGTTAGAAGGAATTCGGATGTTACGGAAATATTGAAGAGGACTAGGTTTAATCATTCAGGCCGTTTTCCTGGTCAACCACGCCCGCCTTATAGCATATTGGACCATGAGTATGTCCTACATTCCCAACTTTGCTGAAAATAAGTAAATGCCCTGCATCACTGTTCACACGACGGGCAAATTCTTGTTATTCAAAATCCTTATTTTTTTTGGGGCGGGGGGGGGTTCTTTTGGTTTAGCAAGATCATTTGGCTCGGAGATCTAAATTATCGGCTCGCATCTGGCTGTGGTGACACGCATGAGTTGTTGCAGAAGAATAATTGGGAAGCACTCCTAGAGAAAGATCAGGTGACACACTAATCCAAGTCATAATGTGTGAACATGTTAAAATCAAATTTTCTATGATGTTTTTTCTTTCCTGGCTGTAATCTCATGTCATGTATTTAATTGTGTTTTGTTAGCAGTTAAGGATAGAGCAAAGAGCTGGTAGAGTGTTCAAAGGGTGGGAAGAAGGGAGGATATATTTTGCTCCAACTTACAAATACATTGCAAATTCAGACAATTATGTTGCTCAAACGTCTGCGTCTAAAGAGAAGCGTCGCACCCCTGCTTGGTAAACTTTCACAACTTCAGATCTTAAACTTGGAATCATTCTGGTACTATCTTCAATAATTAATAATCCCAAAATAAATTTAGTATGACACAAAAATAATATATTAATTTTTTAATATTATAAGAATTGTAATTGAGCCTTTGATTTGAATGTTAATAGGGAAAAAAATCCATATTGTACTTGCCTACCGTATGCCGGTTTCCATTTCCCAGGAATAGTAGTCAAAGTTGTTGTGAAAGTTAGGATAAGTCGGTAGGGGTATAATCAAAGTTTTAATTAAATAATTACCAGGTGATACACCTATAAACCGACCATGGCGCCTAACTTGTATATGCATTACAGATATGAGAATAATAAATAAAATATTAGGGCATCTCAATCATATTACTAGTGCTAACTCTTAACGCGTTGATGGATGAAAGCTATGCAGAAATTTCACATGCAGTTGGCCCTCCTTTTCCATCAGCATCTTATTTTAACGTAAGCATGACTTAGACAGACCAGAGACATGATTATAGCATTCCACAGTTTTCTACTCGAATTTCCCCACTAACCCACAAATTCCCTTAACCTTTTTGGGCAGCTTTTAAAAAAAAAAACAAAGAAAAGAAAAAGAAAAAAATGCCTTCCTCCCATCCCATGTTTTGGCCAGACTTTTGGATGCACTTACTATTGAATAATCAAACTAATCATACCATGTTAATATTTACCATGCTATATAGATAAAATGGAATCACTAATAAAATCTTCTAGGTGATAGTCTACACTAGTATGGGTCTGTTGGGTTTATTTTTAATTTGTTAATAATTTGATTAAAAATTGATGAATCATGTTGACATGCATTGTCGTGTTAAATTTAATTCATAATTTATTTGATCAATTTAACATTATTTTCATGAAAATTTTGTAATTTATGCACAATTTATTCAATAATTGGAAGTCGTGTTGATGTTGAATTTGGGGCATTAATGCAGGTGTGATAGAATACTATGGAAGGGCGAAGGGCTAAAGCAAATATGGTATGTAAGAGGGGAGTCCAAATTCTCCGATCATAGGCCGGTTTACTCACTCTTCTCTGTGCAAGTCAAAACACCTTCTAGCAAAGACAAGCTCATCAATTCCTCCATCTCTCTGCCACCGTCACTGCCTTTACCACGGACAGTAACGAGAGCAACCATGACTAGCGCCTTGTCATCGTCCTGCGTCGCAAGAATTCAAGCCGAAGAACTGCTGCAGCTCACGAGGGCACAGAGTTGTCTACAAACACCCCGTAGACTGTGACACATCATCCTCTGACCAATAGAAGAGTGCCACGTTAACAATTTTTAACGTTTTGGGACCGCATGCTGTAGGTGGGTGCTGCTCAAGATGATGAGGGTGATCATATTTACTAATCACGGGTGGGGCTTTTAAGCGTGCAGGTTTTTAGCACGCTTGGTGACTGACACGTGGACTAATCATGGGAGAAGAGTAGTGAATTGTACATATGATGATGATGATGATCATGATGATGTTGGGAAGAGAAGCGTCTGCATCTGACTTCATGCGCATGAATTTTCGGGCTGACCTTGATCTATTAAAGCTTCGTGTTGTTGGAGATAGGGGTGTAAGAGAATGTTCAGAGCTTTTTTCAGAGGAGCCCCATTTTTTTGTGGAGTATAAACCGTAGATTTCCAAAGAAAAAATTACCAATACGAGAGGGCTGGAGAATTAGGTGGATATAGAGATCATGAAAGCCTTAGATTGTTGTTGGTGGCCAATTGTTTCTTTCCATTAATTAAAATGTAAAATATATATATTGTTTATAGCATTTATATTGGCATTTACTACTAAAATCTTTTTCTTTTTTAATGATAGCACGCAATTAAGCATAGAAATTTTTTATATTGTCTTTGTTTCTCTCATATATGGAAATTCCTCTTAACAATAATCCAAACAATTGGAAAAGCATATACTAATATGATACTAAGTTCAACGGACTTAAATTAATGCTTTCAAGAAAATAAAATATTGATATGATAATAATCTTAGTCCATAACCAGAAAATGCATGAGCCAGTGTGCGGATCATCTCGCGGGGTTGGAGAAAGATGGTCCGCATGGTCTGTCTCTGCTGGAGACCCCCCCGGGATCCCTTCTGACTGTTGTGGGAGGATAGAGCAGGGGTGGAAACCTCCAGAACTATTAGAAGTAGGCCTGTGAGCCAATTGTAGTCAGTTTGGGCTGGCCTCTGGGCTTGGCTTGGGTTTCTGTCGGGTTGGTTTTCTGTTGTCTTCTTCTCTTTTCACCAAAAAAAAACAAAAGAAACGCATGAGCCACTCTAACATAGCCCAATTACGCGGGCTTCCTTCACATACGAATCATGACATGAAATGGACCACGGACCATGGCCATGATTTTGACTTGGGCCTCCTTCACATACGAATCATGACATGAAATGGACCACGGACCATGGCCATGATTTTGACTTGGGCCTGCGTTACATATTACCCAAGTCTTGGTTGTGTGTGCGTGTGACATATTGCCCAAGTCAGGTTCTAAAACTCGGATTAATCAGGACGAATCCCCGTATATCAAAAGGTGTTCAAGACATGGTAAAAAAAAAAAAAAAAAGCAAGATTTTTTCTTCTGATGTCCTTTCCCAATTTCCCCCTTTTTCAAAGCTTAAATTTTATTATTTTTTTTTATACAAGGCAAGGAAACACAAAGAAAAAACAATACAAAACAACGAAAAGAATATAGAATAAAAAACGCACGAAGCGAAAGGCTTTTCAGACAAACCCTAGAAGGGGAGCCTGATGATGAGCCGGCTTCGTTCTTCTTCTCGCCCAAGAGCGACCCGCCATGTCCAGCTTCAAGAGAGGCGCCACCTGATCTGGAGGACTGAGCGATTCAACACATCCAAGTTGGATTCCTTTCCCTAGCTCTACTAATTTATCTACACAACTATTTGGTTCTCTAAACATATGGTAGATCTTAAGAATTTCTACTTCCTTCACGAGATTTCTACAGTCCATCACTATGTTCTTCCACGGGTGATTGGAACCGATTTCCCTATTCCCCACTTCTACCATTATAAGAGAATCGCATTCCACGGTTATCTACTTGAGACCCCTGTCTTTCAGATTCCTTAGGCCTTCTCTTAGACCCCAAATCTTGGCTAAATCTCCATTCACATATCCCACATCTGTCCAAAAACCATAAATCCATTCACCCCTATGGTTCCTGAACATACCTCCAGCCCCAACACTACCGCCCTCAATTCCTCATGCTCCATCCACGTTGAGTTTAATACTGTCTACCATAGGTTTAGCCCACGACACGTGCACTACCTCCTCACCTCTGTTTATGCGATTGAGGTTGTTAGTGATGGAGCTCATCATGCTACGGGGTGGTACCATGATGGTCTGCCATAAGTTCCCTTAAACTACCCATATAAGGCAATACAGTGCGAGCGTAACAATATTTTCAAAATACTAATAAAACAGTGACTCTTGTTAAAGTGTTGGGGCCCATTAGCCCAGTACCTTTCGGCCTCTTTGAATATGCCATCCTCATCTTTTGAGTGCCAACATTGTAGGTACTGGATAAGGATAAAAGAGATTCACAACATGCTCAAACCAGTGGCCCAGTTCATTTTCAGGATTAGATCAAACTCCCCGACCCTTTTTTAATGATCAAAATGGTGGCACTTATGTATGCGCCATGGTCATCCATTCGCTCCATATCTAGACTTCGAATAACTTATGGATAAAATTATAATTTAAAAATAAAAAATATAATTAATTTTTATTTTAAATTAAAATTAAATTGTTTCTGGTAAAAAATTGATCCAAATGTCGAAAATACCATAATCACACTTGATGACCATGATTCAAAATAACATTTTGGTACGTATAGAGAAATAGTTCTGTATTAATTGTAAATTGAAATTTAATTATATTTTTAATCTTAAAATTAAAAGTTTGCTCTCAATAGAAATATATTTTTTTGCTTGTGATGCTATGCATATGATTCCTCTTCAAAGGAATCAAGGAAGAAGCTGCGATTGCAGATCAAATCACTCAAACAACAACATCCCGATCCCTATTATATTCTATTGGCTGTTAATTTTAATGCATAAAAAATAATTAATTAAAAAAGAAAAAGAAAATGTAGCTTCTTATTCAAATTCTTTATTGGCTAAAGTCTCAACCTTAATTTTAGATTAATTAAATTTGATTTTAAGACTTCTTACCTTATCCCAAGAACTTTTATTAGTAAAAGTAATTAATCCCACAAAGATCCTGAATATTAATTAATTAATATTTAATAAGATTGATCTCTATATATTTTTTTAATTTACGTAATTTGTAGAAAATTACATTGAAACACAGGCCCGAAAGGACACGTGGACATAAGACAAAAGCTCCAGGTGAATACGTTCGTGCGCGCACACCATCTGATTAAACCTTTTTCCACTCAGAAACGCGAAACAAAGCAAATGCTCCCTCAACCGTCAGACAACTAATTTCGGCGAGATCTCGCTACCGTCCGTACAAATTCCGGCTTCCGTCAGATCACCCTCCAATGGAACTCTCATTGGCTTCACAACAACAGGTAATACATATTTACATGTATGTTTCTCTTCGACCTCTATTTTTTTTTTTTTTTGGGAACCAAAGTTGCTTTAAAAAAAGGCCGCTCTTCGAATTTAGGGTTTTGAAATCTGTATGTATTGATTTTTGTTCATCTTTGAAATTTAGGGTTTTCATCAATCACATTTCAGAAGGATGCGTGGACAGTGAAGTGCTCGAGCTAGTTTCAGAACTGAAAGAAGAACAACCACAAGGCTCGAGCTAACTGAAGTTAAAGTGCAAAAATGGTATTCCTTTTTATTCTTTTTTAATGAAATACTATGAGGCCTGTTACGTGCTTTGTTCAATTGTTAGTATACAGTGGCTTTGTGGGATCAAATGATCAAAGCATGATACCCTAGTAATGTTATTGATCTTGGAAACATAAAATTCAATTAGTTGGCTTAATTAATTGGGGCGAATGAAATGGCTGCGGTTCTTGTTGTTCTCTTTAAACTTGGGACCATGATTGAGATTCTTTTGGATTGAATTTGCTTTGAAGAAACTATTTGTGGCAGTCTTTCCAGAACAAGGGCTTTTGGATGGAAAAGGTGTTGACAGATGGTGAGATAAGCTATGATGGATCAAGAATTGAGCCAAAGCGTTCTCATCAATGGTTCATGGATGCTACTGAAGCAGACCAATTCCCTCATAAGAAGCAAGCAGTAGAAGTTCCAAACGGTAACTTGTTTTCAGGAATTTCAAACATATCTTCTTGGGGTAATGATGTTGGTTTTCACTCGGTTTCTGGCCCCTTTGCTGAAAGGATAATTGAATCTGAAGCTGCAACGACCATTAAAATTGAGGAGAGGAACATTCCATCGGTTGGTGCAGAGAATATTAGTGTGGGAAGAAAGGTTCTCGAGGATCCATTCAGCAATGAATCTTCATTTGGTCTATCAATATCAAATGCGCAAGAGAATATCGGATTCAGTAATTACGGTGGCTTTAGAAAAGTCAAAATCAGTCAGGTTAAAGAATCTGAAAATTTTATGCCTATATTGATGGGGCATGCCTATGATCAGGCTGACAACAATGCCATGCCAAATGCTACTTATAATAAGGCCGGCGAGAATCCCATAACAGTAGGAGTTGGTGTAACTTACAATAGAGGAGACAACAACATCATTACAATGGGTGACACCTTCAGTAGGGAAGATAACAACTTTATGTCAATAGGCCAAGCCTACAGTAAATCAGTTGGTGATAGCATGGCAGCGAGTCATTCATTTGGCAAAGATGATGTCAGTATCATGTCAATGGGTCAAACTTTCAATCAAGAGGATGCAAGTACCGCATCAATGGCTCATTCTTTGAACCAGGGGGATAGCAATATTATGTCAATGATAGGTCAAGGCTTTCAGAGGGGAGATGACAGTAGTGCATCATTGGGTCATAGCTTCAACAAGGTTGATAACTGTAATTTATCAACTGATCACTCTTACACAAAGGCAGGGAGTAACATCATTTCTTTTGGTGGCTCATATGATGACAACGATTCTAATGCTTCAGGGAGGCTCATTAGCAGTTATGACTTGTTGATGGGCCATCCATCTGTTCATGCATCAGAAATACTAAACCAGCAGCTAGTTGAATCATGTGCTGGTGGATTTGTTAGTAGTACTCAAACTACTGTCTCAGGTGGTGAAACTGTTTCCAAGAAGGATCAACATAAGAGTACCAAGAAATTTCCTCCAAATAACTTCCCTTCAAATGTTAGAAGTTTACTTTCAACCGGTATGCTGGATGGAGTACCTGTGAAGTACATTGCCTGGTCACAAGAGGTAATCTCCTTATTTCTCATTCACTTGTTTTCAAGATGAGTTTATCGTCTTAGTCACATTTCTTGATTTTCTTATGCTTGTTAGAAGGAGCTCCGTGGTATCATAAAAGGTTCTGGTTATCAGTGTGGCTGCCAGTTGTGTAACTTCTCTAAGGTGAATTGAGTTTTCCACTTGTTTTAATAATCTGGTTTCATTAACTTAACAGACCAATTGATTGGGCCCCACAGATAATTAATGCTTACGAGTTTGAACGCCATGCTGGCTGCAAGACAAAACATCCGAATAATCACATATACTTTGAGAATGGGAAGACCATCTATGGCATTGTCCAGGAGCTCAGGAGCACACCGCAGAATATGCTCTTTGAAGTTATTCAAACTATAACTGGTTCGGCTATCAACCAAAAGTCTTTCCGTCTCTGGAAAGGTATTACAAACTATTCAACTAAGTTGACACTTTTGAATCAGGATATCTTGTTTGTTCCATCTTTTTCCAACAATGCCCCTTTTCCCTTTTCAGAATCCTTTCTGGCAGCAACCCGCGAACTGCAACGGATATATGGAAATGATGAAAGGAAACAAATTTTTTAAGGTTCCCTTGTTCTGGTAGCAAGGTAGGCTAATCACCTTTTAGTGCATAACATCTTTATATCTTTTTGGTCAATCTGTTTCTACAATGATACATTTACAAGTTAAAAGAATCTTGTTCTAAAGAGATGCTTGAGATGCTTTTTTTCCCTTTCTTGAGGGGCTTTACACTACTGACAACAAAACCAGATTATCTTGTCATTTTGTATGTCTTAGCCCATAGTCCACAGTTGTCTCTCTCTCTATCTCTCTCTCTCTCTCTCTGTCTCTCTCTCTCTCTCTCTCTCTGATTAAGGAAAATGGTTTTAACTTTGATTTTCATCAGTTCAATGAAAATTTTTGTTGCATACTTGTGGAATATTCTGATCTTGCTATTGCAAAAATATTTACCACCAATATTTTTCTGATTTATCCTGCCTTTTTTTGTAACTTTTTTTCTGCTCTTTATTGCCTTAAATAAAGATCTTATGATGGGGATCTCCAAAACATTCAACCAAACAAATGCATGTTAATTCTTGTGATGTAGGACAGAGAGGAGAATTTTCTTCAACTGATTACAACTTTGGAAATTATTTCTGCAATTAGATTTTAAGGAATATTTGATTCCCTTTATTATGAGGTCACCATTGACTTGATTGTCTAGCAATTAGCCAATTGGAGAGATTATTTCTAGGATTTCATGATGCAAACTGCAACTAGCATGATGCTAATTGGTACAATAGAAAACGGGGGGACAAGTGGAGGGAGATGTTAAAGAAGAGAAAAGACGGGATAAACAATGAAGCAACAGACCAAGAAATCCAATGACATCAATTATCAGTTGGTGAAATCCCTTTAAGTACGATACAAAATGTGCACTTTTTCAATAAGCAATCAACCTAATGAAAATTGCACTCAAACCCAATCATGTTATAAGCATGTTATAAAGTGAGTTGTGCTTTGCATGTTATAAGCATATAAAGTATGCTTTCAGTAGCAATGCAACACTGTGATCAAATTAGTAGGCCCTAAAATTGCATGCCAAGCGTAGATTTCAATGTGATGATATGCATGAGCATGGTTGACACAGCATTAAATTTTGTGTTGTGTTTGGAAAGAAATTTGGTGAAACTATCATGATAAGATTTGGTTGAATTGGTGAGAAGGAAGAGGAGTTCTTTTAATCCTTTTTTAAGTTAAAATTGTTGACAGAATGTGTTTTTTGCATTTGGTTGTAATCCACTATCATGATAAGCATGTTATAAACTGAGTTGTGCTTTGCATGTTATAAGCATATAAAGTATGCTTTCAGTAGCAATGCAACACTGTGATCAAATTAGTAGGCCCTAAAATTGCATGCCAAGCGTAGATTTCAATGTGATGATATGCATGAGCATGGTTGACAGCATTAAATTTTGTGTTGTGTTTGGAAAGAAATTTGGTGAAACTATCATGATAAGATTTGGTTGAATTGGTGAGAAGGAAGAGGAGTTCTTTTAATCCTTTTTTAAGTTAAAATTGTTGACAGAATGTGTTTTTTGCATTTGGTTGTAATCCACTTTTATGTCTAATCCTTTGTCTTTAGGTGAGCTACACCTTTGAAAGTGTGCTAAGCAAAGCCAATTGAAAAAACAAGCTCATTCAACAAACCAATGGGGAGAGAGAGGATTTAAACCCTTTTATAGTTCTTTATTTAAAACTGTAGCAGTTTCCAAGTTTGGAGCTAGCAACAATCTGTCAAGCATTCCTAAAAATGCATTTTGTTAGATTATCATAACATAAGTTTCTTGCTTCTAGTAGCATTGAGAAATAATGGAGCATCTATTAGGAATGTCTTAGCTTCTTACACATTTTCGCTTGTTCTTACCAAATTCCATTGGATTTGACGAGAAAGTAGTTATCATTCAGAGAGTTGGAGTCTCAACAATTTTCATCAAATCTAACTCTTCTAACCAATCCTTAGATTTTAACCACAAGTCTTAGTTGTGGTTTCTGTAGGGTTGTCCACCTGGGATGTGCTACTTTTTTTTTTTTTTTTTTCATAATGTCTTTGTAATTCTCATCTCATTGATTGATATTATCTTCCTCATAGCAGTTGCTTCCAATCTGATGATACCTTCATCATGGTTCTTTATGGTACGGGAACATGGTAAGTTACTTAACTCGGTGTGAATTATGTGGGTTGAGGCTTAGTTTGATAATTAAACTACTATTTTTAATGGTAGTTTCCTTTTACTCAAATATTTTACATATGGTTATGTATGGATTCGAATAATAATTATTTATGACATAAATTTTAACCAATACTAAAATATAAAAAGGAAAAGAAAATTAACAATTGAATGCCATAATTGCTCTTTAAATTAAAAGAAATTCTTTCTATTTCTTGTTTTGTTAATTTCTTCAGACTTAAGTTTGGAATGTGCATTTTACTCATCTAGTGCACTATAGTACCATTGGATTATGCAATCTAGATCGCAAATCACTAGGAGGGTAAAGCCATCCTGATATCTATGTCATTTGAGAAAGCCCACTGAATTAGTTGTTTGCTCATAATGCTATTACCTTACAAACTTTGACAGTCATTGTAATTGGAACAGATACGTGCCTTCTTTTTTCTCCGAAAAAGATTAAATGATATGCCAACTTGGCTCAAGTCTTGAATCATGTTGGCGATGTAGTGGTCGGATAACTATTATTGGGTTTAGGATGTGAAATGTGGTGGTGAGAATCATTCCTATTCTGTGGAGGCAAGATGGTATTCCCTGTTGGATCATGTCTAATGAAGATTTAGGGGCCAAAAGGGGATAAGAAGGTTCATGGATTCTTATTGACAATTACATAAGAAGATAGAACTGTTAATGAATGTGGACAGGACAGATGAAGCATGTTGGTTTTGTGGTACACTCAATAAACCATAGAAAAGGTATGGAATTGTCATAAGAAGTTTTGGGGCGAGAAATGTAATGTGGTCAAATCTTTGGAAGAGACATGGCACCTGTGGTAGCAGCAGATGTGTTCCCATGTAAAGCACATTTGCTCTCTATGTATTTGAACTAGACTTTATAGAATCTAGGCCGCCCCATGATATCCATGCTGGTGCAGCTAGTCAGGTTCCTAGAGGGACAGTCTGTTGAACAGTTCATTGAGTGTGCAATCTGCAGATTACTTTATATGATAAAGAAACTGCCAGGGTTCTATATCTTTGTTGGGGCTGAACTTGTTAAAGTTGTGATGAATACATTTCTTGGGATAATACCTGTGCTGCTAGTCTACTTGATCAAATGTACATGAGCGCTTCAGTCGTGTTCTCAATTGAAATGCTATTTCTTCCAACTTGGACCAGTCTTACTTCCCTTCAAAATTTAACTAAATAAGGTTGATTGAGTTCAGCGGTTGCTCTGTGCCTTGTTTTGAGACACTTGAGTCAAGAGTACTATCACTTCTTTGCTAGGAATATCGACGCAGCTGTGGGATCTTTGGTAGTGGCATCCATGGATCTTCAAGAATAAATTTGTTCTGCAAGAATAGCATACATAAAATATCTAGACGACTGCATTATTCATCTCACTCTGATGTTCATCTCCAGCTGCAATTCCCTTGCTTGATGGATCATTGGAGATGACACTATGATTAGGAAATTTGTTGGCCTCAACATCCTCATCAGTCGGCTGCTTATTTTTTGCTATCCCCTCATCCATCAATTGGGTTGGAGAATCATAATCTTTGCTTTTGCCCCACACGACTAGATATAGGCCCAAAACTATGACTATGGCACCAACTACCCTGTATGTAGCACAAAGTTAGCGTGTATACATACTCGGTAAGTAATTGGGTTGTAGATTGTGAGATACCTTCCCAAATACATTTGCTCAGACAAAATTAAGGAGCTCAATATAGCTACAATGACCATGCCTAGGGGATTAAAAGCAGTGACGAAAACTGGCCCTCTGTCTTTCATTATTACTCCTTGAATATAGTAGGCTATTCCTGAGCAGACTATACCCTGCGTGCACATGTTCAATATTACAATTTGAAATCTATATTATAAGATGCAACCATGCATTCTTGCATTAAGATATAAAAATCTTTTGGTCCATATTATTAAATTAACATGTTTGCTTTGGAGCGAACTAATAATGTTACAATCCTCTTGTTATATTCCTAGAAATTATATCCCTCCTTGGATTGAACTGATGGTGACGTAAAGTGAGAAAAATATTTATTTAAGACTAATACACTGATTAGCAATTCAACAGTCCCTGGTTGCTTTTGTAGAACAATACGCAGGATTATGAAGTAATGTTAACTGAAATGAGTAGTTATCTAGCACAATTGATTGGAACAATAGTGTGCCATTATCCTGCCCTTTTCTTGGTATGCAGGTCATTGTAGGCATAAGCTCTTTTGGTGAGCTTAGAATAGACTTCTTGGGTTAGAAATATTAATTCAATTCATGATAATCAAAATCTTACGATTCAGTTTGATCGAAACAGAAATAAATTCGATTGAGATACATGAATTTTAAATATATAAAATTCTTATGATTCGGATCCAATTAACAATTTGAATCATATGATTTGATTCAATTCACACATGAAGAGATTCAGTTTTATGATCCTATTTGCTTGTCGGATATGGAATCCGACAATGATCATCAAGTATAAAGATATTTAAAAAAAAAAATGCTTTAATGTTGATGAAGGAGCTTCTAGCAAAAAAGAAAGAGATCCATAACTTAAATAATGTAGTTTTATAATTATATAATTTAGTGTAGAATATATATATTTATAAATTTCTCATTAAATTTTTTATAGGCCCAAAAACTTGAATGACGGTAGAAAAGGAAAATGAAAAGCAACTGAAAATGAAAATATATAAGTGATTACAAATGGCGATGGTACTAATATGGATCTTGGGGTGGATTCATGATTTCAATAAACTTTGAAGGCTTGACTTTTGGATTAATTAAATATTAGATAAGATTGATTTTTAGAGCATTAGGTATTAAAATTTTTGAATTTTGGATATAACAACTTAGATTAATTTTCTACTTGGTAGTAGATACTTATTGAACCCAAAATTTAAATCATGTTATTTGATAAATTATGAATACATTATTTTAATATATTATGTACATAGGTTCTAAAAAGGTATTTATATATAATATTGAATCTTATGATTGACAATTGACAATTAAGATTTAGGTGTTTGGAGGTTTTTTCTTTTCAACTTGTGGGTGTGAGCAATGCCCCTCTGAAAGTTAAAATTTCTTTCTTCTCGTATTTTGTCCATTAATAATGAATATGCAATTTGTGAGCAGTGTTTGAATAGATCTTGTTCTTACACTGTAGACAGCTGCTAGGAATTTGGTGTCCCAGTTTATAGACCAGACTCTAGGTTTCCCCCTTTCCATCACGAGGGCCAATATTGTTCCTTCGACTGTGCCCATCAGGCATATCCAAGCAGTAAGGGAGAGCTCTGCCGGATAAGTTTTCAATGTGATTGCCTACAGGAAATTAAACAAAATAAAACTTTTTATCAGATTGATACATTTATTGTCAAACCATACGCTTCTAAGGATCTACATGCTTTATTTAGAGGCCACTTACCTGCAGAATAATGAAAGTCGACCAGCTAAAACAGCCTGCTGTGATCATGAGGCCGCCCTTAATTGGTTCCTGATGGTTCATGATTTGCCCCTTAGATTCATGCATGCTTCGCCCTCTTGTCCAAAGCAACTGAAGAACTGGGCCTTTTATGAGTGTCATGAGCATCGCTCCTGCAACTGTTGCTAAAGTTCCAAGTACTTTAGCTTGACTGTGTATGTTTGTAAGATTTACCTTCTCTAGCCTGATAGAATTTGATAAAGATATAAAAACATGTCAATATGTGTCTAACGAGCCAAGATAGAACATCTCAGGGGAGTAAAATAGAGTAATAAGAAAACTACTTGCACATGCATGCCATTACAAAAGTTATGGCAGGAAGAATGTTGCACATTGTAGCTGCGAATGTTGCCGATGTGTACTTCATCCCCAAGAAGTAGAGGTTTTGATCGATGACAGGCCTGAGAAGTGAAAATGAATTTTTTGGAGTCTTATTGCAGGGAAGAGATTATGAACAAGAGATTGTGGAACATTAGATGATTGAGAAAATTACTCCAATAGCCCAAGCAACAATATTTTGATGAAGATTGGGACAGTCATTGATGGCCTCACTTTCCTAATCAAAAATTAAAATTCTTTGTTTAGTCATTAAGATTCAGATTACTAGTAGTAGAATTTAAGAGGCAAAGATAGATGGAGACATACTTATCGAAGATGAAAGCAAACGGGGCAATAACGATCGTGGCAACGGCATGGCGGTAGACCACAAGTATGTAATTGCTCATTCCCTTATTTAATGCAACTTTAGAAAGGATGTCCATTCCTGCAAGGCCAAACTGCAAGAACATGACTGCCCCAAAAGGCTTTGCTTTGGTAAAAATGTCATATGCCTTGAGTTTTTGTTTTGCCATATCTCACACTTGTGTTTTTCAGAATCCTCTCACCAACTTAAGGGGGGGAAAGGTAAATTAGTTCTCCTCTTGGTGCATGCCACTTTATATAATGGTTTGCTTCACAGAATACCTTTATAATGAACTGGGGATTCCACTAATGTCTTAGATATTCCATTATTGTTCAAAAAACATGGAACAAAACATATAGGTTAATACCGGGGTCACTTTGTATTATTGGTTGCTCCACTTGTAGTCTGGCAGTGCCATAGCTATAAAAGATCTAAGTGCTTTTATTTTATGACTTCTTGCTTTTCTTCAGTTGAGAGTCACTGTCATGGTGGATTTTCGTTTTTTTGATTACCTTCCTTAGCCTTTTTTAACCTCCTCTCCCTGTTTTCTTGTGTTCTATGGTCTGGTTCATATTTGTCTTGGTCATTTATTTTTTTCCTTATGCCAGGTTTCATATATGCTGTATTTTATTGTTTAGCCCTTTTGATTTAGCCCAAAAAAAAAAATACTACTGCTTATCCTTGGATGCAACAAAGCAACTGCAGTTTGCGTGCAAACACTTGTTTGGTGCTTGGTGTGAGGGAACTCATCATAATTAGGATAAGAGTGATATAAGGAATTAGAGATTATGAAAAATGAGGTGTCACCACAAGTCATATCCTACAAAGAATCAATTTCCTACCAACGACCAGCACCAGTTGATGAAACATTGGTTATAGTTTTCTTGTTGATTCATAGCCCTCTCCCATCATGGCAATGGTAAGAGTGCCCCATTATGTAATTACTCGTTTGAATAACAAAGCATGGCTTTGCCTCATGTTTATGAACATTTCCATGATGATGGTGGGATATGATGTCAGTAATCAAAAGTTAATGCTGCATATTGGCTTCTCCATTACTGTTCTTTTCATATTAGCTCTGTTTAACCTCTTAATCCCTTGGTCAAACCCACAGTTGGCACTCAATATCCACCACTTGGTATTCTATGATTTCATAACTTGTTTTCTTCTACTATTTCCTTTTTTTTTTTGGTGTTAAGTGGGGTTTCAACCAGAGCCTATTACGAGGGGGAGGGGGGCAGTGCCACTTGAGTTGAACTTCATTGGCTCTTCTACCATTTCATTTGCATTACTAACAAATTTCTTTGGCCAACCAATCTCTGCTTGCTTTGTTGAATATTTCATCAGACTTGTCTGTATGGAACACTGTGTTTGGATTTGTTTGTGTCCTACTCTGATCATATGGTGCCGATCAATATCATCTTCCACTATCTAAAAGGAAAAAGGACTCCGCTTTCCAACTTTCAGATTCCATTAGGGGCACAAAATTTTGTCGCTCCAATGGAACTTGCAGATTGTTAGAAAAAAAAAAAAAAAAAAAGTCTACATCTGTAGTGGAAGGGTTAAATTCGAAACGGGTGATTGATTGTTAGAAAAAAAAAAAATTGTCCTACTCTGATCATGTTTTCAAAATTTGCTGAAAATTTATGCGTGGGAATTTTCTTCGAATGACATGGATTGGGTTATTAAAGCTCTATGGGGAAGCTACTTAGCCAGTTCAGCAGGTGGGGGGTGCAAATGTGCTCCTAGTCCTAGTAGATTGCCGAAGCTAAGGTCTAGGGCTCTTTTGAGGTTGAACCTGAGCTTAGCCTATGTTTGATCATTGACGGTCAAATTCGGCTCAAAAAGCTCAAATTTAAGGGTCCATTCAACGCCAAGAGTGGCAATGTTGCACTCACATCACAATTATTAGTTATTACTCTCTAAACGTTTCCTTTAATAAATTTTGGATACCAAAAGGAGTTGCGTTCGTTGTCGGCACTTTGCCTTTTTTGGTCTCTTTTGAGTATAGAGGATTTTGAATTGGCAACTATTGTTAAAAGCGCTCCCTCTGCTTTTGAAATTCGTTGAGGCAAATGAACAAATCTTATCCTCAAAGCAATTTTCTCCGTGTATGAATGGTGGTGTCCCATCCATACCTTCTATTATGTAGTTTAAGCCCACGACGGAAGCTCCTGCCTTTTCCCTCTTTTCCTTCTTCCTTCCAATCTCTATGGGCTCCGCTTTTGATGAAATAGACGGTGGAGGGCCATGCTTTTGTGCCAACGGAACTTGGCTCTTCTAAATTCGTCCTTTTTATTTTTATTTTATACTCGGAATCTTAATTTAAAGTATGCATTATCAAATTCATTAGGATCATCCATGTGTTACCAGTGGTTTAGTATGCTAAATTTGTCTTGTTTTAGTTCTTTATGGTACTATATCAGTCGGACTAGGCATCTCTGCACCCCCTTTGGATATATGCAACACTCATCTATTCACCTCCCACCCCCCACCCCCCCAAAAAAAAATCCTTAACAGGGCCTTATCATAGCCATACCTTGATATGCATCTCTTCTCTTTCAAATCCATTTTGACCCCGCAAACTGCAATATGCAATTGTTTTCTTTTATATATATATATATATGGTTCGACTGTTCTGGATATCTTGGCTTCAGCTTCTCGGGACATCAAAACCAGCCGTGACAACCAACCAACCAAAGGTTATAGGTAATAGTAAAACAATTAAAGGCATCCCAAGGGACAAGACCATCTAGTTTGGTCGTACTAACAAATCCCTCAAAAATATTAAAATGCGAGCATTGATCATACATAAGATTTTATAGAATCATATAATGCCGTGGGGCCAAATTTCATATTACACTTTCCATCACTCAAACGGAGATATACATCGATATCTTTTTACGATACTATATCAATTAGTATTTGAAATCATATTTCGACAAATTCGGATCTAGATTTATAGTGATCAATCAAAGGAGATTATCCTACCAACGTAATTTTTTTCATACCTAAATCGCGAGTCAAACTTAAGAAGTTGGTTAAATGATCTAACATCACATCCCATTATACCAAATCTTTGTTGGTATATATACATCAATATCAACTTCGCTTGTTTAGTTATGAGTACATCTTGGGGGTCAAAGAATCCGAAAAGGTGAATTAACATTAAACATGTTTAGCGAAATGAGAAAACAATATTATCGTAAGTGGGATTGGTATCTTCATCCCTTAATCAGAGCGGGAATTTGATTCTCTCTGGGCACGAAAAAAGTAATGCCGGGAGATCTGTCCCCAAAATGGGTTCTGTAGTGGTCGATCCAGATTAGTCGGGAACGAAACTCCGAATACTAAGTAATAACCAAACCAAGGTACCAAAAAAAAAAGAATCAAGAAATATTCATGTGCTCGTCTAATTGCTCGTATAATAATATGTGCTCTTACCTAACAAGGACATTTAGGAAGAAACAAAGGCACGTGAATGAGTAACCTAGAAAACATGTTTATACCATCCCTCAGCCCTCGAACCTTAATATTGAATGGATGACAATGTATTTTGAGATTTTCTATGGCCCTTCTAGAAATTTGAACGTATTACACCGCCCTTGAATCTCAGTACCCTGGGTTCTTATTTCAGTTCATTGGAAACTACAATCTGCAGTTTTCTAGTTTTCTAGATGGTTCATTTTTCTGACTGTTCCTCTTTTTTCTCTCTCAGGTTTCAAGTTCAAATCTTCTCCGCTCGGGAGGAAAAACAAAAAGTTATGTTAGTAACAAAACTGAATGATAAAAATAAAATAAAATAAACCACCAGCGGTTGATCAATCAATCGAAGATAATTGATCGACTGCTACGGTACTGACCCAGTTCGATTGCCTGTTGGTGCATTCTTTCTATTTTTAGTAAAATTTTTCTTCAGATTTCTGAAGACGGATGTGAAATCTATGGTCAAGTTCCTAGTGGGAAAATCCATCTGCAGATTGCCTTTTTGAGGTAAAGAAACTGACATTTGAACTTCTGAATGTAAGAGACGGGTAGAAGTAAAAGATCTAAAACAAGTTGTGTAGGTCTCTCGTTCTACATGCTTTTGGGGCTGAACTTATTCATCAAGTTACACCGCTTGGGATAGTGGGGTGGATACATTTTACCTTATTTGCTAGTCATAAAAGAAAATCCTTGATTACGTCTATTTGTTGGGTCATAACACATTTTTGGATTTTCGACTTATTTTACATTATTTTAAGACAGCATAAATATTCAGATTTTTTTTATTCAAAAAATCAAAATCAAACAGAAAACCAAATAACTAAGAAATATTTTAGTTTCAGTTCAATTATTTTTTCTGTAAATACAACTAACCAAAAACCCTATAAAAAAAAAGAAAAAAAATTCAAACCAAATGCTCCACCATAGCCATGACAATGAAGGAACAAATTCGATAAGGTAATGGAAAACCAATTAAAGGCATCCAATGGCCAAGTGTACCTAGTGTTGTTGTAGTAACACACCATTGCCCTCCAGTTGACCGAAACACCTAAAATTTTGGAATGCAGACATAAATCATATAAGGTTTTACACGGAACCACGTAGTGCTGGAGGACCATATTTCATGCTATGATATGGTATCCAAGTTTCCATCATTCAACAAAGAAACACGTTAAAAAAAAATGCTTTATATTTTCAGAAATAAATAGATCTTTCTTCTACTGGTCTTTCTACATTGAAAGGGAAAAAAAATCAAGAGTAGTGAAATCATAAGCAAACAGTCTCTAAGTCGAAGCCAAGAAAAAGGAAGGAAAGGAAAACAGGGCTGATAATCATTGCTTTCCACAAGACAGGACTACCATTGACACGCCAATGAGAAAATTTCAAAAACAACAAGAGGGAGCAATATATGAAGGGAACCATGTGCTTCACAAACAAGCTTGTTTCTCACCGGTAAAATTGTTTGCTTTAGGTGTATCGCTACTTTTCTCTGCAATAAAATTGACTTAAGAACCACAGCAAGCTGATCTTTGGGCGGCTTGAGCTGCCCCTGCCCCCTGGTCTGCTTGATTGATCTTGATTGTCTGAGGCTGCACAAGTAAAACCAAAGGTTTATTCTAGGAATCTATCCAGAAAGGTTGGATTTTATGGGTGACATTCATGAGTTAATTGAAGCAAGTTCAATTACAGGTCAGTTGAAGCATATCAGTTGAGAACAATTATGTTTGCACTTCAACAGTTCACCATTTGGCTGGATTTTCTCATCATATTCTTAAGTGCATAAAGCAATGCTACCTTATCCACCAAAGATATAGTCAAATGAATAAAATAAAGTGACAACAAATGAACAAGAAAAAAGTTGTTCAGTAAGCAATAAAAGTTGTTTTTGTTTTTTTGTTTTTTTTTGGGAGGGAGGGGAACTATCCTATATTTGTCTCTCAAGTGGCCGACCCCAAATTTTGAGATTAAAGATCAGGTTGTTGTTGTTGTTGTACAATTTAAAACACAAAAAAAATTTTTACCAAACCAAAAGAAGTCCATGTGCTCTTGCCTAACAAAGACATCTATAAACTAACAAAGACACATGAACAAGCAACTTAAAAACATGGCCAGGTCACCCAAGGGATGCAGTTTATCATAATTTTAGTAAGTTCACTTATTGAACAGATGACAAACCAGTTTCAGATTATCTAGGGCCTTTCACAAGTTTGAACTTATACCTCAGCCTTTGAATCAGTTTCTGCAAGCCTTTGCTTGATATCTCTAGCTATTGAAAAGAAAACCTCCTCTACATTTAAGTTTGTCTTTGCACTCTGCATAACACACCCTAGTCAGCACATAAAAAGAACGGCTCAAATAAGAAAAGCAATTTTGATTATATTCACTTACAGTTTCAAAAAATTTGATGCCATATTCATCAGCAAGTGCTTGACCTTTTGAGGTAGGAACAGCCTACACAAAATATTCCAATCCTATCAACAATGGTCATCTCGTCATCTCCAAGTTAAGCTCGCCCAATCATAAATACCCACAAAATTAGAGAGAGAGAGAGAGAGAGAGAGAGAGAGAGAGAGAGAGAGAGAGAGAGACCCTTTTGCTTTCATCCATGTCGGCCTTGTTTCCGACCAATATCTTGTTTACATTGTCAGAAGCATGTTGCTCAATGTTACGGATCCAATTCCTGATGTCTACACGAGCACAAGTTAGTCTCAGTGGATGGAGTTTCATCAATCAATGGAAGATCCTCAAAAATCCAAAACTAGACGAACCAAGAAAATAGTATTCTTATGGGCTTGAATACTGAATAAGAATCCAGATTAATAATAGAAGTCCCTTAAAGCCAATAATGCTATAAAGTTATATTTTACATTTATTGACAGATAATAATGACTGAAGGCTAGAAATATGTAAATAGTCAGCAAGAAAATATAAGCAATTACTGTTGAAAGACGACTCATCAGTGACATCGTACACCAGTAAAATTCCCATGGCTCCACGGTAGTAAGCTGCAGAAATGAGATAATTGACAAAATTTAATTCAAGATTCCAAATAAATAATCATTAAAAAAAATCAAGCCCAAAACTACCCAGAGAACAAAACAACAATAATATCTAGAGTTTGAAGGTAATTGCTAGTCTGCAATAAAATGACAAGGAATCACAAATATTAAAAGGTTGGACCAAGTGAATGACAGTACAGGTTTACATCCAGACACGCAAGATTAACGAGGCAATAAGTCAAAAACCAACTAGTTCTTATTAAGTGATGTTGCATACTCTTGGCATTAGGAAGTTTCGCAATAAGTCAAAAGCCAACTTAATAATTTTAACGCTTTCTTTGCGATATTTTGATGTCATTAGGAAGTTTTGTCATGTAATATACTCACCAGTTGTTATTGTTCTAAATCGCTCCTGACCGGCAGTATCCCAGATCTGCAGTTTAATGCGTTTCCCATCAAGCTCTATAGTTCTTATCTTAAAATCAATGCTGTAGAAAAGATTCCAACCTCATCATGTCAAAGGCAGGTTTTCCAAGGGAAGATAAAAATTATATGCTATTGTACTTTAAGCTTCAAAATGCATACCCAATGGTCGTAATAAAACTGGTAGTGAAGGAACCATCAGAGAAACGCAGAAGAAGACAACTCTTGCCAACACCTGGAAGGAAAACGTGGTTAGGGAAATATCATCTTAGATCACATCACATAATAACTGAAGAGAGTTTTTTCAAGACTACTGAAGGGGCTTGCGCTTTCTTACCAAAGCTATGAAAACGGGAGAAAGAAAAACCAATATAAACCATGAGATTATTATCTGTCTCCTATTACAAGCAAACTTGATTTCAGAATTTCCAAAATCTACATCTAATTCAAGAAGTACCCAATATCAGCAACTCCCCCAAGGAAATGCTTTCAATAATATAATTGGGGTTGCTTCACCCATGGCTTCTGTTCAACTGAAAGATTGTGTTCCGTTTTATCCCAAAAGGAAAAAAATTGCAGCTTAGTATTAGATGTTATGCAACCTCGAACTTGCATTTTGAATACCATTCAACAAAACAAAACATTACATTGCGATTGGAGATGTGAACATATTTCCCCATTCAACTTCTAGCACATGCTAAAATCTTTGCAATTGCATGTCCTCATCATCAAGGAAAACTATACAGGCAGGAATCTCCTAAGGCTAACTTGTGCAGGGAGTATAGACTCAACATTATGAGTGCATAGTGAGAAGGATTCCTCTAGCATTACAGCCTTGACTACAACAATGATGCTTGGCCGCAACCATATTGTGGATCAGAAATTATGACACAAATTTAGCACCGTGATAAATTTTTCTTTTTTCTAAAAAGATCACCATGCTGTTTAAATTCTTACTTCAAGTTCTTCCTCTACAAGAAGTGGAAAAAAAAAATGCAAGAGCAACCTAAAATTGGCCTCGTTATGTACAATATTATGTGCATCAAAGACTAGATTTGATGGACTTTTGTGGCTCTCTAAGGTTGTCCTGAGGATGGAATCCATGCTATTCCAACTCTAAACTTCCAAATTCAACTTTTGAATGCCAATCATGCTTCAATTTTTACCACTATTTTGCTATAACATGCAGCTATTGTTTGTTACATGATGCAGCAATCCAATCAAGGAATGAATCCTTCATCAATGAACAAGCTATAACTAAAGTCATATGTTAAACAAAAACCATAGGATTATATACACTCATATCTAAAAGCATAACTATTTGTCCTTTCTGAGTAGTGAATGACTAATTATTGCCTTAAGGGACAACAAGAAAACAAACTCATAATAGTGTTCCTCAATAATCATTCACCAGCAAAGGATGTAACGAAGGGACACTTCTGCTAGCAAGCGTATGCATAATGGGATACAGAAGCATATTTGGAAACCACAATGGTTAAAGGACAAAAGAAATTTATTTGACAGAGAAAGAATATGAACATTATCCAGTAATATAAGTACAATGACAATTTGACACATTTCAGGCCACAGTACAGTATATAGATCTTGGGATAACCCTTAGACGGGTTAAGAAAAAGATCTCATGGGATTCAGCAGGGAAAAAAAAAAGGTTCCAGATCATCACTTTAGTAAACCACCAACCATTTGCACATTAAGGAGAAAAAGATACATCTGTAATGGCTCCAAGAAATCATCTATGGCCTCTCATTGAGATGCCACTCTCAAAATATACAGATGCAAGTGTATTAAGAGGAAGCTCTAACGGAATACATGCTTTGCTGCAACATGAAGAGAAAACAATAACTGCAGATGGACATATTGGAAATGGCACATTATATGCCCTAAAAGGTTAGCTGCAACGTTTTAACCTTTTCATTATCAGAAAAATAATTACTAGGGAGGACCATATGCTATCCTGACATTATCCTTCATTCCTGTCTGCTGTCAATCCATCTACAGCTCAACTGGTCTCTCTCTTCCCATATTTCTTCACATTTATATTTTTATCATACTCTACTTAGTTCAAGACTACATGCTGAATCTCAATGATTTCATCAAATTCAAAAATTTCATGGGAGACCAAAGCCTCATGGTGCTCAACGCATCCTATCAAAATAAACACATAGGGCCCAAGATGTTCAATGTAGAAGGCGAGCAACTTTGTCGTGAGACTGAAGCTCCAGTAAAACTAAATAAAGAGGAAGTCCTAATGAAGATATTTTAAGCAATGTAACATGAAAAGTAAATCACTAATCACCAGCGTGTATATTGGAAATGGCACATTACACATCATGAAAATGTTAGCTGCAAAGCATTACGCTATGTTGCACTGATACTTCTAGAAATAATGATGCGACAGAACATGTTGTAATTTACAATGGGATTTTTTTTTAATAACTTCGTGGTGTCCCTTTCTGCGTGTTGCGCTGTGCTCTATGTTCGTATTAACGCTCCGCAGTGTTAAATGTGTCATTTTGAGGATTAGAAACATCACATCCCAACATTATCCTCCACACCAAATCTCTCTATTCCCAAATTTCTTTTCACAACTATATCGATCTGCTTCAAACAACCTTCCAGTGCATCAAATTCCAAATTCCAGAAAATTCGTCACACCACTCTAATATATTCTAAACATGGTTGGGCAAAATCAATCCCAAATCAATTATCCAGCACCCTAAATTCAACTAAATCCTACGAATACTTTGACCGAATAATTCCTACAATCATACATCATATCCCATTTCATAATCAACAACGTTCCCAGATCTAAATACCTCCAAAAGAAACCTAATTTAAACCAAACCAAGCATTAAAAACGTTGACAACCGAAACATTATCAGATGCGTAAAAACCAGATCATGATGAAGATTCAATCTCTTACCACTGTCTCCGATGAGAAGGAGCTTTATGAGATAATCGTAATCGGCTCGAGCTCTAGCTGGTGGAGCGGCCATCCTATAAAAACCCTAGATTCACAGATTTGAGATTTCTCTCTCCCTTTCTCCTCTTTCTCTCTCTACAATCAACGGAAAAAAAAAAAACCAAAAGGACAAAAGTAAAAAAAAAAAAAAACCAAAAAGAAATCGAAAATCAGCAGATCAGGGAGTGAGATAGAGAGATCTGATAAGCGGAGGGAGAGAGAATGGAGGAAAAATAGCGTGTCTTGGACGTCTGCAGCGGTCAGCCGTTGAAATTCTTTTTGATAGAGAGACAGACAGACAGGAAATGAGAGAATTTTTTCCCGATAACTGTTGAAAGGAGACAAATCAGTGCCGTTGATGTATAGTTGTCTGGAGATTCGGGTCTATCTAGCGACAGCTAATCATTTTTTCCAATTCCGTTCCAAACTTTCATCAGGAGACATAATGATGCGAGATTGGGCGGTTTCGTTTTGGCTTAGCGCGGAGCTGGAATTGACTTTAACGACGTCGTTTTGGCAGAATCGTGACTTTGATTTTGCACAGGCGCTAAACGACGTCGAAGAGAGACGCTTGAAATAAAAACGACAGCTCTCAGATGCGTCTCTACATCTCCTAACTGAATGTTTGACTTTGACCCCAAAATCATATAGAAATCGTTGGGTCCATGCATTTTTGGATGTTGCCACTTGGCCTTACTTCTGATTAAAAAAAAATAGAAATTCCCTTACTAGCTCCACCGCAGGAATCGCGCAATATTTGACCTTAGCATAGCGGCCCCTATCTCTCTTTACATTTTGCTCAAACGCGCCGGTTAAGCTACTACTTCCATTTTAAGATACAACGGATAACCATTTGTATACGATTGACACGTGTGACTTTGAACCAATAGAATATAAATGTATTAAAATAAAATTTTAAAATTTTTTATTTTTATTTTTATATTTCAATATTTCTAATATAATATTTTTATATTTGTCACGATAAATTTTTTATATAGATCCAACTAATTTTAATAATTAATTGAAATAGTAGAATATTAGGGGTCATACTTGTCTATCTTTTAAATTTAAATTTATTTTTAAATATGATATCAGAGATTTCTTAACAAAAAAAGTTATCCACGTGCATATAGCAACAGAGCCGAGCCGGTCTGAGTTTATTTGAAAAAAGAAATTATATTATTTCCATCTTTAGCGTGTTATTAGAATCATGATCCTATATTTTGTATATTTAAATTTATTTTTAACTTTAAGAAAATTTTTAATTATTTTTGGTGAGGCATTGCGGTCCAACCATTTTGATCCCGAAAAGATGGATAAGCCCCGGATCCACCCTGCTTCTCAAATTTGCACAGCATGGTTAAGGTGTCCCGACCCCCCTAAAAAATAGGGGACGTTTAAAAAATTTCTACTTTTCTCGATTTTTTGAATATATTTAAATTTTTTATTTCATTTATAATGTTTATCAATTTTTGAAACAGATTGCGAAAGTTAAAATAAAATTTATTTCTCTCCATGCATATCTACCAATGTACACCCGAGAAGATATTCCTCCTCCAACTCTCTTCATCTTCCCCTCTTCTCCTCCTCTACCCCCTCCTAGCCATGCGGCACAATAGAGCCTGACTATGGCGATCGCAGTTGGCACCTCGACAATCTCAGAAATTGAAGGTTCGGCTCTGATGGGTTCGGAGGCTTCGTGGTGTGTATTAATTGCCCTCAAGGCCTTTGTCCCCTCTGGAATAAAGGACGTGTTGTCCAAGGCCGAAAAGAGACTATTAGGCTACTCAATCTTTTTCTCTCATTGCAAATTCTATTTTGGTGTGTGTTATTTGCTTGTGCCTTTCCCTCTGCACTACAATAACTCACGAGTTAGGCCCGAATGCAAGACCTGGTGCTCATAGGCATTAAATTGGTTGCTCTCCAATCATATACATGTCAATTGTATCGATATATTATGCATCCTAATAACTTTTAGTCTTATCATATAGATATAACAATCGATATTTAATGAATAATCGATACAACAATAACAACAAATCGATTCTTAAACCTAATAATTTGCAATCGATCATTTGAGAAACAAATTATGATTAAAAATAAAAATAGAATAAATAAATAATAAATACAAAAATATAAATATATACAAAGGAGAATAAAAATAAAATAAAAAAATCAATAAATATATATCCAAAATATATTAGTTTAATTTGTACAGATTCTTTTACGCCACTTATTTCTATCCAAATTTATCTTTTCGTCTAAACTCTTAATTATCATATTTTTACTAATAATTTGCATACAAATTTTCAACGGTCTACTCTTACGTTTTACTAAATCTCTCATATTTAGGTTCTTGGTTCTCCTAACCGGTGCGTGCTTGGATTTTCTTTGCACATGCCCAAACCATTTCAAACGACACTCTCGCATCTTATTCACAATTTAAATAATTTCTAACTTGTTACGAATTTCTTCATTTCTAATTCTATCTCTTCTAGTTTTGCCACACATTCAACTAAATATTTTCATTTCTATTACGGTCATTTTTCGTTATTGTTGTTATTTAATACCCAACACTCAGTACTGTACAATAATACAGATCTAACCGTCGTTTTATAGAACTTTCCCTTCAAATGTATTGGTATTGTGCGATCGTAAAAAATTCTAAATATTTTTCTCCATTTCATCCAATCCGCTTGAATCCTATGGTTCACATCTCCATCTATATTGTCATCATTTTGAATGACGGAATCTAAATATCTAAATCGTTCATTTTCGGATACATTTTGTTTATCTAACCTAATCATTTTTTTATCATTTCAATAATTATTGCTAAACCTACACCTCATATATTTAGTTTTCGATCTATTCAATATACTTTGTACTCTAATGTGACTCTCAATAACTCTAATTTAATATGAATACTTTTCCTAATTTTATCAACTATAACTATATCATCTGCAAAAAAGTATATATCATAATATTTTATTTTGAATATTTTTTATACTGTTATCTATTACTATTACAAATGACAGGGGAATTAATACTGAATTTTTATGGAATCCGATATTAATGAGAAAATTATTACTCAAATTCCTATAAATTCTTACATTAGTTGCAGCACCATCGTAAATTCTTACATTAATTATGATTCCCTATCAATAATTCAAGAAAAAGTTATAAGAATAGTAATTATATTTCAAGCTAATCATTCTTTGGTTTGAAGAAAATGACCGAGGGAAATGGGCTGACAGGGGGCCTTGGACCCCCTCCATTTTTTTAAAAGGGTGAAATCTTATATTTTATAATATTTTATTGCTTTGAGCTCTCTTTTTTTTTTCTTTTTCTTTTTCTTTAAATATTTTATCCCCCTTTTACTATTCCACCAAAAAAGAAAAAAAAAATTTGTCAAATTCATAAAACGTTACACAAAAGGATGGCAGTTCAAGTTGCTCCCCGCTTCTTCTTTACCGTTAAAAAAAAAAAAAAAAAAAAAAGGCTTCTTGGAAAAGGCATGCCTACTAATTTTGTGCTTTAGTTGAGCGGAGAATTTCAAATTTGATATGATCTAACACATATTTAACTTTTCATATTTTTTACATGTTTCAACATTTGTATTATTATATTTATATATTTATAAAAATAAATTCTATATAAATTCAAATTATTTTACATATTTCAACATTTGTATTATTATATTTGTTTATTTATGAAAATAAATTCTATATAAATTCAAATTATTGTAATATCTTAATTGAGACAATTGAATATTAAAATTCATATTATTATAACATTCTTCATCTTTAATATGGTATTAGAATCATATTTATATATTTTCTAATATGGTTTTAAAGTAATATTCGAATTTATTTTTATATATCTTCTAATATTTAACTTTTTATATTTTTACTTATTTCAATATTTGTATTATTATATTTGTATATTTGTGATAATAATTTCTATACAAATTCAAATTATTGTGATATTTTAATTGAGACAGTGGATATTAAAATTTATATTATTATATTATTCTTCATTTTTAGTTTGGTATCGGAATTATATTTATATATATTCTAATATTGTATGATATTCAAATTTATTTTTATCATTTTTATGATATTAGAATTTTTTTGTAAAAAGGGTTTAAAAACAATCACTCATGTATCCACATACACCTTCAAACAACTCCTAGTCTGTTTTGAAAAAAAATATTCTTCAATATGCACCCGTATGCATTTCCAAAAAACCCCTAATTTGTTCCGAAAAAACTATTTTTCAAGCTTTTCAATATGCGCTCGCATGTGTCTCTAGAAAAATATTAGTTCGTTCTGAAAAAAATTACTCTTCAATACGTGCATGCACGCACCTCCAGAAAACTTTCTTTTGGTACATTTTGAAAAAATTATTCTTCAATATGCATTTGCATGCACCTTTAGATGAATTTTGGTTTGTTCTGAAAAAAAATTATTCTTCAATAGGCGCTCAGGCGTGCCTATGAAAAGGCTGCTGATCCATTTACCAAAAAACTGTTTTTTATGGTTACAAGAACACCCATAAAATTTTAGATTTTCAATCCATATTTTATTTCAAATTTAAATACTTTTCGATATATCACATTAAATTTGTGAGCAGATATTAAAATATATTATATATTAAAATGAAATCAATTAACAAATATTTATCTTTTCTGATTTTTATAATTTTATATTTGTAACAATAGTTTTTCTATATAAATCTAATTTATTATAATATTTTAATTGAGTAATTGAATATTATAGTTCGTAATTATTGTATTATTTTTTATTTTCAATATGGTTTTGGACCTATATTCATATATTTTTTGCCTTCTTAAAAGGTATGTTAACAAACTTGAAGATTATTTATGAAAAAATCACAAAATAAATTAATGTAGTTATTTGAAAGGTAGAAAGAGGGAGAAAGATTGGCAAGATACGCTAAAATGGTTTCTGTTGGGTTGTCTTAATTTATTTTGTAGTATTTTCTAATTAATTACAGGTAACAGATTGGGTAATGGATGAACTTAGATACTTCATGTTGGCAATGCAAGACGAACAAGAGGAGTGGTTGCAAATTTTCATTTTGACATCTTAGTATTGAAATTTGAAGTGCTCCAAATGGACAAATTCTCATGTTCTCGTCATCTTCCTCGAACGAGTCGAACATTGATCCTCCTCTCCTCGTCTGCCGTTTCTCCATTTTCTTGTTTCTTCTCATTTTCACAACCCGCAATCAAGCACATAATCTTCATGTAGGACATGGCCATGATTGCGCAATAGTCCCATCATATTCATAAGAAATGTACCACGTATGATGAGAAGAAGCTTGTTGCAAATTGGTGTCGGCGACGGTGCTACCAATATTTACAGCAATTGAACAACCTATGGAATTATATATCTTTACCCCAATTCTCTTTCCTTCCTTAGTTTATTCCTCGAAAGGCATTGTATGATGATGATCTACCCGGTGAAGGTGTAATTTGAAAAAAATAAAATAATATGAGCCAGTGGAGCTCAATTAATTATTTAATGGTAGAGTTTTAAAAAAAAAAAATCTTATTTGTCAAAATAGGAAAATGAAAAGCTTAAACAAATCATCCGCAGACGGTACGAGCCCAACATACACAGGATAACGATAAAAATTGGGTGAGACACGAGGCCAATTTGCCAACAAATCCTGTCTCTGAACAATAAACATCCTGCCAGCTGACCATTTGCCTTGTACATAAATAATACCCTGGAAGATTATCCCCACCCACTGAGATTTGTTAAAAAGGAAATCTCATCTAATTGATAACTCACTTCCCATATACAACACCCAATTCGAAAGGATATTTCCTATAAAAATATTTTTATTTTAGATAAAAAATATTATAAATAAAATAAAACCAAATATAATTTTTTAAAAAAGTTAATATCTTATATAAATTAGAAATTATGCATAAATAGAGTTTAAATTTTTAATATCTTAATAAAATATAGTATAATATCATTATAATATCTTAAGAAAAACCCTTGACCCAAGGTTTGGACTTCACTTTAGGATTGAACTTCCGAGCTTACCGAGAAGATATCGTAAGACAAACATATAGAAGATACTAAATATTTTTGGATTAATTGATCAGACATTCCATCTTTTGATCAGAGATTTCGAATTCGATTTCTGAAAAAGGATTTGAGAAAGTCAATTCCTAAAATAGACTCTACAGTATTTAAATCAAATTAATCAGGTAAACACTTGAATACCGATGATAAAAAAAAATAAAGAAGGTAAAATTTCCACATTTAATATATAAACGTAAGTATGTATACGTGTGTCTATCTATCCTTATTCCTAAGCATCTGAAAAGGTCTTTAAAAAGAAGCGTTGTGAACACGCAGAGAATAATTCTAATACCTTTAGGCCTTACTAAGTGGCCGGTCCTTATAGGCAGGATTGCCGGTCAGCTTCATCTATTTGCTTTGACTAATGGCATTATTTTCTTTTACTTTGAATTTTAATAATCAAAAGCAAAGATATTTGGTAAATATGGACCTCAATAATCATCACATTAATTACCACGAAATAAACTTTATTTCGATTTGTCCTAAAATTTGGGTTTTGCTCCTTGTTGCCGACAAAGTTGCTTGAAAGAGTAGATTATTTAAACTCTTTTATCGGTATTTTTATTAATATATAAAAAAGTTTTGGATTTGAAATTTTTTTAAAAAATAAAATAATATTGATTAAATTATAATTAATTAGCACTTATATTGGTGATAATAAATTTGTAGTCATAAGAAAAAATTAAATAAATAAAAGAAAGCATTCATTGATCTTCTCGACTTGATTACAACAGCCATGACCAGGCATTCACAATTTTACAGCTATGAAATGAAATATTAGGATAGAGGTTTCTAATAAGAATATTCCAATTGATAAGACCTCCTCGCCGCCTAACTTAATAAAATATGGTCCCACAGTCCTTATATGAACGCATTTATAATAAAAAAAGGAAAAAAAAAAAAAAACCCAAACCGTCCATCTAGAAAAAGGAAAACATTTATAACTTCCATAATTTCTACGGTTGGTTGTCATGCATTACCACAGTAACAGTAATCTATGAGTAATTAACAACACTTAAACTAAATCTCTCCTCCTCTTAATTAAGACTATGAATTTACTTAGAAGGATGAAACTCCGTGAAAATAAGTATTGTAAATTTAAGAAAAATGATGTGACTTTTATAAGGCTTAATCTACATAATAAATGATAATTTTTTTTATAATTATTAAAATTCAAATTTATTCCATTAAAACAAATAATTGAATTGTCTATGGCCGACAAACGTGTAATAGTAATGGAAAAAAATTATTTTATTTAGTACGATAAAGATTTGATTATTATTATTATATTATGGTAAGAAAAGGGCAAAATGGAACAATATATTAGAAAGACCATTGGTTGGGGGAAGGGGGAGGAGAGAATGGGGAAGTCTAACAAAGAATATCCTCAAATTCCACCAGCACTCTGTTCACATTCACAGCTCCACTACAGCTCATTTGTTAATGCTGGATTGCTTCGATGCCACTCCTTTCACATCCCCCATCTTCTTCTCTTCTCCACGCAAAGTTTTTGACAAAATTTGCATTAAAATACTTCTGTACGTGTTCATGAAAATTATTGGCTTACATAGTATGAGGTTCAACTTATTTATTTTTTATTTTTTCAAAATTCTCAACAATGAAAAATGAGTGAATCACGTTCTTTTTTCCCTAAGAGCCTACTGAAAATTCCACTTTAACAAGAATTAAGTGGTTGGTCCATGGCCATTCTTGTTCCCAAACCAGTATTAAAGATGCCCTTTTCTTACTTTCGGATCATTTAACGTTAAAAAGATTTTACCTCTCCCGAAATGATTAAGTACTAGGCTTTTTTTTCAACAGCATAATTAATTATTATTTAATATTTATTTATGGACGCATTAATTTTGATTTTTCATGTTGAGTTCACTCTGATAAAAGGAAAAGGGAAAAATGGGAGGAGGGCCTAAGTTGCCACGGTGGAATTCGGATGGGGACTACAGAAAAAAAAGGAAAGGAAGCGACAAAAGATAGTTTCTGATGTGGCGCCGACGATGTTCTTAGTTGGCAATGGCGTGTGGACTAGTTCGCACCAGATAACCTCCAGTCCAGACCATTCACGCCTTCAACACCGCACTGATAAGAATATTAAAAAAAAAAAAAAAGGAAAATGAAAATTACTTGTACAAAAGAAACCCGTAACGGGCCATTCTGACCGTCCGATTCACGATTACTCAACGACCAAAACAGAACCTCAGGACCGTTGGGAAGACCACTTCGTCCGCGTTGGGTTACACTATTTGACCTAACCAATCAGAGGCGAAAACGTGTCCAAAGTTGCTCACGATGTATTTGCTCTTATAGAATCTTCTGATTCCTCTCTCTCTCTCTCTCTCTCTCTCTCTCTCTCTCTTCCCAAAAACTTGGCATAAAGTCCGTCTCTTTTCGCCTTTAAATGGCGGAGGCCAAAGGGTCGAAGAGAGTGGGAACGCATTCTCTCGTCCAGCTCAACCCTCTCTCTCTCCTCTACCTTTTACTTAAGAGCGTTATCTCTCTCTCTCACGGGTTTTTCCTTCTCCTTTCTCTGTTTCGAGATCCGAGTCGTCGTTCAATTTTCTCAGGTAATCTTTTGATACCGAAGAGATCGTAGTTTCTAGGGTCTATTTACTTCTGCTTTGGATGATTGTTCTCGTGGTTTTTTGTTGGTTCTGTTCATGGATCGTACTATTGATTTCATGTTAGTGCGTGACTGTTCATTAAAATCTGTTGATCTGTTGCTGATTTCGTTTCTGAATTAGTTTTTTCTTCTCGATCTTGCCTTAAAATCAAATAAAATTTTCGTTGTTGATGGATCGGTTTCTTATGGGTTGTTTGAAGGTTCATTATATGAGCCTGTGAAACTCGAAATCTTGATCCAAAAAGTGTTTGAGTTTTTCTTTTTTTCCCCCATATTTTTCTTCTCACAGTAAAAGGTTGCTTGATGATCTTAGACATTGGAAGGAACTTGAAGCCCTTGTCGGTTTTGCAAGATCTAAATATTCAGTATCGTATGTTATCTTTCTGATCTGCAGTCTACCACATCATAAACACCATCATGATTACGTTGAGATAATGAGGTTTACAATGATCTTAAAATCCTAACCATAACAAGCGTTACACATTCCTAATTTTGATGTAGATTTTTCACTTGTTAATGATTTATGAAAACTCCTAGATATTAATACGGTTCCTTGTTTTTGTTGACCAATTCGGGAGCCAACTGATCGCTGTCATTAACGTTTCGCGGGTGGGTCATGCCTCGTGTGGATTACATTGTTACCATTTTCAATCTTAATGCGAAAACTGTCCATAAGATGTACAAGTTAATGCAAATTTGGGTTTTTTTAATTTGCTCTATAGACTAGATGCTATTGCCTTTTTGCTGATCATAATGCATCCGCCTCAGATTGCAATCATGGTTCCCCCAATTGAGACTCCGACCAAAACCACCATCACTCACCAGGCACATCCTCCTCTCAATGAGAGGATCCTGTCATCTCTGACTAGGAGGTCGATTGCTGCACATCCCTGGCATGATCTCGAGATAGGTTCGTAGTTATTCCTTGTCCATTTGGATTCCTAGTTTCTTGAATTGCCCTTTTTCTCTTTCCATGTATTGATCCTCAATGTGTTTTGTTTATATGCAGGACCTGGAGCTCCAACTGTTTTTAACTGCGTAAGGATACTGAACTTTCTTTAGCCTACTAGCTCAATGATATCCTGTTTTGGTATTGCTCTCATGGGCTTCTAGAAAAACTGTATATGTAACCATAATTTTATGATATTCTATTTGGCATACGAAATTCCAGCTGCAAATATGGCTTTGAGCTGTTATTTTGATATCATATTTGGTCAAAATCACGTGTCAAAATTGTGGCTGTGCATGTTTTCACATTTTTAATTATAATGAGTGGAATGTGTATCATATGAGAAAAGAGAATATCATCAGGATAAAGGATTTGCTGATTTAAGTTGAGTTCATAAAGAGAGAATAGCAGTGGTACAAATTTTGTATTGCTGCAGTTGCAGCTATATAACATTTGTTGATTGCTGCTTAAGAACCAATTCCAGTCCCCCTAGTAGGGTTCCATAGTTGCCAAATGTATGCATTCTGCTACTTAACCCTTTGTTTTTATCTCTTTGTTCTCAAACTGTCCGCCAGATGCTATAAATCAGCAGACGGACACTTAAATTTGTGACTTAAAGTTCTTTGAGTACACGATCATGACATTCCCCTTAATGCCTCCGGTAAAGTTTTTTATTTATCCAAAAAAAAAGTACATGTTCATGACATACTGTGCATAGCATGTTCTATATGCTGTCTCCATTATTGCAAAGTTTCACTTGATCAAAATGCAAGTTGTTGATGATGAGAATCACTTTCCACATGAAAGCACAAAGGTCCCTTTTTTCCCATTTCCCTTCATTGTTTGGCTATGAATGTCTCATGCCATGCATTACAGAGTTTAGGCAAGTATCAATGGCATGGAACTATATAATTGATAGTACCTTCTTCTTGACCCTATTCAGCTATATAAAAGTCTCAGAGTGTGCATTCGTTCTTTAAGCATACCCTTTTTTCTATTTGAAAATTTGTTGTCATATTCTTGTAACTTTTTCGGCAACGAGGACTCTAATTTGACTTCTAGAATCACAATTTTTCTGTTTTGTTGTTGTTTCCTATTTAATTATTTTCATTATGAATGTAAAAGAATCATATTAGTTTTCAAATATAGGATTTGATGTCTTCTTACTGGTCCAAACTTGAAAATTTCCCGCAGGTTGTTGAGATAGGAAAGGGGAGCAAGGTCAAGTATGAGCTTGACAAGAAAACTGGGCTGATCAAGGTAATTTATTAGAGTGATATTGCATCTACCCTTTTATCCTGCAAATTTATCTTATTTTGGCATTTAAAATTTCCTACTATGCAGGTTGATCGTGTGCTTTACTCATCTGTGGTGTATCCTCACAACTATGGCTTTATTCCTCGTACACTCTGTGAGGACAACGACCCCATGGATGTCTTGGTTATCATGCAGGTATGCTAAAGTCATTTATTTTAGGATTGCAAGTACGATATAAGCAAAATTTATTATCATCAAAAAGAGCAAAGCATGGACTTCCTTCGCATAAAAACAAGGGTTTTGTCATGGTAACCACAGAAATAACTGGGGAAACACAAGAATAGAGTACTTATTGTGGGAAATTAATAATTGGTTGCGTGGACTTTTATTTCTTCCCCTGAAATCAGACACGAGACTTTCAGATCAACATTAAATCCATCAAATCCAAGTGAATAGGAAGTAAAGGATTTGAAATAATTTCTTTTGCTTGTAAAAATCTGCTTTTGGAATGCTCTTAAATCATGTCAGATCATACTAACAGACTTACGTGGCTTTGCAATTATTTACAGGAACCTGTTCATCCAGGATGTTTTCTCCGGGCCAAGGCAATAGGACTGATGCCTATGATTGATCAGGTAATACATTGCAGGTAAAGTTAAATAAAAGTCCTATTGACACCGTTTGACAGATTTTGACTATATTGAATACAGGGAGAAAAAGATGACAAGATCATCGCTGTGTGTGCTGATGATCCTGAGTACCGACACTACACTGATATTAAGGAGCTCCCACCCCATCGTTTGGCTGAAATTCGGCGCTTCTTTGAAGATTGTATCCTTCTTTGATGATATGCAAGTTATATTCTAGATTGGGTGCAAATTTTTTATGTTTCCACCCTTTTTTTTCTGCACCATTTTCACTTTGTTTCGAGGGGATGGGAGCTTTCAAAAGCAAATTATGTTTTTCCCTTGATACAATATAACCAGATAAGAAGAATGAAAACAAGAAAGTTGCAGTCAATGACTTTCTCCCAGCCACTGCTGCTTATGAGGCAATCCAGTATTCCATGTAAGTGATGATCTTCCAACCCTTTTAAATATTCTTTTCTTATTTGGCCATTTTGAACTAAGAAGGCGAATGTAAATAAACGCTGAAAGAGTCGGCCCCTAAATTCATTCTGATAGTGCTCAAACCTGATTAGTCGGATAACCTGGATTCCGGTCGGTCAATAACCAAAAAAAAAAGAAAAAAATAATGTATCCTGGGATGAGTTGGCATATGATGTTAAGCATTTTATTTCACTGCAGAAGCCGCACCCTTCCCTGTTTTGGGGCAAGTGTGTGCCTTGAGGCATAAAGCATAATCATTAGTTTTTTTACACTACATTAAATTGGAAATAGAGATTTTGATACGTCCAAGTCATATGGCCCTAGTTTCTTTTTTCCCCCACAAGATACCAACTCAAGTCCACACGATTGGGATCATGTTCTCAACTACGTGCGTTAGAAAGCAATTGCATTTTGCACCCCATTGTTCTCTTCTGTTCCAAACTGGTGCAAATGTTTTGGACCCCATTGATATTGAGTGAGTTCATTCCTTGCATGCAATACCTTGCTTTCTCAGAATGGTCCCCTTTTCATCTAAATCTCATATATAGTTCTTTTTAATTTTCAGGGATCTATATGCAAACTACATTGTGGAGGGCTTGAGGCGGTAGTTTGTTTATGCTATGAAGATGAATGGAAAAGATGCTGTTATGCAAGACTTTGATCATTGTAAAAAATAACTTCTATCATATCATATGCACCTGTTTGCCTTGTGAATGTGTGCTTATACCGCTACTATACTAGGCCTTTTTGGATTCAATGTTTTATAATGGCCCTATGACAAGATTTCAAATGTGATGTAGAAACCAAAGGCGCGATGGGTTTGCCTAAGTTAAGCCGTAGGATATATAGGTCTTATATTTTTTCAAGTCTCCCATATTTTTGAATTAATCATCCTCTTTATATGTTATGATGATTAAATTTTAATGACTTATTTTGGTGTTCATTTCTTTTTACATTGTGATTTAGTAATGCAATGTTGTGCATGTGGTCTTTTGCCCTAGCAAGTTGTGTATGCCTCTAGTCGCAAAATGGTGTGAAAATCTTGATTAGTTCCAAATGGCATTATGTCACAAAGAATCAAATATGAAATTTCCTACTAGACTCCGCATTTTCTGTTTCTGACCAAGCTAAAGGGCGAATAAGGAGTGATGCTTGCGTCCTGTATTAGCCAAGGGCTAGGCGTAGCTGTATCTCGTGTAAAATATTAAACCTTTTGGCTGATCTGGGGCAGGCCTTAGAATTTATCAGATCCTTTCACGTTGGGCCATGGGAGCAAAATCGTTTAAGCCCTATAGGATGTCCCCGAGGGGACAGCGTTTAAGCCCTATGGCACCCCAGGGGGTGGGATGGGGTTGGGTTGTGTGGGTTTATAAACCATAATGTGAGCAAAATAGCCAACTATCCAAGCCCTGCGCCGCCCAACCATATGAAATATGTAAAGCCTCCCATCAGCTTTCAAGCAAATTCAAAATTGTTATGAGCTTTGAAATACGGCGCAACAACGAAGTTTAAACAAATTGCCACAATGTAAGAAGTGGCAAAAGTTATATTGAAACTGGTTCAGTATAACAAAATCAAACTTTTCAACCTCATTGCGTGGATATTTGTCAAAATGTACCCGCAAAATACGCTGCCTAGTAAAAGAAACCAAGAACCTTGCCACTAACATTTTTCCTTCTGGCCACTTCATGATACATAATCCCAGCAGATGTCGTCAGTACAATATACCCAAACTGTGAAGTCCCCCCAAGATATCAACACCAGAATAATTTATCTTGTTCTTTAGTAAACATCAGGCATAGGTCAGAAACTTCACCAACCAAACTATGATTAATAAACCAGTCGTATGTTTAATGGATTTAATATAACAAACACTACCAATCCACTGGTTTGGAGTTTAATCATGCAAGGAATCAAATAGCAACTCCAGAAGGGTGTGGGGCCATCACCCTCCCTCTATATGTTTTTTATTAGTTTAATTGTGTTTTCACCAGGGGAGTTACCAACAATTCTCTAAGTACAAGGATGACTTGCTGTCCCCACATACGGTTTAGGATCACGGCTAATACCCAATTCTAATCAATGCGTTTGAGAAGCATATATCTGAATTATGTGAATGCTTTTATACACCAAACCCGTCTGGAAAAAAGAAGTAAAGCAGTCCATGGCTCAATTTCCTGGACACCAACATCGAAACGGGGACTAACATGAGAAGATTAGTTTGTAGAGAAGGGAAATAAAGAGTGAAGAAGCAAGGCAAAATGAACAGAGGTGCACTTTTGTGGGATAACGATGCTTCTGCATGACAAGAAAAAACTTGATGACAACCTTTGAGGAAGGCCTGATCATAACCTGTCGCTTTCCTCTCTTCTCTGCATTCTACATGCTCTTCAGAGCATCATTCAGGACACTTACTCTCCCCATGCTAACAAAATTAGAACGCACCAAAAGTCAATAACAGGAACGATGGACCAAACGAATCATGTACTAAGCATAAGCAAAGCTAGAATAACATAAGATCAAGCGAACTATGGGCGAAAAGAGCATCTTGTACTCGCTTAGCCATTAGTGCTTCTGCATGGAGGTGAAAGATGTTTTAGACAAGCCTTTAATGCTAGGGGAATGGAAAAAGGAGATGCGTTCAACAAGCAATGCATATCATACTAACTTAGCAGAAGATTATCAGCTGAGTAACTATAGTCTCTCACTTCTTTTTGGAGATAAGGCTGTCTTCCAACCACTTAATCACCTACTCCAGTGTCCACGCAACTTGTGGAGATCCGGTTGTATTTATAGTCATGCAGAGTTTGGAAAGAGTTTTGAGAACTAAATTCACATTCGGCAAAATAAATAAATAAAATAACTTTTTCAGTGAAGTGTTCATGAAAATGTTTCTTAGTATGCCTAAAAGAAATAAGGTCTTAATCATAATGTAATTTACAAGGATTTTGGGAGTGTCCAAGAAGTTTGTAACAACATTGGGTTATGAATGCAATATTTGGTCAATCAGATGATGAACACAAGGACGTTTTGGTTTTCTACCCCAAAAAAAAAAAAAAATTGCAATCACATATCTTTTCATGTTATCCTAGCAAAGATCCATAAACATAGTCTAACAGCTACAATGAAATCAAATTTTAACTCGTTTACAACACAGGTCCAAATTCCGCGATAGGCACTCATAATTAAAGAGGTACAACCCCAAATAGTCATCCTTAACATGTGATGAAACAACCCAAGACCTCGCCCAAAAAGGGCAAGTCAAGGAACCTCATTTGTATATAAACACCTGATATCTATTCAATGTGGGACAAGACCCCCTTCTCTGTGTGGGCATAAATCAAAAACCTCAATGTGGCACAAGACACACTCTTAAAACCAGACACACTATAGGGTCTCACGAGCCTCCCCCCGACACACTCTCTCTTACATGCATACATAACACGAGAGAAGCACCGGGTAAAGATAAAAAAGGTCAATGTGGGTCCCAAGAGATAGTTTAATGATTACAACCTTCTTCCTCATTACCGTGATCCGCAGTTCAAATTTTATGCAAAAGAAAAATAAACCCTCAATGTGGCACAAGACAATATGGGTTCTCACAAGCTCTCTTCCTTCCTTTTATAAATACAAAACTCGCTTTTCCCATTTTCTTTCTCTTGCTTTTTCTTTGAATTTTTCTTATATTATTTTTTATCTTTACGGTTAATTTTTATCACAAATCGATCTAATTAAATTGAAAAAAGAGAAAGAGAATTTTAAGAAAGAATATAGAAGAATAGATTGTAATTGTCCAATCATTTTTGCCCATGCAAAATGAACAAGCTGCCACCACATTAGGTGAAATAGCCAGATTGTTCCCATATAGGAATTTGGAAAATTTTCAGAGTCCCTTATGTGAGCCCTTTTCTTCATTTCTCCAATCTTTTATATGGTAAATGGAATTTACACCACTACCACTGATTGAACTTTGTAGGGACTAAGATGAAATGCAAATGAACATCTGCGGTCATTTCGCATAATATCTATTATTTGTTTCCAAATTGCACGTGTCACCACTTTACACGCTGCAGGGCAGAAAAATCTATTCTTCCACCGGAAACAAACCGGGCGGAGATCTCAGCCCAGAGTCTCCCAGCCCAAGCATAAACCCTTCAAAAATCTCTCTCTCTCTCTCTCTCTCTCTCTAATCCAATCACCATGAGTTCATTCAACAACACCGCAAATTTCGACAATCTCCTCCTCCAAAGCCTAATGGGTAGACTCCAAATTCGTCCCCAAAATCCCCAGACCAACTCTCTCCTAAATCAAACCCTCGAAGAACTCTTGTTCGACCCCACAAACCCTATTTTATCATCTGACGACGAAGACGATGATTCGAACAAAACCCAACTCTCACGAGAAGAATCAAATCTCGAAAAGGAGATCATCAAGGTAATTCTGAGTGGAAAATCCGAAACCTTGAAACCCAATTCGGGTCAAGCTGTGACTATCGGAGAGCACCATATTTGTGTTGGGTTTCACGAGGAAGAAGGATCTGATTACAGAGTTTGGGAGTGGCATGGACACATAATGTTGTTTGATGAAGAAAACGGGTATTCTCCGGAGTATATTTATGGGAATTACTTTGAGAGGATTGTGGGCGGCAAGGTTAGTGGTGCTGCGGAAGAAGAGAAGAGTGAAAAGGAGAAAGAAGAGAAAATTGGGAATTTGGGGTTGAGAGAATTGATTGGCCGGGAGGACTCAAATGGTGGGAGAATTCTTCATCGGAATTTGAATTCTGGTTCTTCAAGGTTTTTTTTTCCCCCGAACTTTTGATATATGCAAGTCTTTTGGATTCATTTTAGCATCCTCTTTCGGGTTTGTTCTCCATTGTTAATCCTTGTGAGCATTTACTAGTTCTTGTTGGCACTGAAGCTTTTGTCACTGTTGCCTGCATCTTTTCCATAAGTGGGGGTTGCAGGAGTGTGAGAGTGAGGCAATATTTTTAAACAGGCTCGGATCAAGCCTCAGACATTAGGGGCTTGGCGTATTTAAAAAACCCCGAGATAGAAATCTAAATTGAGTCTCTAAGTTAATGGGCTTCTGGTCACTTCATTGTCCTCCAAAGTCTTTGTATAAATTTGTTTCCTGTTGACTGCTTTAGCGACTATTATAATGTTTATTGATGTATCTAGTACTTGTGTTGTAGTACTTGTGATGATTAATTTAGGCAAAAGAGATGATGGCATTTTTCGAACTAAGTTTATGATTGTGGTCGTTGTGCAGTTTTTGCTAGCTTACTGGGTACATAAAAATGGCATATAAAGCTGTTGGAGGTGCTAGTTTTGTGGTTTGCCTATAAGAGCTTTGTTCTTGGTGAAGAATTTATGTAATTCAAACTGAATTACTCACAGATTGTAATAGGAAGCTCAGTTGTCCTTGCCTTTTGTTGAGTGTCTCAACTGTGGGGTTAACTTTGGACCATCTAGTACCATCTTAATGCCCACTGAAACTCTCTGCTTTTAATCATTTTTTTCATAGCCTGTTTAAATATGTCTGATTTCTTTCACGTTCTTATGGGGACAATGGTATTATGAACTTATCCAGTACCAATATTCTCCAGGGTTGGACCTGCCACTAACGGATCACCTGCATAAAAGATGAATACATCTCTGGGAACATGTAAGGTACCAACTACATAGACTCCACATCTTATAATCATTTTCTTTCTTAGCGGAAGGATTAAGGATACATAATAGAATACAGATCAACATAAAACTCAACTTTTATGGGAATACCTAACTGCTTGTCTGGAATTTTAGTTCCAAGATTTTGACTTCTTTAAGATTGTATGATCTTTTTACTTTTGGATTCTGAGACACTATACTACGGTCACATATCGTGTTTTCTGCTTTGTTTGACTTTTCGGAGTGTATCACATAAATGTCATAAATACGATGTAATCTGTGGTTCAGTTAATCTGGGCTCTGGTGCTTTGAAAGATTGTCCGACATCATATATATTCAAGTAGTTTTATAATTTAATATAACCCCTATCAGATCTCGTCCACAAGGAACAAAATTTATTGTTTAGATATCTAGTTTGAGGCAGAACATTGATGATGGAAATGCTGATGTAAAACAGTGTTCCTTGATTGCTGTGGATTTCATTTGCTGGTTGATCTTTCTTAGATGGCTTTTGTTGTCCACCAATTTTATTTCATTATGCCTTTCAATTACTTAGGTCTCTTCTTTTGTTGTCCACCAAGTTCTTGGCAGTAGAGTTGATACAAGCTGCTAACAGTTGACAAATTTCTGTTTGGTGTCATTAAGGTGCATTCTGATCAGATTCATGAAACATTGAAATAAATATGTGGTGTCATCAGAGAACAAGTTATTCTTTAAACTTGGTAGTCATACAGTAATTTACTGGTGAAAAGACCATGCCTTTAAATTAGAAAGTATGATGTATCCACTCCCAAGAGTTGTCTCATATGAATCCATGAGATCTTAGGAAGAGTTGGGGTCTTCATACGTTGTACATGGAGGAGGAAAGAAGAGTCTAATAAGAGGGAACAAGAAGATGCCAACATTTATGTCCTTACAACTAGCAAGAAATATGTTTGATGTCCCCCTGCAACAGTCAAATTTCTCGCAATTAGATCAATTCGGCTATTCTATGGTGGACTCTTTCCTGGATATGTTCATATTATCTTTTTTGCAATCACAATTGTGTAACAACTGAACAGCTATTTATAAAAAAGGGGAAAATTTTCTCTATCTCAGTTGAAAGAATGGGAAAATGTTCCCCTTTTTTTCCAATGGCTAATTATCTTCTATTTTCTATTGGTGTTTGTGCATTATCAATCACATAACATCTCTTCTTGCAGTAAATTGCTCAACAGAGGAATTAATCTTGTTGTTAACTCTTTGGCTACTACAATGGTCAGGTCTTAGATCGATAGCTGGCTGCTGGCAACAAGTCTTTGGATATGTAGACCAGTTACCGTTTCTGGTACCACAATTTGAAGATTGACTGTGTTGCAAAAAGCTGCATCATTCTTCACGCTTGAAGGTGGTCTTACTTTATGGTTGAATTCCAAATGTTTATGGATCTATAGCAATAGTTTTATCCTTTTTTTTTTTTGGGGATTTCTGTTCAGAGGGCTGGATCCTCATATAACAAGCAGATATTTTGTTTGAATTGGTTTGGGTTTTTCAAATTTTTTTGCTGATTTCTCCTCTCATTTGGTTCCTTTTGTCCGCATGATTTTGATTTGGTTTATGGTTGTTTATTAGAGAGAGAGAGAGAGAGAGAACATAAACTGCTATGTTGTCCCTATTGTGGATCACCAGGTAGGAAGCTTTATTTGTCTTTTCCTTGGTTGAATGAAATGGATACCACCAGCATATCCATCTTGTCATAGATTGAAGAGAACCCACAAACATGTCTCCTTTGATACCCACAAACATGATCTAGGTGTGTAGATTTAGATCATTAGGATTAAGATACAGTGGTCTATGTCACTGCCTAGTTATCCCAGATGAGGTTATGCATCAAGTTCCTGCTTTTTAGCGAGAGAGATCATTAATTTGATTTCTGCATTATTGAATGCTAATTGGAACAACTTTAACAACTCTCTCTCTCTCTATCCCTCCCTCTCCCTCCCTCCCCCGCCCCCTCCTTGTTGTATGTTATTAGCTAGAAGGGGTATTGGGTAGTAATTAATGTTTGAGCTTCTATCTGTTGTCAACTTGTTTTGAGGATCCATTTTCTTTCCTGTTTGAGCAAAAATGTCATTGGATGCTTCTTCAGCAACATTGAGTTGAAACGTGCACTCACGAAGGCAGAAATCGACGCAATGTATAGCTTTATAATCCCAAGCAAAAATCTTAAGACCAAGGCAAGGCTACTTATGGCTCTATATTGGGTTGATATCCAATAAACTTAAAATTGAAGCCTTAATTTAAACCAACCCCAATTGTCCCAACATGAACGCATGTTGCTGAAACCGAAAATAGTGACCCCACTACTCTCAAAACCATTTTTCGTCATTTCGTAGACATTCCATTGACTAACATCTCCCTTCCCTCATTAACAGGTTAGCCATTGCCTTGCAATCAATCATTCAACATTTGAGGATTTACTCAGCTCAAAATTATTTATAAATACACAAGTAATCCATCTATTTATTTGCATAGGAGAAGATGAACAAAATTTTGTTTCAAATAGGTTATAGAATGTATCTCAAAACTATCCATCGTAAACTAGCTCACGATGTAAATGTTCCTGTCCTGCAATGTATCTCCAATCCCTCATTTGCTTCCTTATACTTGGCTATTTAACATAGTACCCAGGATTCGATTCTTGATAATTATATTAAAAAGATTTTAAATTCAGATGCACACCCTTATGGTGCATAAGTAATGCTAAATTGATCAACCGGCACTCCACAAACATCCATGAAGAAACCCAAAATCCACTTCCCAATCGAGGAATTGATATAACCAAATCATGGAACCAAAAGTATACAGAACGGCAACACCAAAATATGGAAAACTACAGGTTTCCATTTCATTGATTTCCAAAGACAGGGTTTCATCGCTTCTACCCAATAAGCACTAAACAAAAGTTAAAATCAAGAAAGGAACGAACAAACAAGTACAACCAAGTGAAGATCATCCATGTCCTCCTAAATGGCAGCGAAAAGTTACATACAGTGATGGTAACAAAAAGTGAGAGAGAGAGATGTTAATTGGATTTTGACGGACAAATTCCATATCACACGAACTAAGCAGCCTTCTTGGGAGATTTGGTTGCCTTTGATGGAGACTTTGGTTCTTTCCCAGCAGGTTTTTCAGATTTCTTGGGTAGAAGCACCGGATTGATGTTTGGAAGAACCCCACCATGCGCAATTGTAACTCCTTGAAGCAGCTTTCCAAGCTCCTCGTCGTTCCTCACCGCAAGCAATACGTGTCGAGGGATTATCCTGTTCTTCTTGTTGTCTCTTGCCGCGTTTCCAGCCAACTCCAAAACCTACAAATTTCACATACACACAAACAAAATTATCCCTAATTGCACAGATTACAAAGAAATTTCAGATCTGCATTGTTTGGAGAGAGAAAAATGCTCTCTCGGAAGACGGTTTGTATTTACAATTCTTCACAAGAAAAGCTAGGGTTGAAAAAAGAAACATACGAATTTCCAAAATTCGGCTTACATAATAAGCAAATTAAACACAATAGGAAAAGAAACCCTAAAAAATGAACCATATAGACCCTTGAAAACAACAAAATCAAAGAGAGTCGCAGAATTTCAAAGAATCTCAAGAGGAAAGAGAAAGACGAGGACAATAACAGATCCAAATCAAAGCTTGAACAATTTAAAACCACAATAGTTCCCAAAGAAAACCCAGGGTAAAGAGAGAAGGAGACAAATTAACAAAAAAAGGCCCATAATCCAACCCTAGAAAATGAAAACCAACAACACAGACGGAGCATAGCGAGAGAGAGGATTTTGCACAATTTCAATGAGTAAGGAAAAAGAAAGCCAATGGTAACAGATCCGAAACAGAGCTTCCCAAAGAGCCAAAAAGAAATAAACACAGAAATCTCCAACGACGAGTGTGAGAGAGAGAAAAGATGAATCACCTCAGCGGCGAGATACTCAAGTACAGCAGCAAGATAAACGGGAGCTCCGGTGCCAACACGCTGAGAGTACCTCCCTTTCTTCAAATACCTTCCGATTCTTCCCACCGGAAACTGCAAACCCGCCTTCACCGACCGAGATATCGGCTTCTTCTTTGGTCCTCCTCCCTTCCTTCCTCCGGCTCCCTTCTTCACTTTGCCTCCTCCGTCCATATCTCTCTCTCTCTCTCTCTCACTGGAAAAATTCCCTCTCACAGACTGTGTATGTGCTTGGAGAGAGATCGTTGAAAAGAAACAGAGTTGAAAGATTGGATTTTATATCGGAGGGAGAGAGAGAGAGAGAGAGAGAGAGAGAAGCATTACTCTTCCTGTCCGCGATATGTGTAGTGGTTTCGGATTGTACATTTTTGGCCGTTGATTTTCTCTCTTATCGACGGCTGTAAGCCTTTTCTTGGCGATCCGCCTGAGATGGATTCGACCAATCAGGAGGAACTGCACAGGTAGTTAGAGTTTTAGAGTAACGAAAATTTTAAAAAATATGCTAAATTCCAAAAATTTTAATGCAAAAAAATAAAATTTCTAAATATAACAAAATCATAATGATTCTTGATTTTTCCCTTCAGATTGAATTTTAAGATTTCAATTTTTTAAAATAAAAATTATGCTCGTATCAACCAGTTGAATTGATAAAAACTTTGAAAATGATATTAAAAATTTGTATAATTATATTTCACTTGTACCATGGAGGGGCAAAAAAAACCTATGAACTGTTAAATATTTTTTTTTTCTTCAAATTAGTTCTTATTTGCATCAAAAATTAAAAAAAAAAATATAAACTCATTTACGATTTCATCTTTTTAGTACATAATAATCTAAATGTTAGTATATATGAAAAGTATTGTCTGATTTTAAAAGCATAAGTAGTTTCCCTTTTGAATATAAGAGAAGATAGATTAATTAAAAAAAAAAAAAAAAAAGATCTTAAGTAGTAACAAATAACGTTGTTAAAGCACAAGAATATTTATAATGTTTGCTTTTAATTCAAGATCTCATTACAATAATTAATTGTTTTGATTCTAAATTTAGGAATATTGTTCATTTCATGATTACCCTTTTTGAAAAATCTTAATTTCTCCTGATTTATTTTTATTTTATTTTAATTTAATTTACTTATAATAACTTTCAATTGAAGTGAATTTTTTTTTTTTTTATAAAGAATATAAACTTTTATATTATTCTCCCACCTTTTGGTTTTTTCTAATTTAAAGTAACAATCTTTTTTAAGACATTAATCCGAATTTTACTTTATTTTTTTATGTAGTAGCATATGTATAATTAAAAATATATTTTTTTTAATTCTTAATGTAGTAATTATTTTCCAATTTATTATTCTCGATGAATAAATTTAACTAAAAAAAATTAACAAAATGTGATAATATAATTCATTGAATTACTATAATAATAATTTCAATGCTAAATATAGAAACTACAATTAGTAAAAGCCTTTTCAATATAAAAGGATATTGTTATGTGATCATATTAATGTATTAATAAGCGTAAACAAAAGATTTTTTCCTCTAAAATTCTTTTATTACTTATAATTTATAAAAGTTTGAATGGAATAATCAAATATCGAATTACTATTAAAAGAGGAAGAATGGCAAATCTAAAATGGTAGTCTAGAAAATGTTTGAAAAGAATGACCGTACACCTTACTTCCAAAACAAGAGCCATGGAAAATCATATTTAAAAAATTATATAATATGGATACACACCACCCATATATTATTATACTCTTTTTTGTACTAATCATCATATAATAGTAATATTAATAATTAAAAATAAAATAAATAAATATATTTCATGAATGATAATAGTAATAATAATTTAGATTTTTCTATTTACAAGTCAGTAGCAGTGAATACTCTGACAAAGTTACAAGTACAATGGTGTAACCACCGCATTGTGAAACATAAAAAGCACATCAGAAAAAAGCTTGAGAGGTCATTTTTGGGAGGAGGAAACGCCGGAGAAGAACATAAAGCTGAATCAATAAATTTTGTTCCAGTGAATGCCAAGGGTAAACACCTACCTATACAAAGCCCCTCTCCAGTAAAATGAATTTTTAACATAGAAGCATCAAAATCAAATTCTGTTAAGCATGTATCAACCCTGAACTTCATATGACTCACTTCTAATATTCTAAAACCTTTATTAATGAATACTTTGGCCATTCATATAGATTTATAACATAATGTTTACAAAAATAAAGTTTTAAAAGTATAACTTGACGTTACAGTTTGGTCAGATTTATTAAACCAGATTAAATACCTCATCACCCACCCAAAAAAAGTCCTTTCAGACTTTTCAATATGCTTTTCTAGTTTCATAAAATTTCATGGTTAAGTCTAATACCAAATATGAGCACATGAACCTTGCAATTAGAACGCAAAACAAATGAAAACTACTCGTATACACCACCAAAGGAATGGTAGACCCCATAGAATCAAATGATTCTAAATTACTCACAACTAAATTTAGTAAAAGTCTAGTCAATCCAAAGTGAGCCTATCTGGCCATAAATACCCCAAGAAAGCCTTTAAGACCTTTTCACAGAATGATTTCAATAGCAGGCTTAGACTTGCACAATGCTTATCAGACAAATTGCAAATTAAGCAAATACAAAGAAGGCAATGATCTCAAATATAAAGTTCATACACAGCTTAGTACTATCAAGCAGGCCTAAGTCAATCTAAATTTTTTCACCATGAATGAAGCATATGCATTCATAACTATTCCTAACAAGTTTCTTGATTCTTTTGTCGTAGAGTTATTATAATGGCAAGTTTATACTTATATGAATAGCATTGGGTTGGCTAATGTGCCTAACATGTAAAGGGTAATGATCTCAACTCGTAAATCAATCCATATGTTTAATGTTTCTTTATTAGCTTCAGCTTAATAAGAAAATATAGCATTCCAATCGAAGCCAGCTGAACTGATTCCATTGCAGACATAACCCATGTGACTACAGATAATATGAACAAATTCTTATAGTTTTATTACAAATTCATTTTGTTACCATGCTTAGACTTGCATCTAGAATATGGGACAACCCACCAAGCATAAACTAAATACCAAAAAGACTATTAATTTAACCCCAAATTTTCCAATGTTTAAGTGCTTCCTATTACCTATAATTTACCAAAGAAACATATCACTCCTAGCGAATTCACTTTTATATGTTCTCACACCATCAGAGCTTGTATGCACAATATTTCTTTAGGTTCTTGAGCTATTTGGTTAGTAATTGTTGGTTACTTCAGAGGAATGGGCAAGTTAGCCAACAAAGTAAAAACTTTTCCATATTCTAATGCTCCCTTATCAGGTCTGTATTATCAAGTGACAAGAAATTTCACAACCAATGCTCTGAATCCACAAATACTCCATGGAATTCCTTAGGATCATTCCAACTAGAACAAGGTTAAGGTTTGATCAAATATTGTGAGAAGATTGCTTAGCATTATTACTCAAGATATCATGCCGATCCTCATTTTATGAAGAAAAGGAAAACTTGAGGCACAAACTCACCACACACACATATGCGCATGGACGCACACACATGTACACAGACATGGAAGAAATTACCAATGTAGAAGACCATTGTAAATCATCCATGCGAAGAGGGGCTACATAATAAGCTTGAACTGCATCTTCGGGCTGCAAATCCACAGTCTCTCTCCAAGTGACACTAACAACAGATTAACTGCAACTTCCAAAGACAATCAGCTGCTACTACTTTCTGTGCTCATAAATCCGTAGATCCCCGGAAGCTTCTATGGTTGGAATACATAGTCTCCAAGAAAGGCCCCAAAGTGGTCACAGCCAATTTTCATCCATTTTTCATGATAGCCAGAATCCAACAAAACAACCATACACATCACACATAGGAAAAAGTTTTCACCTCATTGCATATTTACAAAAATAACAGTAGCACGAGAGCGAGAGAGAGGGGTACCGATTGTAGTTCACCAAATCCACCACTCCTTTCTTTTTGACACATATTTGAATGGAGCATTTAAAAAAAGAGAAAACAGAATAAATAAATCAAATTCAGAACATTTTAGTTAATCGAAACTACAGAATCTTCACCAATTACGAACCCCCGAAACGATAGAGATTAAGAAATTTTACATAATCTTGATAAAAATCCTAAAAAGAACAATAGGAATTCTAGAAATAAAATTGAATTCAGAACAATTTCCTCAAATACTCATACGGACCATGAGTATCAAGGAAATCTAACAAGAATCAGGAAAAAAAAATCGAAGCAAGTAATCGGACATAAAGATTCATTTATCATCATCATCATCTAACCCCAAAGAATGTAAAAGAATAACAGAAATTCACTTACGTAAAATTTGAGGACATCCATCGGGAAAATCTCCCATTAGAAAATCTCCGTTCAATCCCCCCAAGAATTATCTAATTTGAGAAAGGAAAATCATCCTTCTTCGGAACCCTAGTTCTCCCTCTCACTCCCTCGATCTCGAAATGAGAGCACTCAAGAAAACGGTCATATTTTTCAAGTGAAATGTCGTCCGTGCCCTTTTGTGTCAATTAAGGATCTAATTTTGATATTTATTCATAATTAAAAAGGATCCCGCTTGCAAAGGAAAGCCCAGATTATATATGACACAACAAGCACACACGATTTAAATTACAATTTTATTTATTTAGTAAGCGTACTAAGTAGAAAAATCCTTCTTACATACCATCTATCTTTCAAGAGCAAGATCACAACTATTATTATTTTTTTTTTTTTTGGAAAAGTTAAGGTGAGCCCAACTAAGATGGGTATAACCTTCACACAGAATGATTAATAAAATAATAATAATAATAACTTTTTGAGAGTATCATGATTATACAGGCTTGCTCAATTTCAGGATGCAAATGTTTTTTTTTTTTTTTTTTTTTTTTTTTGCAATAAAAATTGCTTAAAAAGAATCCTCTTACAGATGCATCTCAGACATGCATTAGAATCATTCAAAGTAAATCTTTTTTCTTTCTATAAGAATGATTCTAAATAAATTGCAAATAATTGATTAAATTGATTTGTCTTGAGTGACCCATTTCTCCTATTTATTATGTTCCCAGACAAAACCACCCCTTGAGTGCTATCTCTAATCCTAACGGTTCGGTTGTTCAAAACTACCCTATCCTCGTTAGTCAAGGATGGTTCAAATGGTAGACTTTCTTCATTTCTATCTTTTTTTTTTTTCAATTTAATCTTGATCGATTACATTTTCTTGTATTAAAAAAAAAAAAAAAACTACTCTAGCCTATTCTTGAATTAGCTTCCCTGTAACAATCATATTACTAGTTGAACTCTCACGGTCAAAAAGTAACAAGAAATTTTGTGCTAAGTTCGTATAATAAAGTTATTAAATCTCTTAATTAAATTTTAAATTTAAAATTTAAAAATAAAAAAAAAATTATGTTAGAAAAGTTACTCTTAAATTGGACTTGATAATATTCAAAATGAATTAATTAAAATATGGTTTTGGAAACTGGTTGGTTATTAAAAAAAAAAAAATAACAACTTTGTAGCCAACTCTATATTCTTAATCACCCCAGTCTAGTAAACTATGTTGGAAGGGTAATCTCATAAATGGGCACCACAAGTCATAGATAAAATTAATAAAAATATGACTCCGGATACCGATTTGTTTATAGTATAAAAAAAAATCACCCCAACCCATCACAAACCCATCAATACCTATATTTCTTACCCCTACAGTGCAGACTGAATATGCAAGCATGTCCCCAAGAGAATGGTTTAGTGGTTATAGCTCTCTCCCTCGACCCGATAATTTTGGATTCAAATTCAAGGGTAAATAAAAAAAGAAAAAAGAATATGCAAGCATCTTTATCAGGCCCAAGCATATTGAGTCCAATCTAACCCGGTCCAATTCAATCCAACCCCAACTGATGCCTTAAGTGCCCAACCCATTTTTTCGATTGCTGGGCGAGCGGGCCGAAGATCAATATTACGGAGCCCAATCGAATCGAGAAAAATATCCTTAGTCAGAGAAACCGAGCGACGAAAGAAACGTGTATGGCCCGGATTCGGATTTGGAAGATCGACACATCTTTTACGTCATACCCAACCCATCCATTTCACCAAATATCCATCCCATACATAAACCTCCATTCCCTTCTCACGCGGATCTCAATCTTCCGCTCTCTCTCTCTCTTCCCCCGAGTCTTCCGCTCTCTCTCTCTCTCTTGGGTTTTTAAGATTTGTTATCGCAAGAAGAATTCGATTCTCGATCTCTTTCTTTATGGTCTGATTGAACACACTAGAACTGATCTTTCTATTATTGATGTTGGGAAGTTTTGTTGATTTCGGATATTGTTAAATCTGATTAGAAAACTAGGGTTTCGTTTTTCTAGTTCGATTCCTGTTAGGGTTTCGAAGAGCTTTAAAATGCCTTCGGTGCCCCTAGAAGAACTTATACTTAGGCCTTTAATTTCTCCTGTCAATTTTTTACACGGTGGTTCTACTTCTCATCGTTTTAAACACCGTCTTGAAAAGGGTGATCGTCGTGGTAATCTTAGTTAACACTTGCTTTCTCTCTGTTCTCTCTCTCTCTCTCTCTCTCCATCTCCTCTTCTCTCTCTCCTTCTCTCTATTTCTCTCTTTAGGGTTTCGGTTTCTGTGTGCAATTAGTTGACTCGTTCGCTGCTGTTCTGTGGGATTTATTACGAAGATTTGATTGAATTTGTGAAAGGTATTTTTGTGAGTTACTTTTGCGCGAAGTTATTTGTGGCTTTGATTGTTTCTTTATTTTTGGGTTTGTATTATTTGGTTATTAAGTTTTTTGATACTTACTAAACTCTATATTCTTGTGCCATTACATTCGGCTGAAGATTTAATTTAGCATCTAGTCTTGATCGTGTTTTCATAATGGGTTTTTCAAAAATGAAGTTTCATGAATTACTTTCGAGGGGCTACATGCATTTACTTGGAAGGTTTTTCTTGTTGAGGATTTTCTTTTTATACCCAATAATTGCAGAGCCTTTGTTAGAACTTTGTTGTCACTTTAGTTGTCATTAAGCTATATTCATAGACTGAATAGAATCAAACTGATTTTTCATGATTCACAGTGTCTGGGTTGCATATGCATTTACTTGATTCGTTCTTTTTTTATTTTGGGGGGGGGGGGTCAAGGATTATCTTCACGAATGGTACATGCCTGCGTCCATTTATTCCGGGGAAACGCTTTCTAATGAGTTATTACATGCATGTAACCTATGGAAGTTTGCCCCAAAATTAAATTAAGTTAACTTATTGAAATGGCAATGTCAGACGTGTAAGTTGTATGAGCGATACATCTTTTCTATATTAATGTGCCCATTAATGGGTGAATCTCTATTGAAGCTCTACTTGTGACTGTTAGTGTTAGTTACTATTAAGCTATGCGGAATTCAGTTCTTGGACCCCAATCTTATGTACTTGGATGCTTTCTATTGTAGCTTTTGGTGCTACAAATGGACATCTGCTCACCTCGAGTTGATTCAGTTACCGAAGATATAAATAGGTTTCGGGGCTTGAAGCCCTCGGCCCAGAGTCCTGTTCACAATAGCTTACTGAATGAGCTTGGAAACTCGTTTACAAAGCTTAAAGTTGATATTGAAGATGGTCAAGAATCTTCACCGAAGTCCTCCCCATCATCGGAAGACGGATATTATACTTTTGAGGAAGGAAGTGATGGACTTGAAGAGCAATCTAGGTCAGATGTTGCATCTCCTCAGAAGAAGCGCCTGAACAAGTGTGCCACATTTCCATCTCCCGGTGAATCCTCTGATGAGGATGATGCACAAGATATGAATCTAGAAGTGGCAATCTCTGCAGAATCTGGAAATCCAGCCCTTTCCCGGTCAACATCCTTGCCTGTAAGTTATTCATTCATCTAGTTGTTCAGTTTGGAGTTTGGAAGAAATCTGAGATTGACAATTATATTTAATTGCTTTTTGACGGCTTTAAAATTATATATGTGCCATAGATATTAAAAAGTTTGGTATGTAAATGCATATATTGATATTATCAATGACCTAATTGGCTTTCAAGTGCATCACTATTTAGGCTACCTTAGGTAAGGGGGTTGGTGTAAAAGACACAGGAGTATAAGGAAGAACATGTGTAAACCATGATCAGGTGTCAAATGCATAAATATTTGTAGAAGAGTAGGGGAAGGGGTTTGAAAGGGGATTAATAATTTGCTACCGTTGAAGGGAATGGTTTGCATCTCATAATAGAAGCTTTGCATGTACTGTGTTTTCCTCACATGCCAAAGATGCCCTTATTGGTATTGTTTCTTCCTTTTGCACTATCTATAAGACGCATGGCATGCTAGTTGGAAAGAGATGAGAGAAATCTTAGGAGATAAAAAGGGTATGGACAAGGTATATGCATCTTCAAAATGGATTAATAATCTATGTTCCTATATTCTCTCTAAAATTTCTTACAAGAAATAAGATATTGTAACAAAAACCTTACATTTATATACAGTTGCAAACTAAAACTCTATGCTGTCTTAAATAATAGTAGCAGATTGTTGTGCTGCCGCCTCACTGATGACCTCATTTCATCATGTCTATACTATGAAGAGACCTGTCTGAAACTTTTGGATTTGTGAATGCCTGCTCCATTATTTAATGTTTGGTCATGGCATTGTTCAATTATGGCACTCACATTTGCAGGAGAAACCATATCAATACTAGTGGTAGTGATGCTTGATATGGGCTGCAACTTGGTGATTGTGGATATTTGTTCTGGAAGTGTGGCTAAAAATCCCTTATTGAGTGATTGATAAGGTAGATTGTTAGCATCCTATATTTTGGCAACTTTTATTTGTCATGAAATTTTTGTGCTAAACTTTAATTAGACAAGCTTGTCACGCACCAAATGCACGAGTTTTTTCTGTGAAACTGGTGGCCGTGTCAGCATGCTTGGCAACTTGTATGGTGATATAGGCTTTGAGGAATTCATCTTTTCCCCATATTTATGGTCTTAAACTTTTCAGACTCCATCAAAGCTTGTATCTGCAATCAAAGGAAGCCGTGAGAGAGAGGGTCTTCCAGCAAAAAAGATGTCTGTCTCATGGGCCCCAGATGTGTATGACCCACCTCCTTCAGACTTTTCACTTGCAGGGAAAATTAAGAACCAGAGACCATACAAGAACATTAAAGAGAACAAGAAGAATGGGAAGGGCAAACAAAAAGGAAAAGCTGCAAAAGGAGCTGGAACCAAAGACAAGAAGCAACTTAGGAGGCTTGCTGGGAAAGCGAAGGTGTCTTTGGACTCTACAGAAGATTCTGCTGGTCTATTTTACCGGGATTACTCCATGCCTCCAGAAGAGCCTTCAGACTCTTCTGATCTTGGCAGCCCAGATTCCTGTGTAGATGGCTTTCTCAAAACACCCTTTTCCAAAGTGCGAACCTCATTTGCTGAGGCATATACATAAGCTGGCCCTTGAAATCGGTGCATCTTATTTTGCTATTATGGCAGGCATTGTAGATAAATAAGCTAATCTTGAATTTTGATGGTACTCTTTCAGGGTTTTGAGGAGTTCTCATCTGACAATGTCATCATAATGACCTTAAATGAATATACTGCTGAAAACAGTTTGTTGAAGCGTTGTGTGCATTTTATAATGTAGGTTAAGGTTCATGGTTTTAATCTTGAAGGTTGAGATCGAGAAGGCTAGGGTTGAAATGAGATCTACTGATGCTTGATTCTTGGAGTTGGGCTCAAATTTTGTACCACAGCTTCAAGTACCTAGTGGACCTCAATCGGTTCCTTGAGCTCGTGATTTGTTTGATTGTAAGTTTTGGAGTTTATAATTTGTTTATCTTGATATCAGTACAACTACTGGGTTAGTATTGAAGACTTAAAATCCACAATGGTGACTAATAATAAATTTGCTATTGTAGAAAAACCATGACGACATATTTGTTAAGTGATAGATTATTGTAATAATGGCACAACATAAGAGGTAACACCTGTAACTAAAACAACTGGCTTTTTAGGTTGTATATTCGGCTTTAATCTTGACACAATCATAACTAAGATCACTGCCTAATGCCTTCCCGCTTTCTGTTCCGTCACCTGCAGTAGAAAATAATATTAATAATAATAATAATAATTTGAAATTCTATATCAGAACAAATGCACAAGAAGAGCAAGCTTCTTTCTAGTCCAATTCTAGAGTAAGCATCTGGAGGTTTTCAGGATCTTAAAATATGAGTGGCCATTGATCAAGACTTCTTTGAAAGATGTCTATGATTTAACTCCTACTTTGTTGAACATATTAAACGGAATTTAAACAAGCTTTTCACAACCTGAACTTGATATAACTGTCTTATAGAATGAATCGATTGTTGCTCCAACGTCATTTTTAATATTATTATCTCGAATAAATTCCTAATGATCGAAATCCAACCATGGTTAACGAATATCAGTCTCCAAACCAACCGAACCATCAGACTTTAATAAAGTTCATTTTTGACAAAAGGAAAAAAAGTTAGAAAGGGAACCAAAGTTTTGTTGGTTCAGGAGTGATTTCATCATACACTGCCCCGGAGAGAGAGAGAGAGAGAGAGAGAGATGATTTCAAATTCATTATTTCAACCGGATGAAGAAAGGGTTAATGTTGCAGAAACAAAGTAAGCAACCACACCACGGGCACAAGTTAACACAAGTAGCTTATCTAAAATAAGCAAATAATTGTCTAACATTATTGAGACCATGGTCTTAGTGTCTTGGTGATGAAGTTCAAAAATTGGTTTGTTCCCGGAGAAGTTCACAAAAGTTTCTTCATCCGAAATAAATAACATGGTTCAGTTTCAAAAATCTCACATGTAATTATGATCAATAATACTTAACTATTTCCTTAAAAAACCCTCTGATCACATGAAAGTGAGGCCGGCCTTCCCACAGTCTTACCCGCACCATCCAATGGTCTTGTTTGTCCGGAAACCCATATCAGAGGTTTGAGATTCTAGCTGAGGCTGAGGTGGAGGTGGTCTAGGCTCTCTAGGCTTGGCTGGATCAACAAAAATAACCCATCCATCCAAGAATTTAGCATTCATTTGTTCTCTAGCCTTCTCAGCTTCGTCAACAGTTTCATACGTAATGAAACCAAATCCCTTTGATCTTCCAGACATTCGATCTGTTATCACTTTGGCTGCAAAACATGCCACAATACAAGATTATATGAACCAAGGTCACAACAATTAATGGTGGAAATTTAATCACATTTAAAAGCGGAAAATCCTTGCCTTCAACAATGGCTCCAAAAGGAGCAAATGCCTCGTGAAGCTTTTCACTTGTCGTCATTCTATTGAGACCTGCAAAAAGAATATTGTCATGAGAGTTAAAAAAGAGTTCCCACAAGAAAGTTGAAAAGAAAAACCATTTAAGCTATTTGTCACAACATCAAGGACACCAGAATAACTCAAATCAACAGTTCATAGTTCATCAACCATCAATTGAGTTATTACAGAACAAACTCTACAATTGAGTTATTACAGAAACCTCAAATAACACAAAGATATGGAACCTTTACCCTTCAACATAAATTGGCTACCCAATATGCTTCTAACGTCTGTCTCACCAAATTGGTATCCCACACATATTAAGATTTTCAAAGACTGCGGAACATTATTAAAAACCTAAATGCCTTTAGATGGAAGAAAGATTTTAGACTCCTCAAAACCACAACAAATTGGTATAATTTGACTTTAGAAACAAAGTTTATATTTGAAGCCTACTCAACAAGATAATTATCCATAGCATTCATATACAAATCAAAGCTTTAATAGAGAGCATTCCACAATGGTTATTAGTGGTACTGAAACCTCTGGCAAGACAAAAGTGAAACAGCATACACTGTACAGTGTACAGAATCATTTGATATATGATGTTTGTGAACAATAAAATATGTTCTAACCCCCATTCATTCTCGACCAGTTTTTTTACATAGTTTCCTAAAAACACCTAATTCTAGCTTTTGAATATTCAAAAATGAAAAATCCCAGATAAGTTGGTCTCCAAAATGGCTAAAAGCCTGGTTTTTGATTTAGCTATGCTAAATCACTCGGCAAAAGTCTCATTTCCATTGAACTTTTATTAGAATCAACAAGCTTTACCCACAAAAGTTGGTGGTAGGAGATCAAATTAACTATATCATAGCCAGAAATCTAGTCTACTTCATCCCACCCCTCCTCATCCAAGCCACGAGGTAATTCATGTCTTCACAACTCATAAGCAATCATATGATCGTAATAAAATAAATAAATAAATAAGAACAACCAATTCTTTAAGTAACATAGAAGTCTTCCATCTATAAAAGTTAGGATTGGCAGGCAATAAGACTTTGAACTTCATCGAGCTGCTGTTGAGATAACATAGTACAAATTCAAATAATTACGGACCACAATTTTCATCCTTAAAATATCCTCGTAAGCTAGTTACTATTTGTAATAGTTGTTTGATGTAAAAAGGATAAACCCTATGAGGAAATTCAGATGACTAGTGATTAAATCTAAGCCCTAAATGTTTCTTATTCCGTGGGACTAACGAACTGATCCAATTCAATACACTTGTAGGTCAGGAGTTAGAGAGAGAGAGAGAAAAGAGTTACCACTGATGAAAAGCTTAGGAGAAGTAAGAGTGGTGTTGAGACGAAGGGAGGCGTATTGCGAAGGAAGAGTGGACGGAGTCGAAGACAAAACGCGACGGAAAACAGAAGCGAACGCCATTGAAGATGAAAATGAGACCGGCAGATGGCGAGGTAGTTGGTTTTTGCTGGTCTAGGGTTTTAGACTTCGGCTTTGAAGGTAAAACCCCTTGCGGAGAGAGAAATGTCGGTCACTAGTCTGTCATGGGTAGGTCATTTTTTTTTCTTTTTTCTTTATTTTTTGAAGCCCACGCTAAATACGGGCTTAAAGCCCAATAATTGAGACCTTTTGTCGGATTGGACTACATCTCATCACTTTGTTTTCAACGACAGTGGGGGGCCATTGAGGATCAGATTGGTTTCCCACATTCATCAAATTCACTTTAAAGTAAAAAAATTTTAAGATATGTTAAATAAAAAAAGTTAGGCAAATTATTTTACTTGATTTTTTAATCTTTTGGTCTGCATGCACTTCTCTAAGAACAAGTGATTATTTTGTTACAAATATTTTACAAATGACCTGAACATGGCGATCATGTATTAAATTCTCACAATCAAAATTTCGAGTTTAAATCTTAATAATAGAAAAATAGATATCGAAAGAGATAACTCCTTATTAGGCTCCACAGTGCTCAACCGGATTAATCAAATTAAATCCAAATACTGATCGGTAATAAATATCCACTTACCCAAAAAAAATTGTTACAAATTTTCACCTACCCTACCTCTTTGAATTTTTTTTTAACTATGAGTTAATTACAATTAGTCCCCTTTGGGTCACATAAAAAATCCAAATTTTCATGTAATTTTCTTTTTAAGAGGAAAATGTTGCATAATTATCTCTCTTCCCCTCCTCTCACCGGGGGCAAAGTGCATGCTCCATCTCGTACTCCATTCACCAAATAATATCTATAAATTTCCTGTTACTCCAAATAATATCTATACCATGGAGATTGTGGAAATAATGGCGAAGACAAAATCCTGACCATCAGTCTCCATCACAATAGGCAGACAAATCTTGTCCATCAGCCAACAACCCATGTATACTCATGGGAGAGTAGAATAACCTATTTCTCCGAATGTGCTAAGAAGAAATTTCTTGAAATATACTGTCAAAAGTGTTGAAAGAGTGAAATGACTGCCACAGGCAGAGTAGCATCACTTTCATCTTTCGTGAATCTGCCAAACACAGTAAATTTAAAAAGATCTTCTGCTACCCATTGCATTGCATAACAGAGTAAATTATAACAATGAGTATATGATAAAAACCATCTCCATTGCTCCTGTATGATCATCCAACATCATAGCAATTCGAGACACCAATTGGCATCCAAAACCAATTGGCAATTTCTCAAGCATCTGAGTTCTATGACAACAAAAACTGCGGCAAGATGAGGAAAAAGAAAATTATAGAAAAGAGTTGTCCATATCCCACGCATGCATGATAAAAGGTCAGCATGCATGACAAAAGCTTATTTCTGGCTCACAGAAGAAAACGAAGCAAATTTGAGGCGAAAAAAACATAAGCAAAAGGAGAAATAGGCATATCAGTCATGTAGACAACAATCTCAAATGAGATTACTGACTGCTGGCTGGAAGCAAGATTGAGCAAATTGCAGGGAAAAGCCGCATTGGAGGTGAAATAAAACATATTTCAGCCTAAGACTTCAACAGAACTTGTAAAGATAACCGAGAACGCAATCAATCCGAAATCAGCTGCACCTCCTTAACTAGCATTGATGTTCCCTTGAAGACAGTAAATTGATAGGTCCTATTATACACCCTGAACTGTAAAATTGAAAAAGTAACACCTTTAGTGCCAAACTGAGATTAAACATTCATTTCCTAACTAGAAATAACATTTTAACTCTTGCATCTAACTCCAACCACTAGATTTTTAGTCTGACGGATTTGTCCCCACATGAATTTTGGGAAGAAAGTCCCACCCAAGAATACAATGGCTCTTTTCCTTTTTTCAGGTAAGGCATGCAATCAAATAGTTTAAAGTAGTATCCACTCTTAAAACAAGCATTGAAGAAATCGAAATGATAACTTTTTTCAATGGAGAAGTCGAAATGATACTTGGCCAGTGCACTTACTTCTTCCTCGGTCATCTCTCGGAAGCAGAACTTATTTGTCCAGATTGATTTGGCTTCCTCAGCAGCAGGAAGTACAATCTTCTTCACATTCAAGGAATGGAGTAACCCTTCAATGCATGAGAACAAAGCCTGGAAATAACCCTGCAAGTGGAAAAAATATTTTAAGGCCCCGAAATTATGAGGACAACATACCTGAGCAATTCTAGCATCACAACAAGTAACTGATTCATGGCCCAGACTACTAGCCACCTATTAAAAGTTTACCTTTCCTTGATGCTTTTTCCATGTAGCCACAAGAGGAAGCTCAGCAACTTCCCGATCAAAGATCCTAAGAAGACCAGTTGATACGACAATTGAGCTGCAATGACCACATGAAAAATACAATAAGATTTGAGAAATATGAGAAAAAAGATCAAGGTGAAAACCTTGCAAAAAAGTTATAAAACCTACTTAATTGTCAGGACCACGCAATGCATTCCCCAAAATTCTTGCCCACATATGTTCCTCCTGAAAAGTAGCCAAAAAAAAAACAAAAAAAAAAATTAGAGATTGAGATTGAGAGAACGTCCACCAACAGCAGAACAAAAGAGTAAGATTTAATGGGTATGCATATTGGTCAACGAACAGATCCAAAGCAACCAATGCCAGTCAACCTCCAATAATAGCTCACATGCCACACTGAGCTTCCATAAGTAGGGATGACAATAGTAGTGTTTATTAACATATCTATGACCTATAATCTGCAGAACAAGATGAACAGAAGTTTATTGAACAGCACAGGTACAATACATTGTTTCTCTGTTTTGTTTTTCCCTTATTTATTTGTTCCTTTACTTTTTCCATTACATGTTATCGTTCTGAGAGGTTAGGTTACCCTTCCCTATACTATCTGTTGTGTTGTTACAGCATAGTACTTGAACCAAAAATATTTCACGAGCCATAGTCCTTATTTAAGATTATGAATATTCTTCCTAGAATATTTTAACCAAGTATAACGTAATGAAAATTACATTTATTAACACTGTTATTTCATCGAATTACACTGAAAAGGAATATTCACAATTCTTTTCCTAACAGAAGTGCCATCTTTGTCAAGAAAATTCAGGAGCATAATTCAAGGGGGGAGAAAGGGGAAAAACAAGAACATAAATAATTGCCCTTCTGCTAAGCAAATTAATGTTGGAGGTCAGTCAACAAGATGACTTACCCATAGACCATAAGTGGAATCAGATCGCGATGAGTTTGAGTCTTGATGGGATGAAAACACTCCTGGTCAGAGTCAAAGATACATGAATAGATCACAATGAGATTTACAATTGTAAGTAATGACAACAATGAAATATTATTACATTCTGCCGGTATAATCCCACTTTGAAAGAAAAAATCATAACTGACAAAATTTCAAACATAGAAAGGTCCACGTAAGAAACTGAGGCATAAGCTGTTATAAAACTATTATGCATGTTTATGTGCCCAAACTCCAGTGAAAAAAATAATGATAATAAAAATAAAAAGTTAAAGACACACAACTTACCCGAAATATAGCACAAGTCCTAGAAAGTAATGGCATATCTTCTGGACGGCGATTTTTACCCCTTAATATTTGCCATCGAGTATCATCTGCACCATCTGAAGCCAACCCCTTGTCCTTGTGCTTTCTGACAATTGTATTTAAGACAGAAGGGATGATTGCATATGCTCCATCCAAGACAAAATTCTGCAAGGCTACATGGATATTTTTGCAGTCCACACTACAAAACCACTTATCCTTAGGCATTTCCTGCGATAAGGGTTCTAGTAAGTAACAAAAATGTGAAGAGAACTCATGGTAAAAAATTCCAGAATTAGTTTACATACTTTTAAATCGCAAAGCTCACTTTCCCGCAAGCAACTGATATGGTACTCCTTCTCACACTAAACAAGAACAGATTTTAAGAACAAACCAATTCATGAATTAAGAGGAAAAAAGATATCGATTTAAAAGCAAAGCACTCATGCATCAGGGAAAAAGGATGCAAGACCATACTTGATCACACAGAATAACTGTTCGGTCATCAAATTCCAATATACTGAAATCTTGAGCCCTAAGAACACAACAGGTGAAAAATGTCAGCTTCAGTGTGAGACACACACACCCAAAATGACATTTCTAAGACCTGCAGTAGTAAATAATTATACACCAAAGAGATTTGTGTACCATCAAAGAATTTGTTTGTTTACAAAAATTATTAAACCATAAACCAATAACTGGATATGAGGTATGAAGCAGCGACAACTCACACTGTATGAACTTCATTATAATAACATAAATATAACAATACTGTTTCATCATTGAACTATTAGTAAGATTGCCAAAAAAAAAATTGGCAACCTCACACAATGACATCTAAAATGTAATGTGAATTGTTTGCCTTTCCACCTAAAGAAATATTTACCATTATGACTTATGACTAAGATCATGCTGCAACACGACTTAGATCAGATATGTTGAAGTATAATTTAATAAACATCTTAAAGAATAAGTTCAATAAAAACTGCACCATTAAGAAACTCCTTTCAGTTTTTTTCCTGGAAATGACCACGTACATATGGCAAGATTTATGGCTAAATTAAACTTATTATTTACTTGAAAGAATACAAGACTTAATAAGCTTGAGCAAAATAAACAAACCACCAAGTTAATAAGCTAAATTAAACTTATTATTTACCTACAGACAACACAGCCACCGACTTCAGGTTCTGGTTCTTTGACATCCCGTCTCAAGCGTATGACCATCGGTCTTTCAACATTTGAATATTCTCCTGATGATGTATTGCTTAGAGACCCTTTATCTTTACAATATGGACAAATCCAACCACCATTAGGAGCACTTGGTAGCTCCAAACATTCTGCAAAATAAAAAGACATCAGCTATGATAATCAATCAAATAAAATATGCCATAGGAGATTTTAAATTGAAGCAATGATCCTTCATATTCGAAAGAACCAAATTAGCATGGAGGATCATAAGCACCAAATAATGGTATATAAGCCTCAAGAAACTTGTAAGATAAAATCTTCAACAACTATCAACATAAGAACCAATCTAATGAAGAACTTGACAGGTTAAAATATCACATATGATGGAGATTAGAAATGTATACTTGTGAATAAAGAAAAGATCGACCTTGATGAAAAGCCTGAGGACATCCAGAACAGAGAATCAGGTTCCCTCCATCTCCACATACTGCACACATATCGTCACTGTCTCCACTGGTAAGATTTTGGCCATTAACCAATGAAATTGCTATATCGTGAAGCGTCAACCCATTAGATGCATAGATGTGACGATATCTAAAAAGCAACATAAAATGTTAAATGCGAACACAGGTTTATAAGCCCTCACAAACAAGTATAAGGCTACTTACGGCTGGCGGCGAGTGGACCATCCAGCATGAGCTTCAAACTGTGAAGGGCTGATCTGTTGATACCAGGAAAAATATATAATGCATACCCAAATAAGAACAGGAAAAAAAAAAAAAAAAAAAACACCACACACACACACACACACACACAGGTAATATGTGTATATATATAATACATAGAGAGAGAGAGAGAGAGAGAGAGAGAGAGAGGATGCTGTAATATCAAAAAGTGAACACATCTTTTAAGTTGACAGTCAAATGCACCTCAGTGTTGCAGCAAGCACACAGTATACCATTGCCCATCTTGCAACCAGAAAGTACCCTCTGAAAAAAAAATACAGTTCATATTAGTGAGCAGAGACCCCCAACAATGTTATACCAAAAGCAAAAAGAATTAAGTGGTTCAAGTCTGCAACATCACAAAATATGAGGAAAACCACCTGGCCCTTTACATAATAGGCCAACTCAACACCATCTGGAAGTCCCTTTTGCATGAAAAGTAACCGATGAAGATCATTGTCCCTGGCAAAAATTGAGACATAATTTCAAAAAAGACTGTTGAAATAAACTAGAAATACATCTATAACAAATCATGTGATAATCCTTGCCTTTTCCTGGGGCCACCTTCAGTGGTTTTTCTAGGACGCATAGAAGAGTTAGAAAAGTAGGACCTCTTCCTGCGAATGGAGGTAAATTTCATTAACAGCTGAAATCGGAATATCGGATTCAAATCGAAAGGACGATTCTTAATGACCCAGAAAAACACATGGCAGTCAACAAGGAAGGAAAGGAAGAACAAATAAAGAGAGAATGCCAACTTCTTTGTAGAGGGCTTGAATGTTTTCACTCTCTGCGTATAAGTTTTCATCTTAAGAGATACAATTGGCGCCATTGAATACAAAGGACGGCCAACGCTGTCTTCCCAAGGTTGACCCTGGCAACTAAAAGTTTTAAGAAAGTAATATCATTAGCAAGTAAATAGGTATTTATCAACAGAAACTGGACAGCAGCACAGACCAAAAATAATAATAAAACCATGTATCTAGATTTACATCTACTCCGATCAGTTACAATAAAATAAATAATTTATTCTAGGACTTTTAAATGTAATTTTTTTTTTTATTTTACAGATCAGATCAAATGCAAGATAAGATAAAAAGTAAATTATTCCCGAATTCTTAAATGTGAACTTTTAGGATTTCACATATAAGATACAATGCTACATAATACAAAAGGTAATTTATTAAGTATTGTAGGATTTGACATAAATGCGCTGCAATTCGTTAGATAATTAGCATTTTTTTTTCTATTTCTATATATAGAAGATCAGATAATTAGCATTCATTTAGGTATTTAGGAGATTTTTTTTAAGGATAGTATGTTTCCATATTTCTATTTGTGTTTCATTTTACATCGAGCTGGATGCAATGGTTGGGCTTTTAAATGATGAATTTATATTAGGAATACTGTGATAATGTTCATCCTTCTCACCTCTTCGTCTCCCTTTATCATAGCGTTTCAATTTCTCCTCCCTCCCCTGAATGTCATTGACATCAGCTCCCATCGTTCTCTCTTCCTCCGCTTCTTCCCCTCCTGGCACATTACTCCCAACCTACCAATCCCATCCCATCATGGAAACAAATTTTCATCCACAAAACCTACCTTATGCCAACTTGGAGAGTCCAAGCTAATTTTTGTATTGGAGATTTTCCTTTTTAGTATTTTCTTGTCCTAATTTATTAGCATTTAGAAACTTGAACCACAAAACACAAAGCATGGTGCAGGGATAACTCCTTCCATTTAAGAACTGGATGCTTCAAGGTCGAGGTCATAGCCTTATCGAATACCAAACCGAATATTATTCTTATCTAACACTCGCTAGATATGTGCTAGAAATTACTATGTTAAGCATCGCAGATTTGATCTCTAAAATCCTAAATAGAGTTCAAATGCTTTTGGTTTAATGTATTTATTAGACTCTTTAACTTAAGATACTTCAAATCATTAATAACTTTTGAATAGATGAATGAAGGTCCAATAAGGCAAATTCCAGTCAATAGCACATCTAAGGGATGTTTGACGAATGTCCACTTGCCTCAACTTGCTTCTATTTTGTCTTATTTTACTTGTAACAATTTTCATAGAAAGAACTGAGGTGAAAAATTTTGTAGGAACTAGGAAATATAGGATTTTGCAACTATAAGTCACATTCTTTTCATAAAAAATATCAAAATTGATGTTATATCAATGGATTTTTGCATTAAACCCCTCAACACAACTATGCTCATCCTCTACTTTCCCGAACACCACCATGGTGAAGGCCAGAATCCACTATGCCATACCTCCATGAGAGGGCAAAAGAAAACAAGAAGGACCTGATCATAACCTTCTATATGTCGGCAACAGTGAGAAGGCAGATAATGTGAGTGATCCTTCAAAGAGGGTAGAGTAGAACCCCATCCCCTCCAAAGATAACCAGCCATCGACCACATTGAATCTAGCAAGAAAACTAAAGCAAGCCATCCTCTTCATTTCTTCTTCCAAACTGCATTACTTCAAGACCCAACCACATCAGAAGTCATCTACGCAGAGAACTCCAACCCAAACCAACAGTCACCTACCAAAAGTGGTTAGCTACCACCTTAAACATCCATAGCCCCTTTCCTAGTTGGGATTTATTGAACTGTTCTAAGAATCCAATCACTGTGCCTCCCACGGGAATTGGCTACCTAATCACCTCCTATCTCACTAGACTAAACTTGTGCGCACCCTCCTGGGATACTCATTATTTTTCTGGTTAGTAAGAAAGAGAAAGGAAACAATGACATGGATTGCATTGCAGTTCGCAGAAGTGCTTATCATGAGCATAAGTCTTCCTGGATAGATAAACAGTCTTGCAACCTGCCAGCCTGCACTCCCCTTCCCAACTATTTTAACCTTTATGCTTAGAGTGGAGCAAGGCTGACTTCACCTTTAATGCTTCTTCGCTATTACTTTCCTAAAGAAAATACACTTCTACACCCCAAAAAATGTTCTCTCCTAAATATGAGCCAACCCTGACATACACCACCCCTTCTCGAGTTTGGCATAGAATAGAAGTTAACAGCAATGACACCAAGCTGTTCATGAACAGTTTGTGACCCAACGTACTAGAAGCAGGATTAAACTGTTTATTTAGTTAAAGGAGAGTTGTAAGTTAAACAAGTTATATTTCCAGCTCATTAATGTGGATAATCTCATTTAGGGCCTAATTAGTAAAGGTTGGCTCCACACAGTGTCATTGTTGGTGTCAGGATCAGAAAGTTCAGACACTTGTTCATGATTTGCAAAACATTCGAGTTATACAACCAAATTAAGATGAACAGATTCAATAATGAGGAAAATTTATCTTACAGGCAAAGAAGAATACATTTGTTAACAGAAAATCAAATAATTGTAGTCTGAACTTGAATTACTGGGGTGGTTATGTACTTAAGATATCCTCAACTTCTGAGAGTCAGAGACAACAAGGACAAAGTTTCCCAAAATACTGTTATCTGATCCATTATGTCTTCCCTAGCTTAAATCATACCAACAACATATCTTCTACCAGGGCAAGAAACAAGGATTAATCTAGAGAAGTAAAGAATTACTTTAAACTTTAACCCTTACCTGACATGTGAATGAGAAAGGCAAGGGAACATGTTCTGATTTCTGTTGTCTGCATCAACTATCTTATCACTTTGTTCAAGATTGACTGCATATGCAACAAAAATATCACAATCACATGCTTCAGCACATCCTCCCCAACACATACTTCTCCAAAGCAAAATTTCAAGCACAGTCATATAAATTTCAGGCGGGGTGAATATGTCATGCATGATTTATTATGACAGAATATAGATTTAAAATGCCAGAAGGTGAACTGAGAAACCGCCAACCCATATTGACAAGACTCAATTGCAAATGGTTCAGGTATGTGAGGCGTCTACCTTTCCAAGAATGAAGGTTTTCCTCATTCACAGCAGAACCAGCAACATCTTTTATCACTTCCTCCACGTGGTTGAGGTGGCAAGTTTTTAGTTCTTGAATGATACTGTACACAGGCTTTCCATTTTCCAAGTATATGTGATTATTCGGGTGTCTAGTTCTAGCACCAGCATGCTGTTCAAACTCATAAGCACTAAGAACCTGCTTAAACCAATCAGGCATTCAGTAGCCAAGAAAATGGAACTGTCCAAAAAGAAACAACAAGCTACCACAAGCAACTTACTCTTGAGTAATTGCATCTCGAACAGCCACACAAATACCCAGAATCTCTTATAATTCCACGCAATTCTTTCTGCAAAGCAATAACAGACAAGTTAACTCCACAGAAATAATCTCACTACTAAATCACATGAACGGGCACCAAGTGAACAGAAATAAAGCCACCTCTTGAGTCTGCGCTATATATTTGACACGAGCCCCTTCGAGAATACCAGTGGATAGAAGCTTCTTAACGTTGTTTGGAACCAAATCCTTGGATATGGTCGATTTCCTTCGAGAAGGAACTGCGACAAGATCACTGGCTTCCGAAAACCTCTCGGACAACATTGTACTGTGTGTTTCCAAACTAAAGTCATGTGAGATCGAAGCATTCAACCCATGTTCCTCACAATAGCTTTGACTACACACCCCATTAGACACTACAACTGAATTACTCATAGCCTCGTCGAATTGGGGTTTTGTCCTATTGCTGAACTTAAACGTAATTTTCCTAATTCCTGAGGAAGACCCATTTTTTGGAGCTTCAAGCACAACGTGAGAAGCCGATGCAGCGGGGGATGAATCCTTCTCTCTGTATCCCTCATCACTCAAGCTGTCCGTGCTAGAATCATCGGAACACGTGGAAGTCACTTCCCCACACCCAACTTCGTTAACCTTAGCAGATTCTGGTGGAGGAAACGAAATTTTCCGCAGGATGGAGGTATTATCTCCTAGAGAAGGATCGGGATTGGAAACTTCAGAGCGTGAGTCTTCATTATTAGAACTGTCTTTGGCTTGTTTTTTTCTAGGACAAATATCAGAATCATTAGAATCAACAGCTAACAGAAATTCACGCTTCGATTCCATCCTCGAATTGTTTTTACTGTTTTCACAATCTTCCATTTGTCCATTTATCAACTCTGGAACACAAACTTCCTCTTCTTCCATCAAGCAAAACTTCAAGTCAACCAATTTAAACCCTAATTCACAAACCAAATCAGAATCAACAAACCGCAAAAAGGGCACTTAAATTCAAATTCAAAATAAACAATCACACGCGCGTGAAATTCAATAGAACATACCTTGAGTTCGTGTACAGGATCAACAGAATTTGAATCGAAGCCGCCACTTACATACACAAAACATGCATATACACACCTACACACACTTATTCACAAATATTCGTACACGTGTTCACAACAAGGGTAACAGATCGAGATTCGAATATGACGGATCTGAGATTTACATATTGAAAGAGACTAAAATCCTTAATTGGAAAAAGAAAAGATGAGAGAGAGACAGATAGAGAGGATTAGGGTTAGGGTTTCTTCGTTGCATGGAGAGAGAGAGAGAGAGAGAGAGAGGGGAGCGAAAAGATGGAGAACGTGGAAAGCGGGAAGGATGAAAACGAAATTATGTAATTGGCGGTCGAGACCTGTAGAGAGAGAAAAAGAAGTGAGAAGAGAGAGAGAGAGAGAGAGAGAGTAAAGAAATTGAGAAAATGGATTCGCCTCGAGATGACTGACGGGAGGACGATAAGTGGATAAAAAAGAGGGAGAAAACTGAAACGAACTACTCTGCTGTTATGTGTACGTGTGAATGCGTGGGGACCTGATTTTTTCTGTGATGTGATGGAACCGACTTATTTGGACTTCTCTTTTTGAGCCACGTGTCTTCTCAATCGCGGCGACTATCGATCGGTTCGGGTTCTACGAAACCGGTCTACTTTTAAGCTTTGACTTTCCATGGGTTAGGCAAATTTAGGGCCAAAACCGAGCATAATTACCGTTCAGCACTTTCTATTTGTGGCGGTTCGGGACAGTGGGAGCAAGATTCAGCCTAAAGTTAAATTTTAATTTTGAAGAGAAATTTTAATTATGAAATAAATAAATTCTATTTTTAAACTTTGAAAATATCTTTCTATTAATCTCTTTGATTTACAATGTTTTGAAAGCTACACCAATTTAGAAATAATGTGACAAAAAATATTTAAAAATTGTTCAAAATAAAAATGTAATAAGATATTTACATTTTGACCATGTTTCTACTTAATTATTTGATTGTAGGAAATTTTTAATTTTCTTTTTCTGTCCAAAATTTCCCTTTTATGTTTTGAATATCGTTTTGATGATGACCAATCGGCTCTCTAAAGGTAAAATTTCAAATCTTATTTGGCATTTTTGGGAATAAACCTTCTTGTTGGTCAACCCTAACGGTAACATAATTTCTCTTCAACTTCACAAGTAACGTCTCTTTGAAAGGACAATAACTCGTAGATGTATTATTTAAGCTCACTTTCCCAGTAATTTAAAATTCTAGACACTCACCAAAATTTAAATTACAAGCAACTAAGTTTTACTCAAAATATATTCCAGCTGGAAATGCCAACATCGAACAAAAAATAAATTGAGCATTGGCAATGTCTATCTCCCACGTCGAATAATAATTGGTTAACAATAATATGAAAATCAATATAGTCACCCAATTTTTCACAATGCACAAAAAAAAGGAAAAAGAAAAAAGAAAATTAAGATTGTGTTGTTTGAATCCCAGATTGGGCAGACCAACCGGACGGCTGGGGGATTGTCCCAAGTCCACAAGGTCCGGAGGTAACCTCCATCAGCATAGAATGAATAATGCCAAACTTTGAAATAGGAGAAGTATAAAACTTACACAAAGATAAAGGGGACGAGCCACATCAAATGGTGTCGTCCCACTTTCTCTACAACTCTGGGTGCAACTCCCAACCTGGGTACGTGGACATCCAGAACTATAGATACAAAAGGTAAAATCCGACCACTAGATTACAATCCTCATCCTTTAGCAATGTGAACCAGTAATGTCACATGTAAAACCCCTCTTACCATTGCGATCCCAACAAACGGTGTAATCTCCTTCCGGATCAGTCTTCCTTTAAATCAAAACTTGGTTATGACAGCTCCACAATCTTTTGCCGCTTCTTATTGCGATGCTTGCCCGATGCTTCATTCAAAGACTCGGCCTTGACAGACTTAGGTCCTTCTGAGTTACTAGGCGAGCATGTGCTTCTATCAGCTTTTTCAACATCATCAGTATTATCATCTTCTTCATCACTGCTGCTATCGTCGGATTCAGACTCTGATTCCGATTCACTACTAGCACCAGCCAAAGCAATCACAGGTTGGGAACCAGCAATTGCAGCCTCAGCAGCGGCCACAGCTTCTGGTGTGTGGAGATCAGCAATTCCAAGCATCAAATCCTATATATGTACGCACCAAAGTATCATGTCCTGGAGTGCTGGCTCCATCAAGAAGATTGAACTAAAAAGATCAACAGAAAATTACCATCTCAATGTATTCCGACTCATTCCCCGTAAGCTCTTCAATATCATAGCTTTTGCCAGAATTCTCCTACACATTAATAAAATAGTAGATGTACTCGGTGAGAGTAGATTGAGTTTTTATGCATAATCATCTGTAGTAAAGAGCAAGCATACCTTAGCATCAAGCTCTAGCCTTTTATTAGCTTCTGCCATGACTCCTAAGAAATCCTTTACTTTCCCCATAACTGCATACAAAAAATTTGAGCAGGAACATTAGCGTTCCTTTTCTTTGCCAATTTTCCACAACACTCAGATTGAACAGAGAAGTACTCCTAAAATTACATCCTTTGCGTTTTTAGTTCTAGGAACACTATTTAGGTCATGCAAGCGCCTAAGGAGGGGGTCATATATCCATGTCTAGAATAATGGCAGCCATGTAGCACTTTCAAAAAAGAAGTTTTGTTCAATGCACTAATTAAAATAAAACTATTGCATGCTTTGCAAGGTTAGAGAGAGAGAGAGAGAGAGAAACCAACAACATCTCCCATTCATATTTTGAGAGGAAAAAAAATGAATAGATGTCTCTTTCCTTTAAAGCTTGCATAAAAATTCAACATTATATCCAAAATGCCATACATTATTTCCAAACTTGCAAAGTGGTGACACTAACTTAACAAAGATGGAGAGATTAAAAGCATCCCACTTGCACATGCTTCAGCTTTTGCATAGCATAGCACCAAAAAACTACATTGGATTGGCCAACAGTTTCCCTCAACCGAACCAATAGAAGACATAAATAAGATAGATAAGCAGAAAATGATGCAGAGCATGCATGGAGAAATTATGGATAAAATCAGCCATGTGCTTAACCAGCAGATGCCATTAATGAGAATGGTCAAAAGAACTCAGATCCTCGAACTCCATGGGATCAGCACCTTCATAATTCAGCACGTGCTCTCTGAATATAATCCTAATGTGACACTAAAACTCCGGACATGACAAGCTTAAAAAATTCAAGGGTGACAAGAATTTCAAGATGCATAAGACTAGCAACCACTTCTAGGCTAAGTGAAAGGGGAGTTTAAGTCAACCAATCCATTCCATGCAACTTGCAACCTCTTCTATACCTGATAGAGCACGTACCTACAGTTCTATGCAAGAATTTAATTATGAACACATAATTGTGATAAATCAACTGCTTTCAGTGAGGGGATAAAAAATCTGTGAGCCTGAATACTACCTAAGTTTCTAAATATAATTTCAAAGAAAGTGAATTTTGGAAAACAATCCTAGCAGCATATCATCACCCATTTTCCACAGCATCGACAAAAAACAATAGTTAGTTTAGTAGCAGAAGCACAAAAATTCGAAAAGTTTAACATGATGAGATTGCTAGTAACATTGTCAAATTAGAAATGGGTGCAAAATCAAAATATCACAAAGAAGGAAGATAGGCTGCAACATGAAGAAGATATCATCACCTTGGCTTTGAGGAACCAGATTGGTGAGTGGCTTTCCATCAGGGTATGGCTTTTGAGACAGAGACGCCATGTCTTTACTCTTATTGCAAACAAGAAGGGTGGATTCTACAATTGGAGTACGAGGGAGAATAATATTATCAAATGGGAACCGCTACTAATAACATAAGACAGCATATAATGTACATGAGTGAGAAAGAACCTATGGAAGAGGAAGCCAAATTCTTTTGCTCCAAGTGAAGAAGATCCTTGCTTCGTTGCTCCATTTCTGTGTGTGTGTGTATCTCCTGCTTCAAGCTGCACGTAATTGGCTATTACGAGTGATAGGCGAACGCTATAGTTATTAATCAGAGATACGAGGTCAACGAGCAATGCAAGTATTGACATAAATTGTACCAAAAATGTCTGATGGAATAAGATTACAATTAAAGGGCACTAATCTAGCACCAATCCAAGAAGAGTCCCATGAAACAATTTAAGTGAAACCTCACGCACAAGAAAAAACCTAAAATAGACAAAAACCTCTAGAATTTAACTACAATATATGCACACTGTAGAACCCCACTTAATGCCATAATCGAATTTAAGGAAGACTTGAGTTTAATTATCTCACAAACATTCTATCAAACAGCTTGTGACCGACATGAGACTTTGTTGAACCCAAGCGTAGAATTAGAGTATAAAAAACATGGGCATCGAGGTAAATATCTACAAATCCATCGTGTTGAAGACGGAGAACAAGAACAAGAACACAACTGACTTCATACCTTTGAATCTGTAACGGTTGCCACCGGAGAAAACCAGGCGATTTGAGACTGCTTCCGAAACAACCTCGAATCGTCGCGCGCCCACTAAATTATAAACCCTAAGACCCGTACCGCATGTCGGGGCGGTTCCCAGGTAAACCCGTTTTGACCGTACGGAAAGCGGTTTGGTCCGGATGGGTTTGATTTTTGATTTGAGAACTCAAATTTAAATACAGAAATACAAGCTATTATTTACTTTAACCTTTTCCCATAAAAGGATTTGGTGAAGATCTAAACTATTTTCCAATAACAAGACCTTAATTTCTTCTCAATAAGCTATCGTGTGATGTGAATTTAATCCATTCTTCGATAATTATGAAAATATAACAATGTTTAGTTGGTTAACATCGATTTCTGTTAAATAAAATTTTAAATTTAAATTTTTTGTACAGAAAAATTAAAACAGATATAGGAAGACTTTTACTCTTTAAAAATCTAATCTAACTCAAAATGAAGTTAATCGTGATCAATGTAAATATCAGATACGAGTGATTTATCTCAAAAAAATAATTATAAAAATATTTGTTATTATTTTTTTGAGTATGTTTTGTTAAATTTACTAAATACAATGTAATGACTTATAATTGTACTAGACAAAATATTTTAAAAAACTTGCATACAAACTAAAAATCTTTCAAATATTAGTATAAAACATTGAGATATGTTGAAAATCAATGGCACGAGATAAACCCTAATTTATAGATAATTGATACATTTATTCTCGGTTAATATAACATCAATTTCAAGAGTCAGAGGAAATGAATCGCAAGAACAAGGATTGGTAATTTCTAAATGGTAATGTCCGACACAAAAGATTAATTTGTCTAATCATATATAATGTAATTACATTAAATGCATTGAGAAGTTTTAATATGATTTGAGCAAATAATAGGGTTTTATCTCTATATAGCTAATATTGAGTCACACAACTTTATTACATATATAATGTTTTATTTCGGATAAGAAGATATCTTACAAAATTTAATTTATTAGTACTAATTTATAAGAAACTTACTTTTAATATCGTTATATTTCACAAAATATGATATAAATTTTGCAATTAGTCATGATAAAAAATTGTTTTATTAGTCACAGCTTGTACATGACAGATAACTCGGACATGATACGTAAAAATTTTTGTTATAATATGAAACAATTGTAAAATTTATATACTTCAACTTATATTCGACTTTGACATAGATGAGTCGACAGTCACAAACTTGATGGTCTTTCTATTTCCTTTTCAAATGAAAAATTGGCTACAGGACTGGTGTAATGTAATCGCTCATCATACCTAAAAACATTTCTGTGTAAGGCATCAACCCTTGTTTCCCCTCTTGTTATTCTTTGTTTTATTTGTTTACATATGGGTTTAAGATTTAGTTGGTGGGTGGATCGGGTGAACGGGTAACTCGTTGTGTTTAGACCCATTTACACGTGTAACCAAATTATGAAATGAAAATCTTAAATAATTAACTGAAAATTTACACGTGTATCAAAACGCTTATTATCTAAGAAAATCTTGATAATTTTAATGCAAGGATGTTTCAATGACGACAGAGGTGACAGGATTCATTGTATACAATCCGACTAATGCTACAAAAATCGAAAAAGTGCACGAAGATTTATGTTTTACGAGCATAAAAGATTCGAATGATAAAACGCTAAAAAAAAATTGTAAAATATTAAAGGTAAAGATATTTCTGAGATAACAAAAATTGATAAAATTGATTATATAAGTAAAAATAATATTATAAAATCGAAAAAGATCAATAAAATTCATATTTTATGAGCACAAAAAATTTTAAATCCATAACCCAAAATAAATCTCAATAATTTCAATAAATATAACATTTCCAAGAGAGCAAAATCAGACAAAATCTACTGTAAGTTTAATTGATTAATGTCCTTAATTTTTCTTTAAAAAAAATATACAGAAGGAAATTTAGTTGTCCCCCAACCACACCATTTGTTTGGATGAACCTGAGAGCTCTCGCTCCTCCCCTTCTATAAAATCAAAGGGTCGACCCAACTTCAACCGCCCCTCTTCATTTTCTTGTGTCGTTCTCTCTCTCTCTCTCTCTCTCTCTCATTCTCTCCAAAATGTCCCAAAGAGCGAGTCGTCACCAGACGAGGCCATCCCAGAGCGTGTTTGCTTTCTTAGACAATCTGACCAACCTCGACCCTCCGATCTCCCACAATGCGGGTGCAACTGCTCCCGGAGTTCCTGCGGTGACTCAGCCGGAGACTAGCGTTGCTGCTCCTCCGCCACCACTGCCGCCGAAAGATGTTGCCGGAGCTAAGAAAGAGGAGGCTGACGGGGCGGGTGTGGAGTAATATAAATGTCGGGTTTGTTAGTTGGGAGTGTGATGAATGGTGAATATGTGATGCTGTCAAAGGTCGTGTGTTTTATAATAGGAGTCCTTTTGGTTTCCAAAATATGAATAATGAATTAAACATCCGTTTCGAAGTGAAATAGTCACCATTTTATGATAATTTTGGTCCTCGTAATAGTAGATCTCAGATAGAGAGAGAGTAAGAGAGAGAAAGATTTTACTTTTTTTTTTTTTGTAGAAAAAGAAACAAAAGGATCTGATTTCTCATTTTCGGTCTTTTTTTTGATAATGTTATTCGTGTTTGGACTACAGTGGACTATATTTTTATTTTAATATGTTTGACATTGTTTTTACAATGTTATTTATAATTTCGGTCTTAAAAATGTTGAAAAAGCAGCCCTCATAAAAAATATATATATCACTCATTCACAGAATAGAAATATTGTTCCCAAAGAGCCCGCAAACAATTTTTATTTTATTTATTATTATTATTTTTTTTTTGGCAGATATGCCTCAACGCATTGGATTGGTCCAATATGTCTAATTAAATCCATAAAAATTCTTTTTCTTTAATTCAGTTAAGTTGAGATCAAATTTAAGTATTTTTTTCTATATTCAATTTAGAAGCTGAGTTAAATTATGGTTGGTGTTGCTAAAAAAATTTAAAAACTTTTAATTTTTTATGATTATTAATTCAATCTGATGAATTTACAAAAATTTCTCTTTATATATCCTGTCATTGGTATTAAGTTGGAGATTAACAAATAAAAAATTTTTGTTATATAAGCCGAAATTTAATTGTAATAAAGAATTTAATTTTTGATTAGTATGGATGGAAACATGTGAAACTCACCCGACCCACAATCGGAGAAGACATTGGGATTTCGTGGGGGGATTTTGTGGAGACCATGGAATACATATGACAACTCGAAAAGACAATCAGATTATGTGGACTCTAATTTTGAAAATATTCTTTTTTTTTTCCCATAAATGCTTTGAATATCGTATCTCGGTAAATATTTGTCTACTAGCAGAGTTCAGTTCACATGTGTTCTTCGACAGCTACGCATCTGCTGCGGTACAAAGTCCGTGAATATTAGAGCGTGTTTGGCTGCAGCAAATTTTTTTTCCCTGAATTTTGATTCTGCAATATTTGATAAATTTAAAATAAATTATTATTTTGGTAAAATATTGAAGAATTAACTTGATAATCTTTAACTAGGCCATTTCCTTCACCAAAAAAAAAAAAAAAAAAACTAGGCCATTTCATTAGTAGGCCTGTAGATGAGAACATTTTTTTATTTTCGCCTTCTTAAATCGGCTTGAAAAATGATTTTTTTTTTTCATTTGCAAAATATCATAAGCAATATGATAATTTTTTTAATGGTTTGGTTTTTGAGAAATAAACACGAGTTTGAGCCAAAATTTAAAACCCAAATCTTTCTTTCCCTTATATATATATATTATTTTTTTGTACCATGGTTATGCCACCAACCCAGTATTCAGGGTTTCGTCCCGACTAATCTGGATCGACAGCTTGCAGGGCTCAATTGAGGGGACAAGTCTCTCAGCGTTGGTTTTTCTGTTCCCATGGGAGATCAAACTCCCGACCATAATTAAGGGGCGTCAATTCCCGAACCAACTGAGCTTTATACGTTGATTCCCTTACATATATATTAGCAAACTTATGTAGTATAGATCAAATGAATAAAAAACTAATGAACTAAATTATATCACAACTCATTCAAAAGTTATTTAGACAAATTTTTGAATTATTCGGATTAAAAAATTAATCTTTTTTAATATAGACCGGGAAATAGAATTTGGTCTGTTTAATTATTCACCCATTTCGTTTATATAACATTGTTCTGTAAGACACCTCATACACCATGTAGATTGACCGATATGACGGAAGATTTTCTGGTGGTTTTAGGTTATATACTTCTTTTTTACTTTTATTTAATAAAAATATAATAATTTATAATTATATATATATCAAAGATATTTACTAAACATTCCGAATAAAACACACACACAACTACATGCATACCGTATCATATATGTGATTTATCATGCACGTAAACTTCTTAATATTGATGTTTTCTTGTTTTTGAATTGTTTCGATACGTTAAATTAATTAATATTTATATAAGTTTTTTTTATATTTTTATATATATATATTTTTCATATTTAATGAATTATTTATTTATTTAATTATAATTTTTATTTTTATATTATTTGTCTTATAATTAATAATTATATATTTGATCATTTTAAATTTTTATTATAAAATATGATTATATTATTAATTTTATAAAATAATTAATATTTATATAAAAATTATTATATTTTTAATATTTATGCAAATAGAAATAGGCCCCTATGGCTATAAGCCCGGAAAGTCTAAAGTCTGAAGTCCGGTCCAGCCCATTCAAAAATAAATAGGACGGAAAATAAATTAAAATCATAGATTTTCCCTTGTATGCATAAGGTATCTGCTCATGTTGGTTGCCAATAACCTTAACACTATCTGCTGGTGACTGTCCTACTCTCAGAATTTTCGAAGCACATTCCAGGCTGCTTTATTACTATTATTATTATTATTGATTCTTTGGGCCAATCACTATGTGGACCCAAAAATGAACTGCTGTCGATGTTAAACTCAAACTGCATGCTTATCCAAGGTGTGTCCTACTTCACTAACATGAGCTCTCTCTCTCTCTCTCTCAAATGGAAGTACGAAATATTGAAACATGCTTTGTAGGAAAGGATTAGATCAAGAATTTGGGGATGGATAGAGAAAAAGTGGGTAAGATGTTTCAAGATTTTGGCCCACTTATCACGTACGGTTTTAACTTCGTCTCTATGATTTATTTATTTTTTATTATATAAAAATTTAAATTTAGAATTATTAGATTAGGAGGGATTGGTTTATACCACTAAATTACTCTCTTATAAACTTCATCTTCGTGATTTGTAACTGAGCACCTTACTAATTCATTCACCTTCTTTCTTGTTGTCGATTTTATTTTGCTTAATAATATTTATTCGATGGTAAAATACTTTGGTATAAACAGTCACAGTTCGAAGAATGTCCATTTAATTAGTTATCTTGGGGTGTGTATTTGAACATTAGTGACTCTAGATTATTATATGATTGTGTTATTAAAAAAAAAATTACCTCATATTATATATATTTTAAAATATTAATAAAAAATTATAATATTTATATAATCCTATAAAAATAATAATAAATAGTAATTTTATAAATTTTAAAGATAATTTAGCCATTCCCTCAATTTTAAGTCTAGCTTCAAAATAGCTATTTTAAAGATTTCGAAAAAAAAAAAAAACCCTTATACATAATTCGCCCTGTTCAAAAACTTCGTCTCCTCTTGCAACACGTGTCGATTCCTCTATTCTTACAACACGTGTTGATCTCTAGAGTCTGAAACTAATTTTATATTATGTACTTCGATTTTATTTATCCATTTACCATTATAGGTTTTCTATGGGACAAATCAAATTTTGAGTGCGGTGGGATTAAAATGATGGCAAACGTTATAATTGGTGTCGTCAATGATGGCTATTTAGTCACGTTGCTTTAGGTGGAAAACAAACTTTCATATGTTAATTAGGTATGTTAGAAATTTGATTTTAGAAAAGAATCTCTCAATTGATACTTGACAAACTTCTCAATCTGAATTAATCGGGGTAAAACTCTAGATACCGAATGATCAAGTTAAAAAAAAAACAGATGTAGGCTGGTCGGTAAAACTAAGAAATATGATGTTGTCTTTTGACGAATAACATACAAATCATAATCCGGCAACTAACATTCGGCGGCATTATCTTATGTGGCATTATCTTATGTGAAGCTATGAATACATTTAAATGAATTTGTCAAATTTTTACGAGTATAATGATAAAATATTACACTTTCTTAATTATAGATTTCGAATTCAAATTATGAGAATGAAAAAATAGGATTTAGAAGAGACAATACCTTAATGGATTTCATGATATTCTTATCAGATTAATCAGACAAAATCTGAATATAGATCGGTGAAAATAAAAAATAAAAATACATTTAAATGAATTTAATTTAATAAATAGAAATTTATATTTTTAAATATTATCAAAATTTTTAAATTTTAGTGGCAATTAAGAGAATTTAAATTTACATGAATAATTATCTAATAGCATAATTTATAGATTATTATATGTTCAAGATCAATCCTTTCAAAAATAATATTGTGGTGATTAAGATGAAAAAAAATGATAGTGGTTCAGTTTTTTGAAGAAAAATATATGGGTGTGTGTTTTTTTTTTTTTTAAATATCAAATACGTTGTTAAGAAAATGTATTATTATTTAAAAATATGAATAATATGATAAAAAATAAGTTTAGAGAGAAAATTAATAAGAAAGAGATTTTTTTGTATATACGTATGTTTAATGTATTGAACAAATAAAATATTTATTTAAGTTAAGATAAATATATTCAAAAAATAATAAATTATTAACATTTTATATTATTATTATATTATTATTATATTTAACATAATGACCGAAACAAGTTCTAAATTTTTAGAATTAATAATACTATTAGAATTTATCTTCCTTCGGATGTTTTTTGGGGTTTCTAAAAAGGCAGTCGCAGCTTTTGTGAGAAGATGGACACACAGTGAAAAGGTGTAGCGTGGAGACGACGCAGGGAGTGGTGGGGGTGGTGGGGCAGGGGACATAAATCAGGTGCCATTTTCGGCTAGAGAGAGAGAGAGATCGAGAGAGCTGTACACAAAAAATTTTTAAAAAACAGAGAGCCAATTGTTCCTCCAACCAAAGCCAAAGCATATTTGTCAACGAATCAAAACAAAAATATCTCCCTCAGCACTGCACTGCGCGCCGATTTGGGTCCCGGTCCGGTCCCGGTCAAGCCGAGACTCCCCTTCCTTAGGTGGGTGAAAAGTTGCAAACCCAATTTATTGGATCTCCGTTTCATCGAGTGTAGCATTTAATTGTTTAATCCATAACCATTATCTTATTTAGCCCGACGAAACTAAATAAATTAGTATTTTGAATTTAATTTTGTACCGAATAATTGAATCACTTACGATCAAAAATTAAAATTCTTTATAATACCAGAAAGATAAAAAACCGATTTTGATAAATTAAGAAAACAATATCATACAAACACGTAAAAAAAGATATTGACATGTCTAGTAATTTTATTTAAAATAATAAAAATAAATAGTAACAATAATTTTAGTTTATTATGGAATAGAATTACCACTTATTATATTGTTTTAAATTTATGAGAATAAAAGATTAGTTTTTCATTAAGTTAAGCAGGCTATTAATGAAACATTGGATGTGAGCATGAGTTAGAATTAATTAGGTTATAATCTTAAATATGCTAATTAACTACACCAGAATAATTGCAACTCAAAATTTATATTAAATTAATTTTTCTTTAGATTGACCGAGTTTCTAATAAACTATTCGGTGATAATGAATTATAATTTAATTGATATTATTTCCTTTCTATTAAAGATCTCGAACCTTAATAAAAAAAAACTTTTAATAAAATAATAGATTTAAACATAAGTCAAAATTGTTTGGCGATAGTTTTAACTATATAAATTAACTAAATTAAAATAGTTGTATGAAATTTTTTTATTAATTAATTTTGATCATTTATTTATTTTTTCTCAATTCCATTAATCCAAATCAATAAATATCCAATTATAGCAAGAGGTATTTGAGTTTTTAGTTAAATAGGATGAGATTCTCTTTTTTTATTTTCTCGTTTAAATTGAGTTAAAATTGATTTTAGTCTAATTAGATCCTATTATTGTTAATAATTATTTTAAATGAGTTAAAATAAACAAATAAATTTTTTATTTTCTTTTATAAATCTGCATGCTGAAATAAAAATAAGTATTAAATAAAGTTATCTAATATTTGGCCAGCCCATGATAAAAAATCTTTTTTTTTTCATTATTATTATTATTATTATTTTTAATTTTCCTTCCGTCTTTGGGGGTAAAAGAGAGAATATGAAAAGGCTATAAAATTCAACCTTAAGCACAAAGCCGCCGAGCCGACACATAAAGGTAGTCCCGCTCCGCCACGTTTCAGCCCGGTACAATCACAAGACGTGGCGATATTTGAATGGTCTAATGATATAAAATTACCAAAAAGTCCTCATATCATACGAATCTACACGGACTTTGCATATATAGCAAAATATATCTTTACGGGAGAGCCACCGAAAAACCAGGCCTCCTTGTAATATATCTCAAGAGCCCTCATTAGCTGCCTCTCTCGTCTCTCTCCTTCTCCCCCCTAGATCTTCTCAATTCCTTGTCTAACGCTTCTGCAAGAACAGTAAAATGGTGAGTTCATTTTGGATTATTTCGATTTTTAGCTGATCAAGTTTGTGCTTTTGGTTTGCTAGGGTTTTGATTTTGGTCGTTTAATTCTGATATGATCTGATAATCGAAGCTTGAATTTTGGCTGAGATTGAAAATTGATTGTCTTGTTTATGGATCATCGGTTGATTTTGATGTGTTTTTTGCTTGATTCTAGATCTGCTTTCCGCATGTGGTTTGATTTTGAGAGCGGGTTGGAGATCGCTTTTGAGTGGATTTAGTTTGACCGATCAGTTTCTGAAGTTGAATTATCTGGATTGCTTTGATTGCTTAACTATGGTTAAGTTAATTGGATCTGCTGTTTTTGGTTCATGTTTTTGTGTTTAGTTTTAGATTAATTTGATTTCCTGAAGGGTTTCTGTGTATTCTTATGCTCAAGATTGAGTGTTTTTAAGAGTAGGATCTGGTTAAATGTTTGGGTTTCGATAAATCAGTTCTTATGGAGAATCTGGGAAATAACGATCTAACTCCGGATCTTGCTGATGCAAGATGATGGATTTTTTTTCCACTGTTAGCTCTTTTTGGCTTTTCTTTTTGTATAGTTAGTTTTGCATCTTTCAAGTCATATGCGGCAACGGGGGCTCTTATTATTTATGTCTAGTACTTCAGTTGGGACCTTGTGGAAGCATGTTAAGCCAATGTTGAAATACCTTTGCATAGTTCAAGATGATGGAACCATGTTAGCAGATTGGACTTTATAATCTTTGCTTGAAACTGGTTTGACACTTTTTATTTCTGATCGCTGGGATACTTGTTATCATTTTGTCTTGATAGGGGTTCTTGATTAGTAGAATGAATAGTTGATGCCAACTTGCAAATTTTGGGCTAGTTTGCAGTTTAAGACAATCACGTTATGATTTGCTGGTTCTACAAATTTTTTGAAATTTGGATATGTGAAGACTTATAGTTGACAAATCACAGCTGTGTTGTGTCAAGATAACTTAGTATATAATATTCAACTAGAAGCATCTGGGACACTTTCTTGACGGTTACAAGGATACTTTTAGTTTTGTGGTGAAGTTAGAAACAAAGTCAATACTTTAGTATTCAGATCAAAGTAAAGCTACCTTCTTCATAAAATGAAACCATAAGTGACAATTCATGTAATAATAATAGTTTAAATGCATGCAATCTTTCTTCATGGGTAGAAAATGTCGGACATGTTTTGTTGATGTGATGGTCTGTTGAAAACTCTAGGTCCATTGAAAATGCCTCAGCATGTTTTGTAGATGAGCTTTCTCTTGAGGTTGTCTGTTCTGCAGTGTCCATTGTTCTTTATGATTGTATCCTTATGCTAAAAATCTTATTATAAATATGTTCTCATGCATGGCTTCTTTACAAAGCATGTGCAACAAAACAATGTGCATGATTGTAGCATTTTGGACAGAAATCATTTCATTTTATGGGACATAATACAAGGTTTTACTAATTACTCTAAACATGTTCAACTGAATTTTTAAGGACATTGTGTTTCCAAATTGTGAGTCTAAAATCTTCCAAGCATGTTAATTTGTTTATCTGTCAACCCCATTTTCAGGCCAACGCTGCATCTGGGATGGCTGTGCATGATGATTGCAAGTTGAGATTTCTGGAGCTGAAAGCCAAACGAACATATCGTTTCATAGTTTTCAAGATTGAGGAGAAGCAAAAGCAGGTGATTGTGGAGAAGCTTGGTGAGCCTGGCCAAACCTATGAGGATTTCACTGCATGCCTCCCCGCAGATGAGTGTCGCTATGCCATCTATGATTTTGAGTTTTTGACAGAGGGAAATGTCCCAAAAAGCAGGATCTTTTTCATTGCCTGGTAAATCAGAATCCTGACATTTCATTATCCTGTTGCAGACTTACTTTATATGCATGCTTATAATATCTTATGGATCACGTCTTCTGAAGGTCCCCAGATACATCAAGGGTCAGAAGCAAGATGATTTATGCTAGTTCGAAGGACAGATTCAAGAGGGAGCTAGATGGAATTCAGGTAGAGTTGCAAGCAACTGATCCTTCTGAGATGGGTCTTGATGTTATCAAAAGCCGTGCCAACTAAGTATGTACCATCATGCGACAGAGGGTCCTTCCTTGGATTCTTCTTTACATGAGTGAAATGTTAATAGTTTGTGGGATGGTGAACTTGGCTAGATATCATACTGGCTTCCAAGTTTGACCATACAGTTTTATTCATCATGAACAACATTCAGGTTTCCTATATATTATGTGGCGTGTTATTTTAGAACCTATGCATCGAGTGTCTCCTAGTTGTGATGTCTACAGACTAATATGTAACAGTTTGTGGGGGGTAGACAACACCTTTATTTTGTTTTAAAATTTAAAATTTACATTTGACCCTTATTATATTTCTTTGGAATGCTTAAAAAGGGCGCGCTTTTGTGCCCTTCAAATTGCTGTTTAGTTGGCTTCTTGTTATCTTTGATAGACTTGTATATTTGAGCAATCATTTTGATCTGCTATTCTTCCTGCCTCCAAATAAATCTTTCTTTCTTCAACATGTGGTCTTTATTCATCATGACATCTTTATTGGTTGTCGACGATGGTTGTGTTGGCATTACTTCTTGTTTGCATTTCTTGGGTTTTTAACTCTTGGTATGGTTATGCCTGGGGGGTTGTTTGGAGGCTTTTCTGTTTGTGGCCTTTGAGCAGTTTCCGATGTGATTACCACTAGGGAGTTCGAGGCTGTTTCTCAAGTGACGTATGATACAACACAGGTTCTGAGGAGGCACTTGTGGCTTTCCATGTTTTTGTTTGGCGTGCTGTGGTTCTTTTTTTTGCATCATCACAATTCTTGTAGACTCACAAAGTTGGAGCTGTTTTTACCTTATAGGTAAATATTTTAATCATGTAAACGAGGTTCTTTGCAGCTAGCAGACATGATATTGCAAATTTGCGTGCTAGGTTTGTCCAACCCGTCCCTAGTCTTGTTGCTGAGTATGCCGTTATTACCCCATCTCTTGAGATAGATTCTACTGAGCAGAATGGTCTGTCCTTTTTTTATATTATTTTTTGGTTACATTGGGATAACTGAGTTGGGGGTAGGGGGTTGTTATCATTGGACTGTTACTTGGGGACAAAATGGTCCATGTCTTTTGTTCTGCCTTTCAAGCCAACCCTTTTCATCAACTTTTGCTAGAACCTGGTTCCTGGCACTGGACGTGGGTCTGTTGATGCTGGTGTGGTATTGGTGGACCTCTTTATGCAATTAGAATTTGCTTCGGACTGACGTTGGTGTTCATTGGGAGCAAAGTGGGTGTGATGAATAGTGTCTATTCATATTTGAACCATATTTTAGGCTCCATAATCGAATGCCATGACCTATGTTTTCTCATCATGGATAAATGTGTTAGTTGGAGAAAGGAGGGAGAATATCTCCCCATGCGTCTCTTAAATTTTCTAATAGGACTCTTAAATTTCTTCTTTTTTTCAGGAAGATTTTTTTTTTTGTTTTGATTATATAAAAGTTTGAATCTGAAATCATTATATTGAAGGAAGAGATTTGTATCATTAGACTGTTCCTTTATAGACCTTCTTTGGAGAAAGATTGACAAACGATTGCATATTCTCTTAAAACTTAAGTTGTGGTAATATTTTTTTATGTAAATGATCGGAGTCTAATAATTACATTGGATGAAAGTTAGAATAATATTACAAAAAAGCCACATGTGGTTTGACCCGTTTTCAAATTTTCTCCCTGTGCTTTCAAAATTGACAAGGTTGATATTTTGGCAGATTGCTCCCCGTGAGCATTTTGCTCTCCCCTCCCTCGAGAAGAATTCACATGAAAATTTTTTACTACATGAAAAATTGACGTAGCGGAATAAAATAATATTTTTATTAATAATATTGTTAAACTCTTTTTATCTCTTGTTAATCGGAATTCCCCAATTATATTATACTATTTCTCAAAATGAAATGATCTTAAAGTGTTAATTGATATTAGAGAAATGCTATCAAATGGGTGAGATGAACAAAGTGTAAATTTCTCAAACAAAAATTGGTATTCCCCGATTATACTATTTTGATCGTAAATGTAAAAAAAAAAAAAAAAAAAAAGATGCATTCAAATACATTCCATCTTGAAAATTTTTATCATATAATTATATTGGATAGTACTGTTAATTATGGACAATTCTACCAATACTATTTATTTTATTGGATACATACATACATACTATCTTCTGTCACTTTTCCCCCTCTACAAGCTAATTTTGATCCAACATCAACAATTTATTATTCCACAAAATAATACAAATAAATTTTATGATTATGATTAAAATGGCGATTGTATGTGTTTCGGCTAATATTTTGATATTTATATCTTAATTTAATTATATTAATAAATTTAAATTTTCTTTTATTGTTACCGTTAACCTGACATTCAAGTCAATTCGAGATAAGAGAATTTCAATTGAATATAATTAATATCTATTTTTATTTTTAATAATTCTTACTTTAATGCTTTTTTAAATTTTAATAACTTTGGCATCAAACCAATAAGATAAACAAAGATATGCATGTGATAAGATCTTCCGGCTCTAAAATCGTAACCAAAAAAATAAAAAAAATAAAAATAAAAATACCTCTTAAGATGTGAAACGACAGGTTTTTTGCGTCCTTATTTTTCCAAAATTTGTCTGTCCGGTGATTTTACATTTCTGATGGAGATAAAAATCGGATTGGGCTGCCGTTTGCGACTCCGAACCTAACGAAGCCGACGCTTCCTCTTCGGAGCAAGAGCTTCTCTCTCTCTCTGTATCTGTCCCCGACACACCCGCACATACTCCACTTGACCACTTATTCATTACTTTGCTTCAATGGCCTCTTCTCTAATAAACTACTTCCCTTGCACACTCCCTCAACCCATAGAACACCCACTCCCAGTTCACTTCCCTCACAAACCCTCGCTCCCATCATTCTTTCACCAAACTGAGCGCAATCCATTTTCAGTTTCCACCTCAAATCCTCTCTCCTCCACAATTCCCCAAGATTTCACTCCAAAGCAGCTGCTTCACACCCTCTCTACCCAACATGACAGCCAAGAAGTTCTTCGAATTTTCGAGTATGCTTTGACGCAGCCCAATTTCACACCCACTTCTGCTGTTTATGAAGAGGTGCTTAGAAAGCTTGGAAAGGTTGGAGCCTTTGAGGCTATGAATCATATTTTGCAACAAATGAAGCTTTCTGGGCTTGAGGTTAATAAAGGTACTTTCTTGATTTTTGTTGAAAGTTATGCCAAATTTGAACTGTTTGATGAAGCTGTTGATGTTTTGAATGTTATGGAAGATGAATTTGGGATAGAACCTGATACCTATTTGTTTAATGTTTTGTTCAATGTTCTTGTTGATGGAAATAAGCTTAAGTTAGTTGAATCAGTGCATTCTACAATGGTGGGTAGAGGGATAAAACCCGATGTTTTGACTTTTAATTTGTTGATTAAGGCACTTTGTAGAGCTCATCAAATTAGGCAAGCTATTTTAATGATGGAGGAGATGCCAACCAATGGCTTGGCACCCGATGAGATAACGTTTACAACGATAATGCAGGGGTTAGTTGAGGAGGGTGATATGGATGGTGCATTAAGAATTCATGAGCAAATGGTAGAGGCTGGTTGTAAATCAAGTAACGTGACGGTAAATGTGTTGGTCCATGGATTTTGTAAGGCCGGGAAAGTGGCGGATGCTTTAGGTTTTATTGATGTGATGTATTTCCAAGGATTTTGGCCTGATCAGTTTACATTTAATACATTGGTGAATGGGTTGTGCAGAATAGGGCATGTCAAGCATGCTTTGGAGATCTTGGATGTGATGCTAAATGAGGGGTTTGATCCAGATGATTTTACCTACAATTCGTTGATTTTAGGGCTTTGCAAATCTGGTGAAATTGAGGAAGCTATTGAAGTTCTTAATCAGATGATTTCTAAGGATTGTTCGCTAAATACTGTGACTTACAATACTTTAATCAGCATGTTGTGTAAAGAGAACCAAGTTGAGGGAGCCGCTGAACTTGCTCGGGTCCTCACAAGTAAGGGAATTTTGCCTGATGTCTGTACGTTTAATGCCCTAGTACAAGGTCTGTGCTTGACAAGGAACCATGAAATTGCAATGGAAATTTTCAACGAGATGAAGACCAAAGGGTGCAAACCAGATGAGTTTACTTACAACATGTTGATAGACAGCCTTTGTGTTCGAGGGATGCTGGATGAGGCTTTGAGCCTGCTGAAGGAAATGGAATTGAGTGGTTGTGCACGCAATGTAGTGACGTATAATACATTGATTTCTGGGTTTTGCAAGAATAGGAAAATCGAAGAAGCAGAGGAGATTTTTGACCAGATGGAATTTCAAGGAGTTTCGAGAAATGTGGTCACTTATAACACTCTTATTGATGGGCTCTGCAAGAGCAACAGAATGGAAGAAGCTTCTCAGCTTATGGACCAGATGCTAATGGAAGGACTTAAACCTGATAAATTCTCCTATAATTCTCTTCTCTCATTCTTCTGTCGGAAGGGGGACATAAGGAAGGCAGCCGAAATTGTCCAAACAATGACGTCTAATGGGTGTGAACCAGATGTTATCACTTATGGGACCTTAATTAGAGGCCTATGTAAGGCGGGGAGAATCGAGGTGGCAATGAAGCTGCTTAGGAGTATTCAGATGAAAGGAATGACCCTGGCTCCTCATGCATATAACCCCATAATTCAAGCACTCTTCTATAAGAAGAGAACAAAAGAAGCCATGAGGCTTTTCAGAGAAATGCAGGAGAAGGGTGACCCTCCGGATGCTGTCTCATATAAGATTGTTTTTTGCGGGCTCTGTTCAAGTGGTGGACCAATTGGAGAAGCTGTAGATTTTCTGGTTGAAATGTCCGATAAAGGATTTGTCCCGGAGTTCTCTTCTTTCATTATGCTGGCAGAAGGGCTTTCTGCTTTATCCATGGAGGATACACTGGTCAAGCTTGTTGATAGGGTCATGAAGACAGCCAGATTCTCGGAGAATGAAGTTTCCATGATAAGGGGTTTCCTCAAACTTCGCAAATTTCAAGATGCATTGGCCACCTTTGGCCGCATTCTGACCAGCAGGAAACCTAGAAGCAGATGGACCTACTGGTGAAAGACGTAGGTGAGACTAGCTTACTGCAGCCTCAATTTTTTAAATCATGTCCGTGGGATTTGGGAAAATGGGTATATATCTCTTTTTACCCTACCAACTCACTGCTCCAGCCAAAGAGAACAAAACCGATTCATGCAGTAGCAAATGGAGAATAGGGGGTAGAGTGTGGAGGATGCACTTGGGTGATATGATTTTTGGCCTTCTCTCTTATCTAACGACTTTGAGGAGCACGTTTTGTAATATTGGAGGTCTCTCTTTTGGCCTTCTCTCTTTAGGATTTTATTTTATTTTTTATTTTAAAAATTGTAATTAATTGACGAAAAAAGTTTTAATTTTTTATGTCAAAATTTTAAATTATCACCAAATCAAAACTATTTTATGAAAAGTGTTGTTGACTTGTCACTAAGGATGTGCACTTGCTTGGAGTGGCAGATGACTGGCATCCCATGTCAGCATGCTTGTGGGGTTCTGCAGGTGCAGGGTGCAAATCTTGATGTATACAGTTATGCTAAGACGTGGTTTTACGAAGAGACACAGGATTCTATATATGCAGAGCTAATGTGTGATTTACCTGCTGATGATACGGCTTCTTTGGGTGAAGTTGCCGTGTCTCAATGTGGTGCTCCATTTAATCTTCTACCCACGAAGAAATGTCGTCGGCGTCCAAGCCCAAAGCCTGTCGATTCCAGTGGCACAAAGAAGAGATCCACCACCCGCAAGCTTTGTGGTGAAATTGGTCACAACCAGAGCATTTGTAGGAAAGGGAAGGAAAGTTGGATCCTTTTTGCGCCCGTATATCTCATCATTTCACCAAACACATGTACGTTGATGTTTATCACTAACAAGTTGATCAAGCTGACCAAGGATGTGATCACCTCAAACTCCTATACTCAAGATTGATCTTTTTTTTTTTTTTTTTTGGCAAAATTAGTCTTAATTTGTGATAATCCGAATTGCATACTAAATGATTAACGTGATGTTATTTTTATATTAAATCATACTTGGAACAAGCTCAAACTTATGCATTGTTTAGGCTACTCTCCTTTATGAGTTCCGCCGCCTTTCCAACGTTTGTATATTTTGCTTTGTTCTAAATATAATAAACACAAAATCTTTTATAGACAAAAATGTTGGATCTTTGAAGATTTTAAATAATTCTCTATAAATAAATGTAAAATTATCATTAAACTAACACATTTTGGCAGGGATTTTTTTTTTTTTTTTTGGCGAGGCAAGATTAAGAGTAATTTATTATAATATAAGATTTCATATTAAATGATTAAATAGATGCCGGTTTTATATGGAATTTTAATCCTAAACGGAAAAAGGTTAAACTCTTTTTTATTAGTTCTAGTGTTTTTTTTTTCCCTATGTATTTCTGTCTTGTTTTGTTTAAAATAAAAATAAAAATTTTCTGTGTATAAACATGTACAACCATTAAAAATTTTAAATATTATATATATATATTAACCATTAAACCAGTTAACTTGGGCACTTTTTTTTTTTTTTTTTTTTCTAGAGATAACCTCTACTTGAATCCAAACGGGGCCCCGATTTCAACGGTGGCACAAGAAATTTGATCCGGCCCGAGTCCAACGTTAAGTCGGCCCAAACGCTCGTTTTCCACTCGGATGAGTTTCGAGAATTAAAAGAAATTAAACCCGAAGACCATACCCGACGCGCATGGCAGGACGAGATTTTCTCATGTTAAATTTAATCTCTCCCTCTCTCTCTCTCGGTCTCTTTCTCTCTGTCCTGCCAGAAAAGCTAGGGCTTTGTCACTCTCTTCGAATGCACAATCCAGGTATATCTCCTTACATATGTAACATAAGTTTTCTTCATCTTCACGTATTCTGCCCTAGATTTTGCAATTAAGGTCGTTCTTTCACCACCTCTAGGTTTTTTGATTTATTGGACTGCCCGAAATCAAAACCCTCTTCATACTACCTCTTCTAACCATCACAGTATAGCTTTTAATATCCTTTTTAGTTATACTAATGGTACTATGCACATGATGTGCGCAAAAAGGTCAATTTTATGTATAAATGAGGAGAGCCAAAAAAAAAGGAGGCAAAAAAAAGATTAATTTGAGAAAAAACCATGGGAAAAATGGATTGTGGGGTGAATAATGGAAGGTTATTAGGTAATTTTTTATACGTAATGCCAAGTTTATCCTTCTAAATATTTCTTTAACAAAAATCAAAACACTAAATTTCCGGGGTTCTTACAACAAGAATTGAACATGAAATGGTGGGTTTGATTTGTTAATGGTAGAAATATATGTTTTGTCCCAAACTCTTATTTTTTTCAATTTAAAGAAAAAGTGAAATGCCTACATTAGTCAATGTTGCTAATTTTTCACGGGGATAACCTGGGTTTTGGGAATAATTTTTCTTAGTGATTGAATAGATGCATTAGTTTGAGTTTATTTTGTTTTTGTAAGTAACTGTAAACTGTATTTATTGTTTCCTATGACGCATTCACATTTTTGGGGGGTTGGAGTATATTTTTAACGATACATTGTGGTATAGTTAGTTTAATCCATATGAGTGGGGGAGCGTGTTTTGCTTGTGAATGATCATAGTGGCTACATTCTACTGTTAAGAAGGTAAAATATTTTGTGAATTGGTTAGTAATTGAATTGTTAGAAATGTGGGAAAAAAATGGGCTTAGACAGGAGAGATGTCCAATCCTGAAACTAATCATGGTTGTTAAAATAGGAATCTACTTGAAAATGGTGTTGGGCTTGCACAAAATTTTTTAAGTCAAAACAATTACAATATTGTAACATTGGAGTGGTAAAATCCAGATTGTAGCAATTATATAGATCAAGTGCTTCAGCTTAAATTGTCACCCATTGACTTGAAATCCTTGTCTCTGTTAATGAAAAAACAAAGGTGAAAAAAAAAAGACGCTGTAACTATTATTTAACCAAGTGTTGCTTGTTTCCTGCTATCAGGCCAGCTTTTGGTTAAAGCAAGCAAAGTTTATTGGTGTCAAATATGTCAGCTGGCCAAGCTATTAAAGTTGCCTGGTTATCATGTAATACATGAGCTAACAAATTTCACTCATAGTTGGATTTATGGGTTTGTAACAAATTTCACTCATGGTTGGAACTTGGTTGATTCCTGGACGATATGCTTAATACACCCACATCACCACGTACAAAAATCAAGATAATACTGTTAGATAATACCTTGTGTTTTCAACTTTAATGTAATTCATATTTCTCTCTTCCATGGTAATTTATGTTCATTAAGGCTGCTACTGTTTTGTCTAGTCAATAGAAAGAGGAAATGAAAAAAAAAAAAAAAATCATTCAAATGCATTTCCTGTCTTGCATGCTTTAATTTACAATCCTTTTCTTTTTGGGGAGGGGTGTGATAAATAATGTGCCTGAAAATGATTTAATCTACTTGGAGCACCAGGAAAGAAATATAGAGAAGCTATTTGACATGCTACTTTTGTCCAAATTTGAAAATATATGGTGATGTTGCAAGTTCGTTAAAAATATTGTCCAACATTACAGGAAGGACCATGAATTGTATTGAAGTGAAGAGTACCAGTTGAAGCAGTAATCCTACAGTGTGTATAGCCTTCTCATTATCTCTCCTATTTTCGGGTTTCCTCATTGATATTTGTGAATTCCTAACATTTCTATATTTTGCTGACCAAACTAGCATGGTGTGAGGAGGTATGAAGACATTATTTTGCTACTGTCATGTGGGGGGAGAGTTAATTGCAAACTCGGAAGGATCTGTTTCTTACAAGGGTGGTACAGTGGACGGTCTTGTGATCGATCAAGACACTACTTATGATGCATTCATTGCTGCTGTATGCGAGCAATTGAACATTATACCAACGGGGAGAATATTCCAGTACTCTGTTAAGTATGACAAGTCCTGTCTCATGCCCTTGAAAAACCAAAATGCAATAAATAATTTGCTTAATTTTAATGATGATGTTGGACATGTGTACGTGACTGAAGCAAAGGAAGTGGCCAATGTTGCAGCTGCTTCTGCGAGGTAAATTTCTTTTGTATAGAGATGCTGAAATTTGCCACATTAGCATGCTTGTCACCTGATTAGCATCTGAAAGCTGTTAGCCTGTTTTAGGTGCTCCTCGCAAAATGAGTCCACTGCTGATCAGTGTGTTCAAGCTGAACATGCAGTTGAAACTGTGGATCAGTGTGTTGAAGCTGAACATGAGAGTGAAACCATGTTTTTGACAGATGGGAGCACATGTAGCCCAAGACTAGCACTTGGTTCTAAGGAGTGGGATGAGGAAATAATGGGAGCGGGCCAAAAATTCGATAGTGCTGAAGCCTTCCGAATGGCTTTGTGCAAGTATGCATTTGCCAAACGCTTTAACTACAAATTTGTAAGGAATCATCATACGCAAATGAGTGTTGTATGTGCTGTTGATGGTTGCTGCTGGAAATTGACAGCTTACTCTAGTGGGAAAGGCTCTAGATCATTAACTATCAGGAAATTTGTTGACTCCCATAACCACCCAAAGCAAGATGAGAGTAATTTCAAGTCAACTATGAAACCCAAGTTTATTCTAGAATTAGTTGGAGAGAAGATAACAAGCTCCCCAAATTATTTGCCTAGAGAAATTTGCAAGGATATTGAAAGTGCATTTGATGTAAAATTGTCATACCAGCAGTCTTGGAGAACTAAAGAGAAGGCAAAGTTAGCGATATTTGGAAAAACCGAGGATTCATATAAACTAGTACCACATTTGTGTCAGTGTTTGATAAATGTGATGCCAGGTACTGTTGCCACGTGGACGGCCGTTGATAGCCGATTTAGGCAACTATTTGTTGCATACAACTGCTCTATTCGTGGATTTCTGCATGGATGTAGGCCATTACTATTTGTTGATGACTTTGAGTTGAGCAAGCCATCCCGCGGTGTTCTCTTGTCTGTTTCTGCCTTGGATGCCAATGACAATGCATTCCCATTGGCTTTTGGCGTGATCAATTCTGATGATAATCCTGATTGCGTGTGGTTTTTTGAGAGGCTGAAATCAATAATTGGTGATTGTGATGTTCTGATAATCACTGGTAGAAAGCAGACCATGCTTTCTGGACTAAATCAGGTGTTTGGATCTGAAAATAATTCTTATTGTTTCCGGAGTATAAAGGCAGATTTCGGCAAGTTCTTCAGGCAGTTTCACTTGGGTACTAATGGTGACAATACTGCACTAACCCTTCTTGATGAAATTGCTTTTGCTAGATTGGATGAAACTTATGACAAGGCCTTGAAAACCATGCGCAAGTTTAATAAAGACATGTATGATTGGGTGTTAGCCAATAATCCTGAACTTTGGGCAAATTCATTAATTAAGAAAAAACGATGGGACAAGATGAACTCTGACTTGACAGAACCCTTCAATTCGTGGGTCTTGAAGAACTGTCAAGTTCCAGTTCTGGAATTTATGAAAGCACATCGGGATGTGTTAACAGAATTGTTAGTTAGCAGGCAAAGGGATGTTGCTTCCTGGAAAAGTCCAGTTGGTGATAAAATTGAGCAGAAAATAAATGAGAATTTATGTAAATCGGAGGGTTTGCTTGCAACGCAATTGTCAGAGTTTGTATATGAGTTTACATTTCAAAGCTCAACTGGATTTGTGGATTTGTCATCAAGGGCCTGCACTTGCTTGGAGTGGCAGATGACTGGCATCCCTTGTCAACATGCTTGTAGGGTGCTTCAGGGGGCAAATCTTGATGTATACAGTTATGTCGAGAAGTGCTATTACAAAGAAACTCAGGAGTCTATATATGCAGAGCTAATGAGTGCTTTACCTGCTGATGATATGGCTTTGGGTGAAGTTGCTGATTCTGCATGTGGTGCTCCATTTGATCTTCTACCACCTGCGCCTATCACTAAGCGAACCGGGCGTCCAAAGCTAAAGCCTGTCAGTCCCCATGTCACTGGGAAGAGACCTTTGTGCTGTTCGCTCTGCAATGAAAGTGGTCACAACCGAGCAACTTGTAAGAAAAGGAAGAATAGTTAGAATTTCTGTGAAATTTGTACCTGACTATTTCACATTCACAGTATTTATATTTGTGCATCTATCCTACAATTATTGTTCTCATTTATGTGGCACTGCTCTGGACCTCATTGTGTTTTATCTTAAACATATGCTATTTGTATCGACAATTCCTTGGTTGGGACACATGTAGTGCACCATGACTTTGCAAAGGGGGTTCTCAACAAGGTGAAGAAAGATGGTCGTTGTACTACACCGAAGCTAGATTTGAGCCTGCTGAAAAAAAAAAAAAAAAAAATAGCGGTTGTGCATTAAATGTGGTGGCCGGGTACACTTTGTTCACTGGATTCAGCAAGAATAAGAAAGTTGAAAAGGCAGAGAAGAAACATTCTTTGCCTTTTTTTTTTTTCTTTCCTTTTTTCTTTTTTCTTTTTCTCCCTTGAGATGGGTTCGCTTCTCTTTGAGGAGGGGAATATGAAGAAAGCAGTTGACTGGTCTGGTGGTGATATCTGATGGGTGTGAATAAGATGTGGTCACTTACACTACCCAAGTCAGATGTCTAGGTAAGGCTCTGGAGCTGCGGCGGTGGTTATGCGGCCGCATAGGAGTGTTAAAATGGTTCTGACTGACCCACTTTAATAAGAGAGAACACAAGAATTTATGAGGCTTTCTGTGGACATGGTGGAAATGGTGACCCTCTATGTTTTCTCATATTAAGATTGTCTTTGGTTGGCTTTGTTCAGGTGCAGGTGGTGGACCAATCGGACGCATATGCCTTGTCTGGCGGTACTTTGAACAGCAGGAAACCCAGAAGCAGGACTTTATTGGTGAATATTGAAGAAGATAGAAAAAGAAAAACCACAGTGCAGTTGCTGATGAAGAATATCGATGATGGTATTCGATTACCCTTGTGCACCTTTTGCTTTCAGAAGATTGTGTCCGGTTCTTGCTTCTCCATTACTGGCAAAATTTAGTGGAAGCACTTGCAATATCTCGGAATATGATGCAGATGTTTTCATTGTGGTTGATGAGTAGTATTCTCTCTGGCATTACTTCAATTATTATAAAATATTTTATTGCGAATAATTTTACTTAAAAAAAAAAATCTGAAAAGATTGTTATAGTTTAGTCATGCTTGTTTTTGAAACAAGTCAAGTAACTTCTAAATTTTTTGTTGTTAAGAAGTATTTCTTTTTTTCTTAAGAGAGTGAATGAAACTTGAATTTAGATTTTTTTAGATAGGCTTACAATTATTTGATTGAACATTTTCTGTATTTTTTGTTAATTTTATTTTGTAGGGTTAGCTCTACAAGTGATCCACATAAAATGAATAAATTCCAAAGACATGAATTGAGTCTTAAAACGAGTATTTTCTATTTGTGTTTATCACTATTTTTTTTTCACTTGGCAGAAGAATATGAATTAATACTAATTTTAGTTTAATAGCGTATCAAAAAATTAAAAGTTTTATTTTAGCATTTTTCTTATGAAAAAAAAGAAAACATAGATTCTATGTTTATTTCTTTACAATGCCATTTTAATCACGTTTGTTTTTAAGGGGACAGTTTAGTGGTATAAATCTCATCTTCCAATCTGATGATCTCAAATTCAAATTTTTATACAACAAAAAAAAAAATAATATCATTTTAATCATGCGTTCACTATTTTTTCTTTCTCTCCAACAAATAAGACATAAGGTTTTGCTTGCTTATTGAAATTAAGGGTTCAAAATTTGTAGTTCATTTGTTGTGTTTTTAGATCTCGACAATTATGTTTAAATTTAACGTATTGAAATAAAAAATTATTTATTAAGAACATTTGCTAACATCTTCCATATAAAATATCATTACCCATTTGAAAAATAGTATTTGGATTTTTTGTATTTATGTAAGAGTAAATGATCGAAAAACTTCGTATTGGGCATGTCGATTCAAACCAAAGAAAATAATAATAAAAATAATTGAACCAAATATAGCCTATTCCGGATCGCCCCGAATGAGAGACGGGTAGATCCAGTCTCCTCCTACGAGTTTCGGGAAATATAAATAAACAAAATCCAAAGACCCGATCCGGGAAGACGATTTCTCTCCCCCCCCCTCCCGGCGCGTATTTCCCAGCTCCCAGGGGGCAAGAAAAATGCCCACCGTTGGTTCTGTAGCTGCAACAAAAGATTAGGGTTTTTACTGCTTTCTTCTTCTGCAGATTCCAGGTACGATATATTTTTATACCACGAAACATCAATTTTTACTGTTATACGGAGGAGAACCTAGGGTTTCGTTCTTTGCCTATCTTCTGCTCTTGAATTTGCAATTAACTCATCGAAATGCATTCCCCATTTTTCTTCATTTTGGATCCGTATTGAACTTACTTTGAATTTCTTTAATAATTCAGTTAATGTTTCATGGTACCATATATCGTTAATCTGCGATGTCATTTTTTTAATATAAATTTTTAACTTTCCTATCCACGGACAATTTTAGAACTTTTACCAGGGAATTTTAGTTCCTACTTCACTATTACTATTATTTATTTTATTTTATTTTTTGGTAAATCTGATTTCAGCAATTTATATATATATATATATATATATATATATATATAAATTTGCAGCATGGTTGGGTATCTTTTGATGACATGGTGGGGGTGGTATAATTAGTCCATCTCACCGAAGCATTGTGTTTCACTTATGGCTGATCTTGGTCGGCAACTTTTTACTGTTTAGAACAGAAGAAAATGTGATTTTGTTGGATTTTTTTTTTAATTTGTTTAGAAAGGTTCCTGTTAGGAGAGATCTTAAATCACAAAACTGGACATATTGTTAGAATCAGGATTCGACTAGTCATGTAATTAGGATATTTATAAAATAGTGTTGGGATTATACAAAAACTTTGAATCTGATCAAAGTGTCTACGAAATTGTAATATCAAGGAGAATTGGGATTTGAACAACTAGGAAACCACACATTGCTATTGAAGGGGTCGACTAGCTAGCTTAGCAATTAAAGGTACTCGGTTGTTGTGTGTAACACATGCTAACAAATTTCATCTCAGCTAGATTTATGGGTTTAGACGAAAATATATGGCATTTCCCTTTGTGAACTCAGTTGATACTAGGTTGAGATGCTAAATATGCCCATATCCACACATACATCAATGTATCTATGCCATGCATTTCCTTGTATTTTTAAGTATTATCATAATGTATATACTCTCTCTCTCTCTCTCTCTCTCTCTCTCTCTCTCTCTCTCTCTCTCTCTGTGCGTATCGCTTACTGTGTTTTCTTTAATGGAAATCATGCATGTCTAGTCAAGGAAACAACAAATGAAAGAAGTAACATGCATTATCTTTTATGATAACTATTCTGGGGGGTCTTATTCATGCCATTTGTGTTTGTCTGTTTGGTCAGCTATGTTGTACTTGAAGTTGATTTAATTTACCTCTTTGAGCTTCATGGACAGAGAATCGGCTATAGGGAAACTATTAACATCCTGCATTTTGCAGAAATTTTGAAAATATATGGAAATCGTTGAAAAGTGTTGTACAACATGATAGAAACACAGTATCTTATTGAAGTGAATGGTCCCAATATGAGGCAATAAAACTAGACTGCTTATGCCCTCTATGTATAGCTTCTATTTTCCAAGTGTCTCATTAGAAGTCAGTGTCATAACATTCTTCTATTCTATGTTAATATAGACCAAACTGGCATGGTGCGGGGAGCTCAGAAAACATTATTTTGCTATTGTCACGTTGGGGGTGAGTTGATAGTGAATGCAGACAAATCTGTTTCATACAAGGGTGGTACAGTGGATGGTCTTGTGATTGATCAAGACACTAAGTACGATGATTTCCTTGCTGCTGTATGCGAGCAACTTAACATTACACAGACTGGGAGAATATTTCAGTACACTCTTAAGTTTGACAAGTCCTGTCCGCTGCCCTTGAAAAATCAAAGTGCGCTAAATAATTTGCTTAATTTTAATGATGATGTTGGACATGTGTATGTGATGGAAGCAAAGAATGTAGCCACTGTCACAGTTGATGGTGCAAGGTAACTTATCTTCTGTTAGAGAGATGCTGAAATTTTTGAAGCATTGATATGCTAGTCTCCGGATCATCATCTGACAATTTTTAACCTCAGGTGCCCCTCGGAGTATGTGCCAATTGCAGTTCAGAGTGCTGAAGCGGGGTAACACATCTTTTGTTAGAGAGATGCTGAAATTTTTTACACATTGGTATACTCATCCCCTAATCATCATCTGACCATTTTTAACCTCTCACAGGTGCTCCTCGGAAAATATTCTCATTGCAGAACAGCTTGTTGAAGCTGAACATGTAAATGAAACTGTTGATCAGTATGATGAAGCTGAAAATGTAAATGAAACCGCGATCTTTACAGATGGGAGCAGATGTGGAAAAATACCAGCTTTTAGCCCTAATGAGTGGGATGAGGAAATAATAGGAGTCGGCCAACAATTCCAAAGTGGTGAAGCCTTCCGGGCGGCTTTGTTTAAATATGCTTTTGCCAAACGCTTTAATTACAAATTCATAAAGAATCATAATACGCAAATGAGTGTTGTCTGCGCCACAAAAGGTTGCTGCTGGAAATTGACAGCTCACTCTTGGAAAGGTTCTGGTCCGTTAAGGGTGAAGCAATTTGTTGACTCTCACAAGCACTCAAAGCAAGATGACATTGATTGGAAGCCAGCTTTGAATGCCAAGATGATTTTAGAATTAGTTGGAAAGAAAATAGCAAGCTCCCCAAACTACTCAGCTAAAGAAATTCGCAAGGATATTGAAAGTAAGTACAATTTGACCTTGCCATACCATATGGTATGGAGATCTAAGGAGAAGGCAAGGTTAGCTGTTTACAGAAAAGTAGAGGATTCATACACACTAATACCGCATATGTGTCAGCGTTTAATTAATGTGATGCCAGGTACTGTTGCTGCATGCGCATCCATTGATGGCAAATTTAAGCAACTGTTTGTCTCATACAATTGCTCAATACATGGATTTCTGCATGGATGTAGACCATTACTATTTATAGATGACTTTGAATTGACCAAGCCATCAGAAGGTGTTCTCTTGTCTGTAACTGCTGTGGATGCCAATGAGAATGCATTTCCTGTGGCCTATGGGGTGATCTATTTTGATGATCGCCCTGATTATGTGTGGTTTTTTGAGAGAGTGAAGTCAATAATTGGCGATCTTGATATTTTGATAATCTCTGATGGAAAGCAGAGATTACTCAATGGACTTCATATGGTGTTTGGATGGGAAAATTACTCTTATTGTTTCCGAAGTGTAAAGGAAAAATTCAGAAGTTTCATTGATCAGTTTCACTTGAGCGCTGAAGGAAAGAGTAGTGCACTTGCCCTTCTAGATGACATTGCTTATGCCAGGGCAGCTGCTACTTATAACAAAGCTTTGAATACCATGTGCAACTCAGCCAATAAGGAAATGTATGACTGGGTGTTGGCCAATAATCCTGAGCTTTGGGCCAACTCACTTTGCAGGAAAAAACGATGGGACAAGATGCACTCTGACTTGACTGAACCCTTCAATGCATGGGTTGTGAAGAACTGTCAGGTTCCCGTTTTGGAATTTATGAAAGCGCATCAAGAAATGGTAGCAGAGTTGTTAGTTAGCAGGAAAAGGGATGTTGCGGCCTGGAAAGGTCTGGTTGGTGACAAAATTGAGCTGAAAATAAAAGAGAACCTATATAAATCCCAGTGTGTGGTGACAAGGCGATTGTCGGAGTCTATGTATGAGTTTCGACTTGAAAGCTCTGTTGGTGTTGTGGACTTGTCATCAAGGACCTGCACTTGCTTGGAGTGGCAGATGATTGGCATTCCTTGTGAACATGCTTGTGGTGTGATGCAGGAGGCAAATCTTGATGTATACAGTTATGTCGAGACGTGGTATCATAAAGAGGCTCAGGAAGCTATATATGCAGAGGTAATGAATGCTTTACCACCTGAAGACACTGCTTCTTTAGATGAGGTTGCTGATTCTCGGTGTTGTGCTCCATTAGATGCTTCACCTGCCTGTTATAGTACTAAGCGCAAACGAATTCGTCGTCAGCCAGAGCCCGAGTCTATGAAGCGAGCCTTTACATGTTCAGATTGTAATAAGAAAGGTCATAACCGGAGATCATGTGAGAAACGGATGAAAAGTTGGATGTTGCTTTAGTTGTCTTGTCTTGTATATCTGATTATCTCATGTGTGCTGTAATTATTAGGGGGTCTCAATCTCTAGTGTAGTCGTTGGATCTCCTTTAAGCTATTTGTATTGACAATCCATAGATTAGCGTACAACAAAGTACTGTAAAATTGTAGCAGAGGATACCCAGGTCAGAGTTTTGTTGATCGGGTCATGAGCAAGGCAAAATTCTCAGAAAATGAAGTTTCTATGACGAGGGGTTCCATGCGTTAGCCAAACCATTGGCCAACAGAAAACCTAGAAGCTGAAGTCTGCATGGTGGTGAATATGTACACCGAGACCGGGAGCTAGAGAGAAGGGACCATGAGTATCCCTAAAATCCTGTTGTCATGTTTTCTTTTGCCTTCTGTATAATTGTCTCCCTCTCTCCCGGCTTTCCTTTTTTCTTTTTTCTTTTTTCCGTTTTTTTAATCTTATCGATATTAAGAATTACATTCTGACTAATTCGATTTGAATGTCTGTAAGATCTTAATTAGAACGGTTTTTTTAGAGTAATATTTTTCATTTTTAAATTTTGAATCCGATATTTAATTAAAAGATCTAACATCGCATTTTATTAAACTGATTGTCCATTGGTCCCGCCTTTCCTATCTCACCCACAAAACTAAGGTTCATATGTGCTTGGCCCTTTGAGCATAAGCAATTAGTTTGATTTTCTCGGTTAAAATTAAAAATCTATTAAGGTTATTTGTAGATCTTCAAACAAGCTGGCCAAGGTGCGACAAACCAAGTTTCTATTGGCCTTTCTATAATTAATAAAACAAACACATTCTTTGCATGTTTGAAATTCTTCATGGATCTTTTGAATATAAATATTCTTAAAATTTAGTATTCTAATTTTTTAAAATAAAATTTAACTATACAACAATTTCCTACTGATCCTTCCCAAGACTCTCTCTCTCTCTCTAGCCATATTAGTCAATAAATAACCCACTTGTTGCCTCCGGTGATCACTTCGTCAGAGACTTACCCACTTGCTGCCTCCGGTGATCACGTTGCCAGAGACTTATTCCCTAGAAATTTACTGTTGGGGTTGTTGCTTTTGAAACTTCATTGGTACCATAGTTGCATCTTGCTTGTAATTTCATTGAATTTTACTAAATTTATGGTGCTTAGGTTCTCACTGTTTATTTATTTTTAGTAATATATTTGTAATTATTGGGATTATAATAGAGATTTTGGTCAGAGGTATACACCTTTTATTCTATTTATGTCGACTGAACCAGCAATTATGATGCAAATCACCTTTTTTTTATCGTTGGGTATCCGAAATTTATTTCATTAATTCGATTCAAATATTATAAAATTTATATACGAAATTAAATTTTTTGAATTTGAATTTTTTATATTTTATTTTTTTATTCTCATAAATTGAATTTAAAATCAACATTTAAGAAAATGCAGTGCCCTCTGCACTCATAAAGCTTGATCAAATCCCATTTCTCTCGAGTCACCTGTGATTTCACATTTGGAACGTTTTTCGTCATTTGCACACGTCAGAAAAAGGTCACCAGAGCTCGGAAAAGCCTGAATCCCCCACTGGAGAGAGAGATGAAGAGTTTTAATATATTAGAATTAATCAAAAGTAAATTTATTATAAAACTTTAAATTAATTAAATTGATTTTTATTTTTACTAGAGTCACGTGCTTAAATTTAATGGACAAGACTAAAATAATAGTTTTTCAAACCGATCGGGGTATTTGCGCCGGGGGGCGGGGGTAAAGATCAGTTTTGCCTTTCGGGGGTGTGAAATTGTGATTTACGTTATATGTGATTTAAACTGCAAATTTTAGGGTAAAGTCCCGACCCGACCCGACCCGACCCGACCGATTCTTTCTCGTGTTTCGTTTGATCACTCTCTCTCTCTCCCCCATAATCTTTATTCTCGTTGCAGGCTGAGGGCAAAACATGGCACGAGAGTTGTTACCGTAGTCCATCAAGAATTAGGAATTCTGTCGTTCTGTTCTTTTGCGAAATTCGGGTACAAACATCATTTTTCTTATTACATTTACTATTTTTGAGGACTAGAAAGTAGGGTTTTGCAATCAATTCTTTAGCAATTTCGCTTTTATTTTTAACTTCTACTATGAAATTTGTGAGATCACTGAATTGGAGTTTTGTCGGTGCTAGATGATTTGCTGTGTTTTGGTGTGAGCTGTTGGATGTTGGTATTTAATGAGAGTTCCAGGTTTAATCTGTAATAGGTTTTATTTTTGTATCAGTCATGGTATTTCATTCATCGGACATTGTTGTTATAATTTTGTTGTCATTTCTTTCATATTTTTAACTTTGTTTTTCTTCTTATTTTTTTAGAAATGACCTTGTCGGTTAGACATGTCCTTTAAACACCTTTCGCCGGTAACTTTGTCCTGTTGCTATGTTCATGTTATGTTCTATCTGTTCTATGTTTGTGTCTGTGCTTCATAGATGACAATCAATCCTTTTCTGGGTGATACATACTTGGCGTCCAGTGAAGTTGTGCTTGAAATGAATTTAGTCTATTTAATTGAGCTTCAGGAAATAAAAAATCGGGCGCAAAGAAGTTATGAGCTCACCCCGCATTTTGTAGAAATTTTGGAAGCTTATGTTTATGTTTCCAGTTGGTTAAAAATGTTGCACAACATGATGTTTTTAAGGACTATGAATTGTATTGAAGAGAATGGTCCCACTATGAAGTAATGATACTGCATCATCTATTGCCTCTTTTTGTTGTTCTTATTTTCTGAGTGCCTCATTGTCATTCGCTAATTCTTGACATTTTTCTATATATGTCGACCAAACCAGAAACCATGGCACAAGGATGTCAGAAGACCTTATTTTGCTACTGCCATGTTGGGGGAGAGTTAATAATAAATGCGGATAAATCTGTTTCATACAAGGGTGGTACAGTGGATGGTGTTGTGATTAATCAAGACACTACTTTTGAAACATTCCTTGTTGCTGTATGTGAGCGGCTTAACGTTACCCAGTCAGGGAGAACATTCCAATACTCTCTCAAGTTTGACAAGTCCTGTCTTTTGCCCTTGAAAGACCAAACTGCATTTGATAATTTGCTTAATTTTAATGATGACGTTGGACATGTGTACATTTCTGAAGATAGGAGTACAGCCCAAGTTGTAGTTGGCAGTGTTAGGTATCTGATCTTTTGCTAAATAGATGCTGAAATTTCAGATTAGTATGCTTCTCTCCTGATTTGCATCTGACAATTTTCAATCCATAGGTGCTCCATCTCGGAGAATGAGTCTGCTGCAGATCAGTGTCTTGCTCTTGAAGCAGAACATATAAATGCAATTCAATGTTGTGAATCTGAACATGTAAATGCAACTCCATGCATTGAACCTGAACATGTAAAAGAAACTCAGTGTCTTGAAGCTGAGCATGCGGATGAAACTCCAACATTGACAGATGAGAACAGACCTGGCAAAAGGCCAGCACTTAGCTGTAATGAGTGGGAAGAGGAAATTATTGGAGTTGGTCAACAATTCCAAAGTGCTCATGCTTTGCGATTGGCTTTGTCCAAGTATGCTGTTGCGAAACGCTTTACTTACAAGTTTAAAAGGAATGAGCAATCGTACTTGAGTGTTGGATGCGCTGCTCATGGTTGCCCCTGGAACTTGTTGGCTACTGGTAACAGAAATACTAGTTCTGTAACAGTGAGGAAATTTGTTGACTCCCACAATCACTCGAAGCAAGATGAGATAGATTTAAAGCTGAACACCAAGTTGATTGTAGAATATATCGCAGAGAAGATAACAAGCACCCCAAGTTGTCGGCCTAGAGAAATTTGCAAGGATATTGAAAGTGCATATGATGTGACATTGTCGTACAAGCAGTCATGGAGATGTATGGAGAGAGCAAAGTTTGCTGCATATGGGAAATTGGGGGATTCATATAAACTGATACCACATTTTTGTCAGTGTTTGATTGATGTGATGCCAGGTACAGTGGCCATGTGGACATCCACTGACAGCCGATTTAAGCAACTGTTTGTCGCATACAGTTGTTCTATACGTGGATTTCTGCATGGATGTAGACCATTGCTATTTGTTGACGACTTCAAATTGAGTGTGCCAGCCCGAGGTGTTCTCTTATCTGTTACTGCTATGGATGGCAATGACAATGCATTCCCATTGGCTTATGGGGTGATCAATTCTGATGATGATCCTGATTGTTTATGGTTTTTTGAGAGACTGAAATCAATCATAGGTGATCTTGAAATTTCGATAATCTCTGATAAAAAGAGCAGCATACTCAATGGACTGAATCAGGTGTTTGGATGGGAAAATAACTCCTATTGTTTCCGAAGAGTAAAGGAAAATTTCAAAAGTTTTATCCATAAGTTTCACTTAGGTACCGACGGAAAGAATAGTGCACTTACTCTTCTAAATGACATCGCTTATGCTAGGTCAGATTCAACCTATGATAAGGCATTAAATATCATGCGCAAGTTTAACAAAGATATGTATGACTGGGTGTTAGCCAATAACCCTGAGCTTTGGGCAAATTCACATGTTCGAACAAAACGATGGGACAAATTGAGTTCTGACGTGACTGATCCCTTCAATTCATGGGTTCTTAAGAACTGCCAAGTTGCAGTTCTGGAATTTATGAAAGGGCATAGAACAACAGTGGCAGAGTTGTTAGTTAGCAGGCAAAGAGATGTTGCTACCTGGAAAGGGCCAGTTGGTGACAAAATTGAGATGAAAATACGGGAGAATTTATCTAAATCCCAGGGTGTGGTTGGAAAGCAACTGTCGGAGTTTGTATATGAGTTTGAATTTCAAGGCTCAAGTGGTGTCGTGGACTTGTCATCAAGGGCTTGCACTTGCTACGAGTGGCAGATGACTGGCATCCCTTGTCAACATGCTTGTGGTGTGCTGCAGGGGGGAAACCTTGATGTCTACAGCTATGTTGAGAAGTGGTATTACAAAGAAACTCAGGAGGCTATATATGCGGGGCTAATGGGTGCTTTACCCGTAGATGATGTGGCTTCTTTGAATGAAGTCGCTGATTCACAGTGTGGTGCTCCATTTGGTCTTCCATTCCCTAATATTAAGCGATCTCCTGGGCGTCCACGGGTAAGGCCTATCGATTCCCATGCCACTGCGAAAAAATCCTTGCGGTGTTCACTCTGTTATGAAAGCGGTCACAACCGTAGAGCTTGTAAGAAAAGAAAGGAAAGTTAGATGCTTTTATTTTCCTCCAAAATATATCTGACTAGGTCATACCTGCAGTACTTATTAGTTTGCTGATCTCTCCTATAATCATCGATCTTCTTTGTGAGCCAGTGCTGACCTTTCTCTGTTATCACAGAATGCATGCTATTATTGTTCCAGTTTTGGAGCACAATACAGTAGCTTAGCTTTTGCAGGCAGAATACCTTAGAATCTTTTACCACTTCAAGTGTATATAATCTGTCAACGATGTGGTTGAGGTGATTTTGTATCCATTGCCTTTTTCATCTGTGATTCAATGCTGCTGCTTTTAGGCTTCTATGCTTTCAGTCCTGCGACCTGGCATGCAAGTGTGTGGGAGGTCTCTGAAATCTGTTAATAGTGATATTACATTTTGCAGGTTTACTATGTATTGAGTTCAATTATCGTTTGGATCACATCAGATTGGGAGGCAGCTTAAATATTGTTAGAATCTGGATTTCTTTTCTTTTTTCTCATTATTTTTTTTGGGGGCATACAACCTCGAGATATTGTGTTGTAGAATGTAAAGCAAAAGTGTAGACCTATCATTTGAGCTGCAGGCAACTCTCTGGAAAATCATCCTGTGGGAGTGAGGTAAAAAAATTTCCCTCTTCCCTGGAGAGCTCATTTTTGGGTTAAATTTTGCCATATTGCTCTAGCATGTAGCCAATATTATCCCAATATTAGATTGGTGATATAGTCCTGAGCCTGGTTAAGATTAGTGAAATAGTCCTGCCTGGGCCTTTTCTTGGTTCACTAAACCTTACCGCTACATTGTAACCATATTGCAATTGGCTTGATCAGGCTACCGAATAATTTTTCTGTTGAATTCTGATGCATCGTGGTTCTAGTTAATAAGAACTATTAGATTAACAGAGCGGAAAAGAACCTCGTCTCTGACTAGTCTGCTCTGATCTTCATGCGAGAAGGTAGACAAGGGTTATTCAAAGTAGCAAGCTTTGGCTATGGTGGGTATCGTACTATATAACAGACTTCAGCTTAGGTTGTATGTTATAAGTGAACTGACGTATATGATACTAGGGTTTTTCGGGGAAAACTACTCAGAATTTGCATCCTGAAAGGCTATTTCTGAGTAATAGTAGAGAATTTTTACAAGACATTGGCTCTCACTTAAAATCTCTCTCTCTCTCTTTATGGGTGAGAATAAGCAATGTTTGATCGCTTGTTAATTGATAAGTTCAAAATTAGGTTCAAGCTCGGGTGATTTAGTATTATAAGCCAAGCTATAGCTTAGTTTAGTCCCAACCACCGATAAAAGTTTCCTTACATCAACAAGAGCAAGCATAACTATATATTTTAGTTGTTAAGGGAATAGTCTGGTAATCACAATCACCTTTTCCCAATCATAAGATTAGGGTTTGAATTCTTATATAACCAAAAAATAAAAAAACTATATATTTTATGGGTTTTTTTTTTTTTTTAATTTTGTGGAGGGGGAGGGGGGAATTTGCCTAACAATTTTTAACAAAATTTAACAAGTGAAAGATACAACATTCAATGAAAGGAAAGATATCTTAACAACAACAGATGATAACATTTTAGGAATAGAATTCTAATTTCTAAAATAGGCTATAAATAAATGCCTCTGCTTTAGGAAAATAATGCGATTTATTTCAACACAAAAAGAATTTATAGAAATACATTATCAAACACAGCAACAACTTAACAGTTTAAAAAATATATTACAAATTATTTCATCTTATTTTATCAAAAAAAAATCTTTATAAATTTTTAAAACATTTTTTAAGTTTTAGGAACGTATAAACTATTTGGAATAAGTTTGATAAAACGGATTCTAAATAAAATACTAATAAATATAATGAAATCAAGTTATTGAAATTTTTATTAAAGTATTTAAAGGATGCTGAAGTGAGGTAGTCGAGAGAAAAAGGGGGGTGGGTTTCCTTTTTGTAACGTTGTTGTTCGTCCCATTTGGATTCAAACCAAAGAACGGGTTCGGGTTAATACAAGACATCCGTTTCCGGATCTCCGAATATGTGTCTCGTTTCTCTCTGTGTCTCGTTCTCCTTGGGCTATAGTGGTGTTGTGGCTACTGATTAGGGTTGGGAAGAGAGAGAAAGGGAGGGGAGATAGATACAGCGAGAGACAAAGAGAGAGAGAGTTTTTCCACCTTCTTACTTTCTCTTGTCCGGACAGTGCAATCGGATACTCGATCGCTGACGGCATTCATCAATCAACATCTGGTCGCAGGGGCCCCACGGGTTTTGATCTTTCCATCTCCTCGGTACGCAATCTCATCTTAATTTTCATTTTTGTTTTGAGATGGAATTTGGTACGAGGTTTTCTAGATTTTGTGATTGATTCTTAAATTCTTAAAGGTTTAGGAAAAAATCGTTTGATTTTGTATCCTTTTGTTTTGAAGTGAACCCGATCTCTTTCAATTTCACGCAGAATTTAGAATTATCTGTGGAATCTGTGGGACTTTGTTTGACTTGAAAGTTGTAATGCGTCTGGTAACGCTGTATGAGAATTTTCAAAAACTGCGAAAAGCCTAAGTTTCAGTGGTGCAGAATTGGAATGCCAATAACTGTGAATATTGGTAACAATTTAGCTGTTTTGTTATGTAGGTCTTGAAATTTTTGTGATTTATTTTCTTTTAATTAACACTAGGGCTGAAACAGTGGCGACTACCCTTCAAGTGTGCACCAATAAACCCATCACACTTGCGCAATAGTCCCACATACACTGCTTACTGGGCAAGCATTCTGGGAAAATGCTATATATGAACTCAAAACCTCTGTAATGCAATCACTAAAGATAAAACGTTACCTTTATGACCTATAACTTTGCCTCTCTCTTAACATTTTATGTGTGATAAGCAAATGTTTTTTCTGAAGCCATTGAAGCATATGCCATTCAATCCCTATAGTGGTGCACGTGCAGCCACTGATAAGTTTACTGCCTTTTCAATGCCTATCTTATTATGCTTGGGGTTTAGTTACCTTCATCCATTGTGCATTTCTGTTTTACTTTAGTCTCCATGTTGACATGAACCCCTTTTCCCCCATATTTGACTTTTTTATGTTTTCAATAATAGAAAAAAGGCCGACTGTTCTCTCTCTTTTGTAGCATCTGGCTTAGCCTTGCATGCCTAAGACACTATTGTTCATTCATTTGGTTTTGTGTTTTCTTCTCAGGAGGCAGCAAATCTGGTCAATCTGATCAAGTGACATGGTGACTTTTGCTAAACCAGAGAATGCTTTGAAGCGAGCTGAGGGTGAGGGGATCAATTCATTGCTAGCTGCTTTTTAACTTTGTGCAACTTAACTAGTTTTCTATATGCCGCTAGTTCATATTTATTGTCCACAAAGAAAAAGTTTGAAAAAGGCTTCCTTATTAAGCAGCCAGTGATTTCTAAATTTTTCAAGGAGGGGGTCTCATAATCAAGTGTCTCAAGATTCTTTCAAAGTTCAAACTACATCCACTCCACTCCTTGCCCTAAGTGATTAATCTCACCTCAACTTTTATGCTAATTAACCTAAAGTCTTTGCACAATTTTAAACTCTGCAAAGACGCAAATAAAGGTTAACAACTATTTATGCCCCAGCCCCACTAAATATGATAGTCCCTCCAGAAAAAAGTGTGGGTGAGGAAGACTAACCAACTGTATCCCCATTGCAAACTTAAAAGCTCTAAAATAAAGCCAACTTTCTAAGACTCCGTGTTTTTCTTTTAAATATAAAAAATTCCAACATTTTGCTAAAAAATTTCATGAAATTAAATGAAAGGCATGAATTTAATTTGAAGCAGTTGCATTAGTAAGGAGGGAGAAAGGATTTGCTGATATGCATTTTAAGAGTCAGTTTCTTCATTGCCTACCATATCCCCCACTTTATATAATCTAGATATAAATTTTATGTGCCATTTTTTTTTATCTTATTTTCTAATCAAGGTTCCAAATAAATCCCAAGATTCTTGCCTTTGAAAAAGGGCTGGAATCTACCACGTTGCCAATGTTGACAACAATACGTAAAATCTATCTTCTGCATTTTAAAAGGTTTCTTTACTCGAGCACCATTTTGGTTATCTACCGAAAGGTCTACATATGCTGCTCATTAAGCCACTAGATAGGGAATTGAGAATATCAATCCCCTTCATATCAAAAAAAAAAAAAAAATACTCCCCTCTTGCTTCTTAGGGATGACAGTGAATCTTATTTAAAAGGGAAAACTTGCCCAGAGATGGAACATTCTGAGGCACTCATCTAATATATATTGACTTGGAAAAAGGCTAGTGAGAATCCTTGTATCTTGATGACCTATACAACTGGCCAGCTCATCCGCAATCCCATTGAGAGCCATGCTATCTGCACAAGAACAAGGTCTCCATGATTCCTCATCTTTTAAAGATGTTCGTGGCTCCGTCACTCTGTTCCTGGACTCATGGGATATGCTTTGGACTTCAATTTCAGAATAATTTCCCTTTAATGAGCACTGCTGCTCTATGTAAAGATTCTTGCTTGCTTATTCCCACAAGCCATAAAACTCATTCATTTTGCCTTCCTAAAGATATGATGATATTAGGAAGTGGATCATCTTCTACTCCCTTTTGCTTACTCCATTAGACGAAACCACTCTTTCTGACTCACCTAAATACTCAGTTAATCTGTTTATCTTCTTAAGAAGAGCATCTAGATTGATATATTATACTTACACATGTATGTGCATCCATACGTACGATCGTGATTTAAAATTTCTAGGTGAATTTACGGGGCTTTTGTTTTGATAATTGTAGTAATCATGTTTTGCTTTCTTATATGATAGAAAGTCACATGCTGTTAGCTCGATCAATCTCCTTGCTAATTTTGATTAAGTAGTGAAAATCCGATTTATTTAACTATGTGAATGCTGTCTTGGACTCTGGCTAGTTGTTGACCGACAATTTTTTTTATTATGCTTCATTGCAGAACTAATTAATGTTGGCCAGAAGCAAGATGCCTTGCAAGCACTTCATGATCTTATTACTTCAAAGAGGTATAGAGCATGGCAAAAGACACTTGAAAGAATTATGTTCAAGTATGTAGAGCTTTGTGTGGACATGAGGAAGGGTCGGTTTGCTAAGGATGGCCTTATCCAGTATCGTATTGTTTGTCAACAAGTAAATGTGAATTCTTTGGAGGAGGTAATTAAGCATTTCATGCACTTGTCAACTGAGAAAGCTGAACAAGCACGTAGCCATGCACAGGCCTTGGAAGTTGCTCTTGATGTTGATGATTTGGAAGAAGATCAAAGGCCAGAGGATCTAATGCTGAGTTATGTAAGTGGGGAGAAAGGTAAAGACCGCTCTGATAGGGAGCTTGTGACACCGTGGTTTAAATTTTTGTGGGAGACATATCGCACAGTGCTGGAAATTTTGAGGAACAACTCAAAGTTGGAGGCATTATATGCGGTAAGCATTCAGATCTGTTTTCTGTTTTGGGTTCAATGTGGTTGTTTCTTGCATTCTAGATCCAGCACTAATTTGCACATGCTTGTGATTAGTCATGCACATTCTTTTCTTTGATCACCTGAAGGTTTATGAACTTCGAAGAAGCCCAAAATGGATGGGGCTTAGCTTGGTTGGAAACAGATCTGGGAAGGAGGGAAAGTGGGGGAAAAAGACGCGCATGCTTCCTCCTCGTCCCCCAATCCTCACACATGCAGACACTCATACTTTTCTGAGCATAAGAATTATGTTGGCTGATGCAACCAAATTGTTACTTAGAAGACTAGTTCTTCAAGGTTCAATTTTTCTTTGACTTTTGGTCTAACCTATACTGAGCATGTGGCAACACTTTCCATTTATCTACAATTTGTGTACTTTGTATCAAATGAAAGGCTTATGGAGCATAGGGTTCCTTTTGTTTCTTTTTTCATTTGGCTGTTTGATGTGAATTGTGGTGCCAAGGTCCAAATGTTTTCTTTCTTGATTCGAGCTCCTCCTACCACTTGCTTGTTTATGTGGTTGTTCTTGAGCTGTTTGGTGTGACCTTTTCTTGTGGTTGTTCCGGAATTGAATTTTATTCTTTTTTTTTGGGTTAACTTTAACAAATGTTTCTAAATTCTAAAATTGGTGCTCTCAGCATACTCTCCTTTAAGGGAAAAATGGAGATAAATGGGCACCCTATAATGATAAAGTAAAGCAGGGTAAACACCTTTTTTTTGGGGGGGGGGGGGAGGGGACGATGTTATAATAAAACTAATTGTGAGCTAGATCCTGTTATGATTGCTAACCTTAGGCTCCTTGCAGATGACCGCACACCGTGCTTTCCAGTTCTGCAAGCAATACAAACGAACCACTGAGTTTCGAAGGCTCTGTGAGATCATCAGAAACCACCTAGCAAACCTCAACAAATATAGAGACCAAAGGGACCGGCCTGATTTGTCTGCTCCAGAGAGCTTACAGCTATACCTTGACACCAGGTTTGAGCAGCTAAGAGTTGCAACTGAACTTGAACTCTGGCAGGTATATGTTTTTCTATTTGGTGGCTTTGTAAAATCAAGTATATTCAAAGATGATCTTTACAGGATAGATTATTTTGCATGTGATTTTGTTTATTCTTTTGGTGATCATTGATGCAGGAGGCTTTTCGTTCTGTTGAAGATATTCATGGATTGATGTGCATGGTTAAGAAAACACCGAAGTCATCCTTGATGGTCGTATTTTATGCTAGGCTAACTGAGATATTTTGGATTTCGGGCAGCCATTTATACCATGCTTATGCATGGTTGAAGCTTTTCACTCTGCAGAAAAGCTTCAATAAGAATTTAAGCCAAAAGGATCTGCAGATAATCGCATCCTCTGTTGTTTTGGCTGCTCTTTCAGTGACTCCATATGATCCCAAGCATGGTACATCTCATTTGGAACTTGAACATGAAAAAGATCGAAATTTAAGGATCACTAATCTTATAGGATTCAATCTTGAACCTAAATCTGAAAGTCGGGAGATGGTAATGTGAATGGTTTGTTTGAGTTCTTTCTCTTAACAACTATTTTTAGAACTATTTTGGTGATGACACCTTTCTTTCTCTTTATTTTCCAGCTTTCACGCTCAGACCTTCTCCCAGAGTTAGTAAGTTCAGAATCATTTACTAGAAAATTGGAGCCGATTTTTGTTAGTCTGTAATTTTATCAATTAATTAGATTGCTGAATTGGACTTGGTAGTGTCATGCTTCAATTTGGCCTGAGAAACTGCATTTAATAGGTACTGTAACAGTACCACATTGGATGTTATCTTTTGGCCCTTGATTTTTGCTGGATGCACATGTGGTGTATTATCCTCATCGGATTATGTCATTATTCATGCTGCTATGTGTCCTTGTCATCGTGTAATAATAATCATCATTCTTGAAGATTGTTCTGGTCGTGTGGCAGGACAGGGAATACCTGTACACTGGCTTTGTTGTATCTTTACATTTTAAAGTCCAAAATTCTTCACTCTTTAGTCAATTCTTATACCATAAGAGTGCTTGCTCTCCCAATTTTGCAGATAGTACTACTCCATCTGAAAGTTACAGCTGCAATTGATGGCTAGATTTCGACTTCAGAGCATTGGCCTGGCAAAATGTATCAGAATTGGATTTATGACTGTCTACTGATTATTTGAAAGAAAAGAGAAATAGTCAAGACAAAATCTTTTGCAGATTCTATTGTAGTTCCAGAGTTGAAATGTGTTGGTCAAACTTTGCTGTTTTGCCTTTTCTTTTGGCTTGATCAAAGCTCAAACATATTGCCATTGGACCTGGTCAACTTGTGTTTTTGTCTTTTTTCTTTTCAGCCCTATAATCAGAAACTCTGATGTGTCTAGGTCGTTGCTTTTATGATTCTGTGGTGCGGACTTGTGTACTTCCTGTCCTAGGTTTCCTGGCTTTTGCTTAAATTTATCAATTGACACGGGATTTTATGAATGAAAAATTGACACAACCACAATTCAATTCAAGCAAATATACATGACAATAAGATTTGCTATACTTGAACACATGCATTCAGATCTCGTGTGAAATTGTTAAATTGCGTGCTTCTAGTGGGTTATTTTTTCTTCTCCCTTCATCACATGACCTTTTCTTTCAATTTTGGGTGTTTCATAAGGCTTAGACTAAATTTTCTGTTATGTGTATTCATCATCCTTACCCATTTGAGTTAAAAACAAACATTAGTGGCTTGCCTTGGTTGCTCTTATTGATGTGGTTGTTGCCATCAATATAATCAACATCCTTCTCTGTCATGGTTATATTGAACTGGTTCTGTTATTCTTTTATTTTTGACAGGTGTCCAAAGGTGTTATGACGTGTGTGATTCAGGAGGTAAAGGATCTTTACCATCTCCTGGAACATGAGTTTGCACCACTGGTTCTCACAGCCAAAATCCAGCCTTTACTGATTAAAATATCAAAACTTGGGGGTAAGCTTTCCTCAGCTTCTTCTCTCCCAGAGGTGAAATTATCTCAATATGTTCCTGCCTTGGAGAAGCTTGTGACCTTAAGATTGCTAAAGCAGGTGTGTTTCTGCATTTTCTGGTCACATTTGCTTTTGTTTCTCACTTATGATGCTATTCTCCATGTGGATCTGGTCATGCTTGCACATAACTCCTGTTTTCCTCCCAAACCTACTTTCTTGTTTTCTTGCAGGTATCACGAGTGTATCAAACGATGACTATTGAAAATTTGTCTAGTGAGATTCCATTTTTTTCCTTTTCTGCTGTGGAGAGGATTTCTGTTGATGCTGTTAAAAATGGCTTTTTGGCTATGAAAGTTGATCATCTGAAGGGTGTTGTCGTGTTTGGAAATTTGGTAAGTGAATACCTGGACGTATCACAATGCTTTTTTCCATGCCTCCTCTTGCATGGTATGATCATGGTTGCATTTTGTGTCGAAATGGGCATGGGATCAGCTGTCAGATAGTAGTTCCAAATTTTGATTTTCATGAGAATAGAGATGGCTTTGGTTATTTTAAGTTTCTGATTTAAAAATTGAGAAAAGGTTGGGAATATGCTTCATTTTATGTATACATTTTTTTTTTGGTTATTTAGTCTTGGTGGCAAATGGGGTTAGTTGAGGGAGAAGGAAGCCACTTTAGCCCCCTTATTTTTAGTATGCTTGAGCAGCTATTGACAAAGCATTGTTGTTCATTTCTCAAAAATACCTTTGTTCACTTCTATTGTTACCTTTTTATTACTCTTGTAATTCTGGCCTCACTGAAGTGGCAGGTTAACTTTTAAACTAGCTATGCTCTTTTTGTCCCTTTGTTTCAAACTATGCTTTGCTTTCTCCACCCCCAGGAGAACTATAAGGGTGCAAATACTAAATTACATGCATGATAATCTATTAGCATTTTCTTTTTTGGATTTTGTTTCTGCATTGGCCTATGAACTGGAGTTGTTACTGTGTTCTTCAGGAAGGAAAGATAAGTTGGAGTTGCCAAGATAATAGGTTTTTTATCTGCTCTTAAGGGTGCTAATTCCTTTTTCCCAGTTCTTCTGGATATGCAAGGCAAAATAATAAGAAATGTGAGTTATGTGTGTCATGTTTTGGGCAGAGGTGGTGATCTTTGAGTTGCTTTTTCTGTCCTTACTTTCAGGGGCTCGAGTCAGAAGGGCTTAGAGATCACTTGACTATGTTTGCTGAATCATTAAATAATGCTAGGAGGATGATTTACCCTGCTGAGAAGAAGGAATCCAAACTAAGTGAAATGCTTCCTAGTTTAGCAGAGACTGTGGATAAAGAACACAAGAGACTACTTGCACGGAAATCAATAATTGAGAAGCGCAAGGAACAGCAAGAACGTCAATTGTTGGAGATGGTAATTACTTGTGCATAGTCAATTATTTGTGTTGCTGATTTCCATAGAGGTAGACTCTGATTTTAAAAAAATAAATAAAAAAAATGAATGGTGTCCTTTCCCCTTATTTGTTTGCATTTGAAGGAACGCGAGGAGGAGTCCAAGAGGTTGAAATTGCAGAAGATAACAGAAGAGGCAGAGCAGAAAAGGCTTGCATCTGAGTATGAACAAAGAAAATATCAAAGGATCCAGAGGGAGATTGAGGAACGAGAGCTTGAAGAAGCACAAGCTTTACTTCAGGAAGCTGAAAAGCGTAGTAAAAAGAAAGGCAAGAAGCCAGTTATTGAGGGGGTGAGCTCAAACTGTCCCCCCCCCCCAAAAAAAAAGAAAAAAATCTAAAGAGATTACTCAAATTTTGCACACCTTTTCTTCCAGGAGAAGTTGACCAAGCAGACACTGATGGAACTGGCTTTGACCGAGCAACTTCGAGAGCGTCAGGAAATGGAAAAGAAATTACAAAAACTTGCTAAAACAATGGATTATCTGGAGAGAGCAAAAAGAGAAGAGTCTGCTTCCTTGATTGAAGCTGCATTTCAACAGTGCTTAGTGGAAGAGAAAGCTCTCCATGAACGAGAACAGCAGGTATTGGATTTTCAACTGGTTCAGTATTAAGTTTTCGGTTACTGAAGCCTTCATTTTAGCGTTCAAGCATCCAACCTGTTTCTTGGTTTCTTTGATGCTTTGGTGTCAGACATCCTGTCTTTAAAGCCTTTGTCACTTCTCTCGTATATACTTGATCTTCATGGTCTTTCAGTTTGATAATTTGCTTTGATTCTGTTTTATGTCTTTTTATTCTGCAGCAAGAGATTGAGCTAAGCAAACAGCGTCATGAAGGAGACCGAGAGCAAAAGAGGAGGCTGGCCCGAATGTTGGAGAATAAGGTACTTTTTGGTCATCGATCAGGTTTTTCCTGATCCATGTTTACATACATTTGTTGTGCTAAGTACAAAAGATGTAATATTGGTGTTAAACTAGTGTCCTGCTATGCAGAAGCCACTGTTGCTCCATCAATGCATGTAGAAGTTCTTGCATGCTTCTTTTCTTGGTATTGGTGACGAAGTTGTCTTCTTGACCAACTGATTTTGCCATCGGGGTGTGTGTGTTTGCATCAAAGCTAATACCACCATACGACTTTGTTTTTGTGAACCCATAAATTCATTGAAGATCAGAAATTATCAGTATAGAGTGCTTTTGGATCCTTATTTGGCATCAAACATTTGTAAAACAAGTGATTGAATAGGTGATACTATCCAGTACACCATGTTAGATGTTGAGATAGCGAGGTTGCAACTCATACATTCTGATACAAGGTCGAGAGTTATACATGATTGGTTATTTTGTTCTTAGAGAAGTATGTCCTGTCTTCTGGAAAATATTTTCATATCCTTCACAACTGTGATCCTTTGTTTCTATGTTGTTGTGTACTTCTTAGGGCTCTTTTATCTTTTTACTGGCCTTGCTCTTTCACTTTTGAGGTGCATTGACGTATTTATCAGAATATATTCCAAGAAAGAGTTGTTGCTTGGCGGCAAGCTGAATACAACAAATTGAAAAAGGAGAGAGAGGAGAAAATGAACCAACTCATACAGACCCGGAAACGGGGGAGAGAGTTACTCAGGAAGATGAAGTTCTATCTTGATGTGGAAGAGGAGAGGCTGAAGAAGTTGCATGAAGAAGAGGAGGCTCGAAAGCGGGAAGGTATTATTCATATTGCACATATTTAATTTGAGTACAAGTTTCTGTATGGGATAATTTGATTTCCTTGCTATGGTCAGTGGCCCTTATTATGTCAGCTGGATGGGATAATTTGAATACAAGTAGCAAACATTCGAGGATCAAAATAGTCACCAACAGAACAAGTGTTGTCGATTTTCTGCTGATAGAAATGTTTATTCAAGATTTTCTTAGAATTGTCACTTATGTTGTCATTCATCCTGCTTTGTTCAGCCTACTCATAGCAATATGTGCTTTTCAAATTAATTGTAATATTGAGTTATTTTTGAATCCTGAAATTCCATCATATTTTTAACAATATTTTTCTATGGGTGTTTTTGTATTTTACAATTGCAGAGGCTGAGAGGCGAAAGAGAGAAGAGGCAGAACGCAAAGCAAAATTGGACAAGATCGCCAAGAAGCAGAGGCAAAGAGAGCGAGAACTGGAGGAAAAAGAAAGGCTAAGGAGAGAGGCCCTATTCAGCAGAACTGATGGTCCTCCAAAGTTGTCTGATCTTGCTTCTGGGGGACGTCCACTAGAACTGGGATCTGGGGCTGCTGCTGCCGCTGCAGCACCATCCCCTGGAAAATATGTGCCCAAGTTTTTGCGCGAGAGAACTGAACACACAGGACAGACTCCACCTGCGGAACCTGATCGCTGGAGTGGTGGCAGACGAGATGATAGAATGCCCCCACCCAGTGACAGGTGGCGCAGTGATGACCATAGATCATCAGTTGGTGGACCAAGGACTACGTCATGGTCATCTTCCAGGAACCCTCGTGGTGGATTCGAGCACTGAGATGCTCAGAATTCGGTATTCGTTTCCAGAAAATTGTGAGAATGCCCAACTGAAACTGAACCAAAGTTTTGGAGTGGAACTGATGATGAGAATGAGATCTGAATGCTGTTTCCAGTTTTGCAGAGAAACATCGGCTTGTAGTCACCTTGTTAAATTATATACAAACATCGTTATCAATTATGTTGTGGGGTGTAATTCTTCAATTGCCCAATTTTTGGTGCTTAGTGATCAACAGAGAAATACCTTAAGCTTGTTTTTGGATTTTGACTTGCCGTTCCAGCTCATACATTTAATTTGAATTAGGAGAGATTGCACGAGATATGGATGTAACGCTGGCGGCCTACTGGGGTAACCATTAACCAATTTTGAACATCCGAAGAGCAGATTTTGTTTGATTAATATTACTTATTTGGATTCGATTACACTTGTCTGTCTACTTGAAAAGGTTCCACTGGTGTGATTTATTAGGTTTAGTATTATTCTAATTTGGTATGTGTGGCTAAAATTGGTGGGACTTATTGTAGAAATCCTATTTTGGCACTTGGGATTTCTGGTTGGATACCAGGAACCTATTCTTTTATATTTTTATTATTATTATTTTTTTATTATGTTTTCGACATTGTCTGATATCCGGGGTCTTGTCCTGACTAATCCGAACAGATCGCTGTAGTGGCTCCTTTCGGAGGGTAGGTCTTCCAATATGGAACGTTCTATACACAAGAGGGGTCTGATACTCTTAACGGAAATAAATTTTAATTACGACACCTTTTAATTTCGTCTGCACTTTGTTCTCTCTCTCTCTTAATGTAATTTATAGCATTTTGCAAGTTGAAATTGCTTATTATCCAGAGTTTTGTTTTGAATTAACTTCAAAAATAAAAAAAAAAATTTAAAATAACACCTTTCAAAAAATATTTTCAAAACTAACATACATATGTCGTGACTTGAAGTCACGATATTAATATTCATTAAACAGTATCATGTCGTGACTTCAAGTTACGACATAATACTGTTCATCACGGTCTCATGTCGTGACTTAAAGTCACGACATGGTATTGTTCAATGAACAATTTTTTTACTGCTCAATAAACAGTAATGTCGTGACTTGAAATCACAATATGAATTTATTAGATTTGGAAATATTTTTTAAAAGGTATTGTTTTAATTTTTTTTTTATTTTTAAAATTAATTCGGAACAAAACTCAATTATCCATCGACAAGCTTACATGGCATCAATTAACTGCAATCTGGACAGATTTTGGACGACCATTTTAGAATATTCAATAGCCCCCACCCAATTTTCAACAACCGGCAAAGCCAAAGCTCTCTCTCTCCCCAGTTTAGACTTTGTTGTCTTCTTCTCAGATTCTTCATGCAATTCTATACACCCCGAAATTATTTAATTGATTCCGGAAAAAAAACATCTCTCTCTCTCTCTCATGTCGTTTTCGTGCCGGCTTTCCGTTTGTTTTGATCTCTTTTGCTTGTACTCTACTTCACTCTACAATTTTAATACCATGAGATTAGGGTTTTTATAGAGAGAGAGAGTTCAGTTTCGTCAATTGAATTTGGGAATTCGACGCCATGGATGAAGAAACACCACTCGTGCTCAACGGTTCGAAGCAGCAGACTCAAGCTTTGAAAAATCATTGGAGAGATGTTCACATTTTAAGCTCGGCGTTCTTGTTGGTCTTCTTGGCTTATGGTGCTGCTCAGAATTTAGAGAGTACTGTCAACACTGTGAGTTTCTAAATTTAAAAATTGATCTTTAGGAGTAATTTTTGAATTATCCGATGAAGACAACACACCTGAAAGCTCATGAATATAAAGTAATTTTCCTTAATTCAATGTCTGTTTGATATTTGGTGTTTGAATTTTTGGTTTTGTACAGGAAGGAGATTTGGGAACAATTTCGCTGGGGATATTGTATCTGTCATTTACGTTTTTCTCATTTTTGGCTTCTCCAGTTGTGAGAATATTGGGTTCGAAAAATGCCCTGGTGCTTGGGACTACTGGATATTGGTTATTCATTGCTGCCAATTTGATGCCCAGTTGGTAATTATTCTGTATTCACTGCTGAATTGAGTTGATTCTGGGCCTTTCTCTTCTTGAACAATCCAATTTCAGGGTAATTGTGATCAGATTGGTCTGTATTTGTATACTGAATAACTGGATCTATAAGGATCAGTTGTAATGTAGCTCAGAAGTGAAAAGCTTAATCAGGGTATTACTTGTTTGTGGGTTACAGTACGAGTATAATGGGTTTTCTAGTGCACACGTAATGGAAGATAGTGACTGAGGTTCCCATTGTATCCCCTGCCCTAGAAAATAAATTAAATAAATTAAAAGAAGTTGGATGTTGACCCAGGAATTCTTTTTGCAGGTGGTCGCTTCTGTTATGTGGATTTCTGTTATGAACCTTGTAGGCTTCTGCTTGGGTCCTACTTTAGAGCTATTTAGCCTGATCATGACTTACATATATGTCACTAATTGAGTTTACATTTCTGGGTTTGTTGGATTAATTTTCTTTTCAGGTGGCAAAAGATCATCATGGAGTTAAAGTATGTTGATGCCAAATGTTTCTTATACTGAACTATACATTTCAATTGTTGAAGATAACATGTATTGACCTATTTACCTTTTCATTTTGGGCTAAAAATGGTTGATTCATGACTTTTACAATGGCTTACATTTTCCAAATTGGCACCAGTTGGGTGCTGAACTAGAGCAAAAAGGTAAATTAAATTCTGTAGTGATATATAATGCAGTCTGATGCATTTCATAAATTTTCATTCAAGTGAGACATAAACCCTTAGAATGACGCCCTTTAAAAAATGGTTGATTCATGACTTTTACAATGACTTATATTTTCCAAGTTGGCACTAGTTGGGTTCTGATTTAGAGAAAAAGGTAAATTAAATTGCGAAGTGATATATAATGCAGTCTAATGCATTTCATAAATTTTCAGCAAGTGAGACACAAACTCTTAGAATGTTGCCCCTTAAATTCTATTGTGCTTCCATATTTTAACTTTGATGTCCTAATGGTATTAACTTTCATCATTTTAACAGGGACACATTATCAGAATTTTTACTAAATATGATTTCTACTATTCCCTTTGTATAAAATATCTTTTTGTCTATGTCAATTCAAACTGCATCTCTGTATATAATTGAGGACTCCTTTAAATGTTGCTAAATGATAAAATTACTTTGCTGTAGGTACACAATGATTCCAGCTGCGGTATACCTTGGGTTTGCTGCTTCATTAATTTGGGTTGGACAGGTTGATTTAGTTGACCGTGTTATGGATTTTCCCTCATCCATTTTTTTCCTCATACTGATGGCTGTGGATCCTGAATTTTTCTTCACTCTTTTCTGGCACATTAGGGGACATATCTTACCTCCACTAGTCTAGAACATGCAAAAGACTATGGTTTGCATGAAGGAACTGTTCTTGGTGATTTCAACGGTGAATTTTGGGGCATGTGCGCTAGTCACCAGGTGTGATTCACTATTTTGGATCATCAGCTTATGTTGTGTTATTAGTCAATATAAAACAAGACACCTGATTCTTTTTTTTGGGGGGGGGGTTATTTTGCAGTTCATTGGGAATCTCATCTCACTTGCTCTACTCAGAGATGGAGAGGTATTTGCTGTGCATTTTCGGAGCTGCATTTATTTCTGTAGTGTTTATGACTAATTAGTCATTTATATTTGTCATTTGTTGACTAAGGGGGTGGGATGTTCTATAAAGTAAGATTAGAATCTTACCTTTCTTAGTGAAGAAGAATATCAATACTGGTACAGGAAAGGAGTCCAAGCAACTGCCTTATTTAACATGTGGTTTGAACAACAACTTCAAGCTGCTGTTGCACATCATATCTCGGCCTTTACATTGTTATGCATGACGCTGTACAGATTTTTGCTTGGCCTTTTATGTCCTTTAGTCATGCATAAGGAGAAAATGTTTTTGCAGCATTACATGTGCTCTCAAGCTTGTGTTGGGTTGGGCACAACTTTGGCCTACATAGTCAAATCGACGGTAGATCATTTTTTCAAGATTGTTTTGTGGTTCTTTCTTTTATTGGACTGTGAAAAAACCTACTTGTAGCTATGCCTACTTTATATATATATATAGAAGCATTTTGTGTGCGTTGAGATGGAGGCTGGAGTGTTTAATTTACTAGGCTACACTGTTTTAACACTTCTGTTGATGTTCTTTGACTGCAGGGAGGAAGCACTAGTGGCACAACTTTGTTATTTACTGTCTTCCTCTGCAGCATGACATTAGGCACCATCCTTATGTGCTTCTTAAGTAAAGATGAGAGCAGAACAGAGAAGAGGCATACAGAATCTTCCATCAGTTGTTTTTCTTCTTTGGTTTCTCTGTTGAAGTCGGTGGTGGTTCTCATGCTTGACATAAAAATGCTATTGATCATCCCCCTTATTGTATATTCAGGGTTACAACAAGCATTTGTTTGGTAATTTCCAACTTAAACCACAAAATTCCTTTTTCATATGACCATTTTTGTCACTGTTCTCTCTCATAGTTTCTTAATAAAAGTTATGTTGCCATTTAGGGCTGAGTTCACGAAGTATGTTGTAAGACCAGCACTTGGTGTGTCTGGTGTTGGTGGTTCAATGGCAGTTTATGGGGCCTTTGATGCATTAGTAAGTAAAAACTTCATAGTTCTATATTTGTTATTGTGATCCTTTGAATTGTGTCTTAGAGAAATGATTTGGTTGGGTTTAGTGTAGGAAAAAAACACATGCTATAAAAAGATGTATGATTTCATCCTGTTGACTACTGTCTTCCAGAGAGCATAAGTTTTGCATTGTGTTGAATGATTGCAAGAAATATAATCAACTTGGTATGCACACTTCAATAGCTATGATCAAAGATATGATTTCTTTGACTCCCCCAAATTTCCCATTCTGATAGGAGAAAAGGGATGCAAATCTGCCCGCAAAATTTTGAAATTTTAGGTTTGTTCTGTTAATAAAGTTTGGGTTTTTGTGCCACCATGCATTTTTTGTAAGCATATATTGGGACCTGGGCATAAACACTTATGTTTCAAGGCTTACTGAACTGTGAATGTGATTAAATCATTTCTGTTTGATGTATTATCATTAGCTAAACATTATGTTCTTCTACTTTTACTACTATTGCTGAAATTTGTGCTTGAAACTTTTTATCAGTGCTCGCTAGCTGCTGGCCGACTGACATCAGGTCTCTCCTCAATAACATTTATTGTCTCTGGTGGAGCTTTTGCGCAGTTTGTTGTCCTACTGTGGCTTCTGCTTAAATATAGGTCCCTCTCTTGTCAACAAAATGCATTTATTTTTCATTAAGTTCAAGATATGATTTGCTAAGCAAATTATTATATCAAGATGTGCAGCGCCTGTAGCGGCATACTTGGTGTGCTTTACCCACTTGTCATGGCAGCCATATTGGGTATTGGTGATGGAATATTTAATACACAGCTAAGTGCGTTGCTTGGATTACTCTTCAAGCATGACACGGTGATGATCCTTGTTTATGAAAATTGTGGTTAATACAACCTTTTTGTAATTGCCAAGCATGTTGTAATCACAGTTAACTCTGCTACTTTTGGGGACAGGAAGGAGCATTTGCACAGTTAAAGGTCTGGCAGAGTGGTGCAGTTGCAGCTGTATTCTTCATCAGCCCACACATCTCAATGTCTGCAATGTTGGTGGTTATGGTTGCTGCTCTATGCATCGCAATGTCTGGCTTTTTGTTTCTTAATCTCCGTATAGAGAAGGCATTGGCTGGTCCATCCTCTTGAAAATCTAGCTGCTCAAACGGTTAGCCATGGTGTTTGCAAGAGTTGCGGTTGGTAGGTAACTCCTCCATTGCGACTTTCTTGAATTGGGATCTTACAATTGCATGTTTTTGGAAGTGAAAATGGCAACTACTAGATAGTGGTTTTTATGAGATGCCACATTGATTACTTACCAATTGGTCATTAGTTTGGCTTGGCTTATTTTCCCTTTTACAGTTTGTGAAAATATGTATTGGTCTTTATGCCTGTTGGCAATGGCATGTCTTCCTGCCCTTGTTGTAAATTGGAAAATCGAAGTGCCTTGTGTAACTCATCTGGTCTATATTTCTTTGAAGCTAATGTGATCTTGTAAGACCCACGTGCCCTCCACACTCCGCAGACCCTTTGAAAGGGCTCAGAAGTAATTTTTGTGTCTTTATAAATATTTTAATTTTAATTTTTTTTTCATTATTTTCTATGGCACTGATTGACCAATGCTACAAAAAGGACAAAATGCTGATGTTTCTTTTACTATTTTTATGCTCATAGGTTTTTGGGATATTTTTTTTTAATAAAGTGAATATATATTAGTCATTTTGGATGGCTTGTAAATTTGTCCATGAATTTTTACCCTTTACCCTGAAAATCCTATTTTGTCGAATAAAAAAATGAATTAAATAGTAGAATTTATTTTGTATGAATAACAATACTCTTAAAATAGAGTATGGGATTAAGAGGGAAAGGAAAGCTCTACAAATGGGGCCTAATTCACACATTGGCACGTTATTCTAATGTTAGAACTAAAATTCTTGAAATTGATCAAACCTTGTCCGTCGATGATAAGTCGTGCTTTTGTCAATTCTTTTGGTTATAAAAACTAACTTTTTTAATTGATAAAGATAATAATCATTTGTTTAATTCTTTTAAAACTTTTTTAATTGATAAAGATAATAATCATTTGTTTAATTCTTTTAAAATACTTTCTTATATAATATTTATATTTATTCACTTCTACTCACCAAAAAATAAAAATGGGGCTGGTTTTGGAAACTTTTTATTATCTTTATTTGTCTCTAGTAATATTTATTTTATTTTATTTTATTTTATTTTATTCTAATATTTTTTATATATTAATACAGCAAATTTTACATATTAGTAATGATTAATATGATTCTCAATAAAATTCGTCTATTTCTTTCCACTTTTATTTTTAATTAAATATTAATTACAATATTGATTGAATATCAGGTAAAATATTTATTTTAAATTTTTACTCATTTTGGTCGATTCATGGTTCATCGTCGCAGTCATACACTCGCATGCTACCGCATGTTTCTGCCTTTCCTATGGCTTCTGTTGTAAGTTTGCATGCTATCCGAACTTAACCAGCCGACCAAACACAAACACCTCTACTCAAAAAAAGAGAAAAAAAAATCAATTTTCTCGTTCTCCCACCTCACCCAACTCCAACTCCTCCTCAATTTCACAAACTAAACTACCCAAGTTCAAACCAAGTCGTTGAGATTAGGTTAATCTAATCTCATCCTATATAAACCTCCCCAAAACCAAAACTTCAAACCTCAAATGCTGTCAAAAGAAATGTCTTTCTCTCTCCTCGACAAAATCCTATTCACGTTCCGACGTCGATCTTTGCCACTTCAGGCAGTTACGTGGGCGGTTCTATTGACACTGACGGTGGGGGTGATGTCATTTCTGCCGGAATTAGTTTTTGTGGCCGTTATAACACCATCCTCGTCCTTCTCTAAACCTTGTATTGACAGGGGAAGTTCCGTTAGGCTTCCGTTAGATTTGCCGGGAGAAGTGTTTTGTTTTCCGTCGCACACCGTTGAGAAGTCGAGTTTTGATGTTTTGGTCCCGCCATTGTTCGCGGCAGTTATGGTTGCTGCTTCGGCATATGTTGTTCGTGCCATTTGTTCCGGGGAAGACGACGACGTTTTCTAAACTATAGACAAAGTGGTCAGTTCTTTTCTTTTTTTCTTTTTTTTTTTTGTGTACGGATGACGTGAATTTGTAAAGCATTTTCAAAGTAACGTATCTTTGGCGGTGTTTGTTTGCTAACAATATGAATGGTATTCGAGTATAATTACCCAAAAAATAATAGTTTAAAATCTTTATAAAAAAAAATACTCATGATAAGTATGGATTTGAACATGGGATAGTAAATCGGTCCGGAGATAGTCACACGGTAAACCTCAAGCTATTTGTAAGTTGAGCATGACCAGTTTTGGAGAAAGTTGTAAAAGCAATCTGGGGTTTTAAGGTAATTTTGAGGCATTGACACCGTATTGATTTCACAATTTTTTCTTATTTAATTATTTTTTGTCTGTGTGAGAGGCGTAGACTCAAGAGACAAAACACAAAAATTCAGGGCCAGACATCCGACGAGCACAAATAAATCATCGGCAATCATGATTGTTGGTACGATCATCGATTACTAATATCTTTTAAATAAAATTTTAAATTTTAATTTTTTATATAATAAAAAGAAAACAATGAAAAAAATTTTATTTTTTAAAAATCTAATTCGACTCGAATTCATTTGAATTTAATCAGATTTAAAATAATTATAAAATATCATAATTTATTAAAAAAAAATCATTCGCTTAAACTATGACACGATTCCACAAATACAACAAGCGACCCACCAAGAAACGCGAGTTATAAAAACTAAAAATCAAGTCATAAACAAGCAAAATAAAGGAAGAAAGCATATGATTAGGCAAATTAAAAAAAAAATTATAGTAAGCAAATGAAGGTGTGAAAATTAGGAAATATAGAATTAATGTAGATGGGGGCAATGGATTCTAGAACTTTTGCAATCTTAACCCAGGAAGAAAAGTAGTTTGATTCATACTCTACGTACTTAAACTTCTTGACTGTCAATTTTTAAGAAGAAACCGAACAACTTCGGAGATACCAATATTCTCACCAATCAAATGGCCAAGACTTTTGACTGGTGAGGCTTAAAGAAACCGAAGCAAAGGACAACAATCAAGTGGAATAAAGCCACACCCTTATTTTAAGCTATAGAGATTTTTAAGGTATCTATATCTTCTTCATACTTTCCAAGTGCTTCCTCATGCTGAATTCACCAATTTGTTGCTGAAGTCCCACAATTTCTTTGCCAAAGCCTTGTTCCTAGCTAGCGCACTTGCTTTAAACTCATTGCAGTCGAGGAAGTACTTCCCGGTTACCCCTTTCAAACTTGGGTGAAGTGCAACATAGCATGTTGTGGCTGCTCCCTGAAAAAATAAACAAGTGTCCAAGTAAATACTGAGAGAGAGAGAGAGAGAGAGAGAGAGGGCACTTGCCAGTAAATAGCAAGCACATGCTTGACCATGTTTGTATCTTTTATTCCATCAGCATCAACATCCTTATTTTATATATATATATTTCTTCATCGGATTTTTATATGAAGAGATGAGTAATTAATTACCTGAGGTACATTTTTCCAGCAGATATAGGTGAAGACCTGCAATATCCCTGCAAGAAAAATTATAAGTGCCACGTATAAAAATTGTATAGGAAACAGATTATAGGTTAATTTTTGTGTTTTTGTGCATGGTATGACTGAAAAACCATACTCATCAAAAGAGCAGAATGTCTCATGAGATTTGTCATTATCAACCCTGGATGGACTGAATTGACTGTAATGTTGGCACCCTCCTCCTGTACTCAACAATATTCAATTTCGTAAGTGATGTATTCTCCTGGTCCTAATTAAGATCAAGAAAGGTAAATAATACTAATAGACGTAAATCCCAGAATCCTATTCAAGCTTGCATCTGAGATTTACATATATATATAATATTAATGTGGAGCATACTTCTTTTTACTCTCTCTCTCTGTATGTGGTAATAATGCCCATGAAAGTCCAAACTCTCCCATTTAAGGCTAGCCCGCAAGTCGTTCACGAGGCCTTTGGACGGACCAAGATCAACGTAAACTGTAGCCTTCCAAGTTAGCCAAACATTGTCCCAAGGGACAGCCAGTCACATTCCCTTCAACCTTTGCAATCATTAATTAGTGTCATCAATTTTCCTACCAAAACTCTTGACCTCATTAAGGCTACCCAATGGCAAGCAAAGACCAGGAATGTGGGGACCAATCACATCACATTTATTCTCATAATTAATGCCACATGTGGTATATTTCCTAGTAGTGAGCGAAAGCTGTTTATACATCTGTCGTAAGAAAATAACAAAACAAAAGCAGTTCTCACTTCCTCATTGGGCCGTTCAAAGAACATGATTATGATACACATTTGAGGCTATTGTGCAAAATTTCAGGGCAGATGAATAGGATTACCTTTAAACGGCGAGAGAGCTCATTTGCATGTAGTATGTTTGCCAGTTTGGATTGCCCATATGCCCTTTTGTCAGAATAGCTAACAGCATATGACAAAAACGTAAGAGAGCTTCATATGATGATCGTGTTGAAGAAGAGAATTCTAGGTAAAGGGACTTACCTGCGCATATCATTGATCTTGTCAAACTTTATCCCTCCTTCATAAGGATGTTGGTGTGCTATGGATGACAGATTCACAATCCTTCCTTCAATTCCAGTACTTTTTGCTGTCTGTTTCATTTTGTCTAGAAGAAGATTGGTCAAGAGGAAATGACCTAAAAGACGACAAAAATTTCGTTATTATATATTCAACCACCAAATTCTCCACCCAATTTAGTTCCTACCAAGATGATTTGTTGCGAATTGCATCTCAATTCCATCTTCCGAAAGTTGGAAAGGACAGAACATAACCCCAGCATTGTTTCTGAAAACATAGGAAATTTTTTCTGCTAAATAAAGAGCACAGTTATAATATGATGTAATGTTTCGATTGAAGAGGGTTACATTAAAATGTTAAGAGGGAGGTTTAGAGCGTTGAAGCTTTCAGCAAATGATCTAATGGACTTCATGGAGCAGAGATCGAGCTTCAGAACATCGACACAAGCTGCTTGATTATCTTTGAGAATAAGGTCTTTCGCCTTATTTGCAGCATCCAAGTTCCTTGCAGCAATGATGACATGAGCACCTCTAAGAGCCAAGACTCTTGCCGTCTCCAACCCTATCCCGCTTGCCCCTCCTACAGTGACATGGACATTCTTGAATAAATGCATCAGACAGCAGTCTTAACTATTGACCACAATATGCCAAAACAGCATTTAGGAAACAAGACTTGTATTATCACAAAAAAAAAATAATAACAAAAAAAAATAACAATAATAATAACATTGTGCTCGAGTAAACTTTCAAATCTCATAGTATTCAATTTCCATAAGTTTTTTCTTGCAGATCTTTTAAATTTGTCTTCCTTTCCCAAGATTTTCTTTTTGCTAAATTTCTTGTGTGTAAATCATGGAGATTATCTTCATTCTTGTCTAAGTACCATTAAAAAAAAGGCAGTACCACACTTCAATTACCATCAAACAAAAAAAAAAAAAATGTTGGGCAAGGGAGATTTTAAGTGGAAGATATAAATCATTCTGATTTAGAGATGCGACAAAAACTTTTTACTATGGCTGAGTTAGAAATGAACATTAATAGGAAATTTGAGGAAAAGAGCGAGGGCAAATCAGCTCAACCATTTCCTTGATAAAGGCGTATGTCCATTGTTGTTGACTTTTTGTCTCGTCTCGGCAAATGGACAGCAACTGCTTCGCCGGTACATTAGAGAGAGAGAGAGAGAGAGAGAGAGAGAGAGAGTGAAAGCAAGAGCACAGAACATACATCATAGAAGTTATTGGCAGTAGCAGCCGATACATCACACACACACATGCATCAATCCAGAAAACAAGGAACCAAACTACGATGTTTTTTATCACAACATTATAATAAAAGGTAAACAAAATCCACAAAAAAAAAGGCCCAGGAGTGATTTTTTAAATAAAAACCAAGAAAACCCATGAAAATTTTACTATCAGGAGAAAAGATTTGACTCAAAAGACACATAAACAGCCAGAAAAAAAACAACAAACCCAGTAAATAATTAATTAATAAACAAAAGTCAACAACAAAAGAAAAGGGAAAAAAATACTAACCAGTAATAATAGCAGTCAGATTGCTGGCATCAACCCCTTGTGTAACTTGCTCAGCAGTTGAAGCCGATCCAAACCCACTTGGGCCTGGAATTCCTGTCACTAATGTAAAGATGTTCACCATTTTTTCTTGATAGAGAGAGAGAGATGGAGATAGAGGGAGAGGTTTAGGTATGGATATGGTTGAGGACTGAAAGAAAAATAAGAACAAGAGAAGACAGATGATAGTCTGATAAAGCAAAGCGAAAATGCATGGACGTTTTGAACTGAGAAAAGTGTCATGAGGCACCCCAATTTAAGAAAGAAAAATTGACAGAAAGGAACTCAATTAAATGGTTGGCGCGGTGCAGTTAATAAATTTGGTTAATTGTGTGGGGGGTGTTATGTTGTGAGAGAATTTAATGCCCAGCCTTAGCTGGTGTCAGCTTCTAATTTCTCTCTACTGCCCACTGTTCAACACCTTTCCCATTTGTTTTTGTATGATCGATTAGATTGCTTATTCTTAACTACACTTCTAGGTTTCCAACTAAAAAAAAGCGGGGTATAAGTCTTGCGTGGAAGTGGATATTGAGGAGGAATCTTTTAGATCTGAACAGGTCGAAGAATATCACGTCTGCCATCTCTCAAACCTATTAAAAAAAAGTATGTAGCTAGTGCAAATTTTAATAAAATTGTGGTGTAAAATTCTAATAATGGTGTTAAAAATATATATAATATTAATTTTGATTATTTTCGATTTAAAGAGCTTGCGTGATTATATCAGTTTTTGTGTAGAATGATGAAATCCTCTTGACCAAAAAGAGTTTTGATAGTGGGTTAATTGGTATGACACTAATTTATAGGGTCGGTCGAAATCCTTTATTTAGAAACAATTTAAAAATAACTTAAAATATGAATTATTTATATTTTTAATATCATAACTATTTTTTAAAAATTTTATAATAATATGTTTATTTTGAAGGTGCTTACTATAACCAAAGTATTATGAGTGTAATGTTAAGAATATTAAATTTTCTTAATCAAAATCTCAAATTTAAATATCAGAAATAGAAAAACATACTCTGAAGAATAAATTTCAAATGGGTTATACAGTACTTAAATTATATCAATTGGATAATTCGAATACTAGTTAAAGGAAAAAAAAAATGGTTACCATAACTCAAAAATTTTCGAGTAGCAGGAGCAACTCTTGTAAAGGATATATACCAGCATTGGTCCTCATATCACCCTTCGTCGCGAATCGACAATGCGGGACAAAACGTTTTTGTCCAAATCGTATTTCTCTTATATGAGATAAAATTAGCTTGGAGATCACAACATAACATGGAGACAAGACAATCACCCAAAAAATTATATTAAAATTCGCTGCGGTGAATGTTGTTTATTATATGTTTATATTTTTTTATGGATTTGTAGATCAATATGTTCCGATGGAACAATATCAAACTTGAGGTGTTTCCATTAAAGTAATGTTGTTTCTTTCTAGGTATTTTAATTAGAGCACCTGGCATCAATTACCTTGATAACTGTAAAATTTTAGTATTATTCTTTAGGTTTATACCCAAAAATTTATTAAGTATTGCATAATAAATTCGTAAATTATTTGTGCCCGTAATAAAATTTGAAACAATAAATGTCAAATTTTAAATAAAAATTTTAAAATCAAGTAATTCTAAAATCAAAATGGGGTGACATGGTAAGAATGATTTAATCAAGTATTTTCTTTGATCTTTTACTTCACAAGGTTGTAATGTCGTCCACCATTTCAGTTGAATTGTTCATCAATTATTGACAACTCAAATCTATCTTAAATCTCTGACTAGTATCTCCACCTCTTCTTTCGTTGTGTTCAATAAATTTATAGTGCTCGAAATATATAGTGCTCGAAATAGATTGATGCTGGGATGGGACATAGGAGTAATTAAAATCCAGGTCTACTCAAAACGGACAAGATTTTTATGTTCCTATCTTCTTTCTTGGTTTCCCAATTTTCTTTGCTCAACGATGTGTTGGGATCCCATTTGCAGCAGGCGGAGGAGATGACAGTAATAACGTTGGTGCAGTTCGTCGTGTTGTGGAAGGAAGGACAAGAGGAGTGGGATGAGACATGTGAATTGAAAGGGCAGACAGTAATAACGTTGGTGCAGTTCGTCGTGTTGTTGGGTATGCAAATATGACTACACATTCTATCTAAAATTAAAGACTTATGTTAAAAAAAATGTCCGGATAAATAAATCTGATAATTTTAGAAACTAATAAATTTCTAATTATCCAATAACCTGAAATTAAAATTATAAATAGGATTCTAGTGCTTATAAAAAAAGTTATACTTGGTAATGATCCTCACCCATGAAAGAGTAATATCTGTCTAGAAAAAGGCCTCGTATGATGAAGCAAGGAGGCCGACTAGAGGAATTGAAAGAGATGGTTTTGGCCCTTGTCGATGGAGGGAGGGACCCCAGAGTGGAAAAGAAAAGAAAGGCTTGGCTTTCTATTAATGAGGCATTAGATGTAGTTTGGTACAGGTCACACCATCAAACAATAATATCTCGATTGCCCATTAAGTCATGGGAGGATTTAATGGCGTCTCTTCTTGTTGATCCTAAACCCCATTTAGAGATACCAAGTGTGACCATTTTTCACAAAAAAGTTTGTTTTCATATTTCATGTATGATTGGTGTCGTTTATTCCATCTAAAGCTGCATAACTATTACCACTAAAAATGGTCTTGGGCGTATTCTCAAATTGTTTAGTTAATTATTTTTTTTTTTAATTTTAGAAATGGTATTTTTTTAACTAAAACCAAATAAATTATATTAAAATGTACCATATTATAGTTAAATTATTCCATAAAATGTTTGAAACTTATTAGGTCAAAACCCTTTGGTTAGAAAATCAAAATTTGAGCAAAAAAGTCAATAAACATTTCAAATAAATACATCTAAATGTTCTCCATTTTTTGTTTTAACAAATTCAGAATTCAATTAATCCATTAATCTTATTCGAATATTATTAAATTCATTTTAGAGATCGATTTTTTTGATATCTGTTTTTTAATTTTTGAAATTTGAATTCATCATTTTAATTGAAAAAATTTAATCTCCGAGAAACCACCAAATATTGGTACATTTCTTTAAGAAAAGAATAAGAATGAAAATAATGGAGTTACCAGGTAAACTATAATGCCAAATCAAGAGTAGATGTTAGCCGGCAAGTTATTTCTGCGCCCATGAAAGTCTAATGCCACGTGGTATTAGCTGGCCTACTGAACGGGAAATGCCTTTCGACTTTGAGACACCCATTTATGGATGAGAATTTTGCTTACTCCAAAGCAGGTGCTTCTTCAACCCTCATGTGATGCTTTGGCCCCAGATTTTCTTCAACTCTCGAAAGCATCCTATTGCAATTAAATTAACTGGTATAAGCATTTAATACTCGACCAACCAGCATTCATCTCTGTATCTTTCGTGAGGCAAAATGCTTGAACTGCCGTCTTGCTCACTCTCACGATCTTGGTATGGTACTGGTAGCGTATGCTCATCCTCCTAAAAGGATTCTTTCTGACCTTGGAAGGAACTGATAGGGCCTTCCTGACATGTAATCTTCCCCGTTAGTCCTCTTTGGTATGGTGTGGTCTCTGCGTTTCCTTTTCTATTTCTTGTTTTGGGCACGATTATAGTGTTCTCCGATTAATTTTTGTTAATCAGATTTTAATAATTGTACTGGGCATGTTCCATTTGTGTCGCAAAATATGGTTCTTAGGATAGTGAAATTTGATACAAGAGTCAACTTCGGTGGTACAATGATTCATAGTTGGGAGCTAGCTAATTCAAATTCAATAACTCTGTCGTGCGATGTTCCCGATATAGAACGAGGACAATGCCTAGACGAGCACGTCTCTCTCGACCGTGCCGGCACATTCTTCTGTGTTTTCCATAATAGTAGCTATCAGTCGCGTTACGCCACCGTGCAACTAGTTGATTGCAGACTTAGGGCCGGGCTCATGCCACCTTGAAAGCACTTTACTGCCCATTTAACATCTATTTTTGGTTAAACTTTTTTTTTCACGATCGGTAAACTTTTTAAGTTTATAAAAAGTTTTTTGAGTTTATAAATTTATATAATTTATTTTAAAAATAAATTATTACGAACTTATAAGTTGTCGCATTTGATAACAATGAATTTTTATAACTTTTTAATATTAAAATGATTAAAAATAAGAAGATATCATTGGTATCATGTAAATAATTATTTATAAATATAGCAAACTAAATGTGAGATAATAAAATATTTAGTATGTTTGAAAACTTTATAAGTTTAACCCTACACTTCCTCACCCAAACTTTTATCTATTTTATCTGTCTATTTATAATATTTTTACATTACATATAATTTTTAATAAAAATATAAAATTTTATAAAAAAAATTATTATTTTGTAAAAAAAATAAAATTATTGTTACATCAATAAATTTTATATTAATCTCAGTCTCTCTTTCGTTATAAAAATTTGAATTTTAAGTCATTTTGTAAATATTACATCTTTATACTTGGCTCAAGAAATTATGGGAATTAATACGACCCCAAGCAGTGAAGTAACCGGGCCGGTTCAAGGACGGTTCGAGGAACCGCGTGCTGGGCCGGCAGCAGTTCCTAGGCCAGACCGGGCCGTGCCGAGCCGGTTCCCATTTTTTTTTCTTGTGGAACCGGCCCGGCCCGCTGAACCGGAACCGGCGGTTCCAGGCCAGTTCAGGGCCGGGCCCGGTTCGGTTTTTTTTTTTTTTCTATTGCGTTTTTCTAAATTTTTTTTCTAACTATATTTTTTAATTCCATTTTAATTTTATAACTCCACTTTTTTTAACTTTGTTTTTTTTTAATTAACTTTTGATAATTCACTTGTAATTAAAAATTAGAGACACAAGATTTTTAGAGTGGTTCCACCGAATTCGGTGTACGTCCACTACCAAGTTCATCACTTGGATTTTTAAATCCACTATTTTTTTTACATTATTTTGATAATTACGTCACTTTGATTTTGTTTTCTATTTAAAATGACTTGTAAACAAAAGGAAAATATTATTATTATTATTATTATTATTATTATTATTCTTCTTCTTCAACTTCTTGTTCATCATCTTCCGAGATTTTGATAATTCCTTGCATTCTTTTTTCTGCATCATTCCAATCTTTAATGCATATTAAAGTTTCTAAAGTGTCGTCCGCTAAATTTGTACGTTTTTCGGTTAACACTCGACCACCTGCACTAAAAGCACTTTCGGATGGTACTGTAGATATCGGAGGGGTTAGTACATCTTTAGTCACTTGGACCAAAATTGGATAATATGATGCATTATTTTTCCACCAACCTAATATATCATATAAATTTACATCATCAAAATCTTCTAATTTAGGTGTTTGTTTATATAAAAGTAATTCATTAAATGATGATGAAGATGTTCTTTGTTTTTTTCCTAACATGTGTAAGGGATTAAATGAAAATGAATATGATTGAATACTATTACTACTACTACTAGCTATATTATTAGTATTTAAATTATTAATTTCCTTTTCATATAATTCAAATATTGATCGTAAAGTATGAGATATTTGTTGTTTTAAAAAATGTGGGTTAATAGACATTTCAGATGAAAAAGTTTGTGCAAAACAATTTATTAACATTTCAACACTTTCAACCTTAACACGTGGATCTAATACACTTGCAACTAAATATAAAATTGGAAATTTTTCATAATATTTTAAAAATTTTGTTTTTATTGAAAGAACAATTTCACCAAATCTTTCTTCATTTTCAAATTCATTAAATATATAAATAATTTTACAAAGATTTGGTAATATTAAATTAGTAGTTGGATAATAATATCCAGAAAATAATTTTGTACATAAATAAAAAATTTCCAATAATTTTGTAAGTGTAGACGCAAATTCAAAAACGGTATTATCAATAAAACCATATTCGTAATTTGAATTTGCAAATTCAATTAAAATATTTTGAAAAAAAAGAACACCTTGTAACATGTTATTTGTTGAATTCCACCTACTGTCACATTCCATTTTAAATTTTTTATATTTTTTGTTATGTAAAATACATAATTGTCTCATTTCTTGAGTTTTTACAGCAGAATTTCTTATTTGATGAATTAAATCGCGAATAGGTTGTAAAAATAGTTCTCCCACTGCTAAACCATCCTTAACATATAAATTAATTATATGACATGCACATCTAACATGAAAAAAAGCTCTATTTAAAATTGTTTTTAAAGAATTTTTTAAACTATTAACCGCAATAGTATTAGCCGAAACATTATCAAAAGAAATAGAAAAAATTCTATCACTTATTCCATAATCATAAACAACATTTGAAATTATTCTAGCTATATGTGCACCAGAATGTGGAAATTCCCAACGTTGAAAAGTTAAAATTCTTTTTTGTAAAGACCATGAATTATTTATCCAATAACATGTTACTACAATATAATATTCTTTTTTATGCTCACTTTTCCAACTATCCGAAATTAATGAAAATTTACACTGACTAGTTATAAATTCTGTAAGTATACCATTTTTTAATTCCTGATATCTATCTAATGATCTCCTCCTACATGATTTTTTACTACTTTTTTTATAACCGGGTTGTAAATATTTTTGGACATATTCTTCAAATACATAACATGCAACTATATTAAGTGGTAATTCTTTTCTTGCTAGCCATTTTATTTGTCCAATTTTTTTTTATTCGAATTATATTTAAATGTACCAGTTATATTACCTCCCCCCGTAGAAATTTGTGTTTGTTTTGTTTGTGGTAATTTATCTGGATGATTATTAATTAAGTGTCTCTTAAGTGTGCCTACCCCCCAACCTTTTAAAAATTTATATTTTTTATGACAAATTTTACAAATTGCTTTTTGTTCATCATTTTTTCTTTCAAAAAATGTCCATATATTAAAATTATTTTTTTTAGTTTGTGTTGTATTAGATTCAGTGTTACTAGATTCGGTTTCTTCCAAAAAAGTTTTAATATCTATATGATCGGGAATTTCAAAAAATGGAGGAAGAGGAGATTGTTGAGAAGATTGTGAAGAGTATGTTCCGGCCATTTTATAAAAAAAAATTAAGATTAAAATTTTTAAAATAATATATACGATAAAATTTTTTAAAGGAAATTTAAAATTAAAATTTTTAAAAAGATAATATAAATGTAATGCAAATGCAAAAAAATAAATATGCAAAAAATTTAAATATACCGATTTGACGAATACCGCAGTTGTTTTTCGCAAAATCTTGAATGAGCTCCCAACCTTGTAATTTTCTCAAATCTTGATTAATGTAGATAATGGGGTATAAGGTGATGAAATGGTGTAAATTTTGATGGAAATGGTGTAAAATTTAATGGAAATGGTATAAAAAATGGTGTAGGTAATGTGGTATAAGAGAATAGAAATAGTGTAGAAATTGGTGGAAATGTAAATAATTGTGAAAATGTAGATAATGGAGAAAATGAAAATGGTGTATAAGGTGATGAAATGGTGTAAATTTTGATGGAAATGGTGTAGAATTTAATGGAAATGGTATAAAAAATGGTGTAGGTAATGTGGTATAAGAGAATAGAAATGGTGTAGAAATTGGTGGAAGTGTAAATAATTATAGAAATGTAGATAATTGAGAAAATGAAAATGGTGTATAAGGTGATCAAATGGTGTAAAAATTGATGGAAATGGTGTAGATAATAGTGTAGAAAATGATGGAGATGATATAAAAAATGGTAATACAAAGGAAATAATAATGAGAGAATGTAGTAATATTGAGAGAATGTAGATGTGAGAGAAAAAGAGAGATTTTGTTGTGGAGATTTTGGAAATGGGGTATAAGGTATTTATAGGAAAATTTTTTAACCCTATGGACCAAAATAATCTTAAAAGTAGTCGTTTTATAACTGTTGGGAGGGGTAAAATTGGAAAAAATTTCAAAATTCAAAAAAAATAGGGAAATTTGAATCGGAACCGGCCGGGCTGGGCCGGTTCCGTGCTGGTTCCAGTCCGTGTCGGTTTTCCAAATCGGGCCGGTTCCGTGCCGGTTCAAATTTTTTTGGAACCGGCCCGGCCCGCTACAGGAAACGGTTCCGGGCCGGGGCGGTTTACTGTAGCCTTGGGCCGGTCCCGATTTCGGGCTTGACCCGGGCCAGCCGGGCCGGTTTTCGGGCCCAAACCGGCCCGATTTCCACTCTCCCCAAGTACACAAATGTAGTTGTCATCACTCACTTATCAACTCCATATTAAGTAATGAGATGGTTTCACCAGTTTCAAAGTCTGGTTCATGATGACTTCTTCTTCGTCCCTTTTCTTTTTAATAATTTTTTGTTTTTTTTTTTATTTTTATTTTGTGGCGTTCGAATGACATGTGAATGTCGAAGATGGATGGTGGGGGCTGACAATTTTAACAGAGCAGTAAAGTTTGGCATTGTGTGTATTGTCATATCTGGACCCTTTTATTAATTGAGCTGAACGTCTTGAGTTCTGTCACGGGACAGCATATTTAATTTGACGTTACCCCAGCCGGGAAGGCAAACCTGTTGTTTTGATATGAATGAATTCAAAGTACGAATCCCATGTGGGAGAGAGAATGTATGACTCGTACACAACTCTCGAAAGGGGAGGATGTAACCCCGCAATGTCGTGCTTATATAGATATATTTTACGGACAGATACCGAATAAAAAGATACCCGTTACTTAATCAAATCTTAAATTTAAATTTTTAAAAAAAAATATATAAAAACTTATACTTAAAAAATTATCACCCAAAATGACTCTAATTATTAAAAAATATGAAAATTCTAATACATACTTTTAACGTAAAAATTAAACCAAAATAGAGTGAAAGCGAGTCATGTTTTTCTTCTTCATTTCCGATCACCGCAAAACCATCAAAATAATTTTTAGAACATATATAAATATTTTAAACCCTCGATTTTATTTAATAGATGATATTAAGTCATGAAACTTGAAATTAGAGACCCAATTCATTATGATAAATTTATATAGTCTTTCAATTATTAAAATCATATAATTGTTACTCTAAATTTGAAAAAACAAGATTAATTTTGTGAAAGTTTGAATGGACTACTAAAAATCGGTTAAATATAAACCAATTCAAATTCTTTTTATTCTCTATCATATTTAATTTCTTTTAGTTAAGTTGTTTCCATTAACTTGATTTTGAATCATTAAGAATTTGAATTTGAATAAAAAATTACTAACACTAACAAGAATGTGAATCAAATTAATTAAAATATAATTTTAAATATTAATCAGAATAATACGAAAAAATAATATATATATTAATGTTTGACATATGGTGTTTAAATATCTATGAAAACACGTTTCGCTTCCATAATAATCTCTCGGGACTTCGTGTATTTGGGTTATTAACCATTGCTTTCATTTGGCCACCTCATGTACACAATTCCCCCACCATTTTTTTTCACCAAACCAGCTCTTGATACCTCTGTTTTTGATATTTGACCATCGAAATCTGAGTCTTCCGATTATACCCATCACCAGCATAAAAAAGCCTAATCATTCTCTCTCTTGTTCACACCATCCTCTCCCTAGAAGTTTCTCTAACTTGCTTTATTGAGCGCTTACCATGGGGTTTTAGGCCGCAAAGTACTGTTGAGAGAGAGGGAGTTGAGGTGGTTGTGTAGATAATTACTCAACCAAATTTTGAGGATATTAAATTTCTACAAAGTGATGGTGATATTTGATTCTCAGAGTTTATATAAAATTCTCTCTTGCCGATATGAGCTGTATAATAATATCACCGAACCCCCTCTTTTCCCTTGGTTCGCATATATGGGACATGCTTCATGGCCGTGAGAACAGAGAATAAAACAGAAATCTTTATAGATGTACTCTGTGGTGGTGGCCAAATTAAGCCTCAGCGGCATGCACATCTACAAGATTATATAATACAATAAATTCAAAATGGACAACAGCAAGTGGGTCGTTAAGGTTTGATCAGAAAACTTTAACTTAGCTTAATATTTTTCATTATTTCTTTTTTTAAATGGGTAATAAATGAAAATTAAACTTTTCACAAAAATTAAAACTAATAGTATATTTATATTGTCAACGTTTCGTTGGTTTAGTGGACAAGACACTAACACTTTACATTAAAAATCGAGATTCGAGTCTTAATAGTGATAAAAATGATATTGGGAGAGCTCTCTCTCGATTGGGACTCGACAATAGCTTGATTGAGATTAGTTAGAGTAAAGTTTCAGATATACAAAGATAGACTAAGTTCAAGGGACCCAAAAAAAAAAGTATATTTATATTAAAAGTCTGATTTGAACCTAACCTTTTTAAACTGACATTTGGACCTTAGTTCTTTGGTCCAACTTGGGTCCAGTCCGAGGATTATGGGACTGTCCATGGATTGCTCTTGGATGCATAAGTTTTTTTTAACAAACTTATATTTAAAATGATACTCCAACTAATCTGATTCGAATTACTATTAAATTTTTTTTTTTAAAGGAAAACTATCCCAATATAATTTTTTCTATTCTCGATATTTAAATCCGAATTTTTTTTTATGAATAAAAAAAATTTAGACCATTTTCTTGATTTGTGCATGTTATCCTTGCATAGGGGCCATACTAATTTTCTCTGTATCGTTCCAATTTTATTAGATGTTCCCAAAAAGATTTCAAATTCAAATTTTAATAAAAAAATCTAATAGTTTTTTTTACTAAACCAAGTATACGCTTGGTCTCGTGGACACATAATCTGAGTGTGCCAGTTATGATATATAATAATTAATGCATACATATTATTTTCAAGGGAACAGTCTAGTGGTATAAATCTCCCTCTCTCAATCTGGTAATTTTAGATTTAAATTATTATACAACTAAAAAAAAAATTAACTCATACATTGCCATTGCAAAATCTTTGACATATAAGATATAGAAGTCCATCGACACTTATTGGTGTAGGTGGGAATGACACTTCGTCTTTTAATCAGATCGGGAGTTTGACTCCCACCGGGTACGGAGAAAACAATGTTGGGAGACCTCCCCCCAAATGAAACCTGATAGTGAAGTCGATTCAGGATTAGTCGGGACAAAATTTCGGATACCGAAAAATCTAGATATCAAAAAAAAAAAATTCATAAGCCCCGCCAAGCTTGCACATGAAATAGAATAACAACTACCTCAACTCTCAATCCGAAGAACTGAAATAGCTTAAAAAATATATCTTTTGCTTCTCTGTAATAGAAATTTAAAAAGATGGCGAGTGAAATATTTTTAATTTATGTGAAAAAATGCAAATGATGAAGCTTTGGAGAGGTAAGAATGGTAGCTAACAGCTTAAGGTTCTTGCGAATTGCTCGTAAGAGATAAGAATGCACCTTTGCCTCGTAGAATATTTCTTTAAATATTATTGTGCATGCCATGGACAATAAAATTGACTTGGATTTCCTGAAAACATGCATGAGAGTACCAAGAAACATAACTCTGAAACTACACTTCTTCCCAAAAAAATGAAGGAAAAAGTGGGGTTGGCTGTCTTTTTGTAATATAAACTTTAGTTTTGAGGAAGGCTCACAAACGGGTCCATAGCTCAGTGGTAGAGCATTTGACTGCAGATCAAGAGGTCACCGGTTCGAACCCGGTTGGGCCCTTTTTGGAAGCATTTCTTTCATTTTTTTTTCCACCTCTGATTTATGAACGAACTTTCTTTCTTGGGCTCGTTGATTCCAATGGAAATTCAAAAGCCTAAGCTGCAACGGTTGGGCCTTTGGGGCCTAAGAAGTCACACTAGATTTGCAGGAACATCGTAGGCCCATAAAATCTAAGAAGCCCAGATTCGGGTTTCCATCAGATCGAGATACAGCATCCACTTTAAGCGTTGGTGCGTCTTCCCATCCGGCGATGACTTTCCAAATCCCCACCGCTCAGATCTCCGCCCTAATTTTATTTAAAAATTAGAAAGAAAATAGTTTCACCATTTTTGTCAAAAATTAGTAAATTTTTAAAATATACCTAATTTTATTAAAAAATCTACATATAATTTCAAAAAAAAAAATAATAATAATATAAAAAATGTATCAACCATCCCAACAAAAACAAAATAAAGAACACAAAAAATTTTTCACGAAAAAATCATGAAAAAAATGAATAAATACCTAATTTTTTTTAACATTCTAATCAGTATAGAGAATGGGACTCCTCTGCTTTAACTTTTTATAGCTGTGTAATCTATCTCTCTCTGTTTTTTTTTTAAAGAAATACTAAAAAATAATCTTTTTTTTTTTAACAAAGATATCTAATTAATAAAAAGAAAACTTATGTGAAATTTCCAAAAAAAAATAAAGAAGAAAAAAACAAACACCATAAAGTGCGTCCAAAAACAACGGAAACAAAATATTTTTCACAACGAATAAATTAGAAGGTAATTATTAAACGATTATTTTCCTTTCCATATTCCAGAGTCAGTTTTGGCCATTCGAAACCCTCCCCCTTCAGCTTTTATCGCTGTCGGCGAACCCACTTCTCTCTATCTTTCTCTCTCTAGTAAGGGTTCGCCATCTCTCTCTCTCTCTCTCTGTCTCTCCGATCTGTTCTATTTTCAATTAATTTTCAATCAGATCTGATCTGATCAACCAATAATGGCGGCATCAAGACGGCTCCGAGATCTGCAATCCCAAACGGGAAACAAGATCTGCGTTGACTGCAATCAGAAAAACCCTCAATGGGCTTCGGTTTCGTATGGAGTCTTCATGTGTCTAGAATGTTCTGGAAAGCATCGCGGTCTCGGCGTTCATATCAGCTTCGTTCGGTCGGTGACGATGGACTCGTGGTCTGAGATCCAATTGAAGAAAATGGAAGCCGGAGGCAATGAACAGCTTAACGCATTTCTCGCCGGTTATGGAATCCCTAAGGAGACCGACATCGTCACCAAGTATAATACCAACGCGGCGAGTATTTATCGCGATCGCATTCAAGCACTAGCCGAAGGGCGAAATTGGCGCGATCCACCGATCGAGAAGGAGAACTTAGGGGTTGGGAAGTCAAAACCGCCGAGGAGTGGCGGCGGAGGAGGTAGGAGCGACGGTTTTGGCGGGAATGGTGGATGGGATAGTTGGGATAATGATGATGGGTTTAGGTCTGCGTCGAATGATATGAGAAGGAATCAGAGTACGGGGAATTTCAGGGGTGGTGGTAATGGAGGTAATGGTGGTGCCCCTGTGAGATCGAGATCAACGGAAGATATTTATACGAAATCACAACTGGAGGCTTCAGCAGCGAATAAGGAGAGCTTCTTCGCGAGGAAGATGGCGGAGAATGAATCGAGGCCTGAGGGGATTCCTCCATCACAAGGTGGGAAGTATGTAGGGTTTGGCTCCAGTCCGTCGCCCTCTAGAGGGAGTGTAAATCCTCAAGGAGATGTTTTAAAGGATACTGTCTCTGTTGTTTCGCAGGTAATTTGGAATATTGGGATACGGGTTTGATGAAATTTGTTTGGTTTTTTGTATTGGTTGAATTGAATTTTTTGGTTTTTGTTTTCTGTGAATAGGGTCTCGGTAGGTTGTCTCTGGTTGCAGCATCGGCAGCACAATCCGCTGCAAATGTGGTCCAAGCGGGGACGAAAGAGCTCACTTCTAAGGTATTGTGGCAATCATATTTATGCAAAAGCTGCACATCTTGGAAGATCACTGATGATAATAGGGCCCAAAAAAGGCCCTAATCAAATTGACACAATCTAACATTGTGTGGTTTCATTGGTCATTAAAAAGCATAAAATTATGTGACACTAGAGCTTGTCATTTTAGTTGTTGACTTATTTGTGTGTGTGTGTTAATATGTTAACATTATTTGGATACCCATTGTTGGTGAATGTGACCTTTAGCTACTTTTATGCATAGAAATATGATTATTAATGGATTATGTGTGCATTGTTGAAACAGCGTTGAGATTTTGTTGCACCACAGGATAGAATGTTTTAGCATTGTTTAACTAACATTATAAGTGTGCTGGTGCCTAAAATGTCAAGTTACACAAACTTAGAATTGATAGATAGGGGTCTTGAAAACAAGATAACCTTAAAAACTATGCTCTCATCTTTTGCTTTTGTCATTTGTTATTGAGTGATAAAGGCACATGCTTTATTTAGTAATGTACCCAGTGAAATGGTATTATAGGGACAAGTTAGGCCAAAGCCATTCACATACGAACTTTCTAGTCCTCTGGTTTAAGGTAGTTGATTGAAATTTGCTGTCAATCAACCAGTTATTGATTTGATCAACCAGAGGTGCTTAGGGTATGTCTTGAAATATTTGATTAATAATGTATAGTTGGAACTCTAGGTGATAGGTTATGAACTATATGAAAGCAAAGCAATTTGGGGTTCAGTATCTTACTTGGACAGAGCAAGAAAACTGAGAATTGAATTTGTGAATGAGGATATTTTAAATCTACTGCACTGAAAAATTGATTGGTTTAGAGTTTTTATCCTGGAAAACTAATATAAAATGAATACAGTAATGATCCTGAGGTACTGGTAGTGGTAGTAATGGCAGTGGGGTAGTAGTACAAGAGGTAGTAGCTGAGAGTGGGAGGTGAAAGTGGCTGACAATGACAACTAGAGGAGGTTGTAGTATTATTCTTGGTAAATTGGTGGCGCCAGTGATGATAGAGGTGGTGTATGGTGTTGGTATAGTGGCTGTGATAATGGTGGTAGTAGTGTCTTGGTGAGGACAATATCAATATGGATGGATGTGAAATATCATGATAGAGAGTAATTATGTTCATAAGATAGATCCAAAATTTTAAGATCATCATTAAATTGAAAATTGACAGCCTAATAAAACACTAGGAAGAGATAATGAAACATGTTATACTAACTTTTAACTTGACCATTGATGTAGCATTGATGCAGAATCTGCACTGGGGACATTGTAATTCCACATATTGGGACTTTAATTTAAATTTTGCATCAGGCTTTAAATGAAGTTGAGTAGAAGAAGCAAATTCTTGTTGCGAACTCAACTTGTTTGGGACTTGGTTTCTCTAAACCCTTTTTGTGCTTATGCAAATATTGATCGCCGAGTGTTAGTTCTAAGTTCACAAGGGTATCTCAGCTCCTCAGTGAGTCAAGCAGATAGCTCATCCCCCTTTTTGATGTTTAAACTTGTTGGGAGAGTGATTATGCTCCTATAGTTTTCTAAACTCGGATCAAGTCTTTGTAGATCGTTCTCTGATTATCAGTTCATTGACGATCAGCTCGTTATAACCTTGTCAGTTTTGTATTCCTGATTTCAGCATTATGTTTGGTAAAGAATGCACCAAGTAATTTACTCTTTCCTATTAAAATAAATATGTTCTTTTTCGAGTGATTGTTTTGTTATATCTTCTGAATTTCCCTACGTTTTCTAAATGGGATACTAATGATAAATAGAGCTACTTATTTGGATCAAGTATGTTTATATATTGGGGAGGAGATTAGAGGTTATGAAATTATAAGCATTTCTTTTTTTTTTTTTGTTTTACATGTTTTGAGCCTTTACTGTGATGTAATATGTACATGCGCAAGGAGTATCAATAGTCTCGGTGTCCATGTATTCTGTCTTTCATAATATCTGATCATGTTATGCTGATATATTATGAAGCATTATTGAAACCAAAATTGGTGTTTTTGCCCATGTGATTTCCACAAATCAATGTACACTACATATGAATGGAAATATTTTATACAGGGCAAATGTCGATTTTAGACTAATATCAGCCTTTTGGGAGTTACATCTCATCCTCACATTTAGTAGTAGTTGAAGATTTCTCTGTTTCTTTCTTTCTTTCTTGATGACTTGTATTGTTACTGACAAACATGATATTTGAAAAAGCTTGACAAGTCATCAAATGAAACCATCTTTTTTAAACAGGTGAGAGAGGGTGGTTATGATTACAAGGTGAATGAAACTGTCAATGTCGTCAGTGCAAAAACATCGGAGATTGGACAGAAAACATGGGGCATCATGAAAGGGGTCATGGCATTGGCTTCACAAAAAGTTGAAGAGTACACAAAAGAAGGAATCAACTGGAATAATGATCGCTGGCAACAAAATGGTAGTGAAAATAACGGGTATTACAAAGAATTTGGCAATGACTCTAAAGGATGGAACTCGGGAGGGAATTCTTCATCAACTGGCAATTTCAATTCTGTCAGCTCTGGCTCTTGGGATGATTGGGACCACCAGGATGATAGAAAGGAAACCTCAACAAAAGGAACATCATCCCATAATGGGGATAACTGGGCAGGCTGGGATGACGGCAAAGATGATGGATTTGACAATTATTACCAGAGTGCATCCGATAAGAAAGCTGCGGGTCACAATGGAAGTTCTGATTCCCGGTGGACAGAAGGAGGATTCCTCTAAGGTTGGTACGTTCTCAATTTACTTTCTCATGATAATTTTTATTTCTTTCCATGTTGGCAAAGCCTTGTGTGTTTTAAAGAGGTTACAAATGTATAAGTTTCAACAGGGGGCTAATTGCCCCTGTAAAAGGGAAGACTGCCGGCCATGTTTGTGAGGAAAGCTATTTGTGTCTTGAAAATCAGAAACTTACTTCTTAATTTGTAATGACAAGTTGTTAATTTTTTTTTTTTTTTGGCACTTTTTTTTTTTGGATATTATTCTTCTTTAATTATGTTATCTTTTCCTTTGATTTGTCAAACAATTCAATATGCATTAACTTGTTAAAAACTGCTAAGGGTTGAGTTTGTGGGAAGAGGAGCTTATGGAAGCTGTGTGTATGTCCAGTGTTTGCAGTGAGGCTATCATATAACAATTTTTTTTATTTGATTAACAAATATTTATGCATTTGTAAGATGAGATCTTTAAATTGCTAGTAAGAACATTAAATCACATTTAGCACATGAGCTTGGTCCAGAAGTTTTGATATCTGAAGTTAGGGAAAAGGGAATTTGAGTTACTAATGTTTAAAAAATTTGTCGTCTCCTTTTATTTTTTAATTATTCTGACCCGGAAATTCTACTAATCAAGTCATTTGTATTTTATATCTCCTTTTTATTTATAAGAAAGAAAAAGAAAAAGTCCAATTACAAGTGCCTATGTAGCATATCTCTAGTTAGAAAAATGAGTTAGGAGTATGAATTGAGACTATAAACAATCAAAGAGCAAAGTTCATAGCTAGAGTCCATTAGCTGTCAAAAAAAAAAAAAAAAAAAGAGGATACGGTCTCAATTTTTAACAAAACCTTAAAACTTGTTTGTGGTGCTCTACAAGGTCAATACTGATGATCTGTTACAAAAAAGGAGACCTAAAGTTCTCTCTCCTCTCCTGATGTTTGTGTCATGAGCTACAAAAATCTAGAAATAGAGATCACATCACATATTTTTGAGTTATTCTATCGTGCCAAACATCTGTAATTGCCTATTTGCTGTATTTGAAAACGAGTGGCTTTGCCCCAAAAAGCCTCCCTGAATTGTTTTTCACAAATTTTATTGGTCTTAGAGGGGACAAAAATGCTTGCTTGCTTTGGAGATGTGCTTTTGTAAGTATTCCTTGGGATATCTGGAATCTGAAAATCATTGGTTCTCTCCTTTGGGATTAGGTTGTGTTTTATGCTGCTTTGCACGATCATGCCTCAGGGTTCATGAGATTATAGTTTAGAGGGGATTGTAGAGCAAAGCTGTTCGTTATTAATAGTGTTGCTCGTTTTCCTCATTTCTGATGATTTCTTTTCATTAGAAGTTTATACATTCCCTATTTCATCTAGATACAATTTCTTTTTCCATCAAGAAATTTTTAACAAAATCTTGAAACTTTTGTGTGATGTGCAATGATTGAATTTTCAGGCTTTTTTTTTTTTGGGAGGCGGGTTTGTGGTTACATAATGAAGTTTCAATGGTTTACCCAAATCAATAGAAGCATAAGAAAAAGAAACTGTATGTTATAAAAGCATAAGAAAGATAAAACATGTAATCTAATCAAAGTGAACATTTGATGCCACCGGTCAATACTGAGAGATATATACTCCAGCCTTTATCATATGATCCAGACATAACTATTTTCACAACATTTGTGCTAATATTTTCACAAGCTGCCAAGCAGGACTCGATAGATCAACCTAGTCCCATGCTTTTTAGCTCAACCTATTGCTTCAATTTCTTTGTTATGTCCTTAGTACTTTGTAATTTTGATCTAGGGTTCTAGTGTGCTAATGAAGGGTCCTCCTGACCTTGCTAGAGTCGGCAGTTTGCAACTTCTGTTTGGCCGCCATCTCACGGCCTTTGTACAATTGGATTCCTTGTAGTAATTGTATAGAATCTTCCGTGCCTGTTTTTTGTTTTTTTTTTTTTTTTTTTTTTTTTTTGGGTTATTATACTTGAGCTTCTTCGGCATTGTATGAGTTTCTGCTGCTGGATTACCAGCATAGATGACATGATTCCTTGGCCTGATGATGCCGAGAGATCTCCAATTGGCAAAGCTTTGCCAACAATTATGAGTTCATATTTTTTGCTATGGCCAACCATCAAAACCTCCTCCAGAATGTTGATTGGCGGATCTCTCTTCGTAATCTAATAACCAATTTGACCTTATCTGGAACTGTGCCTAACCCCTGCCTGCGCTCATGGTGTTATATGCGAGAAAAATATGGCATTTTAAAGTCAAAAAGTTTTTGTTGCGATGTTAGGGTAGCTAAAGGAGAGGGAGGGGGCATCTTACCTTCGCACTTGCAATTTGTGTTGGTTGAGAAGCTGTAGTTCTTCCCTCTTATCATCTTCTGGTAATGGCCATGACATGATGCTGGTATTCTTTGTTCTGCCATTTTTAATGAATCTAATCATGGTCATCTTAACAAAATACTAAAGCATAACAAGATCAATGGACAGTCGATTCAATGATATGGGGTGTTGGGTTCTTTAACCGAGTCTCAATTTCAAAACTTGAAAATAGAAAAGACAATATTGGTGGGTCTTTGTAAATGTTTGAACTGGATTAATAAGAGTATAGTTTGGGATATCGATGATGATGAAAAAAAAAATAGAAGCCCCACCCAGCTTGTCTCCTTTAGCTCTCTATACCTTCTGAAGGGGACAGGAAGATATGCATGCTTTGACTTTTGTGTGGTGATCAAGGTTTACCAGGTGGTTGGCGCATTTGTTTCCTTTTCTACAGATGCGAGATACCGCATGGACCGTGACAATTCTCTGACGGCCTTTGAGTAATAATTCTCCACACATGGTCCACACTTTCCAGTACCTCGTTATCACTTCTTTCCGGTGTTTGTGGAAGGGGAACAGTAGCATCATCACCCTCTTATTTCGGCAATGGGGCAGGTGCCCACATGCACTGTGAAAAGTGCAGAGAGCTGTCAACATAATTGTATGGGCTACTGTACCAAAAAACAAAATAATTGTATGGGCTGTTACACTTGAGTAGTAGATTGTCTTGATCACATTTGAAAAGCACCACTCTTTGAACTGAATGAACTTTATCCTCGTGCTGACCCAAATTACAGTGGCTAACAAACGCCATAATCGTTTTTCATTTTGCTTGTAAAACGGGCACATAGGCCCTAACCAATGGGACGAATCCCGGTCAAGAAAAGACCAGAAGAAGGCACTAGCCGAAGCCAGATAAACCAAACAAACAGAATCAAGTCCGAACACACCAAAAAGGGGGCTACAAGAAACCACCAACGAACGGATGTTCCACGGGCTGGTTGGATATAGAGGAAGATTGACAAGGACCAACGACCCAAACACTAGCAAAACTTGGCAAATCAACGAGGGAATGATGTTTATCAGAGACCCACTCAAGCAAATCTGATTGATCGAGATTGATTGGATTATCTTTTTTTTTTTACAACATTGACATAAAACACGCCAGCCTTCCAACACCCGGACCCTACAAGAGGGATCCGACCGCCCGCTGTTGATTTGCACGAAGAAAATTGATAGCCACCATTAACGGTTGTTTGAACTCTCTAAATCAACTCCAATCTTGTCGGAACCTTGAAAAACTGCCATTGGAGTTACTGGCATATGCTGACGCAATTACCGCAGTTACACCCTTGATACTAACCGGCGGCCGCAGTGGTTAACACTATAGAGAGAGAGAGAGAGAGAGAGAGAGAGAGAGAGAGAGAGAGAGATTGGGACGTCGATCCCATGGAGGATAGACATTTTTTTTCTTGGCGCATATTAAATGTTTGCCGGATGTCACTCAAGTTGTGTATGCTTGCTCAATAGACGGGAAGAAAGCCTTCCACACTGTGGATATCAGGGTTTTATATCTTGAATTAGTTGCAGGTTTGATCCTTCTCTAGATTTTGAGGGTGACCTTGAACTCCTCTTATTTTCATGGTACACAGAATTGAGAATTGAACATAAATAGAAGTCACACAAAAGTTTTTTGTGGAATTTGAACTTGCTTGACCTTTGGTTGTGAATGTGATAAAGAAAAAAAAAACAAATGTTCAAACAAGGTTATGGCAAGTGGACCCTCTAATTTCTGATATTTTGATATTTTGTCTCCTCAAAGACTCCTTATTTACACTATTTCGAAGCCAAAATCCCTTTGGGCACACAAATACATCCACTAGAATTCTTAAATAGAAAACCTAGTCGGCTAGTAAAAATATAGACACACATATACACATATACACCTTTTAAACCATGGGATCAGAGCTATAATCCTCATTAGGAGCTATCTTGCACACTGGGGCCTCTTCCGTATGGGCCACATCGTGCTGTTGCATCACTAGCACTGAAGACAGCACGCCGTGGCCTGGCGAGGCCAACACATCACCAATTGGGCCCAACTCGGCGTGCTCAGCGTGGCGCTCCGCCAGCTTGGCTACCATACTAGATGGAAATCGGCCTTTGCCCACCACCATTAGGTTGTATTCCCCGGACCGGCCCAACCTCAATACCTCCTCTATAATGTTGCTTGCTTGTCTCTCCTCATATGTTACATCTCCACCGTATTGCTGCCGGAACTCCGACACCGCCATGTTGTCCAGCTCCTAATTTTTTGCATTGAAAAATTTTATGATTAAGATTGGACTCGTCTGTGATTATGCAATGTTAAAAGACCATTTTCAGTGTGAGGGCAATTTGGACAAGTAAGAAACTTTTATTTGGTGTTGACTATGACCAAGTGGGGCTCCTAGTTCTTGTTTCGTCCATGCATATATCTACCAAGTTTGAACCCTATTTGAGAGGCAGGTGGGAAATCAAAGACCAGACGTAGAAGTTTAATGTAAAAAATTAATAATATAATAACAATTTAAGTCTATTTAAAAAGTTCAATTTTTATAATGTTTTTTCTTTAATTAATAAATATTACAAGTGAATTAAAATAAAATAAAGATAATTAAAAACTTTCGTTCTTAAAAATTCTTGCTGAAAGTGAAAAAATCCTAAAGGAACAAATATAGAAGGAAAATGACATTGAAAAAGGATGATTCAAGTTTCGTTCGACCGCAGTTATGCTCTCCCATGGGTTCTCAGGATTGTTTAAAAATCATAACGCTAAGTTACAAGTGAAAGAGACTGAGAAGTCTCGAGAGTGGTCACGATCCTCCTTTTCTAAATTTAAAATTTAGAATTCGAATTCTTGTATAACAAAAAAAAACAAATTCTGTTAATGTTAATCAAGGTCCACATGCTGTAGTTGGTGCCCATCAAATACGCAAGTGTTGTTTTACAATAAGTGTAGTTATGTATAGGATTTCGTTTGCAGAAGCAGAAGGTAAGTTGAAAAAAAGACATTATTTTTCTTCCTCCTCACGTCAAAGCCAACTACCAAAAAATGAATCTCCACCCTCTTGCCAGAAAAAGAAAAAAGCTACCTTCTAATAGTTACCTTCCCGTTTGTATTAACCTATGTGATGGCAAGATAATCCAAATTTAATAAACGACCTACTATGCTCCAGAAAAACTAAAAAATATTTTTTTTTTACCCTAAAAAATAACATTTGTCAAGGTAAAAAATGTTTTTATCTTTCGAAAAAGCCATAAAATTGGAAAGGAGAGTCTTTACCTGTTCTCTTTGACGATCCATGACAGCAGTTGAGAAGCTGTAACTATTTTCAGTACTTTTTCCTGGTGAAGGCTTCAAAACAACATTGCAACTCTCTCCGCCATCTACGAACCTCACAACTGTCACCCTGACTCCCGGATGCTCGGCCATGCGCCCACCGAACACCAGTGCCTCTCTATCATCGGGCCCACCAAAGAACACAATGCACACATTATTGTGTATGGTGCTCACACCCGAACCCTTCGGGGTGTCTTGGGTCCCACTCACAAATCCACGGTCCACAAGCAATGCAACGGAACACTGCGCCTCTTTCATCACCCTCTGATTCACCATCCTCCATTCGTGTCCCATATTTTCAATCGAGTCATTGCTTTGATCTTTCCATTGTTTGTGGAAAGGTAAAATAATCATTGACGCACTTTTTTCATCCGCCACGTGGCATATATCCTCGTGCATCGTGGCCAGTGACGATATTGCGGTCATGGGTCGGACCTTGACCCGGCCCACTTGCCCGTATGCTTCGAAGGCAACACCGATCCGATCGTGTGATTCACCTAACTTGGCCCGGTTGAAGAACGGGAACCCGTTTCGGCGGGCACGTTGCGCCATGATGATTGATGAGGTTCGCTCCGTGAGCTCCACTAGGTGCATTATGTAAAGTTTGAGAAGAGAGCGTTTGGTGCTTCTAATTGACTCGATCAAGTTGATCAGTGAGGGTACGTTTCTTGGCCCATGGACGCAGGCCAGGAGGCGGAGCTCATCTTTGGCATTAGGAGAAAGTGGTGAGTCTCGTTGAAGGCGGCGCTGAGTTTTAATTGGGTGACCTCGAGCGGGCTTGTAAATTGCCATTACTATTGGGGTGGTCATAAAAGTTGTGACGAGTGCCATGAGGACTAATATTGCAAATGTTTCGTCATTAAGGACCTGGCAATTCAAAATACGAATAATCATTCGATATACGGAACAAGAAAAAGAATGATAAATAATGAGGCCAAACTTATTCTCCAAATACATTCCTAACAAGTGTTAAAATTCACTTTATTTCATGAAGATGATGCATCCTTTGTAAGAAAAAAAAAGGGATAACTGAGGTTAGACCAAAGTGACATTCCCTAACATGTTGCCATTATGAGGCCCATTTGATCTGAATCTGGCGGACAATTTCAGACTTTTTGAAATGGGTCACTCCAAAATGGCCCCAAAAATTGACATGTAGTGGGGAACAAAGACAAAAAAGGAGCAAGAAACTAAAAGACAATGTAAGGAATGGAAGGATCAGGGGAAAAAAAAGCCTTGGGAATAAAAGTACGGGGAAGAGAGATTCACTGAATTATGCTATATGTGGGCTCCAGACAGGGTAATAGACGAGACAATCTCAAAAAAGATTCAGCCATTTAGTGCAATTTAACCAACACATTCTCAAGTCAAAGGTTTAGTCGATTCTTGTATATACCAAACCCAGCTGTCCTCGGCACGTTTTTGTTATTTTGTTAAGCAGCAACTGTGTATTTGCCTCATGAACTTTAATTTCGTGTACCAGCATACACGTAAGAACTGAGGTTTCAGACAAACACAAGTGGTTGAAATATAGATCTAATCGATTTCGATCATCCAATAATATTAAAATCTACCCATGACAAGTTTTTTAAAATCATGTAAAAAATATTTCCTCGTAGAAATGTTATAATTATTCCTAGGCAGCAAGCAAAGTCCAAACAAGCAAACGACAATCGATCACCAAGCATACTATTCAAAATAGTAAAAATAGGATCAATAATGATAAAAAATACAGGCACTTCAAATTTAAAACTGACCTCCTTTTCCTTGCCAATGTTGAGAACAATCAGTTCAACCAAGCCTTTAGTATTCATCAAAACACCCAGAGTGATCGACTCTCCGGCTGGAATCCGACACAGCATCGCCACAATAAACGTTCCCATGATCTTTCCTGCGCATGCCGTGGCGATTACGAGCCCCAACAGACCCCATGCCTCGGCGCCTTTAATGGAAGCAACGTTGGTCTTGAGACCACTCGAAGCAAAATAAAGAGGAAGCAGAAGACTGGTAACAAAATCCTCAATCCTTACAATCAATCTCTCCGCAAATTCTCCCTCTTTCGGAATCGTTAGACCAAAGACGAATGCTCCGAAGATTGAATGGATTCCAATCATGTCAGTTATGAAGCCCGAAACCATAACCCCTGCTAATGTCAAGCAAATATAGAACTCGTCGAATACGTCGTGGTCGGGCGAACAACGTTTGGCTACCCATGCCATGGCTGGCTTGATAACTACTAACATGAAAACTACGAATGCCACACCACATAGCATGACCCAAACAGAAATGATTGGGCTCTTGTGACTACCGTCGCCATTACCTAATTGTTTTACATAGTATCAAAGCAGAGCAAGTTTATAATTTTTAAAATAGAGTAATGATAAATGAGAATGAATCATAAATCATATCTTATGTAACAATTCTTATTAGTATATATTTTAAATAATTAATTATTTGATATTACCTGCCAAGGCAATAGCCAGGGCTAATAGAATCCAGGCCGCCACGTCATTGAAAGCGGCGGCGGCCATCGCAGTTTCGCCAACACGAGTGGTTAGGAGTTTTAGTTCGGCGAGAATGCGGGCCAAGACGGGAAAAGCGGTTATGGAGAGAGCAACGCCCATAAAGACGAGGAACTGACCATAACCGACTTTGTCGGCTCCGTCAACGGTTTTGCGGAGGACAAAGGCGACCCCAATTCCGCCTAGGAAAGGGAGGGAGATTCCGGCAGCCGCGATGCTGAAGGCACGGCGACCGCTTCGGCGGAGGGAGTTGAGGTCGAGTTCGAGGCCGACGAGGAAAAGGAAAAAGAGAAGCCCGATGGAAGCCACGGTTTCTAGTATTGGCGTGCTCCATTTGGGGAAGATTCTGTTCATGTACGCTTGGTTTCTTCCTATGGCCGATGGACCCAGAATGATCCCACCCTGAAAGAAAAATTAATAATAAAGTAACCAACAAAATGAATAAAACTACTTATCCTTGCTACACGTATTCAACATTTTTCAAAGATAAAAACAAAAAGTATACAAGGTTTGATTTTCTAATAATTAAATTTGATGGAGAGAGAGAGAACATACGATAATCTCAGCAATGACTTTGGGTTGGCGAAGAGGCTTGAGAAGAAAAGCAAGGAAGCGACTAAGAGATATGACTATAACCGTTTGAACTATCAAGAGAGGGAAAGCAAAGTCCAGAGGATTATCACCTTGCCAAACCCCATTCGATGAGGTTTGGATTGAAGTTATGTTTACCATCCCTCACCAAAAATATTGAATAACACCAAATTAATGAGATGCTAATTTTCCTCCTCTATTTTTGAATTTTTTAAGTTGGCTTTTTTGGGTGGTTGAAAGAAAAAAGTGCCCTCTCGAGAGACTTCACTTGTGCTGCGTGGGAGAAAGAGTGAGAGATCGCTGGGCATTATATAGTATTCTTATGAAGTGGGTCAGTGGGTTGGATGTCCAGGTGCAGTTTCTTGCATCTGTTGTGACCAAAAAGATCACTTGACCTTTCGTGTGAAGCAAGGGTATTTTGGGAATGTGGTTAGAGTTTGAGTCTGCTGGGGGAGGTTGCAAGCTGCAACAGCTCATCGCCGGCGGTCATTCTATTATATTTTTTTTCAGAACCAATTAAAAATGGGCCACGGAATCGTCTTGAACTGGCGAGTGCGCTGCGCATTCCATACGATGCGTCAAATTCGACACCTTAGGTTTTTAATATCATTATCAATTCAGATTCGGAATCTGTATTTTGCTTGTAGTCGTCTATATAGTTTGGGGCAAGATCTAGTATTGTGGCACGAATCAGTCACTAGGGAGCATAACCCGAACAACCGACATAGAGAGAGAGAGTGGGAAAGAGAGAGAAGGAACATGGGACGCCAGTGAGTGCAAATCAACAAAAAGGTATATTCCAATTGCCCAAAACAAAGACAAAGCACGGCATAATGGGGTCCGCAAAATATTGAGTGTTCGTTCTAAAGCTTTGTTATAATTGTGCTTTGAAAATGTTCACGAAGACCATCCTACCATTACCCTCTTGATGGAATAGTAAACAAAACAAAATCTAAATTATTTAAAATTTTATTATTATGAAAATAGGTCATCACATGAGGTTGGAGGAACTTGCTTAGGCCAGAAAAGAAAAATAATGCAAATAGATTATTGTTTCATAAGGCAAATGTTCAAATTATAAATACACTGTTATCATTTTGCATCTACAATCATAAGTTGACTTTTTTAGGAACCAGACTCAAAAAGCGGATTGGGTGCTGACATGGCAAGCTTGTAGACAAATTCGTTGAGTTCCTAGTTTCTGATGGTATGTTTCGTGTGAGACGAGATTTACAACACTTTTGGTGAAACTGTGATTCTAAATTATTTATACATTTCAACGCCAAAGTCCCTCTCAAACAAGCAAATCGTCTTAGTTTAGAAATTTCTCGTTCCATTCCACCACGTCTCTCTCTCATTGCCATAGTCCATATCGAGTTCAAATTTTCGTTATGAAATTACCGTTCTACCCACCACAGTTTACTGACGCTTTCTTGGAAGGTTCAATTTCTTTTATCTTGCTCTTATTTACATCTATTTTTTATTTATCGGTGATATGAAAAAGCAAAAAAGGAGAATTAAGCGGAGTTTGTTTTTAGTGTCGTATTGGATAACGTGAAAATCGCAGTCAACTTTTTTTTTTGGGGGGCCCCCGGCGGGGGGGGGGGGTTGGGGAGACGACAAAATGACACTAAATGCCGTTCTTGATTACAGTTTACTCACGTGGCGCAAGATTATACTAATAGGTTTTTATTTTTTGCCACATGTCGTAGGCTTGGGGGCAATCAGGGTAATCAAGTAAATTTGGATCTTCCTGATTTCTGCTGTCGCATCGATACGAAGTTTCGGTGCCTTGATCTGAGCGACGGCGATTGGTGGTCGAGTTAAAATTGTTCATGACGAAGACGTAGACCTCCGAAAGAATCACATGATCCTCACGTGCACAACTTTTTATTCAAGTCAATAAGCATTTTTGACCAACTTAACTTCCCCTAAAAATAAATAAATATCCTAAGACATGTAATAAATTTATCGTCGAGAAAAAATAGGAAATAGAGCGGGACCTAGGTCACATATAAACGAAAATGAAAAATGAAAAACAAAATAAAAATATGAACAAACATGTAAATATAAAAATAATTAATCATAAGAAAATAACTTAATAAAAATTATAATTAAATAAATAAATAATTCATTAAATATAAAAAATATAAAAAATTTTGTATATATATATATATTAATTAATTTAATGTGAAGAAATATTAAGGTTCAAAGTTCAATGTTTCGTACATCATAGGTGGCGACCATAAAAGAACCTTCAAACTTAACAAGAGATGTCGTGCCAAAAATGTGGGATAAAAGAAATAAAATAAATTTGTTAACTTAAATTCTTTGGAAAATAAAATTCTCCAATTAAAAGCCTAAATTTGTGATATGGTATTATATTATTTTTGTTACTTTAATATGTTTTTCTCTATAACTTAATGTGTGTAAAAAATTTAAAAACATACTTATATTATTTTATAACTTAACATATTTTTCACGTACATGAAATTTAAAAATTTAAAGAGAATCTTAACGTGTGAAAATATTAAATAAAGATAAACTAAATACAATAGGATTAAAATTTGTGATTCTCCGGCAGATATTTATATTGATACTGTGACCTAATAGATAAAATAAAATTAAAAAGATTGAAAAAATGAATAAGAAAAATAGAAAAAATTTAGGTGTGATTTCTAATCTTTTAAAAGGTCATAAATACTTTTGTTCTGAGCTAAGTCCATTGCCACTTGCGACTCAAATTAAAATCCACATGCATGTTGAATTAATTATGAATAGAGGGAATACTATATTATACTTTGACTAATTTAAAATTCAGAACATATCACATAAATATAAAAATTATCTATTTTAATATCTTATTTAATTATTAGTAATATGTTGAAATAATTATTTCTTTGTACCCAATATAGGCAAATTTGATCTGAAGTACTCTTGTTGCGAAAAATATTCCGTGAGAAGGATAGACAAGCACCCTTAAAAGTGAATAGGTTATCTTTACTTGCAGGTCCGTTTTCAAGGTAAGTACAAGGGGGATAGGGAAAGGATGACACACAGCCTTACGTTAACCCGCCACATTTCGTGAGTTAGATAGAGAGTGAGGCATTGCATGTTCATTATCATTTACAATCAGATTGCTGCCACAAGTTGGTGTACAATTTGCAAACAAAGTGTATTCAAGTTCAAGGTCCAACGATTGTACGGCAAACTTAGATAATGCCGTTGACATTTTCCTATTTATTTTGGCAGTTATTTAGTTTACGTATGTTTATGGTACTACCGTAAACGAAACCACCATTTTTTTTAATAATTTGACGTTCGCAAAAAGTAGAAAATTATGAAATGATATATTGTATTAAAATAATTATTAAGATTCACAATATCTTTTTTTAGGTGTGTTGTTTTTTCCTCCCTTTGGTGAGTAAAGAAGTAAAAGGGGCAACCGATTGTGAAAACATAATTAACTTAAAATTTAATCCCTCATTGTTCTTGCCCTTGGTTATTACAATTTTATTTTTTTTTTTACTTGATCGTGTTATCTGAAAACTCAACTAAATTTGCTCGAGCAACTATGAGACTCAATTTAAGAATCAATTATCTCAACATCTACTTTTCATTTTTAAAAGTCAAATTCAAAATTTTAATTAAAAGAGTTAGGCTATGTCACTAAACCTAAACTCACATGTGTTGAGTCCCTTAGTTATTGCAATATTAAAAAATCTACGAGTTACTGTGTTCTCCGATGCTTGGGCTGAGGCAAGACTTTCCTTTTTTGGGGTGGGGGGTGGGGGAAGAGGCTGTTGATCTCAGATTCAAGGTTCTCCAATTTTGCAATCGTTATAAATCCAAAAAATGTCCTGGTTACCGCCGTAGAATTCCCATGTTCATCAGAACAAGATAACTAGAATTAGGTCACTCTGTCTCAAAGTATAATACAAGTGATTCGGAAGCAAAATTTTATACATCTTTAAATTTAATGTGTTATGCTATTTTTTTAATTAATCAGTGTAAATAAAGCATTGTAAATTTACATACCCTTTTGTAATTTGGATACTTTTTAAGATAATATCTGATTTTTTCTCATTATTTGTGTAAATACATCATTAAAAAAAAAAACCAAAAAACGAAAACAACAATCATCCAACATCTTATTATAAGGAGAGGAACAACTTTTTTGAACAATAATCAGTTTTGCCAATAGAAATACTAATGGGGACTGGGTTGTAATTATTTATTTTGGAGACAAAAATATTCTCAATTAGTTGCATAGTGTTAATCCTTTTAGAATCATGAATAGATCCTCTGAACCAACATTACAGAGCAAGTCAAGGATAAGGAAAACCATGACCACTACGTCATATTTCTGAACCCTTCAAAAGATGGAAGTGGAACTATAGATTACCACTGCAAACTTCTCCTTTATTATTTCAAGTTGAGGAAATGATTTCCAGAAACATTGAACAACCCCACAAATTGCTCAACTAGATCAATAGTCGTTCAAATCAAATCAGATGTCATATTCAACATTTTGTAGGCAACAAGAAGTCCCATTTTATTACGAACCTCAATTTTCATCTGATGGTACTCGGATCACAGGACCCTTGCAAAAAGTGTTCTTTTAAAGTAATTAGGAGCACCATTCCTGTGATTTCCACGCACCATCATTTCCTTCTGCTTGGTATTCCTATTGACCACAAGTTTTTATCCTTTTGGTCCTCAATCACTGTTTTGTAGTATCTTCACCGTTGAATGTGGCGATATTGGTTATACACTTGATCTTAGCCAAAAGGCTAAGAAAGTTACATGATATTGCTTATTTTGGCCCTGCATTTGATCATACCTATTAAGCCCATATTTTCATTTTTTTTTTTTTTTTTTTGTGGTTAAGGCTTTAAAATATTTTGAATTAGCTAATTACGTGAGCACAAGTTGGCCATCTCATTATCATTAGAAATTATGCAACCCTGTTGAAAATCTATCCTATACCTCTATAACAAAAGAGAAAAGTCTCGTCTGAAAATTATTAATAGAACAAGCTTTCTTTTTCTAGACCTGTATAATTGTGATCTAATTTTCTCATCATTTTATCTTTGAAGTTGGCCATGTGGCTAGACATTTACGGTATATCATTGACTCAGACAGAGGATTGACTTGGATACATATGATGTCACTCTTTATCTCATAGGCTTCCAACTTGATTGATAATTAAGAAATTACCTCCTAATCATAGTCTCAAAATAATATGTATGCAAAATAAATAAATTACCACATGTATTATCACGGATACGTCAACTGTAGATTGTTTAATAAAAGGGTGAACCTAAACTTCTACCCATTCATCACGGGCACCCCAATATAATTATTATTATTATTTATTTTTTTTTTTTTTGGGGTGTGGTGGAGGGAAGATCTTTCATGAAAAGTTTTGTTCCAGGAAAATTTGGATTTTGTGCGTCACCAGGGACATCGCAAAGTCAAATTTCAGATGCCTAGTTTGGGTTCTTCGTGGAGATTCAAGAGGCATTAAATTGTCAATTCCACCTTTACTTTTCACCCCACTTGAAGAATGGTGGGGAACAGGGTAAAGACAGGTTACTCGTGAGAGTCAAACCATCTCTCCACCAAAGAAAGCGGGGTTGGGGGGAGAGCAGAAGGCCTGGATCTCCCATTCAAGGAGATATGGATTTAGGGCTTCTTTGCCAAGGTATGACTGGTTAATGTGTGTGTCAAATATTTTTCAGAAATTTAAAATTAAAAAAAAAAATGCACACCGTGAATTAGACCTTTTTAGATAGTGAACGAGAAATACCCTCGTGAATAGTTACGAGGAAAATGATGTAACTCGATGCTTCACCCGAATCGCCTAATAAAAATCTTCATCAACATAGATATTGTAAAACATTTTACTTGCAACATAAGCACGCATGCGTGGCTGTTTTGGCCATTGTATTTGGAAGTCTCCCATGCCTTAAAATAGATCATTACGACAAGGATGTCAACCCTTATCCACAGCAAAATACCCACCTGGACTTGAATATGTTCATGGTTCAAGCTGAATTATAAAAGTGAAACAAACTGAATGGTAGTTTTCCAAAATGGCTAACCGATTTTCAATTTAAAAATGGGAACTAAAATTGTATTAAAATGTTTAGTTTCAGTTCTTCATTTTAAAATATCAAAAATCGTCCATTTCAACTCAAACTATGAAAACTCATCGATTCAAATTGAATTTTTTAAAAAAATAATTTGGCATCCCATATTGTTGATTCTTCCTTGGCTTCGTGCATTAATGCTTGCACGAAGTCTTTAGTTACTTTAAAATTTAAAATCTTCTAAATTTTAAATTTCAAACTTAAAACGTTCACAAATTTTAAATTTTAAAAATATTAAATAATAACATAAACACCCTTTCCCTTATTCCTTTCTTTTCTCACCGAATCAATTTTTTTTTGTTTTTCTTTACTCTCTTGATGTTCTTAACATTCTGTCAAATTTTCATATTGAGTTTCTCTCTCTCCAAATTTATCCTTATTAGATATATTACATTAGTTATATTTTGTTATATACTCATATTTTTTATTTATTAAAAAGTGAAAAATGACAAGTAATATGCGCAAGGGTAAGAGCAAAATGGTGTAATTTCAAATTGAGCGAAATTTTGTACGAGAAATAATCATAATGACCGTATCTGGCGAGCCATTCGAAGGCATTGATCATTTCAAACAAGATAGTGATGATAATGAAAACAAAAAGATAAGCGAATGAAAAAAAGCAAGCGAATTGCGTGAATTTTGATTCCTATACAACACGATACACAGGCAGATTAATTTTTGAGAACAAAATTTGAGTTTAAACTCTTTCTCCTTTCTTTTTTTCAATAATTTTTATTTTTTACGATTCGAATTCTAGAATCCAAACTGCAACATTTTAAAAACAGACAAAAACCCAAATTATTTAAAATCAGAATAAGAAACTAGGATCGTTTTTTTTTTTTTTTTTTTTTTAATATTTGATTCAGTTTTCTTTAAATTAAAAATTAAAAATTGGATCCGTGATTGTGTCTACGTATACGTGGACCTTCCATAAAGTAAAATTCATAAAAGACCCAGCGCAAATAATGAGGACAATCCAAATAAAAAAAGATAAGATTATTTAGCAATTTGATTATTTTACTGCATCTTGACATTCTTTCAATCATATCTATATTTATGAATATTTGTCTATTTCTTGCCCCCTCGGCATTATTATATTTGGCTCAAGCAACCTACCTTCCAATCCCGCGGTGCATGCTTGTCTTTTCTACCTTTATAATTATAAGCACTCAAAGGACCATAGGATATCAATTATTTGCCAAGATAATGTATTTTTATTTTCGCTAGTTGAAAAATGGTGGAATGACCTCTATTATAACCTGCTCTATTCATAATTAATGGAATCTCTATTTATTATAAATCATCTCAAAATATTTCAAACGTCCTTTTTTATATACGTGTTAAGTCAATTAAAGGATACTTAAAAATAAAATACTGGTAATAATTTAGTTTGGCATTTCTCATCACAACTACTCACCAGCCATAAAGTCAAAATTTCGCTTTTGTCTACTTTAATTTTTATTCTATTTATAATATTTTTAAACTTAAACCAAAATTCTTTCATAAAAATATAAAAATTTTGTAAATAAAAATTAATTTTTTTGTATACATAACTAAAATTATTATTCTATCAATAAATTTCTATTAATCATTCCATTAATCTTATCTAAATCTAGCCTCCATTTTCCTGAAATGAAAGGCAAAAAAAAAAAAAAAAAAAGTAAAGAAGTGCCGAGTGCCCTACAACTTATATGGTTGATATTGAGCCTACTTTAAAATCTCAACTAAATCTAATTTATTTATTTTTTAATTTTATAGAAAACATAGAGTTCTACGAACATAAAATAAATTTTTCTAAAAGAAAGATTAAAACCATCACCGAGCTAAAGAATGTTTTCCATCAACAACCTACCTAATTTTATTGAACATAACCTCAACTTTTCCAAAAAAGCCCTAATGCCTTTCCATCTCATAATTAGGGGAAACAAAAACGGGTTTCTTTTTCTCACAGTTCTCCCAAACTTTAACAAACGATAATTTCATCAATGCTCGCGAATCAAACATATTGTTAATGACATTACTGGACTTGGGCAGAACAAAAGTGATTGATCACAAAATACATAAAAATTGAAGCATAACTCTTTATTCAAATTTGTGGTCGTAGGAGAGACACTACTAGAAAATAGGTTTTTGGCGACTGAAAAATCCGTCAGTTAAATTTCATTTTTCATTACTAAAAAGTATTAATAACGGATTAGCGATGGAAAAAATTCATTGTTAAAAAGAAAAATGAAAAAAAAAATCAGCGACGGACTCCAATCCGTCTCTGATTTTAGGAATACTAAAAAAAATTGCATTTTGCTCCCGGGCCGCCCTAAGACCCACGGCCCGACCCGCCACACGTGATCTTTAATATTTGAGAAATGCGTTTGCTCACCTTTGAACTGGGTCGTTGCGAAAATCTCACAAGTGACCCAACTACCAGGCTGTCAAAGTAATCTATTCATGTTACATTTTTTCTTTTACTTATTATATATATCTCATATTTTCAATAATAATAAAATTATTTTATTTTAGCTTAAAATAAAATAATAAAAAATTTTAAATAATAAAATAATATTATACTTCTACAAAATAAAATAAAAATAAAAATAATTATATTAAATAAAAATTTTAAAATTTTAAAAATTTTAAAAAATTTTAAAAAAATTTTAAAAATTTTAAAAATTTTAAAAATTTTAAAAATTTTAAAAAAATTTAAAAAAATTTAAAAATTTTTAAAAAATTTAGAAAAAAATCCGTCAGTAAGCCGTCGCTAATTTTTCAGTCGGTAATCCGCAGCTAATTTTTTCGTCGGTAATCCGTCGCTAATGAGTTTACAAAAAATTTAAAAAAATTAAAATTTAAAAAATTTAAAAAAATCCGTTTGGCAATCCGTCGCTAAAATTTCCATCGTTGATAGATTTATAAAAAATTTAAAAAAACTTAAAATTAAAAAATAAAAAAAAAATAAAAAAATATACAAAATTCATTACTAATCCGTTGATAAAATTTTTATCAGTAATCCGTCACAATTCTGTTGCTACCGTCGATGATTTTTCGTCGATGAAAGTCAAATTTATAACGGTGAGACCTACATAGATCCTTCTTTATAGGGATTTATACTTCTTGGCAGAGACATTAGGTATGAAAAGAAAGAAAGAAAGAACGAAAGAATAGTATCGTTGATAGAGAAATTGATACAGACATGTTTATTAAAAAGACTTATAAAAGAAATTTTAACATTCCCACATAATGAGTACATCTTGATATACATACAAGAATTGAGTTTCTTCTTAGATTAGATCGCCTCATATTTGTAATTGTCCCAGAATCTGAACTCTTCTTTTTCTGTCATTGTGTGGCGTATATTGGGCGGTGAGTACCCAGCATGGACAAGAGGAGTTGTTAAGAAAATTGTCGTCTTGCGTTTGTTTTGAGAGATGGTTGACCTAGATCACCTTGTAACTTTCATGTGCTTTTTCCCGGCAGGTTCTAGAGTCAATTTTTCATATTTGAAAGTTGTTTCATTATGATTTGAAACTTTAGCTCATTTATATCAGCAACCCACGTATAGCTGTGATTAGTCAAGTGCTGTGTTGGATTGATGGCTCATTCTTATTTGTGAATATCTTGATGCTAAGTTTAGAAATGTTGATCTTCATTCACCAAGTTTGGGATGAGTTTGATATTCAACGAGTTTTAGATGTTTTTAGAAATTAGTTAAAAGTGTGTAAAAATACTAGTTTATGTCTACAATTATTATAATATGCTTATAATTTTATTATTATTATATTATCATCATCATTATTATTATTATTATCATCTTTTTTGTTTATATGTAAATTTTACTAACCCCATTCACTAGAGACTTCCATCGAATTTATTTCTTTCTTTTTTTATAAATTTAAATTCAGAATAAATTTAAAAGAGATATAAACAATTAATTTTAGAAATAGGAATACTCTTTTTATCCCAACCTTCCCCTTGGTCAACGCAAACGCAAAAAGTGGTATAAATGACCACAAAACTGGGAAAGCCACACAGATAAAAGCTGGTCCTTCCGGAAATGGCCCATCATTAATTTTTAAATGGGCTTGCTGAGCTTCGGCCTATTTGCTCCTGTCCTACGCTGTCCGTTTGAGAGAGACGGAGAGAGAAAGAACAAAAAGAGATTAATATTTATGGCGTCGCCCGGACTTGAACCGGAGACCTTCAGTGTGTTAGACTGACGTGATAACCAACTACACCACGACACCTTGATGCCAACTGTTTGTCATATATGAACTGATTGCTATACTCATACGCTGTTATCTGAAACAGGAGGAGAGAGGGAGCAAAATGGGAGAATACTTGGCCCTCATCTTAGTAAATATCTGGTTTTGCACTGTTAGATTAAAGTTAGAAATGTAGGCATGCCCTATTAAGATTGCTACTTGCTTGAAATCATAGATTTAGTTTCACTTTGAAATGCAGAAATTTTCTCTTACATAAAATTACTTGAAGTTAATACTAGTTGGGTTGTGTGTGTGTGTGTGTGTTTTTGGGGGGAAGTCCCTTTGGTTCGTTGCCCCAACAACAGTCACATTATACACAATTGAATTGATAAGTAGCTAAAGCACCGCACTGAACTCAAAAAATACAGCCCTCAGCCACCTTTCTTCAAGACAATTAAGCAGGGGTGATTAGTGAAGGTAGCGTCAGTAGTTCTTCTCTGCAAAATTCACAGTACCATGTACGATCTCAAATTATACAATGGTTTCTCTGCAATTCATCCTTCTCCAATCAAGAGCCAACTCTTAGGTCATTCGCATTATCATGGCAACAAAAATCAGTGTAACCAGAAAGCATAATTTTTTCCCCCACGCCAGAGAGAGACAGAGAGAGAGAGAGAGAGAGCATACTCTCACTGAGAAAAGGAGTTTCTTTGTCGCTGCCACTTTGAATGCATTAGCTTTATTTTTCTAGATGTTCAGACAAGCTTTGCCTCTTAATCTCCATATATCACTGTGAGTTAGATCTCTATAACGCTGTGATTGCATCCCGTTAACTGAGCATATTAATAGTGAGGGCTCTGATGGTCATTGCTGTTGATGAGATGAATGATCTATCCTAGAGCTGTACAAAAGGCCAAGTTTTATGGTGTTCAGGTATATGTAATTTCATTTGATTGAACAGTCCCACTAAGAAATTCACATTATTAACTTCTTCATAATAAATTAGACCAAGAAATAATGGGTTATGGCTGCTTATGCCAAGGATGTGAGTAGGCTTCAATTGCATCCTAAAGGACCCTATAAGGGAACATTATGGTATGAGATTATTTTTTTCTGCTGAATCTTGGGTGGCTGTGAAAGGGCGACCTCACTGTTGTTACAAAAGGTAACAAGTGGGAATGCAAAAATGATGCTGAAAATTTGTCATGGACTGATGGTGATCGGTTTCATCCGGACTGCGTGATAGCCAACTACACCGGTGAACACTAGCTGGTTTTGAAGTCCCTTGCCATATTCTACATTTTTTCTTACAATTCTCTCGACCAAGTGAAAGTTCCAAATCTAAATCTAACCTAACTTTGACATGGCCGAATTCTAAAATCATTTCCACTGAAATTCAATCTGCGTACTTAGCGGGTACCAAGTCAAGTCGTATATTGATCTTATTGTGGATAAGTGAAGCAGTCATTAGATTTTATTGGCTCTTGATTGCTTGGAGTCACCTATTGATGTGGTTGGTATTTGTTCCTCTCTGCACTTCTTCAAACCCTGTTGTTTCTTTAATCCAGCCAACTATATTTAGCTTGCATTCTTTGACCGCTGATTCGCGTTTTCAAGCTCCGTGTAGGTCACTTCTTTAATCCAGCGGTAGGTCACTTCTTCAAGCGAATCAGAGGTTAATCCTCCTCGCGTGCTCCGTGTAGGTCACCGCATCGCGAATCACGTTCTCCAGGAAAATTTTCAGAACTCCTCTTGTCTCCTCGTAGATCAGACCGCTGATTCGCTTCACTCCTCCTCTCCTTGCGAGTCTCCGAATCGCTGGCTTCGTGATTCCTTGGATGTTGTCGCGAAGCACCTTACGATGGCGCTTGGCTCCTCCCTTTCCCAAACCCTTTCCACCCTTTCCTCTTCCTGACATCTTCCCAAAAATTTCCCCAAGGGTTTCGCCGTTTGATCGAAAGTTACGCGTGCAAGATTTGTATCTTGTTTTTGGCTGTGATTTGGAATCAATTGCTTGACTGGCCCTATATGGGGGAAGATTTGGTGTTCGAAATCACGGAGTGGATATTGGCCGTCGGATTATCGACGGTTTTGAATATCGATCTTTGTCTTGTCTTGATATGTGTATTTAACCTCTGATTGGATTCGTAATGTCACACGGATCGGGATAACTTTTGTAGGCTGTTTTTTGTAAGCCGCCGATTCCATTTTTAATTGACGGTGGAGATGATTGCTGAAGGTATTCGCACGGATCGTGACCTTCGGGATAAAGCAAAGAGTGGTCGTGACACTACTTTTTTAACCAAATATCTGGAATTTAAATTCAGAATAGTGATAAAAAAATAAAAAATTCAATCCTAAAAATAATCGGTTAAAATCGGATTATTCAAATAAATCTTAAATAACGATTACGAAAAAAGATAAATGTTATGGGCCGGGGTCGGCCCAAACACAAAACTTTTTTCTTTTTACTTATTACTCGTATCGCCTCTTGACAAGGTCGAAAATCCTCTCGACTTTGCGAGTGTTTGGTGAAATTGCAGAGAGAGAGAGAACAGATAGATCGAAAGAGAAATGAGGAAATTCGATCCATGGCCTGTGTTCTTCAGGAGAGAGTGGAATAGGAACTGGCCGTTCTTGGTTGGATTCGCCATCACTGGTACCATCATCACCAAGTTCTCTCTCGGTCTCACCGGTAACTCCTCTCTCTCTCTCTCTCTCTCTCTCTCTCTCTCTCTCGATCCTTTGGAAATTGTTGATTTAATTGATAGATCCTTTTTGTTGTTAGTGGTTTTGGAATTGAGATATAGTCTGATTTGTGTGACTATTGCAGAGGAGGATGCGAAGAACTCTCCCTTCGTGCAAAGGCACAAGAGGTATATTCGTTACTGTGTGCCCTAATTGTTTAGTTTGCTCATCTTTTGTTGATTTAGATACGATCAGATTTGATGATTTGTTGTGTGTAATTTCGCTTTGCTAGGATTAGGTTTAGGGTTAGAGACTGTTCTAATTTGTGTTTGACTGTGATGTGATTACTACATATCCGATCTTCTGGTTATTTTAAAGCAAGGTTTCTGGAAATTTTAGACATAACGTGTTTGTCTTGTTGTGTTGTGATTCTATCATTTTTTTTTTCACTTCATATGCTTCCATTTTGTTAGAATTCAGAGTCCTCTGGTTTGTGTTTTTTTATGTTGCGAGCCCTAGAATTGTGGCTATCTAAGTATTTATATCAAGACTTTTGGAAATGTTAGTTACTGTGTTTGATTTAATAATTTTTTTTTTAACTTCATGCGATTTCATTTGCTAGGGTTAGGGTTTCTCTTTTTGTGTTTGAATATCTTTTAGGCCTTAGCTATTGTTTAGCAAAATTTAACTGAAATGTCGTCACCGCTGTTTCATTTAAGGATATTATTTGTCTGAAGATATTATATAATACCTTTGATATTGGAATTTCACTGCTTTATGTGAATCTTTTTTCATAGGGTTAGGGTTTCCTCTGGTTTGTGTTTGTCTATATTTCTATCTCCTTGAATTGTGGTTATTTAGAAATAAAAGTTTCTGGAAATGTTAACAGTTGTATCTTGAATCAATATGTTAATTTGTTTATACAATATTAATTTGTTGATCACTGGAAGTTCACATTGTTAATGCTATCCATGCCATTCTTTTACCCCACATGTTGCCCAATACCTTCTTGCATTGTGCCTTTGACTCCTAAAGCATTACTTCTTTGCAGTAGTGTTACAACTAGGTCTGGGACTTTTTCCTGACTGTTGCGAAATTTAATTCATTGGGCTAATAGTTTGAAAACAAAAACCTAACTTTCTACTATTTCTGAATGTTTATTTGGACTACGATTTTTATATTCTATTTATATTTGCTCCTCCAAATTTGGCATTGTAATTGACGGACTTCAGTAGTATCTTTCCCCTAGGTCTAACCTGTTCACAGTGCCGTTGTTGACCCTTCTTACTCACCATTATACGGAATTAATGAGAAAAGGTTTTTTATTCAGCTTAAATTTTGGTTTTAGCTAGATGTTTCGCACACGTCACATTTCTTTTGGTGGGATTAAATCCCCAATTTTTTAATTATAATCTGAATTTTCCTTTGTAGTTCAGTTTTATCTTCTCTTCCAAGCGTTGGCAGTAGTGCTTCTATCTCTTCATACAAGAAAAGCATGATGATTGATGAACTTAATATGCGAAGCTTAATCTTATGAAAAGAATCTTTTCTACTTCATGTCTCTTTTCCCATCCCTGTTTAGAGAGTTTCCAAAGAAGATCAGTATGAGGTTTACTCTAATAACATGTTGGTGAAATGGTCATAGAGGTTCATAAATGAGAAAAACTCCCTTTGGAAAGAGGTTATTGTGGCTAAATGTTAGATTTCTCATGATGTTGGGTCTCATGGGTTGTGGAAGGAGACTAGAGGAGGGTGGGAGGATTTAAGGATCATGATGGAGTTTAAAGTGGATAACCATTTGAGAGTCTCCTTTTGGAGCTCGGGTTTTGCTTAAGGGTCATTTCTCTTACTAAAATGAGTTGGTGATAAATAAAGAAGTGTTAATGGGCTCTTTATTGAACCCCTAAAGAGAGTTCAATTTCTTCTACTACAACAACAACAAATTGTGCCTAAATCCTAACAATTTGGGGTCGGTCATTTAAGAGACAAATTTGAAGATGATAAAAAAATAATAATAATAATAAATTAAATTAAATTAAATTAAAGATAAAAATAAAAATAAAATAAAGATAAATAAATAAATAATATAAATAAATATATACGTCTAAAATACGTTTGTTTAGTTTGTGCTGATTTTTCTACGCCACTCATTTCTATCCAAGACCATCTTCTTGTCTAGACTATTCATTATCATGTTTTTACATATAATTTACATCTAAGTTATTAATGGTTTGTCTTTAGGTTTTATTAAATCTTCTATATTTAAATTCTCAGTTATCCTAACTGGTGCGTCTTTGGGTCTTCTTTGTACATGTCCAAACCACTTCAAACGACACTTCTGCATCTTATCTACAATTGAACTAACTCCTAATTTGTTACGAATCTATTCATTTTTAATTCTATCTCTTCTAGTTTTGTCACACATCTACCTAAATATTCTTATTTCTATTACGGTCATTTTTTATTCTTGCTGTTGTTTAATAGCTCAACATTTAGTACCATATAATAGTGCAAGTTTAACCGCTGTTTGATAGAACTTTCCCTTAAAATGTAGTGGCATCGTGCGATCGCAAAGAATTTCGGATGCTCTTCTCTATTTCATTCAACCTGTTTGAATCCTATGACTCAAATCGTTATTTATATTGCCATCATTTTGAATGATAGAACCTAAATATCTAAATCGCTCATTTTTTGAAACAGTTTGTTCATCTGATCTAATTGTTTCTTTGTCATTTTAATGACTGTCGCTAAACCTACATCTTATATATTCAGTTTTCGATCTGCTTAACTTAAACTCTCTGAATTCTAGTGTGACCTACTATAACTCTAATTTAGTAATAATACTCTCCCTAATTTCTTCAACTAGTACTGTATCATCTACAAAAAAAGTATACATCATGGTATTTTATCATAGATATTTTTTGTGATTTCATCTGTTACTATTGCGAAGTGAATAAGACTTAATGCTGAACTTTGATGGAGTTCAATGTTAATGGGGAAGTCATCACTCAAAACCCTTGCAAGTTCTTACATTGGTTACAGTTCTCTCATACATATCTCTAATGAGATTAATGTATTTCAAAGATATTCCTTTCTTCATTTGTGTCCACCACAATATATCTCTAGGAATTCTATTATATATTTTTTTTAGGTCAATTAATACTATATGTAAATCTCAATTCGTTCTCCACTCTAAATAAAAAATATATATAAAGAGCCTCTCATGAAGTGACATCTACTTCAATTTGATGCAGTCTTTGTTTTAGTGTGCCTGGTCATCTTTTCTATTAACTTCCTAATGCTCCAATGATATCTTGCTTAATGATGGGAGCCATCCTGTGCACTTAGTTGTATGTGAAATCCAACTTTTTACCTTGTTTGTGGATGAAATTTTACTCTTCCAATATAATGAGTTTGTCCATTCGAAGTTTATAAGTCAAAAGATGCCAATTAAAGTGTGTCTAGGCTTATTGTGTATCACTATTTAAGAGTAAATGATATTATGATCACTGTCATTGGGTTCCAAGACCATGCTGTTTGGTGCTGGTCATCATTCTTTGGAACATTGCAAGCAGATGGTGTTGTAGGGCTCAGTCCTATTGTAAGATTACTTTATACCGACCAGGAGGTCTGTACGTCCAATCAGCCTTTTTGTCTGTATAATCAAATTACATCCATCTATTTATTTCAAAGCCTGAGTAGTGATAACCCCGTTAGTCTCATGCACCAAGTTGCCTGTTGAAACTTTCTTAAGTACATCTTTGCATATGTTTTTTTATTCCTTTCTTCTTTTTGTTGAGCCTCACTTGTCCAGTAGGTAGGCATTTCACTGCTGCCAACAATGTCTTGCTTCTACATGATTTTTCTTTTTCTTTTCAATTGAGATCATTGAGCCAATGAAAGCCCATACCGCAAACTGAGTGAATTTGTTGATATATGATCCTTTGCAGGTGAATTAGTGGATTCCCTGTGCTGAGTTGTCATTGACACTTATCATGGATTCTCAGTACCTTTGAGGAAGTCTTCATTTTATTTTGCGCAACTTAAGCCAATAATGTGAACTCCTTTTGAGGACTGTTTGTGGATGTTATCCTTTAAACTTCATTTGCGCGCCCCGTCACACTACTGTTCTGGAAATTTGATTTTCTGAATTCGCAATTTGTACTTCATCTTATTAGAATTTCGAGGCTTAATTGGACCTTAATATGATCATATCATTTATGCCTGCCTGAAGTTTTGCATGGAGCTCAGCATTTTGGTTCCATGGATTTCATCTTGGTGCCGTGAGGCCTTATCCATGAGGCCTTATCCATGATAAACTATGATGTTAACGCGCTTTCTTTCTTCACTGTTAAGATTCAGTCTCATTTCCTAGTTCCAAATAGACACACATCGCCCTAGTCATGGTTCAGTTTACTCATCTTTCTAGTCATACATCCAGGTAATTAGACTGAGTTGATTTGATGCGGCTCGACCTGTTTTACGTCTGAAAATTCTGCCGAGTGAAGCCTTCATCTGGCCTTGTCCCAAATATTTTATGCCCGGGCCTTCTCTTTGAAATTTGATCGAAAATACCGAAAATCCATTCCCTGGATGTTGATTTTGGGCAAATTTTGGGTGCTAGGCCTGTACAAGGGTCGATGAGGCCCAGATTCGTGCGCCTCAAACGGGCCAAAATGTCTCCCGCCTGTTGATCTTGGGCACTAGGCCTGGACAAAGTTCAGATTCGTTACATGCTTATTTCGCCCTGTTGGGAATGAACTTGGTCCTATTTGTCTGTAAATTTTGCGAAATTGCAACGTAATCGGAATCTTACCGTCTCCAGGTTATTTGGACCAATTAAAACCCAATGTAGCCAAGTCATCCCAAATGTTTATTTGTAGTCGGGCCCATCCGTAAAAGACCGGCATATTGCGACAAGAATGTTTGTTGATTGTGAGTTATCTGTACCACAATTTTGCCTATGAGGCCCAAAATTATATTGGCTCCTTATCTATTCCTAGCCCAAATTTTGCAGAGGTAAGGCGGCTTTCCAGAGAATTGTAGCAGATTCGGATGGTCAGATCATTGTGATGGGCTGATTCAAGCCCAACTGAGTCCTAATGTGGCCTAGGTCCAAATGAGTTAACAGTGTTTTATATATATATATATATATTAAGACTCGAATCGAGCCTATTACATGGAAGGGGAAAGGTACCACTTGAATTGAAACTCATCAACAAATGAGTTGAATGAGTTCACAGTGTAACAAACCTAATCAACTCATTTACAAGCTTCTACATGAAGCTTAGTCTCAAACTTCATAACAAACCAGATCAAGCATTGAGATTTCTAAGCTGATCAACGCAATAAGCAGTTCCCCAAATTCAGACAGCAAAAGCACACATTGACCAGGCAGGCCAAGCAGAGTAGCCTTGTCCATGAGCATGTCTGAATACAACCATAGGTCATGCTCAACCAAGACCCCCTCCCCCCAACTAATCTTATTCGAGTATCTATGGAGATCCAATTTAAGGAGTGATTTTTCTAATGTAATCTTTTCCATTCCCAAGTTACGAACCGAGGGTTGAGAGATTTATTATCTCATCCCACTAGACCGACTGTCCGTTAGTTGTCAAATTTATTTGAAATTCCAGATTACAGAAAAACAATAGAAACCAAAATAGCTCTAATGTCCATATTTACAAGCACAGAACCATTTGTCACAATAAACTTAACAGATGTTACATACTACAAGAGAGGCTTCTCTCTGCTTTGATGCTTGACAGGTTTCATACACCTCCCATCTTAGTAAGTAGGAGATTTTCTTTGATGGCTCAAAGGTGTCTCTCTGTAGATGATTTCAATTATCTCTGCTTTCTTTTAGAGTCAGATCTACTCCCTGCACATGGTAGGAGCAAATAAAAAAAGCCAGGTAATAATTCACAACATCAACGTCACCTAATGGATGTTTTGAATGAGAAAAATGCGTCTGGTTTTCTAACGGCATATGCAACAAAATTATCCTGCGGGTCTGTAAAGGGAAAATTTTTTGGGTAACACGATTAAGAGTCATGCACTTACGCACGCATATGCCAGCCAAAGATGTCACAATACACATACAGAATCACACAATCAGTTGCTTTGGAGCAATGCTACCTTCAAAGAAATATATAATGACAAGCACCCTTTCACACATTTTGAGGCTCAGTGACCAAGCTGTGCAGTCGTGCAATTGCAAAATCTTTTTGTAGCATAACGAGTTAGTCCATAAAAAGAACTTGAAACATGATATTCACGCCAAGCAATTCAAGATTTTTTTCAAGGCCTATCCATACAAAATCCTCAGCCATAAAAGTATCCTTTTCACATTCTCCATGAAGCAAAAACATGGGACTATAGAATGTTCTAGAGCAACTACTATGATTGTTTACTATTGAACGAGAGACTTTCACATGTTAAGCAATACACTCAACAACCATTTTGTAACAACAATTTTGCAAAGCATCTCTAGAGTATTCAAAAAGTGCACACAAGTGTTTCACAGCTGTCCAATTCTCAGAAAGAAAATAAAAATTAGACAGCATGTCACACTGGAGGAGCTTTTTGGCTTTTTTGTACTCTGCATAGCTTCATGCCTCATTTTTGCCTTCGTTAACAAGAAAATAATACTTTTCTCAAAGGAAAAAGGCACGAACAGAGAAGGATGTAGGAGCAAAGATATGACATTATTGTAAACTTCCTACTTAAATGGGTAAATGCCAGGAACATCCCATACTCCAATTCAAAACAATACAAGGATTTTAGGATGGATAAATCAGTGACCTGGAATGGTAAAACCACTGAAATTCAGATGATGTCAACTCATTTATGTCAACTTTCTTTCCCAAGTAAACTTCGCTCTTAACATTATTGAGCAGATTCCATACTCTTTATATCACTCACTAACCAAGTGAAACATCAGAAGATGTCATTGACTTGCGATGCAAGACTATGCATTTTTTTTAGAACGCTTTCGCAAATCAATTAGGGGTAAAATACTAAAACCCCTCAAATTCTACCCAACATGGTGTCATCGGTGGCTAAGTGATTAGTTTCTATGTCCACACACTGCCAACTCCAATATCGAAAATAACTAGTTTCTATTTCCAACCACTTTGCAGTTTGCACAAAGTAATATTTCCGGTATGTGATATTTGGCATTCCAATAGACCCCCTTCTGACTCATGGACCACACACACTTTACCCTAACACTGTAACAGCATACCACTTTGGAAGCAATATAGAGGGAATACTATTTCGATCTGATTACAGAATAAAGCACAGGAAGGTTAAGGGAAATAACTTTGGATCAATGTGTTAAAGCAAACAATAATTTGGAAGGGAGCACAACTCTGGATGCTTCAATCATAGAAGGCCCTTGCTGAACCCCTATGATTCCTCAGTCCTGGGACGAAGAGAATAATAATTAAAAAATTAAGAACTGAATAAACAGAAAAGCCCAAACACAGAGCAAACTAAGAAATAAAAATATATTAGTAAGGCTGGCAATAAAGATTATGCAAAAAATTATACCTCAAATCATGAAACAAACATAATTATAAAATTGAGCAGAATCAATACAGCCAAATTTGACATCCATAGTCTAAATCTGAATGCAACCAGGAAAATAGATGAAATGTACAACTACCATTAAAAGTTGTATAGAAATGGAGAAGAATGAGATAGGTAATAAAGAAATTCTGAAGTTACAAAGGAAATATAAATGGAATAACCGATCTCACTGACATCTTTCTTCTTTCTCGATGAGTAGTAGATTCCCTTACAAAGAAAAGGCAAGTACGGGGGTAACTTCAGAAGGGAATTAAAAAGAAAATGTACCATGTAAGCAACCAAGAAGAAGGATGAAAACCTCAAAAAAAGCTGAAAAGTGATATCCTTAACACTAGATCCAATCCGTGTAAATAAAGTTCTAGAAGAGTCAATTATGAGATCACTTCTACTCAATATCAAGGGTTGGAAGAGGCCAGTGTTCTCTTAATCAGGAAATAGTTTTAGCAGGAATAGCGGAATAATTGTTCATGATTTCCAGCATCCATCACTAGCTAAAATGAAAATAAACTACTTCCATCCTTTCCCCTTCCCCTCATCTTAGCATCATCTTCTACAAAAAAGATAAACAAAACTGTTCCAAATAGGGGAACAGACCTACACATCCAAAGAAAGGAGAGATCATTATAATTTCATATCGTCTCTTAGTAATGGCTATCGTATGAATGCATATTGCATGTGCAAGAAAAAGAGAAAAATAAAATAATCCAATTTTGAAAAGAGATTTTAGGAGGAAAATTAGAGTTTGAGGTTGGCAGATAGACAATCTTATCTTTCCAATTTCTTTATTGAGATATAGCATTTTGGTATTTAGGGGTATTTTGGTCAAAACCACTAGCAGGAATAATCATCCATTTACTAGTAGTTATAGATATATGAAGTTTCACAAGGAAACAAGCTTCTATTCAGAAAGGAAATTCTAACTGCTGCCAACTGTTGGTGGAGGAATAAAGTGGTGGAAAGATTGAAAGTAAAGGTAGTCAGGCTTGCAGTTCAGGCTTAAATATTTTGCCTTTTGCATTGTTACTAGCAACGGAAAAATTAAAAATAAAAATGAGGTGACCTTTTTTCTATTCCATTATGTTTCTTAATCTTCTTGATTGGTTTCATCAATTTAAATTGCTCCCTTTTTCATCTACAAAACTCACATGCTTAAGCTTCTTTTACTAAGCTAACACACTTATCTTAGACAAGAACAGAACCAGAGTGAATTCCAAAACCATCAGCCCCCAAGTAAACAGCATATATAAATATTATAGATACAGAATATCTTACTCTCGGAGGATGGCTCTCCATCAGATCATTCTTCAGCATATGTCTCCCAGATTGGTGGAAATCCAAATAGGAAATGATTGAAGAGCTAAAGAAGAAGAGGACTACTTGAAGACTTTGACATGGAAAATGCTACAAACATATAAGAAAATGCAATCACTATGCAGAACTTGCAGCCAGCCCACCAAGCCTCATCCAAAAATTGAGAAAACAAGGGGGAAACAGATCAACTACAGGATACCATTTAGTATTTATCTCATATTTAACCAAAGGCTAATCAAACTAAGGTAGATTACATGGAAGTAAAATTTGATACCTTCTTCAATACAAACAAGTTGATTTTTGAAAAAGATTGCCTTCATAAACTTCTCTTGAAGCCTCTAGCATGAATTGATCGAGCAAGAACTAAAGACCGTTTCACTTCAATTCCATGCTTTAAAAAACCACCTTTGTTGTTCTTCATTCTCACACCAAAGGTATTGCTTGTTACAGATTAAGGAATTTAGCAAGGAGGACTAAAAAATTTGTCACCCTAAATACTAATTTCCAAGAGAAAATTAAGTGTGATATATAGATTAGAGTAAAGCAACTTTACATACTTTGATGCCACATTTACGTACAGTTAGTTCAATTAGCCTTGACCACATGGTTTCCTTGGAACTAAGAACAAAACCTGTCAAAACCAGAACCAGTCAAAGGCTCCTGATTTCAGACTGCATCAGAACCTGGGGTGAAGGTTCGGTTCCCTTCAAAAACTGGAACTGTGGAACCAAAAATTGAAATTTATATACATACATATTATATATAATACGAGTGGCTTTGATTTTTGAACAAAGACTAAGCTGCCCTTACTAATAGACAAATAATGGCTAGTTTGAGGGTAATTTTAGACGGTAATACTTAAAAAAAAAAAATTGTGAGGGGAAAAAAAAACATCAAGGCGGAACAAAACTGGAACAGATTAGATATTCCAGTTCCGGTTTCTCTAACCATAGAACAAGAATTGCTGCTTCTAATTCCAGCTCTCACAGTTCTTGAACCGTGGTCAAGCAGAAATTCAAGTGCTTGATGCACCAAAAAGTGAGTCCTATCCAAAATCCAAATATATACATTGACTCGTGCTTGTCTATATCTTGACCAAATAAAAGTTCAAAGCAATAATTGAGAAGGAAGAAAACCTCAACAGGGAATCCATTTTCAATTGTGCAGTACTTGTTAATGAAACCATCAAACTTAATGCAAATCCCATCAGCCGTCTCCACGGTAAAGATGTCATACCTCTTCATGATTGGTGAAGAGCAAAAGCTCATGCTGCATGTTGCCTGTATGCACAAAAACATTAATAACTAAAGGACAAGTAGAAAAATCCACTTGTTAAAATAACATAGACATGTATATATTAATTGACATGTATATAGACAAAAGATAGATGTAGCAAAAATGAAAATACTTAGATGGATGTATGGGAAAACTAGAAAAGATAGAATTAGAAATGAAGAGATTCGTAATAAATTGGGAGTTAGTTCAATTTTAGAAAAAATGCGAGAGTATTGTCTGAGGTAGTTCGGGCATGTGCAAAGAATCAAAGATGCACTGATTAGGAGAACCGACGATCTAGTAAAACGTAAAGGTAGACCGCTAAAAACTTGGATACAAGTTATTCGCAAAAACATAGAAGTTAAGGGTTTAGAAGAGGAAATGGTCTTGGTTAGGACTGGATGGCGTAAAAAAATCCGCACAAATTAAACCAATATATTTTAGATTTTTATCTATTGATTTATTCATTAAATTTTCCTTTTCTTTTTCTTTTCTTTTTTAGTTTTATTTTAGATTATTTCATTTCTATTTATATTTTTTTTTCATTTTATTTTATTTTTATTTCTTTATTTCACTTCTCCATTTTCTTTCTTTTTCAAATTTATCTCTCAAATGACCAACCCAAGTATTGAGATTAAATCTTAGTTTGTTGTTGTTGTTGTTGTTGTTAAGATCAAAACAACTTTGCGATTCAAACAATGACTTGCTTCAAAAGAAAGAGATAAGAAATGCTACAATATGAACCAACAGTAGATTTGAAAATGTCTAAGGAAACAATTATCTTAAAAGCAAATGCCATATTAGAGCCATTATATCGAACCACCCATTTGCTTAGATATGCAAAGACAAAAAAAAAAAAGCATTTGTTTGAAAATGCAGCAGCCACCACTCTTCTAGCCATTAAATACGGTGAGAGCACTCAAATGTGAAGCATCCAAAAAAGGAAACGATCTCTATATTTACAACTATGCTATATATGAAAGTGGAAACATTAACTGAAGACTACCTGAGATAAAAATTTAAAAAAAAAAAAAAAAGAAAGTACAAGAATTGAATTCCATTCAAAACTGAACCTAAGAGAGACAGAGAGCCGAATTTTATGTATGAGCTATTGCCCCAACAATAACAAAATCGGAAAAATGGATGACGGTCTTACAGAAATTAACATGGCAGTTGAAGACAGAGTCCGTAGAATTCCTAACCCTAACTGAGAAAGTGAATTTACTTTCCCTGTGAACCAAAGGAGAAAAGTCTACAGTACAGAAACAGAATAACCAACAAAAACGAGAGCGGAAGAGTGAATCTGCAGCAATTTACCTACAGCTAAACACGAAAAATGAAAATTGACTTCTATTACAAACCCTAACCCTAACAGAAAAAGAGAACATATTTCCTATGAACTAAAAGGGGATAATAACTAACAAATAACAATTGATATGTTGACAACCATTTACCTAAACTAACAGAGAAACAGAAGCTATTCTCCAAATGAGCCAAGAGAGAATAAACCCTCAGAAACTTAAAAATAGATAAAATAAAATAAAATAAATAGCCTACAAAGCCAAGTAGAAATTGAAACGGCCTGGCAACTAACCTAAAATAGATAAACCTTCCACCAACCGCTAATCTCTTGCCATTGACATCGTTTTTGGACTTCATCAACCACTGGTCATTCAAACATACCTACAATTGAGACACAGGGAAGAAGACATTGAACGTTAGACAAAACCCCACAATCGTGTTTCGTTCGAAAGGAAATCGAGAGAAGAAGAAGAAAAAGAAGAAGAAGAAACCGTTTTCTGAAAGTGTGATTTTGACAATTAAGAAAAAGGAGAAGCCATTGTTGAATGGACGTTGATTCTCAGTCGAGGGTTTCTAAGATCGATATGAAATGACACCGCGCGCTTTAAAAATCCCTTTCTATTTTTTTTTTTTTTTTTTCTGGTTGAGAAAAATCCCTCCCTATGAACCGGAAGTTAAACAACTGGTAGTTTTGGGTCTAGCTTCGGCGGTTTGGGGAAAATGTCTCGGGTTTTCACTCTTGGAAATTTTAGATGCCTTAAATATTATATTATATATATTATTTATTAAAAAGACAAATAATTAAAAATTGAGAAAAAAAAAATGAAGTTGTCTATAACTGTTGGGTGCATGAGTAAGATAAAAATTTAAATTTCTGAATACACTACTAACAATTAAAAAAAAAAAAAAGAGAGACTCTAATTACTTTTTTTTCATAACCACCCATAACTTATCTATTTAGCAATTTTATGTTAAATTTACTTTTCTAAAATTTATTTCTTTTTCTTAATTTATTTTTATTAAATTTATTAAATGATTAGGATAATATATAAAATTTAACGAGCGATATGTCTATAAAAATTAAGATATCAACACACGATAGATGTTTAGATACAGAAAACTTGTGATGAATTTTGAATACCAAAATAAGAATGTCAATAGTTTGTATCAAATTGATATCCGTAAAGTACAGAAAACTATGGGTTTACTTTATTAATGTAGAGAATTGATAAACATTAGAGATGATAAAAAAAAAAATAAGTAGTCATAATTATTAGAAAGGATTGAACCAAAAAATAATAATAATAATTGATACCCATTATTAACGTTGTTACTTGCCTAAATAACTACGGGATGTCCTACCTAATCTAATCAACTTATAATGGACCACTCATATTTGTTTCATTTAGCTCAATTTCTCTTTATTTTATTCTTTCATATTTGTTTTGAATAAAATTTACATTAAAATAATTTAAATTATTAACATTCATATAATTCTAATATAGTCTAATATCAACTTTCCTAAATTACCTTTCAATAATTTGAAATTTTAAAAAAAAAATGGAGAATAATAAATAATTAGATATTTGATTAACATTTGCCCAAAAATCTATTTGGGTTATTACCCTTTTTTATGTATTACTAAGGGCATATGAATTTGGAATTAAAATTGGATTTTTTGTTGTTATATTAGAGGCATATAATTTATCTTACATAATCTTCATGAATAAAAATATATAAAAATTATTTTACAATTTAAATTAAATATTTATTTTTTGCATAGATGTAAAATTTTACTTGAGTGATAATATATTTTTTATAATGATTTAATTTTAATTTTGTTAAAAGACAAAATTTTTTCATGAATTCATTAAATGATTAAACCAGAGAAAATTTGATGTTAAAATTGGCTAAACTACAAAACCTCTTATTTAGCATATTTTCATGTTTCTAAATATTAATTTGAAAGTTGAAAAATAACTATTTTATGCATAGAATCTTAGGACCTAATTTCTTAATAAAAAAACACCGAGATTTTTCTACCATTTACTCATTAAAAAAATGGGAAAAAAAGGGGTCAAAAGGAAAAGGCGTGCAGGTGCAAGTCATTAAAGCATATGCACGGGCTTTTGGGTCGGTGGTCAAGGGTGGGTTGGGGTTTTAGGGTTCGCGGTTGATTGCATCTCCTTCAGACTCGACGCAGACTCGACGCGCAAAACCGCTCCACCGTCAGTCGACCTCAATCAAGGACAGTGATCGCAGAGAGCATGGTGACAAAATTTGGACTTGTAAGGAGACTCTCAACTTCGATATTCTCTTCGCAATCATCATCGGTTTCTTCTGCTGCTGCTGCTGCTGCCGCCGCCACTTCCACTACCACAGCTAATAACCTTCCACGGACCCCTTCAAACACTCTCTTCGTCTCAGGTTCTTTACTTCCCCTGAAGTGTTTATATTTGAGTTCCAGCCCATGTTTTTTTTAATGTTATTCGAATGCTTCGTTAGATTCAATTCACCAAGATTTACTCTTAGTGATTTTGTTTGATCGAAATCTCCGAGTTTTAGCTAGAAATGTATTTTGCTTATTTATATTTAGGGTTCTCTAGGAATGATTGTGAATGAAGGTACCTGTGCAACATTCGCAAAATCATAGTTTTTGCCATGATTTTCCAATTAAGCCACTTACATGGAAACACTAATGGCATTATGCACATAAAAGTTGTTGTAGTAAAATTTGTTACAAGCTACGTTGTTGCAACCTTCGAGGAACTTTCTAGAAATGAGCATCTTCCTCTTGTGTCTCCATGTTAGGTGCATCCATTAAACACATACACGATTCGAGATATTTCAATTTACAATATTGTAAAATTCGTATAAAATTGTCACGGCGTGTCATGCGTTTGTGTCCTTTGTAGATAGGTTACTGGCTGATTGCTAAATCTGACGTTGCAGGTCTCAACAAGAGGACTACATCAGAGAAGCTTCACGAAGCTTTCTCAAAATTTGGTGACGTTGTTCAGGGTAATTATTAACTTTTTTTTTGTGTGTGTGGCGTGGGGGGTGGGGTGGGGTCTCATGAATTTGCTTCTGTTATTCTGGGTTCTCTCTCCTGCAAGTACGACAAGACTTGTGAATGTGAATACAGGCCCTTCTCATGTTGGAAAAACATTTGAGCCTCTGCTAAACCTATAGATAGCCGTTTTCACTTGCTTAGTCTGATTGAGGAACAATATATGATGCTGACAGTGTCTTTGCATTTTTCAAAAAGTTATTATTGGTGCGTAGGAGTTGAAGTGAGATTTCTGTCGGTCTGAACTGTGTGAATTGGTGAGTGTTAACAGCGTTTCAGTGTTAAAGTGTTATATCTTTTTAATAGTAATTTTTCTAGTTATATTCTTCATCACGTGTTTCCTGCTTAGAACTTTCTCACCCATATTCTTTAATTTTCCCCTCATTTTAGGATGAGCTATAGCCACACAAGGTTCAAAACCATGATTAGTTTACCTAGATTTTTTTTTGGTGCGGATTTCTATTGATGGATTTTTGTCTACATTCCAGCCAGGGTAATAACAGATCGGGCTTCTGGGTACTCTAAAGGCTTTGGATTTGTGAAGTTCAAAACTGTTGAAGAAGCAAAACGGGGAATGGAGGGGATGGATGCACAGGTTAGATGGCTATACATTCTGCTATCATCAAATTTGATGAAAATTGAACCACAGGCCTACATGCTTGCACATGCATGTTCTTGAGTTCTGAAAATGGGCTCATGACTAGTTCTTGGTAGAGAATTTAGGTTTCTCAAAGTGATTGAAGATGGAGGAATTGTATCAAGGATGATGAGTATTGTTGTTCAGGCTGCCATTATTTTCATGAATCCAGTAGGGTAATGAGGATAAGGACCAGGGTTAATAACCTGTGGTGATTCTAGAGTCTGGGAGTGGAAGGAATTCACTTGGAAGCTTCATATACTTAGTAATGTGACCATCTTCACACCCCGAGACCTTTGCCATGTCTCCACGTATCATCCATTACAAATGTAGCAATGTCAGAGCTTCCAGTCATTTATCTTCAACTTGTCATTTATGCTACTCCAATCATTTATCTTCGTGTTAATGCACTTGGTTTTTTCTTCTTGTCAGTAAGATAGCTTGTTAACACTGATCGTGGGCCTGCAGTTTCTAGATGGATGGGTTATTTTTGCCGAATATGCACGGCCAAGACTGCCTCCTGGACAATCCGCTGCTCCAGAAAATGTACCCAAATACTAGCAAATGACGGGCTGAACTAGGAAATTTTAGTGATCAAATCCATGCAGAGAAGTTGCCGCCAGTATATGAACTCTTTGTTCTGACTTCTGAATCAAGAGGACGGGAGGTGCCTTGCAATCGGTGGAAGCTTAAGGAGTATTTAGGCTAAGATTCTTGTGGCCTCCTGATGCCTATGGTTGGTCGTTTTCCTTTAGGCTTTTCTAGGGGTTACATCGTCCAAAATATTGTGATGAAATAAACAGATGTGTTTTATTGTACAATCAATTTTGGCTGAAGAGTTAAGAGTTGTTTTGCTTCTTAGCCTGCATTTTGTGCACTGCATACATGTGCCATAGAATCACAAGATCAGCACTGCAGATCAATTTGCGAGAGGGGTCCCAAAAAATTGTGAATGGAGATCCTTGTTCTGATCATGGTTTCTCATATCTTGCATGAAATGAAAAGAAAAAAAATGAAACAAGCAACAAATAGACTTGTAACCAGGCCGGTTCAAGGGCGGTTCCGGGAACCGCGGGCTGGGCTGGCTGCGGTTCCTAGGTCAGTCTGGGCCGGGTCGAGCTGGTTCTAAAAATTTTTTTAGTTGAACGGCCTGGCCCCTGAACCGGAACCGGCTGACCAGTGCAAACTGGGTCGGGTCGGTTTGGGCCGAAAATGAAGTGTAAAATTTGGAGGAAAAAAAAAGGAAAAAAAAAAAAGAGGGACAATAGTTGTTGGAACCGGCCGGGTCGGGCCGGTTCTGGTTCCATGTTCGGGCCGGTTCCTGGTTCCAACATCTGTTGAATCGGCCCGGCCGCTTCAAGACCCGGTTCAAGCTGTGTCAGTTACTGTAGCTCCAGGTCCGGTTCACCGATCAGGCTTTTTTCGAGCCTGATGGGTCGATTTTCAGGGCCAAATCAGCCGGGGCACATCTCTAGCAACAAGCAGCGAACCAATTCACTTGCAGGATATTTTCTTCTAAGATAGGCAAGGTGATTTTATCCACGGCATATATTCCAGAGTCATCCTCAAAGAAAGTTTTCTTCCCCCCTTTCGAAGGAAATTCTTCTTAAGATTTTCCTATTAGTACTCTTTTTGTAAGATACATCTTCAAATAACACAACAATGCCCTGAAGGATGAAAAACGTGGTTTACCATGTTAAAATAAATAATTTTCATAAAAAATTATTTATCAAGTCACTTGTCCGTATTATGCATCAGAAATTATTATGGCAACCGCTGATAGGTGCTTGTTACCATTTTTTTTTTTTTTGACTTCTTCTCTCCTTATAAAAAAAAATTTTAACAAATTTTTTTTTTCTTTTTAAAAATAACTATTTTTACAAAAAAAATATAAAAAAAGTTTTAAATGAGAACCTCCTTAGAAGAGTTTTTTCTTTCTTTCTTTTTTAAAAAAATACCCAAACTTTTCTAGAGCTATATTTTTTTTATTCTATTTATATTCTCACTTGAATGATACAACAACAACAATAAACTGGGTCTTAATCTTAATATTTGGGATTGATTATTTGAAAAAAAAATTTAAAAAATAGAGAAAAGAAAAATAAAATAAAAAATATATATGTAAAATAAAAAAATAAAATACAAAGAAAAAAGAAAGTAAATAAATAAATCAATAGATAAATATCTAAAATATATTACTTTAATTTATACGGATTTATTTACGCCATTAATTCCTATCCAAAACCATTTTCTCTTCTAAATTCTTAATTTCAATGTCTTTATGAATAATTTGAATACAAAATTTCAGCGATCTACCTCTACATTTTATTAGGTCTCATATATTTAAGTTTTCGGTTCTCTTAATCGATATATTTTAGAGTCTTCTTTACACATGTCCAAACCACCTTAAACGACATTCTCATATCTTATCAACAATTGAATTAACTCCCAACTTATTACGAATTTTTTCGTTTTTAATTCTATCTTTTCTAGTTTTTTCACACATTCACCTAAATATTCTCATTTCTACTACGGTTATCTTTTGTTCTTGTTATTATTTAATAGCCAAACATTCAGTATCATACAATAGTATAGGTCTAACCGTAATTCTATAAAACTTTTCTTTCAAATGCAATGGTATCATACGATCGCAAAAAATTTCAGATGTTTTTCTCCATTTCATCCAACCCGCTTAAATCATATGGTTCACATCTCTATCTATATTACTATCGTTTTGAATGATAGAATCTAAATATGTAAATCATTTACTTTTGACTATATCTTACTTATCTAATCTAATCGTTTCATTATTCCTATAACTTTTGCTAAACCTATATCTTATATATTCAGTTTTCAATCTACTCAATCTAAACTCTCTGGATTCCAGTTTAAGTCTTTATAATTATAGTTTAACACTAATATTTTCCTTAATTTTATCAACTAATACTATATCATTTGTAAAAAATATATATCATGATATTTTATCTTAAATATTTTTTGTTATTTCGTCTATTACTATTACAAAGAGGAGGGAATTTAATGATGAACCTTAATGGAACCCAATATTAATGGGAAAACTATCGCTCAAACTCCTTCAAGTTTTTATTCTGATTACAACTCTTTTATACATATCTCTAATTAAATTGATATATTTTAAAGATATTTCTTTTTTTATCAGCGTCAACTACAATAAGCCTCTAGAGACCCTATCATAAATGTGTTCACACTATAAATATGTTTATAAATACTATGACTTGATTGGTATAAATATTTGATTTTTATAAATTCCAAATATGTTAATAATTCTTTTATTCTATTTATATGACTCGAATGTTCATAAATATATGACTTATATTATTTTCAAATTTCTTAATTCTTTATATTATGTAAAAATGATTTTATATTTATAAATTGTTAATTTTAATAGTTTAGAAAAATAATTAATTTATTTTTATTTTAATTATTAATATTTATACCTTTGATTTTTAAAATATAAATATATGAATTTTGATAAATCAATGTTGAGGAGAAAAATTATAATTTATGTGTATACTATTTATGATAATTTCGTTATAAATAAAATTTATAAAGAATATTTTGTCAAACAGTTTATTTATAAAAAAGAGTATAGAAACAGTTTTTAAAAATAAAAATATCAAGTAACTTTTAAATTTATTTTAAAAGAAATTAATTTCTATTTCCCCATAAAAGAAGAAGACAAAGAGGAAAAAAAAAAAAAAACTCTGACGAATATGCTCTTATTCTAATCATTAAATAAAAGCCTAAAAATTTCAATTTGATCAATTATGATTTATGAATCAATTTTAAAATTGTAAATGATTTTTTAATTTTTTTTAAAAAATCTCGTAACTTTTATTTGCCTCACATATGACCATAGAGGTGAAAATTGCAAATTAGTTTGTCTTTGGGAAAATTATAATAAATTGCAATGTAATTTTTATTTATTTTTATTTCGTCATTTTTTTTGGGACCAAGAATAAAGAAGAACAATGGTTTGACATATCTTACGTTTATTATTGTTTCTTATTATCCACGTTTCTGGGTAGGTTATATAAACCAAGACTTAAACAGATACACGCGCACGCGCAGAATCGGCCGGGATCCTTGACGCGAAGAACGCAGACTCTACAAGACACAGAGGGACTCTGCAACTGCAATTCTTCAACCAACGGTATCATGTCTCTCAACCTTCTCTCTCTTTCTCTTTCTCTCTCGCGATCTACACATACACACATACTCTCTCCCTCTATATCGCTTGCTGTTAGAGTCGAAATGGGAATCTGTTTGCTAGGGTTTATGAATCGGGTCATGTATTACGATCCTAGATCTGTTTTGTTCTACTATTTTAGAGCAAGAAATTTTTATTGCATCTAATCGAGACCCAATTTCGGTTTTTCCTGTTTCGGTTAACCCATCTTAGTCTTATTCGTTTTCTTTGCAAATTTTATTATTTACGTGCTGAATTCAAGTTTTTTATGACGTGGGTTCAAATTTATGTTTGACTTAGGTCATTATTTTCTGAGCAATTGGGGTATAGTTTCTAAGATCCATTTGGGTTGTTTAAATGGGGCCTTTTCAAAAGTGATGTCAAGTAGATAGAAATCAGGGTTCTGAGTTTCCATGAATTACATGTTTTTGATTTCAAGATTGGACTCCTAGGAAGGCGACTTAATTACTACTTCTGGGGGTTGCTCTTCATATCTGGTACATGAGTCCCTCATATTTGCATTTCCCGTATATGGTTCAAATGTAGTATTTAAAATGTTAAAGAAGATGTCTATCTATTAGATTAGCAATGATCTGATACATGGTTGGACCAGCAAGATGTAGAATTGACACGTGGCAGGTGAGGTTTGTGGGAAATTAGTGCGGGACTTGTTGTACAAACATTTCTAAAAATGAGCGAGTTTGTGTTTCACATATTCTTTAGAGACGACACAGTAATACACTTTTTGAGTTACAATAGTGTAAACTTGTTTTGACATATTGCGTCATTCTTGGTGTTGTGTCTTGTTTTGTCCATGTCGATGTTTCATAGGTTAGGGGCACCAAAATGTTCAAGATGCCTAGTCCTCTTGGGTGTGAATGTGATGTTTAGCTGGTGGATAAGTGTGAAGGTGCTGCATAATCCATGCAACTTTTAGCAGTCACTTTGCATGCCTAGCTTCCCCAGTTCTGTATTATGCTTGCATAATGAATGACCAGTCATTATGAAATACAACAAGCTTAACCTGGGGAAAGAAAAATATTTACATTTGTCTCTCTTGGAAAATCCTTCACATCTATGCCATTCATTATTTTGCCTGATAATATGGTAACGAGTTGTAATCTTATAATTGTGGTATGCCCAGTCGCTTTTGATGTTTTCTTATTCTTTTGACCATCAAAGTAGTGAATCTCAAAAGTATTTGTTCCTTCATTGTTCTGTATCTTGGGCTATATGGATTAAAATTTTTGAGATTCATAGGCTAGCTTGGGTTTAGCGAAGAATGTTGACAACTACTTGTAACACTGTGCTGTGATGTCTACGTTGTGGTGTTTAAAGTTGGGCCTTGGAAGAGAGCTTCATGGAAACATCCCTTCATATTGATTTACTCTCTTTTTGTGTGGAATCCTAACCCTAGATGTAATTATGTCCCGTCTCCCTAGCCTCCTTCCATAAGATGATTTCAAGAACTTTTCTCCCTCAGTCTTTGTCTTCACTTCTTGTGCTGTGACAGTTACTTTAGCATATTGAGGCATAATGTGTTGGATGATTTTCTTATCCTTTGACACGTTGAGTTTGCCAGATCTAGATCTTGATTGTACAACTTTTCTCTTTCCTTTGGTGTCAAGGTGTGCAATATGTTATGCTTCTTGAGCTTTTCTGTTTTTTGTTGATCTTGGGCATCTGGAACCTGTTTTTGAGAAGAGTTGGCTCTGCATCATCACTTCCCGATTATTATGTCTTTGATCATATTTTTACAAGGTTTGCTATAACAATGTGAAATTTTATTTGTGATCAGTGGGTATGGTACTAATAACATTGTTATTGTTGTGTATGTTGCAGATGATTGACGATCAGGATCTGGGCTTCTTTGCCAACTTTCTTGGCATATTCATTTTCGTGCTGGTCATTGCTTACCACTATGTGATGGCTGACCCCAAGTACGAAGGGAACTAGGCCCTTTTTTTCCTGGGTGGTGATGGGGTTGGTTTTGTCAGCAGTAAACAGACGTGAGGACAGTTTTCGTGACTGAGATATTTGAAGTTCGAAATGAACACATTGTGCTTGATATCTTGTTATACACTGGTTGCTCCATTGCTGTGGAGTCTTTCAAAAAGTACTTTTACCAACCTTGCTCTCAATTTTCATGGTTTGACTGTATCAGATGAGCATTAGTTGGGCAGTATTCTAATGTGATTTGAATGTGACTTCATCTTGCGGTGGTAATAATTAATCGTGCTAAATCATTGGCCAGTAAAACCATGGTGATGTTTGACACAAAGTTGATCATGGTACTTGAACTTCATTCTAATGGTGGTGTAATTACTTCAATTGCTCTCTCTCTCTACTTCCATTAAGTCCAGAGAAATTTCAGAGGAAAAGATTGGGATTTGGTTGAATCGGTGAAGACTGTGGTCATAGTATTGTTGCTTCTATTCCCACAGACAGGTCATTACAAACATTGACGGGGCACTAGATTTGTGATTATTGCCAAAACATATGGTTGATCAATTAGCCAATGCCAAATTAGATTAGGGTTGAAACATAGTTTACATCATGTGCTCTATAATGGCTTGTATTGACAAAAGAAAACGACACATTTGGTTCGATCATTAATCTTTTCCATAGTAGTAATTCCTTATACTATTTATACTTTGATAAAATAGATAAAAGAAAAAAAATAGTATTTTAGTATATACTATTATTGATTATTAATTATAAATACTAACAAATAATCCCATTGTAAATAATAGCGAACTAGTAATTAATATTACTCTGGAAGTATTAGAATCAATTAATAATCCATGTATGTGGACTTTAATCCCAGAAGCGACTAATAAGAACTGTATGAATACAAGTCTCCGGTCAGGACCTGGGCATAAAACAACCAATGTTTGTCTATTGTGCAAGTTCAGCGGATTTTTTTTTTTTTTTTAGGGACACGGAGAAACAAAACAAGAACAGAACACAGAGGAGGGAAGTCACACAGTTGAGATACAGCCTGCACGCCTTCTAACCCAGGAGGCACCTGATCTATCTTGCACCAGCAGAGAAATTATCTCAGACGAAGGGGAGGTAGCCTCATGCAGCCCCATAGAAGCACCCCTCCCTAACTTAGCAAGCCTATCCGCACATCTATTGGCTTCCCTAAAAATGTGGTTTATTTTCACCATTCCAATACATTGCATGATTTCTTTGCAGTCCTGAACCATGCTTTTCCATGGGTGATTCTCCCCTACTCCTTTGTTGATTGCTTGCACCAGCCCTAGCGAGTCACTTTCAACAACCAGAGGACTGATTTTCTTACTCTTGGCAATCTGCAAGCCCTCCTTCAAGGCCCACAGCTCTGCTAAATCCGACATCGACAAACCAACATTGATCCAAAAACCATGAACCCATGCTGTCTCTGAAAATTCCTCCCACGGTGGCCTGACTCCCCATTTGATTAGTTGCACCATCCACATTAACTTTTACCACACCTTCCTGTGGGAACTTCCAACTAACTTTCACCCCTTCCACCCTTCTGCAATCTGTTGAGAACTTTTCCCGTATAGTTTAACCAAACAACGCATTCTAATCACCAAAGATTGAGGAGGCTCACGCTTCTTTTGAAACACAGCTAAGCACCTGGATTTCCAAATTTCCCACACCGTGAGCAAGAACAGTAAGTCTTCATTCAACAATCCTAACTTGAAATTCTTAGCTGCTCCCTCTCTTAACCATTCCCTTACATTCCTACCCGAAAAACTACTAAAATTGTTCACGCCTTGCACTAGCTTGCACCAGATTTCCTGCGCATGAACGCAATCCCGCAGGGCATGCTCTAACGTCTTCGCTGCCTCTCTACAGATGCCGCAGCTCTCATCTTCGATAATTCCTCTCCTTTTCAGCTCCATTCTTGTTAAGATTCTGCTCCTTACTATCAGCCAAATAAACATTCTTACCTTCTCAGGGCACTACAGCTTCCACACCCAACTCCAGCCCATACTTCCCTCTGGGGTGTACGTCGAGTCCGTCTTCGAGTCCTTCTTCTGGACCCAGTAGGCCGAGGCAACAAAGAAATCACCATCTGGCCTCTCATTCCAGATTATGGCATCTGAATCATTCCTGGTACTAGGGATGATCACTGCTTTTATTAACTCCATTGCTCTTATTAACTCCACTGCTCTTATTAACTCCACTGATTCTTTAGGGAGCACGATTGTTACACTCTCCAACTTCCAACTACCATTCTCGTCCCAAAAGTGGGACACTTTGGCATCATTTTGACAAGCATCTTGAGGAACTAAAGCCTGCTCCACTAGCTCTTTGTCTCCTGCCCATCTATCTTGCCATAACCGGATGGAATTTCCATCGCCTATCCGCCACTTACTGCCCCTTCTGAGACACTCTCTACTACAACATATTCCTCTCCAGATATTGGATCTTCTACCCTTCCCTTTGTGCTCTAGCAGACCCTCTCCTTTCAGATACTTATTATGAAAGATTGAGCCCCAAAGTTCCTTCTCCCTTCAAGACTTTCCATCCCAATTTAGCCATGAAAGTCACATTTTGCTCCCTCATACTTCTGATCCCCAGCCCCCTATTCCTCTTAGACGCACAAACCTTGTCTCATTTAACCAAGTGCACTTTTCTCTTGTCATCACTGCTACTCCATAGGAAGTCCCTATTAATCTTGTTCAACTTATTATAGATACTTTCCGAGAGCCACGCCGATTGCATTGTGTACATAGGGATTGCTGCAGTAACCAATTGGATTAAGATCTTTCTTTCTGCAGTGCTGAGGAGATTTGCTTTCCAACTACTTAGCTTGCTTTGAACTCTCTCAACCATAAGAATCCTTGTTCACTCTTCCATGAATCACAGGCACGGCCAAATAACTGCCCAAGTTATCTGTGAGAGAAAACTTACAGCAGGCCGCTAGGGACGCCTTGAGGTGCCTTGGAGCCGTACTAGCAACCCAAATCTTAGACTTCATTGGATTAACTTGCAATCCGCTTTCCTCAGCAAATTCTCCTTGGCATTGGCCACAATTTCCACCGGCAATGAGTAGCCAAAACTAAGACCAACAATTGGGCCTGGCCGGCCCAAGCTTGGCCCTTTTTGAAGGGCAGAGCTCGAGCCCATTCTTTAGGCTCATTCTAATTATGGGCCAAGCCTGGACATCATTTGACTCTGTCCGATATAGGCCCGGGCCCGTTTAAAAGCCAAACAGACGTGATCTTTCTGTACACAAAAAAATGCCTCGTTTTGTAAATAAAATAAAAAAAAAAACCCACACAGGCACTCATCTTTCTTCATCTCTCCGATTTCTGTCTCCTCTTCTCACCTCGATTCGATCTGCTTTTCTTCACCAATCCTTTCAATCGAGGTCACGGTCATCACCAATTTTCGATCTTCATCTCCTCCAAACCCAACTATTTGATCTTCGATCTTCTGTGAGACTCGGTGAGTCGAGGTCACGATCATCATCGAATCGTCGTTGGTGCAGTGATTGTTGAATCGAGGTCACGGTCATCATGGGAAGATGGTCGCTCTTCCCCCAACAACCTTAGGTCGAGTGCAACAATCGATTCGTCATCACTCTGGTTCTGTCGACTTTCGTTGTTCGTTGTCGCCAAGATCCAATGGTGATTTCTCCAATTCGCCATCCTCAGGTGCTCACTGCTTGGCCACTGTCGATCATCGAGACTCGGTGAGTCGTGGAGGTGAGGCGTCGGGGGAATCGGTGAGTCGGAAGGGCGGGGAAAAAATTGAACAACGAGCGGGGCAATTGAGGAGATCAGCCTTCGGATCCCCTCTTTGTGGTGTTATCGACTGAGAGATGGTCCGGACATTGATTTGCCCCCGTCTCTCTCTCGTTTTGGGTTAAATCGAGCTCGGGCCTGAGGCCCTTTTAATTTTTCGAGCCGAGCTACAACCTCAATTTTCCGAGCATTCTAGAGCCGAGCCTGGCTTCGAGCCCATAAAATTTTAAACGGGTCGAAAGCGAACTTTGTAAGGCCAGACTCATAAAGCTTGATTGCCTGGCCTATTCAAAACCATACAGGATCCAGAATTGTAAATTGCGGAATATTTTTTTTTGGCGTACACTAAAACTCAAACTCTGAGTTTGCTCATTATATAAAGAAGGGAAAGATGTCACTTCAGTTGAAACTCATCGACTAAATTGTGAAATATATTTGCAGAGTACGTCATAGTATTTGAATTTGTTTTCAGTTTGAGACTTAGTTACCGTACCTACCTAAACAAACATCAAACAAGGAAATGGCTAAAGCTCAAGGCCAAGGTGCACTATTTCATTATCAGGTACACATTTTGCCGCTTGCAATAGAAGATTTATATCTACGATTGATTCAAGTAATGCTTTCATTTTGGAATATAATTTCTGCCTGTAAAAAGGATTGAAGACGGGCAGAAAAGGCAAAAGCTTAAAGCTCATCTCAGTTCTTCAAAAGTCACCAGGCTTGGTTTTTGTCTGTGAACGTGTCCGTGGAAGGTATTTAAGCCGTGGGGAAGATCGCAACTCTTGCTTGCTGGAAGTTGGCATTTTCTTCTTCTCTTCCTTCCCTTCCTTGTTGCCTGAGGATTTCCCTGCCCAAATGCAATGACATCAGGATATTATCTCAAGCAAAACAAAATCTTTAAAAGACATGTAAATCATTATATATTCCAGCTAAAAAACAGCCAGAATGCAACATGTTGGTACTTAAAAAACCAAGTCGGCATTCATCGCAGGATTCTTACAAGTCCCTCTTTTCTTAAATTGCATATTTCTGTGACAGAACGGAAGGGATTTACCTTCTAAATTTCCTAATATAAGAATAGTGGGACATCATAAAATTATCAACCCCATGAAAATTCCTCACTTAAAAGATTAATAGGATGATTGTGAAAAATTCAGATCTCTTAGTTGCTTGACACTTACATAGCAATGGTTTATCTTAATCTGATGTAAGCCAGATATCAACTTAATGCAACACCAATCCATAAGCAGCATAAAGCTTGAGGTTTATCAAGGTAATGATCAAGAAATGCTACAAATGTTGGGAAAAAAATTTGGATGCAACTCCATATGCATTAATAATAGCAAGAATACTATATGAATCCAAAAGGAGAGTCAGTTGCCCGCAAAATAAGCTACAGGGTAGAAAGTCTGCAAGTGCTGATTAAAATTTTTCCTCCAGGTAATCTGAGTCCCGTACCTCTCTCGAGATTGAATAAGGGCCAACTACTAAACTTTTGTGAAAGACCCACCATCTACACTAATGTATATTTGGTGCAAGTCAACCATCTCACACCCATAAAATCAGCAAACATGTATGTAAATATGTAGAATCACTCCAATAATTTTGCAGTGCATATGTCAAGGAGTCAAAAATGAAGATGGGGATGAGAAGTACTTTTCAGGGAAAGAATAGATGGAAAAGACCAAAAGTTTAGGTTCAGTTGTCAAACCTTCAGCAGGTTGGTCTGTATCAGCAGTGTTGGACATCTTCTGTTTCTTATTGCTTTTCTCCAGGCACGGCAAATCTATTAGTGCACCACGCACTGAAGAACGCAGACTCTTCTTTCTGCCAGAATTGCTGCCATGTAGGGTCACGTTTCCTTTTGCCTTATCTGATACTACAAATTCTGATTTATCCGCTTCTGACATTTGTTCAAAATCACTTGTCTGGAGTCCTTTCTCACTCTTAACTGCTGGACAAAGCAATTGCACAAAGATGGCTGGGATACCAGAATTAGACTCTTCAGGATTAGCCATAGCTTCAACACCATCATCTCCATTGCAAATTCCTTTCTGAATGGCTGAACGGGTCAATCTACTAATTTTTGCAGGTTGGCTCAATTTCCTCTCCTCCATAGAATGTCTACTAGACTTGTGAACCTCTGCAGACTTATCTACAACATCATCTGCTCCTTCAGTCTCATCTGAAACCACAAATTCTGATTTGCACTCTTCCAACACTTGTTCAAGCTCACCAGTTCGGCATCCTTTCTGTTTTTTTATTGCTGAACGAGTCAATCTCCCAACTTTCACAGGTTGGTTCAACTTCCTCCCTGATTTCACACAACTAGACTCTGGAGTAGTTCCAATGTTATCAAAAGTGGTTGACTTGGGGCCTCCGGCAGATGCCTTCACATTTTGGTTCTTGATAGGACTTGTTGTTCCTTCTTTTCCATTTGATCGAGTGGTCCTTGTCAGTTTTTTGGGCTGTTCTGCCTTACTCTCAGTTACTGATCTTGTTATAAAAGAATTATGATTGGCATTTTTCTTATCTACACATTCCTTTTGTTCAAACAACTTTACCATAGACGCTTTCACTTTTGAAGGCTCATAGAGAATGCCATTCGAGGATGCACCAGCAAATTTGCAAGAACTGCTGTATAAGGCATTTTCCAACCGCTTTTCCCCTTGGTCCATAGTGAAAGCAAGATGTTGGGGAGTTGACACCAAACAAGCAAGAGTTGCACGAGCAGCAAGAGGATTGAGAGGGGACCTGTTCTCAGAAGACTGTTCAAGGATGGATGGGGTAGGGGGTGGTGGGCCTTTGGTTTCCATCTTCTCTGGCACCTTATTTTGATCATAAGTAATTTGAGCACCTGGAAAACTTATTTCTGATGCTACAATTTGCTCGGACAGCATTTGTCCACTCGGATGAACTGCACTCAAAAATAATCAAGGACATGATAGTCAGAATCAAGAGAAAGAAATAGTTACAAAAAGGATATACTGTTTGTTATTTGACGAGTTGCATATGATGTTGCTACTCTCAAGGACATCCATTGCTTCAAAAATGACGATGTGAATGATCAACTCTGATTTCGGGATGGCCACTACAGCTGATAGATAAATTCCACAGGTTAATACCCCCTCAAATCTTGTATCATCCAAAAAGATGATGACACCTAATATCTGGATGATACAAGGTTCGACAGCCATAAGGCTTTATATCATAATAGTGGAAAAACAGCCAACTCAAGACATTTTTTGACCGGCAAATGCATGATATGGGTTATTTGCAATTAATTCGAAGTATCCAATGGTTAGCAAGCCTTTCGAATCTGAAATCTATAATTTATCCATATGAAATGTCAATACAATTAGAAAATGCCGTGCATACACTCACACGCTTAAGAAGCCAAGTTTTAAAAAAGAATCATTAGTGTAACACCATTTGATAAGCAAAAAGTGAAAAGCAACTTCAGTTAATTGCCTGAAGAACCCTGCTGAAAGCAAACAGTAAATATTTCAAGCTGCTAAGAAAACCAAAGTCAATCTGAATTAGTTAGAGGTATAAGCAGGTGATAAGTTCTTGATAGGTTGAAGCTCGAAGAAAATGATGATTATGTGCAGTAAATTCCTCTAGAAAAGTGGTTCAACATTAAGAAATGCATAATTGGCAAAAAGAAAGCAACTCGAAAGAGAACATAAAGTTTAATCCAAGAAGGTAATTAGAACAAAAGAATACAGTTAGTAACATGGTCAACTCATAATCTGGGAATTAAATACTGCCAACTGAGCAAGCTAGAAACTTCAAAAATTATCAAATAGTATATTAAGATACACAATATTATTGCTGTTATTCTTGCTGTGCATGTCTGATGGAAAGCATACTCTATATCATTATGAATATACTTGACATTGAAAACATCATGAAAGCAGAGAGAGGGAGAGTTTTGAACGACTTTTAAGGGGTAAGGATATGCTTCTACCTTCAATTAACAATTAGAAGCACAACAAAATTAAATAAGAACTTCCTAAACTGAGTTTTACAAAAGTTAGAACAGTATATGATGGTCATCAAGTCAAATGATACATACATACAAATACTCTACAAATACTCTACCCAGGCAGCAACAGAGAAACTTTCATTTGCGGGGTACAAGATCAGCAGGGCTTCAGGTTGGTTACCTTTGTTAAACTCCATTTCAACATCCTCTGCAATCCCCTTTGTAAAGCCCAAACAGCTAATCTGTTTTATTTGCTTTTCTAGCATGATATTAAGTTCCATATCAAGATCCATGTCTAGGGAAGAATTCAAATTTGGAGATTCACTTGAGAAATCTATAGTCTGCACTTTGCTGAAGAATGCAGAGATCGTGGGATGGTTTCTGATGCTTTTTGTGGCCCATTTCTGTATTGAGCTTGATGGGACAATTACAGATTCTCCTTTGACTCCTTGGTGAAGCCATTTTATCTCAAAAGTACATCTGCAGAAGACCCTCTTTGAGTGTTTTACCCTTAATACCTGGCAGTAAAAGAAATCATCGTCCAATGTAACCTGGATTACTACAACTGTTTCCCAATATTCAAAAGATGGAAGCAAAGACATCGTAGGGGTAAATGTCTAGCATGCCCTCTAAAAACATGCAAGAGATAACAAGTAAAGCACATTTCCCCCCAGTAAACATCAGAGCATCAATAAAAAGGTTTAAGCTCCTGAAGTTGTGGGAATATTAGGTAAACAAGATTTAAATTTTGTAGTATGGGAAAAGATAACATGCAGTCTGATTACTGTATTTAAGCAACTGCCCAAATAGCACAAACATATGTTTCGTGATACATTAGTGGAAACTACATGTGCTTCCATCCATAAGAAGCCACAAAAATATGACAATGGAGGACCATTGGCACTACAGGCCTAAAAGACTTCTTATAAGCATAATAGGATCGTTTCATCACTCTCTTCGATCAGGTGCCCACCACAGAACCTATCATGATTTCTCACCTTCACAATCAGATCAAAGCAAAATGGAAATTTTGTCTTCATTTTGCATCTCATATGAATTAATATATTTGTTTCTGTATATGTGATTGCTGAGGTAATGAAATGTACCTTTTCCACCTTAGCATCAAAGAAGAGGCCCTTATATTGCGTCTTGTTGTTGGCAAGAACATGATCACCTTCATTAATTTGTAAGCAGTCATCAGCTTGAAGAGGAAGTGAACGAATACGGATGCGCTTGAGCACTTCTTCCTTGTTCAATATCATGTCCTCTGATTCTTCACTTCCAAAGTCTATAAGAAGACCAAGACCATCTGGGCTGCATGCAAGATCAAAACAATGATTAGTGCAGTTAAAAGAATCAATAGCTTGCCAAAATGTCAGTTATCCCCAAAAGCTATGACAATGTGGCACCTTTTAACCACTCATAACAGTGAACCAATTTGTGGGTTTTGCATATCCGTAGTGAAACTTAACATTTATTGTATGATCCATGCAATCTCAGATATCGTCCCCAAAAACAAAACAAATACACTCCCTAAACAGTTAATTGATTAATGATCATTATCAGGATCAACTGCAAAATGCAAATTATGGAATCCCACTTATTTGGCTTAAACAATTAATAATCACGATTTAATGGGTATTAAAAACCTTCCCTGTATGGAATCCCACTCATTTGGCTCTCGGGCATTATAATTGAAGAAACCTTCTATTTCTGATCAAGAACAGATAATAACCATTTGATTGGATAATGACACTAAACTATTTCCTAAACTTTCATTAGCTATGACAGAAAACCCATCTACCCTGAAACAAGAAACAAGAAATAAACACCATAAGTACCAAACCCAAAAACCCCTAGTTATACTGTAGGGGAAACCCATAAGTATTTCCATCACTTAAAATGAAATAAAACCAAAATCAACCATAAAAATCTAATACTGGAAGAAGAAGAAGAAGAAGAAGAAGAAGAAGAAGAAGAAGAATGTGAGATGGAGAGAGAAAGAGAGGAGCTTCACCTAAGAGAGACTTGACAAGGGTGCCAAGAAGAGTTTTCTTTGCGCATGGCTTCAAGTTCCAATTCCAAAGATCCTTCATTCTCTTCGGTACACATTGAACGGGTTTGAGAAGATGAAGGGTTAGGAGTGAGTAATCGAAGCTTTACTAATGGAGAGAGGAAAGAAACTGAATGGACCGGAAAAGACTCGGGCAGACAAGCAACCGCAAATTTTGACGGTCAAATAGTAAGAATCGTTTTACCAAATTACCCCCCAGAAAAAAACCAAAAAACAATTGTTAATGCAATGTATTGTAGGACAAATTTGGTCTGGTCTGTCCAAATTTTTATGACTAACAAAAAAATTTGCAATTTATAGAAACATAAATGCTTTTAATTTTTTTTATTAAAGATTTATAATGCTGTAAAAGCCATTTTCATAAATGATTTAGTGGAGAAGTCTCTTTCTTTTTTTGGAAGTCATCAAGATTGCAATCCAAGAGCCTTTGTGATGTAAAGTGGACAAATTTTATGGAACAGAATTGTTTTCCAATAATATTTTTTTAATTTTTTAATTCAAAAAATATATATACAAACAATTATAATCAGGATAATTGTTAGGTTTAAATATGTGTCAAATTATTGTTTGAAATCAGAATGTTCTTGTTTCTTGTTTAATTATATTATCATTAACAGATTGTTGATAAATAGATGAACATTAAGAAAATTAGTTTTAGCAAAAGCTATTCTTTGGGACGAGCTCCTCTTGCGCTTTGTCGTCACCTCTCACCATTAGACCATTATCTCTACATATTTTTTCCATCGGGAACTCGTTCAATCATGGGGGGAGAGCTGAGTCTGGAAGTTTGTTCGCGGCCATATTTCCTAGAATTTGAGATTGTAGCCTCAGTCTGATTAATAGGTTAGATGATGGGAATAAATTTAATGCCATATTTGTGTTTTGTTTTATATTATTTTTGAATTCATATTATATTAATTTTAGGTATTTAATATATTAGATTTATTGGAAGTTATTTATGAAGGAAATCAGAGAAATTAAGTAAAATCGGTAACGAT